>CM042047.1:163667500-166179166 GCA_023525745.1 Arctium lappa
ACGTATAAAATGACGAAATTACCCTTGATTTAACGGACACTTTAACGGACTAACGCCATGAGGGACCACTTTCATAGCAAAATCGAAACCTCGGGGATGAAATCTGCACTTATTGAAGTTCAGGGACCACTTTCATAGTTTTTTGTAAACCTCAGGGACCAAATTTGTAGTTTACTCAAAAAAAAACCTATTTTTTTGCGTAGTGTGTCGACGTTGAATTCACATGCAATTGATTGGATAATATGAATTTATGATTACGTAAAAATATGATATGTTAGTTGTTTATTTTTCGGCTTTTAAATTGAATGCTAAAGATATTTATTTTTACTTGTTTCATCCTTGAATTTAGTGAATGTAAATGATTCGATTCAATTTGTTTTTCTGACAAAAGATAAAGCGTTTATCTTAGTTTATTACATGGTATAGATTAGTCTCATAAAAATGAAAAAATGAAATCAGTAAATCTCATACTTCTCAAAATAAATAGTTAAACAACTGGTATTTCAATGACATAGACTAATTACCAATTGATTATAAAAGAAAAAATCATAAGTATATTTATCATCAAATAAAGATGGGAATTTTAAAAAAGAAAACTATAGATATGATTTTTTATCATATAAATATATTTATTCCGAAACTAAGAACTACTATTTTTCAAATCATCTTCAGAAACAATATAAACCAGATATAAAGATTTCTTTTTAAAATACTTAAAAATATTCCTATAAAAAAAGTTAAATTATAGAGTAAACTACGTTTTTCGTCCCTGTGGTTTAATGTTTATAACGATTTTCGTCCCTGGTCTTTTAAAACTGCTTTTTTAGTCCCTATGGTTTCTATTACTTCCATTTTCATCCCTCCATTCAATTTTATTTAAAATTAAATGTTAATTCTTTTAAAAATTGAATAAGCAATTTACATATTTGGTCCTTATGGTATATAAAGTTTTACATTTTTATCCTAGTTTACATTTTTTTTACTTTTTCTTTATTTATTGTATTTCATCAAAACATTTATTTTTCTATTAATTATATTGTATATTTTCGTAATTATTATAACTTTAATTATAAAAATATTCAAATAATTTTGTTAAAAATACTGATAAATACATGATTTTTTTTTCAAACTACTAGGTTTAAATCACTTAAAATTAATATTTGATATTTGTTGATTTATTAAAGCTTTTTATTTATTTTAAATTGCCATTGAAAAAAATTTAATAAAATTCGAGAAAAAAAATAGTCTTATTTTATAACAACCGGTTGTTTATTGTTAAATTCATTTTACTCCCACTATTCCATATTTTCATTAAACTTTATTTTTATTAATTAATCAAATTTGTTTAATATTTAAAATAAACACACACACACACACATATATATATATATACATCATTGTTCTAAATAACATGATATTTAAGTCTTGTGTTTGACGTCACGTTAATTTTGTGGCATGTCATGGCTTATTGCATGATTTTTTTAACATCATATTGAAATCTTCTTATCCTTTTATCAGGGACGGATGTACATACAAATTAGAGGAGAGAAGGGTCCCCATTGAATGGGAAAATTAGAGATTTTTTTTAGGTAAAAGTATGTTCCTTTTTTAAATTATACCCTAAGCCCCCCAGTAATTTTTTGTTTGGGACCCCATCAACCAAAAAAATATATCGAAACCAACCAAAAAACACTCTTGAAATTAACTAAAAAACCTGAAAAAGTTTATTAAAATCGACAAAAATGCTTAAAAATCCGTTGAAATAGACCAAAAAAAAACTTTAAAAATCCCTCAAAACGGTGGATTTAGGCTAAAAAGCACCGGAAAACTTTACATACATTTAATCTACCTTAAAAGATGCCCCCAACAGGAAAAAATCCTAGATCCGTCACTGTCTTTTATTGTCTTATTATTTGTTTTTAATATATAACCTAATTTAAAATGGTATGTGTGTGTTTATGTATGTGTATGTTTTATTCAAATACTAAACAAACTTGATTAATTAATAGAAAATAAAGATTAAATGAAAATTTAGAATAGTTGGAATAAATTGCATTTAACAAAAACAATCGGTTGTTATAAAATAATACTATTTTTTCTCGAATTTTATTAAACTTTTTTCGATGGTAATTTAAAATAAATAAAAAACTTTAATAAATCAACATATATAAAATATTAATTTTAAGTGATTTAAACCTAGTAGTTTGAAAAAAAATATCATGTATTTATCAGTATTTTTAACGAAATTATTTGATTATTTTTATAATTAAAGTTATAATAATTACGAAAATATACAATATAATTAATAGAAAAATAAATGTTTTGATGAAATACAATAAATAAAGAAAAAGTAAAAAAAATGTAAACTAGGATAAAAATGTAAAACTTTATATATCATAAGAACCAAATATGTAAATTGTTTATTCAATATTTAAAAGAATTAACATTTAATTTTAAATAAAATTGAATGGAGGGATGAAAATGAAAGTAAATAGTAACTACAGGGACTAAAAAAGCAGTTTTGAAAGATAAGGGACGAAAATCGTTATAAACATTAAACCATAGGGACGAAAATTGTAGTTTACTCTAAATTATATATTTTTAACTTTATGCAACCATATATATTTTATATTTTTGTTTCTAAAGATTAATATTCCCACATAGTATAGCATATCATTACATATATATAAGCATGAAATAAGACGGATTGTTCTATATTCACAAATCCGACAAGTAAATTGAGGCTTGTTGTCCGTTTTGGTAATTTAAAAGAATAAAGAACGACACAACATGAAACCCAAACATATAAAAAGTTTTGCTTTCGAGGAGAAGTGTGTGAGAGTTTATTTGTAGCATTTGTTACATATAAATATTATATATTTCAAAAACTTATAGAAAACTTAGCATTTGTAGAATTGAAGTGTGAGAGTTTATTTGTAAGACTTGTTTTTAAGAGTTTTTTATGTCATCTTTATAATATAGTATAAATAAAAGAAAATTATATATTGCAGTTGATAAAAACGTATACAAATATTTCGTACGAGACAAATACAACAATTTATCTATTTTTAGATCCAATTCTATTGTCCTTTTTTAGTGTTCTCTTACCAAGAAGGTAGAAAACAAAACTTGTGTTGGTGATGTGTAGTTAATTAAAATAGGGAAATTAATTAAAATGACCGTATTTCAATATCGTATTACCAAAATGCCCTAAATCTCTTTTGTTTTGCTGAAATACCCTTTTTGGCCGGGATGAGACCCATCCCGGGGTTGTTAAATTTTTTGAGAAATAGAGGGGTTACCCCGGGATTTAGAGAGATATCCCGGGGTTGAAGGTGAAAATTTTAAATTAATTTATATCCCGGCCCTATATCCCGGGGTGAAATTTTTGATTCGATATTTTAATATATATATTTACATTTTATACCCCTATAATTATTTAGTTAATTACTTTATACCTTTTACTTTTCTATTTTTCATTTTATATTTTTATCATATTAACACATATAATCGTATATTAACTAAAATGCGTTAAAAATATACGTTTTAATTTTAACAAGTTACACCATTATAACCGTCTCTTCGATATCTTCGAAATGAGCCCAATATTGAATATTTTTGGATTTAATTATTTATTATATATTATATCTAGTTTAGTTTTAATATTATTATTATTGTAAAAACTTTTAAGAATTATCGATTATACAGAGACGACAATTTCAATACATTTATTTTTAAAATGAGGTTATTTGAATTTGAATTTTATTATATATTATATCTGGTTTAGTTTTAATATCATTATTATTATAAAAACTTTTAAGAATTATCGATTATACAGAGACGACAATTTCAATACATTTATTTTTAATATGAGGATATTTGAATTTTATTTTTATGTTTAATGGGTCAGTGGTAAAAAAAAAATCAGGTAAAAACATAAGATGAAATGATTGACCAAATTTAAGACATGTTTGTTAGCATCTTAATATGCTTAATGGGAGTCCCACCTTATTTGTTAGTTTTACATGATTTTTGGTAGTGGTTTAATGATATTCATGTAAAACTAACAAATAAGGTAAAACTAACAAATAATATCATTTTAAAAATAAATGTATTGAAATTGTCGTCTCTGTATAATCAATAATTCTTAAAAGTTTTTATAATAATAATGATATTAAAACTAAACCAGATATAATATATAATAAAATTCAAATTCAAATAACCTCATTTTAAAAATAAATGTATTGAAATTGTCGTCTCTGTATAATCAATAATTCTTAAAAGTTTTTATAATAATAATGATATTAAAACTAAACCAGATATAATATATAATAAAATTCAAATTCAAATAACCTCATTTTAAAAATAAATGTATTGAAATTGTCGTCTCTGTATAATCGATAATTCTTAAAAGTTTTTACAATAATAATAATATTAAAAAACTAAACCAGATATAATATATAATAAATAATTAAATCCAAAAATATTCAATATTTGGCTCATTTCGAAGATATCGAAGAGACGGTTATAATGGTGTAACTTGTTAAAATTAAAACGTACTTTTTAACGCATTTTAGTTAATATACGATTATATGTGTTAATATGATAAAAATATAAAATGAAAAATAGAAAAGTAAAAGGTATAAAGTAATTAACTAAATAATTATAGGGGTATAAAATGTAAATATATATATTAAAATATCGAATCAAAAATTTCACCCCGGGATATAGGGCCGGGATATAAATTAATTTAAAATTTTCACCTTCAACCCCGGGATATCTCTCTAAATCCCGGGGTAACCCCTCTATTTCTCAAAAAATTTAACAACCCCGGGATGGGTCTCATCCCGGCCCTACATCCCGGCCAAAAAGGGTATTTCAGCAAAACAAAAGAGATTTAGGGCATTTTGGTAATACGATATTGAAATACGGTCATTTTAATTAATTTTCCATTAAAATATTCTTAAATTGAATAAATAAATAAAAATGCATAATAATAATTGTGCATATAAAATATTACTACAAATTAAGATATGTTGCAAGTTGAAATATTTCTATATTTAGGATTAATTAAAATTATTGCGTATTAATTTAATAATATTATGTATTTCTTTTTACAACCATTTTTTAAATTATTTGTATAACAAAAAGACGGAGTATCTAATCAGGATAACAAATAATTTAATATAAGTTTTAATAAGGATCAAAATAAATATAATGTTAGTTATATATTCTATTCCTAAAAAAAGCAATTTTCATTCAATAAAAAACATATAAACCATCTATATTCATAAGTAAAATATGGTTGTACTATAAACATGAGAAATTCATAAATGAAAATGTAATAACCGGACTTAAAGCAAACAAAAATAAAAGTTGGGTGAGAAATTAGAAAAGATGTTTTAAGGAGGGGTCTATTGTGAAAAGTTATAAAAAAGGGGTTTTAACCCTAGAGATATTAGTGTGTATGTGTGTGTGGCGGCTGAAGGTAGAGAGTGAGGTTCTTGCGATTTTGGAGAGAGGCCGAGGAAGAAGGATTCTTCAAGAATTTCAAGTTTTGGTTGAATTCGTTTGCAGGTAAATCTTCTTGTGATTATACTCTTCAATTTATAAATGTTTTAATTATGGTAGTTGCGTTGTGGAGGTTGAGTTTTGGATCTGAGGTTGAGTTTTTGGGACTAGTCTGGTTATGCTTAGACTTACCCTTTCGGTTAATGGGTTGTTTGATTGAATAGATTTCTGTATTTGGGAGTAAGTTTTTGAAGTTGAATTGTTATTAATTTTGGTAGTAAGTTTGAGTTTGTGAAATTTGTTGTTGGGTTTTGTTCGATAGTGCGTCTGAGGGACTTCGGTCGAAGAAGGTTGACACCGGTCGACTTTAGATACCGGTCCATCTCCTTAGGCTTCGATCGAGTGAGAGAGAGAGAGAGGCCTCGGTCAAGTTGGTGACCCCGGTCGAGAGGTGGTGACCGGGGAGTGGCAGTCCGGTCGAGACCATGGGAGCATCGGTCGCCTCCGATCATGAAGGTACCCCGGTCGGCCTTTGGCCCCGGGCATGAAGCACACCGGGCGGCCCTGTTTGGCCCCAGTCCATGAGTCAGTCTAGTGGGCCGAAGCCCATATCCTATTTAATACAAATAAAAATTAAGTTAGTTAATGATGTAGTTGGGCTTTGTTGTTTCTCTACAATTCGGTCCATTGTCTTTTGTTTTAAATTCGAGGATTTAAAGTAGTTAGTCTCGAGTGAGATAGTGGTGGGTTAAATATTTAGAGATTATGGGGTGTGGGGTTTCGATGTCAAGGTCAACCTTTTATAATTTAGAAAGTTGAGAGAGTTCACCCATCAATATTTCCTTTATAGGTTTCAGTTCGAATCCTAAAGGTAGATGAAGAGCTTTGGGCTAAGGGAAGTCAGGTGAGTTTTTCTGACTAAATCCTTCTGTTAACGAAAGCATGTGAAAGTTTCTTTTAAACTTTGATTTATATGATGGCATGAGTATTATGAAAATTATATGAAAGCTTTGAAATGATGTTGCGTTTGTACTTACTTGCGAGATTTATTTAAATGTAAAGATGATTTTTATTATTGTTGTCAAAGTGGAAATGTATGCATACATGGTCCTAAGTGTGAAGGCTCAAAGTCGGAGGTGTGGCCCGCCTGTGCTCATACCGGGGGTGTGTTCCGTTTATGCCGTTGGGGGGGTGTCCCAACAAAGGCAGTGTGAGTCACAGACACGTTGTCGCCTTAGGGTGGCGGTAGTGTGAGCGGAGAAGTTTGCTGAAAGTTAAAGGTCTCTTGGAAGCTGAAAATGGTTTATTTTTATGATAAATGCTGGAATGTTTTGTTGAGTTAAAAACTGTTACTAGAGGGGACTCACTAGACCTTTCGGTCTAACCCTCACTCTTTTCAAATCTAAAACCCTTTTCAGGAAAAGATTGGCAGTAGGAGGAGCGACTAAGTATTTAAGAGAAGATGCGAGCTGGAGCTGATTTAGAGGAACTCAATTGTAGATTCTTGTCAGTGTATTCTCAGTTGTGTACTAGGTTGTCTTTCCGCAAATCTCGGATCTTTGGGCGTTGTATTGTGCCGTTTAGCTTTATTATTTAATAAAGTTGCATCTGTCTTTTGTAGTGAGAGTTGGGTTGTTAAAGAAACTATATGTTGTTTTACATGTGAAATAACATTGTACTATAAAACATGTGAAAAACATTTGTTGTTTCACTTATTAAACAAGAGTATATTATAAAACATACAACGATTATATAATATCAAGGTATACACAACAATTGTGACCACTGAGGTTTAATCAGTAGTGATGTCTTACCATCATAATTTGTTAAGGGATTAGTCTAGGCATAGTCTAAGACACCCTTCCAAAATAAATATTATAAAACATGTGAAAGAACACTATATTATAAACAATGTAGTGTTTCATATGTGAAAAACATATGAATTTCTAACAATGTAATAGGTCCCATGTACTTATATTTGATGATAGACAAAGTACTACCGAAGAAGACTTAGATTGTCTATGCAAACTAATCAACTAATACTGGATATTAGTATATCTAAGAAACTCATGATGTTGAAAACCCAATGAAGTAGTTTACTTGGAATATACCTACAAAAGATATGGCATTGAGTCACTGAAGTCTAAAGCCGAAAAATCAAACACTTAGACATAAGACTTGTTCACTAAAGAAGCACGTTATCAGAGATCACATACCGAAGGCATAGTAACCTTAACGCTTAAATCCACTACTAAAGCTGAAGCTAAATGGAATAAAGTTGACACTGAAAAAGATGTCGACACTGGAAAATTTGTCATCACTAAAGACTAAGGGAAAGTTTATCAAACACTTATCCGAGTAAACGCTTACCAAGTAACATTGCCTTACCGGATGCATATGACAATGACCAAAAATCTTACCCAGTAAGAGCAAAGGCAAGGACTGAGAGTCTTAGCCAGTAAGTGAGGTAAAAGACTCTTACCATGGTTAGTGTTTACCGGGTAAATTGTTGCATACGATGTTGTTTTGGTTGATCAAAATCTTACCCGAAACAGGCTTCTTACTGCTGCTTCTTGCTGTTAAAAAAACCGTATAGGTGCTAACAAGCAACAAAGACAAGAACACAAGAACAAGAACACTAAGAGGGAGCTCGTGCTCCTCCCCGAGAAGCATTATCTCTTATGTTCGCTCTCCAAAAGCTTACTAGGTAAGTGTTTGATAAACGGTCCCTAAAATCATGATGATGTTGAAGTTGAGCCAATAACACTCACACTAAATCATCAACTTATCAAGTTGCTAATAAAGACATAAATAACCTTCAAAAGCAACCTAGTCTAAACATTAACAAAGAGTACAAATATAGTTTTAAAAATAAATGTTCGTTGCCCAAAGAGGTCAAAGTTATGTTAAAGGTTTTGCAAATTGTTAACTTTTTGTTTGGAATGTACATAATAAAACAACATATCATGTCACAATAAAAATAATTAACATGTCAGTATATCTTTATTAATTAAAAAAACATATTATGACTTTTTGAAAGAAAAATATTAAACTAAATTCTTTGAAATATTTTACTATAAACATCAAAATAAAACATTTGAAAGTAACTTTTCATCAGAATAAGTTATGTTGTGAAATAAATAAGTTTAAAATAAAAGATAAAGATTGGAAAAATGAGGGAAAAAATTGGGGGTGTTTGGTTGGTGGAATTATTAGGAATTTGAAAAAATGAAATGACCAAGGTTCTAAATTGCGTGAGGTGTGACGTGACGGCGAGGTCAAACCTTTAGTCTTAGGATCCACGGCAAAGTCATGGCGTTTTCAAGGCGTGACTTATGACGTCAAATTTCTAATTTATTTATAATATTATATATAAAAACATATGTCTTGTAGTGTTACTCAATGAGTCAATAGTAATAAGCAAGTTAAATTAGGTTATATATTAAAAACTATTAATAAGACATTAAAAACATAAAGAAAAATCAAATATCACACTACGAAAACTATGCATCAGGCCATGACGTGCCACAGGTTTAACGTGACATGATACACAAGCTCTGTGCCATAAAGTGTCATGGGGGTTGTACGACGAGTTTTTTAGAACAGTGGAAATGATCAATTCTTTTAACTAAATTCCAAGTAAAGATGAAAGATTTAAATTCCATTGAATTTCATAATTTAAGGAATTCATAAGAAATTGAATTTCTACAACCAAATTCCATTCCAATTCTTTTAAATTAAGATTTTAAATTTTAATTTCATCAAATTCCATTATCCTAACAAATATATCTAAAAATAAAAAATTCCATTTCCAAACGCGTATTGGTTTGTTTTTGGCATCTTGTTCCTTGATTTCCCCCCTCCTCCACCACATCCAACCTTCAATTCAATCAAATCACATCCCCCAACTTGCTTTTCCATAATCTCTCTCTCTCTCTCTCTCTGCACATTTACACATACAGCTGTACTTTGCAATCAGTTACTGCGTAAAGTAATGGCAGACGCTAGCGGCGGAGGAGGTCAGTACAATGATTTTCCGGCAGTCGCTACTCACGGAGGTCAGTTCATTCGATACAACATCTTCGATAATGAATTCGAGATCACCAACAAGTATCGTCCTCCAATCATGCCTATTGGTCGTGGTGCTTATGGAATCGTCTGGTTAGTATGTTTATGTTTTTTGATTCACTTTTTCTCATCAGGTTTTGAGGTCGTTGACTTTTTTTTTTTTTTACTATGATTGTTGATTTGTAATCGGTTAATTAGGGTTGGTTTGTGATTGTGACCAGCTCGATGTTGAACTCTGAGACGAACGAGATGGTTGCTGTGAAGAAGATTGCAAATGCTTTTGATAATTACATGGATGCTAAGCGGACGCTTCGTGAGATTAAGCTGCTTCGACATTTGGATCATGAAAATGCGAGTTGTCCTTTGCTACTACTATCTATCTTGTTCGTTTCATAAATCTATGTAGAAATCTTAGAACTTACTAATTTCTACTTGATCACTTAGCACCTAACTGTTATCAGTAATTTATCAACTGTGAATTATTAATGCTGCTTTATGATCAAATTAGTTGTAATCTGTATAGGTTAGCAAAATCAAATGAAAACTAGTTGTTCCTTAACTCTAAGACACAATAGAATACTTAGATTTTTAATTTTAATTTTATAAATGTTAAACGGGTTAGGCGGGTCATGGCGGGTTAGGGTTGGGATTTTCTGACCCGTTTATTAAACGGGTCGGGTTAGGGTTAGACACTTTCAACCCGTTTAACTTTGAACTCGACACGACACGTTTGCCAGGTCTACTCTTGGTTGCTAATTTCCTATTAAAGAGTACATAAATCTTAAGTACTCTCTTATCTATACTAAAGAAGAATAAGATTGGTTCCCTCCATGAATTATAAGCGCATCTTGTATTCAGTTTTTTTACTAATGAAAAGTATCTACTGATTTTTTTTGGAGGGTCCTGATTTTATATACGCCCAGGGCCCATAAAATGTCAGGAACGAGCCTGTCTAATGCAATTGGTTTTGCTGATCAATAAATGATATGCTAAATATTTTTAAGTGATGCAACTTTGTTAAAGAATTTTGGTTTGATTTCTATGAACTATCTTATATAGGGAAGGCATCATCTTGATTGAAGTTATATGTATATAGCATGCGTCTCTACACCCCATATTGATTGCGATTTGAAACATAATTCAGATAATCGCTATAAAAGATATAATCCCACCACCTCTACGCAGAGAGTTCTCTGATGTCTACATTACCACTGAGCTTATGGATACCGATCTTCACCAAATTATTCGATCCAATCAGAACTTATCGGAAGAGCATTGTCAGGTATTGAGCTTTTATTACGCCATGTTTGACAACCATAAGCTAACTTATTTTTGAATTTGGTTACCCATAAGCTAGCTTTTTAGTAGCGTTTCAATAAGCGGGGGCTTTTTCCAGTTATGCCCTTTATATTTTGCCAATTAATTTTTTAACATGCCCTTTTACATCATTTATTATTGCCATCTAGTTTTTACTGAACATTAGTTTATCAGCTAACTTATTAGCCAACAGCGGGCTTATTAGCTAGTTTGCCAACATAATAACTTGAACCTTTACATGTTAAGGTCTAACAACTGTTTTGTTTTCCACAATGCTTGCAGTACTTCTTGTATCAGCTCTTACGAGGCTTGAAGTACATTCATTCTGCCAATGTTATTCATAGAGACCTCAAGCCTAGTAATTTACTGCTGAATGCAAATTGTGATTTGAAGATTTGCGATTTTGGACTTGCCCGGACAAATGCTGAGAACGACTTTATGACCGAATATGTTGTCACCAGATGGTATAGGGCTCCTGAGCTGCTACTCAACTCTTCAGATTATACGGCTGCCATAGATGTGTGGTCTGTTGGTTGCATCTTCATGGAACTCATGAACAAAAAGCCTTTGTTTGCTGGTAAAGATCATGTGCATCAGATGCGCTTATTAACAGAGGTATATATGTTATCTTACTTAACATACTAAGATAACTACATTGATTTCCATATGTGAAAATTTTAAGACTCTTTGGGGCAGAGGGAAGGTATGCATACATCCCAACCCCCGAACCTACTTTCAAGGGGATATACTGAGTCAGTTTGGTTTAGTTTTCGGACGGTGCCATTTTCTTGGATGAAACCTTAGGTCCGGTTTGGTTTGCGGGATTGGATGAGATTTGGACTTGAATTCCATTCCAATCCCATGTTTGGTTTGAAGGATTTCCAGGATTTGAAATCCTACAAACATAGGATTTTGAAATCCCAAGGGGATGGTTGGTATTTCGCGGGATTTCATAGGATCTGTTTGTAATAAAATTTTAAAATATGTTAAAATCACTTGTTTTGTTGTAAGATAATTTAATATTTTTTTATAATTTGTTTTTGTAGATTACTTACAAAAAATTAAATTCAATTTCATTCCAAATCCTACAAACCAAACACATCAAAGATTCCAAATCCTTACAAATCCAAATCCCTCAAAGTACAAATCCTTCCATGAAATCCAAATCCCCCAAAAACATTCCATCAAACCAAACACCCCCTTACTGGTCCGCTACTCTGCTTGCATAGTAGTATCTACTGATTACACCACACAAGTATATCTTCAGAATAGGACCATCAGAATAACTTATTCTAGAGCCTCTAAATTTAGGCTTTCATTGGATATTTATACAAAAAATGACTCCATACTTGATAATCCCCAAATGGGGAGGTGAGAACACCTGGATTGAAAGCTCCAATATTCTGAATAGTGAGAAGGCCTTTTTGAAATTTGATCAAATTTGATGGAATTTTCTTTAATATCTTAGGTGGGCCAAGATTAGGATGAGTTGTTCAATATGGTTAAACATAAAGAGGCCTTGATTCTACTCACCATGGTTATATTGTAATTGATGATGTTATTAAAGAAAATGTATCCATGTTTTCACCTTTGTGGGGTTGGTTATATCTCATCAGACATCACAGAAATGGAAACTTTGATTCAATGTTTAATTTCTAATTCTTAATTTTCAGCTTCTAGGTACACCAACTGAATCTGATCTTCGGTTTATTCGGAATGAAGATGCAAAAAGGTATCTTGCTCAGCTCCCTCAACATCCTCGCAAGTCATTAGCGAAGACTTTCCCACACGTTCATCCATTAGCCATTGATCTAGTTGACAAAATGTTAACAATGGATCCAACTAAACGAATCACAGGTAACACCGTACCTCTACTTTCTTTTTCTTTTTTTCTAATTAAAAAAACACACAAAACTGAAGCGAAATTCATGTTTTGATTGCAGTTGAAGATGCATTAGATCACCCTTATCTTGCTAGACTACACGACGTAGCTGATGAGCCAATCTGCTTGGATCCTTTCTCATTTGAATTCGAGCAACAAGTTCTGGGCGAAGAACAGATAAAGGACTTGATTTATCAGGAGGCATTGGCACATAATCCGGGCTTCGCTTAAAAGAAATCCCACGCCCACGGTATCAATTATTACTAGATTATATGCTAAATAAATCTGGTGCTCATGATACCTCCGTAGTGATCAGAATCATCCAACTGGAACTCTCTTGTATCATTAATCTAAACAGTTTACAGATGAATCCAGTGGCTGATCGGTCATCTTTGTATTGTATGTTGTTTCTACGGTTTGAAATTGTTTTATTTATTGCTTTTTGGTTCATGGTTTTCAGTCGATACCATGTTCATTGTGTTGATGAGCTTTGAAACTAGATTTTAGAATGGTTCAATTGTACAAGTACCAGAGATGTATTTATGTATTTTGTTGCAAAATTTTTCTCATGAGAACTAGCACTTGTTGCTCTGTTTAGATTTGGACAAATGGCTTCACATAAGAAAGTTCCATTAGGAACCTAAAATTGATTAGAAACTCGGGAATCGTCTACAACATGTCATATATATATTAATATTTATCATGATGAATATGTTACAATATTTATGATAAATAAAACGTATATATATGATAAAATGTCAGGTGTTGTGTTGTGGTCGATCTCCCAATTCTTGATCAATTTTAGGTTCCTAACGGAACTGCCTTTTGGGTTCATGATATGCTTTTAAGACCAACTTGTTTTAAAACACAATTTAAATTAGGTTAAAATTTTATGACATGATTGTTGACAGATATTGCCTATATATAACAAAATCAGGTGAAACCATATATTAAAAATGTAAAAGACAAAATGTATGTGATTAAAAAATTAATAGGTAAATAATATACATTTTTGTTGACAGTATCAAAATGTAAAAAGTTTTACATTTATGAAAATAAGTTGATTTAGTTAGCAATAATTCAAATATAACCACAAATGGAGAACAAACAATTTATTCTGATCATTATAAATAAAAACAAAACCACATCAAATCCCACACAGTACACCCTTTCATGAAGACTTTCAACTTGTAAAACATAGAAATAAATGAACCCAGAAAGCTACATGTATGCAAACATACCTTGCATCCTTAACTTCTCATGTAATGGTTATAATACAATAATAATAATATGTATTCGCTTTTCACACCATAGATGGATTTTAATTCAATTTTGGTTTCTAAGTAAAAAAAAGTTGGTTAAGCTGACCCTTTGAACTCATATCTTTTCCGGCTCCTGAAAAATACAATAAAAGAAGTTGCATACCATTTAAGAGTAGGAACATATAAAAGTCTATGGGGTATTCATCGGTTGAAATCCAGGTGGATCCAATCCCATCCAATTAACACTTGATTCAAATCAAATCAAATCCAATCCAATGGATGAATGAATGGGTCCGATCGGTTTCATCCACTGGATATTACTATTGGTTATCCATTGAATTGGATACATCCAATATTTGGATACAACTTTCAACCAATTATTCATATAATTTTTCGTATAAATATCGACTAAAAAGCAATGTTGAAAAATGTTAATAATTATTATATATAGTTATTAATTGGATTGAATCGGTTTGGTTTTATTGGATCTGACTTCAATCCAATAACTGACTAATCCAATGACAATTGAAAATCCAATTATAATCGATCGATTAAAATTGGATTGGATTGGATGATTTTTTGGATAGTAGAAAAGGTAAGTTATATATATATATATATATATATAAATGAACACCATCGCAAAACTTATAATGTGACAGAGAGGTATATTATTGGCATAATAAGAGAGATCCAACATATTCTTATAATTTCTCTAAAATACATAATCAAAAATTAAAATCATATTTTAAAGATTTTCACATTATTCCATAATTTATACAAAATAATATAATAATTCAATTTAATTGGTTAGTAAAAGAAAAAGGGTTACCTATTTTTGATCGGAAAAACAGCACACCTTGCTCATACACTTACCAATAAAAGTCAATATTGTAACTTACTTTACAAGGTAAGATTGTAGCCCATCAAAACGGTATCATATGCAACAATTTAACCGGTAAGATTCTCACCCCTTGCCATCCATATTAATCCGAGATAAGGTAAATTACGCAGTAAGTGTTGAATAAGCGGCCCTTAGTCAGTCAGCATCAACTGATTATGAGATTAGCAAGATGAGCATATGGTCAAACAAGTCAACAACAGAGCAGCTCATCATAGGATCCCAATCACAAAGGGAGGCAGCAGCATGCTATTGTATGGAGCAGCTAAATACTAACAAATTTCTGCTTCATTTCAACTACAACCCATTGGCCATTTGGTGTAATTCAAATTTACAAGAGATTGAAAGAGTTTTGGTTAAGTTATAATACGAGTTAAGAGGTATAAGCCAACATGAACCTAGGATCACCGCTGTATGGCAGTGGTCTTGTATCGGTAACTGCTTTGTAACCTTTCGTAACTTTGAAAGGTATTTTCAGTCTCGTTCAAGAACGAACATCTGTGTTTTGCTCTCGCTTTCGCCTAAAAACAAAGTGTGAATAATTTTATGATACCAAGGCTATAATGGGGTCGAAATATTACTTATGGAAGGTGTTCCTACACGATCCAAGATTCTGATTCGATTGATAAATCACAAAAACCCAAATTTCTTAACATCAAATATTAATCACAGTATTGAAGGATAAATTCTTTGCATTATAAGACTATAATAAGATTGAATCCAACATTAGATGCAAAACCCCTAAACTACAACCACAACAGAAGCCTCAATCCATTCACAAGTGAAAAGATATATATAAAGATACCTGTTTCTGAGAGACCACACAAAATCTTTGTTATTCATTCATATTCAAACTGCACATCTACATGCAAATACTTCCTCATCAGACCAACCATCGATGTCGTAAAGCTCGCCAACACTTGGCATTCTTCATGGCTTTTCGCCTCCGAAACAACCCCGTTAATGATCAACTTCCGAAGATGCGGGCACCTCTCCAACAGCCCCGCTACCCACTGCGAAAACAGATCCGTTATCACCGTCCACCCGAGTTCCAACATGATCACATTCTTCAGCTCAAACGACCGCTGCAAACTGTACTGAAGCGACGCTTCTTTCAGATCATAACACAGGGACAAATGTGTCAATTGAGGGAAGCAAACGGAGATCGTTTCCATATCCACGACTTCGTCTTCATCGTCAAACACAACCCCCCAAAGCCGAAGCCCTCTTAGCTTCGATGCTTTCGAGATCATATTATGGAATTTAGCCCACATGATCGTGAAGTTGCTAACATCCACAACTTCAAGATTCTCGGTGTTTTCGCCAATATCGAGATGAATAACACTAACATCATCGATCTTTAGAAGCTTTAACGTCCCTTTCCCAATAAGTTCGAAAACCTCAAGCGTACAATCTTTAAGTTGCAGCTTCTCGAGCCCATCGGCTTCGAGCATGAACTTCTCCAAGCTAATGGCTTCAACTGATAAATCTTTCAAAGACGGGCTATTCAATTCCATCGACGCCTGTGCATCAGACATCGCGATATCGAGACTCAATAGTGTCAAGATCTCAACTTTCGGGCAGGCGGTCAGGAGGTAACTCAAATCTAGAGCGGAAATGCTGATATGACTTAACGAAAGAGATCTCAAAGACGGGAACCGCTGGTAACTTGGTTCGACACCGGTGATCGTGTTATGCGATAGATTCAGCACCTCGAGCTTCTGGCGACCACATTTCTCGATGATATTGATCGTGGGCGATGTTCGTACGTTATAATGCAACTGCCTCAAGCTTTCTCGAGTGTACATGAGCCACGCGATCACGGGGGCCGCGGAGAACTTATCGACATCGTCCATGATGATGGAAAGGGATTGAAGGCCGGTGGTTTGGAAGATTGTTTGAGTTATTAGGATTTCGAGGCGGCTGGTGGTGAGTTCGTGATAAACGGGCCAATCGTTGGAATTGAAGGAAAGGGTATGGAGGTGGATTCGCCAAGCTTCTCGCCATTTCCGGCAAGTAGCGGATGCGATGACGACATCGCGGGCGGCACCGAGCCGAGAGAGGATGTTTCCGATGACTTCCACAGGAAGATGTTCCATCGTTTTCCGATCAATCAAGACACTAATAAATGTGAAACTTCAAGAACAGTGGATACAATCTAAATCTGATGTTACAGTTGAAACCCTAGCAAAAGAAAAATTCCCCAAATCATCAGCATCTATAAAGATTCAACCGAGTTCAGGGTTTTGATTCAAGAGAAACGTGTAGGATTAATTGATTACATGAATCGAATTAAAATTGAAAACTGCAAACAACTGAGGAATTAACTAAGTAAAAAGGAGGAAATCAGTTGGAAGATGCGTATTGAGTAGAAATAAAGGGATTTATGTATATGATTGAAAGAGAAAGTCAAAGATAGATACATACATACCAGCAGGATGATGATGAAATTTGAGGAATGAATCTTGAAGGAAGGAAACCCAGAAAAGATGGATTGATGAAGAAAAGAAAAAGGAAAGTGGGTGTGAGAGTAGTTGATAGAAAGAAAGAAAGAAAGAGGAATGAATCTTGATTTTAGGGTTTATTAGGGAGAGTTGAGTGTAGAAGAAGATGTATGTATGTAGGGATGGAATCTAATTTCAATTTGTGTGTGAACTTTTCTCTCTCTAAAACTTCCCCTTTTTCTTCTTATTGTTGTTGATGTTGTTATTGTTGTTCTTGATGGATGGATGTGTGAAGGTACATCCACTCATGGAATGCACGTGACTCACACTTAAAATGGGTTAACCAATCATTTTAAGTACCCTTTCTTTCTTCTTGGAAAAATCTTTAAACTATAAGCCACGCTTGATTCGCATAATGTTTTTTGATGTAATAAAATATGTCAAAGGAATTTGACTTTGAAGAAATTGGAATGAAATGTTGTCAGGTTTAACCACCTGTTTGGTTGACAGAATTGGAATGAAATATGTTAAATGAATTGAAAATTTTCTATTTGGTTTACAGATTGTAACTTTAGAATTGGAATGAAATTTTGGTAAATGACCAAAATACCCTTTTTGTTTATTTTAATTTTTAACTAAAATTGCTTTGATTATTTTAGCACACGAATGATGATGAGAGAGAGAGGGAGAGAGAGAGATAGAGAGGGGAGAGAGAGAGAGAGGAGAGAGAGGGAGGGAGGAGAGGGAGAGTTGGTGTTTGCTGATAATGTTGAACGGTAGTGGTGGCCGATGGTGGTGGCCACTGGCCGGTGGTGGTGGCCGGAGGTGGTGGTGGTCAATGGTGGCCGGAGGTGGTGGTGGTGGTGGTCGGGCCGGTGTTGGTAGTCGGAGGTTGTGGTAGCTGGTGGTCGGAGGTGGTGGTGCATATTAGGATGAGGGGCAATTTTGTCCAAAAAAAGTATGACATTCTATTCCAATGAAATATCACCTCCCCCCTAAGGAATGTTGAATTCCTTCATTTGTGGAATTCAACATTCTAATTCCTTAAAAATAATGAACCAAACAATGTAATGGAATCTGGTCAACGAAATTCAACATTCCAATTCCATCAGAATCTGTGAACCAAACGTCCCCTAACACAAAAAAGAAGGTAAAATAATAATACACAATAAATACGGTTTTTTCTTAAGGTTCGTTTATCAAATTCTTACTAAGCAAGTGTTTATTGAGGGTTATTTATTTTACTGGATAAGTATCGAAAATCATGCCCAATTTTATTAACAATACGTTTTGATAACAA
Organism: Arctium lappa; assembly: GCA_023525745.1. Lineage (NCBI taxonomy): Eukaryota > Viridiplantae > Streptophyta > Magnoliopsida > Asterales > Asteraceae > Arctium > Arctium lappa. The sequence goes on from CM042047.1 coordinate 163,686,183, forward strand.
ATAGTGTTATCTGATAAGATAACTGAATGTAATGACGGATGGTAGTAAACAATCCATAAAAAAATCATTAATACAATTGCAAAATTACTTTGAATGATAACCAACAAGATAAATGAATTGTATAAAATAAGTAATGTTTAAATGACTATAATTCACATAAACGAACTCTACAAATCGGCAATACTTAAGATTTGGTGAATGTAAATTATTTTTTGAAAATATTATCGTATCAATTTGGAAAATAAATATTTGGATTCACTTTCTTTTAGATAAAACTCCAAACTATTATTGTTCATAATTACTACCTACATTTTTAAGTAATGTTATTAATTACATTAACACTAATATAATTACATACTATATAGCTCTTGAAAAAAAAAACTAAATTAAATTTTCTATATTTATATGTTATCAATTTTTTATTAATTTTCTATTTAAAAAAAAAACTAAATATGCACTCATATCAATTTTGAAAATAACTTTAATGTGCAATAAAATCCGTAAAACCATTAATAGATCATAAAGGATATTGCAGGAGTGTGGATTATTTTCAAAAAAAGAATTAAAAGGTAGTACGGAGACAATCATTTCGAACCATTTTTTGTGTCTAACACGCATTCTGTTTTTTTTTAGGGTCACTAAAAATTAACCATGAGTGAACCGAGTACTTTTTCTTAGACTTGTGAGCTCCTTGTAAGTTTAAAGTTATAGGCTACCACTAACTTCCACCACGGTTTTAAACTCGGAGTAAGTAGGTCAGTTTGTTGTTTTGGACTTGTAGCGTTATAAATGGTAGCAGAGTTTATCCTTTACCATCGGGATTACAAATATGTCTATCAACATTAAAAGAAATCCACCTACAACATACAAACCAACCCTATTTGACATATCGGAAAAACCAAACCAAACAAACTTTACAACTCCTTCGCGAAATGGGGTCTAAGGAGGGTAAAATGTACCTAGTCTTTCCTCTACCCCAACAAATAAAGAGACCGTTTCCTTGAAAACCTCAGCTTGAATTCATATTTATTATGTAACATGCATAATAATAATAATACACATCTCATAAGAGAAAAGGGGTGCACCTTCACCATTATTAGTGAAGGTGGAGGTGAGATTAATTGGTTAATTGTTGATATATATAATGTAATGTATATAAGTTTTGCTCAATTGTTTGATTTCTTTAATATACAAACCAATGGAGTTAGTTGTCACTTCAACTATGAACAACACCATCACCTTCTTTTACCTCCTGCTGCTGCTGCTGCTTCAATTATGTCATGAAAGATTCACCACAACCGCATTGTCCCTTTGAGTTGGGGTTGATAAATACAAACTCAGACCTGCTCCATACCAATTCAAAATCAAAATTATCGATATATGAATGTTTAAGATCACAGGCAGATGCAATAGTAAAGAAACCCAAATCCAAAAGTTCTGCTATGAAATGATGAATTTTGTATTGTTGTATTCACAGAAGGAGATATAATCAGACTTTTTCGCTATATATATATATATATATATATATATATAGGTTTAGATACAGTGCTATAATTTCAAACAAAATCCCAGCAGGGAAAACAGGTAAAGTGATTGTGATAGCCATGGAGTTTGATATATGACCGAATCAACACTTATCTTCTTTCTTAGTGTCGCAAATCTAGAATGTTCCTCAAAGGGTAGGACTCTCCTATAAAAGGAGAGACCTTCTCTAAGCATCCAAGTTTGAGAATCAATAAACCTTCCTCATACATAATCCTCTTGTGTTCTTCATAGCCTTCTCTCATCTAGCATTTGCTTAAGGCTGACTTATAAGGTGGTGCTTGATAGGACCGAATGAGTAAGTATTGGATGATTAAAAGTTAGAAATGGTTTAAGAGGCTTTCTACAGAATTGATTCGAACGAAAAGTACTGTGTGGTTGGTGAACTGTATGAAACATCTTAATAACATAAATTTATTGCTTCAACTCATTTAACTATTTTAAACAGTGTTGTATGATCATCCTGAACCTGAACGATACATGTTGAATAACCTTACCATATCATAATTTATGATATTATAAAGCTAACAAATGCAAAATGCATTATATTACAATATGAAGTTAGAAATTTTCAAATGTTATAATATTTATCTGACAATTGTTATGCAAACATGAAATACATAATAAAAACATTAACTTACTAGTATATGATATATAGTCTGTAGAGAAGACCGAAAAAGATGAATTGATTAAAAGAAAAAACAACAAAATAAGAAACTTCAAATACAATCTATACGATATTATAAAGCATTTGCGAAAAACTCTTAAAAACAAATTTTTATACATAAAGTACTCTTTATTGGTGCACATTACTTAAAATTCAAGAATACAAGTAAATGATGCATGAATATAACTTTTTAAAGCTACATTTTTGAATTATAACTAACTGATAAACATAACCAAATATAAGATAAACATCTCATTTTAAATATAAATAATCTAAAATATAATTAGAATAATCATTGAATTCTAACAGAATACTTAATTATTATTTTATAAAAAATATCACAATATTAAATCTAAAATAAATTACATAATTATTAAATCTGAATTAAATAAAATAAAAGGTTCAATTATACAACTTTGTAAAAAAAACATTATCGTTTTCTTAAAATCATACAAAACCGTATTATAAAATCGACAAAAGCAAAAATAAAATGGAACATTAAAATCAAGATGTACTCGCGCCGCGAGTACGCTTCTAGTGTACAATAATAAACCAATAAGATAACAAACAATAAATAAGAAAGCGTAAGTCATAAAAGAAAAGTAAAAAAGTAAATGAAAAAGAAAAAGAAAAGGAGTAAAAATTTTGGAAAAAGTAAATAAAATTGTGAGAGTAATATCTGCCCAAAAGGAAAAATGACAATTTGTCCAAAAGATAAACCCACAATTGCACTTGATTCTTAAGAAATCACTTGTGTGTATATATATGAATTATTAAGACACAAGTTGAACTACTAAGATCCATTTGGATGGAGAAACAACACTCTTAATCAAAAGATGCCTTAACAAATAAGTTATGGAACCATTCAAAGGCATTTAAGACCCAAACAAATAGCCCCTTAGCTCAACCAAGACCAGACATTAAGGCCGTACGAGGAAAAGTGCAACCCCATGACACTAGATATATGGGTCAGATATAGTTCATATGTCCTTAATTTTAGATGGTTGAGCAAGGTAGACAGCCTCATAGTACAAGTAAAGCCGATGGTCACAAAAACAAGAGTGAAATGTTAACTAAGGGTCTATGAAGTTAAGAAACCCCTTTGCTTTACATACTAGGAAGGTAAATACGAAGTTTCAAGAAAGTGTTTATAGGTAGTATAGCTATGAAAACTTTTAGAAGTATTATTATTTCATTTGGGTAAGTTGTAAGAAGGCTTGGTGTCACGCTTAATCTATGATAAAATGATAACTACTCCAATTATAGGCAAAAAGCATGTTGAAATACAGCTATTGGAATTAAGTTGATTGTAAATGCAATATTCCTGTTTTTCTAAAAGAAATAGAAATGAAAACATCGGGAAGTCAAAGTAGGGGAGAGCCTTGAGGCAGCTAGCAAGGCTGCTCCTTTGTGCCGGGAAGGACAGTTGAGTCATTAAATCGCCTCTTTGCAAAATGCAATAGAAAGGCCGGATACAAAGACTTCCTCCCCAACTGTTGCAATGCCAAGGAGCCTTCATGAGATGAGGTCACCTTTTTTCTTAATTAACAAAGTTGAAAAAGTCAATTGTTACCAAAGATATCTACCTTAAAACTGAATGATACCAATTCTTATAATCTATGATCTCTGTAACATTAATTGATGAATGAGCCATTAGCTCTGGGAAAGAAGGAAGAGAAAGGGAAGGAATCACTATAGTTACTCAAAAGGTTCGGAATCGAATCCGTTCAAGTTGAAGTTGTGAAAAAAGAAGCTCTTGTAACTTTTGGTGTAAGCGCATTAATAATTAGAGAAAGCAAATATGTTGAAAACCATACCACTCATGTTACATCTATAACAACAGATACAATGTTTCTAAACAATATTTCGTAACATTAACACACACACACACACATATATGTATGTGTGTGTACATATGGGTGCAGGTTTAAACGAGAACACCCCCCCAAAGTAAGAAAACACAAAAATAAATAAATATGTGTGTATATATATATATATATATATAGAGAGAGAGAGAGAGAGAGAGAGAGGTTTATGGGAATACCCCAAAAAAATGAAAAACTAAGGAACACCCTAGTAACCATTCATCTGTACGGTATGTACACGTACATACAAGTAATTGAAGATATTACCTGGGTGCATGTTAAGCAAAACGGACAAATTACTTGTATGCACATGTGCATACCATACAGATGAATGATTATAAGGGTGTTCCTCAGTTTTTCATTTTTTTTGCGGTTTTCCCCTTAACCCGACCCTATATATGTGTGTGTGTGTATGTATATACATATATATGTACAATCTTTAACGTGCGGGGATATTGCAGAACATGACCCAAAAATGATAATCATTTTAAAACTAGAACCTGAGAATTTACCCTTTTTAAACCTAATAATACACTGTACAGACATTGACAACTAATAGCAGTAGCACAAATTTAAACAAAGTTTGAAAAACCAATTATTGAGTTTTGAGTTGTTTCACTTGGACAATAAATCATGGTTCTTTATTTTAAAAGGTATATTCATAAAGCATGTTGATTTCATTAGAAAAGCAATGAATATATAGAGTACAACATGAGACAACAGACCAAGAAAAGGAAAATCTTTGAAAACGTAACACATAAAAATAGGACGACAAACACAACCCTACCCTATATTTCTAACATTTACTATTTTTACAAAATACTAACTTTGACTCAGGAAGATTATGTGTCATATGATCTATTCGAGATGTAAACAATACCCAAGAGAAAAATCAAGAAGTATCAAGAGACATCTGGAGAAAATGTCAAGATATAACTGATGACAGAAACAACATGACTGAAGTTTTGAGCAAAGCCGAACATGAGATCAACAAGGATTGTGTGTCAATGAAGGTGGAGGACTGAATGCAAGTGGTGTTATATTTGTTTATGTGGCGGCAGATGACAATCATAACCAGGTTAGATGATAGAAACTATAACGGAGCTGGTTTAAGCCAAATGAACAACCATTACTATTTCAACATGTTATCAATTATAAGTCTCAACCATATTATTCCAATTTTGTGTATGTACGTGTTTTTTATTCTGATTTTACTATGGTCTTTTTCATTTGTTAGGTATATGACCAAATAAATACATATCGGTATACATTAATGATTTCTTATGTTCACAAGTTGAAACCCCATGTCATGGGCACATAGCTAGTTATACCCATAAGAATCATCTTCAACGGTAGTTTCACCGTTTAAAAAGCCTTTAACACCCACTGCATGGATAAGAAACCAAGTAGTAGGTATCATAGGGAATCCTAAAGATGTGAAGCCATGGTTGGCACCATGGTTTTAAAAAGCGTGTGAGGCGTACGCCTCGAGGCACGCCTCGACGCGAGGAGGTCCAAAATCGCACCTGAGGCGGCGCCTCTCAATCCCTAGACGAGGCGTATGCCTCGGTTGTCTGAGGCGGTAATTGAGGCGGTGAGGCGTGAGGCGTAGAGAGGCGTACGCCTCATTATCAAGGCTAAATTATTTAAAAACATGACTAAAACCTTCTCTATTTCTATTTTGAAAACCTTGTTCTTCTCCGGTTCTCCTAAGCCTTATCTGCTACTCGTCTATTGTCCTTTGTGAGTTCCAGTTTTCTCCCGTTTTCTTTGCATTTTCTTCTTGGATTCTCTTCATTTCACAGAAGTATTATGTATATGTATTTGGATACACTACTTTTATATTTAGTCTTTACCATGTGTGAGGGTCACAGTCACACTTTTACTCACACTTTGTTGATATTTAATATTTTTTTCTTTATGAGTTGTGAGCATATTAATATATACATATACCATATTAATATATACATATATATATATATATGTTATGAATAGATCAATGATTTTTTCTTTGTTATTACATGTACATTAGTACATCTATATTTCGTGATTGAAAAAAGTATATGTAAATTCTTTTAGTAATTTAATATGATATATATATATATATATATATATTTTTTTTGTGTCTAGTACTCAAGTGTGTGTGTATTGTATATATTTTCTAAGCAGAAGCAGTGGAATGCAGATTGATGTGTATATATATTTTGTGTAGTGTATATATTTCCGCCTCGGGGCTTACGCCTTGCCTCATTGAGGGAAAACGCCTTGAGGCACGATTCCGCTTTTTTAAACCTTGGTTGGCACTTGGCAGTATAAACGCTTTGCTACAGAAAGAAAGTGGTGGTGCACTTTCAGACGTGTTGGAGTCCCACATCGGCTAGATTTGTAGCAATTCTCCTCTATATATGTTGGAACCTCCCTTCTCTCTTCAAGGGCTCTTTTGGAGTGTAATCTGGGGTTCCACATATTCTCACATGGTATCGGAGCCAAGGTCTACCAATACAGGGACTCGACACTCCAGGGCAATCTATACTCGTCCAGTCCCCTCACCCGTCTAGCCCCCTCTTAACACTCCGGGACAATCTGTGCTCGTTTAGCCTCCATTGGAGGGGTGTATTAGAGTCCCACATTGGCTAGACATGGATCAATTATCCTCTATATATGTTAAAACCTCTCTTCTCAAGGGATCTTTTAGAGAGTAATCTAATGAGTTTCCACATATTCTCACAAGATGCAACGTTATTGGCAGTTTGAAGCTTTGTAAGTTGTGCATGTTATAGTTAGATGTTTCTACTTACTTTACAATTAGTAGTTTACAGTTTGGATCAAAATCTATAAAATGGTTGTCGGATGAGAGGTGATCACACATGTTGGATAATATGTGAAATCTTTCATCCTTTTTGGAGGCTTTATTTGGTGTTGGTTTGGAATTTAAGGAAAAAAAGAAGTCCAAAAGGTGGAACCCTTGAAACAACATATTTAGTACTCAATAAATGATGTCACTACCTCAATTTGTCATCTACAAAGTCCATTTTTGTCCCGATTACATGCATGAGAGCTTTTGGATCAATCACAATCTTCACACCCTTGTCCTCAACCAACTCATCAAATTTTCCTTTTTCATCTACCAAGTACAAAAGAACATGTTATAGGAGTCAGTTTGATAATTGCTGATCGAATTACATGTCGTTTCACATAGCATATTTAATATACCAGCAATGAAACAATATCACAGCTCTAGAGAATAAACATGAAATAAATTGAATAATCAATTAAATGACACAAAACATGTCTCAAGTTCATAGGTGGGGTAAGTTATTTTACCATATTGTGTGTTTGGCCCATCTCAGGTATATCTAAATCCATATCATCCAAGTCAAATAATACAATTAATACCCACTATTACATTTGTAATAACAAATATTCCTTCAACTTGGATTTCATAGGTCACCTATCAAAAATTTCATCTCAAGCATGGCAATTACATTCTAGAGTGCAGCTTTGATAGGGTAGTTACATGAAAATGAAAGGAGAAGCCATAAATATTATCCCCTTCACACTTGATAGCATATTAAGACAGATCAGAATGTATATGATTTTTCATAGTAAACAAATGTCTTTAAGAGTACCAGCTACAAATTATCCTTACGATGTTATTCAATCACCCACATATTTAGCCTGATGCAACCATTCACTAAACAATACTCACTCTCATTTTACAATCCATTGTCCTTGTAGTTCATGAGCTTTTCTCAATCCGTCACCGTTATAGAAAAAGAAAGAGATTTCGTTAAATATGATTACATCATATATGCATATAATCCATGCTAAACCCTTTGGGGTACCTTAACTAGTAAGGCCTGCCTTGGATTTGCTCTACGCTGGTCACCGGTTTGAGTCCCCTCAGTGCCACTAGGTTTGTCTGGCTGTTAACTTTAGGGCCCCATAGGATTAGTCGCGTGCGCGCAAGCTGGCCCGAACACCCACGATTATCAAAAAAATCTATGCTAGTCATGTTACAAGCCCTCATATAGTCATATACCATCACTTTACCCCCCCCCCCCAATGTTTTGTATGCCATGATGGATGCAAACCTAGGACTGCAATTTGCAAGTTGCTATTCCCACCATGACTCACTAGTCAGGCGACATACAGAATGGATTCACACAACAATAATCACCGGGTCCACCATAAAATTTCTCCTGATATATGCATATGAACTTTTACTAATCAACAATAGTTTCCATCCATGAACATACTCCACAAACTCCTATCAAATCCACTCAGTTCATAAGCATAGATACATGTTGACAGATTACAGGGGCAAAGGAAAGCTGTGGACATTATTCAACTGTATACAGTAAAAGAAATTAACAACTTAGTCGGTCTATCATATTAAATCTTCCTATAATCAGAAAAGGAGGAGGAGGATATGAAATCTTCAAGGTGTTACCACCTATCTGGCGTTCCAGATACCATTAAATTAAGTTGTTAAATGTTGGATAACCCATCAGCTAAACACCTACAAAAATGTATTTAAACGTATGCCCAAATTTGCTTCTTCTGTTTTTAACAATAACATATACTTCATCCTCCTTGTAAAAGTCGCAACACTTCCCTTCGGGTTGTCCAATTGAAAATTGTTAACATTTCGTATTTTGTTAAGCTTTAATCTAAAATTACTTAACCAATATCATATTGCAAAAAAATTGATGGTTTTAATTTGGATAGACAAGATTATCCTTTTTTTCATCATCAAACCATACTTGAGATAAATTTCTCTGAACGTACGCCAATTTTTCATGGGACTGAGGATTGAGCAAAACATTTGGTTTAACAATTCACATAAATCTGAAGTTGAAAGCAAATTGATATAACACAATTAGGGTTAATTCCAAACATAGATAAGAATCCAATAGGATTAAACAAAACGCAATACATAAAGGACCTAAACCATCTCAAAATAAGCATGAATCAACATCTATGGGATATTCGATTGGGAACCTGCGTAATTGAGGGTATATGATAAGCCATTGCAACCGCGAGCCTTGATACCGAGCTTGAGAAAGGAGCGCTGGCGATTGTGAAGGAGTTGCCGTATTCTATCGGCAGCAGCTTCTGTTAAGGTGAGAGCTTGCCGCCGGGCTGCCGAACCCACCTTCGCCGCCGCCTTGGCCAGTACCGGAGACGCCATTCGATAGATCGGATTTTGGTAGTTGGGTGAAATTCTGATCTTGAATTATATGAAATGGAAGTTTCTCTTCTTTGGGGGGTTGGGTTTCATGTTTTTGACATTTATACACGCGACACGCCGACTTGCAAAAATAAAATCAATTTTGTTTATTTTAAGAGTAAATTACATTTTTAGTCCCTATGGTTTGTTAAAAATTTCTATTTTCTTTGAAATCGTAATTTTCATCCTATGATTTATAATTCATTATTTTTTTCATCCTTTGTGTAAATTTAATTGTTTTTTTCACCCCTATGATTTACAATCTATTTCTATTTTGGTCCTTCATACTTAGGGGGTGTATGGGATTGCTTATTAAAACTCTTTATTGACTTATTAGTTTTTCCACACCGCTAAATCGCTAATAGCTATTTTGAGTGTTTTTTTTTAACGGCATCAACACACACACACGTTCCCGGGGTATCCGGGCTCCCACTTAAGGGTGCCACCCGACTAATCCCCGGTGACCATGGGTCGGCCTAATTAAGGGGACACGGGCCATGATCGGATATCGTCACATGCTTACCACGGGGTTCGAACCCTGGTAGTCAGGGATACCATCCACTGACCCCCCCAAGGATGTTACCTTGCCACTGGGCTAAACATGTTTTGATTATTTTAAGTGTTTGGGTAGGAAAAAAAGAAAAGTGTTTATAGTTTTTCAACACCGCTAATAAAGAGTTTTTGATAAGTTAAACCATTATGACTTATCAATTTATTTGAAACAACTTATGACTTTTTTGGTTATTTTTCATGTATAAGCAATCCCAAACACCTCTAAATAACAACTTATTAACTTATTACGTTTTGGTACCATAATAAGCTAATCCAAACACTTTTTATAAAACTCATTTTTGTCACCGCATAAATTAATAAGCACTTTAAAAAAAACATAAGTTGTTTTAAATAAGCAATCCCAAACATCCTATTAAAAAGTAGTGTTTTGGCCTCAGGAATCAAAATAGAAATAAATTACAAACCATAGGGATGAGAATTAAAATTTCAAAACCATGGGGGCAAAATTTGTAATTTGTAACAAACCACAGGGACAAAACGTAATTTACTCTTGTTTTAATTTAATCTGATTTATTGTTACTAGTTGTGTATCCACGCAAAGCGGCGGGATACATCTTAATTTCGAGGTAATGTTCCATCCATGCATACTGCACAATATAAAGACCATTTACTAAAAAAAGTCAAACAATTTGACCTTATGAAAGTGAAACTTCTTGTTGATTGACATCAGAAAGGATATAAAATAATAGAACTTTTTACAAAGATTAGATTCAGTCAAAGTAGCATCTTCTCTGTTTGCATGTATTTTAGGAGTATTTTTTTTAGGAAAGGGACGGAACCCCGAAAAAACTTTATTCAACAAAGAAAGCGAGGACAAGCTACGAGGGGCATACCCCAAGAGAAATAAAATGAGACCTAACGTGTGTTTAGGGAAAAGCCATAAAATACGACTAACCCTAAAATACAACTTGGGTATAAAAACCCAATAATCCACCATAAAATCAAGACCCAAAAAATAAGCCTTGTCCATGCCCATAAAAAGGTTGTCTCGAAAGGCATAGGACTGCCCAACTCTATAGTCGCAAGAAAGAATCTTAAAGCAGGTCCATAAAATAACCAATTGATGGCCCATGTTCTTATCAAGGTGAGAATTTCCATCAACCCACTGAAGTAAAAAAAGAGGTCCAATTTTATCAACCACCATATCCCACTTTGAATGTGGATCAAAGCAGGGCACGTGAACATTCTATGAATTAATAAATTGATATTTCCACTTAGGAATTAAAATCAGCCCACCATTTGTTCCAACCTTACTATCAACTTCGGCCCACACAAGAGAAATTCCACAATCACTAAAACCAATCCATGTTGTAAGCCCAGTGATCATAAAATAGGCGGCCCACATGATAATGCCAACTCCTATTTAAATTTAAGCCACATATTATTTTAGAATCACCTTTCCCTTTTATCACATAGCTTCCATCACCAACTTTATCCAAAATAAAATATCTCCCTCTCCAATAGCAGATACAGGAACCTATCAAATCCACACCACTTTCAACCGAAAAAATATATCGATTGCAGAGAAGTAGGCAAATTTAAGCTCTTGGAATGAACACTCCAAGGTTCACTGCAAAGGTACATATTTCCAAACCCACCAATTCTACATGGACCTCCATTGGACCCAATTCTTGAAATTTTCCCCAAACTTCATTCTATTCCTCCTCTCTCTATCATCCACAGTAGACACCATAAGGCTCCTTATTTCTCCATTAACCCACTTCAGCAAAATTAATAAACATATACCAAATTGGCCATAAGCCATTGGTAGAAAACTGGTTATACAAATTTGCACCATAGCACCTTTTTCCAGATTCCACCAAATATAATTGGTAGAAAACAATAACTGCAGACCAAAAAAGAGGTAAGAAAACAACAGCTGAGATACCATTTTGGTAATCCACAGGTAGAATAGACCAAAAAAGAGGAATAGAAACAAATGTTGCAAGATCATAAGGCTAAGAAGTTGGTGAGGAAAAGAATAAATCCAACAGTCCCATTCCAAAACCAAACCATTCCAAGGTTTTCTCCAATCTAACCATCTGTAAAGAGAGAGAGTTGAGAAAAACATATCAATGTAAAAGGTGGGTGTCAACAGATCCCACATAGGCAACCACATGAAAAGACCAATTTGGCCTATGGCCATTGGTAGCCATAATGTTAGACCAAAAATAAAGACAAGAAGCAAGTGTTGAAACACCACAGTAGAGTTCAACAGGAAGAAAAGGGTATTGAAAGAAGGAATAGTGACGGAGAAGACCATATCAGTCCATAACAAATAGTGAGCCACAACAATCCCATAAAATCTGAAAATACCCATGCCCCTGATTGCATATTGCCAGGACCATCTGAACCAAAAATTCACCTTATTGCTCCCGACCAGAGGGTTTTCAGACCACCATCCAATGATGTCCACTTTAAAAACATTAATGGCCAAAGGCCAAATTACATAAAGAGTGAATAGACCAAAGATGGGGATAGTGAACAAAGGTTGAAAAACCATTATGGCATTCAACAAACAGAAGATAGGAAGGAGAAAAAACCCACTGCTATGAACTACATCAAACCAATAGCTGCTGTAATCAATCCAAATCCCACCAAGCAAAGTCTGGTCACATTCCAAAACATATATCCAATCCACGAAACAAAATCTAATCACCATTTCAAACTGTCTTGGAAGGATCTGATCACACTCCATAAGAATCACACAATCTTTGATAGGGCAGCACAAGTTCACAGTAGACCATCCAACCTTATAACTTCTATTAACAGAAACTGGAACAAAACCTTCAACAAAATTGGACCAAGGAAGAGGGGCAAAAAACATACTTATCAACCCCCAATTCCATAGGATTATATCATACTGATATTCACACCCCAGAAATGAAACTAAGACCTTAAAGTTGCCAAAAAAATTGATCCTTTAAGAGTTTGGTGACTCCAAAAATAGACTCAAACCCCTCTCCTCTATTCACAATTGGGAAAATGAAATTAAAAAAATCCTCTAAACCTCTTCAACCAAAATCTGTATACCCATTTACAAATATCCCAACAAACCTTCCATTCCTCCCAAAGAACCTCCTTGTATCTACAGAACAAATTCAAAAAACCTATTCCCTCTACCCTTCTCCTCCTTATATCTCCATCCCAAATCCCACAACCACAAAGCCAGACAAGAGCAACCAAAAGAAGGGAGTACCTGCAAATAAAATAGTTAGTATTGAAGTAAAAATTACCCCCCCCCCCCCAAAAATGAGAACCCTGTGTTTCCCAAGAGTATCCCAAAGCTCCCCCCAATAGAAACCCACCCAAAGGATCTCATAAGCATGAAGATAAATCTCTCTGAAGCATTTCTTCTCAAACTCATCACCCAAACATTTTCCTTCCAGAAGTTGGAATATCACCCAAGCCCTCCAACTAATCATAGCTTTCATCACAATACTGCTAATGATCATAATCAATATAGGAATCCTTAACATGTAAGCCTCCATTTCTGAATTCCAGATTCCAAACACCAGCAACTCTCTTGACCTGAGGACTATTTTTGACTTTTAGTCCCAAAAGCTTCATTTTGATTAAGTCCATGATTTGCACAGATAATCCCACAACAGTCCTCTGTTTATCCTGTTGAGTGTAGATTGAGTTCATAACATACCAGGGGAAATGAAGATGGCCAAGATTTTGACATTTTCTGAAACTGAAAAACAAGATGGTTAAAAATACGGTATCAATATCAAAAAAGATTAATTTTTTCAGTCAAAAAACTGATACATTTAAGTCTCTAAAGAGAATTGAACTTACAACCAAATGGTTGTAAAGATCCACCAATGCCATTGGACCAAAGGCTACTTAGCAAATATATAAGTATCAAAAGCAGAAGATAAGTATAGCCTGACTGTTTTATGTTTCACGAGGATGATACTTAACTTTATATCACTTATACGCCTATACTGAACTTTAGCAGCAGGTAAAGACCACATATAAACCAAAATTGAACCTAAGTGTTCAAAATCAGGTAAAGACCACAGAAACCAAAATCTAAAATCGAACCAAAAATCGAACAAAAAATCGAAACCAAAGCTGATTAAAAAAATAGAAACCTGCTGAGTGTAGATTGAGTTAATAACATACCAGGGGAAACAAATCAAGAGGAAACCAGACCTGAGTTTTGGCACTGATCCAGGAATCGCCCCATATATAAACACCATGGTTTCGGACCAACACAACAGTTGTTTTCGGGTACGCTTCTATATGTTGATCATTCGGGAAAACTTCCGTCAATCTTTAAGCAATGCAAATCAAAATTAAAGCTTTCTGCATTCTAAAAAGACCTTAGAATGGCTTCTTGGAGTTATTTCAAGAACTCTATGTTAAAAGAATGCTTTATGTAAGAAGCAATTATAGAAGTAACAAGTAGACCTTGATTTTTATCAACATCTCCATTTCTTTAGAAAATAAACAAAAATAAAAACAATTCTATATATTTTACTAACATCATCTTTAAGAGTGTACGACATATTAGACCTCCATCGATGACCTTTACCATGATTGTAATTGTCATGAATTATGAAAGCTTCTAATTTGAAAACAGCAGTAATGCAAGATCGAAACTTTTATGGGGCAAAATTTCACCAGGTTTTTGGCCACATACATCTTTTTACATCTAGTGAATTACTAATATTTTGTTTGTCCCATGAAAGCCCTATGACTAAAAACAAACTGAACCCAATTCCGGTAAAAATGCAACCTTACTATCGAATACTATATAGTTGATGCAGTGAACATAACGGTTAAAATCGCACACTGAAATTTGCAGATCGATTAAGAAATTGGATGAGGTAAAAAGAAAGAAAGAACATACTGCTGCAGCAAGCGATTCTGTCAACTCTCTCTCATGAGCAGTGTTTTCTATTATGGGAACCACAAGCTCATCATAATCACCATGCCCTTGAATTCCTTTAATCATTTCCATATGAGTGATCTGAAAATTATCATATGAGAACACAATCACACAACAAAGATAAATAACAGCTCAATTATGCATCACAATCGCCACTATTATCATCATATAAGCAAAATACGAAGAAAAATGATAACTTCATATCATACTTTGAGATCCCAATGTGTTACGAATAAATTACCCTAAACTCTTTCGCTGATGGATCCATCATAGTCACAAGACAAGATTCCATTCCATGACTATGAATGACTGCACCAGCTGGAAGATACGATCAAAAGTAAAAATCAAAACAAAATTCGAAGACGATCATTCACAAATCATAAGTTTGAATTAGCAATTAGCAAATTAGCAGTTAACCTTCATGAAAAGAGGAGCACAATCTGAAAATTTGGGAGGTTTGTGAGGGTAAGGCTTCGGCAACGGGGAAAACAAAATATCACCATTTGACGATAACATATACATGTCTTCTTCTACCATTCTCTCCTTTTGCACACCTATCATAAAACATTAAAAAAAAACCTAAATTCATGTTTCATTCGAGTTCAAATACATCAAACTTAAAACGATTCGAATTTTTTTCTAAATAATGATCAGCAAAGTGATATCAATCATGGAAGTATGAACAAAATCAAACGTGTTTAGACGTGGTTTCGTAAAACATTAAAAAAAAACCAAATTCATGTTTCATTCGAGTTCAAATACTTCAAACTTAAAACGATTCAAAAAAATTCTGAAAAATGATCAGCAAAGATATGAATCATGGAAGTATGAACAAAATCAAACGTGAGATAGATACCTGAGGGGGACATGATTATGATTTGGTCGGATTTGGGAACGAAATCATCGTGGACTTTGGCTGTGATACTTCCGCCGGTACCGGAGACCCAACCTAGGTTGTAAAAGAGACGGCAGAGATGAGTGATTTAGTTTGGTTGACCTGAGATCCCTCTAGATAATCGATCGAGAGCAACGCCGATGGTGGTAGGGTTAGGGTTAGGAAGTGTGTTATTGAATTAAGAGGTAGAGAACCATTGCGTGAGGATAACGATGAACGTGAGATACTGTGAATTGATAACTTGTACTAAAGCATTATAGAATTGTAAATTAAGTAATTGGCTTTAATTAATTGTATTTTATGCTTAAAATATTGTAATTAAGACTTTTTTTTTTGTCTCTTTTATAATATAGTATAGATTAGTCTTAAAAAAATCAATTTTGTTCAAACATGAATATTGACCAAACTAGTCGTTTTAAAGAAAACCTATTTATCCATTTTGTAATTTGCAAAATGTTCTTTTTTTCCGAATTAAATACGGTTTTGATAGGTTCAGTTTGCAAAATGGATGGCCGTTTGAGAAATGTCCTTTTGGTTTGCCGAAATCTTCTTGGTGGTTTGCGAAATAGCTCATCATAATCATATTTTATTCATAATTGAGAAATATACATGTGCAAAATCTTGGCTATTATGGTTCACAAGGGAAAAAGAGGGCTAAAAAGTGAGGAAGATCCTCTAAAATGGCTAATTTGATCGAGTTTTCCAAGAGAAAATCATAAAAGTCATTCGTCTGATGTTGCTTTTAGAGTTTTACAGTTTAATTTAAAGAAAATAAGAATGAGATTTTTGACTTTGATGGGAACTCGAAGAAAATGATTATATTTAAGTCTATTTTGGCTTACTTATATGGTTTTATGACGTAAATATAGATCAAAGAGTTGGCGAGCGATCCCAGTTCACGACACAGAACAAGACAGCAAGTGAGCATACTTTTAATTGCTTCTTCTCCACCAAGCATGGAAGTTCAAGGATAACGGTAGGTCGGTGGCTACCTAAGGGAACTTCGATTCAATCTATGCCTGTTCGGAGGCATCTACCTCATCACAAACATAGTTTTTTGTTAGTATAGATCTAATTCATGTGTATTAGAGCTGCATACGGGTTTTGTTGGTCGTGTTAAAGGCATTTGAACAATCCAATTCAACGTTTGGGATTTGGAAAATCTCAACCCAAACCACGTGGGTTGGGTTTGGTTAATCCGGTTGGCCAGGTTGAAACTTTGATATATCATTTTTTTTTGGAAGGGTGTCCTAAGTTATGCCTAGACTAATCCCTAGCAAATTATGACGGTAAGACGTCAGCCCTGGTTAAACCCCAGTGGCCACAATGTTGCGTACGCCTGGATTCGAACCCTGAGCAGATGGGATATTCCACCACATCCCCCAAGGCCTTAACCAAAAAATATGAACAAAGTTTCAAATGCATTTGATACCTTCTCATTTAGGTTACGTTTGGTACGCAGACAGAACCAAATGGACGAGAAATTGTCACAGGTTTTAGGTTTTAATTTAATATGGGTAGTTTAGTAATTAATAATCTTGTTTCATCACCCTAATTTTTGTTCCACTTATTTTTGGGTCCACTCAATCATGCATCTCTCTAATGTCACGCCAAACATGTGATAAAAAAAATAAAAATAAAATCTGCAATGTCAGCATAATGAAAGGATTCAAGCCACAAAACCACCATTCCATAAATTAATGCTCTTTATATATTCTAGTTAGCCATCTTCCACATTTCAAATTATGTTGATGGTAATCATATCTTAAAAAGGTTACCAGAAGTCCTTGCAAGAACATGATCCATCCACAAAGTGATGAAACCTACGGTTATCTCTCACTATAATCTTTCTTCCCTCAACTTTGGAGATCAACTTGATTGCAGAATGGCAATCAACACAAACCCTTATGTTTTTCTTCACAATAATCGGTTTCCCGACCGGCATACGGATAAGCGCAAACGCTATAGCTATCCTCTCGCTATGCCGATGAAGAACCTTCACCTTCATGCCATCCTCCATATCGACTGAAACGGACTCGGTATCGGGAACATATCCAACTTCCATTATCTTTCCCAAAAGATCATCAAGCTTCAAATCAATTTCTTTCTTATCTGGATGACACCAATCTTCAACTCCAAAAATATGAACTTTGTTATCAACATCAACCCAACTAACACCAGGCAGTTTCTTTACATTTCCATCCTTCATCATCTTTCTAACATTTCTTACATCCTCCCATTGGCGTTCTTTTGCGTATATGTTCGAAAGCAAGACATGAGCTCCGCTATTTTCCGTCTCGACCCTCTTTAGACTTTCGGCTGCAAGCTCTCCCCTTTCTTTGTCGCCATATATTATGCAAGCCGCAAGAAGGGAACACCAAGCGTAAGCGTTCGGCTCAAATGGCATCTTTTTGATAAAGATTTCAGCTTCTTCAAGCCTCCCTGCTCGGCCCAGCAAGTCGATAACACACGAGTAATGTTCGGATCTTGGTTTTACGCCATAAATCCTTTCCATGGAGTTGAAATAGTGTAGTCCTTCGTTGACCAATTTCGAATGGCTGCAGGCGTTCAAAAGATTGACGAATGTTACTGCATTTGGTTTAAGGTTCTGAACTACCATCCTATTGAATACATCTATCGCTTCTTTTCCTAAACCATGGTGAGCAAACACACCCACGAGCGAATTCCATGTATACTCGCTTGCTTTAGAAATCTTCTCGAATGCTTGGATTGAATCATCAAGCAAACCACATTTTCCATACATATCAACAACGATAGAGGAAACAAAAGGGTCTTGATCAAGATTGTATTTCAACACCAGGGCATGAAGCTGAGATCCTTGTTCAAGTGCAGCATGATTAGCACACGCCTTAATTAAGCTAGAAAACGTAAACTCATTAGGTTCGATTCCTAGGCGCTTTAACTCGACAAAAATAGTCAGCGCCTTCTCGATTTGTTCTGTTTCAACATACCCATCAATCAAAGAAGTATAAGAAACAATATTTGTATCTCTAGAGTCGATTTCAAGAAATCTTGAACCACTATCCATGTCTCCTAGTTTACAGTACATATCTGTAAGTGCATTGCCAACAGACACATGGAGGTTAAACCCCAACTTTACGACAAATGAATGAAGACATCTTCCAAAATTAAATGCTTTATAAGCTCCACAAGCACAAAGTGCACTGCAAAGAAGATGTTGATCAATCCTTACATCTTCAATAAGCATCTTATTAAAAGCCACCAATGCTTCTTCATTATAACCATTTTTTGCATACCCATCGATCATCGAATTCCATGAAACTTCATCCTTAGATGGCATCTCCTCAAAAACCATACAAGCCTCAACCATCAACCCACACTTGGAATACATGTCCGCTAAGTTACTGCCCACAAACAGCTCATAACTAAACCCAACTTTGAGAGCAAGACAATGGATTTGCTTCCCAATTTGAACTGATTTGAGGGACGAGCAAGCTTGAATCACACTCGAAAACGCAAATTCGTTTGGACTTTCACCGCAAACCCACATCTTACAAAATGTGGTAATCGCTTTCAAAAACTCCATATTCTGAGAAAACCCAGATATCATAGCAGTCCAAGAAACCAAAATTCTTTGAGGCATTTCATCGAACAGCTTGTGGGCGTACCCGAGTTGGCCACATCTTCCATACATTGACAAAAGGTGATTGGTAAGATAGGTGCATGATGGGTAACCAGAGGTGATGAGCTGCGCATGAAGCAACTTTCCTTTAGATAGCTGCTTGGATTTGGCATAGGTTTGAATAATGTGCGCCAAGGTATTGGAATCTTTGTGCAAGTGTTTGGTTAAAGTTTGAAATGTCATAACAAATGTGTTTCAAGAAAATCTTAATGCCATATTTTTCATAAATGTAAAAGTTCTTGATCCAAAATGGGGTAACAACATTACCATGAAAGGAACCACTTACCTGAAAATGGCAACAACAGCCACAGTTCCAATTGCCACCTGTTTGATAGTAAGAGCAGAGTTTTCGGTCAGTGACAATTTGGAACCATACTTTGAAGGCATGACAATGAACATTTTCCACCTATCTTTCATCTTCCATTCGATTATTGCCCAAAACAACTTAAAACACAACTTAAGAAATGAGAAGTGAGGGTAGGGTCCTCCTTCAGACAAGTTTTTAAAACTTAAAGAATTGGTTAATCCATTAAAGTATATTTTTTAGTGAAATTGATTTAAATAGCCTATTCAAAAAATTTCACCTCTTACCGATTCTATCCTCTTTTACTGAAATAGCCTCAACTCTGCAACGAGTCGGGCCGGGTCGGTCGATCCACGGTCCACGATCTGATAGCTAAAGGACAAAAAAAAGGTAAAAATTGCTTAAGTACGATTGCGAATTGCGAACATGCCATGTGTCTTCAAGGGTGTCATTAGGGTTTCCGGGGAGTCGACACGTGTCTTTGGTCCGCAATTGCGGATTGCGGAGGTGAGGCTATTTCTGTAAAACCGGGAGAAAATTGACTAAGGGGTTGTTTGGCAATTACTAGATGATTAAGTGCAACATGATTAAGTGGCCAGAATGGTTAAGAGAGTCGTGTCAGATAAAAAATGATTGTTTGGAAACTGATCTGAATGAACAACCTGAATGGCATAAAATTACCAGTTTACTCCCAGTTTTGTGTTTAATGAAAAATAAAGTTTAACAAAAGTTCTTACTGAAATTTCTAAATGAAAACTAGAAAATAATTAATGGTCCAAGTCAATACATGATTCTTATCAATCTAAACAAACACAAAATTTTGCGTACAACATCTAATTTGAAGCATTTGACACCAAAACAAGCAATTGCAATTTTTCTTATAAAGTTATGGATCGCAAAACAAGCGATTGCAATGTTTCTTTGTATTCGAAAAAAATAAGGGGCATTTGCTTCAAAATCGGGAATCTTGCTTTAATTCAATACACCAAAAGCACGCTCGATAACATTTCTGAGTTGTGCGTGAGCATGATTTAAATTTATAAACCGAAACTTCACCGATGGAAGGTAAAATCAACATAATCACAATTCCATCATCATGCCCACAAATGTACTTTTGTGAATGATTAACAAATAAATCAAACAAAGAAGTTAATGTAAAATTAAACTAAAGAACAAGGAACAATCATCTTGGTAACTATATCATTACAACACCCGTAATAGACACAAGTCATGCTTAATAGTCCCCTCACACATGTACAAACACACCATATATGACCAAGCCAAAGAAATAACCAATATGGCAACATCAATTTCTCTTAAGCATTTCATCGAACACTTAGTAGACGAACCTTGAAATAAATTCAAAGCATGTAAACTCATCTTAAAAAAAAAACCATTCTTAACCAATCAAAATAGCACACAAATAAAAAAGAGAACAAAAACAAAACAGATTGCACCCAAACTTGAACCATCAAACCCAAAACAATGAAGATAAAGAAATATCAAACCTAATCAACATTGAACAAATAACGTTTTAAGGAGAAGAGTTCTTACCAAAATTGACAGCGATCAGAGGATCAAGAGCATGTTACTGTGGTCAATTTCAGAATCGAGACTGCGCCCTAACCAAAATTGAGAGTGAAGAGATAATCAATTGCTGGTGGAACTTGAGAAAAAACTAGAGAATCAAGAAAATCCATTGCCGGAGGAACGCAAGAGAAAATGAGAAAGAAGAGGACCGATTGTTGCTGGAGAATGAAGAAGCGAGAAATGAAGGGCAACGTGGGGGAAAATGGGATCTGAATGGTTTGGGGTAGGGCTGTAAACGAACCGAAAGTTCAGTGAACCGTTCGTGAACTGTTCGGCGGGAAGTTCGTTTATGTTCGTTTATTTAATAAATGTACGAACATGAACACATTTTTTTGTTCATTTAGTTAAATGAACGAACATGAACAATGGTCTCGTTCGTTCATTTACGTTCGTGAACGTTCGTTCATTTATGTTCGTTAATGTTCGTTCATTTATGTTCGTTTACGTTCGTTTATGTTCGTTCATTTATGTTCGTTTATGTTCGTTTATATTTGTTTATATATATAAATATATTTATATGTATTATGACATTAATTTGTCAAAGCATTAATTAAATTACTTTTTTTAAAATTCCTTTTTTATACCTCCTAAGTATATCCATTTTTTTATATTTTGTTGTGTTATTTTTTACGAACGAAATTATGAGTAACGGTGGTTGTTTTTTATTCATTTGTGTTCATTTATGTCCGTTCGTTTACGTTCGTATATGTTCATTTATGTTCGTTCGTTTATGTTCATTTATGTTCGTTCGTTTACGTTCGTTTAACTCTTAATGAACGAACATAAACGAACACGAACAAACATATTTTCTTAACGAACGAACATGAACACAAAAATTTTCGTTCGTTTACCGTTCGTGTTCGTTCGTTTGTTCGGTTAAGTTAAACGAACGAACATGAACAAGCCTCCGTTCGTGTTCGTTCAGTTCGTTTACAGCCCTAGTTTGGGGGATGGATTGTTGGTGGAACGAATCAGATATATTTAATCATTCAGAGCTGTTAATATTTTTTGCCAGATCATGTCTGACCGATTCAGATATTTTCCTCTTAATAACATCATTAAGAGATAAACAAAAAGGTGAAATTGCTTAAGGGCTTAGACTATTTAAGTCAATTTCCCTATTTTTTTTAAATATAAAATATCTCAAAATATGTTAAAAGGTACTGGATTTAAATAAATAAGCTATCATAAGATCCTTAAAAGGCGATCATGTTTGTGTAAAATTATGTTGTTCTAAATTCGGTTTAGTATAATCCTCTAAATCACAAATCAAATCATATTGGTGGTTTATATTATTTTTAAAACCGAATGATTTGACAACAAATGAATAAACGGGTTAAACTATACCACAAGAAAACGGTTTAGGTCATGTTTGCCAAATATAAGCAAACTTATTTTAAAAGTCCCGTTTAAATAGACAAAAATTAGCTTATAAACTAACTTATTGAAATGATTCAGTAGCGTTTTAGTAAGTTTTTGACACTTTTTTCAATTATAACCTTAATTAATATTAATTGATATTTATTACTATTAATTATTAATAAAAATAATTAAAAATTATTGATTATTTTAATTATACATTTATACATTAATATTAGTTACTAATTATTTATATATTATAATTGATCGTATCTATTATTTTTATATTATTATTTAATATATTTAGTTATCAAAAAAGTAAGGGGGCGTTTGGTTCATTTTAAGGAATGAGAATGGAAATTAAAATGGAAATAAAGTAGAATGAGAATAGGAATGAGCATTGCATTGATGCTGTTTGGTTAAACCAATATAATCAATAAAATATTGTTTTATATAATATTTTAAATATAAATATGTGCCGTCTAACATGAAAATAAAAAAAAATATTGCATTCAACATCGAGAGATGAAGGACGTATGGGAAAAGATGACTGAACGAGAATATGATTTTCATTCCCCCCAATTTAGTCAGGAATGAAAATTAATGGGTTTGGGGTAATGGACCCATTATATTATGTCAAACCAAACAGCATATTTTATTATCATTCTCATTCCTGACCCCTCAATACCTCCAACCAAACACCCCCTAAATATAACAAAATTTGAAATGTTTATATAAGTTACATAAAATTAAAGTTATATTTATTTTGTTTCAGAAATAATAAAACTGTGATAAATGATTTTAATAAAATATTTAATTTAATTATTAATTATGTTATTTGAAAGTTATTGATTAATTAGGATATGTGAGGTTGAGGATATGTGAGGTTGATCAATTTTAATTCCATTCATATTATATGTAATGATTATTTCAAATCATAAACTAATATAATTTTTTTCTAAAATTTGTTTTTGAATGCAAATCCCAAATTTCTAATATATATACTAGGCATGATATCGGTCGTCCTTAGACGACCCTCTGCCCACGAGTCCTATAAAGTGCAATGTTATGATTAAATATTAAATGTATGAATGCATATAGTTGGATTTGGAACCTGTTACAAAACCTCGTTTTTCTCGTCCCGCAGTAAACTGATCATCATTCGCATTTCTTTAACTTCACGTTCGAATTCCCCGATCACGTTTTCTTTTTCTTTCAACTCTTCTTCTTGTGCTTCGATTTTCGAATTCCTTTTGCTCATCGGCCCTCTCATTTTCTTCACCTTTCTTTGTAGAAAACCATTTTCGACTATTAAATATTCGAGTTCTTCCAAAGCTTTTAAATACTCCGTCACCATGTCATCAAACTTCTTGTTTTCTATCTCCATTGATGACACCTCCCTTTCCAAGAACTCAGTTCTTTCTGAACCTCAATTAACGCATGTTCTTGATCTTTCAACTCGATAAACCGAAAGAACCGATTTTCTATCTCGTGTTCAAGCTCTTCGGTTTTTACTTCGGAGGGAAAAGATTTGTTCTTTGAGATAATTCCCATCATGGGTATTGTTTATATAAATAAATGTATATTTATATTGTAGTTTGTCCTAAAGTAAGTACCCGCTTTTAAGAAGAAGTGTCTACTTTCCAATTCTACGCTTAATTATAAGATGGAGAAATTTATTACTCCCTCTATTATATGGATAAAATTGTCATTTAGTTGATTAAATAGTGTAATAATTACACATTTCTAAAACTGTGTTTTTTTCATTGTGGACATTTAACTTGAGGGTTATTTAGCTAAATGAACCCCAGCAAACTGACTTATTAATTGTACAAAGAAAACGGTGCTCTAGCCTTTTGAGATCAATATTAGTTAAAAAAAATTAAACATATTCACCACCAAACATAATAGCTTAACTCATCGCTAATCTATAAATATAATAAATAAGTAACTAGAAGAACACGTGTCGCCTTCTGGTGAATCCGTTTTTTTCATTTTCCCATCTAAACATGTATCTGGACACATTTTACATTATAAGTTCATTTAGCACATCCACATTCATTTCTCCTTAAATCTTTCCTTAATTCAATTTTTTTAATTTATACCTTATATTTACTATCCTTATAATTAGCTATGTAGTTACTTTTAATCCCTTACTTTTTTATTTTTTATTTTAGATTTTTATCATATAAACATAAATAATATATATGAACTAAAATGCATTAAAAACATTTTTATTTTTTACAAATAATACCATTGTAATCGTTTCGTCAATACCTTCGAAATGAATCAAATATTGAATACTTTTGGATTTAATTATATTATTAATTATCATAAATATATATGAATTAATGTGTCGTGATTATATGAGATTTGTTAAAATTAATATGAGATTTGATACAAATAATCACTAAATTGTCGTGATTTTCTTTTTACAATTTCATATCAATTTTAACTATGTACTTTTCCATAATTTCATTTACGTTATATTATAAAATTTGTTTTATAAATTCTTAATATTTATTCATATTTTTTATTAATTTTTTGCAAAATATCATTTGTGAAAACTGCCTAAAACAATGACATTTTGTAACCAACTGAAAAAAAAACAACTATGAAGGGAAAAAAGCTTGGAAAAGTCGCATCGTACTTTCGATTATCATTCATATCTGTAAAATAAATTTCTGGCATGATTTAATTTTTTAAATTACCCCGTGTAATACACGGGGTCGAACCTAGTACATATACAACAGAGACACGAGAACCGACCAGCAATATGAGGATCCTTCTTTTCACTGATATTAGGGATCAAATCAGATATGTGAGGCTCCTGATTCTCTTCACCTTGGAAGGAAGTACTATTATCACCAAGGTTATATAAAAACAGGTTGTGAAATGTGAATTGGGATCCCTTTCTGCATTTACAAACTTGTGTGAAATTCATCATTCATGACTTCCAAGTCATTTATCATAAGACATAAAATATGGCAGTCGTTGTTTAATCATAATATCACCAAAACTTGACTACGGAAATGACAAGCATAGAAAAGAACATCATGACCTAGACCACCTTGTTTTGGCTGCTTAACCAAAGGTATATATGTCTATGAAATCCACAAATACCACTTAAGTACCACTTCATCGAAAAGGCATTCTTTGTAGGACCAGACATTGAAAAAGGAGAAAGTTTAAGGGAAACCGGGACAAATTTTCTAAAAAAATTCGTAACCACAAATGAAGAAGATGCACAATTAATTGAATGTATCAATCACACCAAGGGATGCTCGATCATCAGTTCGGACCAACTAAAGAAATGACGAATTACGAACACTTTGTGTTGTCGACCATCAAATTGAACAAGCATATTAAATCAATTTTTCTAACAATTGCAAAAAAGAAATCACCCAAGTCTCCGATACAACTGATATCAAGTGAAATATAAAATCTGTGTGGTAAAACCAGTTAAGGTGAAAATTTGATACGAATGCAAAAGTTGCAATATATTGCATACATCATACATGGTGATAGCAAAGAAAAAATGATCTTGTTCTCGGTGTGCTTCCAATTTTATATGAATTCCCCTTCAGGACTTCTTGCATAGTGTTACAATCTAGTGCTAAAAAACCAACTACACAAACACATGATTCATATAGCCAACAACAACTATTTTGACAAAATCCAAGTCCGGCAAAAAACAAAGTTTGCAACAAAACCTCAGATTGACACTCAGTAAAGGATCATAGAGCACATTATATACAGAAAAATATTGAAGCCCTAATACCATCATGTTGTACTTATTAATTTCACAAGTGATTTATATTGGTCATGGATGAACTTACTATCATACCGCATTAATCCTCCACCAAAGGTTGAACCCTCCTGCATCATTAACAGCATGGGATTAACCTAGCATCAGAAGAGAATTAACTGAACATTGAAGCAAACTTTATGAATGTATCAAGAAAAATGAAAAACAAAGTTTACCAACACATTATTATTTAATTCTTCAAAGGCTTGAGTTGAATTAGCTTCCTTCCTGAGTCATACACAAACAAATAAGCACCATGGTTTAGCATATAGACTAAAGATCCTTTTTTATATAACAATTAGATTATTACATAAAATCACCTCATTTTCTGAATATAATCATGGTGAGACATGGGCCCATCACTTTCTTCAATCCAAAAACGAAATCAAAACCCAGGTTCAAACCCAAAAACATAATTGAAAAGCAGGTTCAAACCCAAAATCGAAATCGAAACATTGGTTCAAACCCAAAATTGAAACCTGGATTCAAACCTTGAAACAAAACCGAAAAAAGATTCAAACCCAAAATCGAAACCCATATTCGAACCTAGAAATGAAACCGAAGAATGATTAATACCTAAAATCGAAACCAAGATTATAATTGGAAAATAAATCGAGACAAGATGCAATCCCAAATTGAAACCCATATCCAAAACGGAAAAAACAAAAAGTAAAACACAATTCACAAAATCAAAATCCAAGTTAATCAAATAAGATACATGTTAGGACTAAAAATCCTTGTGCATGAAAAATTATATAAAGTGTTTTAT
Organism: Arctium lappa; assembly: GCA_023525745.1. Classification (NCBI taxonomy): domain Eukaryota; kingdom Viridiplantae; phylum Streptophyta; class Magnoliopsida; order Asterales; family Asteraceae; genus Arctium; species Arctium lappa. The sequence continues at coordinate 163,713,352 of CM042047.1, forward strand.
TTCTTTGTTTATTAAAAGCGTTGTAAAAGCCTTTATATTTAATATTGGGCTTTGTTTGTTAATTAGGCATTTGTTTGGTTTGTTGGACCTTGGGCCTTTAGGTTTTTTAGGCCTGAGTATTTAATGTTTGTTTTCTAATCATTAGGGTTAGAAGTTGAGAGAAATTGTATTGTGCGCTTATCAGGTTTAGAGAGAGAGTTTGCTTTTCAATTCTATGTTTGTAACTCTTTCAACCATTCAATACAATTAATCGTTCTATTATTCATTGTTACTTGAGCAATCTGGGATTCACAATTGGTATCAGAGCAAATAGACGAAGATTTGATTCGAAAAAGGTAAAAAAAATTCTCTTCTCTCTGTCGATCGATTTATCTGATTGATTTTTGGGCTTGTTGATTTTTGCTAAATCATTGAGTCTAGTTGCTCCAAATCTCTTTAGTTTAGTTAGATTAAGTGATTGGTAAAGCTTCGTCTTCTGATTCGGAGTATTAATCTTGAATTTTGGGTTTTTATAGATCTAAAGTTTAAGTTTGTGTTCTTAAGTTTTTTATTGAAAAATCATTGTTTTTGGTTGAAAATCAATGAAAAAGAGTGTTAGATTTCTGAATTTAATCGATAATCATTGCTAAAGTTTATTGATTTTCGATTAAAAGTTTTATTTTTGAGTTTGGGGTCGTCTGTGACGCTAAACCCTGTCAATACCAAAAACCCGAGTCTCGCGAAACCTGTTCCCAAGCCGAGACCCTGTTCTCCCAACCCCTGTTCCTACTCCCAACCCCTGTTCTCCCAAAGCCACGAAGCCCTATTCTACCCGCGAAGCCCTGTCCCAACCGCGAAGCCTTGTTCCGCCCGTGAAGCCCTGTTTCCACCCGCCAAACCCTGTACCCCACACCGCAAAGCCCTCTTACCACACCGCGGAGCCCTCTTCCCACCCGAGCTTCGGCCTCGATCACACCCAGGCTTCGGCCTCGACCACACCCGGGATTCGGCCTCGACCACACCCGGGTCTCACCAAACCCGGTCCCCACGCCGACCGTGCCGCGGCTCTACCGGCCCCCACGCCGCCCGCGCCGCGGCACCACACCCGGGTCCGCGTCGCCCACGCAGCTTGTACCGCGGTTCCACCCGGTTCCTGTGCCGCCCATGCCGCGGCTCTATCCGGTTCTCTGCGCCGCCTGTATCGTGGTCCAATACCACCCAACCGCCTCGTGCCGTCCCGCACCATCAGACTCCCGGACCGCGCCATCCGGTCCCGTGACCCCTGATTCGCCGAACAGTTTTTTTTAACTTGGATCAAGGTATCTGGTCTTTATCCCGGGAAAAAAAAAATCTCGGGACCCCCTTGCTAAGTCGCAGGAGGGGAACATTTTTTTTTGCGTTTTTTTTGTGTATTACTCTATCTAACTTTATTGAATCAAATCGCGATCGTCTTACGATCATTTTGTTCAAGTAACAATGTCTTATTCTGATTATCAATAAGAAATTTCTGATCTCAAATCCAAGATTGTAGTTCTTGAAGCCAGATTGGAAAACAATTACAACGTGCTTGTGCAAGTTAATAGTAAAAATGTTGATAATCTGAGTTGGGCACAAAGTTTAAAAAGAGAAAAAGAAAAACTTGTTGAAGAAATTGATTTTTTGAAGAAGCAATTTTCAGAACTCTCGAAAAAGTTTGAAAAATCAGAGAACCAGAACGAGTTGATTGAGAATCTGAAAGAATCGAATATGAAGAAAAGTGATCCATCAAGTGCTGAAGCTTCAAAGAAAATAACTGAACTTGAACGAAAAGTTGCAGATTTTGAAGCCCGAGAAAAGAAAACTCTGGAACTTGAAGAGAAACGGAAAGTTGTAGAGAGCGAAAACATTGATCTGAAGAAAAGACTTGTTGTTTTTTAAAAAGAAAAAGTTGATTTTTCAAATGAAAGAAAGAATTTTGAAAGAAATATTCTTGATCTTTCAAAGAAATTAGTTTTTGATGAAAGAAATATTTTTGAGCTTCAAAATGCAAAACTTTCAAAACAAATTTCTGATTTTGAAAAGATTTTGATAATTGAGTGAAATAATTTTGAGATAGAAAGAAAATCTTTTGAAAATAAAAGGAAAGAGCTTGAAAAGAAAAATGTTGATGTTTTCAAAGAAATATCTGATAAACGCAACAGTATTGAAAAAGACTTTGAAAGTGAGAGGAAGTTTTTCGAAACAGAAATTTGTAAGCTTTCACAGAAATTGTTTGAATTAACGACAGATATCTTGAAATAACAGAAGGTAAAATCTGATTTACATAAACAATTTGATTCAATTCTCGAAGAGAGAAATGTTTTAGCCGTAAAAGTCAAGAAACTTGAAGAACTAAATTTCAAAGCCGATTTATCTGAACAAACCAGTACCGATATTGTTGTTCAATCTCCTTATTCTTCAAGTTCAACTTCTACAACTATTTCTTCGAAGAGTTGTGTCAAATCAGATGTGTTTTCAAAATATCGGATTCGCCCTTCAAATCTTTTCTATAATTCTCTTGTTGATAATACAGATAATCAAGTGTTTCGAAAATTGAAAATGGTTTGGAAAAAGAAATCAACTACATAAGACTTTGATGGAAATACGTCATACAAATCTCCTGTAATTGATCCAAAGTCACCGACTCATGTCTATTCCACAACTAAGTTGATCAGTCTAAACCGATCAAATATCTGTTGCACTTATTGTGGAAATAGTGACTTTGTGGATTCCAGGTATGTCAATAGCTGGTATGGTACTTATAGTATCCCCAACCCCCATTTTCATAGCTTCAAAGCTAAGGCATCTAACCGTCAAGGATCCATCAAAGCATGGATACCAAAACCAAAATTTGTCTAATCTGTTTTGCAGGAATGTCATGTGGGATTTAATTCAGATTATTCACGTCACATGACTACAATCAAGGGTTATGCCATCTTTTGAGGGGGAGTACCAGGTTTTTCCTTTAAACTTTCATCTCTACTTCTGAACACTTCAGTTCAAGACTCGTTCTTAAATGTTTGTTGACTTCTGATTATCTCTAATCAGAAATTCTACTTCAATGTTCTATCTTGGTGAGTTAAAGGAGTGTTAGGGCTTATAATGTTTCTATGGTCAATCCAGAACCGGAAGGACCTACCCAAGAAACACATCCTTCATAGATATCAGTGAGGGGTCTAGCTTGATAGAGGAGTTCAGAGTGAAAAGAATATGGTGAGGATGTGACAGGACTTAAAAGAATTATTAGTCCTTACCAAACCGAGTCAGTTATCCGGGTTACCACATAATCTATTCATTCTCATTCTTTGGAGATGGATATTGAAACAGACATGGACCCAATGTCGATAACTCGTGTCACCCCACCTAGCCACTCAAGTATCTCACAAAAGATACTTGTTTCATATATTCACGGAGAGTTAGCACACAATATATCTATTCCCCACTCGGGGGTCTTAGATATTGAAAAAGGAAGACATCAGCTCTGGTCTCCGAACTTCATATTCATCTCAGTGTGTCTATTGATTTATAACATGCGTCCCAGGTTGAATCAATCTTTGAGCCGAAAAGATACATATTTATATTTCTTTCACACACGCACGAATCTTTGTGATTCCAATCGCATATCTTTGTGATATTGCCGGAACAATTTGAGAAGTAGATTCTTAAAATCTTACTTTAGTGATAACTGGAATTCCTATCAGAGATACCCCCTTGCTAACTCTGAAAATAGGCCACACAATTATTTTAATTGTTGTGATAACAGTTACTAATGTGTTTCTGTGTTAGTTGATTACCCCATCTTGGTTACTAAATGTTTTATATTATCTTTTGCTACTCAGCCAGTTAGTCTTTGAACATACATGATGCTTAAGATTCTCCTAATCATCATGAGGGGGATAATGCAATAACAACGACACAAGTTTCAAAGACAAGTTATCATGTTGAGAGGGGGAGTTAGCAAAAGCGGAGGGGGAACAACATATCCTATTTTTCTTAAATTTGAGGTTGAAAAACCATGGATTTCAATATTGCATTGGTTCTTCTATCCGTTATCAAGTGGTGTTCGCTACAAGTTGCTTCCACCTACGAGCTGATTGAAAGTTCTTAAGCTAAAAGTTTATTCAACTCGCGGTTCAAAGACAGATTCTTTGTTTTTAAACTGAAGATGCACTATGGAATGTCACGTAACTCGCACATTATCTTTCTTGTGTGCTGATCCGATGTGTTGAGTTTCTACAGTTGAAAGCTGCTCACTTGTGCATTCAGTCGAGACTATGGTATATTGAATCTGGTTACAAAGTTGAATCTATAAAAAGAAAGAGATTCAAGGGGGAGCTTGGAATGACATGAAGACAAGTAACACCAAAATGTTTCAGAGATTCAAGAAGGAGAGAGAAGATCAAGAAGTGAAGAGTTCAAAGAGATAAATCCTTTATACAACTTTAGGTGGAGATTGTTAGGACTGAAAGTCCTAGTGCGTGGAAAGTTATATAAAATATTTTATTTATTTGTTTATTAAAAGCGCTGTAAAAGCCTTTATATTAAATATTGGGCTTTGTTTGTTAATTAGGTCTTTGTTTGGTTTGTTTGGCCTTGGGCCTTTAGGTTTTTTTAGGTCTGAGTATTTAATGTTTGTTTTCCAATCATTAGGGTTAGAAGTTGAGAGAAACTGTATTGTGCGCTTATCAGGTTTAGAGAGAGAGTTTTCTTTTCAATCTTATGTTTGTAACTCTCTCAATCATTCAATACAATTAATCGTTCTATTATTCATTGTTACTTGAGCAATCTGGGATTCACAATACACAAATTGATGATTAAGCAAGTAAAGTACCAAATGAAGCCTTAAATTGAAGCCTAAACAGTATGAAGCTAACAATCATAATATCTAAAACAAAAAAATACAATGATTCAACTCAACCAGATTATTGAAACTAAAATTTTACAACTTACAGCGAAAGGATTAACTTCATCTCCATCGTCAAAAGGATTAGGATCAAAACGACCAACTATCCGACTTCTAGATATAGAAATTAGATAACAATTAAGTGATCTATGAAATGAAAAAGCTTGAATTTGTGAGCAAAAATGGAAGAACCTGTGTGAAAATATTGGATTTGTGTAAGGATTGCTGTATCTGTTGGTGGTCAAAGATGGAGAGAAGAAGAGAAAATAGCGAAAGGAAGCAGAGGTTTTAATTTTTAGAGTTGTGTCCTATGAGTGAGGAAGAGAAGGGAGACGCGCCCAACATGGTATCTCATGCGCGCTCTAAACCCCTCCTCTTTTCTTATAATATATATATACATATATATATATATATATATATATACATATACATATATATATATACATATACATATATATACATATACATATATATACATACATATATATATATATATATCAAGTTTTATATAATTTTAATAAATTCGTAATTTTTTTATCAAATCATATGTGATATTTGATCAAAACTGTGAATTTTTTTATTAAAAATGTGTCTAGAAAAAAAATTATATAAAACTTAAAAAAATTATAAATTAATGGAAATTAAAAAATAAATAAATATAAAAGATATAATGAGAAATTTAAGTATTTATCTAATTCAAAAATTGTAATTATTCTAAATTCTAAAATTATTTTCCATTTTTATTTATGGCATTTTTAATTAATGGATTATACGGCTCATATTCCTTCTCGACTTCTCGTAATTAGTTTGATTTTCGCATTATCCTCCATATATATATATATATATATATAATCAATATAAAATTCTTTTAATTAAAATATTGCATTACTTAATTTTCTTTAATATCATGTTTTTATTAATTAAAATACTTTTATATTATTAATGATTTTTATACTTATATATAAAATATTGTAATTGACTAATTTTTCAGATGTTTTTTTGGTAATTTTATATTTTCAAACGTGATTAGTTCATCAATTAGCAGCTACTCAGCTAACTTATCAGTTATTTTGCCAAACGTAGCCTTAGTTTGATCGGTTTAGGCTTATTATGGGCTCGAAACTAAAAACAAAAATTATAACATTTATCTCCAAAATGAAAATTTTACCAATATAACATTATTAAAAAAATAATATACTCAATTATAAAAATAAACATCTATCTCCAATAATATAAAAACATTTAGCAAGTTTGAAAAAAAGTTAAATAAATGCGCCAACAATAGTTGGAATTTTAGACAAATATTGAGCAAGTTGAAAGAAAATTTTGAATTTTGATTTTTGACGGATTTTAAAATTTTGCCGATTTAAGGAACGTGGACAAGGGAGATATGAAAACTAGTAACTTATGTCTTAGATATGAACTTTTCGTAATTGGTCCATAAGTATGTAGGCATATGTGGTATGCCCCGAAGACTATCAAGAAGCCCTTTTCTACTACTATGTCATGGTTGAAGCTTTAGGCTCCATAGACGGAACTCCCTTTGCTATACAAGGGTCTTTAATGAATAGAAATCACTTGCTAGCAGTCATGTCTTCCTATCACTAACCATGGCATGAGATGCATTTCCTTATTAGAAAGCAAACTGAAGTTGATGGAAGAGTTACAAAAAAAAAACGGCTCGGCGAGAACAAGAAGGGGTCGTCCCTACAAAATGAAAACTAAATATAACTAATACATGTGTATTTTGGTAGTCGGTTCGGTCCAAACTATTAAAAAAACGTTCAAATTGTTGACCAGACTAGATTGGACCGAGCGATTTGGCTATTTTTCAAACCGCCTTGAAACACCAATCCACTCAAACCACCAAAAACGATTTGATTGACTTTGTTCAACCAGTTTGAATGGTCTAACGTTTGTTTTCTAACACCCATATGTAAAAGGGTTTGTAATCTCCATCTGATCCCATTCCACCAATTCTAAAAGCATTATGTATGGACCAATTTGTCAGGGCTTATAAAAAGCTCAATCCCCAAAGAAATCGTAAATTGCAAAATGTGAAACCCCCCCCCCCTCTTCTCTCCAGGGACGGACTTGTTAAGGTGCCTACAGTGGCACGTGCCACCGTATTGTTTCTCCGTCGTAAGGTAAAAAAATTAGGTTTGTGAAAAGATGCAACCGTATTATTTTAGAAGTGCAACCGTACCTCGTAATCAACCAAAAAACCAAGAAAACTCTTGAAATCAACCAAAAAAACCGTAAAAATCTCTTGAAATCAACCAAAAAAAACTTTAAAATGTCTCGAAATCAAGCAAAAAACTTTAGAAATCCCTCGAAACGGCGGAATTACGCTAAAAATACATCGGACGATATTGATCGCCGGTAAAAAAATTAAGACACGTCGATAAAAATCGTATGAAAAATATGGTGTCACCGTATGAAAAAGTTGTTAGTCCGTCCCTGCTTCTCTCAATGTATCAAAACCATCCAACTTAATTATATACATATGTAAGGGCAAAAATAATTATATTATTGTAGTAATTAACATGACAGTTGTTACAAATCATGTCTAGCTCATTTGGTTTTCCCAAGGGCGGTAACATCCTGGGGGTTGTGGATGGTTTCCCAATCTACCCGGGTTCGAATCCAAGGGGAGTCAATTTGAGGGCATGAGGAGTACTCAGTCCTTGGGTCGGTCCAGTCGTTGACTGGGCTCCCCCCAGCCCAGTCTTAGACTATGGTTGGGCTCTAGGTTCAGCGTAAGCTGGGCCGGGACAGCGGCGAATTAGTGGGCTGCCCGTGGATGCCCGATACCGCCGGGGAGGTGTGCGTGCGTGTGTGCGTGTGTTCGTGGTAGTCGTTCGTTAATTGGTTCGATACCGCTATGCCTTCCAAAAAAAAAATAACATGACAGTTGTTAAAAATTAAGGGGGCGTTTGGTTCATTATAAGGAATGAGAATGAAAATGAAAATGGGAATGCAGGAGAATGGGAATAGGAATGGGCATTGCATTAATGTTGTTTGGTTAAACCAATATAATTAATAAAAAAATGTTTTATATAATAAGTTTAATACAAATATGTGACATCCATCATGAAAATAAAAAACATTTTACATTCAACATCGACAAATGAAGGAACGCATGAGAAAAGATGACTGGACGGGAATAAAATTTTCATTCCCCCCAATTTGGTCTGGAATGGAAATTAATGAGTTTGTGGTAATGTATCCATTATATTATATCAAACCAAACAGCAGTTTTCATTATCATTTACATTCCTTACCCCTCAATACCCTCAACCAAACACCCCCTAAGTGTTTTATATCAAAATATACTGAATGAATACACAATGTCACAATCACAAAAGATTAAGCCATGCCCACAAGATTTTATGGAACATTGTTTTGGTAAACATATATATTTCCATCAATGTTTACTTTTGACTTGAAAGTTCCACTTTTATTTGGCATCAATTGTGATGAGGGACAAGGCCTGGGTCGAAAATGGTCCCTTGTCTAATTTTTATATATGTTAGAATTAATTAAGTAAATTTCGAATAGAGAAACTAGCTAATTGTTTTTGAAAATGGCTTAATTAACCTCCTAACATTTTCTCTCAAAAATTAAGAAAATAGCCCACACGTTCCCAACCTTTCATCGCAATTACAAAAAATTTTACATGTTCAACCCATGTTCGTGAATAAGTTTATATTAACATTTAATATATATATATATATGATATAATTTTTTTTATAAAAATAACTAATTAATATAACTTATGCCAACATGTAACTTTTTTCATAGCGGTATCTATTGTTTTTGATTTGGCAGGTAACTGTATTTTGTAGACCATGGATTATAACAAAAGCAATATATACCACAGAAGAAATTAAAGGTTCCAATGTTAAACAAGCTGGACACGTACACTTTCCATAAACCACACACATTCATCACACTCCATGATATCGACGTGCATCAACACACACCACCCCCAAACAAATTCTTTCACTTTTTATTTCATATATATATATAATAATAATCATAAATATTTTATGTTCTTCAATCTATCTCCATAACAACACATTAATTAATGCACCATATATCCCATTATTCGTGTAAGTGGAAGAACAATTAACCACAAATTTATCCATATGGATTCCCACAAAAACCCTAATCTTGAAACCACCCACAAGCATGAACCATCTTCACATAAAGATTTGAAGATCAGCTTCATGATCAAGAATCTTGAAGGATCTAATTCATCTTCCGCAGTAGATGATGATATTGAAGCATCAAGAAGAAAGAGGGTGGTGGTGGTAGAGGAGATGAGTATTAGTGGAAGAGAGAGGTTAAAGAGACACCGGGTGGAGATGGCGGGTCGGGTATGGATACCGGATATATGGGGACAAGAAGATCTGCTAAAGAACTGGATAGATTGCACAGTCTTTGATTCATCTCTCAACAAGAGTAGCATTATGTCAGCAAGAGAAGCTTTGATCCAACAAGCACCAACATCAACCCTAAGTTGTTAATGAATTCATATATATATATATATGTATCTAATCGACACTTTTTTCAGGCTAGCTTGTACAAGTGGTTGATCGAGATTTAACCCTATTTCAAATCTTAATTTGTTTCAATCGGTATAAATATAATTACATGCATCGTAAATTACTTTCTTGGAAAATTGCAGATCATGACAATTTTAATTAGCATCACATCCATTGATTGATTAGTAACAAATTTGCAACGGAAGAAAGTCGTTGGTAAAAAATTCCAACCAATAAATTTCCGACAGGGTGGGAAATTCGTCGGAAGGTCTTTTCCGATGAAAAATGCCGTCAGTACAAGTCTCGTTTTTAGTAGTGTCTTATAAGTGTAATGTGATATCGTGGTTAATGGATGATGTAAACTATATAGGATTGCAGAAGTTCTGGACTTGGGTCAAGATCCAGGGGGCTCTCTTAATTATAGCATTTTTTTGACATCTCAAATTGGTTATATATATATAATTAATCGGTCTCGATTCCTAGAAATCTACGTGCTCATGATACAAAGGGGATCGATTAGAGAGTTAACGGGGTTAATTTCTCGTAGATCATTGAAAGGGAAGAAAATGAGCTCGAAAAAATCTCGTAATTCTGTATCTGAAACTAGAAAACAATCTCTTACGCGACGTATCCCGCGACTTGGGTTGCGTGCCAAGTTGCACACGCGTCCTGATGAGTCCTGAACGATTGCGTTTATTTGATTACTTTGTTTCTTAATTAGTTTAGGATAATTATTTAGTTTTAGTTATTATTTACCATCTTTATAATTAGACTATAAATAGAGTTTATTGTTTTCATTAATATTCAGTTTATTGTTATTCAGTAAAATTATCTTTAGAGTTTTATTTTTATTTATAAGAGTTTCCTTTTATTTTTCGGGTTCTACGATAGTAGACTCATTATCCTTTAAGGATTTAGACACTTGTCGACCCTTCCCGCTGCGTCAACTCAGGTCGTTTCTTAAAGACTTAGAGCATCCACAGTCATGAACCTCTTAAGAGGTTCATGACTTTGTCACATCAGTTTTTTCTTTCCTATACATTTCATAAACCGTTTACCCTCAATCATTAACCGGTCCATGGTTTATATAATAAAAATTAATTTATGTATTTTATTAAATTAGTTTTCAATTGATTATATATTAAAAATAAAAACAAATAAATGTTATTTATATATAAGTAAATAATAAAATATATATAGTATTTGAGAGGTAATGAGTTTCACATTTGAAGAGAAAGCAGTTCGTCGTTCGTGTGTGGATTCTTCCACATAAACATAAACCACTCACTCGTTCCAATGGTGGTGAAAAAAAGAAACCGGCCATATGGACCTACATTTGAGCACCACTTAACGGATGGTCTTATAAGAATATAATGTCGTCAACGAAATAAAATAACAGACTATATGTAATTGTACAATTGTATTTTAAAAATTGTTGTATACATACAGTTGTTATCATCTCAAGTGTAATGGAAAAAATAATATCGATTTTTTTTAGAAATTTCTTGATGCGAACTTGTGCAAACATTGTGATTGAATAATGCGTTTAAAGCTTGGGATCAGGACGGATTATAAGAGGGGTTTACTAAAAGCCTGACCTGCTACCTTCGAGTTTATAATTCTTTGAAGTTGAACCAATTACAAGATCCTGGTGAGCTTTCTTTGTCTTTAGTCATATGACCGGTTTTTTGGTTTTTCTTTTACCATTTCGCTCGTTTTTCTCGAGTATATGCAGGTATTTGAGTGGTGGTTTTATTCACACACATCAAAACATTTTTAAAAAGCACCAAATCAAGCACATGGTCATGTTCTCACATCCCGAATGTTGTTTTTGATTCCCCTAAATGATATTGAAAATACCAGAAAAACTGAATCAATCCAAATGATCAGACGCAACATGAACAAATATGCTTAACAATTGAATTGACAACAAACTAACGATTTGAAATTATGATTACAATCTCATTTGAATTCAGATAAATGTTGTGAATCAAGATTGGATACTTAGATTTAATTTGATTTATATTCTTATTATATAGGGGTTGATGTTTAAACTAAATAATAGAGTAAATTATGTTTTTCGTCCCTATGGTTTGTTAAAAATTACGGATTTCATCTCTGTGGTTTCGAAATTTCAATTTTAATTCCTATGGTTTACAACTCATTTTTATTTTCGTCCCTGAGGCTAATTACTACTTTTAAGTGTAAGAGACTAAAATAGAACTGAAATGTAAACCACATATGTAACATACACTTTACTAACCTTGCTCAATTATCATGTTTTGTATGCTCATTGGCTTGAAAATGAGTATAATGTGATATTATGTGGTTGAAAGCGTTTAAAGTAGGTTGTTATAATGGAAAAGAATTGTAACTGTTAATAATGCCTTTTTTCTGTATGGTTTTGAGCGTTGGGTTCTATCGAAAGATGTTTTCTGAGATTTGAAGGTTTGAAACTAAGTTTAGAATCATTTGGGAGGTATTAGAAGTGTTGGAGAAATTTTACGCGTTTCCAATCAAAAAGTCAAATATTGGAATTAAGGAAAGTATAACATCTAAGTTACAATAAGTAAAACTGCTTTTAATGGGAGATCTTTTCTGGAATATTTTATTGGAAGTTGTAGATTATCTCGTTGCGAACGCATAGGCAAAAACCTCATCAAAAACGGAGTTCCGGGTGAAAAGTTATGTCATTTTTAGTGTTTATTGGTCAAAATGGGTACCCAGTCGGGTCAAACCCGACCCAACTCGGGTTTTAGTCAATAAAACACGAATTTTGACCCATTTTCACCCCCATTTCAGCTACTGCCTTGTGTGAGAAAGTTAAGGTGAATTTTTTTTTTATCAATTGAGATCAAATCTAAGTTCATACTAAGGAGATTAACATCAATCTTGAAGGATTAAACAACAATTTGAAGGTAAATCTCATCCTTGTTCTTGTTCTTGAAGTTGTATAAGTATGATGGAATTTGGGTGAAATAATCTTAATGCATGTGTAAGATAAGTATAGAAATCATGAAATGATGCTTAGATTATGATTATACTTTAGTTAATTATTTGATTCCATGGTTGATTTGCAAAAAGATGGAAGGAAAAAGTGAGTTTTCACTAAGAACAAGTTGACTTTTTGTTATACAAAGTTGGATTTTGATGAAATTGGTAGAAATGGATGAATGAACTATGGTTTCTTGTTGATTTTACCTTGATAATGATAAAATTAAGTTAACATCTGAATTTGGTTAGGATTGGAATGGAATTGGATTGGACAAAGGTGTGATTTTTTTTGAGTTTGAAAGTCATGTTTCAGCATCGTTTTAGAAAAATTGTATAAAATCATAGAAAAATCAGAAAAACATGAGGTCAGAGGCAATGGAAAGCTAGAATTGTCTACCTTGTTTTGTATTTTTACATCGGAATCTAATTCCAACTTTATGATGTGCAAAAACTAAAAAGTGTAATCTATTATGTGCTGCAAAGCTGAGTTTTGACAGCCTCTTGCTGCTGTATTGTAAAATTCATAGAAAATTGTAGAAAAATCCTAAAAATTTGTAAAAATAGGCTCTGGAAAGGTAATTTAAAGGGTTACAATTCATCTTTTGAAGTCATTTGATTATTTTGAGTTTAAAATGGGCAAAACAGGTCTGCAAGTATGTGTTGTATAGTAAAAACTAAAGTAGAGTGCTTGAATTAAAAAGGGTTAAGCTTGTGTTATTGTTGTGCATTGATAATGGGGATCTATATATGAACTCCAGGTGTTATTTAAACCTAATTGAAGTCCTTGGAATTGTTTTCCAAAATTGAACGGGAGTTGGGATTCAACCTTTCGGTTTGATCAACCGAATTCAATAAACAACACAGTGAGTTTATGTGAACATATGCGTTACTTTGTGGTTATATATGCTTATGTGCTTTATTGTTCATCCATGAATCATGCTAGATTCTGGATATTCCCTTGAATTGTCATATTGCTTGTATTGATCTTGTGGTGCGTTTTAGGAGCCGATTGTCGATGTTCCATGGAGTCCGGTGAGATAATCGGAGGGGCTTCCGTACTCACTGCCCAGTGGGAGTTAGGGGTGAGTATAGTACTTTGGTACAACCCGGGAGATGAACTTACATGATCTCGAAAAATAATGTTGATTGTATTGATGATTTCTTTGTAATTCCCTCGTTGAAAGTACGTTTTATATATATGACTTCATGTGGTATAACTAAGTTGTTTCTTTGTTGCTATGCAAACTTTCTTTCGAGTCCTTCTTCGTTTCCTAGTATGTATGTTCATATAATACATTGTAACCACATATTTTCACATGAATTCACAAAGTTTTATAGCTTACCTTTTAGTGTGTTTTTTTAACTTTTCAGGGAAAGTAGACAATGGTAAGAACAAGGTTGGTTGATCGGTAGGGATTGAAGTGTGAAGCTTAGGGGCTGTTTGGTAGTTGCTGAATGGTTGAGTACAGAATAGTTAAGAGGTCAGAATGGTTGAGAGGCTCTGTATGATTTAGTGCAGAATGAAATATGGCTGTTTGGTAACTGCTCTGAATGGACAGTCTGAATGACAACAAATTATCATTTTAACCCTCTGAATAATTTAGTTCTGAATGACAGATAGTTGTTTGACAGATATGTGAATAAAATAATTATTTTGCAAATATAACTACTTAAAATCAAAAAACGTGAACATAATAGTAGCATCAATAACATTCCACATAAATCATACTTGAAGAACCATGATAAATCATACTCGATTCAACATAAATCCTACTTAAAATCAAAAAACGTGAACATAATAGTAGCATCAATAACATTCCACATAAATCATACTTGAAGAACCAAGATAAATCATACTCGATTCAACATAAATCCTACTTAAAATCAAAAAAAGTGAACGTAACAATAGCATCAATAACATTCCACATACATCATACTTGAAGAACCAACATAAATCCTACTTAAAAACCAATATCACAGAGGCTGTTTAAAATCAAAAAAAAAATGAAGAAACAAGTTGATGGGTTGTTTAAAAAAAGGGGTTGTTTATAAAAGAGAAAAGTTTCCCCTCATCTGCATCAGTATTATTTCCTTTGCATATAAATGTTAGGGGCTATGTTGATTAAAGAAAAAGTTCAATCAAGTCGTGAAGGAGCTGTTCGACGAAAACTTGAAGAAAAAGTTAAAACCTTGTAACACCCTCAAACTCGGAAATAACAACTAATTTAAAAAATTTTAAATACATCGATAAATAATTTGTCTACAAACACAATATAGGATTTAACCTCAATAAACACATTTATTCTCTACATACAGTCTACAATAAGGACGGGTGCTACTAAAACCCAATAATAGTCACTATCTCCAACTGCGGAAGACTTCATCAATCTACTTACTCTCGTGTAAGTCTATAGCTCAACTCTTCAAAGCACCGCTAGAACCAAAACCCAACTGGAACCTGATGCACATGCCGACAAATAAAAAGGTTAGGCTTAACGCCTAGTGAGCTCAAGAGTTTTCGTTAGAGATAAATAAAGCAATAACTTTAGGATTGTTATTTAAAAATTAAGATTTCCAAAATGCAATACCTTTAATTTGAAAGCAACCAAAAATGAAATCCTTTAAATCTTAAAACCATCTCCTTTCATCATTCACCCCTTTTCGGGATTAAAATCATAAAACGCACGCCTCTTTAAATAAAGCCAAAACCCAAAGCGCACGTAAAACATAAATAGCATTATAATAGTCGAACACTAAAAACGTAGATAACTCCAACTTCCAAAACATTTCAATAACTTGAATGAGTTTCAATAACCCAAACCTTAAAACATAGATAAATACCCATATCCAAATATATCCGAAAACATGGATTGTAATACTCCATGACTAAAACCCCACCTATTGGTGACGGGAAAGACCCTATCACATTGTACGTGACGGAACACAAAGTAGGTCACATAATTATGTAAGAAATCAAAACATGTGGGTTACACATAAAACACCCACCGAGTTCAACTCCTCTGAGTCTATCACTCGAAAACATCAAGTCAACCCCTCTAGGTCTATTCTTGAGAGTTCCAAAGCGAGGAACTCTAACACAAGGGAATTACACCTTACTGCCCATGAGACGTTGCCCGACCGTATAGGTCCACACCTTACTTATCATGGTGACCCGATGCCTATTCCGTGCCAAATGGTGAACCAAATGTCCAAAGCGGGGACATAGGAACACCGTGCCTATGGATCCATTGCACTAACTAAACCATTACATGACTCAAAACGAATGAAATATTACATTCAAACATGTAATTATCAACTAAGATGCAGTAAATGCAAATCTTAACCAAACGCTCAACATTGAGCAATTAAAACGGACAGGTGTCCTCAAAACCCAACAAAATCCAAACCGAGCCATAAGCTCAACAAATCCAAAGACCCAATGTCGAAATTCATAAAATGAAACCAAATATAATTAACCCGTACTTATATAAACCCATACTCCAAAACATATAATTAACTCCAACGTAGTTTAGATTGAGACAATTCATTTTCCAAGTGAGTTTACAACATTTATTCTTTCAAAACGTCCCATAACACAAAACCATGCATTTCTCCAAAACACAAATTGAGACGCATTTATACTCAAAATCTACTTCCATAAAATAAATCATTAAAATACCAAAATACATGATTTATTTATCATAATGCCCAAAATCCCAAGATGTATGCTAAATGATTTTATAAAGTTAAACACCTTTAAAATACTCAACTTATCAGCAGTTAACAAAACTTATCAGCGGTTAACAAAACTTATCAGTAGTTAACAATTTCATGTAAAACGCTTTAAAATAAACATTTTGGCATGTACACCGTTTTCACAAATCAACTTAAACTCACCTTGCTAGATTTAGGCTAAATCTAGATTTCACCCAACGAGCTCTTTTGAAGGCCGCTTGAATCCTCAAGGTGAGAACTTCCAAAACCTAGATCCATACATATTGAACCATAAATATCCATAAACAGTCATATAGAAACATTCCCCAACATTATATACCAAAATCCCTAAACGAGATCAAAACCCTAGTTTCTCCAAAACCACACTTCCGAGATTTGATAAACCAAACACTAGGGAAACACCATATATAACCTTAAATCAAAGAAGCTTACCATTAAAGATGACAAGACTTTCCGAGAACACCCAATCCAACACTTCAACCCGAGCTCCCAACCATTGAACTTGATGAGGAAGATGAAGATGGAGGTTTTGGTGACTCAAGCTCCCAACTAGCTATATGGTGAGTAATCATGTGGTTTGGGGAGGAAAAACCCCCAAAATGGGTTAGGGTTCGGTTTTGGGGTTTGGGAGAGAAAAGGGAAGAAGATAGAAGTGAAAAATGAGAGAAATGGTGAGAAATTCGGACATTTAGGGAACCAGTGGCCGCGGGCGATTATGCCACCGCGATAGTGACAATGTCACTATCGCGAGGGCACTCTCGCGGGGAATGTACCACGGGTGGTACACCCCCGGCGATTGTGCCACGCGATAGTGACACATGTCACTATCGCGAGTCACAGTCGCGCTACACGTACCGAGCCCCGAAAAAGGTCGAAACTCGAGATTCTCTCATGGGTCGACTTAAGGTTCGAAAGCACAACATTTACCACTCAAAAAGATGGACGGAAGGTGGAGAGATAACCAACGAAAGACGGAGCTTGCTTTACGAAAGATCGGGTGTTACAAACCTGAAGAAGTTAAAAAACTTGAAGAACTTCAAAAAACGTGAAGGAGTTGTTTTTTTTTTTTGCCAAAAACGTGAAAAAGTTGTTAAAAAATCGAAGTCGATTTCTTTAAAATCGAAGAAGTTTGTGAGCAATTCCAACATCTAGATGTCGATTTCTTTTTTATTTCGTGAAGGAGCTGTTGGAAGAAGAAGTTTAAAATCGAAGGAAGAAGTTTATACCTGCTGCGAGATGGAGAGGGAAGCTATCGACAGGATGGCCGGAGAAGAGAACCGTTGAGAGGACCGGCGATTATGGGAGAGAAAACCGTTGAGAGGACCCGCGATTATGGGAGAGAGAACCGTTGGAGAGGACGAGCGGCGTGAAAAATAAGTGAAAGAGGGCAATTGTGGAAAAAAGACATCTCTGAACCATTTTGCAGTACCCTAGATGCAAAATGGTTAAGAGGCTATTTTTTTTTTTTGCCAAACAGTCCCAACCTCTTACCGATTCAGAGGTGGGCTCTTAATGGCACCATTAAGAGCTAACCAAACAGCCCCTTACTTTTGGTTTAGGTATATATATATGAGAAGGTTCCCCTGGCGGAGATCAAACTTGATAAACGGTTGACATATATTGAGGAACCGGAAGCTATCTTGAATGAAAGAACGGTGAACCTTCGAAACAAGATTGTAAACTTGGTGTTGGTCAAATGGAAACATTACGGAGGTCCAAATTGGACTTGGGAGAACAAAAATGAGATGAAAGCCAAGTATCCACAACTATTTAAGCAACAATGATTTCGAGGACGAAATCCTCAAAAGAATGTGGTATTTTGTAACATTCACTTTACTAACCTTCTCAATTATCATGTTTTGTATGCTCATTGGCTTGAAAATGAGTATTGTGTGATATTATGTGGTTGAAAGCGTTTAAAGAGGTTGTTATAATGGAAAAAAAGCGTTTAACTTTTCAGGGAAAGTAGACAAAGGTAAGAACAAGGTCGGTTGATCGGTAGGGATTGAAGTGTGAAGCTTACTTTTGGTTTATATATATATATAGTGTTTGGTTCATTTGAGAAATGAGAAATAGAGAAGTGATCTTAGCCATTCATATGGTCAAGATTAGATTTAATTGGTCAAAAGTTACGGCTTTGACTGGTCAAAGATTGCGGCTTTGACTGGTCAAAAATTACGGCTCTTCCAAAAATATAAGGGTATTTACGTAACTTTGACAAAAACACGCGTGTGTTCATATATATGAATGCATGCGTTCATATATGAATGCGCGTGTTCATATATATGAAGGCATGCAGTCATATATGAATGTTTGCGTTCATATATGAATGTTCGTAATTTTAAATAAACACTGACTGCATGCCTTCATATATGAATGCATGCGTTCATATATGAATGTTCATAATTTTTACATAAACACTGACTGCATGCCTTCATATATGAATGCATGCAAAAAAAAGAGTGACATTCATATATGAACGCCTGTTTTTTGCATGCCTTCATATATGAATGCATGCGTTCATATATGAATACGTACAAAAAAAATAGTGACATTCTACTAACATTCATATATGAACGTCTACTAACATTCATATATGAACTTCTGTTTTTTGCATGCATTCATATATGAACACACGGCTAGAAAAAAAGAAAAAAAAAGTGATATTCATATCTGCGTTCATATATGAATGCGTTTGGATAATTTACAAAAATACCCTTCGAATAATAAACAATGTGAGGAACACGGGAGTGGACCATGAGAGCAATTATCCCCTAATTCTCGGTCAAAGCCGCCGATCTTGACCGAATTAATGGTTTAAGATCACTTCTCTATTTCTCATATATTTAGTGTTTCTCAAATGAACCTTTCCCTATATATATATATATATATGGGGGGGGGGGGGGGTTGTGGGGGGGTGTATTAACTTTTGGGATTGTATATAGTTGGTACTTTCTGGGTAGACATGTCCCCGACGATTATGTTATGTAAATATTAAGTTGTAAA
Source organism: Arctium lappa (assembly GCA_023525745.1). Lineage (NCBI taxonomy): Eukaryota > Viridiplantae > Streptophyta > Magnoliopsida > Asterales > Asteraceae > Arctium > Arctium lappa. The sequence continues at coordinate 163,732,537 of CM042047.1, forward strand.
TTATGTATTTGGATTGTACATCGTTATCCCGTAATTTGAGGTTTTTTGAAACTAAATTAATTTAATGGTTGTTCGGTAAATGTTTGTTATGCAATCATGGTGTTACAACATGGACGAAGAGAGCAATCAAGTTTAAACCATAGGAGATGACAATCGTACTTCAAAATCATAGGGACGAAAGTAGAAATTTTCAACAAACCACATGGACAAAAAACCTAATTTACTCTAAATACTATAAACAATAAATGAATTAATGGGAAGACCCGAAGATGCACAAAAAGACCAAAAACCGAACTCAAATCAGTCCTAGCTATAATTATATATAAACAATGAAATTATGTGGTTATTAATTGGTTAATTTTTTTATTATGATAAATTTAAGTTTACATTTTGAAAAACTAATAATTATATAATAAACTTTTTTATTTGATATACATTTAATTAAATGAAATATCTAAAAATGATATATAATTTTTATTAATAAACATAGATAAATTTCGAACTTTTAACTTACATAAATAAGAAAAAACAATAATTTTTTAAACCCAACTTAAATTATTATTTTTAAGATTAGTGTAGTCAGATTTATGGATATATTAGATGAATTGCATAAAAAAAATAAAAATATTCACCATTTAACTCATACAGACAAGACTTTTGTAATGGTGTATTTACAAAATAAAATACACATTTTTAATGTGGTTTTAGTTAAAATTATTAGCAATTAATTAATATAAAAAGATTATAAAATGAAAAAGGTACGAAAGATAAAAAATAATAAAAGACAAACCAGGGGGATGAAAATTGTAATTTACCATATAGTCAAATAAAACAAAAAGGAAAAAGACAATAAAAAGGTAAAAGGACAAAATACCTTTAAGTTAACTAACATTTTTAACTAGATTTAGTAGAGGGACCAAAAGTGAAACAAAATGCCAACCATAATGACCAAAATTGTAATTAGTTTTAAAGAGGGACCAAATTTGATATTGAGTGGCAACCACAAGGACCAAAAATGTAATTTACTCTAACTTAAATATGAATTTTTTTTGACAAAAGTAAAGTTTGGTTGCAAACCCGATTTTCTTTGCGAACCAGACAAGAGCATGACACAAGTCCCCATTCATCATGAATAAAAAAGAATGAATATCCCGTGAATGTTCAAGACACGTGGCACGCTCTCGTTTGTCACCCAGTTCGCAACTGAAGTCTGGTTAGCAACTAAACATGCCCCATGTTGACAATTACATAAATAAAAACAAAGAGAACACTACAATTTTACCATAAAAATCAGAAAAAAGAGTCACAAGACAGGTGGATCGTTGTTACGACTTATGATCAACGGGTTCCATTAAACAACATAAATTACACACAACCTAAATTACTGATGTTATTATAGACCAAAATTATAAGGGTTTTGGTTTAAATACGTGATCATGATACTATAAAAGTAGCCGTCGCTTACTGGAAAAGAATGTTACGGTGTTCAATGCAACGATTCCAACTTCCAGATTTTGATGGTCCCATCATCACTTGCAGAAGCAAGGAGCCTGTTCCCCTGCAAATAGAGATCCACCAATCATGTTTTACTCCCCAAAACAAATGTCCACAATGAAAATTATTATACTTTTTCATTAACTAAATGACGATTTTACCCTTAAGAAAAGAGGGAGTAATGAATTCTTCCATCTCATAATTAAGGGTAGAATAGGAAAGTTTGAAAATGGATGCTTATCTTGGAACAACTAAAATAGAAATGCAGACACTTATTTTGGAACGGTGATAGTAACAAGAAACTCCAACTAAGAAGGCCGGCACAAAGCTGTCGGATTGGACTTGTGCACGTGGTTGGGACTTATTCATCACAACCTAGGGGTCATGAGTTCAAATCCTATCTTTGGTATGCTAAGTGAATTACCAGGGGAGTGTCGATTAACGGACAACAATAACTTCAACTTGATTGTGTTCTCCAAGTCTTTCTAGAAAGGAAAAAAAAGTCGGAGCTCAAGTTTCTTTTTGAGTAGAATGCAAAGAGATTACCGTAGGGCTCCATTGCACCGAATTTATGTCCATGTCATGAGCCTTTTCCTTCTTGAGAAGCAACTTATACGAAGGCCCATCAACCTGCACAACCAAAAAAGTGAACAGAAAAATGGAGGTGTGAAAGCAGACAGTAACCATGTAAATTCCCAGAATTCTCTCTACTTTTTAGTTTACTCCAGAGAAGAAGTTGAATTATCTGTTAAGACTGTCATAGATGTTAAACACCCAACTCTTAGTTAGAACTACAAGTTCACATCCATTATATGGTTGTCAAATGGAGGAAAATGAACACTATAAAATTTGACCATTTTACAGAAAAGACTTGAATCATGGAACAAAGTATCACTTTGCCACTCTTAAATTGAAGAATACACAAGCGAAACTTTGACCTTTATCTTAGTGTTATGAAAAGCAAAATAATATGTGAAAAGCAAACGAGTTGCCTACCGAATGATCTTCAGACTCGCCAAATAAGCGTATGGCATCATCAGCTGCTCCGGTAGCTATTATGCCTTCCCTGTCACATTGAACAGCACCTATGAAACAAGAATATACTATACAAGGATAGTTTGTGATGGAAATCTCAAACACTATTCACTGTGTCGGATTCCATAATTAAACCATATACACATAATAATAGTTTGTGAAAGAAATCTCATGATGGACGGTGCTTGTGGAAGAGCCTGCCAACACATTGGTCAAACAACCAAATGGCTCTATGTGCTTGTGTGAGGAGGCCTTTTCCACAAGCACTATTCCAATCCCATTGTGAAACATCCCTTAAAAACAATCAACTGTTTATATACAACATGTGTGTAAATATATATTGGGGATTAGGTAATGGTGTAATCCCACAAGAGGAATACAAAGTGTGAGGGGATAGAGAGCGGCAAATTGGTAAAATATGAAGGAAGTAAGATTGGGTTGATGGGCGGACAGGGGTTGGCCTGGAATACGGGACATGGGGTGTGCATAGAAGATAGCTCACTTTCTGAAGATAAACAATGCTGATATGCTACCTTGACCAATGGACCGAGAAAATCGTCCGATCATGATAACCAGACATAGTGCAAAGGTGTCTCCTGCCAAAACAAAGAAAGTAAATAGACCATTCATATAGCATGCAAACAGGTGGTATTGTTCTTATTCAATAAAATAGACAAGCACCATGTAAAAGAGCATGGGAGCAAGTTAAGAGGCCTATCAAAGTATGCTTATCATGACAGGAAAGCTTCATATGCATTCTCATGGCTTCCATCCATAATCATGAATATAAACCAAAATTTTGCTCAAAATGAAATATATGCAGAAATAACACTGTTACGATTCTCCTTGCTATTTTCTCAAACAAAGAACACCAATATCAATATGTATATTTTTATAAGCAAAATGCATGCTCCATAGATATTAAAGGTAATGCTACGAAAAAAAATTCCAGATATAATTAGATGAAAAAAGTATGCAACCTCCGTCGTCTAAGAAAAATGCAACATTTTCCTTGATACTTAGTTTAGCAAGAGCTTTTGGTTACTAATCAAATACCTAATAAAAAAAGGAATTTTACTAACAAAGGAAATGTAACATTTTTTGGGAAACCCACAACGAAAAGTGATGCATTTTTTGGGCGGAAAGAGTACTCAATAAGATATTTTGGCTACAGTTATCAGAAACTACAAAAAGAAAAAAAAGGATTGGTAAGTGCCATATGTATTGTTTTCTGAAGTTAGGTATATTCATATCAGTTCCAAATTTTAGGATTTGAAAATTGACTTCCAAAGTCAAAATATATCTAATTTTGGAAAGATATCAAAACCAGACATTTTTCTGCTCATGGAATTACATTCCAGCATTTAGTAGCAAGTTTTATATACTTCACTAGTGTTTAAAGATGTATCTCCAATTGTGTCCACATTAACTATCAGCCAAAATTATCAACTTGACAAAGAGTTGAAATGTCACTCTTTTCACGTAGAAACTAGAAAATGGAAAATGAATGAATTTTTGTTGATCATCCAAGATTGAAACCTCACAGGGTTCAAAGTTCCAAAAGGTGGCTTCTGCAAGCTTCCAAAGGATAAAAACGCAACTACAAGATTTATAGTATTTGCAAATCAATTTTTAAGATCAAATTCTCTACATGGAGCTCAAGCTTTTGTATCCCTTGAAAATACTAAATGCATTCAATCTGGAAATTGTCACTTTATAACAAGATGTATATCTTAAGAAGCAATCAAATGCATAAAATAAGATGGTCCTCACCAAGATGCATTTCCATCACCAGATTGCAATCTTGTAATGTCCACACCCCAAACCTTGATGGTGAGATCATCACTGCAAATGTAACCCACAGTCATTGAGTTATCAAACTAGCTTATTAGCAACTGGCTCACTGAATACATATCAAGTGCTACCATACCTGCATGTAACCATTTTATCTCCAGTCCCATTAAAAGATAAAGCCCATACTGTAGATGAGTGTCCACTGAAAGTCATAATGAACTATATATTAGATTGTAACATGATGGTGCTACTTAATCAGGACTGAATGCTACAGAAATGTTGTTTAGTACTTACTGGACCTTCTCTAACATAACAGCAGTGAAACATTTGTATTAAAAGAACATCAAAACTGAAGGTAAATCAGTCACTCCCTTCCAGCAATGGGCAAATGCGCAAGATGGTAACACAGTAGCATCTTTACAAAATATGGATGCAACAATACCCCTAGCAATCTGACCATGATGCCATGGTCATCTGTATTTATTACATAAATCACTCAGTTCCACGGAGTGTAGGTGATTCATCCATGGATCCTGGATCCATCACCGAGATGAAGGTTTATAAGAAGTTCTGAATGAATGGAATTCTCAGGTGGAAAGAATAAGAATCTAACGTCTATTAAAAATTCAAACACGGTGGTGAGCTCTATATGCTAAAGACATGAGTGTCATTAGTTGAAACTTGCCAAACAGATAGATAATTTCAGGGATTGGTTTCACAAAACAAGTCTCCTCATAAACCTTTAGTTGATATGCATTCCTAATGGAAGAAGTTAGCTTGTGTGGTCATTGAGTGGACATATTTACTCGTGTTCTTGGTGGTTCACATTATAATACAAAGTGGATACACAATTTAAACAGGATAAATGGATGAGATGAATGAGCTCCATGAATTCTGGCTGGAAGTGATTCGAATAAACAATCAGAAAATGAAGTGCAAGCCTAAAGCAAGAAACAAAAAGGCAGACAATACAAATAAAAATATATGAATAAATAAAAACTTCACTGTTGCAAGCATCCATCCTGTAACCTCAAGGAACCAACACATGAAAGAAACAACAACCATAAGGGAGAAAGAGCACTCAAGTGCTACCTGTTTGATTCGCCTAAAGTCTGCACACAACGCCAATCATCACTATCACCATCCTCTGCCCAAACCTGAAAATGCAATGTGAAGTTCTAAACTACCAAACTAATCGTATGCTACCAAATAATAGAACACCGAGTTGATTTTTTCAAGTGTGAATATTAAAATAAATAACTTAAATTCAAAGACATGAACACAACACCATGTGCATTACCTTAATAGTATTATCATAGCTACAAGAGAATAAAACATCCACAGTTGGATGCCACTGGACCATTTTAACATCTTGTGTATGTCCTTGCAGCACAGAAACACAGTCAAACTCATTCCCCGGCAAAACTTCCCATATCCAAACACATTTGTCTCGGCTACAAGTTGCAAGAAGGGAACCAGATGCATTCCAGGACACACTTTTAACTTCATTTTCATGGCCCTATATGGTGGAAACTCAAAATTCAGAATAAAGCAAAAGTACACTCCATGATAGTTAGGGTAACAACCTCCCACCATATAGATAGTGGAAGGGAATTCCTAATTCAATAACTCATTTCTACAATAGCCATTTGCTTAATAAGTACCACAAAATTGCTAGAGTAATAGAAAAAATCATAAACACTAAAATGACATTAATTTTATCAAATATACGGAGGTACCTCTAAAGTGGACACGCATTCAAACTCACTCCCATTCTGTTCCCAAATAGCAGTGGTGGCATCAAAACTTGCAGTTGCCAATTGTTTACCGGATGGTGACCAAGCACATGATCTAACAGTCCGAGTATGTCTCTCTTCTAATACTGCCTAAACAAAATTTGAAGATCCATCAATCTTACAAATATGAACCACATACTCCACATATGACATAGTTGGCATCAGACTGCAAAAAGATAAGTTCTTCACAAACATAAGAAAAACATGTAAAAATCGATTTCCATGACTTCATTTTGCTGTGAATAGATAAAACTTATAAGACCATAAAAAGTGAAATACCACTTGGCTAAACCTCTTCATAGTTCCTCCATTTACAGTAAAGGGAATAATAAGCTAAAACGTAATGTGCCTATTTCCACTTATCAGGTGCATCTACATGCAAACACACAAGAGCATAAAAAAGTAACCAGTATTCCTCGTTATTCCTCATTTGTATGCTTTGTGTTTGTTCATGGAGTAATAATGAGTCATCAACATGAAATTTGCTAATTAGCATGTAATTAGAGAAACACTCGATCTTTATGTACATCAGATTGATGAACTAATCAAATTGGTAATATTTTGACTGACCTGTGCAACGATTCTTATCTTAGCCATCCAAGCTTGTTATACTCGTTTTCAAGTCTTGATTTTAGACTTCTAAACTTGCTTTCCCTTATAGAGTAAAAGTCAAGAACCTAAAGGTGACCAAGTGCTATACCTAATTTTCATGCATCTCCTTTCTAAGTTGATGGGATGTGGGGAGAGGGTGAGTACTGATTAGCATGACCAACTTACATTTAAAAAGTATTCCGTCCATTCTCTATTAGCTGTCCTTGAGGAATTTTGAATGTCAAACTTAAATTTTAACAACATCGTAAATGTTTTTATTCTCTACTTTCTAACACCATTTGTTGGTAGTTATAATGCTTGTTGTACCTCTTGGTTTAATTGTTGATCTTGTTTCAAAAATTAAAAACATGAATATCACCGTTAAAATTTAAAAAAAGAAATTAACATTCAAAGTCAAAATGGGACAGTAATAGGAGGGAATACGAGCTTTGAACTCTAATGACAAAACATATTCTTTTTTCTTTTGAAACAAAGGAGCGGTATCTTTTTTTAGCTTATGTTTGGATGACTTACTAAGTTAGAAAAAAGAAGCTGCATACGTATAACCTTACATGTATGTTTCTTTGTAACTGTTGGCACTCAATGAATTAAGTTCATAGTCTAATTCACTGAGAATAAAGAACAATATTCGACTATGAAATACTAAGTTCCCAATCTACATTGCATAACTAGACCTTGATTGAGTTTTCTAGAGTGTCAATCACTCAAAGTTAAAGGGGGTCTATTCTTATTGAAATAGCAATACATTTGTGTTTTCCATTGGAAGGTAATATAATAAATTACGTAAGATTACAAGCATGGGAATTCTTATCCATACATCATGTATTTGTTGCACAGCAGATAGGTGACTTTCCCAAGGAATGGACTTCAAGTTATGCTTCATTTCACTTCTCACAAATGTACCTTATATTGGCTAAACCAAACATTGACATACGTAGTGACTAAGAATATAAAGTTTAAATCTTAATGTTAACAACCAAAGCTCCTTGAGTGCAAACCTCAATCCGTAGTCATTTTAGCCATAGAGTTGAAGTTTCTAAATAGAGAATACAGTTTAAACATTTAAGAATAAACTAAACAAAAATTAACTAAGCTTCATACAGAGTCTGTAGTATCAAGTTCAGTTATTACACTCATTCTTGTAAGTTGTAACCATGGAAATATAAAGCCCCTCCACTCCAAATAGATTATTCATCATCGTTTCAAGGTCAAGCCTTGTAATTGTAGCTTTATGATGCAAATTCATGTCACCTTGTCTATTCCAACTGATGTTATGTAGATCGATGTAGTAGTCAAATTATTTCAAATACATCAATTGCGAATTTGAGACTTGGTCTATTTGATCTCAAACGTGAACGATTCTAAAGTAGAAATTAAATTGAACTTTTATATTTAGCATTAAACGAGCATAATCCTTCTATAATTGTTGGATCCTATATCGTAACTAAAATCCCTAATTCTCTTCGAATTGAACTTTTTTTTTGGCAAGAGAATAAGCAAACCTTGCAATCAAAGGAAGTAGAGGAAGGGGTCCGTTGTTGCCAGATTCGAATAGTCTTATCCCCGCTACAAGAAGCAAGGACAGCAGGTACACCGTCGGCACCAGTAGCTGGATTCCAAGCGAGGCCCCATACCCTATCAGTGTGACCTTCAAGGCTTTGAACTTGGCTAAGTTTGAAGCTCTCTTCTTCAAGTAAAGTCATGGCCGTCGTACAGGAATTGGTAGGGTGGAAACCGGTGGTTGGCGGTTGATGATTGAAGGTATGATCGAAGAGCAGGGGAGGTCGTTGATAAGAGAGTGTGGCGGCCTCGTGACCTTTCTCGCTATCAAAATCGGCCCACGGTTTCAAAACCCATCAACACAAAACACAAAAAAAAAAAAAAAAAAAAAAAAAAAAAAAAAAAAATCTAATCGTAATCTAAAAAAAACACCAAATTTATAAACCTCACATTAAAATAACATATTTTATTTATTTAATAACAAATTTATGTCTTAATTTATAGATTTTTATTTATAAAACTATGTTTATTCAGTATTATGTCTTAAAATAACATATTTTCAAAAAATTTAAATATAAATAATAATAAAATGAATTATTAAACATAATATATGTTAAAGTAAATATTAAATGTAAACATAATTATATTTTAGATTAAATAAATAATAAAATTAAAAAAAAAGTGGGCCCAATAAATATAAAAGGTGAATAGTGTCCCTCCAAATTTGGAGGTCAAGCCTCTTTCTCTCACCTTCAACACCAAATTTATTTGGTGTTTGGAGGTCGGTTGGAGGTCAAAATTGGTGTTTTTTGGGTTTTTAGAGATCGATTGGAGATGCTCTTAGGGGAGGGAGGCTAATTGCATTTTTTTAAAAAAAAAAAATTTTTGCTAAATACACCAAAATGATTGTAAAAATCATTTTTTTTGTTTTTTTTGTTTTTTCGTCTTTTAGTTGTCTTTTTTTTATTATTATATATTTTTGTTTTGATTTGAAAATAAATAAATATTTATAAATATAAATATTACTAATTTTTTTAATTATAAACATAAAACATAAATATTGCGATTTAATAATTATAAAAATAAAACATAAATATTGCGATTTAACATATAAATAGAACATAAAATGTAACACCCCGATTTTCGAAAGATATCGATCCAAGTTAATACAGGAACCGAGATATTAAGGAAAAATAAGATTTTTGATTTTGGACTTGAATCCTTGATTTTATAGTCTAGATGGATGAATGATTCAATTACGAGTCCAACGGTTCTTTCCAGAGCAAAAACGGAGCTATAACGAAGAAGTTATGGCCAAAACAGTATCGAGAAGAAAACCAGGGAAGCGGGCGACTTATGCCGCGACTTAAGGTCGCGGCACAAGTCGCGAAATCCATTGGATCGAGCTTAAATCGCGATTTTCAGCCCCAAACTTCATTCCTTCATATTTCCTTCATTCTAGCTCCGATTTGGGTGATTCAAAGTGCTACAATTTCGTTTTTGAGAGCTTTTCAAGGATCTAGCAAGAGATTGGAAGTCTATTGAAGTATGCTAGAGCATTTTATGGTGGTAAGCTTCTCATCTCTCCCTATTCATCTTCTTCCCCAAAATATTCTAGGGTTTCATCCACCCCTTATTCTCCCTTTCATAGATTGAAGGTTTGTGATCATTTTGGTGAACTAGAAGTGTTTTGGTTGGTGAATTCAAGCTTGGGTTAAGGTAATCTTCTATTCTCTTCGGTTATGGAAGTTAGGGTTTCGGTATTAGTTGAGGTATCCATGTATATGGTTTGGGAAATGATTGTTTATGGTAGAATATGTATATTTATGGTTGGAACCTTGTGGATCTAGGTTTTGGAAGATTTGATTTGAAGAATCAAGTTCTTCAGGGAAAGTTCTAAGTGGGTAAAATCTAGATTTAGTCTAAATCTAACAAGGTGAGTTTACTAAACTTTTGTTAAAACTGGATACACATCATATTTGCTTATTTGTTGTTATTATCACATATTTGCTCAAAATATTCATCTATACGGGTTTAAGTATTTGATGGTGTTTTCATGAGATTATATGAGAAATATGTTTTAACAAGTATCATCCCATTATTTACTTTATTTTGTGAAAGTATTTGGGGTCTTCATTATGTACACCCATAATGGGTATTTTGGGTTATCTTTTATGAGTATCTGCCATGATTTGCTCTATTAGTCGAATATTTGGAACTTGCTCCATGAATGTACATTGTTGGCATTTTGGCATGATATAGATTATATGTGGTATAGCATATGATAAATTCTACTTCGAATGCCTTCTTAGCGATTTAATTATTGAACATTGAATATGTTGGAATTTGAGTCTCACATTGGACTTATGTGAGGATGGTAGCATAGTACCCATAGTTGGTATCGAAATGCATTGGTAGATATATATACCTAAAGACCTCCTATATAAATTATATTGGACGAACCAAGGCAAGTTCACTAGGAGAATGTAGTCTCGGGGCGCCACTGTGATGGTATGTGCCCATTAGACCTCCGTCACTTGGAAAGTTTCCTGTACGGTCTGATCTCCGGGTGGGTCGGGCCTTTGGGGTGTTCCTTGTTAAGGGCATCAAGGTGCATCGACTCTTTGGAGTGGAATTGATTGGTGCTATGGGTCTCCCCCGTTGACTCCATACATGTTGAAAACTGGTTAACTGCTGATAAGAATTGTATATGTTCTACCATGCTATTTATTGTTCAACTCACTAGGATTTTTGGCCTAACACTTGTTTGGTGTCGATGTGTATCTCAGGTTTTAGCGGCAGCGGTTCTAAGCGGGCGTAGTGCTTGGGTGAGAGATTTGGGAATATTGCAATCAGACTTACTTTTGGTAGGAGAACCTTTGGGTTATAAATGACACCCTTATTTGAAATCTCTTTTCTGGTTATAGAAATTAGATTAGTTGGTTGTTATTGTCCGTTTATTTACGATTGTATTTAAACAGGTTTGTGTATTTTCCCCATTTTAGGTGATCGTGGATCTCAAGATCCTTGTACAAGCACTTTGTAATCTCCTTTGTTGGTAATAATATTCTTGCTCTCTTTTTGGTGGATGTACACTATCACATCGATAGTGAAACCACGTTAAATCATGATGTTATCTGTTTTGAACTTGCTATAATTATAGATAATAACGTATTTATTATTATCTATATTTTGTGGGTTTATTTTTCTACGTTAGAAAATTATTGTGCAACATCTAGATTATTGTTATCCGCATTTTTGTTGTTAAGTTAATTGTGCACTTGGATTTCTACTCGTTTGGGACCTTAGAAATCAATTCGCTAGTTTTGAATTTGTGAGGCACATTTTTCCCTTACAACACCCCCCAATGGCATAAACGGAATACACCTCCCGGTATGAGCATAGGCGGGACACACCTCCCGACTTTGAGCATAACACACTTACAACAATGTATGCATACATTTCCACTAAAATAACAACAAATAATATCTTTCGCATTTGAACAAATCTCGCATGCAATAAATAAGGCATCATCATTTTTAAAGCTCTTAGTTAGAAAACTTACATGCATAATTAACATCATAATCATATGAGGTTTTAGTCAGAAAAACTCGCCTTTGATCCTTGCTTAGTTCCTTGTCCTAGCGATCTCACAACCTACGATAACATCGATAAATTGTGAGACACTTCTTGATCCCGATAACTAATGACGGACAATCAAACTCTCTCTTGAACTTAGATAAAAACGTCCCCCAAACTTAGACTACACACCCTCAAGCCATACCTCACAAGGTTACTGGACCAAAGTCCTAATGATCGACCTCCTCCCGGGGTGCCCCGACTCCCGGGGTCTTTCCCCCGCCCGGTATGGCACTACCCCAGGCTCCCCAAACTCCCGGGGTCTCCCGCCTTCGCCCGGTTCCTATCGACTCCCGGCTAGGGGTGTAAATGATGCGAGTCGAGCTCGAGTATCAGTAAACTCGACTCGAACTCGAAAAAAAATTCTCAAGCTTGAACTCGACTCGAAAGCTCGCGAGTATTGAAAATCCAAGCTCGAACTCGAACTTGTTTCAAGCTCGCTCAAGCTCGAACTCGTTTCAAGCTCGCTCAAGCTCGAACTCATTTCAAGCTCAAACTCAAACTAATTTTAAGCTAAAACTCGAACTAGTGTTCGTATTCAATCATTTAAAAATTCAATGTGTTCTTATTTGTTTGTGTTTGTTTGATTAAAATTGTAAACAAACATAACAAACTAGTTGCACCCACTTCCATAGGTACCAACATTTTTTTTTGCCTAACTTCAAGCCAAAAGGCTCAAGCCACCAGGCACAATAGAAAGGTTATGCCACAAAGGCTATGGAATGGCAAGGGAAAGGAAGGGGGTGAGTCCTATTTATATTTGAATGCAAAAGTCTTGGATGGATTGTCCCACCAATGTGGGATGAGTTTTTAAGCAAAAGGAGGACAATTCGTATTTAAATAATGGTACCCACAAGTCATATAGGTGTTATTACTTTTTTTAAAAGAAAAATGCTAGTAATTCTTTAATAATAATAATAATTATATAATTATAATATATATATATATATATAATATTTTTTTAACGTTTATTTCTTTAATATATGTTATTTAGATTCTTTATATTACTATTATAAGTAAACGAACATTAATGAACGTATATATATATATATATATATATAATATTTGAGTATCTCACGAGCTTATCGAGTCGAGTATCAGGTCGCTCGACTCGACTCGTTAGTATGTCGAGTCGAGCTCATTTGAGTTGAGTGTTGACCGAGTTTTGACCGAGTCGATCTCGAGTAGCTCGCGAGTTATCTCGTCTCATTTACACCCCTACTCCCGGCCTTTCCCGGGTTATGCCGACTCCCGGCCCCCACTTCGCCTCGGGCTCCCGTCTCCCGGGTCACGCCCGGTGCGCCGCTCCCGGTTGGACACTACCACCCCGTCTCCCGGGGTGTCTCACTCTCCCGGCCTCCCCGATGGTCTCTCCCCTGGGGTGTTCATCCCACTCGCGGGGTTTCGCTCGAGCGAACGAAAAACCCCAAACCAGACAGCTCTCGACTTTGGGAACTTAGAAACCCAAATAAGAAATCCTTCCAAAGAAGGCGTTCTCTCAACTCCCCAAAATGAGGTTTTAGGGATGAACCCAAATGATTTCATCTCTTAAACTCAGAGATTATACCATAAGAAGAGGGTCTAAACAAGGGTTCTTCCCTTATCAAAAATCTAATCAAAACTAGATTGGAAGAGTGTTTAACAATCCTATAACATTAGATTAAAGGATTAGATCATTACCTCGATGAATCAAGACGAAAATCTCTTTCATTTCCTTTATCTTCTTCAATTTCTCCAATACACTTTGTCTCTTCCTCTCTCTCTGTCAAATTCCCAGCCGCCAATAATGAAAGAAGGTGGGTTTCTTAGGGTTAAACCCCTCTTTATTCAATTTTACACTTTGGCCCCCAAACTATTCGAATCTTAACACGATTATTACATTTATAATGGTTATCGCTTATTTGCTCAGCTATAAGAGGGTTGTAGCTTATTCACTCAGCTGATGGCTTAATAGGTCGGCTCTAAACCATGAGTCCTTTACATTCAGCCCTTTAATTTCCCTCACTATCCTTGCCAAAATAGACATTGCTTCCAGTTGAGAACTCCTTCTAGTTCACGCTTCCAATCTAGTTCAAGCTCCTTCCTTCAGCCATCGACGCTCTCATATTCATTTTTTTGGAAGTATATAAAATTTATATGCAACAAATAAACTCACACATCCTTCTCACTTTTGGTGAGGTTTGAACCATTGACCTCCTAGGAGGTCAATGGCTCCGATACCGCTAAGCCAAAGGCCCTTTGGTCGCTCTCATCTTCTTCTTCTTCATCAAACATCTGATTCTCCACCATCATAGGTATATTGATTTCTCTCATTTTCTTTTTTCATCTGTAGCCTAGAATTTCTCCCTACAGTTTTTGATTTCTCCCTAAATCAGATGTGGTATCTCCGTATGGTTTTCTATTTCTCCTTACATCGATTGTCATTTGTCCAATATGCGTATTCTAGCTTCTTGATAAATTAGGTTTCTCCGTATGGTTTTTCGATTTCTCCCTAAATCAGATGTGGTTTCTCCGTATGGTTTTCTATTTATCCTTACATCGATTGTCATTTGTCCAATCTACGTATTCTAGCTTCTTGATAAATTAGGTTTCTTCGTATGGTTTTTCGATTTCTCCTTATTTCCTTGTTGGGGTTTCATATTGGGGATTCTAGCTTCTTGATAAATTAGGTTTATTTAGGTTATTCTAACGATTCTGACTTATATATTTTGGGGATATTTGATTAATAATTTAGAATTTTAGAACCCATTTCAATTTAATTAGCAACAAAGATATGAGGGTTAATTTTATTTGTGTGGATTCTTTATGGTATTTAAAATAGAATATGGAGTTGATTTCAACATCATGTGATCAAATTAAGCAGCTAGGGTGCGGTTATGCTCTCTTGATTTCGTTGCCAGACTTAAAATTTGAGGATGTCTATCTTTTGGGTTCTTTTGATCTTTACCATCTTATCTCTTGCTTTGGTTTTTAGTTCAAGCAAGAAAATGAGTTGCAAAACTTGGATGAATTCTGATTATGGAAGTACTAATTTGATACTTGAGAGCTCAGGTTGACTTTTTATCTTTGCTAAAAATTTGTGTATGTCTATGTGTGCATGCAGGAGAAACACGAGAACGATTGTTTCATTGCCTGTATCCCCGACTTCAAACCCATTATGGCAGTACATATCTACATATCGAAAGACCTGCCTAGCCACAGATTAATCCAAAGATGAGCAGAGGAGTTTGATGTACATTTTGCTTGCTAGTCATCTGAAAAGAATTCAGGTGATGGAGGTGGCTTGCAGTTTGTTTTCCCATTGGGGAGGGCATGGACAAGAGGGAATTTGCTTGGTACTTTTTCAACTTTGTTATTCAATGTAAATAAAACCGGCTAGCATGAGTTTTCATTATTGTATACAAACATGCTAGAGACTGGTTGGTTTCCATGGCGTTTGTGGGTGATAAAGACAAAACAAAAACTTGTTGTCTCATGTTTGATGCAATAGTATCCAAACTATGATGGTTGACGTTTTTTATTATTATTATTATTCTAACTACTTATTAATGTTGTTTTGATTATAACATAGATTTTGTAATATTATGTTATTATTTTAAAAAACATTTAAATTGTTTTTTTAATCATTAAAATTCGTTTATTCAACATTTTTATCAAACAACTATTTTATTCAGACAAAAAATATAGACCAAGGGATAAAATGTTCATTTCTGACATTCAAATTGTTTATTCAACATAACAACCGAACAACAATTTATCTGATACATACAGGCACCTTTATCCATACAAGTCTTAATGGAAAATAAACCGAACAACCCCTAAGTTTGTGGTTATAAAATGAAAATTTTGAGATAGGATTCACTCTTGCAACAACATTTTTCGATGCACAAGGCTAATATTATATTTTGTTCTTAGAATAGATAAACTCATCCGTGTTTGGATAGCGGGCTCGAGCCAATATGGTTATATGTCGCATAATAACATCATTATTTTTATATTACAACAAAAAGTAAATGAGTGCATTAGTAAAATATGTATCTATATTTCGATACATGGTGCTAATAACAAGAAGCATTAGATGGGGTAGTTTGTGAATATATATATATATATATATATATATATATATATATATATATATATATATATAGATATATCACTACTGGAAAATTGCTTATTTGTAGGATGAATATTTTATTCCAAAATGGGGAGTTCTTGAAGATCACTTTATAGGGTTCTTGAACGCGATACAATTTGGTCTAGTGAATTGCAAGATTCTCTAAGAAAACAATTAATCAAATCAAAATAAGATGCAAATGGAAGTCAATACTTTAAAGTGCACTTGAAGGATGAACATTCCTGCAAACCACTAACAATTACATCATGGACACCTTCTCCAAGGATGAAGGTTGTTATTTCATATGACGGAAAAGGAACCAAAGACCAATTTTATGTGGTTTGAAACATAAATTGTAAAAGAACACATTTTCAAACCAATGGATACAGAAGAAACGAGTTTCTAATTTTTGTATGATGCAGTATTGGGAAACAATTTAGGCTTTCATTTCATTCATCGTTTTGTTGTTTCTTTTTCGTTGGATCAAATTTTGTTGTAATCCATTCATGCACGTACAGGTCACTAATCAAACATACCTATTAACTAACGGAGATCTACATAGACATGAAAGGATCAGGTAATATGGTATGTTGGGGTTTAACACTCTTTATTACATCCTAAGGTGTCGTTTGTTTTTTAAGAGGCCTGAAGTCTGAAGTCTTATTTTACTTCTGATTAATAAAAGGTGGTGCTGAAGTCTGAAATCTGAATCAACAAGACTGTATGTTTTTGTAAAGTCTGGAGGCGTCTTGAGAGAAAGAATAACATATGAACTAAGGTGACGATAAGATGTTTTAAGAAGTTAGGTCACCACTTCTTATTTTAGACGTATTTAAGAGTTACGAGATTCTGAAAAGTAGGAAACAAACAAACAGTCTAAATGTAAAAAGGTCTGAACGATTCAGACTTAAGAGTCATTAAGGCCCTGTTTGTTTTTTGAAAAAAGGGTCTGAAGTCTTCTGAAATCTGATTCGGTCAGATTCTTTCTCATTAAGAGTGTTTTTTTTTAAAAAGAGCTTAAAAGCTCTGAAAAGGTCTGAAATAACAAGAGGTAATTATAGCTCTGAAAATGTCTGAAATAATAATCGGCGCCTCCCTCTCCTGCAACCCTATTCCCGTGCAAGCAGATCATTAATTACAAGATTGATCGATTAATTACAAGAAGATCGATTCTCACCTGAGAAGTTATTACAAATTCGATCACTGCTTGAGAAGCTATTACAAATTCGATCTCACCTGCGATTACAAAATCGATCCTTTGTATCTAAACTCTCAAGCCGATTTCACATCTAAACTCTCAAGGAGATCGATTCCTACTGCCCAGATCGTTATCTCCAGGTATATCGATCGAACTTCATACTTTTTTCTTGCCAATCATCTTTTTGCATCGATTTGGGTTTCTGTTTGCATCTTCTTGCTCGATTTGGGTTTGCATTTGTTTGCATCTTCTTGCTCGATTTATGTTTGCATCTTCTTGCTCGATTTGGGTTTCTGTTTGGTCTCATGTTATGATACAAAAAACGTTGTATAAATCATCTTTTTGGTCTCCTGTTTGGTCTCGATTTGGGTTTATGTTTCTCCATTCGGTTGGGTTTCTTTTCAAGAAAATGTTGCATATCCAAATGACTCACTTTATTTCTTTTTACACCCCTGCTGGCTTTTCAGTATTGCAGCCATGACTGTGCTTAGAGTCTAGTATCTGCTGCCTTGGTTATGTTTTTCATATACTTGCTTCTATTTATATTGTTGTTGCTACTTGCCGAAAATGGCGAGAAGCTTGGCGAATCCACTTCCATACCCTTTCGTTCAATTCGAACGATTGGCCCGTTTATCACGAACTCACAACAAGCCGACTTGAAATCCTAATAACTCAAACAATCTTCCAAACCACCGGCCTTCAATCCCTTTCGATCATCATGGCCGATGTCGATGAGTTCTCCGCGGCCCCCATGATCGCGTGGCTCATTTAACAACTAGTTTTGAACCGGAAATGCAACATTCTATAATTGCATAACATTCATATGGTCAGGTTCAGGGGAAAACCTCAAAAAAACGGAAAACTGAGGAACACCCTAGTATCCTTCCATCTGGACGGTATGCACTTGTGCATACAAGTAATTAATTAGTTTTTTGGTTTTTATGCACATGTGCATATTATGCACTTGTGCATGTCCACTTGTGCATGTTATAAATTACTTGTATGCACACGTGCATACCGTCCAGATGAATGGCTACCAGAGTGTTCTTCAGTTTTCCATTTTTTTGAGGTTTTCCCTTGAACCTCCCTCAACATTCATATTACTTGATATATACTAGTTACGTATTGTAGCCGAAGATGTACTAGTTACGTATTGTGCTAATTAGATGAAATATCTTGAGATAGGAATTTATGAATGTGATTCTTTCGTGTGTGCTAATTAGTGATGGACGAGAATGTACGTGTAAGATGGACAAACGAAATTATCAAATGCTTTTTAGAGACATGTATAGAAGAGATAAGTAAAGTGGGTCGAATTGGAAGTAGTCTTCGAAAAGAAACTTGAGTAAAGGTGGCAACAAAGCTTGATGAAGTGTGCCACGTAAAGCTCACCCAAAAACAATTGAAAAATCAATATGATTATTTAAAAGGAAAGTACTCGGGATGGGCGCACTTAAGAAATAGAACGGGGAACATTTATGACCCTGAAATGAATACGTTCACCTTATCCAATCAAGAATGGGAAGATTTTTACAAGGTTAGTTTTTATTCTATTTTTACAATTTTAGATATTAAATACAATAGTATGGGTATTATATAAATAATTATCTTTAATTTGGACACAGGGTCATCCAAAAGCAAGAACTTTAAGAACATCACCATTGGTATTTCCTGAATTGTGCATTGCTTTATTTGCGGGGACTTCTGCTACCGGATCTCGTGCTTATGCCCCTAGTTCAACCCATGAGAGGACTGTGGTTTCATCATCATCATTTTCATCTCATACTCACACTACTCAGAATGACGAGGATGAAGATGATGAGGAAGGACCAAGTGTCGATAAACCAAGTGCACATTCATCTAGACCAAAAAAGAAGAGTAAAACAAAGGTCGACATGGATGAATTAGCTATTGATATGAAGGGTGCACTTCAGACACTTGTTGTAAAACAAACCTCAAGCGTGGAGGCTTGTCTTGAACGGTTGAACACTCTTGGCCTTTATCCAAAGGGTTCTCTTTATAGTGCAGCCGTTGACATTTTTGGCCACACAAAATTATTAAGAGAGACATGGTTGGCGATCCCTTCAGACCCTGATATATTAATACCATGGATTTTGAGGACTGCAAGAAGATTGGGATTCATGGAGTAGTGTTGGGATTATGAACAAGTTGTTATTTGGTTACCTGTTATGCATTTGAACATGTTATTTGGTTATGTTTTGATATTTAACTATGTAGGCTAAGCTTTTAGAAGTTGAACAAGTAGTTATTTGGAAGTTGAACTAGTAGTTATTTGGAAGTTGAACAAGTAGTTATGTGGTAGTTACTTGTGTTATTTGGGTTTATGTGTTTGATATTGAACAAGTAGTTATTTGGGTTAACGTGTTTGATATTAAACAAGTAGTTATTTGATATTGAAAAGATGGCTATCTTTTTTATGATTATAGGTCACAATCAATGTTATAGATTGGTGAAAAATAGGTTCCAACACTCGACACAAACAATTCATAAAAATTTTCATGAAGTGTTGGATAAAATGATCGAGTTTGCTAAGGAGATCATAGTTCCTACATCATTCAATCCAAATCCAGACATCCCGGGGAATAATAGGAGGTTACGACGAATATTTAAGGTAAATAATAGTAATAGTTGTATACAGTTTATTTACTAAACTTATTTTTGACTACTAGATTTAATGTAGGGAGCAATTGGCGCCCTTGATGGAACTTTAATACATACTATCGTCCCTATTCAAGAACAACATTTATATAGAGGACGAGGAAAGGGTGAATGTTATCAAAATGTTTTGGCAATTTGTGACTTCAACATGGTTTTTACATTTGTTGTTGTCGGGTGGGAAGGGGTTGCGCATGATTCTAGAGTTCTGTCTGAACCTTTGACAGATGATGCTATTGGATTTCCATTTCCTCCTCCAGGTATACTAACGATTTAGAGGTAATATATACTATACTATATTCATATTAATAACTATTTTATTTATTATTTTCAGACAAATACTATCTATGCGATGCTGCGTATTCGAATACTAGAGGATTTATGGCACCGTATCGTAATTATAGATATTAGCTTGGAGATTTCCGTCGTCGACGTGCAATGAACAAGTATGAAAAACTTAATCATTCTCATGCAAAACTTAGAAATGTTATTGAACGTTCTTATGGTGTCCTGAAAGCACGTTTTCCAATATTGAAAAGAATGGCACCGTTTTCACTTGAGGTTCAAAGAGACGTTGTTATTGCATGCTTTGCGGTTCATAATTTCATACGAAAGGAAGGTTTAAGTGATGAGTTATTTTCTGAATATGATCAAATCATTGAGCAAGGGGACGATGGCGAGGATGAAGCTGAAGAGGTTCAACAGCATGGAAGTACCGCTGACCAAACATATATGGCTAGTTTAAGAGAAGAAATTGCGACACAATTAATGCAAAATTAACATTGATTTTAGTTGTTATGAGACTTTGTTCATGTTTTCTAGTGTTTGAATGGATAGACGTATTTCAGTTGAATTTTTGAACGTGTAAGAAATATATGGTAGTATAATTTAATTAAAATGAATTGACGTTTTTTATAAATTCAAAGGTACAACATTTTGAGGGATAAAAAAGACAATTATACATATCCAAACGTTTATCAGTTTAGAAAAACAATCAGTCTTGTTGATTCAGATTTCAGACTTCAGACGTTTGTCAATTTACAAAAACAAACAGTCTTATTGATTCAGATTCAGATTCAAATTTAGACGTTTCAATTTACAAAAACAAACAATTTTGTTGATTCAGATTCAGATTCAGATTCAGACGTTTCAATTTACAAAAACAAACAGTCTTGTTGATTTAGATTTCAGACTTCAGCACCACCTCTTATTAATCAGACATGAAATAAGATTTCAGACTTCAGACCTCTTAAAAAACAAACGCCACCTAAGAGTTTTTTTTAAAACAAACAATCCCTAAGTGTACTTAAGGAGTTCCTAATTGAATATACGGTGGTGTTTGTTTTTTCAAAAAAGCTCATATTACCACTTATGTCTGATTCAGTCAGACATAAGACAATGCAGACCGTTTGTTTTTTCTTCCTTTTCAGAGCCTCTTATCCCTTAATATCCTTTGATAACCTAGCCACTTAATTTCCTCTTATTTCCGTCCAATACCATTATTTCGATTTCAACGTCGGTTTTAGTCCATATAAAACACGAAGATTGTAGATTTGTGAACCACAAGGGTTGTGGCGTATTGGTTAAGGCCCTGGGGATGTGGTAGAATATCCCATCTACCCAGGGTTTGAATCTAGGCGTACACAACAATTGTGGTCACTGAGATTTAATCAGGGTTGATGTCTTATAGTCATAATTTGCCAAGGGATTAGTCTAGGCATAGCCTAGGACACCCTTTCAAAAAAAAGATTGTAGATTTGTGTGTTGGTTTTCCAGAACATCTTGAATCGCTTAAATCGGGGTTTCGGCGTGTGAGATATGATTAAAACTCCACGTCCTCGCAAATCTGCCAGCATTCTTCTTTTGTTTCTATTTTTTTTCCCGTCATTCGATCCTCGTTGCTCACTTCATTGACGTGTTTAAGTCGAATTTTTTAGGAATAAAATATACAATTATACATATTCTGACGTTTGTCAGTTTACAAAAACAAACAATCTTATTTATTCAGATTTCAGACTTCAACACCACCTCTTAAAAAGCAGAAGTGAAATCAGACTTCAGTCTTTAGTACCTTTTAAAAAACAAACGTCACCTAAATGTATTTGGGCAAAAACACTCTCAACTTGCAATCCAAGTCAAAAACAAGCAGTCAAGTATGCAAATCGTTATATTTGTGATATATTAAAGAAATAAACCCGCAAACTTATATGAAGATGAAGAATCCAAGATTGAAAATGAGGTTATTAACCTTTTCACTCTCTTCTATGCCTAAGTTTCCTTGCACACCAAATACATTTTGCAAAATGATCTTCAATATTATTCTGTAATAGTTTGCATTCATTAATTAATAGTCGACTATATTCATTGATTAATGGGTTGTAACAACCCTTTTTTATTACTGATTGAAGAATGATCTTCAATATGATTTAGTAATCATCTGCTTTCATTGATTAATAGTTGGGACAATTGTAGGGTTGTTTGTTTACCTCTTAATGGTTCCATTAAAAAGCAACATCTGAATCATTAAGAGGTGAATCTAGTTTGGCAAAAAAATTGTCTCTTAATGGTTCCAAAACCCTCTGAATGATTTTGTATCTTGGGCCTTCCTTAACCATTCAGCGTTCTGATTTCATTCTGAACAATTACCAAACAACCATATTTCATTGTGCACTATATCATAAGAGCCTCTTAATCATTCTGACCACTTAATCATTTTGCACCAAACAATTCAGCAACTGCCAAACAATCCCTTTATTTCATTGATTAATGGTTTGTAACGATCCATTTCTTATTATTGATTGAGGAATGATCTTCAATATGATTTTGTAACAACTTGCATTTATTGATTAACAATTTTTAAATTGCATTTATTGATTAACAGTTTTTAACAATTGCATTTTTGATTAATTATTTGCAATGATCCATGTCTTTATTACTGATTGAAGAGAGATTTTCAATATGATTTTGTAGGAGGATCATTGCACCCCCTAATCATGCTAAACTTGTATAGTGAAGTTTTAATCATTATACTTTTTACTTTTATTAAATATATTTTTTTGTTTTTTTTTCTTACATTTTGTTAATATAAATAAAAATACATTTGTTAAATGTTTAATAAATAAAAATATACATTAACATTTTTTACCTTATATTAAATATATTTTTTTGTTATTTTATTTCTTTTTTTTGTTAAGTGCTTTATAATACAAAATCATAAATAAAAATACATTTTGTTATTGAAGTAACATTTTTTCTAATCATCACAAAAATACGAGATAAAAATAATTAAAGGACAATAGATTAATATTTATTACATAAAATACGATAAGTCTACAAAATCTTTTTCGGAACAACGAGGATTGAGTTGTCTATAATTTTCTAAACGTCTCATATACATGGTTTCCCATGTAACTGCAGACGAAGTTTTATGGCGCACCCAATATCGTAAAATATGAGGCATTGGGTGGTCTCCTTCTAAAATTACCATCACATAATGATTACCATTTATATGTGCAATTGTAATAATTGGAT
Source organism: Arctium lappa (assembly GCA_023525745.1). Classification (NCBI taxonomy): domain Eukaryota; kingdom Viridiplantae; phylum Streptophyta; class Magnoliopsida; order Asterales; family Asteraceae; genus Arctium; species Arctium lappa. The sequence continues at coordinate 163,755,926 of CM042047.1, forward strand.
GTGATTGGAACTCTTCTGGACCTTTCCATAGAGGGAAGCAAGTCGAACATTCTCCATTGCTTAAAAAGTTGACGGTCACACCAAACCTGTTAGCAATCAAGATGTTTGTCTCTGGCATAACCATCCAATGTTGCGGTGGTGCAGGTGAATCCCAGAAAGACAATGAAGTATGCATTTCATTGAGACCATCGGTGAAAACTTTAGCATAAACATTATATGAAGTCAATAACTCATCTAAAAGTTGTTGCCGAATGTAAAGCCAATGGTCTTCACCAAAACCAAGACAAGCAACTATTGCTCGAAATCCACAGTTCCCGTCTCCTCTTACATCTCGTATATCTGTAACATAATAATGAAACATACTCGGGATTTGTTTCATTAACAGATTCCCCACTGGTTCCTCGTTCAAGTTTATTTGGGGTGAACTTTGACCTGATGGTTCTTTGTTCAAGTCTATTGTGTATGAACTTCGCTCCCACACTCCCACTTTTCAAACATCTCACAGTCAATATTTTTATCTTTGACAGGCATGGATGACACAAAATCGAGCTTCCTTCAAAAAATATCAATCGAATGTAGTGGAATAGACATACCTGTATTCAATTAAATTGCTTAGAATTTCATTTAATTAGAAAAAAACATATATTAACTGAATCTAGAAAAATTTACCTGCATTGATATACATTACAAGTTCGTGAGCACATGGCAACCCAAAACATGTTCGCAACTGACAACCACAAAATTCTTGAGCTAACGAAAAGCCTTTAGCCCGATCAAGTTCGTCTGATATTTTTTTCATAGCATATTTTGAGACAGAACCCTGTAAGTCTTGGAACAATGGTACGTTAAATTCTTTCCAAAGAAATATTCTGGAAAGAAAACAACTTTCGGAGTCGATGTGAATCGATTTAGGATTAAGATTTTTTCATTCATTCCCATCCAATCTTCTTTCAAAACTTTCTTTGATAGTTGTATGTTCTGACTGTACAATGTCCTTAATGATATAGACAAACCTGTCTAAATCACACTTTGCCGTATCCAAGTATTTTTTTAACTTTGCATGTTGACTCTCAACTCTATTTGTTGTTGAGTTCCCAAAGTTAAGATACTTATCGGTCCAAAGAGAAACAAACCTTTCTGCGTACTTGTCTAACCAAACTCTATGCAGATAATCAAGAAAATCTAACAAGTGAAAAAACATAAATGTAAAATTAGAATGAATAAATTTGTTAAGCATATTAGAATTTCAAAAGTTATGTAAATAATACCTACGTGTTCAACTAATAGTGCATGAAGGTACGCATAGTTTTGCTTATATATTGTCTATGTTGGGGATTCAACTAATGAATTCCATCTTGGTAGAAGACGACTCCAAGTTTGATGTGACTTTATACGTTGCTTGCAATGCTTAGTGATATCATTTGAAATATGCCATATGCAGAGTAAATTCTTACTATCCGAAAAAATATTCTCGCATGCTTTCATTAAAGCTAGATCTCTATCTGTGACTATAACACGAGGGGAAAAAGACTCGTCCATAGTCATTTTCAAGAGCACGTCAATGCCCAAGTATAGTTGTTTGTTTTTTCCTTATGCATAAATACGAACGCTATTGAAAATGTCTTATTTGTAGAAGTAACTCCAACAATTTCGAGGAAATGAAGGTTATACTTGTTAGTATTATACGTGGCATCCATTAGCACGACATGTGGAAATGCACGCCACATCTCCATTGATGTCGGATGAGCGAAGAATAATTCTTCTAGCTCATTAGTACTATCATTTGTACGGAATTCAAAGCGATAACCTTTATCATGCAAAATATACATAAGATTTTGTATTAGAGTTCTACCTTGTTGCTTGGACATACAATACTTACAACGTGCATTGTATACGGTCCTTAATGAAGATACATTATTCTCATTCTGCTCCTTCAATGTTGATAAAATATCACGTGGTTTCACATTCAACCGTGTCAAATCTGCAACTAAACGATATTCGTTATTAGAAAATCTCATTGCATATGCATGACCCTCAATATACGTTGCGGGTTCATGATTATGCTCATCACGTACGACCCTTAAAGTCCAAAAATCATTCATTTTTGAATATTTTGCTACCAATTCAAATGGACAATCAGTTTTCATTGTTCCAATGTCTTTTTTAGAATCGATTTTACTTCTTGATATACCACCACGGTCACACATGAGTACAACTTTAGACACATATCCACTTGGTCGAGTCTTTGATCGTTTTGTAACAATGACAAAACCAAGAGATCGTGCCACATTTTGCACCCAAGCCATCAAATCCTCTCGAGACATAAACACCTAAAATCAAGAAGTTATTTATGTTAGTGACTGAATATATAAACAAATAAAATAATTTTTGTACATAACAACAATGCTAAATACTATACTTGGTCGGTGGAAAACTTTGACGTACTCGTCATCTTAAACACGATACTTGAAATTTTTTGTAAAGTATTACAAAATTAGTAAATTATCATAAAAAGAAATTTTGTAACATTAACAAAGAAAAAAAGGGAAAAAATATTTCAAAACAAGTGTTGCCATAAACTTGTATTTTTTTTACCTCAATTTGGTTGATTTGGTAAATGTTAATGTGTTAATTGATAGAGTTATATAACCAAATTACTCACCAACTAACAACAAACTGCATTAATATGAAATAATTGAGTTTTTATCTATTTAATAAAAGTTACAATTTTTTATGTTTGATTTTGATAGTAAAAAGAAAAAGTAATTACTTTTTGAGAACAAAAAAAAATAATTTTAATTACACAATCTTTAAAAAAAATTACTTTTTTGAGAACCCAAAAAGTTAGCTTTTAATTACACATTCTTTAAAATAATTTACTTTTTAGAACAAAAAAAGTGAGTTTTTACTTGCACAATTTCCTAAAACAAATTACTTTTTTCACTTTTATTAGAGGGGTAGGTGATGTCCGTAACAACACCCTTAATAGTTTGTAATAACTGCATTTCTTGATTAATGGTTTTAACGATCCATTTCTTTTTTGTTGATTGAAGAATGATTTTTAATATGATTTTGTAACAACTTGCATTTATTGATTAATTGTCTGTAACAACTACATTTATTGATTAATGGTTTGCAATGATCATTTCTTTATCACTGATTGAAGAATGATCTTCAATATGCATTCATTGATTAATAGTTTGTAACAATTGCATTCATTAATTAATGGTTTGTAACGATCCATTTCTTTATTACAATGATCTTCAATATGATTTTGTAAGAACTGCATTCATTGATTAATGGTTTGTAATAATTGCGTGCATTCGTTGATTTGTATGACCATTCGCTACAATACAAATTTTAAAATGTCACGTTAACTTTAGAAATTACCATCTATAACAAGGATTTCTAATCAATTTCTAAAGTGACGTCTTATAAAAAAACTATATTTTAATCAAATAACAATAAAGATATAATTAACTATTTTTTACTATAACTTAATACAAAATAATTTTATAATTAAATAATTATAATAAAGTAAAATAAATTAAATATTTAATTTAGTTTATAAAATATTTTTATTCAATAAATAAATGGTTATAATTATATATAAAAAAATTAATTTTTTTAATGTTTCGTGTAATTTTAATTTATTTATATTTATTAATAAAAATTGAAAATTTATATTAAACACACAACACTTAATAAATGTTACAACATTACACATAACATTTAGTAAATGTTAAAACATCTTTATCTTTATATATATAAAAGGAAAACCAAGAGTGATGATGTGGCACCATGAGAAGCCTTCCTTGGTATTTATCTAATTTTCTAGAATTTTTGATTTATTTTTAAATAATAGTCATATATTAAATGTCTATCATTAATTATTAAAATTTTTCATTTTTCATTTTAAGATATATAAAAATCATTAAAAAAAACTTTATTTTTATGTAACTTTCACATTGAAATTTTAAAAGCCAATTAATATATGTATTGAACTTTAAAATTTTCATGAAATATAAAAAAATCAATATTTTGTATATATTACATCAATATATATATATATATATATATATATATATATACATATTACAATGAATAATTTTATAATGAATTTATTTATTTATTTTTATTTTTTAGCAAACTAACAATGATAATAAATAAAGTTTTTATTAAATGAGTCTATTTTATTTCTTAATAAGATAACAATGCTTACAAATCAAAACTTTTATTAAATGAGTCTATTGTTTTATTTATTTAATTTTTTGTTTCTTGATAAGTTAACAAATGTTTATAAATGAATAAATTTTTTATCTATATATATATATATATTAATTAATTAAAGATAAAACCACCATGTATGAGGTGCATCTTCTCAAGCTTAGAATATCATTTATCATTTTTTTTTCCTTTACTCAACTTTTCTCCCACAATATCTATTTTTAATTTTCTTTTTCAATTTTATAATTTTGCAAACAACAATTAATTGTTAGACATAACTCCAAACTTTTCAATTGTCCTTTTTTAACTCATTGTTTATTGCATTTTATTTACTTTCCCCACCTCTTCATCTATCCATGTCTTTATATCTCAATTTCTTCCTCTCCATTAGTTTTGCCATGAACGGTAATTACAATATATTTGTTCTTACACACAAATACAAACTGTTTGCATAAATGTTCGAGTGATTTTTTGAGTTTGAACTAGCATATTTGTCTATCCCTAAAAGAAAGATGAAGATCCAAAAATCCTCCTCTATGTTTGCCGCAACCATGTTCCTGCGATGAAACTTCTTCATCTCTACTATGCTATCATGCACCGATCTATACAAATCGTAATTTTTTGTGTCTTAAATTTTGTATTTTTTGTAACTTAAAATAAATTTCTTTCTAACCCAACATGGGTTTTATTAGGATTTTAAAAACATTCACGACATGGTCGTAAAAGTATTGCCAAAAAAATTAATATTAATTTTTATTATAAAATTGTTCCAAGTTTGTATTAAGAGTTTGTGTCTGATTTTTTTTTCTATAGTTCAAGATTTGAAAGTACATTGCTTGCCTACAATATTGTAACTTTGTTTATTTAAAAAGTAGTTTGGTGTTGTACAAATATATGTTTACGTGTTTGTATTATATGCATATATGTTATATAGGGCTATGATCAAGTTGAATTCATGCTTGATAGCAAGTTTCATGTTGCAATGAAATGATTTTGTCACTACATGCTACAACTTCAACAACATTTATAAGAACAAATGTATTATCTATTCTAGAATTCTTATATTTTTTTAGATTTCACAAAGTGGTTTGTTTGTTCTTATGATGAATCATGAATTGAGGTATGTTCCATTTTATGAACTTTGAAAAGTTTTTTGATCAATGAATCGAGATGTGTTATTTTTGATCAATGATGAGTTGAATGTTTTTTTTTGTTTGTTAGGATTAATAACTGGAATTTTTGCATATTAAAGGCTTTGATGATCGAGTATTAACGCCAACCGATGAGATAGTGCCTCAAAAGCTCCCCAACATCCAGAAATTACAAATGTATTTTTTATTATCCGGTTGTTTTTCATCTTAGGATTTAACAAAATTTTAATAGAAGGGTTCTTTCAATCCTCCCTTGGGATTTAATTACTTCAGTTTAAATCTCAATAAAGCTTACAATATTATATTTATTGTTAAGTTTATGTTTGTGTATTGTTGTCATTTGACTTATGTTTTGGTGCATCTATTTGTTTTTTTTTTATATTATACAATTGTCTCTTTTTGTTTTGATCCTTCTAAACGTGGGTGCAAGGCAACAAGGAAGTATGAGTGAATGTGCAAGTATTGATGTTGGTTTAATTGTGCTTCTATATATGTTGCATTAATATATTTTGCTGCTAAATTTTGGTTTCTTTTGTTTACTTACATACAAAATATGCATAAACAATGAATTTTTTTGTTGAAAGATTTAATTTTGTGATAATTGATTTTATGCGTTATGATTACGAGATTTGTACTTTTGGACGGTTGAGTTAAAAATTTAATAAAGACGAAGTCTGTTTGAGAGTGGGTTACGAATTTTAATGTGAAGTGGGTTTGTTCTCAAAAAAAATCTAGCGAAAATTAGCATAGTAGGCATAGGGTATTATTAATTACTATGAGGGATTGATAAACAATTTGCGTTAATACATTTTTAAATTTTAAAATTGTTGGGCTCAATTGGTGATATAGATGTCAGTTAATAGAAATTCACGATTTAGTTTTTTTTTTAAATAAAAAAATCTTAGGGAGTATGTTCTTTTATCACATAAAAATCTCCCATCGGATTATTATTTTGTTTAATAAAAAATAAAATAATATATAAAATACAATTTGTTTTTAAGACAAATTAATATTATGAATGAAAAATATTTTGTGTTTATTTATAATCTTTCAACCAACAAAGTTGATATCATGATGACTATTAAATTGATGGTCAAGTTTATCAATGAATAAGAGATGTTAGTAGTTTGAACCAAAAAAACCCAATAACTTTTATAAAATTAAAAATATAATCAGTAAAAATAAATGATATCTAAAACATTTTCAGTTCATTTATTATTTTATTTATATTGTATTTTATTGGTTAACTAACAAATTATGTTTCTTATATTATACTTTAACATATTACTTAAGAACAACAAAATTGTTACCGAGCAACGCGCGGTCCACATACTAGTTAAATCTAAAAACAAATTAAAAACATTACATTAATGTCATTTTCTTCTTCTCCGAATCTTTGTCTAATCTCATTGACCAAATCTGATTGTAAACAATGATTTATTGACTTATTATGTACTTATAGGTGATTTTTGAGATAGTTTTCGTACTCAAAAAATATATCTGAGAGATTTGAGGTATAATTATAGTAAAAGTAACATCACCGTCTATATCATCAAAATGAGAAAGTCGAAAAATTAATGATCAAACTTTTTATATTTTTTATAATTAAAATATAATTTAATAAATTATTCATACATTTTATATAAATATATATTTCATATAACATTAAAAAATATGGTGTAACATAAAACAATTTTTTATTAAAAAAGTGTACCCCACAATATCTTATATTAGTCATTGTTACATAAAAGAAAAGTACGGATATCACACTAATAAATACCAAAAACCAATTTTCTATTATAAAATCATACATTACAAACACTATTTCTTAATTAGAAATCCTAATTGTCAATTAAATATCATTTAGAAATATTTGTAGTGGACGGTCTAACGACCAATTTCTTTATTACTATTGTGTCATTGTGTTTTCTAAATCTAGACATTTTCATTTTAAGAAATTATACATATATGCTTTGTTGACTTGTAACAAATTAGGAGGTTGTTTGTTTAAAAAAAAAAAACTTAATTGTTCAGATCTTTTTAGATTTAGATCGTTTGTCTTTTTCTAGTTTTCAGAACCTCTTAACTCTTAAATACGTCTGAAATAAAAAGTGGTGATCTAACTCATTAAAACATCTTATTGACACCTCAGTTCATATTCTATTTTTTCTCTCAAGACATCTTCAGACGTTACAGAAACATACAATTTTATTGATTCAGATTTCAGACTTCAACACTACCTCTTATTAATAAGAAGTAAAATAAGACTTCAGACCTCTTAAAAAACAAACGACACCTAATACTTTATATTATAGTATTATATTTATATTTTTTATAAAAATAAATAAAGGTGTCGTTTGTTTTTTTAAGAGCTTTAAAGTCTGAAGTCTTATTTTAGTTATGATTAATAAGAGGTGGTGTGTAAAAAGGTCTGAACTTAAGAGTCATTAAGAGGTTTTAGAAAAAAACAAACAACCCCAAAGTTAACAAGTAAATGGTGCATTCAAAATCACTACGTAAAAGTTACTGTAATCTAAATATCAAATTACAAGGAGAAGGTAATATAAATTACCATGTAAATTACTGTAAACAATATGGAAGTCAAACAAACGAAGCCCAATAGTCAAACCCTCCCTGGAACCATCTCTACGGCCAGGTTCATCATCAAATACCTATGGGCACACACGCACAACACACACGCACACACATACACACACACACATATATATATATATGTATATGTATATGTATATGTATATGTATCGTGATATATCGTTCCTATATCCGACAAAAATCATCCGATCTCTAATATTACTAAAACTAGGGTTGTCTTGGTTCTGAATTTGATTCCAATGACTTCTGTTGTGAAATCAGAGGAGGAATGGCGTGCAATTCTCTCCGCTGAACAATTCCGCATCCTTCGTAGCAAAGGAACTGAGTAAGTGTACCCAGTGAATTCTTTGAATATTAGGTGTTCCGATTCACAAATTGAAGAACTGATGAACTTTTGGACTTAAATTTGACGATACTCTGTTTGCATCTACGTAACTCTACAATTTCCTGAAGATTAATTGCATTTCAGCAAACAACTTTGTATATTTTTCTCAGGTGTAATTATAGGAATCGTCCAAAATTACTCAAAAAGTCTAATTGGGGATTCTCTATATATGTACTCAACAATCTCCTAATATAATTATATAAATCATATTTGTTGCAAACAAGTTTGTAAATTGTTTTCAGTTGTTAAGGCTGAGGATGATCAATTTGATCCCAAAAGTCAATTTGGGGATTTTGTATTTTTCTTTATGCTACTCAGTCGACTTGGAAGATTAGAGATATGTTTGACTGTTATGGTTAAAGGAGGAGTTTTTTAGGATTTAAAATTGATATAGGTTTATTTGTATTTAGGGAAAGGAAGACAAAATTGCAAAACATGTTAATTTTCAAAATAACAATAACATCGGCAGTTATGGATTGGAATGGTGATCCAATTGCAAAAGTCAAAATGTATATCAAAGTTTTTGAAGTGGATGCATAGAATGGTTTCAAAGTTATGTATGTTATGCAGTCTTGATTACCCTTCTACAGCTTATGCATATAACTATATAGTGCCAGTATGGTTACTTCAGTTTTGACATGAAAATGGATTCATATTTCATGTTCATTTGCATGGTTGATAAATTTCTGAGAAAATATTGTTAACTTCTTTGAACTTTGTAACAAAACAAGGCTTTTAAGTAGAAAACTGATGACCGTTAGAATGTGTATGACTTATGAATTCCAAAAGTCTTAGCACCGACCTCTTGGAAAGGATTGAGCGATACTGTAGGCTAATGTTTTGGAATATTCGGGTTTCAATTACAGGCCAAAAGGCACCGGCGAATATGACAAGCTTTTTGCTGACGGGATTTACACTTGTGCTGGTTGTGGAATACCACTCTATAAATCAACAACCAAATTCAACTCTGGCTGTGGTTGGCCTGCTTTCTTCGAGGGTCTCCCTGGAGCAATCACCCGCACTGTGAGCATACTCTTCTAAGATTATCCATATTTCGTGCTTAGTACTCTGACAAGAAGGTTACGTGCTACACGTGTTTAAATCACTAAAGACTTCCCTCCCCAGCTCTTGCAGAAACTGGGGGTTGGCATGCAAACTGACTCGAACACCCACAGTTACCAAAAAAAAAACTGGGAGCATGGTGCACTATGGTGGCCCCTTTGGACTTGATCGTTTCTTTTAATAAGTTAAAATTTTGTTAATTTTGCAGCCAGACCCGGATGGAAGGAGGACCGAAATCACGTGCACGGCTTGTGGAGGGCATTTGGGTCATGTGTTTAAAGGCGAGGGGTTCAAGACACCTACGGATGAAAGACATTGTGTTAACAGTATCTCCATCAAGTTTGCACCCCAAGACAACTTATCTTCTATTTGACATTTCTAATCAAAACTGTAGCTCCAAAATAAGTAATGCTTTCTAGGCTTTGAATTGCTTTGTGTTTTTTAATGCTGAAAACTGATGTGGCTTCTTAGATTGCATGCTCTTTGTCTCTCTATTTGGTCCCAAGCAGGAACCTTTAACTGCAGTGGTTCACGTTTAAATGAGAACCATAAATATTTTGAGAATAAATAACTATTTTATGAATTATTTATAATGAATAACCTTAAAATGTTGATGTATATCATACATTTTCATTATTTATGAATGGTTGATTTTTAAATTCTCAAAATATTTATGGTTCTTATTTGAATCTGTTCCTATCAAGATAACATACTAACATTGGTTTTATATTTGTTGTAAGTGACATAATGGCTCTTTTCTTATACGCCTTGTACAATGTGTTATTGTGAAAGAAAGAATCCCATTGCCATTAATGGTAAAGTCGATTAGTTGGCTAACATGATACAATTGATGGATTCGATATCTACTCCATCCAATATGCTATTAAGAAGTCAAAAACTTGATAAATGATTATTCGTCGGTTCTTGACAAAATGTGATAGGTTGTGAGACCATACGAGACGACTTCTCAAAAAGCTTGATGAGCTCGGGCACATTATGGGAAAAGAGTGATCCCATGCTTCGTCTAGACATCTCATGGCAAGTCGTAACTATAGTATTCATCCACAACCCTGAGGTAGATCTTCAGGTGGCCACAAACGTATATATAGATGGTAGGATTTGAACCCAAGTTGATTTAACATCCACTCTCTTTATATGTTAATCTCTGTAAACTGCAATTTGCATTTACATAGTTTTTTTTTTGAAAGGCCAACAAGCGTTTACATAACAATTGATCATTGTCAATTTGTATTTGATACAACATTTAAGTCAGAAGTCATAAATCATAAACACCGTTTAAACATGTTTATCTTTTTGAAAATAGATATTGAAAGATACATTGATACCACATGTAAATATTAACCCTGAATACATAAAATCAACAGATTTTGTGTTAGGTTTAAAATTTATTTTTGGTATAAATGGTGGTATGACAATTAACAGAAATTTTATTACATTAAGTAAACATAGTTATAGTTTTCCTACATTAAGATACAAAAATACATCAGAGTTTGCTCGAAAGCGTGGTGGACAAGAAAATCTAGATTTTTTAAAACAACATCAAAGTAAATCGTTTATTGAAAACGAAGCGTTTAAATTACTCACAAATTTTTTGATACATGAATTAGAAAAAGGAAAAGATGTCACAACAAGTATAAATTATCCTATAATTCTACACTTAGAAAAAATAGGATTCATTGGTGAAGACATTAAAAAAGCAAAAGTAAAATACATATGTAAATTTAAGCTTAAAAACCCAGATATTACAATTAGAACTGCAAACATAGAATATAATCCCTTAGATAAAGAAGAATTTAAAAAACAAATACCAGAAATGTTAGAACAAGGTTTAATTAGAAAATCTGAAAGCCCTCACAGATCAGCAGCGTTTGTAGTTAGAAATCACAGTGAAATTAAAAGAGGAAAAGCAAGAATAGTTTATAATTACAAAAGATTAAACGATAATACAGAAGATGATGGCTACAACATACCTAACAAAGATAGCTTATTAAATCTTATACAAAGAAAAAAGGTTTTTTCTAAATTTGATTTAAAATCAGGATATAATCAATTACAATTAGAATAACAGTTTAAACCATGGACAACCTTTACATGTTCAGAAGGACAAAATGAATGAAACGTTTTGAGCTTTGGACTAAAAAACGCACCATCAATATTTCAAAGATTTATGGATAGTATTTTTCTTAAATATGATTTTTGTTTAGTTTACATTGATAATATTTTAGTTGCAAGTGAAACATTGCAGGAACATGAAAAACACTTACAGAAGATCTTCGAAGAAATTAAAAAGAATGGTATAGTAGTTTCAAAAAGAAAAATGGAATTATTTAAGAGAAAAATATCTTTTCTTGGCCTAGAAATAGGAAATGGAAAGATAGAATTACAATCACATATTTCTACAAAAATTTTAGATTTTCCAGAAAATTTTGAAACTCTTAAACAAATTCAAGCCTTTTTGGGACTAGTAAATTATGCTAGAAAATTTATCCCAAATCTTTCAAAATTAGTAGGGCCATTATACAGTAAAACAACTAAAAGTGGCCAAAGACATTTTAATAAAGAAGATATAAAATTAGTTCAAACAATAAAAGAAACAGTAAAAAACATAAAACCATTAGAACTACCATTGGTTACAGATTATATAATAATTGAAGTTGATGGATGTAAAGAAGGATGGGGAGCAGTACTTCTCTGCAAACCTAATAAATACAGTCCTAAGGATACAGAAAAAATTTGTTCATATGCTAGTGGAAATTTTAACAAAATTGGCATGAATTGGACAAGTTTAGATTTTGAAATACAGGCATTAATAAATGCTTTAGAAAAATTTAAATTATTTTTACATAATGAATTTACAGTTAGAACAGACTGTGAAGCTATTGTACGTTTCATAAAAAATGACCAGAGCAAAAAAGTTAACAGAACAAGATGGATTAATTTACAAAATGTTATACAAGGATGTGGCTATAAAATAAATTTTGAACATATTAAAGGAAAAAATAATGGAATAGCAGATATGCTATCTAGAAATCTTAACAGATTGTTTTCTGCAGATGGCTAGTAAGGACAAAGGAAAAAGAAAGCTCATACAGCCTTCACATATGAAGAAAAGCTCATCGTCAATGAGTATTTCTTCAAATGAAGACAGAACAGCTATTACAGTCTCCACAGAGATTCCTACAGTTTCTACAGAAAAACTGATGCAATCTGCCATCAAACCACAAAAAATTACTAAGTCAAAGATAGCTCAGATTGACAGTTTTCATAACTATTTACAAGGTCTTGATGATCCTACACTTCAACAGTTTTTACAAGGGTTTATAGCTCGACATAACCAAGTTGGTTCATCAAAAACATCACAGAAGTCACAGATTCCTACAGACAATATCATTGCATTTGGACAACATCGATTACAAAAATGTTCTGATATTCATAAAAAATTTCGACCCATGAAGGGAATAATTTTAACAGAAAAACAACAGTGCTTACTAGATAATCTCTGGCATTTAAAAACTTTACCAGAATCATCTAGTAAAAAAGTTTACATTCTCAATGCTCTGAGTACATATTTTCAAGAACATAGTCAAAAAACCCCTGAGAAACAAAGTAAGAAATTTTCTTACTATGTAATTTTCAGAGGAACAAAAACAGGAGTTTTTAACAAATGGGAAAGTGTAGACAATTACACAAAGTGTTACGAACCTAGATGTAACTCCCCAAAAATAGGGATAACAAAAATCCGAAAATCGGACATGAGGTATACTAAAAATTGCCATAGCAAGAGCCTCCCAAAAGTGGGGAACATAAATGAATAACCTGTTTAATCACAATTTGTAATTTAACGGGCAATAAACAACAACCAACTAATCTAATTTCTACAACTAGAAAAGAGATTACAAAAATGGTTGTCATCTATGGACCCGAACGATCTATATCCAAAAGCATAATGCGTCCATGTGCAAAAATCCCCAAGCTCTCACCCCAAGGCAACTACACTTGCTTAGAACCGGCGCCGCTAGAACCTGAGATACACATCGACACCAAAACAAGTGTTAGGCCAAAAAGCCTAGCGAGTTGAACAATTATAATCATGCATGTACAGTTACAGTTCTTATCAGCAGTTAACCATAGTTCAACAATTGTGGAGTCACCAAAAGGGTGTTAGCCTAGTGGTAAGGCATGTGGACTTGCTAGTAGCGGTCTCATGTTCGAACCCTGGGGGACGCATCCTGGAGGTACGGGGGCTTCGACCCCGGGCTGCATGCTTTAGCAGTCGGGCTTCGGCCCATATTGCCAGGGATTAGTCTGGGCCCAATGTGGTCTGGGATACCCTCTCCAAAAAAAAACAATTGTGGAGTTAATAGGGGAGACCTATAGCACCAATCAAGTTCCACCCAAAGAGTCGATATACCTTGATGCCCTATAACAAGGGACACCCGAAAGGCCCGGCACACCCGAGGACTACAACCATGGCATTACCCCGAATGGCGGAGGTCTAGGCACATACCATCACAGTGGCGCCCAAGACTACATCCTCCTAGTGTCTACTGACTTGGTTCGTCCAACATATCATATAGGAGGTCTTGCGGCATATATTCCAACCAAAACATTTCGATACCAACCATGGGTACGATAATACCATCATAATGCATAAATCCAATATGAGACTCAAATTCCAACATAATCAATGTTTAAATATTCAATCACTAAAATGCATTCCAAGTAGAGTTTATCATCTACTATACCACATATATCCCAAATCATTCCAACCAACAAAGTAAATCATGGCATTTTCCACATAATCACCTTCCTAACATTTCTTCATAGCTAAACCCAAATACTTGAACATATGGAGTCAAATAACAACAATAGAAGCATATGATGTGTATCTAGTTTTAACAAAGGTTAGTAAACTCACTATCTAGGTTTTTTGACCAAAACCTAGAAAAGATGAAACCCTAGCTTTTGAAGATGAAGAGACTTGAAAGCAAGGAGATGAGGATCTTGAATGATACTTCAATGGAGACACTTGAAAGAAGCTTGAATGAGCACTTAATGCTCCCAACAACCCAAACCCTAGATTTAAATGAGTATGAGTTTGAACCCTTTAAAAATCGCCCAAGAGAGAGAGCTCCCGTTTTTTGTAAAGTGATGAGTGAGAAGTGAGGCATTAACTCCTATAAAAACAGGATACTGGCCACACGGGCGATAGTGCCCGGCGATAGTGCCCCGGGCACTATCGCGGTCTCAATCGCGAGTCTCCCCCCGCTCTCGGTACACTTTGGGCGATAGTGCCCCTGGCGATAGTGCCAGGGCACTATCGCGAGGCACAATCGCTTGGACAATCCAGCCCGCGGTACCATCCGGGCGATAGTGCCCTCCGCGATGGTGCCAAGGCACAATCGCTGGCACAATCGCCGGCCTCTCAACTTGGCCCGAAAACTTAGTCGAAAATGATAACGAGCACAAGGTTTGGATGATTAGAGGTAGAAAATCAATATGTGACATTCTAACATAGTCGAAGATCCTAAAATGCACTCAAAGACACATATACACACACATAACGAAATTAAGGCATTAAAGGAGACAAAATACTTACCTTAATAGTTTACGGGTGTTACACTAGATATGAAGGATTTTACACCTTCTCTGAAGCTTTAAGAGCAGCAAGAGAAGCCTTCGGGGTTAACCAATTTTACATCGAACCCGAAGAAGTAAAAACGTTTTCAGAAATAGCAAAAACAAATCCTGAGCAATTGATTAAAGCTCAAGAAAATGTTATTGCTAATTTACAGAAACATCTCCTTCAAGCTGGAAAAAGTCAACAAGACACACAAATTCAAATTGATAATTCGATTCTCAAACAGAAGAATGCAATTCTCGAGGAAAATTTTTTACAATTACAGCAACAACTCGAGAAAACAGAATCGAACACATCTACAGCTTTTTACAGAGATTATACCAATTTTGGATAAAATTCCTGAATTGGAAAATATCATTTCTGAAAAAATTTGTACAGAATTTCCTATACATTTGTATGGTTTACAACAACAAATCATAGATATAGCTTTTCATGAGGAAAACCATAAAGGTGTAAAGGTAATACAAAGATCATATGATGATCAATGGTTTGATTGATTATCTAGAGTTCAGTTTGAATTCCAAAACAGAGGATCTTCTCAACAAGTTCGGGGAAAAGTTCCTTTTAACAGCAGGAAACATGGCATCCTTCTCTGATGCATCCACAATAGGATGTAAAATCTTTGCATCATTTCCAGAAGCAGATAGATACACATATAGACCTAAAAAAAAGAGTTTTCCTCAGTCACAGAAAGGAAGAACAAGCATTTCTCAAGAACTTGGCTTGTTCAACAACTCTATATTTTGATCACAGCCGCACAGATATCATTGAACAATGGATTACACAAGGAAAAGAAACACCAGGGCTTCCATATATTTTTAAATGGACAAATTATAAATTAATTGCAGAAGGACATTACATCCAGATATGGACTCATAAAGACTGGAACATGTTTCTCCCCTTCATAGGAGAAAGTGAGTTACTAAGTCCTATTGATATTATCAATGACGACTTATCAGAAACAGATTCAGACGAAGATCAAGACTCACCACCATCAATTGACAGTACACACAGAGATTTCTAGAAGACAAAGTGACGTAAGAGATGACATTTTCACAACAATAATTCACAGCTGACGCAAGGGATGACATTTTATCCCGACAATTTACTGTATAACTTTTTACTTTTGTATTTTGTACTTTTGTCTTTTTTAATACGTGTATTGTACAAAATAATTCCTTTTTAGATAGGATAAACCTAGACTAGGTATGTGGCACTTAGAGTTGCCACATTTCATTTCCATTTTCAAATTTGTAATAGTATAGCTCATTAATGAAGGCCTATATAAACCTTCATCTAGTTCATTGTAAGACACCTTGGCCAACACTTTAGCCAACACCTTAGCATCCATAATACAAGTATGAGTTGCTAAAAACCTCTCCTCTCATCTTCTTAGTTTGATCCTTCAATCCTTCAATCCTTTTTAAGTTCTTCATATTATATCCCTTACCTTATAAAAAAAAGTACTATTCATATAATTAGAGTGTACTATTCATAATCCGGCCACCGTCGTACATAAAATCTGGTGTTTCCGCTCCCTTCTCTGTAAGTTTTTTATGTTTTTAGTTTGTTTATATTGTTTGTTTATGTTGTTTATGTTGTTCTTTTTCCTTCTTTATTCTTATATTGTTATTTTCTTTATTTTGATGTCAATATTTTGATTTTCAAGTGGTTTAACGGAAAACCCTAAAAAATCCGCCATACCCCCCTTAATGGTATCAGAGCATAGACCGGTTCTAAGATTTAAAAGACTGAGACAGACTCGTTTTTTGTTTGGTGGCGTCATTTTAATGTAGTAAGTTCCACCGTTGTATGCGAGAACCCGCTCAGGTGAAAATCAAGGGATTAGTTAGTGCTATGATATTATTGAGACGGTATTGATGAATTTTTTTTGGTTTGATGATAAATCATCTTTTTTGTTTATAATTATGTAAAGTTGTTTGATTTAATTTTTGTAAAGTTATGTGTTTTATTTTTAAATATAAAAGGGATATAAGAAAATCTTAAGATAAAAGGATAAGGATTAAGGTGAAAATTAAGAATATCGGGAGTCTCTCATTACTGAATACTCTTTCATTTCTTGGAAAAATGGATATGGAATATAATAAACTTAAACAGGCACTCATAGAACAGAGATCTATTAATAAAATACTCATAGAAAAGAGATATATTGGTAAAATAGAAAAAGTAGAAATGACAGTCGAATTATATAATATAAGGATAGAACAGTTGAAAGAAAAAGTTTCGAAAATTGAAAACAAAATAGAAAAAAGAACAGAATTAATCAGTAACTTAACAGCATTAAGGGGGGTATGGCGGATTTTTTAGGGTTTTCCGTTAAACCACTTGAAAATCAAAATATTGACATCAAAATAAAGAAAATAACAATATAAGAATAAAGAAGAAGGAAAAAGAACAACATAAACAACATAAACAAACAATATAAACAAACTAAAAACATAAAAAACTTACAGAGAAGGGAGCGGAAACACCAGATTTTATGTACGACGGTGGTCGGATTATGAATAGTACACTCTAATTATAATGAATAGTACTTTTTTTTTATAAGGTAAGAGATATAATATGAAGAACTTAAAAATGATCGAAGGATTGAAGGATCAAACTAAGAAGATGAGAGGAGAGGTTTTTAGCAACTCATACTTGTATTATGGATGCTAAGGTGTTGGCTAAAGTGTTGGCCAAGGTGTGTTTACAATGAACTAGATGAAGGTTTATATAGGCCTTCATTAGTTGGCTACATAATTACTAATTTGAAAAAGAAAATGAAAGGTGGCAACTCTAAGTGACACATACCTAGTCTAGGCCTAAGTTACATAATTACAAAATATAAAATACTAAATACTAAATACAACTTTTCAAAAAGAAATACAGTAACTTGTCGGGATAAAACGTCATCTCTTACGTCAATTGTAAATTACTGTTGTGTAGATGTTATCACTTGTATCATTTGAATTAATAGGGATGATATGGATTAATATCGTCTGTGTTGAATATGTGCACTGGTTTTTCTTCGTCTCCAACGAAGGGTAGAAGCATAACCCAATTTGTGTGAGTCCATATTTGAATATAGTGGCCTTCAGCTACCATCTTGTATTTTCTACACCATGATATCTCGAATTCCCAAGGTATTGAAGGTGTTCTTTGGCCCTGTGAAATCATTGTTGTTAACTGTTCCGGTGTGTTAAAATTATTGATGCTGTCCAACCATGTATATTGAGTGCTGTAGACAAGTTGTTTTAGATAATTTTGTTCACTCATACTGTCGTTGATAAATACTCTTTTTCTTGCAGGTCTGTATGTGTGAATATTTGCTTCAGGAAATGAGGCAAAAATCTTGCATCCTACAATGGAATCATGGGAATGAGATGCAATATTGCCTGCTGTATAAATGAATTTGTCTCCGAATTTGTTGAGAAGTGCTTCTGTTGACGGAGTGAGGTTGAATTCCACATAATCGATCATGCCATTGTGATAGAACTGTAGGATTTTTTCTTCTGGCATATCTGTTGTTTTTAGATCGATTTGTAGTAGAAACAGATTTGTTGGAACTGATTCTACTGGAATGTCTAGTGGGGGATTTCTTTGATGTAATCTTTGTATAACTTTCACGCCCCTGTATTTCTGTTCTTCACAAGCAATGTTGATAATCTCTTGTTGTAACTTATACAACATTAAAGGGAATTATGTACAAATTTTTGTTGATACAATGTTTTCGAATTCAGTGAATTGATCTAACAATGGTTGCATTGTGTTCTTCCAAGGACAATCTAGTATCCTGGCTTTGAAGCTGTCAAAATTTATGTGAAAAACTGTTGCTGTAGGTTTTTCTGTATTCTCGAGCAGTTTTTCTAGTTGTGTATTTTTTGCTTCGAGAATTGCAATCTGTTGTTTAAGAACTGCATTTTCAAGGAGAATGGGCAACACACGTGTCGTCCTTTTTCCAGTTTTTGAAAGCAATTGTTGTAAACTAGTAATAACTTCTTCTTGAGCTTTAATCAATTGCTCAGGAGTAGTTTTTACCATCTGTAAACCTTTTTCAATTTGTGATGTGTGAGAGGCTGTTTCAACCTGTTCGGGCTCAATGTAAAACTGTTTTAACCCAAAATGTTCTCGTGCTGCTTTCATAGCCTCTGAGAAACTTAAAAATCCTTTATAAAGGGGTTTGTTGTGATACTTTATAAACTTGATAACTGTTTCCCACTTATTAAAAATTCCAGTTTTTGTTCCCCTTATGATTACATAATATGGGAAATTGTTGCTTTGTTTTGTAATAGCTTTTTCACTTTGGTCTAGAAAATAATAGCTCAAAGCATTAGCAACCTGTGCTTTGAAAGATGATACCTGTGGTGCAGTTTGAATGTGCCACAGGCTGTCTAACAAACACTGTTGCTTTTCTGTTAAAATCATTCCAGCACTTGGCCGAAATTTTTTGTTTGTATCAAAACATTTATATAATGTGTATGTCCCGAATTGAACAACATCATGTCCTTTTTGGGTGTTTTTTCTTGGAACATATGTTTTTGGGGTTATCTGTGATGTATAATCATCCTGTATACACTGTAATTCTTGAGATGTCATCAAAGGTTCAAGTCCTTGTGCATCTTGTATCAATTGAGAATCTTGTATAGATGTCTGTGTAAATACCTGTTCGTTGATTGCAGACTGCATCAACTTTACTGTAGGTGCTGTATAAACTGTTTCCTCAGAAGAAGTGCTCATGGAAGATGAGCCTTTCTTTGAGTTGGAAGACTGTATAATCTTTCGCTTGCCTTTGTCTGTATTTTCCATCTGCATTGAACAATTGTCTATAAAACTTTTATTTTGAAAACGTTTCTTTTGTTTTGAAAAATACGATGTGAGTTTCGTTTGAGTGAGTTTCTTTCGAGTACCTCGTCCACCACGCTTTCGAGCGAACTCTGATGTATTACTCAATGTAAGAAAATTTTTGTTAATTGTAATACCACCTTTTAGACCAAATATGAAATTTAATCCTAATATGAAATCTGTCGATTTTATATATTCAGGATTAATATTTACTTGTGGTATGTCATATTTCGCACTGTAATTTCCTGCAAAATCTAAAAATTGTATTCCTGTTGGTTTTATATAATGTTGAATTGAAATTAATCTATCTTCAACTGTTCTCGTTACTATGTTATATGGTAATTCTTTATGATATTGTAAATGTACTAAACTGTAAGAAATTACGCTTTTTGTTGCTCCTGTATCTAATAAGGCTGTTAAATCTAAGAATTTATTGTTGTCTAACCATAATCTACATTGTAAATTAATCATGTTTGTAGATCCTGTAGTTTGAATGAGCGTTTTGTCATCCTGTTTTTTGTATTCTTCACTCATGTTTGTTATCATGTTTTCTTCTTTTTGTCTTTTCTCATTATCTTTGTTTTTAATACTATTTGCTTTTTCTTCATTCATTTTGGCTATAATTTCTTCTTCCTGTCTTTTCGTTTCTTCTTCCTGTCTTTTCTTATTATCTTGATTTTCTATATTATTAATTTTTTCTTCTATTTTATCCATTTTTAGCTTATGTATTTCTGTTATTAATTCAAATTTGTCTATTTTATCAGTGTATCTTTCAATATTAGTGTCTTTCTTTTTTATATTTTTTAATTCGTTAATAATTTGATTACTCTGTTCTTTCATATATTCCAATTCTTCTGTTAAGTTACTGATTAATTATGTTCTCTTTTCTATTTTGTTTTCAATTTTCGAAACCTTTTTTTTCAACTGTTCTATCCTTATATTATATAATTCGACTGTCATTTCTACTTTTTCTATTTTACCAATATATCTCTTTTCTTTGAGTATTTTATTAATAGATCTCTGTTCTATGAGTGCCTGTTTAAGTTTATTATATTCCATAGACTCCCAATCTTCTTAATTTTCACCTTAATCCTTATCCTTTTATCTTAAGATTTTCTTATATCCCTTTTATATTTAAAAATAAAACACATAACTTTACAAAAATTAAATCAAACAACTTTACATAATTATAAATAAAAAGATGATTTATCATAAACCCAAAAAAATTCATCAATACCATCTCAATAATACCATAGCACTAACTAATCCCTTGATTTTCACCTGAGCGGGTTCTCGCATACAACGGTGGAACTTACTACATTAAAATGACGCCACCAAACAAAAAACGAGTATGTCTCAGTCTTTTAAATCAATGAATCGTTCTATGCTCTGATACCATTAAGGGGGGTATGGCGGATTTTTTAGGGTTTTCCGTTAAACCACTTGAAAATCAAAATATTGACATCAAAATAAAGAAAATAACAATATAAGAATAAAGAAGAAGGAAAAAGAACAACATAAACAACATAAACAAACAATATAAACAAACTAAAAACATAAAAAACTTACAGAGAAGGGAGCGGAAACACCAGATTTTATGTACGACGGTGGCCGGATTATGAATAGTACACTCTAATTATATGAATAGTACTTTTTTTTATAAGGTAAGGGATATAATATGAAGAACTTAAAAAGGATTGAAGGATTGAAGGATCAAACTAAGAAGATGAGAGGAGAGGTTTTTAGCAACTCATACTTGTATTATGGATGCTAAGGTGTTGGCTAAAGTGTTGGCCAAGGTGTCTTACAATGAACTAGATGAAGGTTTATATAGGCCTTCATTAATGAGCTATACTATTACAAATTTGAAAATGGAAATGAAATGTGGCAACTCTAAGTGCCACATACCTAGTCTAGGTTTATCCTATCTAAAAAGGAATTATTTTGTACAATACACGTATTAAAAAAGACAAAAGTACAAAATACAAAAGTAAAAAGTTATACAGTAAATTGTCGGGATAAAATGTCATCCCTTGCGTCAGCTGTGAATTATTGTTGTGAAAATGTCATCTCTTACGTCACTTTGTCTTCTAGAAATCTCTGTGTGTACTGTCAATTGATGGTGGTGAGTCTTGATCTTCGTCTGAATCTGTTTCTGATAAGTCGTCATTGATAATATCAATAGGACTTAGTAACTCACTTTCTCCTATGAAGGGGAGAAACATGTTCCAGTCTTTATGAGTCCATATCTGGATGTAATGTCCTTCTGCAATTAATTTATAATTTGTCCATTTAAAAATATATGGAAGCCCTGGTGTTTCTTTTCCTTGTGTAATCCATTGTTCAATGATATCTGTGCGGCTGTGATCAAAATATAGAGTTGTTGAACAAGCCAAGTTCTTGAGAAATGCTTGTTCTTCCTTTCTGTGACTGAGGAAAACTCTTTTTTTTAGGTCTATATGTGTATCTATCTGCTTCTGGAAATGATGCAAAGATTTTACATCCTATTGTGGATGCATCAGAGAAGGATGCCATGTTTCCTGCTGTTAAAAGGAACTTTTCCCCGAACTTGTTGAGAAGATCCTCTGTTTTGGAATTCAAACTGAACTCTAGATAATCAATCAAACCATTGATCATCATATGATCTTTGTATTACCTTTACACCTTTATGGT
Source organism: Arctium lappa (assembly GCA_023525745.1). Lineage (NCBI taxonomy): Eukaryota > Viridiplantae > Streptophyta > Magnoliopsida > Asterales > Asteraceae > Arctium > Arctium lappa. Next base: position 163,778,544 of record CM042047.1, read on the forward strand.
TTTCCTCATGAAAAGCTATATCTATGATTTGCTGTTGTAAACCATACAAATGTATAGGAAATTCTGTACAAATTTTTTCAGAAATGATATTTTCCAATTCAGGAATTTTATCCAAAATTGGTATAATCTCTGTAAAAAGCTGTAGATGTGTTCGATTCTGTTTTCTCGAGTTGTTGCTGTAATTGTAAAAAATTTTCCTCGAGAATTGCATTCTTCTGTTTGAGAATCGAATTATCAATTTGAATTTGTGTGTCTTGTTGACTTTTTCCAGCTTGAAGGAGATGTTTCTGTAAATTAGCAATAACATTTTCTTGAGCTTTAATCAATTGCTCAGGATTTGTTTTTGCTATTTCTGAAAACGTTTTTACTTCTTCGGGTTCGATGTAAAATTGGTTAACCCCGAAGGCTTCTCTTGCTGCTCTTAAAGCTTCAGAGAAGGTGTAAAATCCTTCATATCTAGTGTAACACCCGTAAACTATTAAGGTAAGTATTTTGTCTCCTTTAATGCCTTAATTTCGTTATGTGTGTGTATATGTGTCTTTGAGTGCATTTTAGGATCTTCGACTATGTTAGAATGTCACATATTGATTTTCTACCTCTAATCATCCAAACCTTGTGCTCGTTATCATTTTCGACTAAGTTTTCGGGCCAAGTTGAGAGGCCGGCGATTGTGCCAGCGATTGTGCCTTGGCACCATCGCGGAGGGCACTATCGCCCGGATGGTACCGCGGGCTGGATTGTCCAAGCGATTGTGCCTCGCGATAGTGCCCTGGCACTATCGCCAGGGGCACTATCGCCCAAAGTGTACCGAGAGCGGGGGGAGACTCGCGATTGAGACCGCGATAGTGCCCGGGGCACTATCGCCGGGCACTATCGCCCGTGTGGCCAGTATCCTGTTTTTATAGGAGTTAATGCCTCACTTCTCACTCATCACTTTACAAAAAACGGGAGCTCTCTCTCTTGGGCGATTTTTAAAGGGTTCAAACTCATACTCATTTAAATCTAGGGTTTGGGTTGTTGGGAGCATTAAGTGCTCATTCAAGCTTCTTTCAAGTGTCTCCATTGAAGTATCATTCAAGATCCTCATCTCCTTGCTTTCAAGTCTCTTCATCTTCAAAAGCTAGGGTTTCATCTTTTCTAGGTTTTGGTCAAAAAACCTAGATAGTGAGTTTACTAACCTTTGTTAAAACTAGATACACATCATATGCTTCTATTGTTGTTATTTGACTCCATATGTTCAAGTATTTGGGTTTAGCTATGAAGAAATGTTAGGAAGGTGATTATGTGGAAAATGCCATGATTTACTTTGTTGGTTGGAATGATTTGGGATATATGTGGTATAGTAGATGATAAACTCTACTTGGAATGCATTTTAGTGATTGAATATTTAAACATTGATTATGTTGGAATTTGAGTCTCATATTGGATTTATGCATTATGATGGTATTATCGTACCCATGGTTGGTATCGAAATGTTTTGGTTGGAATATATGCCGCAAGACCTCCTATATGATATGTTGGACGAACCAAGTCAGTAGACACTAGGAGGATGTAGTCTTGGGCGCCACTGTGATGGTATGTGCCTAGACCTCCGCCATTCGGGGTAATGCCATGGTTGTAGTCCTCGGGTGTGCCGGGCCTTTCGGGTGTCCCTTGTTATAGGGCATCAAGGTATATCGACTCTTTGGGTGGAACTTGATTGGTGCTATAGGTCTCCCCTATTAACTCCACAATTGTTTTTTTTTGGAGAGGGTATCCCAGACCATATTGGGCCCAGACTAATCCCTGGCAATATGGGCCGAAGCCCGACTGCTAAAGCATGCAGCCCGGGGTCGAAGCCCCCGTACCTCCAGGATGCGTCCCCCAGGGTTCGAACATGAGACCGCTACTAGCAAGTCCACATGCCTTACCACTAGGCTAACACCCTTTTGGTGACTCCACAATTGTTGAACTATGGTTAACTGCTGATAAGAACTGTAACTGTACATGCATGATTATAATTGTTCAACTCGCTAGGCTTTTTGGCCTAACACTTGTTTTGGTGTCGATGTGTATCTCAGGTTCTAGCGGCGCCGGTTCTAAGCAAGTGTAGTTGCCTTGGGGTGAGAGCTTGGGGATTTTTGCACATGGACGCATTATGCTTTTGGATATAGATCGTTCGGGTCCATAGATGACAACCATTTTTGTAATCTCTTTTCTAGTTGTAGAAATTAGATTAGTTGGTTGTTGTTTATTGCCCGTTAAATTACAAATTGTGATTAAACAGGTTATTCATTTATGTTCCCCACTTTTGGGAGGCTCTTGCTATGGCAATTTTTAGTATACCTCATGTCCGATTTTCGGATTTTTGTTATCCCTATTTTTGGGGAGTTACATCTAGGTTCGTAACACTTTGTGTAATTGTCTACACTTTCCCATTTGTTAAAAACTCCTGTTTTTGTTCCTCTGAAAATTACATAGTAAGAAAATTTCTTACTTTGTTTCTCAGGGGTTTTTTGACTATGTTCTTGAAAATATGTACTCAGAGCATTGAGAATGTAAACTTTTTTACTAGATGATTCTGGTAAAGTTTTTAAATGCCAGAGATTATCTAGTAAGCACTGTTGTTTTTCTGTTAAAATTATTCCCTTCATGGGTCGAAATTTTTTATGAATATCAGAACATTTTTGTAATCGATGTTGTCCAAATGCAATGATATTGTCTGTAGGAATCTGTGACTTCTGTGATGTTTTTGATGAACCAACTTGGTTATGTCGAGCTATAAACCCTTGTAAAAACTGTTGAAGTGTAGGATCATCAAGACCTTGTAAATAGTTATGAAAACTGTCAATCTGAGCTATCTTTGACTTAGTAATTTTTTGTGGTTTGATGGCAGATTGCATCAGTTTTTCTGTAGAAACTGTAGGAATCTCTGTGGAGACTGTAATAGCTGTTCTGTCTTCATTTGAAGAAATACTCATTGACGATGAGCTTTTCTTCATATGTGAAGGCTGTATGAGCTTTCTTTTTCCTTTGTCCTTACTAGCCATCTGCAGAAAACAATCTGTTAAGATTTCTAGATAGCATATCTGCTATTCCATTATTTTTTCCTTTAATATGTTCAAAATTTATTTTATAGCCACATCCTTGTATAACATTTTGTAAATTAATCCATCTTGTTCTGTTAACTTTTTTGCTCTGGTCATTTTTTATGAAACGTACAATAGCTTCACAGTCTGTTCTAACTGTAAATTCATTATGTAAAAATAATTTAAATTTTTCTAAAGCATTTATTAATGCCTGTATTTCAAAATCTAAACTTGTCCAATTCATGCCAATTTTGTTAAAATTTCCACTAGCATATGAACAAATTTTTTCTGTATCCTTAGGACTGTATTTATTAGGTTTGCAGAGAAGTACTGCTCCCCATCCTTCTTTACATCCATCAACTTCAATTATTATATAATCTGTAACCAATGGTAGTTCTAATGGTTTTATGTTTTTTACTGTTTCTTTTATTGTTTGAACTAATTTTATATCTTCTTTATTAAAATGTCTTTGGCCACTTTTAGTTGTTTTACTGTATAATGGCCCTACTAATTTTGAAAGATTTGGGATAAATTTTCTAGCATAATTTACTAGTCCCAAAAAGGCTTGAATTTGTTTAAGAGTTTCAAAATTTTCTGGAAAATCTAAAATTTTTGTAGAAATATGTGATTGTAATTCTATCTTTCCATTTCCTATTTCTAGGCCAAGAAAAGATATTTTTCTCTTAAATAATTCCATTTTTCTTTTTGAAACTACTATACCATTCTTTTTAATTTCTTCGAAGATCTTCTGTAAGTGTTTTTCATGTTCCTGCAATGTTTCACTTGCAACTAAAATATTATCAATGTAAACTAAACAAAAATCATATTTAAGAAAAATACTATCCATAAATCTTTGAAATATTGATGGTGCGTTTTTTAGTCCAAAGCTCAAAACGTTTCATTCATTTTGTCCTTCTGAACATGTAAAGGTTGTCCATGGTTTAAACTGTTATTCTAATTGTAATTGATTATATCCTGATTTTAAATCAAATTTAGAAAAAACCTTTTTTCTTTGTATAAGATTTAATAAGCTATCTTTGTTAGGTATGTTGTAGCCATCATCTTCTGTATTATCGTTTAATCTTTTGTAATTATAAACTATTCTTGCTTTTCCTCTTTTAATTTCACTGTGATTTCTAACTACAAACGCTGCTGATCTGTGAGGGCTTTCAGATTTTCTAATTAAACCTTGTTCTAACATTTCTGGTATTTGTTTTTTAAATTCTTCTTTATCTAAGGGATTATATTCTATGTTTGCAGTTCTAATTGTAATATCTGGGTTTTTAAGCTTAAATTTACATATGTATTTTACTTTTGCTTTTTTAATGTCTTCACCAATGAATCCTATTTTTTCTAAGTGTAGAATTATAGGATAATTTATACTTGTTGTGACATCTTTTCCTTTTTCTAATTCATGTATCAAAAAATTTGTGAGTAATTTAAACGCTTCGTTTTCAATAAACGATTTACTTTGATGTTGTTTTAAAAAATCTAGATTTTCTTGTCCACCACGCTTTCGAGCAAACTCTGATGTATTTTTGTATCTTAATGTAGGAAAACTATAACTATGTTTACTTAATGTAATAAAATTTCTGTTAATTGTCATACCACCATTTATACCAAAAATAAAATTTAAACCTAACACAAAATCTGTTGATTTTATGTATTCAGGGTTAATATTTATCTGTGGTATCAATGTATCTTTCAATATCTATATTTTTAAATATAAAAGGGATATAAGAAAATCTTAAGAAAAAAGGATAAGGATTATGGTGAGAATTAAGAAGATTAGGACTCTCTCATTTCTTGATAAAAACTCTTGCAATCATAGGTTCTCTTAATTTCAAAAAACTAGATTTCTTAAATCTATAATTTTCCGAGAAAAATAATAGTACTGCTATAACAGATAGTTGTAATTTTTCTTGCAAATTTAAAAACAGTTATAAACATATGTTACATTCAGATAATATACATCTAAACGGAATAACATATTTAGTAATAAATCTAGGAATAAATTTAGAACAAGAGTCAAAACAAAACTATCAAAGTTTTGAAAGACTATACAGTTATATAGAAAAAAGAACAGAATTAATAAGTAAATTAACAGAAAATTTAGACTATATTAAAGAACAAAATAATCAAATTATAAGAGAATTAAAAGATATTAAAAATAGTTTGCCTCTTAAACAAGAAGTACATATAGAAGAAGACTTAAACAAAATTATTAACGGGATAAACAAGTTAAGTCTTGGTTACACCTTACAAACATTGGCTTCCAAGAAAATGAATAACCAAAACAGAAATTTTCTAGGACAAAGCAGAACATAACAAGAAAGTAGAAATTCTACAAGTAACATACAAGATATTACAAGATCAGAAAGTTTTATTAACAGAATCATGAGAAGAGGATCAGGTTCTAACAGTTCACAACAAGCTATACAATTAGAAGAAGAAATAGATCTAGACAGAAATATAAATTTATACAATCAACATCAATTAGATATTCTAAATCCAAGAATATTGTATCAAACAGGATTTTTAAACCTTAATACAGTTTTAATTCGAAGTAGTAGAGAAGAAAGCCTTCGAGTAGTTGACAGAACTGTAACAATAGACTTATTATCACCTGAAACAATACAAAAGATAAAAAATTCAGGAATTTTTTTTGCACATCTAGGATTAATAGTCATAGGTATTAAAGCCTTAGGAAGAAAGAACTTAGGCACAAAATTATTAGCCTTATTACTTGATTAAAGTTGGAAAACAGACTTAAAAAAGGCAATAATTTCTGGAATGGAAGTTGATCTTAGCCAAAATACAGCTTTATTTTATTGTACACCAGGAATTTTAAAAGACATAAATGATTTACAGAAAATAAAAATAGCATTACAAACAAAAGGATATGAAAATTATGAAGGTAACAATATTGTAATAAGTATTGGAGTACTAGGAAGATCTAGTAACAGATCAGGTATGCAATACAAGGTAAACATCGAAGGAATAGTAAATACAATAGCATCAAAGTCTATACAGATGATAAATCCAGTAAACATAGATCCTGAAGAATTAGCAGGATTAAAATGGAAATTAGAAGATTTAAAAGAACAAGAAAATGAAATATTAATACCTAACAGAAGTTTTATATATGAAGATACAGATGGAACACAAAGTATAAGATTTGTAAATTTCACAAGAGATACACCTAAAGAAATAGAAGATAAAAGTGAAACAGATTGTAATTTTATGAACATTGAATATGATACAGATCCCATCTATGATACAGATAATGAAGAAGATGGTGAAACACTAGATAAAGAAATACTAGTAAGCTTAGGATTTGAAAAATTCGAAGAAGAAGAATTTGATTACAGATTAATAGATTACTTAGAAGAAGAAAAAATAACAGGTTTTACAACAGAAGAAACAAATAGAACATTAGAACAAATAGTTAACAGAAAATTTACAGAATTAAATATACAAGAAGAAGTTGATGACATGATAATTGAATGCATGACAAATTTAGGAATGCTAAAAGCCTTAGGCGATAACCCATATAATTTTACATCACAGATTATAACTCTTATATTAGGAGTTGATCCAGCAAAAAATAATACTTTAATTCAAGATACAACAATTAGAAACTTAGAACAATTAAGTATAGCAGACATGAAATACATTAATGAGTTTACATTAGACTTTACAAGGTTATTATCACAAACAGGTCAAGCTATGGATGATAACTTGTGTGATAAATATTTTATCAAATTACCAGGAGATTTAGGAAGACATATACACGATTCATGGAAACAAAATTCTGACACACAAAATAATCTAGGAATAGGACCTAGAATAACATACACATTTAGTATATTAGAAGATAAATGTAAAGAAGTAGCTTTACAGGAACAGTTAAAAAAGAATGTCTATGCTTTTTGTAAAACAACTATTTATACACCACAAGCATATGGTCATTATGACAATAAAAAGAAAAAAACTTAGAAAAAGCACAACATATAGAAAGGGTTATAAACCATATTACCAAAACAAATATGTTAAAAGACCACAAACAAGAAAATGCAAATGTTTTGTATGTGGAGATGAAAACATTTAGCTAATAAATGTCCCAATAGAAACAGAAATATAGATAGAAGTAATCTGGTAGAACAAATAGGAGAATATGATATAGAACTTGTAGAAACAGATAATTCAGATAATGAATCTATATAAAGTATATACAGTGATAACGAAGAATCACTAACAAAAGTTACATATACATATGTGAATACAGAACAAGAAGAATGCATACATAATTGGATATACAAAAGAGGAAATAATTACATCAAATGTTGTAAATGCGGCTATTATCCATGTATAGAAAAAAGATCACAATGTAATATATGTTTCAAAGAAATTTGTTATATATGTCTTAAAAAATTATTTGACATAGACATAAATACACAGAAAATAATATAAAAAAGAAAGATATAGATATTGAAATATATATATATATATATATATATATATATAATTCAAAACTGAGTCTATTTCCACATACAAAATAAATTTTAATAGAAAGAATCACATTGATTTTAATATATGTATATATAGATTCTCCAGGCTAAACAAATGAGAACCTTAAATATTATGATAACTATGAGAATCGGTGTATAATGTGTTAGATGGAAAAAAAAAACATGTAAAACAATACTTTAAATGACAAGCACGCCCGTTCCTGACATTCTATAGCCCTGGGCGACATGTGAGAGTGGGCCCTCGATAAGTACGATAAAAATTTCAATAGTTGTTTTTATTATTAGATTAACAACGAATTTAGAAAATACTAATATTTCATATAAAACCGTTTCCAAGTATTCCTAGACGTAATCAAAAATTATTTATAGATTAATATTATTTATCATATCATTTTTACATAGCACTGTAAATTTGTTCTACCACCGAACACATCATATGATATACCTTTAATATATAGATTGACATCATTTTGGGTCAGAGTTTTGACTATTCAAAGTTACACTTTATGTTAATCAATGTAAATCAAGTTGGTTTTCCATGTCACCTCATGTTAATGTTTTCATCACCAATTAAAATTTAATTTAGGGTTAAAACAAACTTTTTATTAACTATCAATCTAAGAATCTAAAGTCCATGTTGGTAATAGTTTGAGAGCTTATTCTTGTTTTAGAGATATGAGTCGATATTGTATGAAAAACAAGGGTAGTTTTGAAATTTATATATATAAGTTGGATCGTCTCATTTTGTTGGTAAAAAAATTTCAAAATGTATAATTTTTTTAGTTAATAACAAGAAATTTACTATATTCTGGTACAAAAATAGAATTCATGCAAATGCAAGGGCGGATGTAGCATGTAAAATGTGGGAGGATGAGCCCCCATTAAAAAAATATTTTTTTCTAGGTTAAAAATCATTTTTTTAATTTCCTGTCATAGTTTCTCCCAATAATTTTTCCTCTGTGCCCCCACCAACCAAAAAATTCTCTTGAAATCAACCGAAAAAGTCTCTCGAAATCGATAAAAATAGTAAAAAATCCCTTGAAATCAACCGAAAAAGTCCCTCGAAATCGATAAAAAAATACTAAAAAGTCCCTAGAAATCAATAAAAAAACTTTAAAAAAATCGCTCGAAATCGTGGAATTAGGCTAAAGACATATCAAACGATTTTGTGGACCTTTAATCTACCTTAAAGATGCCCCCACTACCTTAAAAGAGTTAGTAAAAGATAATGATGGAAAATATAGCAAAGTTTGTTGGACAAAGTAGTTTTATATATTAATAGTGAATAAAAAAAAACTTAGAGAAACAAAAAGCAAATAAGCAATACTATAAAATGAACGATCAATGAACGTTTACATATTCTATTCTCCAATTTAATTAACTAATACATGTTTAGGCCCTTAATATAATGTTAAATTCTTTTTGGTGACCTATTAGATACTTCAAAAAAATTGTGTCTATTTAATTTACTAATTTTTTTAACTACTACTATATATAATATATAGTATATACAAAAAATTTTGGGCCCCTATTTCTTGTGGGCCCTGGGCGTGTGCCCGACCCGCCCTCCCCCAGGCACGACCCTGATGACAAGTTATCATAATATTTGAGATTCTCATTTGATTATATCTATACTATATTATAAAAAAAACATTAAAACTCTTAATTACAACATTTTAAGCACAAAATACAACTAATTAAAGTCAATTACTTAATTTACAATTTCATAATGCCTTGGTACAACTTATCCAAGCACAGTATCACACATCATCATCTATTTTGTGGAATGGGTACTCATTTATTAATATAAATATTTGTTTTTTATATTTAATGGACGATTTGATCAATATTATCTACTATTATCAATATTTATTTTTTATATTTATTGGACGATTTGATCAATATTACTATTATCAATATTTATTTTTATTTTATGATTTGCTCTTAATATATCTATATCTATATTAGTTATAATCTCATAACTAATATATTTATACTATATTATAAAAACATGCATTGATCTAATAAATATATTTTAATAAAAAATAAAACAGGTAGTTTATCTCATAGTGCTTATCCTGTATTTAATATGTTTATTTGCAGTTAGTTATACAAATAAAAACATGAGACTTTAATAAGTTATAATTATGTTTCATTAACTTGTAATTTTGAATTTTAACTAATATATCTATACTATATTATAAAACATTTAAGTTAAATTCTTAAAAACTAATTTTTATGCATTAGGTACCACTTATTAATGCATATTACTTAAAATCCAAAAGTACAAATTGATTAAACATAAGTACAACTTATAAAAGCTCAATGTTTGAATTCGTGTAACTAACTGCAGATAATCACTTATTTTTATTTTCTAAAATATCTAAAAAATTTAACTATTAATATAACTAACCATAAATATAAGAAAATTCGAGATAAAACACCTTATTTTTATTTTTTATTGAAGTATGTTATCCTTTTAATTTTAAATATAAAATATCTTAAATATAGTTATCATTTAAATTAAACAATTTTTGACCCGTAACAAAATACTTTATTATTATTTTTTATAAAAAACCATAATTAAACTAAACTAAAATATATTTTTGTTTTAAATCTAGGTTTCTCAAAATCGTAAAATAAAATAAAGACTAACAAAAAGTATGAATAATGATCGAGGGTTCGAGTTCTAGATTTCAGAAACCGCTGCATTGCGAGGGTACATTTCTAGTCTCTAATTATATATATATATATATATATATATAAAAGTGAGAGAGAGAAAAAAAAAAAGGAGATAATCAAATAAGCACTCAGGAAAATTCCAAAGCTTAAGAATTGTCGTTTATATTATGAAATAATGAAATGTGAACACATACAATATTATTTTATAATGTGAATTTTAATTTAACTTTATTTCGAATGGAGTTTAAAGTTTTTTGACAATACATAATAGCATCTCCAATAGCAAACCTATTGAAAGCATCTCTAATGTCAAAGTTTAAAGGTTTCTACTATGGGTGTTGCTTTATGCACCATAGTCTAGGTTGTATATGGTGTAATTAGATCGGAAAGCTGTGCACTCATTACCCCCTTTTCTCCTCACAACCTTCCTAGACTAGGGTGTAAATGACACCTAGACTAGGGTGTAGTTAGAATCACCCTTCTACTATTTTGCATTGAAACGAATACTTGATTAAAAGCTTTTGGTCGGAGTACTCCTTCCTACAATCATACATTTATTTTTAAATTTTAGGGAAATTTTTGGTTTATAGAATTTGGACAAAATCTGATAGAATTAAAATGGTCAATTCGTTGGTCAAATTTCATTTCAACATTTGGTTTATCTATGAAATGGAATTGAAAATTTCTGGCCATGAATTTCTATCATACAACAAAGCGGAATTAAATTCCATTCCAACTAATGAGTTAGGTTTTGATGAAAAGTTGAGGTTAACATGAAAAGCGTGACAAGTGATTATCAACCGTTGGATGAGAAATTGATACACATTAGGATGAGATGCACTAAATCAATTTTTTTCTAAGCCACAATTTATAGAAGAACATTTGATTAAAATAGATCAACGATTCAGATCTACTTCTAACGTTTTTCCGCATTAACCTCAACTTTTCAAATAATTTCATTAAAATAACAAGTCAATTATGTTTTTAGTCCCTGTGATTTGTTCAAAATTTCAATTTTTGTTCTTATGGTTTTGAAATTATAATTTTCATCCTTATAATTTATACTTCATTACCTTTTTCGTCCTTATAATTAATTTTTTTTCATCTCTATAGTTTACAATTTATTTTTATTTTAGTCCTTCATACTTAAAAGTAGTGTTTTGGTCTCACGAACGAAAATAGAAATGAATTGCAAAACATAAGAATGAAAACTAAAATTTCAAAACCATAGGGACTAAATCCATAGTTTTTAACAAACCACAGGGATGAAAAAGATAATTTACTCAAATAACAAAACTATTAAACCAGAGGGTCTGATTAAAAGCATCCGCCTTCGTCGTTCACTGCTGAAACTCAAACACAATTACTGTCGATCGATTTGGCTCACCCAACCTGGTATGATTCTCCTTCACGCTTACATGTTTCGAAGTCCATTTTCATTTTGAAATCGATTTTTCTTTTCGGTTTTGAAATAAGATTTTGCTTTTGATGAACGAGTTCGAGTTTTTTGTTTGCTTATGAATTCGCTCTTGGTTTTGAAAATCGATTGTGGTTTTTGAAAATTGATTTTGGCTGAGGTTTCTTGCTTGAACATTGCTCGTGGGAGAGTTCTGTTGTGACTACGGATTGCTTGAAGATTGTTTGTGGGAGACTTCTGCTATGATTTCAATGTTTTATTATGTATAGCAGTCGCAACATTTTTAGTTTGTAAATATTTTTAGTAACCAAAAAATAAGAGAAAACCTAGCAGTCGTAACCTTAGTAATTAGGGCTTCAATCCTACTGGCAATTAACTTTTCCGTGCAATCCCTTGGCGCCTTCAGCTTCTCGATCCATTGTTGCCGGCGACGTCTGGTTTTCTGCTCTACTGCAGTGAACAAGTATGTTTCATTTTTTCGAAGTTCCCCTGTTTTCTCTACTTTTTGTCAATCGAATGTTTGTTCCATTTTTTTTTTGTCGATTGATGCATTTTCTATCTATCGGAAATAGGGTAGACAAATAGGTTGATTTTGTACTGGAAAATGGTGAGTACTATATCCGTCCAGAATTTTAAAGTTCATATTTGACACATAAGATGATAAGATTCAAATGAATTACTAATTTACTATGATAAGAATGATTTTGGTTTCAGAGAAAGAGCATATTACTACTTTAATTTCTAAAAACGAGTGTTACTATAAATAGTTTCAAACTATAAATGTTGCTACTTGCTACTGCTATGTTTTTGTTCAATAAGATCTTCAATTTGCTATGCAGGCGAGTAGAATCCTAAACTAAACTCTGTTAAGCATCACGGTTTATGCTTTTGTTTTGAACATGTAACATGGTTGGGAAGTACTACTTCAATCAGCAACTTGAGTACAAAGTTTGGCTTAAGGAGCTGCAATTTCAATACCTAACCTCAACACCATGCATCAAAAAATCTGAATTTCGTTGCTTCATTTTCTTCAAATTTGGTGAAATTGTCAAGTGCAAATTAAGATTTGCAACAGCTTGAGGAAGATATAGTTTTGCCAAGTGAAGCGACTTGGAAGTTGGAAGTGTCTAGCTATATATATATATATATATATATATATATTCAAATAATGTCGTTCTTTAGGGTCTAGAGTCGAGCATAAAAATATGTGTCACCCTGTCATATTCACTTTATTATGCATGTGGTTTTATAGTTCCTTACCATTTTCTTGTTATTCAGAGCTATTAGTTGGATCATTATTTGGAAAATATGCAAATTCAAAGCCTTCATGCCCGTTCAACCTGGTTGCAACTTAATGCCTCTGATAGGGTTATGACCTCTTCAATTTGCATATCAGCCAGAAAGCAGAAATTTGTGACAGCACCTTCATGGAGCTCAAGTATTGTCGGGTTCTATGTTTTTTGCTCTTATGTTAATCATACTCATGTTTTTGTGTACATGTATGAAACTTACACAATACACACACTAACATATATATATATATATATATATATATATATATATATATATATATAGTCGAAGGATATTTTGCAACCCTGAAAAAGGTTGCAACCCTTGCAACCCACATCTTAACCGTTAGATTCATAATCGATGGTTATTTTATTTTTATTTTTCTGTTTTTTTTAATTAAAAATATTGGGTCCCATATCTATTGTAACCGCCGATCATGAATCCGACGGTTAAGATGTGGGTTGCAAGGTTTGCAATCTTTTCAAGGGTTGCAAATAAAACAACCCCTATATATATATATATATATGCATATATGTTTGTTCTCTTCATATGTGCTTCAATGAATGAAATAAATTTTGTTCTGGTGATAGGACCTCAACAACTATCAATCAAGTGCAGTGTGAAGTTCCGCCCTTGCATTGATATACATAAGGTTTGTAATTCTTTGATATGTTTGTTTATATATGCTTGTGAGCTTTATGGAGTACAAATCTTCCGAGGATCCACAAAAGAACTAGTCCAAGTATATCAAGAAAGAACACGACTTGCAACGTTTGATATAGGAAAGTGGGCTTGCGGGGCTTCATAGTGTTCCCTTCTTTTACAAAGTCCTTGCATCTTTTTCTTGGCATCTTCATATTCATGTACATTGGTGCTTAATGGGTTTTCAGGGGAAAGTAAAGCAGATTGTTGGATCTACCCTTACGGACTTAAAGGAAAGTGGTTCAACTCTAGTAACAAATTTCGAATCTGATAAATCAGCTGCAGAGTATGCCACACTTTACAAAGAAGATGAACTTAAAGGTGGTCATGTAATCATGCTTGGAGCTGATCCTTTGAGCAATGAATCAGCCATTGGAGCACTACATGCTTATCCTGGTAAAATAGTCGTCACTTATTTTAGTACATTGCTGCATTCTCCTTGCAAGTTCTTCCATCCATATTATCTAACATGCCATGGGGAAGAGAAATTATGAATCATGCATAACAATAATTGTGGTAGCGATTAGTACACCATCTCTGAGACCAAGTTTCATCTTATTCTTATCATTGTTTCGGACGATGACTATATTCTGCTAGTGTCCTGTTGGTTCATTCATGTCGTTCTTGGAATGCAATACATCAACTTCTTGTTTGGAAAAGACCAACTACAACATGTTAGGATCTACAACTTGGGTAAAAGAACTATAGAAGAGGTAGTCCGTATGGAGAGGACGAGGCTCCAAATAATAATTCAAAGTAAATTTCTCATATCCAAATAATAGAATAGCTACAATATTTATAGTAAAAGGAAATAGACTCCTAGAACAAAACAAAGATAGACTCCTAAAGCAACACTAAAAAGGAAACTCAAATAAGGAAAGTAAACAAGGATAATAAGGAAAGTAAAAAGATAAATAAACAGATAAACAACAATAGATTTATGGAAGCTCTTTTCCATGCTTATCCTTTCTTTTATTTCTTCTAACATAAGTCTTCATAAGTGGATTCGTATCAATGCCTCCCCCTTGAAAAGTCGCCTTGTCCTCAAGGCGAAAAGTAGGAAATTGTTGAAGAATGAGGTCATAAGACTCCCAACTTGCCTCTTCAATTGGTCGATCAACCCATTGAACCAATAATTCAAGAGAATGGTCTCCCGCTAAAGATACCCAACGGTGAGAAAGTATCTTTTGAGGAGTCAAAATTAGTTCCCAATCTGCATTTATTGGGAGTGGAGCTGGAACTTGAGGAGCTGACTGCCTGCCCATATACAGGACGTAGCAGTGAAACATGGAAGGCGGGGTGGATTTTGGAATCTGGTGGAAGTTCAAGCTCGTATGCAACTGGCCTAATGCAGCGGATAACTTTATAAGGGCCAAAGAAACGAGGAGAGAGTTTAACATAACGACGACGAGCTAATGATTGTTGTCGGTATGGTTGTAAGCGTAGAAAAACATAGTCACCGACTGAAAATGTAACATCGCGTCTATGGGCATCTGCATGTTGTTTCATCCTTGTTTGAGCCTTCAAGAGTTGATCCTTTAACAATTTCAACATGGCATCACGCTCCAACAATTGCGTCTCAAGACTGGCGATCCGCGTCTCCCCACGAACGTAAGGCGTAATGATAGGGGGATCACGACCATATACCAACTTGAAGGGAGTGGTGCCCGCAGATGAATGAAATCCAGTGTTGAAGGAAAATTCAGCCCATGGTAGGTACGTGCTCCAAGTGCGGGGTTGTTCTTGAATAAAGCATCGTAAGTAGGTTTCCAACCAACGATTGACCACCTCCGTTTGCCCATCTGTTTGCGGGTGATAGGCGGTGCTCATATTCAGTTTAGTTCTACTAAGACGAAAAAACTCCTTCCAAAACGCGCTAAGGAATATAACATCACGGTTAGAAATGACGGATCTTGGGATTCCATGTGAACGTACAATTTCCCTACAAAATATCTTAGCTACAGTCTTGGCTGTATATGGGTGAGTAAGTGGAACAAAATGTGAGTATTTGCTGAGACGATCAACAACCACTAAAATAGTGTCAAAGCCATTGGATTTGGGAAGGCCTGCGATAAAATCTAATGAGATGTCCTCCCAAATTTGATTTGGAATTGGTAGGGGTTGCAGAAGACCCGCAGGAGCCAAGGAATGATACTTTGCTTGTTGGCAAACCAAGCAGTTCTGGACATACGTGTAAACGTCTTGCTTCATTTTTGGCCAGAATTTTTTTGAAGAGAGCCTTTTTAGAGTCTTTAAATTTCCCCCATGCCCTGCTGATGGAGTATCATGTGCCTCAGAAATAAGTTTTTGTCGAAGAGGAGCATTGTTTGGGACCACTAACCTTTCTTTGTAGAACAATTTTTTGTCTGCGATGTGAAAATCTGGTTGAGTGGAGGGATCTTGATGGATAGCTACTAGGATATTCTGTGTGTATGGATCCTCTTGAAGAAACTCACCCCAATGAGCAAAGTCCATTGAAAAAGGGACAACCAAGGCCAAGAAATCAACACGTTGTGGCTTGCGTGAAAGCGCATATGCCCCTAGATTTTCTTTTCCAGCCTTGTACACAATGGTGAAATCAAATGGCAAGATTTTCAAGAGCAACTGTTGTTGCTCATTGGTGGTTAGACGTTGATCGAGGAGGTATTTAAGGCTACGATGATCTGTTCGAACAAAAAAATGACGCCCTAACAGGTAGTGTTTCCATTTCTGTAATGCTAGCACAAGAGCAAGAAGTTCTCTTTCATAAGTAGATTTGAACCTGTTGGAAAAAGAAAGACCCTTGTTGAAGTAGGCGATGGGATGTTCTGATTGTAGAAGAATAGCACCAATTCCTTGGGAAGAAGCATCACATTCCACCGTGAATGGTTGGGAGAAGTCGGGCAAACGAAGAATAAGCACCGTAGTTAAGGCCTTTTTGAGTTGTAGGAAGGCTGCTTCAGTTATTGAAGTCCATTGAAACACGTCCTTTTTCGTGAGATCAGTCAATGGTCTAGCAATTGAACCATATCCTTTGACAAATCGTCGATAATACCCTGTTAACCCTAAGAACCCTCGTAGCTCCCTCACATTAGTTGGTTTTGGCCAACTCAATATGGATTGAATTTTATCATGATCAACACAAACTCCTTTGCCGGATATGACATGCCCTAAAAAAGAAACTTCTTGCTGTCCAAATAGACATTTGGATGCCTTGGCATAGTATTGATTGTTCTGGAGCAACTGTAAAATACTTTCCAAATATTGGAGATGTTGGTCAAGTGATTTGCTGTACACCAGGATGTCATCAAAAAAGACCAAGACCCCTTTTCGTAAGTAAGGGCGAAATAGATCATTCATAGCCGCTTGGAAGGTTGAGGGGGCGTTGGTAAGGCCAAAACGCATCACCGTAAACTCATAATGACCCGAGTGGGTGCGGAAAGCTGTTTTATGGATATCATCAGGGTGGACACGAATTTGATGGTAACCCGAACGCAAATCAATTTTTGAGAAGATTGAGGCTCCGTGCAATTCGTGCAACAATTCATCCACGTTGGGTATGGGGTATTTGTCAGGTATGGTGATTTGGTTCAAGCGTCTATAGTCCAAACACATACGCCATGTATTATCTTTCTTTTTAACAAGAATTATAGGACTTGCAAACGGGCTGGTACTTGGTCGGATAAACCCCACATCGAGTAGTTCAACAACTTGTCTCTCAATTTCGGATTTTTGGGAATAAGGGTGGCGATATGGACGGATATTTAGAGGTTTCGAGTTAGGAAGTAGGGGAATGGTATGGGTGTGCTCGCTGAAGGGAGGTAAGGTGGCAGGGTTAGCAAAGACTGATTCAAAACTAATATTAACCTTTGAATTTATGGAATGTTGGGCTCTCTTGAGTTGGTTGAATCTTTGGAGACATATATTGGAAGGTTGCTTCCGTTGCTTTTGGTGGAATCCCTTGAAGCTTGTAGCGTTTACCGTTCACAGAAAAAATCAAGAATAGTTCGTTCCAGTTAGCTTGTACCGTGTTCAAGGAAGCCAACCACTTGATGCCTAGTACCAAATCTACACCCCCAATGGAAAAAGGATAGTAATCTTGGGTAATGGTGAGACCTGGCAGTTGAACGACTAGATTCGAGCAAAGTTGATTGCAAGTAATGACCTGCCCATTACCAATCTGTACTCCAAAGGCTGGTACTGCTTGTGTTGGTAGCTGTAGTTCCTCTACCAACTTTTCAGATACAAAGTTGTGAGTCGATCCACTATCAACCAGAATCAACACTTGTCGTCCATTAAGGGTTCCTTGTAGCTTCATAGTGGCGCAAGAGGATTTCCCTAAAATGGCATGAAAGGAAATCTCAGCAAGGTCGGCAACAATAGCATCCTCCACAACTTTTTCTTCCATTTGGTCAATTTCTTCCTGCTCCATAAGTGTCAGAGAGGCTGTTTTGCAGCGATGTTCAAGAGCAAATTTTTCATTGCATCGAAAGCAAAGGCCACGCGCTATACGGTTCTGTCTTTCCACATCCCATGGGCGCGTTTGATTGCGACTAGGATTTTGGTTTGTTGCAATGTTTCTGGGTGCTAATGTTGGATTAGTTGGCTGTGGGTTTGATATAGCTGTCGGTTGTTGATTGGATTTGAACGAGTTGTTTCTCGGAGGAACTTGAGAATAACACATTTTCTGCTCGTATTCGAGAGCCAAACTCATAGCTTTGTAAACCGAACGAGGCTTTTGGATACGTACATCAGCCTTGAGGTCGTCTCTTAACCCATTGAGGAACACACCCAACAAGCAATGTTCCGGCCAGTTCTTAACTCTAGCCGAACGTTTGGCAAACTCCTAGCGGTATTCTTGTACCGTTCCTGTTTGTTTGATCCCACAAAGGTGTTCATCAGGATTTTGAAATTCTGCTATTCTGCTGGCCCATAATTTTCTTGCAATGCTTTGACAAGTTCTTCCCAATACAAAATGGTTTGTTCATTATTGATCCAAGCAAAGAGGTCAAGAGCATCACCTTCCAAATACATGGCAACAACATCAACTTCCAATTCGTCGGGTGTAAGTATTTTTCGGCCTTCAAAATCCAATCGCGAGGATCTCCTCCCTCAAAACAAGGAAAATCCATCTTAGTATGATGTCTGTGCCGAGGGTTTTTTAACCACCACGGTTCTTCAGTATAACGTTCGTCTTCCCACGAGGATCCCGTATTTTTTTGAGGTCCCTTATCTACCATAGCGTCCTTCTCTTTGGATTGAGACTTTATAGTTGCATCCATGGCAACCAATTTGGATGTAAGTAGGGCTAACTGTTGGAGGATCTCCTCATTGGAAGGGTTATTTGATTGGGTTTTGCACCCGGACTTGGGTGTGGAAGTGTGGGGGTGTGGATCTTCGGTGGAGGCCGTAGAACGAGTGTTAACCATTATGGATGAACACGATTCAGGCAATGAACAGTAGCGGTGAACAGTGGCGTCGAATAGTGGTGGTAAACAGTGGTGTATGAACAGTATCGCATGAACAGTGGAGGATGAACAGTAACGGATGAACAACAACGAGGCTCTGATACCAAATTGTTAGGATCTACAACTTGGGTAAAAGAACTATAGAAGAGGTAGTCCGTATGGAGAGGACGAGGCTCCAAATAATAATTCAAAGTAAATTTCTCATATCCAAATAATAGAATAGCTACAATATTTATAGTAAAAGGAAATAGACTCCTAGAACAAAACAAAGATAGACTCCTAAAGCAACACTAAAAAGGAAACTCAAATAAGGAAAGTAAACAAGGATAATAAGGAAAGTAAAAAGATAAATAAACAGATAAGCAACAATAGATTTATGGAAGCTCTTTTCCATGTTTATCCTTTCTTTTATTTCTTCTAACCTAAGTCTTCATAAGTGGATTCGTATCACAACACATCTTTTGTCCTAAACTAATTGGGTTCAACTAAGAATGAGAGCGCACCAGAACTTTTCCTATCATCAATTTCATAAAAAATTAAAATATGTTTTAAAGAAAGTGTACAAGATCATATACATTTGTTATTTATATTCGCTAGAAATTGTTCATGGATGTGGCTACAGTATCTCTTTAAAGAAAAATGATAAAAATCTATTCTGTATATGGATAATTGTTATGTGCTTTGTTTGTACCATGCCAGATGGTGATTTTGCATCTATTATGGACGATGTTGATGTTACTATGACTAAAACTAGTGTTATGTGTGGGCCCTCTATGTTTTTTCATGTTATCAAAAAGGAGGCAAACGATCTTATTTCTTAGAAGATGGACTGCTCATTGTGATGTCTTTTTTTTTTCTTTCATATTGTGACCTGTCAGCTGATATGGACACAACAACACCATGCTGTACCTATTTTTGTAGCTTGTTTTTTAAGCAACTGGTCACAGTTAATCTTGATGTTTGATAGTATGTCTGGACTTACAGATTGTTCCTCTGCTGAAATTACTGCGAGGACCATATTATCTAGGTGGTTTGCAAGTAGGAGGTGGTATTAATTCAGACAATGCTTTGAGTTACATAGAGGAAGGAGCTAGCCATGTCATCATCACATCTGTATGTTTTTTTTGTATTTCATTTTTCTAAATGTACGAATATGTGGCATCTGATTTGATTTGATAAAGGATCCAACAATCTGTAGATCCTTTTGACTGAACGACACAATTTGACACTTCACTTTGGGAACTAAATCTTGGGAAGCTTTGATCAAGCGGTATTTTGATTTTCATCTTATATAAGATTTTTTATTAAAATTTACCAGATTTCATTTGTAAACGGTTCACAAATGGATCTTCCAAGTCATGACATATATTTTAACCTGCGTCTAGACGAAAATGATCTTAGTTGATGGGATGAGGCGGAACTTATATAAATATCCATCACAGTTGAGCTAAAGTACCGAATACTCAACATATATTTACTTAAATTATGTACATTCTTAATTGCATTTATGAAAAGGAGTTTTGGTCATTTTATCAAGTCAATTTACAATAGACTACTGTTATTGGGATGATGAATCTACCATTTGAAACATACCCGTTGAACATTTCTTCACAATTAATTGCAGTATGTATTCAACAATGGACAGATGGACATTGATAGGCTTAAAGGACTTGTTCACCTTGTTGGCAAACAGAGGCTTGTCTTGGATCTTAGTTGCAGGAAGAAGGTATGCATCTTCCAATTCTAGAGGAATGAGTACATGTCTTGACCAGCCGTTTTCCATTAAATATGGCGTTTTACTTAGGTGCTGTTGTATTAGTAGCCTAAGAGTCATTGCAAGACACAGGTCTCTCGTATACATCTATCATATTGTTTTGCATTGTATTATGTTTTAAAAGACTTAGAAATTTCTTCTTGCAGTGTTGAGGTTTGTCTACATTTGTATTAGAAAATCTGGTATTATATGCTGATACTCATGAAGTGAGCCCTGGTTTAGCAGATGTTTTTAGTTAGACAAGAGATCTAGTGAGAAAAAACCCAATCGTTGAAATATGTGCTATGGTTTGGGATTTTTTTTTTGAAATTATATGATTGAAGTGAATACCACATTATATTCTATAAATAAATATCTATATTGTCAATTTCATTAGTTAATAATATCTAAATTTGAAGAGCCAAAATAGAGTGATGGTGAAAATAGTATGTGGTCTTAATAGCATTTATAGAGCGACTCAATCATATTTTCTGTTAGGAGTCTAGAATACAGAAGTATGAGCCTATAGAACAAATCATATTTCTAATAGAAGTCTTCTAAGTGTTCTAAAAAACAGCGTCCTATTTGCTAGAATTGTAAGTGATTTTCTTGTATCTTTTCAAATAAAATAGTCATGTTGCAACTATAGGCCTTAAAAGACTTCTTAGCAATTTCAAATTCAACAAAAGGACCTGCGTTAGGATGGTAAATATGCCATTGTCCTTGTATTTTATATATCTTACTTGCTCATGATTCTGGTTTCCAGGATGGTAAATATGCCATCGTCACGGATAGATGGCAGAAGTTTAGTGATGTCTTTCTGGACGAGAAGGTACTCAATTTTCTTTCGACCTACGCTGATGAGTTTCTTGTCCATGGTGTTGATGTCGAAGGGAAAAAGTAAGTCATCTTTAAATCATTTTTGCATCAGGATTAAATCTATGCAACCATCAAACTCACCATGCTTATTCTTTTCTTGAAGAGCAACAGTGTCGTAATGAGACTGAAAATGTGCATTAACTTCATATATGATTCTATAGAAGTTAATTGTGGGGAACATAGTGGTAACTTTTGGTGGTTGCGATGGATTTGCTTATAATATTTGATTCTCGTATTGATTATATGCTTTCTTTTTCTTGCAGACTGGGCATTGACGAAGAGCTTGTAGCACTGCTTGGCAGACACTCACCGGTGAGTACCCAGAATTTCATCATCTTTAATACATTAATGACTCATAGTGCACTATTATAAAGTTCTCCATCCGTTCCGTGAACAAGGGATGTAACGACTTTTTAGGCCCAGCAAACCACTTTCAACATCAAAGGTTTTGGGCTCTGTTTTAATTTCCGAGACTATTTTGGTAGCTAAGATGAAGTTTATAACAATGTACAATGAATAAATACAATATTAAGTTCTGATTTGGAAGGAAGAGAAGGTCATGGGTTCAGGTCTTGGTGAAGAGATTTTGCAATTTTTTAATTAAAATACGCAACTATTCAAGCCTAGCCATTAATGAATTAGCCAGCCCAACCTAGTTTGTTTAATTTCTGTTAAAATTGACATTAATTATAATTTTGTAATTATAATTAAATTTTGTTCTGTATTTTGTAACTATAATTAAATTTTCTGTTATAATTGATTCTTTTAAAATTTACATTACGGTAATTATTTTGGGCCACCGCTGCAAAAAAAATTCTATGTCAGCCTCTATATATGCTGCTATTCTCACTGAATCGGCAAGATTAAGATTGGAAAAATACAATGTTCGGTTCTTAGTCAAATAAATAAATTGCCAGCATCTCTTGGAGCAAAATCAACGTTCTCAATAGTCTATAAGGATGAGTAATCTTAAAAAGGAAATTGTTGCATTTATTTTATAATGGAGGAAGTAGTACCTAAAAGATTCTAGGTATTGCCTTGAACATGGCCGTATTAAATATTCTGCACCATAGTGAATGCGGAAGTGATGAAACCAAATTAGAAGGTTTTTACATTATCGGAGCTTGTCCCCGCGATTTGTCTCGGCGGCAAAGGTGTGGGTGTAATTTATATGCGTGCGGTCTTGGGTTCAAGCCCGGGCAGGCGGGCACCACCCTTTGCCATCTGGGAATCGCGTGACTTACTTCCCCATGATGACTGATTAACTGTAGGACTGGTACTGTTGGGGTGCAAATCATATAGAAACTGTCTAAAACTTAGAAACCGTGAAACCAGTTTTATGTATTGCTTCATAGATGAAACAACGCACGTGAAAACCGAACCCGTGAAAATCAACCAAAACCATCCAATGAGTTTGATATTAAGCTATGATTTATATTTTTCACATGTTATCTTTTTGAGTATGAGTAGGAGTATGAGTGTGTTTCTGTTTCATATATAAACATATATATATATATATATATATATTTTCACACGCACAACATTCATTGACTTTTCATCTATATGTGAGACAAACTATATGAACACTGCATGTTCACATGTGTTATTTCATTTATGAAACAATACATACAAACTGTTCTTTTACAGTTTTTCACTTTTAGATGGTTTCTATATGATTTGCATGAGTTGAACCAAGTGCATTGCCATGACCTAAGTTTTGTTTCCATGGTGGTTCAGATTCCTGTTACGTATGCTGGTGGTGTGACGGTAATGGAGGACCTGGAGAGGATAAAAATTGCGGGAATGAAACGTGTGGATGTGACGGTGGGTAGTGCTTTGGACATCTTTGGTGGTAATTTGGCTTACAAAGATGTCGTAGCTTGGCACTGCCAGCAAGAGGCCGTGGCGGCTTAGTTGTTTCTTAAAATTGGACGGAAAATGATGGTTTGAACCATGAATTTTTATTACCTCGGGTGCAGAAGTAGGTGTATCGTTCAAGCTAAGTATCCGATGAGACCCATAGTCCGGTTTCTGCGGGAACATGATGCTTTCCGGTTACAAATATTTGTTAATTTTGATGATTAGCTTGATCCGTTGATGGATGATGCTTACAAGGCAAAAAGTGTTTCGCAATCGTTACTTGGTAGTTTTTTAAATTTTGGTTTGCAACAAAATGATAATCAGAAATGATGTGTTGTATTGTTACAGTTATAACTATTTATAAGAGCATCTTTAACTTTGGAGATATTTGAAAAAAATAGAACTTAAAAGTTATGATTAAACATGTATTGATAATTTGAGAATCTGTTAAAAAGCCGAAAAAATATATTACTATAAATATTAAATTACAGATTAGATTTTTTTTAATATTTCATTATAATTCAAAATTTTTATTTATAGTAATTTATTTTAGTTTTAATCATGAAGATGATGAATTATTGTGTCTTTTAAGAGTATCGACTGTGTTTTTTATGAGGTTTTTGACAGAATTTTAGGAGGTTTTTCAAACAATAAAATCCTTATTTTGAGGTTTTTCATATAGTGTAAAGGTTTTTTTTTTCACATGAGTTTTGGTGAAGTTTTTCGTTATAGATTGTAGCTGTATGACCTGTTTTTTTAAAGTTTTTTCGTATTTAATTAGTTTTAACTTTATAGATTTTTTTTATATATTTAATCAATTTTATATATTAATATAATTAAAGTAATCATATTTAAATAAATAAATAATACTATAAAACAAAATACAAAATTGAAGTAATTATACTTTATATATATATAAATTAATCTCTCAAATTTGACATATTTTTATACAAATTTTTTAGATATTTGTTGATAATCCAATTTTCATTTTTTAGTATACATATTTGTAAATTAACTTTTTTTTTAAAAACTTTTATTGGAATACTTTTATATATATTTTTAATAACCTAATTTGTATTTTTAATTGTAGATACTTATACATTTAACCTTCTTTAATTTTATTGTACATATTTTTATATAATTACAGATTTTATATTATTTGAATACTAGGCATATACCCGCGCGATGCAGCGGAATGTAAGTAAAGAACGAACAATTAATGCTATTTCCTTATATACATTTCATCAATAATCAACCATGACCTAAAAATCACAACTTATGAAACCTAAAGCCATAAAGATATTCAATAATTAGTTTATATTACAATTATTGACGAAAAAAATTATAATGATATTATTTATAATAAGAATGAAACGTATTTTACGATTATGTATTTTTAACGTGGTAACGGTGGAAAAAAAATAAAACGTATGGACAGAAAAACAAATTATTTCGTAGATATTCATGATATTCAATAGTACGGTTAAATTAAAAAATATTCAATATTTGGCTCGTTTTGAAGATATTGAGGAGACGCTTATAATGATATAATTTGTAGAAAAATGAACGTATTTTTTCATTGCATTTTTGTTAATATATAATTATTTGTGTTAATATGTGTAAAATGAAAAAAAATGAAAAAAATAAAGGATATAAAGTAAATTAAATAAGTAATTATAAGAGTGATAAATGTAACAATGTAAGGGTGGTAAATGTAATTGTACAAAAGTTTGTACAATAACCGTTTTAGTAGTATAGATAATTCGTATATATTCTGATATTTAATAGTATGATTAAATTAAAAAATATTCAATATTGGGCTCGTTTTGAAGGTATTGACGAGACGATTATAATGGTATAATTTGTAAAAAAATGAACATATTTTTTCATTGCATTTTTGTTCATATACGATTATTTGTGTTAATATGATAACGGTGTAAAATGTAAAATGAAAAAGTAAGGGATACAAAATAAATTAAATAAGTAATTGTAAGGGTGATAAATGTAACATTATAAGGGTAGTAAATGTTATTATATAAAAGATTAAGGGTGGCAAATGTAATTGTACAATAGTTTGTACAATTATTAGACTTTTCATTATATAGGGGGTGTTTGGGATTGCTTATTTATTTGGAAAAGTGCTTATCAGCTTATGTGGTGCCAAATCGGAGTTTTTTAAAAAGTGTTTGGATTAACTTATTGTGGTACCAAAACGTAATAAGCTAATAAGTTGTTATTTAAAGGTGTTTGGGATTGCTTATACATATAAAAGAATCAAAAAAGTCATAAGCACTTTTAAAATAAGTCATAAGTTACAACAAAATGACTTATCAAAAATGGCTTTTCAGCGGTTTGGCACCGCTATAAGCTGTTTTTTTGTTGTTCCATCCAAACACTTAAAATAGCTTATCTGCGGTGCCAAATCACAATAAGCTAATAAGCCCTTCAAATAAGCAATCCCAAACACCCCCATAGTATAGATATAGATTATATTATATAGATACAGCAACGATACAGACGTGTGTGTATATTGGAACGACGAAGCCAAACGTCCACCACTACCTCCTCTTTCTTCACCAACTGAAATTCAAACACATCCCTCAAAACCATTTCCACAATGTCTCCATCATTTTCCCCTTCTTCTGTAACCCTAACCTTCAAATCAATGACCACCCAAGGACAAGGACCACCATCATCCGTCGTTGCTGCTCCATCAAGAAGAAGAAGAACCACCACTGCTAACAACAATATGTCTGCTTTTGAAGCTCGAGTATCTCTTATATTCGCTCTCGCCTCCCAAACTACTTCCGTCTCTCAGAGACGTAAATGTCTTCACATTCACCCTATTCTCATCACCTTCTTTTTTGGGATTAGATTGGCTAATTTTTATGTGTAAGTGTAACTGTTAAACTTATTGGATTTGTTCTAGTTTTGGCGGATTTGGCGACAGAGACGGCTAAGTATGTGTTTCCTAAGAGGTTTGAGAGTCGGAATTTGGAGGAAGCTTTGATGTCAGGTGTTTGTGTTTGGTTTTATACTCTGGTGCCATTCTAGACGTGTTTTGATCTGTTTTCTTGCTTTAGGGTTTCTATTTTTTTTTGTAATTTTGTGAGTTTTGTATATGTAGTTCCGGACCTGGAAACCGTCAAGTTCAAAGTTGTGAGCAGAAATGATGAGTATGAGATAAGAGAACTCGAGGTATTGTTTAATCTTCTGATAAACAAATTTTGTCATGTTAAAGTAAATAAATTCATATCAATCAATCTGAAGTTGGAAAGCTGTCTGATTGGATCCCCAAGTTGAAAGGTTTTCTTAATTTCTTATGAAGTGTTTCTAGGCTTCCAAGTATTCTCTAGATCTTTTTATTAGTAAGATAAAAATGGATACATAAGGTGAACCCTTCATACATGTGTGCACTAACCTATGCAGTTAATAGCGCGCTATAGCAGTGAGATAGCGGTCTAGGAATTGCGGTGTATTATAGTGGTACCGCAAATAGCGGCCGCTATTACCGCTATTTAGTGGTTTGCTATTACCGCTTTTTTTTGGGACCGTTTTGGATTTTTTTTTGTTGGACAATACTTTTGGGCTTTTGTGTGGCCTATTTAAGATCAAGCATGCAAACGAAAAGGAAACACATTAAATAAACAATTAAATAGAACTACAAAAGAAACAATTAAATTATGTAAAACTTTATTGATTCCAATTAAATTAGTTGTTTATGAGTTTTATAAACTCTATTACAATGTTGCTTGTGTGGTCTGAATTGTTTTACTTGATATGTATTAGGCATACAATATTTTACTATGTTGCTTATGTGGTTTGAATTGATATGTATTATGCAAACAATATTTTAAGTTATATATATATTCGTATTTATTTTATGAGCATATTTTTTCCCACTATATCACCGCGATAACCGCTATTTCAAATCAAGGTTCCGACCGCTATTTCCGCAATCGACCTCATTAACTGCTTAGGCACTAACTTGCATTTGCACGTACCATAGAAAATGGTTTACCATCTTAATAGTAGGGTTCCTCCCATTGACCCTATTTTTCAAGAGTGTAGTACTGCCTGTCAGTGTTTTGATCCATTTCCGGATCTTATAATCAAAATGACTACTAGATGCATGTATATTGGTGTTTTTTTTTCCTAGTTTCGTAAGGTTTCTTTGCATCCTCCTAGTAATAAAGAGAAGTAACTCTGATTCTGACTTTTAATCAGCCATACTTTGTAGCTGAGACTACAATGCCTGGAAAATATGGGTTCGATATAAATGGTGCATCTCAATCATTTAATGTACTAGCCGAGTACCTGTTTGGTAAGGTATTTAATCTTTCATTAAAGGCTTCAGGATTAAACTTTCAGAACATACTACAATAAAACTATTTCTTCTACAATGCTTAATTGCATATTCGTTCCAGAATTCAGCAGATAAGGCAATGGAGATGACGACTCCTGTTCTCACACGAAGGACCGAATCTGATGGCGAGACAATGGATATGACAACTCCTGTGATAACAAAGAGGGTATGTCATTTTTCATGCTTAAATTTAATAAAATCTTCTCTTTTTTTGTGTATAAAATTGTTAATGATAATTATACTACTATCTATCATACCATTATGGACCTTTCTGTTCCCTTCAATACCATTTCTTTTATTGTTCCATTCAGGTGGTTGTGAAATTACCAAGACCCAAATAGTTAAAAGCTCAATGATTGGTTCTCGATAAAAACACAAAATTACCCGAGAACAAATGAACTAAAGTTCTATATCGAGATTCAAAGCGGAAATACGATTAACAATGTAAGATAATCAACCACTAAGAAAATGCAAACAATGATCAAACCCAATAAATGTAAAATAAAGCATAAGTAAGAGAGACACCGATATTTTTACGTGGAAACCCGGAAAGGGAAAAACCACGAGCGGAGGACGCCGAGAACTTATCCACTATCACTTTGATGATGATACACTTGAGAGATTATAGCTTACAATAATGGAGAAATAATATTAGGGCTTTTGAGGTTTAAGAAAAACTTAGACAAGTTTTAGAGAGAGAGAGAGCAATTGAGAAGGTGATCTTCAATGTGATTTCCTCTCTTGTTCTCATGCCTATTTATAGAACAAAATTTAGTGCAAAGTGGCTGGTGGAGCAGCTGGAAAGCAGCTGGAAATGGGCTGGTGGAGCAGCTGGAAATTAGCTGGAAAGTGACACCAAGGAGCCATAGTGGAAAGAGCTGTCAAAGTATTGGAAGGGAATCATTGAGCTGGAAAATGGTTGAAGGCAATCATTTCTCACAAATCTCCACCTTTGACTTCAATCCAAACCCATAAAGAGCAAAACTCCACCTCGTCTTCAAACCAAGTAGAATACACCAAGAGCATAATCTCCACTAATCTTCATCTCAAGCCAAAAACATCACCCATAAACAAAGCAATACCAAAGTAATCAAAGTTCTCGAAAAGCAACATCCTCCGCCAATTCGCCTCTAAGGGCATCAACCCCGTCTTGCAACACCAACCAAGTCGAAACACAAATTGAACTTGGATACCGGAAGCGGCTTAGTCAACATATCCGCTGCGTTGTCGTGAGTGCTAATCTTGACCACTTTAACATCACCTTTAGCTACTACCCCACGAACATAGTGATGACGAATATCGATGTGCTTCGTCCTATCGTGAAACATCCGATCTTTGGTCAAGAGAACCGCACCTCGATTATCACAGAAAACCTCCTCGACCTTCAGATGATCACTCAATTCACCAAAAAATCCCTTGAGCCAGACAACTTCTTTCACAGCTTCATTAACTGCCATGTATTCCGCTTCCGTTGTGGACAAAGCGACGGTAGGTTGCAAATGTGCCTTCCAACTAATGGCACGCCCATCAAGAGTAAAAACATATCCAGTAATAGATCTTCTTTTATCAAGATCCTTGGCATGATCGGAATCCGCATAGCCAAGTACCCCTGAAGAATTCTTCCCAAAATGCAAACACAGATCTGCCGTCCCCCTCAAGTAACGAAAAATCCATTGGACCGCTCTCCAATGCTCTTTACCCGGGTTGGCCATATATCTGCTCACCATAGAAACTGCATAGGCAAGGTCAGGACGGGTACAAATCATGGCATACATTAAAGATCCCACCGCACTAGAATATGGCACTCTTGCCATATAGGCAACATCGGCTTGAGTCGAAGGACTTAAAGCGGATGATAACTTGAAATGAGGCGCAAATGGAGTGTTGACAGACTTTGTTTCAGACATGTTGAACCGGCGAAGAACTTTCTGAACATACCCCTTTTGACTAAGGTATAATTTTCTCGCCTTTCTGTCACGAATAATCTCCATACCAAGAATTCTCTTTGCGGCTCCCAAATCCTTCATATCAAATTCTGAATTTAACTGATCTTTAACTTTCTGAACTTCTCCCATATCTTTAGCTGCTAAGAGCATGTCATCCACGTACAAGAGCAAATATAACATCGATCCATCTTCACACTTCTTGAAATAAACGCAGCTGTCGTACGGCAAATTTGATAAGCTGTGTGCGGTCACAAATGCGTCGAATCTCTTGTACCATTGCCTAGGAGATTGTTTGAGGCCATAGAGAGATTTAATAAGCTTGCACACGTGACCTTCTTTACCCGGAATCTTGAAACCTTCCGGTTGTTGCATATAAATCTCTTCCTCAAGTTCACCATTCAGAAAAGCGGTCGTTACGTCCAATTGCTCAAGCTCAAAATCATTGGACGCGACCATCCCGAGCAATGCACGTATAGAAGTATGTTTCACCACCGGTGAGAAAATGTCATTATAGTCAACGCCAGGAATTTGACTATAACCTTTCGCGACTAACCGAGCTTTATACCTTGGCTTTTCATTTGGAGTTGTCCCTTCCTTCAATTTATAAACCCACTTTCATCTAACCGGATTTTTGCCCTTAGGAGCCGACACGAGCTCCCAAGTTCCGTTTTTTTGCAAGGATTCCATCTCCGCATGCATTGCCATCATCCATTTATCCACATCTTTTAGTTTCATAGCCTCACTATAAGAAGTAGGCTCAACAGTGCATTCCATTTCTTTCGCTACACTCAAAGCATATGCTACTAAATCGGCTTCTTCAGTATACCCTGCGGGGCGTACAATTTGTCTCCTTCCCCTATCACGCGCAATGCACGGTTCGGGCTCTTGTGGCGAAGGTTGTGATGGAGCATCATCTACCACTTGAACATATGTAGTGGAAGAAGAAGAAGAAGAAGAAACATTAGTGTCATTAGTAACATGTGGGCTCGACATTTGAGCCATAGGTAGCTCCACCTTCACCGGAAGTTTCTCCTTAGGAGCTTCATAAATGGTCTCGGATATAGGAGACGGCGAATCATGCAACATGCAGGATTCGTCAAAAGTGACATATCGGCTTATAATGATCTTCTTTGTTTCTGGACACCATAGCCTAAAGCCTTTCACCCATCTTTGTATCCAAGGAACTTGCATTTCAATGCTCTCGGTTCCAACTTCCCTTTATCAACACGTGCATAAGTCGGGCAACCAAATATTTTTAAATTAGTGTAATCGGCCGGTGATCCGTTCCAAACTTCCATGGGAGTCTTCTTCTCAATAGCAACGGAGGGAGACCGATTGATGATATAACAAGCGGTAGAAGCCGCTTCCGCCCAAAAAGACTTGGGCATTTTAGAGTTTGAAAGCATGCATCGAACTTTCTCAAGAATAGTGCGGTTCATCCTTTCAGCTACACCATTCTGTTGAGGAGTATGGGCAACGGTACAAAGCCTTGTAATGCCTTCCTTCCGACAGTAGGCATTGAACTCCTCGGAGCAAAATTCTAAGCCATTATCCGTTCGGAGATATTTCACCTCTTTACCGGATTGCTTCTCGATCATCGTCCTCCAATCTTTGAATATCTCGAAAACATCATTCTTGCGTCTTAAGAAGAAAGCCCACACTCGACGAGAGTAACACGAGCCAGACCCCAAAGGTCGGAATGAATATAGTCAAGAGGCCCTTTAGTCGAGTGAATGCCACTTGAGAACTTGACCCTCTTTGTTTTGCCGTACACACAATGTTCGCAAAATTGCAAATTGGTAACTTTGTGGCCATTCAACAAACCACGTTGACTTAGCTCGGTCATGCCACCAAGGCTCATGCAACCGAGACGAAGATGCCACAACTTGGATAGATCACCATCGGACATTGACTTGGAAGCTACCGCAACGTCACCCGTAACGGTTTGACCCTGCAAAATATAAAGGTTAGCGGACTTTCTTTGAGCTTTCATTGCAACTAGCGCTCCACGCTTGACCTTAATAGCTCCACCTTTACCCAAGAACTCGTAACCCTTTTCATCAAGGGAACTAAGAGAGATGAGATTTCTTCGAAGCTCGGGAACATGTTTCACATTCCCAAGTGTTCGGGTGACACCATCATGCATACGGATTCTAATTGTGCCTTGACCAACAATAGGGCAAGTAGCATTGTTCCCCATCATCACAACACCTTCGGAAACTTGCTCATATGTATGAAACCAACTACGGTTGGGACACATATGAAATGTGCAACCTGAGTCTAGAATCCACTCCTCCGTGGCCTTTGGATTACCATCGGAGACCGTCATGACTTCACCTTCACTAGCTCCACCTTCATCGTGCTCAACAATGTTGGCTTCCCCGGAGGAACCCGTTGTCTTGTTCTTGGCTTTGTTTTTGGCTTGAAGCTTGAAACATTCGTCAATGATGTGACCCTTCCGTTTATAGAAGTTACAAAACTTCTTCTTTCCACGAGATTTTGATCTTGATTTGCTTGAAGAGCTCGAGCATTTTTCAAAAGATCTTTCCCTTGCATTTAATCCCTCGGCCCTTGGTTCATGACCGGGGATTATCTCCTTCATCTTCTCTTTTGAACTTAAAGCGGTATACACTTCCTCAAGAGTAAGTGAATCCCTGCTATAAATGATTGTATCCATAAAGGTTGCGAATGATGGCGGCAAAGAGCATAGCAAAATGAGACCCAAATCCTCATCGTCATATTTCACCTCAAGGTTCTTCAAGTCACCAACTATCTCTTTGAATTTTGATAGATGTGCAGTAATTGAACCATCTTCAGATAAACGATGGGCATACAGTTTAAGCTTCATATGGAGCTTATTGGGCAAGCTCATAAGCATTTTATCTAGCTTACACCATATTCGATAAGCCGTTTCCTCTTCTGCAACATCCTGTAAAATATCGTTAGACAAATGCAATCTAATCAAGGATGAGGCTCTCAACTCATTTAGTTCTTTTTCCTCTTCCGTCCAAGCACCGGGCATAAAAGCCCGTCCCAAAATACATTTGTGTAAATTTTGTTGGACAAGGACATCTCTCATCTTTATCTTCCATAAGGGATATCGGGTATCTCGTTCCAACAAAGGTAGATCGAATTTCATTGTCGACATAAATGAAAAAACTTAGCAAATCAATAATCCTACAATCTTCAATCGATCAAAGAATCTCAATATTAATCCTTGAGCTCTGATACCAATTGTTGTGAAATTACCAAGACCCAAATAGCTAAAAGCTCAATGATTGGTTCTCGATAAAAACACAAAATTACCCAAGAACAAATGAACTAAAGTTCTATATCGAGATTCAAAGCGGAAATACGATTAACAATGTAAGATAATCAACCACTAAGAAAATGCAAACAATGATCAAACCTAATAAATGTAAAATAAAGCATAAGTAAGAGAGACACCGATATTTTTACGTGGAAACCCGGAAAGGGAAAAACCACGGGCGGAGGACGCCGAGAATTGATCCACTATCACTTTGATGATGATACACTTGAGAGATTATAGCTTACAATAATGGAGAAATAATATTAGGGCTCTTGAGGTTTAAGAAAAACTTAGACAAGTTTTAGAGAGAGAGAGAGAGAGAGAGAGAGAGAGAGAGCAATTGAGAAGGTGATCTTCAATGTGATTTCCTCTCTTGTTCTCATGCCTATTTATAGAACAAAATTTAGTGCAAAGTGGCAGCTGGAAATCAACTGGAAAGTGACACCAAGGAGCCATAGTGGAAAGAGTTGTCAAAGTATTGGAAGGGAATCATTGAGCTGAAAAATGGTTGAAGGCAATCATTTCTCACACAGGTAAAAACTAACATTTTATCTGTTGGTTTGTAAAAATGGTAAATCTTGAAATCTATATTTACTCACATACTATGGGTATTGGTCAAAAGATTGTAGGCTGAAACCTCCTTTTCAGCTAACAATCTAACATATCTACAGGCATCCATTTTCAATTGGGCCCTTAGATTCATTATTGGTCAAGTAAGACATCCTTTGGTAACCACAAGGGTTGGATGCCTTATGAAGGATACATCAGAACTTTTGGTAGCAAAATCAGATATATTCGGAACTTTAGCCCTACGAAGGGTACATGTATTACTTGTCAAAACTTTAGGTAACTTCAACGATTTTGAGCATCTGAAAAAACCTCCATTTGTACATTGTCCCTCCTATGTAAAAGCCTCCTACTCTGTAGCATGTATTACTTGTCAAAACTTTAGGTAACTTCAACGATTTTGAGCATCTGAAAAAACCTCCATTTGTACATTGTCCCTCCTATGTAAAAGCCTCCTACTCTGTAGCATCTTCTATCTTTTTAGCGAAAGATTTAACTTCTATTGAATATGATCTCGAAAGCTCCTTCTGCAGTTTAATTTGACTAAGGCAAGATGCCTCTCCTTCCAGTGTCTTTGAGATATCATATAATTCAGAGAAAGAATATATGAGCCAACTTGAATTGAAAAAAAAAGAACCAACTTACCCGATGAATATGCAATGTCTGGCCTTTATCATATAAGATGATTAAGCTTCCCCACAAGTCTCCTTTACATCTCTGGATTAGCTAGCAGCTTTTTATCTTCAGTCATAGAGAATCCACTAACAATGAAACCCACACTCATGTAAGGGATCAAAAACAGTCTTCTTTGTAGTCAGAGAACTATGTTCTTTCTCTTCAAATGAGTTTCCACAAAGATGGAGAATTGTTGAGCCCAATTCATAGCAGAAAGTATTACATGAATTTTCAATTGGGTATGATAAGTGATAACTGACTGGTCTCATGATAGTTTGCCTCTTTACCTTGTCAGTGGTTCAAGTTATGATTCAGAGCAGAATGAAGAACCAGAACACCAGAGAAATATATGGGATTTCGTATTTTGAATCTTGATCCAGAGGCTTACCTGAACAGAACCTTGAGAACAGTTCAATTACTGGCATACTGTTAAGGCAACTAGACCAGTCTAGAAAAGCCTTGTAGTGAGGCTCATGGAAGAACCAAACAGGTGCAAGGCACTACTGGAAGAGGCTGAAAACAATGCCCACTTAGGGGGAGGGGGGACCTAGGTTTCAGCAACACATTGTGCAGTGGCTTTGACTAAGACGGTAGGTGGCAGAGGATCAGTGGATGCAGCTGTCACTGCTTGCTAGTGGTAGCACAGAACAACAATGCCATTGTTGGGTGTTTTTTTTTTTTGGAAAGGGTATCCTGGGCCTATGGCCCAGACTAATCCCCGGCAATTAGGGCCTTTGGCCCAACTGCTAAAGCGTGCAGCCCTGAGTTTATCCTCAGTGGCCACAAGTGCTGCGAGTGGGGCTCGAACCCGGGTTGAGCACTATGAACTCCCCAAGACTTTACCACCACACCATAGCCCTTGTGGTTATTGTTGGGTGTTAATGGTAACTCTCTGGTGGCTAGTATGGTGGAACCCACGCTCGTTTAAGAAACCCTCCGCCTAATACACTACGAAAATATTAAGGTGTAACATAATAACATATTATGAGGGGAAAACCTCGATTACTTACAAGACTACAAGGTAATGGGACCCACATTCTGATACACGAAACAAAGGCCTATCATCTCAAATACGAAGTTTCAGTGAGATTGCATTTTTACTAAAACCTTAACTCTAGAAGTGGAGACAAGTAATAAAATACTGCTGGTTCTTATTCTCATAAATTAATAAATTTATATGAATCTTGAAGATTTAAATTTAGAGGTCATAGTATGATAATGCCAATTATATATTATGCTGTGAATTACTGTTCAACTAAAGTTTCCTAATCGTTTTTGTGTTTCTTTATTATTTCCAAGCTGACATGATTAGACATATTTGGATAATAATACAAACAGTTCATAATGATGTGCTTTCATCCATAATTTCATCTAAGATGTTGGACTTTCAAAGTTCTTGCTTTAAATTTAAAGCAAAATGCTATGCTTTTATAAGAAGAGACTTCCCTTTGTTGCTTCTTTCTTCATACCATATTGAGGATGTAATGTATAAAAAACAAAATAACTGATGACTGATCGAGTTATGCTTCTAACTATTCTACTTGAGTTGCATAGTAGATTTAAATATGAGCAAATGTGATTAGGAGTTAATCGGAATGACTAAAGAAATAATTCAAAACAAAAGAGCTGAACTCACTGAACGTCATCGCTGGATATAATAAGTTTGCAAGGGTTCTTGGTAGATTTCATTACTTGACCCTCACTAAGGTTTGCACTTTGCAACTTGAATCTATGCAATGTTAGATATGCAAGTTGAATCACTTTGAAAGAGCTCAATCTCCTATATACAAATAGTTGACCAGTTGATGAACTTCAAATATCACAATGTCTTGTTATTCTATTGAGGCAATGAGGCTGTTGTTTGGTCATTGATATACATGTAAATAGCATTACAAGGGGCTCATAAAGTTAAGAAGACAGACGTTTCCTGTGTTGATTGCATGCTTCTCCTATTTAATTGTGTTATTTTCCATTTTCAACTTATTTTCAGATGGAAGATCAAGATGAGTGGAAAATGTCCTTTCTCATGCCTTCAAAATATGGTTCCAACTTGCCACTGCCGAAAAACTCTGCTGTAACAATCAAAGAGGTGCCAGGCAGAACGATGGCAGTTGTTGCCTTTTCAGGTTCGTAATTCCGTTCATGATTATATTTCTAGGGGAAAGAATAAATTAGCTGATTCTGATAACAAACTTCCAAATTTAATATAAATATGGCTTTAAGAGTGTCCTGAAGTACTGAATACCAAATCTCATTTTGATGATGTTAGGTACAACTGTTATATTGGGGTAAAATTTAGTTGAGAAAATACTAATAGGAAACACTTATGTCATCCTACAATTTCTTTACAACGACATCTGAAATGGTATGGTGACCTGGAAGGTTGTCTGGGCTAGGACTGATTAGAATGATCGTCAGATTATTGATAAGAATTTACTACTCCCTTGTCCCAAAAAATTGTATCCTTTTCTAATATGATTGTCAAACCAAACACCTTTATTTTCTTTTCAATCTACATAATTAATGCCCATGATTTTCATTGTATCCTTTTGCAACATTTTAATATAATCATCATGGATTTCTCCTAAAGTAACTAAATTACATATCAAAAGTGAAGTTGGAAAGTGTCAATTTGACAAAAGTCAGAAGAGGAGAAATGTTTCGGGACAAAGAAAGTATGTGGGGAAAAGAAAAAAGGAAGAAAATACAAATAGAAAATAATGGAAGAAAAATTAGATGTTAACCAGGCTTATGGTCCTGTCAAGACACTATCAACTATATGTATCATGTTTGGCCAGTCTCTCTGGAACCTTCTATATATGATCATGAACATCAATCGATAGCTAGTATCATCATCTAATATACACAGTAATATTCTTTGAATTTTTTTGCAAGTATACCAGAAGTGTGGCACAGATACAGATGAGTGGTCTGATAGCTTCAAGTACTATGTGTTTTGCATCTATGTAGAGACATAAGATTCAGTAGTATAAAAATGTTCATTACTTGCAATCTTACTTTCACTTGGTTTTCCCCTGCAATTCAGGTTTTGTCACTGATGAAGATGTTATGCGCCGGGAATCAACACTTAGGAATGCCCTAAAGAACGATACTCAGTACAAAGTAAAAAGTGGTGCGTCGGTGGAAGTTGCACAGGTGATGTAAAAGATTATTGCAAAAGGAAACTCACCCATAAAGCAGCATAATAACAATTCTTATGTATTTTCAGTACAACCCACCATTTACACTCCCATTTACACGACGTAATGAGATTTCCCTACAAGTGGAAAGGAAACAAGAGTAGCTCCTCATTCTCAAGAGTCAAGAGCCTTGGCACACAGACATATGTGTTTTCTACGGAAACAGAAGTAATGAGTTCTCAATGTTTGTTGATAAAGTTACAATAGCCAAAGTATGATGTTAAATTCTGTTGATATGTTGGTTGTATATAACATATAGGATTGCTTTCTTCCCACGAGGGACATGAAATAAAGAGGTAATTTGTTTAATGAATGCTGGATATGCTACTTATTCTCATTATAGATGTAAGCACTCAACAATTGCTTGTAAACAAATCATGGATTTTGTTTAGTTCCTTTTTGTTGGGGCTTATTACTTGACCCCAACAAGAAATGAGATCATTGATTAAGAGAGTGGAGACACTGGTGAATATAAATATGATTTGCATGCCAAAACCCTTTAACATATTCACAAATTAAACTTATGCTGTACCACATTTATTATTTATGCCAACCAGTACATGCTCCTGACACTGCCCATTAGGTCTATCACCTTAATTATTGTGGTATTCACAGCAAGATCCATGTTTTCATTAATTGAAGAAATGTTAAAGTGCTTGGCATTACCATGTTTTCATTAATTGATGGCATTACCCATGGCCATGTTTGTGCCTAGATTTAGACTATAGGCTTGGGTTATTGGTTTGTTCAGTCATATATGCTTGATCATAAGAAATTTATATGCAGCAGCCTCCAGTTTCTGGCGATAGCAACTTTTGTTATATTCAGGATGCTAAAATAATTTGTTAATAAGTGAATGAAGTTGCAAAGTATAGGCAATAGAGACCAAGATGTGAGGAAGTCCGTAAATGGGAACTTAAGAGATTGCAAAAGACAGCATTGCATGTGGTGAAAACATCCCAGGTTGGAATGATTTAACAATTTATTTCACAGTGATTGCAGCTAATGTAATTTGATCCTTAAAAGGATTTACTTGTATGCACAGATATTCATTGTGGACAGATGGGTTACAACTGCGGTTGCAGACTTGTAGTAGTTCTTAATAACAGTTCAAGCTGGTTAATCGCTTTGGACCATCTAGGAGGAATGCAATTCGAGCACCAAATGTATGGTCTATAACATCTCACATAAAGCTACAACCAGTTTCCTGGCCTTCCAGAATACAAGTTTAACCCCAACGAATCTGTAATAGCTTCTGGTGGTTGTCCTAGAAATCGAGCGACCTGCCCAGTCAACATTTGCAAAGCCTTGGATTCTGCCTGCCCTTCCTTTGTAAAACCCCTACTCCATTTGAGTATAGGATGCCTCTTCCCAGACAGCCTGGAGATACCATAAAATCTAAAAATGTTTTCAGATACCAGTCATTTCTGGATACGAAAATGGCTTTATCTGATACTAATAATATCTGCTTTTATAAGATTCCGATTCACACACTGGTTTTCAGATATATGCTTGCATCCCTGTTTCAGCTGGTGTTTGTTGCTCGTTTGGAAACCTTAGGGCAGCGATGAGGTCAACCTAGCAAGAAAGGGGGCAACACCTTAAGAAGCAAGCAGATGGCAGCAGTAAACATAGAGACAAGATGAAGGTGATCCCTATGGAGACAGCTGGTGCTGGTGCCACAGCATAGAGGGCCAGAGTTGGCAATGTTATGCTGTCAGTGGCATCAACTACGATGGTTTAACGACTGGACGGGTGCAACAACATAATAGTTTCCTTGCTAGAGGTGTTACCACACAGTGATGTTGGCTTTTCTTGGCAGTGTGGAGAAGCTTTTGAAGCCATGCAGAGAATCAGGGTGAACAAGAGATTCAACTATAGGATAGAAACCCCGAGTAAATACATGCATATAGACTAAATGGGTTAGTGGGATGAGAGCAAAACATGCATTTAAAATGCTATTTACATGTAGTATGTATGACAATATAAACCTGTAATTTTTTCTTTCCAGGGATTTGGTTGAACTAAATATATTATTTTCTTTTCATGTTATTACATTTTATGCTGATCAAGTTTGGCTGTATCTTTTCAGGCTTACCGACTACACATTCTTTGTATGTTAAAGCTATAGAGGTATTAAATCTTAAGAAGCTAGCTAGTTAAATTCAGGTATGCTATCTAAGACAGGCTTCCATCTTCCATCGGCCTCATCCAAGCTTTCTTTATTTGTATGAGAAACCAAATCACTTACTGAAACTCCCCCCTTCCTCAACATCACCTCCAATTCTTGCTTAGTTATGACCAGCTTAATCCTCACAACTTCATTATTGCTTTCGGATTCTGCCTCTATTACTGGGTTCTTGTTGAATTCCACCAAAGGTACTGAAAGTGGCACTGAATGATACATCTTCCCCCTGACCATATGAGTTTCTTGCCGGAGATGCTGCACGACTGGAAGTACTTCTGGTAAGACCTGATGTACTTTTATGTGTTCTTTTTGTTCAGTGACATCCCACCCTGTTTGCATGACCTTGCTTTGTCGAATTATGCAATTTCCCATTTTTGCTCGTTTTTGTTTTCGTACCCAGAAGCACTGGCTAACAAGAGTTGCTGTTTTTAGTTTTCAAGTAAGGTTTTTGGATTAGATATCTGTTGTATTTATACAAAGAAACCAAGAGGATGCCCTTGTAGTTTCTGATTATTACAGAAAGGCCACGTAGATTCTTTGTTGGTGATCATGTTTGATCTTCTCATAATGACCTCTGAAATTCCATTTTTACGGTTGCTTAGTCAAATTGATCACTGAGCTATGCAATATAAAATTATATAGTAAAAGGGAAGCAAATATCTTACAAATTTACTGTTAGATTGATAATTTTCTTTGTACATTTTGTTTACTAATTTTACACTGCTGTTCTAAAGGGGAGCTTGATATGTTCACTTTTGCAGCTGGTAAAACTCGAACATGTTCCATTGCGATAGCGAAAAGAGAAGCAACCCGTGGGACCCCTGCCATCCTGGATGATGGTAACATTTTTTTATCCTTTTTCTTTATATTCAAATACCTTGTTGCTTTCTTAACTGGTTAAGTGGTTAAATTGGTCATCAATTTGCAGTATTAGTTGTTATTACTTGTTTGCATGTTATTGTGCCATAAATATGGTGATGAAAGTGGGTTATTGCCAGACACCAATGTTACAGTGATAAATCAGTTAGGATCTTATAGGGCCACTAAAGCTTTCTACCTAGTGGTTGACTTTCTTGTTTATGATCATGTTCCTTTAGCACTTGCTACATCTGACAACATTGACTATTTGCAAATCTCCCTTCGGGCAATAACATCAAAACCGTGTTTTGTGGGACTCTTATTCCTTGTTCATGGTGTCTGAATACTGTACTAGGACACACTGCCCGTAACTTCCAAGAAACAACCTCTTTGTTTGGTCGAGAAGAATAATCATGTTCATGAAATGGTCGGCCCTTAAAGCTATGGTTAACAAATTAGCTGATAAGCTAGTTGTTGGTTAATAAATTAGCTCATAGCCGATCAACCGGTCTTGTTAGATAAAAAACTAGCTGATAAGTTAGATGACAACGTAAATGACTTAAAATGGCATATTGAAAAATTAATTGGAAAAATATAAGGGGCATAGTTGGAAAAAATTGGAAAAAAGCCCCTTGAATTTATTGCAACACTACTTGAAGTAGCTTTTGAAAGAGCTAGTTTATGGCTAACCAAACATAGTTTTTTTAATAAGTTCAAAAAATAAACTAGCTTATGGTTGCCAAACATGCTTGAGAAAAAAACAAACGAAACCAAATGAGCCCAGTAATATCCCATCCGGAGGTGGGGTATGGCGGTGGATGTAAGCAGGCCTTTCCTCTATGGTCTACCCCGAAGACGAAGAGTAGAGCGGTTGTTTCCGTGAAAACCCCGTACTTGCAAAAAGTTTGTGTAGAAAAGAAGGCCTCCTCAAAAAATCTGAACCATTTGGAAGTAAAAAAAAGAATTGGCAAACGAAAAGAAGATTAGGGCGAGAGAAAAAAAGAAAAGAAGAGTAACATGCCTGAAAGACTTCCATAAAAGGTTATATTTTGAAGTTTTTGTAGCTTCAACAATGTGTTTGTCGATGTTATTTTAGGCATATATCCCAGTCATAGCCATTGAGTAGGCCGAGTTCAGCAAACTGTTTTGTTCATTTTTAGATTCGCTTGTTCTTCAAAAACACCTTCCCTAAAGTGGGCATACCTGTAGTAGTAAACTAGAGGTCTCTCTCCCTCTATGTTCCATTCTTGTTGGATCATAGCCCCAAATATATGTTGAGTATGTTTCTAAATCATGTCACACCCCAATTTATCAGGAATGAAATTTTGTCGCGTCCCAAAAGAAGAAAAAAAAGAGGTATAGCATTGGTGTGGAGTGGTCTTTTTTTTCCGGCTCTACTACATGATTTGTAGATCTACAGTTTGTGTACTAGTAAGATGAAATCAAACCTAATTCAGCGTACCATGCCTACTATACTCCTAAGGTTCCAAGCATTTTTTTTTCCTTATAATGTCCTCGTTGGTTTTGTTTTCGCCAGTAGTTTCCACATAAATCTCATGGTTACGGTGTCAATTTTCATTTCATTCATGCCATGGTATAACAATATATACAAAAGGGATTGTTGTGGGCTACCATATGAACATAAAAAAGCATAGGATATGAATAGGAGAAAGTTGGAATGCAAAACAAGAATTTTACAGAAACTTATGCCCAATAAAGACAAGTTTATATGAGGGGAAGAATGAATATGATTGCATCCACTTCCACAGGGGAATGAATATGGGTAGGGAGGGGTCTTTGTGCTAAGTGATGTTAACTTGACATATGCAATGATATAAGCAATACGAGGTTGTGGGTAGGAAGCTTTACTTTTTAGAATAATTATATACAGAATTCATCTGATTTATTCATTGCCCATCTTCAACTTTGATGAGCTCTTAAGGGGTCGTTTAGTTCGTAAAATGGAATTTGATGGAATTGGAATCCATAGAAGGAATTTGACTTTGAAGTAATCGGAATGAAATTTGACCACGCGTTTGGTTGGTAGGAATTGGATGGAATTCCATTCTTTCACTTAAGCCAAAAAATGATGAATTCCTTAATTTGTGGAATTCAATGATTCCATTATGATCAATATGCGAACCAAACAAAGGAATTGTAATTTGGTCAAAAGAATTATCCATTCCAATTCCTTTAAAATCCATGAACCAAACACCCCCTAACTTTTTTTTGGGGGGGGGGGGGGGAGGGGGTAATTTTTTTATATGTTGGAATTT
Organism: Arctium lappa; assembly: GCA_023525745.1. NCBI lineage: Eukaryota > Viridiplantae > Streptophyta > Magnoliopsida > Asterales > Asteraceae > Arctium > Arctium lappa. The sequence continues at coordinate 163,821,560 of CM042047.1, forward strand.
CTTTTTTAATAAATAATTAAATCTTACTTCAATGAGAAGTAATTTTTAATTCCTATAGGTTTGGGCGGTTGTTTGGTCAAGTAAGTCATGATGATATTAATATGCTAGAAGTTTGTACAAGAGATTGTGAATAAAGTCGGTTTATGTAGGAAATTTCCCGCTTCATTTTTTTAAGAAATAAAAGTTATTAGACGGTTTTTCTTTTTGTCAAGTTGTTAAGCATGCAAGGTATGCTTTTCTTTTCTTATCTTTGGTGCACGCCGAGTGAGCGCGTTTTTGTGCTTGTGGAATTTCGTAGGAGAAACTAGTCAAATGTCACGACGTACTTATTGCTACATCTAGAGTTTTTTTTCATTACAAGTCACTTTAATGCGTGTTAATTGTAATTCTTTAATCTTTTAGTTTTTAAATTGTGCAATGACTTTGTATCATATGATGTGGTTATGCATGTTGCAACTTCAAAAAATTAGTTTGTAAATCAGTTTTTTTTTCAATATCATGTCATAGATGAAAAACTATATATCTTTTTATAAGATGAAAAGAAGTTTGAAACTTATTTGAATGTAACATTCCATCCTTGCAGAAGTTTGTTATTGGGTATGTGATATTTTTTTTTGAGGATTGAAACAAATGGGGATTGTTGAAGGGAGCAAAAGTGAGTGAATGGTTAGTGTAGGTACTTGGAGGGGTTAAAGTGTAATATTCCAAGAAAGTGATGGTTAGGTGGCGTTTATTTTTTAAAAGGTCTGAAGTCTTATTTCATTTCTGATTAATAAGAGGTGGTGCTGAAGTCTGAAACCTGAATCAATAAGACTGTTTGTTTTTGTAACGTTTGGATGCGTCTTAAGAGAAAGGAGAACATATGAAATGGGGCGATATAAGAGATTTTAAGAAGTTAGGTCACCACTTCTTATTTAAGAGCCATTAAGAGGTTCTGAAAATTGAAAAAAAAAACCAAACAGTCTAAATGTCAAAAAATCAAAACGATTCAGACTTAAGAGTAATTAAGAGGTATTCTTAAAAAAAACAAACAACCCCTTAGTCTCACCTCACCTATGGTGGTGGTGGTGGAGTTTGGTGTGGTCAACCTTCCATTATCCTGTTTGATGTTGGAATGGAATTGGAATTGAAAATGGATGGAAATCCATGGTTAGGGTTGTTGCCTTTTCCCAGTTTATGTAAACATACAATTCAATCTTTTGTCTTCTAGATATACACAAAGAAAAGAGAGTGCAGAAAAACATAATCATCATAGATTTTCCTTTGATTGAGACTTTTTTTTACATCAACTAAAAGTCATGATATCAAATGCTTTTTTAACATGTTTAGCTACTTCATAAATATTTAAATGAACATCTATTACTTGCTAAATGTATATTTACTTATTAATTTCGATAGTATATATTAATATCTACTTTTTACATTTTTAATGTAAATTGTGATCTGATTTTAATATAATTAGATGCGTCTATAACAACACCTTTACCAGATGTATCAGTATCACTAAATGGCTAGCAAATGTTTCACCTTCTTGAATGTGATTTTGCCAAGCTTTATATTTTTAAGATATAAAGTCATATGGTATAATAAGAATGAATGTCATATTTTCTTATTTATTTAATACAGTTGATTCTTATTTTTTTGAAGAGGTGTGACATCAAGGAACGCCCTTTTTGCATAATTTTAATATAAGACTCATAAATTATAGTTATAATTTGTAATGTAAAATCAAGCACAATACATGCCTTTGTTAAACACTAGCAAAGTTTCATGCCTTTTTCTTTGTGATATTTCATGGCAACAACTTTAGACTAAAAGTTCATTTTTTTCCTGAAATTTTATGTTGCACTATATTCATTTTTTGGCTTGCGACGTAACCTTCACGAAAGCTTAGGAGTTATTTAGAATGATCTGAACGCTTTTGAGTACATATCTATTTTTGTATTAGCTATCAAGCATCATGGAATTTTTAATAATTTTTGATATCGATTTACTCACAATTTTTAAAAGAAAATACTCATTAGATTTTGAACGACTTTGAAGTGCAAGATTCTTTGATAGTTTTTATTAATTTTTTAGTTTCATTTAGTTGATCTTAAAATGATGTCTGTTGAAACCAACAAATAATAATATCTTAGTTTTTACAGGTGTTATTTCAAGATTAATTAAATGAGAAGTAAGTTTACTGAAAGAGTAATGTAAGATTTAATCATCCTAGTAAAAGAAAATCTTTGTGCAATATATGAGATGCTTTAGGGGAAAAATAGTTATGGTATAATTTCTGGTGTTGCAACATAATTACGGTAAGTGGAGGATCTTCAACAGATTCCCTATAATTTCTCTAAAATAGAAGTAAAAATCTCTAAATAAAAGTACAGTTTTATCATTCCAATGCACTTTTAAAAGAACTTTATATAAAATGTTGTTGGAGATGCTCTAATAGTTTAATCTCATTGGTGAGAATGAATAAAAAAAACAATTTCTCTTTTTTTCCATCAAGTTTTAGAGAATTCTCTAAACTTGGAGGTTTTTTTTCTTCTTGTATTTTCTATTTTAGAGAATAATATAAAGAATCTATATGCCTCTTTTTACGGTTTATTCGTAAGTTTTTCAGGAATTTATCCTTCGAGAATAAACCAAGGATTTGGTTCAAAAGAGGCAAATTATAGACGGAAATGGAGTCACGGTAAAAGTAAAGTACCAAGTGATAAACTTTCCAAGTCAAAACGTGGGTCAAGACATTTAAATTTTAAAAGTGCATTTTGGAAGCCCAAAACAGTGGCCAGCGTGAGTTATCAAGTTAGTTGGGTTGGCAAGTAAGTTTCAGTTTTCGCGAGAGTTATAGCACGAGTTAACTCACGGTATAACTAGCGCTGGCGGCCGGAAATCGCATTTTGGCTTTCTTTTCAGCTAGGATTTGGTTCATTCAACATTCTATCCTTAAGAGCAGCGGCAAGGGGCGATATTGGGTAACCTAGAGCGATTTTTCTATTGATCTTAGAGATGATTGAAGCGGAGAAATCATCGTGGATCGTGATATTGACAATGATCAAAGCATCGTTCGTGGGTATTGTGATTCAAAAAGGGAGTTTTACAGTTTTAGATTTTTGTTCAAGAGACTAATGTTTAGTTTGATTTTTTTTTAATTATTTTGGATTTGTGTTTTAACACCCCCAACATGAACTAATCTTTAGATGTTGGGGGTTGAATGAACTTTGGTTTGTAAGCATATGAACACAACATCTTGTGACTTTTATTAGTTTTTCCAATTAATGAAGCATATGAATTTAGAGTTTAATGCTTTTGTGAGTCTGTCTGACCAACTTTCAATTGATTTATTTGTTATAAATTAGATTCGAGAGAACCATCTTATAACTTGAGTTAAATTTGTATGCCTAAGGTGAAAAATTGGATAGAGATATACCAAGTAAACCTTAGTACTATTTTGCAATCTTATTCTTATTGAATTTCTGCACTTGTGTGGTGAGATCGAGAGATAAAACATGCGCTTTATTTCATATGCTTGGAGTTGTTAACGCAATCACATGTACACAATTTTGCCATTTTGTTTCTCACAAAATCATAATCATCTTACTCTAGGAATTATCTTAAACAAATTACTAATGTTATTCAGATGAGATGATATAACAAATACAACTAAATCTACAGAAATAATAAAATGGCTTTATTTTACATCATGTACGTGTTATAGCTATATGATGTATATATATTTTTTTAATATATAAATTATAGACCTGTCAATGATTGAGGTGAAATGTTTATCAAATGTGTAGAAAAAGAATATCGACATGACAATGTTATGAAACCTGTTTTACATGTTCATGACTGGAAATGCTCATGCATTCCTATTTATGTCAGAATTAGGTCAAATCATATATTAAAAATACAAAAAATAAGTCTTAATGTTGATGTACATGAAACAAAATTAATAGATAAACGCATATAAAACATATTTTAAAATATCATTTCAACACATACTATGATAATTTATATAATAATTTTAGGGTGTTGCTATCCCTACCCCTTCTATTAAAGAAGGTACGGATAGAATTCACCTAATTTTATTGATGGTTTGTAACCTTTTTATAATTTTAAATCAACTCCTTACTCCATTTAGAAAAATAATACAAAGAGTCTCTATCTTCTTTTGCCACCCCACTCCAAAAAAGTTAAGTTGAACGGAAAGGTACTTCACTTTCTTCCCGACAAAAATATCACTTTTTACCATAAAATTCCAATTTTAGATATGACTTCACTTATATATATATATATATAATAATAATAATAATAATAATAATAATAATAAAATAAGTTTTGTTGTTTGATATACATACAATAAGCAAATTGGTAAGGAGATATACATTTAACAAATTATATAACTTAGCCTACCCCTTTAGATGGGTATCCTTCAGATTTGTTATGCAAACCTTTTATTTCTTTTGTATTTATACATCACTTGTTTAAGCCAAAGCAAAACCAATTTCAAGATTTTTAACATATAATAATATGATAGAATGATTCTTTATTTATTTAAGTACAAATTCGTTTATGAAATGTTCTTTTGGTCAAGATAAATTTATATATATATTTTAGCAATATCAATACTAAATTTGTTGCAGAAATTTAATCAATCTGGATCAAGCAATGTTTTTATTGGACTGAAAGCGTATTTGTCACACGACAATATTGTTTTGTGAAACTTGTATTTACTCTTTTGTTTGGTTAACCGTTCTTCGAGAACTGCATTTTATGAGCTTTGTGATGTAACAACCCAAAACGAGCATAGCATAACATAAATTCAACTCCCAAAACGGGTCCCAATACAAGCATACGAAAAGAAAGATTAACATAGTTCACTATCACAACCGAACTTCTAAGGTTCACTACGAGCACCGCGTCTAAACCGATCATCACCGACTCCCTCTAGCTATCAACACTTTTCTTTCCATTTTGACGAAGCCCCAACAACTCCCTTACCTGAAAATGGTTTTAAGAAGATTGAAAACGAGGGTTAGAACGAAAGGTCTAGTGAATTCCCACCCCTCGGGTAGTTTAAAGTAAGGTAAGAAAATCAAGTCAAAATATTTAATTTACAAATACCAATCTCCGCATCTAACAAACCACGAACAAATCTGTAACCATGTTGGCAACATTTAATTGTGTAAATTTTCATCTACAATTTATGGATTGGGTATCATGTTCCACCCGTGTTGGGTATTTCTAGTTATAACGTGTTATCCGCATTTCATAAAATTGAGGGTCTCACCTTTTAAACAGTTTGGTCTGGTTAACAATTAACTCGATGTCTCTTTCGTACAAAATGCATAGTTATTGATAAACGAGTCATTTTCATAAATGATGCATATCATTTTTGAAAGATTATGATTTTATTCGCATCCTTCCTTTCTAAATGATTAAATTATATGTGTTGAAAACTCTTGAACTCACTAGGCATTAAGCCTAACCCTTTTTATTTGTCGGCATGTGCATCAGGTTCCAGTTGGGAGTGGGGTTCTAGCAGTTCTATGAAGCGTAGAGCCTTAGCTAGATACTAAAGTAAGTAATTGGTGAAGTCTTCCACAAGTTGGGGATAGTGACTATTTTTGGGTTTCAGTAGCACCCGTCCTTTTATAGTTTGTATGTAAAGATTAAATGTTTGTGTATTGAAGTTGAATCTAATTTGTGGTTGTAGATGATTCAATTATTGATGTATTTAGAAAATTTTAAATAAGTTGCTATTTCCAGGTTTTAGGGTGTTACTGTTACAAGTTGGTATCAGAGCTTAAGTTTGAGAGATTTAGGTATTGATTTTAGGATGCCTAGACTCAAGCTAGCGTTCTTATAAGCAAAGATAAGTGGAGTTGCACATTAGGAACCTTAAGATAAGATGTTTTGAGGTTGACCAAGTCGTTAGAAACGGAAAACTCGTCGAGGGTCGCAAGGATGATTATGCACGGTACGTTCATAATGGCACCTGGCCAGTGTCATGGTGAACCTACATGCTACATATGTATACTTGAACCACCTCGGGAGGATGACCGTTGGGGTAGCGAGAAGTTCCTAAGCGAGTTAGCTAAGGAAGGATTGATGTGCATATCAAGGTCACTTGGGAGTGATAGCTAAGTGCGAGGAGGTCACTAAGTTGATCCCCTTGGGTCGGAAATCTTGGTTGGATTAGATTCGTGAGTTTGTTAGACCGATTCTATCTCAAGGAGAATTCGTAGGTTTATCAAATTATTGAGATTTTGGCTTTAAGATGTGTGATGCATCCGGATGACAATAGCATGTCGGGTTATTGGGAAATGTAGTCCTATGATGCCAAGTGCCGATCAATTCCATGCACTAAATTTGTTTCTGAAATAAATTTGCATAAATTGTTTCTTATGTTCGTAAAACATAAAGTGTTTTGCATTATAAGGTTTTGGTAAAGCATGTAGCATTCATCAGATTTTGAACTGTGAGCTTAAGCATACATGAAATTGTTTTGTTGCACATAGTTGCAAATTGTTATAAAAAATCTCTTTATTTACGTCTCGTGTTTAACGCTATTTTCGGGTATTGTAATATCCATATTTTAATGTCATTTGGGGTACTGGGCAAGTAACTATGAGATTTTAACCTAGGCATTGGATCTCCTCCACGTATGTCAATGGTTTTAAAGGAAAGGTTATTCCTATATTTTGAGTAGGGATTTCTTGAGAATTTTTAGTTGTGCTAGTTTGCTAAATTTCATGGAGTGTTGTTTTGCGGTGTCCTTTTTGCGTGAGTTTTAATTTTTGCTCCATGATGACTTGCGAGTTATTTGGCGTCGTGTCCCACGTGGATTTTGTTAAATGTGTCATTTTACCTTTCATTGTATTAAAAGAGGAAACTCTTAATGTTTTAGCCATATTGTCGTTTTACATTCTTGTTGAGAAATGAAAATTTGTCACTGCATGATTTTAGCATTATTGAGTTTTGCAAGAATTCAGTTGGGTTTAGGGTGTCTCGTCCTACGTCATTTTGCGTTGCGTAAATAATTTTGAGAACATGTGCATATGTATCATTGTGTGCGTTAAATGTTGAATTTTATACAAATGTCATTCGTTGCATGCTTTTTGCATTTGGATTTAATTATAATGTCGGTGTATGTAAACATGAAAAAGATCTTCGTTATTTCAAACAAGACTTTTGTTCTGATCGTAATTCAATCATCCACTTTTTACTGATAGAAACTTCTGCAATGCATTTATCGAGTTAACGGCGTTTTTGTCGTTAAAACTTATGTTGGGGTCAAGTGTGTTTATCTTTTTGGCTTAAAGCCTAAACTCGGTTTGAAATCTCATTGACATTCCCATAATTCTTTTGAACTTTGGGGAAGAACTGTGGCATATAGAGTTGTTTATATCTTTATGTCTCAATGCCTTTCATTTAAAAGGGGCATAATTTTAAAATTTAGATTTTGAGTCCTCCTTTGAGTTGTACAAACCTATATTGCACGTGTTGTGGTGCAAAAACCTATTTTCACGTCTATAGTGTAAATTGTCGCGCATGTTTTATTATTATTCTTATTAACATAAGTGTTGCACAAATGGATTTTTGAAATAGTTTCATGTGCGCTGTGTTGTTAACCAATCTTAAAACCTATCGGTTGTACGGTAGGGTATTTTACCGCACGTCTAATCGTTTAACCGTTTATGTATTTGAAAGTTTTATAACATCGATTTGGCGTATTATTCGAAAAACCTTGAACTCATTAGGCCTATAGGTTTAACCCCCCTGTCATGGAAAGGAGTTGCAATTAAGGGACTAGGGGAGTCCTTGAGAATTGAAGCGTCGGATGATCCGACTTGCGGTCATTCTTGAATGTTTGAGGTTTTGGTTTGTGAATCTGCGCGTGTTTGTACTAATGGAAATAGTAGATTTAAGTCTTTTCAGTTAACTAAGGAAGTAATTTCATACCTCGGTAATCATGCGGGATGAAGTTTTAGGTGATTACCTGCGATTAGATTGGGTTTCGTTTTGGTGTTTTTGCTCGTCGGTGTGACACGGTTCAACCATCCCCGATGGTTCTCAATAAGCCATGGCGGATAGTCCTCCATGGAAAATGCAACAATCCATTTATATATATATATATATATATACATATAACTCACAGATACACATGCATAATAATAATATTAAACAAAATATTTCACCTTTTCCAACAATTACTCCTTTATGGAAAAACATGGTATAAACCAACATCTAAAATCCATTTCCAGTTGTATAAAGAGTTTGGATAAGGGAACTCACCTGGTAAGTTGAACTTTGGCACACATAAGCTAAAATCAGAAGGACCTAGCTCCTACATTTGTTAAATTATTCACGGTTAAAAATCTTACTGATAAGTCCCGAACCAACCCCTAGAAGGTTCATTCCCAAACCTAACAGATCTCGAGATTGTTGGAAACTCCCGATCCCTCTAAAAAGTCTAAATCCCGAAATAAACCCAACCAAAGTTGGGCCACGGGCCGCCTAAACTGGCATGTCGCCCGCGTCTCGACTAGCGCCGCCCGGGACAACCCGGGTCTGGTGTTTAGGTAAATCTCGGTTGGAGTCGGGTGACGAACTCCCGGTTCCCCGGTTGAGTCCCGGGTGATCCCGGTTGTTTGGTTTCCAGGTGGATCCCCGTTTCAAGGTCTCCGGGGTGAAGCCCGGGTTGGGACTCCCTAGTCGATCCCGGTTGGACTCTCCCGATTGATCCGGGGTTGGGATCTCCCAGTTGATCCCAGTGTAGGCGACACTCCTGGGTCAAGGATTATCGGCGATGAACATCACCCTTCGATTATCTTTTCGGTCGATCCCTAACAACAGAGTTGCTAACTCGATTATCAAACCCTTAATCATTGATTTTCTCAAGATTCCAAGTCTAATGTAGATTTAAATAATAACCCAATATCCAATACATATTCTCATACATCATACTTCTTAGGATAAAAATCAAAACCAAGGTATTATTCCAAATCGATTAAGGTTACTTAAACTAGACAAAGTTTAAAGAATTACCTGTTGAAGGAGAATCTCTACTAGATGATGCTTTGAATACCAAGAACAATCTTCAATGAATCAAATCTCAAATAAAAATCCTCCACCCCTTTCTCTCTACGTCGCACATACACCAAAGTTTTTTGCCAAAATGGAAAGGTTCTAGGGTTTTGTATTAAGCCTAATTTTCTTAAGGGTCCTCCAACTTTCTTTTATTTACACAATTGACCATTACTTAAAACTTTCAATAGGAAAAAGGAATTACGATCATTACATGTGAAAACCACAATACTTATTGAGATGAAAATATGTAACACCCGCTATTTTGGGGTTGGGTGAAAAGTTGACTTTTACCCGAAGTTCAAGGGGGTAAAATGTAACTTGGGTAATATAAATATAAATCAGATTTCAGATATTTTCTAAAATATCATAATCTGTCTTCTAAGAAACTAGAGAGAGAGAGAGAGGGAAGCAGGAAGAAGGGTCGTTCGGTTTTTCTCCAAATCAAGGTACGAATCTAGCTTAATGCTTTGATCTGAATGCTTTTAGCCGTGTAGAATCTCGTTGTGAAGGTTTTAAACCGTTCCATTTTGAGATCTGAGTATTTCTCATTTTGGATCTGGGTTCTGCGTCGACTGTTCTTGATGAACAAGACGAACGAACTTGTTAAGACCGAGAAGATGGATTCGACCGGTGTCGGGTTCGACCGGTGTTGGGTTCAACCGGATTTGGTACTCGACCGGTACTGTGTTTTGGCAGTGGGTTATGTTCGTATTCCAGAGTTGTAGGTCAATAAGTTATCTTTATTATTGGCTTACTGATTTAACGGTGTTGTCATAGGTAGCATTCGTAAGAAACAGTCTTTAAGCAGGAAGAAATCTGAGGTGAGTCCTTTAAACTAAATCAGTCTGTAATTCGAAAGCTATATGATAAATGTATTTATGTAAATGGAAAACCTTGTTTTAAAATATGGCTTATTGTTGTTGGTTGATACCTTCTAAAAATCCCATCTTTTTAAAGAATCAAGATTATGGAATTAAATCATTGTTCATATGAATTGCCTGTATATTTGATTTAATATGAGTATGCTCTGAAATGACATGCTTTGGCTTTGAGTCTTAGTGCAATGGATCCATAGGCACGGTGTCCCTATGTCCCCTGTTTTGGGCATTTGGTTCACATTTTAGCACGGGATAGGCATCAGGTTGCCATGATAAGTAAGGTGTGGGCCTATACGGTCGGGCAGCGTCTCATGGTGCAGTAAGGTGTAATCCCATTTTGTGCTTGAGTTCCCCCTGTTTTGGGAACTCTCAAGGATAGATCCAGAGGGGTTGACTTGAATGTTTTGAGCAACAGATCTAGAGGGGTTGAGCTCGTTATGTGATTTGGTGTTACTTATACCATGTTTAATCACTAATGGTTTGTTTGATTTCTTGACTTAGCTCATGGATATACTCCCCGCATGTCGTCATTTGGGTTTAGTACTCCCTTTTTATTTGGCTTGTTCTCACTAGGCTTTAGCCTAACGCTTGCTCTTGGTCGTCATGTTGGCAGGTTATCTTAGCGGTGGGGCTCGTCGGGACTGAGGGAGCGACCTTGGGGTCGTGAGTGATTCTTTTGAAGATACATTTTGGAAGTATAGCGACACCGTCCCTAATCTAGATAATATTGTAGATTAATAGGTTGTCGTTTTATGCTTCATTTATCTACCACATTAATGTCTGCTCTATACCCCGTTGGGATGATTTGTATATTGGAATTGTTGCACCTTATTCCGCAAGTTAGTCTTTTGCTGAATCCTTTTTCGAAATTTTATTTTCGCAAAATTTCAAGGGTGTTACAAAATACTTTGGTTGTTTGACATAAATCAGTCATAATCTCCTCATCTAGCAGTAAAAATCCCTTTGCTTGGTCTTGTCATTATCCCATATGACATTTTATCATGATCTTAGTAGCTTGATAAGAAGAAGATGCTGTCCAACTATTCATCTCGCTCGAAGATGGGCATTGAGACTTCATTCACATGATACCCACAAGCAATGGGGCTAAATTCTCCAAAAAAAGTCATAATTGTCTGATACTTCTCTTAAAACCGTGTTCAAATAAAATATGAAATTATCTTACTTATAAGTTAAAATGTCAATCATAAAAACACAAAACAACTGAAAAGATCATTTACAAAAAAAAAATGCATTCCATTTAATGTAGTGTGGCCACAACATGAGAGCATCTCCAAGAGATTATCCAAAATGGAGAAAAGTGATATTTTAAATATTTTAGCCTTTTTTTTTTGCTCCAATTCTTCGAAGCGTCCTCCAAAATAGATAAGTATGAAAGAGAAGCTAAAAATAGGTACGAGAATGGGCCCCGACCCGTTGGGGAACCCGACCGACCCGTCCCAGTCGGGGATGGGGATTCCCCGCTAAACCGAGGATGGGGACGGAGACGAGTATCGCACTCTCCGCCCCGTCCCTATTATATTTTAACTAATATTTAAATATATATTATTTAGTTAAACTAAATCGGTAATTCATAATTTTTTATTTCCTAACTAGATTTAGAATATAAAATTATTGGATGTTACTATGTATTTTGAATGTCAAATCAAAATACAATTACTTGATATGGTTTTGGATATTACTCAATATCTTTTGGTACATGTGACGTTAAGTTTTTTCTTTTCTTTTCTAGATTAGGTTGAACTTCTTTTGGTTTTAGGTTATTAATTATTATATGATGTTGGTTTTTTGTATTAAATTAAATTTCTTTCGATTTTAAGCTTATTAGAAATATGTGAGATCTAAACATGTGCGATGTCTCATATATTCGATTTAAATAGCTTACATAAACGTGAAGAAAAAATCATCGATTCCCCGTTGGGGATCCCCATTCCCCATTGGGGATGAGGATGGGGATGTGATCGTATTCCCCGGCGGGGATGGGAATTGAGGTCCCCGCCCCGTTCCCATGCCTAGCTAAAAAAAGCTCCAAAATTTAAGAACTCTTCAAAAATGATTCTTAAGTGAGAGATATGTTTTTTTTAATTGTTTTTGTTAGAAGATGAATATGATTGAAGAACACGATGAATATGCTGAAGGTTTGAAACCTCGATATATTGATTGAGAGAAAACGTACAATGGGAAAAGGTAAATTATGAATAATCCTTAACCTAGACTACACAATACAACATATATATATATATATATACGTAGACTAAATGGGCTTGGGCCCTATACTGACATGAGCCTGGGCCCTCTATATACATTAACATTCCCCCTCAAACTCAATTAGGAGAAGAATGAACCAGATGGAGTTTGGAAACGAGATCACGAAACCGTCCTGGTAAATGAGCTTTCGTGAAAATATCAGCCGGTTGATCAAGAGTCGAAATAGGAAGAAGCTGAATAGTCTTACGAGTCACATGTTGGCGAACAAAGTGACAGTCAATTTCAATATGCTTCGTTCGCTCGTGGAAGACATCATTGTGAGCAATCTGAATGGCACTGTAGTGGAGGAAACAGTGCGTGTGAGTAATGTGCTGGGTGGAGGACCCGATCACATTCCTCGACGCAATTTGGAGGCCGTAGAGCCTATTATCGAGGAAGTAACGACAGAGACGAGAATGATGGATCGTATGATGTTGGCCATGAATAGGGCCATGGCGCAACAGCAGGAGGTATTCTTGAAACTTCTCGAGGACCGAGACGCTAACAACCGCAGGCCCGAAACGGTTGGCGAAAATGTGATTGTTGTAGGATCCGGGGGTACTGGACCTGTAATTTCCCCTGTGGTGACTGCAACCCTGGGTGTCAGTCGAGCGGCGCGGACTTGCACGTTCAAGGCTTTTCTGGGTTGCCGACCACCAGAATTTAAAGGCTCGGACAATCCCTTAGATTGTATGGCCTGGGTTCGAGAGATGGAGCAAGCTTTTCGCTCAAGCGAATGTGGGGAGGAACAGAGGGTTATTTTTGGTTCCCGAATGTTGCGGGGAATAACTCTTACTTGGTGGGATGTGTACTCTGCTTCGCTGGAGCCAACTGTTCCGGACCAATTATCTTGGTCTACTTTCAAAGAGAAACTGCTAGAGGAATACTGTAATGAGCGGTCATTAGACCGAATCAAGGATGAATTTCAGAACTTGAAGAAGGGAAGTATGTCTGTGAAGGTGTACAACCGTCTCTTCATGGACAAGCTGGGTTTTGTGGGACGTCTGGTCCCGACGGAGAAAGATAAGATCAAGGCTTACATCAAGGGCCTCCCATCGGACATGATGTCAATGGTGCGAGTAACAAAGACCTCCACCCTTCGGGAGGCAATGGAAGAAGCTCAGCTTATGGAGGATGCTTACAGTCTCGACAGAGATCAAAGTGGTCGCCAAGTCGAGAAGAGGAAATGGGAGGGAAGCTCGATGCCCTTAAAGAAAACCTTTTATGCCAACAACAGCAATCAGCGAGGAGCCGATCCTAGGCGTGATGCCAAGTGGTGCTCCAAGTGCCGAAGCAAGCATTTCGGCCCATGCAACTTTGTTCCCGGGATGTGCTACAAATGCGGGAAGATGGGTCACACATTCCGAGATTGCCCTCTCAAGGGGCAATTATGCTTTGAGTGTAAGGAACCGGGGCACGTAAGGGCGGAATTCCCGAAGATCAAGACTGGGGGTTTAGGCGGGAAGAAGATGGAACCTCCACGGTCGACCGGAAGGGCTTTCCAGATGTCATCAGAGGAAGCTAAAGCATCGACTGATGTGGTGTCGGGTACGTTCTTTCTAAATTCTGTACCTACACGTGTGTTATTTGATTCTGGTGCTAGCTACTCGTTCATATCTGATTTGTTCTATCAAAGGCTTGCTATGTCTAAAAGTTTGCTAGAGAATGCTGTTGTGGTAGAATTAGCAAATGGAGGTCAAGTTCTAATTCATAATATCATTAGAGATTGCACCTTAGAGCTTAAGGGAAAGAAATTTCCCATTAACTTATTACCTATGCAAATTGGCGGATTTGACGTGGTGGTGGGCATGGACTGGTTATCTAAGAACCAGGCCGAAATCGTATGTTCCAAGAAAATGATTTGCTTACCTGTGGTAAACGGAGAAGCGACTATAATCTACGGCAAAGGAAAGAAAGGCGTTGTAGCGATTATTTCAGTGATCAAAGCTAGGAAGTGTTTGGCGAAAGGATGTTCATCTTTCTTGGCTTATGCCATCGATACCAAACTCGACCAACGGAAGTTGGAAGATGTTCGGGTGGTACGCGAGTTTCCCGATGTGTTCCCGGAAGACTTGCCCGGGCTGCCGCCCGATCGTGTTGTGGACTTTCGTATTGACCTCATTCCCGGAGCGGCTCCAATTGCTCGAGCTCCTTATCGTTTGGCTCCTACCGAAATGCAAGAGATGGTGGTTCAACTCCAAGACCTTATCGAGAAAGGTTTCATCCGACCGAGCTCGTCGCCTTGGGGAGCTTCGGTTCTGTTCGTCAAGAAAAAGGACGGTGCAATGAGAATGTGTATCGACTACAGGGAATTGAACAAAGTGACGGTGAAGAACAGGTATCCACTTCCAAAAATCGACGACCTGTTCGATCAACTTCAGGGAGCGGGTTGTTTCTCGAAGATTGACCTTCGATCAGGGTATCACCAAGTGAAGGTAGCAAAGAGCGACATCCCAAAGACGACATTTAGAACTCGCTATGGGCACTACGAGTTTCTGGTGATGCCATTCGGCCTAACTAACGCACCGACAATATTTATGGACTTGATGAACCGAGTGTGTCGACCGTTTCTCGACAAATCGGTAATCGTGTTCATCGACGACATCCTAGTTTACTCCAAGAATGAAGAAGAACATGAGCAACATCTCCGGGATGTGGATGTTTTAAGACGAGAAAGACTTTACGCGAAGTTTTCAAAGTGTGACTTTTGGCTTCCAGAGGTTCAATTTTTGGGGCATATAGTTTCAAAGGAAGGAGTAAAAGTGGATCCCGCAAAGATTGAGGCGATGATAAATTGGGAACCTCCCAATAATCCGTCGGAAATCCGAAGTTTCCTAGGTTTGGCAGGGTACTACCGGAGATTCATTCAAGATTTCTCGAAGATAGCCTCGTCGTTGACGACCTTGACCCGGAAGAACGTGAAATTTGTGTGGACCGAGAGACAAGAAGAGGCGTTCCGCACCTTACAGAAGAATCTTTGTGAAGCTCCTATCTTATCCTTACCCGACGGGACGGAAGATTTTGTGGTGTACAGCGATGCGTCGAAGATGGGTTTGGGTTGTGTCCTGATGCAAAGAGGGAAGGTGATCGCTTACGCATCAAGGCAGCTTAAAGTGCACGAAGTCAACTACCCTACTCATGACTTGGAATTGGCATCAGTGGTGTTTGCACTGAAATTGTGGCGGCACTACCTTTATGGTACGAAATGCACTCTTTATACTGATCACAAGAGTCTGAAGCATATCTTTGATCAGAAGGAGCTGAACATGAGGCAACGGAGATGGTTAGAGTTGTTGAAGGATTATGACTGCGTGTTGCTCTACCATCCGGGTAAGGCAAACGTTGTTGCCGACGCTTTGAGTCGGAAAGTCAGCGGAGGAAATCCTCGTGTTAACTTTACACAGATTGAAATAACTTCAACCCTCATTGACAGAATCAAGGAATCGCAAGCCGAAGCCTTGCTAGAGGAAAATCTCAAAGGAGAAGTCATGGCAAAACAACATCTTCTGTTGACTGAAGATAGTCGAAGAGTGAAACTTTTCAATGGGCGAATTTGGGTGCCTAAGATTGGGGGTAATAGAGAACTTCTTCTCGAAGATGCCCACAAGTCAAAATACTCCATTCACCCGGGAAGCACGAAAATGTATAGAGATTTGAAATTGCATTATTGGTGGCCAATCATGAAGCTCGATGTGGCGCGCTATGTGGAACAGTGTGTGACTTGTTTGCAAGAGAAGGCTGAACACCAAAGACCCTACGGAAGTTTGCAATCCTTGGAAATTCCAGAATGGAAATGGGAACACATCACGATGGATTTCGTGACAAAGCTACCAAAGACCTTGAAAGGTCACGACGCCATTTGGGTTATAGTTGACCGCTTGACCAAAAGAGCACACTTCTTGGCCATGCAGGAGACCTTGTCAATGGATAAATTGGCGAAGTTGTACATCGACGAAGTAATTTCCCGACACGGTGTGCCGCTATCTATTGTCTCTGATCGGGATAGTCGGTTCATGTCACATTTTTGGGATGGTTTACAAAAGGAACTAGGTACACGTGTGAAGTTGAGCACGACCTACCATCCTCAAACTGACGGCCAAAGCGAGAGGACAATTCAGACCCTGGAAGTCATGTTAAGATCATGTGTGATCGACTTTGGGGGTAGTTGGGATACGCACCTGCCTTTGGTAGAGTTCGCGTACAATAATAGCTACCACTCGAGTATAGGAATGGCACCGTTTGAAGCATTATACGGTCGCAAGTGTCGAACTCCCGTATGTTGGCTCGAGGCGGGGGAAAAGCAGTTCGCCGGACCTGAAATTGTGCAAGAAACGGCGGACAAGGTCAAAGGCATCCGCGAACGTATGAGGGCGGCCCAAGATCGACATAAAAGTTATGCCGATAAGAAAAGACGGCCAATGGAATTCCAAGTGGGAGATCGGGTTATGTTGAAGGTGTCCCCTTGGAAGGGAATTATTAGATTTGGAAAGTGTGGGAAGTTGAGCCCCCGTTTCCTTGGACCGTTCACTGTGACTAAGCGGGTAGGAGTTCAAGCTTATCAACTGGAACTTCCACCAGAGATGAAGGGAATTCATAACACGTTTCACGTGTGCTATCTACGGAAGTGTCTAGCAAAGGAGGAGAGTGTCATCCCACGCTCCGAGATCAGAATGGATGAGGGAAATCGTTACGTTGAAGAACCTGAGGCGATTTTGGAAAGGAAGACGAAGAAGCTTCGTCACCGGGAAGTCACAATGGTCAAGGTTCAGTGGAAGCACCATCGAGGTGCCAATGTGACTTGGGAAGCGAAAGAGGACTTGAAGCGGAGGTACCCTCACCTCTTTCCATAACCGAGATTTCGAGGACGAAATCTTCTCCAAGTTGGGGAGGATTGTAACACCCACTATTTTGGGGTTGGGTGAAAAGTTGACTTTTACCCGAAGTTCAAGCGGGTAAAATGTAACTTGGGTAATATAAATATAAATCAGATTTCAGATATTTTCTAAAATATCGTAATCTGTCTTCTAAGAAATCAGAGAGAGAGAGAGAGAGGGAAGCAGGAAGAAGGGTCGTTCGGTTTTTCTCCAAATCAAGGTACGAATCTAGCTTAATGCTTTGATCTGAATGCTTTTATCCGTGTAGAATCTCGTTGTGAAGGTTTTAAACCGTTCCATTTTGAGATCTGAGTATTTCTCGTTTTGGATCTGGGTTCTGCGTCGATTGTTCTTGATGAACAAGACGACCGGACTTGTTAAGACCGAGAAGATGGATTCGACCGGTTTCGAGTCCGACCGGTGTTGGGTTCGACCGGTGTTGGGTTCGACCGGTGTCGGGTTCGACCGGTGTCGGGTTCGACCGGATTTGGTACTCGACCGGTACTGTGTTTTGGCAGTAGGTTATGTTCGTATTCCAGAGTTGTAGGTCAATAAGTTTTCTTTATTATTGGCTTACCGATTTAACGGTGTTGTCATAGGTAGCATTCGTAAGAAGCAGTCTTTAAGCAGGAAGAAATCTGAGGTGAGTCCTTTAAACTAAATCAGTCTGTAATTCGAAAGCTATATGATAAATGTATTTATGTAAATGTGGAAAACCTTGTTTTAAAATATGGCTTATTGTTGTTGGTTGATACCTTCTAAAAATCCCATCTTTTTAAAGAATCAAGATTATGGAATTAAATCATTGTTCATATGAATTGACTGTATATTTGATTTAATATGAGTATGCTCTGAAATGACATGCTTTGGCTTTGAGTCTTAGTGCAATGGATCCATAGGCACGGTGTCCCTATGTCCCCTGTTTTGGGCATTTGGTTCACGTTTTAGCACGGGATAGGCATCGGGTTGCCATGATAAGTAAGGTGTGGGCCTATACGGTCGGGCAACGTCTCATGGTGCAGTAAGGTGTAATCCCATTTTGTACTTGAGTTCTCCCTGTTTTGGGAACTCTCAAGGATAGATCCAGAGGGGTTGACTTGAATGTTTTGAGCAACAGATCTAGAGGGGTTGAGCTCGTTATGTGATTTGGTGTTACTTATACCATGTTTAATCACTAATGGTTTGTTTGATTTCTTGACTTAGCTCATGGATATACTCCCCGCGTGTCGTCATTTGGGTTTAGTACTCCCTTTTTATTTGGCTTGTTCTCACTAGGCTTTAGCCTAACGCTTGCTCTTGGTCGTCATGTTGGCAGATTATCTTAGCGGTGGGGCTCGTCGGGACTAAGGGAGCGACCTTGGGGTCGTGAGTGATTCTTTTGAAGATACATTTTGGAAGTATAGCGACACCGTCCCTAATCTAGATAATATTGTAGATTAATAGGTTGTCGTTTTATGCTTCATTTATCTACCACATTAATGTCTGCTCTATACCCCGTTGGGATGATTTGTATATTGGAATTGTTGCACCTTATTCCGCAAGTTAGTCTTTTGCTGAATCCTTTTTCGAAATTTTATTTCCGTAAAATTTCAAAGGTGTTACAAAATACTTTGGTTGTTTGACATAAATCAGTCATAATCTCCTCATCTAGCAGTAAAAATCCCTTTGCTTGGTCTTGTCATTATCCCATATGACATTTTATCATGATCTTAGTAGCTTGATAAGAAGAAGATGTTGTCCAACTATTCATCTCGCTCGAATATGGGCATTGAGACTTCATTCACATGATACCCACAAGCAATGGGGCTAAATTCTCCAAAAAAAAGTCATAATTGTCTGATACTTCTCTTAAAACCGTGTTCAAATAAAATATGAAATTATCTTACTTATAAGTTAAAATGTCAATCATAAAAACACAAAACAACTGAAAAGATCATTTACAAAAAAAATGCATTCCATTTAATGTAGTGTGGCCACAACATGAGAGCATCTCCAAGAGATTATCCAAAATGGAGAAAAGTGATATTTTAAATATTTTAGCCTTTTTTTTTGCTCCAATTCTTCGAAGCGTCCTCCAAAATAGATAAGTATGAAAGAGAAGCTAAAAATAGGTATGAGAATGGGCCCCGGCCCGTTGGAGAACCCGACCCACCCGTCCCAGTCGGGGATGGGGATTCCCCGCTAAACCGAGGATGGGGACGGGGACGAGTATCGCACTCTCCGCCCCGTCCCTATTATATTTTAACTAATATTTAAATATATATTATTTAGTTAAACTAAATCGGTAATTCATAATTTTTTATTTCCTAACTAGGTTTAGAATATAAAATTATTGGAGGTTACTATGTATTTTGAATGTCAAATCAAAATACAATTACTTGATATGGTTTTGGATATTACTCAATATCTTTTGGTACATGTGACATTAAGTTTTTTTTTCTTTTCTAGATTAGGTTGAACTTCTTTTGGTTTTAGGTTATTAATTATTATATGATGTTGGTTTTTTGTATTAAATTAAATTTCTTTCGATTTTAAGCTTATTAGAAATATGTGAGATCTAAACATGTACGATGTCTCATATATTCGATTTAAATAGCTTACATAAACGTGAAGAAAAAATCATCGATTCCCCGTTGGGGATCCCCATTCCCCATTGGGGATGAGGATGGGGATGTGATCGTATTCCCCGGCGGGGATGGGAATTGAGGTCCCCGCCCCGTTCCCATGCCTAGCTAAAAAAAGCTCCAAAATTTAAGAACTCTTCAAAAATGATTCTTAAGTGAGAGATATGTTTTTTTTAATTGTTTTTGTTAGAAGATGAATATGATTGAAGAACACGATGAATATGCTGAAGGTTTGAAACCTCGATATATTGATTGAGAGAAAACGTACAATGGGAAAAGGTAAATTATGAATAATCCTTAACCTAGACTACACAATACAACATATATATATATATATATATATATATATATATATATATATATATATATACGTAGACTAAATGGGCTTGGGCCCTATACTGACATGAGCCTGGGCCCTCTATATACATTAACATTCCCCCTCAAACTCAATCAGGAGAAGAATGAGCCAGATGGAATTTGGAAACGAGATCACGAAACCGTCCTGGTAAATGAGCTTTCGTGAAAATATCAGCCGGTTGATCAAGAGTCGAAATAGGAAGAAGCTGAATAGTCTTACGAGTCACATGTTGGCGAACAAAGTGACAGTCAATTTCAATATGCTTCGTTCGCTCGTGGAAGACATCAATGTGAGCAATCTGAATGGCACTGTTGTTGTCACACCACAATGAAGTTGGAGACTGTTGAGGAGCCCCCATGTCAGAGAGTAGCCAGCGTAACCACACAAGTTCTTGAGCCGTGTCAGCTAGTGCTCGATACTCAGCTTCAGTACTGGACCGAGCTGTGAGAGATTGTTTCTTGCTTCGCCAGGATATAAGAGAGTCGCCAAGAAAGAAACAGTAGCCAGTAGTGGAGTGACGATCAGTCATGTCACTGTCCCAATCAACATCAGAGAAACCTCGCAAAGTCAACGATGAGGTTGATGGAAAATGAAGACCATGAAACATGGTCCCTTTTAAATATCGAAGAATGCGCAGGACAACAGCGTAGTGATCAGAACAAGGTGCCGACATGAACTGACTGACAGTATGAACAACATAGGCAATATCAGGGCGAGTCACTGTCAGATAGACCAGTGACCCCACCAGCTGGCGATATAAAGTAGGATCACGCAGAGGAGGACCAGCATTTGGAGCCAAATGAAGGTTGTGCTCAAGAGGAGTGGATGTTGTTTTGTTGTCAGTAATCCCAGCTTTTGACAAAAGATCTGAGGTGTATTTGGCTTGACACAGATAAATTCCCGATGGATCGGAGAGCACCTCAAGACCAAGAAAATAGTGTAAAGAACCAAGATCCTTCATTTCAAAACAGGAGCTAAGAGATGACTTCAGATTGGCTATGCCTGTAGAGTCACTGCCAGTAATAATCATATCATCCACATACAAGAGAAGTAAGATTGTGCCAGCCTAAGTGGCCCGAGTAAAAAGTCCTGAATCATAGTTGCTGGGTGAGAAGCCCAGAGAGGTGACTGTGGAACTGAATTTCTCAAACCAAGCTCGCGGAGCTTGCTTGAGACCATAAAGCGCCTTCCAAAGACGACAAACATGACCTTGTGGAAGTCGAACGTCTGGAGGAGGTGTCATATAGACCTCCTCAGATAAATTACCGTTTAAAAAGGCATTCTTAATATCCATCTGAAAGAGAGGTCATTGTTTGGTAGATGCGATGGCAAGAAGACTGCGAACAGAAGTGACTCGAGAAACAGGTGCAAAAGTCTCCTCATAACCGATACCGTACTCTTGTTTGAAGCCATTGGCCACAAGACGAGCTTTGTACCGATCAATAGAACCATCAGATTTGGTTTTGATCTTGAACACCCATTTGGAGCCAATGGGTGACTTGCCTGATGGAAGAGGGACAGATTCCCATGTCTGAGCTTTGTCAAGTGCCTGAAGTTCCTCATCCATAGCTTTCTACCAATCAGGGTTAGAGTAGGCTTCCTTGTAGGAAGTAGGTTCGTGATTTGACAGCATAGTAGCATAAACATGATAATCACGAAGATGAGAAGGAACTTGTCTTACCCGTTCTGATCGTCTGACATTCTGAGATTGAGAAGTTCCAGGAGCCAAAGACTCAGCAGGCAGCTCAGATGTTAGCGATGCGGAAGGAACAGATGATTGAGGTGGATCAGGAACACTAGAAGAGGTAGGCTGTGTAGAGGCAGGAGACTCTGAAGTAGATGCAAATTCGGAAGGGGTTTGAACAATAGGCGGAGACAAAGTGATGTCAGATTGGAGTGAGTCCAATGAGACAGAGGCATCTGTAAATAATGGAGCGATGAAGGTAGGGAACTCACGAAACTTGGATATGGAAGAAAAAGGAACATGTTCCCAGAAAGTAACATGTCGAGATATACGAAGACGCTGGGAGATAGGATCCCAGCAGCGATAACCCTTGTGCTCAATGCCATATCCAAGGAAGCAGCAAAGCCTGGAGCCAGGTTCAAGTTTGGTATGTTCATGATATTGTAATTGAACAAAACAAGCACTGCCCCAAACTTTTAGAAGTTCATAGGCAGAGGTGACCTCATAAAGAGCCTCATAAGGAGACTTGTTATTAAGGATGGGAGTAGGGTGACGATTAATGGTATAAACGGCGGTGAAAGTAGCTTCCCCCCAAAAACATTCTGGACATTTAACAGAGATGAGAAGAGTGCGAACCGTATCAAGAATATGACGGTGTTTGCGTTCGACATGACCATTTTGAGGAGATGTGCCAGGACAGGAGTACTGAGAGAGAGTCCCCTGAGATTGAAGAAAGGAGAGAAGAGATGACTCTTTGTATTCCATAGCATTGTCAGCTCTAAGAATCTTTATGGATTTTGAGAACTGGGTGTAAATCATCCGGGTAAACATAATATAAATTTTGGGTAGTTCCGAACGATGTTTCATTAGATATATCCATGTGAAACGTGTATGGTCATCAATAAAAATAACAAAGTATCGAGCACCCCCCATGGATGGATGTGGTGTTGGTCCCCATACATCAGAATGAATAAGATCAAAAGAAGAAGTAGAACTAAACTCAATCATTTCAAAAGGTAAGGCATGATGTTTGTCAAGTTTGCAAGATAAACAAGAAATATTGTCATTTGATACACAATTTCCTAACACCCCTAAATGAGCTAATGATTTTATTCTGGCTAGAGATAAGTGACCCAGCCGGGCATGCCACAACTCAAAGGAAGAAGGGCTGGAAACTGAGGCAACAAGACTAGAAGAGGGCAATGGAAGACGCAGGTAGACCACTTCAATCATCCGTCCAACTTTACGGCCGAGTCCAAGGATCTGCTTGGTCTTTGGATCCTGTACAACACAACCAGAAGAATGAAACAAAATGATCAAATTAGATTCAAGAAGCTGCGCAATCGAAACTAAGCTCAGAGATAGCTTCGGAACATTTAAAACATCCGGTAATTGTATATGAGGAGTGGAAACGTTTCCACTAAAAGATACCGGTAGACCAGTGTTATCAGCAGTTCTTACTGACGTAAATTGCTGAGGTGGTTTCTTAGAGATGAAACCATCAGGGCAAGGTGTCATATGATTGCAACACCCAGAGTCAAAATGCCATACGTTACCTGATGCAGCTGAGTGAGGAGAATTCATACCCATAGCACCAGACATGATCTGCTCCATGAGTTCCTGATTGCGACGCATCAGTTCCATTAGGTCAGGTGAGGAGGCTGTAGAAACCTCAGTATCAGCAATGGTAGGTCCAACAACAGCGTGCGTCCGGTTCTGAGAGCCAGTGTGCTTTGAGTTCTTAGGACAGTCAGACTCATAATGGCGCGGATGAGTGATACCACACCTACGGCATTTGCGAACAGGACAATCAAGGAGAAGATGAGTAGTAGAGTGGCAAAAAGCACATTCGGATGGGTTTGTCTTTCCCACAGATTTAGACTGGTTGCTGTTGGTCCATTTACCCTTGGACTTGGGATGAGACGTGTAAAGAACGCTATCAGTAGCAGGCACCGGTGAACGCATGTGAAGACGAGTTTCTTCACTGAGCAATTCTGAGATGGCTTCTTCAAGAGTGGGTAGGGGTTGCCTATGAAGAAGCGAAGCACGAACATTCTCAAATTTGTCTGTAAGCTCCATCAAAATGGTGATCAAATGTAGCTGGTTGAAGTAAGCTGTGAACTGTTGAGCCGTTTCATCAAAGATCTGTGGTGCTCCAAGACTGATATGATCTCTGAGAGACTGCATTTCAGAGATATAAGAGTTTATGGATTGATCAGATAGCTGGCGTTTGTTCTGAAAAGTGGTCCACAGTTGATACTGATGAGACAGACCCGATGATGTGTATCTCTTGGCAAGGAGATCCCAGAGACTTTTGGCGGTGACATAGCCAAGAAATTGTTGGTTGAATTCGGGAGTAGTGGAGGCATTAATAAAGCCCAGAATACGAGCATTATTGATGTCCCACTCATTCATGCGTTTTGCAAAGTCAACAACATTTTCATTGGCTTCCTGAACCGGAGCTTTGGATGCACCAGTAACATAGGTGTAAAGGCCATGAGATTTTAACAGAATTGTCATATGATGATGCCAGAGAATGTAGTTGCTACCATTGAAAATAACCGAGATGGGATTTGAGTGACTGAGATTGGCAGCCATGGGAGTGAGCACAGTTCAGATATGGACCGGAAAAAAATTCGACCGGTAGAATGTTTCGACCGGTAAAATGCTTCGACCGGTAAATGGTTTCGACCGGTAGGATGTTCGACCGGTAGGGTGTTCGACCGGTAAAATGCTTTGGCCGATAGGAATTCGACCGGTAAAAGAGTTCGACCGATAAAAGGAGTTCGACCGATGGCGTTCGACCGATAAAAAAAGAGTTCGACCGATAGACACATAGCGGCGACGACAATGCAAATCACACAGATCAATCAACTTTAGATCGATCGATGTCAACAAACAAAAGAGAACAGAATCGATTCAAAAGGCGACGGCAGCGATGACAAGCGATCGATTCAAAGCAAGATCAATTCTGATGAACAGTGAAAAACGATTCTGATGAATAGTGATGGTGAACAATAAAAAAAATGAAGAATAAACCTACAACTCTGATACCATGTTAGAAGATGAATATGATTGAAGAACACGATGAATATGTTGAAGGTTTGAAACCTCGATATATTGATTGAGAGAAAACGTACAATGGGAAAAGGTAAATTATGAATAATCCTTAACCTAGACTACACAATACAAAATATATATATATATATATATATATATATATATATATATATATACGTAGACTAAATAGGCTTGGGCCCTATACTGACATGGGCCTGGGCCCTCTATATACATTAACAGTTTTCACTAGTGGAGTTGTATTATTAATTTATACAATATTTTTCTAAAGTTTTAGGGATATTAAATCTATTGAATATAATAATAATATAATTGATGTTGTAATCTTTTAAAATTTTAGTTTTTCATTCTTCATTTTAGAGAAAATTTTAAAAATCTATGTTTTAAACTCGATTCAACTTTTTTATGACGGTCCGACTAACTTACTACTTGACCAGACTGACTGGACTAGCCCAAAACAGTTTGGTTCCATGAGTTTAGGCCCAAAATGAAAATAGGTCTCTTATAATTTTCTTTTAAAGTTTAGACCTAAATGTGTGGTTTTTATAATATTTATTTGGGGAAAATTCATAAAAACTCGAAAAACTTTCTCATTTTAAATAATTAATTTTTTAATTAAAAAAATTTATTAAAGTTTCTCACTTTTGAATTATGAAATTCTTAAATATTTTTTTAATAAATAAACAATCAAACTTTTTGAAATTGGTTACTTAAATCTTTTTTAATACAAAAAATTACTTGTAATTGGCTATGAAGGTATTAAAGTACAAAAGAAACATAATTCAGTTATCATTCCCATACCCTACGTCATTCAAACCACCTGCCTCCCCATAGTTGTCCGTTCTCTATCACCGCCCATCACCACTGTTAGCCCATGCCATTGATCTCCCTTTTTTGATTCAATATTTTTTTGTTTTTCAATCATTCCTTTTTTTACTTGTTTATATGTTGTAAACGATAGAGGATTGAAAGATAAAAAAGATAAAAAAAAAGGAGATCGTTCGCAGTGGCCAACGATGTCAATTGGCAGTATGGAGAACTGACAATGAAGGGGCAACGAGGGAGAGTGGTGTTGTTGGGTGTGGGGTTTAAATGATGTAAAGTTTATGACGATAAAACATTTTTAGATTTTTTTTTTACTTTAAAACATTCCTAGACGCTTAAAGATAGTCTTTTTTTGGGTTAAAATGATACAGACATCTAACTTTTAAAACTTTAACTATTTATTTATTTTAAAAAATATAGAGACTTAGGGGTTGTTTACCAAATACTTACCTGGTAAGTGCTTATCGACAAGAGATTCTCCTTCATTTATTTCATCTTGTAATATTCTTGGCCATGAATATAGATTCCAC
Organism: Arctium lappa; assembly: GCA_023525745.1. NCBI lineage: Eukaryota > Viridiplantae > Streptophyta > Magnoliopsida > Asterales > Asteraceae > Arctium > Arctium lappa. Next base: position 163,847,766 of record CM042047.1, read on the forward strand.
ATAAACTATTTAATATGACAATCATCTAAGGGGGCGTTTGGTTCGCATAATGTTTTTGAATGAAATGGAATATGTCAAAGAAATTTGACTTTGAAGGAGTTGGAATGAAATGTGATCAGGTTTGACCACATGTTTGGTTGACAGACATTGGAATGGAATTTGTTAAAGAAATTGGAATATGTCTGTTTGGTTCACATGGTGTAACTTTGGAATTGAAATGAAATATTAGTAAATGACCAAAATACCCTTTTTGAAAATTTTGAAACCAAAATCCAACCATTGTGGTTCAGGTCGGTGGTTCAGATCGGTGGTGGTTTAGATTGGTGGTCAACAGTGATTCAAATCGGTGGTCACGGTGGTGGGTGACGGTTGTCCAGATCGGTTGTGGATGACGGTTCTTCGGATCGATGGTAGCTGGCGATGGTTCAGATTGGTGGTGGTCGACGGTCGTGGCTGGTGGTTGTTCAGATCGGCAGTGGCTGGCGGTGGTTCAAATCGGTGGTGGTCGACGGTGGTTCAGATCGGTGGTGGTTGACAGTGGTTCAGAACGGTGGTCGGCGGTGGTTCTGATTGGTGGTGGTCGACGGTGGTTCAAAACAGTGGTCGACGGTGGTTCTGATCGGCGGTGGTTGGCAGTGGTTCCGATCGGTGGTCGGTGGTGGTTCCGATCGATGGTGGTTGGCGGTGGTTTAGAACGGTGGTCGGCGATGGTTCAGAACGGTGGTCAGCGGTGGTTCCGATCGGTGGTGGTGGGCGGTGGTTCAGAACGATGGCCAACGGTGGTTCTGATCGGTGGTGGTTGGCGGTGGCTTAGAACAGTGGTCGACGGTGGTTCCGATCGGTGGTGGTTGGCGGTGGTTCAGAACGGTGTTAACGGTGGTTCCGATCGATGGTGGTCGGCGGTGGTTCAGAACGATGGTCGACGGTGGTTCCGATCGGTGGTGGTTCAAAATGATGGTCGACGGTGGTTCCGATCGGTGGTGGTGGACAATGGTCCAGAATGGTGGTTGGTGGTGGTTCCGATCGATAGTGGTCGACGGTGATTCAGAACGGTGGTCTGTGGTGGTTCCTATAACACCCGTAATTTTCAGTATGTAAATGCCACCCGGACGTTTTTGCATCTTTTAAATGGTGGGATTTTTGTCGGGAAAACATTACTTAACGTCCCTAAGAGTATCGAGGGCCTTGGTGTTGAAAGAGTTGAGTTTCGGGGCTCGGTACAAGCCCGACGACTATGTCAAGCGACTATGACAGTGTCACTGTCGCCTGGCAATGTCGCAGAGGGGAGAGTACCTTCGGTACAGTCCAAGCGACTATGCCCTGCGACTTTGACATTGTCATTGTCGCATGGGTAATGTCGCCTACGGGGGCTTAGAGGCTGATTTAAGTTCGATTTTCACCCATTCTTCTCATTCCTCACTTCTAACCTCTCCCATACTCTCCCAAATCGGTTCCCTTCTCTTCCCCATGAACCCTAGCCGATTTTTGGAGCTTTTCCATGAAGATCAATGTGTTCCCTCCCCATATTATGTTAATGGCTTCATCCCTTGAAACAAGATTATGTTCCCACCTCCAATGCTAGAGATTTTGGGGTTTTCTAGGTTTTCATCAAAACCTAAGTGGTAAGTGTATCCTTTCATTTCTAAACCCTAATATAAAATATAAATGCTCTCTTGATGATTTTCTAGTGTTTGGTTTCTCAAATTTCGGATTTGATAGTTTTGGAGAAATTAGGTCAAAATTAGGGGGTTTTGGTCAAGTTGGGGTTTTGGATGTAAAATATTTGGGGAACTATTCTAAATGGTTAAATGAGTATATTCATGGTTGGAAAATTGTGATGATAGGTTTTTGGAAGGTTTTGCTTGTGGATTCAGATTTCTTCAAGGAAGCTCAAGTTGGGGTAAAATCTAGATTTAACCTAAATCTAGCGAGGTGAGTTCAAGTTGATTTGTGAAAACGGTGTGCATACCAAAATGTTTATTTTAAAGTGTTTGTGTTTTATATTAAAATGTTAACTGCTGATAAGTTTGGTTATTTGGAAGTGATTAATCTGGTAAACTTATAAAACACCTATCTTGGGGATTTTTGAGTATGTTGTTAAATGCATCGAAATGAAAATGATTTGATGAGTTATTTACCTAAATGGAAAGTATTGGGTAAGAATGCTTTTTTATGATTGTTGGTATTACGTGCATTTTGTATCGTGAAATGTTTTAAATTACCACCGTGTGAGTCATGGGCGCTTGGTCATTCCCAACCTTGCAAACGTTTATGAACTTATGAACCTTTGGTTTTGGGAAAAGATGTAACTCAAGTATTTTATTGAGTAAACCAGTGATATTGATATTTAAATGATTTATCGGGTGAGTATAAATCTCTTGAGTATTTGTCATTTAAATGTGTGTCATGGGACGTTTTATAAAGAGTAAATGAGATTATATATTTGTTTGGAAAATGATTTACGTTGGAGTTTATTCATGTAGTCGAAGCATGTGTTTGCATAATTGTGGTCGTTGCATTTTATTGCATTTTGCGGATTTTAGCATATGGTCGTTCGAGTGGTTGAGCTTAAGGCTCAGTTTTCGGCTTTGTCGGGTATTGGGGACTTTTGTCCGGTTTTAATAACTTAAAGTGGAGCTTTGGGTGTGAGTTGCATTTATTGCACTTTATTTTGGAGAATACATGTTTTGAGTGCATGTGTCATTCATTGGGAGTCATGTATTTTAGACTGTAATGCATTGGATCCATAGGCATGTAAGTCGTCGTGTTTAATGGCGAGGACTCTTGGGATTCTCACTTTGGGAAAATATGTCGTGTTGGCATTGGTGTCATCCCGGTTGTTTGGCGAAGAGGAACCTTCATGGGTTGTACTTCGGGACCATGGGTCTTGTGTTGGATATCTAATTCTTGTGCACGAGGTTAGACATTATCAAGTAAAGAGCTAAGACTCCTATCTTGAATGCTAGGGAGTAGGCACTAGGGGTCGAATGAGTACCTTGAGGATGAAACTCCACTAGAGACCGAACAGGCAATAAGATCGTGTATCCTTGAGGTGTAGCTCGACAGAGCAGGCAATAGGGGATACGGTGTTTGAGACTTGAAATAAAGTCCGACTGGAGGTGTAGCTCGACGGAGCACACAATACAGTCATGACTGGAGGTGTAGCTCGGTAGAGCAGGCAATACAGTCACGATCTGAGGTGTAGTTCGATAACATGGTTATGCGACTTAACTTTGTGTTCCGCCACGTACAATGGAATCGGGTCTCCCCTATCACCGGAAGGTGTTATTTGGGTACTAAATTGTGTCATTTTATTATCCATGTTTTCGGTGACGTTTTGCATATGCGGAGTCGTTTACTCAAGATTTATGGGTTGTGTATTATGCCCCGCCCACGTTTGGGGGTGCTTCGAGAAGTAAAATCTTATTTCGTATTATTATAAATTGGGAGTTTTGCTTACTATTCACATTTTGGGTGAATTTGGGATTAAAGTGGTTTTACGAAAGAAGGTTCATGTTGGGTTCCTTGTTTTAAAGGTGTACTTTTGGAAAATAGTATCGTTTGATATTTAAAGTAAATCTTTCTGAAGGTCTGTGATTTAAACTACTTTTTCTCCCTTTAGCAAATGTATCTATTTCATGTTGTAAACTCTTGAACTCACTAGGCGTTAGCCTAACCTTTTTATTTGTCAGCATGTGTATCAGCATCCGGATGGGGGAAGAGGTTCTAGCGTCTTGGTAAAGTGTTGAGTGCTAGGAGTATGTGCATGGGTGAATGACTTGATGAAGTCTTCCGCTTAGTCGTTGAGAAGAGCAACTGTTTCCTTTGGGTTTTTAGTAACACCTGACCTTGATTAGTCTTTATACGAGACTTGACCTATTATTTGTTGAAGTTAAATCTAGCGTTTTATTGGAAGTGACTCAAGTGATGATTTGTAGAATATATTTTATCCTTATTGGATGTTTAATTTAAAGTTTTTAATTAGTTGCTCTTTCCAAATTTGAGGGTGTTACAGTTCCGATCAGTGGTGGTTCAGAACAGTGATTGGTGGTGGTTCTGATCGGTGGTAGTCGGTGGAGGTTCATATGGATCTAGGTAAATGGGGATAGTTTTGTCTTTTTGAGAAAATGAGATGGAATGGAATTGAAGGCCTTCTCAAATGTGATGGAATGACCAAATCCATGAATGGTGGAATGTGTGGAATTCAATTCCATTCCATGGGAAACCAAACGCCTGAAAGGAATTTGTTCAACGAAATTGATCATTCCAATTCCTTTAGATTTCATCGGAATCTTGTGAACCAAACGCCTCCTAAGGTATACCACATATGTTATGAAACATTTTTTATAGATAGGAAAGATCAATTTGTTGATTTCGTACTTGCAAGATTTATTCGTTTAAAATAAATGTTAAACGACTTAATCGTTCAAAATATGAAAGTTTGTTGAACTTTTTTTTGAAATTTCCATTGATTTTATAAGTCGGATGGACCATTTGAGCGACTTCAATAAATCCAAGGATTTATTTGTTCAAGAAAAATATCGGGAAGTAAATCGCTCAAAATCTAAAAGTCGATTACAGTTTTTTTGAAACTTTTCCCTTTCTATAACAATATTATCCAAAATGGGTCTTGACGAGCCAAGGTGGAAGCTGGATGGGTCGTCATGTAATATTATTGTCTATAGTTTAAGAACATACAAACTAAATTTGACATCCTGAATTTTTATAGTATGATTTTCGACTCTAGTTCGTATACTTAACTTATTTTAATTTCTGTTGTTGACTAAGGTGCCGTTTGTTTTTTAAAAGGTCTAAAGTCTGAAATCTTATTTTAGTTGTGATTAATAAGATGTGGTGTGTAAAAATGTCTAAACGATTCAGACTTAAAAGTCATTAAGAGGTTTTTAAAAAAAACAAACAGCCCCTAATTGTAGTTTACATGATTGTATTGATTTATCCAATGTTTTAAAACCCGGTTTTAAGGTTGACCCGGTGTGGTGATCGGGTCACGGTCCAACCGGTTCAACCGGGTGGTTGACCCGGTTTCAAGAAATTTTATGTATTTTTCATTTTCTTGCATATATATAGTGGAAGGATATTTTACAACCCTTAAAAAAGTTCAAACGAGAAGTTAAACATTTTGCGAGAAGGCGATAAGTGTTTAATCATATATGATTAAACGCATGTTATATTGGCAATACATAAACGTTTAATAATACATGATTAAACACACTTACAAGCCGTGTAATCATATATGATTAAACACTTCTTGCCTTCTCGCAAAATGTTTAACTTTTCGCATGATCCTCCCTCTATATATGTATATATATAAAACCAATAATTTGATGTCCACAAGTTAAAACATTAAAAATACACATAACAAAAAGTTTACATCAATCCAAAAACATTAAAAAAACACATAACGACAAATTTTATATCAATCCAAAAAAAAACACACCAAAAAAAATTATTTTTTTAACCGGGTCAACCCGGGTTTTTACCGGTTTTCTCAAAAACCCGGCGGTTCGATCCGGTTCATAAATCCCCAAAAAACCCGGTGATAGTTGACCCGGTCTCTCGACCGGTTCCCGGTTCAACCAGCTGAACCGACCGGGTCGATCCGGGTTTTAAAACATTGGATTTATCAATATTTCATTTGTTTGATTGATTCCTCATGTTAGTCCAATGTTTCCAAATTAGTCCAACTTCGTACCGTGATTTATATTGATTTGATGGAGGTCCAACATAGAACCTAAAAACATGGGAATAACGGAACCCATATGGCCCATATCAACTGTTGAATATAAAAAAAATAGGTGGTTTAGATTCAAGTACAACTTTCCCTCTAAACGTGAATAAAGTTTTGACAAAATGTAACTCCTCTTATTATTCACAATCATTGGATTAAAATAGATGAATAGTTCGGACGAGTTCATTTTGTTCTCTATTTTTTAGTGTTCTTTCTTGTACCAACCACTTAAAATTTGGTTTTAGTTAAAAATTATGTATAATTATTTAACAAAGAAGAAATCAACCAGGCATTTAGAGATCTTTCCACAAACGTTGGATTACAAAAGCGATGATAGTCGATATAATTTTATATAACATCTCTTATTCATCATCTTGTGTATTGAATTATCATAGACTATGTTTGATAAAAAAAAAATCATACTTGCTTTATAACTAGGGTTAAATACTTAAATATGTATAAACATCACAATCAATTGAGCTAAAATACGGTCTTTGTAAGTCTCGATCATTAGGTTAACATTAATTAAGGGGTGGGCTAAATACACCCTTATATATTGCTAAATGTATTCTTACTAATTTTCTTCTCACACAGATCAACATCAAAGCTTACTTTTTACATTTCTAATTCATGATTTGATCTGATTCTGAAATAAAATGGGATGAATATAGGATTACCTTTAAGTAAATGTCTCTAATTTAATTACTGTGTTTACATATTTTTTAGTCACATACATACGCACACACACAAATATAGGTCAATTATTGGAATACATGTATATATTGATGCTTTGTAATCCTTGTAAATCTGGCAATAGACAATCTCCTTTTATGGTATTAGAGCCAAGGCTCACAAACCTTGGGTTTTCTATTCTCTGATAGCTATGACACCATATTGCTTACCAGAAACCATGTTCGGAAATGCAAATGCAGCCTAGTCGAAGAACAAAAATTGCACCCTGTTTTCACTGTGTCCAATATTCAACAAAAAATTCGCGTTCTCGATGAATCTAAGGTAACTTACTCTGCGTGGGTTAAACTCTTTCACCGCTATACTAGAGGTTACAAAGTCACATGATGTGAATAGTCATTGAGTTGTTGAGCTTTTGGCTTGGTTTTGATTTAGATGAGTCTTGGATATTTTTGTGCGGTTTACTTTGTTCTATGTCGAGCCTTTGGAGTTATACGCAGCTATGACATATTTATTTGAAATATTACATGCTTTAAGTGCGTGGTCATTCATTCGAGGTATGTAATTTAGACTTTAATGCAATAGATCCGTAGACATATGAGTCGGTTTGAGTGGGATGAACTTTCCCATAATGTAACGTGAAATATGCGACAGGTCTTCATAGACAATAAGGTGTGGGCTCTTTGAGTCGGGCATCAGCCATTGACCAACAAAATGTAATTTCTTATGAACGAGCTTAACTAGGATTTTTGGAGATCCCAGGGTATAGACCTAGTATCGTTATAGAAGCAATAAACATGGAGTTGTTGAACTTGTTAACTCATTAAACTATAGACCTGGAGAGGTAATAAAATACATTTTTCGAATGAAATCCACCTTGATTTTTAAATTAAATATATGTTTATTTGAAAATGAGATAAAAAGCATCGATTTTTAAGATGAACTGACATTGAGAATGAAAAATAAATCAATACAAATAATAATAAAAATCAAATGAGAGAAAATTTGACAAAAAAATTGCCTTGGCATAATGGTAGTAATGCTTGTAATTGTACCTGAGGTTGTGAGTTCGATCATTCTAACCATATTTCTGCTGTTAATATTTTTAAAAATAACATTGTAGGGCTTGAGTTGATGTTCTAGTCTAGAGCTTAAAATTAAAAGATAAAAAGTTTAAAATTTCACTTGAAACAAGATTTGAACACGCAAACTATTGTATATGGAGTGGTAATCCAACCATACCATTGTGATTAACTTATATTATAAATTTGATTTTGTTGGATCAAATAAATTTTATTCAAGATTAAAGTTAAAGTTAAGGGTTTAAACTGCAATTGTGCTAAAATTAATTAGAGGGTTTATTATGTAATAAGTCAATAGTTATTAAGCTATTGGGCCCAAGCCCATTAGAAAGCCCATTAAGGTTAAAGCCCATATGACCTGGGTATTTAAAGTTATGTTTAGTTTAGTTTTAAGTTAGAACTCTGATAATTTTCTAAATAGTCGCTATACGTTTTCTCTGTATTCAAAGGGTATCAAGAACACTCAAGGGTTTCATTGTTTATTCAAGGGATTGATACGTTATTATTAATCTTTATTATCTCTTGATCTATATGTGTTCTGTGATAATTGCTTACCAACTAGATTAAACTGGATAACAATTGGTATCAGAGCCTAAAGAATCAAGTTTTTAGGATTAAATCTGTGTTTTACGATTTCACTATTCATCGATTACTATTCACAGATTACTGTTCATCGATTAATATTCATCGATTTTACTATTCATCCGGTCACTATTCATCCGGTCGACAATATTTATCCGATCACTATTCATCCGGTCACTATTCATCCGGTCGACACTATTCATCCGGTCACTATTCATCCGGTCACTATTCATCCGATCGACCGATAGTTTCAAGACCCGAAAAAAAAATTAAAATTTTTTTAGTATATTTTTTTTATTTATTTTGATTCTAACGATCTCATCTAGTTGGTTGTTTTGGTACAGATAAGTTTAATTACTAACAAGTGGTACATCTAAGATGTCGAATCAGCTAATGATGTCTGAAGGTTACAACCTTGATTTTAACAACATGACTCTTTCTGAAGTAAGAGCAAAGGCTAAACAACTTGTTGGACGGTTATCAACATCATCTCGCATGATTGATGAGTATGACAAAGAGGACAAAATGCTCAAAGCTGAGAACAAGGCTTTACAGATTCAGAACTCATCTCTTCTTATTCAGATCAATGCTTTAAAAGAAAATTTAAAAGATTCTGATTCTTTAATTGACTTTGCAGGAATAATTGAGTCTAAAGAAAAAGAGATCTTCGATCTTCAAGTAAAGATGAAAAGATCTGAGTCAAGCTCTACATGGTCTAAGAAGGATGCAATGTAAAGAGAGCTTGAGGAGCTTAGAAGGAGTACAAGTGTTGCAAAGGATACTAGTACAGGACTAAGACAGATAAATTGTAACATCCCGCCTGTCTCAACAACAATATTGTCCGCTTTGCCCCTGGATTTAACCAACGTGTAGCGCACGGATTTGTTTCTGGCGACCTGGTGAGAAACTTCCCAGGGGGTCACCCATCCTGGGACTACTCCCACCCAAGCACGCTTAACCTCAGAGTTCCCAGAACCTCACGTGCTTGTGGCCCCAAAACGCGTTGTTGTTAGGAAGGCCAAGATATTACTTATAACACCCAGCATCACTCCTGTCCACGGCCGATATGGGATATTCCTAAGGTGTTACAAACACCCCTGAATTTCGTTATGTAACCTTGGTATTCTAGTGTTAAGCTTTTGTCGTTAGCACCGCGGTTGTTACCAAGTTTGAGTTTGGCTTTTGTTGGTTTTGGACAAACCTCAGTGAGCTACGCGAGTTATGCCGTGGGTTGAGGTCGCGACATAACCCGCAAAACCCTCTGGATGGGTTTGGTTTTGTGTAAGCGGGCGAGTTATGCCGCGAGTGGAAGTCGCGGCATAACCCGCGAGATGGCCTGGCCGACTTATACCCTTTTCAGTCTAAATATCTCTCACTTTTCTCTTATCTCTCTCTCTCTCTCTTCAAATCCCATTCTCTCTCTAGAAATCTCTCTCTCTCTCTCTAAGAGTTGGTTGGTAACTTTTGGTGGCTAGAATCTAGTTTATGATCCAAGGTTTCGGTGTTGAAAGCTTCGTCTTATCAAGAGGGTCGATATCTGGTTCTTCGGGTTTTCGTATAAACCTATTGGGTGAGTTCCTACTACCTTTCTAAAACTTTATACATGTCAAAGGGTTACATTTTGAACTCCTATGTATCTCCATGATTTCAGATTTAAGATTTATACATTTTGGATATAAGTTAACTTTTGGGAGATTTTAGGGTTCCGATCATTTTATGATGGATTCTATATTATTTGAAGTAAAATGATGTTTTACTTACACATTATGTGGACATGTGAAAGAATGTTTATGAACTCATTTTGATTATTTTCATTCTTACCAGAAGTTGAACTGGAAATGACATTTTGCTTATAAAATGTGTTTATACCATATGACTATCTATGGTTGGTCACATAAATTGTTGTGACAAGTTTGTACCATTACTAGCGGATCCCTAGGTTTTGAGTCGACTTATATTTCATTATTTGAGGTTACCAAGTAATGTAAATATAGAACTACATGTGCATTAAATTGTGAGGCTCTGGCCGTTAACAAATATAGAACTACATGTGCATTAAATTGTGAGGTTCTGGCCGTTAACAAATATAGAACTATATGTGCATTAAATTGTGAGGTTCTGGTCGTTAATAAATTATGGAACTATATGTGCATTAAATTGTGAGGTTCCATAAGGTAATCAAAACGAAGAACTACATGTGCATTAAATTGTGAGGTTCTGGAAAGAAGGTTTATGACCTTATTTTAATGGATTTTATTCCTAACATCAGTTAACTTGGAAATGCTTGTTTGAAAGGTTTCCTTTTTGGATATAAATGTTATATCCCTTGAAATTTATAAACTGTATGTTCTCACTAGGCTTTTAAGTCTAACACTTTTCTCAAATGATATGTATATCAGGTTCTCGTTAGCGGCGGGTTGCCAAGGGCTTGAGTGCCGGGGTTTGACCTCGAGGGTTTTTGAGATGATTAGTAATGGATTGTTGGGCAATTGTTAAGTCCCATATTTTTGGATGATTCGGGATTCACAACTGATGTAATCTAGATAGTATACGTTTAGATTAATTGTTGTTAGAATCCTTATCCATATTTTGACTTTTGTAAAGGTTAAGTACAGTTCCCCTTTTTGGGAGGTTTATACCTATTGTTGATGCTTAATTGTTTAGTTTTCGCAGTTTTAAATTCACCTTGATTTGTAGGGTGTTACAAGTTGGTATCAGAGCTCCAGTTTAAGCGAACTAGGCATGAATATAAGATGTCTCGACTTAGACTGAGTTTGATAGGCATTGATTGTGAGATTGGGTAGAACTTCTAAGATGGGACAGTCTTAGAGTCGACGGAAGTTATGTTCATCAGGCATTGTGATGACGGTAACAAGAACCCTTATGTGTTAAATGTTCATAATATCACTTAGCTAATGTGATTATGAGGATATTTTACGTAAGTGTAATTGGTTTGCTAATGTTATGACAATTGGTAGATGTAACGGTACGTTTCTTTCGTACGCGTTTCAGTTAAACTCTTCCTTACCCTTTCTCGTGCTTGTGTTTATCTGCTCTACCTTAGTATGTTGACCGTTAGAGTAGTGCGAAAGTTTATAAGCGAGTAAGCTAAGGAATGATTGTTGTTTATAAGCAATGTCTCTTTGGAATTATAGTAAGTGCGTGGGACGCATTAAGTTAATCATCCTAAGCCAGATTCGTTGATGGAATTAGAATTATATCTTGTTAGATCGATTCTATTTCGAGGAGTTTGTAAGTTAATTAATGGGATGGCTGCCCTAAGATGCCTGAGGCATCCGGTTGATTATAGTACGTCGGGATGTTGGGAAGCGTAGTATTAAGATGCGAGTGCCGACCGAATTCATGCATTTAATTTATTTCTAAAATAAGGTTGCCTAAATTGCTTTTCATGAGCACCAACCATAAAGTAAATTACCTTATAACATTTTGGCAAAACATTTAGCAATCAGCATATTTTAAACTATGAGCATAAGCATGTTTAAAATGGTTTGTTGCACCTGATTTCAAATTGTTATCAAAACTCTCTTTATTCACGTCTTGTGTTTAAATGCTATTTTTGGATGTCGAAACATCTGTGTTTTAACGCTTTTTGAGTTAATGGGCAGTAGCTGTGGAATTTTGACCTTGACATTGGATCTCTTCCACGTATGTCAATGATTTTAAAGGAAGAGTTATTCCCATGTTTTTGAGTCGAAGTTCCTTGGAATTTTTGGTTGTGTGAGCTTTGTTGAATTCTTGGAGTTTTGTTTTACGGATTCTTTTGTCGCATGCATATATTTTGAGATGCGTGAGTTTAATTTCATCGTGTGCATGTTATGAGTTCTATGGGCGTCGTGTCTCATCAAAAATCTTGTCAAAATGGTCGCCTTACCTGTGTTGCAAAATGGAAATTTGGACACCACTTGATTTTAGCGTTAATGAGTTTTATAAAAATCCAGTTGGATTATGGTGTCTCATCTTACGACTTTTGTGTCGCGTAAATAATTTCAGGAACATGTGCATATGCATCTTTGTGAGTATTTTGTTAAGTTTCATATTCGGTAATTTGGATTGTTTTAACAACATAAATTGCTCATGTCGAGCTTGAATATTTCAACAAGTAAATAATGTGATTTAAATATTCTGGGTGATTTTGTACACGTAAAATCTACATTATGATTTATGCATCTTTGATGATTTTGTGCATCTTAGTATAATTGCATTCATAAACTTTTGGAAAATCTTTTGTCTCAATACGTGTTGAGTTTTGAGAAATCATGTCCTAGTGGTGTGTGTTTTCATAAATATTGTTTAAAGACATTTCATTATTTGGGAAAAACGTTAGATGTCGGTTAAATGTGTTTTAAGGTTTACGAGACTTTCATTGGAAATTTACGTAAAGTGTCGGGCCTTTGGCTCGGGTTTTGACTGAATGAATCGTGTGGACATTTGTCCGGATTTATAACCGCAATGAAAGATTTTAGTATGATGGAGTTTATTTGTGTTTTTTTTTTGGTGAGTCAGAGTTCATTTGGAAAACGGTTTGATTCAACCAACGATGAGATTTGAGTTAATTATACTTTTGTCGTGTTTGCATAATAGTTGGTCAAACGTGTTTTAATATTTATATTGGCTTTCATTTGGGTGTTTAAGTAAACTGTTGGGTCGTTGGCTCAGTTTTGACTAAATGGAGTCTTGAGGACAATTGTATGGTTTAAAAACAGTTGTGGAATTTTTAGAGTATGATGGCGATTATTTCATGCCATTGGGAGTTACATGTTTTGGGAGCTTTGGTTTTCCAGTTGGAATCATGTAATGTTAGACAGTCTGTCTATGTTGTAAAGCCTGAGGTTTTGGGTTACACTTAGTGACCGCTCGGGTTTGCTAGCGAGTAGACAATAGGTGGCACGAGCTGCTGAGTTGGAACTCGTCTGGATTGGATAGGCACCCGTGTCCGTAAGCCCTTGAGGTGGAACTCGACGGAGTATGGCTAGAGGCAATAAACGGTTTGAAGTTGTGATGTCTGGTATGGCATGGGAACTAAGATCGGGATACGTGGTAAAAAAAATCCAATAATATCACGGGTGGCCCCATTCATTTGTTCTCGCCACCCAAGATGGAAACGTTTAGAAGTCATGCGAGGAAGTTGTATGGGCGGCCTACTTGCGTGTCCTTCTATTCTCTTTGTGTACGGGTCTCTCCGTCGTAGACCCGGGGTATTTTAAACACTAATGTCATATTTTTACCAGCTTTGGTTTATGTGTGGTCGACGGTAATTGATGACTTTAATATTGGGTTCTTCCCACGTATATTAAGGTTTGAATGAAATGTGTTATTCCTGCATGTTGATATTTAGTTTTCTTTTGTTTTTGGTCGTGTGAGTATTGGGCCTAGTGTCCATGTTTTCGGACGTACGTTATGGATAGTGTTACTAATATTTCATACTTTGAGTTATACAAATTGTGTCAATTTATAAAACGTATTTGCAATGAAGTATCCGTCTTTGAAGTGCATGACTTTGAAAAGGAGTTGTTTCTATGTTTTAAGGTTCATTATTTGAAAGGTTCTGATTTAAAGAGAAGTTCATCAAATTAAATGCTTTTACTTATGTAAAACTCTTGAGCTCTCTAGGCGTTAAACTTGAACTTTTATTTATTTATTTATCTTCATGTGCATCATTTTCTGTTGGGAGTTCGGTTCTAGAAGTGCTTTGAGGAGTCGGGCCTTAGCCTTGAGCTAGAGTAAGAGGTTGGTGAAGTCTTCCACAGGTTGGAGTTAGTGGCTACGCATGAGTTTCTGTAGCGCCCGTCCTTTATAAGTCCGAATGTATATATTGGTGTTATGTTTAGAGGTTAATCTTTATAAATGTGGTTGTAGACGAAGTATTTATGGAAGTATTAAGAATTTGAATAAGAGCTATTTCCAGATTTGGGGTCAGATCGGAGTTAAGTGATAACAGAATCTGTGTTAACCGTTTACCGGAAAGACGCATTAGTACGCCTTGTAAGAATATCTTTATCACTGATAGAAATGGATCAGTGAAATCTGAGAATTGTGGGAAGATTAGCGTCGACCGTTAGCTTCGAGTTAGAACCGTGCAGTTCGAAAGAAATTTGGTAGATGGAAATTTGAGGTCGCTAATTTCCTGGAGGTAGTAATTGTCACCTAAGGTTGGGAGGCAACCGTAACCCTGGGGAGTAAAGGTTACCTTGAAGCGCCGAGTGTTCGCTCGGTTTGGAGTAATTGGTGCCCAAGAAGGGTAGCTAGTGTGAAAGTCGGTATTAGGATCTCGGTAATGATTCTAGCATATGGGTTTGTGACGATCTTCTCTGCGGACAGTGTTCCATTGAGAAGAGTAGATTTCGAGGACGAAATCATTCTAAGGTTGGGAGTATTGTAACACCCCGAATTTCGTTATGTAACCTTGGTATTCTAGTGTTAAGCTTTTGTCGTTAGCACCGCGGTTGTTACCAAGTTTGAGTTTGGCTTTTGTTGGTTTTGGACAAACCTCAGTGAGCTACGCGAGTTATGCCGCGGGTTGAGGTCGCGACATAACCCACAAAACCCTCTGGATGGGTTTGGTTTTGTGTAAGCGAGCGAGTTATGTCGCGAGTGGAAGTCGCGGCATAACCCGCGAGATGGCCTGGCCGACTTATACCCTTTTCAGTCTAAATATCTCTCACTTTTCTCTTATCTCTATCTCTCTTCAAATCCCATTCTCTCTCTCTCTCTCTCTAAGAGTTGGTTGGTAACTTTTGGTGGCTAGAATCTAGTTTATGATCCAAGGTTTCGGTGTTGAAAGCTTCGTCTTATCAAGATGGTCGATATCTGGTTCTTCGGGTTTTCGTATAAACCTATTGGGTGAGTTCCTACTACCTTTCTAAAACTTTATACATGTCAAACGGTTACATTTTGAACTCCTATGTATCTCCATGATTTCAGATTTAAGATTTATACATTTTGGATATAAGTTAACTTTTGGGAGATTTTAGGGTTCCGATCATTTTATGATGGATTCTATATTATTTGAAGTAAAATGATGTTTTACTTACACATTATGTGGACATGTGAAAGAATGTTTATGAACTCATTTTGATTATTTTCATTCTTACCAGAAGTTGAACTGGAAATGACATTTTGCTTATAAAATGTGTTTATACCATATGACTATCTATGGTTGGTCACATAAATTGTTGTGACAAGTTTGTACCATTACTAGCGGATCCCTAGGTTTTGAGTCGACTTATATTTCATTATTTGAGGTTACCAAGTAATGTAAATATAGAGCTACATGTGCATTAAATTGTGAGGCTCTGGCCGTTAACAAATATAGAACTACATGTGCATTAAATTGTGAGGTTCTGGCCGTTAACAAATATAGAACTATATGTGCATTAAATTGTGAGGTTCTGGCCGTTAACAAATATAGAACTACATGTGCATTAAATTGTGAGGTTCTGGCCGTTAATAAATTATGGAACTACATGTGCATTAAATTGTGAGGTTCCATAAGGTAATCAAAACGAAGAACTACATGTGCATTAAATTGCGAGGTTCTGGAAAGAAGGTTTATGACCTTATTTTAATGGATTTTATTCCTAACATCAGTTAACTTGGAAATGCTTGTTTGAAAGGTTTCCTTTTTGGATATAAATGTTATATCCCTTGAAATTTATAAACTGTATGTTCTCACTAGGCTTTTAAGCCTAACACTTTTCTCAAATGATATGTATATCAGGTTCTCGTTAGCGACGGGTTGCCAAGGGCTTGAGTGCCGGGGTTTGACCTCGAGGGTTTTTGAGATGATTAGTAATGGATTGTTGGGCAATTGTTATGTCCCATATTTTTGGATGATTCGGGATTCACAACTGATGTAATCTAGATAGTATACGTTTAGATTAATTGTTGTTAGAATCCTTATCCGTATTCTGACTTTTGTAAAGGTTAAGTACAGTTCTCCTTTTTGGGAGGTTTATACCTATTGTTGATGCTTAATTGTTTAGTTTCCGCAGTTTTAAATTCACCTTGATTTGTAGGGTGTTACATAAATTCTCAACTCTGTGCGGACAGAGATAAGTTTAAAGATAAAGTTCTCAGTCTTGAGGTTGAGATTGAAAAGTTGAAAGAAAAGGCAACCCAAGACAGAGACAATGCAATAGCTCAAGATGAGATGTTGAAGATTGAGAAAGAAAGAAAAGAATTTGCCAAGAAATTCTCTGACTTATCCAGAAAAGCCTTTGAAGAAAAGAAATCATTAGAGCTTCGATGTGTTAAACTTTCTCAACAAGTTTCAGACTTTGAGAAGGTCATCATTCTTGAGAGAGAAAAGGCTGAAAATGAGAAGAAGCAAGCTGAGCTGAAGAAAGAAAATAATGACTTTTCTGAAGAAAAGAAGATATTTGAGACCGAGATAGCCAAGCTGACAGGAAAGCTATCTGAATTGTCAACAAACATCATGAAGGAGAAGAATGCAAAATCTGAGTTGCATAAGAAGTTTGATCTGATTGAAAAGGAAAGAAACAACTTGTCTTCAAAAATAAAGGAACTTGAAGAGATCGTTTTCAAGGTGAAGCTGACTGAGCACAAGACGCCAGAGTCAATAGCTCAATCACCGAGAGACGATCTAGTTGATTCAGATAGTTCATTAAAAACAGCTTCAAGTTCACATTTTTCAAATGTTTTCTATAATCCTTTCTATGATTTAGATG
This sequence comes from Arctium lappa, assembly GCA_023525745.1. Lineage (NCBI taxonomy): Eukaryota > Viridiplantae > Streptophyta > Magnoliopsida > Asterales > Asteraceae > Arctium > Arctium lappa. Next base: position 163,864,577 of record CM042047.1, read on the forward strand.
ATAGTCTTACTTCTAAATCTACTAATCAGATTCGTCCTTCTAACCTTTTTTATGACAAAAATGTTGATGGTTCAGGTAACTTAAAGAAGACTAAGTCTCGAAAGAAAAGCTTCTGGAGAAGGGATGATGAGAAAGAAAGAGGAAACTGGATCTGGAGAGTTAAAGGATCCTCAGAGGAGAAGAAGAAAGAAGAATCATTTGTGCATACATCAAATGCTAAATGGAACTATGCTACAAAAGGTAAAACTTTTGGCAAACCTGATCTGGTTTACACAATCCATCAATTGATCAGGTTAGCACAAAAGAAAATTAGTTGTTCCTACTGTGGCTCAAATGATTTTGTCAGAAAAAATTATGTAAATAACTGGTATGGTTCTTATTTCATATCTCCTACAAGAACTGCAACTAACCCATTAGTACCCAAATACCAGTGGGTACCAAAAGCTAAATCTGTGTTGCAGGCACCCAATGTTTAAGGGGGAGGAAGAACTATGGCTTTTGAACAACACAGTTCAAAACCCGGACTTAATTGTCAAAAAGAAGGCTTCTAAGTAAATCAGCTTAGAACCCGTACCTCAACGGAATATGGTTTCTAATCACATCAGATTAGAACCCGCACTTCAGTACTTTATTTTCTGCTTTATGTTAAAAAAAAATTATCAGTTAAGGGGGAGGATATCTGTGATTTTAAAAGATTATCTGACCGTGTGTTCTTAAAGATAAATACTTGCGTTTTATCTTGTCAATATACTTTGTCAAGTATTCATACACATAACGGTTCAGAACATTCTATTTGACTTTGTTATTACCATGTATCAAAACTTAAATCTTTCTATGGTAATACTCACGTTCTTTGTATTCACTGTTGATTGAATCAAACGTCATTTCATGTGCTTTCATTGAAAATATGTTTATATATTGTTCATATAAACAACATTCGTTTTTGATTCTCCAAAATCTTATTCTTCATGACAAAATGATATGAGCTTAATTGTCAAACTTTTTTAGTTTGAGGGGGAGAATTGCATCGTCATACATAACTGTTTTGACATCTCCGAAAGTCTTATTTCTCATGTAACAAGTGGTATTTGTGCTTACATGTACAATAGCCTGTTGAACAACATGTTTGTTTTAGGATCATACATGAGATTCAGTGTGAGAACTTAACAGAACTTCCATGGATTCATGATAACCAGTGTTTCCTACCCAGGAAGTATTCCCTGAGTGATTGAGGGGAGAAGGGTAAAAAGAATTGAGTGATGGTGTGTGAAGAGGTAAAATGTAAATGAGAGATTGGTTAGAAGTGAGCATTAAAAGAAAGAGGGTGAGAGATCAGAGTAAAAGAATATTAAACTCTGCACCAAACTTCTTTCTGAGCCGGGCAGCCACATTATCTGATTGGTTCACATTCTTTGGTGACCATCATTGAAATAGGCAACTAGCCCATGCCATCTCTTGCATATAACCCCACCAACTACTCATTCTTTTCTCAAAAAGAGAATGTTTCACATTTTCTGGGGACGCAACACATACGCTATTGGTTCTTCATTTGGAAGATACTAGTATTGAAAAAGAAGGAAAGTTGCCCCACCTTCGAACCCTTTCTCATGCACATTGAGTCTTTGTATAATTTGTTGTTGTCTCAACAAGTTCACATATTTTGAGCCTATATTAAAAAGCAATCATCTATGCTTAATTTTCTTTCATACACATGCACAAACACACAAAAATTTATTTTCTGTCAGAACGTTCATAGATAACCATGTGTTATTCGATGATTGAATGAAAGACCTGGGGAGTCAACATCAAAACCAGCTCCTTATATAGTAACTTTGTGTTACTCAGTGACTTTGTGTCATTGACAGGCATTCTAACTGAGTCATTTGTTGATTCAGGGTTACAACTCTTAAAACTGTTTGAATTTGAAAAGATTTAAACGGTTACTACTTTCTATTTTAATCTGAAAAGATTGAAATAATCACTCTTTCCTTCTGGAAAGACTGCTCTTATTTCCAGGGCTCGATACATGAAGACTGTGTTTACGTGATCATACACAATGGGGGAGATTGTCTTGAAAAGAGAGATATTGTTTTGCAACGTTTTGATGATGATGATTCTCACCACTCATCAAAAAGGGGGGAGAAGATACAAAAAGGGAGAATACAATTTGAAGATCTGAAGATATTCAAATTTTCAAAGATTTTAAAGATTTGAAGATTGTTTAAAAATATCAAGTTTTGAAGTTTTGAAGCTATCAACGTCATATCTGAAGATTCTCAAGAGAAAAGTGAAGACAAGAGAAGACCTGAAGACAATTGCAAAATTTTTTAATCTTGAATCCAAAGGGGGAGATTGTTGGATCAAATAAATTGTATTCAAGATTAAAGTTAAAGTTAAGGGTTTAAACTGCAATTGTGCTAAAATTAATTAGAGGGTTTATTATGTAATAAGTCAATAGTTATTAAGCTATTGGGCCCAAGCCCATTAAAAAGCCCATTAAGGTTAAAGCCCATATGGCCTAGGTATTTAAAGTTATGTTTAGTTTAGTTTTAGGTTAGAACTCTGATAATTTTCTAAATAGTCGCTATACGTTTTCTCTGTATTCAAAGGGTATCAAGAACACTCAAGGGTTTCATTGTTTATTCAAGGGATTGATACGTTATTATTAATCTTTATTATCTCTTGATCTATATGTGTTCTGTGATAATTGCTTACCAACTAGATTAAACTGGGATAACAGATTTCAAAGTATTTAAGGGCACCCTCAAAATTAAACGGGTGCATCTTTCTAAAGTCTACTTTTTTTTTCCTCTTACAATTATCAAGTGAGCGGGTGCATGGACGTCCGCTCAGCTCCTAATAAGTTTGCCCGTGCATATTCTTTCCTTTTTTCCTTATATATGTATGTAAAAAAAAAACATATTTACATAATAATAAGATGAACGACAAAATAAACGTTTAAATAATTAAAACACATGTCCATTCATATCAACCGAAAGTCTTAAACTCACAACTATTGAATATGAACATCAGAGTCGATTCAAAGTGGAGTGTAGGGTCCCCATTTCTGAAGTTCAGATCAAAAGAGAGAGAAAGAGGTCATCCACAACTGCAGCTTTTTTCCATGCCCATTTCAAATAGATACCGATAGATCACGCACTTAGATTTTAACACTACGGGCCGTTTACCCAAATACTTACCTGATAAGTATTTATCGGTTATATTCAACGCTATCGCTTATTTTATTGGGTAAAATTTTAGTTCATTAAAACGGTATCGTAGACAAAATTTTACCCGGTAAGCGCTAATCGGATAAGAGTCGTCGCCCTCACTTACCGGGTAAGACTCTCGACCATTGTTTTCGCTCTTACCTTGGTAAGATTATTGGTCATATTATCATATTCATCGGTTAAGGTAATATAACTTGGTAAGCTTAGTAAGCGCTTAACCGGGTAAGCGTTTAGTAAACGGCTACTAAGTGACTGTTTATCAAATGCACGTTTACTGACTAGGTGAATAAAGACCGAAAAATTTTACCTAGTAAGTGAAAGAGAAAACTCTTATTTGTTAAGTGCTTATCGGTAAAAGACACTTACCAACAATGCATTTTGATAGTCGCAAATGTTACGCCATAAAGTAAACTCTTGCGGGTAAGTAATTACTAATTACCCGATAAAAGTTTCAATTACTAAATAAAGCCGACTGGATTAAAACCGAAAGCTGGTTTTTTGGTTCAAATTCAGTCATGAAACCAGACCATATGTAAAAGTAGTGTTGCATATATAAATGAACTTCATTTTCAAGCTAGCCTGCCTAGCATAATGCACTCATGCAGTCACATTGGTTTTTTATTCAAAAATTTTGGACCACCACTTTGTGTGGAATCTAAATGCTAATACCACCATCGATGACACTAGAGAGTTCTTCGCTCATTGGAGCACATTCAAAAGTAGTAGAAATCATCAACGCAAATTCGATTAAATTATATATACATTCCAATATAAAAATTAGAAAGGAATATTATGTTATTTGGTTTTTGGGTTAAATCGTGATTAAATTAAAAGCATCAGGTCTTGAATGAAAAAAAAAACAGATTGTTGGAGGCGATTAATTGTCTACCGGAAAAAATATGAACTCTTGTTCGGGGTGTATACCCTGTTAGTGAAGCAACTAACCCGAAACGGATTAAACCTAATCTTCTTGGGATTTGTTTATTAGGTTGTTTGGAAAAAGTTGATCGAGAACCAAATTATATGAGAGAGAACCGATATAACCACGACCGAATAACATGTTTAAAAAAGTATAAATTGATATGGATGGTAGGTTTGGAAGTGAATTCAGGTGTATCTACTTAGCTTGTTTGCTAGCTATCTAATATTTCCATTTGAAGTGAAATAACTTGGAATTAGATACCATGAGCTATGCCAACCCCTGCTTGTTTAGGCCTAGTACCTACACCCTCAACATCACTTTATTCCAACACAATCAGAAGGCAACAAAAGGACCAAATAAAAGAAAATGTACAAAGAGGTCACCTTTATGGATGACTATGACTTTAGGGGATACATATGCATGATGGTGGAGGTAAGATTATTATAGTGAATTTGTGGTGGTGGTGGTGGAGGGGAGGACCGCGGTCATGTAGTGGTGGGAGATATCGTTAATATTAAAACATATAACTACTACGCCATATGATGATACATTAGTTCAAGATTATTCTCTTCTTAAAATTCATTAATGATATATAATCTATATATTAGAGGTTGGTAATGGGTTCATACGAGAACAATATATATTTAGAGAGACACGAGAAAATTCATGTACAAAATCATATATGATTTGCGGTGACTTAAAGTCGCGGGCAAAGTCACGCATGCCCATTTTTTGGCCGTTAATACTGAATCATATATGATTTTACACATGATTTGGTGTTTTATTAAATAGTTAGCATTCTCGTTTGAGCCTTCCTCAAATGAAAACGCTAACTATTTAAGAAAGCAAGAACACAAAAAATAATGTGCAAAATCATATATGGTTCGGCATTAACGGCCAAAAAAGGACATGCGCAACTTTTCCCGTGACTTTAAGTCGCGACGAATCATATATGATTTTGTATGTACTCGGCCGCTCTCTTGTTTTCTTAAATAGATATTGTTCTCGTATGAATCCACTTCTATATATCTATATGAGTGAATTGTGGATTTGGTCCCTGTGGTTTTGTGATTTCTTTGACTATGGTCCTCATACTATGTTTATTGTGGATATAGTCCTTGTGGTATGCAATATATTGTGATTATGGTCCCTAAACACTAACACCATTAACTTTAAGGGTTAAAGGCATCTTGTGCCTTGCACACTATGGGCATAATAGTCAATTTATTTTTAACTTTCAATTTAACTTATACACTTTTAAAACAAAGAATATTAAATTGTGGATTTGGTCCCTATACATCACTCATCATCTTTAAAATCCATTTATCATCTCTCTATAATTTTTTTTTTCATCCAATTTTCATTGTCAAACTAGAAGAAAAACTAATTTGTTAAAGTTTAAAACAAATTACTTGCATTTAAAAATAACAATTGTTTAAAACCAATACTATATCCTAAAAAAAGACAACATATCAAAATAAAAATTGTTTGAAACCAACATTACATCTAAAAAAAACAACCCATTAAATGACAATTGTTTTATATAGGGGTGAGCATGGGTCGGAGGGAAAAATGAAAAACCCGATCGGGTTTCGGGTAGGAAATGGAAGCCCCGAATTTTGTAATCGGGTGAATCAGGTTTTGGGTGTCGGGCCTAGTCGGGTTTCGGGTTTGATCAGATCGGATTTCAGATTAATCCATTTTTTTTCTTTTTCCACCATAAAAATAACTCTCAATAAAAGTTAATACATTGGGCCTAGCACCTTACTTTAGCATTTCACAAAAAAGTACCAACGCCTCCTCTCCATTCTCATGTATTGTTTTTGCAATTCAAGTTTTCCACATTTAGCATACATAAATATAAGAGTAGTACAGATTAGATTACATAATAGGATTGAACATGAAAAAAAAAATATGATTAGGTATTTTTAGGAAAAATAATTAAAAAATAGTATTTATATTTAGTTAATAAAAATTCGGGTTTCGGATCGGATCGGGTGACGAAGATTAAGACCCTACCCGAACCTATATACCCGACCTAAATTTCGGACTTCAGGTATCGGGTACGATCGGGTTGTTCGGGGTTTTTTCGGTTCGCTTTTTCGGATTTTTCGGGTACGATCGGGTTTTGCTCACCCTTAGTTTTATATCAACATTACATCCCGGAAAAATAAACCTATCAAAATAACAATTGTTTGATATTAACATAATATCTTAAAAAAGACAACCCATAGTTTTTATCTCTATTATACCCGTTATGCCACTTTTTGTTATTTTATTTATTAATTTCTACCTTTTTAATTATTTTTGTTATGTTCATCCCTTGTATGATATGTTTAATAGGCAACCCATCGAAAACGACAATTGTTTTTGATGGGTTGTCTTTTTCGAGTTTTTATGTTGATATTAAACAATTGTTATTTTGATGAGTTTACTTTTTCGGGATGTAATGTTGATATAAAACAATTATCATTTTGATGGGTTGTCTTTTTTGGGGTGTAATGATGGTTTCAAACATTTGTTATTTTGATATGTTGTCTTTTTTTAGGATATAGTGTTGGTTTTAAACAATTGTTATTTTTAAATGCAAGTAATTTGTTTTGAATTTTAATAAATTAGTTTTTCTTGTATTTTGACAATGAAGATTGGATGAAAAAAAATTAAGAGAGATGATAAATGGATTTTAAAGATGATGAATGATGCATAGGGACCAAATCCACAATTTAATATTCTTTGTTTTAAAAGTGTATAGGTTAAATTGAAAGTTGAAAGTAAATTGACTATTATGCCCATAGTGTGCAAGATACATGATACCTTTAACCCTTAAAGTTAATGGTGTTAGTGTTTAGGGAGCATAGCCACAATATATTGCATACCACAGGGACTATATCCACAATAAACATAGTATGAGGACCATAGTCAAAGAAATCACAAAATCACAGGGACCAAAATCCACAATTCACTCTATCTATCTATCTATCTATCTATCTATCTCTCTCTCTCTCTCTCTCTCTATATATATATATATATATATATATATATATATATAGAGAGAGAGAGAGAGAGAGAGAGACGGAGGTTCAAGGGAAAAACCTCAAAAAAACGGAAAAATGAAGAACACTCTATTAGTCTTCCATCTGGAGGTTATACACTTGTGCATACAAGTAATTATGTTATTTTTTTGGTTTTTATGCACAAGTGCATAATGCACTTGTGCATATACACGTGGGCATGTTACAAATTACTTGTATGCACAAGTGCATACAGTCCAAATGGAAGGCTACCAGGGTGTTCCTCAGTTTTTCGTTTTTTTGAGGTTTTCTCTTGAATATATATATATATATATATATATATGTGTGTGTGTGTGTGTGTGTGTGTGTGTAGAGATGGTTCATACAAAAACAAAATATATTTAAGAAAACACGAGAATGACCGAATACATACAAAATATGATTCATGTACAAAATTATATATGATTCACGCAACTTTGTGGTCCATTTTTTTGACCGTTAATGCCGAATTATATATGATTTTGCAAATCATTTGTTGTTTTCTTAAATAGTTAGTGTTCTCGTTTGAACCCCCTCTCTCTCTCCCTCTCTCTCTCTCTCTATATATATATATATATGGCTAGGTTCAAATTAATGAGAACACACTCAAAGTAAAAAAAAAAACACTAAAACACCTATATCACATGTGATTAAGAAACAAAGTCAAATCAGTGGTGTGTGCGACTTGACCACATGACCAAGGTTTGATTTGACCCTATTCTAAATCATATGTAATTTGACTCTAAACCACATCTGATATAGGTGTACTCGTATTTTATTACTTCGATTATGTTCTCGTTTGAACCTCTCCTCTCCTCTCCCCCCTCCCTCCCCCCCCCCCCCCCCCCTCTCTCTCTATCGCTCTCTATGCTCGTTTCATATATCTTCATGAATCATGAATTGTTATTTGTTCATACAAAAAGAAAATACGTCATTTTTGAAATAAAATTAAAGACTCAAATCTATTTAGAGATGCAAAGCAAATATGAGCTGATATACATAGACCATAGATATAAAAGATAAAACTAAAATAAAGAAATGAAGGCATAAAATCAAATATTTTAGCCAAGGCTTTTTAAAGGAGTGTATAGATTGTGCATGGGGTTTCTTGGAATTGCGATGAGACATTGTGGTAGGGCCTCTGCAAGTTTTAACATTATTGGGGAGGTTTTATCCGGTATATACTCAACAGTCAACACTCATGTTGGATGGTTTACAATTTTTCTAAATAACTAATTACAAATCTTAATGCATAAAATAATTATTGGTGATTTTAATGATATATGTACATTTGGTGTAAGTAGATTTACAAGAGAATTAATTGGTTCTTAGTTAATTAGTTACAATACGAATTAAGATGTGTGAAATATACACTTAAATAAACTAACATGAACCTGGAATCATCGAATGTTGCCCTATACCGGGTCAAGGGCCACGTCATGTTGTGGGGTTTAGGGACAGAGCCTCTTGTGATATGTAAGAGGAGTTGACACTTAAGTTGATGTCTTCATCTTGAGTGTTTATGTTCAGTGTGTTAGATGGTTTTAGTATATAGCATCAACGTCTGAGGTTCAGTGACACTATAATAAATACACTAATTTCATTAGCACTAATTAGCAATCATTCGAACAAAATAAAAGTAAGAAGGTCTTCTTTATTTATCTTTCTATTTAAAGAGCCAAGGATTTGTTGGGAATTCGGAATAGAAGAAAAAGGTGATCTAAATATGGTGCATAAAGTGTGTGCTTTCAGTGGCACTGATTAGTGAGACACTCGCTAGTTGCTCCCAATCATTTGTAACCTCTTAATTATAACTAACCAATAACTGGTAACCTCATTTTGACATATCTTAAAAAAAAGGTGTGTTCATTCTCATTTTGGGATACGAACAACAAGATCTTCGTGTTATTCTCTCGTTTTCTGCCTAAAAATATGAGTGAAAATTTGGATTATCCACGAGTAAATTTGTATTAACCCAAATCATTTATAGGGTTGAAATATTACTTAAGAATAACGTTTTTACACGATCCAAGTTTGATTCTATTGATTTCTCATGAAACCCAATCCCTAAAGTTCTAACGTTAACCAAATACAAAATTTTAATTAGAATATTATCGTTTTTGTGTGTGTATATATATATATATATATATATATATATATATATTATGATGTAAAGAAATCCTGACCTGTAAATCACATGGTTTAGAGGTCCCTGGTTATCCTACAAAAGCATTCTTGTTCCTATATATACGACGACATGTAGACATGTCATATGCAAGATAGAAAAGGTCTATACATCATTCCATCATAGATACATAGGCCTATTTCCATTATCAACATCTTCATCTTCATCTATCTCCACCCAACCATGGCTTCTCAACCTCTTTCCTTCTTCACCATCTCATTAATCTTATTCCTCATAACATGTGCCAATGGTGGTATCATCTCTCTCTCTCTCTCTCTCTCTCTCTCTCTCTCTTTATCTATCTATCTATATATATATATATACACACACATATGCATGCATGTATTCTTCTACTATGGTTTAGGAAAGAAATCTTTATTCATAACTTTTTTAGATTTGTGAGGTTTTTATAATCTCAAAGTTGTAGGCTTTTCATAGTTATTTGAAGTTGATTTAGAGGTTACATGATGTTCTAGCTAGCCATGAAAGTTTATCAACTTTTAAAAGATTTTGAAATTAAGTTTGTAACCAAGTAATCAAGAGTCCATGGATACATAACCTGATACAATTTGTGATTTTTTTGTGCAAACAGTGAATGGAGGAGGACCACAGTTCAGTTACTTGGGACCTTCTGGTCCACAAAAATGGGGGAATCTAAGCCCAACATACTCAGCCTGCTCCAATGGCAGGTTTCAGTCTCCGGTCAACATCGTCAAGTCAAAATGTGTTTCTGGTCGACACCTGAAGCCATTAGACCTCGAATATAATTTAGCTGCCAATGCTACACTTGTTGATAATCTCTTCAATGTTGCGGTGTGTTTTCTTTCCTTTCTTTTCTCTATTAATTTTGACTTTTTAGAGTCTTTAATTTTGACTTGATAAATTCGGAAAAATTGATGCAGATGAAATTTGATGGAAATGTTGGAGTCTTGAGGTTGAATGGCAAAAACTTCAGCTTCATACAAATGCATTGGCATTCGCCTTCCGAGCATCAACTTGACGGTGTTCGGTATGTCTTAATTTTCGCTTTTTTAATTTCTTTCTAACCAAATGTCTTACATATTAACGTAAAATCATGCACATTCATATTGTCATATACCAATATATTCTTTCTATATATATATATATATATATATAGGTACGATGCCGAGCTCCATTTAGTTCACAAGGCCGTTGATGGTGGAATAGCTGTTATCGCGATTCTCTACCGCTATGGTCACCCCGACCCTCTTCTCGCGAAGGTAAACTTGTGTCATTATTAATTACCATCTATTTCTAACAGTAAATGGATTGGGTAGAGCCAACGAGTATGCAATATATATATATATATATATATATATATATATATATATTGAAAGGATATTTTGCAACCCTTGAAAAGGTTGCAACCCTTGCAACCCACATCTTAACCGTTGAATTCATGATCGACGATTATTTTATTTTTATTTTTATTTTTTTTAATTAAAAATATTGGGCCCCATATCTATTGTAACCGCCGATCATCATGAATCCGACGGTTAAGATGTGGGTTGCAAGGGTTGCAACCTTTTTAAGGGTTGCAAATTAAACAACCCATATATATATATATATCTATATCTATATATATATATATATATATATATATATATATATATATATATATATATATATATATATATATATATATATAGGGGAGAGATCAATTGGAAACCAATATTACATTGCAAACTTTGGAAACCGAAATTAACCAATCATTGAATTTCCTTTTTTTTATTTTTATTTTTAATTGATAAGGTTATTTTAGTCTTTTACATAATTTCATAATATATATGGTAAGTGTTATTATTATTATAATATTAATTATTTAATTTTAATGTATTTTATATATGGTAATATTGATCATTTATTAATTTAAACATGAAACATTTAATTTAGGTAAACACAAATTGATTCATACGCAAGCTACAAATCAAATTATTTTTTCTGATTCTTATGAATCAGTGATTGATTCATCCAATGAATGAAAATTTGTATTCATATGAAATCTTCAATATTACCTCCAGACACAAAATATTAATATAGTGAAACATAATGGATTTGATATAGTGAAACCTGATGAAACATAAAATGTTAATATAGTGAAACCTGATGAAACAGATTTGATATAGTGAAACATAATGGAAAGGTAATAAAACAAAATATTAATATAGTGAAACAAAATATTAATATAGTGAAACCTGATGAAATATATTTGATATAGTGAAACATAATGGAAAGGTAATAAAACAATAATGGTAATGAAACTTAATTGTGATTTTACATACTGCATATTGATGAACAGGTAATAAAAAGGTAGTCTTGATATATTATTTTTATCTTTTATTAATAAATTAATTAATTTATTACCATATATAATTGTTATATTTTATTAATAAATTAATTTATTTATTACCATATTTCATCTTTGTTGCCAAATTTGAAACACAAAAGAAAAAGACACATTTATCCTTTTAACATATTATTATTATCTTTTATTAATTAATTTATTTATTTATTACCATATATAACTAAAATGAATGTTGATCATTGATTAAAAAGATCAATGGTTGAAATTTGGTTTTCAAAGTTTCTAATGAAATTTGGTTTCCAATTGAAACCACCCCTATATATATATATATAGGGTCAGGTTCAGAGAAAAACCTCAAAAATCAGAAAACTGAGGAACACCCTGGTAGCCTTCCATCTGGACGGTATGTACTTGTGCATACAAGTAATTAATTAGTTTTTTGGTTTTTATGTACATGTGCATGTTATAAATTACTTGTATGCACAAGTGCATACCGTCCAGATGAATGACTACCAGAGTGTTCTTCAATTTTTCATTTATTTGAGGTTTTCCCTTGAACCTCCCTCTATATATAAATATATATATATATATATATATATATATATATATATATATAAGTCGATAATAGTTTTGATTTGAGGGAGAAATTATTTAATTTATGATTTTACATTCTGTCACTGCCAGGGAAGAGGGCTAGCACGTGTGGTCGTTTTGTCTAATTTCCATAATTAATTTAATATATTTGAAATAAAATCAAATATCTGTTTTATATCACATGTCTTGTCACAAGCTTGGGGTCTTGTTTCTTTTAATTTTTGGTAAATATCGTTAGAAGTAGAGGAAAAATCTGCATATATCTTATCTTCTTCCAGAACCTATTTGCATAGAATTTACAGAGTTTGTTTGATTACCGGTCACAACAAAGATTGTAAAACATACAAGAAATTGATGCGTAGTTTGGCACATTAAACAGATACAATCCAAATTGGCCCAATTGATGAAGGTGGTTCATAGCTCATCTCACGAACAAGCTCAAGTCGCTCTTGGAACAATCACGACGAAACAAATTAGAAAACACACACACAAGTACTATCGCTATGTCGGATCTTTTTCTACACCTCCATGTACTGAAGGAGTTATTTGGAACATTCTTGGCAAGGTACACGCATTAAAAATCATAAATTTCATCGTTACAACTTAATTTCTTGAATTTTATTTTTAATGGTTTGCCCGTCTGCATTTGATGACAAATCATAGGTGAGGTCGATCTCACGAGAGCAAGTAGAGGCTTTAAAGGCACCGTTGATTTGGGGATGCAAGAGCAACTCAAGACCGGTTCAACCACTGAACGGAAGAAAAATAGAGATGTATGATATATGAAGACGACATGATTGGCTTCTAACAAAATCTAAATTTGTATTTGAAGTTTTGCTAGTAAGTGTTGCTTTCCTTTTCGCCCTTTCCATGCTAAAGATCGCAAGGTGGTCTGATCATTTTATGTTGTAACAACATTAAAGTCCGACATATGGTTATGATAGTGGGATATATTAGATCTACAAATTGAGGATATTGATCAAAGGGTCTTTAACCTAGTGGTATCTTGTTCTCCTAGATGGTGAGTTCAAACCTTATCAAATGTGAGAATGGTGTTACTTTATTTGTTACATTTGATGTGTGTGTGTATATATATATATATAGGGGAGGGATCAATTGAAAACTCATATTACATTAGAAACTTTGGAAACCGAAATTAACCAATCATTGAATTTCTTTTTTTTTTATTTTTTATTTTTAATTGATAAGGTTATTTTAGTATTTTACATAATTTCATAATATATATATATATATATATATATATATATATATATGGTAAGTGTTATTATTATTATAATATTAATTATTTAATTTTAATGTATTTTATATATGGTAATATTGATCATTTATTAATTTAAACATGAAACATTTAATTTAGGTAAACACAAATTGATTCATACGCAAGCTACAAATCAAATTATTTTTTCTGATTCTTATGAATCAGTGATTGATTCATCCAATGAATGAAAATTTGTATTCATATGAAATCTTCAATATTACCTCCAGACACAAAATATTAATATAGTGAAACATAATGGATTTGATATAGTGAAACCTGATGAAACATAAAATGTTAATATAGTGAAACCTGATGAAACAGATTTGATATAGTGAAACATAATGGAAAGGTAATAAAACAAAATATTAATATAGTGAAACAAAATATTAATATAGTGAAACCTGATGAAATATATTTGATATAGTGAAACATAATGGAAAGGTAATAAAACAATAATGGTAATGAAACTTAATTGTGATTTTACATACTGCATATTGATGAACAGGTAATAAAAAGGTAGTCTTGATATATTATTTTTATCTTTTATTAATAAATTAATTAATTTATTACCATATATAATTGTTATATTTTATTAATAAATTAATTTATTTATTACCATATTTCATCTTTGTTGCCAAATTTGAAACACAAAAGAAAAAGACACATTTATCCTTTTAACATATTATTATTATCTTTTATTAATTAATTTATTTATTTATTACCATATATAACTAAAATGAATGTTGATCATTGATTAAAAAGATCAATGGTTGAAATTTGGTTTTCAAAGTTTCTAATGAAATTTGGTTTCCAATTGAAACCACCCCTATATATATATATATAGGGTCAGGTTCAGAGAAAAACCTCAAAAATCAGAAAACTGAGGAACACCCTGGTAGCCTTCCATCTGGACGGTATGTACTTGTGCATACAAGTAATTAATTAGTTTTTTGGTTTTTATGTACATGTGCATGTTATAAATTACTTGTATGCACAAGTGCATACCGTCCAGATGAATGACTACCAGAGTGTTCTTCAATTTTTCATTTATTTGAGGTTTTCCCTTGAACCTCCCTCTATATATAAATATATATATATATATATATATATATATATATATATAAGTCGATAATAGTTTTGATTTGAGGGAGAAATTATTTAATTTATGATTTTACATTCTGTCACTGCCAGGGAAGAGGGCTAGCACGTGTGGTCGTTTTGTCTAATTTCCATAATTAATTTAATATATTTGAAATAAAATCAAATATCTGTTTTATATCACATGTCTTGTCACAAGCTTGGGGTCTTGTTTCTTTTAATTTTTGGTAAATATCGTTAGAAGTAGAGGAAAAATCTGCATATATCTTATCTTCTTCCAGAACCTATTTGCATAGAATTTACAGAGTTTGTTTGATTACCGGTCACAACAAAGATTGTAAAACATACAAGAAATTGATGCGTAGTTTGGCACATTAAACAGATACAATCCAAATTGGCCCAATTGATGAAGGTGGTTCATAGCTCATCTCACGAACAAGCTCAAGTCGCTCTTGGAACAATCACGACGAAACAAATTAGAAAACACACACACAAGTACTATCGCTATGTCGGATCTTTTTCTACACCTCCATGTACTGAAGGAGTTATTTGGAACATTCTTGGCAAGGTACACGCATTAAAAATCATAAATTTCATCGTTACAACTTAATTTCTTGAATTTTATTTTTAATGGTTTGCCCGTCTGCATTTGATGACAAATCATAGGTGAGGTCGATCTCACGAGAGCAAGTAGAGGCTTTAAAGGCACCGTTGATTTGGGGATGCAAGAGCAACTCAAGACCGGTTCAACCACTGAACGGAAGAAAAATAGAGATGTATGATATATGAAGACGACATGATTGGCTTCTAACAAAATCTAAATTTGTATTTGAAGTTTTGCTAGTAAGTGTTGCTTTCCTTTTCGCCCTTTCCATGCTAAAGATCGCAAGGTGGTCTGATCATTTTATGTTGTAACAACATTAAAGTCCGACATATGGTTATGATAGTGGGATATATTAGATCTACAAATTGAGGATATTGATCAAAGGGTCTTTAACCTAGTGGTATCTTGTTCTCCTAGATGGTGAGTTCAAACCTTATCAAATGTGAGAATGGTGTTACTTTATTTGTTACATTTGATGTGTGTGTGTATATATATATATATAGGGGAGGGATCAATTGAAAACTCATATTACATTAGAAACTTTGGAAACCGAAATTAACCAATCATTGAATTTCTTTTTTTTTTATTTTTTATTTTTAATTGATAAGGTTATTTTAGTATTTTACATAATTTCATAATATATATATATATATATATATATATATATATATATGGTAAGTGTTATTATTATTATAATATTAATTATTTAATTTTATTGTATTTTATATATGGTAATATTGATCATTTGTTAATTTAAACATGAAATATTTAATTTAGGTAAACACAAGTTGATTCATACGTAAGCTACAAATCAGTTTTTTTTATTCTTATGAATCAGTGATTGATTCATCCAATGAATGAAAATTGATATTCATATGAAATCTTCAATATGACCTCCAGACACAAAATATTAATATAGTGAAACATAATGGATTTGATATAGTGAAACATGATGAAACATAAAATGTTAATATAGTGAAACCTGATGAAACAAATTTGATATAGTGAAACATAATGGAAAAGTAATGAAACAAAATATTAATATAATGAAACCTGATATAGTGAAACAAAATATAAATATAGTGAAACCTGATGAAACATATTTGATATTTTACATAATGGAAAGATAATGAAACAATAATGGTAATAAAACTTAATGAAACTATTTGGATTTTTACATACCGCTTATTGATGAACATGTAATAAAAAGGTAGTCTTAATATATATGCTCTTTTTTTTATGAAATATATGATTTTATATATTTAAGCATATTTCATCT
Organism: Arctium lappa; assembly: GCA_023525745.1. Taxonomy (NCBI): domain Eukaryota; kingdom Viridiplantae; phylum Streptophyta; class Magnoliopsida; order Asterales; family Asteraceae; genus Arctium; species Arctium lappa. Next base: position 163,881,144 of record CM042047.1, read on the forward strand.
TTGTTGCCAAATTTGAAACACAAAAGAAAAAGACACATTTACCCTTTTGACATGTTATCATTATTTTTTATTAATAAATTAATTAATTTATTATCATATATAATTCAAATGAATCTTGACCATTGATTAAAAAGATCAATGATTGAATTTTGGTTTTCAATTGAAACCACCCCATATATATATATATATATATATATATATATATATATATATATATATATATATATATATATATATGGGGTGGTTTCAATTGAAAACCAAAATTCAATCATTGATCTTTTTAATCAATGGTCAAGATTCATTTGAATTATATATGATAATATATGGGAAGTGGATCTGAACCGTTGATCTTTTTTAATCTCAAGTCCTCCTATGAATTGCGGCTTAGAAGAGAATTGATCTGGTGCATCTCGTCCTAATATACATCAATTTCTCATCCAAGGATCGATAACCACTTCTCACCATTAATTCAACTTCGCACCTAAACCCAACCCTATATATATATATACTTCAAAATAATTTAGAATATTGAAATGAAATCGATCCATACACACCATACCATTTCTCAAGGGGGGTTTAAGCGGTTCAGATCTTCTGTGCGCATACTAAAAACGAAATACGTATTGAACTCAATAGTAAATTAACGTAAAGGCATTTTATGCCAAGCATAAAATGCTAAATATTGGTTTATATATTTATATTATTTCTTTAATATGATATTGAAAATCAACGTTGAGCGTCACCTTAAGAAACCTGAAACCTTCATATATCAAATGAACATCGACGCAAAAGTTTTGAAGCTAAATTGGAACCTTCATATATCAAAAAAACATATATATATATATATATATATATATATAGGGTCAGGTTCAGGGGAAAACCTCAAAAAAAAGAAAAACTAATAAACACTCTGATAACCCTTCATCTGGATGGTATGCACGTACTTGTGCATACAAGTAATTTGTAACATGCACAAGTACATAATGCACACGTGCATAAAAACAAAAAACAACTTAATTTACTTGTATGTGCATACCGTCCAGATCAATGGTTACCACGGTGTTATTCAGTTTTCCATTTTTTGAGGTTTTCCTTTAAACCTCCCTCTCTATATATGGATATATTTTCTAAGAGATCAATTTCTGAGGTATACAAATCTTTGAATCCACATTAGCAAATATTTGACCAGTTATAAAACTAAGAAGCAAAGGAATATCATATTTAAAAAAATTTGTTCGAAACCTTATATTTAACAAGTTCTTCGATTATGATCAGCTTGACACAATAAAATGCATCTTAAAATAATGAATACAATTTAAAAACTAAATATATGTTTTTTTTTGCCCCAATCAGTACTATGGACTCATCTTTAATCCATGAACCTAGAAATCCATCCTTTCCGGATTCATGTAATGACGCAGCGTAGGTTTGCGGAATGATCGACAAGTGTCTAAACTCTTTTACGGTTGAGAATTACGACGCGTAAAATAAAAAACTCAAGAGAATACACTCTAAAATATAAACTTTATTGATTAATAACTTGATTAAATTGATTAACAATGAAACCTAGCTATCCTATTTATAATCTAAATTAAGGAAAAGATAAATACGAAATTAATTAAACTAATCCTAAATTATTATCTAATATAATTATTAATTAACTAAAACTAATGGAAAGCAAAAAGACTTAGAATTGGAATGGAAGTAGGATTTTAGAATGTCACGTGGATGAAAAAAAAGAATTGCATGTTTGATGAGAACTGTGAAGGTCACGTGATGGACTGACTAACGCGGTTTTCATTTGGAGGTAAGTCGCTTACTAAGTCGCGTGAGACACTGTTATGCGGGTGTCATGCGGCTTAAGTCGCTTGGCACTCGCATTCATTTCTGTTTACGGTTTTCGATCCGCTCTTCAATTTTCGTCGCCATTCTCTCTATATCAGTCTCCTCCACTTCTGAAGAACTCGACCCCGAGTTCTCTTCTAAAGGAATTGTCTCATCTTTGTAATACTTATATATATCGGCAACGTTAAAGGTGTTCGATATATGTAACGAACCGGGAAGAGCAACGACGTAAGCATTGTCATTAATCTTCTTTGTGATCTTGAACGGTCCATATTTTATGGGTTGGAGTTTTCCGTAAGTACCGATAGGAAATCGTTCTTTCCGTAGAAAAACCATTACGTCGTCCCCTTCATTAAAAACCTTCTTCCGGCGGTGTTTATCGGGCGCCACCTTATTCTTTAAACCGATAGCTTCAAGACGTGACTTGACGGCATATTTCGTTGCTTGTAATTCTTTAGCCATGTTACCCGCTGCAATGCTAACTCCCAAATCTCTCGGTAGCTTGACTAAATCGACCACGTGTCTTGGGGATGACGTATAAACTAAGAAAAAAAGGAGAGCAACCGGTGGCGGTGTGGACGGCACTATTGTAAGCGAACTCGATATGTGCTAAGGTCACATCCCATTGTTTCGGTTTGTCACCACATACGCTTCGAAGCATATTTCCCAAAGTCCGGTTAGTAACTTCCGTTTGGTCGTCGGTTTGGGGGTGAGCGGTGCTACTTTTATTGAGAGTCGTTCCGAACATTCGCCAAAGTGTGATCCAAAAGTGGCTAAGAAACTTTATGTCTCGATCGGAAGTAATCGTTCTCGGGACACCATGTAAACGTACCACTTCTTTAAAAAAAAAGTCTTGCGATGTTATTTGCATCGGCGGTTTTCTTGCAAGCGATAAAGTGGCTCATTTTCTAGAAACGATCAACCACGACAAAAATAGAGTCCACCCCTCTTTGAGTACGGGGAAGACCCAACACGAAGTCCATCGAAAGGTCTTGCCAAATGTCTTCGGGAATCGGGAGAGGGGTGAGAGGCCGGTGTTTTGAGACCGTCCTTTTGCGGTTTGGTAAGTATAGCACTTTCTAACAATCGAACTTGCGTCCCTCTTTAAATGCGGCCAATAATACCGTTCCTCCAAGCTAGCAACGGTTTTGTCCCGTCCGAGGTGACCGCTTAATCCTCCCCCGTGCATGTCTCGAATCAATTTTTCCCGTAACGAAGAGTCGGGAATGCATAGTTGGTTGCCCTTAAAAAGGTAACCAGTTCGGATATAGAAATCACCGCTAGGGGTGCCGCTTTCGCACTTTTCCCACATATCTTTGAAGTCACTATCTTCACTATTGTAACACCCGCTATTTTGGGGTTGGGTGAAAAGTTGACTATTACCCAAAGTCCAAGGGGGTAAAATGTAACTTGTGTTATATAAATATAAATCAGATTTTAGATATTTTGGAAATATCACAAATATCAGTTTTTGAGAAATCAGAGAGAGAAAGAGAAAAGAAGCAGTGAAGTGGTTCTTCGGGTTTTCTCCAAATCAAGGTACGAATCTAGCCTAATGCTTTGATCTGAATGCTTTTAGCCGCGTATAATCTTGTTGTGAAGGTTTTAAACCGTTCCATTGTGAGATCTGAGTATTTCTCATTTTGGATCTGGGTTCTGCATAGATCTGTTTATGGTGTTCTTGATGAAACAAGACGATGGTCATTTGACCGATGGTCCTTCGACCGGTTGGCCGTTCGACCGATTGGTCGTTCGACCGATGTGTCCTTTGACCGGACACATGTTCGACCGAAGGTCTTGTTCGACCGAGGTCATGTTCGACCGAAGGTCTTGTTCGACCGAAGGTCTTGTTCGACCGAAGGTCTTGTTCGACCGAAGGTCTTGTTCGACCGAGGTCAGGGTTCGACCGGTTGTGTCCTTCGACCGGTACTGAGTTCTGGTAGTGTGTTGTGTTCGTATTCTGGAGTTTTAAGTCATTAAGTTGTCTTTATTTTGGCTTACCGATTATCGGTGTTGTCATAGGTAGCAATCGTCTGAAGCAGGCTATAATCAGGAAGAAATCTGAGGTGAGTCCTTAAGCTAAATCGGTCTGTATTACGAATGCTATGTGACAAATGTATTATTTAAATGTGGAAAACCTGGTTTCAAAGTAACTGATTCTGTTGGGAAATACCTTCTAAAGATTTCACATTTTCAAGAATCACAATTTATAGAATTGAACCGTTGTTCATATGAATTGCCTGTATATCTGATTTAATATGAGCATGCTCTGAAATGACATGCTTTGGCTTTGAGTCTTAGTGCAATGGATCCATAGGCACTGTGTTCCTATGTCCCCTGTTTTGGGCATTTGGTTCACGTTTTAGCACGGGATAGGCATCGGGTTGCCATGATAAGTAAGGTGTGGGCCTATACGGTCGAGCAGCGTCTCATGGTGCAGTAAGGTGAAATCCCATTATGTGCTTGAGTTCCCCCTGTTTTGGGAACTCTCAAGGATAGATCCAGAGGGGTTGACTTGAATGTTTTGAGCAACAGATCTAGAGGGGTTGAGCTCGTTATGTGATATGTGGGTATTACTTATACCATGTTTAATCACTAATGGTTTATTGGATTTCTTGACTTAGCTCATGGCTATACTACCGCGTGGCACCAATTGGGTTTAGTACTCTCTTTTATTTGGCTTGTTCTCACTAGGCGTTAGCCTAACGCTTGCTCTTGGTTGTCATGTTGGCAGGTTATCTTAGCAGTGGGGCTCGTCGGGACTGAGGGAGCGACCTTGGGGTCGTGAGGGATTCTTTTGAAGATTCATTTTGGAAGTATAGCGACACCCGTCCCTAATCTAGATATTTTATAGATTAATAGGATGTTGTTTTATACTTCAGTTATCTACCTCAATATTGGCTACTCTATACCCGTTGGGTTGATTGTGTAATGAAAATTGTCACACCTTATTCCGCAACTTAGTCTATTGCCGAATTGTTTCTTCAAAATTTTATTTCCGCAGTTTCTAGGGTGTTACAAGTTGGTATCAGAGCCTTGGTTTAAGTGAACTAGGTATGACTGTGAGATGCCTAGACTTAAGCTGAGACTATTAAGTTACGACTCGTGAGATGGGGTAGATCTTGTAAGATAGGATGGTCTTAGAGTCAACGGAAAATTGCACAAGTTAAAAGTTGTAACGATGGTAATAAGCACTCTTGCGTATTATACGTTCATAATTTCACTTAGCTAACGTTATTATGAAAATGTCTTACGTGAGCATACTTAGATTACTGTTGTTATAACGATTGATAAGTGTAGAAGTACGTTCTCTGTGTTTTCCGTAATCCTTATCCCGTTCTTTTGCATGATTGCGTTCAGCAGAACCATGGTTAATACCAGGAGTCATCCGGAAGGCCAGGAGGCCGACATACCTACGGCCGACCATCCGCTGGCGACCGTAGTGGGGGAAACTGTACGTGTGAGTAATGTGCTGGGAGGAGGACCCGAGCATATTCCTCGACGAAATTTGGAGGCTAATGAGCCTATTATAGAAGAAGTGACGGCCGAATCGAGAATGATGGATCGTATGATGTTGGCCATGAATAGGGCCATGGCACAACAACAGGAAGTGTTCTTGAAACTCCTCGAGGACCGAGACACTAACAACCGTAGGCCCGAAACGGTTGGCGAGAATGCGATTGTTGCTGGATCCGGGGGTACCGGACCCGTAATTTCCCCCGTGGTGACTGCAACCCTAGGCGTCAATCGAACGACACGGACTTGCACGTTTAAGGCTTTTCTGGGTTGCCGACCACCAGAATTTAAAGGCTCGGACAATCCCTTAGATTGTATGGCCTGGGTTCGAGAGATGGAGCAAGCTTTTCGCTCAAGCGAATGTGGGGAAGAACAGAGGGTGATATTTGGTTCCCGAATGCTGCGGGGAATAGCTCTTACCTGGTGGGATGTGTACTCTGCTTCGCTGGAGCCAACTGTTCTAGACCAATTGTCTTGGTCTACCTTCAAGGAGAAACTGCTAGAGGAGTACTGTAACGAGCGGTCGTTGGACCGAATCAAGGATGAATTCCAGAATTTGAAGAAGGGAGGTATGTCTGTGAGGGAATACAGCCGTCTCTTCATGGACAAGCTAGGCTTTGTGGGACATCTGGTCCCGACAGAGAAAGATAAGATCAAGGCTTACATCAAGGGTCTTCCATCGGACATGATGTCGATGGTTCGTGTGACAAAGACCTCCACCCTTCGGGAGGCAATGGAAGAAGCTCAACTCATGGAGGATGCTTACAGTCTCGGCAGGGATCAGGGTGGTCGCCAAGTCGAGAAGAGAAAGTGGGAGGGAAGTTCAATGCCCTCAAAGAAACCCTTTTATGCCAACAACAACACTCAGCGAGGAGCTGACCATAGACGTGATGCTAGGTGGTGTTCCAAGTGCCGAAGCAAGCATTTCGGTCCTTGCAACTTTGTTCCCGGGACGTGCTACAAATGTGGGAGGACGGGTCACACGTTCCGAGATTGCCCTCTCAAGGGACAGGTATGTTTTGAGTGTAGGGAACCGGGGCACGTAAGGGCGGAATGCCCGAAGCTGAAGACCGGAGGATTTAGCGGGAAGAAGATGGAACCGTCGCGGTCGACTGGAAGGGCTTTCCAGATGTCGTCAGAGGAAGCTAAAGCATCGACCGATGTAGTGTCGGGTACGTTTCTTCTAAATTCCGTACCTACACGTGTGTTATTTGATTCTGGTGCTAGCTACTCGTTCATATCCGAATTGTTCTGTCAAAGGCTTGCTATGTCTATGAGTATGTTAGAGAATGCGGTTGTGGTAGAAATAGCAAATGGAGGTCAGGTTCTAATTCGTAGTATCCTTAAGGATTGCATCTTAGAGCTTAAGGGGAAGAAATTTCCCATTAACCTATTACCAATGCAAATTGGCGGATTCGACGTGGTGGTAGGTATGGACTGGTTATCTAAGAACCAGGCCGAAATTGTATGTTCCAAGAAAATGATCCGTTTACCTGTGGCAAACGGAGAAGCGACTATAATCTACGGCGAAGGAAGGAAAAGCGATGTGGCGATTATTTCAGTAATCAAAGCTAGGAAGTGTTTGGCGAAAGGATACGTATCTTTCTTAGCGTATGCCATCGATACCAAACTCGACCAACGGAAATTGGATGATGTTAGGGTGGTGCGCGAGTTTCCCGATGTGTTTCCGGAGGACTTGCCCGGGTTGCCGCCCGATCGTGTTGTGGACTTCCGTATTGACCTCATTCCTGGAGCGGCTCCGATTGCTCGAGCTCCTTATCGTTTGGCTCCTACCGAAATGCAAGAGATGGTGGTTCAACTTCGAGACCTTCTCGAGAAAGGTTTCATCAGACCGAGCTCGTCACCGTGGGGAGCTCCGGTTCTATTTGTCAAGAAAAAGGACGGTGCATTGAGAATGTGTATCGACTACAGGGAACTGAACAAGGTGACGGTGAAGAACAGGTATCCACTTCCAAGAATCGACGACCTGTTCGATCAGCTTCAAGGAGCGGGTTGCTTCTCAAAGATTGATCTTCGATCGGGATATCACCAAGTGAAGGTAGCAAAGAGCGACATCCCAAAGACGGCATTTAGAACTCGCTATGGGCACTACGAGTTTCTGGTGATGCCATTCGGCCTAACCAATGCACCGGCGATATTTATGGACTTGATGAACCGAGTGTGTCGACCGTTCCTCGACAAGTCGATAATTGTATTCATCGACGACATCTTAGTTTACTCCAAGAATGAAGAAGAGCATGAGCAACATCTCCGTGAAGTGTTAGAGGTGTTAAGGCGAGAAAGACTCTACGCAAAGTTTTCAAAGTGCGACTTTTGGCTTCCAGAAGTTCAATTTTTGGGACATATAGTTTCAAAGGAAGGAGTCAAAGTGGATCCCGCAAAGATCGAGGCAATGACGAATTGGGAACCTCCCAATAATCCATCTGAAATCCGAAGCTTCCTAGGTTTGGCAGGATACTACCGGAGATTTATTCAAGATTTCTCGAAGATAGCCTCGTCGTTGACTATCTTGACCCGGAAGAACGTGAAATTTGTGTGGACCGAGAAGCAAGAAGAGGCGTTCCGCACCTTATAGAAGAAGCTTTGTGAAGCTCCTATCCTATCCTTACCAGACGGGACGGAAGATTTTGTGGTGTACAGCGATGCGTCGAAGATGGGTTTGGGTTGTGTCCTGATGCAAAGAGGGAAGGTGATCGCTTACGCATCAAGACAACTTAAAGTGCATGAAGTCAACTACCCTACTCATGACTTGGAATTGGCAGCTGTGGTATTTGCACTGAAGTTGTGGCGGCACTACCTTTACGGTACGAAGTGCACTCTTTATACGGATCACAAGAGTCTGAAGCATATCTTTAATCAGAAAGAGCTAAACATGAGGCAGCGAAGATGGTTGGAGTTGTTGAAGGATTATGACTGCGAGTTGCTCTACCATCCGGGTAAGGCAAACGTGGTTGCCGACGCCTTGAGTCGGAAAGTCTGCGGAGGAAATTCTCATGCTACCTTTGCACGGATTGAAGTAACTTCAACGCTTATTGATAGAATCAAGGAATCGCAAGCCGAAGCCCTGCTAGAGGAAAACCTCAAAGGAGAAGTCATGGCGAAACAACATCTTTTGTTGACTGAAGATAGTCGAGGGGTGAAGCTTTTCAATGGGCGAGTCTGGGTACCCAAGATTGGGGGTAATAGAGAACTTCTTCTCGAAGATGCCCACAAGTCAAAATACTCCATTCACCCGGGAAGCACAAAAATGTATAGAGATTTGAAATTGCTTTATTGGTGGCCAGTCATGAAGCTCGACGTGGCGCGCTATGTGGAACAGTGTGTGACTTGCTTGCAAGTGAAGGCTGAGCACCAAAAACCCTACGGCAGTTTGCAATCCTTGGAAATTCCGGAGTGGAAATGGGAACACATCACGATGGATTTCGTGACAAAGCTACCAAAGACCTTGAAAGGTCACGACGCCATCTGGGTTATAGTTGACCGCTTGACCAAAAGCGCTCACTTCTTGGCCATGCGGGAGACGTTACCAATGGATAAATTGGCAAAGTTGTACATCGATGAAGTAATTTCCCGGCACGGCGTGCCGCTATCTATAGTCTCTGATCGGGATAGTCGGTTCACGTCGCATTTTTGGGATGGCTTACAAAAGGAATTAGGTACACGTGTGAAGTTGAGCACGACCTACCATCCTCAAACCGACGGACAAAGCGAGAGGACAATCCAGACGCTAGAAGATATGTTAAGATCGTGTGTAATCGACTTTGGGGGTAGTTGGGATGCGAACCTGCCTTTGGTAGAGTTCGCATACAATAATAGCTACCACTCAAGCATAGGGATGGCACCGTTTGAAGCGTTATACGGTCGCAAGTGTCGAACTCCCGTATGTTGGCTCGAGGCGGGAGAAAAGCAGTTCGCCGGACCGGAAGTTGTACAAGAAACGGCGGACAAGGTCAAAGGCATCCGCGAACGTTTGAAGGCGGCCCAAGATCGACAGAAAAGCTACGCCGATAAGAAAAGACGGCCAATGGAATTCCAAGTGGGAGAACGAGTTATGTTAAAGGTGTCCCCTTGGAAGGGAATTATTAGATTTGGGAAGCGTGGGAAGTTGAGCCCCCGTTTCCTTGGACCGTTCACTGTGACTAAACAGGTAGGACTCCAAGCTTATCAGCTGGAACTTCCTCCAGAAATGAAGGGAATTCATAACACGTTTCACGTGTGCTATCTACGGAAGTGTCTAGCAAAGGAGGAGAGTGTCATTCCACTATCCGAGATCAGAGTAGATGAAGGGAATCGTTGCGTTGAAGAACCTGAGGCGATTTTAGAAAGGAAGACGAAGAAGCTTCGTCACCGGGAAGTCACAATGATCAAGGTTCAGTGGAAGCACCATCGAGGTGCCAATGTGACTTGGGAAACGGAAGAGGACTTGAGGCGGAGGTATCCTCACCTCTTCCCTTAGCCGAGATTTCGAGGACGAAATCTTCTCCAAGTTGGGGAGGATTGTAACACCCGCTATTTTGGGGTTGGGTGAAAAGTTGACTATTACCCAAAGTCCAAGGGGGTAAAATGTAACTTGTGTTATATAAATATAAATCAGATTTTAGATATTTTGGAAATATCACAAATATCAGTTTTTGAGAAATCAGAGAGAGAAAGAGAAAAGAAGCAGTGAAGTGGTTCTTCGGGTTTTCTCCAAATCAAGGTACGAATCTAGCCTAATGCTTTGATCTGAATGCTTTTAGCCGCGTATAATCTTGTTGTGAAGGTTTTAAACCGTTCCATTGTGAGATCTGAGTATTTCTCATTTTGGATCTGGGTTCTGCATAGATCTGTTTATGGTGTTCTTGATGAAACAAGACGATGGTCATTTGACCGATGGTCCTTCGACCGGTTGGCCGTTCGACCGATTGGTCGTTCGACCGATGTGTCCTTTGACCGGACACATGTTCGACCGAAGGTCTTGTTCGACCGAGGTCATGTTCGACCGAAGGTCTTGTTCGACCGAAGGTCTTGTTCGACCGAGGTCAGGGTTCGACCGGTTGTGTCCTTCGACCGGTACTGAGTTCTGGTAGTGTGTTGTGTTCGTATTCTGGAGTTTTAAGTCATTAAGTTGTCTTTATTTTGGCTTACCGATTATCGGTGTTGTCATAGGTAGCAATCGTCTGAAGCAGGCTATAATCAGGAAGAAATCTGAGGTGAGTCCTTAAGCTAAATCGGTCTGTATTACGAATGCTATGTGACAAATGTATTATTTAAATGTGGAAAACCTGGTTTCAAAGTAACTGATTCTGTTGGGAAATACCTTCTAAAGATTTCACATTTTCAAGAATCACAATTTATAGAATTGAACCGTTGTTCATATGAATTGCCTGTATATCTGATTTAATATGAGCATGCTCTGAAATGACATGCTTTGGCTTTGAGTCTTAGTGCAATGGATCCATAGGCACTGTGTTCCTATGTCCCCTGTTTTGGGCATTTGGTTCACGTTTTAGCACGGGATAGGCATCGGGTTGCCATGATAAGTAAGGTGTGGGCCTATACGGTCGGGCAGCGTCTCATGGTGCAGTAAGGTGAAATCCCATTATGTGCTTGAGTTCCCCCTGTTTTGGGAACTCTCAAGGATAGATCCAGAGGGGTTGACTTGAATGTTTTGAGCAACAGATCTAGAGGGGTTGAGCTCGTTATGTGATATGTGGGTATTACTTATACCATGTTTAATCACTAATGGTTTATTGGATTTCTTGACTTAGCTCATGGCTATACTACCGCGTGGCACCAATTGGGTTTAGTACTCTCTTTTATTTGGCTTGTTCTCACTAGGCGTTAGCCTAACGCTTGCTCTTGGTTGTCATGTTGGCAGGTTATCTTAGCAGTGGGGCTCGTCGGGACTGAGGGAGCGACCTTGGGGTCGTGAGGGATTCTTTTGAAGATTCATTTTGGAAGTATAGCGACACCCGTCCCTAATCTAGATATTTTATAGATTAATAGGATGTTGTTTTATACTTCAGTTATCTACCTCAATATTGGCTACTCTATACCCGTTGGGTTGATTGTGTAATGAAAATTGTCACACCTTATTCCGCAACTTAGTCTATTGCCGAATTGTTTCTTCAAAATTTTATTTCCGCAGTTTCTAGGGTGTTACAACTATAAAGTTCTTTCAATGTCTCGAAACCAACAATTTCATGTGATAAAGTGATGAGCAAATTGGCTCTTCGGCTAAGGGCATTGGCCACTTTGTTGAGATTGCCGGATTTATTTTTGATGCCAAAAGGAAATTTTTGCAGAAAACTTACCCAACGAGCATGCATTTTGTTAATCGTTTTCTAACTGTTGATAAATTTTAAAGCTTGATGATCTGTAAACAAAACGAACTCCTTTTGAACCAAATAGTGCTCCCATTGCCGTAAAACTCGAACCACCACATAGAATTCTTGGTCGTACGTGTTCCACTTTTGTCGGGCCTCGCTAAGTTTTTCGCTAAAATAAGCAACCGGTATTTTTTCTGGCTTAGGACAGCGCCGATTCCAATGCCACTTGCGTAACATTCAACTTCAAAACCTTTCTCGAAATCGGGTAATGCTAGAACGGGCGCGATACTAAGCTTCTCTTTGATTAAGGAAAAACTTTCGTCTTGCTCGAGACCCCATTGAAACTTGCCTTTCTTTAGACATTCCGTGATCGGGGCGGTGATGGTACTAAAATTCCGGACAAATCTCCGATAAAAGGTTGTTAGGCCATGAAAGCTACAGACATCGATGACCGTCTTGGGTGTTGGGCACTCTCGAATGGCTTTTACCTTTTCTTCATCTACTTCGATACCGTTTTCTCCGACGATGAAACCAAGAAATAAAAGCTTGTCGGTGCAGAAAGTGCACTTTTTCAAATTTATATAGAGCTTGTTTTCTTGTAGTGCCGTTAAGACTTGACGGAGATGATTGAGGTGATCGGCCCTTCCTCGGCTATAGATGAGGATATCGTCAAAGTAAACGACTACAAAAGTTCCAATGAAAGGGCGTAATACCTGATTCATAGTCCTCATAAAGGTGCTTGGTGCCTTAGATGTGCCGAAAGACATAACCAACCATTCGTAGAGTCCGAATGGTGTTTTGAATGCGGTATTCCATTCATCGCCCGGTCGAATACGAATCTGATGATAGCCGCTTCTAAGATCGATCTTGGAGAATATGGTAGAGCCAGATAATTCATCAAGCATGTCTTCCAATCGTGGAATGGGGAACCGGTATTTGATGGTGATTTTGTTGATGGTCCTACTATCAATGCACATCCTCCATTGATTATTCTTCTTTGGCACTAGGAGTACGGGTACGGCACACGGGCTCATGCTTTCTCGTATAAAGCCCTTCTTTAGCAAGTCTTCAACTTGCTCTCTTAGGATCTCGTTCTCTTTGGGACTCATCCGATAATGAGGCAAATTCGGTAGACTAGCTCCCGAAATCAAATCAATTTGGTGTTGAATGTCCCTCATGGGTGGTAATTCGGGAGGCAAATCATCCGCAACTAATTCTTTGAAATCTTCTAGAATCTAGTTCACTTCTTTCGGAATTTCGGCCTCGACTTTTTCTGCACTCATTAATCATTTGACGACGATAGGGCAAAATACTTCAACTTTCTTCGCATCTTCTTCCATCTCTTGCTCGCTATTAGTCATGATGAGAAAGTTGTCGCTTTTCTTGTCGGGGGTCTTTTCGAAGCTACTAACGGGTGCCATAGCGATCTTTCGGTCGCCCCAACGGAACAACATGGCATTGTCTTGCCCTTTATAAGTGACATCATTATCAAATTGCCAAGGTCGACCCAATAGAATATGACATGCATCCATATCGAGAACGTCACATGTAACATCTTCTTGATAATACTTTCTGATTGATATGGGTACCCGACAAGTTTGCGTGACCCTAAATTGCGGGCCTTTCTTGACCTACCCGAGAGAATAGGGAGCCTCATGAGGTTGAGTAGGTAGGTTAAGATGATCGACCAACTTCCGAGATACTAGATTTTCACAACTCCCGTTATCAATGATGAGGTTACATACCTTTTTATTAACGAAGCAATGAGATCGGAAAAGGTTATTCCTTTGGCCTTCTTCCTTCGACGATAAAAGAACTCGTTGGAGCACGATGTTGATCTTCTCTTCAGACTCTTCTTCGGCAAATTTGAACCCCTCATAAACATTGTCTTCACCGCTTTCCTCCCCTTCTATTAAAGCTGTTGTTTTACGGTTAGTGCACTCGTTGGATCGATGTCCCGGTTGGCCGTATCGGTAACACTTTGAACTCATCGGTTTAGCATACGGATTGGGGGTCTTGGAAAGCGTAGGCTTTCCTTGCGGTCTACCACTAGGATTGCCGGTATTAACTTTATGAGGAAGGTTAGTGTCTTGAGTGGGGCTCTTTCCTTTATCGACGGTGGTGCTTGAGTTCTCGTTGGACCCTTGAAATCGACGATAAGAATTGGAGGTACGAGCGGACTTCTCCATTAATTCAACTTTTAAGGCTAAACTCGAGGCTTCGGCTACGGTCCACACGTTTTGGAGTTCGATCTTGTCTTGGATAGAATTCTTCAAGCCACTGATGTACCGAGCTACTTTTTGGCCTTCAGATTCTCTAATTTCGTTATGATCGGTTAACCGTAAGAACTCGGTGGTGTAGTCGGTTACGGATCTCGAGCCTTGGTTACAACCGAGATACATCTTGTAGAGTATTTGTTCGTAGTCTTCGGGTAGGAACCGTTCTATCATCAACTGTTTCATCCGACGCCACGACCGAATCGGACCTCTTCGTTATCGTTCTCGTTGGACCACTAGTTTGTCCCACCATACTGCGGCGGTGCTTTTAAGACGAAAAGCAACCATCTTTATCTGTTTATGCTTGGGTACTTCCATTATGTCGAAGAATCGATCGACTTCGATCTGCCAGTCTAGGAACTCTTCAACTCCCATAGTTCCGTAAAAGAACGGGATGTCTGCTTTCATCCGATAATCGTGCTCATCCCTTCCGACGTTGATCGGTTCTTCTTCCTCCTCCTCTTCGGATTCAGAATTCAATAGATCGACCCGGTTACGTTGGCCATTGCGTGGCCTCATAACTGGTTCTTCAAGCATGTCCCTTCTCCGGCGATTGTCGTTGACGAAGTTGGGTTGAAGCCTATTAACAGCCGCCATCAAATCAGCGAGTGCCGCAGTAAAGGACGTGTTCATCTCGACTAAATCTGCTTTGGTAGCGGGTTGTTGATCTGCCATGGTTAGTGAAAAGACAGGCGAATCCTGCTCTGATACCAACTGACGTAGCGTAGGTTTGCGGAAGGATCAACAAGCGTCTAAACCCTTTTACGGTTGAGAATTACGACGCGTAAAACTCAAAAACTCAAGAGAATACTCTCTAAAATAAAAACTTTATTGATTAATAACTTGATTAAATTGATTAACAATGAAACCTAGCTATCCTATTTATAATCTAAATTAAGGAAAAGATAAATACGAAATTAATTAAACTAATCCTAAATTATTATCTAATATAATTATTAAATAACTAAAACTAATGGAAAGCAGAAAGATTTAGAATTGGAATGGAAGTAGGATTTTAGAATGTCACGTGGATGAAAAAAAGAATTGCATGTTTGATGAGAACTATGAAGGTCACGTGATGGACAGTGACTAACGCGGTTTTCATTTGGAGGTAAGTCGCTTACTAAGTCGCGTGAGACACTGTTATGCGGGTGTCATGCGGCTTAAGTCGCTTGGCACTCGCATTCGTTTCTGTTTACGGTTTTCGATCCGCTCTTCAATTTTCGTCGTCATTCTCTCTATATCATGTAACTTCTAAATCAATATTTGTGAGAGTAAGAGGTCGTTTACCAAGATTATTGGGAACCTAAGTACCGAGTGTGATAAAAAAAGGCCTATTTGAGAAAAGAGATCTGTCTCAATTAAGAGTTGATCAAAAACTGTTGTTTACCAAATGTTTCGTATTAAGCATTAAGCGATTAAAAGTAACAATATGTCCCTTGTAAGAGTTGTGATCGTGGTAAGAAGTTTAACTCATGTAAGTGCTTATTAAAAATTGTTGGTTCTCTAATGTTTTGTGTTAAACGTTGTTAACTGAGTAAAAATGTTGAGGATGTCCCTTTATCTAAACTAGTGCTTCTCATCGTGCATTGTGGGTGATGGTAATTGTTGTAGGCACTTTCCTCCTTGGCCAAACATTTGCGCTTGTAGCACACGTGAAAGGTAGGGTGAATCTTTTTTGGGTGGCAAGTTTAACGTGTATGTTTGTAGACCAATCCGACTCATCATAGTAAAAGGCCCAATGAAGCGAGGACTAAGCTTCCCACGCTTTGCCAAATGGGTAATGCCCTTCCAAAGTGTTAAGTCAGATTTTATAGTAATCATTGTATTTATAGGCTTGGTCTAATACTGTGTTTAGAGTGATTGTATGTTCTGTATTATCCATGGGTATTTAAGCCCCTTGTGGCTTTGTGTCTTGTAAGGAATTAACGCATACTTTGAATAGAGAATACTTTTGCGCTTTCAACTCTCTCTTTACTTTCTCTCTCTAGGATTTAGAACGATCTTGCATTATCAATTGGTATCAGAGCCTAATCTGAATCTGAGAGATTTGAGAGAAACGAAATTTGATTCTGAATTTGTGTTTGAATCAGGAAATTTGATCGATTTTCTTGATTTTGTCAAGAAAATCTCATTTTTTTTGATTTTTCATCAAATTTGGACTGTTTTTTGAACGATTTGTCTTGAAAATTGGTTTGTTGGATTCAATTTTATTAGTAGAACAATTTTGATTCACATCTTTTTACAAGAAAATCAGTTTTTGATCTTCAATTTTGAGATTTTACAAAATTCTGGAAAAACTCGTTGATCGCACTGTTGGTTTCACGAATTCAAGATTTTGTGGTTTTTGATCGATTTGATTGTTTGAAATTGTTTAGAATACTGTTTTTGATCAGTTATGTGCAAGAAAATCTCACCAATTTCAAGTTTGTAATCGATTTTTTAGAAGTTTCTTGATTTTCTCACATTTTGCGCCAGATTCGAGTTTTGCGCGAGTTCATTCAGACTTTGTGCCAGTTCATTCAGATTCATCGAGATTTGCGCCAGAGTCAATCTTTGAGCCAAGTTTTTGCCAAGTTCAGGACAACTTTTCTCACGCAAATCTAAGTTTGCGCCAATTGTTCTTCACGCAAAGAGATTTTTGTGTTATCTTCATCTCGCGCAAACTACTTTTGCGCCACTATCATCTCGCGCAAAGATCAGTTTGCGCCATCTTTGTCGAACGCAAAGCTTTATTTGCGCATCTTCGTCTCGTGCAAAGTAGTCGTCAGAAAAGTTGTCTTTGCGCCACCAACGTTTCGCGCAAAGTAAAGTTTGCGCCAACTTCTTCTCAAGCAAAAGTCAAGTTTGCGCCACCTTTGTCTAGTGCGTAGTTAAGTTTGCGCCAACAACGCTTCACGCAAAACAAGTTTGCGCCATCTTCTGTTAACGCAAAATCTGAGTTTGCTTCAGTCACTGTTCACGTAAATCTCTAGTTTGCGCCAGCTCCTCTGTTTCAAGACTTGGGATTTTTTCTCTGTTTTTCTGAAGATATGGATATGTCAAAGTTCTCGTTTCAAGCTCAGTTTTACAAGAACGATCTTATGATGTCGTTGGGAACAGAAACTCGTCCACCAGTTTTGATCAATGAAAATGAGTTCACCCAATGGCAAGACCAGTTCATTAACTTCATTGAGCGTCAAGCTAACGGAGAGAATATGATTAAGTCATTTACTGAAGGACCATTCGTCAGACCTAAAAATGATACTCCATTAACTGCTGAAGAAGTTAAACGAGAAAAAGTCGATCAAGAATCAAAGTCAAATCTGATGCTAGCATTGCCTAACTCTATTTACAATCGAATTGATTGTTTCAAGCATGATCCGAAGATGATATGGACCCAATTAGAAAAGATCATGCTTGGGTCAGCAGTTGCTACACAAATCCGTCAGACACGCTTCATGATTAATTTTGAGGAATTTAAGGCAAAGGACGCTGAGTCTCTGAAGGTTATCTTTGACAGGTTTTGCACTGTGCTGAATGATCTGCGAAAGATAAAAATGGAAAAGACTGAATTATAAACTAATCTGAAGTTTCTCAATGCTCTTCAACCGGAATGGAACAAATCATGTCATCGCTTGAGGAATGATGTCCGGATATCTTCTATGCAAATCCAAGAGCTTTATGAGATTCTGATGACAGATGAGAACATAGTCACAGAGAAGAAAGCCAAACTTGACAAGAAAAACAAGAAGACAGTGGATCCGGTTGCACTTCTCACAAGCAAACTAGCTGAACAAGCATTGACTGAGAATACTTATGATGGTGCAACTGATGACGATGGTGAAGCTCTTCAGAAAGCTATGATTCTTCTCTCTCAACACTATAACAAAAAGTTCCAGCCTCGTTCGGGTTCCAACAACCTTCGCTTCACTTAAGGGTCTAAGAAGAACGAGAATGTCAAAGTGCCTGAGACTACGAAAGCTACTGTGTGCTTCAACTGTGGAAAGCCGGGTCACATTGCCAAGGAGTGTCGAGTGAAGGTAGTTAGGGATTCGGCATATTATCGGAAGAAAATGGAACTGGCCGAAAAGAGAGAGAATGGAACCGCTCTGCTAGCTGAAGAAGAATTCTGGTTAGATCACTCTGACGATGAAGCTGGTAATGAGGAAATTGCTACAATGTGCTTCATAGGAGATGATCTAAGCGATGATGATGATGAAGATTCCACAACTGATGAAGATGAGGTACCTTCTGAGTTTGATTACACATTTATTTCTTCACAAATGAACATCATTATAAATGCTTTACATGATTTACGTTCAAAGTTATTATCTGAAAAACAATTAAATTCAGAAAAATCAAATTTGATTGATAAATTATAAATTGCTTTGAAAGATGAAAAATCTATTTTGGCTCATACAAAAGAAATCTTTCAAAAGAAATTAGATGATTTAGAAAAATCAAATACGACTTATCTTGATTCTTTGACTGAAATGACCAAATTAAAAGATAATTTTTCAGATAAAATAAATGAGTTGGAAGAAAAATTATATCGAAGGAATCAAACTGAACAAACCATTTTTTTGAACAAACCACGAAGTTATGAGTCTATTAAAGAAAAATGGGAACTTGGTTTTGAAAATCCTCATTGCTTAAACAATGCTATAGAAAAATCCCCCACTTTATATAAATATGATTATCTAAATCTTGCTAAATATGCTCCTTAATTTAAAATTGATTGGATGAATGAAAAGCAAGTCTTAGATATCGAAAATGAGAAAAGAATGAACAACAAGAAAAAGGAAATTTCTTTTGTTTACACGCGCGAAAATGCCAAATATTTTCCTGAAAAATCAAAGAAGAACATAAACAGTTTAAATGACATTTCTCCCATTAAATCTTCATTGTCTGGTGATTATTTTGATATCTGTGCTACTAACACTAATAAAGAAAATATATCTCCAGTCTCTTATGATTCTAAGAGATATATTCATTCATTAGTGTTAGAAAGAAAAATCATTGATCTTGAAGATAAAATGGAAGAACAAAATATTCAAAGAAAAATTGAATCAGATGTTATTCTTTCTTTCATGACGACAAGTCTTGAAGAAAAATTAATTTTTCAAAAATAAGATTTACTTACAAATTCTGTTTCTTCTTCTGATTTTAAAGAAAACAAAAAGAAAGTTCTAAAATCTGAAAATTTTTCTCAAAAATTTTCTGATTCTGAGGCAAGTTCAGGATTATTGTTTGATCAGTTGGGTTTCATAGGTAAAATTGTTTCTTCAGACTCAATTCTTAAATCGAAAATTCTTGATGAATCTTTTACGCTAAATGATGATTATTATAAACCAAAGCGTAAAAGAAGAAGGTCAAAGAAGTCAAAGAAGCAAGCTAAAGTCATTTCTAACAGTTATAATTCTTGTGATTCAAATATTTCAGATAGGACTTTGAGCACTCCTACAAGGTAGATATGAAGGGTCAAGCGGACATCTGATGAATCTACGACTGAAGAGGATCGAAATGTAGACAAATTTTGTAAAAGTGATTCATTTGCTACTTGTAATAAAATTTCAAAATACTCAATAAAGCAAATGATTCGAACTTCAAAAGATGTCTCCTATTCCTCCTCTGGTTCAAGTTCAGATGATTATGCTTCGTCCTCTACTGATGATTCTGTTAATTCATCTGATTATTTTTCTCGTGCTTTCTATGTTAAATCTAACAAACTTTCTCCCATTGTAACTAACAAATATGGACCCAAATACAAGTGGATACCAAAATAAAAGATTGATTCTAAGTTGCAGGCACCTAATGTCAAGGGGGAGTAAGAGAACAATGGCTTCTGAGTAAATCAGCTCAGAACCCGTACTTCAATGGACTTCGACTTCTAAACATGTCAGTTTAGGACTCGTTCTTCAAAGCATTTAGCTTCTGGACTAATGAGAAACTGTGAGTGCATCTACTTTATTCCGCTGCGTTTATCTCTGACTGTGATGTTGTTCCAGTTTTCTCATGTTTTTCAAGAATCTGAGCAAGTTCAACCCAAAATTTTGATATGAGATACCAATTCATTATACATTTTGTGGAAGAGGATATTATTGAATTTTATTTTGTTCCGACTAAATATCAATTTGCCGAATTCTTTACAATTTTCTTAAATGAAAAATGTTTTTTTAAAACTCAGCATGTTGAATTTAAAAGTTTAAATCTTTACAAATTTTATTCTATAAAGTAAAAGTTTTACAAGTTTTCTTTCTTTTGAATAAAATGTGTGTCTAGGATATATTTTCAAGTTGCTTTGTTTATATCGAAGTTTTATATGTTCAACTTTCAAGTCTAACAAAAATCGAAAGGTCAGCAACATGTTTGAAACTTTTGATATTGCTTTAAAGTTGTGTTATTCAGAATATGTATAGTTTACAATGCTTAGAAAACCTAAAATGTCAGAATTATGGATTGTAATGAAAATATGGGCTAAGCACATTAGATATAAAACTAAGTGATTGAGAAGAAAAATTATATATATAAAATACAGAAATCTCTAAGTTTAAAAGTTTGTACCTGTGACCTTTCTGGTTTGGGAAAGTAAGTTCCGTGTGATGCTTGTCATCTGGTCACCTAAGGTCAATTGGTCTGGGAGTGATCGAACCCAAATCCTTCTATAGAATCAGATCGAAAGTCATGTTCTACTGGTATGAATGGGTTTAGGATGTGTCGATGTAGCCTTTCTGATCTGGGAGAGTAAGTTCCAAGGGGTGCTTGACACCTAGTCCTCTAAGGCCAACTGGTCTGGGAGCGGCTGACCCAAATCCTGCAATAGGATCAGTTAGAAAGTTACGTTTACGGCATGTTCTTTACTTACCAAACTTTTTGATTAAAAGATGTCAATATGCACAAACTTAAAAGATGCCAAAGATCACAGTCATGTGAAGATGTCAATGTGCACAATGCTAAAAGAGGCCAATGAGCACACATCTCATGATACTTGGTGATATGTTTGAGTTGCGATAAACTTATAAATTTGTGAAAATATTAATTTTTTATGGCTTAGTGTGAGTACATGCAAAGTTTTCTATTATATTTTTAGAATTGCATTTTTTTGAAGCTAATCGAAGTTCGCATGCTAGCACACTGAATAGATTGATAAAAGCTTTTGAAACTGAACATGTTTTAACTTGATATGCAATGAAACTTGTATCTGTATCCAACAACATACACTTGATTTCAACTGATGGATTAATCTGTGATATTTTACTAAGTAGAATTTAATGTGTTTAGTGTTTAACATTTTTTATGATTAGTTGTTTCAAAATACATATTAAGTATATTTTTCTTTCTACTTTGATGTTTCGATTCTTGTGTTCTCATACCTGTTTCAAATGGGTCTGTGCATTTTTCGAGGGGGAGTGAATAAGGAAAATATTCTGAAAGATCATATCTCATTTCGAGGGGGAGTATCTGATTTTCTATATGAATGCTAACTTGAATTGTCATATTTAGTGCATTTGTGTAGGGGGAGTCAAAGAGCTTAACAGGTGAAATTTTTCAGATAGATTTGCGCCAACAGTTGGTAGCGCAAAACTCAGATTTGCGCCAACTGTTGCTAGAGAAAAACAATCTTTGCGCCACCAACATGTAGTGCAAACCTTCCTTTTTCTCCTTTATTTTGAATTTTGCAGATCTGAAGCTGTCTCGTCTCCAACGTTTGCATTACCAAGTTGATCCAGATCATCAAGGTCATGAGGGAGAGAAGTTAAGGAGAAGTTAAAGAGACAAAGAGTTCAAACGTTTATCTGCTGCTCAAGATTCACTCAAGATTCTATTCTCTCAGCTACTAATTCTTTTGTTGTTCCAGCTCCGACCATCACAGTTCATTCAAGTACATTTGAAAGAGTCGCGTCGTCTAGAGCACAAGCTGATGAACCGATTGTTCTTTCAAGCTTATTACAAACAGGTCCAGTCTTGTCAAGGCAGCAAAGACAATATAGATTGAAAGATGCTGAGAAGAAAAAAAATTTAGTCAAAGAAGCTTCGCTAAGTCGCTTAGATGGTCTGTGTTGGTTTAAAAGATGAATATTGAAGACCACAGCGCCAATGATTACTAAGGGGGAGATTGTTAAGTCAGATTTTATAGTAATCATTGTATTTATAGGTTTGGTCTAATACTGTGTTTAGAGTGATTGTATGTTCTGTATTAGCCATGGGTATTTAAGCCCCTTGTGTCTTTGTGTCTTGTAAGGAATTAACACATACTTTGAATAGAGAATACTTTTGCGCTTTCAACTCTCTCTCTCTACTTTGTCTATCTAGGATTTAGAACGATCTTGCATTATCACAAAGGAATACCTCCAACATGAACTTTTCAACGAGATAGTGCTTATTCAACTCTCTCAAAATGGAATCTATTCCAAACATATATGCCATGAGAGAGAAGGATCACTTCGACCGGGCCTTAATTACCACTCACTCCACCTACAATGGAAGTAAACATGTTAGTAACAGAACCTTCTTCAAAAAGGTCTAATGGGTAAGCTACATAAGCAATAAATTGAGATAACCAAAATGAAAGAAAGTCAACCTATTCCTGCAATTGCGGTCAGTCTCGCTACCTCTTTAGTTGTCGCCCCCTACTTGCTCATTCGCAATGACTACCACAAGAAAGTAGCCCCTATATCACTTGTGTTGTCGGTGTAACTATTTGTAACAACCTGTACCTTGAAACATACATCAAAATAACATTTCTGTCTAAAAACAGTCCCAGGCTTACATTTCAGAGTATAAGGTTTACAACTATCACCTATTACACAACTTAGTCAAAAAGTAAACTATTGCAGGAAGTCTTCTAGCTCCTAGAAATAGCTCACATCTTCTCTTTACCCCTTAGGTGATCGCGGTAACCCGGTAACAAGATCCATCGTAATCTCGTACCACTTCCAAACTGGAATTTCTAACGATTGAAGCTCCCCGTAAGGTCTCTGATGCTCAGCTTTAACTTTCAAACATGTCAGGCATCGCTCGACGAAGTAGGCAATATCTTTCTTTAAACCTGGCCACCAATAGCTTTTTTCAAATCTCTAAACATCTTGTTGGTTCCCGGATGTACAGAGTAACGTGATTTATGAGATTCTTCCAATACTTTCTTCCGCAGTTCTCCTGCTTTTGGAATCCATACTCTCTTATTGAAACACTTCACTCCGCGATTATCAACAACTAACGAATTAACAATTCCAACTATTATTTCACTTTTCCAGTTTTCCTTTGACGCTGCTTCTTCTTGGTAGTTTATGAATTCTTCCAAGAAATTATAAACAACATCAACTCGATAGGCCACCACTTTTGTTATTTCTCCATGCTCCTTACGACTTAGAGCATCCGCCACCACATTGGCCTTGCCCGGATGGTACAGGATATCACAGTCGTAATTGCTCAACAACTCCATCCACCTACGCTGCCTCATATTAAACTCCTTCTGATTGAAAAGATATTGAAGGCTCTTGTGATCCGTATAAATCTGACATTTGATCCCGTACAGATAATGCCTCCAAATTTTCAAAGCAAAGACTACCGCTGCCAACTCTAAATCATGCGTTGGGTAATTCTTTTCATGTTCTTTCAACTGACGAGATGCATAAGCAATAACCTTGCCTTCTTGCATTAACACACATCCCAGACCCATTTGAATCATCGCTATAGATTACGAATCCTTCTGTTCCGTTGGGTAGAGACAAGACAGGTGCACTACTTAGACTCTCTTTCAATTTACTGAACGCTTCTTTCTGAGTTTCCGCCCATACAAACTTAACATTCTTTATAGTTAACGCTGTTAGTGGCGTGGCTATCCTTGATAAGTCCTGGATAAACTTTCTATAATAACCCGCCAATCCTAGAAAACTCCTTACTTGTGATGGTGTTTTCGGTGCTTCCCACCCTTTAATGGCTTCAATCTTAACCGGGTCAACCTTAATCCCATCTTTCGACACCACGTGACCTAACAACTGAACTTCTTTCAGCCAGAATTCACATTTTAAGAACTTGGCGTACAATTTCTCGCGCTTAAGCAATTCTAAAATCGCTCGTAAATGGGTTTCATGATCTTCTTTAGACCGTGAATAAATCAGTATATCATCTATAAAGACTATGACATACTTGTCTAAAAACGGACTATACACTCTATTCATCAGGTCCATGAAAGCTTTTGGCACATTGGTCAAACCAAAGGGCATAACTAGAAACTCGTAGTGTTTGTACCTTGTACGAAAGGCAGTCTTAGGTACATCCTCCTCCTTCACCTTCAATTGGTGATAACCAGATCGTAGATCTATTTTCGAAAAAATAGCTCGCTCCTTGAAGTTGATCAAAAAGATCGTCAATTCTGGGAAGCGGATACTTATTTTTAACAGTCACATTATTGAGCTCCTGATAGTCTATGCACATTCTCTTAGACCCGTCTTTCTTCTTAACAAACAACACCGGTGCTCCCCATGGTGAAGTACTAGGACGAATAAACCCCTTGTCGAGTAACTCCTGCAATTGAGTCATCATTTCTTTCATTTCTGCCGGTGCTAATCTATAAGGTGCTCTTGCTATCGGTGCCGCTTCGGGTACTAAATCAATACGGAATTCAACTTGCCGATCAGGAGGCGGAGTGGTTAAATCTTCCGAAAATACTTCTGGAAATTCACTTACCACCGGAACTGACTCTAATCCCTTTTTCTCCTTCTTAGCATCTATTACATAAGCTAAGAATCCCACACACCCTTTTACTAGACACTGCTTAGCCTTAATCATTGAAATCAAGCACGACTTTCTATCCCTCCGATCTCCAAACACTACTAACTCTTCTTTATCTGGCTGTGCTATACGAATTAATTTCTTATTGCATACTATATGAGCATCATTAGACGTTAACCAGTCCATTCCCCCAATGACATCACATTCTCCCATACCCATTGGGTACAATCGAAGTGGAAATAACTGCCCATCGATGACAATACTACACCCATCATACACCTCCTCTACTAAGATTTGTGTAACACCCGGGAATTTATAAGGTAAATAATTGTCCTCTAATACTTTAATTATGTTTATCTGAAAATGTGAGTTTTTATATATGCATATGATCTTGATTATGGGGCTAAGATGCTATCTGATTAATATAATAATTGCATGTGTTTAGACCTCGTGCTCATTTTCGAAATTTGCTAAGTTTCCGGGCTGGGATGAGCTTGGAGCGATAGTGCCATCGCGATAGTGACAATCACTATCGTCGGGCACAATCGCCAGGATTGTACCGAGAGGGGGAGGAGTCTCGCGATAGTGACATTGTCACTATCGCCAGGCATACTCACCGAATTTGTACCATAGGTGTGTGGGTGTTCGCGATAGTGACTCGCGAGAGTGCCCTTGGCACTATCGCCGGGCACTCTCGCCATCGGGGTGCAGTACCTTAAATGAGTCCTTATCAGATTCCTAATTCATTGTTATCAAACACCCTCTTCTCTTTGGCGATTTTGGGAACTCCCAAACCGATTTCTCCCTCTCAAAACCCTAACCCTCTTAAATACAAACCTTTTGGTGGTTAGGACTTGAATACTAGCATTTATTATCATCCAAGGAAGGTTTCTAGGGTTTCTTCAAGGCAACTTCTCATCTTCAAGTTCATCCTCCAACTTCTAGGGTTTCCATATTTTCTAGGTTTTGGTACAAAACCTAGATAGTGAGTTCACTAACCCTTTGTTAAAAGTAGATACACATCATAATCTCCTATTTGTTACTTTATCTCTATATGTTCAAATGTTTGGGGATTTCTTCATGAAAATAGTTGGAAGATGAATATATATGAGTGATTTGCCATGATTATTGTTATATGTATCATTATTTGGGATTTGTCTCATAGATACACAATGTGGGTACCTTGATATGTTAAATGTATACATATATGGGTATTATGATGATTCTAGTTGGTACACCATTTTGGTGATATGTTTATATGCATGATGAACATGATTTACATTGGGTCTTTGGTTAGACATCACGAGGATAAGGTGCTAATATTATACCCGTAGTTGGTATTGAATTATGTGGGTTGAAATATACCTAAAGGACCCCTTATAAATGTTATGTGGATGAACCAAGTCAGTACACTAGGAGGATATAGTCTTGGGCACCACTGTGATGGTATATGCCTAGACCTCCGCCATTCGGGGAATTTTCTTAGCGATAGTCTTCGGGTGTGTCGGGCCTTTGGGGTGTTCCTTGCTAAGGGCATCAAGGTATATCGACTCTTGGGTGGGACTTGATTGGTGCTATGGGTCTCCCCTATTGACTCCACATTTGTTGAACTATGGTTAACTGCTGATAAGAAATGTGACTGTTCATGCTTGCTTATTATTGTTCAACTCACTAGGTTTTTTGGCCTAACACTTGTTTTGTGTCGATGTGTATCTCAGGTTCTAGCGGCGGCGGTCCTAAGCAGGTTTAGTTGATTTGGGGTGAGAGCTTGGGGAATTGCACATGGACGCGTTATACTTTTGGATATAGACCGTTTGGGTTTATAGATAACAACCCTTTTTGTAATCTCTTTTCTAGATGTAGAAATTAGATTAGTTGGTTGTTGTTTATTGTCCGTTAAATTACAATGGTGATTAAACAGGTTATTTATACTTATATATTCCTCATTTTTGGGAGGCTCTTGCTATGGCAATTTTGGTATACCTCATGTCCGTTTTCCGGATTTTTGCTATCCCTATTTTAGGGTGTTACAATTTGACTATCATCGGCCACTTCTACTTCCAATTCATGCCTAAGCTTCTTGGGTTTCACATGCAATTTATGCACGAAATTTGGAGACACAAACGAACGGTTTGCGCGTGAATAAAACAACACTTTAGCAAAATTCGAATCTATAGAGAAAGTACCTATTAGCACATCCGGTATCTCTGCCGCTTCTTCTGCAGTCATATTAAAAACTCTAGCCCTCGCCTTAGCTGGCTCCACCTTTTTCTCACCTCCCTTATCTACATACCCTCCGACCGTTCCCTTTTTCAATTGTGGACAATTAGTCTTGATATGATCAGGAGATCCACACTGATAACAAGACCTTGAACCCTGGCAATCCCGAGCCATATGCTCAATCTTTCCACATTTATAACAACCCTCTTGATCAATCTTACATTCTCCTTTATGTCTTCGGTTACACTTGCTACATTGCTTATTTTCAAATTATTAACAAACCGTTGATCAGATTTTGCAGATTTAAACGTTTTGGAGTCACGGACCGTTCCGTCCCATTTTCTTTTATCTCCACTTCTTTCAGTAACTTGTCGATTCTTTTCCTTCTCCCTCATTTCAGCTGCATTTACTGCCATTTGAAACGTTGATGGTTCCTTATTCGAGACAAATTCTTGAATATCACTTCTCAGCCCAAAGACGAAACGTTCTACTCGCCTTCCTTCATTAGGCACATAAACTTCTGCAAATCGAGACTTCTCTATAAACTTTGTAATATATTCACGAACTGACATCCCCTTTTGCTCTAAACTCAGAAACTCTTCTTCCAACTTTTTAACTGCCGCCAGAGGGCAAAACTGCGCTTTAAATCTCTTCACAAACTCACCCCAAGACATTTCTTTGGCTACCGTCGAACTTTGTCCTCATGCTTCAACATCCCACCACATTACAGCTTCATCTTTCAACATTGACAATGCATAAACTACTTTATCTTCCTCAGCACACTTACTAGTTTCAAATGCTAGCTCCATCCCCTTTACCCATCTTAGCGCTATCACTAGATCACATTCCCCTTTGTAAGTAGGAGGTTTATAGGCAACAAACTCCTTAAAACTACATCCTCTCCCAACTACCGCTTAAGTTGACACAATGGGGTTTGACTGAGGGTAACTACCCACTATAGTTACGGGTGAGTCTGATACCTCAGTCGCTATTCTTTCTTCACTATTTTCCTTACTTGACGAAACCTCATTAGTACGCTGAGCCAATAAAGCGTTCAACGTTTCCTGTAACTTTCCCATTTATGTCGCGAAGGTTTCTTGGGTAACAAAACCCTGAGTTCGACCTCCACCACGGTTTCCTGTTTGCTTTCGACCCCTCACAGAAGCTGAACTTTCCTGATGAGAAGTTTCTTGTTCGGATCTTACTTCAACACTTCTAGCTCGACGAATACCATTAGTCGTCTTCCCGCCTCGAGTTCCCACAATGGAACCCCTTACTTGAGTAGTCGCCTTCTGAGTCGTTTTACCTCTAGGTCGACCGCGACTCTTTCCTATGTTAGCAGTCGGGTTGACAGTAGTCGTTCGCTCTTCGACAACGACTTCATTAACTGGCTCAATTTCAGGATTCGGCATAGACCTACTCCTTGTTACTCGCTCAAACATAATTCTGATAAGAAGAAACATAAGACATTCAATCTAACATGCTACACATTACGGCAGTTTAAGCACAAGCATGTACTTGTAAATTCACAATTACATTGGCCAGATGAAATTCCAAATTTACCTTACATGCTAGTCCTTACTACCCTAATGTTATCTTCCTACGGTCTTCCTACTTCTCAATTGTGCTTCTACTTTCTCAGTTTAAGTCTAGGCCCATCTGGTCATCAAGATCCCTTAAACTAATGCTCTAATACCAATTGTAACAACTTGTACCTTGAAACATACATCAAAATAACATTTCTGTCTAAAAACAGCCCCAGACTTACATTTCAGAGTATAAGGTTTACAACTATCACCTATTACACAACTTAGTCAAAAAGTAAACTATTGTAGGAAGTCTTCTAGCTCCTGGAAATAGCTCACATCTTCTCTTTACCCTTATCTGTACCTGCTATCTTGCGATAACCTGAAAGAGGATTATAATTTTGAAAGAGCGAGGGTTAGACCGATGGTCTAGTGAATCCCCTCGAAGCACTACTATAACAGTTCAAATATTATTTAAAACATTTAAACAAAGCTTTATATCTCACGAATGTAACTCGCTCTATTAATCAAACATTAATCATACTTTACGCTTCGCAAGCGTAACTCAATCTACTGGCCATCACTGACCACTCTTTACGCTTCGCAAGCGTAACTTAAGCTACTGACCAACATTGCCGTCAAAGACGGTATGTCTGTCTCGTACTGCCTTATTTTAGGGACACACCCTAATGGCATAAACGGGCGGGTCACACTTCCCGACTTAGGTCAGACTTCTGTCTCAAATGTATGCATACACTTAACCTTCACAATATATAAAACAAGTTTATATAAACATAGCATAAACATGCTAACATAATTAAATCAACCTTTTTCAATAAATCTTCATAACTTTCAATAATATAAACATGCAATTCATAAAACTCACATTTATCAAATAACTGTCAAAATCGTAAAAGATTTAGTTTGAAAGACTCACCTATGATTCTTCTTGCTTAAACTTTGTCTTCTAACGATTAACACCACCTACGATGGTACCGAAATACAAAGGTAAGCTAACTCGTGACTAACATTCTTTCATTCTCTAAACAAATCAAATACAACATACTGTTACTACCCGGTCGAGACTACTACTCCGTTTGAAACCACTACTCCGGTCGAGACCTTCCCGGTCGATACACCCGGTTGAGACCGGTCGACATTATACCGGTCGACGACGGACCGGTAGCCAACATACCAGTCGACAAGACCGGTCAACATAACACACCGGTCGCCCTGGATCCGGTCGACACCGGTCACCCTGGGGTCCGGTCCTATCCGGTCAACCTTCAAACAGAGTCGGCGACTCAAACCCAGAAAACTTCAGATCTTTAAATCGATCAAATATACGGTTAAAAGCTTGAATAACAAGGCTATTTACCGACTATAACACTTAGATAGAAGTATTAAGCTAGAATCATACCTCTATTTGACAAGAAACTGATCGATCCTTCGATACCTAGTTTTCTTTCTCCCTGCTTCGCTTCGTTCTCGTTCTTGAGTCGGTCACATGAAAATCAGTATGAGTTCTGATAAATTTAATCTTAGGGTTAAATTCATATATATATAACCAAAGTTTCATTTAACCCCCTTAAACTATGGGTCTCGCTTAACTTTTCACCTAACTTCCAAAATTATAAGATTTTTCGGACTCGAATATTACACTATTGTGGCGGTTTTGAGTCGCTCTCAAGCGCTCCCGGATTGACTTACCTTATCTACAGTCTTTTGGACGATCTCTGGGTAGCAAACTGTCTTTCGCCTGCCTCCAAGCAACACAAAGGAGTTCTATATTTTTCGCCCATACAAGGCCTCAAACGACGTCATTTTGATACTAGAATAGTAACTATTGTTGTAGGCAAATTCCATTGTTGTGTCCTATACTCCGGAGAGAAAAGATAAGAAAAGAGATTGATGGAAAAGAAAGGAAAGGAAAATAAAATTTTCATTTGTATTCTCGAAAGAGAAGAAAATGAAAGGAAACAAAATAGTGTTTCATGTTCTTGAATAGGAGAGAAATGAAAGGAAAAATGTCATTTTTACAAATATATCATTTAAAAATATATCTTTGTAAACACCCCAAAAATTGGGAAAACAAAAATTTCCAAAATGGAAATTTGGTATATGAAATGCCAAAGCATGAGCTTTCCCAAAAAGGGAACAATATACGCCTGTACGATTACAAGTTTGTAATAATAAAGCAATGAGAAATAACAACCCTTTAATCTAATTCCTATCAAGAAAAGATATTACGACAAGTTGTTATCTAAATGTCCAAAATAAACGTCTTCTATGACGGCGTCCCAAAATGCTCCCCAAGCTCACATCTAAAGGCTTGCTAAACCTTCTTGGCGGTCACGCTGCTAGAACCTGAAATACATATCAACACCAAACAAGTGTTAGTAAGAGCCTAGTGAGTTTGAACAATAGTATAACATATTTATTTAAAGTGGTTAATAAGCATAAAGGTCCATAGAGGAATCAATGGGGGAGACCCAAAACACCAATAAGTTTCACCTCAAGAGTCGATGTACCTTGATGTTCACTCTCATGAGCAACATCCCCAAAGGCTCGACACATTTGAAGACTACTTCCAAGGTATTACTCCAAATGGCGGAGATCTAGACACATACCAATAAGGTGACGCCCAAGACTAGATCCTCCTAGTGCCTACTCGAGGTTCATCCAATATCCAGTCTCACATTATAAACATTTTACTCTAAGCAAAATTATATAAAATTTCCACATGGCTCCAAGCCTCATTTTAGGCCAAAATCCCATATCATGTAAATTCCACATATAACATCCATCAAATATGTGTATCATGTGAATACATCCCAACATTTTCCATCAAAATAACCCTATCATGATCCTCATAAAAGATTAGAACACAAGACCCCAACATTTCCCCAATATAGCAAAATTAGGTCTATTTTATCAAATGATTAACATGATGAAAAAGAACAAGATATGACAATGGAAAGCATATAAAGACATGTATCTAATTTTAAAATAGTTTAGAGAACTCATAATCTAGGTTTTATAGAAAAACCCTAGAAACTTGCAAAACCCTAGAAGTGATGATGGAGAAGGAAGATGATCTTGAGACTTGGAATCCTTCGTTAAGATCTTTGATTGGGGCTTGATTCTTGCAATAAATGTGGAGAAGATGACTTGAATGCTCCTAGGTCTGATATTGAAAGGTATTTGGAGAAAAGAGAGTTTTGAAAGAAAGTAGATGGAAGAAAATAAATGAAATGGTGACTAATTTCCCCTTTTAAATCGCTCAGGGGTCGCGCACGAGTAGTGTTGTGGCTGGACTCGCGTGGGGAGGCGCGCCGGCCTCTGGAGTCGCGAGAGAACAGAGTCTCGCGCGGCTCGTGGCTTGGCTCCACTATCGCGCGGGACACTGCCCACCTCATTCTTTTCCTTGGTCAAGAATCGGGGTGTTACAATCTTTTATAATGAAATGTTGGTAGTTTTGTAATTTTAATAGTTGTAGTAATTTTTTTATATGGTTTTAGTTTCTTTCCCTTATTCATTCCCTTTCCTCCCACATTTGGTAGGAAAGTTTTGGAGGAAACTTATAATTATTTTCCTTCCGTTTCTATTCTTTCTGTCCTAAAAAAAGTTTGAGAACACGAGTTTTTTCTTTTTACTTTCCTCTCCTTTCTTTCGTAAAAAGAGTTTCGAGAACACAACGTAAAAGTAGGTGAGAATTTCAGTTTACGCCAAAATTGATAACACGCGATCTAAGCATATCCTCGAGGATTTGGATAGTCCTCTCACTTTTACCATCAGTTTGAGTGTGGTAAGTCATGCGTAAATTCACCCTCGTACCCAACTATTTTTATAAGTCGTCCCAGAAGGTGGAGGTGAAATGACTGTCTCAATCTGAAACAATGGACAAAGGTACACCATGACTCGGGACAACCTCGTCGATGTATAACTTCACCAACTTATCTATTGGCAAAGTCTCTCGTATCGCCAAGAAGTAGTTGTTTTTGGTCAATCGGTCAATGATCACCCAAATGGTGTCATGGCCCCTTAAAGTCCTCGGTAGCTTGGTGACAAAGTCCAGCGTGATGTGCTCCCATTTCATTCCGATATCTCCAAGGATTGAAGGCTCCCGTATGGTCTTTGGTGTTCGGCTTAGACTTAAATACAAGTCACACATCTTTCCACATAGTTGGTCAT
The DNA here is from genome assembly GCA_023525745.1 of Arctium lappa. NCBI lineage: Eukaryota > Viridiplantae > Streptophyta > Magnoliopsida > Asterales > Asteraceae > Arctium > Arctium lappa. The sequence goes on from CM042047.1 coordinate 163,913,769, forward strand.
ATCAAGTTTCACGACGAACCATTAATAGCTTAATTTCAAATCTCGGTACATCTTCGTATTCCCGTGGTAGATGGAATACTTGGATTAATGGGCCTCCTATAGTCATTGTTATTTAAAATATAATTATATTGTTACATAAGATTTTAGCTGGCGATCATTATGCATTTTTATCTTCTCCGTTTGTAATGTTTTCATATTATAACATATATTAATGGTGTGATTTAGTTAAATATGTTATTATGTTTTAATTACATATTATGGTGTTTTCATATTAAAAAGGTAATATTTTTTTAAACAAGTTGAATATATTAAAATTAAATTTATTAAAACATAAAGATTAATATAATTTTAATTTATTAAAATTTTGTTAGACAATTGAATAACCATTTTATAAATATCAAAAGTTTCACAAAAAATAATGTCGGTGAATAGTTTTTTTACAGTTCATGAAACAAAAATAGTATTGTAACACCCCGAAATCCCTGGCCGAAGAGAGGCGAAAAACGCCAACAGTACCTCGCGCGACCCTCCACGCGAGTTGAGTCATGCCGGGAACCGCGTGCGGCTCTGTTTACTCACGACTCTAGTGGCCCGCGTAAATCTCCGCGCTAGTCGATCCGCACCAGCGCTTGTGCGGAGCCACTGTGCGTATTTAAAAGAGAAAAAATCCGGCCTCCACCCCATTTTCTAACCTAAAACCTCAAATACTCTTCTCCTTTCTCTCCCAAACCGATCCCCATCCTCCCCAACAAACCCTAACTCATTTTTGGGAGTTTCCTTTCTAAAATCAATGATTCTTCTTCATCTAGCATGATTTGGGAGCTAGAGCCATAACCCCTCCATCTTCATCTTCCTCACCAAGCTTCTTAGGGTTTCACCTCAACCCTTTCACCATTTTGAAGATTTGAAGTTTGTGGCTCGTTTTGGTGACCTAGATGTATGTTGAGTGGTGGATTGAAGTTATGCTTAAGGTAAGTTTCTATTTTTTCTTCATCTATGGAAATTAGGGTTTTGGTATCAGTTGAGATCTTCATGTTTAATGTTTGGGGAATGTTTGTAAATGGTTGGATGAAAATATTTATGGTTGAAATTTATGGATCTAGGTTTTGGAAGTTTTGGCTTTGAAGATTCAAGTTTCTTCAAAGAAGCTCTAAGTGGGGTAAAATCTAGATTTAGCCTAAATCTAGCAAGGTGAGTTCAAGTTGATTTGTGAAAACATTGAACATGCCAAAATGTTTATTTTAAAGTGTCCGTATGGTTTACATGAAATTATCATTTGTTTGGTTATTTGGTGGGTATTGACTATTTAAAATGTTTAACGTTATAAACCTTGTAAAACACACACATTTGGGTTTGTTGGACATTTTGTTAAATAAATCATGTTAATATGGTACCTTGATGATCTAATATATATAAATTGGGGTCATTTGACGTGAAAGTCCTTTTAGTGTATTTGATCTTATAAACCGTTTGAAAAATGCATATTATTGGGTCATGAGACATTTTGGAAATGTAAGGGTACGAGTTCATTTGAAAAATGGTTTGTCTCAGCCAGTGATTAGTTTTGGGTTAAGCATACTTTTGGTCGATGTATTTGCATAACCGTTGGTTAATTGTGTTTTATGATTTACATTGACTTTTATAGTACGAGAATGTAAATCATTGAGCTTTTGGCTTGGTTTGCCTAAAACAAGTCTTGGGGACATTTGTCTGGTTTTAATAGCCCATATTGTGGAATTTTGAGTATGATTGTGTTTATTGTGTATCATTTGATAGTTGCATGTTTTGAGTGTTTTGGTCATTCAATTGGAGTCTTGTAATGTTATAGGTTGTAATGCAGTGGATCAATAGGCATATGTGTCGGTCTTTGTTTGTTAAAAGAAAAGGGCGGTTATTTTCATGATGGGGTCAGGATTAGTCATAGGGCATCGAAGGCCTTATGGTGCGGGCACGTGGAGTCAAACATCTGCCATTGGTCCCATGATGTAATTTCTGAGTCTGTTTTTATGGGATAGTTATTCCCATTTGTAGCTAGTTAAGACATTGGGTCCTCGGGGGCAACTTGGTACGGTTATGTAGAGTCGGATACTAGCCATGGGCCGTAAATGTAATCCTAGTGAATGAGCATGATTAGGATCCTCGGGTGCCCTCATCTACATCTTAGTATGAGTCGGCGATCTCGTAGCCATGGGTCCTAGTATGGTGAGCTCAGTAACTTGGAAATCGGCCTACTTTTGTGTTCCGCCACTAACCATAGAGATCGGGTCTCCCCCGTCGCCGAAGGTGTTGTTTTAGGTATTTAGTTTTATCCTTGTTTTTTTTTCAGTGACGTTTGAGTTTGGGGGATTCTCCATATGTTACAATTTTGGGGGTTTAAGTTTACTCACATTTCGGTCCTTTGATTTATAAAGTTTTATCCAAATTTTAATATTCGAGCATTTACCATTATTCACGTTTGAGTGAGTTTGGGTTGAATTTAATTTACGGAGGAATGTTTTATATTGGGATCTTCGTCCTTAAAATAGCTTGGATTGGAAAATATTTATATTGGAATTTCCTTCGACTAGAATACATATTATTGGAAAACGAGTCATTTTCATATTTGAAGCATATCATTTTGAAAGATTATGATTTAAATTGCATTCTTCCATTTTAATGATATATTTATTCATGTGGCGTTAGTCTAACCTTTTTATTTGTCGGCATGTGCACCAGGTTCCAGCTGAGAATAGTTCTAGTGACACTGTGAAGAAAAGAGTGCTAGTTGTGTGCTCGAGAAATGTATAGCCTGGTGAAGTCTTCCGCATGTATTATGGGATTTGCAGCTTGTCTTTGGGTTAAGTAACACCCGTCTCTAGTTTAGTCCTTGTATGAGACTGTAAATTTTTAATTGTTGAAGTTAAATATATAATTATATTTGGAGATTTATCTTTTATTTGATGACATTTTGAAATTTTAATTTAGCTGTTATTTCTAAATGTGAGGTATTACAAGTATATTCATTGAAAATGATTTGGAGCAAAAAAATAGGTATAATGGAAGATTTGATGCATTCACCAGAAATAGTTACAGTAACTGAATAGATTTGGAATAAAAAATAGTATAGTGGAAAATGTTAGAAATTAAGTAACGAAATATCATTAACTCTGAAATCTTTTACTAGAATAAAATGGTTACAATAACTGAAATAATCAAACACTAGTTCCAACGATACATAAACGTACAACTGTCATTAGGAATCGCCATGTCTTGATTACACAAATAAAAACCATTATTGTTAATCAACCAATAACATCTGTTCATAGAAAACAAAAGTGAACCACACCTTTTACCAATGTTTGTATCGAAAACATTGAATGACTGTGTCATCATATCTACTCTGTCTCTTGGAAGCATTGTGAACGAACAGGTATACTTGTTATTTCCCCATAAGTTTTTACGAAATTTCCAAGTAACTACATCGTTAGGTAGGAGAAATTTTGCACCATCATTATTGCAATTATAGACGACATATACATCATCTCTATTAGTGATATATATTCTATATGGTTCAAGCCATTTGCTCGAGGGCGCCGGCGGTGGTGTGATTTTCAAAGAACCATATGCAAAGGTTGAAAGATGTAACATAAAATAAAAAAGAAAATAACAGTTGCTTGGGAAACTCATGGTTTAGAATGATACTTCTGTGTCTCTTCTTACACACACATATATATATATATACAAAGGGTTGTTCGATTGTAATTTATAACCAGATTAATGAGTATATTAACAATACTACAATATACAGTATTAAGCATCTTTCATAAATTTTTCACAATAGAGAAAAAAATCAATTTAGCAAAGTTTTTATTTTAGAGTATCTAGCATTAATTATATAATTAAAATAGTAAACGCATTTAATATCCCAAAAAACTTTTTATTAAATGGTAATTTCTTCACTACCAAATTAATGAGTATATTAGCAAAATTGTAAAATACAATTAAATGTGTTAAACAAACATCTTCATTTTTTTTTTCAAAATAGAGCAAGAAATATTCATTTTTTTTTTTAAATTACAACTAATTCCGACATTTGTTTTTTGTCCTCTAAAACCGTCTTCAACAAAAAATTAGAGTGGGAAGATAGATATTTTGAAGTTTCTTACTCCAACATACATCCATAAAACATTCTCCATGTTACTTCAGTTATGTGAACCATGTCTTAAGAGCGTCCACAATGGTGTGTTTTTAAAAGTCCATATGCCTACGTGGCAGTCCATCAAAAAATTGATACCATTGGGGCTGTGCTTACATGACAGACCGCTTTCTCTGCAAGGAGCGATTCTTGCCTTTAATTTTAACTAATTTATTTATTTTTATTCAATCAATTACCTTTTTCACTAAATGGTTTAATTAATTAATAAATTATTTTGATTATTTTTGTTAAATAAAAATTAAATTAATTCTTCTATTATTAATTTCAATAACTTTTTATATATCGTTATAATTTTTATTTATTATCTTTTATTTTTTCATGACTTTTATAATTTTAATTTATACTTCTTTCGTCCTAAAAAAGTAGATAACTAAATTTTCACGTTTATCCTTAATTAATACATAAATATATAAGAGTTGTGAATAGAGAGAAAAATTAATTAGGGGCAAATATGTCTAAAACCATGTGTCAAGTCAATTGTGGACAATTATTTTTGGACGGAGGGAGTAATTATTGTCTTTTAATTATAATAAGTAATTTTTAATTGTTATAAAAATAATATTGTAGTTTGTTTATCATATAAATCATGAACCGGTCCATGATTGAGAGTGAAAGGTTTATAAGATGAGTATGAAAGAGAAAACTGATATGACAGAGAAACAAAACTGATTTGGCAAAATTATGAACCTCTAAAGAGGTTCATGACTACAGATGCTCTAAATAAGCTTAAGATCGAAACTTATTAGGTCATGGTATGATATGACTTAATTACGGTCATGTTAAATTATTGAATATTATGACATTGATACCAATATTTGGTAATACAATCATTATAGGTGTAAATTTTACTTTACTCCGTTTAAATCTAGGTTTTATAATAACCTTTTTCACCTAAATTATGCTATAATACCACTTGTCACGCCTAATATCTCAAAGCTGACTTAATAACCTTCAAAGTTTGGTTTCTCTCTCTCTCTCTATATATATATATAGTCGAATTCAAACGAGAATATTACATATTTAAAAGAACATCCCCCGTCCCCGTGGTCCGGAACGGGTGATGTCACATACGGGTCTTAACATAATTACACAACTAAATCAGAGCTACTAATAAACTCCAAACATATATTATAATCCAAAATATTACACTTCAAAAAGTGTTTATAAACTTAGAACATTTATATAATAATGCGATTCTAAGAACTCCAAAATTTCACGCTCGATCTCAAGTCCCTTCCCCGTAAACGTCACTTCGTACCTGCCGTGTCAGAAAACAAAAACACGGCTGAGCACATGGCTCAGTGAATGGATTATAATATAAGTTCGTAAATAATAATGAAAACATCAATCACGAAGCGGAAGACTTAAAAATTCATTCGATGAAAGTTCTTGAAACTCAAGTTCATAACAAAAGAGATGTTCAGTAATTTTCAAAGACAATAATTTCAAGAACAGTTCACACTTTAATTTCAAAACGTAATATAAATAAAGTCCGTCAATTCCGGTCGTTGTGTTCGTGGGGTGGCCAAACCACACGAACTGAGTCGGCATGCGGGCACACACAACGGATCCCCCGTGAATTTAACCACGGTCACATATTCTATGGGTAAATTTCTAGAATCGATTCATCCGCCCTGGAGCCAACAACGTCAGCCAAGTCCCCCCAGAGTGGGTTCACGTAAGCCACAGAGGCTTAACTCTGGTGGACCATCATCTGCAGGACGCTATGACAACAAAGCCGCCATAAAAGGCATCCCAAATAATGTGCCCATTTATTGGGTTCTTATAAAATCAAAGAAAACTAAACATGTGCCACTTACCCAAATGGCGATCACAGAAATTATAATCTATATACTTCACATTTTTTCATAAACAATCTCATACGAGACACATTTTAATAAAACATCAAAATGTTCAAACAATTGATTCAATAAACCAAAATCAATGTGTAAGTGTGTGTACAATTTCGCATTTATTGATCACATTCAGTTGATCAATCACAAGGTGGTGAACCACCTTTCGGAAGGGTCAACTACAACAAATAGTTGCCCACGATACAAAAGAATTGAAATCCATACCTTGATCGGATTGAGATGTAACACGTGATTAATCGAGACCGACTACGAACTTTAAGCCGTTCGATTGCCTATTTAAACCACCAATTATTAATAATCGCATAACCTAAAACTCAATGGTTATATTATAAGCTTAAGCACGGATTTTGTTCACGTAGACATCAAACCGATCACTTGGTGTGCGGTTAAACATCTAGATACAAATATCACCGTTTGATTCTAAACTTTACCCGTTTGTAATTTTGACAAAAACAAACATTCCTATACATGTTTATGATTATAACTTTACAATATATAATCATAATCTACCAACCAACTTCAACTACCTTAACCTACCAACTTAAATAACTTAAGAAGAAATTTATACCTCTAAGAAGGGTTCGTCGCGTAGATTCCGAATATGTAATTATTTCGTCGATTACTTCAACGGATCGTAAGATAATCTAGAGATAAGTTTTTTTTTTAAAGTTTAGAGAGAGAGATGAGAGAGAGACGAGGCGGTGTAAAACAACAGGGACGATATGTAATTTACTCTTATGATTTTTTTTTATATATATATAATTATATAGTTTGGTTAATTGACGGTTTTAACCCCTCAACTATCTTTGGTTGCTATTTTTAATTATGGTTCAATTCGGGTAAAAATAATTATACGTTTTTAAGACCGAGTCTTACAATTATTCTCCCCCTTAAAAAAAGATTTCGTCCCCGAAATCGAATTTAGACAGAAAACTTACATCGATTAAGGAACTCGGGGTACTCCCGTCGCATGTGTTCCTCAGTTTCCCACGTCGCTTCACGTTCAGAATGATTTTTCCATAGAACTTTTACGAAAGGAATCACTCTCTTTCGTGTACCTCTCTCATCACAATCAATAATCGCTTCAGGTTCCTCGCGATAAGAAAGATCAGGTTCTATGTGTTCCAAGGGATATTCAATGACGTGTAAGGGATGATAGTTGTACCCTCTAAGTGAAGAGACATGGAACACATTATGGATATGGGATAATTGCGGCGGTAGAGCTAACCGGTAAGCCACAACTCCAACCCTTTACAGAATTTCAAAGGGACCAATGTATCTCGGGCTCAACTTTCCTTTGAGACCGAAACGTCTAATACCGCGAGTTGGGAAACCTTCATGAAAACTTTATCTCCCGGTTGGAATTCAATAGGTCGGCGTCTCTTGTCGGCGTAGCTCTTTTGACGAGCCTGAGTCTCTTTCATCATTTGACGCGCAATTTCGACCTTCTCGGTAGTAACTTGTACCAGTTATGGGCCTTCAAGAATACGTTCTCCAACTTCATTCCAACAAGTCGGTGTTCGACATTTTCGGCCATAAAGTGCTTCATACGGGGCCATACCGATACTCGACTGCCAACTATTATTATAGGAGAACTCAATTAGGTACAAATAACTATCCCAACTTCCATGCCATTCCATCGCACACGCTCGGAGCATATCCTTCAGTGTTTGAATCGTACGTTCAGATTGCCCATCAGTTTGTGGATGAAAGGTTGTACTAAAATTCAAACGTGTGCCCCAAGCTTTATGTAAACCTTCCCAAAATCGAGATGTAAAACGTGGGTCTCGATCGGAGGTAATTGATACAGGAGTGCCATGGAGACGTACAATCTCACGTTGGAATACTTCTGTCAATTTATCAATTGACCATGTTTGTCGGATAGGAAGAAAATGAGATGATTTCGTCAGTCGGTCAACCACTATCCAAATTGCATCATGTTTCAAGGTCGTGCGGGGTATTCCGACTACAAAATCCATAGTTACGTGTTCCCATTTCCACACGGGAATGTTCAACGATTGGAGAAGACCACCCGGACGTTGATGTTCACTTTTAACTTGTTGACAAGTGAGACAACGAGCTACAAAATTAGTGATATCTCACTTCATTCCAACCCACCAGTAATGGGTCTGTAAGTCGCGATACATTTTTGTTGTACCCGGGTGAACGGAAAACATAGAGTTATGAGCTTCGGTTAGAATCTGATCTTTAAGCTCCGAGTTATTTGTAACACAAAGACGATCCCGAAACCACAACACGTGATCATCATCGATCCTGAATTCCGAACTAACAATCTCTTTTGCTTGCTGGAAGTTCGCCCACAATTCACCGTCATCTTGTTGGGCTTCTTTTATCCGAGAAATTAGAATCGGTTCTACCATCAGGTTCGATAGAATTTCCATTTGTGAACTCAGATAGATTTCCAGTCCGAACCGTTCGATCTCCAAAGCTAACTCTGTAGGAACAAGTAACGAGGAAACCTGTCCCATATCTTTACAACTTAAAGCGTCGGCGACTACATTAGCCTTACCCGGATGATACTGTATATGAACATCGTAATCCTTTAGAAGTTCGAGCCACCTCCGTTGACGCATATTTAATTATTTTTGAGTAAATATATATTTAAGGCTCTTGTGGTCGGTGAAAACTTCACATGTTTCACCGTACAAATAATGACGCCAAATTTTAAGTGCGAAGATAACCGCAGCCAATTCAAGATCGTGAGTCGGATAATGTAACACCCCGAATTTTAGAACTTGGTATTTGAAATTATCATGTTATGAATTATCATGTTTTGGGATTTAAACGTATCGGGGGTCTCGATCAGTTTTGGTCCACGCGAGTTAAAAATCAGAACTGATAAATTTGGGTCAGTCGGGGCCTTCTCGGCGATAGTGCCAGCGATAGTGACGTGGTCACAATCGCGAGGGCACAATCGCCCAAACTGTACCGCGGGGTGGGGAGTCCTCGCGACTATGCCAGCGATAGTGACATAGGTCACAATCGCCCCATCTGTACCGCGGGGTAGAGAACCCTCGCGACATTGCCAGTGATAGTGACGGATGTCACAATCGTCGTGGCACAATCGCCGTCGGACAGCAGGGGTATAAATACCTCATTTACGGGATTTCTTCATTTAGGGTTGATTTTGGGAGCTGATAGAGGGTTTCTCTCCAGCGATTTTGGTAAGGTTTCTACCCCAACTTCAACCATATCAATTAATGATCTTATGGTGGTTTTAATGGTGGAATAAATGCTTCCTTAGGTGTGATTTTGGAAGGATTTTAGCTTGCAACCACTTCTCAAGTCTCCAACTTCCCACCTACCACTTTAGGGTTTGATTTCTTGTGAGAGATCACCAAGGTGAGTGTTTCTTGACTCTTCTATTCTCATACATGTCTGATAATGTGTTGGTAATTACGTGTATTCTAGTCATTGCTTACTTGCTCATGTGGAGTTAACCTCAAACCCTATTTTGGGGGTAAAATGCAAATGGAGAGTATTAAATGGGCTATTTGGCCAAGCTATGTAGTAATGACCAAGTAAGAGTATTGAGTTGTATGTTTGGTCATTAAATGGGAATTGATATTGATTTTAAGTCTCGACTTGAGCTACCATTTATGGATAGACTAAAGACTCGGTTTGATTTGAGGTCAAGTATAGACTAAAGACTCGGTTTGAGTTGAGGTCAAGTATAGACTAAAGACTCGGTTTGAGTTGAGGTCAAGTATAGACTAAAGACTCGGTTTGAGTTGAGGTCAAGTATAGACTAAGGACTCGGTTTGAGTTGAGGTCATGAATAGACTAAATACTCGGTTTGAGTTGAGGTCAAGTATAGACTAAAGACTCGGTTTGAGTTGAGGTCGTGGATAGACTAAAGACTCGGTTTGAGTTGAGGTCATGGATAGACTAAAGACTCGGTTTGAGTTGAGGTCATGGATAGACTAAAGACTCGGTTTGAGTTGAGGTCATAAGTAGGCTAAAGATCCGGTTTGGATTGAGTGTCAAATAGCTAAAGATCTTGTTTGGGTTGATGCTAGTCAAGATCCAATGACTTGGGAAAACATTATAAATTGCGTTGATGATATTGATTTTGGCATATTGATTAATGTCAGGTGAAGCACATTGGTAGAGCGCCGTGAAATTATAATGATCTTGTATTGTGACCTCTTTTCATGATTTAATTTCCTTTATGTGTTCTCACTAGGCCTTAGCCTAACACTTGTTTCTCTGGTTGTCATGTATGACAGGAAACTCTAGTGGCGGGCATCTACGGGAATGAGTGGTCGATCGAGCGATCGAGAGCGGTCATTTTGAAAGATCTAGAGACCGGCATTTTTGATGTATAGTCACTAGTTTGTGGAGGATAGCGACACCCGATTGTAATCTGATAGGGAAATCTAGATTATTTAGGTTGTCGTAACTTTATGCCTCGCATTAGTGAACTTGTATTTCTGATGTTTTATTCCCCTCTTTGGGTTGATACTTTGGGATGCCTTCACGGATCTTGTACTTCAGGTTTCACCAATTTACAGTCGTCATGTTGCCAAAATTTTAAGTTTTAAATCGCATCAATTTTTAGGGTGTTACAGATAATTGACCTCATAAGGCTTTAATTGACGTGATGCATATGCGATTACTCTACCGTTTTGCATAAGAACACAACTGAGACCTATCTTTGAAGCATCACTGTAAACTTGAAAACCTCCGGTGCCAGATGGTAATACAAGAATAGGTGCGGTTACCAATCGATGCTTCAATTCCTCGAAACTAGATTCTTGTTCGGAACCCCAGTAAAATTTGACTCCTTTTCGGAGTAATCGGGTTAACGGTAGAGATATTTTAGAAAATCCTTCAACGAATCGCCTATAATAACCGGCCAGACCTAGAAAACCACGAACTTCAGATACGTTCGTAGGTCGAGGCCATTTAGTGACAGTTTCAATTTTCGTTGGATCGACTTTGACACCTTCCACAGAAATTACGTGTCCAAGAAAAGACACTTGATCAAGCCAGAATTCACATTTGGAACGTTTTGCGTATAACTTTTTCGTTCGAAGAGTTTCCAAAACGATGTGAAGATGTTGATCATGTTGCTCTCTTGACTTTGAGTATATCAATATGTCATCAATAAACACGATAACAAAGTCGTCGAGATAATATTTGAAAACCCGATTCATAAGATCCATAAAGACCGTTGGAGCATTAGTTAGCCCGAAAGGCATTACTAAGAATTCGTAGTGCCCATAGCGAGTTCTAAATGCGGTTTTCGGAATATCACAATCTCGGATACGAAGTTGATGGTACCCGGACCGAAGATCAATTTTGGAAAAGTATCGTGCCCCTTGTAATTGATCAAACAGATCGTCGATTCTCGGCAACGGATACTTGTTACGGATCGTTACTTTATTAAGCTCCCGGTAATCAATACAAAGACGCATCGTACCGTCTTTCTTTTTTACAAAGAGAACCGGAGCTCCCCAAGGTGAAACGCTGGTTCGAATGAAACCTTTCTTTAATAAATCATCGAGTTGAGTTTTGAGTTCCTTCATTTCAGTTGGAGCCATTCGGTAGGGAGCCTTAGAAATAGGAGAAGCTCCCGGAACTAGATCGATGGTAAATTCGACTTCCCGGACTGGTGGTATACCCGGTAAATCGTCGGGAAACACATCAAGATATTCAGAAACAACAGGTACGGTTGCAAATGTAGGGATTATATGTTCGGGATCTTGTAACGAGGCCAGAAAACCTTCATTACTTTGCCAAGTATACTGCTTCACAGTAATAGAAGTTAAAGCTCTAACATCTTCTTTTACAGTACCTCCTTGGAAGATTGCCTCTGGTTTGTCAACATCCCCAAACAATATTTGTTTGGCGTTACAGTCTATAGTTACGGTGGTGTGACAACCATTCCATCCCCAATATTAATTGAAAGTGGGACATATGCATTGGAAGTAGAGTGACCTCCCGTATGCAAAAATCTCCAATAATTAACGGACAATTTGAGAATCGAGTTAACACACAGATTGAACCACCCATTGGGGTAGATATTACGACTAGACATTCGGTGGTTTGTTCATAAGGTTTTAAACTGGGATTCTAATTGTTCAGAAACAACAGAGAGTGGTGCCCCTGTATCAAACAAAGCATAACCAGACATCACACTAGACATGGTCAGACGAACCACATCAGCAATATTAGGCTCACTTGTACCCCTCACTGGATTGGGGTTTGGGTTACCCTCAGGTTAACATCTGGATTTGTGTGGGCGACCACGTCTCGACATTCTAACATAGAACAAGATCAAGATCGGAATTCAAAACAGTTACGGATTGAAAATCAGCAAATAGAATTAAATTCTAGTCTACCCATTCTAATGTCTACCCAATTCTCACAGGTCAAACCTATTTAATCTACAAGTTGTAACCTAAGCTCTGATACCATATTTGTAACATCCCCCGTCCCCGTGGTCCGGAACGGGTGATGTCACATACGGGTCTTAACATAATTACACAACTAAATCAGAGCTACTAATAAACTCCAAACATATATTATAATCCAAAATATTACACTTCAAAAAGTGTTTATAAACTTAGAACATTTATATAATAATGCGATTCTAAGAACTCCAAAATTTCACACTCGATCTCAAGTCCCTTCCCCGTAAACGTCACTTCGTACCTGCCGTGTCAGAAAACAAAAACACGGCTGAGCACATGGCTCAGTGAATGGATTATAATATAAGTTCGTAAATAATAATGAAAACATCAATAACGAAGCGGAATACTTAAAAATTCATTCGATGAAAGTTCTTGAAACTCAAGTTCATAACAAAAGAGATGTTCAGTAATTTTCAAAGACAATAATTTCAAGAACAGTTCACACTTTAATTTCAAAACGTAATATAAATAAAGTCCGTCAATTCCGGTCGTTGTGTTCGTGGGGTGGCCAAACCACACGAACTGAGTCGGCATGCGGGCACACACAACGGATCCCCCGTGAATTTAACCACGGTCACATATTCTATGGGTAAATTTCTAGAATCGATTCATCCGCCCTGGAGCCAACAACGTCAGCCAAGTCCCCCCAGAGTGGGTTCACGTAAGCCACATAGGCTTAACTCTGGTGGACCATCATCTGCAGGACGCTATGACAACAAAGCCGCCATAAAAGGCATCCCAAATAATGTGCCCATTTATTGGGTTCTTATAAAATCAAAGAAAACTAAACATGTGCCACTTACCCAAATGGCGATCACAGAAATTATAATCTATATACTTCACATTTTTTCATAAACAATCTCATACGAGACACATTTTAATAAAACATCAAAATGTTCAAACAATTGATTCAATAAACCAAAATCAATGTGTAAGTGTGTGTACAATTTCGCATTTATTGATCACATTCAGTTGATCAATCACAAGGTGGTGAACCACCTTTCGGAAGGGTCAACTACAACAAATAGTTGCCCACGATACAAAAGAATTGAAATCCATACCTTGATCGGATTGAGATGTAACACGTGATTAATCGAGACCGACTACGAACTTTAAGCCGTTCGATTGCCTATTTAAACCACCAATTATTAATAATCGCATAACCTAAAACTCAATGGTTATATTATAAGCTTAAGCACGGATTTTGTTCACGTAGACATCAAACCGATCACTTGGTGTGCGGTTAAACATCTAGATACAAATATCACCGTTTAATTCTAAACTTTACCCGTTTGTAATTTTGACAAAAACAAACATTCCTATACATGTTTATGATTATAACTTTACAATATATAATCATAATCTACCAACCAACTTCAACTACCTTAACCTACCAACTTAAATAACTTAAGAAGAAATTTATACCTCTAAGAAGGGTTCGTCGCGTAGATTCCGAATATGTAATTATTTCGTCGATTACTTCAACGGATCGTAAGATAATCTAGAGAGAATTTTTTTTTTAAAAGTTTAGAGAGAGAGATGAGAGAGAGACGAGGCGGTGTAAAACAACAGGGACGATATGTAATTTACTCTTATGAATTTTTTTATATATATATATAATTATATAGTTTGGTTAATTGACGGTTTTAACCCCTCAACTATCTTTGGTTGCTATTTTTAATTATGGTTCAATTCGGGTAAAAATAATTATACGTTTTTAAGACAGAGTCTTACACATATTATATATAGAAACACATTTATCTCTATATAGATTATGTAATAAATTTAATTAAGGTATTTATTCATGATATTTTTTTTATAATTTTTGTGATTTAAGCATGATTAATTTTTTATTTATTTACTTATTATTTTTTACAACAGTAAAATAAGTGTCATATAAATTTTCATTTTTAAATATTTATTTTAATTAAATTAGTTTATTTACGAATTTTTTATAATTTTCATCAAAAAATCATATGTGATATCTACAATTAATAGACATTTTTTCTTAAAAAATACTCACTAATTTTCGTCAATGTATCATATGTGATATTCATAGTAGAAAAGTAATGTAAGCTACTTACAACATTACAATTGATATGTGTAAATTATGAATTATGTTTTGACGTACATGTGCTCTTATAAATTTTAAATGTGTTTTGCTACAATCATATATGATTATGTTTTCATTAATCTTTTTTGTCAATATTTAATTTAAATCATTGTTTTTCAAATTTTAAATCACATAGGAAAACATTTTGAAAAAAAAAATTAAGTCATTGTGAATCACATGTGAATTTGATGAAAAATTATGAATTGATTTTGAAGTACATGTGATCTTATTCATTTTAAATGTGTTTTGCTACATATCAGATATTGATTTTGTTTTAATTATTTTTATTTTTCAATGTTTAATTTGATTATTATTTTTCAAATTTTAAATCACTATGATTAAGAAAACATTTTGAAAAAAAATTTCATTATGAATCACATGTGATTTTGATGGAAATTGTTGTTTTTTTTAAATATTGTTCTAAACAAAAATGAATTCTGTAAATGAAAATTTAATACGCTTATTTAAAATGAATTAAATAAAAAAAAATTATTAAATAAAAAATTAAATCACATTAATTCATAAATATTGTAAAAGTAGAATCTTAAATAAATACCTAAAATAACTTTTATACCCTTCTTTATTTATTTTTAGGATTAATTATTTAAATTGTTATTTAATAAAATAATTGACCTATAATGATTCTCTTATTATTTTAAACTAGATGCGTACTCGTGCAATGCAGCGAGATACATCACGATTTTAATGTTTCATTTTGTTTTTTGTTTTCTTGTCGATTTACAGTACGATTTTGAATAATTTTGAGAAAGTGATAATGTTTTTTTTATAAATTTGTTTAATTTAAGCTTAATAATATAATGTTTTTTATATAAAAAAAATTAAGTATTTTGTTAGAATTGAATGATTATTTTATATATTTTAATGACATTTAGAAAAAATAACCAATTACATATTTAATAATATGATTAAAACAAATTTATAGTAACATAATATATTAACTAGAAGTATACTCGTGCAATGCAGCGAGATAAATCACGCTTTTAATGTTTCATTTTATTTTTTGTTTTTTGGTCGATTTACAGTACGATTTTGGATGGTTTTGAGAAAGTGATGATGTTTTTTTTATATAAATTTGTTTAATTTAGTCTTAATAATATAATGTTTTTATATAAAAAAAATAAGTATTTTGTTAGAATTCAATGGTTATCTTATATATTTTAATTACATCTAGAAAAAAAATAACCAATTACATATTTAATAATATAATTAAAACAAATTTATAGTAATATAATATATTAATTAATAGTGATACATGGAAATTTCTGCATAAAAGGAAGGCTCTGCACATACCAAATTGGTGGGTGTTAGAAATATGCAGTAGTAATATGTATCTTGTGCTTTGATATGTGTAAATTAAGAGATTTTTAAAATTTTGGATAAAATGATGGTACCGTGTGCCTAATAATTTGTATTTAAGAGTTTTTTTATCCATGCTTTATAATATAGTATAGATAGATATCATTATCGCATTATCCTCTCTCTCGTGTTCTTTTAAATAGTTACTGTTATCGTTTGATCCTCCCTCTATATATATATATACATATATATATAGGGTCAGGTTCAAGAGAAAACTCTAAACAAATGGAAAACCGAAAAACCACGAAAAAACAAATGAAAAATTATATGAATATGGATGTCAAATTAACGAGAAAAATATGATCGTTTATTTGATGTAATTTATTTCGCTCGAATTTTGTTCATTTTTCATATTTTTTCGAATAAAAAATAGAGGATGGAGGTTTTTTTAATTTAAAAAATATTGATGTAACCGTCTGTTTAATCATATCCATCAGATCACCTAATCTAACGGTTGATAAGATGTTTTTTTAGTTTTTCATTTATTTGAGGTTTTCCCTTGAACCTCCGTATTTATTTAGTTTTTCATTTTTTTAGTTTTCATTTATATATATACTAGTCAAATACCCGTGCGATGCATCGGAATTTAAACAAACTTTCCTGAAAAATGTCATTCATGTATACAAGTACCATATTGAATAACAAGAAGTTCATCGCAACAAACCAGCCTCCATCAGGGATAATGTATGAATGATCAAAACTGGTATAAAGATTTGACTTGCTATCTTTATTTTCGATACAACATACTGCATCTAAGATACCTCAAAGACGGGCCATAACCTTAAAGAAACCAATTTTTGACATAGCTCGTTGTTGATCCATCCATCCATGTCTGGTGCACATGTACCCAACTGATCCCTTGTGACGGTTTCACATCCTATAAACAACAACGATAAAAACACACGTCAAGAAACACCACCACACGTTATCATAGTAATTCTTGTAAAGCTATCTTAAAAAAAAACGTAACCTTTGCAAGTATAATATTATCACGAAAGCCAAATGAAAAATACGAAGGTTGAAACTTACAAAAATCAATCATTTCGTATAACTTATTTGAAAAATAGTCAGTATATCAAATATTAAAAAAACAACAAAAACTTGTTTAAATATAAGCATATCCTAACAAGTTAAGGCTTTATAATTAAAACATGCAAAACGTACTTGGTGAGAAAAGGCTACATACCCAAAAACACACGTCAAGGAAAAATACCATCAAGATCCTTATTGGATTTGTGCAAGCCTACATACCCATTTAAGCTAACTTAGAAACCAAGAGAGCATGTCAAGAAGATCTGAAAAATGCACAAGGATATGACTCTTCGTAATTCGTTGCTCATTAGGTATATTGTATATACTCTTACAACAAGTTCAAAATAAAATGTATTAATAGAATTCCAATAAATAAGATTAACTGCCTGGAATAAGATGGAATACATTGTATTGTAACGTCATTAAAAGTAATCCAAGATTTGATAAAGCTTATATGATCTCAAAGCTCTAAATCTCTGATTGCTAACAGATTGCTCAAATGAACAAGAAATTCCAGCAAATTGAGTCAAACAGTCATTAATAATAATCACAAACCATGGGGATGGTCTTACATACATCTGGGCCACCAGCCTATCCACATTATGTGTCAAGTGATGCCCAACGAAAAATAGGACTACGTTACCATTGTCCAACAAAAATGGCCGATCCAATTAAAGATACGACAATCTTCAAACCCAATAACAACTACATGACCCCAAATGACTTGGTAAGTGTCAGAACCAAACAAGACTTCATCACAACAAACAAAAACATGTACCCATCGTCAGCAGCAGACATGTAGTAATAAATACACATACATAGAGAAATAAACCTCTGATTGAGAACCCCAGTTCCAATAAAAGAAACAAACATGGTAAACCTTTGGAAACCTATGATTGGTTCTCCTTTTCCACTCCATGGCAGAAAATTATGGCTCACGGTCATGGACCCTTCAGCAGTGGCTCTCTTGAGTCTTCAGTTACCATCATCACTTCAATTATATTTGTAAGAAAACTCGTTAATAGTCGTTCTTGAAGCACTTCCACGAAAATCAAATAAAGGCAAAAGAAATGTGTTTAACAGTTTCATATGACGTCAAAATAAAAATTGTTGCAATTTGCTTGTGAATGAATGAAATATGAATAAATCGACAAAGTTGAATTTTAACTTCAGAAGTTAACAAATAAATAGTTTCATGTGACATCTTAAAGTAAATAATTGACCCACAACCACAATCTACCTTTCTCCAAAGGTTCGTCTTGTGATGTATAGCACAAGCACTATCCATTTTTACATGGTGACCTGCAAAATTGAGCATGTCCTTACATACAAGTCAGATGAGTCATATGACCTCATATGTAAGGACTTCCTTTGGATGACAATGGGTAGGGATCTGTAAGGAAGATTTAACAATTTTGAAAGACCAGAAGAAAAGTTTAGTTCGATTAATAGAATACGAAACTTACCTCATGTTCCATTTCAAAATCCACTTTGAATCGGACATTTAGGTCAACAATGATGTTTGCACCTTTGATATCCCTGCACACAAAATTCGAAATACCTAAAATAAAATGTTCCTTATCGAAGAATATGAAGACATGAGATATGGCAAGACAACAACTAAGAACGATATGTAATTGATTCATCAGTCAATAGTATTCTTGCCAAGTATGACTTCGGATTGCGATCTCACCTAATTGCCAAATCACATATAGTTTTCATCTACCTGTTCAAGAATCAGTAGAAGACTAAACATTATAGTCCAAATAATTCCACAAGAAATTAAAGGAACTCTTCAAAAAAATTACTAAAACTTCATACATATCTTACCAGAACCAAATTAAAACCAAATATCAATAATCTATTAAATGTAACCCATTGAAAGTCTAGGTTAATATACATCTCTTTTTTGGATGCCACAACACCTAAAGCAAAAAAAAATCAAAAATGGTTGGCGCAAAGCAAAGATTGCGTGAGAAGTGGTTGGCGCAAGTCTTGAGATTCTCGTGAGAAGAAGGTCGCGCGAAATGAAAGTTTGCGCGATGTGTTGAGTGCACAAAAATGGTGTACTCGACCGAGGCCTTGACCGGTATGACGTTCGACCGGGGTTAGTTTTTTTTTTTTACCGGGGGGGTACTGTAGCAACCGGTTACTGTAGCGACCGGATCACTGTAGCAAATGGATCACTGTAGCGACCGGGATGAATAGTGACCGGAGTATTTTGACCGATATTGAGTTTTTCGACCGGTAAGGTGTGTCGACCGGTGTTTTGTTCGACCGGTAAGGATTTTCGACTATGGAGTATTCGACCAGTACAAAACTTTGACCGGTATTAAGTTGATTTTTTTTTCGACCGGTAAGAAGATTGTGAGTGTGACCGGGTTATTTCTAGCGACCGGTATCTTTCCTTCGACCGGTAAGAATTTCGACCGATGTTAAAACCTTCGACCGACCGGTATGTTGATATCGGTCGACCGGTATGGTTTCTTCTTTGATAGATCGGCCTGTAAATCCCAAATACACCCAACTAGAAAACGAATTATAGCACCAAACTTTGACCAGTTGATCGACTTATCAACTACAACAACTTGCAACCTTTTGATTTCGAAAACAACCACTATTTGAGAATTTGATCGAAGACCCAGTGTTCTTTAAAAATGAAGAACACAGAGAGTTTAAAATTTTGATTTTGATCTGGTTTAAGCTCTGATACCAATTGCGAGTCCGTGATCGTTTACCAGATAAATCAAACAACAACAAGATAGAAGATAAACCAACCTGTTTCAATAACAAACGATGATTACAAGGTTGAGTTCTTGAAGTTTAAGCTTTCTCTCTGTTTTCTCTGTTTTTCACTTTTTGTGTGTTCTTCTGTGTGTGTATATTGTAATTGTTGGACCGATATGAGAGATGAGAGAGTATTAGATTGTTAGAGTGTTAGCTTCTCTAACACACTAACACTAATATCTAACTAAAACTAATAACTAGATATTAACACTATAATATCTAAAACTAACTAATTAATATCTAATAACTAATATCTAAATAACTTAGATATTAAATCTAATTAAACTAAATACTAAATTACAATAAACAATAATTTACTTCGACATTTATTACAAACGACATTAGACTTAATATCGAGAGCGACTTTTCAACGGTAGCTTCAGATTGGATCTTCAGATTGGATGATCTTGAATCCAATGAGATTGTGCTCTAACAGTAAGTTTCTATTTTCTTCATCCATGGAAATTAGGGTTTTGGTATCAGTTGAGATCTTCATGTTTAATGTTTGGGGAATGTTTGTAAATGGTTGGATGCAAATATTTATGGTTGAAATTTATGGATCTAGGTTTTGGAAGTTTTGGCTTTGAAGATTCAAGTTTCTTCAAAGAAGATCGAAGTGGGGTAAAATCTAGATTTAGCCTAAATCTAGCAAGGTGAGTTCAAGTTGATTTGTGAAAACGTTGAACATGCCAAAATGTCTATTTTAAAGTGTCCGTATGATTTACATGAAATTATCTTTTGTTTGGTTATTTGGTGGGTATTGACTATTTAAAATGTTTAACGTCATAAACCTTGTAAAACACACACATTTGGGTTTGTTGGACATTTTGTTAAATAAATCATGTTAATATGGTACCTTGATGATCTAATATATATAAATGGGGGTCATTTGACGTGAAGGTCCTTTTAGTGTATTTGATCTTATAAACCGTTTGAAAAATGCATATTATTGGGTCATGAGACATTTTGGAAATGTAAGGGTACGAGTTCATTTGAAAAATGGTTTGTCTCAACCAGTGATGAGTTTTGGGTTAAGCATACTTTTGGTCATTGTATTTGCACAACCGTTGGTTAATTGTGTTTTATGATTTACATTGACTTTTATAGTACAAGAATGTAAATCATTGAGCTTTTGGCTTGGTTTGCCTAAAACAAGTCTTGGGGACATTTGTCTGGTTTTAATAGCCCATATTGTGGAATTTTGAGTATGATTGTGTTTATTGCGTATCATTTGATAGTTGCATGTTTTGAGTGTTTTGGTCATTCAATTGGAGTCTTGTAATGTTATAGGTTGTAATGCAGTGGATCAATAGGCATATGAGTCGGTCTTTGTTTATTAAAAGAAAAGGGCGGTTATTTTCATGATGGGGCCAGGATTAGTCATAGGGCATCAAAGGCCTTATGGTGCGGGCACGTGGAGTCAAACATCTGCCATTGGTCCCATGATGTAATTTCTGAGTCTGTTTTATGGGATAGTTATTCCCATTTGTAGCTAGTTGAGACATTGGGTCCTCGGGGGCAACTTGGTATGGTTATGTAGAGTCGGATACTAGTCATGGGCCATAAATGTAATCCTAGTGAATGAGCATGATTAGGATCCTCGGGTGCCCTCATCTACATCTTAGTATGAGTCGGCGAGCTCATGGCCATGGGTCCTAGTATGGTAAGCTCAGTAATTTAGAAATTGGCCTATTTTTGTGTTCTGCCACTAACCATTGAGATCGGGTCTCCCCCGTCGCCGAAATGTGTTGTTTTGGGTATTTAGTTTTATCCTTGTTTTTTTCGATGACGTTTGAGTTTGGGGTATTCTCCATATGTTACAATTTTGGGGATTTGAGTTTACTCACATTTTGGTCCTTTGATTTATAAAGTTTTATCCAAATTTTAATATTCGAGCATTTACCATTATTCACGTTTGAGTGAGTTTGGGTTGAATTTAATTTACGGAGGAATGTTTTATATTGGGATCTTCATCCTTAAAATAGCTTGGATTGGAAAATGTTTATATTGGTATTTCCTTCGACTAGAATGCATATTATTGGAAAACGAGTCGTTTTCATATTTGAAGCATATCATTTTGAAAGATTATGATTTAAATTGCATTCTTCCATTTTAATGATATATTTATTCAAGTGGCGTTAGCCTAACTTTTTTATTTGTCGACATGTGCATCAGGTTCCAGCTGAGAATAGTTCTAGTGACACTGTGAAGAAAAGAGTGCTAGTTGTGTGCTCGAGAAATGTATAGCCTGGTGAAGTCTTCCGCATATATTATGGGATTTGCAGCTTGTCTTTGGGTTAAGTAACACCCGTCTCTTGTTTAGTCCTTGTATGAGACTGTAAATTTTTAATTGTTGAAGTTAAATATATAATTATATTTGGAGATTTATCTTTTATTTGATGACATTTTGAAATTTTAATTTAGCTGTTATTTCTAAATTTGAGGTATTACAAGTATATTCATTGAAAATGATTTGGAGCAAAAAAATAGGTGTAATGGAAGATTTGATGCTTTCACCAGAAATAGTTACAGTAACTGAATAGATTTGGAATAAAAAATAGTATAGTGGAAAATGTTAGAAATTAAGTAACGAAATATCATTAACTCTGAAATCTTTTACTAGAATAAAATGGTTACAATAACTGAAATAATCAAACACTAGTTCCAACGATACATAAACGTACAACTGTCATTAGGAATCGCCATGTCTTGATTACACAAATAAAAACCATTATTGTTAATCAACCAATAACATTTGTTCATAGAAAACAAAAGTGAACCACACCTTTTACCAATGTTTGTATCGAAAACATTGAATGACTGTGTCATCATATCTACTCTGTCTCTTGGAAGCATTGTGAACGAACAGGTATACTTGTTATTTCCCCAGAAGTTTTTATGAAATTTCCAAGTAACTACATCGTTAGGTAGGAGAAATTTTGCACCATCATTATTGCAATTATAGACGACATATACATCATCTCTATTAGTGATATATATTCTATATGGTTCAAGCCATTTGCTCGAGGGCGCCGGCGGTGGTGTGATTTTCAAAGAACCATATGCAAAGGTTGAAAGATGTAACATAAAATAAAAAAGAAAATAACAGTTGCTTGGGAAACTCATGGTTTAGAATGATACTTCTGTGTCTCTTCTTACACACACACACACACATATATATATATATATATATATATATACAAAGGGTTGTTCGATTGTAATTTATAACCAGATTAATGAGTATATTAACAATACTACAATATACAGTATTAAGCATCTTTCATAAATTTTCCACAATAGAGAAAAAAATCAATTTAGCAAGTTTTTATTTTAGAGTATCTAGCATTAATTATATAATTAAAATAGTAAACGCATTTAATATCCCAACAAACTTTTTATTAAATGGTAATTTCTTCACTACCAAATTAATGAGTATATTAGCAAAATTGTAAAATACAATTAAATGTGTTAAACAAACATCTTCATTTTTTTTTTCAAAATAGAGCAAGAAATATTCATTTTTTTTGAAAATTACAACTAATTCCGACATTTGTTTTTTGTCCTCTAAAACCGTCTTCAACAAAAAATTAGAGTGGGAAGATAGATATTTTGAAGTTTCTTACTCCAACATACATCCATAAAACATTCTCCATGTTACTTCAGTTATGTGAACCATGTCTTAAGAGCGTCCATAATGGTGTGTTTTTAAAAGTCCATATGCCTACGTGGCAGTCCATCAAAAAATTGATACCATTGGGACTGTGCTTACATGACAGACCGCTTTCTCTGCAAGGAGCGATTCTTGCCTTTAATTTTAACTAATTTATTTATTTTTATTCAATCAATTACCTTTTTCACTAAATGGTTTAATTAATTAATAAATTATTTTGATTATTTTTGTTAAATAAAAATTAAATTAATTCTTCTATTATTAATTTCAATAACTTTTTATATATCGTTATAATTTTTATTTATTATCTTTTATTCTTTCATGACTTTTATAATTTTAATTTATACTTCTTTCGTCCTAAAAAACTAGATAACTAAATTTTCACGTTTATCCTTAATTAATACATAAATATATAAGAGTTGTGAATAGAGAAAAAATTAATTAGGGGCAAATATGTCTAAAACCATGTGTCAAGTCAATTGTGGACAATTATTTTTGGACGGAGGGAGTAATTATTGTCTTTTAATTATAATAAGTAATTTTTAATTGTTATAAAAATAATATTGTAGTTTGTTTATCATATAAATCAAGAACCGGTCCATAATTGAGAGTGAAAGGTTTATAAGATGAGTATGAAAGAGAAAATTGATATGACAGAGAAACAAAACTGATTTGGCAAAATTATAAACCTCTAAAGAGGTTCATGACTACAGATGCTCTAAATAAGCTTAAGATCGAAACTTATTAGGTCATGGTATGATATGACTTAATTACGGTCATGTTAAATTATTGAATATTATGACATTGGTACCAATATTTGGTAATACAATCATTATAGGTGTAAATTTTACTTTACTCCGTTTAAATCTAGGTTTTATAATAACCTTTTTCACCTAAATTATGCTATAATACCACTTGTCACGCCCAATATCTCAAAGCTGCCTTAATAACCTTCAAAGTTTGGTTTCTCTCTCTCTCTCTCTCTCTCTCTCTCTCTCTATATATATATATATATATATATATATAGTCGGATTCAAACGAGAATAATACATATTTAAAAAAATAAGAGAATAATTTTGGACCAATTATTTTAATAAATAATTCCTTAAATAAAAGTTTCTTAAAAATCGCTCAATAGGACATATGTGTCATTTGTTGTATACATATTATATATAGAAACACATTTATCTCTATATAGATTATGTAATAAATTTAATTAAGGTATTTATTCATGATATTTTTTTTATAATTTTTGTGATTTAAGCATGATTAATTTTTTATTTATTTACTTATTATTTTTTACAACAGTAAAATAAGTGTCATATAAATTTTCATTTTTAAATATTTATTTTAATTAAATTAGTTTATTTACGAATTTTTTATAATTTTCATCAAAAAATCATATGTGATATCTACAATTAATAGACATTTTTTCTTAAAAAATACTCACTAATTTTCGTCAATGTATCATATGTGATATTCATAGTAGAAAAGTAATGTAAGCTACTTACAACATTACAATTGATATGTGTAAATTATGAATTATGTTTTGACGTACATGTGCTCTTATAAATTTTAAATGTGTTTTGCTACAATCATATATGATTATGTTTTCATTAATCTTTTTTGTCAATATTTAATTTAAATCATTGTTTTTCAAATTTTAAATCACATAGGAAAACATTTTGAAAAAAAAAATTAAGTCATTGTGAATCACATGTGAATTTGATGAAAAATTATGAATTGATTTTGAAGTACATGTGATCTTATTCATTTTAAATGTGTTTTGCTACATATCAGATATTGATTTTGTTTTAATTATTTTTATTTTTCAATGTTTAATTTGAATTATTATTTTTCAAATTTTAAATCACTATGATTAAGAAAACATTTTGAAAAAAAATTTCATTATGAATCACATGTGATTTTGATGGAAATTGTTGTTTTTTTTAAATATTGTTCTAAACAAAAATGAATTCTGTAAATGAAAATTTAATACGCTTATTTAAAATGAATTAAATATAAAAAAATTATTAAATAAAAAATTAAATCACATTAATTCATAAATATTGTAAAAGTAGAATCTTAAATAAATACCTAAAATAACTTTTATACCCTTCTTTATTTATTTTTAGGATTAATTATTTAAATTGTTATTTAATAAAATAATTGACCTATAATGATTCTCTTATTATTTTAAACTAGATGCGTACTCGCGCAATGCAGCGAGATACATCACGATTTTAATGTTTCATTTTGTTTTTTGTTTTCTTGTCGATTTACAGTACGATTTTGAATAATTTTGAGAAAGTGATAATGTTTTTTTATAAATTTGTTTAATTTAAGCTTAATAATATAATGTTTTTTATATAAAAAAAATTAAGTATTTTGTTAGAATTGAATGATTATTTTATATATTTTAATGACATTTAGAAAAAATAACCAATTACATATTTAATAATATGATTAAAACAAATTTATAGTAATATAATATATTAACTAGAAGCATACTCGTGCAATACAGCGAGATAAATCACGATTTTAATGTTTCATTTTATTTTTTGTTTTTTGGTCGATTTACAGTACGATTTTGGATGGTTTTGAGAAAGTGATGATGTTTTTTTTATATAAATTTGTTTAATTTAGTCTTAATAATATAATGTTTTTTATATAAAAAAAATAAGTATTTTGTTAGAATTCAATGGTTATCTTATATATTTTAATTACATCTAGAAAAAAATAATCAATTACATATTTAATAATATAATTAAAACAAATTTATAGTAATATAATATATTAATTAATAGTGATACATGAAAATTTCTGCATAAAAGGAAGGCTCTGCACATACCAAATTGGTGGGTGTTAGAAATTTGCAGTAGTAATATGTATCTTGTGCTTTGATACTTGTAAATTAAGAGATTTTTAAAATTTTGGATAAAATGATGGTACCTTGTGCCTAATAATTTGTATTTTAGAGTTTTTTATCCGTGCTTTATAATATAGTATAGATAGATATCATTATCGCATTATCCTCTCTCTCTCTCTCTCTCTCTCTCTATATATATATATATATATATAGAGAGTCGGATTCAAACGAGAACAATACCTATTTAAAAGAACACGAAAACTAACAAAATCATTAGTGATTTTACATTAACACACGAAAAAAGGACTTTGGCCGTGGCTTCAGGTCTGCGTGGCTTTTTTGCGCGTTAATGTAAAATCACTAATGATTTTGTTAGTTCTCGTGTTCTTTTAAATAGTTACTGTTATCGTTTGATCCTCCCTCTATATATATATATACATATATATATAGGGTCAGGTTCAAGAGAAAACTCTAAACAAATGGAAAACCGAAAAACCACGAAAAAACAAATGAAAAATTATATGAATATGGATGTCAAATTAACGAGAAAATATGATCGTTTATTTGATGTAATTTATTTCGCTCGAATTTTGTTCATTTTTCATATTTTTTCGAATAAAAAATAGAGGGTGGAGGTTTTTTTAATTTAAAAAATATTGATGTAACCGTCTGTTTAATCATATTCATCAGATCACATAATCTAACGGTTGATAAGATGTTTTTTTAGTTTTTCATTTATTTGAGGTTTTCCCTTGAACCTCCGTATTTATTTAGTTTTTCATTTTTTTAGTTTTCATTTATATATATACTAGTCAAATACCCGTGCGATGCATCGGAATTTAAACAAACTTTCCTGAAAAATGTCATTCATGTATACAAGTACCATATTGAATAACAAGAAGTTCATCGCAACAAACCAGCCTCCATCAGGGATAATGTATGAATGATCAAAACTGGTATAAAGATTTGACTTGCTATCTTTATTTTCGATACAACATACTGTATCTAAGATACCTCAAAGACGGGCTATAACCTTAAAGAAACCAATTTTTGACATAGCTCGTTGTTGATCCATCCATCCATGTCTGGTGCACATGTACCCAACTGATCCCTTGTGACGGTTTCACATCCTGTAAACAACAACGATAAAAACACACGTCAAGAAACACCACCACACGTTATCATAGTAATTCTTGTAAAGCTATCTTAAAAAAAACGTAACCTTTGCAAGTATAATATTATCACGAAAGCCAAATGAAAAATACGAAGGTTGAAACTTACAAAAATCAATCATTTCGTATAACTTATTTGAAAAATAGTCAGTATATCAAATATTAAAAAAAACAACAAAAACTTGTTTAAATATAAGCATATCCTAACAAGTTAAGGCTTTATAATTAAAACATGCAAAACGTACTTGGTGAGAAAAGGCTACATACCCAAAAACACACGTCAAGGAAAAATACCATCAAGATCCTTATTGGATTTGTGCAAGCCTACATACCCATTTAAGCTAACTTAGAAACCAAGAGAGCATGTCAAGAAGATCTGAAAAATGCACAAGGATATGACTCTTCGTAATTCGTTGCTCATTAGGTATATTGTATATACTCTTATAACAAGTTCAAAATAAAATGTATTAATAGAATTCCAATAAATAAGATTAACTGCCTGGAATAAGATGGAATACATTGTATTGTAACGTCATTAAAAGTAATCCAAGATTTGATAAAGCTTATATGATCTCAAAGCTCTAAATCTCTGATTGCTAACAGATTGCTCAAATGAACAAGAAATTCCAGCAAATTGAGTCAAACAGTCATTAATAATAATCACAAACCATGGGGATGGTCTTACATACATCTGGGCCACCAACCTATCCACATTATGTGTCAAGTGATGCCCAACGAAAAATAGGACTACGTTACCATTGTCCAACAAAAATGGCCGATCCAATTAAAGCTACGACAATCTTCAAACCCAATAACAACTACATGACCCCAAATGACTTGGTAAGTGTCAGAACCAAACAAGACTTCATCACAACAAACAAAAACATGTACCCATCATCAGCAGCAGACATGTAGTAATAAATACACATACATAGAGAAATAAACCTCTAATTGAGAACCCCAGTTCCAATAGAAGAAGCAAACATGGTAAACCTTTGGAAACTGTAGATCCCAGTGCAGTGCAATCACAAGTAATTAAGAACAATGATGAACAGATTATAGGCCACAGCAACTAGTCATATGATTGATATAACTTCAAAGGGTTAAGGTTTACAGAGAGAATTTCTGATTAGGGTATGTAAACCTAATGACTAGTAAACTGAAATGCGACTGTCTTCTTACAAAACTGTTCAACCCTAATTATGAACTAAATAAGCCTTTATATACTTAGGCTTTACAAGCAATTGGGCTTATGGGCTTGGGCCCATCTAACTAAATAAACAATTAAGTAATTACAATAAGCACCCTTATAAATACTTTATTCCACTTTCAACACATAGGACTTTCAGTCCTAACAATCTCCCCCTAAAGTTGAATAAAGCATTTAACAACTTGATAAGCTTCAGGCCTTGATCTTCTTTCCCTCTTGAATCTTTGAAGAACTTTGGTGTTGCATATCTTCATATCTTTCCAAGCTCCCCCTTGAATAAAGCTCTTGATCTTCATAGTTTCAACTGTGTAACCAGACTCAATGTACAGTAGCCTCGACTGAACGCACTATCAAGCAGCTTTTAACTGTAGAAACTCAATCACATCGGATCAGCACACAAGAAAGATAATGTGAGAGTTACTTGACATTCCACGGTGCAACTTCAGTTTAAACAGAGAATCTGTCTTTGAACCGCTAGTTGAATTAGACTTTTAGCTTAAGAACTTGTTTCAATCAGCTCGTAGGAGGAATGATAAACAAATTTGTAGCATACACCACATGATACGGGAAAGAATCAATACAAACTTTGAATCAGTACAAACTTTGAAATGAAATCTTCAATCTTTGAAATCTTCACTATCTTCAGACAAACAAATTTAGCATTAAAATCATATATTCATCTCCTTGATCTCTAGACTGTCTTCAGAACTGACTTTCTTTCTTTAACACTTTGAAATTGAACATTGTAAACATTTCTCCCCCTTTTTGATGATTTTGAACATCATGATCATCAAAACTTATTCAATTTCAGCACTTTCTTTGATCTCCCCTCTATGAAAAATTGGCATTCTCCGCCCGTTGATCTGATTATCCGTCAATTCATGAAATGTATATATCCGAATCTTTTCAAATTCAGACATAATGAACAATGTAACCCTGATTCAACAGATGAAACAGTTAGTATGCCTGTAAGTAGCACGGAGCCACTTTGTACAACGGATGTACTTTGGAAAGGAGTTTTTGTGATGTTCACTCCTCTAGGGCTTCCATTCAATCATTGAAAAATCACAATGGAATTTTCTATGAATTTTATGACAAGAAAACTCATTCCTTGTGTGCTCGTGCAAGTGTAGAAATGATTGAAGCTACTTAGCTTGATCAGGCTAAAAAATGTGTAAACTGTTGAGACAGCAACAGATAGTACACGGACTCAATGTGAATGAAAAATGTGCGAAGGTGGGGAAACTTTCCTTCTTTTTCAATATCTAAATCTTCCGAGTGAAGACTAGATAGCAGATATGTTGCGTCCCCAAAGAAAATGAAACATTTCTTTGTTAAGAAAGAAACGAGTGGTTGGTGGGGTTATAGCAAGAGTTGGCATGGGCTCACTGCCTGTTTCAATGATGGTCACCAAAGAATGTGAACCAATCAGAATATGTGGTTGCCCGGCTCAGAAAGTGGTTGGTGTAGAGTTCTGCTATTCTTTTAACTCTGTGCACACACGCTCTTTCTTTTTATCATTATGCTCACTTCTAACCAAACTCTCTTGTCAATTTTTCCGCTCCACACAATGAGAAAAACTCAACCCGATGAGTTATCTCCCCCACTCTTTGATTTATGACCCCTCACCCCTCAAATCACTCTAGGATAACTTCTGGGGTAGGAAACACTGGTTAACGTGAATCCATGGAAGTACTGTTTAAGTTCTCACACAAATCCCATGTAAGTCCAAAAAAATTACTCAATAGTTTAACTTGAACATTTAAGCACAGAATGTATGATAACACTATCAAAATGTATGCTCATAAGATTTGAGCAATTGAAATTTGAAGATTTCTCAAAACAGATATATTGAATGAATGAAATGAAATCAAGAGCATTGTTTTGAGAATCTGACAGTGTATCAATCAGATCACATAAAATGGATAGGGTATCAAAGAATTGGATATTTTGTTTGTACGAACAAATATAAACAGTTTAGCAATGAAAGCACAAATGATAGATGCTCAACAACATTGAATTTCAAACGAGGGTATTACCATCGAAAAATTGGTTCATTATGAGACATGGTAATAACAAATTCAAATAAAGTATTGAACCTGTGTGTGCGAATACGTTACAGTATAAGGATAAGATAATACGCAAGTATTGATCTTTAGAAACACACAGTTAGTTAGACATTAACGCTCAAAAAATGAAAAACATTTAAAAATCACACTTCTAAATTCATAAAATCTTTTGGGAATCAGAAGTGGTTTGAACATTTCAGAAACTGTTTTTCATGCTTGAAAGTTGTTCTTCTTTCAAACACTCAGAGATATATAGATAGAAGATACTTACATTTAAGCTCCCATTCAAATCATGATAGAACGATATATATCTATTAAGCTCCCCCTGGATATTTGCACAATATCCAAGTCTGAACTTTGAAGAACGGGTCCTGATCTGTCATGTAATCAGAAGCCAAACTTCGTTGAAGTCCGGGTTCTAAGCTGGTTTACTTAGAAGCCATAGTTCTTCTACTCCCCCTTGACAGTAGGTGCCTACAACAAAGAATCAGTTTTCGGCTTTGGTACCCACTGGTATTTGGGTCCATGAATGTTAGTTGCAGTTCTTGTGGGGGATATAGAATAAGAACCATACCAGAAATGATCAATGGTTTTGTGAATGTGATCATGTGTATGACAATAAGAACAGTGGTATTTCTTACCTGACAACTTGAGTAATTGATCTCTTGAGTAGATGTGATCAGGTTTACCTTTACTCGCATTGTTCTTCTTTGCATTAAACGCATGTACACACGATTCTCTTTCTTTCAGCTCATCTTCAACTGGTTTCTTCTTCCAGATCAGTTCCTCATCTTCGTATCTCCTTCTTCTAGGACGTGTACCTGAACCATCTATATTTCTATCATAGAAAATGTTAGTTTTACGAATTCGATCAAAAGATTTAACTGACCTTTGTGGAGAGACAGATTTCTGATTTGTACTTGATACAGACTTTTCAAGCACTTTAATCGTCGAAGCAAAGTTGTCTCTTTCTTTAACAAGCAGGTCAATCTTCTTCGTGAATCCAGACTTCGTTCTCTGCTCTTTTAGTGCCTTCTCAGATAGTTCAGACAACTTGGCAGTAAGCCTTTTGATCTCCGTCTCAAACATGCTTCGTTCTTCTTCAAATCCCTTCTCAGCATTGTTTCTTTGGCCGGATATTTCCTTGAAGAATCCAACATTCTTCTGTTCAATGGCCTTCTTCTCTTTGGCAAACTTCTCTCTTTCTAGAATAATTACTTTCTGAAAATCAGAAACTTGCTGAGAAGTTTTATGCATTTCAGCTCAACTTCTTTCTTCTCATCAACACATTTTCTCGAGAATTCTGAGAACTCCTTAGCGAAAGATTTCTCTTTCGTCTCAAAATCATATTTGTGTTTAGCAAGCAGTTGCTCCAAATCAGATAAACGCTTTTGAAGTTCTGCATTTGCATCTTTCAGAACAGAAATCTTTTCCTCAGAACTTTTAACAGAGACTGTTTGCTGAGTTTTAGCTTCCAAAATAGAGATCTTTCCTTTTAGCTCAGAGTTCTCAGCTTCCAATACTCTTCCTGTTAATAAACCCTTTGTCCCTAACACCAACCATTCAGTACAATCCCACCGCTCTTTTCCTGTCATTTTGTTAGAATTTATTTGACCAATAAGTTCATTAAATATGTCACTAATAAATTCACACGAAATACCATGTTTCATATAATTTCGAGCATTATTACTGGCCCTCTCTCTTTGTTCCTTTTCCACAGGAGAAGCTTCTGGCGGAATTTGGGATTGGTTCTCTCCTTCAGTCAATGATAATCTGATATAGGGACCCACCTCATGTTCGTCAACAAAATACAAAAAATCAGCTTTCCACCTTTCATATTCTCCTTTGGATCGCAGCATTGGTGGGTTCACCATTTTGTACGAATTGACTAGACTGTATTCAATCCGGCTTAGAAGAAAGATGAAACTTGAAAGTGCAGGGACCAAAAGTGAAAAAATGTGAAACTTGAAAGTTTAGGGTCACAAATGACACGCTGAATCCTTGAAGTACGGGGGCTAAAATAAATGCACTGCAAAATGATCGTGAGACAACAAAATTTGACCTTTTATACTTTTTTTTAATGAATACTGGTCTAACAGGGGTCCGGTCGAAGCAAAGGACCGGAATATGCAAGATACCGGTCGAAAGCAAGACCGGAGTAAGCAAGTACCCGGTCGAATGGAAAGACCAGAAAAAATAAGGTCCGGTCGAAGGATTTGACCGGAGGTTACAACTATCCGGTCGACGGTTAGACCGGAGTAAACAAGTATCCGGTCGAATGAGCAAGCCCGGAGTACAGGTGTCCGGTCAAATGGGTAAGACCGGGGAATACTCTTATTCGGTCGAAGGGACACGACCGGAGGAACTCTTATTCGGTCGAAGGGGCAAGACCGGAGCACAAGTGTCCGGTCAAATGGGTAATTCCGGGGAAAACTCTTATCAGGTCAAAGGTGTAAGACCGGAGTACAAGAGTCCGGTTGAATGCTTAGGTCGAAAGATTACGATAAACACACAAAAAAACCAGATAAACACACATATAACGATTAAGACTGAAGAACACGAAGAACGACCGAAGAACCCGAAGAATTTCTGGGATTCGACCGAAATCAAAACCCAGATCCTTCTCCTTCGATCGAAAGAAACAAACAAAACTCAACCAAAAAACGATTCAACCGATATCAAAAGAGATTTCGATCCTTCGATCGAATAAACACACAATAAACCAATAAAAGATCGACCAGATGATAACACCCCAAACTCACTTAGACCGAAGGTTTGCACATAACTAAACCCAGATTCGATCGAAAAGAAAAATTCCAGAAAATCACTTTCGAACGAAAACCAGATACAAAAAAAAATAATTTTGCAGATAACGAGAAAATCAGATAAACACTAATAATCAATTAAAGCAAATAAAGCAATTATCACAAGTAATTGATTTTAGGGTTTCAGACAAACCTTTTTACTGGATCAAACATTTTTGCCTACTTGCTCTGATACCAATTGTAGATCCCAGTGCAGTGCAATCACAAGTAATTAAAAACAATGATGAACAGATTATAGGCCACATCAACTAGTCATATGATTGATATAACTTCAAAGGGTTAAGGTTTACAGAGAGAATTTTTGATTAGGGTATGTAAACCTAATGACTAGTAAACTGAAATGCGACTGTCTTCTTACAAAACTGTTCAACCCTAATTATGAACTAAATAAGCCTTTATATACTTAGGCTTTACAAGCAATTGGGCTTATGGGCTTGGGCCCATCTAACTAAATAAACAATTAAGTAATTACAATAAGCACCCTTATAAATACTTTATTCCACTTTCAACACATAGGACTTTCAGTCCTAACAGAAACCTATGATTGGTTCTCCTTTTCCACTCCATGGCAGAAAATTATGGCTCACGGTCATGAACCCTTCAGCAGTGGCTCTCTTGAGTCTTCAGTTACCATCATCACTTCAATTATATTTGTAAGAAAACTCGTTAATAGTCGTTCTTGAAGAACTTCCACGAAAATCAAATAAAGGCAAAAGAAATGTGTTTAACAGTTTCATATGACGTCAAAATAAAAATTGTTGCAATTTGCTTGTGAATGAATGAAATATGAATAAATCGACAAAGTTGAATTTTAACTTCAGAAGTTAACAAATAAATAGTTTCATGTGACATCTTAAAGTAAATAATTGACCCACAACCACAATCTACCTTTCTCCAAAGGTTCGTCTTGTGATGTATAGCACAAGAACTATCCATTTTTACATGGTGACCTGCAAAATTGAGCATGTCCTTACATACAAGTCAGATGAGTCATATGACCTCATATGTAAGGACTTCCTTTGGATGACAATGGGTAGGGATATGTAAGGAAGATTTAACAATTTTGAAAGACCAGAAGAAAAGTTTAGTTCGATTAATAGAATACGAAACTTACCTCATGTTCCATTTCAAAATCCACTTTGAATCGGACATTTAGGTCAACAATGATGTTTGCACCTTTGATATCCCTGCACACAAAATTCGAAATACCCAAAATAAAATGTTCCTTATCGAAGAATATGAAGACATGAGATATGGAAAGACAACAACTAAGAACGATATGTAATTGATTCACCAGTCAATAGTATTCTTGCCAAGTATGACTTCGGATTGCGATCTCACCTAATTGCCAAATCACATATAGTTTTCATCTACCTGTTCAAGAATCAGTAGAAGACTAAACATTATAGTCCAAATAATTCCACAAGAAATTAAAGGAACTCTTCAAAAAAAATTACTAAAACTTCATACATATCTTACCAGAACCAAATTAAAACCAAATATCAATAATCTATTGAATGTAACCCATTGAAAGTCTAGGTTAATATACATCTCTTTTTTGGATGCCACAACACCTAAAGCAAAAAAAAATCAAAAATGGTTGGCGCAAAGCAAAGATTGCGTGAGAAGTGGTTGGCGCAAGTCTTGAGATTCTCGTGAGAAGAAGGTCGCGCGAAATGAAAGTTTGCGCGATGTGTTGAGTGCACAAAAATGGTGTACTCGACGGGGGCCTTGACCGGTATGATGTTCGACCGGGGTTAGTTTTTTTTTTTTGACCGGGGGGGTACTGTAGCAACCGGTTACTGTAGCGACCGGATCACTGTAGCAAATGGATCACTGTAGCGACCGGATCACTGTAGCGACTGGATCACTGTAGCGACCAGGATGAATAGTAACTGGGATGAATAGTGACCGGAGTATTTCGACCGATATTGAGTTTTTCGACCGGTAAGGTGTGTCGACCGGTAAGGATTTTCGACTATGGAGTATTCGACCGGTACAAAACTGTTGGGTCATCTGAAGATTTGAAGATGACCTCCTGATCTTCCATCTTATATCATCCTACTTAGAATATGTTTGAGGTTCTTTTAGCAGCTTGGTTTCTATACAAATGTTCGGTGAAGTCGAAGATCAGCCGAAGAAGACAAAGAAGGAGTACATCTCTCAAAGCGGATTGAAGATAGTCTCATCAGCCTAAATCCAAGCATGCCTAAGTGATCAACACCATCAGCCAGGATGGTGTCAATCACATATCTCTCAGGAGTATGAAGGTGTCCTCACATCTTCAGGAGCCGAAGACCTCTCAGGTCTTCGGCAGCCGATGATCTCATCTCTCCTTAGAGTATGAAGGTGTTCTCACATCTTCAAGGAGCAGCCGAAGATTTCTCAAGTCTTCGGTAGCCAATGATCTCTCCTTAGAGTATGAAGGTGTTCTCACATCTTCAGGAGTCGAAGATCTTTCAAGTCTTCGGCAGTCTATGCTTAAGGATTTCTTTCAAACACATTGTACTTTTCTGACAAAGTATATTGTGATATCTTGCATTGACGTGGACCTCATCTAGAGATCAGATCAAGTAAGTTTTGTCTACTACACCATTTTAAGGAAAGGTCTCTACCATCCTTCTGTAAGTCAACACTTCAAGCCAAAACACCTCAAGACAAAAGGTACATCCTGTACCTTGCTGAAGACCTGTGTCCATCCTTTGCTCAACAGGTGTCCCATGCATTTAATGCATGAGGCACAATAAATATGGAGGATGGTTCAACATGCAAGATCACCAGCTCTCAAACATTCAAGCTCTCTAAGTGCACCGGCATTCTCTCTCTAAGAAGTTCTTATTGTTTTCTAAGTGTTTTACAATTGTTCTTCATTTCTCTTTGTGTAAGATTGTTTGAATAGATTTCATCTATTCTCTTCCGCAACAATCAAAAGTTTTCTATGTGTAATTCTTGATTTCAAATCAATAAGAATTAAATTAAGTGAAAAACTGTGTGTATTGTATTCAACCCCCCCTTCTACAATACTTTGCTTATTTACTTACTGCTATTTGGGACCAACAAGTGGTATCAGAGCGGTTTAGTTTAACTCAATAAACTAGATCCGTGATGGCATCCTCTTCTTCTTCTTTGAAAAATGATTCTTCTCAAAACTTCACTGCTGTTTCATACGACAATGGCTCTATAGCCAAACCACCAAGGTTTAACCCCAATAACTTCTTCTTATGGAAAAGTCGTATGATACTCTTTCTAGAAGGAGTTGACAGCAAATATCCAACTATTTTACATGAAGGTCCTTTTATTCCTAGAGTTTGGGACCGATATAATGCAGACAAGGGAAAAGCTGATAAGGACTCTTCTGGAGAAGAAAGAACTTCAGCTACTGGGAGATACATTCTAAAGAACCCCAGTAAATACAATGATGAAGACAGACGTCTTATAGCTCTTGATACTAAAGTCAGAGCCATCATTGCCCTCTCTCTACCTGATGAGGTCTATCATTCTCTCGTTAACCTTTCTACTGCAAAAGAAATGTGGTCCACTCTGTGTGTTCTTTATGAAGGTACGTCTGAGGTGAAAAAGAGCAAAAAGATTGCTCTTGTAAGAAAGTATGAACTCTTCTGTCATGAGAAGGGTGAGTCTCTCTCAGACTACTACAATCGCTTTAATAGTCTTCTCAATGATCTTAAACTTGTGGGTCGCATATATGATAATGAGGAAGTCTTGTGCAAGTTCATGGACTGTCTTCCTGAGTTTTGGGAAAACATTTGTACTTGTATCAAGTCTACCAAGGATCTTGACTCTATGCCTCTCATTGCCTTGTATGGCACCCTCTTCAACTATGAGCAGACTAAACTGCTTAGGAAGTCATTCACAAAATACATCAAAGGCTCTTCTCTAGCCCTTGTCGGTGAATCTTCCAAAAGTACTGTGTGTGTCCCTAGGATCACCTATCCTTCTGACTCTGACAACGATAGTCAAGAGGACCCCAATGACCCTTCAGAATGCTATCTCAGTGAGGCTAATGATGAAGGTGAGGAGACCTCTGTGGCTCAACTGTCAGATGGTGTTGCCATGTTGGCTGGCTTTTCTAAAGGCAAACCTCGCTTCTCTTTTGGAAAATCCAGGTTTTCTAGAAAACCCTCCTCTACTCTTTCAAAAATTGCTTCCTCTGACAAATCAAATGAGGAATGTTATAGGTGTGGGAGGAAGGGACACTTTGCTTCTGAATGCAGAAGCAGGTCCTCTGATAAGTCTAGACGGCCCTCCTCTAACCGCTCATCCTCTAGGTCTGTCAGAACCAAGTCTGATTCCTACCAACCTTCCTTTCAAAAATCAAACTTGTCTGTTCCTTCAAACTCTAACCGTGCTGAAAAGTACAAGGCCAAATACAAGAGAGAGAAGGAAAGGAATGCTCTTCTAGCCAACAAAGGAAAAGGTCTTCTTGTCGAATCTCATGATTGGGCAGATGAACCAACTTCCGAAAGTGACAAGGAAATGGCCAGCCTTTGCTTTATGGCTAAAATAGATGATGCTGATGATGGTGAAACCTCTTCCACCTCCATGGATCTTATGTCTGCTGAGTGCTCTACCTCATCCACTCAGGTACATCCATTTTTCTCTCTCTCTGATGCTGAGAAAATTGAAGCCTTTGATTCTTTGACCATTGACTTCTATGAAGCCAAGGATGCAAAGAAGAAGGCAAATGCTCAGATAAAATCTCTTTCTTCTCAACTGCAAATCTGTCTTTCTCAACTAAAACACTTTGACAAAATCAAGGCTGAGCTTGAAGATTTGAAAACTATAAATTTTACTCTTGCTAAAGAGAAAAATAACCTTCTTAAAAAGTTTAAAAAGAAGCAAGAAACTGTGAAAAAGTGGACAAGCTCCTCCAAGAACTTAGAAAAGATTTTTCAGGATCAAATATCTTGTGATGACAAATCTGGACTAGGCTTCGGAAAATATGACCTTGAACCTCCTTCTGACACCCATGCTCCTTTCTCTCTTCCCTCATTCTATGAATCCTCTGAAGAGAACTATGATGACTCTGAACCTCTGGACTCCTCTGATTTCCCTA
Source organism: Arctium lappa (assembly GCA_023525745.1). Classification (NCBI taxonomy): domain Eukaryota; kingdom Viridiplantae; phylum Streptophyta; class Magnoliopsida; order Asterales; family Asteraceae; genus Arctium; species Arctium lappa. The sequence goes on from CM042047.1 coordinate 163,952,476, forward strand.
AAGATCTCAAGTTTGGAAAGTTTATCAAAGCTAAGAGCATTGACTCACCTAATGAGAGTGAGGAAGCCCAAGACTCAAATAACCCTTCTAAACCAATTATTGAGTCTATGTGTTCCTTAAAAATAAACGAGCCTTCCTCTTCTAAACCCAAACCTTCCAAAGTTCCTCAGCTTTCTTCAAACAAAGTCTCTTTCTCCAAAAAGGGAAAATCTGTTGCCAATCTTCCTCCCTAAAAGAAACTTCCCAAGAAAAACTCAAAGAAACCATCTTATCTTCCAATCCCTAGAGCTGTGATGTTAAATAAGCTAAATTCCAAGACACCCTCTTCTATTCCTTCAACTGACTCTGGCAAAGGTATCTTGGGTCCTAAGCCTCTTGACTTTCCTCTAACCTCTAAGGCCATGAAAGTCAATGTGACCAGTCATCACAAGGAATCTGGTCAAAGCTCCAAAAAGGTCTTTACCTATAGAAAATGTTATAACTGTGGTAATACCTCTCACCTTGCTAAGAATTGTGCTCTGGAGAGAATAGATAAAAATGCTTCCAAGGATACTTCTTCTCCTTCTAACTCAAAAGGACCCATCTCCAAATGGGTACCAAAGAACTGATTTTCTTGTGATTGCAGGGTCTAGGGCACCAAAAAAATTTGGTATCTCGACAGCGGGTGCTCAAGACATATGACCGGCAACAAATCCCTTCTTGTAGACTTCGTGCCTTCCAAAGGTCCTTCTGTCACCTTTGGTGATAATTCCAGAGGAAGTACTAAAGGTTATGGAACACTCTCAAATGGTTCCATCACCTTTAACAAGGTAGCCTATGTTGAGGGCTTGATGCACAATCTTCTAAGCATAAGCCAACTGTGTGATCTGGGCTACAAAGTGATGTTTGAATTATCTTCATGCATCATTTTCAACAAAAAGATGGAAACCGTACTCTCTGGCTACCGCAAGGAAAATGTCTATGTCATAGACATGGGACATAGCTCATCCTTCGGAACAAACATTTGCTTTGTCTCTGAAAACTCTGCTAAAAGATGTTGGCTCTGGCACAAGCGTCTCTCTCATCTAAACTTCAAGACTTTGAATGTCCTTTCAAACCAGGAGCTTGTCACGGGCATGCCAAAGTTGTCCTTTGTGAAAGAAAAGCTGTGTGCTGCATGTGAGAAAGGGAAACTCACAAAATCTTCCTTCAAGTCCAAGCAATGCTTCTCCATCACTCAGCCTCTTCAGATGCTCCACATGGATCTGTGTGGACCAGTCAGTACCCCAAGCCTTGGTGGTAGAAGGTATATTCTGGTTATTATTGATGAATTCACTCGTTACACTTGGGTATTTTTTCTCAGGTATAAAAGTGACACTACTGAAGAAATCATAAAGTTCATCAAAAAGTCTGAAGTGTTGAATGGGCAGCTGGTAAGATCTGTAAGAAGTGACAACGGAACAGAATTCAAGAACAGTATGTTGGATGACTTTTTCAATGAAAAAGGCATCTCTCAGAACTTCTCTGCCGTCAGAACTCCACAACAGAACGGTGTAGTGGAGAGAAAGAACAGAATACTATGTGAAGCTGCTCGATCCATGTTGAGTGAATCTCACCTCCCTACCTACTTTTGGGCCGAAGCAATCAACATTGCATGCTTCACCCAAAATAGGTCTATCATTGTAAAAAGACATAATAAGACCCCTTATGAAGTCTTTTATGGTAGAAAACCCAACATTGGTTTTCTTCATGTCTTTGGGTGTGTCTGCTACATTCTCAATGATAGAGAAAATTTGGGAAAATTTGATCCCAAAGCTGACGAAGGAATCTTCGTGGGATATTCTCTCACTTCCAAAGCTTTCAGAGTCTACAACCTCCGAAGGAAGTGTATTGATGAATCCAACCATGTCAAGTTTGATGACCTCAAGATATCATCACTCTCTTGTGATTATGAAGAATTGAACAGATGGATATCCTCCTGTGTTGGTGATGGTCTTCTTCCAACATCATCAGACATTCCCTACACAGTTCCTACTTCTCTCTACCAAAACAATGAACCCTCTACATCTCACAACCTCTCCTCTCATCAAGAGGATGATCCTCAGCCTACCCAACCTCAACATACACTTCAAATCATCCCAGTCTCTCCATCTGACATCCACTCCTCACCTATACAAGCCGATCTTCCATCCATCTCTCCTCAAAACTGCCCTTCCAACTCTCCTCTACAAATCTCTTACCCTCCTCCTTTACCTCCTGCCCTAAAGTGGACAAAAGATCACCCCATTGATCAAATCATTGGTGATCAACAAGCTGGTGTACAGACTCGAAGAGGTGTTGGTAACATTTGTCTCTATGTGAACTTCCTTTCTCTCATTGAACCAAAGAAAGTTGATGAAGCTCTAGCTGATCCATGTTGGATCACTGCCATGCAAGAAGAACTTTCTCAGTTCGAAAGGAACAAAGTTTGGAGATTGGTTCCTCGTCCTTCCAGAAAAACCATCATAGGAACCAAGTGGGTCTTTCGGAACAAAATGGATGAAGAGGGCACGGTGATCAGAAACAAGGCTCGACTGGTTGCTCAAGGCTATAGGCAAGAGGAAGGAATTGACTATGATGAAACATTTGCTCCAGTTGCCAGACTTGAAGCCATCAGAATCTTCCTTGCTCATGCTGCCTACAAGAACTTCAGAGTCTTCCAGATGGATGTCAAGAGTGCCTTTCTGAATGGGGAGCTAGCTGAAGAAGTCTATGTGAAACAGCCCCCTGGCTTTGAAGATCCAGTCCATCCTGACTATGTGTATAGATTGGACAAAGCTCTCTATGGTCTAAAGCAGGCTCCCCGTGCCTGGTATGACACTCTTGCTGACTTTCTCCTGAAGAACAAGTATACAAGAGGTAAAATTGACAACACCTTGTTCATCAAGCAAACCTCAGGTAATCTTATCCTTGTTCAAATTTATGTGGATGATATCATTTTTGGTGCCACTGATGAGTCACTGTGTGATGAGTTTGCCTCTCTCATGCAAAGCCAATATGAGATGAGTATGATGGGGGAACTTACCTTTTTCTTAGGACTTCAAGTTAAACAATCTTCAGAAGGAATCTTTATAAATCAAAGTAAATACATTCATGACCTTCTGAAGAAGTTTAATTTTGAAAACTCCTCCCCCATGAAAACTTCCATGGCACCACCTTTGAAACTCCATGCTGATCTGGATGGTGTATCTGTGGATATCACCAACTACCGAGGCATGATCGGCTCTCTTCTTTATCTTACTGCGAGTAAACTAGACATTATGTTTGCTACTTGTCTGTGTGCGCGTTACCAAGCCAATCCGAAGGAATCTCACTTGGTTGCGGTTAAACGCATTTTTCGGTACCTGAAAGGTACCATGAATCTGGGTCTTTGGTATCCCAAAGACTCAGGTTTTGATCTAATGGGGTATTCAGATTCTGATTTTGCAGGCTCTAAGATTGATAGGAAGAGCACCACTGGCAGCTGTCAACTCCTTGGTGGCAAGCTTGTTAGTTGGTCTAGCAAGAAGCAGAACTCAGTCTCCACCTCTACCGCTGAGGCTGAGTATGTAGCTGCTGGAAGTTGTTGTGCTCAAATCCTCTGGATGAAGAACCAACTTAGAGACTACAATCAGCGGTACTCTCACATCCCGATTCTGTGTGACAACTCAAGTGCGATAGCCATCGCAAACAATCCGGTGCTACACTCTCGTTCCAAGCACATCGACATCCGATATCACTTTATTCGGGATCACATCTCCAAAGGTGATATCGAGTTACATTTCATCCCTACCGACCTCCAACTGGCGGATCTCTTCACCAAGCCTCTTGACGAAGCTCGGTTCAAGTTCCTAATCGGAGAACTCGGTATGTTAAATGTCGATATTTAACTTTTCTTTTGTTCAAAAAAAAAAGAGAGAAAGAAAAGAAATAAAAAAACAATCAAAAAAAAAGAGAGAAAGAAAAGAAATAAAAAAAAGAGAAAAAAAAATCAGTATTTTTTTTCTTTCTCTATATCTCCCACACATCTCTCTCTCTCCCTACCCAATCCCTAGCCGAACCCCCCTCCCCTCCCCTCCCCTCCCAAACCCTCTCTCTCGGCTCTCTCTCTCTTTATCCTTACCCTCTCCCTAGCCGAACCCCCCTCCCCTCCCTACCCCTCTCCTTCGGCTATCTCTCTCTATCTCTCACCCTCTTTCGGCTCACTCTCTCTTTCTCCTTACCCTCTGCCTAGCCGAACCCCCATCCCCCCTCCCCTCTTCGGCCTTCCCTCTCCCCTCTTCGGCCCTCCCTCTCCCTTCGGCTCCCTCTATCTCGGCCACTCTCCTCTCTTCGGCTCTCTCTCTCTTTCTCTCACTCCCTCTTCACCCTCCCGAAATACAACCCATCCCCTCCCTACCCCTTCGGCTACCGACCCCCTTAGCCGAACCTAACATCACCCATCTAAACACCCTCTAGCCGAAGATTCATCCCCTCCCTTCCCTTTCGGTTTTCCCTCTCTCTCTCTCTCTCCCCACCCCTTAGCCGAACTCCCTCACCCCCTCAACCTCAACCCCTTAGCCGAAGACCCCCCCTCTCTCCCATTCGGCTATCTATCTCACTCTCTATCCCACCCTCGGCACTCCCCCCCCCCTCTCGGTCGAATATGCTTCAACACCACCATTTCGGTAGGCCACACCTCCCCCCACCCCATACCTTCCCCACTCCTCCCTCCCCACACCCTTCCACAAACCAAATTCCCCCCCCCCTTTTTTCTACCCCATTCGGCCGACCCCACCACCACACCCCTTCCCTATTTTTTTTCTCCTTTTCCTTTTTATTTCCCTTTTCCAAGACTCACCTACCCATCCCATCCCTCCTTTTCTTACACCTCCTACTTCCCTTCCCATCCTACCTTTCCCCTTCTTCCTTCCATATCTCCTTTCCCCATACATATCCTCCTACTTTATATCACCTTTCCCCTCCTTACCATACTTACACAACCCTCCCTATTATCTCCTACCTCTTTAGCCTACCCATTTCAAATCCCTTCCTTTTCTTTTTCCCTCCTATTTCCACTATAAATAACACCCCTCTCTTTCCATTTTCAACCATCCCTTCCTTCATTCATTCTTCTCTTCCACCTTCATTAATTTTCTCTCCTTCATGGCTTCCTCCTCTTCCCCCACCCTTGTCAAGAAAAATGTGTTCACCTCCCCCACCTCTCATTCCGATCTCATTTTCAACCCATGCAATCATGTTGCACGGTTGGAACGTGATCCCAAGCATAGTGAGTTTGACCCGATTGCTTCCTTCCTCATGAAGTCTCCCATTCACTATGCCTTGACATACAATCCACCAAAAATAAGCAAATTGCTCATTGGCAATTTTTGGCTCACTTGTGTCTATGACGCTACTTCCGAGAAGGTGTCGGCTTCAGTTCTCTCCGACCCCGCTTCGTCGGATCTCACTTTCGGGGTTGAAGATGTTCGTTTGGCACTTCATCTTCCTATCTAATCACCCTATGATAAATTCCCTCTTGGCAATGAGCATGAGGAAGTTGTTGCGGCTCTGAACTACATCCGTGGAGAACATGACAGGAGTCCGGGCACACTGCTTCGCAAAAACATGGGAGGTATCTGGCATTTCTTCTTCTCTCATGTTATTTTATGTCTTAGCAAGAAAACTACTGGACATGATCAATCTCCCTCTTCCATCACCCAACTGGCACAGGCTCTTATCTTTCAAAGAAAGATTGATTTTGCACGATATTTCTTCCGTGAATTAGTCAGTGTCATCACCCCTCACAAGCGGCCCCATGTCGCTTTTCCTCGGTTTATATGGCTCATCATTTATCATAAATTTGCTACTGCCATTGATGCCTCTCATAGCATCACTTTTGACTACAAGGCGCCGATTATGACCAAACCCCTTCTTCATAAGGGGCCTTTGGCAACTGACAACCCTCTGCTTCCAGGTATGGTCTCTTTCCTTACTTCTCCCAATCTACAGTGGGGAGATGCCAAGGACACTCAGGTGTCCAAAGGTTCCTCCTCTGTAGTGGACCCTTCCCCCTCACCTCTTGTGATGTCGGCTAGCACTATCTCATCATCAGCTACCGACACCGCCGCACCTGCCCAAAGGGCCATACCACTGAAAGGACCTTCGGTGGTTACCCAGGCCTCACCCACCACCTCAAAGCTGCGGCACTCTACCTCTTCCCCTCCCTCGTCTCCCAAAAGAACGAGGAAGGTTTCTAGGGCCATCCCACATACTCCATCCTCCGATTCTTCATAATCGACGGATGTTAACATTGTCCCATTCGGGCCCGGGGATTCCGACATAGCCACTGCCACCACCTTTGTATCCTCACAAAAGGATGCAACTGTAACATTTGGGGACCCTCAACTTCCCTCCTCCACTTTATCCTTAGTAGATGAGGATGACTTGGTCTTCTCCCCGGACCAAGGTTCTGCTTTCTCACTGCACGGCCTTTCACCCGACCAATTCTTGGTCGATGTTTATGCACCGCCCGGTGAAACACGGGTCTTACCCAAGGCCAGTGTGGAGGGTATTTCACAATATTTAGCTTATTTGCAACAGGGTCACAAGCAGGTATCTACCTCCTCCATTCCTTCTACCTCTAATGTACGGGACACTTCTCCTTCTGCTCCCATCATCCCCCCTGCAATTTTGGAGGCTATACAGGAAACAAACAGACAGCACAGCCTCTTCGGGGCTCAGTTTCGTGATCATCAGACACTTCTAGGTTCTTTTGTCAAGGTCTCTTGTGACAAGCTGCTGTCTCTTGAGTCCCCCAATCATCACCTCACTACCTTAGTCACTGCTCTTCAGGCAGCCACCAATGCTCGTGATGAGGAAGTTCGTCGTCTGCAAGCGGCTTCCGAGTCTCATCAGGCCCTCACTACTCAAATTCTTGAGTCCTTGCAGTCTCTTCATCAGAAGGTTGATTCTATGAAGGTTGCTCCCCGGCCAGCCGCTGAGGGGGAGAAACAGGCGGTTCCAATCTCTTCTGACAGCGGCCGTCAGGGTCCCACCCCCATTTCCATCGATGCTCCAATTGAGGGGGAGCTTTCAAGACAAGGAGGAGACAAAGGAAATACAAAGCTATCTCCTGACGAAGAGGCCTTCTTATCCCATCAACAAAAGTCTGCCGCTCTAAAGGCTTTTGTTTCTGAAGCTGATAGGCTCAAGATTCAACCTCCAAACAAGGTCACTTCTGGATTTGGCTTCTCTAAAGCCAAGTTTGATTCTCATGACATCCTTTGGTACCGAAAGATTTTAATGGGAAGAAAGTTGAAGTCTAAAATTGATGAGATAAAGCTTGGCACCACCAAAGGTTCAGATACAGAGGTTCGGATAGTTATCATCAGGGAAGACAAAACTCGTCAGTTTATCAAATTCAGCGACCTTGAAGATTATGGTCTCTCTGAATGGTACGTAATATCTGAACTCTTATCCAAATCATTTAGTCGTCACAGGGTTTTGGCTAAAAAGACCATCAATGGTCTACTTGAAAAAATGAAAGACTTTGCAAGAGACTACAAGCATTCCCCTGAAGAAGAAGCTTAAGTTCACTATCTCAAAAATATGTGCATCTCCTCCTCTCCACAACTCTCCTCTTCTCTCAATCAAAATCTATTCAAAGATCTGGCTGCCAAGGGATTAATCCCTGATATGAAGAATCTAAATCTGAAGACCCCAGGCGGTCCGTGTCCGACCCGTTCTTCAAATATTGGTACGGTAGTGTCTAGGCCAACCAGAGGAGTCTATTTCTTCGATGAAAAGGAAACTCTCATGTTCTTCAGACATGAGGAGATCTCCATTGCTGACACCAAATTTCTGGTTGCTATCCTATCTCTTATCCCCATAAGTTTTGAAGCCTCTCTCATCCGTAGTGATATCATTGCTGAACTTCACAAAAGACGGAAAAATGAATGAGGTTCTTCTCTAAATCTCTTTTATGTACTTGTAATCGTATTTTGTTAAATCATCATGTTTAATACAAGTGCATCTTCTCTTATTTAGTTTGTACATATATACTTCATTCTTTTATTCTTTTGTAGATGTGGGATATTCTTTATAAATCCTTATACAAAAAAAAAACTATGTGAAAAGAACCCAAAAAGAGTAAAAATGGGTCAAATTGTATTTATTCAGTACACTCTTTGTTCTATTCTTTAGTATGGATGTCATCCTCAAATAGGGGGAGATTGTTGGGTCATCTGAAGATTTGAAGATGACCTCCTGATCTTCCATCTTATATCATCCTACTTAGAATATGTTTGAGGTTCTTTTAGCAGCTTGGTTTCTATACAAATGTTCGGTGAAGTCGAAGATCAGCCGAAGAAGACAAAGAAGGAGTACATCTCTCAAAGCGGATTGAAGATAGTCTCCTCAGCCTAAAGCCAAGCATGCCCAAGTGATCAACACCATCAGCCAGGATGGTGTCAATCACATATCTCTCAGGAGTATGAAGGTGTCCTCACATCTTCAGGAGCCGAAGACCTCTCAGGTCTTCGACAGCCGATGATCTCATCTCTCCTTAGAGTATGAAGGTGCTCTCACATCTTCAAGGAGCAGCCGAAGATTTCTCAAGTCTTCGGTAGCCAATGATCTCTCCTTAGAGTATGAAGGTGTTCTCACATCTTCAGGAGCCGAAGATCTTTCAAGTCTTTGGCAGTCTATGCTTAAGGATTTCTTTCAAACACATTGTACTTTTCTGAAAAAGTATATTGTGATATCTTGCATTGACGTGGACCTCATCTGGATATCAGATCAAGTAAGTTTTGTCTACTACACCATTTTAAGGAAAGGTCTCTACCATCCTTCTGCAAGTCAACACTTCAAGCCAAAACACCTCAAGACAAAAGGTACATCCTGTACCTTGCTGAAGACCTGTGTCCATCCTTTGCTCAACAGGTGTCCCATGCATTTAATGCATGAGGCACTATAAATATGGAGGATGGTTCAACATGCAAGATCACCAGCTCTCAAGCATTCAAGCTCTCTAAGTGCACTGACATTCTCTCTCTAAGAAGTTCTTATTGTTTTCTAAGTGTTTTACAATTGTTCTTCATTTCTCTTTGTGTAAGATTGTTTGAATAGATTTCATCTATTCTCTTCCGCAACAATCAAAAGTTTTCTATGTGTAATTCTTGATTTCAAATCAATAAGAATTAAATTAAGTGAAAAACTGTGTGTATTGTATTCAACCCCCCCCCCCCCTTCTACAATACTTTGCTTATTTACTTACTGCCATTTGGGACCAACAAAAACTTTGACCGGTATTAAGTTGATTTTTTTTTCGACCGGTAAGAAGACTGTGAGTGTGACCGGGTTATTTCTAGCGACCGGTATCTTTCCTTCGACCGGTAAGAATTTCGACCGATGTTAAAACCTTCGACCGACCGGTATGTTGATATCGGTCGACCGGTATGGTTTCTTCTTTGATAGATCGGCCTGTAAATCCCAAATACACCCAACTAGAAAACGAATTATAGCACCAAACTTTGACCAGTTGATCGACTTATCAACTACAACAACTTGCAACCTTTTGATTTCGAAAACAACCACTATTTGAGAATTTGATCGAAGACCCAGTGTTCTTTAAAAATGAAGAACACAGAGAGTTTAAAATTTTGATTTTGATCTGGTTTAAGCTCTGATACCAATTGCGAGTCCGTGATCGTTTACCAGATAAATCAAACAACAACAAGATAGAAGATAAACCAACCTGTTTCAATAACAAACGATGATTACAAGGTTGAGTTCTTGAAGTTTAAGCTTTCTCTCTGTTTTCTCTGTTTTTCACTTTTTGTGTGTTCTTCTATGTGTGTATATTGTAATTGTTGGACCGATATGAGAGATGAGAGAGTATTAGATTGTTAGAGTGTTAGCTTCTCTAACACACTAACACTAATATCTAACTAAAACTAATATCTAGATATTAACACTATAATATCTAAAACTAACTAATTAATATCTAATAACTAATATCTAAATAACTTAGATATTAAATCTAATTAAACTAAATACTAAATTACAATAAACAATAATTTACTTCGACATTTATTACAAACGACATTAGACTTAATATCGAGAGCGACTTTTCAGCGGTAGCTTCAGATTGGATCTTCAGATTGGATGATCTTGAATCCAATGAGATTGTGCTCTAACAGTAAGTTTCTATTTTCTTCATCCATGGAAATTAGGGTTTTGGTATCAGTTGAGATCTTCATGTTTAATGTTTGGGGAATGTTTGTAAATGGTTGGATGCAAATATTTATGGTTGAAATTTATGGATCTAGGTTTTGGAAGTTTTGGCTTTGAAGATTCAAGTTTCTTCAAAGAAGATCTAAGTGGGGTAAAATCTAGATTTAGCCTAAATCTAGCAAGGTGAGTTCAAGTTGATTTGTGAAAACGTTGAACATGCCAAAATGTCTATTTTAAAGTGTCCGTATGATTTACATGAAATTATCGTTTGTTTGGTTATTTGGTGGGTATTGACTATTTAAAATGTTTAACGTCATAAACCTTGTAAAACACACACATTTGGGTTTGTTGGACATTTTGTTAAATAAATCATGTTAATATGGTACCTTGATGATCTAATATATATAAATGGGGGTCATTTGACGTGAAGGTCCTTTTAGTGTATTTGATCTTATAAACCGTTTGAAAAATGCATATTATTGGGTCATGAGACATTTTGGAAATGTAAGGGTACGAGTTCATTTGAAAAATGGTTTGTCTCAACCAGTGATGAGTTTTGGGTTAAGCATACTTTTGGTCATTGTATTTGCACAACCGTTGGTTAATTGTGTTTTATGATTTACATTGACTTTTATAGTACGAGAATGTAAATCATTGAGCTTTTGGCTTGGTTTGCCTAAAACAAGTCTTGGGGACATTTGTCTGGTTTTAATAGCCCATATTGTGGAATTTTCAGTATGATTGTGTTTATTGCGTATCATTTGATAGTTGCATGTTTTGAGTGTTTTGGTCATTCAATTGGAGTCTTGTAATGTTATAGGTTGTAATGCAGTGGATCAATAGGCATATGAGTCGGTCTTTGTTTGTTAAAAGAAAAGGGCGGTTATTTTCATGATGGGGCCAGGATTAGTCATAGGGCATCGAAGGCCTTATGGTGCGGGCACGTGGAGTCAAACATCTGCCATTGGTCCCATGATGTAATTTATGAGTCTATTTTTATGGGATAGTTATTCCCATTTGTAGCTACTTGAGACATTGGGTCCTCGAGGGCAACTTGGTATGGTTATGTAGAGTCGGATACTAGCCATGGGCCATAAATGTAATCCTAGTGAATGAGCATGATTAGGATCTTTGGGTGCCCTCATCTACATCTTAGTATGAGTCGGCGAGCTCATGGCCATGGGTCCTAGTATGGTGAGCTCAGTAATTTGAAAATTGGCCTATTTTTGTGTTCCGCCACTAACCATTGAGATCGGGTCTCCCCCGTCGCCGAAATGTGTTGTTTTGGGTATTTAGTTTTATCCTTGTTTTTTTCGGTGACGTTTGAGTTTGGGGTATTCTCCATATGTTACAATTTTGGGGATTTGAGTTTACTCACATTTTGGTCCTTTGATTTATAAAGTTTTATCCAAATTTTAATATTCGAGCATTTACCATTATTCACGTTTGAGTGAGTTTGGGTTGAATTTAACTTATGGAGGAATGTTTTATATTGGGATCTTCATCCTTAAAATAGCTTGGATTGGAAAATGTTTATATTGGTATTTCCTTCGACTAGAATGCATATTATTGGAAAACGAGTCATTTTCATATTTGAAGCATATCATTTTGAAAGATTATGATTTAAATTGCATTCTTCCATTTTTAATGATATATTTATTCATGTGGCGTTAGCCTAACCTTTTTATTTGTCGACATGTGCATCAGGTTCCAGTTGAGAATAGTTCTAGTGACACTGTGAAGAAAAGAGTACTAGTTGTGTGCTCGAGAAATGTATAGTCTGGTGAAGTCTTCCGCATATATTATGGGATTTGCAGCTTGTCTTTGGGTTAAGTAACACCCGTCTCTAGTTTAGTCCTTGTATGAGACTGTAAATTTTTAATTGTTGAAGTTAAATATATAATTATATTTGGAGATTTATCTTTTATTTGATGACATTTTGAAATTTTAATTTAGCTGTTATTTCTAAATTTGAGGTATTACAAGTATATTCATTGAAAATGATTTGGAGCAAAAAAATAGGTATAATGGAAGATTTGATGCATTCACACAGTAACTGAATAGATTTGGAATAAAAAATAGTATAGTGGAAAATGTTAGAAATTAAGTAACGAAATATCATTAACTCTGAAATCTTTTACTAGAATAAAATGGTTACAATAACTGAAATAATCAAACACTAGTTCCAACGATACATAAACGTACAACTGTCATTAGGAATCGCCATGTCTTGATTACACAAATAAAAACCATTATTGTTAATCAACCAATAACATCTGTTCATAGAAAACAAAAGTGAACCACACCTTTTACCAATGTTTGTATCGAAAACATTGAATGACTGTGTCATCATATCTACTCTGTCTCTTGGAAGCATTATGAACGAACAGGTATACTTGTTATTTCCCCAGAAGTTTTTACGAAATTTTCAAGTAACTACATCGTTAGGTAGGAGAAATTTTGCACCATCATTATTGCAATTATAGACGACATATACATCATCTCTATTAGTGATATATATTCTATATGGTTCAAGCCATTTGCTCGAGGGCGCCGGCGGTGGTGTGATTTTCAAAGAACCATATGCAAAGGTTGAAAGATGTAACATAAAATAAAAAAGAAAATAACAGTTGCTTGGGAAACTCATGGTTTAGAATGATACTTCTGTGTCTCTTCTTACACACACATATATATATATATATACAAAGGGTTGTTCGATTGTAATTTATAACCAGATTAATGAGTATATTAACAATACTACAATATACAGTATTAAGCATCTTTCATAAATTTTCCACAATAGAGAAAAAAATCAATTTAGCAAGTTTTTATTTTAGAGTATCTAGCATTAATTATATAATTAAAATAGTAAACGCATTTAATATCCCAACAAACTTTTTATTAAATGGTAATTTCTTCACTACCAAATTAATGAGTATATTAGCAAAATTGTAAAATACAATTAAATGTGTTAAACAAACATCTTCATTTTTTTTTCAAAATAGAGCAAGAAATATTCATTTTTTTTGAAAATTACAACTAATTCCGACATTTGTTTTTTGTCCTCTAAAACCGTCTTCAACAAAAAATTAGAGTGGGAAGATAGATATTTTGAAGTTTCTTACTCCAACATACATCCATAAAACATTCTCCATGTTACTTCAGTTATGTGAACCATGTCTTAAGAGCGTCCATAATGGTGTGTTTTTAAAAGTCCATATGCCTACGTGGCAGTCCATCAAAAAATTGATACCATTGGGACTGTGCTTACATGACAGACCGCTTTCTCTGCAAGGAGCGATTCTTGCCTTTAATTTTAACTAATTTATTTATTTTTATTCAATCAATTACCTTTTTCACTAAATGGTTTAATTAATTAATAAATTATTTTGATTATTTTTGTTAAATAAAAATTAAATTAATTCTTCTATTATTAATTTCAATAACTTTTTATATATCGTTATAATTTTTATTTATTATCTTTTATTCTTTCATGACTTTTATAATTTTAATTTATACTTCTTTCGTCCTAAAAAACTAGATAACTAAATTTTCACGTTTATCCTTAATTAATACATAAATATATAAGAGTTGTGAATAGAGAAAAAATTAATTAGGGGCAAATATGTCTAAAACCATGTGTCAAGTCAATTGTGGACAATTATTTTTGGACGAAGGGAGTAATTATTGTCTTTTAATTATAATAAGTAATTTTTAATTGTTATAAAAATAATATTGTAGTTTGTTTATCATATAAATCAAGAACCGGTCCATGATTGAGAGTGAAAGATTTATAAGATGAGTATGAAAGAGAAAACTGATATGACAGAGAAACAAAACTGATTTGGCAAAATTATAAACCTCTAAAGAGGTTCATGACTACAGATGCTCTAAATAAGCTTAAGATCGAAACTTATTAGGTCATGGTATGATATGACTTAATTACGGTCATGTTAAATTATTGAATATTATGACATTGGTACCAATATTTGGTAATACAATCATTATAGGTGTAAATTTTACTTTACTCCGTTTAAATCTAGGTTTTATAATAACCTTTTTCACCTAAATTATGCTATAATACCACTTGTCACGCCCAATATCTCAAAGCTGCCTTAATAACCTTCAAAGTTTGGTTTCTCTCTCTCTCTCTCTCTATATATATATATATATATATAGTCGGATTCAAACGAGAATAATACATATTTAAAAAAATAAGAGAATAATTTTGGACCAATTATTTTAATAAATAATTCCTTAAATAAAAGTTTCTTAAAAATCGCTCAATAGGACATATGTGTCATTTGTTGTATACATATTATATATAGAAACACATTTATCTCTATATAAATTATGTAATAAATTTAATTAAGGTATTTATTCATGATATTTTTTTTTATAATTTTTGTTATTTAAGCATGATTAATTTTTTATTTATTTACTTATTATTTTTTACAACAGTAAAATAAGTGTGATATAAATTTTCATTTTTAAATATTTATTTTTATTAAATTAGTTTATTTACGATTTTTTTATAATTTTCATCAAAAAATCACATGTGATATCTACAATTAATAGACATTTTTTCTTAAAAAAAGACTCGCTAATTTTTGTCAATGTATCATATGTGATATTCATAGTAGAAAAGTAATGTAAGCTACTTACAACATTACAATTGATATGTGTAAATTATGAATTATGTTTTGACGTACATGTGCTCTTATAAATTTTAAATGTGTTTTGCTACAATCACATATGATTCTGTTTTCATTAATCTTTTTTGTCAATATTTAAGTTAAATCATTGTTTTTCAAATTTTAAATCACATAGGAAAACATTGTGAAAAAAAATTAAGTCATTGTGAATCACATGTGAATTTGATGAAAAATTATGAATTGATTTTGAAGTACATTTGATCTTATTCATTTTAAATGTGTTTTGCTACATATCAGATATTGATTTTGTTTTAATTATTTTTATTTTTCAATGTTTAATTTGAATTATTATTTTTCAAATTTTAAATCATTATGATTAAGAAAACATTTTGAAAAAAAATTCATTATGAATCACTTGTGATTTTGATGGAAATTGTTATTTTTTTTTATTATTGTTCTAAACAAAAAAAATGAATTTTGTAAATGAAAATTTAATACACTTATTTAAAATGAATTAAATATAAAAAAATTATTAAATAAAAAATTAAATCACATTAATTTACAAATATTGTAAAAGTAGAATCTTAAATAAATACCTAAAATAACTTTTATACCTTTCTTTATTTATTTTTAGAATTAATTATTTAAATTATTATTTAATAAAATAATTGACCTATAATTATTCTCTTATTATTATAAATAGATATCATTCTCGCATTATCCTCACTCTCTCTATATATATACACACGTATGTATATATATATATATATATATATATATATATATATATAGGGTGTGTATCATTTGCAAACTTTGCAAACCACTATATTAGGAAACAATAGATATATTTATGAATAATTATTATGATTCATTAATAATGATTGTGATATATATGGAAGATAATAGGTTTAATTCATTATGATCATAACTTTAGATTAGGAAACATAATAAAATCAGATATTTATTAGACTTGATGAACAGTTAAGATTGGTTTGCAAAGTTTGTACGAATTGTTTGGTTTGCAAATGAAACGCACCATTATATATATATCTAATGAATAAACTTAACATTTTCCATATATATCACAATCATTATTAATGAATCATAATCATTATCCATAAATATATCTATTGTTTCCTAATATAGTGGTTTGCATAGTTTGTACAAATTGTTTGGTTTGCAAAAGAAACACGCCCTATATATATATATATATATATATAGACATAAGTTCGCGTGAGACCAAACAGTTTCCGTGAGACCGGTGAGACCAAGCTTTAAAGTATGAAATTCACACCAAAAAACTGTTAATGTAAAAAAAATCGAACTTTTCATAGGGAAAACACCGTAAATGTTACGTTCACGGTGTTTTTCGCTGTGAATGTTCGTTTGTTTTACTTTTACAGCGTCTTCACTGTGAAGGTTCAGATATACCTTCACAGTCTTTTATCTGTGAAGGTTTGATTTTTTTAACTTCGTTTAAGTTTTTTTACCTTCATAGTGTGATTACATTATGAAGGTTCGAATATTTTTTTACCTTCACAGTGTTTCGGTGTGAAGTTTCATGTATTAAGGCTTGGTCTCACACGGTCTCACGGAAACAACTTGGTCTCACGTGAACCTGACCCTATATATATATATATATATATATATATATATATATATATATATATATATATATATATATAGGGGGTCATTCAAGGGAGAACTCGGTTATTTGTGATAACCGTGAGATCCAATCTCAACCACAAATCAATGGATAAATTAGGAAATTAATAATTTTGGTAATTTGACTTCAAATTTTAATCAAAGGGCATTTTAGGTATTCTAAAAATGTTCTCTCTCCTCTCTCCTCTCTCTGGTAAACCTTATTCCGACGAACATCAAGCAACACATACAAGACCAAATGTGATACCACTGTGATACCAAGAAAGAAACAATGCAGACTTCGATATCCAAAAAAAAAATACAAGACCACCCATAATACATACAATACCGAATTTGATGTCCAAAATACATACAAGACACATACATCTATCCTTAGTGTGATACCATTGTGATACCAAATGTGTTGCACTGTGATACCCAAAATTAAAGAAACGATGCAGACTTTGATATCCAAAATACATACAAGACCACCCATAATACATACAAGACCAAATGTGATGCCCAAATACATACAAGATACATACCTCTATCCTCAGTGTGATACCAAAAATACAAACAAGTCCAAACGTGATACCACTGTGATACCAAATGTGATCCACTATGATAACAAATGTGATGCCACTTTTATACCCAGAAAGAAATCATGTTGACCTTCAATATCAGAACTTTTCTTTGATGCAGAAACTTTGATTCTTCAGATCTGGGTTTAATGGTGAGGTTAGAGATCTGGATCTTACATAGCTCGTTTCGATAGAGTTTTCAACAAACATGATGCACATAACGATAAATAAAAAACTGAAGAATGTGAAAAATCTCTTGTACATCTCCAGATAATGAAACAAATGACCTGAACATCTAAGAATATAGCCATGGATATTATGTGATTATCTTGCTGCTTCTGTGCAGCGACGGTGGAAGAGGAAGAAACGAAGTGAGCAAATCCATCAATATCCTCTTTATAGCATTTAGTACCACCCTGATTTGAGAATCAAGCTTCTTGCCGGAGAAACCGAGGAGGACGGTGGCGGTGCTGGTGATGGAAGAATGTGGAAGAGAGGTTGTAGGTTTCAAATAAGGAATTAAAATCAATCTCCATCATATTAGGTAACCGTATATTACAATCAATCAATTAATAATTTAATTAAATGTAAATCTAAATTACCAAATTACGAAATTACCCTTTTATAAAATTAAAATTAATAATTGATTGGTTCATATTGAATCTCACGGTTACCACAAACTACCTAGTTCTAATTTGATTACGCCCCTATATATATATATATATATATATATATATATATATATATATATATATATATGACGGTAATCAAATAAGAACTAAAAATATGTTGACAACCGTAAAAATCAATCTAAGTCATTAATTGATTTTAATCTACGGACATTAAAAACAATGACAATTTTGAAATAATTTAGAAGTTTATGATTTATTATGGATTGAATTTAAAAATAAAATGGCGTATTGGGTATTGATAAAAGGCTCAATAAAGTATAATAAAACTACAATGTACACCTGCCACCCAGTGCCACCTATCCCAGTCTCCACGATTCTCTTTTTTCTTGATACTACTAGAAAAAAAAAAGCTATTATCGACGATCGTTTTAGACATAACATGTAATTGATCATAAATAACATAAATGTAAAATATATCATATCATGTATGTAAAATGAAACATCATGGATACGTACAAATCACCATACAAATCATATAATGTAGAAAATAAATTTGTGCGTAGGTATACATCCCATTGTAAGTCTCATAAAGACTCACCTGATTGTGTGTAGATCAACTACTGATATCTCTTGACTGAAACATACACATTTCATACCACCATATCCAATTAATGACTTAATTTCAACAAAAGTCAACTATGGTCAACCTAACTCGACCTAAAGTCAAACTCCAAAACCGGGTCTCTTAATGTCTCAAATATTTTCATTTGATCTCTCCGTAAAAAATACTTGCTGGTCAAACTGGATAAAAGCCAACATTTGGTCAACTCGATCAATCTCGACTAACTTTAGTCAAACCCCAAGTCTAAAACTCGAAGACGTCCCAAAACGTCAAAATAATCATCTTATAATCTTATAGAGTCATCACTCCAAATTAAAGCATCCCAATAATTAATTAAGTCTAATTACGACGCTTTAATCCCATTGTAAATCATCAAAATAATTTAATAAACCTCCAATTGTTACGCTTAGGTGGTGTTTGTTTTTTCGAAATAAGCTCTTAATTGCCACTTATGTCTGATTCGGTCAGACATAAGATAATTCAGACCGTTTGTTTTTTCTTTCTTTTCAGAGCCTCTTAACCCTTAATGTCCTCTGAATAATTAAGTGATAAACCAGCCACTTAATTACCTCTTATTTCCGTCCAGCATCATTCTTTTGATTTCAACATCGGTTTTAACCTAAATGCACCCCGAATTTGCAAAAACGCAAAGCATGAATATTGTAGATTTGTTTATTAGCTTTCCAAAGCATTTTGAATCGCTTAAATCGGCGCTTCGGTGTTTGAGATACGAATAAAAGTTTAAAACTCCACGACCTCGCAAATCTGTTAGCATCCTTCTTCTTTTTTTTCCGTTTCGTCCTTCGAGCATCGATGCTCACTTCAATTGACGTATTTAAGTTGAATATTTGAGAGATAAAATAGAAAATTATATATATTCAGACGTTTGATAGTTTACAAAAACAAACAGTCTTGTTGATTCAGATTTCAGATTTTAGCACCACCTCTTAAAAATTAGAAGTGAAATCAGACTTCAGACTTCAGCACCTCCTTAAAAAAACGCCACCTTAGTAATGACGCCTAACGTAGGTTTACCTTTTAAATAACTAAAGTAATTATTTGTTCGACATTTAAACGTCTCGATAATATTTATCTAATACGACGCTTCAAAGTCGTCATTTAAATTTAATTAAATAATTCCATAACACTCATTAGAATATAACTAATTGCATACTCTAAGGGGGTGTTTGGTTCATTTTGAGGAATGGGAATGAAAATGGGAATAGAAATATAGGAGAATAGGAATAGGAATGAGGATTGTATTATTGTTGTTTGGTTAGTACCTATTAATCACAATAGTTGGAAAAGGGTTTAGGGTTTCTGCAGTATCCAAGATTGGTGTTTTGTCTCATTCACAAGCCATAGTTCCCTCCCCCTCGCACTCGTTGTTCCCCTTCTTCTTCTTCACCAGCATCCCAATGTCTTCTAAGAACCGAACAGATTTCGTAAGGTGGCTAATGTCTGAAAAATCGAGAGAGTACACAAAGAGGAGGAGGAACAACGCCTCCGTCATACCAACATCTTCTAAAAATCGAACAGATTTCGTATGCGTCGTTCCCTTCTTCTTCTTCTTCACCAACATACCAACGCCTCCGTCGCCGTCTCCGTCTCTGGTCGCCGTCTCCGTCTCTGGCTGCACCATTAAGAATCGAACAAAGACCAGACAACACAGAGAGGATGATCGGAGATAACACTTCTCTCTCTCGTTTTGGTGGTCGAAACCATCTCTCTCTCGTCAAGATGTAGCAGCAAAGAAATATAGCAGATAACACATAGAGGTGGAAAATAACATAGGAAACTGTGAGAAATGAGGATAAGAGGAAATAAAATTTCATTCCCCCCAATTTGGTTGGGTATGGAAATTAATGGGTTTATGTTAATGAATCCATTATAATATCTTAAACCAAACAAGACTTTTCATTATCATTCCCATTCCTTACCCTCCAATACCCCCAACCAAACACCTCCTAAATTTCTAAATTAAAATAATATATTAATAAAATATAATTTACATTAATATATTAACTAAAATAAAATTTACATTAAATAATTAAGTTCATAATTATTCATGAATTAAATAAACTACACTTAATTAAAAATACAATAATTGATTCCAACTGAAAAGATCCAATTAATTTAGGTTCCTTTTCAATTAGTTTAGACATCATTTTACTAATATAATAAAAGTCCAAAACTAATTAGATAAGTCCAAATCAACCTATTAAGTCTAAAATTCAAAAGAGAGTGATAAGCCCAAAAGCTAATTAGACTATTCCATCAAAAACGGCCCATTACAATAGTAGATATATATTAAAAGCATTAAAAATAATAAATTAAAAAGGTTTAAGGGCTAAAATAGAAAATAATAAAATGGTTAAAAATGAAAACTTTAATGCATTATTTTTAGTATTATTTTTCTTTGTTTTTTATTATAAGGGTATGGAAAATGAGTAGAATAAAATAAGAGGGGTATGAATAGAATTGGACATAAAAAATTAATACAATTTTCGTGGGACGAATCTTGCAATGAAACTAGGAGTGAGCAGAGGCGGATACCCGCCTAAAATTCTCGGAACCGGCGGTTCCTGGAATGAAGGAACCGGAACCGATTACATTGGTTCTTTATATTTGGGAACCGGAACCACCGGTTCCGGTACCGGGTACCCACCGTCTAATTTTTAATTTTTTTTATAATTCATATTATAAAAACGTAAATATTAATTATATTACAAAGTCCAAACGTAAATGAAATAAATACCCAAACGTGAAAACTAATAAGATAAAAACTAAAAACTAATAAAATCTACAAAGTACAAACAATGCTTACAAAACAAATAAATATTACAAATAGTGCTTACAAAACAAATAAATACTATAAACGGTGTTTCCAAAACACTTCACGTCATTAAAATTAGTTGATGCTAATAAATACTACAAACGATGCTTCACTAAAAGATAGTTTATTAAATTTTTATAAATAAATAAAATATATTTTATTAAAAAAATAGCGGGTACCCGCCGGTTCCGGTTCTGGGTACCCAGCAGGACCAGGTACCCGGTCCCGGAACCGGTCCCGACGGGTACCCAGCGGGTAACGGTTCCAAAAAAATGAGAACCGGAACCGGTCTCGATCGGTTCCATATTTTAGGAACCGAAACCGGAACCAATCACATCGCCGTTCCGGTTCCGAAACCGGCAGTTCCAAAGCAGTTCCGGTTCCAGAGGCGGGTACCCGCTCCCGATGTTCACCCCTAAATGAAACTAGTAAGCCTTTTTAAGTCATGCAAGACAGTTTTAAGATTTCCATTTTACTTGGAACAAATCCTTTAATACAAATACTATTAGTGTAAGGTTTTTAATACGTTTGAGTGTTTATACCAAACGACATCTTACATGTGGCCAGTGGCCTAATATATCAATCAAGTCCTCATGACCTTTCGGAGGTGGGTTTACGACTCTTTGATGGTATAAATGAGTTTGTTTGCTTGATCTTATATCTTAAAAAAGAATATGAAAAATATTTGTTTGTCTCATTACTGCCAAGATAATAGCCTACGTTAACATACATCGTGATTAAAGGTTTATGGGGGCTATTACATCTATTAAGTCCATATCGTCAATGGCGGAGCCACTTTTTTTTTTCTAATCCCCGGGCGACCACGAATGGTCTGGAGTCATCGCAGGTGAACCTCCATGGCCACAAGAGCTTTGACAACGCTTGGATTTGAACCCTGAATAGATGAAATCTTCCATTACATCTTCTAAAGGCTTTACCAAAGCACCACAACCCAAGTGTTATGGCGGAGCCACTTTGTAGCAAGAGGGAGCAGCTGCTCCCCCTATAATTTTTAGGAATTTTTTTGATATAGTGATTGTGTACAAATATATATACAATATGCTTAGGCGGTATGGGAGATGATTCCCACATGAATAAATTAAGTGATGGTATAAATTAAATGTACAATTTAGACCCCTGTGCTTTTGAAAATGACTTTATATACTCCAATTTTACATATTCAAATATTTTCTACATTTAAAATTTTCATCATAAGAAAAAAAAAATATAGATGGCTATTTTAAGAACCTAATAAGTCCAATAGTTTATTAGTAGTCACTACTTTTCCGAGTCGCTAGTTCAGATTTAAGTTTTACGTTAGAGATTCAATTTTCGAATCAGACAATCGTTTTTTAACTTATTCAGATGAGATTTAGTGATTTTAGTCCATATTTTTAACTGATTCAATTTTAGGGCCGCCTATTTATATATTGTCAATTCATAGTTGTTATTTGATAAGTGTTGATTTTCAGTTGCTCTATATTAACTGATTTAGCATTTAACGTCCTTAGATAAGTATGTAAAAAAAGAGGAAAACAATAGGTGATCTGTCATCGATGCCAGATAAAAATAATTATGATGTAAACACAAGTTGTATGGAAATCAATTCACTATTGAATTTGCAAAAATGGTATTTCATTACTATTCCAATTCCTGGCTCCACCACTACATATCGTCTCCTTAAAAGTGATTAAATCCAATTCAAAATATCAGATTGATACATGATTACAAAGTATTAGAAAGAACATTCATAGTCATGTTGGAATAAGTGTTAGGACATCCAAACTAATTGGTTGGTTGAATTGATAGGATCGTTATCCAATAAGAAAGTGACTTAAAGTCGATCAAAAAAGAATAGTAAATTTTAAAACTTAGTTGTACCAAATGATACAAAGTTTCAACAACTCAATTAAAATGGACCCGATGTTTCAACCACTCAACCCAGTAACCCAATGTTCTGATGAGCTCTTAGATAGGTAAATCCAATTAGTAAGGACATGAATCATGATCCATGACCGTAAACACTACGCTATAAGGATGTTTCGATCATCAATACGTCAATTAATCACACAGTTAACATCTTATACATACATACATACATACATACATACATACATACATACATACATATATCATATGAGAGAGGATTAAACAAGAATAAGGACAAAATAAGAAAACACGAGAACGCTCGAATCACATGTGATTTTAGTATAAAGTTATACGTGATTCATTTATTCTCGTATTTTCTTATTTGGTCATTATTCTCGTTTTCATGCATACATATATTATATCATACACGAATAAACATACAAAGCTTCCCATGTGACCTTTGTTCCCCTGGTTTTTGCTAAAAGTTGGAAAAAGACCATAGTCCTATGTTTCTTTTAACTTTTAACTTCTAAAGCTAAATGTTTTTAAAGAACACAACTTTATATCACAGTTTAAATAATAAGTAAGATATATTAAATATGTTTTATTTAATTATAGTTCAGAAAACCATTTCAACTTATACATATACACAGGAAACTAAAATTAGTTGTGAAATGATACAAAACTATATATAGTGAAACATATAATTACACCAAAAAAAAACCCATTATAAATGTCTTAAAACCATCCTTAGCTGATACTCCCTCGATCCCGAATTTAATGTCCACAATAAAAGAGAGATAATTTTAGAAATTTGTAATTATTACACTTCTAAATTAACAATAGAACAATTTTTGCCCTTAATTATAAAAAAGATTTTCTACATCTCATAATTAAGGGTAAATTTGAAAATTAGACATTTACTTTTAAAAACAGATATTTATTTTATTATAACTAAAATAATCGTGTGAGAAAAAACATTAAGATGAGAATGTAAGAAGAGATTTGAACTCTTGATCACTTTTAATTTCACCCTCAACCCATGAATCACACTTGATACGATAATTTGATCGAGTACATCTGATCCTAATATATATCCAAGATGAAAAATCCCTTCTTAATTTTCTCACTATAAATTTTATTCTCATAAACCCAACCCTATAATTTTATAGGATATTTATTTAGAACCCTACGTATATACACCCAAACAAAGTTATCCAACTATCACACACACGAATGAATAAGTAATAAAAAGCCGTTCAAAAGAAAAAGAAAAAGAAAAAGAAAAAGAAGGCCGTAAAAACCGGTGGTTTTTACCTTTTACATCGTGCAGGAAGTGATTTTCTACCGTGCCATATAGGCTCCCCAAATTTGCGGTACACTACTGTGGGCCCCGGCAGTTTACCTACACGCCACGTCGGCCTGAATCCAAGGATTGACGATCGGTCAAGTCAACATCTCGGTCACGCCCCAGGCCTCCGATCTTCTGCCGGACGAGAACCGAGTCACTCCTCCTAAAACAGGCGGATCTACCGGTGTTCCTTGTTCGTCGTTAAGCCGGTTACGAGTGACGTTTATTCTCGGAACTGAACATTCCGACGATTGGTTGATTTTCAGCGATGGTTGGTTAGTAGTTTTACCGCCGTTATAACCAGATCGGAATAATGACTTTACACGAGATATAAATCCGCTTCTCTGAACTTGACCGATTCTCCGATGTTGAATTGCAGGTTTTTCCGGTGGTGCATCCGACTTCCGACGGCTTCGACACCTCTTCGATCTAACTCTACCGAGACAGGAAACCTTCGGCGAAGACGGCTCCGCCATCGGAGCAACCGTCGGCTCTTTCCCTAAGGAATCCGATCTCTTAGGAAACAACCATAAGTTCGCAAGTTTGCAGTTCCTTCGCTTTGAATCGACATAAATCGTCTTCTGCGCCTTCGGTAAACTGATAATAGCGGCCTTCGATTTCAAAAACGTAGAAAACTGTACGGAACTCGAGTTTGCGTTGGAGTGGTTCTGGTTTACATTCAGATTCAAATTCATCGAATTAGAGTTTCCTTTAATCGATTCGTTTCGATCTAAGAAAGCATTGCGATCGAACCAGTCGAATTCAGCGTCTTTTGATAGCCAGAAGGATTCCGGCGGGCAATCGACTAAGGCGCTTTCTGGAATATCAGGATCCGGTGGCTCATCGGCGAGAGTGTCACAGGCGATCTTCCGGTCACTGCCGCCGACGCCGCATACCATAGCAAGCGTTTCTAGATCAACTTGTGGCATTTTTAGGTTAACAGTGCTCAAATTTTTTTTTCCCAAAATGGTTGTGGGAGGGAGCGTGAGTGGCTTCAAGGTACAAAATAAATGGAGTTTTATATATAACACTGCAACAAGGTTCATGCATGAGTCTTGTGGATATGTCATTGGTATATTTTAAAAATCTTTATTACAATTATTGTATTTTTTTCAAATTGATATATATATTTGAATTGCGAGATTTGGTAGGATTTTGAGCGATTTGGAATTAAATTTTATTTTAATAATGTGTTTGGTTTGAAAGAAAGTTTGGATTTGAAATCTTGGAGTTTCAATGAAAAACTACAATGATGGGTTTAAAAATATTTTGGACACGGTAATAATACCACTAATTTTAATTATTTCCATCAATCTACCCTGCCTTTTACATCAAATCTGTATTAATATCAGTGACGGATCCAAGATGTTTACCTAGTGGGGCACCTTTAAAGCCTGTAAAGTCGTCCGATATGTTTTTAGTCTAATTTCATGGTTTCGAGGGATTTTTAAAGTTTTTTTGATTGATTTCGAGTTATTTTTAGGGTTTTTTTGGTTAATTTCGAGGGACTTTTTCGTTTTTTTTTGTTGAATTCGAGGTAAATTTTTTTTTTTTTGGTTGGTGGAGGCACAAGCGGAAAATTTCTAAGAAAACTATGCTAGAAAGTTAAAAAAATATTGTTTTTAACCTAGGTAAAAAAAAATTATGTGGCCCATCCCCTTATGTTTACATACTAAGGGGTTGTTCGTTTGTGGCTTAATGAGATGTATAGTGGATATGGTTGATTTGCACAACTAGAATTTATTTGTCCTTTACATTCAGTCATCCAAAAGACCCTCGTACCCCTCATTCCCTCAACCCTCATTGGAAAACCCTCATTCCCTCAACCCTCTCTGGAAAACGTTGGAGCCACCACCATCGCCGCCTCCAACCACTGCTTGATACCGCCATTGCCGGAGCCACCACCAACAAGGTTAGATCGAGATGAAGACCCACAAGCTCCTCCTGTGATGAAGACCATGGCGCTCCTCCTCTTCCTCCTTCTGACCGAAATGGTTACGACAGTGATGAAGACGGAGGCGATGAAGGAGATGAGACCCAAGTTTACAACTTTTGAAGGAGATGAAGTTGGAGGCGATGAAGGAGATGAGACCTGGTTACAATTTAATCTGTTTACAACTTGTTTTTAGGGTTTACATATTTAGATACTTGAAAATTTGAAGGAGATGAGACATGGGTTTACAGATTTGGGTTTAGAAATTTGACAATATTTTTACAATTTTTTTTAGGGTTTACAGATTTAATGATTTGTTTACAGTTTTTATTTAGGGTTTATAGATTTGGGTATATTTTCTAATTTGTTTACAGTGTTATGAAATTTAATCTAAAAATGTTCAATGTAAACGAAGGGTAAAATAGTCATTTTCATCATTTTGATTATTTATTCAGCACATCAACCGAACAATAGTTTAGCTATATTGATATAGACAACTTTAACGATACAGACAATTTTATCCATACATGTCTTAATAGAAAACGAACCGAACAACCCCTAAGTCTACCGGTGTTAATATCTCCATGACCTTCACATCTCGTCTTCTCAATTTCAGATATTTTGATTTTTTTTATCATATAAAATTTAGTAAAAACTAGCAATACATAGTTGTGTAGTTGTTCCCTGTGCATAGATCATAATACGACGTGATTTTACTTTTAAACATTTTTTGCAAAACCAAAATCCTACATTTTTCTTAATGTAAAGTTATTAAGCAAATATTTTTCTGTCGATCATATGTGTAACAATAATCACATAAAATATGTACAATATTGGTTGAATATATATTTAAATATATATATATATATATATATATATATATATATAGGGGTTGTTTAATTTGCAACCCTTACAACCCACATCTTAACCGTCGGATTCATGATCGACGGTTACAATAGATATGAGGCCCAATATTTTTAATTAAAAAAAACAAAAATAAAATAACCGTCGATTATGAATCCAACGGTTAAGATGTGGGTTGCAAGGGTTGCAACATTTTTAAGAGTTACAAAATATCCTTCCACACACACACACACACACACACACACACACACACACACACATATATATATATATATATATATATATATATATATATTTATGTAAAATATCGTGTAATAAGTTGGGTTAGGATAAGATCTATATCGAGATGCACCGGATCAATTCCCGTATCAAACACGATTCATGGGATGGCTTTGAGATTATCAATGGTTAAGGGTTCAAATCTCTTCTTACCTTCTCACTTTAACTATTTTTCTCATACAATCTTTCATCTAAGATAATATAACCAAATTATCATTTTATAACATAATATGATAATGCAACATGATAAAATAATAAATCAACTAAGAAATAAATTTATTGGTTTCCAATGTGTACTAGATATAAACTTGTTTTATGATTAATGATATGGTGCGCTATCATCGTTTTGATACCAACTTTATTTAATTAATTAATTATATATATATATATATATATATATATATATATATATATTATTTAAGGTAACATAATGTTTTCACCAACTAGTGATCACTAAAATTGATATGGTAAGTGTTGTAACTTGTAATTGCATTGATTTTCGAAGATCTTACATCAATTGTTTTTAACAATTTATGTTAACTAGAAACGTACTTGCGCAATGCAGCGAAATACATCACGATTTTAATAGTTCATTTTATTTTTTGTTTTTTTTGTTGATTTACAGTACGATTTTGGATGGTTTTGAAAAAGTGATAATGTTTTTTTTTATAAATTTGTTTAATTCAGACTTAATAATATAATGTTTTTTATATAAAAAAAAATTAAGTATTTTATTAGAATTCAATGATTATCTTATATATTTTAATGACATCTAGAAAAAATAACCAATTACATATTTAATAATATAATTAAAACAAATTTATAGTAATATAATATATTATTAATAATGATACATGGAAAAGTCTTCATAAAAAGAAGATTTTGCACATATCAAATTGATGTGTATTAAAAACCTACAGTAGTAATATATATCTTGTACTTTAAAAACTTGTAAATTACGAGATTTTTAAAATCTTGCATAAAATGATGGTATTTTGTGCCTAATAATTTTATTGAAGAGTTTTTTATCCGTGCTTTATAATATAGTATATATATAGATTATGGAACACCCTAAAAATAGAGATAACAAAATTTCCAATAAACGGTCATGTGGTATACTAATCTGCCATAGCAAGGGCCTCCCAAAAATGGAGAATTATTTAAACCTGTTTAATTACATTTGTAATATAACGGGGAATAGACAACAACCAACTAATCTAGTTTCTAAACTAGAAAAAAGATTACAAAAAGAGTGTCATCTATAGACCCAAAATGTCTTCACAAAAAGTGTGTCCAAGTGCAGCTTCCCCAAGCTCTCACCCACGGGCAACTATACCTGCTTAGAAGCGGCACCACTAGAACCTGAGATACACATCGACACCAAACAAGTGTTAGGCCAAAAATCCTAGTGAGTTTGTACAAAAAATAGCATGTAAATCCAATTACAATTCTTATCAGCAGTTAACCAAAGTTCATTAAATGTGGAGTCAATAGGGGAGACCCATAACACCAATCAAGTTCCACCCAAAGAGTCGATATACCTTGATGCCAACTACCACGAGTGACATCCGAAAGGCCTGACACAACCGAGGACTACAACCATGGCATTACCCCGAATGGTGGAGGTCTAGATACATACCATTACAGTGGCACCCAAGACTACATCCTCCTAGTGTCTACTGACTTGGTCCGTCCAACATAATTTATAGTATGTCTTAAGGCACATTGTGAACAAGAATATTCTCAATACCAACCATGGGTACAATATTACAATCCCCAACTAATATAATGCCCATAACAAGACTAGTAATACCACAATTTTAACCATGTAGTTGTAATTCCACCAAATGGTGTCTCAAGTAAAAATCATCTCAATAACAAGATATGTATTCCATCAAGTCATGGTACATTACATATGAACACATATTCAAAAGAAAACCCCAAGAACACAAGCATTAAGAATGAACATTTCAAGTTAAGATGCAAGATGATAACAAGTAGTAGATTATGATGTGTATCTAGTTTTAACAAAGGTTTAGTAAACTCAGTATCTAGGTTTTGGTTAAAACCTAGAAAATAGAAACCCTAGATGAAGATGAATGAAGCTTTGGTTGAGAAGAGTGATGATCTTGATGGAGATCTTCAATAAATGAGCTTGAAAGTGACTTGAATGTTTCAATAAGTGTTATCACCAACCAAACCCTAGGAGTAAAGGAGGAGCATGTTTGTTTGCCTAAAAATTGCAGGTGCCAAGTGAATATGGGTGAGATGTATTTAAAATCGGGCAAAAAGGGTTTTGGGGACCTGCAGGTAGTCCCACAGCTTGGGTCACGGCCAGGAGGCCACGCCATAAGTCGCGCGTGTGCTCTCAAGACCTGCACTCCAGAGGGTTCCGCGACTTATGTCGCAGCTTGCAACCCGCGCCGTAAGTCGCACAACACACTATTTTCAAAGGTTGATTTATGGTTTCCAAAACATCACTAATAAAAGACTTTAAACAAGAGTAGCAATTTATAGATGTGTCCTACTTCATTTAACACATAAACATAAGATTAGTGAAGCCCTAATTTGGATGTGTCCCACCTAATTTGGATTTCGTCCCCGAAATCTCATTCCGAATTAAACAATCGGGGATAACGCTTTTTCATGTCCTCCTCAGACTCCCACGTGACGTTAGCACCACGATGGTGCTTCCATTGCACCTTGATCATGACCACATCTTTATGTCATAGTCTTTTCGTCTTTGATTCCAAGATTGCCTCCGGTTCCTCCACGCAACGATTCCTATTATCTACCTGGATTTCCGTCAAGGGAATCACACTTTCCTCCTCGGCTAAGCACTTACGAAGGTAACACACGTGAAACGTAGGATGTATTCCATCCATCTCCGGTGGCAAATCCAACCGGTACGCTTGAAGTCTAATCTTCTCTAAGATAGCAAAGGGTCCAAGGAAACGGGGCTAAGCTTCCCGCGTTTTCCAAACTGGATAATCCCTTTCCAGGGAGATACTTTCAACATTACACGATCGCCCACTTGGAATTCGACCGGTTTTCTCTTCTTATCCGCATAACTTTTCTGTCGGTCTTGCGCCGCCTTCAATCTTTCTCGAATTTTTTTCACTTTGTCTGTCGTCTCTTGAACTATTTTCGTCCTGGAAAATTGCTTCTCTCCCGCTTCAATCCAACAGACCGGAGTTCTACACTTCCGCCCATACAACGCCTCGAATGGTGCCATTCCGATACTAGAATGGTAACTGTTATTATAAGCGAACTCCACCAAAGGTAGGTGCGAGTCCCAACTTCCTCCAAAATCTATGACACACGACCTCAACATGTCCTCGAGCGTCTGAATCGTCCTCTCGTTTTGACCATCTGTTTGAGGATGGTATGCCGTGCTCAGATTTAATCTGGTGCCCAACTCTTTCTGTAAGCTAGCCCAAAAGTTCGATGTGAACCGACTGTCCCCATCCGACACGATAGATTACGGGACTCCATGCCTCGACACCACCTCATCGATATAAAGTTCGTCCAACATCTCCATTGGCAAGGTCTCTCGTATTGTAAGGAAATGCGCACTCTTGGTTAGCCGATCCACGATCACCCATATTGTATCATGACCCCGCAAGGTCTTTGGTTGTTTTGTCACGAAGTCCATGGTGATGTTGTCCCACTTCCACTCGGGAATGGCCAATGGTTGCAAACTTCCATACGGTCTTTGATGTTCCGCTTTGACTTGAAGACACGTGACGCACCTTTCCACGTAATTGGCCACGTCTAGTTTCATTACCGGCCACCAATAGTTCAACTTTAAGTCTCTATACATCTTGGTGCTACCGGGATGAATAGAATATTTCGACTTATGCGCTTCTTCTAGAAGTAACTCCCGATTCCCACCAAATTTTGGCACCCAAATTCGCCCTTGAAAGAGTTTAAGTCCCCGACTATCTTCCGTCAAAAGTCCACTTTGTTTCACCATAATCTCGGATTTGAGATTTTCTTCTTTGAGTGCTTCCATTTGACATGTCTTGATGCTCTCTAACAGACTCGATACCACATCGATTCTAGTGAGGGATAATTTTACATCACCTTCATAGCTCCTTCGACTCAACGCATCCGCCACCACGTTGGCCTTACCGGGATGGTAGAGCGAGTCGCAGTCGTAATCCTTTAGTAGCTCAAGCCACCTTCTTTGCCACATGTTGAGCTCTTTTTGGTTGAAGATGTACTTAAGGCTCTTGTGATCAGTAAACAGAGTACACTTCGTCCCGTACAAATAGTGCCGCCATAATTTCAAAGCAAAGACCACCGCCGCCAATTCCAAGTCATGACTCGGGTAGTTCTTCTCATGGTCCTTTAGTTGACGCGACGCATAAGCTATCACTTTTCCCCGTTGCATCAGTATACACCCTAGACCCATCTTGGAAGAATCTCTATACACTACGAAGTCATCCGATCCCTCGGGCAGGGATAGAATGGGAGCTTCACACAGCCTTTTCTTAAGCATTTGGAAGGCTTGATCTTGTGCATCAGTCCAAAGAAACTTGACATTCTTTCTTGTGAGTGAGGTGAACGGCGAAGCTATCTTAGAGAAGTCTTGAATGAAACGCTTGTAATAACCCGCCAACCCCAAGAAACTTCGGATTTTCGTCGGACTCATTGGCGGTTCCCAACTCATCATCGCCTATATCTTTGTCGGGTCTACCTTCACCCCATCTTCAGACACCACGTGGCCCAAGAATTGCACTTCTTGGTGCCAAAACTCGCTCTTTGAGAACTTCGCGTATAACTTTTCTTTTCGGAGAACTTCTAATACCTCTCGTAGATGTTTCTCATGCTCGGCCTCATCCTTTGAGTAGATCAGGATGTCGTCGATGAAGAAAATCACTGACTTGTCCAAGAATGGGCGACACACGCGGTTCATCAAGTCTATGAATACGGCTGGAGCATTGGTCAAGCCAAAGGGCATCACCAAAAACTCATAGTGTTCGTATCGCGTTCGAAAATCCGTCTTCGGAATGTCCTCCTTTTTCACCCTTACCTGGTGGTAACCAGACCGAAGTTCAATCTTTGAAAAACATCCCGCGCCTTGGAGTTGATCGAAGAGGTCGTCGATGCGAGGTAAAGGGTACTTGTTCTTTACCATGACTTTGTTTAATTCCCGATAGTCGATGCACATCCGCATGGACCCATCCTTCTTCTTCACGAATAGAACTGGAGATCCCCAAGGTGACGAGCTCGGTCGAATGAATCCCTTCTCAAGAATCTCTTGAAGTTGCGTCATCATCTCCCGCATTTCTGTCGGGGCCAAACGATAGGGTGAACGAGCTATCGGAGCCGCTCCCGGAGTGATGTCAATTTGGAACTCCACTTGACGTTCCGGCGGTAACCCAGGTAAATCTTCCGGGAATACGTCCGGATAGTCTTGTACAATCTTCACGTCCCCCACCGACTTCTTCTCCTTCTTCGCGTCCACCACGTAAGCCAGGTACGAAGGGTAACCCTTCGTTAGAAATTTGCGAGCCTTAAGAGAGGAGATGATAGGGTTACTTCATTTCCCTTTCTCCCCATAGATGGTGACTACACCGTTTCCCGACAAAGTCACTTGGATCATACTTTTGGAGCAAAAGATGTCGGCCCTATACCTCGACAACCAATCCATGCCTATGACTACGTCGAACCCCCCTATAGCCATAGGTAGCAAGTTTATTCCAAAGGAATTCCCATCGATCTCTAGAGTACAATCACAAAAACGATATCGGATGATCACCTGATTCCTATTAGCTACTTCTACTACTAATGCATCGGGAAGAACACTAATAGGAGTGACGAACTATTTACAGAAAATATTCGATACGAAGGAACACGTAGCACCCGAATCAAATAACACACGAGCGGGAAAGGAGTTTACTAGGAACGTACCCGAAACAACATCGGCGGTCTCCTTCGCCTCCTCGGTAGTCATCCGGAATGCTCGGCTTGGCGCTCTCGACGGTTGCTCGACTCGTGCCGTCGACCCGAAAGAACTTCCACGGTTTCCACCCACAATCTTTGGGAAATCCTTCTTCATGTGTCCCGGTTCCCGACATTCGAAGCATACCGGCTCCCGGATAGGGCACTCCCGAATGGCATGACCCTTCTTGCCATACTTGGCACATTCGACGAGACCCGAGTGAGATCTTGGATTGCATGGGCCAGAGTGTTTGGTCTTCCACTTGTGGCACCATCGATCTTCACGACGATTTTCCCTAACTCTTCCACTTACAAACGACTTAGATGAACGAACGGGCCCAGATGGCCCTTCCCACTTTCGTTTTCCCCCCACTTGACCTCTCTATTCCTTCTCTGCCACCAAATCGTCTTCTACCAGCAAAGACTCATCGATTACATCCTGAAGTGTCAACCCTCTAGCATTTCTTACTGCCGTCCTCATCCCGTCCGACAACCTATAATGGTAAGCCTTGATCTTTGATCTCTCATCTGGACCAAGTGTCCCACCAAGTTTAGCTTCTCCAAGAAAAGCTTGGAGTAGTCGGTGACAAACATAGTCCCTTTCCTCAACCCTCTAAATTCCTGTTCCAGTTTGTCCATCGACCTCTCGCTACAATACTTGTCCATGACTTTCTGTTTGAACAACGGCCAAGTTAACTTAGCTAGAACTTCAGGAGTGAGGGCGGACCGTGTGAGATTCCACCAGATCAAAGCCTCACCCCTAAGTAGTTAATAAGTGAACTTCACCCGTTGCGAGTTTCAGGATCTTAATTCTAAACAAGAATAAACACTCAGAAACAATATCAAAGAAGTTTGCGGAATAACACTTTGATATTTAATAATTAATGGAACAGTGAATCAAAAGAACAACTTGCAAACTTTATTGAATGATTATAAAGTTACAAGATTCAACACTAAACCTCAATATTGATGAACAGGCTCACCAATACGAATTCTACTTCTCTAGAATTAGGATTACAAACCTTGAGGTTGATTCTCTCTATTAAAACAAAAACTTTGAATGATAAAAAATTATCTCTATCAACTCTAATCTATTCTATATATAATAAAGATAAAAGATAATTACATATAATAAAAGATCTTCAAAATATTCTTCCATATTTATCTTCAAGCCTTCCATATTTATCTTCAAATAATCCAGCTGTCTTCATTCCATCCGAAGTCTTCAATATCTCATAAGCAACATTAAGTTGATCCAGCAGCATTAATTCTTTAGCAGTACTAACTCCAGCAGTACTAACTACTAGCAGTACTAACTCTTCAAGCAGTACTAACTATTTAAGTAGCAGTACTAACTTGTCAAGCAGTGTTAAAATCTACTAGCAGTAGTAATCATGATGTACTGGCAGTAGTAATTCTGTTGTAGCAACATTAACCATACTTAAGCATTTCTGAATTTCCCAACAATCTCCCCCTAACTTGACTTTTAGGAAGAGAAGTCAAGTTCTTTAGATGGTCTTCTAAGATGCTTTCAACACTTCAGTTTACACCCCTAGATTAGGATCCAAACCTAAGCTTTGATTGATGATTCTGCTAACCACAACCTTTGCCATTTCTGAGTCTTTTGAACAAATAAGCTTGGCATTCAACAATGCTTGTAGTTTACCCTTGCTGTGCTCATATCTCTTGTCCACCAAGTAGTACTCATGATATGCTCCATTCACAGTGATGGCATAGACTCCACATCTTTCAAATATCTTCCAATTTTCTACCCTTAGAAATTTATTCTCCAGATGCAAATCCCTGATCACATGTTGAACTTTACTAGGTTCAAACATCATGCACAAGTACTCCATGACTAATCTGGTTAAGTTCCTTTCTTCTCCTGTCAGCTCCTTTTCATACAATCTCATTCCAACTCTAAACATCTCTTCTAGATCTGATCTTGTACAACTTCTGAAGAAACTTCCCCAAGTAGGATACACCTCATAGATGCCCCCTAGCCTCTTAATCCTGAAGAATTTCTTTCTTTGATCTTCCAAGATATCCCAAAAGATGATTTCAGGAGCTTGGATAGATATGGGATCTGCTTGTATTGGATCATCATTTGTTAATGTCATGAACAATTCAACTTGCTCATTAGATTGCTTGTTGGATGATTCTGGATTCTGATTTGGTTCTACTGAAGGAGTCACATGAGGTTCTGCTTCAGTTTCTGCTCTTTCTTCAACTCTTGGCCTTTTGGACTGCTTTTTGGAAGCTATTGTCTTCATTCTTTTTGCAGATTTAACTTCCATTCCAACATTTTCTGGCTCTTCCTTCTTTTCTTTTGTAGGTGTGACTTCCTCAGGAAATGGTTATTGAATGTTGAGATCATGCCTCTCTTTCATTCTTCTTTCAGCCTCTTCCCTTTGTGAGGAGTCCCCTTGCAGCTTAGCCATTTCTTTCTTATACAGCTCCTCCACTTGACTATATGCCATATTAGTAAACATTTCCCCTTTGACACCAATTGAACCTTTCAGGAAATTTATCATTTTTCTTCTTTCCTGATTGGCCAAAAAGGTCTTGGAGGGTTGTCTCTTCTGCCTTTTGAGTGGCATTCTTTTGACTGGTAATTTCTTGGCCTGTTGTGCTGCAGCTTTCATGCTGTTCTGATATTCTTCATTTAGCTTTCTGGCCATTATCAGTGCAAGTTCTCTATTTGTTTCAGTTTGGAGTTGTTCCTCTTTTTCCATCTGTTCTTAAAGCTGCTTTGCCACCTCTTCATCTAGCTCAATCTGACTCTTCTTCTTTAAGGGTTGTTCAGTTTCAACCAACTTTTCTTTTCCCTTAGCATCCTTCAAACTTGCCTTACTTGTTTCTTTTCTTTTCTTTGAGAGTCCTCCTTCATTGATGACCACTCCCTTGGCCTTTTGACTAGCCTTAGGAGGGTCATTCTTGGCTTTTACCAATGTCTCTGCAATCTCCAATTCTTCTACAGAGAGCCCTGTTACTGCTGCTTCTGTTACTGCTGCTTCTGTTACTGCTGCTTCTTTTACTTCAGCAGTATTAACTGTTTTTGCTGCTTCAGCAGAATTAACAGTTTCTGCTGCTTTCTCTTCTGTTACTGCTGCTGCTTGAGATTCTGTTTCTTTCTCTATTTCTGGTTCTTTCTCCCCCTCAACATCAAGTTCTTTCTCTTTAGGTTCTTTCTCCCCCTTGTTGGAAGCATCTTTAACATTGTCCCTCTTCTTTAGCACAAATTGCTTCTTTTTCTTTTTTAGTACCAACCTCTTCACCAAATTCTTCAGATTGACAATCTGTTCTTGTTGAGACAGAATAATTAGTTTCAGCTCTTCAATGTCTTTTCCCTGCTTGATGACATCCATGTTTATGTTACCCATAGCATCCATCAATTCTTGATAGTTATATTTGTCCTCACCTTCTCCAGAAGTGTTACCCTCTTTTGAAGGATCATAGGATCTTTTTGTAGTGGGAGCCTTCTGCCTAACAGAAGCACTCCCCACCCCCGTGGGTTCTTGGCACCAGGGACCTTTGGATGATTGCTCACCCAAAGTTGCCATGGGGAAGGTCTTATTTATGTTACCACTGACCTCCTCTGTGCTAACAGAAGTAGTGGCAGCCTTAGCACCCATATGCTCAAACACCTCCTCAGTGAGCACCTCCTTGGGGTTGGGAGACACCCCTGTGGTTTCCCTGTGGATATTCTCTAATGGAGAATTCTCCATTAGAGGGCTTAAAGGCTTAGTGGGTGATGGTACAAGAAGGGAAGGAGCCTTCTTTACCTTTTTCCTTGTATAAGTTTGGGTGATAGGAGAAATTGTCTTATGAATTAGGGACTGAGGGATTGATATGGTGATGGAAGGTTGGGATTGGCGTTCAGTAGGTTGGTCTAATGAGGGCCTTGACCCTTAAGCCATACCTTCTTTATTGTGGGACACCACCATCATTGTAGAGAACAATGGGGTGTCAACTCCTTCCGAGTCCAATGGAGATCTTTTCATGTTTGAAAAGACCTTGCCTTTGGGGAATTTTGGTACATATACCTCATCAAAGTGAGGCATATCCGTCAATTCATTGGTTATAACTGCCTGGACAAATCTTGGGTACATATAGAAACTCTTTTTGTTTCCCAAGTTTGACACAAGGTCATTAAAAATCATTTGAGAAAAATTGTATTTTCTGGCAGTGGCCAAGCACACCAAAGCATAAGCAATGGTGCTACTGAACTCACTCCATCCAGTAGTCTTTTTGGAAATACAATGCATAAGGGTATGGACAAAGAAACACCATTGGGGTGAAAATTTAGCTTTTGAGAACTTGAAAACACCCAATGGGCCTCCATACCCCATTCTTGTAAGAGTGGAAAACAATTCATCAGTAGAGATAGATGAGATACCAGAGGCATCGTCTAGACGTAGACTGATGCGAATTACCTCTTCAGTAGCTGTCAAGGGTTTGCCACACACCCTTGTCTTGATTACTTGCACACCATTCTCAGTAACAATGGTGGCATTAGCCCAAAATTGTTGTTGGTGCTCGATATAGATTGATGGAGACACTGTCAGAGCATAGGCGATATGGCTAGACTTCAGAAAATCCACTATCTGATGAAATCCTGCAGCTTGCTTTGGCTTTTGTAGCATCGCGATTTCATTATGCTCGTCAATAAATGCCATAGACGCCATTGAGCTTGAATAATCTGTACTGGAACACTTGGTTCTTGAGAGAAAAAGGTTAGAGAGCAGATGAATAGAAAGCAAAGATCCTTTATGAACGTTTGGGCGGGCAAACAGGGTATTTATACAATTCGGGATAAAAGCAGTATTAACACCTAGCAGTATTAACTAACTAGCAGTATTAACTGAGAGCAGTATTAACCACTAACAGTATTAACTAACTAGCAGTATTAACTGAAAGCAGTATTAACTAACTAGCAGTATTAACTAACTAGCAGTATTAACTGAGAGCAGTATTAACCACTAGCAGTATTAACTAACTAGCAGCATTAATTGTGCACTGGTAGTATTAAAACTGCACTGACAGCATTAACTAGACTTACACTTTTTGAAGCTTGAGGAACTCTGAGCAAGGTAATAACTTCCTGAAAAAGATGTTAGTAATACCAAAGAATAAACCAATAACAGGTATGAAAACACTTTTTAACATATGAGCTCATTCAGAGTTGATCATGCCCACACTTGTGACCAAGAAAGTGAATCTACCCACATCGAAAGCTTTAGTGAATAGATCAGCAAACTGGTTGTCAGTATGAACCTTAGCAACTTGAATTAGCTTCTTTTCATTACAATCTCTGATAAAGTGATACCTGATCTCAATGTGTTTGGTTTTGGAGTGCTTGACTGGATTGTTAACAATGCTTATAGCACTGCTATTGTCAATGAAGATTGGTGTGTGAAGAAAGGTTACCCCATAGTCCAGCATCTGATTCTGAATCCATAGAACCTGAGAGCAGCAACTTGCAACAGCAATATACTCAGCTTCTGTTGTTGATAAGGACACTGTGGTTTGTTTCTTACACTGCCAAGATACTAGTCTTGCACCCAAAAGTTGACATCCTCCTGAAGTAGACTTTATATCCATGTTAGCACCACCCAAGTCACTATCTGAATAAGCAATCAAGTCAAAGTTGGATTCATACGGATACCAAAGACCTAATCTAGGTTGCCCTCTTAAGTATATGAAAATCCTTTTAACAGCTTGCAGATGTGATTGCTTTGGCTTGACTTGGAATGTGGCACACAAACACACAGGAAACATGATGTCTGGTCTTGAGGCTGTGAGATACATGAGAGATCCAATCATTGATCTGTATAGATGGACATCAACATCCTCCCCCTCAAGATTAGCAGTGATCTGTTTTTGAGTCTCCATAGGTGTGCTTGCTGGCTTTGAGTCAGTTAGACCATACTTATCCAGTATGTCTTTCACATATTTTGATTGGCTTATGAAGATCCCATCTTTCTTCTATTTTACTTGAAGCCCAAGGAAGAAGGTAAGTTCACCCATTGAACTCATTTTAAAGCTCTTGTGCATTAACTTTTCAAAGTCTCTACATATCTGATCTTTTGTGGATCCAAAGATGATATCATTCACATAAATCTGAACCAATAGGATGTCCTTCTTACTTCTTTTAATGAAGAGTGTCTTGTCAATTATTCCTCTTTCAAACCCATTCTCCAAGAGATAGGTAGACAGTGTATCATACCATGCTCTTGGGGCTTGATGAAGACCATACAGTGCTTTCTTCAATTTGTATACTCTGTCAGGATAGGATGGATTCTCAAATCCAGGGGGCTGACAGACATATACTTCTTCATCAATTGTACCATACAGAAAGGCACTCTTTACATCCATTTGGTATACCTTGAACTTCATGTATGAGGCATAGGCTAGAAATAGCCTAATTGCCTCTACCCTTGCCACTGGAGCAAACACTTCTTCATAGTCAATGCCTTCTTCTTGAGTGTACCCTTGTGCCACCAGTCTTGCTTTGTTTCTTATCACAATGCCTCTCTCATCCTTTTTGTTCCTGAAAATCCACTTGGTGCCTATAGCTCTATGACCTTTTGGAAGGTCCACCAAGTCCCAAACTTCTTGCAACTTGAACTGCCGTAACTCTTCTTGCATAGCTTCTATCCAACTGGAGTCTTTCATTGCATCATATACCTTCTTAGGTTCAATCTGGGATAGAAAGCAAGTGAGTATTGTGTGTTGCTGATCCTGCAGCTCTTGAAGTCTGCTTTGATTCCTTGTTATCATAGGAAAAGAGATGTCTCCTATGACCAGCTCTGGAGGATGATTCTTTTGAGTTCTAGTCTGATGACTAGGTTCTTCATTGATTCCCACATCCAGATTGGAATTATTTAAGTCAGCTGAGGGGATCTCATCAGCTGCTTCTGGTTCTTCATGTACTTGATTCTCTTCATCTCTGCTTTCTTTTTCACTCTGAATTTGTTCAGTAGCATTCTTCTTTTCACAGATCTCAACAGGCTCTATCATAGGTATGGGAAAGATCACAGACTGAGGCATAGTGTCTTGTACTTGTACTTGTTCATCCCCTGATCCTCCACTTCCTGAACCTGCATGATAATCACTACTGAAACCCAAAGAGTTAGTTAGTGAATCAATGTCAAATAGCCAATGAGGACCAGGCCCAATAGGATTTGGTGTGTTCTCATTGCATTTGACATTGTCACTTTCCTCAATTATTCTAGAAGAAGTATTAAAAACTCTGTAAGCCTTACTCTGAGATGAGTAACCAACAAGAAAACCATCATCAGCCTTGCTATCAAACTTTCCTAAGTGAGTTTTGGTATTGAGAATGGTACAAGGACACCCAAAAGGTTTGAAAAATCCTATAAAAGTTTTTCTTTTATTTAACAGCTCATAAGGTGTCTTGTTTTTAGGCTTGACTACTAGAACTCTGTTTTGGACATAGCAAGCAGTATTAAGTGCTTCAGCCCAGAAAGTAATTGGAAGTTTTGAATCTACCAACAGAGATCTAGCAGCCGCAATCAGTGTCCTATTCCTTCTCTCAGCAACACCATTTTGTTGTGGAGTCCTAGGAGCTCTGTATTGCCTCTCAATTCCTTTTTCCTCACAAAAGGTGTTTAGGTCATGATTTTTAAATTCAGTACCATTGTCTGACATAATGACTTTTACTTTTTGATTTGTTTGGTTTTCAATTCTTAGAATAAAGGATTTGATTAGTCCACTTGTCTCATCCTTAGTCCTTAGAAAATATACCAAAGTAAATCTAGAGTAATCATCAACAATAACTAGGCAGTATGATTTCTTACCAATACTCATAACATTTGTAGGACCAAACAGATCCATATGCAACAACTGAAGAGAATTAGAGATTGTGTTTAACTCTTTGGACTTATGAGAAGTTTTGTGTTGTTTGCCTTTGAGACAGGCAACACAATGATCATCACATGAAAAGACTTTGGAAGGTAAACCTCTTACAAGGTTGTTTTTAACAAGTTTATTCATTGTTTTAAAGTTCATGTGACACATCCTTCTGTGCCAAAGTGATGATTCATCCAAAGAAGCTTTTGAAACAAGACAGTTTAGGGATGAATCAGTTGAAACACTTTCCATATCTAAGCAATAAACATTATCCTTTCTGGGAGTTCTTAGTAGTATCATCTTTTCATCAACTACCTTGAATCCAGGAGCAAGGATAATACATTCAGAATCTGTAAACAATATACTATGTTGTTTGTCACAAACCTGTGATACACTTAACAGGTTGTACCTTAATTGCTCAACATAGAATACATCTTCAAAGGTCATTTTACCTTTGGTTACATCCCCCTTACCACTTATCTTACCTCCATCTGGAGTATTACCAAAGGCAACATGTCCACCATCAATTTTCTTGAAATTCTTGAGGCATGACATGTTCCCTGTCATGTGCCTAGAGCAACCACTATCAACATGCCAGATGCTCTTCCCCTTGAGCTGCTGGTTGCCCTGCACATAAAATTAAACAATTAGTATTGATTGGGGACCCAAGCCAAAGTGGTCTTGGGTCTCCCTTTCTCATCAAAGTATTTACATTCCTTTTTGATGAGGTTTTTAAACTCAGAGCACTCTTTATTAGAGTACTTTGTCAATATGATTGGCTTAGTGGCACACACACTAGAAGCAGTACTTACCTTAGAAGTACTAACAGAGGTAGCAGTACTAACAGGTTTAGCAGCACTAACTGAGTTAGCAGTATTAACTTTTGAAGAAGTACTAACAATGTCAGCAGCATTAACATTGTTAGCAGTAGTATTACTTCTAGCAGCACTATCATTGTCAGCAGTGCTATTTGGGGTAGCAGTACTAACAATTTTAGTGCTTTTTAGGAACCCACATATTGACACTTTCTTTAACAGACTTTTTCTTCATGTGGCTTTTAGTTTTAACAGTTTTCTTAGCCACATGGTTCTTTTCAACCTTCCTATAACCAAAGGGTTTTTGCATGGATCTTAGAAAATTCATCCTTTGGTTCATAGGATTGAAATAACATAATTTTGCAAGATGATTTAATTTGCCACAGATAAAACAAGGTTTTGGTCTATTGATTTTACTCAGATCAACCCCTTGTTTTTGTGCCCACTGATTATTCCAGTTTCTTTGATTTCCCCTCTTTTTATCATGTTTTTGGGGCTCATTCTTCTTACATGCACACTGTTTGCAAGGACCTGGATTCACAACTGTGGTCTGTTTGTAATGGACCTTACCACACTTTCCCTCTGTCTTTTCTATGTCCTTGGATTTGATCCAAGCCCTTCCACAGTCTTCATTGGTGATAATATTATTCTCTAGAGGAATCTCATCACTCACCTTGTTATCCTTACTCTTACCAACCTCTTTTTCAGTCTTATCCACAACAACAACCTCATCTAAGGGATCTATCTCAGTGGCTCCCTCAGGCAAGTCCTTCCTATCTTTGGTTTCTAATAGGTCTGAAGTAGGACGAATGTAATTGTTGTTATATGGTGGAGGTGTGGCATTGTACCCAATTCCTCTTCTCAGCTTGTCATGAATCTGAGTTTGTAGTAAAGAGTCCATTGCTTTAAAAGCATTGGAAAACTTTTCTACATCAAGCTTGACCTTGGTTAGTTCATCTCTCAATTTCTCACTCTCCTTTTTAGATTTGGTCAGTTTAAGCTCTAGATCATTTTTCTCCCACTTCCAGTAATTGGTGTCATATGAGTGTTGGAGTTCATTGGCTTGAAAACCTTTAATCTGTTCCTCAAACCTCTCAACAATTCTCACATAATCTTTGATATCCTTTTCTAATCTCTTAAGGTCATCACTCATCTTTTGATTGTGATCCCTGTACCTTTTAACAGTGTCTATGCAAGTTTTAGAACAGAGATTAGAATTTACCTCAGATGGGAGATCAGATACTTCAGCCATAAGAGCTTGATTCTGGATAGCCTCTTCTGCTTGATCACTCCAATCAAACCCCATTCCTTGTTGAGAAACAAGGGCTTGAGCAGAGTTTCTGTTATTATTGAAGCTTCCAGATTGAGCTTGTTGGTGGTTGTTGTTGTGAGACACTCCACTTCTGCATTCTCTAGCAAAGTGTCCCTTCAGATGGCATTTGTAGCATTCC
The DNA here is from genome assembly GCA_023525745.1 of Arctium lappa. NCBI lineage: Eukaryota > Viridiplantae > Streptophyta > Magnoliopsida > Asterales > Asteraceae > Arctium > Arctium lappa. Next base: position 163,996,044 of record CM042047.1, read on the forward strand.
ACCTTTGATTTATCAAACCCTGCTCCATCTTCTCTTCTTTGGGAGAAGTTGTTCCTCCCAGTCCTCTTTATAAACTTCTTCACCCTCATGGAAAGCAAGGCCATCTGCCATTTAATATCCATCTCTTCCAAATCATCAAGATGAATTTGTTCCAGATCATCATTAATTAAGGAGGAATTTCCATGACTGGCAAGAAAGGCTTAAAACACAGAATCAGTGCCTTTATCTTGATTTGTTCCATTAGCAGCATTAACTGATTCAGGGTTAGCAGTAGAATCAATTGATGCTGATAGGAGTGCAGCATTATGAATATATCCAGAAGGCTTCTTCTTTGCCTCCACCTCAGCTTCAAATACTCTAAGATCATTGTACAGATCATCAAGTTCTTTTTCTTCCAACTGATCATTCTGTCTAAATGAAACAGTGTACATGGTCCATTCATCTCCAAGGGACCTTAAGAACTTTTTGTTCACATCATCTTGATCAATCTGTACTTCCATAGTAGCTAGTTCACCAATTAGTTTATTAAACCTGTCAAAAGTTTGAGTCATGGACTCATTCTTAGTTGACATGAAGTTTTCATACTGTTGCTTCAAGATTGCCTTTTGATTTGTCTTGGTACTTTTGGTACCAGAGAATCTCTTCTCTAGAGCATTCCAGAGCATCTGAGCATCAGTACAATTGCAGAATTGGTGCTGATATTCATTGGGAATGGCCAAGAGTAGTGTGCTCAAGGCATTCATCTCTGTCTGCCTTGTTTTTCTTTCAGCATCTGTCTTTGGAGGAGTTCTTTTTCCATCTTCACCAATCTTTCCTGCATCATATGGTCCATTCTCAATGATGTCCCACATAGAGTAATCTGTGAGGAGAATGTATTGCTTGATTCTGATCTTCCACATGTCAAATTCATTGGGTCTGAACATTGGAACCTTTGAGACCAGAGTACTGTTTGATTCAGCTGTGTTTTCCATGATGAATGAGATTTCTGAGAATACTAGCTCTGATACCACTTTTCAGGATCTTAATTCTAAACAAGAATAAACACTCAGAAACAATATCAAAGAAGTTTGCGGAATAACACTTTGATATTTAATAATTAATGGAACAGTGAATCAAAAGAACAACTTGCAAACTTTATTGAATGATTATAAAGTTACAAGATTCAACACTCAACCTCAATATTGATGAACAGGCTCACCAATACGAATTCTACTTCTCTAGAATTAGGATTACAAACCTTGAGGTTGATTCTCTCTATTAAAACAAAAACTTTGAATGATAAAAAATTATCTCTATCAACTCTAATCTATTCTATATATAATGAAGATAAAAGATAATTACATATAATAAAAGATCTTCAAAATATTCTTCCATATTTATCTTCAAGCCTTCCATATTTATCTTCAAATAATCCAGTTGTCTTCATTCCATCCGAAGTCTTCAATATCTCATAAGCAGCATTAAGTTGATCCAGCAGCATTAATTATTTAGCAGTACTAACTCCAGCAATACTAACTACTAGCAGTACTAACTCTTCAAGCAGTACTAACTATTTAAGTAGCAGTACTAACTTGTCAAGCAGTGTTAAAATCTACTAGCAGTAGTAATCATGATGTACTGGCAGTAGTAATCATGATGTACTGGTAGTAGTAATTCAGTTGTAGCAGCATTAACCATACTTAAGCATTTCTGAATTTCCCAATAGCGAGACATCACATTCACTGGATTCGAAGGCCATCTCTACTTCCTTAAGCCAATACATACAAACAACCGGATTGGCGGAATCTGCAAACTCCTTCGGGTTGCATCCTAGAAAAGCTTTGTAGGTGCATTCTTTGACCTTTCCCTTACTTCCGTTCTCTAATTGATCTTCAGTTAACACAACGGCCGATCCACCACCCGACCCATTCACGATATTATCCGCCATCGTTTCAGGTTGTCGGTGACTAGCATCTCGATCCTCCAATAGCTTCATAAAGAATTCTTATTGTTGTGACATGGCTGGATTCATGGCTTGCATCATGCTATCCCTTATCCTTGTTTCCATAGTCACTTCCTCCATGACTTGATCAACGGGTTCGAGATTACGTCGCGGTATGTGTTCGGGTCCCTCGCCCATGACATTGGCTGCGGGTCGCCCTTCAGTAGCCACGACCAAAGCAGGCTGATCGGCAGTAGATTCGTCTTCAACATGATCATCCGGCGGGTTTTGCAGTCTGTTCCGTGTGTTTACCATGGTTATCTGCCACACACGCACGAGAAAGGAGGTTGAGAAAAGACTAAGTGAGTTAAACTCATGGTACGTACTACTACACATTTCAATCATCATAATTATAGTAATTCAAGCATGCTCACGTACCAACACATTCATAATAGCAGTAGCTAAGTGAAATTATGAACGAATTATACACAAGGATTCTTGTCACCACCATTACAACTCTTAAATAGTGTAATTTCGTGAATCCAAACGCTCTCCCCACCTAAGACTTTTACCCCAAGGTGGATAACTTAACTCTATGTTTAAAGCTTAAGTCTAGGTATACTAAGGTCAATACCTAGTTCACTTAAACTAAAGCTCTGATACCAACTTGTAACACCCTAAAAATAGGGATAACAAAATTTCCGATAAACGGTCATGTGGGATACTAATCTGCCATAGCAAAAGCCTCCCAAAAATGGGGAAATATTTAAACTTGTTTAATTACAGTTGTAATATAAGGGGGAATAGACAACAACCAACTAATCTAGTTTCTAAACTAGAAAGAAGATTACAAAAAGAGTGTCATCTATAGACCCAAAATGTCTTCACAAAAAGTGTGTCCAAGTGCAGCTTCCCCAAGCTCTCACCCACGGGCAACTATACTTACTTAGAAGCGGCACCACTAGAACCTGAGATGCACATCGACACCAAACAAGTGTTAGGCCAAAAATCCTAGTGAGTTTGTACAAAAAATAGCATGTAAATCCAATTACAATTCTTATCAGCAGTTAACCAAAGTTCATTAAATGTGGAGTCAATAGGGAGACCCATAGCACCAATCAAGTTCCACCCAAAGAGTCAATATACCTTGATGCCAACTACCACAAGTGACATCCGAAAGGCCCGACACAACCGAGGACTACAACCATGGCATTACCCCGAATGACGGAGGTCTAGGTACATACCATTACGGTGGCACCCAAGACTACATCCTCCTAGTGTCTACTGACTTGGTTCGTCCAACATAATTTATAGTATGTCTTAAGGCACATTGTGAACAAGAATGTTCTCAATACAAACCATGGGTACAATATTACAATCCCCAACTAATATAATGCCCATAACAAGACTAGTAATACCACAATTTTAACCATGTAGTTGTAATTCCACCAAATGGTGTCTCAAGTAAAAATCATCTCAATAACAAAATATGTATTCCATCAAGTCATGGTACATTATATATGAACACATATTCAAAAGAAAACCCCAAGAACACAAGCATTAAGAATGAACATTTCAATTTAAGATGCAAGATGATAACAAGTAGTAGATTATGATGTGTATCTAGTTTTAACAAAGGTTTAGTAAACTCACTATCTAGGTTTTGGTTAAAACCTAGAAAATAGAAACCCTAGATAAAGATGAATGAAGCTTTGGTTAAGAAGAGTGATGATCTTGATGGAGATCTTCAATAAATGAGCTTGAAAGTGACTTGAATGCTTCAATAAGTGTTATCACCAACCAAACCCTAGGAGTAAAGGAGGAGGGTGTTTGTTTGCCTAAACATCGCAGGTGCCAAGTGAATATGGGTGAGATGTATTTAAAATCGGGTAAAAAGGGTTTTGGGGACCTGCAGGTAGTCCCGCGGCTTGGGCCTCGACCAGGAGGCCGCCCCATAAGTCGCGCGTATGCTCTCAAGACCTGCACTCCAGAGGGTTCCGCGGCTTGTGCCGCGGCTTGCAACCCGTGCCGTAAGTCGCACAACACACTGTTTTCAAAGGTTGATTTATGGTTTCCAAAACATCACTAATAAAAGACTTTAAACAAGAGTAGCAATTTACAGATGTGTCATACTTCATTTAGCACATAAACATAAGATTAACGAAGCCCTATACTTACCTGAAATTCCGGGTGTTACAGATTAATAGTGATACATGGAAAAGTCTGCATAAAAGAAAGGTTCTGCACATACCAAATTGATGGGTGTTAGAAGTCTGCAGTAGTAATATGTATCTTGTGCTTTGAAACTTGTAAATTAAGAGATTTTTAAAATCTTGCATAAAATGATGGTACCCTGTGCCTAATAATTTGTATTTAAGAGTTTTTTATCTGTACTTTATAATATAGTATAGATATAGATAACCAGATCGGAATGATGAAAATGACAAGTGCTTTCTATTCTAATACATAATTAAGAAAAGAGTGGATTACATATTTGGTCCCTCATGAATAGTTGTTTTTCGCTTTTCATCCCTCGAAACCTAAAAGTACATCGGTGGTCTAAAAATCGAGTTTTTGAGCCCAAAATCGTCCCTCTCACTAACGTCGTCCAAATTGTTGTCGTTATGGGTGACCTGTGCCCCTCACGTGAGGGGCAATTCAGTCTTTTTACCTCATTTGCTTATTTTGCTTCTAAAAAATAATGTATTATATATTATAATGAAAATTAAAAAAATTTGTTTGAATGCATTAGGATAGAGCATCCATATCATGAGCAGTAGATAACCAGTGACCGCTAACCGCCACCACCTGCAGCTAACCGGCAACCGCTATCCGCCACCACCTGCAGCTAACCGGCGACCGCCACCACCTGCGGCTAACCGACGACCACCACCACCAACACCAATTAAACGTTAATATTTAAACTCAAAACCTAAATCATATTCAAATAATTTTTTTTTAACATTCATACAAAAAGATTCAACTTAAATCTGGCTGAAAAAAATATCAAGCATTCATACAATATTCAAAGCTAATCAGATTCAAACCTAAAAACGTTCAAGCATTCATATAATATTCAAAGTTAAATCAGATTCAAACCCAAAAAAATTCAAACATCCATACAAAAAAGTTCAAACCTAAATCATATTCATAATTAAAATCAAAATCAAAACCTCAATTTTGAACACAAACAAAAGAAAAAAAAAATCCTAAACCGATCCTAAAATCAAAACAACCCTAAAATCAAAAGTGAATTAAGAGAAGATTACATATAGAACCATCACCCTAAAATCATAAGTGAATCAAAACAACCCTAAAATCAAATATATCGAACCATAACTTTGGATCTAGATCTGAATCGCAACTTCGGCTTCCATATCGAGTCCATCGTTCGAGTTTGTTGTTTGTTGTTCGAGTTCCAGATCTACTTCCATATCTAGTCCATTGTTCACAAGGGGCTACTCGTTCGTTCACCGTACAGAGGAAGAGGGCACTCGTTCATTTGTTCACAACACGGAGGAGGAGGTGTTCTTCGTTCACCGGAGAACGAAGAGATATACATCAGGAAAACCAAAACCATCAAGTTCAAAATCAAAACCATTTTCTTGAACACCCCGTCATCATGGGAGGGAGGGGGTTTAATTTCCGGAGAAAGGAAGTCGAAGGGGGTGGGGGGGGGGGGGGAGTGTATGACGACATTAATGGATGGGGTAAAGGGAGAGATTCATGGTGGGTGGATCATTCATGGGTGAGAGGAATGATTTTAATGTGGTTCATTAAATTTTCATTTATTTCTATAATAAATATATTGATATAAATTGTTTTTCAAAATAAATTAAAATTACCCAAAAAGACTAAAATACCCCTCACGTGAGGGGCACATGGCTGCCCTAACGGTACCTCTTCAAACGGCGTTAGTGAGAGAGACGATTTTGGGCTAAAAAACTCGATTTTTGGACCACCAATGAACTTTTGGGTTTCGAGGGACGAAAAGTGAAAAACAACTATTCATGATGGACCATTTATGTAATTCACTCTTAAGAAAAGAAAAAAAGGAGTAAACTACAATTTTGTTCCTCTAATTTTAGGTTGATTACAAACAAGGTCCGTGAACCCTAAAATTCATGAATAGGGTCCTCGTGGTTTTACTTTCATTACAGAGTCGGTCCCTTTCCCGAACTTTGTTAACCTCAGATACGTTAAGGTAGGGGTATTTTGGTCCAGTTGCTAATTATTTTAGAAAAGCGTTTTATAAACATTATGTATACGTAATATATTATCTATATTACATTTATTATATTATATACTTATTTTACATATTATATATATGGGCAAATTGCATGAAAATGTAACTTACTTTTTGTTGATTCCTATTTTGGGTAACATACTTTCAAAGGCATTATTTTGGAACCTAAGAAAAAATTATCAAACTTTTAAGTACCTGAATGACCGGTTTAAAAGGTAACCGTTTACCATGCTGATGTGGTGAGTGACTTGTAATACAACTCATTATTTTTTGATGATGTGGCCAATTATTATGTATTTTTAATATAAAATTAGTTTAAATTTTTTTATTTATTTAAATCTTTATATTATAATATTAAAATGAAAAGGGTTTCTCTTCTTCTACAGACGCCCCCTTACCAATTCAAACCCTAATTTGTTAGGCTATCACCTTCTCTTATATCTACTCAAAAATCAACTATCTAATACATGTTTCAACTTTATAAACATCAAATATATCTTTATTTAGTTTTCTAATATGAGTTTAGATCCATGGTTGAGTTTGTTATTTTAGTTCTCACATCAAATTGTCGCCCTTTCCCTCAGATCTGGATTTATTTCCGTTCCATCACCCATCCATTGAATATGGGTTTCTAAATTAACGAAATGTCGCGTTGGAATCCCAAAGTACAAGAGTGGTGAGATCTTGATGTTGACGAAGAAGATAAAGATTGATGGAGAAATTGCCCATCTGGGTTTTGTTCCTTCCTCGGACCTGTGCTAACAGACGATTATACGTCTTTGAATCTGGATAATTTGAATGAGAAGTTGAATGAGTTTTTATAACTTCTTTGAAGTTGGAAAGAGGGAGAAGGTTGTAGAAGATGGAAGGAAGCCGAGGTTGAAGATGGAGATGCAAAAAATATGTTTTCTTTTAATTATAATTTTTAATAAAGGTAAAAATATTTTAAAACTAAATTCATAAAAAAACCATAACGTTGACCACATCATCACGAAATAATGAGTTGTATTACAAGTCACTCGCCACATCAGCATTGTAACCGGTTATCTTTTAAACCGGTCATTCAGGTACTTAAAAGTTTGATAATTTTCTCTCAGGTACCAAAATAAAGGTTTTGAAAGTATGTTACCCAAAATAGGAATCAACACAAAGTAGGTTACATGTTCATGCAATTTGCCCTATATATATATATATATATATATATACATATATATATATATATATACATATATATATATATATATATACATATATATATATATATACATATATATATATATATATACAGATAATCGGTGAAATTTTCCCATCTCTACCCTTTTTTTTCAGTGTCCTTGTCCGTCATTGTCCCCCTCCCTTATGATTTTTCGATGAACACTCCTCTCGATTTGTCGGCGAACCTCCCATCCCCATCACTTTCCTTCACCCTCCCACCATCCTTCATTGTGTCTCACCCCTATGCCTTATCCTTTATCTTCTCAAATAAGCATCCCTCCCCTCCCTAAAACCACCACATGCAACCCAACTACACTCCTCACCCTTCTCCAACCACGAAACGAAAATACGGAGTTACACATCCAGAATCGAAACTTGTAACCTAGCCAACCCCTCCCCCTCCCCTGATGTTTTGTTTGAAAATCCTTAACCCAAAAGTTGTGTATGAAAATCAAGTCTATTACATACCAATTTTTAGGTCAAAGTTGAATCAATGTAAATCTAGGATCTGGTATTCTTTTCTGGTCGCCAAACCATATCAAAAAAGTATTTGGGATTTGTATTCGTCTTGTTACCTATGGTTTAGATCTTGCTCAGATTTACTTTTGTTCAAATGATGTGTTACTGATTTAAGTAGATTTATTTGGGTGAGAAAGGTATGGATTTGGGTTCGGTCTTGGTGATTCGGGTTTGAATTTTGGTTGATTTGGTGTGGGAAGCCACTAGAAAAGAGGATCAGATATAGGAAATAGGTGGTGAAGATAACCGGGGTCTGAGATGTGTTTTTTGTTTTTGTTTTTTTATTAAATGTTATATATCTTATACAAAAGGCATCAAAAGTTATACAATAAAAAATCTTAATGAAATAGGTAAAATGACTAAATTACCCCTAACTTAATGAAGTTTTTTTTAACGAAAGTTAGGGAAAGAAACCCATATACATAACGAAATTGAAACCACGATGTAACACCCCTAAAATTGAAAATAACAGATAATTTAAAACTTCCAAAAATCCCTTATATACATAACTTGAAATAACAAATATGTAAAGTTACAAAGGCAATAAATACCAACATGTATCAGAGTTCAAACAGAACTATCTAGTCCCATAAATGGGAACAAAGTCTAACGGGTGCTACTAAAACCACCAAATCTGCTATCTTCTCAAAATCGGATGACGTCACTAAGCCATCCTACCGAAACTTCTACCAAGCTCCACTCGCCTCTCATATCCATCTAAGAAATGATATACATATCGATAAGAAAAAGTGTTAGACTTAACGCCTAGTGAGTTAAAGTAGTTTTCATTATATCAATCATAAACGTTAAGACAAATATTTTATACTAAAAACGACGGAAATTTGAGTTATGAAAAGGCTTTAGTTACAACCCGTGTTACGTTCAATACCAAGTATCCCTTTTCAAATAGATATTCACTATTTAATTTCCCCAAAATGCACCCACGAGGTATTTCATTAAGAATACTATTTGTTTAAATAAAGTGGTATGTCTCAACACTGAAAGTACGGGTAAGGGAATACCCGAAATAACATCTTCCGGTGACGGGGGAGACCCGATTCCATTGAATGTGGCAGAACACCGAGTTAAGCCACTTATCAACGTTCACGAGATTTACTAAGGGTCATGGATCCCCGTATACGACTCCATTGAGCAACCACCGCAAGATATCTAAATGACCCTAGTCTACTCGACCTCTAGATGAGTGTCACCACAAAAGTCACAAGTCTCTGTATCTGCCTCACCATGGGCACCACCGTAAGACTTAGATTCGTATACGGCTCTCCAAAAGCACCACCACAAGCTTACATAAAAACATGACTTGGGGACTACCCACTAGACTCAAACATGGACATCAAAACTCCATGATGAACATAACGACTCATATGCCTATGGATCCAATACATTACAATCTAAAATATTACATGGCCACATTGAATGACTACGCATTCATACATGTAATAATCAACACTTATGCAATAATTGCATTTCTCATATAAAACTCTACATTGAGCCATTTAAATCGGACAGTGTCCCAAAACTCATTTGAGCAATAAACAAGCCATAAGGCATCATAAGACGTTGGCAAAATAATAAATCCAATATGGCTACATGAGCCGAAGTGCAAATTTTCCAAAAATGACATTTTCCAAAGTATGGTTAGCCGAAGGCCCAAACCACAAGGTTCACAATTTCCCAATATTCATAAGGTCAAGAATGACCGTTTCCAATAACCCAAGTAAAAGCCATTAAGTTCCAACAATTCAAAATTCACAAGTTTGGTAAAATCCCTAAATAAGCCATAATCAACTAATTACCCATAAGGTTCCAACTCTTAATATCATTCCATCAAAACCCATTTGTAACCCAAATTTCACATTTAGAAAGCAACGAAATATGTTATCCAAATCCTTCAAAAATCCAATAAAATGCTTATTGGTGGATCAACACCCTCTTTGGTGGACAAAATGTCCAATATCACATTGTAAATTATTTATAAACATTTAACAACTCAATATGCTCGAGAATCCCAAAACCATCAAAACCCATTGAATATAAAGTGAGCACATATTTGTATGTTTAAAACCCAAAACATTTATATTTTGACATGCATATAGTTTTGTAAAGCAACTAGAACTCACCTTGCTAGATTTAGATTAAATCTAGGTTTTACCCCCAATGCTTGAGTTGCTTGGATGAAGACTTGAAACCTTCTAAATCCTAGCCTCAAGCTCTCAACAAAATCCTTAATCACAAATACTTCCAAGTTAAACCAAGTTCTAACACATTAGAAGGAAATGGAAGGATGACAGAACCCTACTTTCTTAGGTGGAGAAATGAAGAGATTTACCTTAGTCACAACACTTGAGCCCACCAATATTTCACTTCTAGGGAAACATGATGGACCTCATTTTGGGTTACGAGATCTCAAGCACGGTGGAAAATAAAATCGTAACCCTCCAAGGACTCGTACGAACCGGAATAAATCGGGTGTTTTGAAATTATACCTCACAGGTAACGAGACTTTGAATCACAGCAACAAAGCAAGCTTGATACCTCCACGGTATCCATGCGAACAATCTGAATCCTTTGCATTCTCGTGATGCTAGCCACGGTTTCAAAACTTAGAAAGAAAATGGAGCATATAGTTGTAGGTGATTTTATAGAGAATTGCAAGAACAAAAAAAATTGCATACAATGTCATACATTATATATGGTGATGAAAGTATGGCCTAAAAGATCACCATCATCTCCACACCTTACTTGAGTGTAAGAGTGGCCATGCACCATCACTTTCTTACATAACCATACCTAGTCAACTTTATTTATGTCCAACATAAATAATATCAGATTTTATTTAATCAGATTAAATCAATACAAATCAGATATAATAATTAAACGTTTTAATTATTAAAACTCCTTATTCGAATATGTTCAATGCGTGTGACCCAATGGGTTCACGACATGTTGGTAATAAATATAAATATCGTATTTATAGTTATAAACAATGAGCGGTATCTAGCAATACATCATCATCACCCAAATGACGAAAATTGGTGATACAATAAATTATCGGTTTGTAGTCAATTTTAGTTTACATATTTAATTCTTTTGTCCTTGATGTCCAGATTGAACACGAGACATTGAATGTGTCATTCTCGTTATGTTCAATCTCTAGTTTCTTGATTCCCTAATATACTAATAAAAACAGAAATTGATAGCTCATATAATTTATCTAAACATGCATGCATTTCCTTAGTATATATTTATCAAGGGGCCCAGAGACATCACTCCCGTCATAAATGATGGACAAATCCTATCTCGATACATGCTAGTTTTGCCATGTGATTTATAACATACCCAATAATAATTCTGTCACCCAGTTACGGAATGATTAGAACAAATGTCAAAATATATTACTCACACATAACAAACTCCATATTTCTCAAGTCAAAAAATTACATGTACATTGACCACATGAGAAACACTTATGACACTCACATGACATCCAATGAAATGTTCTCATAGCGAGTCACGTCCGATACACAAAATCTCCATTTTGTACCCATATGCAGATTCAATATCTCTATATGAATCCTTACATATGCTAGTCATTATCATATTACTTCAACCTTAAAACCCAAAATAATATTTAACTAGGGACATTTAGAATACATTATTCTAAGGTTATTTATTATGAATAATTAAAAACACAGAATATAACATAGACATAATAAATTGGGCAATGACTTTTATTTATTAATTTCATGAAACAAAACTCAAAATTACAATCATTGTATGATTAGCTTTTGGGCATTCACTAACAATCTCCCACTTGCACTAAAACCAATCATCCATGCATCGTATACCAATGGATCTTCAGTGACCATCATGCTTCTGTTGTGTTAACCGCTTGGTTAGTGGATTAGAAACATTGCTGTCAGTTGACACTCTGCTTATACTAACATCGCCTCTTTCAATAATCTCTCTAATGAGATGATATCTTCTAAGAATATGTTTGGATCTTTGGTGAGATCTAGGTTCCTTGTCCTGTGTTATAGCTCCATTTTTGTCGCATAACAACTCTATAGGACAATCACTGCTAGGAACAACTCCAAGTTAAGAAATAAATTTCTTGATCCAAACGACTTCCTTGGCTGCATCCGATGTTGCGATGTACTCAACTTCAGTTGTAGAATCAACTACTGTTACTTGCTTGGAACTCTTCTAGCTCACAGCACCACCATTAAGACAAAACACAAAACCCGACTGCGATCGAAAATCATATTTATCCATTTGGAAACTTACATCAGTGTAACCCTTTACACTCAACTCTTCTTCACCACCATATACCAAGAATGAATCATTTGTTCTTCTTAAATATTTTACGATATTCTTGACGGCAATTCAGTGACCATCACCTGGATTGGATTGGTGTCTACTCGTCATGCTTAAACCATACAATACATCAGGTCGAGTACATATCATGGCATACATGATAGATCCAATTGCCGAAGCATATGGAATCTTACTCATTCGTTCACTCTCTTGAGATGTAGTAGGGCACTGCATCTTAGAAAGTGATATGCCATGAGACATAGGTAAGAACCCTTTCTTGCTATCAGACATGTTGAATCGTTTCAACACTTTGTCTATATATGTACTCTGACTTAAGACAAGTAATTTCCGAGATCTATCTCTATAGATCTAAACGCCTAACACATAGGCAGGTTCACCTAAGTCTTTCATTGAAAAACATTTTCCTAATCATGCCTTTACAGACTCAAGTGTCGGAATATCATTTCCAATGAGTAGTATGTCATCTACATACAATAAAAGAAATGACACAATGCTCCCACTAACTTTTTTGTAGACACAAGGTTCATCCTCATTTTTTGAGAAGCCAAACTCTTTGATCGCTTCATCAAAACGATGATTCCAACTCCTTGAAGCTTGTTTCAATCCATAAATAGATCGTTGCAACTTGCATATCTTATGAGATTTTCAGGAGCGACAAAACCTTCGGGTTGTATCATATATACATCCTCAAGTAACTTTTCGTTAAAGAAAGCTGTTTTGACATCCATTTGCCAAATCTCATAATCGTGATATGATGCAATGGCTAGTAAAATTCTAATAGACTTAATCATTGTGATTGGAGAGAAAGTTTCATCATAATCAACACCTTGAACTTGTTTGAAACCTTTTGCAACCAATCGAGCTTTATAGGTAATCACATTACCATCCATGTCGGTCTTTTTCTTGAATACCCATTTGCACCCTATAGGTTGTACCTCGTTGGGTGGGTCAATTATGTTCCAAACTTGGTTTTCATACATGGAGTCCATTTCTATTCTCATAGCATCTAGCCATTTCTCGGAGTCAGTGCTTGCCATAGCATCTTGGTAACTAGTGGCCTCATTATCCATGAGCATCACATCCCCGGTATGAGTGATGAGAAATCCATATCTCTCAGACCCATTCCGTTTTCTACTAGATCTACGAGTACTTTGTGTTACAACATCATACTGCCTTTCCACATCACTTTGTGGATCCACAATTACTTGTGGTGTCTGTGTTGGTTCCATCTGTGTTGACATATTTTGATCTTGAACAATTTCAAGTTCTACATTCCTCTCACTTATACATTTGGAAATAAATTCTTTTTCCATGAAGACACCAGTACGCCCAACAAACACTTTATTGTCGTGAAAATGATAGAAGTAGTATCCCATAGTTTCTTTGGGATATTCTACAAATATGCATTTACAAAATTTTGATTCTAATTTAGTTGTGATTATAAGGTAAACCTCACAACCCCAAATCTTCATAAAAGATAATTTAGGACTCTTCCCAGTCCATATCTCATATGGTGTCTTTTCAACAGATTTTGATGGAACTCGGTTTAGTGTGAAAGTCGTTGTCTCTAGAGCATATCCCCAAAAGGATGTCGGAAGGTCAGCTTGACTCATCATAGATCGTACCATGTCCAACAATGTACGATTCCTCCTTTCGGAGACACCATTCCATTGTGGTGTTCCAGGTGGAGTGAGTTGTGATACAATACCACAATTTCTAAGATGATCAAAAAAAGCATGGTCTAAGTATTCGCCACTTCGATCAGATCGAAGAATCTTAATACTCTTTCCAAGTTGGTTTTGTACTTCATTTTGAAATTCTTTGAACATTTCAAAGGACTCGGACTTATGTCGCATTAAATATACATAGCCGAACCTACTAAGATCATCAGTAAATGTAATGAAGTATCTATAACCACCTCTAGCATGTATGTTCATTGGACCACATACATCACTGTGTATGATTCCCAATACATCACTTGCTCTCTCACTTTGTCCAACAAAAGGAGCCTTTGTCATCTTTCTAATTAAACAAGCTTCACACGTCTCATATGATTCAAAATCTAATTTGTTCAATAATCCATCTTTATGGAGTTTGGAAATGCGAGTTTCGTTTATATGGCCAAGACGACAATACTAGAGATAGGATAAATTTGAACTATTCGATTTGACCTCCTTTTTATATATGTTATAAATTGGATTATCTATATTAAGAACATAAAGACCATTAATCAAACTTGCGTCACCATAATATATATTACCAAAAGAGAATGAACAACATTTATTCCCAATATTAAAGGTAAAACCTTTCCTGTCCAAACAAGATACATAAATCAAATTTATAGAAATAGATGGTACGCAATAACAGTCATCAAGTTCTAATAATAATCCAGTCGGTAAAGTTAACAAAATAGATCCTATGGCAATAGCAGCAACCTTTGCCCCATTTTCAACACGCAGATCAACTTCACATTTGCTCAACCTTCTAGTCCTTTTTAGTTCCTGCACGTTTCTACAAATATGAGAACCACGTCCAGTATCTAATACCCATGATGTATAAGAAGTAGAAAGATTAGCTTCTATCACATAGATACCTGAAGTGGAAGTTACACTTCCTTTGTTCTTTTCCTGAAGGTAGAGAGGGCAGTTCCTCTTCCAATGCCTGGGTTTGTTGCAATGAAAGCACTCACCCTCCTTAGGTACAGTTACCTTGGGTTTCTTAATGCCTCCTTTTGGCTTCAAAGATTTATAAGTGGGTTTGGCAATTGACTTTCCTTTGCCTTTCCCTTTCTTGTCCTTATGGACCATCAAAATGGTGGACTTGTTCTTTGCAAGCTCTTGCTCAGCTATTTGTAACATATTGAGCAATTATGGAAGGGATTTGTCAAAGTCATGCATGTTGTAGTTCATCACGAATTGGTTGTAGCTATTTGGCAACGATTGCAAAACGATATCAATGGCCAACTCCTTTCATAAAGAAAAACCTAGTCCTTCAAGACGCTCAATATGCCCAATCATTTTAAGCATATGCCAACAGGACTACCTTCGGACATTCTACAACGGAACAGTTCCTTGGATGTTTCATACCTCTCATGTCTAGCTTGCTCTTGGAATAGCAATTTTAGGTGTTCGATCATATCGAACGCCCCCATGTTTTCATGTTGCTTCTGAAGCTCAGGTTCCATGGTTATTAGCATTAGACATAAGACGTCCAAAGCATCTTTATTATGTTTTTTAAAAGTGTCCCTTTCAGTTCTAGGAGCACTAGAATTAGGTTCTTCAGGGATTTGTTGCTCCAAGACATACAGTTTCTTTTCAGCTTTGAGGACAATTCTCAAATTACGATGTCGGTTGATGAAATTTGTTCCATTTAGTTTTTCTTTCTCAAGAATCGATTGCAAAGTGTTTTTGTTTCCATTGTTGGTTTGTGCCATTTGTAATCTACAATAGAAAAGCAGAGTTCTTAGTGTCATGAAATTTTATTGTTTAATAAGAACTTTCATCAAACAATCTCCCACTATTTTAATCAAAACAACAACCCTCTTTTATTGTTTCGGAAAACGTCATAAGCTTTTTAGCGGGCCAAGATCCATATTTTCATGATCGATCAATTTAACTTTAGCTAACCGATCAACCAATAATGTTTTAGGTAAGCAACATCATTGCTAATTACATCTCTATGTAACTCTTGGATAGTTAGGTGAATAACTTTTATTTAAATTCATCATATGAATGTTCCCAACACATGCCTCAAAATCCCCAATCCTATTAGGTTTAATTTGGTTAAGTCCGACCCAAAATGGCTTGTAGGAATCCTATGCTTACCTTATCTTACTAAGATTAAAGAGAGTACCCAACTTTAGCATGACCCACCTCGATGATCAAAGTCTTGACAAGTGCCATTTTTGGAAGGCATCTTAAACTTAATATTTTGGTGAGAGATTTTAGTTAGTTTGATTTTACCATTCTTTCTTTTGTAATAGATCGTTTCCTCATAGCTTGATTTAACCGGAATCCAGATTGGAGGAAGATCACGAGGATCACTTAAATACCTTCCTTTTTTTGGCGGTTTAAGCCTTTGTGACAAAACCGGTTGAAATTTACTATGATGTACTAAGACCTTATCACTCAAGATCGACGGTCCACTTTATATCTTATATAAATACCAATTTTTATTTTATCAAAACTCATTTTGATTTGTAAAACTCCTTTTACTTATATATTTTAAAATCATATTTGTTTTAAAATGTTGTAACAAGTATCACATACATACAATCACGCATAATATATCACAATATATATAAAGCGTAAAAATAAATGTGAGATGGTTATAGCCCCCCTATGCGATATTCATAGAGCCAAGTATGAATATCATTACATAAAATAAACTCTTATGGTTCTAGGTCTTCTCATCTTCATCACTTCATAACGCCTCAATCTTTTGCGTTCTTTTATACAAAATACTTTACATTTCAAACAAAGAAACCTCGAGTTACATTCAAGGGGATTGGATGGGAGGAGAATGTACAAAGAGAGTATATAGAGAAAAGCACGAAATGCAAGTCGTATTTATAAAATATAATACATCCATTACTAAGGGCTATAACCATTTACCAAGCAAATCACATTATACATATTCAATCACATTGAAACATAAAACCGATTTGCATCACCACCGTATAAAAATAATACAAAATTCATACAATATCGAAAAAGGATGATTCAAAGTTATTTGGAAAACTAACAAAAAGATAAACATCTTTTATGTTTAGGATTTCAAAGATCTAGAACCCTTATGGGTCGAAAATCAAGTCAAACCCGTAGTGGGTTCGATTTTCGGACAGCATTGCGACATTGTCGTAAAAACTTCATAAACAATTCATACGAAGTCGAAATGATGTGATTCAAAAGCCTGTGGAAACCTAAAATTCCACGTTGTTCAAGTTTTAAGTTTTCTCAGATTCAAAATCTTTCTAGGACGAAAAAACCAAAACATTTACGAAACAAAAAACATACAGCAGCAAAACAGTTTTAAAAATGCATGCATCGCACAAAAAAGCGATCTAGAGGTTCGTAAGTAGCTCTGATACCACTGTTAGGTTACGAGATCTCAAGCACAGCAGAAAATAAAACCGTAACCCTCCAAGGACCCATACGAACCGTAATAAATTGGGTGTTTCGAAATTATACCTCACAGTTAACGAGACTTTGAATCACAGCAACAAAGTAAGCTTGATGCCTCCACGGTATCCACGCGAACAATCTGAATCATTTGCCTTCTCGTGATGCTAGTCACGGTTTCAAAACTTTGAAAGGAAATGGAGCATATAGTTGTAGGTGATTTTAGAGAGAATTGCAAGAACAAAAAAAATTGCATACAATGTCATACATTATATATGGTGATGGAAGTATGACCAAAAAGATCACCATCATCTCCACACCTTACTTGAGTGCAATGTTCTAAAAAACTCGCCGCACAGCCGTCATGGCACCAAGGCTTGTGTCTCACGCCACGTTAAGCTCGTGGCACGCCATGGCCTAATGCACAATTTCGTAATGCAATATTTGATTTTTCTTTACGTTTTTAATGTCTTATTTGCAAGTTTTTTTAATATATACCATAATTTAACTTGTTTATTACTATTGACACATTGAGTAACACTACAAAACATATGTTTTTATATATAATGATATATATGAATTAAAAAAATGACGCCATAAGTCACGCCTTGAAAACGTCATGGCTTCGCCGTGACTCCTAAGGTTTGAGGCTTGGCCTCGCCGCCACGCCACGCCTCACGCCATTTAGAACCTTGCTTGAGTGTAAGAGTGGTCATGCACCATCACATTCTTACATAACCATACCTAGTCAACTTTATTTATGTCCATCATAAATAATATCATATTTTATTTAATCAGATTAAATCAATACAAATCAGATATAATAATTAAACGTTTTAATTATTAAAACTCCTTATTATAATATGTTCAATGCATGTGACCCAATGGGTTCTCGTCATGTTGGTAATAAATATAAATATCGTATTTATAGTTATAAACAATGAGCGGTATTTAGTAATACATCACCATCACCCAAATGACGAGAATTGGTGATACAACAAATTATCAGTTTGTAGTCAATTTTAGTTTACATATTTAATTCTTTTGTCCTTGATGTCCAGATTGAACACGAGATCATTCTCGTTATGTCCAATCTTTTGTTTCTTGATTCCCTAATATACTAATAAAAACAGAAATTGATAGCTCATATCATTTATCTGAGCACGCATGCATTTCCTTAGTATATATTTATCAAAGGGCCCAGAGACATCACTCCCGTCACAAAGGAGAGACAAATCCTATCTCGATACATGCTAGTTCTGTCATGTGATTTATAACATACCCAACAATAATTATGTCACCCAATTACGGAATGATTAGAACAAATGTCAAAATATATTACTCACACATAACAAACTCCATATTTCTCAAGTCAAAAAATTACATGTACATTGACCACATGAGAAACACTTATGACACTCATATGACATCCAATAAAGTGTTCTCATAGCGAGTCACGTCCGATACACAAAATCTCCATTTTGTACCCATATGCAGATTCAATATCTCTATATGAATCCCTACATATGTTAGTCATTATCATATTACTTCAACCTTAAAACCCAAAATAATATTTAACTAGGGACATTTATAATACATTATTCTAAGGTTATTTATTATGAATAATTAAAAACACAGAATATAACATAGACATAATAAATTGGGCAATGCCTTTTATTTATTAATTTCATGAAACAAAACTCAAAATTACAATCATTGTATGACTAGCTTTTGGGAATTCACTAACACCTCAAACCCTAAATCAACAAAAAGAATGGAAAAGGGTTTGGAGGGGTTTGAAGAAACCTCTAAACACTAGAAAAATGGATGATAAGATAAGGAGTTTCAACTTGTTCCCAATCTTGGCCAAAAGGTGAAGGATCTCTTTAGAACTCCCAATCCAAGTCTTCAAAGCCTTTAAATCGGCATATGTGGTGTGGATGGGTTTTGAGAGAGAAAGAAGACCAAGAGAATAACAACAAAATGAAGAGGAGCTGTTAAAATCGGGTTTATAGGCTAATTCCCCCCGACCGCAATTGTGACCGGTGACTATGCCCTTGGCATAGTCGCGTGGCACTATCGCACACCTCTTACCACCTGTGGTTATACCCCACGACAGTGACCCTGGCATAATCGTCGGACACTGTCGCCCCAAGTGTACCGAGAGTATTACAACCCCCCACGACCTTTCCCCCGATAATGACACATGTCACAGTCGCGGGTACTGTCGCCTAAGTTGTGAAGAGCCCCAAATCTTCCTTTTTTGCTCCTTAAAACTCCCGATACGCATAGGGTCCAAGGTAACTACCTTTCAGACTAGATCATATTTCAAATGGACATATTCCTCGACAAAGACAAGAATCCACAATTTGATAATTTTGCTGAAAATTCCAGGTATCACACACGAGGACTCTAGTCATGAAATTTAGAGTTTAGGGACCTTGTTCGTAATCAACCTAAAATCACAGGGACGAAATTTATAATTTACTTAAAAAAAGTTATGTGTTTAATCTAATATCCATGATTATGGTTTATGGTTTCCTGTTTATAGAGAGATGAGAAATCATACTTTAATGGTGAAAGTCAAGGTCGTTTCAATCTTTTTGTAGACCTTGTTATACTTTTGTTAGAACTATAGATCGACTGGACCAGTAATGGATAAAACAAAATATAAAGTTTTATACAATATATTATATTAAAAGTCTTACAAATTAAAACAATGAAAATGTCTTAAAATAACAAAGTAGCATCCGAAATTCACTTAAATAGCCTTAAAAGATTCTCAAAATTAACATTTACAATCAATTTTTCATAATCAACATCCTCCAAAGTCATTAAATTGAAATATTAGCATATAAGAGTGTATTGACTACTCTTTACCTCAAATTCTCGAGAAATCCTAACTCGATTATGGGGTTGAATTATCCATCAACTCTACATCTTTGTTCCTTGTTCGTGTTTTCAAAGGCTATAATACTATGAACAATGATGATCCATAAGTCAAAGAAATTGTTAGTGATGTTGATCATCAAACAAGAAAAGGGGAAATAGAGAACAAGAAAGACGAAGATTATTAAATAGGGTCGTGCTCGGTGCTTCAATCATAAAATTCACTGTCAAATAAATAAAGATGAATGAGACTAGTCGACTTAGTCCAATCTAGAGGTGTTATGATATGGTGACGTTTGTTTTTTAAGAGGTGTTGAATTCTGAAGTTTATTTCAATTCTGATTGATAAGAGGTGCTGAAGTCTGAAATCTGAATCAATAAGACTGTTTGTTTTTGTAAACTGATAAATGTCTAAATTTGTTTAAATTGTCTGTTTTATCCATTAGAATATTATAGTGTAGAAGTTATATACAAATACATACAATTTCACATATTTATTCATTATCATTACGAAATTTACAACTAAATTGTAAAATTAGCATTCATTTAAACTAATAAGGTCAATTGATTGAAATATAATAATAAATTTAAATTAGAAAGTCACCTAATTATAGTAAATTGAGTTTTATTATAATCCAATTGGATCGATTGAGATAAATGATCTATTAGGATTAATCCATTGAGATCAATAAGAAGCAAATAAGGGGTTGGTTTACTTCTTATCAAATAAGAGAACAATAAGACATAAGTGACTTTGAAAATATGGGAAAAAAACAAATAGTCTGAACGGCCTACCTCTTACTGAATCAGACATAAGAGGCTGAGATGAGCTTGTTTACAAAAAAACAAAGAAGGCCTAGGTATATTGGATGTTTTTAGGCATTTTAACAAAAAAATTCAGATATTTTAAAATAAAATATCGTATTAGCTATTTACATAACACTATTTGAAAAAAGGTTCTCTAAATATGCTCATAAAAAGATGTATTTATAAGATACTTTTCAAAAATGTCCTATAAAATATTTAAAACGACATTTTACTTAAAATGTCCTAAAAAATTGTTAAGACCCCTAAAAGCTTCTTTATAAACTTATTGTAACACTTTTAGATATAATGTTTTAATTATTGTTTAGTCCTATAAACTTAAGTCTTATAAAGTAATACTTATATATTTTTAGCGTTCTATAAACCCAACTTTATTGTATTGTTTTCAAATATTTATGTTTAAAGTCTAATAAACTTGACACGAATCTTAGATGGACCGTCACGTATACAACATTAGCCAAATAATTCATTTTTATTAATGATCTTTGGTGGTGTTAATGACACTAGTGTATAATTGATCACTGAATACAATCATCCAATTGATTGCTTCACAATTGATATAGGAATTATTTGTTTTATTTGAAGGAATGTGAATAAAAATATAAATGAAATTATAAGAGAAAATGAATAAAATGTTTATTTTCTTAATTTGGTCAGGTATGAAAATTAATGGATTTGGATAATAGGTTCATAAATTATATTAAACCAAACCATATTTTTCATCATAATTCTCATTTTTTACTTCTCAGTACCGACCAACATCCAATTACCCATCCAATTAACCATCCGATCACCATCCAATTTTTCATTCAAGTATCATCCAATTATTTTTTTTGCAATTTGCTTAAATCTAAATTTGTTTTGTGTTGGTTTTTTGAATTTTTAGTCTCACTTATGTTGGTTTTAACACAAACTAAAAGTAATTAATTAGAACACTGCATTAAATTAACACGTTGGATGAATCCGATTTGATCATCCATTGGATGTCGGATGGATCCAATCCGATCCAATGGATATCCAATAAGAATATCCAATCTGATCCATTGGATATCCAATAAGAACATCCAATGGATGGAACCGAACCGATCCAATCATCCATTGGATTGGAAAAATTCAACATTCAATGGATGATTGGATTAGTTCGGTTGAAAAAATCCAACATCCAATGAATGATTAGATCGGTTTGGTTCTCCTCACATCCATTGGATGTCAACCGATGAACACCCATTGTTACCACCAAGAATCATAATAGAAATTTGCAAGATAACCAAAAATTATAAAAGATATTAAAACCTGTAATATATCGAAACTGTATTGATATTTGAAAATACCCAAGATTCAACTATATAAACAAAATTATATTTGATTGACTAAACAACTTAATTAATATATCAAAACATCAAATTAAATGTAAATTCTTATTACAACAGTAAATTTGTAAAATACCACATTGAGTGAATCATATGTAAAGAACTGAAAATAAATTAATACCTTGTATAAATCTTCCGCATGTTTCATCTAATGTCAATTTTGCGAATCCAGTAATAAATTAATAATATTAGAAGTGTATTCGTGCAATGCATCACGATACCTCTCGATTCTAAAGCTGATAATTTGAATACTATCTAAATTCATGGTTTGTTTTAATTTTCTATTACTGTGCATTTATCTTATGGTTTTGTGTGGATTTGATAGTTTGAGGAAGTCTTAGGTTGATTATCAGTTTTGTGTAGTATCCTAGCATGCTAGTAGTAAGGCTTAGGGGGTGTTTGGGATTGCTTATTTGAGGTGCTTTTTAACTTATTGCGATTTGGCACTGGAGATAAACACTTTTGAGTGTTTGGATGAGAAAAAATTAAAATGGCTTATAGCGGTATCAAACCGCTGAAAAACACTTTTTGATAAGTTATTTGGTTTTAACTTATCAACTTATTTGAAAAGTGTTTATCATTTTTTTGGTTATTTTATATGTATAAGCAATCTCAAACACCTTTAAATAACAACTTATTAGTTTATTACGTTTTGGTACCACAATAAGTTAATCCAAACATTTTTTTTAAAAACTCCGGTTTGACACCCCATAAGTTGATAAACACTTTTTAAAATAAACCTAAGTTGTTTTAAATAAGCAATCCCAAACACCCCCTTAATGTTTATCTTGTATTTTGTTTATTAATTAGTTATTAGTTAATTTTATAGAGTCCAAAGGTGGAGCTTTAAGAAGTTGTATGTATATATATATAGTAATAACTTATAAACTTGAATTTTGAGAGATCTAAAACATAAGGTAATCTTTTATAATATAGTGAATATATTAGTTCTTTAATTTAATTTTATATCTCTTTCTTTTTTATTTTTCACCCCTTATCATATTAACGTACATAATTGTATATTAACTAAAATACATTAAAAATATGTTTTTTACAAGCTATACAATTATAATTATCTCATTAATACCTTCAAAATGAGTTCAAATCTTATGGGTTTGAAGACCCCACTTTCGAGCAAATCTTTTTCAATTTGTTTTGACCAATTGACAATATTAACCTTGAATTTTATATATCCATGGATATGCGATTTAAAAACAAATAAACCCATAAATTTGACAAAGTGTGATGGAGAATAAAACTAAACATGAAACAAGATAATTTTTTCGAGTTCTCGGTTTTAGATTCGAGATGTTTCGTGCCGCATCGCGCACGGATACATATCTATTATATATACTATATAGCCGAAGGATCGTGTGAAAATAAGAGTTAAAATGAGAAGGTAAGAAGGGATCTGGACCCTTAATCACTTTTAATCTCAAAATCACCCATGAATCACGTTTGATACGGAAATTGATCAAGTTTATCTCATCTCGATGCATCTCATCCTAATATTCATCCAAGGATGGAGATTCCTTCTCATTCTTCTAACCATAACTTTCATTCTCACCTGAACCTAACCTTATATAATTTATAAAAGCAAAAGGAGTTGTTATACAATCTATTTTTTTTAACTGGATTTATATTAAAAAAAGAAAAGTAAAAATAAATCGAGTACGAAGTAGATGTAATATCGAACAAAACAAGAACAGAAACAAATATATACATATAATAAATAAGTAACTAGCATGCCACATGTTGTCTTCTGCTGAGCCGACTTCAGTATTTTCTCGCCTAAACATGTATCTGGACGCAGTTTACATTATAAGTTCAAGAGTAAACTTCACTGTTGGTCCTTAAAGTTTCGTATTTTCTTTGAAAGGAGGACCTATACTTCCGTATCTCAAATAGTGGTCCCTGAGGTTTGGTATTTGCTCTGAAAGGAGGACCTCCTCACTAACTTCGTTAAAAAACTTGGTTAAAGTCAGGGGTATTTTCGTCATATCACCTTTTCTGTCTAATTTAACAATTCTTTTTGTTTTTCCTTTTTTTTTGTAAAAAACATAAAGTTATAGGGGCCAAATTTGTAATTAACTATAATATTATATATATATATATATATAAATATATATATATATATATATATATATATATATATATATATATATTCATCCATTCTTGTAATTTACTAGCCAATATACAAACATAGAATCGAAGCTCGTTGTATCAAGGTTAAGAATAGCAATTTCGAAGTGGGTCTTGATCTTAATGATTGTTTCATTCATTTTAATCATGCCTAATATCTTTGTCTGCTGATTTAGAGAAGATAGCAACTAACAGGATCGATTTTCATCAAGTATCGAGTGAGATATCAAAGTTTGAAGTTTCGTCGAAAAATCCGCCGGAAAAACGGGTTTGGCCGGAACACGTTTTTAATGATTTGTTTCGATGTTCTAGCTTCTGTATATGGTTCCTTTGTTGTTTTAAATTGATTTTCAGATCATTAGAGCTTTTAAAACATCAAAAGAGGTTCGTCGAAAAACCATACTTCGCCGGAATCTTTCAACTCGAGATACATCCTTGTTTCGCCGGAGAACCACACTCAGGGTGGTGGGTTATTTGTAAGGAAAAACAAAAATAATTAACCATATAATACATATCATCATCAACATCCAAAAACCCACATACATATTCTCATATATATACATATACATATATATATATACACACATCTCTGTGAAAAACCCACAGTTTTCGATGAACCAACGTTATCAACGACATTATATGCATCACTAACGTAAATCTCATTCATTGTTTTGATAATGTATTTCCATTCATGAATCTGTTTTGATAATGTATCTCCATTCAAGAATCTGATATTATAGTTAATTACAAATTTGGCCCCTATAACTTTATGTTTTTTACAAAAAAAAAAGGAAAAACAAAAAGAATTGTAAAATTAGACAGAAAAGGTGATATGACGAAAATACCCCTGACTTTAACCAAGTTTTTTAACGAAGTTAGTGAGGAGGTCCTCCTTTCAGAGCAAAAATCCAAACCTCAAGGACCAATATTTGAGATATTGAAGTATAAGTCCTTCTTTCAAAGAAAATACGAAACCTTAAGGACCAACAGTGAAGTTTACTCTAAGTTCAATTAGCACACTCACATTCACTCTTTTTAAATCTCTCCTTAATTCATTTTTTTTAATTTATATCTTACATTTACTACCCTTATAATTAAATATGTAGTTTACTTTTATTCTCTTACTTTTTTATTTCTCATTTTAAACTCTTATCATATAAACATAAATAATGTATATGAACTCAAATGAATTAAAAACATTTCTATTTTTTACAAATTATACCATTATAATCGCTTCGTCAATACCTTCGAAATGAGCCAAATATTGAATATTTTTGTATTTAATTATATTATTAAATATTATAAATATATATGAATTAATGTGTCGTGATTAGTATGAGATTTGATACAAATAATCACTAAATTGTCGTGATTTTATTTTTGCAATTTCATATCAATTTTTACTTCAAAGTCGAATTCTTTCGACGAATTACAATTCTATCAAATTCCATTTTGTCAACGAAACACCCTTAGGGGGTGTTTGGTTCGTGGAATTGGATGGAATTCAATGGAATTGGAATGTCCAAATCCATTGACCAAATTCCAAAGTCTTGTTTGGTTCACATAATTAAAACTAAGGAATCCTGCGGATTCTATCAAATTCCTTCAAACACGGATTTCACAATTCCACGGGGTATCCTATGGAATTCATTTTCTTTCCAACAAATTCTAATTCCAATTCCATCCAACCAAACGCGACCAAAATGCATGGTCAAATTCCATCAAATTTCAATTCCAATTCATTCAAAGTCAAATTCCTTGATGAATTCCAATTCCATCGAATTCCATTCCATGAACCAAACGCCACCTTAGAATTATTATAGGTGGCGTTTGGTTCGTGGAATGGAATTCGATGGAATTGGAATTCATCAAGGAATTTGACTTTGAATGAATTGGAATTGGAATTTGATGGAATTTGACCACGCATTTTGGTCGCGTTTGGTTGGATGGAATTGGAATTGGAATTGGAATTGGAATCTGTTGGAAAGAAAATGAATTCCATAGGATACCCCGTGGAATTGTGAAATCCGTGTTTGAAGAAATTTGATGGAATCCGCAGGATTATTCAGTTTTAATTATGTGAACCAAACAAGACTTTGGAATTTGGTCAATGGATTTGGACATTCCAATTCCATTGAATTCCATCCAATTCCGCGAATCAAACACCCCCTAAGAGATTTAATTACTTGGAAAAAAATATCACTTAGCAACTGACTTTTGGATTATGAGTTCGAGCATTTTTTTAAAATATAAATATGCAAATATTTTATTATAGTATATTTAATTATTTATATTTTCTTAATCATTATTATATTATTTCCTCCAAAACATATTTCTTCAATCCCGTAAATCAGCAACATATTTTTGATAAGACATACAAACTGAAAGAAATGCCAGCAACTTACGTAAATCTTGCTGCAAAAAAACAATTCTGAAATGAAAAAAAGTTTGAAAAAATAGCATTGTACTTTATATGATCATTCATATCTGTAAAATAAGTTTTCTAGCATGATTTAATTTTTTTTAAATTACTCAATATAATATACGGGCTGGAACCTAATATGAAGTATAAATGAAGGCGAAATGCCATTCCCGAAGGAATCCTATGGTTCTCACTATATTTAAAAACATATAAAATTAAAGTGAACATAATAATAGTACAAAATTCAATCTATGTGGTTAATTTAATGCACAACGCAATTATTTTCGTAATAATTAACCAACTGTTAGTGAGAATTTATTGCACGTATTAATTGTTTAGCATGTAAATATAAATGACAAATGATAAAATTACGAGTGAATTACAAATTTGGTCTTTCTGGTTTATATGTTTTAATATTTTAGTCTCTATTTTAAAATATCTATACATCGTTACGGGATGCATTTTATAACACATTTGGTCCTGGATTAACCTCTGTTAAAAAATCTATGTTAGGGGTATTTTTGTCCTTTTATCTTTTTCACTGTCTATGGCTCCACATGTTCTTCCCCTCACTACCCCATCCTTTCTTCAGTGAGTTATACCTCCTTTTACGGTGAGTTTCACTATGAAACCTTTGCAAAATCATAATTCAAAACCAAAATTAAAATTGAAAACATTAATCAAAATCAAAGTCTAAACCATGTTGATCACACGCAAAAAAAAAGTACATTGTCACACCATTAATATAATTGAAACATCGAGATTCAAGAATACACGAGGAGAGGAAAGACATTCAAGAACACAAGATTAATATGAATTCTGTAACACCCTCAAATCTGGAAATAACAACTAAATTAAAATTTCTTAAATGCGTCAATAAATGTTTCGTATACAAACAAAACCTCAAGGTTTAACCTCAACACACACAATTCATTCTCTACATAAAGTCTATAACAAGGACGAGTGCTACTAAAACTCAATAATAGTCACTATCTCCAAACTGCGAAAGACTTCACCAACTACTTACACTTGCACAAAGCTAAGGCTCAACTCTTCAGCTGCTAGAACCAAACCCCAACTGGAACCTGATGCACATGCCGACAAATAAAAAAGGTTAGACTTAACGCCTAGTGAGCTCAAGAGTTTTCAACATATAAAAATTAATCGTTTAAAAAAGAAAGAATGTTGTTAAAAATCATAATCTTTCGAAATGGTATGCTTCACTTAGGAAAACGACTCGTCTACCAATAACTATGCATTTTAAACGAAGGGGACACCGAGTTAATCGCTAACCAAACCAAACTATATTAAAGACTAAGGGGGCGTTTGGTTCGCTGGATTCCGCCGGAATCTGGTGGAATTAGAATGGTCAATTCCATTGACCGAATTCCGTCGTGCTGTTTGGTTGCCAAGGGAATGGAATTGAATTCCATGAAATCCTTAGATTAAGGAATTGGTCATTCCATTTGAAAAATGGATGGAATTGAATTCCATTCCATCATGGTTTTTCAAAAAGACAAAAATACCCTCCAAACCTTTTCTAACAAAATTAAAACCCATCAGATGTGGATTTGGTTTCCTCTCTCTCCTCTCTCTCTCTCTCCTCTTCTCTCTCCCCTCTCTCTCCTCTCCTCTCTCTCCTCTTTCTCTCCTCTCTCTCCTCTCTCTTTCCTCTCTCTCTCTCCTCTCTCTCTCCTCTCCTCTCTCCTCTCTCTCCTCTCTCTCTCCTCTCTTCTCTCCTCTCTTCTCTCCTCTCTCTCTCCTCTCCTCTCTTCTATCTCCCTCCTCTCTCTCTCATCTCTCTCTCCCTCCTCTCTCCCTTTCCTCTCTCTCTCCTCTCCTCTCTCCTCTCTCTCTCCTCTCCTATCTCTCCCCTCTCTCTCCTCTGTCTCTCTCCTCTCTCTCTCTCTCTCGACATTAAAATAAATAAATAAATAAAAATAAAAGAAAGGGTATTTTTGTCATTTTTCAGAATTCCATTCCAATTCCTTTGTAAACCAAACAGACATATACCAATTCATTTGACTGATTACATTCCATTCCTGCCAACCAAACAGTTGGTCAAACCTGAAAACATTCCATTCCAATTCCTTCCATATTTCAATTCCATTGACAGATTCCATTCCATCAGAAATCATTTTGCGAACCAAACGCCCCCTAAGACCCCAATATAAATCGTTCTTTCGTAAACTTAGATTTAACCCAAAACTTGCTCAACATGAGAATATAAATCGACTCCCAATTTATGAAAATGTAAATAACACCTCAATCCCAAAACACCCCAAAACACGGGCGGAAATTAAATACTCAACCCCTAAAACATGGGGTAAAATCATGTACGCAAAATGTCCCCGAAAACATTTATATAAAAAGACTCAACCCAAAGACAACACCTTTCGGTGACGGGGGAGATCCGATTCTGTAAAATGTGACGTGCACAAAGTAAACCATACATTACGTTAAATTGGTATTAAGTATCGGGCTCTACGTCTTTCAGTATACACCCATAGATACTTGCACGGAGGACTTACACCATACCAAAGATGCCTAACCGCGCCGCAATGGGGAAAAATAGCGTTCCACCATTGGATAAATAATAAAAGCATCGAGCTAAGCATCTTTCAGCGTACACTCATTGATACTTGCACGAAGGACTTACAATCCAATCCGATGCCTAACGTGCTGCACGAAGGACTTACAACCCAATCCGATGCCTAACGTGCCACGATGTGGAAACCAAGTCATTCCAACATCGAACAAAATAACAAAAGTGCCCATGGATCCATAGCAGACGAGGCTGAAACATTACATGACTCAAAACGAATGAACTAACACATTCAAAACATGTAATTCTCAAATAAGATGCAATAAATGCAAATCATAACCAAACGCTCTACATTGAGCTATTAAAACCGGACAAGTGTCCCCAAGACCCAATGAAATCCAAACCGGGCCATAAGCTCAACAAATCCATAGACCCAACGTTGAAAATCATAAAAATGAAATCAAATGCAAACGACCCGAAATAACGCAACTCATGCTTCAAAACCTACAATTAACTCCAACATAATTTAGATTGGGACAAAACATTTTCCAAATAGGTTTATACCTTTTATCCTTTCAAATCATCCCATGATACCAATAAAATGCATTTATACCCAAAATATACTCTATGAAATAAATCATTAAAATACCCAAAATATATGATTTATTTATCACAATGCTCGAAATCCCAAATGCGGTGTCTTATTAATTTATAAAGTTTAACACTTCCAAATAACCCAAACTTATCAGCAGTTAACAATTTCATGTAAAACACAAAACACTTTTAAAATAAACATTTTGGCATGTATACCGTTTTCACAAATCAACTTGAACTCACCTCGCTAGATTAGGTCAAATCTAGATTTTACCCCCAATTTGAGCTCCTTTGAAGAAATTCGAATCCACAAGCAAAATCCTTCAAAAAAACTAGATCCATAAATTTTCAACCATAAGCAAACCCATTCAACCATTTAAAATCCATCCCCAAACACATGACATCAAAATCTCCATTTTGGTCAAAACCCTAGTTTTAACCCCAAACCTTCCAAAATCTTACAAACTAAAACCAAAAGAATCAAACGCTAGGAAGTCATCAATGGAACATTTATATCACCTAACAAGGTTTAGAGATGGAGAAAGTAAACTTACCACATAGGTTTTGGTGAAAACCTAGAAAACCCAAAAATGAGCTTGAGGTTGAAGAAGAAGATGGAGATGGTGAATCCTTGACCAAAGCTTTCCATTTTACCACTTGATGGTGTTTCATCTTCATAAAATACAAGGTTTTTGAGCCAAAAATGAGTTAGGGTTTGAAGGGGGAAGCAGGAAAACGATTTGGGAGAGAATGGAGGAAGTTTGGATAAGAGAAAATGAGAAAAGGCTTAAAACTCGCACTTAACAGCGCCCTGTGCCTCTGGTGTGACAATGACCAGCGACATTTCCTAGGGCAATGTTGCCAGATCCCCCCAGGCCACTGTTCCTTCTCTGCGGCTGTTGTCATAGTCGCCGGGCATTGTAGCGGGACCTTTCCGGAGCCCCGAAACTCAATTTTTTCAATGGCAACACTCCTGATACTCCAAGGAACAATGATTTCCCAACAAAAGTCCCACCGTTCATAAGTTCCAAAAACGTCCGAGTGTCCTTTACTTACCGAAAGTTACGGGTGTTACAAATTCATACAATAAGTTTGTTAAATTTCAAGAACGTCGACCTACAATAACAAACATTATACATAATCAAACAATTTTGAATAAATTCATAAAAAGAAATGTAATACAAACCCAAAATCTAATTCAAAAACCCAAGCAAACCCTAAAATAAATATCCTAAATTAATCCTAAATCATCAAACGTTGAATCAAAGTGTCCCTTTGATGCTGGAAGAACACTTGAATAAAACATTTTAATCGAACGCCAAACTCATCTCAATATCCATCTCGATTCTTGAACTCTTCTTGAATCAAATCGTCCCAATGATGGTGGAAAACTCCTTTAATCAATTGAACTCCAGAAGCTTGACTTTCTATCCTTGCTAGAAACCAACCAGATTGAGGAAGAACAGATTTGGAATAAACCAACCATTGGCACCATCTATATCACTCTCATAGGAGGACCAAATATGGAAGGCAAACCCCATGAAGGGTGGAAGTTGTCCTTGTCAAGCCTTGTTGTGTACAAGAAGAGCAAATCGAGAGAAGAGTGGAAATCGCCATGTTGTTTACGAGAAAGGCAGATCGAGAGAACGAGATCTGAAGGAGCAGGTTGAGCTCTTGAAGGGCAGATTTGGAGAATAAATCGTTCTTGTATTTGGAGTTTGGCCAGAGAAAAATTGTCCCTGTGTTAGAAGTTTCGCTAGAGATATCGTCTTTGGAGTTTTACTAGAGAAAAATCGTTCCTATCATTGAAGTTTGCCGAAAAAATCATAATTTGTTGCCAGAGAAGGGATAGGACCCTGTGTTCGTCGGAGAAGGTTGTATTCGCCAAAGATGACAAGTGCACGTTCATGAAATCAGATGGGGTCACGAAGTCAAATATGTTTCTCTGATTAACTCACTTAACATTAAAAAATCAAATCAAAAGAAAAAAGAAATTTTTTTGAAAGAAAAGTGAAGAAATTGCTAAATAGACTAAAATATCCCTCTGATTTAACTCATGTAATAGAACTTTTTGAACGAAGTTAGATTTAGGGACCCAATTTATTACAAATACAAACCACAAGAATGTAATCCATAGATATTTCAAAATAGGAACCCAACTGTTAAACATATAAACCACAGTGATCAAATTTGTAATTCACTCTAAAAATATTTGGGCAAATTCACTCTAAAATTATTAATGTGTCCTACTCGGTAGAATATATTCAGAATTAAAAGAAAATGAATAAAACATATATCACAAGGGGTAGTGGTGGAGCCACATACAAATCAATGGGTTTCTTGACCCCAATTAAAAAAAGGGAGGCTAATGGCACCTTATGCTTTGTTAATGACATCTTTATAAATGATTTTCTCTTCATACACATCAACATCAAAACCTGTTTTTTACATTCTCAATACATTAATTGACTTGATTTTGACATTAATAAGGGTGTCATTAGCATTACCCTAAAAAATTAAAAGAAACTAGATTTAACTTAGAAAAAAATTATCCTTAACAATGACTTAGTTTTATATGTAGAAGAACCCATTCAATTTTTACAAGACCTTATACATTTGATTTTTTTCTACCAAAACCAAAGAAATGAATTCATCTCAAAATCCATTTTAAAATTAGGCATCTCAATATCTAGTTCTTATGTATTGTTTTATTAAATACATCTTAATATCTTGTTATTTTAGCTTTAATATAAAATGGTTTATAATATATTAATTGTTTTATATGCTCAAAGCCTCAACCAATTATCTATATATAAAGTTATGGCATAAGTTGCTATTGGGTTTAACCTAGTACATTAATAACTGAAACTAAACCGTTTAACCAGAAAACCAAATAAACCGAAACTATTTTGGTTCAAGTGGGTTATTCGGTTTTGGAAAATTTTCAACACTTCTAAGTCTGACCCTAATCACCCGAGTTTCTAGATTTACCACCGATAAGAGGTCAAATCTCTTGTAAACTAAATGTGACAATAACATTGTCTTAAAATTCAACAAATTTTGACTGTATCTTCATTAAAATACATAAACTATATTAAATTTGAGTACTTTTCAACAATTTTCTATGAAGATTACAATAGTGATAAAAATTACAAATAATATCAACATTAGTGGCCTTTGTATTTTAATATAAATACATACAGATTTGTCGGATGTCGATGCAATTAATTTTTTTCGTTAACCAATTTACTAGTTGAAAATTTTACAAAATAGGTTCCAGTTCTATTATAGAACCATAAAAAGATATTGTCATCTATGCATACATGCGAGCATACATTTATCTATAAAACTAAACAATCATATTTAATTATTGTTAGATATAGATAATTAATTAATTGTTGCCTTGTTAAATGGGCAATGTCAACTTTATCAAAAGGGTCATTGTCGATGTCTATTGTGGTTCTCTTTATCAAAAAACTCGTTTCATTTGGTCAATCGTCATCCTTTTCTTTTGACCCGTCTTCCATGTTAACTTCCCAAAATTCACGTCACTTAAGTCATTCTCACAATATTCATGTTCATCAAACAACCACCACAATCTTTCTGTCACTTGACTATCAGTCCTACCTAATTACTATTGCATATAGACAAAGTCATTGTCAACACGCGGTAACACGACTAACGTTTCGCAAAGAAATTTTTGCAAAGTTTTTTTTTATCAAACCGAAGGAAAATAATCTTATTAGAACAACTGTATGAGTTTTTTCCTCCCTTTATGGTGATATATGTTGGTTACAATACAAAATTTGTTGTACAGTCTTTGAAATTCTCTTTGTTTCTTTCTATTATATGATTTTAAATTCTTTTTGAACAATTATGTTTTTGGTGAGACAAAACAATTTAGTAATAAAAACCAATTTTTTTTTTTATCAAAAGGTTATATTCTTTATTGTATGATGCTGATGAGAATATAATTATGCAACTAGTTGCTATGAGCCCAAAATTGAGTCTGTTTGATGATCATCAAATTGGAAAAGTATGATTTTTTTCGAGTCTTCTAGCCCTGTCTCCATTCTTATTTAATACTTTATAAGAGTATGTGAAATGAATTACTAGAGTTCTCGATTTGTTCCGGAATTCGTTAAGGGACTGTTTGGTTTATGGAATTGGAAGGAATTGGAATGGTCAATTTCATTGACCAAATTCCAAGCCCATGTTTGGTTCACGGAATGAAAGCTATGGGATCCTTCAAATTCCATTGAAGTCCACAATTTAAGAAATCATCATTTCTTGGCTTAAGTGAAGGAATTGAATTCCTACCAACCAAACGCGTGGTCAAATTCC
The DNA here is from genome assembly GCA_023525745.1 of Arctium lappa. Lineage (NCBI taxonomy): Eukaryota > Viridiplantae > Streptophyta > Magnoliopsida > Asterales > Asteraceae > Arctium > Arctium lappa. The sequence continues at coordinate 164,030,555 of CM042047.1, forward strand.
ATTCCAATTCTTTCAAAGTCAAATCCATCAAATTCTATTATGTGAACCAAACGCCCCTGATTTTACAAACATGATTCTTCATTAATTATGTAGTGCTTGTTAGGTTTTTGTGTTTGGGTTTAAGGTTTAGGTTAGGCTTTTGATTGATCGACTGAAGTGAATTATGGTTTATATTATAGTTAATTATGTTCAAATAATGTTGGGTTTTATGTTTATAGTTAGCTCTAATGTTAGGTTTTAGCCTTTTTAGGTTTACACAGTGGCGGATCCAGGATTTTTTCGTGGTGGGGGCACCTTTAAGGTAACTTAAATGCCCGTAAAGTTGTCCGATGTATTTTTAGCCTAAATCTAACGTTTCGAGGGCTTTTTAAAGTTTTTTTTTGGTTGATTTTAAAGAATTTTTAAGTTTTTTTGTCGATTTCGATGGACTTTTTTGGGGTTTTAATCGATTTCAAGAGTTAATTTTGGTTTTTTGGTTGACTTAGAAATATTATTTTTGGTTGATGGGGTCCCGGACGAAAAACTATTGGGGGGACATTAAGATAAAAATATAAAAAATCCAAATTTTTACCCTAAAATTTTCATTTTCTTTGCTTTTTAATGGGGGCCCATCCCCCCACTAACATATAAGTAGATCTGCCCCTGGGTTTACACTTAGCTCTAAGGAGTAGAATCGATGAAAATGATTTAATAATGCGAATTTAGCATTGATCAGTATGATCGACCAACCATCTCCACGAACATTGTTTAAGGTTCTATGCTTTGGTTATTTAAAAAACTGTTACAAAACAAAAAGTTTGCAAGGCTTTTGATGTACAAAAACTGATGAACTCAATACTAATAGCCTTAAATATCAGTATTCCACTTAATGTGTCATGCATTGGGCTACCTTTGCTAACTAAGGGCTACAACCAAACTATATGTCTAACTTATCCTTCTTGAGCTTTGCAATTAACTTGAAAACTGATCTATTTTTCAATTGCTTGTTAAATATAATTTTCCCCCTAATATTATCATGTTCAATGTTGGCGTGACCGGATCTTTTTTACCATGGTACGTAACCTTTGGTTAACGAAAGCTAAGAAATTTGAGTTTACTATCATTTATATTTGAATCAGATCAAAATTTATTTTTGTAAGAGATCGACTTTAATAAAAAAAAAAACAAGATACTCATACGTGTAGTACTATTACTAGTTAAAGTCCAATTGGGTTTGACCCAATTGGGCTTCAAAAGAGAGGGTAAGGAAATGGGCTTATAGAAGGGCCTTGTAAGTTAACAAAAGCATCTTCAATAAATTTTCCAATTTTTTTTTCAAAATAAATAATAAAACTTTGAATTCTTCTTCAAAAAAAAATCTATACAACTTCAACAGATTATCCATTTTAAATATTACAACATTCATTTTATTATTAAAATATCTAATTCACCTAATAAAATATTATTTCCTCTCTCTATAAAATTTAATTTCAAAGTTTTATTTATTAGTGGGAATATATTGGAAAATATTTCTCATTGTAATTATTTTTTGGAATTTTTTAAATTTGAAGAATTTTATGTTCTCTCATATTTTTTCCATTTTGGAAAATTTGTTGGAACAAAAAAATGATTATATTATGATTTTTTAACTGTAGGGAGAATATAATTGATTTGAATAAACAATTAAGGGGTTGTTCGGTGGCTTAATGGACTGTGTAGTCTATCTGGCTTATTCGCTCAGCCATAATAGTTGTTCGATTGTGGCTTATTCGGCCAGTCATCGACTTAATTGCTTAGCTGAAAATCCTTACTCCTTTACACTCAACAATTTAATTTCCCATTAATCCCCTAACTACCCTTCAATAAATAAACCCTATTTTTAAGACACGCTTCCAAGTTTCGGGTGCACTTTCATCTTCTTCAACCTCTACGCCTCCACCATCACGTATATCGATTTCTCGTTGTCAATCTTTACATCGCCATCATCGACCACTTTAAGCCCTCACCTTGTTGGATCTGCTTCTTTCTCAATGTAGATTTGATTTGTTCTTTCACATACCTGCTTATCAATGCAGATATGCTTCTTTCTTGATGTGGATCTGTTTTTTTGTTCTTTCACTGCCCTCACCTTAGAAACGAAATGGAGTATGAAGAAGAAAGAATGGGTTGGAGTCGATAATATTAACGTTGTGTTCTCGAAACTCTTTTTACAAAGGAAAGGAAAGGAAAGGGGAGGAAAGTAAAAAAAACTCGTGTTCTCGAAACTTTTTTAGGAGAGAAAGGAAAGGAAACGGAAGGAAAATAATGATAAGTTTCCTCCCAAAACTTTCCTCCCAAATGTGGAAGGAAAGGAAAGAAAAGAAATCAAAACGATTTAAAAAAATTACTAAAATTACCCAACCTTTCATTATAAAGATTATATTTTTAAAGGGTAATATTTGTAAAAATGACATATTTCCTTTCCTTTCTCTCCTGTTCAAGAACATGAAGAATTATTTTCTTTCCTTTCATTTCCTTCCGTTTCGAGAACACAAATGAAAAACTTATTTTTCTTTTCTCTCCCTTTCTTTTCTATCCATTTCTTTTCTTTTCTCTCCATATTAGAGAACACAACGTAAATTTATATCTCAAATAGTGAACCAATTTGAGAACCGAATTGAAAAAACAAGTCAAATTTCTTCTTCTTTTGTTTTGGTCCCCAAACTTCATGTACGTGGAAATGTTCAAATTGAGGTATAACCTGTTGTTGAGCCTAGGGGTGTGTAGAAATTCAACCGATCCAATAGGAACCGACCGACCATAATTGGATATCCAATTGTAATTGGATCGGATCGGATTGAAAATCTCAACATCTAATTTGGATCGATCGGTTCTTGGATGGCAGTCCAGAACCGACCAAAACCGACCGAACCGAACCGACCAACATCCAATTAACCATCCGATTACCATCCAGTTTTCCATCCAACTATCATACAATTACTTTTTTTTGCAATTTGCGTAAATCTAAATTTGTTTTGTGTTGGTTTTTGAATTTTTAGTCTCACTTATGTTGGTTTTAACACAAACTAAAAGTAATTAATTAGAACATTGCATTAAATTAACACGTTGGATAGATCCGATCTGATCATCCCTTGGATATCGGATGGATCCAATCCGATCCAATGGATATCCAATAAGAATATCCACTGGATACCCAATCTGATCCAATGGATATCCAATAAGAACATCCAATTGATGGAACCGAACCGATCCAATCATCCATTGGATTGGAAAAATCCAACATCCAATGGATGATTGGATCGGGTCGGTTGGGAAAATCCCACATCCAATGGATGATTGAATTGGTTCGGTTCTCCTCACATCCATTGGATGTCAACCGATGAACACCCCTAGTTGAGCCTCATTCCGAGGAAAGATTGATTAACGGGCATATGGTTCCTTCTGATAGGTTTTTCTTGTAACTTGTTGATACTACTTGTGTGAGTAATTATTTATTAAGGATAATATTGATGTTAATGTTATTGAATTTGTCGATCACTTTTGTCAAACTAATGTTTTAATTATAGAGAAATATAGACCGGGGGTAAAATAGTCATTTCAACGTTTAGACTGTTTATTCTGCACAACAATTGTCGGTCCCTGTTTTAATCAAGTTCTTATCAAAACAAACAAACAATCACAAACATATATGATTCACCAACCTGTTTGATTACAAACCACAGAATACAAGATTGATGTTTTTCTCTTTAAAGCTCTCTTTGTTTTTCTCTCTGATGAACAATTTTCTTGAAGATTAGATTGTGAGATATTTTCTCTAACTTCTACCTATCAACTAACATAATATCTAATAATAATAATAATATCTAAAACTAAATATCCTAAAAGATAAATAATATCCTAAATATCTATTTATTAGATATTTTAGGAATAATGTAAAATACTATAATTAACACAATAATTAACTTTGACAATTATTACAAACTAACATTAGACTAATATTGAGAGTGACTTTTCAGCTTTAGCTTCAGATTCCAGTCTTCAGATTGGATGATCTTGAATCAAATAAATCTGTGATCTAACAATCTCCCCCTTTGGATCAAGATCATTACTAAAAGGATTTAGCAATTCAATATTCTCTTTCAGCTCAGAAGATGCAATCTCCTTCTTTGTCTTCAATATATAATAATCTCCAGTTTTAGCTCAGAATGCTTTAGCAAAGTATCTTCAAAGAAAATTTTCTCTCAAATCAGCATGTCTTCAGAATACTTTGTCTTTGAAGAAATTGATCTTGGACATTTCTCTAAACTTTTGATCTCTCCCATTTCTTGGTTAGCTCTTCTCCCCCTTTTTGATGAAAAGAGCAACGATTTCATCAAAACTTTTAGCAAGAAATGTCTTTCATATGGAGCCTCTGATCCGTCAATCCAAAAGATATTCATCCAGATCTTTGCAAATCCAGACAAAATAATCGTGTAACACCTGAATCAACAAATGAATCAGTTAAAATGCCTGTCAGTAACACAAAGTCAATGTGTGTAACGGATACACATAGGAAAGGGGATTTTTGATGTTCACTCCCCCAGGGCTTTCATTCAATCATCGAAACACCACAAAGGCAATTTATATGAACGTTATGACAAAGAAACAAATTCCTTGTGTGTTCGTGCATGTGATAGAAAGAATTTAAGCACTTGATGATTGTTTATAGGCTCAAAATTGTGTAAACCACCGAGACAATAATAAGTTAAACACAGACTCACTATGCATGATTGAAGTGCGAAGGTGGGGCAAACTTCCTTCTTTTCAATATCCAGATTTTCCAAATGAAAATCAGATAGCAAATGTGTTGCTTCCCCTTTGAAAATGTGAAACACTTTCCTGTTAAGAAGAAAATGAGTGGCTTGTGAGGTTTGATCAAGAGTTGGCATGGGCTAGTTGTTTGTTTCAATAATGTTCACTAAATAGTTGTGAAACATTAGAATTGTGGTTGCCCGGCTCAGAAAAAGTTGGTGCAGAGTTCTGATATTCTTTCAACTCTTTTCTTATAACCTCTTTCTTTTAAACATTCAACTCACTCTAACCAAACTCTCTTTTTCTGTATACCTCATCACACAACCCACACTCATTTCTTTTCGACTCCTCACACTCAATCACTATGGATTAACCTCTTGGGTAGGAAACACTGGTTAACGTGTATCCGTAGAAGTTTTGTTAAGTCCTAGCACAAAGAAATCCTATTTTCCTAGAAAGCATGTGTTGCTTAAAATGGTTGAACTATATCAGTTAAAGCTCAAAGTTGATCTTGAAAATATTTAAAATCACACTTCCAATTCATGAAATCGGTTTGAGAATCGGGAAGTGGTTTGAACATTTAAGAATAATGTTTTCTATGATTGAAAGTTGTCCTCCTTTCAACCATATATGAGATGAAGATAAGGAATTATACCTTTTGCGTGCAATCTTACATCTCATGAAGTCAAACTTAAAGTCATAAAGATATGATCTTGTAAGCATCTCTCAAACTGCAAAAGTCTTAAGTCATAGTCAAAGCAACTTTATTCACTGAAATTAAAAAGACAAAAAGCAGTAAAACAATGAAAGTACGAGTTCTGATCAGAAATAATCACAAGTCATAACCCTTTTTCTCCCCCTGAAATTATACATCAGAAAATTATCATTGAAAAAGATATGCATTAAAATTTCAGTAAATTATGTACTCCCCCTTTGATGGTTGATTTCCTCATTGGAGTATTGGAGTACAATCTCTTATCAACACAGGAGTAAGGTCTTTTGATCACTGAAGTACGAGTCCTAAACTGTTGTGTTTAGAAGTCAAACTTCGTTGAAGTACGGGTCCTAAGCTAATTTGCTTAGAAGCATCTTTTCTCCTACTCCCCCTTGACAGAAGGTGCCTGCAACACATAATCATCCTTTTTCTTTGGTATCCTTTTGTATTTGGATCCAAATGTGTTAGCACATGTTTTTGGCACCCATTGAAATTTAGGTCTACTTTGCTTTTGAGAACCAAATGAAGAATTAGAATGATAAGAGTGTACATGATATGTGCCAAACCAAATATTAGAATCTTGACAAGAAGCATAATCATGTTTATCATAATATGAAGACTTTCTAGCAGACAGACGTAATTGGAATAATTGCTGCATAGAATATTTCTTGCTAGAAACAACAAGATTAGGTTTAGAAATAGCAACATTCGCAATCAAAACATCTTTACTAGTAGTAGTCTTATTACAGTCAACACTAGAAAAAGATTTAGCAGTCTCGTCAATCTCCTGTTTTGGTTGCCACTTAGATTTAACTCCAAGCTTGTTCTTGATCATATCTGAAACATTTGAAACTTTTGAATTAGAATTGTGAGAATCAAATGAATGCTTCTTCTTTGGCTTACCAGTAGTGATCGGTTTCTGTGAATGCTGGGATTTCTTCTTCTTACCTTTTGCATTCATATTTTTCACATAAACTGTTTCATCAACTTTCGTTGATGATTTACCTTTCTCAAACATACTGGTTAATCCAAAGGAATTCACAACAAAAGACGAATGATTAGGAAGTTTGGCACTAAAATCAAATTGATCAATACAATCATCTAAAACACCATCAGAGTTTAGAAAATCAAACCCTCCTTCAGTTAAACCAAACATATCATTAGATTTTGAAGCCTTTGTTGATTTAGAAAGAACAATATTCTTGAGCACAGTTGAAAACACTTTTTGTTCAATATAAATCAAAAGTCTTTCATCTGTTAAAGATTTCTCAAGTTCAGAAATTTTACTTTCCAAAATGATAGGAGGGACGTAAAGTTTACCTTCAATAGGCTTAGCCTCCATTTCTTTTACAGAATAACTCTCAAAAAAATCATTTGAAAGAGATTTTGATTGAACAAAACCATAACTTTGATTCAACTTCCCATAACGAAATGGAAGTTGAAATTTAGATGTGTTCTTTTGTTTTTCTGTTTCCTTGGCTTCATCCTCTTTAGACAGTCTAATCCAGAAAACTTTAAGATCAGGGTATCGTTGGGAAAGTCTTAAGAATGTAAAATCATAAAGTGCAGGCACTTCAAATATACCATTTTTAAAGTAGTGAGGATTCTCATAACCAAGTCCCCAATTCTCTTTCTTCTCTTTCTTCTCTTTAGGTTTGTTTAGATGAATGGTTTGTTCAGTTTGACCCAATGAGTATAACTTCCCTTCCAAAGCTTTTAATTTTGCAAGTAAAGATTTGTTTTCTTCGGAACGTGAAGAATACATTCTCGTAAGCTCTTTGAAATCAAACTCACTCATTCTCAATTTAGATTTTGTTTCAACAATCTCTTTAAGAATTATGGTCTTCTCTTTTGCGCTGGTGTTAATGTTTTTATGTAAAGTCTCAATCAATACTTTCTTCTCAGTAATATCCTCGCTAAGTTTCTGTATTGATTGGTTTTTGTCATTAATAACACCCTTTTCACGTTTAAGTTTAGACTCTAATTCTTGGAGTTTTGTCATCATGGCATGCATTTGATTTAAGAAATCTGATTTAGTTAAATCACATACCTCTTCGTTGTCCTCTTCATCGGAATCAGCTTCAGCTTCTATTTCCAGCTTTCCCATAAAGCATAAGTGTGTTGTCTCGTCCTTCTCTTCATTTTCATCTTCTTGGTCTGATTGATCTAGCCAGAACTCATCTTCTGCCATCAATGCCTTTCCAGCTTCCTGTTGCTTGGCTAGAAGCATTTTGTTCTTGTAGTAGTCGGAGTTCCGAACTTTGGGTCTTCGACAGTCTTTGAAAAAGTGTCCAAGTCTGCCACAGTTGTAGCACTTTGGAGGTTCTGGCTGATTAGTCTCTTCAGCTTTAAACCTTTTCTCTTCTGGCCTCCTTTCCTCTAACCTCTTTCCTTCAAATCTCTCCTTGTAAACATAGTTGCTTGGGCCAGATGAATACCTCTTACTGTTCGAGCTAGGCTTTTTGTAGAACTTCTTTTGAAAAGCCTTAGTCAACATAAGCATAGCCTGCTTTAGTTTTTCACAGTCGTCAGAGTCAGAGTTCGCTTCACTTTCAACCTCTTCTGATTCAGACACAATCATCATCATCTTCTTCTTCTTCTTCACAACAAGAGCAATTGAATCATCAACTGTCTTCTCAGACTGTCTCTTTTCATCCATGATCTCATCCACCTCTTCCTCATTCTGTTTGAGGGTTTCATAGACCTCGTGAAGTGGAATATCGTTCAGATCTTTTATTTGCTTCATCTGTCTTGTAAACCTTTTCCATTCAGGCTGAAAGATGCTTAGGAATTTGACATTTAGTTCTATTTGTGATTTATTGACCTTGTTCTTGCTTAACTCATTTAGCAAGGTCACAAATCTGTCATATGTTTCTGTTATAGATTCTCCAACTCTACCTTTGAACTCTTCATAGTTGTTGAGGTAGTTGGATATCTTGAGTTGGTTTCCAACTTTTGAACCAAGCATCATTTTCTCCAGTTGATCCCACATCTCTTTACCTGTAGCTTTGTAGCTGTCAATCTTCACATATATTTCATTAGTAATGCCTTGAAGAATGAAAGACTTTGCTAATCTATCAGCTCTTGCTCTCTTTAGGTCTTCACCATCTAGTTCATCAAACTTAAGTTGATATGGTATCTCCTCAGTACCAACCGTACGAGTCTTCATAACAGGTGGCATAACTCCTTCCTCTAAGGATTTCCTGATTAAATCACCCAAATCATGTCTTTCTATGAAGTCCATAAACCGATCTTTCCACTGTTCATACTCTCCCCTGAAGAGTACTGGTGGCTTTATGTCAGTTCCGATAGCTAGAGCTTCTCTTGATGTCATCCTTTCAGAAAGACTAAGTTGGGAACTGGCGCAAAAGCACAATTTACGCTAAGCAAGGCTGGCGCAAAAGAGACTTGCGCGAAAGACACTTTGCGCTAAAAGACACTGGCGCAAAAGTTACTTTGCGTTTAAAGTAGCTGGCGCAAAAAGGATTTTGCGCGAGGAATGGGTCGCGCGAACCAGAGACTTGCGCGAGAAGAAGGTCGTGCGAATTGGAAGTTTGCGCGAAGAACTGTTGGCACAAACCGGGGTCTTGAGGCCCAGTGTGTTGTTGCAATCGGAGTTGTGCTTTCGACCGGTATCCTACCTTGACCGGGGTCTTGTATGGACTAATGTGTTCCTGTGACCGGTGTCCTCTGACCGGAGTGGACCGGTGTGTACCTTTGACCGGTGTCGACCGGTGTCTTGAATTGCGCAAAAGGAGTTTTGCGCTAATAGAATGTGGCGCAAAAGAAGATTTTGCGCTATGTTCTTCTGGCGCAAGATCACAATGAATTGGCGCAAAACTTGCACTCTCGCGAGTTCATCCCTGCAACTTCGAAAAAAGACTTTGATCCACAAATAAACCTATCTAGACTTCGATTAGCAGTCCCAAATTTTGACAAAAAGACCACTAACCCTTCTAGAACAGATTACAAACTTTTAATCTAAAAAACAAACACTTTTTGAAGATTTGATCGATGGAACAGTGACGTTGAACTCGTGAACTGTTAGACACCAAAATCACAAAATTGGAATCGATTATAGTGCAGTACTGAAATTAAACTATACCAACACGATCTAGAACACTATTCGATCACGACCTGATCGATTTCAACACCAATAACACACTAAAACTCAAAAAAGATTTTAAAGATGAAGAACACAGTGTCGAGTTCTATAACTTGATTTGAATCTGGTTTTAAGCTCTGATACCAATTGTCGGTCCCTGTTTTAATCAAGTTCTTATCAAAACAAACAAACAATCACAAACATATATGATTCACCAACCTGTTTGATTACAAACCACATAATACAAGATTGATGTTTTTCTCTTTGAAGCTCTCTCTGTTTTTCTCTCTGATGAACAGTTTTCTTGAAGATTAGATTGTGAGATATTTTCTCTAACTTCTACCTATCAACTAACATAATATCTAATAATAATAATAATATCTAAAACTAAATATCCTAAAAGATAAATAATATCCTAAATATCTATTTATTAGATATTTTAGGAATAATGTAAAATACTATAATTAACATAATAATTAACTTTGACAATTATTACAAACTAACATTAGACTAATATTGAGAGTGACTTTTCAGCTTTAGCTTCAGATTCCAGTCTTCAGATTGGATGATCTTGAATCCAATAAATCTGTGATCTAACAACAACCAACCAACGATTTATCTAATTTTATACATACAACTTTAACAATACAAACATCTTTATCTACACAAGACTTAGGGGTCGTTTAACAAACGCTTACCGGTAAGCTCTTACCAAGTCACTTACCTTACCGGATGAACATTACAAGTACCAAGAATCTTACCCAGTAAGAACGATGGCAAGGGCCGAAAGTCTTACCCGGTAAGTGTGGGCGACAAGTCTTACCAGGTAAGCACTTACAAGGTATATTGTTGCATACAATGCCGTTTAAAAGAACTAGAATCTTACGCGATAAGGCAAGTGAAAGTGTTAATTTTTACCGGTAAGCACTTACTGGGTAAGCATTCGGGTAAACGGTCCCTTAATGGAAAATGAACCGAACAACCCCTAAGAAATTGTTATAACAAAACTGATTATTAAGGTTAAATATAAATAACCTATTTACTTTTAATTTTTATTATTTTGATGTAAAGTAACTATCTAGTTCTTATTTATATTTTTAAACGTTACAACAATTATCTTGAGATATTCACATCCAAACATCCCTATTATATGAACTAATGGTTGTATTTTCAATTTTTTTTCATTTATATATTCAATTCATAATCTTACAATCATATTATTTTTGCTTAATGTTGATCAAATTATATAATATAAATTCTTAACAACGAAGACATAATTAATATTTTTTTCTATCAAATTATTATTTTCTTGTTTTTTATTAGACAATTTATATTAAGCTACTTTAAATAAAACTATAACGATAGGTTAGTCATGTCAAAGTTGAGAAGTTTGATGGTTGAGTAGGATTTATATGAAAGTTATGGACATGATTAAAAGTTTTTTAGAACGTGTCTCAAAGAGACGTGAATTTATTTAGGGTTAGGAAAGCGATGACGACTGGGGAGGTTGAATATGACTTGTTGTATGATCATAATGGAGAAATTACAACTTTGATTTTTCCCTCTTAAAGCTTAGCAAATTCCCTCGAGAATGCGAAGGAATTGGTGTGTTTTGATGTAGAAATCCTAGCATAAGGGAAATGTGAAGGACCAAGTGTTCAATACTCATTTAAGGTACCAATCATACACAATTTATCTCTTTAAGAAACATGCATTGTTGAGCAAACTATAGAGATGGATGTTACAAACGTTGTAATGCAAAAAGGATGAGTTAATGGATGCATATGTGGCCTAGAATTGCATGGTTTGTGAGTTAGTCGAAATTAGACTTTTGTACCAAAAGCGACTTGTATGCAGAAGTTGTAGAGGGAATATGCATGCAGTGACTAGAAACTCACCGAGTGTACATACATGGGAAGCAACAAAGCAGATCACTTAGGAAGTCATCGATAGTGTAACACCCGTGATTTTGGAAACCCGTAACCCATACTACCGTAACCATATGGCCATCATAATGGAGATTTAGTAAGGTTTTACTTCCCTAGGGGGTTTCTCCCGAAATGGAGAAAAGGTGCTCATCTGGAAACTCATCAGTGATTGGCTTCGACTCTCCACCCAACACTAGCCGACTAAGGTGGTCAGCAACAAGATTCTCGGCTCCGCTCTTATCTCTTATCTCCAAGTTGAACTCTTGGAGTAAGAGAATCCACTTTATCAGTCGCGACTTTGCATCCTTCTTCTTGAGCAAGTACTTCAATGCAGCATGATCTGAAAAGACAATCACTTTAGTGCCTAGCAAATAAGATCTAAACTTTTCTAAAGCAAAAACAACCACTAGTAACTCTTTCTCGGTGGTCGAGTAGTTGCATTGTGCACTATCAAGTGATCGTGATGCATAGTAAATAACATGAGAGTTCTTACCATCTTTCTGTCCTAATACCCCCCCCCCCCCTAATCGCGTGATTGCTAGCATAACACATGATCTCAAATGGCAATTGCCAATTTGGAGGTTGGATGATGGGGGTGGAAGTAAGCATATCCTTTAATAAGTCAAAAGAACTCTTACATACCTCATTGAAGTCAAAGTCTACCTCTTTTTGTAGGAGCTCACAAAGGGGTCGGGTGATCTTCGAGAAATCTTTTATAAAACGCCGGTAGAAACCTGTGTGACCAAGAAAAGAACAGACATATCTAACACTCGAGGGGTAAGGTGTAACGACCCAGTTTCCAAATTAACCACAATAACGTGAAACCATCCAAATTTGATTCGAAAAAAATCGACTAAAATAATCTTCCCAGAATCACCTAAAATACAACAACGGAAAGAAATAACTCTAACCGCAATAATAAATTATAACCGGAGATTTAGATCCTTACCGATCTATGATCACCCAACTGATAACGGAATATAAACAACCCGATCAATATTAGCGAACCGGTAATTGACTCCACTCTCAACTACATTTTCCCAAGCTAGCAATCACAATATAAAATTCACCTAAAATGCATAATTTTAAAAACAAAATGAGGGTTAGACCATACGGTCTAGTGAGCACATCCTTGTCAGATAAATAATTCAGTAAAATCACTTTGACATAATGTCATAAATCATTTAGTCATAAAGTAGGCTCTCAGGCACTACAAATCAGTTATAAATAAATTGGCACTTAGGCACAACATCCCTCCCATGTAACTAACCACAACAGTCGCTTTTCAAAATAATGCACACTTCGATAAGACCGAAGTCAATGTCGACGGTGGCTCACTGCACGAAACATATCCGCGAGCATAAACACGCACACTCTGATAATACCGCGATCAATATCGGCAGTGGCTCACCACACGAAACATATTCGCGGGCCAAAAACATATATATATATATATATATATATATATATATATATATATAACCCCCCCTGCGCGGACCATTACAGTCTCACACGCACACGAGCTTCTGTTGTGAAAGTCCCTTTATCCCAAAAAAATTATTATAAAGCCACATGTGTTAATAATAAACATGTTATAAAAATCGTATCACAGTTAACGATAATAATTTAAACATACCAATCTGGTATAACATCGAAATAATAACCATTTGATAACATATGCATTTCAATTCGAAAATGGTTAAATGAAAACTCACCTCGGATCAAAGTATTTCATCCCAAGCTTTAACCGTTAATATATTCAAGTGATCCTTATCTCTATTAATCTACACGAAGCTTCCATGAAAACTCTTTGTTTTCTCTAATCACACACATAAAGTTGCATATGAAGTTGGTGGTGTAAATGAAAAGGATAAGAACCCACCTCTTTTATAACCAATATTTTCATAAATGGTCCTTTATAAATCAATAAATTACAAAAAAAACCCTAAACTTTTTTTATTGCCAAACATCACATTTTTGGGTTATTACATAAGGCAAGGATTTTATGACATCGACCTTTGCCTTGTCAACCTCTATACCCCTTTCCGATACAACATGACCTAATACAATGCCTTGATTTACCATTAAGTGACATTTCTCATAATTTAAAACCAAATTAGTTTCAATGCACCTTTTCAAAATTTTAGTCAAGTTATCTAGGCATGAGGTAAACGAATCACCATAGACTGTGAAGTCATCCATAAAGACTTCGATGATGTTCTCAACATAATCAGAAAAAATGCTTACCATACATCTTTGGAAGGTCGTCGGTGCGTTACATAGACCGAAAGGCATCCTCCGGTATGCAAATGTACCAAAGGGGAATGTAAACGTGGTCTTCTCTTGGTCCTCTCTCGCCACCGGTATTTGATGAAAACCTGAATAACCATCCAGAAAACAATTGTGAGTACAACCTGCTAATCTTTCTAACATTTGATCTATAAATGGAAGCGGAAAATTATCTTTTCTAGTTAATGAATTAAGCTTACGATAGTCAATACATACCCACCACCCGTTTTGAACACGGGTGGGCACCAACTCACCTTCAGCATTCTCTACCATAGTAATGCCGGTTTTCTTGAATACTACCTGTATGGGGCTCACCCACTTGCTGTCAGAGATTGGGTAGATCATATCGGCATCTAAAAGTTTCAATATCTCCTTCTTTACCACTTCCATCATTGGTGGGTTCAACCTCCATTGTACCTCTCGGAAAGGCTTGTACTCATCTTCTAGTAGGATCTTGTGCTGACATAGTAAGGGACTAAGACCCTTGATGTCGGCGATGGTCCATCCTATTGCCCTCTTGTGATCTTTCAAAACTCCAACAAGCTCCTCTTCTTCCTTGGGTGATAAGGTAGAGGATATGATCACGGGAAGGGTCTCCTCAGCTCCCAAGTATGCATACTTTAGGTGATCCGACAACGACTTCAATTCTAGCTCGGGTGCTTGTTCAACAGAAGGTAGAAGTCTCGTGTGAGATAAAGGCAAATCTATTTTAGAAACTTCATACCTGGGCTTTGGTGCTCGTCCTTTTTCCATCCAAGACACCAATTCTACAAATTCATCATCAAGCTTGAGCAAGCTTTTTTAAACTTCCATTTGTCAAATCCTTGTCTAAAATCACTTTTAACACATCATCATTAGATAAATCAAACATAGTTTCAGATAAAGACTCTATAATATCAACAAAGCATAATGAAGACACATCGCTCAGATATCGCATGGCATCATATATATTGAACTTAATTATCTCGCCATCGAATTCCATAGTCAAATTACCATCATGAATATCTTGGTCGTAGAGGTTTTCAAGAATGGTCTACTAGCTAGCAAAATCATACCGGCCATGGAGGTATTATTCTCCTCCATATCTATAACATAAAAATCTGCCGGAAAGACCAGTTCATTCACTTGAACAAGTATATATCCTCTAACACCCCTTTTGGGTAGACGGTCAATCTATCCGCTAATTGGATTACCACACCGGTTGGCTTTAAGGAGCCTACATCCAAAGATGAGTAGATGGTATATGGCATAACATTAATTGATGCCCCCAAATCCAACATGGCTTGATTGACCGAGACATTGCCTACGTTACATGGTATGGTAAACATGCCTGGGTCGTTACACTTTGGTGGTAACCGCTTTTGTAAAACAGTGGATACATTTTAACTCATACTTATCTTCTCATTCCCTTTTAACTTCCTTTTATTAGTACAAAGTTCTTTTAGAAACTTAGCATAACTAGGAACTTATTTAATTGCATCTAATAAAGGAATGTTTACCTGAACTTTGCGAAACATGTCTAGTATCTCTTTCTCTTCACTTTCCTGCTTAGTCTTCTTGAATCGGCTTGGGAATGGCGGTGCTTGAACTATCACTTCAGTTGTCTTCTTCTTTGTCTCCTCATCTTTGACATCCTTTTCACCCGAACTAGAGGCCTTGACCTCTAATTCCTCCTCTTCATCATGAATCTTGTCTTTCTTCTTCTTGTTGTTGACACTATCTTTAACCTCTTTTCCACTCCTCAAAGTGATGCCATTCACGTTGGCCTTCAGATTGGTCTCCGTTTGGGAAGGCAATTTGCTTATGTTCACCAATTGGCCAACAGTGGCTTGAAGGTCTTGAATACTCACTTGTGTATTCTGAGACTCCTGTTGAAGTTTAGCCATGTTAGTAGCTAAAGACTTCACTATATCCTCAAGAGACATACCTGAGCCACTAGGAGCTTGAGGTGGCATTTGATGCTGCTGTTGGGCACCCGGTTGAAATGGTGCCTTCGGTTGGAATTGTTGCTGAGATGGTTGTTGGAAACCAGGTGGTGCTTGGAACTGTTGAGCTTGCTGAAATGGAGCCTTTTGCTGAAACTGTTGACCTTGACCTTGTCCTTGCCTTGGGGCATAGCTTAGATTCAGATGTTGCCTCCAACCGGTATTGTATGTGCTCGATAAGGGATCAGGATCCCGGTTGTGTGAGTGCTGGAAATTGCCACCACCTATGGCGTTCGCTTGCTCTTCTTCTTCATAGAGAGTGGGGCACGCATCGGTTGGATGTGCTACCGATGAGCAAAATCCACATGCCTTAACTTGAGGCACATTTCCCATAGCAAGCTGCTTGACAAGGTTAGTCAAATCAGTAATTTTAGTTTCTAAAGACTTTATATGTATCTTACTAGCGCCTCGACCAATTTTGCTCCGAGCTCCAAATTGCTTGAGTTTTCCGCCATGGTGTCTATTAGAGTCTTAGCTTGAGCTGGCGTCTTATTCACTATCGCTCCCCCGCTCGCGACATCCATCATCTTCCTCTCCATCGGTAGCAAACCTTCATAAAAATACTGGATTAGTAATTGTTCAAAAATACCGTGTTGAGGGCAACTTACACATAGGCGCTTGAAGCGCTCCCAATATTCGTAGAATGACTCCATGTCCTTCTGTTTGATCCCGCATATATCCCTCCTTAGCCCGGTGGCTTTGGATGCGGGGAAGAACTTGTCGAGGAATGCACACGCCATCTGTGGCCATATAGTGATAGACCCCGGTGGTAAGTAGAAAGGCCACTCCCTAGTCGCGTCAACTAGGGAGAACGGGAATGCCTTTAGCTTTAGATTCTTAACAGTCGTGCCTTGCGGCTTCATTCCTAAGCATACCATGTAGAACTCGGTCATATGCTTGTACGGATCTTCATTAGCTAAACCATGGAAACGAGGAAGTAAGTGAATTAAACCAGTTTTGAGTTCGACACTTACCTCTTCGGCCGGATATGTGATGTAGAGGGGTTGCTCGTCGACATTTGGTGCTACCCATTCCCTCAAAGTGCGCTCGGGATTCGCCATTCCTCTTATTATTCTTCTTCGGTCTCGGTGACCGGCTCCTCTTCCTCGAAATGGGGCTTTTCTTCTTCAAAATGCACTGCCTCCTCATCGCTTTCTAAATCAGTAGACAACTCAATGTCTTTCCAAATGTTAACCACCAGTGAAGAAGTCGAATCGCTTTGCTTCTTTCGAAGCTTAGCTTGTTTCCTTAACTTCTTAGCAGTTTTCGCGATCTCGAGATCTATAGGTAGAGGTGAACCTGCACGAAAATATCTTGGCATAAACAGTTAAATCTTGCCGAGTCCCTGGTAACGGCGCCAAAAAATTGACAGGTGTCGAGTCCGGCAAATAATAAAATTTTTAATTAAAGCCTATTACCGCTAAACCACAACAAATTGTGACAATGGTAAGTAGGATCGTCTCATCAGGGACTCGGTGTTAACCATAAATCCAAGACGAATTCACGTACAAATTCATCGAGAACGTTATATAAAAGGGGGTGTGGATGATTAATAAATAATCTAAGCATACGAAAATAATTGAGAACTTTGAACAATAATAAAAGAGACTAGCAATGAGCATCAATTGACTAATTATTTGGATTACATATCATCGACTCATTCAAACCATTTTTTCTCAAAAGAAGTCAAATTGGCTAAAACATCAACATGCGTTGATGCCCCGTTCATGTAAGAGCATGACTAGACTTGAACACTCATCTCTAATTAGCTAATCGAACCTAGTCACAAACTTAGAATTTTATTGCCAATCGCATTAATATTAAACGAACACCAAGACCAACCAACAATCGAACGCCGATTGTTTAAGTTAGATTATGCAATTTTACAACATCAACAATTAACACAAATGCCCATTGTGTGTTGTGTGCTACTTTGATAAACCAAAAAACAATTACGGATTTTCCAGTTCATCTAGCAATTCGAAACCGAATCAAATAAATTAAGGTATCCTACTCAAAATACCCAACTCAAAACGATAAACATTAAACTCTAAAATTGCATAAATAACTTTAAATGATGTAATCGATCAATGTAGTCTCCATAAATCCAAATTCAAAATCAATCACATACCCATTGCTAGAATTTAAAATTTTAGCTACTTGTATCTAGAATTATAAAAACTTACAACTGATTGAAATGTAGAATTCGAAGAAGAACCCTAGAAAAATCTCCAAAATCGTTCCCCCAAATTTGGAAAATCGATCCCTGTGTTGTGTTCTTTTTTAAAATCGATCAATACTCCAAAAAATTGTCTCCCTTTAATAGTTAACGGACCCCCTTTTAAACTCCCGAAGTAAAACGCTCGAAAAGGAGCCGACAACCCACGTTCTGGTTGCTCGCGGGAAGGGGCATAGTTTCGGCCGCTTAAAAAACTCGCCTGAGTCTTGATTTTGGACATCAAACAGTGGCCGATGCGGGTAAGGGAGCGACTTGGGCCGCGCAAAAACTCGCGCGGGTCTTGGCTTCATCGACCAACAGTGTCTCAGGCGGATTGAGGCACGACTATACACGCCTGAAAGTCGCGACGATGTGCACAAAAGTGATGAGGCGCTGGAGGCTGCTGCTGTTTAGGCGAATTGGGCCGTGATGTGGGCTGAACTGTTTCTTCATTAGCCCGCTAACAAAAAAACCCAACAAAAAAGTTTAAACTCTATTTTTTTTTCTTTTCAAAACCATCCACGGTGAGACTAAAGAAAACTTTTATAATTAGTTTTTTTCTTTTTTTTTCACTTTAATTTAAAAACAAACGATAAAATATAAACTCAAATTATAAAGGGGTACTTTAAGTATCCAATTGACACTAATTGTAGGGTAATTTTGACGTAAAAATGTGTAAAATCGGTAATTATCAACCTACTAGTTACATGTGTATACTTGGACTACTTTGATGTGACAACCGTTGGAGTAGCGAATAAGTTTCTAAGTGGGTAGTCGTTAGAAGAGGTTGATGATTTTAACATGCATCACTTGGAGTGATAATAAGCATGATGATTGTGTTAAGTGGACCGTTTCAGGTCGGAACTATTAGTTGGATTAGAACCATAGACTTATGGAATCAACATTATTCTAGAAGAAATTGTAAGGTGAACTGATGAAATCCTCGATTATTGCCTTAAGATGTTTGAGCATCCAGATGACGATAATGTGACTGGGAAATTGAGAAGCGTAGTTTCGAGACGTTTTGTGCCGATCAAATTCATGCACGAAATTTATTTCTAAAATAAACTGCATCAATTATTTCTCATGTCTCCAAATTATCATGTGGAATTATATTATGAAATCTTTGAGAAATGTTTAGCACACACAAGATTTTAAACCATGATTTTTAACATGCATAAAAATATTTTATTGCATGTGGTTGCAAACTTTGTTGAGACTTTCTTTATTCTCGTTGTTGTCCAACACTATTTTTGGATATTGTGATGTCCGTATGTTGATGTTGTTTAGGGTCTTGGACAAGTAACTGCGATTTATGACTTTAACATTGGATCTCCTCCACATATGTTAAGGTTTTGAATGAAGGGGTTATTTTTATGTTTTGGTGTCTGAGTTTTATTGAGAATTTTATTCCATGTGATTTTGTGGATTTAATGCGGTGACTTTAATGGTGTTCAGTTGTATTGTTTTCCTTTGAGTTTTGTGCGAGCAATTTGGTTACATATAGTATGCATACATACTCTATTTGGAATTTCAGTCATGGTGCTTTAGCCAACATTTTAGAATGATGAGAGCATATTGTTATTTGGCTTTGAACTTGAGACCGCCATAAATTATTTCATGTTTTTAACCAAAGCGCATGCACATATCACTTTACTAGTTTTGTGAAATAAACTGACGCATGCAAGTTTGTTGTGGAATCTCATTCTGTGTCGTGTTGTGGCTAAAAGAGAGAAAACTTTGGGAGTTTGATATCATGTAAATTCTGTTTTAAGTTTTCTGCAAACATTTTGTTGTACTCTGTTTAGAGCACGAATTAATTTACATCCATAGCGTGAGTAATCGTATATTGGGACTGAGATGATCCGTATTCATGTTTCATTTTGTGCATCTTCATCTACTGTTGTTTTTGTTGTTGGTCAACAAAGATGCATTATAATTGATTGATTTTACGTGTGTGACAATTGCGGCCACTTCAAACGATTTCCAAGTTGTGCTAAAGAATTTGTGCGTGTGTAAAATCGATTATAAAGATTTTATGTTTGGCAAATATTTAAAAATAATAAATTGTCATGTTTATTGAGTCTTGTAGTTGAAAAAAAAACATGAACTCATTAGAGTCATAGTTTTAAACCCTCTTTGTGAAAGGACTTCCTTCTTGGATTCAAAAAATGTGGGAATAAAGAGTATTAACAAAAAATAGTCCATCTTTCCTTGATGCGGCAATAAATAGTCCTCACTTTCCTGAAAGCTTACTAAGATGCGATGCCTCTAAGGACTAGAGACGTCCTTGAGAATTGAAGCGTCAGATGATATATATGACTTGTGGTCAATTTTGAATTTTGGATTTCAGTTTTATGAACCGGTTCACGCATGAATAATCGAGGTATTAAATTTATGTATTCTCCAATTATTTAAGTACCGATCTTTCTGTTTCGGTAAATCTTCGGGTTAAAGCATTGTGTGGTTGCTTGCATATGGTTGGATATGAATTAATGGGTTGATTGTTCGACATCATGTATGAAGTGGAGGTGTGCCATCCGGGTAAGTCTTCAAGAATAAAGAAAATATTGTGGTTCGTTTGTTAGAGATGTAAGATTGGAATTTTAGTGTCCTTAATTATAGAGAGAAAAATTTTCTCCATCACATAATTAAAGGTAGAATGAGAAAGTAAACATTTAACTTTGAAAGTGGATACTTATTTAGTAACAAACTAAATAGTAATATAGACACTTAGTTTAGAAAATAATGAGTAATAAGCATTCAAAAAAATGTTTAACTATCTAATTATGCAATCCTCATGACAATCAATAGGTGTGAGAGAAATACAATGATTGATATAATTACAAAAATTTAAAGTTTATTATTAGGGAAATTGACCGAAATGGGCCAAACACGGGGATGGATTGGCCTCCTAGCCATCCATCTCCCCGTTTTACCCAAATGTCCTAAAGGACGCCAATGGAGCCCAGGGACGCAATGCGCCCTAGGGCACAATTTGCGCCAAGACGCAATTTGCGTCCGACACAAATTGTGCCCTAGGGCGCATTGCGTCCCTGGGTGCTTTTATACTGGAAGGCGACCGACACACTTCCTCCACCTACCATTTTTAATTACTCGATCGAAGGAACGTGTCGGAGCTTTCGTTTTCCAGTCCCCACCACCGACGATTTCTGCATTTTTTTAATCGATTTGGGACCACAAATGACTGAGGTTAGTGACTTCTCCTCTAACTCTTCTACCGTTTTTTAATCGATTTTTTGTATATTTTTGTTGATAATCTGTTGTATATTGGTTGGATGATAATTTTTTGTTGTATATTTTTGTTGATAATTTGTTTTGTTATTTTCTAGGAAAAATATATCAATTTTCTGTTTTGAAAATATACAATTGTTATATTATTTTTGTTGTATATTTTGTTTGTTGTTATATTATCTAAGATTTCAAAACAGAAAATATGTATTTAGAGAAAAAAAGAAAGTTAATATAAAAAAGTTGTTAACTGAAAATATTAATTATACAAAAAATTGTCATCCAAAAAATTTCTGTTTTGACAATTTTTGATATTTTAGAAAGTGATATTTTAGGTCCCTTAACTTTAGAAAGTGACACTTTAGGTCCCTTAACTTTAGAAAGTGACACTTTAGGTCCTTTACTTTAGAATTTTACACTTTAGGTCCCTTTACTTTAGAATTTTACACTTTAGGTCCCTTAACTTTAGAAAGTGACACTTTAGGTCCCTCTACTTTAGAAACTGACACTTTAGGTCCCTCTACTTTAGAAACTGTCACTTTAGGTCTTTTTACTTTTGAATTTTACCCTTTAGGTCCCTTAACTTGAGAAATTTACACTTTAGGTCCCTTAACTTTTAAAACTGACACTTTTGGTCCTTTAACTTTAGAAACTGACACTTTAGGTCACTTAACTTTAGAAACTGATACTTTAGGTCCCTTTACATAAGAAACTAACACTTTAGGTCCCTTTACATAAGTATTATATCATTACTATGCAGGGAAGAAATTTCTACACTGCAAAGTTGAACCTGAAGAGTAAGATGACGATGGTGGAGCTGATTCGCCAGAAATTAAACCTCACACGATTAGCACTATTCAGGGAGACATGTTTCGGTCATTGGTTGGAGTTGACCGATACATCTGCCGACCCTATCTTGGTACATATATTTTTACAGACCCAGGTATTCCCGCAAAATATACGGGATGATGAGATGTTATTCGAGGTTGGTGGCCACGCTCTTCGGTTCGGCCGTGAGGAGTTCTGTCTCATCACAACACTTCGTTTCAGACCGGACCCAAAGATGCATAAGAATAGGCCCAATGGTTTTGTTAGACGGGTGTTCCCACGAGGCACGATAACGGTGCGGAACATCCAGAATGTATTCAATCAGATCGGCACTGATGACGAGGGGCGAGAGCATATCGATGACGATTATGCCGTCCGTATTTGTCTCATGATGATGGTTGAGATGTTGTTTCTCGGTCATCAGTTGTCCTAGCATCTTCCCGATCATCTACTTCGGGCCATTGATGATTTGAGCGTCTTTAATCGGTTTCCCTGGGGATCCTATATCTGGGCGCACACCTACAAGCAGATGAATGCAACGATCCGGAAACGATCGGGGCATGGATATAGGATGTCGTTATCTGGTTTTTTATATGCATTCAAGGTTAGTAAGTTGATATCAAATTAATACTTTTACAATCTACATGGATTCCCTATTTCTACAAAATATTTACTACTATCTTGGTATTCTAATTCACAGATATGGATTTTAGAGACATTTCCCATAGCCATCACGTATTATATATTGACCACCAGGCGGCCACGTGCGGTTCATTGGGATAGGTCGCTCTCCTGGATGTATCGATGGTAAGTTACATTGACTACAACGAAAAAAATTGTAATAGATGAGGCCCTCATGTGGATTTCTAACATGATTATTTTTCAATATATTAGGACGAGCGACTCCCACGTGAGAGGCTTGTTCCTACGTCGTGGGAGGAGAGTCAGGAATGGTATATCCAGAGCCATCGTTGGTTTAGTAGTTCGGAGGGGCATCGACCGTCGAAGAGGTCGAGAGTTATGCAGGCTGTTGACGAGGGTGAGAAGTCATTCTAAGTTATCCGATATTTATAATTTTTTTATAAAGAGAAGTCGTTCTAGATTATCTGATATTTATAATAATGTTGTTAATTGTTTGTATAGATATAGTTTCGAGTCTGAGGGAGACGACCAGCCTGATCATGACATCCCCCCCCCCCCCCGTCCCATGCATGCGTCAGCAAGGCACATGATGCCACCTCTTAGGAGGAGCCACCATTTCATGCTGGGTATATTCCATCCTTTCACCATGAGCATAGTCCAGCAGGCCACTATCAGCATAGTCCGCATTTTGACCCCTATGCTGACCGGTGGGCTGAGTTTACGAGGTGGAAGGATGATTTCTATGACTATCGGACTTCTCATCGCACTGAGCATGAAGATCTTGAGAGACGCCTTGCCGAGAAATGGGCATCTGAACGCTCAGAGCGTGAAGCTATTGAGAGACGCCTTGCTGAGGTGGAGAGGCTTACTAGCCAGTTTAGCTCTTTTCAGCTAAGTGTTTAACTTAATTTATTGGACATGGTTTTAATTGTTATCTTTTGGAGCTTTATATGGTTTATTATGCTTGATGACAGACTCCAGCCCAGCAGCAGGGTGGACAGCCCTCCCAGCCTGCCGACACGCAGCACGGGTTCGGATCTTCGATCTTCGATCTTCGGAGGCCCATCCCATACACGGATAATGTTAGTCACTTCAATCTTTATATGGTATCATTATTTGTTTTCAATAAGACATAAAAACAATGACTTAGATTAATGTGCAAAGTTCATCAGCCTTCTTTGATGACTTATTCGGACCTTCGTCGTTCGTTACACCGACCTACCACATGGCACATGTAAGTTATTTAATTTGGTGGGTAATTTGATTTTTACATTCAGAATAGAAACTGAATAACCTCAATCTTATTTTACAGGGCACAGGGGTATCATTCCCGGGGTTTAGCGGTCAGTCCACTGGCGGCTCTCCGTTTTTTACACAGGGCCAGTATACGCAACTTGTAAGTTAGGAGATTCGTTTGTTACATTTGATATTTATTTGTTAGAACAAACTTGTGAGGACCTAACTTATTTTGCAGGGCACATTCAGGTCGTTGCTCCATGAGACTGGACCGACTACGGTGGGTTCAGGTTTGTCGGGGTTTGTTGGGGCGTTGTTCCAGGATACGCCACAGGCGAGTACATCCGTCGGCCTATCGACCTCGACGTACGTCCGGCCTCGGGTGTCCCAGGACATTCAGGTTGCACCGCCGGCGGATGTTACCCAAAGGCCGATGCGGCAGAAAACTCTTGGGAAACAATTGCTTCCTCCTTTCATCCCTTTGCCTCCTACTACAGACCCACCTGTCCAGCGCCGCGTATCGAAGATGCCTGTTGGTCGTAATACCGCTGCTACTTCCATTGCTACTACTGCTGCTACTGTCGTTGCCACCACCAGTTCTGATACGACCTCTTACACTTCATCCGCTATTTCCGCAAAATGGCATAAGAATGAATTGTCGGATTATTATCTTAGGTGCATACCCACCCATCCTGTGGGTAGGGACTGGTGAGACTTGTTACTCGGTTTGCAGGGCTCGGGGTGGCTCGAATATGATGTTAGTATAAAACGTCATTTCAGTTTCTCTATCACAATGTCTATTTATATCTCTAACGTTTTTTTAAATAGCACATCGACGGATGGGTTCGGTTCATCCGTGAGTGGCGTCCACCCAATGCAGGGTGGACGGTGATGACGTCCGAGTTCATGCATTACCTGGTCGCTGGTGGTGGCGCGAGTTCCGTCTACGAAATGGCGAAGGGTCCGACTGGTGTACCATGGTGGTCTGTTCAGCATGTATGAATTTCACTTTAAAT
This sequence comes from Arctium lappa, assembly GCA_023525745.1. NCBI lineage: Eukaryota > Viridiplantae > Streptophyta > Magnoliopsida > Asterales > Asteraceae > Arctium > Arctium lappa. Next base: position 164,055,539 of record CM042047.1, read on the forward strand.
ATACTTGTTATTTCTAACCCTGTATAGTTTAATGTTATTTACTGTTGGTTTGTTTTTGAACAAATATTTCAGGTGTTCATTCCGATTTGCATAGACTAGAAGCATTGGGTGGTTGGCGACCTCAACCTAGACCTCATGGAGATGACCGTATATGATAGCTTTAGGAGCAATTCATATGCGGACAACTTTATAAGAATGATGACCACGTTCATCGACCGTCTACATGAATTTCTTACCGTAGCTGGGTGCCCATCACTTGCAGAGCACAACCACGAGTTCACTTGGGTACACACAGATGAGGTACCGCAGCAGCAGGGTTCATTAGGCGATTGTGGTCCTTTGACATGTATGTTCCTGACACATTTGGCGAACAACGAGGTCCCAACACCAATGGAGGATGAGTCGGCACGAGCGCTAGCCTGGAGGGTTCGGATGACGGATGTCTTTTGGTCCATGATACAGACAGATCGACTTGCATGATTCCTTTTAGTAGCTTGTATATTTAGCTTGGTATATACAATTTTTTTAAAGTTTAATGTAAAATGTAGCTTCGAGACAATTTATTTATTAAAAATTCAGTCTTTTAGTTTAATTAAAACATCATTTAATTAAAATGCACGTATTTAATAACATTGAACGGATACAGGTAATATGAACTAAACAACCAACCATATGGTCATTTAAATGTCAAAGTACGGCTACACGACACTTTGGTTTTCTGAATTCCCCACCGACTTCTTATATGCTCTGGTGATACGATTTTGGTAGTGACCACCTCCACTTTCTCCCTGTACACTTCAATGACGGTATGGCCGTTAATATACTGACGTATAAGGGCTACATCTTCATCGGTATCCATAGGTTCCAATCTAGTCAATAAGTCTGTATTCGGACGTTTAAAATACAACTTATAATATTTCGTTTCATCGTAACCTAGCTCTTTCATGATCTGGTAAAGCAGTCGCATGGAAAGATCGTCGACATCTAACATGTCAACATAGACTTCTAGATCACGAAAGTACTGCCTTCTAGGTGGATCCGTGAAGTACCCTTGATGGTAGAGTTTCATGCTGAACATTTGTGGATACTCAGCTGTTCAAGATAGGGGTTAACAAGGTTACCCTTACACAATATTCAACGCAAGTAAAACCCAAAAAAAATATAAACGCTAACCATATAACTCGGTGGTACCGGCTGGAAGCGATTGAGATAAACATCTGAAATTCCATACATGAAGATTTGGGGATGCCATGTAACTTTGTTTTGTTTGGTTTAGGACTCCCCATCGTTCTGTATTTATAGCCAAAGGTAGTGCACAAAAAACAGGGGGGCGCAATTGCGTACATATAAAAAGCTTCAAGATTCGCCTAAAAAGTTTCAGGGGTGCGCAATTGCGTACCTGTTTTGTTTGGTAGCAAAATAGTCACAGACACTTGTTTTGAAGTAGTTTAAACATATAAATGCATCAAACCATAGAAAGTACATCTATCAACTAGCAACGAAGAAAACCAAAATACAAACCCAACAACACAAGCACCACAAAACAAAGTGAAAGAAAGTACGGGTACAAACTAGCAACATGGAAAATCCCGAAACGCTAACACCATCTAAGGATAAAGTGTTTTACATTGATCAATCCAATTTTGTTTATGGGTAACCTGTGCTTGCATTACTATAAAATCTTGCATAATCTTGTTTACTTGAACATTGTCATGGCGAATACGGTCTTCTTTCTCTTTTATCTCCCTCTTCAACCTTCTTATCTTCTCCTTGTCCGCGTCGATCCTTCTCAAGGGGCCATCCTTCTTGGCCATCATTTCCTTCCACTCTTCGGTTAGTTGTTCGATCTCCGCTTCACTTTTCTCTATCGCCTTTTTTAGTCTAGAGGGCATTATTTGTGAAGAAGGTGGGTTTGAGGATGATGCATTTCCAGCCATGTCAAAGAGGAGACTATTATTCTATGAATGGTGTATGTATGGTGTGAACTATAACATTGGTATAACCCAGGTATTTATAGCCAAATTCTAAGTACAAATACTAACTAGGGTTAATCTGGGCTTGCCACGTGCCCTAGGGACGCAATGGCGCCCTAGGGCGCAATTTACACCAAGACGCAATTTGCGCACATAGGTTTTGCTGGGGAATCTTGCAGAAGAATCATTTCAGGCTTTTCAGGGGAATCCTGGCAGGCTTTGCAGGGGATTAGTGGTGCGCAATTGCGCCCATACGCAATTGCGCACGACCCTATCTTCTCATCGACTATAAGTAGATTCTATGGTGAAGTAGTAATTCACAACTTGCTATCTATCCTTTCTGCCCTCCACACCGTTTACAACCATTCTCTACATTTTCATAACTTAATGGCTGGAGATTCATGCGGTAGGGGCAAAAGGTCAGCGAATGGGGCTGGCACTTCACGCTCCGTCGACATCGAACAATTAAATGATGGAGCTTCAAGGATTGACAGGAATGCACCAGAGACAACGGAGGAGTGGGCGCAGTTTGGGATAACTGCTTACGATGTACCGATCACGCCTCAAGAATGGGAGTAGTTTAACAATGCACGAGAGACATACTACACTGCTCATGGGGGAAAATCCCCACCTACGTATCAATCTAACCAGGGGCCTGGTCTACCAATGTCTCAGGTACTGCCTGACAGGTTGAAAAGGTCATGTAATGAGACAAATGCGGAGATACGAAGTCTAGGCAGAACGTGGCTACAAAGCATGGAACTTCAGAAGGAGAAAGAGGCAATTATTGCGGAGTAGAAGGAGTTCCTAGAGATGATGAAACGCGATGTTAGGGAGAAGCAAAAGGAGATTAGAAAGTTAGAAGATGAACTGGTAGACATCAAAGAAAACTACACCGACATGGAGGAGCAGATGAAGGCAGAGGTTGGTTGGATCAGGAGGATCCGGGACATCTACCCGTAGTAGGTTTCTCAAAAGGTGGTTGTTGTATGGATGCACTTCATCTGTTTTATTTGGTTTCAATAAAATATTGGTTTAATGCTTTAATGTTTACTTTAGTTTAGTAAATAACACATGACAACTTAATAAGCACGATAAGGTAAATAAAATCAACACTAAACATAAAAACAATATCACTTAGAATACAAGACGTAGTCGTTACAATCAAGTGAATTCAATCTTAGAGAGCAATAATAATATTTATAAAAAGTTTATTACATACATGGTTTACTCGTTTAGATCAACGTTTAAATCAAAAGTACCATGTCTAAAACTTTCATAATTCTCTTCGGTTGATACTGGTTGAGTTTGTCGACTACCGGATACCCTTTGACCGCTCACATTTACCGGTGCAGGAGATGGACAGTTTGCTCGAGTGTGTTCTGGTTGTCCATACCGAGAACATTTTCTCTGGATGGGATCCTCACCCTGAGATGGGATACGGTCATGGTTACTCGGTCGACCAGCCCGTCTTATTACGACAGGTGGTCTAACGGTCATAAACGGGTGGTCTAGAACAACCCATGTTTCCCCTGGACCGACTGGATGTATGACCTCTGCGTAAGTTTGTCGGAAATTATCCGACGCGTAGTAACCAATCGCCAGATAGGAGACATCTGTACACCGTTGATTTCTTGCGACGGCGATTGCATGGCCGCATGGTATTTTTGAGAGCTGTCATTTCCTGCACGAGCAAAGTCGATTATTGAAGTCAACTTCTGCGTCCCTAAACCCATCACGGACTTCCCAGTAACCTCGACCAATCTCATGTACAGTCCACGTTGTGAACTTGTGAATTCTCTTTTCAATTTTGGCCTCCGCCCAAGGCGTGAGACGATTCACCATTTCCTCTGAGATAACACAAATTTGTTACGTTAGTATTGCAAAAATAAAAACATAAAATTCAAACAGTCATAAATCCAAGGATGATAACCTCCATTTCTCCGACGAATCGGATACCATTCTTGCTGAAAACATCGGAAAAAATCCATAAGGCCCACAATAGGCAGTCTTCGTGCAAAACGAGACAATGCATTCACCGACTCGGCACTCTTCGATGTCATAATGTTGTAACGCATTCCTGGGAAATGGGTCCTTGACCATTTCTCTGGTCCAACCTGGTCCATAAGCGGAGCTCCAAGAGGTAAAGCAGCTCGTAGACCCGCCATGTTCAGTTCAAACTCCTCCATCGTATATGCTTTACACGTCCTCTAAAATAAATTCTTCTTGTATCTGACCCTGTTGTCCCTGGTTTTTACGTTCATCATTAGATGGCGACAACAAAGTGCATGATGGGTGCCCGGGTACACTGTATTAATTGCTTGGTGAATTGAAGCATCCCTGTCGGATACAAAATCCAACCTCTTGGGTTCCCCGATACAACGCTTCAGCATGGTTAAGAACCAAGTCCACACATCCCCACTCTCAGACCTACCAACTCCGAAAGCGATGGGCACAATATGGTTATTTGCGTCCATAACAACGGCTAAGAACATTGTGCCCAATTAAGTACCCTTCAAATGAGCAACATCGATGATAATGACCGGACGCAGGTGTGTGGTAAACGACCGAATCTGGATATTTAAGGCATTTTCATATTATAACATTATTCAATATAGCAGTTCAATAAACCATATAGTGACGCGAAAGTTACTAAAATAACAATGTACCGTGCAACTGAGGGCAGCGAAACACATCTCAAAACGTCCTCGAGCGTCTGTCCTTATTGAGGTAACGGTACCAGGGTTCCGGAGCTCCAGATTATAGAGAAAGCAGGGGAGTCAGGTAAACGATTCTTCAGGGGTACCACACACCATCGTCAGTGCATAAGCTTTTGCGTGCCAGGCTTGCCAGTAAGAAATATCTATTTTCAAATCTGATCTTACGTCGTTGACAATGTCGGATCCACGGTATGTCCTGCTGGTATCCTTCACTTTAGGGTAAATAAAATTACCCAATACTCTACTGTTTTCTTGATGGTGGTTGGGATGAAGTTGCGTCCTCGAGCAAGTGTGTACGTCATCCAATATACGAACATGAAACATATTGGTATTTTCAACAGAGGTCGCATAGATACGCCGAGAACATCCGACTTGCCTACATCTGGCATCGTATCTGGTTTTGTTTGACCGGTGAACTCCAAACTCAAAACCCTCTTCAAGAAACTTCAAACCGAGAGCGAGTGTAAGATCGTTTTTCGTCGGGAATACTTGACCCAAACTTACTCTTCCACTACGATTATAACGTGGTGGTAGGTTGGGTGTGATGACTGGGGCCGCTGATGGAAGTGGAGGGGGCATATCAAAGAAATCATTTATCCCACCGTATGATTTGATAGGACTACTTTCTGGTTCATCGTCGTCTTCATCAGTATCAACATCAGATAAACCCAAGTGGTAAACATGAGACTCCTCATCATGTCTATAAACTTTGTCGTTGTCATCTTCTTCCTGTTCTTCTTCTTCTCCTTCTTCTTGTTGTGTTTCAGGAACAACATCTGGGGTATCATCAGATTCATCCACACCGCCTCCGGTGTTCGAAGTATCACCAAGATCGCTTCCACCGGACATCGATGAATCGACAAACACACAGAGTGTTGGCAGATTATTTTCACCGTCAAATAATTGAATGAAAGACGAAACATCGTCAAAGTTGCATAACTCATAAAAGGCACCATCATACTTATACGATATTCTAATCCTACCAAGAGCAGGATCGATAAGAAATTTTCTATGAATACAACTAACCAACCTCGGATGCGTAATGTTCGATGCTACCTTGACGCGGGTTATCGGTTGATCGGTAACATACTCGCACCCGTTATCATTCTGTTGTCATGAACCACCGCTTAGGAGATGTAACTTCACTTTATCCTCTCTGGAACTCATATTTAAAAAAAAAACACAGAAAAGGAAGATACACAAGCAAATCAATTGTATGAAATTGTGGATGAAAATTGTGATTTACAACTTCAATGGTTGTTGGTCTTATAGCAATAATTTAGGGAATCAATTTGTACCACCATAGGGAAATAATTCATTTGCTAAAGTTGATTTGATATCACAACTTGTTGAAAAATACAGTACACATCAACTTGAAAAAGCAGCTTAAAAACGTGAAAAAATAACAAACCAACCAAAATCTAAGGAGAAACCCTAATTAGGGTTGATCGTTGCTTGACACGTGCCCAGGGACGCAATGCGCCCTAGGGCGCAATTTGCGTCACGCAAATTGCGTCTTGGCGCAGATTGTACCCTAGGGCGCATTGCGTTCTTGGGCTCCATTGGTATCCTTTGGGACATTTGGGTAAAACGGGGAGAGGGATGGCTAGGAGGCCAATCCATCCCCGTGTTTGACCCATTTCGGTCAATTCCCCTTATTATTAATAGATAGTTTTAAAAAAGTAATTGAAAACTAAAAGTAAAAATAATATCCATTTAGTTTATTTAATTCTCCTTTCTTTCAATTAAAATATAACATTTGCCTTATCATAATTAATTATTAAAAAATAGTTGATATAATAATGATTATTAAGAAAAGACTTTAATTTTGGTCCTTAAGAATTAGTGAAAAATATGAAAATAGGATTTGAACTTTGATAAGTCTACGATCATTCTTATAGTTTTTATTTTATTTTAAAAATGATTCTTGGTAATTAAAACTATTTATTTTCTCTATTAAAGCAAAAGACGCTTTCATCAAAATCTTTAACTTTTTCTCTAAAAAGTAGTATAAAATTTTACTTATATTTTCTTTTAAAAAGTAATAAACTTTAGATTAAAAGAGAAATTTTATAATAAATTATTCATTAAAAAGAAAATTAAAATTTTAATTTAAAAAGATCGAAATACCCTATGTTTTAATAGAAAATAAACAAATTTAATAATTTGAAACCATTTAAAAAAAACACACAAGTATAATTTTTAGACTTATCAAAATTCAGTTCTTATTTTTACACTTATTATTAAATCTAAGCGCATCTCCAACAGCTTTTCTATAATTTCTTTAAAATAGAGAACTAAAAGTTAAAAATCTCTAAAATGTATTACATTCAACTCCATCAGATTTGTTATTTTAGAGATTTTAAAACAATTTTTATTATTATAATATTCTCTAATTTATCATCTCAAGATACTTTAAAAAAACTTAGGGGAATGTTATTTACACCAAAATTATGTCAAAATCAGGTCAATTCATGCGTTGAGAATATAATGAATGCATTGAGAATGTAAAAAGCAGATGTTGATGTTGATGTGTATGAGGAGAAAATTAATTATGATGGTGCACTTAGTAAAGTTATGGGTGCAATTAGCCTCCTCCAAAACTTAATATAAAATGATCAAAATTGAATCTCATTGATGGGATTGAATAAAATAATCATTTATCTTCTACCATCAAGTTTTGGAGAATTTTTTAAACTTGAAAAATTTTCGAATTTTTTTCTTTTATAACAAACAAGATAGCATAGCTATTAGAGATGTTTAGAGAATAAAAACACATTTTTTTTCCTATTTTAACAAAGCGATTAGAAATGGTCAAAAGGATCAAAATTAAAGTTTACTTTTTGGAAAAAAAAAAAAAAGAAGAGAACTTATAAAATAATAAAGAATGTTAAGTTGTAAGGCAATGCATGATTGCCACGTCATGCATGGGTGATTTACACATTTACCCAGGGGTTAGTACACAAAGATTAGACAGCACCTAAGCTAAAACCGCGATTTCCACATGTGACCGTAGTTTCTTCCAACACCCACACGAGACACCACCGAATGTATTCCCAACACCCTCACCCCCCATCTCCCAATCCTAACTCGCCACGTCAACCACTAATCTTCACCTAACGATCCCATTAGCTATCACTACCACGTACCCCTGCGTCTCGTCACACCAGATTACTTCCTTCATTACACGTGTTACGGTAACAAAACTAGGTGCTTTTACATTGTGACAACAGTCATTCCCACCATCTCTTCTTCAACATATCTTCTTTTCTTTTCTCTTCTCTCTAAAAACACACACACATACACACAGTGGTGTAACGAAGTTTTTTTTTTTTTTTAATCTGGTGTAGCTATGGCTGGAAGGAAGAGAAGAAAACTCCGATTGTAAGTTCTCTGCAACAATTTCAACTGAATTTCCAATTGTGTTTCTTCGATTTTGTTGTTGGGTTTTTGAGAAATTTGGTTTTCTAGGGTTTATAGATGTGAGATCCGTGTTTAATTTCATAATTCAGCTACTGTTTCTGTTTACTTCAAGTGAATCTGTGCCGAATTAACTTCGATTTTGAGAATTTGGATATTTGTGTGTGTGTGTGTGTGTGGATTTTGCGGGTAATTCATAGTTTTATGTAATTCAGTAGGACGTTTCATCGAACTTGGATGTGTTCTCTTCCATTTCTCGATTAGATTGTATACGGATTTGATAAATGGTGGTTTTCTTTGGTTTATTGCCATGTATAAGATTTGGTAGTTTAGGTTTTAGGTTTTCTACTGAAAACTTTTGCTTTTTATGGTTGAGTTTGTTGTATTTGATCTTGTTGCGAAATTGGGTTTGTGTTTAGTAGTAGAATTCAAGGATTTATAAGGTCGCCAAGGTTTTGGGTTGTTGTGTATGATGGATGTAAATGGGACAAATTAGATCTAATTTTGTGCTTCCAATCTTCTGCCTTTTTTTAGTTGTATCCATGGATCATAAATGTGGGTTCATGGTTTGTGTGCATTCCAGAGGGTTTAAGAATTTCTGTGCCAAACGAATCTCAAAATGTATGATTTGACATGATTTTGATGTAACACAATTAGCAACAATAGAACACAAACATAAAAACTAGCTAGGTTGTAGTATCAAATGTTGTAGATTTGCCTGGGTGCCATAGATTTCCTAGAACAGACAAATCTGTTGTTTTCATCAAACTTACCAAAAAGGCAAAAGTATCTTCTTTATGAAAAAAAAAAAAAGAGAGAATTAGTACACAGGTATTGCTAAATGAACCCCTTTTTGGGCCAAATCTCCTTAATTCCTGCATTGAAAATGTAAAAAGTTATGAACAATGAGTTCATTTGATACTATGTTGTCATATCCTAAACTTGGGTGGATTGTGGGATATCGAAGATAGAACTATTGCAGCAATGTTCGTGTCTGATTTATATGATTTTATGTTTGTAGGTTGTCGGAAACGTTTAAGGATGATAAAAGAGTAGTATTGATCAATGAAAATAACGAGGAGGAGGCATGGTCTGTCCTTCCAGTAGAGCTTTTGGAATTGATAATTTCCCGGTTAACTTTAAGGGATAACATTCGCACTTCTGCTGTTTGCAAAAGATGGCTCTCGGTTGCTCTTTCGGTCAGAAAGGTAAACAAGCCACCATGGCTTATGTACTTCCCAAAACTCGGCCACCTTTTTGAATTTTACGATCCATCACAGCGAAAAACATATTCTGTTGAATTACCCGAGTTACATGGATGTAGGATTTGTTACAATAAAGATGGCTGGTTGTTGCTATACAAGCCAAGAACACAACGTGTTCTATTCTTTAATCCCTTCACACGGGAAATGATTAAGTTACCAAGATTCGAAATGACGTATCAAATAGTTGCGTTTTCGACTTCTCCCAAGTCTCCAAACTGTATTCTTTTTACAGTTAAACATGTTAGTCCTACGGTTGTTGCTATCAGCACTTGTCATCCGGGAGCAACAGAGTGGACTACGGTCAATTATCATAACCGCTTGCCGTTTGTTAGTAGTATTTGGAATAAGCTCGTTTTCTGCAACGGGCTCTTCTATTGTTTGAGTTTAACTGGATGGCTGGGAGTTTATGATCCACAGGAGCACACGTGGAGTATCCGAATTGTGCCTCCACCCCGGTGTCCCGATAATTTCTTTGTGAAAAATTGGTGGAAGGGGAAATTTATGGCAGAGCATAAAGGTGATGTTTTTGTTATATACACGTGTTATAGCGAAAACCCGATTATTTATAAACTAGATCAGGCAAATAAAGAGTGGGTAGAAATGAAAACTCTTGAAGGTGTGACCTTATTTGCGAGTTTTTTGTCGTCTCATGCAAGAACCGACCTTCTTGGAATGATGAGGAATAGTGTGTATTTCTCTAAGGTTCGTTTTTATGGCAAACGGTGCATATCGTACTCTCTTGACCACCGAAGATACTACCCACGGAAACAGTGCCATGATTGGGGAGAACAAGATCCGTTCGAAAGCATTTGGGTCGAACCACCTGAAGACCATTCAACCTTCAGCTGGGAATAGTGGAACAGGTAATTGTCTATTAAGGTCATTCAAATGCTGTCATGATTTCTGTTTGATGATATCTACTTTTTTTTTGGCCGTTAATTCGATACTACAAAGTTATCTATTGGTATTACCTATTGGTTTCCCATTTAGTTTATCTAGAAACCACTAGTTGTTAATAAGAGAGAGAAGTAAGGTGGTGTTTGATTCACATAATGGAATGGAATTTGTCCATAATGGAGCTTATCTATGTTTGCCTACGCATTTGGTTGACAAAAACTGGAATAGATTTTCTGTTTGAATATAACTTAATAAAATAATGATAAATGACAAAAATACCCCTTTTTGGCATTTCATATTTTTTGCTTTAAATTATAAATACTATAAAATGATAAAATTAATTAGTGGTGATGGCGGCAACGATGGTGATGACAGTGACGGTGGTGGCTGCCGCAGTGGCACGGAGACGACAATGGTGGTGGTTGAGGCGACAGTGTGATGGAAGTGGTGGAGATAGTAATGGTAGTGGCGACAACAATGGTGGTGGCGGTGATGACCATAGTCGTGGTATGGGTTAGAGTAACACAAGGATATAATAGTTTTTCTCAAAATATGGTACACAAAGTTCCTTACTATGACAGGAATTGGAATTCGGTTCAAAGAGTAAATGAAATGCATGAATGTAATTTTGTCAATCCTTTAAATTCTAAAGAACCAAACACTACCGATGGAGGATTGGCATTGTCATGTTTTTAACTTAATGTGTTCCTTTTAGTTATGTTGCTAAAACCTTGTTTGTTGTTTGCAGCGCTGTTATCGATCTCTATCTCGATGCCCTGAGCCCCGGTGGTGGACCGTGGAATAAAGTTCTCATTTGGCATTCTGTAAAGCTCAATAAGTATAATCCTGTGGAAGCAACCTGAGCATTGATGTATATTAGTTAAAGCCAAAGCAGAAGCAGAGTAGGGTGTGGCTTCAAGGGAAGGAAAGAATAAAGCCAGATTGGAGCAGCTTTGAAAATGGATACTAGCAGTTGTAGTAGTAGTTGTAGTTGAGTTACAAAGTTATATACAATAATAATAATAATTTATAGTAGTTGATTATTATTATTATTAAGTAAAAGGATGAGATAAATTATCTTTTCCTTTGACATTGCTTGTTTTGATAGTTTCAGTTTGAATGTAGTATTGCAATTTGGCTTTCAAGTAATGCATTGTCCTAACCAAACAGCAATTTGTAAATTAGAGTGCATAATTATAATAGGAAGGCAAGGTCCAAACTTTGCATTGATTTCAAATGTCAACAAAATGAGAAAAGATCCAAAGAGGTTACAGGATCAATCAAAGCAGGCAGACTGCCTCCTTATCCTTAGATAAACAAGTGCCTAAACTCCCCATTAGCATGTTGGCAAAGCTGGTTGAAGTTATTTGTATCTGAAATACAAATGCAAACACAACAAATTACAACAAAATAACTGCAAAAGATACAATTGTTTTCAAACTGCAGCAAAGTTTATAGCCAAGCAACAGAATATAGATGTGCATTTAAAAAATTGAACAGCCATTGTTGTTAATATGCCATAACATTCTATTCCTTTATGCCCCTGAAAATTTTACATCAATTTTACCTTTAGGGTGTCCTGAAAAGATGGCAGTGTTTCCTTAGTTGCCAATTTCGAAACCGAATCTACAGATTAGCCATTTGTTGTTATACAATATTGATGTTAATTAACCACAAGGGTTGTGGCGTAATGGTTAAGGCCCTGGGGATGTGGTGGAATATCCCATTTGCCCAGGGTTCGAATCCAAACGTACACAACAATTGTGGCCACTGAGTTTATCAGGGCTGATTTCTTGCAGTCATAATTTGTCGGGATTAGTCTAGGCATTGCCTAGACACCCTTCAAAAAAAATATTGATGTTATTTCTTTAGGTTACAAGTTGTCATTGTTGAAGAGTGTTTTAGGCATGCAATTAGTAAACTTATTTTTTCATTAAACTATGTGCAGAGTACAGCTGAAAAGAAGTATCCAACATTTTCTCGACAACATGACTATAATACAGGCAAAAACTATTGTAGTAACATGATTTACCTTCATGTCATCTAGCCCCTCTTTAAGGTTTAGAAGTTGAGGGTTCATTCTCTAGTGATTACAGTGTTCTTTCTAAGAGAGAATGTGCTCAAATCATCAATGGTTCAGTTAGGCCAGGCAAAATCAAGAGCAGAAAGCTGTTATATCAAAAACAATCAATACTAACAAAACTTATTATTAAGGCCAGATAATTATTTTTTTCTCTCAGATGGATCAATTTTAATGAATTTTTGTTTCAAAACCCCAATAGTGATCGAAACGCCAAACCTAAGATGCCCAAAATTCAGGGTTTTTCGCACATTCGGTAATTGACCCATACGAGAGAAATAACCCAAGTATTTGTTCTTAGTCCATATGTAGTAGTAGTATTTGGATCACATTGTAGCACCCAATAATATCAATCAACTAACAAAAACCAGTTAAATGTGAAAAGAAACACATAACTACTAGTCAGCAGTAAGTAACAATTCAAGAACAGTTTTTTTTATCTTTGGGCAAAAGTCATACCAAAAGTATCGCCAAAGTTGGTCATTATCTCTGCACGGATGGATTGTGTGGTATCAGCAACACCAATTACTTCAACAAAAGTAGTAAGAGGAGATGGCAGATGTCCCTTTACAACAATTTGCTTTTCATCTGCCGATTTCCCAATGAGACCACCAGCATCAGGCCGGATTACCTGGATCACTGTCCTTACTCTTCTGCCCACATAACTGCGAAGCAGGTCTGCATTCACAAGGACAGCTGGGTTTGATGTATCCATCTCCTACAAACACATTAAAGCACAACGTTTTATATATCTGCTTCATTCACTCGGGTGTAAACTAATTATGCTGGAAATGTTCCATGTTGAAGTATCTTACAACAAAGCACCTGTGAAAACTGCTCTCTTTTTTGCAAGTTACATGATCATGGTTGAAACCAGAGTTTAAACTGCTCGTGGCATAACAATAAATTAGTTTTTTAGAATCAGCAAGCAAGATCGAGACTGGTGTTCATCATTTCAGGTTAGAACAATCTTTAAAGACTAAAATAGTATGTGCCTCACTCAACAATATCTTGCAAGCAAGGACGGTCCCACTGTGTTAGATACTTAGATATGGTGGCGCGAGCCACCGCTTTGTTCTTTTGTTGCAATGTAAAAAATTATAGGGTCGTGAAAAGTGTCATCGTATCAATTTGTTGTATGACACCATATATATTTCGAAACTACAATAAGGACACAAGGTTTGAATCCCATTATTCTCATTTTCATAGTTTATAGCTTTTAATTTCTGATTTATTACGTTTATGTAAAAAATTGCAATAAAAGACTTGAATGCAGGACCTCAGTTATGAGAAGCGATGAACTAACCAATAGACCAATGATGATTTTGTAAAAAAAAATATACATATATTTGTTTCTTAGTATCAAATGGTGCCACCACTTGAAAAAATTTCTAGGTTGTCTCTAATTGCAAGAGAATCAGTATATGCTAAATGTGAGACCGTAAAAGTTCGATCCAAAAATCCACATATGAACACCATCATTTCCTTTCTCTAAAAAAGTCATAAGCTAGACAACAAACCCAGTCAACACACTTTTCTTTGTTCGATGAACGCTTTGAAAATCATTCGATCAGCAAACCAATAATCTCACAGAACACTTTTGTCGAACAGGTGGTATGCATTCATATAAATGAGCCATGGCGTGTCATGAACCCCTCAAAAGATCAAAAAATGACACAATCACAACTAGTCAAACAATAACCCAATTCCTAAACCAATTTTAGTACACGAGATAGAGGGGTTAAGAAATAGTGAATTTTCTTTCTAAATACAGGAAAAAAGCGGCTTATATACCAAAACCAATATGTTTTCACTACTAGTATCAACATACACCCACAAATTTTCATGTTAATCATTGGACAAAAATAATGAACAGATCTAAGCACAAACAACTCCACAATTAAAGAATTCTAGAGCTTATTAACAGACATAAATAGAAGGGACAAGTACTAACCTGTTGCTGTGCGTTAAATCGATTAAGCAGAAGGGAAATCGGAGGTTCAGAACAGGAGACAATCTGAGATTATACGAACAGATTGCTACTTCTTTTATATTTTGGAGCCCTAAAGTTATATGGGGGCGGTAAAAGTTCCCGCCAACCCGCAAGCCATGTGGATCGGAGTCGGTTTCTGATATCCGTTGTGCTATGATTTCCGGTGGGACCACGGGTCAAATGTAAATTGTTTATGTGTTTTATTTATTTAAAAGCTTATGGCCGTTTAATAAACGTTCATTGGGTAAGGGTAACGTAAGTGTGAGAAATAACTCTTACATGTTAAATGTTTACCGGGTTTAAAATGTTTACCAATAATCCATTTTCATGGCCAAGGATGTTATACGATAATACAAATGACGGTGAATTTGGTAAATGGCCCCTAAGTCTCACCATCTATACTCCTTTAAAAAAATCTATTATGGTGTGTTTGGTACGTAGACAAGACATGACAGAACATGACAAAGTGTCCAGTGTTTGGTACGACATGATATGACTGGACAAAACAAGACGGGTTAAAATGACCATTTTACCCCTGTTTAGTGTTTTTTTATTAAATAATCAACTAAGTGAATATTAACAAATAATAATTAAAAATACAAGACCATCTAATATAAATACAAGACAATCATATTCAACTATATTCAACAAAAATCGTATTCAGCGACAATCGTATTCAACAACCATGATAATGTAATGTTAAAACAGAAATTGATGGATAATAATAATACTATGTTAAAATAGAAAATCAAAGGTAAAAAGCGATGCTAAAAATAGAAAATCCATGCTGACAATCGATGCTAATAAAAACATTAAATCGACTAGGATATGCTAAGAAAAACGATGCTAATAAAGTAACAGGATGGAGGACTATTCCACTAAGAAAATCAATGCTATGAAAATACGTGTTCTTATTTTTTATTGCAAAAATAGGAAAAATGATTTTAGCAAATCGATGCTAATAAAGCTACTGGATTCCTTTTGCAATCCAGTATCTTCAACAATCCACTATAATCCTTTCTATTGGAGTATAAAATGAATCAGATTAATATTGGAGTCTAACATGAATCAGAGTATCTGGTTCTAGAATCAGATTAATATTGGAATCGATTAAAAGAAATCACTTACCTGATGAGTCGATGGAGTCAAGCGATGGAGGCGTGAACTATGTGATTAAGCGTATTAGATTTTCTAAATTTTAAGGGTATTTTGGTAAATATAATATTGTTCCACCTCTAATTCTTTCTTTTAGTTTCCTTCCCACATCCCGGTCAAAAAATAGTATTAAAAATTATTTAATTTATAATTTATAAATTTATAATTAGTTATTTAATTTATTTTATACTCGTTCCTTTTCATTTTACACCTTTAAAATAATACGTTTTTTTTTTTACAAAGTATACTATTATAATCGTCTCATCAATACTTTCAAAATTGATTAAATATTTTTTGATTTAATCATATTATTAAATAACATAAATATGTAGCAATTATTTTTAAAACTTACATTTTATACCTTATAGTTATTTATTTTCATTTTCCATTTTACACCTTATTTAAAATCTACACAGTATTATCTATGACTAGCAATAACGATTATTGTTGAATTTTAAGAAGTACATCTCTTTTTGCTCAATGTACAAGTTTTTGAAGCTTAGTGAAACCCCACTCCCATGGTCCCGATTTATCTCCCATGAACCTAAAATCTCAAACCCAACTCCCACCCTTATCCCTAAATTCTCTCTCACAAAATTTAAAAAGAAGTTTATATATTATCCCTTATTTACTTAAATGGTTGAAACAACTCATTCGTTATTTAATGTCCTTGACTCAAAAAACCTTAAGTACAAATATGAATATCCAATGTAAAAACTACTTTTGTTGGAAAGATACAATAATATACTTAAAGTCCATTGACTTCCTATTGACCCTAAAACCAACCTTCTAAAAAGGTACAAATAAATACTATCATGTTTTGAGACGTCATATAAATCCTAACTTTCATAGGAATATCTTTACTAGAAACCCCCAAATAACTGTGGGATACCTCGAAAGGGAGAATCAGGAGTACTCATGAACATGTACTCCTAGAACTAATCGTACAGTGGAATGAAACTCATTTACTCGATTACAAAAAGGTAACTGATCTCAACAAATAAATGTTATATCCAAAATGCGTCTCAATCTCTGTGGCAAGCAACTCACAGAAAATGACATGATTTATAACATTATTTCCACCTTCATATACCGGTAAATATTAATGAACCAATATAAGTTAGAACACAACCTTTAGACAAGCTCGTCAACCTACTGCAAGTGGTTGAGAGACACAGCAAGGTTGTTTCAAATAACAACACCAGATATGTCGGGATAAAGAAAATTCCCGAGATCAATAATGAAAGTGTTAGAGGTGGAAACAACTCCAAAGAATAGTGAGTGAAACACAATTTCTCACACGTGGCATCTATATACCACGTGGACAAAACCGTGGAAAGGGTCAGAGTCATGACAGTAGCTGGAAGGATTTTCTAATCCTTGGAGCAGAGATGCAACTACTGCCCAATTGATATTGGATAGTCAAAGAAGAAATACATTAATCTCTAGTTCTTTCGAAAAAGGAACAAGTTGAAAATAAAATATATCATATCAATTTTAAGATTGATTAAACATATGTTTCCTTGAAATTTATGTTCAACATAAAATTAATATACACACTCAAATCGATAACCATTATAGATGTAAAGAAATACATTAAAAACAAATACAAAACTCTCAATATTCTCCGTTCCATATAGGAATGTATCGAGTAGAACTTGAGTTTTTTTTTGTAGGGCTTTCACACAACCTAAAGAGATTGACTAATATTTATTTTATAATTTATCCAACCAAAATACTTAGATGATGTACTGTCATTTTCTTGTTGGTACAAGATTAATAGTCACTAAAGCACTATATTAATAGAAACTTTGTTAAGATATTCGTATCAACTGGAAATCATAATATAAGAATGGAAATGGGTATATGGACATCAATTCTAATGATATGAAAGAAACATATATTAGAGAAAATAACGTGTCAAATTAGTGGATTATATAGGTCATTAAATCATATTTTATCACCAATAAAGAACTTTGGGACAATGACACATGTATGTTTCAACATATATACCATGGTCTAGTAATCGTATATCACAAAATACACATAGACACATTATCTTTCAAGTGAAACACAAAATAAGGCAAATTGCAATTGTTGACTTCTGCAGCATAAGAAACATGGTAGCAGAAAACCGTATAGGCCACAGTAACGGCGCAAGTATACACCGAAACTATGATCGCTACAAGTAATAAAGTGGTAAATATACCGAGCTCGTATCCACAGGGATTGGACTTCAAAGTTTCGAGTCCTAAGTCGAGAATACACCGATTTCAGTTAGAGAAGAAGAAAATATTTTTGAGAGAATTTTGGGCTTTATAACAACAAAAACTAAATAAGAAACTAAAATTGGTATGGGTGTAAGTTTTCCTTGAGATTTATGTAGTAACAAAATGGTTAGTCATTTTGTAGCACGATGTGTCTATAAAAAGCCCGATCTCTCGAAAGTGGAATTTTATAGACCGGTTCTACAAATTGCTCATAAAGTGTCCATTGTTACCGACTCTTAATCTTGCCAATTTAACTAAGTTGATAAAAGAATCAAGTTCTACCGGTATGGAGATTTATACCCAAATCTCTTTGTGATATAAATCTCGACCAACGTTTGAACCTTAGTAAAGCATACAAAACCCGTATCTCTACGTGGTTATCAAAGACTCTCTCAAATCTTTGTGCATTACTTAAGCCGTATTTCGAATCCGCCCCTCTCGAGGTCAAGATCTAATATTAACACTTCAAAATGATCGGCTTATCCGCGTTGAGTTTAAGTGCCAAATGCCGACTCAAGTGACCAAGCTTAAGAGCTAGCAATAATGGCAACACCCAAGTGTCGCCTACTAGTCTCAAGTTCGACTCACACCCACACCCAAAAAGGTGCTTAGCTCATAATAAAAATAAAAGACAAAATGTAAAAAAAGAAATACTCGTTAACTATTTGCATTAATAAAGATAAACTACAAGCGTAACTAGAAAGTAAAGTTCGGAATTTAAATGCGTTAAAGTAAGTACGGAAAGTAAATACGAGAAATAAAAGACGGAAAATAAAAGACGAAAACTAAATGCGAAAATTAAATTCTAAACTAATACTTCATCTCTTCAACCATGAAAGTAAATGCTTGAAGATGAAGAACATATCTTTCTTGATTTCTTGATGATGGAAGATGAGATGAGATGAGGGGTGTCTTCAATGCTCCTCCCCAAGCTTGTATTTATACTTGAAATCTTGAGAATCCAAGGGTGAGGATTGCCCCAAAAATTGTGTGGACACCATTCACTTAAATTCTAGTCACATGATCTAGTAAATTCCAGCAATTTACAGCTAGCAAAAAATGGATAATAGCTTTACCCAATGGTCCCTCTGGTGCCCACAGTGGGCAGACTGTGCCCACTACGGAACAGTGACGTTTTTAACCCAAAAATGGTGCGTTTAACCATAAAAACATTCTCAACAACTCCAAATGAAAATAAAATAATAAAAGGCAGAAAGACAAACAAACAAAAAGGAAAAACAACTAAAATGAAAGAAAAATTCACACAAATGACGTGTAAATAACGCTCAAAATGAGAGTTATCAAAACACCACCACCATCATAATATGCCCTCTCAAATACCTAAAACTCTTATATACCCTGATCCTTAGCCAAGACAGGAATGAGACCATCCTAAAGCTAAGGACATAATACAAAAATATTCCATTCTTACAACGAATACAAGATGATATTTATGGACATAAACATCCAGAATGTGGGCCATTAAAGTACTTTATGGTTCTGGTTTCGACACGATGAACGCATGTCGTATTATTGTCCACACGAAATGTTGCACTCCTAGCACTAGTTATACGTTTAAGGGCTCACCACCCTGATTATCTCATCAAGTCTACATGACTTGGAATGCTGGATAATTTTGTTGGGTCATCTGAAGATTTGAAGATGACCTCCTGATCTTCCATCTTATATCATTCTACTTAGAATATGTTTGAGGTTCTTTTAGCAGCTTGGTTTCTATACAA
This sequence comes from Arctium lappa, assembly GCA_023525745.1. Taxonomy (NCBI): domain Eukaryota; kingdom Viridiplantae; phylum Streptophyta; class Magnoliopsida; order Asterales; family Asteraceae; genus Arctium; species Arctium lappa. The sequence goes on from CM042047.1 coordinate 164,075,054, forward strand.
ATGTTCGGTGAAGTCGAAGATCAACCGAAGAAAACAAAGAAGGAGTACATCTCTCAAAGCGGACTGAAGATAGTCTCCTCAGCCTAAAGCCAAGCATGCCCAAGTGATCAACACCATCGGCCAGGATGGTATCAATCTCATATCTTCAGAAGTATGAAGGTGTTCTCACATCCTCAGAAGCCGAAGATCTCTCAAGTCTTCGGCAGCCGATGATCTCTCCTTAGAAGCTGAAGATGTTCTCACATCTTCAGGAGCTGAAGATGCCTGAAGATTTCTTTCAAACACATTATACTTTTCTGACAAAGTATATTTGTGATATCTTGCATTGACGTGAACCTCATCTCAAGATCAGAAAAAGTAAGTTTGTCTCTTACACTCTTTTAAGGAAAGGTCCACACCATCCCTGCAGGTCAACACTTCAAGACAAAGTCACTCCAAGACAAAAGGTACATCATGTACCATGCAGAAGACCTATGTTCATCCCTTGCTCAACAGGTGTCTCATGCATTAAATGCATGAGGCACTATAAATATGGAGGATGGTTCAACATGCAAGACAACCAGCTCTACTACCTTCAAGTTCTCTAAGTGCCTGGCAACTTTCTCTCTACGAAGATCTTATTGTTTTCTAAGCGTTTTACAATTGTTCTTCATTCTCTATGTGTAAGATTGTTTGAACATATCTCATATGTTCTCTTCCTCAACAATCAAAGTTTTCTATGTGTAATTCTTGATTTCAAATCAATAAGAATTAAATTAAGTGAAAAACTGTGTGTATTTTATTCAACCCCCCCTTCTACAATACTTTTCTTATTTACTTACTGCTATTTGGGACCAACATGTGGTATCAGAGCGGTTTAGTTTAACTCAATAAACTAGATCCGTGATGGCAGCCTCTTCTTCTTCTTCTTCTTTGAAAAATGTTTCTTCTCAAAACACCACTGCTGTTTCATACGACAATGGCTCTATAGCCAAACCACCAAAGTTTAACCCCAATAACTTCTTCCTGTGGAAAAGTCGTATGATACTCTTCTTAGAAGGAGTTGACAGCAAATATTCTACTATCTTACATGAAGGTCCTTTTATTCCTAGAGTTTGGGACCGTTACAATGCAGACAAGGCAAAAGTTGATGAGGACTCTTCTGAGGAAGAAAGAACTCCAGCTACTGGGAGATACATTGTAAAGGACCCCAGTAAATATAATGATGAAGACAGACGTCTTATAGCTCTTGATACTAAAGTCAGAGCCATCATTGCCCTTGCTCTGCCTGATGAGGTCTATCACTCTCTTGTTAACCTCACCACTGCTAAAGAAATGGTCAACCTTTGCTTCATGGCTAGAATAGATGATGTTGATAAACAGTGAAGCTTCTCTATGGCCATTGTGTCTGCTGAGTGCTCTACCTCCTACCCAGGTACATCCCTCTCTCTCTCTCTCTCTCTCTCTCTCTTCTCATCTCTCTCTTTCGACCTCTCAAACCCACCAAAGAACAAATTTTCCCTTACCTCACATTCGGCCCTCACTCTCTCTCACTTTCTTCAGCCTCTCTCTCACTCTTCAAAAGCCTACCGAGTCCACCATCTTCGGAGAAACTGCATCTACTCATGTGAAGTTTGATGATCTTAAGTCATCATCTCTTCATGAGATGATGATTGGTGGACATCATCATGTGTTGGTGAAGATTCTCATAATCCTTCATCTAACTCAAATCCATATGTTCCTTTCTTCTCAAGGCACATCTCATCATAATGGTGAATTACCTATCTTCTCATCTCCAATCCCTAATCTCCAGATAGTCTTCTCTGAAGATCAAGATCTCTCATTTCTCCCATCATTACATTTCACACCTACCGATCTCATTTCTCATCATATCACTTCTCCTTCCTCCTTCCTCCATCATCCATATTTGATATTTCATTCTTTTCTCAACCATACATTCCTTCTTTACCTATTTCTGTCGATCTTCCATCTTTCTCTCTCAAAGATGTTCCATCAAACTCTCACCTACAACATTCCTTTCTTCCTCATCTACCGAGCTTTAAAAAAAATTTAATTTTTTTTCGGCTACCGATTTACTTTCATTAGAAAAAAAAACCTTCGGTGGTACTGTTCATCGGCTACCGAACATTTCAAAAAAAAAAATCGGTTACTGTTCATCGACCGAACTTAAAAAAAAAACCCTTCGGTGGTACTGTTCATCGGCTACCGAACATTTAAAAAAAATCGGTTACTGTTCATCGGCCGAAGTACTGTTTTTACTGTTCCTGTTTTTAAAAAAAAATTGTTCTCATCTCTCTTCGGCCCTCTCCCATAAGCCACCGAAAACAACCCATTCGGCCTCCTTTTCTTTGGCTCCAAATCCCAACCATCTCCTTATTTCACCTCACCACCGAAAATCCCATCATCCCCTTCTCATTTTTTTTCCTTCGGCCCAATCCTTAAGCCGAAACACCCAACTCCTTTTTTTTCTTTTGCCTCCTCCTCCTCCCTTCTCTTTCGGTTTCTCTCTCTCTCTAATCTTTCCTTCTCTTCAGCTCATTTCTATCTCTTCATCCCACCGAACCTCCCTTCCTTCTCCTTTGTTTTTCGGCATCCCACACCCACCGAAGCCACCCAACCCATCGCCAACGAAGATCTCCCTCTTCGGCCCTCCTCACCCCCGGAAACTCCCCTCCCCTCCCCTCCCCCTTTCCACCTAGCTGAAACCTAACAACCCCCTTCCTTCGGCTTGCATCCCAACACCCCCTCCTCTTTTTCCTTAGCCACCGAAGCCTCCCCTCATCTCTCAACCTTAACTTTGGCCTCTCCCTATTTCGGCCTCATCAACCCCCCGAAATCCTTTCCCCCCTTCGGCTCTTCTCTCTCTCTAACCCCTTCCCTCCTTTCAGATCTTCTCTCTCTCTCTAATCTCTTGCCTCTCTTTCGGCTCTCTCTCTCTCCTCCCTTCCTTCAGCCCAAGCCGAAAACCAACTGCCCCTTGCCATCATTTTTTTTCGGCTCACTCTCTCACTACCCCCACCGAACCAACCACCCCCCACCGAACCCTCCCCTCCCCTCCCTCACTTCGGTAGCCGAACCCCCCCCACCTCCTCTCCTCATTTCGGCCATCAAACCCATACCTATTCCCTCCCTCCTTGGCCCTCTCTCACCTCCCTAGCCGAAGCCCCCCTCCCCCATCTCCTCTTTTTGTCTTTTTCCTTCATCTACCCTGCTCCCTTAGTCGAACTCAACACACCCACCGACACTCCTCCCTTCTTCGAGTAACCGATCACCCCAAACACCCCTCACCCAACGACCACACTCATTACTAGTCGAACCCCTAGCTAGCCGAACCCCCCCCCCCTTAGCCGAAAATCCTTCCACATCCCCTTGACCGAAGATACCTCCTACCCCTTCTTCTCTTTTCCTTCGAACCCCATCCCTACCCCAAACACACTCCTTAATTTTTTTTCTCTCCTAGCCGAAATATCCCTCCTCCTTACCCCTTGGCCGAAGCTACCTCAAACACCCATCCATTTTTTTTGGCCAACAGCCACCACCCCTTCCTTTGACTTTTTCCTACATCCCATATTTTTTTTAATTAACCCCTTTTCCACATTCTTTTACTTTTCACTTTCCCAAGACTTCCATCCATCCCATACCTCCTTTTCTTACATCTACTCCCATCCCATCCTATTCCCTCCTTTTCTACCCTTTCTTCCAAATCCCTCCATAATCTCTTCCATATTTTTCCTTTCCCTCTTTTCAAGACCTACCACATTAATCTCATCAATCCCTATTCCCCCCACCCTCTCCCCCTCTCCCCACCTAACCCCCTTCCCTTGTCTTCGTCTCCCCCTACCACTTTCTTCCCCTCTTTTTTTTTCTTTCCTGTAAAAAAAAACAAAAACAAAAACAAAAAAAAGAGCCCACACAAAAAAAAAGAAACAAAAAAAAGGGGCCCACTGTCGTGTCTTGTAATTTTTCTTCGTGTCAGTACCATTTTTTCTGTGCATTGGTGTCATCATCAAATAGGGGGAGAAAAATTGTTGTGTCACAAATTGATTTGGTGATGACTCTTTTACCAACACTTAGAAACTCAAGAAGATCTCTCTCTACAAGAGCTCTCCATCCACCAATCGAGCTCTTAACCCAGGTATGTTTTCTTTCATAACCTCTCCCGATCTACAATGGGTGATGCTTGCGACACTCCGGTGTCTAAGGCTCTCTCATCTGTAGTAGCCCCATCTGTACCATCCCAAGTGAAGTCGGCTAGCGAAAAAAAATCCTCAAAAGCTTCCGGCACCTCCGCACTAGCTAAGATGACCATACGACCGAAAGAACCTTCGGTTGTTGCCCCGGTCACACATCTCTCTTCAAAGCGGAGGCACTCACCTTCTTCTCCTCCCTCTCCTCTCAAGAGGTTGAGGAAGGTTTCAAGGGCCAAGCCACAAACTCCACCCACTGATTCTCCACAATCGGCAGGTGTTGAAATTTTCCCATCCGGGCCCGGGGACTCTGCTAAACCCAAAACCACCTCCTTTGTATCCTCACAAAAGGATACAATTGTAAAATTGGGGACCCCTATTATTCCCTCATCAACTTTTTCCTTAGTTGATAAGGATGACTTGGACTCCTTCCCTATCCAAGGTGCCTCTTCTCCACCTCACAGCCTATCACCCAGGATTCTCAGTCCTGATGCTTCTGCACGATCCAAGGATGAATCTGCCCTTCCAGGAGCAGGTTCGGAGGATCCCGAAAATCTTCTGACTTCTTAGTTAAGAGGGAGTATGAGTTGAGGGGGAGCATCTTACCACTCAAGCTTAAACTCTGCTGAAACTAATTTTGTAATGGACTATGTGATCAAATCCACCTGACATTAGTTGAGGGGGAGTATGAATTGAGGGGGAGCAACCAACCACTCAAGTTCAAACAATCCCGGCTATTGTCTTCTGTATCTTTGTGTATATTTTTTTTCTTTCTCATTCTTTATTCATTGTATTCATTTATTCGTTTGTATAGCTATACTTTTTTCTTTCACTATATAAAAGCCAGTTATCCCAAAAAAAATGGTCTATGTGAAAAGAACCCAAAAAGAGTAAAGATGGGTCAAAATGAATTTATTTAGTATACTATTTGTTTTATTCTTTAGTATGGATGTCATCCTCAAATAAGGGGAGATTGTTAGGTCATCTGAAGATTTGAAGATGACCTCCTGATCTTCCATCTTATATCATCCTACTTAGAATATGTTTGAGGTTCTTTTAGCAGCTTGGTTTCTATACAAATGTTCGGTGAAGTCGAAGATCAACCGAAGAAAACAAAGAAGGAGTACATCTCTCAAAGCGGACTGAAGATAGTCTCCTCAGCCTAAAGCCAAGCATGCCCAAGTGATCAACACCATCGGCCAGGATGGTATCAATCTCATATCTTCAGGAGTATGAAGGTGTTCTCACATCTTCAGGAGCCGAAGATCTCTCAAGTCTTCGGCAGCCGATGATCTCTCCTTAGAAGCTGAAGATGTTCTCACATCTTCAGGAGCTGAAGATGCCTGAAGATTTCTTTCAAACACATTATACTTTTCTGACAAAGTATATTTGTGATATCTTGCATTGACGTGGACCTCATCTCAAGATCAGAAAAAGTAAGTTTGTCTCTTACACTCTTTTAAGGAAAGGTCCACACCATCCCTGCAGGTCAACACTTCAAGACAAAGTCACTCCAAGACAAAAGGTACATCATGTACCATGCAGAAGACCTATGTTCATCCCTTGCTCAACAGGTGTCTCATGCATTAAATGCATGAGGCACTATAAATATGGAGGATGGTTCAACATGCAAGACAACCAGCTCTACTACCTTCAAGTTCTCTAAGTGTCTGGCAACTTTCTCTCTACGAAGATCTTATTGTTTTCTAAGTGTTTTACAATTGTTCTTCATTCTCTATGTGGAAGATTGTTTGAACATATCTCATATGTTCTCTTCCTCAACAATCAAAGTTTTCTATGTGTAATTCTTGATTTCAAATCAATAAGAATTAAATTAAGTGAAAAACTGTGTGTATTGTATTCAACCCCCCCTTCTACAATACTTTTCTTATTTACTTACTGCTATTTGGGACCAACAAATTTACATCATAAAGATTTGATGATTATTGCATATGTATTGGGATCAATGTAGAGTTTCACATACCCCATATGTATATATAAAATGGTCTCGTAGAAGTTGTCATTAAATGAATATAGATGGTAGCCAAGACATTTGTTATGCGCACCAATTTACCTACATGTGTCTGGGGTTAGGCAATACTATACGCAACTTTACTTCTTCATTTTGAGACCTATTACTAGCTAACCAATCTCATGTGTACCAGTTGGTAACTGGATATAAGCCTGATATTTTACATTTATGCATGTTTGGTTGTTCAGTATATGCGCCAATTGCGTCCCCACGGCGCAACAAATGGGTCTTTAAAATGATTAAGTATATTTGTTGGATATGAATCTCCAAAATTTATCCGCTAATTAGAATCCTTACGGGTGGTTTTTTTACCACTAGATTTGCGGATTGTCACTTTGATAAGACAATCTTCCCGTCGTTAGGGGGAGATAGGAAAAAGGATTTTCCATGGGAACGACAAGAAGTGTCATTGAATATTCCCACTCTGTCTTATGTTGATCCCCAAACTTCATAATGTAAAGTTGAAGTCAAACGAATCAGACGCGATACCTGATACGTTTAATGTTATTCTAGAAGTGACAAGATCACATATATGAGTTGCAAATATACTCGCAAGGTTAAAGTCCCTAAACAAGGGCACAACGTCACTGGAAAGTGCGTTGCAATCACACATGGTGGAGGTGTGGTTGAGGTCATAGCTTCCAAACGAAAATGGGGGAAGCTACTTGGTTCGATAGATACTCATCTAAAGGAAGAGAAGAGTAAGACACAATTATTTGTCATCAATACATAAACCTCTCATGAGATTGTCTCTGATTAAACTATGTCTATGAATCATTACTGGAGGACGCTCCGAAGTTAATATTGATTCCAAAGATCAAAGAAATCTCAAATGAATTATGAGAGTACATATGAGTCGATGGACAGATCATACATACCCATTGATGATATATTTCGCATATATTGTTGTTTGTGAGATGATAGAGCACATTGACTTCGAACCATGCTCAGTTGAAAAATATCAACAAAGAGAAAATTGTTCTAAATGAAAAGAAGCAATCTAGGAAAATCATATTTTTTGACAAATGAACAGGTATTTGGTTTGGTAGTGCTAACCCACCAAGTGTAAAGCCTGTAATACATAGATAAATCATTTGTCATAAAACGTAATAAGAATAATTAAGTCATAATGTATGAGGCTCTCATTTGGCGCAAGGTTTCTCACAACGCTCTGGATTGACCACAAGAAGACTTTCTCTCCCGTGATGGACGTTATAACGTTCTGCTAATTAATTAGCTTGTAGTTTCCGAATGAATGGAAATGCAGCTCATGAATGTGGTTACCACATATCTCTACGGGGATCTAGCTTCAGAGATATATAAAAGTGCTTGATGATATTACATTACCAAAATCAAGTAATTCTAAACCACGAAATGCGTTTGCAATGAAATTAAACCGCTCACTTTATAAATTAAAGATATATATTTAATTGAATACTTGATTGGGAAAAGATATATAAAAACGATGAACTGTACACTTGCGTATTTATTTAGAAAAACAAGTTCCAGATTTTCAAAGTAGCTTTATATGTCGATGTTGTGAACATAATATACACTCTTGATGAAATAAGAGAAACCACAAGCTACTTGAAATCTAAATTTGAGATGGAAAATCTTGGGAAAACTTGGTTTTGTCTAGCTATTTGAGCTAGGCCACCGAGTTTGTGAAAAATTAATTCATCGATCGCATATGTCTAGAAAATAATCAGGAAATTTAATATAGACAAAGCGCATCCGGCTAGCACTCCCATGATCGGTCAAAGTGTTGGATATAAGGAAAGATCCATTTCGTCTAAAGGATGATGACGAAAAAGTGTTGGGAGTTGGAATTCCCTACCTAAGTACAATATATGCATTATTGCACTTAACATAATACCCTTGACCATATATTGTATTTCTCAGTGAACTTGTTAGCTAGATTTAACTCAACGCCAACGCAACGTCATAAGAGTGATATCAAACTAATATATTGGAACCATTGACATGGGCTTATACTTTCCCTATAGAAAGAAAAATAGGATTGATAATGGAACTTCAGTACCTACTATAATGTAAACAGCAAAAGTACTAGCTCTTATAGAAAAACATCAAATAATGTATTGATACCCATACAAAGGTTGTTCCCAAATTAGATAAGAAAGTACCGTTGGGAACATGTCGATTGTTTGGAAGTAAACTAAGCAACTTTATGTACCTACCTCTTTGAACTATATTACTCTACATGAAATTGTTCAAGAGTGTACATAGTTGAGGACTATCATTACACATATTAGATAAACTAGTGTTTTGAGTTCAACCAACCCCGATATATACATATATAGGGGTGAGTTCAAATGAAAAATCATCTTTCATTGTGCACATGAGGACAAATCTCAACCATTGATCAAAACTTAGAAAACTAATCAATGGTTATTACATAATAAGGTTAATTGGGAAGTGATTAAGGACAAAATTGTAATTTTAAATCAACGCCTACCTTCTTTGACTTTTTATTTTTATTTTTAATTAAAAAAAATTTACCCCCTTAAACTTTAAAATAATTTATCTTAAAAATTATTAATATTTTAATCAAACAAATTACATCAAAAAAACGAGAATTTCGTGCTTTTCGATATGACATCCATCTCGATATAGTTTTTTTCTCTCGATTTAACTGTTTTTTACGTGAAATTCTATATACGTGTTATATTCATTATGAATATCCATTCACGTCCCTGAATATCCATATTCAGTCTGAATAACAAAGGTGAACGTTCATTCAATATTCATGATGAATAATACATTATTCAGGATGAATAATACAGTATTCAAGATGAATAATACAACATTCAGGATGAATAATACACGAATTCATGATTCATGTATTATTTATCACAAATCGTATAGAATTTTACGTGAAATTCTATATATGTGTTATATTCATTATGATTATTCATGCACGTCCTCGGGTGTCCACATTCAGTATGAATAACAAATGTGAACATTCATTCACTATTCATGATGAATAATACAATATTCAGGATGAATAATACAATATTCAGGATGAATAATATACGAATCCATGTTTCATGTATTATTTATCATGAATAGTGTATTATTCACTCTGAATGTTCTATTATTCATCCTGAATGATACATTATTCATGATGAATAATATATGAATGACCCGTGAATGTGTAGACACATGGCACACTCTCTTTTGTTTCCCAATTCACAACCGAAATTTGGTTTAATTCATTATGAATATGTATGCGCATCCCCGGATGTCCCACATTCAGTATGAATAACAATTGTGAACGTTCATTCATTATTCATGATAAATAATATAGTATTCAAGATTAATTACTCAACATTCATGACGAATAATATATGAATTCATGAATCGTGAATTATTCACCCTGATTGTTGTATTATTCATCCTGAATGATACATTATTCATGATGAATAACACATGAATGACTTATGAAGATTTGGAGACGTGACACGCTCTCTTTTGTTCCCCGATTCACAACAGAATTAGTCGATAGGTTCTCGATTCGTCTTGATGGGTGTTGGGTTACGGTGCTGAAGAAATGTGATGTCTTACGACGTTGAAGAAAGTGTTGAAGAAGGTGATGTCGAGTTACATACTTACGGTGTCGAGGCGTTGTTCAAACTTAAACGTACATAAATATTCATAATGAATATAACACATATATAGCATTTCACGTAAAAAACGGTTCAAACGACAAAAAAAACTATATCGAGATGGATGTCATATCGAAGAGCACGAAATTCTCGTTTTTTTGATTTAATTTGTTTGATTAAAATATTAATAATTTTTAAGATAATTTATTTTAAACTTTAATTGGGTAAAAAGTTTTTAATTAAAAAAGAAAATAAAAAGTCAAATTTGGTAGGCGTATGTTTAAATTTTTCTTCCATTTTTACCTCTAAACATTTTATAATTAAAAACTCTATTTAATATGAGTTGTTGGATCAAAAGAGATCGAGTGCCTGAGATTTGTCCTCACGTGCACAATAAAAAATGAGTTTTCATTTAAATTTTTTTTCTCTCTCTCTCTCTATATATATATATACATATATATATATATATATATATATACTAGTGTTGGGCCCGTGCATTACACGGAAGGATAAATTTTTTGTTGGAATATTGAACCGAGTTAAAATGAAACGTAATTTATCTGTTAACAGTTAATAAAATATAATGTGAAAAACGAATGTATTTTCATAAGTGGTTAACTTGCATATATTCTTAATCGTTTGTTGTTATGCGTTTGTGCAATAATATTGGTAATAATTTTGTATTATATTATTTAAAACTCAAACGACATGTCTCACAACATATCACTATGATACATAGAGAAACTATATATATTTATAGTGAATGTAGAGAATATTTTAAAATCTTTTATTTTCATTTTCGATTTTACATTTAAATATAAATATATTCAAAATATGGAAGAATGTTTTTAAATCTACATCGTTTCTATTTTATTTTCTTTACACTTGGTTAATTTGGAAAGTATTGGGGAATATTTTTATTTTAAATAATACGATAATTTATTAGTGTATCTTGTTATTTTTTATTTTTAATTCATATCAACCTTTTTTTTTCTTCTTTTAATGCTCGTGAAAAAAACGTGTAGATTTTATATTAGCAAAAAAATATGTGTATATTTTATATTATGCTAATATAAAATACGTGTAGATTTTATATTAGCAAAAAAATGCGGAAGAAAAAAGAGTTTATATCACATTTCATTATATAAAAAGATTTTATAAAAAAAAATATGGAAAAAGATTTTATAAAATAAAAAATGGAAAAATTATTATGAGATGTAATATAAAAAAATACGGAAGAAAAAAGATTTTATATTACATCTCATTAATATACATTTAAAATAGATTATGCTAATATAAAATATATTTTATAAAATCCTCCACCAAAAAAACAAATATTTATATTAATAAATGAGTATCAATTCCACAAATAGATGATTATGTGAGATATTGTGCTTGGAAAGGTTGTACCAAAGCATTAAAAATTGTAAATTAAGTAATTGGCTTTAATTAGTTGTACTTTGTGCTTAAAATGTTGTAATTAAGAGTTTTTATGTCGTTTTATAATATAGTATAGATAATTATGAGTTTGGACAAATGACAATTTTAATCCATTAACTATACTTGGTTGTCATTTTTAATTACAGTTTAATTCGGGTAAGAATAATTACACGTTTTTTTAAACCGAGTCTTACATGCACAATATGTATGTTTTGATATGTGTAGGTAAACATGATGTTTATGAAATGATTTCATGCCATATATATATATATATATATATATATATATATATATATATATATGAATTTCAATGCATTGCATGACATGTAGATGATCTTTGTGATTTATTCGTAAATATGAGAGTCACTTAGGGCCTGTTTGTTAGCAGCTTAATGAGAATGAGACTCACAACTTATTCAGTCAGCTATATATGACTGTTTGGTAGTGACTTAATGATATAGAAAGTGACTTATTAAGTAAGATTTTAAAGGGGAGCTTTATGCAGAAAGTCAAGTTTTTTCCAAACCAATGTCTCCAATTAAAAAACATGTTCCTTCCATTTATGAAAAAGCTCTCTCAAATAAAAATCTTTTAAATCTATACAGACAGATTAATCTATACAGACAACTTTATCCATACAGACTTTAATGGAAAACCAACCAAACAGCCCCTTAGTGTGACAATAACCTTAGTGGTGAAGTCTTGTGATCATGAGCATTGTATATGAACCTTAGTGGTGGTGAGCATGCATGAATAGTTATGTATATGACTTTGAAATGTATATAAATTTATATTTGATCACGGCATGAAAGTTTTAGATGATGTTTCACATGAAATCCATTATTCACTCGGCTTCGGCTTAAAAAGTATGTGCATATATCTCTGGGATTTGATCGGCAAGGAGCTCATAGATGTGTGGTTTTAACGTCAATGAAGTATTCATGTTTGTATTTCATCATTCTTATATTGCCCATGTCAACTCCAAAAAAAGTTGGAGTGTTTGAAAAATATTACGGTTGTAATATGTTTAAGTATGTATATTGTTTGTGTTTTGGTGACATCGAGTTCTATATATAATAGACCGATCCATAAGCTCCGTCGCCAAGTGATATGTAATGTTTATGGCTAGAGAGTAAAAAAAATTGGGGTGTTACATAAATACAAAAAGTGATAATTGTGAAAATAGTCCAAATCATTTGATTCATTCACTTTGTATTCTAGACTTTAAGGGGTTGTTTGTTTTTTTTAAAAAATCTCTTAATTGCTCTTAAGCCTGAATCGTTCAGACCTTTTTACACATCACCTCTTATTAATCATAACTAAATTAAGGGGTTGTTTGTTTACCTCTTAATGGTTCCATTAAGAGGTAACCTCTGAATCGCTAAGAGGTAAATCTTGTTTGACAAAAAAAAGTGTTGTCTCTTAATGGTTCCAAAATCCTCTTAATGATTTTGTATCATGACCCTCTCTTAACCATTAAGAGCCCTGATTTCATTATGAACAATTAGCAAACAACCATATTTCATTTTACACTATGATGCCGTTTGTTTTTTAAGAGGTCTAAAGTCTGAAGTCATATTTTAGTTATGATTAATAAGAGGTGGTGTGTAAAAATGTCTAAATGATTCAGACTTAAGAGCCATTAAGAGGTTTAAAAAAAAAAAACCCTATATCATAAAAACCTCTTAATCATTCAGACCACTTAATCATTATGCACTAAACCATTCAACAACTGTCAAACAACCCCTAAGATTTCAGATTTTAGACCTCTTAAAAAACAAACGGCACCTAAGTTTTGCCTCCAGTTTAATTAGAAAACAGTAAATGGCTTTCAAAATATAAGACCCACTTACGATTTGTAAGTTTTTAACTTATTTTATTCTCAATTATGATTTTTTTAAGTAATCTATTAAATACATCTTATTTGCATTTTGTGCCTTCCAATAATTAAGAGGCCGGGTGTTTAAGAAGGTAATGTAGTATTAACATTTGGAAACGTAATAAAGTGGAAGATGGTGGATTATATCATCTTAAATACATTTAAATGTATTTAAGAGGTTTTTTAATACATCTTAAATATTTTTTTGTTTAAAAATATTTCAAGATGCCCCCTACTTTTTTGGATTGTGTACAAAAAATCAAAAAATTGCAAATTGCAAGTGGACCACATAATTATAAAAATCCACTTGTATTTTTTTTTGGCTAAATTGGGGAAAAACTTAAAACTCGGACTAAAAGGTGAACGGATATGAAAATTTGGGCTATTTTTGGGATTATCTTATACAAAAATCTCCTGTAATAAATGAACGTTACCCGAGAACATATATAAATAATGTATATAGCAAAATCCATTTTCATTGTGTCATATCTAGTTATCTACCACCTTTCTCTATTCTTTACTCTCCTAATATAATGTGTTCATTCATAATGAAGCCGGCAACTAGTGCTATTGTTATTGTTGGTGTAGTAGCCATGGTGGCAATGGTTGTGCTTCTCTCAGGACAGGTGCAAGTGGCAGAGGCAGCAAATTGTGATGTAAATGTGCTACTGGATGCTTGTGGAGAGCAGTTAAAAGAGGGTGGAATGCCGACAACAAAATGTTGTGGAATATTAGAGGAACAAGAGACATGCATATGTAAATACCCAGAAAGACAAGGGTGGCCTGGTATCATCAAAATTAGTGGTTTCTGTCATCACCCCTTCCCACCTTGTGCATGAATTAATCGCCTGCTATATATATATAAAAGTTATAAAGTGATAGTGATTTATGAATTCCAAACTTTTGATTTGATTCATGTGTTTGATGACCATTTCCTCATCTTTTGATAAGGATTACACAATCATTTTTCCAATTATATATTAAAAAATGTTTTAAAATAAAGACATGGAAATGTTGATTCAAGCCATGTTTGGCAACTACAGTTTAACTTATTTTTTGAGCTTATTAAAAAAAGTTTCATTTGGATGGTAATAAGTTAACTTATTGAAACGCTACTTCGATTAATGTTAATGTTATTTATTATTATTCATAAATCATAAATTAGTTTTAATTGTATATTAATTATTCATTAATATTGATTATTAATTATTTAAAATTAGTAATAATATCAAAGTTTTTATGTTATTAATATTATTATTATTATTTAATATCTTTAGTCATCAAAAAGTATATATAACAATTTTAAAAAATGTTTTTGTAATTTACATAAAAATTAAATTTATATTTCTTGTTTTTCATCAATAATAATTTTTTGATTAATAATTTTACTAAAATATTTCACTTAATTATTAATTATTAGTTTTTGAAGAATTATTAATTAATTAAGTTATGTAAGATCGACAAACTTTGTTTTTATTCATATTGTATGTAATGGTTATTTAAAATTGTCAATTAATGTAAATGTTTTTTGAAATTTGTATTTGGTTACATAAATCCTTGTGTGTGTGTGTGTATATATATACATATATATACATATATATATACATATATATATATATATATATATATATACAAAGAGAGGGGGTTCAAACGAAAACAGTACCCAAATAAGAGAACACAAAAACAACCAAATCATGTTTAAAATCACATGTGATTTCACACTAGCAGTCAACGCAAGGGAGTGCCACCGACGTGACATGTGATCTTAAGTCGCAACCAAAGTAAGTCACGTGAATCAAATGTGATGTGTAAAGTCACATGTGATTCGACGATTTTCTTATTGTTCTCGTACAAATCACATACAAAATCACAAGTGATTTTACATGTGATTCCCGCGACCTTAAGTCGCGGCAAAAGTCGACCGTGTACCGTGATTTTGCACGACTTCCTTGCTAATGTAAAATCACTTATGATTTTGTATGTGATTTGTCGTTCTCATGTTCTTTTAAATAGGTACCATTCTCGTTTGAACCCGACTATATATATATATGTGTGTGTGTGTGTGTGTATATATATATATGGGGTCATTCAAGGGAGAACTTGTTATTTTGTGGTAACTATGCGATCCAATCTCATCCACTCATTTTCAATTATCAATGGTTTAAAAAAAATTAATAATAAAACCCCTTAAAAACCGGTCAAATTAATTAAAATACTCTATTGAATAAGGGTAAAAATGTCAAAACACTAAGGGGGTGTTTGGGGTGTTTGGTTCGCTGGAATCCGTCGGAATCTGATGGAATTGGAATAGTCAATTCCATTGACCAAATTCCATCCTGCTGTTTGGTTTCCAAAGGAATGGAATTGAATTCCATGAAATCCTTCAATCAAGGATTTGGTCATTTCTTCTCATTTTGGATGGAATTGAATTGAATTCCATTCCATTTTCTCAAAATGACAAAAATACCTTCCAAACCCTCTTAACAAAATTAAAACCCATCAGATGTGGATTTGGTCTCCTCTCTCTCTCTCCTCTCTCTCCTCTCTTATCTCTCTCTCCTCTCTCTCTCCTCTCTAACTTCTCTCTCCTCTCTCCTCTCTCTCTACCCTCTCTCTCCTCCCTCTCTCGGCATTTAAAAAAATATAAATAAATAAATAAAAATAAAAGAAAGGGTATTTTTGTCATTTTTCAGAATTCCATTCCAATTCCTTTGCAAACCAAACAGACATATTTCAAATCATTTAACTGATTACATTTCATTCCTGCCAACCAAACAGTTGGTCAAACTTGAAAACATTCCATTCCAATTCCTTTCAGATTCCAATTCCATTGACAGATTCCATTCCATCATAAATCATTCTGCGAACCAAACGCCCCCTAAACGATTCATCGTGATCTAAATTGGGTACGCACCGATAATTAGGCAATAGAGTCAATAATAATAACTCAATCGTTGAAACAAAATCAGATTGTTTCACATTAAGATGTTGCAGAGGATTTTAACATGGACGACTCTCGAACTCGATAAAACCCTAGCTTTCCTACAGAGACGATCCGTCAATCATTCTAATGGAGGAAAACGTTGAAGGAGGTATTCAAATTTTCTTCTACTCGATTACATAATGTATCGCTCTCTGTTTACCATTTTCTCTCTTTTGAATGTGAAATCAAAAAGGAGTTATAGGATTAAGAGCAAGAGGACCTTCACTTTCTCTAACAAAGCCGATGAAGCCATTGATGTCGACTCTATGGTTGAAGTTGAACGCACACCTATACCGACCATAGTATAAGGGGTTGTTTACTTGTGCCTTAATTGGGCTTATTGGTGAATTTGGCTTATTCGCGCAAACATTTAGGAGTGTTTACTTGCGGCATAATCGCACAACAAGTGTCTTATTTGCTAAGTAAGAAGAGGTGTGTTGTCCCCATTAAGACAAAAAGTTGACACTTCTACCCCTTGATAAAAAGAGCACGCTCCTTAGAAAAAACACATGATCCTCCTTGTTTCCCTTCACAAACCCTAGCCATAGAGAAAACTCAGAAGCTTCTTCCCCAATGATGTCTGCATCTCCGGCGACGTCTGTATCTCTCTCCCGGACTTTTGGATCTCCGGCAACATTTGCATATCCTTCCCATCGACCCCTCTCCCAATACTGATCTTACTCTTTTTTTTCGATTTCTCTTCTTTGTGATTTTGCCCAGCGAAATCCCTCTTCTCTTTTTCTGATTTCAATTCTATTATATGTGATTTCCCCAAAGGAACCCCTCATTTGTTCATCTTCTCCCCTCATCTACAACTTCCTACCCAAAAATTGAATCAAATCCTCATGTGGGTTTGCTACTAGTTGTTGGACTTTGATTTAAGAATCTCGTCTTCTCTTCCTTCCAACACTGTTAAGGTGTTCGATTTCCAGGGATTTTTCAGTTTTGAACTTCGATTTTCAGGAACGAAGCTTGTAACACCCGAAAAACCAAGGTAAGTATTTATAATTCTATGTGTTCTCAATTCTTTTAAATATTGAGGTTTTGGCATGTGATTAGAGAATTGTTAGTATGATATATTATATCTGTATACCTTGAAGTCTTTATGTGCTTAATGTATCGGAATCGTCGAAAATCAGTGAGTTTGGGGTGTGCCGCGATAGTGACGTGCGACTATGACAGAGGTCATGGTCGCGTGGCATAGTCGCGGGCTGGGGGATGGTCTCGGTACATCCCCAGCAAGATTGCCCTGCGAGAGTGTCAAGGGCACAATCGCCCTGTCACAATCGCGGAAGAGGTATCGCAAGTGTTGGTGAGGGCGCGACAATGCCCCCGCGACAGTTCCAAGGGCATAGTCGCCGGCAGGCACTAATGGCATAAAAACACCTCTTAGACCATTTTGACTTCATATTTCTCATCTCAAACATTTGGAACCGGATTAGACCTCATTTGGGCGATTTTCTCCCATCTTAAAACCCTCCAACATTTATTGAAACCCTAGGGTTAGTTGGGGACATATATTGGTGGTTAAGGGAGCTAGAGGATCAGTCAACGGAAGCATTCAAGGCACAATAAGGTTTTCACCTTCTCACCATCTCATCCAAGTTTTCTAGGGTTTTGTGTAAAACCCTAGATAGTGAGTTTCTACTACTATTTTCAAATGGGATACATATCTTGTGTGTTTACTTGCTTAGTATTTCATATATATGTAGAAATCTGATCACCTGATAAGTTTGACCTAACTGCTACTTGCAAGATTGTTGGAAATATAGTCATGGCACTTCATGTGGACCTTGATGATGTTGTTGGGACTGATATTTCTTGAACTTGGTTATGTGTTGTTTTGGTGAGCCATGGGTATCATATTTGGACTTGTATATTTTGGAGTCTTGTACCTAAAATATGCATGGGATTTTATGAGGTCTTATACATGTATCTTGTTGATATGGAATTATGTATAGAGATGAATATTGTACGTATATAGGATGAACCATGAGTAAGTGCTAGGAGGATGTACTCTTAGGTGCCACCATGACGGTATGCACCTAGACCTCCGCCATTTGGAGTAATGCCTGGGAGGTAGTTTTCAAGTGTGTCGGGCCTTCGGGATGTTGCTCAGGCGAGTGAACATCAAGGTACATTGACTTGAGGTAACACTCATTGGTGTGACGGGTCTCCCCCAATGGTTCCCTGATGGCCTTTAGTGACTAAATTGACATAAATGTTCATACCATGTTTATAAATGTTATGTCATGTTCTTGTACAACTCACTAGGCTCGTTTGGCCTAACACTTGATTGTTTTGATATGTATCTCAGGTTCTAGCGGCGCGAGCGCCAAGGAGGTTTAGTCGGCTTTTAGAGGTGAGTTTGGGAGCATTTTAGGGATGCCATTCTAGAAGACGATCCTTTTGGAAATAGTTGACAACTGATTGTAATCTTATTTCTAGTTAGATTTTAGATTAGGAAGTTGTCATCTATCATTGCTTCTTATTATAAACTTGTATTAACAGGCATTTATTGTTCCTTTTTGAATGAGCTCATGCTTTGGCATTTATGTGATTACCACAATTCCATTTTCCGGAAATTTTTGTTTGTCCCGTTTTATGGGGTGTTACAAGTTGGTATCAGAGCTCTAGTTTAAGTGAACTAGGTGTCGACTCTAGTATACCTAGACTGGTTGTGCTTATAGGATCACTGTACACATGGGTAGAACGTTCTTAGGTGGGGAGAGTATTAGGATTACGGAATTGCATTGATTGAAATTTATGATGATGACAACAAGGGTTCTTATGTAAAATACGTTCACAATCTCACTTGGCCAGTGTTGTTCTGAATTTATGATTACGCGAGCATGCTTGAAATTGTTATTATGATGATTAATCATTGTAGTAGTACGTATTGAACCGTTTATCTTTCAAAGGATTAACCGGTATGACCTTTATCATGTGTGATAGTTCATAATGGTAAACACGCGGAACATGCTCCAAAATCCGCGGGATGGTCACATTGAAGATGAATCTACCGCCGATCAACCTCCTCTGGTAACAACTACTGAATGGCCACCCATAATCGAAGTCTTGGGCAGAGGACCAGAACAAGTACCGAGGGTAAATCACGAGTTCGGTCAACCGTTTGTGGAAGAGGTGACCATGGAGACAAGGATCTGAGATAACATGATGTAAGCCATGAATTCGGCCATGGCACAACAACAAGAATTTTTCTTGAAACTATTAGAGGATCGTGATGTCAATCACCGAAGAACCGAGGCAATGGCGGAGAATACTGTGAATAGATCGGTGGTGGACCGGCATTCGCCGGAACTGAGGAACATGCAGTTAGGACCGAGAAGAAGAATGATGGGGGATGTTCCTTCAAAACTTTTCTATGCTGTCGGGCTCCAGAATTCTCCGAGACGACCGACCCGCTAGCATGCATGAAATTGATTCAAGACATAGAAATGGCGTTCGAGTCAAGTGAATTCGCGGACTCTCAGCGAGTCAAATTTGCGTCCCAACTGCTAAGAGGGGATGCGTTGAGCTGGTGGAACGTTACCCGAAGGGCGCTTACACCGGAGGTCTTGGCCAAGCTCACTTGGCCACCCTTCAAGAAGAAGTTAATGGAGAAATATTGCATTGAGAGGGCACTTGACAAAATCAAAGACAATTTCTGAAATCTGAAGAAGGGCAACCTAACTATTGCCGACTACACTAAGTAATTCATGGATAAACTTAGCCTAGTTGAGCACTTGGCAACTGATGAGGGGTCTAAGATAAAGGCGTTTGTGAAGGGTTTACCGGCGGAAATGAAGACGGGCGTGAAGAACGCTGAAAAGACTACCTTGAAAGAAGTGATCGAGGCTTCTCATCTAGTAGAGGACGACATTCTACAAGAGAGAGAGAGAGAAGAAGAAACAACAAGGTGAGAAGCGGAAGTGGGAGGGGCCAACCGGGCCCGCCCGACCATCCAAACCCTTTAACGGGGGGAGGAACATTGATCCGCGACGAGAGGCAAAATGGTGCCCCAAGTGCTAGAGCAAACACTTCCGGACTTGCAATCCGAAACCATTTTCTGGAGCGATGGAATGTTTCAAGTATGGGCGAAAGGACCACATGAGTCGGGATTGCCCCTCACGGGGAGTTTGTTATGAGTGTCGGGAACCGGGGCACATCAAGAGGGATTTCCCTAAGTTAGTTAAGGGCAACCAAGGGGTTTCGAGCGGGGCAATGTCGAAGAAAGAAATTCAACCGAAGGCGCCAAGTCGGGCCTTCCAAATGACGACAGATGAAGCGAGAGAGACGGCGGACATAGTGTCGGGTACGTTTCTAGTGAACTCTCTACCTACCCATCTTTTATTCGATTCCGGTGTGAACCGATCTTTTGTGTCCACCTCGTTTTGCAAGAACTTCACCACTCCTTCTAGTTTGTTGAATGATGCTCTAGTAGTAGAGGTAGCCAATGGGGAACTTATGGTAGTTCGAGAATGCTATGTTGGGTGTACCTTAGAATTAGATGGGGAATCCTTCACTATAGATTTGTTACCGTCCAATATCGGAGGGTTTGACGTGATCGTGGGGATGGATTGGCTAGCTGAGCACGACACCGATATATTTTTCTCTAAGAAATTAATTTGAGTACCCTTTTTTTTGGTAAAGGAGTATCCCAGAACCCTTTGGGCCCGGACTAATCTCCTGGAAAACAGTCTTATGGCCCGCGGGCATTCATCCCGTGGCCACAATGCTGCGAGTGGGGCTCGAACCTAGGCAACCACTATTAATTTGAGTACGCTTGCCTAAAAAGGTGGTGAGGTAATAATCTACGGAGAGAAGAACTGGAGGACCAACATGATCATCTCGTCACTCAAAGCACGCAAGAGCCTAGCAAAAGGGTGTGTTTCGTATTTAGCCTACGTGATCGACGCGAAGTTAGAAAAAAAGAAATTAGAAGAGGTGGTCGTGGTGTGCGACTACCCGGATGTCTTTCCAGAGGATCTACCCGGACTTCCACCGGAGAGACAAGTGGAGTTCCACATCGACCTCACTCCGGAAGCCGCTCCAATTGCCCGTGCTCCCTATCGTCTAGCGCCGACGGAAATGCAAGAGATGATGACACAACTACAAGAACTTCTCGAGAAGGGATTCATACGACCAAGTTCGTCGCCATGGGGAGCTCCGGTGTTGTTCGTGAAGAAGAAAGACGGGTCCATGAGGATGTGCATAGACTACCGCGAACTCAACAAGGTCACCGTGAAGAATAAGTATCCACTTCCTCGGATCGACGACCTCTTCGATCAACTTCAAGGAGCGAGATGTTTCTCGAAAATAGATTTACGATCCGGTTATCATCAAGTGCGAGTAAAGGAGAGAGACATTCCGAAGACGACGTTCCAGACTAGATACGGTCACTATGAGTTCATAGTCATGCCATTCGGATTAACTAATGCTCCAGTCGTATTTATGGACTTGATGAACCAGGTATGTTGACTCTTATTAGACAAGTCGGTCATAGTCTTTATTGACGACGTTCTTATCTACTCTCGGGACGAGATAGAACATCGACAACATTTGCGAGAGGTCTTGGAAATTCTTCGGAAGGAGAAGTTGTTTGCGAAGTTTTCAAAATGTTAGTTTTGGATCCAAGAAGTCCAATTCTTGGGCCATGTTGTATCAAAAGACGGGGTGAAGGTGGATCCGACGAAGATAGAGGCGATGATGAATTGGGAGCCACCGACGATTCCAACGGAGATAAGGAGTTTCTTGGGCTTGGCTGGTTACTACCAATGGTTTATTCAAGACTTTTCGAAGATCGCGTCTCCACTCACATCATTGACGAGGAAGAACGTTAAATTCATATGGACCGAAACGCAAGAGAAAACCTTCCGAACCCTACAAAAAAGTTATGCGAAGCACTGATCTTATCCTTACCCGAAGGATCCGAAGACTTCGTGGTTTACAGCGACGCCTCTAAGTTGGGGCTAGGGTGCGTGTTGATGCAAAGGGGAAAGGTAATCGTGTATGCATCGCGACAACTCAAGGACCACGAGAAGAATTACCCTACACACGATTTGGAGTTAGCGGCGGTGGTATTCGCTTTGAAGCTATGGCGACACTACCTCTATGGGACGAAGTGTACTTTATTCACTGACCACAAAAGTTTAAAGTACATCTTCGACCAAAAGGACCTCAACATGCGGCAACAACGGTGGTTAGAGCTCTTGAAGGATTACGACTGTGAGTTGTTGTACCACCCGGGTAAAGCCAATGTAGTGGCGGATGCTTTAAGCCGAAAGAATTACGGAAACGAAATCAAAGTGACTCTAACTAGGATTGATGTAATATCAAACTTAGTGGAGGACATCAAGAGAAGCCAAGCGGAGGCACTTCGGGAAGAAAACCTCAAAGAAGAAATCATGGTGAAGCAACAGGAAGCGCTAACGGAAGACAGTCACGACCTTAAGATTTTCCTAGGAAGAATTTGGGTGCCGAAGATCGGGGGAAACCATGAGTTGCTTTTGGTGGAGGCACACAAGTCCAAGTATTCTATACATCTCGGTAGCACCAAGATGTATAGAGATTTAAAATTGCATTATTGGTGGCCGGCGATGAAGCTCGATGTAGCCAATTATGTGGAAAGGTGCGTCACATGCCTTCAAGTTAAAGTAGAGCATCAAAGACCCTACGGGAGCTTGCAACCATTAACCATTCCGGAGTGGAAGTGAGAACACATCACGATGGACTTCGTCACCAAACTACCGAAGACCTTGAAATGACACGATACTATTTGGGTGGTGGTGGATAGCCTTACCAAGAGTGCACATTTCTTGGCAATGCGAGAGACGTTACCGATGGACAAACTTGCTAAACTCTATATCGATGAAGTAGTGTCACGTCACGGAGTTCCGCTATCCATAGTCTCGGACAGAGATAGTCGGTTTACTTCCAAGTTTTGGGATGGATTACAAAGAGAGTTGGGCACGAAGGTCAAGTTGAGCACGACTTATCATCCTCAAACCGACGGGCAAATTGAGAGGACGATCCAAACTCTCGAAGACATGTTTCGGTCGTGCGTCATAGACTTTGGAGGGACTTGGGATTCACACTTGTCGTTGGTGGAATTCGCGTACAATAACAGGTATCATTCGAGCATCGGAATGGAACCCTTTGAAGCACTTTACGGACGGAAGTGTGGGGCCCCAGTTTGCTGGCTCGAGGCCGGAGAGAAGCAATTTACGAGACCGGAAATTGTACAAGCAACGGCGGATAAGGTGAAGGGTATTCGAGAGCGGTTGAAGGCGACTCAAGACCGACAAAAGAGTTATGCGGACAAAAAGCGAAGACTGGTTGAGTTCCAAGTGGGGGAACGAGTTATGTTGAAGGTGTCTCCTTGAAAGGGGATCATCCGTTTCGGGAAGTGCAAAAAACTTAGTCCCCGTTTCCTTGGGCCCTTTACTATATTGGAGAAGGTGGGACTTCAAGCCTATCGATTGGACTTGCCACCAGAAATGGACGGAATCCACCCCACATTTCATGTTTGCTACCTTTGCAAATGTCTAGCCGGAGAGGAAAGTGTTATTCCGTTGACGGAAATTCGGGTGGATAACGATAACTAATGTGTAGAAGAACCGGAAGCCATACTAGAGTCAAAGACGAAGCAACTGAGGCATAAGGAGGTGACTATGGTGAAGGTTCAATGGAAGCATCATCGGGGTACCAACGTAACGTGGTAGTCTGAGGATAACATGAAGAAGATATATCCTCATCTTTTTAGTGATTTAGATTTCGGGGACGAATTACTCATTAGGTGGGGAGGATTGTAACACCCGGAAAACCAAGGTAAGTATTTATAATTCTAAGTGTTCTCAATTCTTTTAAATATTGAGGTTTTGGCATGTGATTAGAGAATTGTTAGTATGATATATTATATCTGTGTACCTTGAAGTCTTTATGTGCTTAA
Source organism: Arctium lappa (assembly GCA_023525745.1). NCBI lineage: Eukaryota > Viridiplantae > Streptophyta > Magnoliopsida > Asterales > Asteraceae > Arctium > Arctium lappa. The sequence goes on from CM042047.1 coordinate 164,099,152, forward strand.
TGTATCGGAATCGTCGAAAATCGATGAGTTTAGGGTGTGGCGCGATAGTGACGTGCGACTATGACAGAGGTCATGGTCGCGTGGCATAGTCGCGGGCTGGGGGATGGTCTCGGTACATCCCCGACGAGATTGCCCTGCGAGAGTGACAAGGGCACAATCGCCCTGTCACAATCGTGGGAGAGGTACCATAAGTGTTGGTGAGGGCGCGGCAATGTCCCCGCGAGAGTGCCAAAGGCATAGTCGCCGACAGGCACTAATGGTATAAAAACACCTCTTAGACCATTTTGACTTCATATTTCTCATCTCAAACATTTGGAGCCGGATTAGAACTCATTTGGGCGATTTTCTCCCATCTTAAAACTCTCCAACATTTATTGAAACCCTAGGGTTAGTTGGGGACATTTATTGGTGGTTAAGGGAGCTACAGGACCAGTCAAGGGAAGCATTCAAGGCACAATAAAGGTTTTCACCTTCTCACCATCTCATCCAAGTTTTCTAGGGTTTTGTGTAAAACCTTAGATAGTGAGTTTCTACTACTATTTTCAAATGGGATACATATCTTGTGTGTTTACTTGCTTAGTATTTCATATAGATGTACAAATCTAATCACCTGATAAGTTTGACCTAACTGCTACTTGCAAGATTGTTTGGAATATAGTCATGGCACTTCATGTGGACCTTGATGATGTTGTTGGGACTGATATTTCTTGAACTTGGTTATGTGTTGTTTTGGTGAGCCATGGGTATCATATTTGGACTTGTATATTTTGGAGTCTTGTACCTAAAATATGCATGGGATTTTATGAGGTCTTATACATGTATCTTGTTGATATGGAATTATGTATAGAGATGAATATCGTACGTATATAGGATGAACCATAAGTAACTGCTAGGAGGATGTAGTCTTAGGTGCCACCATGACGGTATGCACCTAGACCTCCGCCATTTGGAGTAATGCCTGGGAGGTAGTCTTCAGGTTTGTCGAGCCTTCGGGATGTTTCTCAGGCTAGTGAACATCAAGGTACATTGACTTGAGATAAAACTCATTGGTGTGATGGGTCTCCCCCATTGGTTCCTGATGGCCTTTAGTGACTAAATTGACATAAATGTTCATACCATGTTTATAAATGGTATGTCATGTTCTTGTACAACTCACTAGGCCTGTTTGGCCTAACACTTGATTGTTTTGATATGTATCTCAGGTTCTAGCGACGCGAGCGCCAAGGAGGTTTATCGACTTTTAGAGGTGAGGTTGAGAGCATTTTTGGGATGCCATTCTAGAAGACGATCCTTTTGGAAATAGTTGACAACTGATTGTAATCTTATTTCTAGTTATACTTTAGATTAGAAAGTTGTCATCTATAATTGCTTCTTATTACAAACACTTGTAATTAACAGGCATTGATTGTTCCTTTTTGAATGAGCTCATGCTTTGGCATTTATGTGATTACCACATTTCCATTTTCCGGAAATTTTGTTTGTCCCGTTTTATGGGGTGTTACAAAGCTGCTATTTTTCTAGAAAGGCAATGTTTGGCAAGATCTATTGCAAACTGTTGTTGGTGATGATCGAAAGTTAATGAAGAACTGTTGAAGTTGTTGTTGATCGAAGAACTCTGTTGAAGCTGCTGTTGCAAACCCTGTTAAAGTGATGATCGAAGGCAAGGAACGTAGTTGTTGTTGATGATCATGAAGATGTTGAATGTTAATGAAGAACTCTGATGGATCAAAGTGAAAAGGCAGTGTTTGGCAAGAGTTAAGTTTAGAAGATGCTTTTTTGTTTGGTTACTGAAATGATCAATGAGAATGATGAATTGATGTAAACAAAAACAAGGAAACAATCGATTGTGGTCATTTTGTTTTGTGATATTGATTGAATTGTTGTACATAAAAATTGGTCAAGAATGATAAAATTGGTTGTTATTGAGTTAAAAAGATAATGTTAGAAGTTTATCTTTTAGACTATGAGAGATGCACATCATTTGTACTCAGGGGTAAAATAGTCATTTCTATCATTCAGACCGTAGATTCAGGCAGAAAAGTAAACAATAATACATTTTTACCTAGACATACAAATTTATCCATACATGACTTAATAAGAAATTTAGTAAACAACCCCTTACTCGATATTTTTTTTGGTTAAAAAAAATAGGTATTCCATGGATAATAGGAAATTTAGGGTTTTAAAGGTGTTTTATCATTGTGTGAATATTCTTCTTGAAAACTATTTCCAGTTTCATGTGGTTGTTCAAACAAGATTTGTGAGCATTTCATTTGGGTAAGAAAATATGTGATACATTATGGTGACTAAAAAGTGTTATTCACTTGGTTGTTCCTAAACTCTGGTAAGAACAATTTTATGGTTTATTTGTTCTATATACGATCTTTAGTGAAGATTGTACATGGCATGTGGTCCAAACATGTTGTTCTTAAACTGTGGTACATTGCGGGTATACAAAAATGATGCCCCTAAAGTGTGGTTATATTATTTTACAAAGGGGTTAGGATAGAAGCACCATTCCCTACTTGTTAAATACATCATACTCTATTAATTTCCTCCTCACACTCATCAACATCAAACCTCTCTTTTTACATGTCCAATGCATGATTTGACCTAAAGAGGGTGCATATAACAACCCCCTGTTTTACAAAGGGGCAAGTTCAAACGAAAAGGTGATCAATTTACGAGAAGACGAGAAAGAATATGGACCACATAATTTATTAATTAAAAGATATAATAAATAAAAATTGAAAACTAATTTTAAAAATTAGTATATTATCATTTTGAATTGGATAAATTCTTAAAAATCTTATTATATCTTTTAAATTTATTTATTTTTTAATTTTAATAAGTTCATAATTTTTTTATCAAATTTATATAATTTTTTTCTAAATACACTTTTGATTAAAAAAATCATAATTTTCATCAAATATCACATGTGATATCCACAATTAATTCATTATCTATTTCACCATTTTTTCTCTATTTTTTGGATTTACGTTTTGAATCACATATGATTATCTTCGTTTAACATATGATCTATTATTATGTATCACATATGATCCCACTAGGTGAATTTTTGTACATATCACATATGATAATATATGTCTGAATGTAAGTGACGCATAATCACATTGATAATATTTAGATCACAAAAAGATATATAAATATAAACATACATAATCACATATGATTAACTAAAATATATACAATTATCACATGTGATAATATAATATGTGATATGTATAAATATTCATATAGTGATATCACATGTGATGTTTGGTCAAAATTGTGATTTTTTTTATTAAAAATATATTTAGAAAAAAAAAAGTTGATAAAAAGTTATGAAATAATTGAAATTAAAAAAATAAATAAATATAAAAGATATAATGAGAATTTTAAGAATTTATCCAATTCAAAAATGATAATTATCTTAATTTCTAAAATTATTTTTATTTTTTATTTATGATATTTTTAATTAATAGATTATGTGACCTAAATTCCTTCCCGTCTTCTCGCAATATATATATATATATATATATATATATATATATATATATATATATGAAGAGGTTCATTTGAGAAATGTTAAATATATGAGAAATAGAGAAGTAATCTTAGCCATTCATCTGGTCAACATTTGCGGCTTTGACCGCGAAGCACCGGATAATTCCTTGTGTGGTCTATAGAAGGTAGAGGGGTAATTTCGTAAAATATACAGGATGAGTTCATATATGAATCTGTATGAATCACAAAGATTCATATATGAATCTGCTAATTAGTTCAACTAATTCATATATGAATATTTGTGATTCATACAGATTCATATATGAATCTTTGCGATTCACAAAGGTTCATATATGAATCTTTGTGATTCATACAGATTCATATAGGAATCTTTGTGATTCATACAGATTCATATATGAATCTGTTAGTTAGTTTAACTGATTTATATATGAATCAAAAAGGTTCTTATATAAACCAGTTAAAAGAGTTCAGTTGTGAATTGCACTGGTTCATATATGAACATATAATTCATATGTGAATTATACATGTTCATATATAAACACAGCCCGTGTGTTTTGTAAAATTTACGAAATTGTCCTTCTATTTTTGGGATAGCCGCAACTTTTGACCGGTCAAAGCCGCAATATTTGACTAGTCAAATCCGATCTTGACCATATGAATGGCTATGATTATTTCTCTATTTCTCATATATTTATCATTTCTCAAATGAACCAAACACTATATCTATATATATATATATATATAATATAATTATTTCTTTAATATTGTTAGTGTGAGAGGTCCTTTTTAAAATAAAAAGTATACCACTCTAAAAATTGATGTACTTAGAAGGTGTTTGGGATTATTTATTTAAACTTCTTATTGACTTATAGTTTTTCCTTATCGTTAATAAGCTATTTTTTAGTGTTTAGGTTGGGAAAAAAATGTTATAGTTTTTCCACACCACTAATAAAGAGTTTTTGATAAGTTAAATCATTCTAACTTGTCAACTTATTTTAAACAACTTATAACTTTTTTGGTTATTTTACATGTATAAGCAATCTCAAACACCCATAAATAACAACTTAATAGATTTATACGTTTTGGTATTACAATAAACCAATCCAAACACTTTTTATACTAGAAGCGCATTCGCGCAATACAGCGAGATACATCACGATTTTAATGTTTCATATTATTTTTTTGTCGATTTACAGTACGATTTTGGATGGTTTTGAGAAAGTGATAATGTTTTTTTATAAATTTATTTAATTTAGGCTTAATAATATAATGTTTTTTATATAAAAAAAGTAAGTATTTTGTTAGAATTCAATGATTATCTTATATATTTTAATAACATCTAGAAAAAATAATCAATTACATATTTAATAATATAAATAAAATAAAATTATAGTAATATAATATATTAATCAATAGTGATACATGAAAATGTTTGCATAAAAGGAAGACCTTGCACATACCAAATTGGTGGGTGTTAGAAGCATGCAGTAATAATATGTATCTTGTGCTTTGATATTTGTAAATTAAGAGATTTTTAAAATCTTGCATAAAATGATGGTACCTTGTGCCTAATAATTTATATTTAAGAGTTTTTTATTCGTGCTTTATAATATAGTATAGATAGTATAAATAACTCATTTTTGTTACCATATAAATTCCTAAACACTTTAAAAAAAAAGAACAAGTTGTTTTGAATAAGCAATCCAAACACCCCCCCTTAATAAAATTGTAAGGACCTTGTTCGGTGTAAACCACATAAATCAAAAATTGTAGCTTACTTTTTTTTTGGAAGAGTGTTTTAAGCTATGCCTAGATTAATCTCTTAGCAAATTATGACCGTAAGACATCAGTCCTCTGGATTCAAACCCTGTGCAAATAGAATATTCTACCACATACCCTAGGGCCTTAACCAGTATGTGATAATCTTTGTGGTTAAATTGTAGCTTACTTAGCACAATACTTTGTTTGATTGCAAAAATATGTCAAAAATATTTTCAGAGAAAAACTTCTTTTTTGACCGATTAATAAAAACTTTTCTACAGAAAACAACAAAAAGCAAAGACTCCGAAAGTCAACTTCTCATTTTATACTAAAAAAATTATATTAAATTTTTTACATATATTATCAATTTTTTAAAATCATGTTAGATCTATTTTGAAAAATAAAAAATCATGTTAATCCTTTATAACACTTCAAATTTGCTGAATTTATCAAAGGTTATTTGGATTTGGAAGTTTAGTGCATCTCCAACAACATTGTTAAAATAGAAAAAATGGGTTTTTATTTTCTATACTTTAACAGTATTGCTATCTTGTTTACTATAATAGAGAATCATTAAAAAATCTCTATATATAGAAAACTCTCTATAATTCTCTAAATAGGATAGATAAATTTTATTTTATTTCGTCCCACCAATGAGATTCAATTTTTATCATTTTATATTAAGTTATTTTTTTTAAAGTGTATTAGGATGATAATTTAGAGAAAATTATAATAATATAAGTTGTTTTAAAATTTATAAAATAACAAATTTGTTAGAATTAAATGTAATACATTTTTAAAATTTTCAATTTGATTCTCTATTTTAGAGAAATTATAACAAAAAACTGTTAGAGATTCTATTACAAAAATTGGAAAGGAATATAATTCAATTTATAAATAGGGAATTTAGCTGTTGACTTTGAAAAAGATGGAAACAAATAAAAAAAAAAATCAGAAAAAAAATTCAAAAAGAATTGCTTTGAAATTTTGGAGCACAAGCTGTACGGAAGCTATCGTCCATTCAAATTCTAGTCCACAATTTCGGCTTACTTATTTCATTCATTTTATATTTTTGGGTATTTTAAATATAAGCTATCAAGCTCTAATAAATAGTACTTATTAGTAGGGTTATATTCGGATGGTTAAATCGGTTTTCGGTTTATTCGGTTAGGGTTAATATATTTTCAACTTTTTTAAATAACCGTTAACCAAACCAAATAAGGTTCGGTTTATTCGGTACCGGGTTATTCGCTTTGGTAACTAGTTAAACCAAATGATGATTTATATTTTTTCGTTGGACATTTGCTCAAATTAATTATCCGTTGTTTTTAATATATAATTGTATAATACAGTAATACTCAACAATTGACTTATATTAAGTAAAAAACTTCATCTATCGACCAATATCTACCAAATGACATTAATTTTTTCAATGTGCCATTGTAATTCAAGCAAAAAATGTAATCTGATAAAAAATATTATCTACTATCAATAAAAAATATTAATAATTATCAATAAAAATATTATATAGCAATCAAACATGTAAAATAATAATAGTATAACATGTATTTGGTTTATCTATATTTATACTATATTATAAAGCACAGATAAAAAACTCTTAAATACAAATTATTAGGCACAAGGTACCATCATTTTATGCAAGATTTTAAAAATCTCTTAATTTACAAGTATCAAATCACAAGATATATATTACTACTGCAGACTTCTAACACCCACCAATTTGGTATGTGCAGGATCTTCCTTTTATGCAGACATTTCTATATATCACTATTAATTAATATTATATTATTATAAATTTGTTTTAATTATATTATTAAATACGTAATTGGTTATTTTTTCTAGATGTGATTAAAATATATAAGATAATCATTGAATTCTAACAAAATAAATAATTTTTTTATATAAAAAACGTTATATTATTAAACCTAAATTAAACAAATTTATAAAAAAAATATTATCACTTTTCTTAAAACCATCCAAAATCGTACTGTAAATCGACAAAAAAACAAAAAATAAAATGAAACATTAAAATTGTGATATATCTCGCTGCATTGCGTGAGTACGCTTCTAGTTTTTTTATAAATATGAAATATATAAAACATTAGTCGAATGTGTTATTCGGGTTATTCGGTTTAACCGAATTAGAAAAAAAAATTAACCGATAAAATGTTTATGGTGCAGTGAACAAGAATTTGTATGTAGTTGATTATAGAAATAATACAACTAATACCAATAAAATGTTTAACCTTTTGTATAAAAACAAATTATAAACCCGTGTACATTTTCTTCCAACCAATGTAAAGAGCTAGCTAAGGGCAACATACATTCCTTTTTTCAAACATGAATTGTTGAATAGGCTACACTACAACAAAAAGGGATTTATAGGACACTTTTTTAGGACACATTTCGAGACCCGTTTTTTAGAAAGGCTAATACGACACATTAAATTATGAGTCCTATTTGAGTTAATCTAATATGACTATCAATTTTGGTGTCTTATCAACATACCTTAGCATCCTATCATGTAAATCTAATACGACACTTTTCAATGTCATATTTTTTTAGAGTCTAATAGGACACTTTTAAGTGTCGTATTATTTTAAAGATTAATAGCATAATTTAAAGTGGGTATTGTTTTAAAACCTAATAGGACAATTTAAAGTGTCATATTCTCTTAAAAACTAATAAGAAACTATTAGGAGACGTTTGGTTCGTAGAATGAAATTTGATGGAATTGGAATGCATTGAACGAATTTGACTTTGAAGGAATTGGAATGAAATTTGATGGAATTTGACCACACGTTTGATTGGAAGGAATTTGATGGAATTCAATTCTTTCACTTTAGCTATGGAATGATGAATTCCTTGATTTGTGGAATCCAATGGAATTCAAGGGATTTCATCATGATCAATATGTGAACCAAACAAAGGAATTGGAATTTAGTCAAAAGAATTTTCCATTCCAATTCCTTCAAAATCAATGAACCAAACACCCCCTTAGAGTTTAAAACCTAATAGGACACTTCTAAAATAAGATTAAAATATTATAAATAAAATTATATTTATTTAAAGTGTCATTACATAAAAATGTAATTAACTATTTTTCTTAATTAAATTTTAAAAAGGCCCCACATTTGATTTAATGAAAAACCCTTTAGATACTTAGAAGCCTAATTGGAAAAAAAGCCTACCCAACCCTAATTGGAAGCCCAATTGAAGAAACCTTTGCTTCAGCAGTTCGACTCAAACAAAGAAAAAGCCTTTTTTGCTATTGAAAGTCCATATGACTCTGAGTTGCCAAATTTGAGATACAGATAATCAATTTTACTTTCAAAATCTGAAAACCAAGGCTCTGTTTCGAACTAATTTCATCGAGAATGAGTTATGAATTTTATCGAGTTCATCCTGTGTTCTGCTCATTCTGCTCCTCTATCGGATTTAGGTAATATTTTCATTTTTACTGATTGCTTTTTTGTTTGATTTATTTTGTATAATTGATTTAAGTTTAGGATATTATTTGTTTGTGGTGTTATGAGGAGGAGGATGAAGCTGATTTTAGTAAATAAAGGTTGTGGTGTTCAAGCTGCAAAATCAAGTTAGAAAAGGAAGTTGTGGTTTAAATTTTTCAACCAATATTATAATGTTTCCTTGAATTTTGTTTGTTCTTTTATTCTATGTTTTAGCTTTATTTGTTGTGTTTGCATTTATGAACCAAATTGGTTAGAGATGAGTAATCCTATTTGACTTTTTTATGGTTTTTAAGTTAGTGTTTTACCATTGTTTTGGTGAGTAATCCTACTTGAAGCTCAGTTTAGAGCAAAACTCGGATCCTCATCAGGTGGATTTTGTGTCAGGTAAGTTTGAGTTTGATGATGTTGGTTTGTGTGCAGTTTCAAATGCTTGTAGCCATTTGTTTGAAGTCATTTTATGCAGGAGGTTACATGTGGGTGATATCTTTCCTCAATTTCTAACTTATGTATAATATTTGGAACCAAATGTTATCGCAAATTCTGTATATGAAGGCAATTTCCGAAGTTGAGATGAAGGAATCACGATGAAAGTCTAGAACATTTACAATGTCTTCAGGTTTTAAGTTTATTTTTTCCAATTTGTGTTCAATACCCAACTGAAAATCATATAACGAGAAGTTCCTGATGAATATCCTCGTTATCCTTCTGATTTCCAATTCAAAATTAGGTTCATCTACAACTTCAAAAAAAAAATGTAGCAGAAAAGCTTGATCTTCAAGTCTGAGCTTATATAAGTCAGCATTTGTCAGCATACAGACTATCCCATCTTATCTTATTAATGTTTCCACCATATACTCAATCATGGCAAAGTATCTCCTCTCAAAACTTTCTATCTTCTTAATGGGACTCCAGTTATGCAATATTTCCTCTGTTTGATATTACTACAACAAGAATTCTAAGTACACCATCTAAACTTCTTTTGGGGCATGAATCATTAACCAGACTCTCAACCATGAACACCTCTTCACCTTCACCTTCACCTTCACCTTCACCTTCATCAATGTATAAATGAATATATGATTCTTCAGGAAATAGATCTTTTATAGTGATCTTTTAATCATCTTCTTGTAAATCATAATCCAATTTATCAAAAATAATAGAATCCATAATAGTTCCTCAATCTCCTCTACCAAACCAATTATAATGAATACTATATTTTCACATGCTTTCTCAACAATGGACTTGGGCTTAGGCACAACAACCATAAATCTTTGAGACAAACTTCTCTTCAACAAATTAGACTTTAATTGAGATTCAATCTCCAGTCTATGCAAAACAATGTCTCTGCACTTGTTTACAAACTCATATTCACCACCTGCTTTCCGAACTAAGATTGAACCTCATCATCATTATCAAATACAACAATGTTATATGTTTTATTATCAAAATCCAAAATTTCTATATCTGAACTGAAAATCACTGTATCATCAATATTCGTACACTTTGTTCCTTGTTGTTCATTATCAGCAACAATTTCAGTACCGTCTTTATCAATTGATTCATTTCCTTCACTAACATTTTCCATCCCAGTTCTTTTCTTTTAACTGCTCTCCCCTTTTTGGTGATCAAGATAATCCTAAACATCAGACTTTTTTATATCCCCTTGTTTGTAATTTGCGAGTATCATCTTGATTATTTGCAAGATTAGATTTCAACTCTTTTACAACTCCTTGTTACCTTTTCTTTGACCTCATCTATTTCAACTTGAGAAATGTATCTGTTCATTGGTGATGGTTGAAATGAGTAAGATCATGGCATTGCAGGAATTGGATTAACAGCAGAATCTGAAGTAGAAGTAGGTACTGAAGGAAACAATGATTGTCTCTGAAACTTGGTCTAATCAACACTTAAACTTTTCAATGCATCAAGTAACTCTGATTTGAATTGATTGAAGTCTGAGACTTAAAGAACTACAACATTTGATGTTCGACTTGCTAGGGAGTTATAAATCTAACTAGTTTGAGCAGTTTAAAACAGATGCAACAAATGCACCAGGTACGACACCTGAAACAAACGTAATAGGTGGGCCAAAAGATGCAACAAATACATTTGTGCTTGGGGCTTCAGTTATGTGCACCCCATCAGGAATTCCAACCAATCCTTAAATACTTTTAGAGAAAATACATATCGTTGTTATGGCATAATTCACATGCTTAGGTAGATCACTCAGACATGTGCAGATAGTGTCAAAGGAAGTAGCAACAAGACTCACAAGTACTAATGGAACATAATAGGAGATGCCACAAACTTTATGTGAAAATCAAATGATGGTGGGGAATGGGTTGGATTATGTAATATCCGGGCTAAAAGTAAAGAATTTAAAATTGGGTGTAAAGGAGTAGAAAGGCCCATTGTATAGGGGTCTAGAGTGTAAAAGAGGGGTAAGAGGGATTTAACCCTAACACCTAACACGTTTTGTTATCTGGTGGCTAATAGTTTTGGAAGGGAAGAGGGGGAACTCGAGGGCGGCGATCGGAGGAGGGCGAGGAATCGACACCAAGCATTCATTCATTTCTCAAGGTAAGTTCTAACTCTTTTATTGTTTGATTGAGTAATAGGATTTGGTTGTTTAGTGTAGAATAATGCTTTATGGGGAAGTTAATAAAGAAATCTGCATTGGAAGTGTAGATGGTCTAAGATGGAATCGGCCATGGGAAGGATTCCAATTTCTTTTGTCATTTGTTATTCGACCCAAATGGGGAGGGAGGATTAGAGTTAATTAAATGGATTTGTAGGAGATTTCCCTTCTGTATCGATTATGATTTCCTAAATCGCGATATTCAGTTTGGTTCGGTGTTTGGTTGGGGGACCAGATGACCCCGGGGGTTGAGACCCCGGTCGATACCGGGGTGAAAGGCATCGATCGACACTGGGGGTGAGACCCCGGTTGACACCGAGTAGCTATGGTACCGGTCGATACCGGTTTAAGAGTGGACACCGGTCACCGGGGGGGGGGGGGCTAGGCCCAGGTCGCTTGCTCGATCCGGGCGACCACCAAGGACCCCGGTCCCCGGAGTTTGGTTAGGTGGGCCGAAGCCCAGTTGCAGTTGGGGAAAATCCATAATTGGAATTCCTTGAATGTGGATTGGCCTGTTTTCGTTCCAAATTTAAAACTCCTGATTATAGTCTTGAGTTGGTTTAGTCTTTTAGCCTAATCTAGCGGTCTCCTCTAGGTTAACCATTTGAGATTATAGGGTGTTTAGGTAAACTCCGTTATTTAATTAGAAGGTATAGAGAGGTCACCGGCCAATGTCTCTGTTTATAGGTATCGGACCGAACCATGAGAGTAGACGCAAGAATTAAGCTAAGGACACCAGGTGAGTTTTCTAAACTAAAGTCTCTTATGACGATTAAGTTATGTTTTATGTATATGAAATTATATGCAAGCTTTGAAATGATGTTGCTTTAATACTTACTTACTTGTGAGATTTATTTAAATGTTAAAGATGATTTTCTTATTGTTGTCAAAGTGGAAATGTATGCATACATAGTCCTAAGCGTGTGGGCTCAAAGTTGGGGGGTGTGGCCCGTCTGTGCTCATACCGGGAGGTGTGTTCCATTTATGCCGTTGGGGGTGTGTCCCAACAAAGGCAGTGTGAGTCACAGACACGTTGTCACCTTAGGGTGGCGGTAGTGTGAGTGGAGAAGTTTGCTGAAAGTTAAAGGTTTTCCTTGAAGCTGAAAATGGTTTATTTTGTGATAAATCCTTGAATGTTTGATGAGTTAAAAAATGTTGCAAGAGGGGACTCACTAGACCTTTCGGTCTAACCCTCGCTCTTTTCAAATCTAAAACCCTTTTCAGGTAAAGAGTGGCAGTAGGAGGAGCGGATAAGTTTTAAGAGAAGATACGAGCTGGAGCTGAACTAGAGGACCTACATTGTAGATTCTTGTCAATGTATTCTCAGTTGTGTACTAGGTTGTATTTCCGCAAACCTTGTATTGGGCCGCTTGGCATTATTATTTAACAAAGTTGGTTCTGCCTTTTGTCGTGTGAGTTGGGTTGTTTCAATTGGTATCAGAGCCATAGTTTAAGGGATTTAGGTGACCGGATGGGCCTAAACTTAAACTATGGAGTCGGGGATACAACTGAGATTTAGGAAGCCTTTAAGAAAGACCTTGATTGTCGTGAGGCGTGATAACAATAGTGAGTACTCTCATGTAAGGTAAATTCAGAATTGCATCTGGCCAATGCCATTATGAATTTACAGGTGCATGGGTATACTCGATTGCTATTGTTGAGTGTGGTTTAGGGTAGAGAGTTCTATCTTTAAATTGATAGTGTTAGTCTAGCGTGTGGTGAGAGTTCATTTTTGGTTGTAAGGTTATAACCGGTTGGGATGTTTATCGTATGGGATGTAGATATTTCGTTGAGAAAGGACCTCTTAGGTCCATAAGAGGATAATGTTTGGAGGTGAGCTTCTCGCTTCAAGGGAGTCTTCGGTTTGGTAGATTTTTGTGTCGATTAGTGGGAATAAGGAAAGTGCTAATCCAGGAATCGAAGGATAGAAGCGAGGCTTTTGGAGCCATAGTTAATTGAAGAGTGGCAAGCATGGTTGAAGAGGAAATCAGTGTTGACTGATAAAATGAAGTAAGGACGGGATGGAGGTGAGCTAATGATGGTTAGTTTATTTGGGTCATTGTGAGGACGCATGAAATGTGAATCTTTGATCGCGGTGGTAATTGGTAGTGGATCATGCAAGGAGATGGGGAAGTGTGGGTGATGGAGATTGTGGTAAATATGAGGGCCTTGTTTGGTTGGTCGGAGGAAGAGAGCTGTAATAAATTGTGGTGAGTGCAAACAATGACCTTACTAGAGGGAATAGCTTTCAATGTGAAATGAGTCTCATGCATTATGTTTTGAACAAAATGTTGGTGTCCATCATGTCATATTTTTAGGGTAAGTGTGTGCCTTGTGGGGCATTCATTTTGAAAACAAGATAACGTGTGTAAGCATGTGTCTGGTGGAAAAGAGCGGGTTTAATGTGTGATGCATTGAATCTTGAACTTGATAAATGAAGAATCATTTCACTTATTTTATAAATGAGTCGGAATTTTGTGGAAATGTAATATCATCTAATCACCTGATTTTTTAAGTGAAATTTTATGAACCGCATGGGTAAAGTTTATTGAAAATGTTTTCAATAGCATCAACATCGATTTTCGATTGGGTGAGACCTATTTCATCATGGAGACTGAGGCAAAACGATCCTCGAGATAGTTGTGTACGGCTAATCCGTTATGCCGATGCGGTATTGTGTATACTCAAGCTTGTTTTGTAACGTAATATTTTCTACATTTTCAAAAGTCAACAGTATAAATTTACTGTGTCGTCATGCATGAAGGCTATGAACTCTCTAGGTCATGAGGAAGGTGTTAAGTCAGATTTTATAGTAATCATTGTATTTATAGACTTGGTCTAATATTGTGTTCTTAGTGCTTTTATATCTGGTATTGGCCAAGGGTATTTAAGTCCCTTGTGGCCTTTGTGTTGTGTAACACTTGAAGCGCATATTGAATACATCAGAGTTTTCACGTCTCTTATTTTCTCTCTCTACTTTCTCTCTCTAAGATTTAGATTGATCTTGGATTATCAATTGGTATCAGAGCCTAATCTGAATCTGAGAGAATTGAGAGATTCTGTTTTTCAATCTGATTTCGTATTCAATTCAGAAAATTTTCTTGATTTTCTTGATTTTTATCAAGAAAATCTCATTTTCTAAATTTTTGTCAAATTCTTGCTGATTTATGAACGATTGTACTTGTTTTGTGGTTTGTTGGATTCGATTTTAATGATAGAACATTTTTTATTCACATCAGATTGCAAGAAAATCGATTTTTGATCCTCAATTTCAAAATTTTCGAGTTTTTGGTTTGCTCGACAAAAGTGTACTGTTCGATTTTTCAATTCTCATTTTTGTGAAAATTGTTCAATTTGATTGTTTATTTGTGGTTAGAAGTTTGTTTTCGAACATATATGTGTGAGTATATTTCATCAAATTCAATTCTGTAATCAAAATTTGAAGTTTCTAGTGTTTTTCTTAGTTTTGCGTCAGATTCAAAGTTTGCGCGAGTTCATCACAACTTTGAGCCAGTTCTTCTGGGGTTTAGTTTCTGGAGAGTAAGTTCTTCATATTTCGTCAAGTTCAGAAAATCGACATCAAGTTTGCGCCATCAGTTACTCGCAAAAAGTTTATTTTGCGCTATCTTCATCTCGCGCAAAGAGATATTTTCGCCACCTTAGTTTCGCGCAAAACATATTTGCGTCATCTCAGTCTCGCGCAAAGTTAAGTTTGCGCCACATACGTCTCACGCAAAGAGACATTTGCGCCACCAACGTCTCGCGTAAAACACAAGTTTGCGTCATTCTCTGTTAGCGCAAAACAAGTTTGCGCCAATTTCTGTTCGCGCAAAGTTTCAGTTTGCACCATCAACATCTCACACAAAGTACAGTTTGCGTCAGTAACTGTTCGCACAAAGCTCAAGTTTGCGCCAGATTCTCTGCATCAAGACTTGGCATTTTTCTCCGATTTTCTGTCGTGATGGATATGTCAAAATTCTCTTTTCAAGCTCAGTTTTACAAGAACGATATTATGATGTCGTTGGGAACGGATACTCGTCCTCCGGTTTTGATTAATGAGAATGAGTTCACTCAATGGCAAGATCGATTCATTAACTTCATCGAGCGCGTCGGTCCTTTAACAATACTACTACTACTATCAAGTTTTATAGAAACAACAACACAATAACGATTACCAACCTGTATTGATATATCAAACAACGATTACAAGGTTCGGTATTGATCTTTGAAGCTCTCTTGTGTTCTCTCTAATTTTACACCTTTTAGTGTGTGTTTTGTGTTGTTAATAATATCAGATCTGTTAGAGAGTTGTTGAGAGATCTGATCATATCTGATCTAGCTTCTACAACACTCTAACTTACAACTTGCAACATTTAACAAATAATAAACTAATATCTAAAACCAAACTAATATCTAAAAGTAAACTAATATCTAACTATTAACTAACTAACTAATATATAATATCTAAATATCTATTTATAAGATATTTAGATTAAACATAAAATACAATAGCAAACAATTACATTGACATTTATTACAAACGACATAGACTTTAATATTGAGAGTTGACGTTTCGGCTTTAGCTTCAGATTGCGATCTTCAGTTTGGATGATCTTGAATCCAATGAGACTGTGTCTTAACAATCTCCCCCTTTGGATCAAGATCATTACGAAAATGATTTAGCAATACAATCTTCTCTTTCAGCACAGAAGAAGATGCAATCTCTTTCTCTAGCTCTGAAATCAGCATGTCTTCAATCTAATTTTGAAGAGTGGACGTGATTCTTGAAACATGTGATCTTTGCCATTTCTTGTGTAGTCATTTTCCCCGTTTTTGATGTTAAGTGCAACGACTTCATCAAAGTTAGTGGTAAGAAATGTCAATCTTTCGGTTAGAGCCCCTGATTCGTCAATTCATAAGAGATTCATCTAGATCTTTGCAAATCCAGACAAATGTGTCGTGTAACACCTGAAATCAACTAATGAATCAGTTAGAATGCCTGTCAGTAACACTAAGTTACTGTGTGTAACGAATACACATGGGAAAAGGAGCTGTTTGATGTTGACTCCCCCAGGGCTTCCATTTAATCATCGAAACACCACAAAGGTAATTTCTATAAACGTTATGACAAAGAAACTAATTCCTTGTGTGTTCGTGCTTGTGTTTGAAAGAATTAAGCACGTATGATTGCTTATTGGCTCAAAATTGTGTAAACCACTGAGACAACAGTAAGTTAAACACAGACTCAATGTGCATGATTGAAGTGCGAAGGTGGGGCAAACTTCCTTCCTTTCAATATCCAGATTTTGCAAATGAAAATCAGATAGCAAATGTGTTGCATCCCCTTTGAAAATGTGAAACACTTTCTTGTTGAGAAGAAAATGAGTAGATGGTGAGGTTTGATCAAGAGTTGGCATGGGTTAGTTGCCTGTTTCAATAATGATCACCAAAGAATTGTGAATCACTAGAATGGTGGCTACCCGGCTCAGAAAAAGTTGGTACAGAGCTGTGATATTCTTTTAACTCTGTGCTCACACGCTCTTTCTTTTAAACTTTTTGCTTTCTCTAATCACACTCATTTCTTGTCTATTTGCACACTCAGTCACTAAGGATTAACTTCTTGGGTAGAAATCACTGGTTAAGGTGATTCCATAGAAGTTGTGTTAATTCCTAGCACAATGATTATTTGTTTTCCTAGATGCACGTGATGCTTAGATTGGTTTAACTATTTCAGTTAAAGTACAATATAGATCATGAAAACATTTAAAATACACTCCCAAAATATAAAATGTGTTGAAAAATCGGGAAGTGTTTTGAACATTAAAAACAATGTTTTCCAATGATTGAAAGTTGTCCTTCTTTCAACCATATATGAGATGAAGATATAGAATTATACCTTAATGTGCGATCTTACATCTCATGAAGCTAAGCTTTAAGTCATAAACATATGAACTTGTAAGCTTCTCTCAAAAATTCTGCAAAAGTCTTATGTCAAGTCAAAGTAAAATTTATTCACTTAAATTGAAAAGACAAAAAGCAGTAAAACTTTTTAAAGTATGAGTCCTGATTTGAAATAATCAGAAGTCATATCCGAACTCCCTTTTTGACTTGAAGAGCTCCCCCTAAAATCTTGCATTACAAAAAAAAATTGGCATTAAAAGGTACATGCAATATTTTATGAGCTCCCCTTCGAAGTAATATTGACCAGATGTCAATTTCTTCTCATTCTCCCCCATGGATCATGAACATATGATAGAATGACAGATATCAATCAGAGTTAAGAATGAAGAAATGATGAATAAGTATACAATTAGAAAACTTTTATAGGTAATTACTGGTTATACTTTGAGATTTAGCATACCAAGCTTCGAGACTAGAAAGGTAAACCTCTTTTCGTCTAAAGGTTTGGTGAACAAATCAGCAAGTTGATACTCAGTCTTTACAAAGAAAAGTTCAATTGTTCCTTTCTCTACATTATCCTTGATAAAATGATACCTGACGTCTATATGCTTTGTCTTCGTGTGTTGAACAGGATTCGCCGTTATTGTGATGGCGCTCTTGGAATCACAGTATATTGAGATCTTGTTGAAGTGGAAACCGTAGTCGCGTAATTGAGTTCTCATCCACAAGACCTGAGAACAGCAGCTAGCAGCAGCTACATATTCTGCTTCTGCCGTGGAAGTTGAAACACAAAGTTGCTTCTTTGATCCCCAACTTACTAATTTGTCACCGAGGAACTACACATGTCCTGACGTGCTCTTCCTGTCTAACATACAACCTGCATGATCTGCATCTGTGTAGGCTGTTAGTTCAAAACTAGTATCTTTAGGATACCACAGACCAAGATCTGCAGTGCCCTTCAGATACCTAAAGATGTGTTTCACAACAGACAAATGGATTTCTTTAGGATTGGCCTGATATCTTGCACATAAGCATGTTGAAAACATTATATCTGGTCTACTCGACGTAAGATACATTAAAGAACCTATCATTCCTCGATAAGTCCTAATATCAACAGCCTTTCCCGAAGGATCGCTGCCAATCTTAGTACCTGGTGCCGGTGCCATTGGGGTACCAATCGGTTTTGAATTTTCCATTTGGAACTTCCGAAGAATATCCCTAATGTACTTTGATTGATTGATAAAGATACCCGTAGAAAACTGTTTGACTTGCAATCCGAGAAAGAAATTCATCTCTCCCATCATGTTCATCTGAAATCTAGACACCATAAGGTTTGCGAAATTCTTAAAGTACTTAGTATTTGTAGAACCAAAGATAATATCATCTACATAGATTTGAATTAAAATGATATCGCCTTTTTCCTTTTTAATAAACAAAGTGGTATCCACCGTACCTTTTGAAAACCCAGACTTGACTAGAAAATTAGAAAGGACATCATACCAGGCTCGAGGTGCTTGTTTTAGACCGTAGAGTGCTTTGTCGAGAATGTAAACGTGATTTGGCTTCTCTTGATTGACAAATCCCTCTGGCTGAGAGACGTAGACTTCCTCCTTCAGAATTCCATTGAGGAATGCTGTCTTCACGTCCATTTGAAAGACCGTGAAGTTCTTGTGGGCTGCGTAGGCTAAAAACATTCTGATTGCCTCTAATCGCGCCACAGGAGCATATGTTTCGTCATAGTCTATTCCTTCCTCTTGTCTGTATCCTTTGGCTACAAGTCGTGCCTTGTTTCTGATGATGGTTCTATCTTCGTCTTTCTTTATTTTGAACACCCATTTCGTACCTATTATGGTTTTACCTTGAGGTTTCAGTACGAGTCTCCAGACTTTAAGTGCATCGAACTGATTTAGCTCTTCTTGCATTGAGATCACCCATTCTGGATCAGCAAGAGCTTCTGATACTCTTGTTGGCTCAATCTTGCTCAGAAAGGAGTCATGCATGCAAATGTTCATTGATGCTGACCTAGTTTGCACCGGTTTTGATGGATCGCCTATGATCTGGCTTATCGGATGCTCTTTGGTCCATTTATGTTCATGAGGTAGTGGATTATATGAATGTATGTCAAAGGTTTCATCAACATATCCACTTGTACCTTCTTCTGTTTGTTCATGAGGGGTGATTTCAGTTGAAGTGGCAGGTTCAGAAGGCTCAGCAGGTACAGCTTGTTCTGGCTGTAGATTGATCTGTACAGAACATCCTACTGTTTCAGCTACTTCTGTCTCGTTCTGATTTGTCACTTCTTCAATTGTTGGAGTCGGCATTTGAATTGTTATCTCTTGTTGAATCGGGGCGTTTGATTCAATTGGAACATCTGAACTGGTTGGGTGAGTAGTCGTTAAGTCTTCCATCCTGTCAACCACAACAGATTTATTTACATTAGATTCGAGATATTCATCATAAAACAATTCAAATAATAAATCTAAATCAGATAAATGGTTAGTAGAAGTTGATGCTTCATCTGATTTAATCTGTTGAGACATAGGTTCTGGACTGAGTTGCCCAGAAGCTAGTATTCCTGTTATTGCGGGTTCTGAACTGTGTTGTTCGGAAGCCATTTCTTTATCAAAGGTGACGTTGACGCTTTCAATCACCGTCTTTGTCTTCTTTAGATAGACACGATATGCAATTGAAGTCGAGGAATATCCAATGAAGATTCCTTCATCTGCCTTAGCGCTGAATTTGTTGAGATTCTCCCTATCATTTAATACGAAACACTTACATCCAAATATATGGAAATATTTGATTATCGGTGTTCTGTTGTTGATTAATGCGTAAGGAGTCTTCTTGAATCTCTGATGTATCATGGATCTATTCTGTGTGTAGCACGCGGTCGAAACAACTTCTGCCCACAAAAATAGAGGTAAGTTGGAATGACTTAGCATAATACGAGCAGCCTCGACTAGCGTTCGATTTCTTCTTTCAACCACTCCATTTTGTTGAGGTGTACGAGCAGCAGAGTATTGATGTGAAATCCCGACAGATTCGAGATATTCTTCAACTTTGTTGTTCTTGAACTCTGTGTCGTTATCTGTTCGTAGAAACTTGACTGGCTTCTACATATTCACCTGGGTCGTCTTCAGGAATGTAATGATAACATATGGTGTTTCATCCTTTGTACGTAGAAACTTGACCCATGTGTACCGCGAATAATCGTCCACGATCACGAGTATGTACTTCTTGCCGCCTAAGCTTTGAGTGCGCATTGGACCGTATAGATCCATATGCAATAACTCTAAAGAAGCTTTTGTACTTGGTTCAGGCTTCGGTTTATGAGGTGCCCTCTTCATCTTCCCCTTTTCACGAGTTGCGCATAGATGTTCTCTTTCATATTTCAGCTCTGGAAGTCCTTTGACGAGCTTTCCATTGACCAGATCGTTGATGTACCGAAAGTTGAGGTGTGAAAGACGTCGATGCCATAACCAACTTTGTTTCATCGAAGCTTTCGATAGTAGACAATCTTGCTTGTCAGTCTGGACATCTGATAAATTGATTGTGTAGAGGTCTGATTCTCGTTTACCGACCAAAAGTTCTTCGCCTTCTTCATTGCGAACGGAACATCTTTTGGCTTTGAAGTTGACCTCTAAGTCTTTGTCGCAGAACTGGCCTATACTAAACAAGTTGTGTCCTAAGCCTTCTACATAGCCCACCTTCTTGATAGTGACATTGTCATGTTGTACATCACCGTATCCCATGATTGGAGAAAACTGGTCGTTTCCGAATCTTACTGTTCCACAAAATTTGTCTTTAAAGTTGGACAATATCTCTTTTTGCCCTGTCATGTGCTTTGAACATCCGCTGTCCAAGAACCATGTATGACAAGTCTGCATAAGAGAAAATAACATAATTTAGATTTTCGTATGACAAAATTGGAATTTACACTTTGATTCTCGAAGTGTGGGTCTTGAACTGATTTGTTCAAAAGCCTATTTCGAATTTGATGTTTGGGTTTTGAACTGCATTATCCAAAAACCTATTTTGACATTGAAGAACAAGTCCTGATCTGTACATAATCAGAAGTCGATTTCTCTTTAAGCTTTGTGTGCCTGCAACACAGATTTAGCCTTAGGTACCCATTGGAATTTGGGTCCTGCTGTGTTAGCACAAGATTTTGGTACCCATTTCAAATTGGGTCCTCTTTTCTTTTGAAATGTATGAGAAGGATTAGTATGAGATGAATGCACATGAAAATTGCCAAACCAATCTCCAGAATCTTGACAAGAGATAGAAACATGTTTATCATAAATAGAAGACTGTCTAGCAGATAAAGATAACTGAAATAATTGCTTCATTATATATTGTTTACGAGAAAAAACAAGTTTTGGATTCAAAACAGCAATTTCAGCAATCACAACATCTTTAGTAAGCGAAGTCTTATTACAATTAACACTACTAGACGATAAAACGGCTTTGTCAAGCTTCCGTTTTGGTTGCCATTGAGAATGGGCTTCAGGTCTTGACTTGCTCATATCTGAAACATGTAAAACTGGTGAGTTAGACCTTTGAGCAACAACTGAATGCTTCTTCTTAGAATTACCAGTAGTGGTTGGTTTATGGGAATGCTGAGATATTTTCTTACCTTTAGCACTCTTAGCGTTCACAAAGATTGATTTATCAACGAAAGCTTTCGTTGATTTTGCACTGAACACAGGCAAACTGGTTTTTCTTGAAGTTTTCTTAACAAAAGATGCATGGTTAGGAAGTTTCGCATTAAAATCAATTTGTTCCAAACAACCATCTAAACCACCGTCAGAATTAAGAAAATTAAACTCTTCGTTTGATGAACCAAACATGTCATCAGAAGTAGAAGCCTTTGTAAAAACAACATTTTTCATAACAGTTGAAAAAACCTTTTGTTGAATCTCAATCATAAGTTTTTCATCTGATAAAGAGTTCTCGAGTTGAGAAATTTTACTTTCTAGCACGAGAGAAGGGACATAAATTTTACCTATAACAGGCTTTGCCTCCATTTCTTTTTCAGAATAACTTTGAAAGTAGTCAGTTGAAAGAGATTTCTTTTCATCATTTGGATAGTCATAACTATTATTCAACTTTGCATAATAAAATGGAGCGTGAACTTTAGTTGACTTCATCCGTTTTTCAAATTCATTAGCTTCATCCTCTTCTGATAGTTTAGTATTGAAAACTTTAAATGAGTCGATTCGGTGAGAAACAAGCATAGAGGTATAGTCATAAAGTGCAGGCACTTCTCTTATACCCTTTTGAAGACGTTGAGGTTTCACATAACCGATTCCCCAATTTTCTTTGTTCTTTTTCGGTTTGTTAAGATGAATGGTTTGCTCACTTTGACCTAATGAGTATAGCTTCTTTTCCAAAACATCTAATTTAGCAATTAAGGTCTTGTTTTCTTTAGTATATAAAGAATGCACTTCAGTAAGCTTATAAAAATCAATCTCACTTTTTGTCAACTTAGACTTGAGCTCACTATTCTCTTTTAGAATTATAGCCTGTTCTTTTGCGTTGGTGTCAGCGTTTGTATGTAAAACCTCAACTAATACTTTCTTCTCAGCAATTTCATCGCTAAGTTTCTGTATCAATTGGTTTTTATTAATAATAACACAATTTTCTCGCTTAAGATTAGATTCTAACTCTTTTTGTTTTAAAACCATAGCATGCATTTTATTCATTAAATCTTTATACGATAAATCACATACCTCCGCTTCTTCATTTTCTGAATCAACTTCAGTATCTTATTCGATTTTGCCCATCAAGCACATATTGACGGCTTCATCCTTTTCTTATTCATCTTCTTCTTCATCTGAGTGATCCAGCCAGTATTCATCTTCAGCCATCAGCGCCTTGCCTGCCTCCTGTTGCTTTGCAAGAATCATCTTGTTCTTGTAGAAGTCGGAGTTTCTAACCTTTGATATTCGGCAATCCTTGGCAAAGTGACCGGTTTTGCCACAGTTGTAGCACATCGGTGGTCCTGGCTGACTTGATCCTTCAGCTTTGTACTTCCTTTCTTCCGGTTTCTTCTCTTCCAATTTGTTTCCTTCTGTCTGATATCTTCTCTCATCAGATTTCTTCTCCTCTTGTCTCTTCCCTTCAAATCTCTTCCCTTCAAATCTTTTCCCTTCATACCTATTTCCTTCATATCTGCTTCCTTCAACTCTTTCCTTGTGAGCATAGTTGTTGGGTCCAGAAGAGTACCTCTGACTGTTTGACGTTGGATTCCTGTAGAACTTTTTCTGAAATGCATTTGTTAGAAACTGCATTGCTTGCTGCATTTGTTCATTTTCATCCGAGTCAGAGACAACATCAGCTTCAGCTTCTTCTGATTCATACACAATCGTCTTGTTCTTCTTCTTCTTCACAACAAGAGCGACTGTGTCTTCAACTGTCTTTCCTTTTCTCTTTTCTGCTAGAATTTCATCCACCTCATCTTCATTTTGTCGGAGGGTTTCATACACCTCGTGAAGTGGAATCTCATTCAGGTCTTTTATCTGCCTCATCTGCCTGGCAAAACTTTTCCATTCTGGTTGTAGAATACTCAGGAATTTGATATTCAGCTCGATTTGAGATTTGTTGACCTTGTTCTTGCTCAATTCGTTTAGCAATGTCACAAACCTATCATATGTTCCTTCTAGAGTTTCTCCAGTTCTGCCTTTGAATTCTTCAAAACTGTGCAGGCAGTTAGAGATTTTCAGTTGGTTCCCAATCTTTGAACCCAACATCATTTTCTCTAATTGATCCCACATTTGTTTGGCTGAGGCTTTGTAGTTGTCAATCTTTACATAGATTTCATTTGTAATCCCTTGTAGAATGTATGACTTGGCTAACCTGTCGCCTTTTGCTCTTAGCTTAGCATCACCTGTTAGATCTGTATAAGAAAGTGCAACTCTTACTTCTTGAGTTCCTGCTGCTGGTTCCCTATACTGTGTTTCCATTAGCCCTTCTTCTAAGTCTGGTTTGCGTTTCAAGGTTTGCGTGTCAAATGGGGTGCGCAAACTGAGGTTTGCGTTTCTAATGGGACGCACAAAATGAGGTTTGCGGGTCTAGTGGGAAGTGCAAGGTTGAGGTTCGCGGGTCTAGTTGGACGCGCAAGATGGAGGTTTGCTTGAGGACCCGAGAACTGAGGTTTGCGATTGTCTTGAGATGCGCAAAGTTTGAGCTTTGCGTTTCTAGTTGGCGCAAAGTCGACTTGTCTTTTGAAGAGATGAACACAAAGGCTTGAGGTTTGCGGGTCTTTTGAGAACCGCAAAGTATGCTTTGCATTTGAAGTTGGAGCCGCAAAGTCTGCTTTGCGTTTGTAGTGGGACGCGCAAAGTGGGACTTTGCGTGTTATTCTTCCTCTGGTTTGCGGGTTATTCGACCTGTACTTTGAAAATTCGTCTAAAATCTGTATTGAAACGATTTAGCAATAATAAACACTACATTTCTAGAACAGACTGTAGGCACTCAATCTCACTAAAACACTCTTTTTAGAAATTAATCTGATCGCACAGTGACTTACTCTTCTCAACTCTTTTCTCACAAAAACCACAAATTGGAACTCGATTTAAGCTTTAACGTGAAATTAAACACATACAACTCGATCTAGCATGCTAATCGATCACAACCTGATCGATTTTAACACCTAAAACACTTTAAATCTCGAAATCGATTTTCAATAAGAACACATAGTCGCTTTTCTTTTAAAACTTGATTTGATCTTAATCAGGCTCTGATACCAATTGTCGGTCCTATAACAATACTACTACTATCAAGTTTTATAGAAACAACAACACAATAACGATTACCAACCTGTATTGATATATCAAACAACGATTACAAGGTTCGGTATTGATCTTTGAAGCTCTCTTGTGTTCTCTCTGATTTTACACCTTTTAGTGTGTGTTTTGTGTTGTTAATAATATCAGATCTGTTAGAGAGTTGTTGAGAGATCTGATCATATCTGATCTAGCTTCTACAACACTCTAACTTACAACTTGCAACATTAAACAAATAATAAACTAATATCTAAAACTAAACTAATATCTAAAAGTAAACTAATATCTAACTATTAACTAACTAACTAATATATAATATCTAAATATCTATTTATAAGATATTTAGATTAAACATAAAATACAATAGCAAACAATTACATTGACATTTATTACAAACGACATAGACTTTAATATTGAGAGTTGACGTTTCGGCTTTAGCTTCAGATTGCGATCTTCAGTTTGGATGATCTTGAATCCAATGAGACTGTGTCTTAACAGAGCGCCAAGCAAACGGAGAGAACATGATGAAGTCATTTACTGAAGGACCATTCGTCAAACCTAAGAATGATATTCCCTTGATTGCCGAAGAGATTTCACGAGAAAAAGTTGATCGTGAAGCAAAGTCTAACCTGATGCTAGCGTTGCCTAATTCCATCTACAATCGAATTGATTGTTTCAAGAACAATCCGATAATGATGTGTACCCAGTTAGAAAAGATAATGCTTGGGTCAGCAGTTGCAACACAACTCCGACAGACACGCTTCATGAACAATTTCGAGAAGTTCAAGGCAAACGATAGTTCATTCGAGTACCTTTGAAAGAGGTGCGTCGTCTAGAGCACATGCTGATGAACCGATTGTTTCTTCAAGTTTATTACAAATCGGTCCAGTCTTGTCAAGGCAACATAGATTGAAAGATGCTGAGAAGAATTTTTTTTAAGTCAAGAAGCTTCGCTAAGTCACTTAGACGGTCTGTTTGTTTTGAAGATGGTTGTATCAGCCTATATTGAAGATCAGAGCGCCAATGATTACTAAGAGGGAGATTGTTAAGTCAGATTTTATAGTAATCATTGTATTTATAGACTTGATTTAATACTGTGTTCTTAGTGCTTTTATATCTGGTATTGGCCAAGGGTATTTAAGTCCCTTGTGGCCTTTGTGTTGTGTAACACTTGAAGCGCATATTGAATACATCAGAGTTTTCACATCTCTTACTTTCTCTCTCTAAGATTTAGATTGATCTTGGATTATCATAAGGGATTTCATTTAAGAATGAGGAAAGTTTTGGGAGTGAAAGTTGGATGCTCGTTCAGAGGGTGGTCGATTCTTGGTTTTGATGTACCTGTTAAGGAAAGGTGATGAACAGCAGGAGTGGGTATTGTAGGCCTTAAATCTTTAACGTTTAGAATGTTGTAATATAAAGGCTTAACCGCTTGTTCGGTGATTTAAAACGTGAATGGCGGCAAAAAAAAAAGGTTGTATCTGTCGGGAATTTAAATTCGTAAAGATATTTTTTAGCAGTTAGCTACTACAGTGGAAGAGGTAGGTTTCTTTGGGGATTCTGGTTGGTTAAAGACATAGTGGAAGTATCTCAATGTTGGTTGTTGTTGTGGAACTCAGAAACCATGCTTGTGGTGAATGGCGGGACGCTGAAAATGAAGAAGTAGTTATGGATAGTTTTGAGGAGTTTCCGTGAGGAAGCGAGGAATTATTCAGAAAAGGTGGGTACCTAATGTGATGTGGGACAACTTGTGTGGATCTTACAAAAGTGGAAGATCGCTAGTTCGATCAAGTGGTTCTTTATCGACGAGGTTTTGATGGTTATGTGGGAGTGAATTTTACATATAGCACAACTGGAAGGGGTGTGCTTTGAGTATTTAAGTATGCGAGGCAGTACGCTTAATCTTTCAAACTACTGGAGTTTTATTCCAGTAGGTCGCGATGAGCCGGCAAGGAGCGAAATCTTGGTGCAGGGCGTTATTGAGCATGTTTTTGTGGTTGTTCAAATTTGGGGGGAACAAAGTCGTGAGATGGCTTTATCTCAAATATTAGTGTTTTGATCAGTGTAAAGAGATTAGTATCTGGTAGGGGTGAGGATTGTTTGGAGGAGTAGCATTCGGGCACGTCATTGGTGGTAAGGAGTTTCTTGAGATTAAACAGGGTATTGGTGTTGTTGTTATGAGTAGAGTGTGAATGAGAATCTTGCTCGGAGATTCCTGAGGATTTTTTTTTCAGAAGTGGCAAGTTTGTTGTTAAGATATGTGGGGGTAGAGCTGGCATTGTGGTGATGCTAAGTTGAATTTAATGTTCTAGTGATTATGAGTGGCTACCTAAGAGAGAAATTATGTGCCCTGGTTTGCGGCGAGTAAAGACGGGTTATCTTTTACCGTTAAAATATTGAAGGAAATGTCGAATGGATTAGTTCGGAATGTTTTATAGTTGGTAAGAAGGTCTGTGGGGGGATCAAAGTATTTCTTGAGTGTGAAGGAAATTCTAGCGGATAGGTCATTCCTGTTTGGGGAGCGAGAATGTGCGACGCTACCTAGCGGTGGGGATGGTTTTGGAAGGGCTTGGTTGAAGAACTTGAATGATAATTGTGGGTAGTCGTTCGGCTAAGCATAGTGATGAAAAGAAAATTACGTTTCGACACTTTTGGGATCGTCAAGTAAGTAGCTCAGCTGAGGGCGAGAAGTTTGACAAGAGATTAAGAAATGTGGAGTTATGTTTCAGCCCTGCCGTTAGTAAGTTCATGAACCCTGGTGAGGGTGCGGGGAGGATATTTGGTGCGTGTTGGGATTTTGGGGTTGAGAAGTCTAAGTTGGGTGATTGATCTAAAAGCTCGCATCCATTAGTAAGTGATCCTTGGTAGGGTGTTGGATGTTTCCGAGAGGAAAAGGGAAATGTTGGTTGTTACATTACCTGTCGCCCAGTGAGGTAGTTGGATGAGATTAGTCACTCCGTATTTAAACAAATGGAACTTGGATTCATTGCAAATACGTTCGGACAGATTGATGGTTGCGATGAGAAACGGAAGTATGGGTCGTTTTAATTCAGACAGTTGGAGTTGGTGGACTATGAAAGTGATGAATTGTGAAAGTTTTCCTTCCTATGTAAAATTTGGGACAACGACGTTTAGAAGCAACGTGTGTATAATGCGTATGGGTTGCACAACACCATTGAGTGGGACCAGTGTGGCTCGGGAAGGAAAGTGTTCTCTTGGTACTAGAAGTAAGTGGTGTTGTAGGAAGATATTTTTGTAGGCAGGGATTTATGTCGTTGTGAAGCCATTTCTGATAAAGTTCATCCTTCTAAAGAAGTAAAGTTATATGTGAAAATCTTAAGGAGACGCGTTTTTAAAACCATGAGTTCGGGTGTGTGGACAAAGCGGACAATACCTGGTATGTTTTGTTTGGTATGTTGTGATGATATGTTACGGTTGGTTTTCAGAGGGTACGACTTTGGTTTTGGGTCGGTATTTTTTGGGCGTTTAGGAGAAGTTAAGTTGATATGATTGAAAGAATGCAAGCCTTGTGAAAGACGATCTAAGTGACCATCGGAAGATGCATGCAAATAAACGAAGGAAACCCGTTGAATTCCAAGTGGGGGGCAAGGCAACATTAGAGGTCTCGCCTTGGAAAGGAGTAGTCCGTTTCGGAAAGAAGGGAAAGTTGAGACCAAGATATGTGGGACCATATGTAATACTAGAGCGTGTTGGAGAAGTGGCCTACAAGTTGGAACTACCCGATTCCATGTGAGGGATTCATCCAACTTTCCATGTGTCAAATCTGAAAAAATGTTTAGCAGAAAGCGATGTTGTCGTACTATTGAAGGATATCCAAGTAAATGAGAAAATAAGTTAGGTGGAAGAACCGGTGGCTATTTTGGACCACAAGGTGAAGAAACTAAGGAACAAGGAGATTCAACTGGTGAAAGTTCAGTGGCAATTCCATAAGGGTCAAGAAGCGACTTGGGAGTTGGAGTCGGTTATGAGGACTCAATACCCCAGTCTGTTCGACGAAGGAATTCCGAGGACGGAATTCTTTTGAGGGGGGATATTGTAATATCCGGGCTAAAAGCAAAGAATTTAAAATTGGGTGTAAATGAGTAGAAAGGCCCATTGTATAGGGGTCTAGAGTGTAAAAGAGGGGTAAGAGGGATTTAACCCTAACACCTAGCACATTTTGTTATCTGGCGGCTAATAGTTTTGGAAGGGAAGAAGGAGAGCTCTAGGGCGGCGATCGGAGGAGGGCGAGGAATCGACACCAAGCATTCATCCATTTCTCAAGGTAAGTTCTAACTCTTTTATTTTTTGATTGAGTAATAGGATTTGGCTGTTTAGTGTAGAATAGTGCTTTATGGGGAAGTTAATAAAGAAATCTGCACTGGAAGTGTAGATGGGTCTAAGATGGAATCGACCATGGGAAGGATTCCAATTTCTTTTGTCATTTGTTATTCGACCCAAAGGGGGAGGGAGGATTAGAGTTAATTAAATGGATTTGTAGGAGATTTCCCTTCTGTATCGATTATGAGTTCCTAAATCGCGATGTTCATTTTAGTTCGGTGTTGGGTTGGGGGACCGGATGACCCCGGGGGTTGAGACCCCGGTCGATACCGGGGTGAAAGGCATCGGTTGACACTGGGGGTGAGACCCCGGTCGACACCGAGTAGCTATGGTACCGGTTTAGGAGTGGACACCGGTCACCGGGAGGGGGGGGGGCTAGGCCTAGTCGCTTGCTCGATCCGGGCGACCACTAAGGACCCCGGTCCCCGGAGTTTGGTTAGGTGGGTCGAAGCCTAGTTGCAGTTGGGGAAAAATCCATAATTGGAATTCCTTGAATATGGACTGGCCCGTTTTCATTCCAAATTTAAAACTCCTGATTATAGTCTTGAGTTGATTTATTCTTTTAGCCTAATCTAGCGGTCTCCTCTAGGTTAACCGTTTGAGATAATGGGGTGTTAAGATAAACTCCATTATTTAATTAGAAGGTATAAAGAGTTCGCCGGCCAATGTCTCTGTTTATAGGTTTCGGACCGAACCATGAGAGTAGACGCAAGAATTAAGCTAAGGGCACCAGGTGATTTTTCTGAACTAAAGTCTCTTATGACAATTAAGTTATGTTTTATCTATATGAAATTATATCCAAGCTTTGAAATGATGTTGCTTTAATACTTACTTACTTGCGAGATTTATTTAAATGTTAAAGATGATTTTCTTATTGTTGTCAAAGTGGAAATGTATGCATACATGGTCCTAAGCGTGTAGGCTCAAAGTCGGGGGGTGTGGCCCGCCTGTGATCATACCGGGGGTGTTCCGTTTATGTCGTTGGGGGTGTGTCCCAACAAAGGCAGTGTGAGTCACAGACACGTTGTCACCTTAGGGTGGCGGTAGTGTGAGCGGAGAAGTTTGCTGGAAGTTAAAGGTTTTCCTTGAAGTTGAAAATGGTTTATTTTATGATAAATCCTTGAATGTTTGATGAGTTAAAAATTGTTGTAAGAGGGAACTCACTAGACCTTTCAGTCTAACCCTCGCTCTTTTCAAATCTAAAACCATTTTCAGGTAAAGAGTGACAGTAGGAGGAGCGGATAAGTTTTAAGAGAAGATATGAGCTGGAGCTGAACTAGGGGACCTACATTGTAGATTCTTGTCAATGTATTCTCAGTTGTGTACTACGTTGTATTTCCGCAAACCTTGTATTTTAGATGTTGTATTGGGCCGCTTGGCATTATTATTTAATAAAGTTGGTTATGCCTTTTGTCGTGTGAGTTAGGTTGTTACAGATTACTCCAAGTTAATTCCTCGATGTTTAGGTGATCAAATGGTTTACTTTGTCCTAGTTGTGGTTCTATGTTGTCAACATCAAATACAACAATGCCTATGGAATTGTTTGAACTTGATGTTGCTTTCTTCTCTTCCTCTTGTTGCAGTTTTTGAACTCATATTACACCCACTACCCTGCCCCTGTCGTTAAAGCATCTGACCCAAAAGCTTTGTCTGCATAATAATATAACACTGAAGTTAAAAATACTAAAAGAAATCAATTAACTAACTACAAAGATACTTGCACCAGTTTGTAAATAGGTATATGGTCAAATATTTTAAAATTTAGGATACACCTAGATAAACACTTTCATTTTGTAAAATAAACATCATAGAATAGAATCACAAGTGTAAGTTGTAACATCGTTTGCTAAACTGTATACTAGCCATTTAAAATAATATACTAGTAAGTTGAAAAGTAGTTTTATCTTAAGATTAAGATTAAGATAGCAACCTTAATATAAAGAAATGGATGGTAGTTGTATAACATTCAATTATTGTTCATGTATTTTTCTAACTCCTTGTATTGTGTATTGAAAAATTCATCTTGTTATTTGAAAACTTTCGTGACTCTTACCTTTTGTATTTAATTAGGGGCCAAGATGGATAATAGTTGGATGTCGTTATCAAGAATGACTATTGAGTACCAAAAAGCCTTGGAATAATTTCTTGGTCTTATGTTTTCTAATGAGTGTTTAGGTGGGCAAATGTTATGTCCATGCAT
This sequence comes from Arctium lappa, assembly GCA_023525745.1. Classification (NCBI taxonomy): domain Eukaryota; kingdom Viridiplantae; phylum Streptophyta; class Magnoliopsida; order Asterales; family Asteraceae; genus Arctium; species Arctium lappa. The sequence goes on from CM042047.1 coordinate 164,130,799, forward strand.
TAAATGCAGTAATGAGGCATGGGTTAATCATGAGGAGGCTAGAATGCATTTGATATGTGATGGATTTTTAAGAGGTTATAGAATTGAACCTTCTATTTCCCAACCTTCTCGTCGTACATTGGATACACTTGATGACATGCAAGGATTGGTGCGCGATGCCTTTGGTATCTTAGATGAAAACATATTTGAAGATGAAAACATATTTGAAGATGAAAACATATTTGAGGATGAAATAGACATAGAAGAGGAAGAACTAGATGAGTCGAATGCAGAAGCAAAAAAGTTTTATAAACTATTGGAAGATGCAGAGAAAAGGATTATATCCCAGGTGTGAAATGTTATATGTACTTTCATTTATCATAAGACTATTTCATAGCAAGTGCATAGGAAAATGCAATGACCAAGGTTTCACCATGATGCTTGATACATTGAGGGAGGCATTCCCAAATGCTTATATTCCTAAGTCCTTGTATGAAAAGAAGAAGATTATAAAGGATTTGGGTCTTAGTTATGAGATAATTGATGCATGCCCTAATGACTGTATGTTGTAACGAATCGAAAACAATAAGAAGACTGAATGTGATATTTATCACACATCTAGATTTGTTATGATATTTAAGTTGGGTTTTATGATGGAAATATAGATTTCTTTTGCTTGGGATCAGAACTTGTCTGTTGGGTACGACGCAATGCAAACAGAGGGTTGTGCGCCTTAGCGTGCGACCTAGGTCGTGGCGCAAGTCGCATAAGTCCCTATTTTGGCACGACTTTGTTTGTTCTATTTCTCCTTCAGGGTCGGAGTATCGTTTCCTGGGGTTGTTTAGAGTTTATAAAAGGTGTAAATTGGGATAATTAAGGGAGTTTAACACTTATCTTAAATTGGTTAATTCAGGTGTTCAGTTTGAGCCATTTTAACCGTTAAGACTTGTGTTGGTGTGTTGAGCATCAAGTGAGTTTCCTTGTACCTTTTTAAATTGAAATGTATATTTGGATCAACTACTAGCATACTAATTCTATAGTTTATAGTTATGCTTTGGAAATATCATTATTTGTAACATGTAAACATGATATGTTTTACTTGATGATTGATTTAAATAATGTAAGTTTGATATTGATTATTGGGATAAGGGACTTACACAACAGGAGCATGTGTGTGTGTGAGACTGTAGTGGTTCATGTAGAGGTGATATTGATTGCAATCGTATCGGAGCGTTTATTTTCATTAAAGCAACTGTTATGGATAGTTACCTTGGGGGATATAGTTTTGCGAGCCTATATTGTTATTAATTAATGTACTATTTTATATCAAAGTTGATATTGTTGAACTCTTATGTGTCGAGAAATTCACTAGACCTTTTGGTCTAACTCTCGCTTTCAAACTAATGTATTTTCAGGTGAATTTTATATTGAGATTGCTAGCATGGTAAAAAAAGGTAAGCTGAAAACCTTGATATTTGAATGGGTTCGGTTTCCTGACTTGCTAGAGTTGTCGTGTAATCGATGATCCCAATATAGTCGGACGGTTAGATGAAGATAGCATGATGAAATAAGTGGTTATTATGAAGGTAAAAAATGTCCGGTGATATAGAAATTGTGGAGTTATGTTAAAAATGATCTTTTGTTGAGTATATTTAACTCCTTGGGAGAGTATGAGAAAGAGCTTGGTGCAAGTTCTAGCTAAGGTGTTTGATAGATTAATTTGGATAATTAGTTTAAGTCTTGCAATTATTAGCAAGTCTTATATTGAGAGTGTATGTTTTAAGTTTCCGAGAAGGCTTGGTAAAAATGATAGAATGCGGTGTTTGATGAAAATATCGTTGGATTTTAAATTAATATTAATGTGGCAAGCATTTTGGGTGATCTTGGTGTCTAGTGTTGTATTATTCGGATTAGTGTCGTGTACGCATGAGATGGATTGTTTTTGTGAAGTAAGTGAACTTTCGAGTTATTTTGAAAATTCGTGGGTTTTGGTTATTGGATGATTCGGTGGAAAATTTCGATTATGTTTGTTTTATGATTTGGATCAGTCTTGAGTGGTGGATTATTTGGGTAATTGTATTGCGAAATGTATTCTTTCATGTATGTAAAAATAGGACTGAAGTTGTGGATGATGCATGTAAAGCTCATATGAAGTCGTTAGCATTAATAAGTTAGTGGTTATTGTTATATTAAGGGTGCAGTTGTTTTTGTATGGGATTTAAATTCATGATGTTTGGGTGCTATTGAGAATAGCGTGTTTGTTCGTTAAGAGATTCTTGGTTATGAGTCAAAGTGAGAAATATAAGGATGATCTTGTGTTAACATATCGAAATAAGTGATTATTATGGTTAGACTGTAGTGGTCCACACAAAGATGATAACTTTACCCATGAATGTGTTCGTGTGGTTCCACTGCCGATATTGATTGTGGTCGTATCGGAGTGTGTATTTTATTAAAGCGACTGTTGTGGATAGTTAGCTTGGGGGATATAGTCTTGCGAGCCTATATCATTACTAATTGATGTAACTGTTTATATCAAAGTTGATATTGTTGAACTCTTGTTTGTCAAGGAATTCACTAGGCCTTTTGGTCTAATTCTCGCTTATAAACTTAGTTTTAATTAAGAATTATGTTCCTGTCGTGGTTACTTTTGAGAATTCTTGGGAGAAAATTGTGTTATTAGGTCATTCATAGATAGTTGGTCATTTGTTAAAATATTTTGTGGTTAGAATTATTATTTTTTAGTCATTGTTTTCTAGGTGATTATGGGAAGATTGTATTATTGGATCCTGAGTGAATCGTAATTTTGGTTGGTTTCCTGTTATTGTAGTTAATTTTGGAAACTAGGATGTTACATCCATCATGCTATTTAGTTGTTGAACTATTCAAAATCCAATCTGAGCATTTTAGGAGGTTAAAACAACCCGAGTTTACCAAATATGAAAACTTATCAAAATACTCATACATTGACAAATACCAAGTAAAACATACTTTTACTTCAAAATACACATTTTGGCATGTACACCGTTTTCACAATTCGACTTGAACTCACGCTCCTCGATTTCTATAGTTACACTATCGTCATCCAGATGTTCAACGTCTTAAGGCAAAGACCACGGACTTCATAGGTTCACCTCACAATTCTCCTTGAATACATCGATTCAAAAAGTCTATGGTTCTAATCCAACCAATTAATCCGACTCGAAACCGTCCACTTAATGCAATCACCATACTTACCGTTACTCCAAGTAACGAATAATAAAATCATCAACTTTTTCTAATAGTTACCCATTCAGAAACTTCTTACCACCCCAACGGTCGACATACCAAGGCAGTTCACGCATGCACGAGAATGAATAAGGAGGAGATTAACATAATTGAACATGAAGGAAATGTACTACTACGTCTACCAAATAACATAACATTAGTAAACCAAGCACAAGAGAACGTACTACTACATTACCACTTGTCACAATAACGGCACTTCAAGCACCATCACGTATAAATATCCTCATAATAACATTAGCTAAGTGAGATTATGAGCATATAATACATAAAGGTTCTCGTTACCATCGCCACAACGTTTGATAACTATAGTTTTCGTCGACTCTAAGACTAACGCATCTTAGAAATTCTACCCATCTCACAAATCATTGCCTAACGTACTCAGTCTAAGTCTAAGTATATACATCTTACATTCATGCCTAGTTCACTTAAACTAGAGCTCTGATACCAACTTGTTACACTCTAAAATTTATGGTAAAAATAAAACTTAAAATTTCGGCAATATAACGCCTAAAACAAGGCGAATCCAAAACCTGTAAACATAAAGACTAGAACCCAAGAATTGGGGTGGTTCTATAAAGGAGTAGCGGAACCATAAGACATATACATGACAACCTATCTAATCTAGAACAATTATCAACTCTAGATTAAGGTGGGTGTCACTATGACTTCAAAACGCTCTTTCTCGATTCTCCCAAAAATGCCCGGTCCAAGGAGGAATACTAGGTACGATCCCGAAAGATCAAGACATCCTACTCGCACTGCTAACGGAACATGTGAACCATTTAAACATGAACACAAGTGTTAGAACGAAGTCTATTGGTTATTATGCCGATACCAATTATGATGTAAATGAACTGTAATTAAATGTTACCGGCTCCCATGCATTTAGATCAAGTCAAACCTCCCAATCGGGACATTGTAATTTCCTGTACAGTTAATACACAAATATCTTCCATATAAAGCGACGTAACCCGCGGTCTGGATTGGATTTCACCGTCCAGCCCCGGTTCTAGTTCCCATGCCACGTCGGACATCACAATCCTCAAACCGTCTCTGCCTCTGATGCTTACCCCGTCGGATTACACCTCAAGGTCTTACAGACAAGGGTGCCTATCCAATCCAGCCGAGTATACAACTAAGGGACTTGCGTCCCCTACTGTCTACTCAAAACGCCCAACGACAATAAGTATGCAATTAACAATGATATAAAGCGGGGTAACCCGCGATCTGGATTGGATTTCACCGTCCAGCCCCGGTTCTAGTTCCCATGCCACGCCGGACATCACAATCCTCAAACCGTCTCTGCCTCTGATGCTTACCTCGTCGGGTTACACCTCAAGGTCTTACAGACAAGGGTGCCTATCCAATCCAGCCGAGTATACAACTAAGGGACTTGCATCCCCTACTGTCTACTCAAATTGCCCAACGGCAATAAGTATGAAATTAACAATGAATACCATCTAAATCCTCGTGCACAAGAAAATAGACATAAGACCTCCCATGTAGACTATGAGCAAGTAAGGTTAACAGTTTTCATGCAAGCATAATCTTGATAAACAACATATTCATACATGTTATATACTCCTCATAATAACCTAAAGCTCATTAGCCATATATTGGTCCACAAGTAATAATTTGACTCCAACTGCTGATAAGAATGGTTCTACCCATTTTCTATACCCCATATACATCCTCACCAAAGCATTTATTGATACATCATGGCTTACACCTAACACTACTCACCCCATTTAATAACTTCCCCAATCGCAAAACCCACAAAACATGGCAAATGCTTAAACCCTAGTTTTAGCTTACTTGAGCACTTTACAATAATCATTTAGCACAAAATGGAGCAAGTATAAATAGCTAAGGTTTAGGGGACTCACAAGTAGGTTTTAGAGAAATCCAAACCCTATATCCACAAAGTTCCAACCATAAATAAACATCTTCAACCACAAAGAATCGTTTCCCGACCTTATACATGAATACCTCAACTGATACCGAAACCCTAACCTCTATAAATGAAGAGAATAGAAGATTACCTTAACCCAAGCTTGAATACACCAATCAAAACACCTCTAGTTCACCAAAATGGTTACAAACCTACAACCTACGAAAGGGAGAACAAAGGGTGGATGAAACCCTAGAAAACTTTAGGGAAGAAGATGAATAGTGGGGGATGAAAAGCTTACCACCACAAAATACTTTAGTATGCTTCAATAAAATTTCAATCTCTTGCTTTATCCTTGAAAAGCTCTCAAAAACGAAACCGTAGCAACTTGAATCGCCCAAATCGGAGTTGAAATGAGAGAGTTATGGCCAAATGAAGAAAAAACCCGTTTTTACGCACTGGAGGGTTTTCGCGACAGTGACTCGCGACAGTGCCCTGTCACAATCACGAGTCAGGGTCGCGCGAAATGTACCGAAAGTCCTAAACACTATTTCGGTCGTAACTTCTTCGTTATAGCTCCGTTTTCGCTCCGGAAAGAACCGTTGGACTCGTAATTGAATCCTTCATCCATCTAAACTATAAAATCAAGGATTCAAACCCAAAATAAAATATCTTATTTTTCCTTAATATATCGCTTTCGGTATTAACTTGAAATGATACCCTTCGGAAATCGGGGTGTTACAGATAAATTAAATAATTAAAACTTAGAGTAACTAATATATTTGTCCCTCTCGTACTATATTTTTGTTTTGGTTTTATCCTTATAATTTTTTACTACAAAATATTGTTGTGGTAAGGGTCTTCTTTTGGTTTTTTTTTTGGAAAGGGGTCTTCTTTTGGTTGTGATCATCTGTCGACACAATCCGTCAATCATTTATCATTAAGGGGGTGTTTGGGATTGCTTATTAACTTATTGCGTTTTCAAATAGCAAATAAGTTGTTTTGAGTGTTTGGATTGGAAAAAAGAAAAAAAGGCTTATAACTTTTCCACTCCGCTAATAAGCAGTTTTTGATAAGTAATTCCCAACTGACTTATTTGAAACTCCTTATTAACTTATTTAACCAAATTACATATTTGATCCTTCTTTCTATAAGTTAATAATCACTTTACAAATAAGCATAAGTTAATAAGCACTATTACAAATAAACATAAGTTATTTTAAATAAGCAATCCCAAACACCCCCTAAGTATAGTCATATATATGCCTTACACATGAAGGCAACTTAAACATTTTGTTTCTTAAACATGGATGTAGCATGTTGCTCTCTTTACTCATTTCTCGAACCATAGCCCCACTTAGTTCCACCTCCATTTCTCGTTGAAGATGACAAGCGAGGATGTAATAACCTAAGTTTTAATTTTAAGTAAATAGATAAAGTAGAAGGGTGAAGTTGAAAAGTAGTGTTTTGATCGAAGGAAAACTAGGTGACTGTATGTGTGTGTTCTCCTTTAAGAGGAATTGTTGATGTGAAGAAGAATCCCTAGAAATTTGAAGAGGATAAAGTGTTTGGATCTCCATTTTAGGTATGAACCTCATTCTTCTATGCTTTCCCCTATTACTAATGAGATTCTATTTGGGGATTAGGGTTCTAGATTGTGTTTGGATGTGTTTTGGTTGAAAATTTGGTTTTGTTAGTGTGAAATTCATGTGTAGATCGATCTTATCCATGTTATTGGCTTAAAATCAAATTATCATGGTAGTGGAAGGATTTACTCTTGAACCCTAAAAATGTGTATCTCCTTCATTTGTTGCATTGATTATGAAATCTTAGTGTTGGTTACACTTGGGATAGTAAAGGGGGTGATTTGGTACGGCTTTAGTATGAGTTTTAATTCTTGATTTGCTCTGGAAATCAATAGGATTTTGGTCTGGAGATGGAACCTTCGAATAAGGTTGTGGTGAAATAGTTGCAGTTGCAGGTTGTGCCGCAACTTTAGCCACGTGCAAAGTCGTGTGAGTGACTGTTTCACCAATTACAGTTTTTGCATAAAGGACGATTCGGGGTTGTATCTTTGGTCCTTATCTAAGGGGCTTATTAGTGGTTCATTTGAAGAACTTTTGGGGGTTTTAACTCGTCTTTTGGTAACCCCAATTGGGGAGATTCTAGCCTAAGAGGGTGTGTATAGGCTTGGACCTAAAGTGACTTTCCTCTTACTTTTTGGAATGAATGATTACTCAATTATACGTGTTTCAATCGTTAAGCATGTTGAATAATCATCGTGTGCTCTATATTAAATGTGGTGTTTTATCTAGTGTGAACCTTAGTGTGTCTGGGTGTGTGATGTTGACCGGATCAAATGGGAGGTGTACCCAAGTAGTGCTCATGAGTTTTTTTCATGTTGCCTACCATATTGGGAGGTGTGTAGCCAATTACATATGGGTACAAGTGTGTGTGACCATAGGTGTAGAACTGTTGTTCAAGTGTAATCAGGTATGATCAAGTGTGTTGTTTTGTTATTATGATGTTATAATTGTTAACAAATATGATCTTGATTTGTTAGCTTTAAAAATTGAAATGTTGTGATTAGAGGGAATTGACTAGACTTTTTGATCTAACTCTCGTTTTTCAAAACTGAAAACCTTTTAAGGCAGTACCAAGTAGAGAGTGTTATAAAAGGAAGGGGAAGGGGTGATCCTCGTGTATTGAAGTGTGAGTGTTATCTTATTAATTAGATAATCGCCTTAAACTTGTTTTGAGTTATGTAGCAAGTCTCAACATTAGTATTTTATCTTTCTGTTGCAACTTGTGAGGTAGATTTGAGCTTGTTAACTTTAATCTCGTAATTGTACTTGCCAGTTTGGGCAAATGTTATGAATATTTTGGATTTTTGGTCATTACAGAGGAGGAGGGTGGTTCAACCGCTACAACCACCGTCAAGCCTTCTCTCCTCAGCCATCCCAACCCAACTACCACCATCATCAACTCCCTTTCTCTTCAAGGAAGGTGATATAGTTACTTTATCTTTCTCCTATTCAAGGCTTCTGACATCACAACTTTTTGAGAGGTTTCAACCTTCTCTGCCTCTAGAAAATCCAAAACAACAAGTAGTTAAGACTTAACACCTAAAATTTTGCAAAAAAAAGTATTTGAATTCAAATGAGTTTGAAAAGATTTTCATGAACTCATCAAATTGAGATAATTTAAATTATGGGTGCTTACCATTTGTTAAATTCATCATAAAATTTAGAGTAAAGTTCGCTTTTGGTCCCTAACGTTTGTCACTTTCAACGGTTTTCATTCCTCAACTTTGTTTTAACAGATTTACCCTTCACGTTTGACACTTTGCACCAATTTTCGTCCCTCATCCTAATAGTCGTTAACTTTTTCCATTAAGTCCAATTTAATGAGGGGTATTTTAGTCATTTTACTTGTTTTTCTTAATTTTCTTGTTTCTACAAAAACCATAAAACTTTAGGGACCTGTTACATATATATTTATATATATATATATATATATATATATATATATATATATATATATATATACAGGACCAAATCGGTGGGGACATCCATCGTCCGCAACAACCATCTCTTTAATCCTCAACTTACACCAGTGACTAACACCAACCACTGATCACAACCAACACCAAGGATGAATAGATGTAGATGAATCAGATGAACAAATCATAATCTAAGTCTCAAATTAGATGAACAAATGCAAATCATAATCTAAATCCAAATAAAAACCCTAAATCAGATGTTTTAAACGAAACCATGTGTTATAAATCAAATCTAAATACGAAGAAGACAAAACCTAAATATAAAGAATAACAACCTAATCTCTGTGAACAAACCCCAGATATGCAACGATGGAAAAGTGAACCCAAAAGGTCGACAGGAAAGGGCAAGGGATGCAGTGGGGGTGGGGTTGTTGAAGACGAAGCTTGATTTAAAGAAAGAGAAAGAGTTTGAGGACTGGTGTCGTCGATTTACAAAGACGTATCGAGGGGGACGTTGGGGATAGGGAGTTAGGGGTTCATCTATAACACCCTAAAAATTTAACATATAAAATAGGGAAAATCCGGAAACATGGATAAAATAAAACTTCAAAAGTGAATAGACATCAATGACCCACTACGGAGAAAGTTTGTACAACAATTGTTATCAAGAAATGATACATAAAATTAACAACCTACTTAATCTAGACCTTAAATGACTAGATTAATGTGGGTGTCCATATATCTCCAAAAATATCGCTCTTCACAAAAATCCCAAAAGACCAATTCATTGGGTGTTCCTAGTTGCACCAATCGGCATATCAACCCGTTCTAGGCCCGCCATTAGTGGACCTGTAAACCAAAACACACCAACACAAGTGTTAGACTAGATGCCTAGTGAGGTCTCACATAAGAGCATCCATGCAAGAAACAATAGTATATCATAAATGAAGTTACTGGATCTATTTTGGTTGTACATTACCATAAGTCTCAACTTGCCAATGATGTTCCACACCTGAACATTTACATACAAGAGATAACTCTTGAATAACGGGGGAGACCCGTTTCCATTAAGGTGACAAGTACACGTGAGTGAAGTCACCTAATAATGTTGATGAGTTACACCTCAGGTTTTGGTTTTAGTGCACATGCCATATAGACATCACAACCTCAAACCTTTATGTACCATTATTGCCTACTCCGTAGAGTTACAAATCAAGGATTTGTGGAACCTTGTTGCATACTCTAGCTAGTCAAGTTCCACCTCAAGGACATCGATATCCTTTATTGTATACCTGTTAGTGGCCCATAATTGATGATTCATTCGTGAATACATAGTCCACATTCTAAATCCTCATGCATAAGGATTTAGACAAAAAAAATCCCACACATGATCATGTATAATATCACCACATGCTAAAATGCCATACTTTATCGTAATCTATACAATTGACCACATTTATCTTAGCACAACCTCATATGTATAACATCATAGTTCATATATGTAACACCCTGAATTTTGGTACGTTTGACTATCTTTCCTTCCCATTTAAACTACAATTGCATATTATTGTTGGTATATTTGTTGCTTTGGACGCCAAGCTAATCGAGATCGGAGAAGTCAGATTTTTAGGGTTCGGGGGCACCTGGGCGACCATGCCAGCGAGAGTGCCAAGGGCACAATTGCTTGGCATTATCTCCAAGCCAAATGGTCTCTCGGTATACTCCTGGCGATTGTGCCAGCGATTGTGCCACTGGCACTATAGCCAAGGGGTACCATCAGATTAAAATTCGATCTTCAGCCCTTTTCACTCCATTTCTCATTTCTAACTCTTCTTTCTCTCTCTCCAAAATCGACCCCTCACACCTTATCATGAACCCTAACTTATTTTGGGTTTTCTTCTCCTAAAATCAAGAATTTCTTCATCATCTATGCTAGTGGGTACCTCTCTTGATTCAAAACAAAGCTTTCATCTTCAACCCTTGAGATTTTTGGAATTCTTGGGGTTTTGCTCAAAACCTACTTGGTGAGTTCGTTCTCCTTTTTTTCTAAACATTTATATAGATCATAAATGTTCATTTGATGATCTCCTTGTGGTTACACCTCTCAATTTTGGACTTGATGATTTTGGAGGAATTAGACCAAAATTAGGGTTTAGGTCAGTTGGGGGTTTTGATACAAAATGTTTGAGGAATGATTCTAAATGATTGAATTTATGGTTGGGAACTTGTGGATCTAGGTTTTGAAAGAATTTTGATTGTGGATTCTAGTTTCTTCAAGGAAGCTCAAAATGGAGTAAAATCTAGATTTAGCCTAAATCTAGCAAGGTGAGTTCAAGTTGATTTGTGAAAACGGTGTATATGCCAAAATGCTTATTTTAAAGTGTTTACATGTTTTACATGAATTTATTAACTGTTGGGTTATTTGATAAAACTTGATTATTTGAAGTGTTTGGTTTTATAAACTTTGTAAAACACCCACGTTTGGGGTTTTGAGCATTTTGACAAATAAAACATACACATTGGTATTTTAATGGTTTACTTCACGAAATAGAGTTTGAGCATAAATGCATTTTATGGTGTATTTTATATAAGTGTTGATTTTGTGTTATGGGATGTTTTGAAAGAGTAAATGATATAACCCACTTGGAAAACGATTTGTCCCAATCTAAATTACGTTGGAGTTGTTTATGTATTTTGGAGTATTGGTTTACATAATGTGGGTCATTTACGTTTGATTTCACTTTATGATTTTCAACGTTGTGTTTTGGATTTGTTTAGTTTATGGCTCGGTTTGGATTTTGTTGGGCCTTGGGAACACTTGTCCGATTTTTAATAGCTCAATGTAGAGCGTTTGGTTATGATTTGCATTTACTGCATCATATTTGAGAGTTACATGTTTTGAATGCGTTAGTTCATTTGTTTTGAGTCATGTAATGTTTAGTTAGTGCAATGGATCCATAGGCACGGTGTTCTTTGTCCCTTTTTGGACGAGTTCACCACTTTGGCACGGAATAAGCATCGGGTCACCATGGTAAGTAAGTTGTGGACCTATACGGTCGGGCAGCGTCCCATGGGCAGTAAGGTGTAATTTCATTATGTGCATAAGTTCCCGTTTTGGAACTAGGTTCCCCTGTTTTGGAACTCTCAAGAATAGACGCAGAGGAGTTGACTTGATGTTTTCGGGCAATAGACTCAGAGGAGTATGTTTTATGAGTATAATTATACGCCTTGGTTTTCTACATAGTTATGTGACCTACTTTTGTGTTCCGTCACGTACAATGTAATCGGGTCTTTCCCGTCACCGAAAGGTGTTGTTTTAGTTATGAAGTTTTATAATCCATGTTTTCGGTGACGTTTAAGTATGGGTAGTTACCCATGTTTTAAGATTTTGAATATTGAAACTTATCCGAGCTATTGGGATGTTTTGGAAGTTGAAATTATCTACGTTTTCAGTGTTTGATCATTATAATGTCGGTTATGCTTTACGTGCGCATTGGGTTTTTTACTTTATTTTAAAGAGGCGTTTGTTTTATGATTTTAATCACGAAAAGGGTGAATGTTGAAAAAGAGATTGTTTTCAGATTTGATGTATTTCATCTTGGTTGCTTTCAAACTAAATGTATCTCATTTTAGAAATCATGATTTAAATAACATTCTTAAAGTTACTGCTTTATATATATCTAAGGAAATCTCTTGAGCTCACTAGGCGTTAAGCCTAACCTTTTATTTGTCGGCATGTGCATCAGGTTCCAGTTGGGGAAGTGGTTCTAGGGGTTATATGAAGAGATTAGTCTTAGTCTTACGCAAGGGTAAGTAGTTTGTGAAGTCTTCTGCAGATTGGAGATAGTGATTGTTATTGGGTTTTAGTAGCACATGTCTCCATTATAGACCATACACATAGAATGAAATGTGTGTATCGAAGTTAAACCTTAAATTGTGTTTGTAGATGAATCAATTATCGATGTATTTAGAAAAGTTTCAATTAGTTGCTATTTTCAGATTTGAGGGTGTTACAATATACACACTCTCTCAACTTAATGATTTCTACCAAACATGACAAGTATTCGTACCAACAATATCAAGCCCATAATTACATTCCTTTAGAGTTCTCTAATTTACAAAGTTTCCCATTGCCAGGGCGGAACACAAGCTCTAAAACCGCAGAGGTCGGGCCTAATATATTATATAACTTCAAAAATACAAAAACTACATTATCCAAAATTATAATCATAAACTTGAGGGGGCAAACCAAGGTCTCGGGCCGGTTTTTAGGGTCCCCGTCCCCGAAACCGATAAGATTCCCCGTCCCCGTAACCGTCTTGATCCCTGTCAGAGACCTTATCGGGGATCCCCATCGGGTCCGGTGGTTTCCCCGATCCCCGTCGGGGAACCTGTTAAGGACAAAAAAAACTCAAATTTCTTATTGGTGATACCCGAAACCGAAACCGAAACCGAACCCAAAAAATTAATTTTGGACTTCCAAGTGGACTGACTTAACTTAAGTGTGGGGGGGGGGAGATTTTTTTATTATTTTTACATATCAAATTTTTTTTGTTGTTGTTTGGAACATTTAAAAGTCACCCTCAAATGCTTCCGTCCCTGCCCATTACCCACTCATATCAAGAACCTTTCCAAAATCACCATATCAAATTTTAGGTCAAAACCCACAATTTACTTTTTAGATCAAAAATCATGTATCACTATCACAAGGTGCAAATAAGCATTATATAATCTATAAATAAAACACTTTATGGTAGAAAATCACACATTTCCTTTTTAGGTCAAAATCAACTAAACACCAACAAGTCATCAACAATGAAGGAAATCACATATCTAAAAAGGGTAAGAAACTCACCAAATGGGTTTGTAAGAAGAAAACCCTAAAATGGAGTAAAGCCCCATAAATGAGATGAGAGTCTTGAAGCTTTTAAGATCTTGAAGCTAGATATACAAAGGAGGTAGATGAACCCTATGATTCAATATTTAATATTCATAAATTAGATGTGATTGCATTAAATGTAAGGAAGGGGAAGAAAAATTGAAGAAGTCGCACCTAGGAGTGGAGAGAAATCGCAGGTCTCAAGTCTTCCAAATGAACCATGAAGTGTATAAAAATCGGGTTGTACATTTAAGGGGAGAAAACCCGTTGGCGATAGTGACTCGCGACATTGCCCTTGGCGCAATCACCGGGCAATGTCGTGCAACTTGTACCGCGAGGCAGGGGCTCGACACGAGAGTGACATGCGAGTATACCCCAGGCATTCTCGTCGGGCATACTCGCCAAATGTATACCGAATGGGGTGTGTCCCGTGCAACATTGCCCTGCCATTATGCCCTAGGGCATTCTCGCTGGGCATTCTCGCTGGGCATAGTCGGTGGCATGCCCTCAAGGCCTAAAGTTAGATCTCGACCTGATTAATTTCACTCCCAACGGTCGGACCCTCGATCCTAATATCCTACATGCACTCACAAGAACCCATGCATGCAAACTCAAACCTACGTACATATAAATGCATTCATACCTATATATATATATATATATATATATACATGTACACTTATAATATGCAGGTATTCGTGAATGGATACGAAGGTTCATTATGTTCATTAATTTAAAATAGGGTTACTTACCCAAAATTCGGGGTGTTACATGATCGGTGGAGGTTTCATCGGAGAAGACCTACGTGAGGTTTTCATCGAGGGAGGTTTTCATCGAAGAAGGCCGGCGGGAGATTACATTCTTGGTGCGGCGGATTACAAAAAATATTTTAAAAAATACTTTAAGAAGAAAATTACATTCTTAGTCCCTGTAGAAAATAAGTAAAATGACCAAAATACCCCTCATTTAATTGAACATAACGGAAAAAATTAATGGCCATTAGGAGGAAGGACGAAAATCGTTGCAATGTGTCAAACATGAGGGATAAACCTGTTAAACAAAGTTGAGGGACGAAAACCATTGAAAGTGACAAACGTTAGGGACCAAAAGTAAACTTTACTCTAAAATTTATATATGTCGACTTATCTTGGATTAATTCTTTTTTCGAATATTACTAGAAACATTTTCGGTGTTTACTAATATTTGTTTGTTAAATTCAATTTTTGACATACTTGATTTATGAATATCGCTAAATTATTTTGAATAGACAAATATTGAAAATGTATTTTCTAATGAGCATCCACAATGTGGTTTTTGGGAGGTTTTTTTAAAGGGAAAATTGCATCAAGATGCAACCAACTTTCATCTTATTCCTATTTTGGGGAACCAACTTTAAAAGTTATCATTTTAGGGTCTAAACCAAACTTTATATATATTTAAGGATTTGGTTTACCTAATAACCTGTTAATGATGATGTGGCTTCAGGTAAATGCCAACTAATATGCCACATCATTTTTAAAATTAAAAAATAAATCTAAAATATTACTCCATGTGGCATTATACATATAGGCCATTGTTATACATACAGTATATTAGAAGGACACATGCTAAAATCCCTTTAATTTATCCCCCGTACTCCCGTAGCGTCGAGCTTCGTCGGTGCCACCTTTCTTCTCCGGCGACGACATCTTCTCCGGCAATGCCATCTTCTCCGACGTACCTTTCTTCTCTGGCATACCTTTCTTCTCCGACGACGTCATCTTCTCCGACATACCTTTCTTCTCCGACGATGCCACTGTCATCTCCGACGACCTCGGCGGCGTTGGTATCGTTTTTCTGGCCGACGATCGAGACCGAGATTGTGAAATCAAAGAGAAATCAGACTCCCCAATTTACAATGAAAGCATAAGTCTCTACCCACTTTATCCAACAAAGTTGAAACCCAGATAGTGAAGGAGATGGAGATGGAGATGAGGATGTGTTGGATTTCTTAATCTTAAAAGGAGATGGGTGGTGATGGTGGTGCTCAACCTTAAAGCAGCAGGGGGATGGTGTTAGCTAATTATCGTGCATTCAAAGCGTGGACACTAAATTTCCCAGCGTGGACACAAGTATATATCAACACTGGGATCGCTACAAGTAATATAATGGTATAAGTACCGAGTATCGTACCCACAAGTACTGGACTACTGAGAAATACAGACTTTCATGAACTTCTTGCACAAGTTTCGAGTTGGGAAAAAATATTTGTTTGGTTGGTGAATTAATTCTAAAAAAATGTGAAATGAACTTTTTATAATTAAAGAATGGGTATGGGTGTAAGCATTCCTTGAGACAACCGTAGTAACATAATGGTCGGGCGCTTTGTAGTACGAAAAATCTATAAAAAGTCCGATCTCTCGAAAGTGGATTTTTAAAGACCGGTCCTACAAAATGCTCGTAATGTGTTCATCGTTACCAACTCTTAATCTTGCCAATTTAACTAAGTTGATAAAAATCAAGTTCTACCGGTACGGAGATTTATACCCAAATCTCTTTGTGATATAAATCTCCTCCGACGTTTGAACCTTAGTAAATCATACAAAACCCGTATCTCTACGTGGTTATCAAAGACTCTCTCAAATCTTTGTGTATCACTTAAGTTGTATTTCGAATCCGCCCCTCTCGAGGTCAAGATTTAATATTAACACATCAAAGTGATCGGCTTATCCGCGTTGAGTTTAAGTCCCGACTCAAGTGACCAAGCTTAAGGATTAGTAATACTGGTCACATCAAGTGTTGCCTACTAGCCTCAAGTTAGCTTACACTCACACCCAAAAGGTGTTTAGCTCATGCTAATAATGGAAGACATAACAATAAAGTAAAAATAAAAATTAAATACTTGCATGAATATAAATAAAGTAGGAGCAAAGTAAGAAAATAAACTACGGAATTTAAAATGCTAGAATTAAAGAACAAGAAATTAAAGTACTAAAATTAAAGAGCAAGAAATTAAAGTACTTAAAATCAAACTTGCAATAAATGAAAATACTAGGAAGTTAATAAAATTAAAGTACAAGAATTTAAAGATAATAATTTAAACTAAACTAATCTTCAAAGCTAAGTTCTCTCTTTTTGGAGAGAAGAACTTAGGATGGTGGGAGAGTGATGGAGAGCTTGATGATGGATGATGGAGAATGAAGCACCAAGGCCCATCTTATATAGCAAAATAGATGGAAAATATCCATTAGGTAATGTCTTTGTCCAATGGATATTCCTATTATCCTCACACCCTCCAATGATGACCTCATGTCTCCCATCATTGCTGAATATGCCAAAAGGGCCCACTAAATTCGGATAAAGCCTTTGCCCCATGGATATTCGGGTGCCCACCGCGGGCACTAACTGCCCTCTCCGACAGTTTTCCCAATTTCTGCACAAAAAATACTTTTGACGCCATTATCATAACTTGCTTTAATTATTGACCAAACGAAGATAGAAAGGAACAAAAGTGGGTATAAATGAGAAATAAAATAAGGGAAAAGAGTGATAACACTCAGGAATGAGGGTTATCAGATGGCGACGAAGAAGGAGGTGATGTGGACCGAGATAGATAGATGATGAAGATGATTAGATGAAGATGAAGATGAAGATGAAGGGGAAAGTGATTTGAAGATGAAGATATTTAGTTGGAGTGGGTTTTTGTTTTTTTTTAAGTTTTTAACATTTGTCTTTCATCTTTATTAAATAGCTTTTATCTTTCATCTGATTAATATATTTGTTTTTTCAATTGTTGATGACGTGACATCTAAATAATTATTTAATAGTTTTTTTAATTAATAATTTTATCATGTCATGTTAAGGTAACCGGTTACCTGTTAAACAGGTAATTGAGACCCTTAAATATATATAAAGTTTGGTTTAGACCCTTAAATGATAACTTTTAAAGTTAGTTCTCCAAAATAGGAATAAGGTGAAAGTTGGTTCCATTTTGATGCAATTTTCCCTTTTTTTTAAAAAACAAAAACCTCATTTTGAGTTTTTCACATAGTAGGGAGGTTTTTCACTTGAGTTTTCTTGTGAGGTTTTTCGTCATAGGTCGTAACTGTATGACCTGTTTTTTCAAAGGTTTTTCGTATTTAATCAGTTTCAACTATATAAAATTTTATAAAAGTTTCGTATTTAATCAGTTTTATTTACTAATATATTTAAAGTAGTCGTAATTAAATAAAATTATTAAATAAATAATATAAAATAAATACATCATTAAAGTAATTATATTTTTATATTTAAATTAATGTCTCAAATTTGACATATTTTTATATAAATTTTATAGATTTTTTAATAACCCAATTTTTATTTTTTAATATACTTACTTTTAAATTATTTTATTTTTACTTTTATTGGATATATTTTTATACAATTTTTTTCCAATTTCTGATAACCTAATTTTTATTTTTGATTGTACATACATTTAAATTTAACATTTTTTATTTTTTATTTTACATACTTTTATACAATTTTTTTCCAATTTCTGATAACCTAATTTTTAGTTTTATTGTACATATTTTTAAATTGTTTTTTTAAATTTTGATTGTATATACTTTTACACAATTTTTATGGATTTCTTGATTATACAATTTCAAGTATCGTAATATAAAATATTGTTTAACTTAGTTTTATTTAAGTGCTTAATTGTTTTATATATAATATATATATTGTATTAAAATATTTAAAAAAAATTATGTAAAATAAATACATAATTAAAGCAATAATATTTTTCTATATAAATAAATATGTATTTGTATGAACTTTAATGTATTTATTTTTATAAATAAGAATATAAATGATATAAAGTTAAATGGGTGGTATCTGAAAAGTTTGAAAAAATTATGAAAAAGTTTAGGTGAAACTTTTCACATAGTGGATCTATGTAGAGCTTTTCACATAACACTTTACATATACAACATTTATAATATAGTATATGACGTCAACATATACTATATTATAAAACATTTATAAAAAACTCTTAAAACAATTGTTAAAGTTTAATATACCGCTATTTAATGTTAATTACTTAAAATATCTTAAAAACAATCATTAAAACTTTATATACTACATTTAATGTTATTTATTAACTTTCAATCATTATCACTAACCATTTTAACTCACATAAAATCACTCCTCACTTCAACTCCCTAAAATCACGCCTTGCATAACTAAATTCAAGATAAAAATCAAATTTTAAATATAAAAAATATAAAATATAATTAAGAAAATCTAACATAATATTTAATGTTTATTTTATTAAAAAAACATTATATTAGACCTAAAATAAATTACATTATTATTAAATTATCGAAGAAACTCTTAAAAATAAGTTTTTATGCATTAAGTACTGTTTATTGATACACATTACTTAAAATTCAATATTACAAGTCATGATGCATAAGTACAAAGTTTTAAAGCTATATGTTTAAATTCATAACTAACTGATAAACATAATCAAAACAAGATAAAAATCTCTATTTAAATATAAAGAATTTAAAATATATAAGATAATCATTTAATTCTAACAAAATACTTAATTTTTTATATAAAAAACATTATATTTATTAAGTCTAAATTAAACAAATTAAAAAAAACTATTATCACTCTCTCAAAACATCTAAAATCGTACTGTAAATCGATAAAAAAAACAAAAAATAAAAGAAACATTAAAATCGTTATGTATTTCGTTGCATTGCGTGAGTACGCTTCTAGTTATATTATTATAATCATATATTTTGCAAAGTAGTCCGTTTTAACAATTTAATACAATTTCAATATATATATATATATATATATATATATATATATATATGTGTGTGTGTGTATAGAAAAGAAAAATAACTTGTATTTAAAATACATTTTTTTGAAGTATTGTATTTAAAGTATACTAAATACTTTTTCTTTTGAAAATTATTTACTAAATACTTTTTTCTTTTGAAAATTATTTAAGTATTTAAAATACAGTTTTCTAAGTTTGATCAATGACTAAGATTGATCCTCACGTACACAATGAAAAATGATGTTTCTTTTGAACCTACCCCTATATATATATATATATATATATATATATATATATATAGGGGTAGGTTCAAAAGAAACATCATTTTTCATTGTGTACGTGAGGATCAATCTTAGTCATTGATCAAACTTAGAAAACTAATCAATGGTTAAAACATAATAAGATTAATTGAGAAGTGATTAGAGACAAAACTGAAAATGTGAATCAGCGTCTACCTTATTTGACTTTTTATTTTCTTTTTTACTTAAAAAACTTTTACCTCCTTAAAGTTTAAAATAAATTATTTTAAAAATTACTAATATTTTAATCAAACAAATTACATCAAAAAAACTAGAATTTCGTGCTCTTCGATATGACATCCATCTCGATATAGTTTTTTTATTTTAATCGTTTTTTTACGTGAAATGATATATATGTGTTATATTCATTATTAATATATATGCACGTCCCCGAATGTCCACATTCAGTATGAATAAGAATAACAAATGTGAACGTTCATTCACTATTCATGATGAATAATATATTATTCAAGATGAATAATACAACATTCGGGTGAATAATACACGATTAATGATGAATAATATGATTCATGTATTATTCATCCTGAATGTTGTATTATTCATTCTGAATGATACATTATTCATGATGAATAATATACGAATGACCCGTGAAGGTGTGGACACATGACGCACTTTTTTTTTCCTGATTCACAACCGAAATTTCATTTAATTAATTAAGAATATGTATGCACATTCTTGGGTGTCCTACATTCGGTATGAATAATAAATGTAAACGTTCATTCATTATTCATGATGAATAATACAGTATTCAGGATAATTATACAACATTCAGAATTAATAATACACGAATTCATGAATCGTGTATTATTCACCTTGAATGATGTATTATTCATCTTGAATGATACATTATTCATGATGAATAATACACGAATGACCCATGAAGGTGTGGAGACGTGATGCATTCTCTTTTGTTCACCGGTTTACAACCGAAACTCGATAGATTCTCGATTTGTATCGATGGGTGTTGGGTTACAGTGATGAAGAACGCGATGTCTTACGACGTTGAAGAAAATGTTGAATAAGGTGATGTCGAGTTACGGACTTACGGTATCGAGGTGTTGTACACACTTGAACGTACATATATATTCATAATGAATATAACATATATATATAACATTTCACGTAAAAAACGGTTAAAACGACAAAAAACTATATCGAGATGGATGTCATATCAAAAAGCACGAAATTCTCGTTTTTTTTATGTAATTTGTTTGATTAAAATATTAGTAATTTTTAAGATAATTTATTTTAAACTTTAAGTGGGTAAAGTTTTTAATTAAAAAAGAAAATAAAAAGTCAAATATGGTAGACGTGAATTTAAATTATCTTTCATTTTTACCTATAATCTAATTTTAATTAAAAACTATATTTAATATGAATTATTATATCAATAGAGATGGAGGGCCGAGATTCGTCTTCACGTGCACAACAAAAATTAAGTTTTCATTTCAACTTTCCTATATATATATATATATATATATATATATATATATATATATATATATATATATAATTTATTTGTTTGTTTTAATCATACAAGTTAGAATTAATTATTTTCATAGACCTTAATCATGCCACCCACCATAGTGATTGTAGCCATTTCCATACCAACCTTAACCTGGCTCCATGTCTAGAAATGTATTTTCTTTTCACGCAAAATCAAAGTTCTTATTTTTAAAATTTAAAACAAACGATCATTTAATTTATGTCTCGATAAAATGTTTGTTAACATGGAGTATTCAATATTATGTATATGGTCTTGATTTGTCGTACTTCAAAATAGAAGTGTTACACCGAGAAATAAAACCGTTGATATTTATCAATTACCGGGAAGCTTCATATTCTTACAAAACCTAATTAATTACGGGTGTTAGGGGAATTTCAAATACGTTGCAGATATTCAGAAGTTCAATACACTTGCAATGGATGTCTTTTGAAGCATTTTTCATGGCGCGTTATAAAGATTAACCGTTTCATACAAGTCTTTTGTACACGTAAAGTTCATTCTAGGCATATACCGCCAATGGCGGATTTACAGCCATGGGGTAGGGGGCACAGGCCCCAACAAACTAATGACAAACAATTTATTTTTCTATTTTTTTACCTACATTTTTTAAAAACAAAAGTCAAGGCCCCCAACAAATAAAAGTCAAGGCCCCAATCCATTAAATAAATACCTAATTTCTTTCTTTTTAGCTATCTCGCCTATTACGAATCAGTCGAATTTTGTATTAACATGTAATGTGTTAATTTGTTTTAAGTTCAAACAAGATATAAAAATATATAAATAGTAGTATAATTAATGTCTCACTTTAACCGAAATAGTAAAAAATTAACGGGAAATTGATCTGAATAAGTTATCTTCATTTGATTTAACGAACTGTGTAAGGCAAAAACGAATAACTCGAAACCGTTTTGGTTCCAATGAATTATTCGGTTTCGAAAAATTTTCGACACCCTTAACGGTGCCCCCAACCATAAAATTTTCTGGATCCGCAACTGTATACCGCATATTCTAAATTCTATGCATGATGAACAATATATGAAAAACGTTATCATAGTCGACTTTTTATTCATGAAAGACTTGATCACTATATTTTTAACAATAAAAAAATCCTAACCCATCAATGTCATTTATTCTTAAATTAACATCATTGGTATTGGTCCACCAAAATATAATACCTTAATTAATATAAGAGGTTTTTTCAACTGATTCATTGGTATTGTCAACCGAACCATAATACCTTAATTAGGTCTTTCGATTTGCAAACGTTATTTGAAATATCAAATAGGTTAATAGCGTTTATATGATTTAAACCCGAGACCTACTAAAGTTCGATATAATCCTCGATCTTTATACATGTTTCGGTTTCTTTTATTACTATGATATACTATAAGCGTACTCGCGCAATGCAGCGAGATACATCACGATTTTAATGTTTTTTTTTATTTTTTGTTTTTTTTATCGATTTACAGTACGATTTTGGATAATTTTTAGATAGTGATAATGTTTTTTTTTAATAAATTTGTTTAATTTAGACTTAATAATATAATGTTTTTTATATAAAAAAATTAAGTAGTTTATTAAAATTCATTAATTATCTTATATATTTTAAATTTTTTATATTTAAATTGAGATGTTTATCCTGTTTTGATTATGTTTATCCGAATTCAAATTTCATAATTTTAGGGTTTGGGGATTAGAGATAAGGATTTTGGGGGATAAGGATTGAATTTATTAATTAGGATTAAAAGCATTTAAAAGTAGTACATATTGCTTCATTAGTTGTTTTTTAAGAGATTTTAAGTAATTAGCATTAAATAATAATACATAATACTTAATGGGTTGTTTTTAAGAGTTTTTTATGTCTCTTTTATAATATAGTATTGGATGGTTTTTAGAGAGTAATAATGTTTTTTTTATATAAATTTGTTTAATTTAGACTTAATAATATAATTTTTTTATATAAAAAAAATTAAGTAGTTTGTTAAAATTCATTAATTATCTTATATATTTTAAATTTTTTATATTTAAATTGAGATGTTTATTCTGTTTTGATTATGTTTTTCAGAATTCAAATTTCATAATTTTAGGGTTTGGGGATTAGAGATAAGGATTTTTGGAGATAAGGATAGAATTTATTAATTGTGGTTAAAAGCATTTAAAAGTAGTACATATTGCTTCATTAGTTGTTTTTAAGAGATTTTAAGTAGATTAGCATTAAATAAGAGTACATAATGCTTAATGAATTGTTTTTAAGAGTTTTTTATGTCTCTTTTGTAATATAGTATAGATAGTTAAGTCAAAAAACTTGACTCAACCATTGATTTGCATTTAACTCAAGTCAAAATAAGACTAACTTCCAATAGACCACCAAATCCATAGAGGCCCACATTTATTTTTCGAAAAAAAAAAGTCAAAAAGTTAAACTTCTTTTTAACATTCCTTCCATACTATGTATGATACAAATGCCTCTAGCCCATCCCACCCCTTCAATGCCATTACATGAAACATCTTTCTTTATTGCAACTACAACAAAATGTTGGGGATTGATTCACTCAATAACCTAGCCAAGATGGTCAAGGTTTGGGGTGATTCTAAGCATTCACAATCCGAATGGTTACTTAAGGACAACGAAGAAGATGTAGGTTTGTCGTCTTCTTGTTCTTCGTCATCTTGCCGAGTCCCAACTGGGTTTTTCACGTTGTACATAGGAGATGAGAGACGTAGGTTCGTTGTCCCTTTGGACTACTTGTCTCATCCTTTGTTCAAGATGATGCTAAATAAGTCGTCAGAAGAGTTCGGGTTCAACCAGAAGAATGGATTGGCGATTCCATGTAGTGTCAATGCTTTTCGAGAGATGGTAAGTGTTGTGGAATCTTGTAATGGGAAATTTGATTTGAGTCATTTGGTTCAAGAGTTTATTTAGTGTGTCTAGTAACACTAGACGAGAATAAATGGTACAACATTATCTATTGGTCACGCTCGAGTCTTGATGAATATGGTTTGAATGAATGAGCTATATAAGGGTTCCATCATGGTCAATTAGGATGGTTTAGTTCTCATGGACGTGGTTTAACTTGTCATGTGAATTAATATTGTGAGTTTTGTCTTGATTGATGGTTGGTTCAGTTGTACATTTAGGGGTTGTTTGTTTTTTAAAAGAAATCTCTTAATGGCTCTTAAGTCTGAATCGTTCAGACCTTTTTACACATCACCTCTTATTAATCATAACTAAATTAAGACTTCAGACTTTAGACGTCTTAAAAAACAAACGACACATTAGTCATGATTGGTATAATTTTAGTCGGTAAAAATGTAAGATCATAGTTGTTCTTTTTTCATGAACCCTCTTCACTAATGGAATTTAGTTTGAAATATTAAAACTAGAAAGGTGACAAAGCATTTTTTTTTTTAACCAATATGGAGGGTTACACTATCAACTTGACATGGTTCACTTAATTTATAGAAATTTTATACATTGAGCCTAACCTCGTTTTATGGTTAATTATCTTTCGATTTGGTTAGGTTAATATCTAGGGATGAAACAAATCATTAAGGATTTGTGTTGATTTGATGACAAACCAATAATATTTCCAATCTTCTTGTTTATCCAAAGGTATTGACATTGTGTTTGAAAACAATGTTAAAATATAAAACGAAATTTGATGGGATATATATCAACGCAAAAAGAAGTTTGAACTCAAGTTGTCAAGAAAATAAGGTGGCGTTTGTTTTTTAAGTGGTGTTGAAGTTTGAAGTCTGATTTCACTTCTGATTTTTAAGTGGTGGTGCTGAAGTCTGAAATCTGAATAAAAAAAATGTTTGTTTTTTTTGGTGCTGAAGTCTGAAATCTGAATATAAAAAAGACTGTTTGTTTTTTTAAGCTGAAAACGTCTGAATATATACTATTGTTTATTTTATCCCTGAAAATGTGATACTATCGAATTTAATTAAGTTATACAACTAAAATCAGTCTTCATAACAATTAATTTCAACTGAAATATATTAATTGGTTCAGATACAATAAAAAACATGAACAAAGTCTTATAACAACTAAAATCAATCTCTGTTTTGCATCAATTGTGTCGCAATTTCTTCTCTTAAACTAGCCATATATGTTTGGTCAACGGTACTCCCATGCACTTGAACATCTTCAGCCTCATCACCGCCATCGTCCCCTTGGTCATTGGTTTGATCATACTCAGAAAACAACTCGTCACTTAAAACATTTGATGGCTTCATTTGTCCACCTCACACGTTGAACATTCTCATCCATCACTAATTAGCACACAAGAGATACAAACACATTACAAAAATAGGGGTTGTTTTTTCGAAACACATCTCAAAAAGCACATCTTTAAAACTAAAAAACACATCTAAAAAACTAAAAAACACATCTAACAAAATATGTCACTTTTTAAACCAAAAAACCCAATACAGCACATAACCACTTTTTAAACCAAAAAACCCAATAAAGCACATAAACAAACAGCCACAGGAGGGGGAGAAAAGCATCCATAACAGGACTAATCCAAAAAAACCCAATACAACAGCCAATAAAGATCATGACAGAACTTGATGAATTTGCCATGAGTTAATTCAAACCAGAAAAACAGATACCAAGCATTTGATTTTGAACAAATTAGCAGCCACAAGGATAAACAATTTGGCCAGGTGCCATTGCAGAGAAATAAGCCAGAAACAACAACTGCATCATTGAACAATAACCAAATTTTGAGACTTTTGCAATATGGTCAAAGGCCATTGCAAAGTAAACTTTCCTAGGTTGCATAAGGAAGGAGAAAACTGATCCAGAAACAACAACCATAAACGTAGATATATCTTACCAAATGAGAACTCAATATACTTGTTTCATATTTCAAAATCATCTTTGATCGAACAAACATTATATGCAAAATCAGGGGCGGAACACAATGGGTATATATGTATATATATCAATATTTTAATAATAATATCATTACAAAAATTAAATAAATTACAATTTGGTCTCTGATGTTTTTATGGTTTAAACAAAAATAAGAAAAAACAAAGAAAAATTGCAAAAGGAGAAAAAACATGGTTGGACGAAATTGCCCCTGATTTAACGGAAAAAATTAACGGAGTTAACGACGAGGGACTACTTTCAAAGCAAAATGCAAACCATGGGCCGATAATTGCAGTTGTTGAACCACAAGGACTACTTTCAAAGAAAGTGATAAACCACAGGGACCAAAATATATCTCTTCTCCCTCACGCCAAGCATATGCAAAACCCTAACCTACCTAATTCAAATTTGAGCATCCAAATCAGAGTTGGGTTGCTACTTGGAAGTGTTTGAACAATCTAGTTCAACTGATACGAGTTAAGTAATCTCGACCAGTTAAAAAATGTAAAGTATAACTCAACCTAACTCATGCAGATTAGATTGGCCGGTTTCTAACATCTAAAATATGTTCTTGAAACACATCCGAGCATAAAAATGATATATCATCTTTGCTCATACTAATAGCATGTGACATTTCCTCAACATACTTATAGGACCCTATTTGGCTAATTGCTTCAAGAAGACATTCACATTCATATGTATGTTGACTATCTAGCAACGATAACTTTTCATCAATTGCCAAAATCACGACTTTAATACATAGGAAATGGGAATAGTCGAATAGATTGTAAAGCGTATAGCATATAACAATGGTATTGAGTTCATAGGGTTCGGTTCAAATGAAGATGTCCCATTATTTTACCTACGTACGATTTGTGGATTTTAAAATTCGATTAGACATTAGGTGGGCTTCCGGTTGAGTTGATAAAGATTTTGTGCAACCCTATCCAAATACTTGGAAATTGCTTAAAAATTAACCAACTTTATTTGATATCTCAAACATTTGGACCAATGTATATATTACACAAAATAAGAAATCAAATTAAAGTATGTTGCATTTTTATGCTATTTTTTATATAAACCAAATACTTAAAACAAGTACCCATCAGCAGTACCAGATTGTGATGAAATTATTGCAAATTGTGCTTCAACATGTGGGTCGAGTTTGCACTCTTGTTGACTTATGCGGTTTTCTAATCATGATTAGATTGCTCTTTTTTTGGTCGGTTTATTATACAATTTCTTAACACATTTTTCTAATAACATCATCGGTGATCGGTGATGTAGAAAATTGTTGAGGCCTGTTAGAAAAAAATATTACTTTATATAATAATTTATTAATTATTTGAATGAAATTTGAAATTATGGAAAATTGGATAGTCTTTTTATTAAATTTATTTATTAAGAGTTAATTATTTAGGTCTTATGGGTATCCTTTAACCCCATATAAATATATGATTTGGATTTATGGAAAACTAGTGTTCGGCGTGATAAATTTTTAAAAAAAATATTGTAGTTAAATGGCCCGATAATCATATATTATATATTAAACTAATAAGAATCAATATTACACTTGATATGCAGTTGTTCATCATCCTTAATTAGTTGTTTCTTTTGATTGATATAATATATATATATATATATATATATATATATATAAAATTAAGTAACAATCGATAAGTTCTATAACATCAAACTTTTTTTTTATGTTTATTTCTAAAACATTGTTGCCGAAGTGCATCCTCATGCTTCCATCATGGTTGATTGCATTGTTACTTCTATCAATCTAAATGGTTAAACTTGAGATAACAAAACCACTTAAAAATAATATAAATGAAAGAACAATGACCAACATGTAATACAATCGTAGAATTTGTATGAGTGTTCATCATAACTTGCAAAATCAATTGCAACGTCTCTAATATCACCAAATCTTGAAGAATCCTACAAAACATCAAAAATCCACAAAAAAAAAACATTTTCTATATAAGTTTTTTAAGTTGGAGACATATAAAATAACATCTATATAAATTTGAAACATATATACGTAATACAACAAAGTGATATTCTCTTATAAGTTTTTTTGATCTTGAGAGAATTTCATAGTTTTGCGAAGTGGTTTTTTCCAATCACATCTCAAAAAAACCACCTACATTTAAATAAGAGAGTACGGATGATTAATAACTAACATTAAAAAAAGGGAAAACGAATGGATATTAACATAAAAAAGGGAAAACAAATGGTTAATAAACATAAATTGCAATAAGTACGTAAAATTACTTAAAAACCCCTAGTTTTAATGATATACTATTAATTTAAATATGCGGATAAAAAAGTAACACAACATCAAACTTCTAATGTTTATTTCTAAAACATTGTTGTCGAAGTGCATCCTCATTTTTCCGTCATGGTTGATTGCATTGTTATTTCCATCAATCTAAATGGTTAAACTTGAGATGACAAAACCACTTAAAAAGAATATAAATGAAAGAACAATGACCAATGCGTAATACAATCGTAGAATTTATAATTTACAAAGAAAGAGATAGAGAATAAATCTTTGAGTGCTCATCATAACTTGCAAAATCAATTGCCAACGTCTCCAATATCACCAAATCTTGAAGAATCCTACGAAACATCAAAAATCCACAAAAAAAACATTTTACATATAAGTTTTTAAGTTGGAAACATATAAAATAACATCTATATAAATTTAAAAAATATGTACGTAATACAACAAAGTGATATATTCTCTTATAAGGTTTTTTGATCTTGAGAGAATTTCATAGTTTTGCGAAGTGAGTTTTTTCCAATCACATCTCCAAAAAACCACCTACATTTAAATAAGAGAATACGGATGATTAAATAATTAACATTAAAAAAAGAGAAACGAATGGATATTAACATAAAGAAGGGAAAACAAATGATTAATAAATATAAATTGCAATAAATACGTAAAATTACTTAAAAACCCCTAGTTTTAATGATATACTATTAATTTAAATATGGGGATAAAAAAGTAACAACCATAAGTTCTACAACATCAAACTTCTAATGTTTATTTCTAAAACATTATTGCCGAAGTGCATCCTCATTTTTTCGTCATGGTTGATTGCATTGTTACTTCCATCAATCTAAATGGTTAAACTTGAGATGACAAAACCACTTAAAAAGAATATAAATGAAAGAATAATGACCAACGTGTAATACAATCGTAGAATTTGTAATTTACAAAGGAAAAGATAGAGAAGAAATATTTGAATGCTCATCAAAACTTGCAAAATCAATTGCAACGTCTCTAATATCACCAAATCTTGAAGAATCCTACAAAACATCAAAAATCCACAAAAAAGACATTTTATATATAAGTTTTTAAGTTGGAAACATATAAAATAACATCTATATAAATTTGAAACAATATGTACGTAATACAACAAAGTGATATATTCTCTTATAAGGTTTTTTGATATTGAGAGAATTTCATAGCTTTGCGATGTGGTTTTTTCCAATCACATCTTCAGAAAGTCACCTACATTTAAATAAGAGAAAATGAATCATTAATTAATTAACATTAAAAAAAGGGAAAACTAATGGATATTACCGTCAGGGGCGGAACACAATGGGTACAATTAGGGGCCAAGGCCCCTGCGTTTTTTCTGCCATGAAGCATTGAGGGTTTGATCTGCAAGTGGTATTTTTTTTTGTTGGACTTCGGCCCCCCCACTCGAGTAGTCGGACAAATCTGGGATCCATTTGAAGAAGAGTTTTGAACAAATCTGGGATTCAAACAGGTTTTAGGAAGAAGACGAAAAAGAAGATAGAAGAATAAGAAGGAAGCATGGGATTCTTTGAAAAAAAGAAAGAACAAGTGGATTCTCGTTTTAGGGCTAGATTCATATCTCCATCATCATTTTTGTTCTTCACCGTCTCTCTGCTTCCTCGCAAAACTGGGTTTTTGTTGTGAGGTGGGTTTTTATAAGATCCTTTTCATTTTCACGAAATTGTTGTGAGGTGGGTTTTTTGTTGTTGCAGGTTTTTAGGGAGGAGATAATAATGGAGGGAAAAAAAACAATTTAGTTTAAAGGGTAAAATTGTGTTATTCAAACCCTTTATTAAGCATATCAAACAAACAACAATTTAGTTTAAAACATACAGGTAATTTTATCTATACATATAAAATACAGTATTTAATGAAAAAACAATCAAACAGAAAAAATTTGAAGTTTAACATGGGTATTTCTGCTATTTTGCTTTATAATTCTTAAGATTATTAGATTATCAATCATTCTCATCTCTCTTAAAAAATTTCATGGATCACTTAGCAAAAAAAACAAAAACTCTTTAAATCAACCGAAAAAAAACTCTTGAAATCCACAAAAAAATACCGAAAATGTCTCTCGAAATCGATAAAAAAAACTTAAAAATCTCTTTAAATCAAGCAAAAAACTTTAAAAATTCCTTGAAACGACGGAATTATGATGAAAACACATCGGACGATATTGAACGTTAATAAAAAGATGAAGATACGTTAATAAAAATCGTATGAAAAAATATGGTGTCACCCTATGAAAAATTTTCTGCTTCGTCCCTGTTGGTAAGGACTACAAATTATATAATACATTATGTCCGACCCCTATGGTTGGAAAGCTTGTGTTCCGCCCCTGTGCAAAATCATTTTAACAAAACAAACATTGGCAACTAATACGGTAAACATTATATGCAAAATCACATGATCAAACTACATCAATGGCTTCATGTAACTAATACATAGCAGCATCAAATGTAGGAACTTGTTTCAGATTTCAAAACCATCTTTCAACTTTTGCACAGATTTTTGCCTTCAAACTTCAAATAGAGCATGGCATGTGACATGAAATTAGAGCCCAAGAATGTTAAATGGAAAGCCAAATTCAACAATGTTACTATTTTCCCATATACCATTCTCACTAAAAGATTCATAAACTTTTCGTACTGCTTGTCGATTGGATTCACAAAGAACGACGTACGTGCTTAAGAAAACAAATCGATAACAAATCGACAGCAAAAATCACATACCGATGGTCGATGGTCGCTGCTGGAGAGGGTGTCGATGGAGTCCTTGTCGATGCTGGAGAGAAATCGACGGAGGCAGATCGAGAGGGCGTCGGTGGTCGCAGATCGAGACAGATCGATGGAGGCAGATCGATGGATCGTGAAGGAGAAATAGATGGAGGCAGATCGATGGATCGTGAAGGAGAAATAGAGGGAGGCGGCGATGTATATGATGTTTGATAAAAAAAAATGAAAATTAAGTGTTAGGTTTATCACTTTTTCGGTAAGTGACAATTAAGTGATAAGTGGAACTGATTTTTTTGAAAAAACAAACACACTTATTTGGCCAACCTCTGACCGAATAAGTGATAAGTGGGAATTAAGTGTTTTTTTGTGAAAAACAAACAAGCCCTAAAGGTCGGAATTTGCTAATTTTAGTTTAGGAATTTTGCCTTTTGAGATATGAATTATTTCAAATATTTTAATTTGTTTTTGAAATATATTTTCTGATTTTTAAATAGATATATACGTATAAGTTTTTTTTTTCGTTTTGTTATCTGCCTTTCATAAACTGCCGAATCCCATCATGTCGATTGTCAAATTTCTCGTACCGAAACCAATCACGTTGAATAAGAATTTATTGCCTCCAAATCTCTTATCTTCTTTATGTCTCATCAATAACTTGAATGTACATCATTATTTTATTTAATTTATTTGTTTTCAACAACCGTGGCTTTATTTGATTGGTGGACAAAGAGAGGACATGAAATTTAAGAACATTAGATTTTTATTCAATTACATTATGCACTTACATCCTTTTCTATTACCATCGGTTTGGTTCACTATTCTTTTTTGGTTATAAGGTCCTTTCCAAACGGATAAAAATCCGTTGTCCAAAATCCCACGTCTCATGATGTCTCGTTAATGAAATTAAGACACATCAAATTTTTATTTATTTTAAATTAATTAACTCGAGTTCATATTATCTATACTATATTATAAAGATGACATAAAAAAACTCTTAATTACAACTCACTAAGCTTTATGTACTATCATTTAAAGTTATCTACTTAAAATCTCTTAAAAATAACTAGTAAAGTATAAGGTACTACATGTAAAACTTTTAACCCTAATTAATATATTTCATCCTTATCCCCCAAAATTCTTATCTCTAATCCCCAAACCCTAAAATTATGAAATTTGAATTCTGATAAACATAATCAAAACAAGATAAACATCTCAATTTAAATATAAAAAATTTAAAATATATAAGATAATTAATGAATTTTATATAAAAAAATATTATATTGTTAAGCCTAAATTAAGCAAATTTATATATAAAAAACCATTATCACTCAATAAAAATCATCCAAAATCGTACCGTAAATCAATAAAAAAACAAAAAATAAAAATAAACATTAAAATCGTGATGTATTAAGCATTATGTACTATTATTTAATGTTAATCTACTTAAAATCTCTTAAAAATAATTAATGAAGCAATATGTACTACTTTTAAATGATTTTAACCCTAATTAATAAATTTCATCATTATCCCCCAAAATCCTTATCTCTAATCCCCAAATCCTAAAATTATGAAATTTGAATTATGACAAACATAATCAAAACAGGATAAACATCTCAATTTAAATATAAAAAATTTAAAATATATAGGATAATTAATGAATTTTAAAAAACTACTTAATTTTTTTTATATAAAAAACATTATATTGTTAAGCCTAAATTAAACAAATTTATATATAAAAAAACCATTATCACTCAATAAAAACCATCCAAAATCGTACTGTAAATCAATAAAAAACAAAAAATAAAAATAAACATTAAAATCGTGATGTATCTCGCTGCATTGCGCGAATACGCTTCTAGTCTCTCATAACGTGTACTCATTTAACTAATGTAAATAAATGAGACATGAGAATTTGAGATAATAATAGGGCAAAATACGTAAAATAGCAACATACTTTCATAAATTTCCTTATTATAGCATTATACTTTCACTTTTTCTTATTCTAGCAATGTACTTTTAAATTATTTTTTATTAGGACATTGTATTTTGAAAAATTTACCCATTATAGCATTAGGTAACTTTTTGATTTAAATGTAACTATTATACCACACTCTCATGCCACTTCATTGTCCACATAGGCTGTCCACATGTACTATATTGCTGACGTGACATTTTTTATTACAAAATTGTACTTTCAAAATTATTTTATTATAACATCACCAGTTTCTATTATAACATTGTATTTTTACTTTTAATATTTTTGTTATTTAGACATTGTACATTTAACCAAAAAATATAATTTCAAAAATTAAAAATGTTTACAAAAGATCACTATTTCACGAATAAAAATGTTCAAAAAATATCATTGTTGGTTCATCGTGAATTTAATGGCGTAATTTATAATGCCAAAAACTAATCAAGTGGAACATCTTTTCCAAAAAAAAACAATCCTAAACACATTTGTCTAATTACAACGATATTTAATCAAGTTGAACCACCTAAACACATTTGTCTAATTAAATATCATTGTAATTAGACAAATGTCTAAATAACAAAAATATTAAAAGTAAAAGTACAATGTTATAATAGGAATTGTTGATGTTATAACAAAATAATTTTGAAAGTACAATGTTATAATAAAAAATGCCACGTCAGCAATACAATACATGTGGACAGCCTATGTGGGCAATGAGGTGGCATGAGAATCTGGTATAATGGGTATATTTAAATCAAAAGGTTACCTAATGCTATAATGGGTAAATTTTTCAAAGTACAATATCCTAATAAAAAATAATTTGAAAGTACATTGTTGGAATAAGAAAAAGTGAAAGTATAATGCTATAATAAGAAAATTTATAAAAGTATGTTGCTATTTCACGCATTTTGCTCATAATAATACAACTCATTGTATATATCTTAAGTTAACCAAGAAACATCATGAATTACGCAAATATGAAGCCCTTGTAATGTCAAAATGATATAATTATAATATGATAGAATCCTCCTATATTGTGAGTTCTAGTGCCAATTAGATGATCAATCGATCCTTATGTTAACATAGCTTGGTTGGGCTTTCCACGTTCATCGACTTCCTTCAAATTCATGTTTGTGCCATTCAAACTCGTTTCTAGTACTACTAAATACTCAGGTCCGTTTCTGACATTTTATAGGCTCTGGGCACAATGGCGGATCAAGAGACCCCATACCTTTCTATGTGGCTCTGCCACTGCGTGGGCAAGATGCTAGAAAAGGGCCCTCGATAATTATCAAAATAAAATCTTTGATTTTTATCCCAAGGAATAAATTTTAATTCAAAAAATACTTAAAAACCATATAAAATCGTTTTCCTGAGTATTCCTATACGCAAAATCAATCGATAATTTTATTATTAAATTAATATTATCTGTCATATCAATTTTACATAGCATTATTAATATGTTTCGACGTCAAAAACATCCTTACGATGTACATTTAATATATAAAATGGCATAAATTTTGGGTTAAAATGTTGACTCTTCGGAGTAATACTCTATGTAAATCAATATAAATCAGTTGGGTTTTCATCTCATCTTAGATTAATGTTTTTCATCACTGCTTTGAAATTTTAGGGTTGAAACAAACTTTTTCGGAACCATCAATCTTAAAATCAAAAACCATTTTGGTTATAAGCTTATAGCTTAAGACTTTATTATTGTTTTGGAGATAGGAGTGTAAGGTGCCGTTTGTTTTTTAAGAGATCCGAAGTCTTATTTACTTCTGTTTAATAAAAGATGGTGTTAGAGTTTGAAATATGAATCAACAATAATGTATGTATGTGTAACATCTTGAGGCATCTTAAGAGAAAAAATAGCATATGAATTGAGGTGGCGATAAAAGGTTTTAAGAAGTTAGGTCATCACTTCTTATTTCAGACGTATTTAAGAGTTAAGAGGTTCTGAAAACTGGAAAAAAAAACAGTCTAAATGTAAAAAGGTCTGAACGATTCAGACTTAAAAGTTATTAAGAGATT
This sequence comes from Arctium lappa, assembly GCA_023525745.1. Classification (NCBI taxonomy): domain Eukaryota; kingdom Viridiplantae; phylum Streptophyta; class Magnoliopsida; order Asterales; family Asteraceae; genus Arctium; species Arctium lappa. The sequence continues at coordinate 164,165,923 of CM042047.1, forward strand.
TTTTTAAAAAAACAAACAACCTCTAACTAAGATTCATGCACTTAATAATAGGTAATAAATAGTCAATAATTTTTGAAAAACAAGGGTATAGATATAAGTTGAACCGTTTCATATGGTTGATAAGTTTTTTCAAAAGGTAGGAGCGTGCTCTCTTAGTTAATAATAAAAAATCTACTATATTCTAATATATATATATATATATATATATATATATATAATTCATGTGGATGGAATAAATTATAAAAGTCGGTGAAAGATAAATGATGGATAATATATCAATATTTTCTAGGTAAATAGTTTTAGACTTTGATACTAGATTAAAAAAAACAGTAGAGAAACAATTGGTAGTATTATAAAATGAACGACCAATTAATTTTTTACATATTTTTTCATTGTAATTAATTAATACATGTTTGGGCCCTTTATAATATAAATTCTTTTGGATCCCATTAGACTTTGAATTTCTAAAGGCTGAGTGGGAGATGAATGATGGAAAATCTATCAAAAAAATTTAGGAAAATAGTTTTAGACCTTGGTACTAGATTAAAAACTTAGAGAAACAAAAAACAATACTATAAAATGTACGACCAATTAACTTTTAACATATATTTTTTTTCCGATCTAATTAACTAATACATGTTTGGGCCATAATGTAATACGAAATTCTTTTGGTCCTATTAGATACTTAAAAAATTTGTCTCTTTTATTTACTATTTTTTTACTAATACAATATACTAAAAAAAATTGGGCCCTGGACGTACGTCCGACCCGCCCTCCCCCCAGACACGGCCTTGCAAATACTCTTCAAAACACCATAAAATCATGCATGAGGTGTTTACATTCAAATCCATGTTGAAATTAGCTTTCTTGACTTTTCAAAAAGTCAAGGGGTCAAGATTTTGTATTTTAATTCCATGTTTATCATGTTATTATCATTCAAATCCATCATTGTTACTACTAATGACTTCTTATAAAACATGTGTAACTTCTAATTTGTGATGTATACTTTCATAATGTGAACCTTTCCCCTTATGTTATGAATTTGACACAATGTTGTTCCCCCTTGCCTATTTTCTATCATGCTATACTCACTAATTCCCTCAAGCACAATATAAGATTATTTTGTTCGTTTTCTCTTATTGTTGTATGAATTTGGCAAATAAAGAGATACGAGAATTAAGGTTCCTTTCTGTAATACAAGTTTTGCTCGGTCCCTAGGCATACTTGGAGGTTGCATGCCAAAAGGTCTTAAAAACGAAACTTTTAGACAAATGGTACTAGAAGAGGTGAAATAAATGAAAATAATGATTATATACATATATATACACCAACCTGTTATTTATGGATTTATGAACCTCGATGATCGGTGATGTAGAAAATTGTTGAGGCCTGTGGCAAGCACAATTTCCTTAAAACATATTCGTCCTCTCTTTCGTACTAGAGAGTGATGGACATCTATCTTCGATGATACAACAACAAGAGATAACTCTAGAAGCACGACCAGATTATCTATACGAACCAGACTTGTTTGTTTTCTCTATTACAAGAAGTTGATGAGCAAGAGAGATAACGAGAAAAAGATGGAGTTCTCTTTGGTATATCATCTCACAAGGTTAAGAGATTTTTTTGTTCCACATTTTCCATAAACTCAAATCACATATTTATATGGGTTAAATGATATCAAAAGACCCAAATAATTAACTCTTAATAAATAGAATTTAATAAAAAGACTATCCAATTTTCCATAATTTCAAATTTCATTCAAATAATTAATAAAATATTATATAAAATATTTTTTTCCCAACAATCCCCCACGTGAATGAAATTGAGAAGCGAAAAGAAAACAACGACAAAATCTGTAATAGAGATTTGCAGTCGGTATTTGCATAGGATAGGTAGGAGTCAACCTTTGAACCTTCCCTTGTGAAAGTATATTTACTTTTCTGCTAGTAGACGCGACGTCCTTGAAATGCTCTGTTGTTTCTGAAAGCGATAAAGATATCTCACACAAACACCTTCTTGACACAGTTTAGGTTCTCATTGGAGGGTTTGTTATGGTCATGAACACTAGCCTAGTTTTGTAAGAGCTCTTTGGAATTATGCCTCAACAACTCCCTTCGAAGCGACCCCACTTCTCTATTACATAGGTGATCTCACCTGGATCATTAAAAGTTATAGGCTTAACCTTGTCTTAACACCACTGTTTATTGAGGAATGGATAAAGGTTACCTCACAGTGATCTGACATAGTTCATACAATTAGGTTGTCCCATTGAACCTAGATCTTGGGATCTCCAATCAGCTAGGTTGAGTTTTCCTTCGCACAAACTACCAAGGGCTTTAGTCTCATTCCCCTCACCAACTCTCATTTTAACCTCTTGTGGATCTGCAATGTTATACATTGACTTAATTTAGTCAACATAGATAGTTTAGTTGAGAGTATTAATCAAATGGTGTTAATAACACGCCACTTTACCATCACAAGTTTAGGTCATCTCGGATTTCCAAGAATTGACATAACAATTCAGATTTTCCTCCCCATTTGTCAGGAGATAAACGCTTGTTAGGATTTCCAACATATAATTGCACCTCCAAGTGTGATCACAAACTAACCGGTTGCTTGGAGTCTTGAAATCCAGTTTGCATTGCTATACCCTTCAGCATTATCAAGGTAATTAGAATAAGGCAATCCATATTCATGTGTCTACCTTATATATTGTAACACCCCCAAAAATAGGGGACAACAAAAATTTCCGGAAAAATGGAAATGTGGTAATTAAATATGCCATAGCATCGAGCCTCCCAAAAATGGGGGAATAAATGACCACCTGTTGAATACAAAATGTAATCTAAAGTAATGGACTAACAACCTAATAATCTAATTTCACATGAAACAAGATTACAGTTCGGGTGTCACCCAACTACTTTCAAAATAACGGCCTTCTGTAGAATGGTGTCCAAAATCTCTTACCCCAAGCTCGCTCTAAGCCAGACTAAGCCTTCTTTTGACCGGCTTCGCTAGAACCTGAGACACACACCACACAAGTGTTAGGCCAAAAATCCTAGTGAGCTTGAACAAGTAAGTCAATAGTAACGTTACAACAATTAATTATATACGTCAAGAAGTGCCATGATACTTGGAATCAATGGGGGAGACCCAAAACACCAATCAAGTTCCACCCAAAAAGTCGAGATACCTTAGTGTCGATCCATACCATCAGCACCCAAAGGCCCGGCACATTCGGGGTTTACACGCAGGCATTGCCCCAAAATGGCGGGGGTCTAGGTGCATACCCACACAGTGGCACCCAAGACTATGTCCTCCTAGTGTCTACTTGCCTTAGTTCATCCAACGTTCACAATCTTGTTTCCCAAAGATAACAAACCAAATATTAGTACATTTATGAACAGATACAAGTACTCATGGTCCGAACACCATCTACTTCGCATTATTTACGTCATGGCTACCACACTCTCATGATGGCCCATTTGCCATATTGTAAGTCACAAAATAATCCCAAGTTAATATATCATGTAAAAGAGCTTGTACGATATACCAAGTGCACATAATGAGGAAAAATCACCTTTGTAGACAAATCCCAACTAGGGTTGGGGTTAGAACTCAACATCTCTTCCCATTTCACAAGAAACCATCCAAGGATAGAAAACTCTAACATGTGAGGTTTATATGCGTAATACTCATGGACTTTCCCTACCATTTTATGCAAAATAGTTCACTTTGACAAATATGAGAGATTTAGAATATATAAGTAATAATGACAATAAGTATGCAAGAAATAGTGTGTGTCTAGAGTTTTAAAGGTTTGAAAACTCACTATCTAGGTTTTTGTAGAAAACCTATAAACTTGACCAAACCCTAGAAATGTAGGAGAATGAGTGCTTGAGGATGATGGCTTGATGATCCTTGCTTGGAAACTCTTCAATGAATGTACCCAAAATACACTAGATGAACATTAGGTGAAGAAATCCAAACCCTAGGCTTGCATTTATGAAGAGGGAGGTTTTTGAGGGTGAAAATCGCCTTCAATGAGCTTTCAAATCGGTTAGGTTAGAGAAGTAGTGGCTAAAATCCCAAAATTGGTTTTTTATACCCAAACAGCACCCAGGCGATAGTGCCTGGCGACTGTGCCACAAGGGCACTATCGTCGGCATTGTCGCAGCCTAACACCACCATTCGGTACCAATGGGGGGACTGTGACACGCGAGAGTGCCCAAGGGCACAATCGTTGTCACTATCGCCGGGTCTGTACCGTAAGCCTCCTAAACCCTGCGGCTGTGACCTGCGACAGTGCCCAAGTGGCACAGTCGCTGTCACTGTCGCCTGTAGTGTCCAGGGGTCATTTTTTGAATGTTTCCTCCGATATTTGCAAGGCCCACACATGTCAAGAGAAGATAATTAATATGCATATAAGGGTGAGATTTAAACCACATAAAGCTATATTATGTAAGGGTTAAAGGCTTACTAAAGAAATGTGAGTGTTACATATATCTTGTGACTCAGATTGTTTATATATCTGCTCACTTTTCTTATTGCATAAGTTATGTCTTATAAAGCATACATCAAGTTTGCCATAATCATTGAGCAGAAAACCATCTTCTTTTCTATTTCTAATAAATATTCTGACTACACCAGAGTTGCCATATACAATTACTAAACAATTTATTTAACCTTTAAGGTGCTACCACACTAATCACTAAGATTAGTTAAATCAAGTACTCACGCATACATCAGTAGATTCACAATGACATTGGCCAAATGTAATTGTGAATATACCATGTATGAGGGTCCTTATAGCCCAACGAATCTTAATACGTAATAGACCATTATCATGAATGACTTGATACTTTTACAATCACTTTTGAGTGGTTTTCTGTAACACCCCAAAAATTGGGACAAACAGAAATTTCCAAAAGGGAAAGTGATATACTAAAATATTCCAAAGCACGAGCTCACCCAAAAAGGGAACAATATACGCCTGTATAATTACAAGTTGTAATAACAAAGCAATGAGGATAACAACCTCTCAATCTAATTCCTAAACGAGAAATAAGATTACAATGGGTTGTCATCTACTTCCAAAAATGATTGTCTTCTATAATGGCATCCCAAAAAGTGTCCCCCAAGCTTGCAACCAAAGTCATCTAGACCTCCTTAGCGGTCGCACCGCTAGAACCTGAGATACACATCAAACCAAACAAGTGTTAGGCCAAACGAGCCTAGTGAGTCATATAAAAGCATGGCTTAAACATTTAACAAGTAATTCCATAAGGACCATAAAGGAATCAATGGGGGAGACCCATCACACCAAAGAGTTTCACCTGAAGTCAATGTACCTTGATGTTCACTCCTAAGAGCAACATCCCGAAGGCCCAGCACACTTGAAGATTACCTCCCAGGCATTACTGCAAATGGCGGAGGTCTGGGCACATATCGTCACAGTGGCACCCAAGACTACATCCTCCTAGCGCTTACTTGTGGTACATCCAATATATATGCAATATTCATCTCTATATATATCTCAAGTCAACAAGATGCATGTATAAGATTACACATAATTTCCCTTTTTGTTTCTGGTCCAAAACTCTAAACATGTGAGTTTACAATAATATTCATCCATCACATAATATTACCCTTTTAGTCTAAACAAGGTTAATAATACTCCCATTAGTGTCCACAAGATACAATGTCATCAAAGCCCCAATATTCTCAAGGATAACAGTTAGGTCAAACTTATCAGGTGATCAAATAAGTACATAGATATAAGTTTATGGTAAATAACACACAAGATATGTATCTCAGTTGAAAAGTTTAGTAAAGACTCACTATCTAGGTTTTATACAAAACCCTAGAAAAAAAGTGGATGAAAGCTTGAGTTCTTGAACTTGGATCTTGAAGAATCTTCAATAAATGGTTAGGAAGTCTCAAATCATTCCCCCAACCACCAATGAGTAAATGCTTGGCAATGAATGAGGAATGAGGAGTGAGGAGGGTGAGGTTGCTAAAAATCGCCCCTAGGGTTTCTCTCTTAAGAAAACTGGTTTTGGTGAAGTTTAAAGAGTGGGAAATGAGAAAGAAAGCATTTAAACCCGTTTCAGGACCTGCAGGGAGTCCCGCGGCTTTGGCCACGGCTTTGAGGTCGTGCCGCAAGCCGCGTGTGTGCTCCAAAACTTGAACTCCAGAGAGTCCTGCGGCTTTGGTCGAGGCTTTGAGGTCGCGCCCTAGGCCGCGTAAGATACTGCTTCAACATATCAGCTTAGATTTGAAAGATATAAGGACACACGCATATGCAAAAACATATACAAATTCTAAACGGAACTACAGGCGTTACATTTTCCCTTGAATTACTCGTGGATAAACTCAAACTACTCATAGTTAATAAAATGTCTTGTCTTTGTACCATCTCATAAGGTACACTAGAGTCTAGACATTCTATGAGTTTTTTATATATACTCCACTTGGTCGATACTTATTCTCAGATAGATTCTTTACATGCATCAATTCAATTTATATTCTTAGCATAACCCTCTTTGCCAAATCTTCCAGGTATCTTGTTCAGATAACGTGGCTATGTTAACGAGAGATTGTTACAAGTTATTTTGATTTTTCGAAAACCCACTACAACATTTTCTTGGAATTTCTGTCCATTCTCTCATTAGATCTAATACCAAATGTGTTGTAACTATACACTCAAATACACTCAAAGGATAACATTATTAACATATCCTTCACAATTGTCACACTTATTATCAGGACATTGTCAAAGAACGAGACAATGTTTAGAATCATAATCACACTTGATAATCATTGCTATTTTATGAATAACCAATGGAAAACATTATCAGTTAACTTTGAAATAATATTTATTTCATTTGTGAGAAATCCACCACATTTATAAGTACCTTTTGATAGCTCAAACTTATCATACTCACGTACTAGCCTATAACAAGCATGTTGAGTAACCAACATGACACCTAATTCTTTTAAATTATAGCATATTGTTACGTGTTAGCCTTTTCCAAGTGTCAAGTGTTACCCACTTCCTTAAATGTTGTACATAAAGGACTTTCTCATGAATGGTGTTGTACCATTCTCAATAGTTTCAAAGGAGTCAAGGAACTCTTGATTCAAGAATACATGACAAGTATCACTTGAATCCCTTTTATCATTTCTTATAATTCAAACCAGCAAGGTTTTCTTTGAAACTTTGGTTAAAGCTTGATCTAATTAGTCTCCTTATTTTCCTTCAATAAATGTGCAAAAACACAACATTTGCAAATGTTTTTTTATTTTGGTTTATGTTTCTACTTTCATGAACCTTTAAACCATGGATTCCCCCACATTGACATACATTCATAGGATGGTATTCAACCTCTCCAAACCATCCTCTCCAATAGTTATACGTGTCTTGTTTTTGTTATTTTGGGAATCCTTTTACAATGTAATCGTCATTAATAAGGCTCATTTCTCACTTCTTAATTAGCATAACAACATACCTCTTATATTATTCCACTAAATGAGAAAAATAGGCATATTCATCACCACAACCACTTCATCATTCAGATGTAGTCTATTGGCTTTGGCAATAGTTCCCCATAGTTCTTTTTCATAGTTAATGAAATATTCATTTGAAATAATATTCTTTCTAATTTTCTAGTTCACAAAATCCTCAATATATTTATTTCAATCACAATATAAACTAAATAAACAAAGTTATATTTTATTCAATTCAAAACCCAAGATATATCGAGAATCAGATCTCAAATGCAGTTGTTAATAAAATTATCAGTGTCTAATATATCAATAGCTTTTGGGTACTTGATTGTGAGGTTTTAGTGAAAGAATCCCACCTTATATGTATCATTTAGCCAGAAGCTCAAATGACTAGCACCTTTTTATAATAACTCGAGAACCTAGCATGAAAATGTGATTATAGCATTCGTCTATATCATACGACCTAACAGATAATCATATTATGTCTGACAAATAACCTCTGTTCCACTATTCCAATTTCGGTCACTATTGATGATTGTTCATCCGGGATCGTTGCCATCTCTTTTCAAATGTTTTATGTAACACTTATTTCAGTTACACCAATTGATTATAAACAATTAAGCAAATAAAAACTATGAACGCCAAACAAATTGCTCATAACTAGAAGAAAACTTCATCGAAGCAATTTCATGCATTTATACGAGTTTTCTTCACACAAACAAATTGTGCAAAGTTGAAGTTTTTTATACTTATATAAGGTTTTTGCTTAATCAGAAAATTCCTACATTTACACAGATTTCTCACTTATATAGATTTTCTGCAAAACCTATTTTTTTCTTTTGCATAAAATTCTAAACAACTCATAATCTTCATGCACATATATAATTCACCGCAATTCAACTTTAACACAACATATGTGCACAATAAAATCTTCCTCCTCTATTTGTTGTTGTGCCACTTTTTTCCCAAAATAAAATCTTCATAAAGTTTATATAACTTTCCATCATATAACTTCTTTTTTCCGGTTCTTAGTACTTTAAGTTTTTCTAGCCTTATTTTCTTTTTGGTGTTTTTACTTTTTCTTTCCCTTACATTAAGCAACAATACAAGACACAGAAACAATTTGGAAAGAAGATGTTTGGGTGTCGACTGTCTAGTTGATGGGAAATCACAACTTTTATTTATCTCAATCTCAAAGCCAAACTTAGAGATGGAGATAAGAGGTTATAACTCCATCTTTGATCCTCATGATATATACAAGCAATAAAAAGATGTTAAACATGTATGAGAAAGATTTTTTAACAAAATTCTTCCGACGGTAACATTTGTTAATGCATAAAAGAGTTTTGTTACCAAAGTTACAACAGCTCGTACATATACGAGAATCACATAAATATAAGGAGCAAACTAAACCTTATACACCCACAGTGTAGTTTCATAAGATCGAGGTTATAGTCCATTGGCAAGAAAGATAACTCAAAGAGATTACTAGATTTTTTTTCCTAATATTGTTTCTATCTACACCAGCCCTACACAACCGAATCAATATTATAATACAGAATAGTTTGATACAATTTCCTTTTTGTCATGTGCAACATTATAACCTTGTTTAATTCCTATTCCTATATAAATCATACACATGCAGAGAGAAAAGGAAGAAGGAAAAAAAAATCAAAGTTGTTACTTGTTGCTTGAGCAAACACCACACACAAAAACATATACTTTATGTTCAAGACCTAACACATATTTTGGTTAATGTATTAGGCTTAAAACAAAGGTGTTGTAGTTTTTAAGACCACATTATCACGACACAAACAATGCTTTAATTGGTGATAACCCCTTTCTTAGGTGGCGTTTGGTTCGCAGATTCTGAAGGGAATCTGATTGAATTGGAATGTTGAATTCCATTGACCAAATTTTATTCCTTTGTTTGGTTCATTCTTTTTCATGGAAGGAAACTTTAAATTCCATCAAATTCCACAAATGAGGGAATTTAACATTCATTAGCAACTACAAGGTATTTTGATGGAATGGAATTCTTTTTGTTCATAATACCACATATGCCCTAAATCCAATATAAGCTAATCACATAAAACATATTTGATTAAACCATGCCTCCATCGGTTCCTTCTCTAAACCCCGTCGACCACTGCCGATCGGAACTACCGCCGACTACTACTGACCACCGCCGATCATCGATCAACGTCGTTCTGAACCACCGCCATTCTGAACCATCGCCAATCTGAACCACCGCCGACCACCACTGACCACTGCCAACCACCGACCACCGTCATTCTGAACCATCGCCGATCTGAACCACTGCCGATCGGAACAACAATCGACCACCACCGACCATTGTCGACCATCGCCGACCACCGACCACTGTCGTTCTGTCGATCTAAACCACCACTAACCACCACCTTTCTGAACCACCACTGATCTGAACCACCACCGACTATCGCCGACCACCGACCACCACCGATCTGAACCACCACCGACCACCGGCCACCGCCGTTCTAAACCACCGCCGACCTGAACCACCATCAACCACCACCGATCACTGACCACCGCCGTTCTGAACCACCACCGATCACCGTCGTTTTGAACCACCGCCGGCCACCGTCGATCTGAACCACCGCTGACCACGACCTATCTGAACCACCGCCGACCATATCTGATCTGAACCACCGTTCTAAACCACTACTGACCACCACCAATCTGAACTACCGTTATAATAAATTATTTTTAATGGCTATTTTATTAAAGCATTTTTTGTTTAGAAAAAATAAAATTAGCAAAAAGGGTATTTTGGTCATTTATCAACATATCATTCCAATTCCAAAACTACATTATGGGAACCAAACAGACATATTCTAATTCCTTAAACATATTACATTCCAATTCTGTCACCAAACAGGTGGTCAAACCTGACAATATTTCATTTCAATTCCTTCAAAGTCAAATTCCTTTGACAGATTCCATTCCATCCAAAAACATTTTGTGAACCAAATGCCACCTTAGTCTTACCTATCGATATTGTAAATCTCATGATTATTGTAAATGAATTGACACTAACAAAACAAAACACAATTTGCATGCCACACGTACATACAAATAGATAGAAAATCCAAGTGGAAAATGAATTTTACATAAACCTAATGTTTCCGACCAGTGATTATAACGAATTATAATAAAGTTATTTTTCTTTCTTTTATTTAATTTCAAAAAATGTTTGTCTCTTATAGTGTAGAATTTGTCTTAAGATTATTAGACAAATAGTACTAGAAGAGGCGAAATAAACGAAAATAATGATTATATATATACACACATATTTATCAACCTCGATGATCGATGATGTAGAAAATTGTTGAGGCCTGTGACAAGCACAATTTATTAGACATATTCGTCCTCTCTTCCGTGCTAGAGACTAATAGACGTTTATCTCCCATGATACAACAACAAGATATAACTCTAGTAGCATGACCAGATTATCTACGCAAACCATACTTGTGTCTTCTCTCTATTACATGAAGTTGATGAGCAACAAAGATAACGAGAAAAAGATGGAGTTCTCTTTTGTGTATCATCTCACAAGGTTAAGAGATTTTTTTGTTCCACATCTATATATATACTAGAAGCGTACTCGCGCAATGCAACGTAATACATCATGATTTTAATGTTTCATTTTATTTTTTTGTCAATTTACAATACGATTTTGGATGATTTTAAGAAAGTGATAATGCTTTTTTTTATAAATTTGTTTAATTTAGGCTTAATAAAATTAAGTATTTTGTTATAATTCAATGATTATCTTATATATTTTAATGACATCTAGAAAAAAATAATCAATTACATATTTAATAATATAATTAAAACAAAATTATAGTAATAAATATATTATTTAATAGTGATACATGGAAATGTCTGCATAAAGGGAAGGCCCTGCACATACCAAATTAGTGGGTGTTAGAAGCTTGCAGTAGTAATATGTATTTTGTGCTTTGATGCTTGTAAATTAAGAGATTTTTAAAATCTTGCATAAAATGATGGTACCTTATGCCTAATAATTTGTATTTAAGAGTTTTTTATCTGTATTTTATAATATAGTATAGATAAAATATAATAACCCTATTTTCAGTTAATCTGGATATATGTTTATATTCTATGTAGTATTCGTAATTTAAGAACCGAAGCTTTCATGACTTATACCTTATTGGATAGTTGTATCTAAGTTTGTAGGGATAAAAATTTAAAGAAAAGAATTAGAAGGTATGAAGTGTAACAAATATGAAGTAGAAGGGGCAATTAGTAATTATCCTATATATTTATATTTTTGATACCTAAATTAGTGATAATTATCTCATTTTTCTTCATTTCTTCTTCCCTGGAAACGTATAGAGGGAGAGAGTTAGTGAGAGAAACCTCAAAATTGGATGGGAGATTGAAGAAATAATGATGATGCTTTTAGAAGATTAAAGCTTAGATTCTCAAGGTAACCTCATTTTTAGACTTAATTCTTGTTTTGGGTTGATTAATCTTATGGTAAACATTTGTATTATGATGTGTAGTGGTTTAGTAAGTTCAATTAGGGCTTGAAGAAACCAAGTTGAGGAAATCTTGGTTAATTGAGGTAAACATTCTCCATGCATTTGATATTAGAGCTCAATTATGTTAGTAGTTATAATTTTAAACTATTTGGTGTATAATTAGTAATGTATGTATTTGGTGTTATTTAAATTGTGGTTAAAATACTTTATTGAGGTCATGGATTAAGGAATGAAACCATTAAAAACGGATTTGAGCTTCAAAGTTAGGTTGCACATCAAGTGTTTGATAAAATGTTTGTGAGACTATTGAAATTTTAGAGTTGCTGTCCTGTTACTAGAAAATTCGTATAAAATCAACCATTGGTCCAAATGAGGTGTACGATATACCGTTGGAAACCTTAGAATGTCCTTAGCAACTGTTATGAAGAGTGAAAGTCCTAATTTTGAGTCTAAATATGTCTAAACACTAAGTTTATGAATCAGCTCACAGTTTGACAAAAACCTGCGCACTGTATTTGTAAAGGCTGTATCGGCCTGCTCGTAGCTCCAAATTGCACAAATCCATTTGCTATATAATCCTAAGATATCAAGGTACAACTTTCATTTAGATGATAGTGTCCATTTTGGCTTCTAAATAGGAGAAATATATCGAAACTTATGGCATATAGAAGCTGTCAATTTCTGTTTTTAAGTCAAATTTTTGGAAAATATTGTCTAAGATCTTAATAATTGTGTTGGGCATTAGTTGAGTGATTTATTAAATGATTGTAGGTAATCGGAAGTAAGGAAAGGGATAACTAAGGTACGGATATCCTATTTCTTTGAATCGAGGGTAACCGGTTACATTCCGGAAATCTCATCCATCTTGTTATATGCGACTCCGAACCTTATGGTTTCGAGTAATTGTATAGAAAACATTTATTTCGTTTCAAAGTTGAATCTATGCTAATCGTTTGAATACGTTTCATGATTCGAACATTTTGACGAAAGAGTTTTACTTTATGGTAATTGAAACATTGATTTTAAGAACACGAATTTTCTTGAATTTGAATTAGACTCAACACTTGGGCTACGGGTGTTGAGATGCCTTCCGTGGTGGCTATTAATGACCATGGCGTTCTCGTAAAGGCTAAGGCCAAGCTAAATAGGGGACGTAGGATGCATCCAAGAGCCGAACACCAGAAAATGTCTGGTTACCGGATAGAACCGATTATCGGATAGAGCCGAATACCAGAATTGAACTGGTTATCGGGGAATGTGTGGTGTTGTGCCCGACATTAACATTCCAAGTCTGATTGGACTGATCATCCGATTAGACAACGTATTATTGAAATATGTGTGACTCGTTGATTTTTAAAATAAATAAACAAATGATTTCTATATTCGTTATTAATGTTCAGAACAGTTGTTTTATATTAACATTTTATTTGAACTTAAATTATGTTCACATCATTATGCACATTATCCGCCCACTGAGCGATTTTGCTCAGCCGAGGTGTTTTCTGTTTCCTCGGCAGGTTTAGGTTCTACCGCGGGGATGGTTTGAATGATCGGGATATACCTGGGAGTAAAAAAAAAAAAGACTTAAGATAAACTTTTATATAGCGGGTTTGTATAATCTTTGGAATTAGTTCAGATGATAATATTTTGGGTTTGTAATTATGTTTAAGTTTTGTTTTAAGTTAACTGTTACTTTGAGGAGCTTAGTACAGCTCGGAATTATGGTATTTTAGAGTTTTGATCCGGTTATCGGATTGTACTCCCCCTGTCTCAGGCTACGCGGGACGGGGGTGTTACATAAAAAGAAAAACCTACCAATGATGATCTGGCATAATGTTAGAGTAGTATTCACATAAAGGAATTTTCTCATTGTTTTGAATTTTTTTAAATGCCAATAAATTAAAGACTTTTCTACCCTTAAATGAAAATTGTGTGCTTCATTATAAGAAGGGTCATTTGGTAATTTTACTTCCAGTTTAATTAACTTTAACCTTCAAACTATTCAACTTCTTATGTTCATTCATTTTACTTTATTCATTTTTTCATTTTCATTTTTTCATTTATTAATATCTCAAAAAGTAATTAAATATGATAACAATTAATAGACATGAATTTTTTTTGTCTCCACATCATGATAACAAAATTTTCCATGTTAGATATTTCCTCGATTTTTTTATTTTACCTTACCAGCAAAGTTTGATATACTATCTCGCATATAGGGATGAAACTGTATAACATTTCTCATTTTAAGTACACATTGCATCACTTGGTAGATATAAATTTATTATATAAAATTTCTTACAATATATTGCTATATTATGTATGGAATCGTTTTTTCTCTACAATTAAAAACATTTATATGGTTGTTAATTGTAATTTTTATGTGCGATCTATTTCAAAATGTGATAATAATTAAGTTGCAAACAAACATTATAAACTAAAATGCAAAATTGAAAAGACTAATTTTGTGTATATTCATCGGTCATCATAAATTAATAGTGTACATATGCTTGCAACTAACCAATATATATATATATATATATATATATATATATATATATATATATATATATTAAAGGAAAACCATGGAGTGATGATGTGGCATCTTGAGAGGCCTTGATTCATTGCTATCTTTTTTGTCATAGTTTTGAATTATTTTTTAATAAAAATTGTTATTAAATGAATAAACCTTTCATTTTCTTCTTAGGTTTTGAATATTTTTGAATATTAAATTATAACACTTTAATTTATTCATTTATAAATTTTATTTATGAAAACCAAAGAGAAAATGAGGAAGCCTTTCATTTTTTTTTCTTATTTATATACATAAATATATAACTAAACAAAAGTGGGAATTTATAAATATATAGAAAGTTTATTAAAATACTAAAGAGAAAATGAGGAAGCCTTTCATTTTTTTTTTCTTATTTATATACAAAAATATATAACTAAACAAAAGTGAGAATTTATAAACATATAGAAAGTTTATTAAAATCGATAAATCGATATCTATTTATATCTATATGTAAAAAGAGAAACATAGAGAGATGAGGTGATAAGTTGTTAGAGTAGGAGATATATTTTCCAATTTTCTCAACTTTTTGGTTTTTTAAATGTTAAGTTTTTTTTTTTTTTTGAAAGGCATATTTTATTAACCATCAACAAATCATAAAGCCACAAGCAGAATACCATGACCCAATGTATTCCAATGCACAGGTCATTGTCAACACAATAGGAAACAAGAGGAGAACACTACAAAAATAACCAACCAAAATAAACTGTTGCGACACCTGAAACCGATACGGCGTTAATGGTCAGGTTTGCGAGAGACAAACTGACGAACCCCATCGAAATTCACTACCCAGATACCGCAGCCCGCAACCACAATCTTTTCCGACACATCCCTTGTTGAACTATAGCAGAGAAGAAGGGTCCGTGAACCACCTTGTACCGTCCACCGATATCTTGTTGTTGCGTCTTTTGACCCACTCCCAAATGATCGTTTGAAACGCATGCAATTGATCCACTATTTTCCTTGTATCGCCTCTAAAAACCATCCTATTTCTATGCGCCCAAATCAGATATAAGGTTGCCCAAATCACCCTATTCCAAAGCGAATCGGGCGAGTTATTATTAACCGAATTCGCTCCCTCTTGGAGGATTTCTCGCACCGATGCCATTGCTTCCAAGTTTTTGTGCCACCATTTTCCAATCGAAATCCATAATTGTTTTACTTCTGGGCACAAAACTAAAGTGTGGTCAACCGATTCGATCGATTCACCACATCTTGGGCACAAAACCGTATCTAAATCTATACCCATTCGATCCAAAACCGAACGACATGGGATTCTTCCTCTACTAGCTCTCCAAATGAAGACACATACCTTTTTTGGAATGATTTTCATCCATTTTGTAGGTTCCACCGTTCCATTGGAGTTTGTTCCTTCCTCTTCCGTAATCTCTCTTAATTTCTTGACCTTGAAGCTTTTTGTCTCATCTAGTGACCACTCTATTTTTTCCTCGCAACCTCTTTCGGGTAGGTTATCTTCTAGTCTTCGGATAAGATTCTCCAACTCGTCGATTTCCCTTCCCCTCGGTTGTCTTCTCCAATTCCATTCCCACCTCCACGACTCTTCCGACCACGTTCCTCTATCTGCGACCTTTGCGTCTTGATCCATTTCCAAACAATAAAGTCTTCTGAAATCTTCTTTTAGTGTCTTTGATCCCGCCCATATCTCTTTCCAAAAGTTTGTGTTCTTCCCGCCTCCAACTTTCTTCCGAAACGAACTTGAGAATGCAACTCCGATATTGTCCACTTCCGCTCCGATACGAGCTATATTGCTCCAAACTGTACCTGCACCAACACTATTTATGAGGTTACCAAACAGCCCCCTCCCTCCCCATAGATGCTTTTAATGATTTTTACCCAAAACACGTCTCTTTCAACTCGAAATCGCCACCACCATTTTCCCAAGAGAGCCCAATTGGCCGATTTCATACTACCAATATTTAGACCCCCATTACTAAAACTCCTTACCGAATTTTCCCACCTCACCCACACTATACCTCTCTTTTCGCTCTCTCCGACACCCCTCCCCCAAAAAAAAGAATCTACATCTCACCCTTTCCAACTCTTTTATCACTCCACTCGGGGCTCTATACAACGAGAAAAAATACAAGGGAAGACTTCCCAATACCGATTTAACCAAGGTCAACCGACCCCCACTCGATATCACTTTTGATTTCCACGATGCTAGCCTTTTTTTCACTTTCTCTATTATCGGTCCCCAATGTTCGAACCGTTTCATTGAGACTCCTACCGGAAGTCCTAAATATGTAAAGGGAAAGGCGCCCGGGCCGCACCCTATGCTTCTTGCCCACCTTTGAACTTCTTCATCCGAAACACCTAAACCATATATTTTACTTTTGCTAACGTTGATTTTTAATCCCGACATCAAATGAAAACATTTAAGGATTTTTAGGAGGTTTTTGAGATTGTTTAGGCTCCACTTACCAAAGAAGATGGAATCGTCCGCATATTGGATATGCGAGATTGGGATATTATTGGCCCCCACAGTGATACTTTCATATAATCCCTTATTTACCGCCTCTACCGTTACAAGTGTAAACTTTCGGCCATTATGAGGAAGAGGAACGGAGCCAAGGGATCACCTTGCCTCAAGCCTTTACCCATCAAGAATTCCTTCGTCGGACTTCCGTTTACAAGGATTGACATCGAAGCGGAATGGCAAGCCCTTATCCACGAGACCCATTTATCTCTGAATCCCATTTTTTGCAGACTATCAATCAGGAAGTCCCACTCCACGCTATCATATGCCTTTTCGAAATCAACCTTGAAAATTAACCCTTTTTTTTCTTCTTCCGCATAAAATCGATCACCTCGTTTGATATGAGAACCCCGTCAAGAATGGACCGCCCTTTCACAAACGCGCTTTGAGTATCACTAATTACCTTCGACATCACAGTCTTTATTCTTTCCGCTAACACCTTTGCTATTATCTTGTAGTAAACACCAATTAAGCTAATTGGTCTAAATTCGCCTAAATTAGTCGGGTTTGCAACTTTGGGAATCAAAGTAAGAAAGGACGAGTTACAACCCCGACTGATCTCTCCATTATCACCGAACCACCTTAACGCCCTTAAAAGATCAATCTTAACCGTATCCCAGAATTTTTTTATAAACCCGAAAGTGAAGCCATCCGGCCCCGACGCTTTATTAATCCCGCAACTTTTAATAGCATTCAAGACTTCCTCTTCATCGAACGGACGCACCAAGGCATCGACATCCTCTTTTGTCAATTTTTTAAACTTTTCTTCATGTAGAAAAGCCCCCCCCAGGTCTTCTAGGCGATAATTTTTCTTTGAAAAACTCAAAAGAAAATTTCTTGATTGTACATGGCTCATCCGTCCACCCCGAGTTTGTATCCAAGCCTCTAATCGAATTATTCCTCTCTCTATACTTAATCGCCGCGTGAAATAACTTTGAGTTTTCGTCCCCTTCCATGATCCACTTAACCTTTTCCTTTTGTCTCTCCATTCTGACTTTCTTTTCTTCCAATTCTAACCACTTTTTTCGGGCATGTAACCATCTTTCTCTATTAACTTCTTCCCACCCTATTTGATCTGCCTCTACTTCCCTCTTCGACACCTCCTCTTTCCATCTACCCAACTCTTTTTCTAAGTTCCCGAACTTCACTTTTCCCCAAACTCTAATGGCCTTTTTAACATTTTTTAACTTATCCCAAAAAACACAATCCGACCGATTCGATCGGATATTTTTTCCCCATGTAGATTTCACCAAATCCTCTAGCCCATCCTCTTTCATCCACGAGTCAAAAAATTTGAACGGTTTCAGTCCAAAAATTTTTTTGTCTTCGTAAAGCATGATAGGGGCATGATCCAACCATCTTCTCTCTAAGGCTTTTGCCCCTAAGTTACGCCATACACATCCAAAATCACTCGACACCAGGAAACGATCAAGCTTACTAAACTTCAACCTGTCATCACTAATCCTCGTAAATTTTCTCCCATTCATCGGAACCTCTATCAAATGGCTTTTGATAATAAAATCGTTGAATTCTTTTACCCCCCCTAGGATTCGAGTTTGAATTCAGCCTCTCATGGTCCCCTCGAACCTCGTTAAAATCTCCAAATAAGCACCACTTCACCTCATCCCTTTTCTACATTTTTTTCTAATCTGTCCCACAAATTCATTCTACCTTTAAGATCGTTCGGACCATACACATTTACTAATCCAACCTTACCTTCTATTCCGATCCAAGACCCTACCACCGCCAAGAAGGACGGGTCTTCAATAACGTAATTGCAAGCAAACAATTTTTTATCCCACATAGTAACAATTCCTCCCACGTTACTGATGGCATCTACCTTTGCAAAGTCTACATCATCTCCTCTCCAAATCGCTATAATCTGAACTTGATCCCAACTTTTAATTTTCGTTTCTTGGATTCCCAGCAAGCTTGGTTTTACAGATCTACAAATTTCTTTTATCCAAGCTTTTTTACCAAACGACCCTAATCCCCTTACATTTACGAAGATGCACTTCATTTTAAAATTTCATATTGGAGACACTTACCCAAATTGATGTCTTCGTCTGATTTTGAAGCTTCATTTCCCTCGGTCGAAATTTGTGATTTATTCCAGACCACACCAATCGCTTCCCCGAATTGCTCCACTCCATCTGATTCATCTTTGCTATTCAATTCGTTTGAAGCCGATGTAAGAGCAGTCACTGCTGCAAGCTCATTACCTGTTTTCTTCTTCACCAATTTCTCTCCGGCACACGTTTTTGATCCCCTCCTCGGTCCCATCTTCTTGTTATTCTGTCTGGCCATTTGTTTTAGCATATGAAAACTGACTTTTCCACGTCCGAAGCTATACAAATCCATCTTTTTCCCTTTAGATTTCTCTCTGCTTTCCTTCTGTGAAGATGATGTTTCAACCAAACGATTACCAGACCTAATGTCTTCTATAGGTCTCGATGAACTCTCATGAGGACCACTTGGGCTGCACTTATTTTAGGAGTTTATCTGCCTCTTGGGCCTTTCAATAAATGATAGCTCTTCTTGGATTTCCTCAAGCCCACCACCTCTAACCTCCAAATGGGCTGAGGGAACAGGCCCAACTAATTTATCTCCAATTATTTCCCGCAAGAGATCTTCTTTTGGTCTTAATTCCTTGGTGTTTTTTTATTTATGTTTTTGAACCCTTCCTTTAAAACAATTCCAGCCGCCTCCCCCACTTTTTTTTGGACTCTCCCCATAATGATGCTGCCTTGGGACTTCCTCCCTAAATAATTTTGCCGACCTTTCACCTTCCATCTTCCTCCCCCCTCCTCACCGTCGCCATCATTTTTCCGGTCAGGGTCGCCACCGTCGACTTCTGTCGCTGTTTTGTTCTGGCATTCCACCGAATCTTCTCCTTCTCCGGTATCTCCTATCCACGTCTCCTCCACCCCCCATTCCTCATCTGAAAACCTATCGTCTTCCGACCACTGAGACGGTATAGTCGTCCCGTCTTCCTCCCCTCCGTTGCCTGACATAATGTCTTCCTCCCTTTCCCAATCGATAACATCCAATAAACTAGTTTCTTCTTCCACGATCTTAATCCGGTAATAAAATTCCCCTATTTTAATACAATTTAAACTATTTATCGTCGATAAAATATGTGTGCTTACCATAACCTTGCCCCATGCTAGATTGTTACTCTCTTCCAAATCACAGCCCATTGTTTTCAAGACTTCACCCCATTTGCTCGCTATTGTCGTAAAAACTTCTCTCTTCCACCCATAGAGCGGGACTCCTAAAATTTTGATCCAAACTAGTCTTTCTGAATTACGATACCCTTCTGACCACTTACGAAGATCTTTGATCCAGAAATGAATACCATGCAGCTTATTGTTTAGGATTTTTTTTTAAAGATTCCTCCCCGCCGAATCTTAGTAAGATCTGACTTCCACCCAAGTATTTTATTTCTTTAGCTCCGATGGTTTCTTCATCTTTACACAAATGTCGAATGGCCCCTATGTTATCTATGGATTTCATACTCCCAACTAAACACCATTTCAAGAAATCCTTTGCTTTATTATCCCCCGTCCATGAGCCGATTACTTCTTCGACCTCCTCCTTTAACGGCGGAATTTTTTCTTTTTTGTCAGCGGAGCTGCTCTTTAGCACTTCGGCGAATGATTTACTACCCACGCCTTCGAACTTACAGCTATGCGCATATATCCTCTCCTCCCCTTGATGCGACTCCTTTTTTTCAAAATGTTTCTCAGTACCGTTCTTCTCGCCTTCCCTCCCTCTTTATGCCAAGAAAACTCGAAGTCTAAATGAGCCTATCCAGATATTGTTTAGTTTATTTCCCAAGCATCTGAACGTCTCCATTTTTTCTAAATCGCACAAAACCGAACCTTTTCCATTCATCAATCGTTTCCTCGCCATGTACACGTCCGACAAGTCGCCATACCTCCTGAATATTTTCCACAACTCTCCCACTTCCAGCTTTTCCGGAAAGTTGAAAAACAGGAAGGAAATCTCTCTCGGAAGCTTGCTGACCTTGGTCTCGCGGTATCGATCGACCCCGTTGTACCTGTTCGTCCCTGCACGAGCCCTCTCACCTTTCCACACTCTCCCCCTCACTCCCTCTCTCTTTCTCTCTCTACCCCTCTCTCTCTCATCTCTAGTTCTTTTTGTTAAGTTAAATACATTTATACCCCTATATAGAAAATGTGTAAATTCATTATTAACTTGTTTTTTTTATTTATAAACTTGCATGTATGAGTTTAACCCCCAACTCTTGATTTGTTTCTTCATTTATTTTCTTTAATTTCTCAATTGATTTAGCTTTTAAAGTTTCAACAATAAATAAAATGAAAATTTTAAAGCTTATTTGATGGATGATGAAGAGGATGAAAGTTGAAGAAATGAAAGTTTATGTACGAGTGTGTATAATTATGTTCTTAAAAAAAGTGATTTGTTATTATATTATTCATTTTTACCCATAGTGTTAGATTTGTTATTATAATAGTACATGATTGTCTTCATGATTGAATCATATATATTCAAATTAAATTTTGATATTTTGTGGTTACAAGATTTAAATCATTAACAATAACCGTTTATACATGATTGATACATCGCATCAAGTTTTGACTACTTCAAGTGGCATAATTTTTTTTCTATTGACATTAACGTTGCCATTGCTATGATAATTTACAGTGTATATGAATTTATCCTCAAAAATCATGCTCAAATCTTAGAAGAAAATTTCAAATCATTACAAGGATTTGAGGTTTTAGGGATCATTTCTTTGGCTTTTGATGTCGCACACAAGTTTGTATATTCATCAGAGGTGGATCTTCTGAGAAAGTACAATTTCTTTTAATTATCAAACGTCGAAATATTTTTTTTGTTGAAAATGTTCGTAGATTTGGTTTGTATAGGCTAAAAGTTTTTCTTATTTCTAGATTTTCATTTTAACTTGTATGTTGCTTATTTACAAGTGCTCTAACGCTTCGTTTTATATTTTATTTTTTCAAAAGATGGTAACATCTTAAGGAATCTTCAAATATTACTTTCTATTTCTCTAAATTTAAATTAATTTAAAATTAAAAATCTTTATATATATAAAAGTAAGATCCAAAAGCAATAAGGTAACACCTTCTAATGCTTGGAAACACTTCTTCTTATTTTCTCAATTTTTTGATTTTTTAAAATGATGATGAATATGCTAAAGACTTTTTTATCCCCATATTTAAATTAATATATCATTAAAACTAGGGGTTTTTAAGTAATTTTATGTACTTATTGCAATTTATGTTTATTAACCATTTGTTTTCCCTTCTTTACGGTAATATCCATTAGTTTTCCCTTTTTTTAATGTTAATTAATTAATCATCCATTTTCTCTTATTTAAATGTAGGTGACTTTCTGAAGATGTGATTGGAAAAAACCACATCGCAAAGCTATGAAATTCTCTCAATATCAAAAAACCTTATAAGAGAATATATCACTTTGTTGTATTACGTACATATTGTTTCAAATTTATATAGATGTTATTTTATATGTTTCCAACTTAAAAACTTATATATGAAATGTCCTTTTTGTGGATTTTTGATGTTTTGTAGGATTCTTCAAGATTTGGTGATATTGGAGACGTTGCAATTGATTTTGCAAGTTTTGATGAGCATTCAAATATTTCTTCTCTATCTTTTCCTTTGTAAATTACAAATTATACGATTGTATTACACGTTGGTCATTGTTCTTTCATTTATATTCTTTTTAAGTGGTTTTGTCATCTCAAGTTTAACCATTTAGATTGATGGAAATAACAATGCAATCAACCATGACGGAAAAATGAGGATGCACTTCGGCAACAATGTTTTAGAAATAAACATTAGAAGTTTGATGTTGTGTTACTTTTTTATCCGCATATTTAAATTAATAGTATATCATTAAAACTAGGGGTTTTAAAGTAATTTTACGTACTTATTGCAATTTATGTTTATTAACCATTTGTTTTCCCTTTTTATGTTAATATCCATTCGTTTTCCCTTTTTTTTAATGTTAATTATTAATCATCCGTACTCTCTTTTTTTTTAGATGTGATTGGAAAAAACCACTTCGCAAAACTATGAAATTCTCTCAAAATCAAAAAAACTAATAAGAGAATATATCACTTTGTTGTATTACGTATATATGTTTCAAATTTATATAGATGTTATTTTATATGTCTCCAACTTAAACAACTTATATAGAAAATGTTTTTTTTTTTTGTGGATTTTTGATGTTTTGTAGGATTCTTCAAGATTTGGTGATATTGGAGACGTTGCAATTGCTTTTGCAAGTTATGATGAACACTCATACAAATTCTACGATTGTATTACATGTTGGTCATTGTTCTTTCATTTATATTATTTTTAAGTGGTTTTGTTATCTCAAGTTTAACCATTTAGATTGATAGAAGTAACAATGCAATCAACCATGATGGAAGCATGAGGATGCACTTCGACAACAATGTTTTAGAAATAAACATAAAAAAAAGTTTGATGTTATAGAACTTATCGATTGTTACTTAATTATATATATATATATATATATATATATATATATATCAATCAAAAGAAACAACTAATTAAGGATGATGAACAACTGCATATCAAGTGTAATATTGATTCTTATTAGTTTAATATATAATATATGATTATCGGGCCATTTAACTACAATATTTTTTTTTAAAATTTATCACGCCGAACACTAGTTTTCCATAAATCCAAATCATATATTTATATGGGGTTAAAGGATACCCATAAGACCTAAATAATTAACTCTTAATAAATAAATTTAATAAAAAGGCTATCCAATTTTCCATAATTTCAAATTTCATTCAAATAAATAATAAATTATTATATAAAGTAATATTTTTTTCCAACAGGCCTCAACAATTTTCTACATCACCGATGATGTTATTAGAAAAATGTGTTAAGAAATTGTATAATAAACCGACCAAAAAAAGAGCAATCTAATCATGATTAGAAAACTGCATAAGTCAACAAGAGTGCAAACTCGACCCACATGTTGAAGCACAATTTGCAATAATTTCATCACAATCTGGTACTGCTGATGGGTACTTGTTTTAAGTATTTGGTTTATATAAAAAATAGCATAAAAATGCAACATACTTTAATTTGATTTCTTATTTTGTGTAATATATACATTGGTCCAAATGTTTGAGATATCAAATAAAGTTGGTTAATTTTTAAGCAATTTCCAAGTATTTGGATAGGGTTGCACAAAAACTTTATCAACTCAACCGGAAGCCCACCTAATGTCTAATCGAATTTTAAAATCCACAAATCGTACGTATTTGGTAAAATAATGGGACATCTTCATTTGAACCGAACCCTATGAACTCAATACCATTGTTATATGATATACGCTTTACAATCTATTCGACTATTCCCATTTCCCATGTATTAAAGTCGTGATTTTGGCAATTGATGAAAAGTTATCATTGCTAGATAGTCAACATACATATGAATGTGAATGTCCTCTTGAAGCAATTAGCCAAATAGGGTCCTATAAGTATGTTGAGGAAATGTCACATGCTATTAGTATGAGCAAAGATGATATATCATTTTTATGCTCGGATGTGTTTCAAGAACATATTTTAGATGTTAGAAACCGGCCAATCTAATCTGCATGAGTTAGGTTGAGTTATACTTTACTTTTTTTAACTGGTCGAGATTACTTAACTCGTATCAGTTGAACTAGATTGTTCAAACACTTCCAAGTAGCAACCCAACTCTGATTTGGATGCTCAAATTTGAATTAGGTAGGTTAGGGTTTTGCATATGCTTGGCATGAGGGAGAAGAGATATATTTTGGTCCCTGTCGTTTACCACTTTCTTTTGAAAGTGGTCCATGTGGTTCAACAACTGCAATTATCGGCCCATGGTTTGCATTTTGCTTTGAAAGTAGTCCATCGTCGTTAACTCCGTTATTTTTTTCCGTTAAATCAGGGGCATTTTCGTCCAACCATGTTTTTTTCTCCTTTTGCAATCTTTCTTTGTTTTTCTTATTTTTGTTTAAACCATAAAAACACCAGGGACCAAATTGTAATTTATTTAATTTTTGTAATGATATTATTAATAAAATATTGATATGAATATATATATATATATATATATATGTGTGTGTGTGTGTGTGTGTGTGTGTGTGTGTGGAAAGTGAGAGAGGAGATACAGATCGTTTCTGGCGACCCTCCGACGAGGTCGTCTTCTCTCTTCTTTCTCTCTCTATCTCAGATCTGTATCTCAGGTCTGAGAAACAAATATATAGATAGGTTTCTATGTGAAGATGAAAAAGAATAGGTCAAATATGGAGGAATACATCATCTTGCACATAGTTACACATTTACTATGTGTATCCATATATATTCCATAGATTTCATCTAAAGATATATATATATATATATATATATATATATATATATATAGGTTATTATGCAACCTTTTATATGGTGCAACCTCATTCAACCCCTCAATCCACCACTCATTTTATTTTCATTTTTTTTAATTAAAAAGGTGAAAATAAAATGAGTGGTGGATAGAGGGATTGCATGGGATTACACCATGTAAAGGAGTTGCATTTGAACATCTCTCTCTCTCTCTCTCTCTATATATATATATATATATATATTGATTTAGGATTTGGGGTTTTTGAATATTGGTTTGATTTAGGATTTTGGATTGTTAACATGAGTTTGATTTTGGTTTTTTGAATCTTGATGATGATGTTGGTGTTCTTGAGGTAAGGGATGAAGATTCAAGTAAATTAATTTGGGTTTTTTTTAAGTTGGTTTGATTTGGGTTTTTTTTAGACTTAGTTTGATTTTTTTTTTTTAATTTGAGTTTGATTTACGATTTTGGATTGTTAACATGAGTTTGATTTTGGTTTTTTGAATCTTGATGATGTTGGTGTTCTTGAGGTAAGGGATGAAGATTCAAGTAAATTAATTTGTTTTTTTTTAATTTGGTTTGATTTGGGTTTTTTTTAGACTTGCTTTGATTTTTTTTTAATTTAGGTTTGATTTAGGATTTTGGTCTTTGAATATGGGTTTGATTTAAGATTTTGGATTGTTAACATAAGTTTGATTTGGGTTTTTTGAATCTTGATGATGTTGGTGTTCTTGGTGTTTTTGAGGTAGAGGATGAATATTCAAGTAATCTTTATATATATTAAAGGAACAACCAAATAGTATGACTTGGCACCATGAGATTTGAGTAATCCTCAAATCTTGAAATGTGGTTGATTTTCATCATCCCACATTGGTGAGAAGATGAAAGTTTTGAAGTAAAAAGTGGCTATAAGAAAGGAGGGATGAATGTTTTTGTGTCAACTAATGTGGTCGGCTCAATTCAGCCTACTCTATTTATGTATCATCTCACATTGTTGAGATAAGATGCAAATTTTGAAGTTTGAAGTGAGTATATAAGAAATGATGTGTGAATGTTTTTGTGTCACCTAATGTGGTTAGCTCAATTTAAGCCTACCATATTTTTGCAAAAAAAATCTTTATATATATTAAAGGAACAACCAAATAGTATGACTTGGCACCATGAGATTTGAGTAATCCTCAAATCTTGAAATGTGGTTGATTTTCATCATCCCACATTGGTGAGAAGATGAAAGTTTTGAAGTAAGAAGTGGCTATAAGAAAGGATGGATGGATGTTTTTGTGTCAACTAATGTGGTCGGCTCAATTTAGCCTACTCTATTTATGTATCATCTCACATTGTTGAGAGAAGATGCAAATTTTGAAGTTTGAAGTGAGTATATAAGAAATGATGTGTGAATGTTTTTGTGTCACCTAATGTGGTTAACTCAATTTAGCCTACCATATTTTTGCAAAAAAATCTTTATATATATTAAAGGAACAACCAAATAGAATGACTTGACACCATGAGATTTGAGTAATCCTCAAATCATGAAATGTGGTTAAGTTTCATCATCCCACATTGGTGAGAAGATAAAAGTTTTGAAGTAAAAAGTGACTATAAGAAAATAGAATGGATGTTTTTATGTCCAAAAAATCTATCTATCTATCTATCTATCTAACAAATAATTAAAATAATGATTTTGTGATAATTATTAAAGTTGACTCATTTACATTACCCAACCAATATATCAATATCAATCATCAATCTTTATATATATTAAAGGAACAACCAATGGATAATGATGTGGCTTAATGAGATTTGAGTTTTCATCAAAATTTGAAATGTGGTGTGTTTTGTTCATCCCACATTGATGAGAAAATGATGGAATTGAAGGATGATGTGAGTATTTATTAGGAAGATGCTAGGTCTTTCTAGAAAGTTCATGGGATTAACTTAATTTGGTTGACATTATATACTAATGTGGTTGGCTAAGTTTGGCTAACCAAGCGTTATGGGTTGGTTATTTTTCACCGACTCTCTCTTAGTAAAAATAAAATATACAGTACAACTATTTTGTGTCTATTTGATCACATCTATGAACTGTTTTATAAAAATTATATTACAAAGTAAGGTTTATATGCTAAATTTGAAGTATACGCAAACTAATCACTGAAGGAAATTGATTCGTTGTTTTAGATTATATCTCATTAATTGTTTGTCGAGAAATTATTTTTTGATATTTTAACTCGATCAAGTACTCCTTAAAAAACGTTACTACCGCGCATCGCGTTAAAGGAGAAACCAAGTGATGATGTGGCCTCTCCTACAATCAAAAAACTCATTTATCTTTTTTACTCATACATTATCCTTTTAACCTTTTTTTTAATTTTCAATGTTATAAACATTGATTATTCATTTATGCGTAGTTCTTTTCGTTTTCCCTAACTCCCCTCCATCTCCCAATTGTTTCGATTTTCCATGCTTTTGGTTTTCTTCATCTATCAAACAATCTCTCAAGAATCAATCTATGAATTTAAGTTGCATATTTTACTTTATTTGGTTGTGTTTTGAGTTTGAGACTTCGTTTCATCATCCCCCATCTCGACTCCAATGGATCGTGTACACAAGAAGCAAACCATAATTTACATCGATTTCAAACAATCTCAAGTAAGATTTTCATATGCAAAGTATATTGTTACTACAAGTTTCTTATCACCTACAAACTTCGTTTGATTTCTAATATGTAGTTTCTACAACGTTTGTTTCTCAACATTTCATTCATCTTTTTTTTTCAGCGTTGATATTTGCATGCCTTTATATTCTATTACTAAGTGTTTGTTTTCTGTTTTATGCCTCCTTGGTGATACCATTATAAAGCTTCATTGAAATGAGAGGTATTATTTCACCTCTTACTTATTTAAGTTTCAACAAATCATTCGTGATACCATTTCAATCTATCTATTTCAGTTTCTTATTTTATTTGATTTTATCCTATTTCTCAAGTAATCAATGTTAGTATTGGATTTCAAGCAACACTTTGAAAACTTGCTTATCAAGATATATGGAATTCTTAACACTGTTTATTTTCTATGTGTGGGTTAGTGTGCAATTTCGTTTTAAATTCTAAGCACATTCGACTGTATTAGTTATTATGAATATCATATGATCAAGAAACTTGAGACTTATCTACAAGTTAAACAAAACTGCTATGATTTATATGGATTTTGCTTTGAATTAGTAGGAGACTTATCTTTCACGTCATCTTTCTTAACTTGAATTTTTATCTTCCTTATGTAAGGAGTGTGTGTGTGTGTGTATTTGCAATATATTATATTTTAAACTTAAAAAAAGCATTTGATGTTGTTTTTGTAACTTCACTTTAGTTTATATATGGATTCTTATTTCTTTACGTTATGTAGATTATGTCCATCTGATAAGATGATGAGATTTTCTTAAATGGGTTTCAATTAAGTGCAGTACATAATTTTGAAACTCATCTTTTATGAGGTGTACTAAAACTTTTCTTTTTTAGAAATAAGAATTCCATTAGTTCTTATATGGTTTCCATTGACGAAAATTTGTGTTCTTATATATATATATTACTTTATTCTTATGCTCATACCAATTGTTAACAAATTTTATTATGCTTATCGTTTGGTTAAATCTTTTTATGTTCTATAGGTGTTTCTGATGACGACAAGGGTTTGAAAAACCTTGGTCACTAAGTTTAACTGTTTGCTACAAGAAAGAAATGTATATGTTTTGCAAAATTTCAAGGTTGTCGAGAATTATAGACATTAGTTGTTTCAACCACTTATGTTTAGCTGGTTGGATTAGTGCAATCCATGTGAACCTTTGGGATCTCTCCAATTTGGAGAGTGAACATACGTTTGGACGGTAGTTATTCTGCCACATAAGTGTACATTTGTTTCTTTTTTAACAAAATTGTCAAAGACACCGCTCTGTTTCCGGATTAAAGTTACTCATTTTATTTCACTTTACACATTTTTCCTTAACAATATATGTATATACATACATATATATATATATATATATACATACAAATGATATGAATACGATTTGTAGATAATTGTAGTTACCAACTAACATTTATTTATATGGACAAACTACATATTACTGAACCCAAATTACTCACACTACCGTGCAACGCGCGGTTTCCACACTAGTATTATTATAATATCAATACAAATTTAAATAAATTACAATTCGGTCCCTGCTATTTTTATGTTTTAAACAAAAATAAGAAAAAACAAAGAAAGATTGCAAAAGGAGAGAAAAAAACATGGTTGGATGAAAATGCCCCTGAGTTAACGGAAAATTTTAACGAAGTTAACGACGAAGAACTACTTTCAAAGCAAAATGCAAACCATGGACCGATAATTACAGTTTTTGAACCACAAGGACCACTTTCAAATAAAGTGGTAAATCACAGGGACCAAAATTGTAGTTTACTCTTATTCTAATTATGTTCTCATTAATATTCATTATTAAATGAATAAATTACATTTTTGGTTCCTATGGTTGCCACCTATTATCAAGTTTTGTCTCTCTTTCAAATTAATTATAATTTTGGTCATTGTGGTTGCTTTTTTATTTCACTTTTGGTTCTTCTAACCAACTTTAGTTAAAAAAAACTAGTTAAATTTAAGGATATTTTTGTCATTTCACCTTTTATTTGTCTTTATTATCTTTTGTTTTATTAGATTACATAGTAAATTACATTTATAGTCCCTATAGTTTGTCTTATTTTTTCCCCTACATTTCTTGATTTTCCAATTCATACCCTTATTACATTAATTAATTAATAATAATTTTAACTAAAGATACATTAAAAATACGTATTCGAATTTTGTAAATTACATCATTAGAAAATTCTTATAGATACTTTAAAATAAGTTATATATTAAATATTTTTAAATTTTTATGTAACTTATTTTATTTATATATATATATATATATATATATATATGTGTGTGTGTGTGTGTAAATCCGTCTACACTAATTAAAAAAAAAACTTTATATTCTAAGTTGTCTTTTAAAAAATTATCTTTTTTTTTTCCTATTTATGCGTACCAATTAATAAAATTTAATTACATGTTTTTTAATAAAAAAATATATCATTTTTAGATATTTCATTTAATTACATATTTTTTAAAATGTGTACCAATTAATAAAATTTATAATATATTTATTAAAAAAATAAAATATAAACTTAAATTTATCGTAATAAATAAATATTATAAATATAAACTTAAATTTATATAGAGAATGATATTCAATTCTATTCCAAATTACTAATCATATACCCAAAAATTCCAAACATTTTCATTTCCTAATCAATACATAAAATCCAAATATCTCGAAAGCATTACATTAATATATAGTACAAGAATTGTAAGGATTAGGGGTGTGCAAAACCCAACACCCGAAAACCCCGAAAAACTGACCCGAAAAAACCCCGAAGAACCCGGCCCTAACCACTCGATCATACCCGAAGTCCGAATTTTAGACCGGATATATCGGTTCGAGTAGGGTCTTAACATACGTCACTCGATCCGACCCGAAACCCAAAAACTAATAACTAAACATAAAATACTATTTTTAATACATTTCCTAAAACCAGGGGCGGAACCCTCTTGGTACAATTAGGGGCCAAGGCCCCTCCGTTTTTTTTGGCATGAAGTATTGAGGGTTAGATCTCCGAGTGTTATTTTTTCTTTTTTTTTACTTGGGCCCCCCACTAAACATTTACTGTCCAATAGTCCAAGTGTCCAACAAAATAAACTGGCTAACACTGTTTACATTAATGCTTTAGTCAAATTTCTTAGTCCATTACAATAGTCCAACTGTCCAACAATAGTCCAACTGTCCAACAAAATTTCTTAGTCCATTACAATAGTCCAAGTGTCTAATCCAGTAGTCCAAGTGTCCAACAAAATTTCTTAGTCCATTCCAATAGTCCAACTGTCCAAGTCCATTAATGCTTTAGTCAAATTTCTTAATCCATTAGTCCAACAAAATTGAATCGGTATCTTAATCCAAATTCAATTTTTTTTTTACTTGGGTGTAACAGGGTGTTGAAATTTCAAGATTTTAACTCCAATTTAAGTTTGTAATTCTTGTATTTAAGTATAATTAGTTTTCCAATTTCACAAATTAGTTTCTCTAAAAATTGATTCTTAAATCTGGATTTTTGATTTTCAAGAGGGTTTTGGATTATATGGATTAGGTGGTACTGGTATCGACAGGCTTTACCTTACAAAAGGGTGCTCGAGTCTTTATCGAGATCTTGTAACACCCTAAAAATGTGGATAACAAAAATCCGGAAAACGGACATGAGGTATGCTAAAATTGCCAATGCAAGAGCCTCCCAAAAATGGGGAATATATAAATGAATAACTTGTTTAATCACAATTGTAATTTAACGGACAATAAACAACAACCAACTAATCTAATTTCTACATCTAGAAAAGAGATTACAAAAAGGGTTGTCATCTATAGACCCAAACGGTCTACATCCAAAAGTATAACGCGTCCATGTGCAATTCCCCAAGCTCTCACCCCAAAGCAACTAAACCTGTTTAAGACCGTCGCCGCTAGAACCTGAGATACACATCGACACCAAACAAGTGTTAGGCTAAAAAGCCTAGTGAGTTGAACAATAATAAGCATGCATGAACATATACAATTCTTGTCAGCAGTTAACCAGTGTTCAAATATATGTGGAGTCATTAGGGGAGACCCAAAGCACCAATCGAGTCCCACCCAAGAGTCGATATACCTTGATGCCCTTAACAAGGAACACCCAAAGGCCCGGCCCACCCGAAGACTATCGCTAAGAAAATTCCCCGAGTGGCGGAGGTCTAGGCACATACCATCACAGTGGCGCCCAAGACTATATCCTCCTAGTGTACTGACTTGGTTCGTCCACATCACATTTATAAAGGGGTCCTTTAGATATATTTCAATCCGCATAATTCAATACCAACTACGAGTATAATATTACCACCTTATCCTCATGATGTCTAACAAAAGACCCAATGTAAATCATGCTCATCATGCATATAAACATATCACCAAAATGGTGTTCCAACTAGAATCATCATAATACCCATTTATGCATACATTTAACATATCAAGGTACCCACATTATGTAGCTATGAGACAATTCCCAAATAATAATACATATAACATTAATCATGGCAAATCACCCATATTCATACACCTTCCGACTATTTTCATGAAGAAATCCCCAAACATTTGAACATATAGAGATAAGATAACAAATAGGAGATTATGATGTATATCTAGTTTTAACAAAGGTTTAGTAAACTCACTATCTAGGTTTTGAACCAAAACCTAGAAAATAGATGAAATGGAGAAGAATGAAGTCTTGAGACTCTAAACACTTGATTGCTAGGTCTTGAATGCACCCTTGAAGTAGTTGATAAGATACTTGTAAACCCCCAACCACCTCTATGTAATAAATGAAGTAAGAGAGTGGAGAAGTGAAGAAAATCGCCCCAAAATGCTCTTAACCAAACCCTAGTTCTGATTTTTGAAGTTATGAAGTGAATAAGGGCTGAAATGGTGTTTTAAATCGACCAGACCACGCGAGCGATAGTACCCGGCGATAGTGCCAAGGGCACTATCGCGAGTCACATTCGCGAACCCAAACACACCCTCGGTACCTCCTCCGCGAGTATGCCCGGCGATAGTGACAATTGCCACTATCGCGTGTCACTATCGCGAAACTCCCCCACTCACGGTACATCCTCAACGATCGTGCCCGACGATAGTGACAATGTCACTATCGCGTGGCACTCTCGCGCCAAACCCAAAACGACCCGAAAACTTAACCAAAATCGAAAACGAGCGTAAGGTCTAAACACATGCATCTTTAATACTAACCAGATAACATCATAGCATTAAAATAAGGTTCATAAGCATATAAAGGTTCGTATTTCCAGATAAACACAATTTATGTATTAAGGGAACAAATACTTACCTTGAGAATTTCCGGGTGTTACAATCTAGGGGTTTGAAAATGGTACTGGTATCATATTCAAAAGGGTGCTTCGCCGTAAGGTAAAAAAAATTAGGTTTGTAAAAAGTGCAACCGTATCGTTTAAGAAGTTGCAACCGTAATATTTTAGAAGTGCAACCGTAATCTGTTGGAAAATTTTAGTAAAAATGTGATTTTTTTACTAACTTTGGACACAAATAAATACATGTATATGTATTGTATATATCTAACTCTTTGTGGGTTTATGTTCTCCTATATGAGAGTTTCGCAACGATATATTATGTGTCCAAAACGGAATATGTGTGAATGAGATATCGATGCTCAAAGTTGAGTGTTTGGGATGAAAATTGGCAAAACCAAGTGGGTGTGGGAGTGTGTCCCACATAGGAAGGAGGACCAAAAGTTTTAGTAGTTTATAATTAAAAATGTGGAAGGGACTAACACGTCATTTGTTTGGTTTTACTCCATCACCTACCCGCGCGCAGGGGGGTGCCGATTGAGACTTGTGCGTGGGCGCGACCTGCGGACACGAATGCAGCTCCGAAATCTTGTGTTCGTGCAAGTTGGTTTTTGCGAAATTTTGTTTTGAACCCGTGCATTACGCGGGTTGTGCTGCGACTTATTTATATAGATGATTAATGATAATTAAAATTCATTTTAATTATTGATTAATTTTGTATTAAGATGTCGGTTTCAACATCGAGTATATAAAGGGAGTATATAAAGGGAGTTCAGGTTCATTTCTCTACACGCGAAACACGAGCAATACCGAACGAAAAGAATACACACAATTCTCTGCATACGTTTATCAGTTTTCGGAAATTTTCAGGCAAAAGTGTTACATCCGGCAGTTCAACTGTTTACGCTGTTTTACCCTAGGAACAGACGGCGAATATGTTTAAGGGAATCGTGTTCAACACGAGCCTCAGCATCGTTGGAATTCATCTATGGTTTATTGCTTTTAATTCTTTTAGTCGATTCCCTTTGTATTCGAGTTTACTAATCATTTGTTGGTAAGAGATGACAACATCGATAAAAAAAACGTATAGAGACCGGCCCCTACGGTTGGAAGGCTTGTGTTCCGCCCCTGCCTAAAACCTAATCGTATCTACTTCTCTTGCCTCTCGGTCTCTCAAGTCTCATCGTCGGTTTTCTCAACCCTCTCATCTACTTTAATCTTTAATGTTCAAGGCTTCAACGCCTTCAAGCATGATGGATGTTGCACGAAAAGTTTTGTTCGAGACTTTGAATCTTTATCTATACTATATTATAAAACATGGATACAAAACTCTTAAATACAAATTATTAGGTACAATGTACCATTATTTTATGCAAATTTTTAAAATCTCTTAATTTACAAGTATCAAAGCACAAGATACATATTACTACTGCAGACTTCTAACACCCACCAATTTGGTATGTGCGGGACCTTCTTTTTATGCAATATTTCCATATTATTATATTACTATAAATTTGTTTTATTTATATTATTAAATAAATATGTAATTGGTTGTTTTTTCTAAATGTTATTAAAATATATAATATAATCATTGAATTTCTAACAAAATACTTAATTTTTTTATATAAACAACATTATATTATTAAGCCTAAATTAAACAAATTTATAAAAAAAAATTATCACTTTCTCAAAACCATCCAAAATTGTACTGTAAATCGACAAAAAAAACAAAAAAAAATGAAACATTAAAATCGTGATGTATTTCGCTGCATTGCGCGAGTACACTTCAAATTTTGTTAATTTAAAAAAACTGTAGAGTTTACATGTTTCAACGTTCATGTTTTTTTTCTTTTTGCTGCACAGTCATGCAAGACATGAGTTATAGAATAAAAAATTGGATTTACCCGAAATCCGACTAGGTCCGACATCGAAAAGCGATACCCCAAATTGCAATATTCGGGGCCTAAATAGCCTACCCGAAACCCGATCGGATTTTTCATTTTCCCACCCGAACCCCGAACCGACCCATGCTCACCCCTAGTAAGGATTTGGAATTTGAAATGTTTGGAATTTTTGGGGTATAAGGTTAGTAGTTTTGAATAGAACTGAATATCATCCTCTATATAAGTTTAAGTTTATATTTTGAATATTCTTTTATTACGATAAAATTAAGTTTGTATTTTGATTTTTCTAATAAATATATTATAAATTTTATTAATTGGTATACATTTCAAAAAACATGTAAGTAAATAAACATCGTGGTTTGCAATTCATTTCCATTTTCGTCTCAAAAACTAATATTCTCAGGGACTAAAAGCGAAAGGATTTGCAAAACACAAGAACCAAAAAAGCAATTTTTAAATATCAGAGACGAAAATAGTTATAAACAACAAAACACATAAATTAGAAGAACAAGATAATTTTTTTTAAGACAATTTAGATTAGAAACCTTTTTTTTGTATTAGTGTATACGGATTTGCAGATATATATCAAATAAGTTGCATAAAAATTTAAAAATATTTAATATTTAACTTATCGCGAAGCTCCCCCCACTCACGGTACATCCTCAACGATTGTGCCCGGCGATAGTGACAATGTCACTATCGCATGGCACTCTCGCGCCAAACCCAAAACGACCCGAAAACTTAACCAAAATCGAAAACGAGAGCGAGGTCTAAACACATGCATCTTTAATACTAACCAGATAACATCATAACATTAAAATAAGGTTCATAAGCATATAAAGGTTCGTATTTCCAGATAAACACAATTTATGTATTAAGGGAACAAATACTTACCTTGAGAATTTCCGGGTGTTACAATCCTCCCCTACCTAAATTGGGATTTCGTCCCCAAAATCTCATCCTAAATTAAACAAGTGAGGATAACGCTTTTTCATATCATCCTCGGACTCCCAAGTAATGTTAGCACCCCGATGATGCTTCCATTGGACTTTAACCATGACCACGTCCTTATGCCTCAACTTTTTCACTTTCGATTCTAAAATTGATTCTGGTTCTTCCATACAACGATTTCCGTTGTCCACACGAATTTCCGACAAAGGAATCACGCTTTCCTCTTCGGCTAGGCACTTTCGAAGGTAACACACGTGGAACGTAGGATGTATCCCATCCATTTCCGGTGGTAAGTCCAACCGGTAGGCTTGCAAACCAATCTTCTTCAAAATAACGAACGGTCCAAGGAAATGAGGACTAAGCTTCCCACGCTTCCCAAAACGTATGATCCCCTTCCATGGTGACACCTTCAACATGACCCGGTCACCCACTTCAAACTCAATCGGCCTTCTCTTCTTGTCCGCATAACTCTTTTGTCGGTCTTGTGCCGCCTTTAGCCTTTCTCGGATCTCTTTCACCTTGTCGGTCGTCTCTTGAACGATTTCCGGCCCGACGAATTGCTTTTCGCCCGCTTCTAACCAACAAACCGGGGTTCTGCACTTCCGTCCATACAAAGCCTCGAACGGTGCCATTCTAATACTAGAATGGTAACTGTTGTTGTACGCGAATTCTACTAGAGGTAGATGTGAATCCTAACTTCCCCCTAAGTCTATTACACACGACCTCAACATATCTTCTAAAGTCTGGATTGTCCTCTCGCTTTGACCATCCGTTTGAGGATTATACGCCGTGCTCAAATTCAGTCGAGTACCCAACTCCTTTTGCAAACTAGCCCAAAAGTTCGAAGTGAATCGGCTATCCCGATCCGATACTACAAATCGTGGAACTCCGTGCCTTGACACCACCTCGTCGATGTACAGCTTAGCCAATTTATCTATTGGCAAAGTCTCCCGCATCGCAAGAAAGTGTGTGCTCTTGGTCAACCGATCCACGATCACCCAAATTGTGTCGTGGCCCCGCAAGGTCCTTGGTAACTTTGTCACGAAATCCATAATGATGTTGTCCCACTTCCACTCGGGAATGGACAACGGTTGCAAACTTCCATAAGGTCTTTGATGTTCCGCCTTGACTTGGAGACAAGTGACACACCTTTCCACATAGTTAGCCACATCCAGCTTCATCACCGACCACCAATAATTCAACCTTAAGTCTCTATACATCTTGGTGCTACCGAAATGTATAGAATATTTCGACTTATGCGCCTCCTCGAGGAGTAAGTCACGATTTCCCCCAATGTTTGGCACCCAAATCCGTCCTTGAAAGAGTTTGAGACCACGACTGTCTTCCGTTAACAGCTCCTTTTGTTTCACCATTACTTCGGCCTTGAGGTTCTCTTCCTTAAGTGCTTCCACTTGGCTTGCCTTAATGCTTTCCAACAAACTTGTGATCACATCGATCCTTGTAAGGGACATTTTGACACCATCGTCGTGATTCTTTCGGCTCAATGCATCCGCCACCACATTAGCCTTACCGGGATGATAGAGTAGGTCACAATCGTAATCCTTCAAAAGCTCTAGTCATCTCCTTTGTCGCATGTTGAGTTCCTTTTGGTCGAAGATGTACTTGAGACTCTTGTGATCCGTTGAAAGAGTACACTTGGTCCCATACAAGTAGTGTCGCCACAACTTCAACGCGAAAACTACCGCCGCCAACTCCAAATCATGAGTCGGATAGTTCTTCTCATGATCCTTTAATTGCCGCGACGCGTAGGCTATTACCTTCCCCCTTTGCATTAGTACGCACCCAAGTCCCATCTTGGAAGCGTCACTATACACCACAAAGTCTTCCGATCCATCGGGTAAGGACAAGACCGGGGCTTCACACAACTTCCTTTTGAGCGTCTGAAACGCTTGCTCTTGTGCATCGGTCCAAAGAAACTTGACGTTCCTCCTTGTAAGAGAAGTGAGCGGTGTAGCCGTCTTTGAGAAATCCTGAATGAAACGTCGGTAGTAACCCGCTAAACCCAAGAAACTTCGGATCTCCGTCGGACTTGTTGGGGGTTCCCAACTCATCATTGCCTCGATCTTTGTCGGATCCACTTTTACCTCGTCTTTTGATACCACATGCCCCAAGAATTGCACTTCTTGAAGCCAAAATTCGCACTTCGAGAATTTCGCGAACAGTTTCTCCCTTCTTAGAACTTCTAAAACTTCCCGTAAGTGTCTTCCATGTTCGGACTCATCCCTTGAATATATTAAAATATCATCAATGAAGACGATCACGGATTTATCCAAAAACGGGCGACACACACGGTTCATCAAATCCATGAATACGGCTGGAGCGTTAGTTAAGCCAAACGGCATCACCAAGAACTCATAATGACCGTATCTCGTTCGGAAAGCCGTCTTCGGAATATCTTCGTTCTTCACTCTCACTTGATGATAACCGGACCGAAGGTCAATCTTCGGATAAACATCCCGCTCCTTGGAGTTGATCAAAAAGGTCGTCGATGCGAGGTAGAGGGTACTTGTTCTTCACCGTGACCTTGTTTAACTCCCGGTAATCTATGCACATCCGCATGGATCCATCTTTCTTCTTCACGAACAAAACCGGTGCTCCCCAAGGTGACGAACTTGGACGAATGAAGCCCTTCTCTAACAACTCTTGAAGTTACGTCATCAATTCCTTCATTTCTGTCGGTGCCAAACGGTATGGAGCACGAGCTATCGGAGCCGCTCCCGGTGTGAGGTCAATCTGAAACTCCACTTGTCGTTCCAGCGGTAATCCGGGTAAGTCTTCCGGAAAGACGTCCGAATACTCTTGTACCACCTCCACATCCTCCACCGACTTCTTTTCTTTCTTTGCGTCCACAACGTAGGCCAAGTACGAAGAGTAGCCCTTTGCTAAAAACTTGCGAGCCTTAAGAGATGAGATAATAGGATTACTTCTCTTTCCTTTTTCCCCATAAATGGTTGCCACACCATTTTCCGGCAATGGTACTTGGATCATATTTTTGGAGCAAAAGATGTCCGCCTTATGCCTCACTAACCAATCCATGCCTATGACTACATCAAACCCTCCTATAGCCATAGGTAGTAAATCTACTCCAAAATAAATTTCGTCGATCTCTAGAGTGCAATCACAAAAACGGTCACGAATGACCACTTGATCCCCATTAGCTATTTCTACTACTAACGTATCGGGAAGAACACTAATAGGAGTGGTGAATTGTTTACAGAAAGCATCTGACACAAAAGAACACGTAGCACCCGAATCAAACAAGACACGAGCAGGCATGGAGTTTACTAGAAACGTACCCGAAACGACATCCGCGGTCTCCTTTGCCTCCTCGGCAGTCATCTGGAAAGCTCTACTCGGTGCCCGGGATGGTTGCTCGACCCTAGCCGTCGAACCCACAGAATTTCCACCACCTCCTCTAACCAACCTTGGACACTCTCGCTTCATGTGCCTCGGCTCTCCGCATTCATAACATACCGCCCCACGGAGGGAACATTCTCGAGTTGTGTGGTTTTTCTTACCACACTTGCTACACCCAGCTGGACCGGAGAGAGTCCTTGTAGCGCACAACCCCGAGTGCTTTGACCTGCACTTGTGGTACCACTGATCTTCACGGCGTTGATCACCCGATCTCCCGCTTACAAAGGGTCTAGATTGACGAACGGGCCCAGATGGCCCCTCCCATTTTCGTTTCTCACCAACGTATCTCTTCTCATCCCTTTCCGAATTGATGTCGTCCTCAATGAGTAATGACTCCTCGATGACCTCTTGTAGAGTCGAACATTTAGCATTTCTTATATCTGTTTGCATTCCGGCCGATAAACCCTGTTGATATGCTTTCATCTTTGACTTTTCGTCGGGGACTAGATGTCCCACCAAGTTTAGCTTCTCCAAGAAGAGCTTGGAGTAGCCAACAATCGACATATTCACCTTCTTCATATCTCGGAACTCCCGTTCCAACTTGTCCAACGACCGCTCACTGCAGTATTTGTCCATGATCTTCTCCTTGAACACCGTCCAAGTTAGCTTGGCCAGAACTTCCAGGGTGAGGGCGGATCGGGTGAGGTTCCACCAAATCAGAGCCTCTCCCCGAAGTAGCTGAGAAGCAAACTTGACCCGTTGAGAAGGATCGCATTCACTGGACTCGAAGTCCATCTCTAATTCCTTAAGCCAGTACATACAAGTAACCGAGTTGTCTGAACCCGCAAACTCCTTAGGGTGACACCCCAAAAACGTTTTGTAAGTACACCATTTAATCTTTGATCTGATTCCCTCAACGGATGGTTCTTCAACCGTTACCACATTTGGTCCACCCGACCCCACAATAACGTTTTCTGCCATAGTCTCGGGTTGACGGTTACTGACGTCTCGATCATCTAGAAGTTTCATAAAAAACTCTTGTTGTTGGGTCATGGCCGAAGTCATGGTCAACTGTTGTTGAGCCAAAGCCGCATTCATGGCCAACATCATGCTATCCCGAAACCGGGTCTCCATGGTAACTTCCTCCAAGATGGCGTTACCAGTGTTGAGGTTCCAGCGCGGAATGTACTCAGGCCCTCCTGCCAAGATTCTGGGTATAGGAATGTCATCGGAGGTTGCCCCCACCGGGGGTCGTATTGCTGCAGATTCCACTTCTGGTTGCCCTTCTGGCATGTCCGGTAATCTATTTCGAGTGTTTACCATTAAAAATCTGCCATGCACGCACGAGAATTAGATTGAGAAAAGACTAAGCGAGTTGAACTCATTGTACGTACTACTACTTAAATCAATTATCATAATAATAGTAAACCAAGTATGCTCACGTAACAATGCATTCATAATAGCGGTAGCTAAGTGAAATTATGAACGAACCATACACAAGTATTCTTGTCACCATCATCACAACTTTCAATTACAGTAATTCCGTAATCCTAACGTTCTCCCAACCTAGGATTCCTACCCCAAGTGGACAGTGAAGTCATAAAGTCTAAAGCTTAAGTCTAGATATGCTAAACAATACCTAGTTCACTTAAACTAAAGCTCTGATACCAACTTGTAACACCCTAAAAATGGGGATAACAAATATACGGAAAACGGACATGAGGTATGCTAAAATTGCCAAGGCAAGAGCCTCCCAAAAATGGGGAATATATAAATGAATAACCTGTTTAATCACAATTGTAATTTAACGAACAATAAACAACAACCAACTAATCTAATTTCTACATCTAGAAAAGAGATTACAAAAAGGGTTGTCATCTATAGACCCAAACGGTCTATATCCAAAAGTATAACGCGTCCATGTGCAATTCCCCAAGCTCTCACCCCAAAGCAACTAAACCTGTTTAAGACCGCCGCCGCTAGAACCTGAGATACACATCGACACCAAACAAGTGTTAGGCTAAAAAGCCTAGTGAGTTGAACAATAATAAGCATGCATGAACATATACAATTCTTGTCAGCAGTTAACCAGTGTTCAAATATATGTGGAGTCATTAGGGGAGACCCAAAGCACCAATCGAGTCCCACCCAAGAGTCGATATACCTTGATGCCCTTAACAAGGAACACCCAAAGGCCCGGCCCACCCGAAGACTATCGCTAAGAAAATTCCCCGAGTGGCGGAGGTCTAGGCACATACCATCACAGTGGCGCCCAAGACTATATCCTCCTAGTGTACTGACTTGGTTCGTCCACATCACATTTATAAAGGGGTCATTTAGATATATTTCAATCCGCATAATTCAATACCAACTACGGGTATAATATTACCACCTTATCCTCATGATGTCTAACAAAAGACCCAAT
Source organism: Arctium lappa (assembly GCA_023525745.1). Taxonomy (NCBI): domain Eukaryota; kingdom Viridiplantae; phylum Streptophyta; class Magnoliopsida; order Asterales; family Asteraceae; genus Arctium; species Arctium lappa. Next base: position 164,208,129 of record CM042047.1, read on the forward strand.
GTAAATCATGCTCATCATGTATATAAACATATCACCAAAATGGTGTTCCAACTAGAATCATCATAATACCCATTTATGCATACATTTAACATATCAAGGTACCCACATTATATAGCTATGAGACAATTCCCAAATAATAATACATATAACATTAATCATGGCAAATCACCCATATTCATACACCTTCCGACTATTTTCATGAAGAAATCCCCAAACATTTGAACATATAGAGATAAGATAACAAATAGGAGATTATGATGTATATCTAGTTTTAACAAAGGTTTAGTAAACTCACTATCTAGGTTTTGAACCAAAACTTAGAAAATAGATGAAATGGAGAAGAATGAAGTCTTGAGACTCCAAACACTTGATTGCTAGGTCTTGAATGCACCCTTTAAGTAGTTGATAAGATACTTGTAAACCCCCAACCACCTCTATGTAATAAATGAAGTAATAGAGTGGAGAAGTGAAGAAAATCGCCCCAAAATGCTCTTAACCAAACCCTAGTTCTGATTTTTGAAGTTATGAAGTGAATAAGGGCTGAAATGGTGTTTTAAATCGACCAGACCACGCGAGCGATAGTACCCGGCGATAGTGCCAAGGGCACTATCGCGAGTCACATTCGCGAACCCAAACACACCCTCGGTACCTCCTCCGCGAGTATGCCCGGCGATAGTGACAATTGCCACTATCGCGTGTCACTATCGCGAAACTCCCCCACTCACGGTACATCCTCAACGATCGTGCCCGACGATAGTGACAATGTCACTATCGCGTGGCACTCTCGCGCCAAACCCAAAACGGCCCGAAAACTTAACCAAAATCGAAAACGAGCGCAAGGTCTAAACACATGCATCTTTAATACTAACCAGATAACATCATAGCATTAAAATAAGGTTCATAAGCATATAAAGGTTCGTATTTCCAGATAAACACAATTTATGTATTAAGGGAACAAATACTTACCTTGAGAATTTCCGGGTGTTACAATCTAGGGGTTTGAAAATGGTACTGGTATCATATTCAAAAGGGTGCTTCGCCGTAAGGTAAAAAAAATTAGGTTTGTAAAAAGTGCAACCGTATCGTTTAAGAAGTTGCAACCGTAATATTTTAGAAGTGCAACCGTAATCTGTTGGAAAATTTTAGTAAAAATGTGATTTTTTTACTAACTTTGGACACAAATAAATACATGTATATGTATTGTATATATCTAACTCTTTGTGGGTTTATGTTCTCCTATATGAGAGTTTCGCAACGATATATTATGTGTCCAAAACGGAATATGTGTGAATGAGATATCGATGCTCAAAGTTGAGTGTTTGGGATGAAAATTGGCAAAACCAAGTGGGTGTGGGAGTGTGTCCCACATAGGAAGGAGGACCAAAAGTTTTAGTAGTTTATAACTAAAAATGTGGAAGGGACTAACAAGTCCTTTGTTTGGTTTTACTCCATCACCTACCCGCGCGCAGGGAGGTGCCGATTGAGACTTGTGCGTGGGCGCGACCTGCGGACACGAATGCAACTCCAAAATCTTGTGCTCGCGCAAGTTGGTTTTTGCGAAATTTTGTTTTGAACCAGTGCATTACGCTGGTTTACCCGCACCATTAGTCGTGAAACTCACTGTTTGTAGACAATAAATAGTGAACTACGCGGGTTGTGCTGCGACTTATTTATATAGAAGATTAATGATAATTAAAATTCATTTTAATTATTGATTAATTTCGTATTAAGATGTCGGTTTCAACATCGAGTATATAAAGGGAGTTCAGGTTCATTTCTCTACACGCGAAACACGAGCAATACCGAACGAAAAGAATACACACAATTCTCTGCATACGTTTATCAGTTTCCGGAAATTTTCAGGCAAAAGTGTTACATCCTTACGCTGTTGTACCCTAGGAACAAACGGCGAATCTGTTTAAGGGAATCGTGTTCAACACGAGCCTCAACATCGTTGGAATTCATCTATGGTTTATTCTTTTTAATTCTTTTAGTCGATTCCCTTTGTATTCGAGTTTACTAATCATTTGTTGATTAATTTCAATTCTTATATTTCTTGTATTTTATATGTATTATTGAAATACATATTTAGTGGAAAATAACCAACATAATCAACAAAAAAAAACAATTGAAATCAACCAAAAAAACCAAAAAAAACTCTAACCAAAAAAACCGAAAAAGTCTCGAAATTGATGAAAAAAACCTTAAAAATCCCTCGAAACGGTGGAGTCAGCCTAAAAACACATAAGGCAATATTAAACGTTGGTAAAAGATATTAAATGTTGGTAAGAGATGACAACATCGATAAAAAAACGTATAGAGACCGGCCCCTACGGTTGGAAGGCTTGTGTTCCGCCCCTGCCTAAAACCTAATCATATCTACTTCTCTTGCCTCTCGGTCTCTCAAGTCTCATCGTCGGTTTTCTCAACCCTCTCATCTACTTTAATCTTTAATGCTCAAGGCTTCAACTCCTTCAAGCATGATGGATGTTGCACGAAAAGTTTTGTTCGAGACTTTGAATCTTTATCTATACTATATTATAAAACATGGATACAAAACTCTTAAATACAAATTATTAGGTACAATGTACCATTATTTTATGCAAAATTTTAAAATCTCTTAATTTACAAGTATCAAAGCACAAGATACATATTACTACTGCAGACTTCTAACACCTACCAATTTGGTATGTGCGGGACCTTCCTTTTATGCAATATTTCCATAGTATTATATTACTATAAATTTGTTTTAATTATATTATTAAATAAATATGTAATTGGTTGCTTTTTCTAGATGTTATTAAAATATATAATATAATCATTGAATTCTAACAAAATACTTAATTTTTTTTATATAAACAACATTATATTATTAAGCCTAAATTAAACAAATTTATAAAAAAAATTATCAATTTCTCAAAACATCCAAAATTGTACTGTAAATCGACAAAAAAAAAATGAAACATTAAAATCGTGATGTATTTCGTTGCATTGCGCGAATACACTTCAAATTTTGTTAATTTAAAAAAACTGTAGAGTTTACATGTTTCAACGTTCATGCTTTTTTCTTTTTGCTGCACAGTCACGCAAGACATGGGTTATAGAATAAAAAATTGGATTTATCCGAAATCCGACTAGGTCCGACATCGAAAAGTGATACCCCAAATTGCAATATTCGGGGCCTAAATAGCCTACCCGAAACCCGATCGGATTTTTCATTTTCCCACCCGAACCGATCCGAACCGACCCATGTTCACCCCTATTAAGGATTTGGAATTGGAAATGTTTGGAATTTTTGGGGTATAGGGTTAGTAGTTTTGAATAGAACTGAATATCATCCTCTATATAAGTTTAAGTTTATATTTTGAATATTCTTTTATTACGATAAAATTAAGTTTGTATTTTGATTTTTTTAATAAATATATTATAAATTTTATTAATTGGTATACATTTCAAAAAACATGTAAGTAAATAAACTATCTATAAACGATACATTTTTTTTTATTAAAAACGATGTAATTAAATTTTAGAGTAAACTACGATTTTCGCTCTTGTTGTTTATAACCATTTTCGTCTCTGACTTTAAAAGTTTTTTTTTTGGTCATCGTGGTTTGCAATTCATTTCCATTTTCGTCTCAAAAACTAATATTCTCAGGGACTAAAAGCGAAAGGATTTGCAAAGCACAAGAACCAAAAAAGCAATTTTTAAATATCAGAGACGAAAATAGTTATAAACAACAAACCACATATAAATTAGAAGAACAAGATAAATTTTTTTTAAGACAATTTAGAATAGAAACCTTTTTTTTTTGTATTAGTGTATACGGATTTACAGATATATATCAAATAAGTTGCATAAAAATTTAAAAATATTTAATATTTAACTTATTTTAAAAGTATATCTATAAGACTTTTATAATGATGTAATTTACAAAATCCAAATACGTATTTTTAATGTATTTTTAGTTAAAATTATGGAAAATTAATTAAAATACTCGTATTTTGATCCCGTATTACCGAAATACCCCAAATCTCTCTCATTTTGCCGAAATACCCTTTTTTCCGGGATCGTGGCCGGGATTGACACCCATCCCGGGGTTAGCTTCATCGGCGGCGTGAATAGTGGTTTTCCCGGCGTTAAGCCGGGATGAATAAGGGAATCCCGGCATTAGTCCGGGATGAACAGTAATATCCCAGGGTTGGGGGCCGGGATGAAGCGATGTGTTGATCAAATTAAAATCGACGGTGGGGATTAAGGGAAATTAGGTTTTAGATGTTCCCCCATTATTATAAAAGCATGGTCCCCAATTCAAACCACACCCCACACAACCATTTCCTCTCTTCTACTTCTAACTCTCTCTTCTATCTCGTGCATCTCACGATCGGATTTCGACTCGAGTTATTGGAGTTTTAGCAATCTTCGATATGTCTCGTCTACTTACTTTGGTAAGTTTTCTTGTAATCCCATTGTAGTTTTATATTTTATAAAATATTTGTTGTATGTTATTTAGACTATGTGTTTGATTATGTGTTTATTTTAGAGATTATGTGTTATGTTTATGTTGTTAATATGCTAGAATATTTCGTGTTTTTTAGAGTGTTGCGTTAACTTTAGAGTGTTTCGTTAACTTTAGAGGTTGCGTTAATTTTAGAGTGTTGCTTTAATTTTAGAGTGTTGCGTTAATTTTAGAGTGTTGCGTTAATTTTAGAGGTTGCGTTAATTTTAGAGGGATTGCGTTAATTTTAGAGAGATTGCGTTAAATTTAGAGAGATTGCGTTAATTTTAGAGTGTTGCATTAATTTTTATAGTGTTGTTTTAATTTTAGAGTGTTGCGTTAATTTTAAATATTTTAGAGATTGCGTTAATTTTAGAGTGTTGTTTTACTTTTAAATATTTTAGAGTGTTGCGTTTATTTTAGAGGTTGCCATAATTTTAGAGATTGCGTTGATTTTAGAGTGTTGCTTTAATTTTAGAGAGATTGCGTTAATTTAGAAGTGTTACGTTTCATTTAGAGTGTTGCGTTAATTTTAGAGTGTTGCTTGATATTATTATATTGTATGGTTGGGGCCATTTTGGCATTATTATAAGAAGATTAAATTGTTATCTTGTTATTCTTTGGTTGGGTTGTTACATAAAGTTTTTTATTTGGTACATATTTCCAAAAACATTTAATTAAATGAAATAACGATACAGTTTTTAAACCCAACTTAAAATAAGTATTTTTGGAAAGTGTAGACAAAGTTTCGTATATAGAGGTTGCGTTAATTTTAGAGTGTTGCTTTAATTTTAGAGTGTTACGTTAATTTTAGAGGGTTGCGTTAATTTTAGAGAGATTGCGTTAAATTTAGAGAGATTGCGTTAATTTTAGAGTGTTGCGTTAATTTTATAGTGTTGCTTTAATTTTAAATATTTTAGAGATTGCGTTAATTTTAAAGTGTTGCGTTAATTTTAGAGTGTTGCGTTACTTTTAAATATTTTAGAGAGATTGCGTTCATCTCCAAGTGTTGTGTTTTTTTTTAAATAACTATAATCATAAACCTTTTAATCGCAACATATCGATTTGGATTTTGTCAAACGGGTGTAAATAACCCTAAGGTTTGTAGGGATTTAAGCAATCCATGTGATTCCCCTACTACCTGGAAGTCCAATAGATTGAGTGGTTTCTTTTCTAAACTTAATAAATAGACGAAATCAATAAAGCGTAGGTCTCCTTAACTTTGCAAAAAAACAGAAATATTAACTATAACCAAAAGTCGTTGTCTTTTATTCGTTACTATGTAGGAGGATTTTCATTACGTCGATCTGTCTTTCAAAACACGCCTTGGGTTCGCCAAGGAAATTAGAGATATTTTTGCAGCGTGTCCACCAGAACGGGCACAAAACTTACATCAAATATTCGGACGGACACCGTTTGGTCCATGGCTGGAGCTTTCCAGTACTGCACAGGACCCCCTCCTAGTGTACATGTTTTTACAGTTCGAGGTTGACGTAATGAATGTCGATGAGGAGGAAATGTACTTCGATGTGCGTGGGAACCACATGCGCTTTGGTCGTCTTGAGTTCTGTCTTATAACAGGACTCCTTTTCGGACAAACACCCGACCTTCCTGTCATATCGGAAGGGTCCTTCGTCAGGAGGCTTTGGCCTAATCACGCCCCCGCTAATTTGAAGATGAAAAGCATCGTCCAGACGATGAGAAGCGGCATGCAGGAGCTATCTGATGAGGATGGTGTGCGTGTTTGCTTGGTAGTGATGTTGGAAATCATGTTCATGGGTCGTGAGTTGAGTCAGGTGGTTACCGACACTGTCATTAGGGTCGTCGATGACCTTGTGACATTCAACAACTACCCGTGGGGTAGCCACATCTGGAGCCACACATACAGGTCTTTACACCAAGCCACCGCCAGACGCCATTTAGAAAAGAACAAGAACATCAACAAGAGTACATTGAATGGGTTCGCACACGCTCTGAAGGTTAGATAAGTAGTATAACATAAATATTGTGGCATCTTTCGTTTTTTTTTTACTTACTTCTCTATGTTGTGTAATTCCAGGTTTGGATCTTGGAGATGTTTCCTATCTGCCGTCACCATTTCACCAGTCGCACCGACAAGGCCATTAGGGGAACCCGTTGGGACCGGAACATTGTACTGAATAAGGCTGCATGCGTTGCAATCTTCAACTCAGTTTCGGACGTACGCTCTATTACTATATTTCTAATTTTAGTAAGTAAAAAATTAATTGTTTAACTTAGTCCTGCATATTAAATCTTATATGTTTTACAATATATTTAGGTGAGGCATCCGGCTCTCGAGCGCCTCACTCCTACGGCTGCCGAACAACAGAGTCGTTGGTATCTATACAGCATCGCCTATTTGGAAAGAGAGGAGGTCAGGCGACCGACGAAGAGGTCCCGACGAAGAGATACTGATCACGATGACCACGATGAGGACGATGATGACGATGATTATGAAGATGATGAAGATGACGATGTTGGCACGGGATATCAGGCTCCCCCTAGCTCCTCCCATCATGGAGCGCCGCCTCCCGACCCATACCAATACAGGTGGGTACGCTACGATACGCTGCACGATTACGTCCACGGGTCCGTCGAGACACGCCTAAGAGAACTCGAGGCCCTCACTGCACACCTTCGCCACACTCAGGTTAGTGTTTACCTTAATTTGAGGATATTACGTTCCATACTTGTATATTGGTTTGTATATTGATATGACGCTTAATACTTGTATTAGTTGGCAACGAGCTCGGCGCCGACCTACACGTCCCCTGGGTACGGACACACGTCGGTTGCGTACGAACAGACGTCGGGTGGGTGGGGACACACGTCGGCTGCGTACGAACAGACGTCGGGTGGGTGGGGACACACGTCGGCTGGTTACAGACACACGTCGGGTGGGTGGGGAAACACGTCGGCTGGTTACAGAAACACGCAAGCCGATTGTTACATACCCCAAATGATGACGAGCGACAATGTGTCAGGGCCGCCGTACGTGACACCGCCAGCACACCTCGATCAAGGTAGGTCATTCCTTAGTGATATGGTGGATGGTTTTTTGGGACCTTCCATCCCGGGTTCGATGGGGTCGATGGGGTCGGCGGTTGACACCACCCAGGTGCGACTCCGCTCTCCTATGGGTAGTGATATCGTTGAGTGCCACTTCGAGGATGATGCTCCCATGCTTGACCAGTTGGAGGTGGTAACACTTGGGAGGGGGAGACGAGACATTGTAGCAGACCCAAACTTACGTTCCCCATATACCCAACAACCTTCGACTACACCGTCCCCTCCGAGAAAGATCAAGCCAAGGGTGAAGGCAAAGGGTAAGGGGCAGGTTGGGGGTCCACTACGATGACTTCAACGGGAAAATCGATACACGTTTCGGCGGCACAGATCGTGGACCAATGTCAACACAATAAGCTCCCCAACCTGTGTTGTCCATTTTATGGCGACCTTCAAATGGATACCGGTTTTTTCATGAAACTGCTTGCTGTAGGTTGTAACGGTGATTTAGAGGATTTGGTTAGTATTTAAATATAGTCATATAAACAACTACATTTGTAGTTACAAGTCTAACAATCTATGTTTTGTGTATAGTACATCGACGCTTGGGTCAAAATGATCCAAGACTCCCGCTCTCCACATGCGACATGGGCGGTGATGGACAACAATTTTTTTGAGTGGCTCACCCTGCCGGAGCAAGGATACAAGTCCGTATACGAAACTTGCAATGGAATGACGGGAAACCATCCATATTGGAAGGAAATCGAGCGGGTATGGAAATTGATTTACATAATTTTTGTTTAACTTGTTTGTTACTAACTATTTGTGTGTTACTGTAAAATCTCAGGTACACATCCCAATCTGCATTATGGACAAACATTGGGTGCTTGGAGTTTTGTTCCTTAACGAAATGATGATGGTCATATATGACAGTTTACGAGCGGCCAGGTACACCAGTCCCTTGGAAGAACGCCTTAAGATCTTCAAAAAACAATTGCCAAAGTTGTTAAAGAAGATCCGCGACACACCGGGTCGTATAAATGCCAACAATAAATTAAAGCATCAGTATGAAAATGATGCACCACAACAGGCAGGGGCGTTTGGGGATTGCGGTGTCTGAGTGTGTCGTAATTTATCCAAGTTTGTTGAAGAAATGCACCCAACAGTTGTACCAGATGCAACTGAATTTGTGGCCAAGGAATGGCGACATTACATGGCGGAGACCTTATATGCGTTGTCTTTTCGGTTAAACGAGTAGATTGTTTTTGCTGTTCTTTTATGTATGTAATACAATTTATATATATATTAATATTGTTTTCTTAGAAACTGATAGGTTTCGAAACTTAGAAACTGATAGGTTTCGAAAACGCAGAGATCATTTTCATAATAACTCCATAAATAAGACGTCTCGTCACATATCACATCTAAAAAGACTTTGAAACAACGACATGAAACAAAGTGATTAGGTCACATTATTAGGTAACATTATTGAGATGTTTTTGGGACGTTTGGATGAATTCATAATGAAAGGGAAACTTGTATCTATATTGTAGTTTCAAAATATATAAAGTGATATACAATATAATTCCACAACCACGAAAAGGTATATTAAATGAACAATGAACGTAAATATCATATCACTTCGTATACAAGATGAGGTCGTTACAATCAAGGGAAGTCAATGTTAAGGTCAATGCTATCATGCCTTAGGGTTCCATGTGGTTCTAGGTTCGATGGCCCCTGAGAGCGAAATCTTTGGCTACTTGAAGCTCTACTCCTGGGCACGGTTGAAGGGGCAGGAGTTGGACATTCACCACGAGTATGTCCTACTGCTCCACACCTAGTACAAGTTCTCTGTATCGGATCCTCACCCCGGGATGGACGCCGATCGTTCTTTCTTGGCCTCCCCGCACGTCTCTTTGTTATTAACGGTGGATAGCATGGCGGAAGGGGGACGTGTTGCAAAACCCATGATTGAGGGGGTCCAACTGGATTGATTACTTCATGATATGTTGACCGGTAAGTATGGGACGTGAAGTAACCTAGAGCTAGATCGCTGCAATCTCTACGGTTCATAGACCTTGCAGCTGTGATGGCATGACCACATGGTAACCCAGAATATTGCCATTGTTTACATTCACAAACACGGTTGAGCATATCGACAATCGCGTGTCCAGGGGTATCCCGAACATCAAACTTATCATATCCAATCCCTCTTACCCTCCATTGCGCAGACTTTCCCGCCCTTTTGAGAATCTTCGCCTCCACCATTGGAGTGAGATGATTACGCATTTCACCTACAAACATGTGTGTGTTAACTATGGTATGAATTATAAATAACACAAAAAGAGAAAATAACATATAAGTTCAAGATTTCAAAGTTTATCAACCTCCCTTTTGTCGTCGAAGTAGGTACCACTCTTGTTGAAAATATCGGACGTACTCCATAAGCCCGACAATCGGTAACCTACGAGCAAAACGGGACAGTGCATTCACCGACTCTGCACTATTAGAGGTCATTATGTTATATCGATGTGCAGGAAAATTGGCCCTTGACCACCTCTCCTTCCCAGCAGTGTCCATAACTTGTGCTCCACGATCTACTTCATATCGTAGTGCATCCATGTACCAGTCAAACTCCGTAACCGTATAAGCTTTGCATGCCGTCCAGTAGGTCGGGCGGTTTGTAGTAATACGCCTGTCCGCGCTTTTCACGTTCATCTCCAAATGTCGACAACATAGGGCATGAGGGGTCGATGGGTACACGACATAAATTGCGACACTTATTGAAGGAGACCTGTCAGACATAAACACCAACCCTTCTGGAACTCCGATACATTCTCTCAACCTGGACAGAAACCAACCCCACTCCTCCCCCGTCTCGGACTTGCCTACTCCGAAAGCCAAGGGCACGATGTTGTTATTTCCGTCCATGGCAACCGCCAAGAACATCATACCTAGGTAAGGTCCCTTTAAATGGGCAGCGTCTATTACGATGACAGGACGCAGGTTTGCCAAAAACGTGCGGATCTGCAAATAACGTACAATTATTGTACATATACGTGGAGCAACTTTGTAAATGTTATAATTTATAATATGTAAAGATATGGCGTGTTGATATACGTACCGCACATCCAAGAGCAACGAAACAAAACTCAAAACGTCCGTGCGAATCCGTCTTTATTCTGGTGTGTGTACCCGGATTCTTCAACTCCAAATTATATAAGTACATAGGGAGTCGTTCGTACGACTCCTCGGGAGTGCCTCTCACCATTAGTAGGGTCTTGCATCGCGCACGCCATCCTTGGTGGTAACCAATATTGAGCCCGTACTGCTGGTTGATATCGTCGACAATGTCATTCGGCCGAAATGACCTGCTAGCGTCAATAAACTTCCCTTTAAAAATGTGGCCCAAAGTCCTTCTGTTGGCCTGTCGGTGTCTGGAATTCAGTTGCGTCCTGGAACAAGTGTGCACGTCGTTCAGTTTCCTAACGACAAACATCCCTCCTTTTGGGCCCACGGACTTCGCCGACATACGCCACTTACAATTTTCTTGCTCACAGACAGCCACGTATCTGTTATTGTCGGATTTATCTGTTTTAAACACAAAACCCTCTTCCAAGAACTTAATTCCGAGTTGTATGGCCATTTCCTCCTTAGTATCAAATAGTTGTCCTTCATGTATGCTTGTACCGCGATTGTAAGGTACGGGTTGTTAGGGTGGTATATTGGTCTCCGGGTTTGGAAGGGAAAGAGGCATATCAAAATAATCGTTATACTCACCAAGTGATTTATTGCTAGGGGTATATGTTTCTTCTTCTTCGTCCTCATCGGTATCGGTATTTGATCTGTCCAGATCAGATATACCCGTTGTGAAAACATGGGTTTTGTCATGAGCAACTCCAACAAACCGTCTTTCTTCGTCTTTCTTCTTCTTCTTCTTCTTCTTCTTCTTCTTCTTCCTCTGCTTGTTGTTCTTCTTCAGTTGTGTCTCCGGAACAACATCAGGATAAGAGTCGTAAGGACGATATGAATGATCAGAATAAAGTGTGGTGTCGTAGGATGCCTGAAATTGAGAATCAGGCTCCTGTTGACTACCACCGAGATGGATTTCGTCATCACCTCCGGCATCATCTTCGTCATCACCTTCGTCGCACATCAATGTTGCCTCATACACAAAGACTTTTGGAGGTGTTTTTGAATCGGCTGCAATTTGCATAAAACCAAGGATTAGTTCATCGTTGTTTAATTCCACTAGTGAGCGATCTTCACGTTTGAACACCAACTTGCAAGTAGCAGAATCTTCGATTCCACATTTCCCCATGGCGTAATGAAGAAACCTCTTATATGTATATATTACTGGAATCTGTACACCACGCTTTGTGTACCCAATATAATCCCACTCATTGTTGTTTTGAACCCACTGACCATCGAAACATAAATAGAGCTTAGCTTTTACAACAGGTGAACTCATTTTTCCAATTGTATGAAAAATGAAGCAATTCAAACAATGAAAGTTGAGAGAAAGAAAGAAAAATGCAATGGATCTGATGAACGCCTTGCATTATACTGATCTTTAAACGCAAAATTTATAGCCGAAGATGAATTATTGAATGACAAAGTGGAAAAAACAGTAAACTAAGTCAACGTAAACAGTAGACCCAAATATAATTATTGTATGAATTATTGAAATCACATGAAATCATTAGACCAAAGGAACCCTCTTTTTCTCAAACCATAACCCTAAATTACCTAATCCCGGCTCCCATCCCGGCTCCCATCCCGGCCCATATCCCGGCTCCCATCCCGGCCCACATCCCGGCCCATATCCCGTACTAACGCCGGGATTGAACTATTCATCCCGGCCTAACGCCGGGATTTCACTATTCACGTCGTCTTTGAATATAACCCCGGGATTGGTAAGCATCCCGGCCACGGATCCCGGAAAAAGGGGTATTTCGGCAAAATGAGAGAGATTTGGGGCATATTGGTAATACGGGATCGAAATACGGGTATTTTAATTAATTTCCCTAAAGTTATTATTAATTAATTAATGTAATAAGGGTATAAAATGAAAAAATGTAGGAAAGAAAAAAAAAAGAAAAGAAAAAAAAGACAAACAACAGGGACTATAAATGTAATTTAATTATGTAATATAATAAAACAAAAAATAAAAAAGACAAATAAAAGGTGAAATGACAAAAATACCCTTAATTTAATTAAGCTTTTTTACTAAAATTGGATAGAATGACCAAAAGTGAAATAAAATCAATGTTGTAAAAAACTCGCCGCACAGCCGCCATGGCGCGCCATGGCACTAAGGCTTGTGTGTCACACCACGTTAAACCCGTGGCACACCATGGCCTAATGCGCGGTTATTGTAATGAGATATTTGATTTTCTTTACGTTTTTAATGTTATATTTGCAAGTTTTTTATATATACAACCTAATTTAACTTCCCTATTACTATTGACTCACTGAGTAACATTACAAAACATACATTTTTATATATATACTATATATGAAATAGAAACTTGACGCCATAAGTCACGCCTTGAAAACACCATGGCTTCGTCGTGGCTAGGGGTGTTCAAAAAAACCGTTGGACCGCTCAAACCGGTCAAACCAAGTCAAACCAGACCGTTTTTGGCGGTTTGAGCGGTCTGGCGGTCCGATCTGGTCTGAAAATTTACCAAACCGGGCGGTCCAGTCTGGTCTGCGGTCTGGATGTTTTTCTGGGCGGTTTGGACCAAGCCGACCGCCAGATACACATATATTTTTTATTTTTATATATATGCATTTATATCTATTATCCAACTCAATGTTATCTTAAATATATTTGGTTAGACCCAATGTTATCTTAAATTTAGCTCAAACATAAAATATATTTTGATTTTTGACATTTAAAACTTGAAAGCCCTAAATGACTACTATTCACTAACATCGGCCGACATATCGTGTTCACTTTTTTTTGTCGATTTTGTTAACTTTTTTTGTTGACTTTGATTTTTAGTGTTTTGTTGGGATATTTTTTTTTTTTTTTTGTGGACTTTGTGTACTTCAAATGGACTGAAGCCAATGAAGCTTAAAAATTCAAAATTATATATGTTTTTTTAAGTTTAAACTTTAAACCCATAAAAGTCCCAAACCGCCTAAACCGGTCGGACCAAACCGCCTAAACCGTGGTTCGGTTTGACCGGTTTGGGCACTTGATGTCAAACCGCTCACTTTGGAAATTTAATAAACCGCTACATGCGGTTTGGTTTATGGTTTGAAGGGTTAAACCGCCCAAACCGGACCGCGAACACCCCTAGTCGTGGCTCCTAAGGCTTGAGGCTTGGCCTCGCCGCCACGCCACGCCTCACGCCATTTAGAACCTTGAATAAAATAGCAACCACAATGACAAAGATCGTAATTAGTTTAAAATAGGGGCCATACTTGATAATAGGTGGCAACCACATGGACTAAACGTGACTTTTTAATCAGCTATCTTATTAGTCACCAACTAACTTATCAGCTACCAGCTAGCTTATCAGTCATCGGCTAGTTTGCCAAACATAGCCTAAGGGGCTGTTTGTTTACCTCTTAATGGTTCCATTAAGAGACAACATCTGAATCGTTAAGAGGTGAATCATGTTTGACAGAAAAAAAGGTTGCCTCTTAATGGTTCCAAAACCCTCTGAATCATTTTGTATCCTGGATCTTCCTTAACCATTAAACGCCCTGATTTCATTTTGAACAATTACCAAACAACTATATTTCATATTTTTTTTTGTAAAGTGTATCCCAGGCCTTTGGCTCGGACTATTCACTTAGCAATTAGGGCCCGAGAGCCCAACTACTAAAGCATGTAGCCCTGAGTTAATCCTCAGTGGCCACAAACGCTGTGGGTAAGGCTCGAACTTGGGTTACACGCTATGAATGCCCCAAGTCTTACCACCACACCACAACCCTTGTGGTTAACTATATTTCATATTGCACTATATCATAAGAGCCCCTTAATCATTCAGCACTAAACCATTCAGCAACTGCCAAACAGCCCCTAAGTCAATAAGGGGTTGTTTGGCAGTTGCTGAATGATTTGGTGCAGAATAATTAAGAGGCTCTTATGACATAGTGTAAAATGAAATACAATTGTTTGCTAATTGTTCATAATAAAATTAAGTCTCTCAATGGTTAAAGGAGAGCCAATATACAAAATCATTCAGAGGGTTTTGGACTATTAAAAGGCATACAATATTTTTATCAAACAAAATTCACCTCTTAACGATTCAAATATTGTCTCTTAACGAAACCAAAGGTAAAATAAGCAGTCCCTAAGGGGCCGTTTGTTTTTTAAGAGATCTAAAGTCTGAAGTCTTATTTTAGTTATGATTAATAAGAGGTGGTGTATAAAAATGTTTGAACGATTCAGACTTAAGAGTCATTAAGAGGTTTTTTTAAAAAAACAAACAACCCATAAGTCATTTAAATAAGTAATCCGTACACCCTCTAAATGAAAAATTCCTTAGGGGGCGTTTGGTTCGCAGAATTTGATGGAATCTGGTGGAATTGGAATGTTAAATTCCTTTGACCAGATTCCATTCCTTTGTTTGGTTCAAGTTTTTCAATGGAATGGAATCTACTAATTCCATAGATAACTGAATTTAACATTCCATCCTAAAAGCCATGGATTTCAATGGAATGGAATGTGGTATTTCTTTAATTCCAAAAATACCCTCACTCCAAATAAACCCTATTCTTTCTTTTCTCACAATTCACAGCCGACGACCCCCTGGACATTTTCTCCATTATCGACTTCGACCCCTGGTTCATATCAGACATAAAAATTAGCTCTCTCAATCGTCTTCTCCATTATCGACTTCGACCCCTGGATGTTTTCTGCAGGTTCGAACTCAAATCATCTTCTCCATTCAGTGCGCAAGTTATCTCTCTCTCTCTCTCTCTATATGTATCTCTTATTCAATTTGATTTCTCTATTTGGATTTGGTAGTCGATTTCATTCAAATCGATTTGGTAATCGATTTCTGAAAGCTACTGGGTTATGAAAATCGATTACAATAGTCGATTTGGTAGTCGATTTATGAAAGATGTTGGGTTCTGTAAATCGATTTGGTAATGTTCACAGTCGATTGAAATCGATTTTTCATGTTTGAAGGAAAATCGATTTGGTAATTTTGATAATGTTCTTGTTTGTTCCTGTTTGTCTATTGTTTGATAATGTTCCTGTTTGTGGTTTTAACATATAAAGAACATTATCATAGATGTTGGTTTACAGTTTTGTTTTGAGTGATGTTGGTTTACAGTTTTGTTTTGTTTTGATAGATGTTGGTTTACAATTTTGTTTACATTATCATAGATGTTGGTTGGTTTTAACATATAAATTAAAATAATGAAAAGGGGTATTTTGATCATTTACCAAAATTTCATTCCAATTCTGAAGCTACAATATGTGAACCAAACAGACAGATTCAATTTCTTTAACAAATTTTATTCCAATTATGCCAACCAAACAGGTGGTCAAACCTGACAACATTCCATTCCAATTTTTTCAAAGTCAAATTCCTTTGACAAATTCCATTCCATCTAAAAACATTCTGCGAACAAAACGCCCCTTAAGAGATAGAGAGAGAGAAGGGCAATTTCGTCAACTTATTTCTTGACAGCACATACTCCGTCAGATGAAACTTCATCGTAAACGAACGGTCAGATCAAAAAGGGAAGAGCGGACCTTCAAAATTTCAAAACACCCAATTCATCCCGCTGCTTTTCATTTTCATCGAATCAAACTGTTTTGGAGAGAGAAAGCGACCAACATTCGATCGAAGCAAAGCAAGCTGCAAAATTTCCCTCTTTCACACACCTTAACACACAGAATCTGTGTGTAAAATGTCCGGTCGCCATGAGAAAGGCGTCAATGTCCAAGTGCTATTACGTTGCAGGTACTGAAGTGTTTATTCTACTCTCTATTCATTTTTGTTATTGAAGTTAGAAGTAAAAGCTATGTTAGGGTTTGATGTGTATTGTAATACTCAAATCTGTTCTGAAAATCGTTTATTTGTGGTACTTTGTGTATTGAACAAGCATTGTTTTCTTCGTTTGGTAGGCCGTTTAGTAACGATGAAGTGAAGAACAATGCACCTCAGGTGGTGACTTGTAACGAGTATCAGAGGGAAGTTGCGGTTTCACAGAGCATTGCTGGGAAGCAAATAGATAGGGTTTTTACCTTTGACAAGGTACACTATTTGCAACCGCATTCAGATTGGGGATTTATAGACTTGGGCAAGCTGTTTCTCGTTTTTGTTTAAATCCTTTTGAAGTTTATGAGTCGAGTGATAAGAGGATGGCTACACATATGTGATTTAATCACCTTGATTAACCAATGTGAGACTCCATCACGCCCTCAAATGGAGGCCAGGATATATCGGGTGTAGTCGATCTCGAGCACCCAAGGTGCTAGACGCCTGCTTTGATAACATGTTTGGATATGTGGAACTTCTTTGAATCTCTCTTTAAACTAGTCCTTGTAAAGAGGGGAAAGAGGGGGAGGTTTCTACATATATACTGTACAAGTTTGATGGACCCTGTGTTGAGTGGGATTCTGATACGCCCCTAAAACGGAGGTGGAAAGAGTGTGTCGAGTCCTTAGGTGGTACTAGATGCCAGCTTTAGTACCATGTTAGAATATGTGGAACTTTTGATTATCTCTCTAAAAGAGCCTTCATAGAGAGGGGAGATCTGTACATGTCTACAGGTGTCTCGGTTAGCGATTAGTCAATGTGGGGTGCCAACAATAGGAAACCATATTAACTTCATGGTAAAATCGATCAAGAATTGAGATATCATAATTGGAGACACTGTTCTTTTAGCAGTATCATTTAGTTAATCATTCCGTTTCTCAAAAGATCTTCCATTTCAAAATCTGAAAGGGGTTTGAAGACAATAATTTAGATACTATCTTTTTCCCCAAGAGAAGGGAAGGCTAAACAAAGAAAATAGTCATACACCCTGTTAGTAATTGGATTCAAATGGATAACCACTAGTTGTTTAGGGTCTACATTTGAGACACAATTACTCATGATAAAACACAAATTAATAAATTGACTATTAAGACATAATTTAAGAAGTAAACTTTTTTTTTTTTTTTTTTTGTGTGTGTGTGTGTGTGTGTGGCAAACGAGTGTTGCATGTAACATATGTTGCTGGTATAATTCTTAAATTAGAAGTAGTTTTTTTTGGTTAGAACTGGATATTGCAAATTTTATAGTTCATCCATGCTAACTGGCAACCTATTATTTTATTCTAATATCTAAAATAACAAAACAAACCTTGTCCATGAAAATCAAATTATCAATATTTTGTATGGGAACTTAATAAAAGAAGACTCGTTACAATTAGGACATTCCTATTAGGATATTGTCATATCTGTTTTTGAATGGAGGGAGCATCATAGATCCAAGAAAAACAATAAAACCCCAGTTATTATGAGGACAATGCAGCAAAATGGAGCAAGTGAATATATGTGGACAATAAAACCCCATTTTGCTGGTTTATTCTCACGCTCTTGCTTGATGATGCCTGGTTATTAGATGAACAATCAATGATTATGGGTTTTCTGAATATATGCAGGTGTTTGGTCCTACAGCTCAGCAAAATGATTTGTATGAACAAGCTGTTATTCCAATTGTACATGAAGTTTTAGAAGGATTCAATTGCACCATTTTTGCCTATGGACAGACAGGCACAGGAAAAACTTACACTATGGAAGGAGAATGTAAGAGGTCAAAGGTATTATATTTTAAACTTGCATTAGCCTTAAGCATGTATTAGTTTTTTATTTTAATATTTAAGAATGCATTTGTATTGTATTCTCAGAGTGGGCCTAACGGAGAGCTGCCATCAGAAGCAGGTGTAATACCCAGATCTGTGAAACAAATATTCGACACATTGGAGGGTCAGAATGCGGAGTATAGTGTTAAAGTAACTTTTTTAGAGCTGTATAATGAGGAAATCACCGACTTGCTTGCTCCAGAAGAGATATCAAAACTTGGTGTTGAGGATAAGCAGAAAAAACAATTGCCACTCATGGAAGATGGTAAAGGTGGAGTTCTTGTGAGAGGTTTGGAAGAGGAGATTGTAACAAGTGCTAGTGAGATATTCACATTACTTGAGAGGGGTTCTGCCAAACGTCGAACCGCAGAGACCTTATTAAATAAACAATCAAGGTTACAGTTTTATCTGCAAACTATTCACAAATCCTGATAACTCATAATCCTTACCTCTAAGGTTTACTCTTTTGTTTCAGTCGGTCACATTCACTTTTTTCTATTACAATACACATTAAAGAGTCAACCCCAGAAGGTGAAGAACTTATCAAATGTGGCAAACTGAATCTGGTTGATTTAGCTGGTTCAGAAAACATTTCTCGTTCAGGTGCGAGGGAGGTAATAATTTAACAAATCTTTGTTTGACTATTATTTGAGCTTTTATTTTCAAGTTAAGAGCATTTTTTGGGTAACAATTGTGGTGAACTTTTTTGATGCCTTTTAGTGTTGTAGCTCTTTTTGTATTTTTCTGGTTTTCATTAAGTTTAAAATGTTTTAGGGCCGTGCAAGAGAAGCTGGAGAGATTAATAAAAGTCTACTTACTTTGGGACGAGTAATAAATGCTCTAGTGGAGCATCTTGGGCACATCCCTTATAGGTTTGGATTATTTCTTGAATTGTCTAGATTTTCTTCCCCTTCCGTCATTTATGCGCTTTTTGAAGTGGCCAATGTTTTTGAACTTAAAATTGGTAATATTTTTGGAACTACTGTTATATATTCTTTTCTTCTAGTCACACACGCACACGCACACGCACACATATATATATCCTTTTCTAATGCTAATTTTCTGAACTTTGGTTATTCAAATTCCAGGGATAGCAAGCTCACTCGTCTACTCCGTGACTCATTGGGTGGAAGGACCAAAACATGTATCATTGCAACTGTATCACCTGCTGTTCATTGTCTGGAAGAGACCTTGAGCACATTAGATTATGCCCACAGGGCAAAGAATATAAAGAACAAGCCAGAGGTATTGCCACTGTCTACACTCCAATCGGGCTATTCTTATTCTTGCTTAGTATCTATCAACTGAATTCTCACTTCTTATTCATTAATGTGTTTAGTCTAATCATTTTAGGTTCTATAGTAAAAAATGGAATTTGATTATCCATTCTTCTGTATTATTTTTTTGTTTTTTATGTAGTCATCTTGTTGGTCTTGAAATCTAGTCAGGATAGCATCTCTTTACTACATCTGAGACGATTTTGTCATGTGTTGCCAAGTAAATAATTTTTTGGGAGAGTTTTAATTTGAGGGATTATCCTGAACTGTTTAAGCATTGTGCATTAATTTCACAGCTTCTTTCCTTGAGTTTTTGGTGGCTTTTCAGATCAAGCAATTTAATCCGTTTTCCATTCATTTTTTTGTGTATCTGTAGGTAAATCAGAAGATGATGAAAACAACTCTAATCAAAGATCTTTATGGTGAAATTGAAAGACTCAAAGCTGGTAATTTAGTTGCATTTTTTATAATGACTTGGATGGGAAATTGGGGTTAATTTGGATGATTTAATGGGTGATTGTCTCTTTTGTGAATTTTTTCTTCTTCCAGAGGTTCATGCTTCCCGTGAGAAAAGTGGTGTTTATCTACCAAAAGAGCGATATTACCAAGAGGAAATGGAACGAAAGGTACTGCAGTTTTTGGCCTTAACATTATCATTTGGATATCTCACATCATAATAATATTATAATATCATGGATCCGTTTGGAGAATTTATATTTTTACTCTGTTTTCTATCTTCAATTTATGCGAGGAACATATGATGCACCTATTCTTATTATGCTATTTTTGTTTAGTCAATGGCAGATCAGATCGAACAAATGGGAGTTAAGATAGAAAACCAACAAAAGGTACACTAATTTAGTGTTTGTAAGCTAGTTAATGTTTGGTAATGTAGTTCATGTGTTGCTGCAATCCCTTTCTTACTTACTCTTTGGTTCAAATACAGCAATTTGAGGAATTGCAAACTCAATTTAATGCCCGGGTAGAGGAGTGTACTGACTTGAGCAACAAACTTGAGTCGACCCAGGTAAATCAACTTGTGATTGACTGCATTGTTGTGGGATTCTTTATGATATATTTGATGAGTATCTGCCTTTTGTTTTATCTTTTATCTTATTTTTCTGTAGAACAACTTGAACCAAACCAATAAGGTGTTAGCTAGTACTGAGGACACACTGAAGAGATGTCAGTATGCTCTCAAGGAGCGAGATTTTATCATATATGAACAGAAAAAAGCAGGTATATCTGATTGTTTTTGGTGTCAATGTTTTTGTCACTTTGCATCTTTTACATTAAGCTGAATATTGTATACAGAAAATGCGTTGGCTCATCAAGCATGTGTTCTCCGGTCCGACTTAGAGAAAGCTCTTCAGGACAATGCATCATTATTTATGAAGATCGGTATGTATTCTCTTATATATATGGTCATGTTTTTCTGTCAACTTGTTTTTGCATCTCTAACTATTTGCTTCACAACTTTGTGCAGCAAGAGAGGATAAACTGAATGCTGGTAATAGGTCAGTTGTAAATAAGTTTGAGTCTGAACTTGCAAGAGATGTTGGCTCTCTTTGCAACATGGTGGCTGCATCTATATCCCAGCAAAATGAACAACTTCAGTGCATTGAGAAGTTTTGTCACACTTTCATCAATGTTAATGATAAGGTACTGCATAATTTGTGGCGCAAGATACTCTAGAATCTAGATGTCCAACGAGGCCATTTATAGGATCAGATACAATCTTTTGTCATCTACATATTTTCTAAAATCTTTAGGTGTAAATACAAATCTTGTGAAGGCTTTAGTCTTTGCTTGACTGCCAAGCTGGTAATGTGCCATAGCATGATTGCCTCAAAGTTTATGCTAATAAAACGAATTGATCTTTGAAAGCTCAAATGTTAAATGGTTTGTTTAGCTTTCCTATTGTACCACAACTTTTGGAGGAAAAATAAAACACATTGCATAAATGTTGATCCTTTCTCCAGAGTTATTACACATTTTATTGTTGTTTGATGCACAAAAGTTTACTTGATTGTTCTTTCTTTCTGGCTCAAATTGTTTATATGATTTTATGATTTAGGCCATCACAGACTTGAAGAAAAAAGTATCTGCATCGAGGAATTTGTATATTTCTCACATTGAGGCACTGGAAAATGTTGTACGTTTGCACAAAGCAAGTGCTAATGGAAGTTTGGAGGATATTTCAGCCTTGGCTTCTTCTAATGCTCGTTCTGTTGAAGAAGTAAAAATAATTATTTAGCATTTATAAGACTTGTTTCTACAGTTAATCAGTACATAATTTGACTATTTTTTATTAGCTCTTAGCTGAAGAAGCGACAGAAGGACATGCTATATTTGATGAGCTTCATGGCTCTTTATCAACTCAGCAAGGAGAGATTGCACTTTTTGCTAGAGAGCTCCGAAAGGTTGTGTTTTCTTGTTTACATCATTCCCACAAAAATCTGAAATTTTATTAACTAAATGTTTTGATTTAAAAAAAATTGAAGCTTTTATGCCTGCATGATTTATGAATTATGAGTGAGTCGATTATCTTCACTGGATGTGAAAAAGGCTAGATGCCTGCTGACAGTCTGTTTTTATTTCTATTGTTGCCTTTTGATCTATCATCTCTGAAGAATATAATAATATGCTTACTTTTCTTACATTAAATGGAATTTGGCATCTTCAAAAATTCAGAGATATAATGTCAGCATCCATCACACAACAAGCATATCCGAGTTCATTCATGGTATTTTTGATAAGCTGATGGAAGAATCCAAAGAGCTAGGAACTCATGCTAATCAAGTTGATGAGATACAAACAAAGAGTATTGAAGAATTTCAGAAGGCATATGAGGTACGTTAATAAACAATGTAAATGTGAAATAACACTTTTTGCTAGCTGAAGGTCTTCATGGAAACGGTCGCTCTACTGTCCGGGTAGAGGACAAGTGTGCGTATATCCCATCCCTACCCCACCTTCGGGTGGGATATAATTACTTACCTTGTTTGTTTATTTCTAACTTTTTAAATATAAATTCCTACAGGAGCAATCAAAATGTGATGCACAGAAGCTTATTGCTGATGTAACAAGCTTAGTCTCAAATCATATCAATCGTCAAAAAGAGATGGTTTGTTTGCTTCTCTTATTCTTTCTCTTTCCTCTGTTTTTATGTTTTTGTTCAAGGTAGTTGATGGTTAAACCAACAGGTGGATGCACGTTTAGCTGGTATTAGGGAAACTGCTGCTGGAAGCAAGACAGTTTTGGATGGGCATGTTTCTTCGATTGAAGGAATCACAACGGATGCTAAAAGAAAATGGCAAGAGTTTTCTGTGCAAGCAGAAACTGATGCAAAAGACGGTGCTGAATTTTCTGCTGCTAAACACTGCCGCATCGAGTTATTGCTACAGAAATGGTAAAAAGAAAATTCCCTGCAATCTACTTTTGTAGTTTCTTACTTTGGTTTTTAGCTAGAAGCGTTCATCTCATTGATGGTTCCTTCCAACTTTTACCTCCAGTGTCGATACTACTGAAATGGCACTGAAGCATTCCAAAAAGACCCACGAGTCTGTGACTGACATGGGTAGAAAACACGTCTCAGCAATCGAGACCCTTGTCAGGTAGTTATGTGCACTTTTCTAGTCGTTCTCTATCGGTCAGGATAAAAAAGACAGGATAATTCATTTTGAACAAATATATAGTTTCTCTACTTGCACAAAAATCATGGTCCTCTTATATTATAGTGCAATGCAACAAACTCTAAATGCTTTTTTTGTTCGAACTTTGCAGAAGTGCTTCTGAGAGCAATGAACATCATGATGCTGAGATTAGTTTTGCCAGGGCCACTGCTGAAGAGGACGTATCAAAGAATAGTATGGACATCATTAAACACATGGAGGGTAAGTTGTGTGCAATGATATGTTTTCTTTTGCCTCACCATATGTTTGGTATACAACTGATAGGATTTTGTTTCTTTACATGCTTTTTCCTTTGTGTCCATGAAAAAGTGCTATCCCCTGTTTTCATGATATAGTAGTTTTCATCGATCACTCTTTTGTTCAGTTTCATGAAAAGTGTTAAACTGGCCAACCTCTCCACCATCACATCTTGTGACAATCTAAAATGCAATAAAAAACAACATATATGAAGTGAAATATTAATGTAAGTATTTACCAAATAACTTTTTTTGTAATTTGTACATTAGTTGCAGTAATAAGGTATATGGTTACTTTGTACCAAGTCTGCTGTTTTAATGTGCCAGAGGGAGATTATAAAGATTGTAACAAGTAGTTGTATTGTTACAAATGATAGGTGGTGGGCTGACTGTTAAACCATTTGACACTAATTATGCTCCATATGTGGATATTCTTTGTAGGTACATCACAAGAAGAGCAAGAGGCTGTTTGTGGAATATTAGAAACCACAAAAGCACAAGGGGTCGTTCTTGAAAGTTTACGAGAGGATCACTCCACACAATCTGCTGCAATACAGCAGAAGGCCAGTGATACTTTCCAGCAGAAATATATGGTAAGATGATGATAACTGATTATGGATCCAATAAGCTTTTTGTTGGTATTCTGATGATAAATGTTCTTTTTGCAGGATTATGAAGCATCTGGAGAAACTCCTGTAAGATGTGAGAATGATGTCCCAAGTAAGATGAGTATAGAATCGCTTCGAGCAATGCCAATGGAGAGTCTTGTGGAAGAATTCAGGGAAAACCATTCAAAGGGACTGAAGATTTCTGCTGCTACTACTCCGCGGTCGCCTCTTGCAGAAATCAACAACCAATGAGAATCCAATTGTAGTTGTTAGTGTGTGTGTGTGTATAGTGAAACACGAGGAGAGGAGAGCATAGGGTTCACATAATCCCTGCTTGGGATTCAGGGATGGGTTTGTTGTGTATTTTATTATTATGTTATGTAATGTAATGTAAGATTTTTCTTCACTTTGAAGAGAAAATAATTTCGATCATTTCTTGTATCACAAACATATTCAGGTAGTATTATTTGCTTCAAACTGAAAGATCCCTGTTTATTCTTGTGTTGTGTCATCATGTCATGTGATATGGCTTTTGAATTATGGTATATTCAATATTGTATCAAACTCAAACGTATTTATATCGGTTATTATTTTTTAAAATTTATTTTCAAAATCCTTTTTTAGGTGTCTATATGTCTTTACTACAAGATATCTAAAATAAATTTTTTTAATCAATTTTATCATTTGATTTTTTGTTTGCAAAGTTATAGCATGTTTATTGATTGTGATTGTGTCAACAATCAAATACCTAATACATTCATTCATTTAATTAATTATATTAAAATCATAATATGAATACAACTTTTAAGATTATGATTTTCTCAAAATAAATTTTATGCGATTTATCCTTTG
Organism: Arctium lappa; assembly: GCA_023525745.1. Lineage (NCBI taxonomy): Eukaryota > Viridiplantae > Streptophyta > Magnoliopsida > Asterales > Asteraceae > Arctium > Arctium lappa. The sequence goes on from CM042047.1 coordinate 164,233,150, forward strand.
AGGTTCATTTATTACATTGTGTCGTGGAATGTTTTCGCTATTAGCTTTCGTCTTTAAACTTTATTTATTATACTAGTGGAATAGTGGTCATCCATGGGACTAATGGATGTTAATCGAGTCTGATAACGTAGAGGCATTGTAATCTTTTTTTTAATAGTAAAGTAGATAAAAAGACTACAATGCATCTAAATTATCAGACTTAAATAATGAAAAATGCGTGAAATAGCAACCTACTTTCGTAAAATTTCTTATTATAGCATTATACTTTCAATTTTTCTTATTCTAGCAATGTACTTTCAAATTATTTTTTATTAGGACATTGTACTTTGAAAAATTTACCCATTATAGCATTAGGTAACCTTTTGATTTATATGTACCCATTATACCAGGTTCTCATGCCACCTCATTGTCCACATAGGCTGTCCACATGTACTATATTGCTGACGTATCATTTTTTATTACAACATTGTACTTTCAAAATTTTTTTATTATAGCACCACCAGTTACTATTATAACATTGTACTTTTACTTTTAATATTTTTGTTATTTAGACATTGTACATTTAACAAAAAATATAATTTCAGAAATTAAACATGTTTACAAAAGATCACTATTTCATGAATAAAATGTTCACAAAAGATCATTGGTGAACCATTATTATGTATTTGTTTTCAATTTCTGACCTCGATTATTATGTTCTGATATCGAATAAATGTAGAGAAATGCAAGCCCTAACTCTCTTTTCATTACTGTAATAACATGTATTATATTAATATAATATTGATATAAATGTCCGCCTCACATTGGAACCCATAATCAAAACTAGAAACGAGATCAAAACAAGATTCAAACGCTCATAAAACCTAGAAACAAGATTGAAACCCAAAATCAAAACCCATTTTCAAAAATTGGAGTAAAAGCGAAACCCAAATTTGAAAATAGAAACGAAACTGAAACATGATTCAAACCCAAATATCACCATGGGTTTCTTGATTTGGATGTGGAGCAACGATGGTGAGGGAGGCTAGAGATGGAGGCCTACTACAAACAAAGGAAGGTGTTGGTCCCTGTTGTAGTTAAAACCAAAATCAGGAATGGAGATTCAAACCGAAATCAGAGATGGAGATGCTTGGTCCCTGTCTAGTTAAAACCGAAATCAAAGATGGAGATTCAAATCGATATTTGAGATGGAGTTGCTTGGTTGCTTTGTAGTTGCAACGGCAACAATGTATTTCTTTTAATATGAAAATGATAAAAGGAAAAAGAAAAAAACTAATGATAAAGAAAAGGAAAAGTTATCAAGTCAGTAAAAAAAAAGATAAAAAGACCAAAATCTCCCTTGAATTAACTAAGTAAATAGAATCTTTTTGATTTCGTTAGACGGAGGGACTTAGTGTAAACGGAGTCTTTTAACCAGAGCGTGCGGAAATGCAAACCACGAGTCTCGGCTGTGCAATAATGTAAACCATGAGTCCCGTCTTTATATTAATTTTGATTTTTGGACGGATGTGGATAAAAGGTGTAAACCAGAAGGACCAAATTTGCAATTTACTCTAAGAAAAATATTGTAAATTAATATTATCAACCCTTTTCCAAACAATTACAAGAAGAAGTATCATTACATGAAACTATAAGCAGCTACCGGCGTCAATGTTCAAACTCAGAAATCAAAGATTGATTACTGCATATACATCTATTCAACCCCAAAAGTTCTGCTCTGTTGCTTCTCCCTTATCAATTCTAGATGATGGCCAATCTTATGAAAAGAACACCCCAATTTTCAGTACCCAAGTTCAAGAAACACCATCTTTGGACCCAAGATTCTACCTTTCTGCCCTAATTAACTGTAATAATCTGCAACAGATAAAATCCCTTCACGCCCAATTGTCCGACAATGGCTTGCTCAATGACCTTTATTTAATTAACAAGCTTTTGTACATGTATGTACGTTACAATGGTGTTGATGATGCCTATAACCTGTTCGATAAAATGCCTGAAAGAAACCCGATTTCTTGGAGTGTTATGATTGGTGGATTTGCTAAGGCTGGGAATTATATGAAATGCTTTGAGATATTTAGGGAATATATCAGGTCTGGGGAACAGCCAGATGTTTACACCTTGCCCTCTGTGATAAGAGTTTGTAGGGATAGATTGGATCTCAAAATGGGTAGATTGGTTCATCAAATTGTGCATAAATTTGGATTGCATATGAATACTTTTATTTGTGCAGCGATTGTTGACATGTATGCGAAATGCGGGGTCATCGATGATGCAAGAAAGCTATTCGATATGATGACGAAAAGAGACATTACAACATGGACCGTCATGATCGGGGCCTACACCGCTTGTGGGAATGCTAGCGAATCATTGGCTTTGTTTGATCAGATGCAAGAATCTGGCATTGTGCCCGATAAGATTTCCATGGTGACAGTGGTAAACGCGTGTGCAAAATTAGGTGCTATGCACAAGGCTAAACTCGTGCACGATCTTATAAGGAGATTGTACCGGTCACTAGATGTGATTCTTGGAACTGCAATGATTGATATGTATGCAAAATGTGGAAATCTTGAATCTGCTCGAGAGATATTCAATGGGATGAAAGAAAAGAACGTTATTTCTTGGAGCACGATGATTGCAGCTTATGGGTATCATGGGCAAGGTCAAAAAGCGCTCGAATTGTTCCCTATGATGTCGAAAAGTGGGATCACACCAAACAAGATCACCTTTGTTTCGCTTCTATATGCTTGTAGTCACTCCGGTTTGGTCGAAGAAGGCCTTCGGGTTTTCTCTCTGATGCAAGAACAATATTTCATAAAACCGGACGTGAAGCACTATACGTGCATGGTTGATCTCTTGGGCCGTGCTGGAAGACTCCATCAAGCATTCAATTTGATCGAAAATATGACAGCCGAGAAAGACGAAGGTCTATGGAGTGCATTACTCGGAGCCTGCAGAATCTATAATCACGTAGAAATGGCACAAAAAGCAGCCGAATCTCTTCTTGAAATCCAGCCTCAAAATCCCAGTCACTATGTGTTACTTTCGAACATTTACGCCAAAGCCGGGAAGTGGGAAAATGTGGCCAAGATTCGGACACAAATGGTTAGCCGAAACTTAAAAAAGACCCCGGGTTGGACATGGGTCGAAGCACACAATGATTTCCACAGATTTTGCAGTGCGGATCACACACATTGTGAATCGAAGGCGATTTACGAGAAACTTGAAAGTTTGATACAGAAATTGGAGTTGTGTGGCTATGTTCCTGATACAAATTTTGTGTTGCATGATGTCAGTGAGGAGCTTAAACTGGGAAGCTTGTATGCACACAGTGAAAAGCTTGCAATCGCATATGGGTTTATCAGTACACCGGAGAAAAGTCCGATCCGTATGACCAAGAATCTTCGGGTTTGCGGTGATTGTCACACGTTTATCAAATTTGTATCGACCGTAGAGCAAAGGGAGATAATTGTGCGGGATGCAAAGCGGTTTCACCATGTCCGTGAAGGTGTTTGTTCGTGTGGTGACTATTGGTAAGCGGTTGGATATGAAGTTTGATCGAGACTAGAGATGCACAAGGACCGGTCCAAAGAAGTCTGGCTCAATCATCAAAGAGCAAAGACCGGTTACGGTCCTGAAGCTGAAAATTCGGTCCGAATCAGTCCTTTAGGCCCGGATCAATCATTTCCTTTTATTTTAATCGTAGTTGTTTAATATATATAGATATAGAGTTGGGTTTCAGTGAAAAGTTGATGTTGACGTGAGAAGTGGTTATCAAGGTTGGATGAGTATGGCGCAATTCATGGAAGGGTATGAGATTAAAAGTGATCAACGGTTCAGATCCACTTTTCATGTTAAGCGATCCTATGCCTATATATATATATATATATATATATATATATAAATGTGGTTTGACTGGGCTTTATGGATCCAAACAATACCAGTCTTAACAGGGCCGTTCCAATCTTTTTGGAGGCCCTGTTGTATTTGTACCTAAGGTTGGAAATGAAACAAACGCTTAACGAAACGTTCATAACCATTCAGCTGAAAATTCATTTGTGTTCATTTATTTAATAAATGAACGAATATAAACACATTTTTTTGTTTGTTTAATTAAATTAAACAAACATGAACAATTGCCACATTTGTTCATTTATCATCGTTTATTTATATAGATTTACTTATATACTATGACTTTATGTAAACTAGTTAATTAAATTTAGTTTTTAGAATTCCATTTTTATCCTTCCTAGTTAAGTTCATAGGGTTTACATTTTCTTATGTTATCTTAGATGAACGAAATGATAGAGTAATGGAGTTTTTTCTTGTTCATTTGTGTCCATCCGTTAACTTTCATTTAGGTTTGTTTAAATTCGGTAAGTTCATTTACGTTCATTCATTGTTTCATCTTAACGAACGAACATGAACGAGCACATTTTCTTAATGAAAAAAAATGAACGCAAAAAATTACGTTTGTTTACCGTTTGTGTTCGTTCATTTGTTCGGTTAACTTAAACGAACAAACACGAACAAGCTTCCTTTCGTGTTCGTTTGGTTCGTTTAGAGTCCTACCGGCTGTACCGAGACGATAGACCAACTTGACGAGTATTAAATTAAACAAAATATTAAAGTTTATAGCATAAATTATATTAAAAGTTAAATTTATTTAAATTAACAAAAATTTCTTAAAATAATGTCGTATATGACTTCACTTAAATAAAATCGTTCATTCAACTTTATTCGAAACAAAAATCTTCAATCACTTTTTGTTATCAACTTTCTTGAAAAAAAAAATAGAGTTATGGTTTATGTAACAAAGTTGTTTAGAATCATATTTATCACAAAGGTAAAGAGCAAGTCAAACAAATTATGATTTATGAAGAAAAATATTAGAAATCATCATAAATGTAAAGTTAAAATACATCTACATAATGAGCCCCATATAATTTGGGGACCCTGTTCCAAGTCTCCACTTGCACTCGTTTACTTGTTAGCTAGCGCTATTCCACATCTTAGCTTTCAGGGAAGCCCACGGAGCGGTTTTTAAAGAACGTAGTGGTGAACGAAGTTGACTTTGACTTATAACATTTCTCCTTCTCTTAGCTGAAGGCTTATCCATGAATCCGGACTTGAAGAACTTGAGGGCATATGATTCAATCCAGCCACAGGTTCTCCCTATGGCTACCTTGTTGCGAACGAAAGACCGGATCTCTACCCCTTAAAGCACGACCCTGAGTCTTAATCGGGCTTTTTCCATAAAATGGTACCGCTCGGTCCTTTGGGTGTGACCCGGATCATTATCTTCACCTTAACCGGTCTTTTTTGGGTCCTTGATCCCAATCCCATCTGGGTATCTCAGTCATAAAACCGATTACAACTTTGCGGGTTAAATTTGAGTTAATTTTTTTAAGGAATCGATTATGATAATTAAGGCATTTAGATGTGAAAGTGCTTTTTGGTATTATCCTTTTTGCTATGTAATGTCCCATTTTCTCTAAATTACCTTTACGACAATAGAAGTCATTTTTTTTAATTTCGAGTAAAAGTCGGTTTTGGTCTCAAATACATTTCCATTTCGACAAATCCCGTCTCTAGATTTCATATACTCGATTTTGATCTCTTACGTTTGTCCATTTTCAACAGATTTCATCTGTTCGTCTAACAACCGTTAACTTTTTTCGATTAAGTTCAATAAAATAAAGGGTATTGTAGTCGTAAAGATGTTGCCACCCACCAAGTTGTAACCATACAACATCTGAACCAAAAACAAGAATCTTAACACATGTATCCTCTTAGCTACCTCTTGTTCTTATCACACACTTGTTCTACCGTTTCTTGTTTTCTGTCAACTTTTGGAAAATTAAGAAAATATGTAAAAATGACTAAAATATCTTTTATTTAAGATACGAAATCTGTTGAAAAATGTACAAGCATGAGAGACCAAAACATGGGCAACACACGAGACTTATGACCGAGGGGGCCAAAACTAATTTTTTTTTACATATATACCATGTAAACATGTAGTGTTTAATATATGGGTTTTTGGACCAAATTTTTGATACATTAAAAACGTCGGTTAAAGGGGACCAAAATTCATTTAAGCTCGCCGAATATTTCTTGCTCTACAATTTCGTATTAATTTCGTATTAATTTCGTACCTGATGTGATCCGAAGTTCCGAAGTAAACTAGTCTCAAAATCTTAGCTTCCTTATGTTTTACATACGTAACACACACACACACACATAATATGAAAATTTTACGACATTCAATATTATAATGAGTAAATGATTACATTGTTTTAAACATTTCATCTCGTCAAGCTCAATTTTTGTAACACCCTCAAATTTGGATAGAACGACTAATTTAAAATTTTCTAAATATATCAATAAATAATTCATACACAATCACAATCACAATTTAAGGTTTAACCTCAACACCCACAATTTATTCTCTACATACACTCTATAACAAGGATGGGTGCTACTAAAACCCAATAATAGTCACTACCTCCAAACTGTGGAAGACTTCACCAAATACTTACACTTGTGAAAAACTAAAGCACAACTCTTCATAGCACTGCTAGAACCAATCCCCCAACTGGAACCTGATGCACATGCCGACAAATAAAAAGGTTAGGCTAATGCCTAGTGAGTTCAAGAGTTTTCAACATGAGTGGATATATAATGTTATTGGTAAGGAATGTCATTTGAATCGATGATCTTTCTGAATGGTTTACTTTAACATGAGACGACTCATTTTTCAAATATGCACATTTTAATGATGACAATTATAGTATGAAAATAATCCTTCGCAAAGATAGGTTTTAACCCGAAACTCACTTAAAGCATTAAACAGGGATTGAACTCCCAATTTATAAAAACACGTATGAGCCTTTATTTCCCGAAAACACTAAAACACGGGTGGAACACTAATACTCCACATAACTCAGGGATAAAACCCGTACATACAAACGTCATCGAAAACATGGATACTAAAATTACAATACCCAAAACAACACCTTTCGGTGATGGGGGAGGCCCGTTTCCATTGAACGTGGCGGGAACACAAAAGTATGCCACGTATCTATGTTATCGAACTGCACCTCAGATCATTGACTTTAGTGCACACTAACTTAAGTGTCACCTCAAGTCCCCAACACCTTTAGTGCACAACACTTAGCGGGCGTCACCTCAAGGATACCCGATCCTAGTGCCCATTCGCTCTCTAGTAGAGTTCCAACCTCAAGGTTCTCATTCGACTGTAACACCCTAAAATTTGAGGTAAAATAAAACTTAAAATTTCGGCAATAGGACGGCTAAAAAGCAAAGGTTTTAAACCTGTGATTACTGACAACTAAAACCCCAACACGAGGGTTAGTTTGTACAAATAAGTGTAGCGGTATAAATGAGCCATATTACACAACAACCTAATTAATCTAGTACATATCGATCAACTAGATTAAACATGGGTGTTGCTATGCCTCCAAAAATCGCTCTTCTCTCAATACCCCAAAAATGATTCCCGAACCGCGGAGTTCCTATAAGTGTCTTTGGCAAATCATGGTGCTCTAGTTGCACCGCTAACGGAACCTGTGAGTCATGAACACATTTACAAGTGTTAGGTAGGGTCCAAGAAGGATAACCAAAAGATTCAACAATGTAACACCCTCAAATCTGAAAATAGCAACTTAATTAAAATTTCTAAATACATCAACTAATACCTTGAACTACAAACATAAATTGAGAATCAACCTCAATATTCCCATTCACCTTATACATACATTCTATGAACAGAACGGGTGTTACTAAACCCAATAACAAATACTATCTTCAATCCTGCGGAGGACTTAATGCTCATGCTTAGTCTCTATCTCCAACTCGCGGAAGACTTAATACCCATGAATAGCCACTATCTTCAAACTGGGACCTGATGCACATGCCGACAAATAAAAAGGGTTAGGCTTAACGCCTAGTGAGCTCAAGAGTTTTAGCATGAATGAATAAATCTTTAAAAGCAAGGAAATCAGTTTAAAGCGAGATCCTTCGAAATAATATACTTTAACATGGAAACGACACATTTTCCCAAAATATGCACCTTTAAAGACAATGCTCCCAAACACACGTTTCATATAAAATGATGCAATCCGGAACTCACCCAAGATGGGATCATAGTTTGACATTCCAATTCATGGAAATGTAAATAATACCTTATAACCCAAAACACCCAAAACACGGGTGGAACATAATACTCGACCCTTAAATAAAGGAAAACGATTCTTAAATAATATGGTACGTCATTGAAAACATGTGACCCAATTTAATACTCACACGACCATAAAGTAGAATGAAATCCCAATATTAAAACATGGACAATTAAATATCCAAAATACGACGGGGGCTTCCCGTATCCGTTGAGAGTGGAGGAACACAAAAGTATGCCACTCATACAACGTTAATCGTATGACACTTCACGACACACAAGCCCAAGTGTCCCTACGACTCCCTTCAAGCTACACCAAAGAGTCAACTGACCTTAGCGATATAACAACGAGAATACCGCTCCAAGGCCCGGCCCAAGGGGGATACAACCAAGGCATTGCCCCACCTGGTGGAGGTCCAAAACGCCCATCCAATGGCTACTCCACACTATGATAGCACCACCCGGACTCAGTCCTCCTAGTGTACTCCTTGAACGGACAAGGTCATAAAACATGTGTCCCGGAGTCCAACCCCGTACCACCCAAATGACCATCAAATAAGACTGACTCATGTGCCTATGGATCCAATGCAACACAATCTAAGATTACACGACTATACCTGAATGACAACAACACTCGAGCCTGTAATTATAAATATGCGACAAAAATGCATTTAGATGTAAGCCATGAAGGGGCTCTACATCGAGCTATTAAATCCGGACAATTGTCCACAAGACTCTTTTAAGCCAACACCGAGCTAAAATGCTCAAAATCCATTTGATCAAATAATTATCGGTTCCCCGAGTAATAAAATGTCTGGAAACAACGTTTACGAAGACACATACCTCAAAGACGAGATTAACCCAAAACTCAACACATAATGGGACCAAAGGTTTTCCAAAGGGTTTATGAATGCAAATGTACCCGAAATACGTATAACATGAAATAGACTTCATCTGTACAAAATCACCATGAATGTGAAAACCATGCTATTTACTCGTTAGAACATTCAAAACCCAAATATGAGCATTTTATGAGGTTAACACAACCCAAGTTCACCAAATATGAAAACTTATCAAAATACTCACCCTTTGACAAATAACCAAGTAAAACATAATTTACTTCAAAATATTCCAAACTTATCAGCAGTTAACCATTTCGTATAAAACACTTTAAAATAACCATTTTGGCATGTACACCGTTTTCACAAATCAACTTGAACTCACTTTGCTAGATTTAGGCTAAATCTAGATTTTCCACCAACCATAGCTCCTTTGAAGAACACTTGGATTTTCAAGACCAAACTTCCAAAACCTAGATCCACAAGGTTCCAACCATAAATATACATATTCCACCATAAATAATTGTTCCCCAAACACTTAACATCAATATCTCTATTTTGGGCAAAAACCCAAATTTTGACCCAAAACTCCCAAAATTAACCAAACCGAAATTTATAGAAATCAAACACTAGGAAACTATCAATGGATCATTTATAACTTATTTCATGGTTTAGAAATGAAAGGGATACACTTACCACTTAGGTTTTGATGAAAACCTAGAAAACCCAAAATAAGCTTGAGGTTGAAGATGAAGATGGAGATGGTGAATCCTTGACCATGACTTTCAATCCTACCGCTTGATGATGTTTTACCTCCACAAAATCCAATGATTTGAGCCAAAATAAGTTGGGGTTTGAAGGGAAAAGAAGGGAATCGGTTTGGGAGAGAGTAGAAGAAGTTTGGATGAGAAAATGAGAAATATTTGGGGAAAAATAATGTATAAAAACGTCCAACCATTCACGTGGGTTGATCCGTGAGTTCAGCTTCAACAACCCACATAACAAGGTACCCTAATTTTCATTCTCGTGGGTTGCTCCGTGGGTTCAGCTTCAGCAACCCACGTAACAAGGTACGTCAGCCACTGATTTTGGCCACCATTCTCGTAGGTTGCTTCGTGGGTTAAACTTCAGCAACCCACATAGCAAGGTACTTCAGCCACTGATTTTTCTTCTTATTTGGTCAAATCCCGTTTCGGTCATAACTTCTTCGTTATAGCTCCGTTTTCGCTCCAGAAAGAACCGTTGGACTCGTAATTGAATCATTCATCTCTTAAGACTATAAAATCAAGGATTCAAGCCCAAAACAAAATATCTTATTTTTCCTTAATATATCGATTTCTGTATAAACTTGAAATGATACATTTCGAAATTCGGGGTGTTACAAACAACAACCAACAATACAATTACACAAGTAAATGTTACCGATGCTCCCAATTAGACCAAATAGTACCATTGTTCCGCTTTGGGACACTCATGCCCAACCTGTAAGAAACACCATAGATATACACCCTTTAACGGTACACGCCCGTTCCATCTTGGGTGACGAGAACACATGAGTGGAGTCACCCGCGATGTTAAATTGGATTTCACCACGTATCCCGGACCTAGTTCCCATGCCACACCGGACATCACAATCCTCGGACCGTTTATGCCTCTAACGCTTACTCCGTCGAGTTATGCTCCAAGGACTTATGGACACGGGTGCCTATCCAAAGTAGTCGAGTTACAACCCGGCAACTTGCGTCACCTATTGCCTCCTCGCTAAAGACCCAACGGTCAATAAATCCATGTTATATGAGAACCGTCCAATTCCTCGTGCACAAAGAACTAGACACAACCTCCAATTTAAATCTTGCACATAAAACATAAAACATAAACATAACATCTTTCATGCAATGGACAAGTACTTTCTAAACGCATATTAAAGCATCCTCATATAAATCGTACTAGGATAACATTGAAAAGATCACAATAGAACACATCGGTCCAACTGCTGATAAGAATATTTCTACACATTTACCATATCCAACATATGTCATCTTCATACACAAATTTGCCATTATAGATTATGCATACCACCATACTCCCCATATTAAGTGTTCCTCTCAACATTGAATCCCCATACATAGCAAATACATGAACCCTAAATTTTTAACTTCCTTGAACATCTTGCTATAAACATTTAGCATATAATGATACAAGTATAAATGGTTAGGGTTTAGGAGACTCACCAATAGGATTGTAGTGTAAAACCCTATAATATGGAAAACCCTAGAAATTTGAGGAATAGATGGATGGAAGGAGACTTGGACTCTTGCAACCTTTGAGGAATAATACTTATATAATCTTAGAACCCTAGAAATCACCAACACTTAATGATTCAACAACTAAGAATTTATTGAGGAGAGATAAGGAGAAAGTGTGTGAAAATCGCACATTGAGTGTGTGAAAATGGCCTCTAGACTGAAAATCCCAAAATGGCACTCAAAACCCTCAAAAATGGCATTAAATGAAAATTTACCGTCTGGACTCCCCCCGCGCGCGACCTTGCCCTTGCGAGAGTGCCAATGGCACAATCGCGGAAGGTGTACCGTAGGTGGTACACTCCGCGCGACATTGCCCTAGCGACAGTGCCATTGGCACAATCGCGGGGCATAATCGTCGGGCACCCCCCACTTGTTGTCCGAAATTGAAACAACTCGATAGAATCGATCCAACCAATACTATAATTACCAAAATAGTTTTAGAGCCTTAAATTACAAACTCATAACTAATAATTCATCAACAAGGCCCAAAATTCGGGGTGTTACAATCCTCCACCCCTTAGAATGGATTTCGTCCTCGAAATCCTAACTAGTCAAACAAATGAGGGTATCGCCTCCTCATGTCCTCTTCCGATTCCCAAGTTACGTTGACTCCTCAGTGGTGTTTCCATTGAACCTTCACCATGACCACTTCCTTATGCCGTAGCTTCTTCGTCTTTCTTTCAAGGATAGACTCGGGTTCCTCCACGCATCAATTGTTGTCCACTCTAATCTCTGATAGCGGGATGACACTTTCTTTTTCGGCTAGGCACTTCCGCAGGTAACAAACATGAAATGTGGGATGGATCCCGTCAATCTCTGGTGGGAGATCCAATTTGTAGGCTTGAAGCCCAATACGCTCCAAGATGGTGAAGGGTCCAAGGAAACGGGGACTGAGCTTCCCACGTTTTCCGAACCTTATCAATCCTTTCCAAGGTGATACTTTCAGCATTACCCGCTCTCCCACTTGGAATTCGACTGGCCTCCTCTTCTTATCCGCGTAACTCTTCTGTCGGTCTTGTGCCGCATTCAAACGCTCTCTGATGACTTTCACTTTGTCGGCCGTCTCTTGAACGATCTCCGGCCCGACAAACTGTTTCTCACCCGCTTCTAACCAGCACACGGGCGTCTTACACTTCCTCCCATACAATGCCTCGAATGGCGCCATACCAATACTTGAGTGATAACTGTTGTTATAAGAAAATTCCACTAGCGGTAGGTGTGCATCCCAACTACCCCCAAAGTCGATAACGCACGACCTCAACATGTCTTCGAGAGTCTGAATGGTCCTCTCGCTCTGCCCGTCTGTCTGCGGGTGATAGGCGGTACTCAATTTAACTCTTGTGCCTAACTCCTTCTGAAAGCTATCCCAAAAGTGAGACGTGAAGCGGCTATCCCGGTCCGATAAAATAGAGAGTGGCACCCCGTGCCTCGAGACTAATTCATCAATATATAACGTAGCCAACTTGTCCATCGGTAACGATTCTCGCAAGGCTAAGAAATGCGCGCTTTTGGTCAAGCGATCCACTAATACCTAAATAGTATCGTGGTTTCTCAACGTCTTCGGTAGCTTGGTTACAAAATCTACGGTGATGTGCTCCCATTTCCACTCCGGTATTTCCAAGGATTGAAGGCTACCGTATGGTCGTTGATGTTCCGCCTTCACTTGGAGGCAAGTTATGCATTGCTCTACATAATTAGCCACATCTAACTTCATCATTGGCCATCAATAATTGAGCTTCAAATCCCGATACATCTTAGTGCTCCCCGGATGAATCGAGTACTTGGATTTGTGCGCGTCCTCCAATAGAAGATCTCGACATCCTCTGATCTTTGGCACCCAAATTCGACCTTGATACAATTTCAAACCCCTTCCATCCTCGGTCAAATGGAGATGTTGCTTCACCATGATTTCACCTTTGAGGTTGACTTCAAGAAGTGCTTCCAACTGTGATGCTTTGATTTTATCAATTAAACTTGAGACTACATCCACCCTTGCGAAGGTGGCTTGAACACTACCACTGTATCCCTTTCGGCTCAAGGTGTCCGCAACTACATTTGCTTTTCTGGGGTGGTAGTGAAGTTCACAATCATAATCTTTGAGTAGCTCAAGCCATCTCCTCTGTCGCATATTTAATTCCTTCTGATCGAAGACATACTTCAGGCTTTTATGGTCAGTAAAAAGGGTACACCTCGTTCCATATAGGTAGTGCCGCCACAACTTCAAAGCGAACACCACCGCTGCTAGCTCAAGGTCGTGAGTTGGGTAATTCTTTTCATGTTCCTTCAATTGCCTTGATGCATAAGCTATGACCTTGCCCCTTTGCATCAAGACACATCCCAAACCCATTTTAGACGCGTCACTATAGACCACAAAGTCTTCCGTCCCCTCGGGTAGGGATAAGATTGGCGCTTCACATAACTTCCTTTGGAGAGTCCGAAAAGCTTGCATCCATCAACCGTAAATAACCATATTCAACCATCTAGAATCTTTCCCCAAAACATTTTACATGAAACCTCAACTTATATCGAAACCCTAATTTTCATAAATGAAAAGAAGAGAAGATTACCTTTACCAAGACTTGCATCCATCAACAACACTCTTCTAGGTCACCACTATGATCTCTAATTCCAAATCATCAAAAGAATGGGAAAAGGGTTTGGAGAGATTTGATAGAACCTTAAAACCCTAGAAAAGATGGGGGATGAGATGAAGAGCCCCAACTTGTTTCCAAATCTCCCTAAAACAGTAAAACGTGGAGGATCACTTTAAACCTTTAAGAATCGAAACTTTGAATGTTCTAAGTGTCAAACCAAGGGAAAGGGTTCCTTTGATAGAGAGAGTGGAAATGAATTGGGGAAGTAACAAATGAGAAATGGGGCTAAAATCTGATTTTAATCGACCAGGGGCCGACCGTGATTGTACCCTGGGCACTCTCGCGGGCACTATCGCCGAGATTGTACCGTGGGGGTCACAGCCCGCGCGGTTGTGCCATGCGATTGTGCCCAAGGTCACTCTCGCCCTGATCGTACCGAGATCATTCCCCCTCACGCGACTTTGCATGGCGATTGTGACCACTGTCACTCTCGCCGGGTCTCTCCCACCTTCGAAAATCCAGCTCAACTCTTCTGAAACGTTTCTGACCCACGACAGAGGCAACCGTAAGCACTTCCCAAACCGAGGACTTATGAAATTAGGATTGTCATCCGGAATAGGGCACTTTTCTCACTACGAAAACCCGGGTGTTACATTTATTTTAGTGTATTTTATCTCAGTCAGTTAAAATGTTCTAAAAACTTGTTAAGAAGCCATAAAATATCCTATAATCCTATCGCAACACTTTTAGATAGAATTATCAAACTTAAATTTAAGATATTTCGTAATATAATATTTAATGTTTTTATTTAGATATATAATTGATATTTTATAACTCTAGATTTTGTATATAGGTTGCTTTAGTAAGTATACAATCGCCGTTTAAAAGAAAGCAAAATGTGGGTTCTCATTTTTTTAACACCAAAACTGAAGGGGCCAAATTTTAATCTTGTATAAAGTTTAAAGTAATATTCATAATATTATGTTAACACTTCAAAAGAGTGGGGTCGCCATGGCCCCCATAGCCCCTTAGGGGATCCACCATTGGACCAAAACCAAGTAAATGAAGTTTAGGGACGGTATCCGTTGAAACCTACAGAACATTAGAGACCAAAACCGAACTTTGCTCTTTTCTTTTTGTTTCTTGTTGTTAGCATTCTATGTGATATTATCGAGCCTAACACTGGTCAGCACCTTGAAGTAGTTTATAGACACTTTTTTTGTTGTCATTTAAAGGTATAAAAAAACCAAGTATTTGCGATACAAGTAGATATAATTGCAATTTAGATAATGGATTTGTAAGTAAATATAAACTAAAATTTTGCTAGAGATAATATTTTTAAATACTACTATATTATTACGATAATTACATATAAATTATAAAACTAGCAATTTATTTTAACTAGAATATATCATTGTTCATTTTTAAATATACTCTAGTTTTATTCATGATAAACCATATTACCATCATTCAACTTTGAACTAAAATCCATTTGAGTTGAGGAAGCAAAATGTTGTACATTCTATTGGAATGTTGAAGAGTTGAGTTGAGGGGAGGTGTGAAGTGGGAGGAGAAAGTCTAGGGTACAAGAGCTAAGTAAGGGCCCGTTTACCTATCACTTACCCGGATAAACACTTACCAATAAAATTTAACACTATTACTTACTTAGCGGGTAATGTTTTAGTCCACAAAAACGGTATCGTATGCAACAATTTTACCGGTAAAATTTAACACTATCACTTACTTACCGGGTAATATTTTAGTCCACCAAAACGGTATCGTATGCAACAATTTTTCCGGTAAGTGCTAACCGTGGTAAGAGTCTTCGCCATCACTTACCAGGGTAAGACTCTTGGTCCTTGCCTTAGCTCTTACCGGGTAAGATTTTTGGTCATTGTCATCTTCATCCATAAGGTAATATGACTTAGTAAGCACTTACCCGAGTAACCGTTTGGTAAACGGCCCCTAAGAGTTAGGGGTGGTTTACCAAAATGCTTATCAGGTAAGCGTTCATCGGCAAGGACATTACGCTCACTTACCTTGTTGTATAACACTTCCAACCATCAAAATTGATTGTTGGTAAGCGCCTTAACCTTGTAAGCGCTCATCGGGTAAGAGTCATTTCTCTCACTTACCGGATAAGGCTCTAGGTCCTTGTTATGACTCTTACCAGGTAAGATTCTAGTTAGTTTCCATGTTAAATAAGTAAGGACTATAAGATAAATGATACCAGTAAGCGCTTACCTGGGTAAGTATTTAGTAAACGACCCCTTAGTAAAAAATATTATAAAATTTGAGGATGATAAAAGCTTAAAGTTCTTATCACCCAAAAAAAAATGGTCTTAATAAGTTCAATCTCTTATTTAATAAGATATAACATATAAGAGGTGAATAAAATATTTTTTTAAACAAACAAGATCTAAGACTTTTTAATGATACAACAATATGTCATAAATTCGATGGACATGTCTCCCAAATTAGAGGAATGTACTAAAAACCAAAAAGGTAAAAGTTAAACTCCACACATGTTTTTTTGGAGTCTTTACATGAAAAACATTTGCTAAAAATACATTAGAAGTTAGAGGAAGGTTCAAACGAGAACGTTAATTATTTAATAAAAACAAAGAAACAGTAAAAAACAGCAGATTATGTACAAAATCATATGTGATTTTACATTAACCCGAAAAAAACGGACGCGAGCGACTTTGGGCGACCTAAAGTCGCGTGAATCATATATGATTTTGTACTGAATATATATAATTTTGTATGCACTCAACTGTTCTCATGTTTTCTTAAATATATGTTGTTCTCGTATGAACCCACCACTTAGACGTTAAGGAATGAGAAAATAAAATTTTACTTTTAAAAGTGGACATTTATTTCGGGACATATTAAATTAAATAAAAATGTTGACACGTAATTTGAGACAGGAAATATATCAAATTTCCTTAAATTGGAGCAAAAACGTGTATTTCCCGGACACGCAAACGGACCCACACAGGCTGCCAATTCCCAATGTGAGGGGCATACCTGACTCACTCAGCGGCAAGGCGATTGCGAGGGGGCCTGGGATCGAACCCAAGACCAACGGCCTATTGGAGCAATCATCTCCTCGCCCCTTAACCAACTGAGCTACACGCCATTGGCATCAAATTTCCTTAAATGGTAAGAATTTGATATTTTAATTGAAATTTTATATTTATAATTAAATGTTAGCATTTTTCTTATTTCATAAAAACAAATACGTATAAATAAGAGTTGAATAGTTGATAAGTACGTTAAATCCCTCCAAATTTGACCATAATGTTTTTGAGATAGAATTGTAGTAAAATGTTTGCATCTTTTGACAAGTAGTTTACATGACTTGTATGTCATGAAGAGTAAAC
Source organism: Arctium lappa (assembly GCA_023525745.1). Taxonomy (NCBI): domain Eukaryota; kingdom Viridiplantae; phylum Streptophyta; class Magnoliopsida; order Asterales; family Asteraceae; genus Arctium; species Arctium lappa. Next base: position 164,250,472 of record CM042047.1, read on the forward strand.
CACGTCACCCTCAACACCAACTTCAAATCAAGACCAAATAAAATAAATTTTAATAGTTAGACTTTATCAGTTTATAAAAAATTAATTGATAAAATAATGAACACACGGTTTTATGCACTCCAACTATACCTAGCTATATACCTAAGTCTATTCTTTCATAACATCATGCGATCATGCCATTCAACTTGAACACGCATCATACAATGGACTTATTATCCACTTATTTGACTTCTTTTCTTTTTCTAAAATTGAACATTCAACCCCTTCATTTTTCCCTTTGTTCTTTCAGTTCACATTCTGTTGTCGAATTTTGACCAACAATTCACGAGGCCATCTTGTTTTCCCCCTATATTCCTCTAGCTTTTTCTTATTTGATCTAGTTCATAACCGATTTTTTCTTAAGTAATTTGATGGTTCCATCTTGTTACCCAAGTGATTTTGTCTAGATGACTAGATAACATTAGAGTTGTTTTAATTCATAGTTGATCATCTTCTTTATCGACCAACTGTATTCAATACATCCATAAATCATTGTACTATCACATATGTTGTCCAAAAGATTGCTCATTTTTTTTTTTGAAAGGGTGTCCTAAACTATGCCTAGACTAATCCCTTGACAAAGTAATATGAATAATAATAAATCTATAAGAAAATGTCAAAATTTTTGAGTAGTCTAAAATTGAAACGAGAATGTGTGATTGATACCATACCGGCATACCCCCAAATTGCAGATAGGCGTGGGAATGAAACCCCATTAGGGAACCCGGTGTACCCAGCTCGGGGATTCCCCGCAAAAATGGAGACCAGGGATGGGGACGGAGTTCCCCAAAAGTTAAAACGGGGATGGGGATCGGGTCGGGTAATGTGATCCCCGTCATGCCTCATCCCGTCTCCATATATTTAATACATTATATTATTTATAAAGTATTAGATTTAGTATTTTTTAGATTTAGAAAGAGTATTTTGGCATTTCTTCTTATACACATTTTTTCTAACCTGTCTTACTTTTTTAGATAAAAAACGTTGGAGAGTCAAAAGCATTTGATCAAACAATTATATATGATGTTATAGTTTTGCTAACATATAAATACTTGATACTCCAGAAAAGTAAAATTTTCTAAATATATAACATTTAAATATGGACTATTGTAGATCGGGTATGGTTTTTAACACAATTGGGGACGAGGAACCCATTCCCTGGCCTAGTTGCAGCCATCCACCCACCCCCCCATATGCATTCACTCTTTAGTCTTAAGAGTTGAAATTTTAAGAAATAATACAAGGAGATATATATAAATGAGATGTAGAGTTTGACTTTGACTATGGAACACAGTTTGAAAAGGTGAAAAATGGACACGTAGTTGCGGCAAAATAAGTGGACGGAAAAGCCCTTTGATTTGGAATGGGACTTGTTATATATATATATATATTCGAAATGACGAATTATTAAAATTAAATACTAGGCCAAGTTACGTGGGACCAAGGGCAAATGATGAGGCTTGATTCGTGGACCGATGTTATATCTTTTCTTTATAATTTAATAAAATCTAACAAAATCTTTTTTCTATTTACTTTAAATAAACATGTATGATTGATAAAAGAGAAATTAATTAAAATACCCGTATTTGAATCCCGTATTACCGAAATACCAAAAATCTCTCTTATTTTTTCGAAATACCCCTTTTTTTCCGGGATCGTGGCCGGGATTGACACCCATCCCGGGTTTACCATCATCGGCGGCATGAATAGTGACCGAAATACCCCTTTTGGCCGGGATTCTGGCCGGGATTGACACCCATCCCGGAATTAGCTTCATCGGCGGCGTGAATAGTGGCTTTCCCGGCGTTAAGCCGGGATGAATAAGGGAATCCCGGCATTAGTCCGGGATGAACAGTAAAATCCCGGGGTTGGGGGCCGGGATGGAAGCGATGTGTTGATCAAGTTAAAATCGACGGTGGGGATTTAAGGGAAATTAGGTTTTAGTTGTTCCCCATTATTATAAAAGCATGGTCGGCCCCCATTCAAACCACACCCCACACAACCATTTCCTCTCTTCTACTTCTAACTCTCTCTTCTATCTCGTGCATCTCACGCTCGGATTTCGACTCGAGTTATTGGAGTTTAGCAATCTTCGATATGTCTCGTCTACTTACTTTGGTAAGTTTTCTTTTAACCCCATTGTAGTTTTATATTTTATAAAATATTTGTTGTATGTTATTTAGACTATGTGTTTGATTATGCGTTTATTTTAGAGATTATGTGTTATGTTTATGTTGTTAATATGCTAGAATATTTCGTGTTTTTTAGAGTGTTGCGTTAACTTTAGAGTGTTTCGTTAATTTTAGAGGTTGCGTTAATTTTAGAGTGTTGCTTTAATTTTAGAGTGTTGCGTTAATTTTAGAGAGATTGCGTTAAATTTAGAGAGATTGCGTTAATTTTAGAGTGTTGCGTTAATTTTATAGTGTTGCTTTAATTTTAGAGTGTTGCGTTAATTTTAAATATTTTAGAGATTGCGTTAATTTTAGAGTGTTTGTTTTACTTTTAAATATTTTAGAGTGTTGCGTTTATTTTAGAGGTTGCGATAATTTTAGAGATTGTGTTAATTTTAGAGTGTTGCTTTAATTTTAGAGAGATTGTGTTAATTTTAGAGTGTTGCGTTAATTTTAGAGTGTTGCTTGATATTATTATATTGTATGGTTGGGGCCATTTTGGCATTATTATAAGAAGATTAAATTGTTATCTTGCTATTCTTTGGTTGAGTTGTTACATAAAGTTTTTTATTTGGTACATATTTCAAAAAACATTTAATTAAATGAAATAACGATACAGTTTTTAAACCCAACTTAAAATAAGTATTTTTGGAAAGTGTAGACAAAGTTTCATATATAGAGGTTGCGTTAATTTTAAAGTGTTGCTTTAATTTTAGAGTGTTGCGTTAATTTTAGAGGGTTGCGTTATATTATTATATTGTATGGTTGGGGCCATTTTGGCATTATTATTAGAAGATTAAATTGTTATCTCGCTATTCTTTGGTTGGGTTGTTACATAAATTTTTTTATTTGGTACATATTTCCAAAAACATTTAATTAAATTAAATAACGATACAGTTTTTAAACTCAACTTAAAATAAGTATTTTTGGAAAGTGTAGACAAAGTTTCATATATAGAGGTTGCGTTAATTTTAGAGGGTTGCTTTAATTTTAGAGGGTTGCGTTAATTTTAAAGGGTTGCGTTAATTTTAGAGTGTTGTTTGATATTTTAGAGTGTTGCGTTAATTTTAGAGAGATTGCGTTAAATTTAGAGAGATTGCGTTAATTTTAGAGTGTTGCGTTAATTTTAAATATTTTAGAGATTGCGTTAATTTTAGAGTGTTGCGTTAATTTTAGAGTGTTGCTTTACTTTTAAATATTTTAGAGAGATTGCGTTCATCTCCAAGTGTTGTGTTTTTTTTAAATAACTATAATCATAAACCTTTTAATCGCAACATATCGATTTGGATTTTGTCAAACGGGTGTAAATAACCCTAAGGTTTGTAGGGATTTAAGCAATCCATGTGATTCCCCTACTACCTGGAAGTCCAATAGATTGAGTGGTTTCTTTTCTAAACTTAATAAATAGACGAAATCAACAAAACGTAGGTCTCCTTAACTTTGCAAAAAAACAGAAATATTAACTATAACCAAAAGTCGTTGTCTTTTATTCGTTACTATGTAGGAGGATTTTCATTACGTCGATCTGTCTTTCAAAACACGCCTTGGGTTCGCCAAGGAAATTAGAGATATTTTTGCAGCGTGTCCACCAGAACGGGCACAAAACTTACATCAAATATTCGGACGGACACCGTTTGGTCCATGGCTGGAGCTTTCCAATACTGCGCAGGACCCCCTCCTAGTGTACATGTTTTTACAGTTCGAGGTTGACGTAATGAATGCCGATGAGGAGGAAATGTACTTCGATGTGCGTGGGAACCACATGCGTTTTGGTCGTCTTGAGTTCTGTCTTATAACAGGACTCCTTTTCGGACAAACACCCGACCTTCCTGTCATATCGGAAGGGTCCTTCGTCAAAAGGCTTTGGCCTAATCACGCCCCCGCTAATTTGAAGATGAAAACCATCGTCCAGACGATGAGAGGCAGCATGCAGGAGCTATCTGATGAGGATGTTGTGCGTGTTTGCTTGGTAGTGATGTTGGAAATCATGTTCATGGGTCGTGAGCTGAGTCAGGTGGTTACCGACACTGTCATTAGGGCCGTCGATGACCTTGTGACATTCAACAACTACCCGTGGGGTAGCCACATCTGGAGCCACACATACAGGTCTTTACACCACGCCACCGCCAGACGCCATTTAGAAAAGAACAAGAACATCAACAAGAGTACGTTGAATGGGTTCGCACACGCGCTGAAGGTTAGATAAGTAGTATAACATAACTTTCGTTTTTTTTTAACTTACTTCTCTATGTTGTGTAATTCCAGGTTTGGATCTTGGAGATGTTTCCTGTCTGCCGTCACCATTTCACCAGTCGCACCGACAGGGCCATTAGGGGAACCCGTTGGGACCGGAACATTGTACTGAATAAGGCTGCATGCGTTGCAATCTTCAACTCAGTTTCGGACGTACGCTCTATTACTATATTTCTAATTTTAGTAAGTAAACAATTAACTGTTTAACTTAGTCCTGCATATTAAATCTTATATGTTTTACAATATATTTAGGTGAGGCATCCGACTCTCGAGCGCCTCACTCCTACGGCTGCCGAACAACAAAGTCGTTGGTATCTAGCGTCGCCTATTTGGAAAGAGAGGAGGCCAGGCGACCGACGAAGAGGTCCCGACGAAGAGATACTGATCACGATGACGACCATGAGGACGATGATGACGATGATGACGATGATCTATATTGTAGTTTCAAAATATATAAAGTGATATACAATATAATTCCACAACCACGAAAAGGTATAATAAATGAACAATGAACATAAATATCATATCACTTCGTATACAAGATGAGGTCGTTACAATCAAGGGAAGTCAATGTTAAGGTCAATGCTATCATGCCTTAGGGTTCCATGTGGTTCTAGGTTTGATGGCCCCTGAGAGCGAAATCTTTGGCTACTTGAAGCTCTACTCCTGGGCACGGTTGAAGGGGCAGGAGTTGGACATTCACCACGAGTATGTTCTACTGCTCCACACCTAGTACAAGTTCTCTGTATCGGATCCTCACCCCGGGATGGACGCCGATCATTCTTTCTTGGCCTCCCCGCACGTCTCTTTGTTATTAACGGTGGATAGCATGGCGGAAGGGGGACGTGTGGCAAAACCCATGATTGAGGGGGTCCAACTGGATTGATTACTTCATGATATGTTGACCGGTAAGTATGGGACGTGAAGTAACCTAGAGCTAGATCGCTGCAATCTCTACGGTTCATAGACCTTGCAGCTGTGATGGCATGACCACATGGTAACCCAGAATATTGCCATTGTTTACATTCACAAACACGGTTGAGCATATCGATAATCGCGTGTCCACGGGTATCCCGAACATCGAACTTATCATATCCAATCCCTCTTACCCTCCATTGCGCAGACTTTCCCGCCCTTTTGAGAATCTTCGCCTCCGCCGTTGGAGTGAGATGATTATGCATTTCACCTACAAACATGTGTGTGCTAACTATGGTACGAATTATAAATAACACAAGAAGAGAAAATAACATATAAGTTCAAGATTTCAAAGTTTATCAACCTCCCTTTTGTCGTCGAAGTAGGTACCACTCTTGTTGAAAAGATCGGACGTACTCCATAAGCCCGACAATCGGTAACCTACGAGCAAAACGGGACAGTGCATTCACCGACTCTGCACTATTAGAGGTCATTATGTTATATCGATGTGCAGGAAAATGGGCCCTTGACCACCTCTCCTTCCCAGCAGTGTCCATAACTTGTGCTCCACGATCTACTTCATATCGTAGTGCATCCATGTACCGGTCAAACTCCGTAACCGTATATGCTTTGCATGCCGTCCAGTAGGTCGGGCGGTTTGTAGTAATACGCATGTCCGCGCTTTTCACGTTCATCTCCAAATGTCGACAACATAGGGCATGAGGGGTCGATGGGTACACGACATAAATTGCGGCACTTATTGAAGGAGACCTGTCACATATAAACACCAGCCCTTCTAGGACTCCGATACATTCTCTCAACCTGGACAGAAACCAACCCCACTCCTCCCCCGTCTCGGACTTGCCTACGCCGAAAGCCAAGGGCACAATGTTGTTATTTCTGTCCATGGCAACCGCCAAGAACATCATACCTAGGTAAGGTCCCTTTAAATGGGCAGCGTCTATTACGATGACAGGACGCAAGTTTGCCAAAAACATGCGGATCTGCAAATAACGTACAATTATTGTACATATACGTGAAGCAACTTTGTAAATGTTATAATTTATAATATGTAAAGATATGGCGTGTTGATATACGTACCGCACATCCAAGAGCAACGAAACAAAACTCAAAACGTCCGTGCGAATCCGTCTTAATTCTGGTGTGTGTACCCGGATTCTTCAACTCCAAATTATATAAGTACATAGGGAGTCGTTCGTACGACTCCTCGGGAGTGCCTCTCACCATTAGCAGGGCCTTGCATCGCGCACGCCATCCTTGGTGGTAACCAATATTGAGCCCGTACTGCTGGTTGATATCGTCGACGATGTCATTCGGCCGAAATGACCTGCTAGCGTCAATAAACTTCCCTTTCAAAATGTGGCCCAAAGTCCTTCTGTTGGCCTGTCGGTGTCTGGAATTCAGTTGCATCCTGGAACAAGTGTGCACGTCGTTCAGTTTCCTAACGACAAACATCCCTCCTTTTGGGCCCACGGACTTCGCCGACATACGCCACTTACAATTTTCTTGCTCACAGACAACCACGTATCTGCTATTGTCGGATTTATCTGTTCTAAACACAAAACCCTCTTCCAAGAACTTAATTCCGAGCTATATGGCCATTTCCTCCTTAGTATCAAATAGTTGTCCTTCATGTATGCTTGTACCGCGATTGTAAGGTACGGGTTGGTAGGGTGGTATATTGGTCTCCGGGTTTAGAAGGGAAAGAGGTATATCAAAATAATCGTTATACTCACCAAGTGATTTATTGCTAGGGGTATATGTTTCTTCTTCTTCGTCCTCATCAGTATCGGTATTTGATATGTCAAGATAAGATATACCCGTTGTGAAAACATGGGTTTCGTCATGAGCAACTCCAGCAAACCGTCTTTCTTCGTCTTCTTCTTCTTCTTCCTCTGCTTGTTGTTCTTCTTCTAGTTGTGTCTCCGGAACAACATCGGGATAAGAGTCGTAAGGACGATATGAATGATCAGAATAAAGTGTGGTGTCGTAGGATGCCTGAAATTGAGAATCAGGCTCCTGTTGACTACCACCGAGATGGATTTCGTCATCACCTCCGGCATCATCTTCGTCATCACCTTCGTCACACATCAATGTTGCCTCATACACAAAGACTTTTGGAGGTGTTTCTGAATCGGCTGCAATTTGCATAAAACCAAGGATTAGTTCATCGTTGTTTAGCTCCAATAGTGAGCGATCTTCACGTTTGAACACCAACTTGCAAGTAGCAGAATCTTCGATTCCACATTTTCCCATGGCGTAATGAAGAAACCTCTTATATGTATAGATTACTGGAATCTGTACACCACGCTTTGTGTACCCAATATAATCCCACTCATTGTTGTTTTGAACCCACTAACCATCGAAACATAAATAGAGCTTAGCTTTTACAACAGGTGAACTCATCTTTCCAATTGTATGAAAAATGAAGCAATTCAAACAATGAAAGTTGAGAGAAAGAAAGAAAAATCCAATGGATCTGATGAATGCATTATACTGATCTTTATAGCCGAATATGAATTATTCACAAAGTGGAAAAAACAGTAAACTAAGTCAACGTAAACAGTAGACCCAAATATAATTATTGTATGAATTATTGAATCACAGTAGACCCAAACAGTAAACCCTAACCCTCTAAATGACCCAATCCCGACCCCCATCCCGGCCCACATCCCGGCCCAACTCCGGGATTTCACTATTCATCCCGGCCTAACGCCGGGATTTCACTATTCACGTCGTCTTTTGAATGTAACCCCGGGATTGGTAAGCATCCGGCCACGGATCCCGGAAAAAGGGGTATTTCGGCAAAATGAGAGAGATTTGGGGCATATTGGTAATACGGGATTCAAATACGGGTATTTTAATTAATTTCCCTTGATAAAATATATATATATATATATATATATATATAGAGAGAGAGAGAGGTTCATTTGAGAAATGGTAAATGTATGAGAAATAGAGAAGTAATCTTAGCCATTCATCTGGTCAACATTTGCGGCTTTGACCGCGAAGCATCAGATAATTCCTTGCATGGTCTACAGAAGCTAGAGGGGTAGTTTCGTAAAATACGCGGGATAAATTCATATATGAACCTATATGATTCACATATGAACTATACGTTCATATGTGAATCAGTTAATTAGTTCATATGAGAATCAGTTAATTAGTTCATATATAAATCTGTTAATTAGTTCAACTGATTCATATATGAACTTACAGTTAATTTGTTCATATGTGAATGAGTTAATTAATTCATATATGAATCAGTTAAAAGAGTTCAGATGTGAATTACACTGATTCACATATGAACATATAGTTCATATGTGAATTATACAGGTTCATATATGAACACAACCCGTGTATTTTGAAAAAATTACAAAAGCGTCATTCTATTTTTGGAATAGCTGCAACTTTTGACCAGTCAAAGCCGAAATATTTGACCAGTCAAATCCGATCTTGACCGTATGAATGGCTAGGATTACTTCTCTATTTCTCATATATTTACCATTTCTCAAATGAACCTCTCCCTATATATATATATATATATATATAGTCTTAAGTTCATTTGAGAAATGGTAAATATATGAGAAATAGAGAAGTAATCTTAGTCATTCATCTTGTCAACATTTGCGGCTTTGATCGCGAAGCACCGGATAATTCCTTGTGTGGTCTATAGAAGGTAGAGGGATAATTTCGTAAAATACACGGGATGAGTTCATATATGAATCTGTATGAATCACAAAGATTCATATATGAATCTGTTAATTAGTTCAACTGATTCATATATGAATCTTTGTGATTCATACAGGTTCATATATGAATCTTTGTGATTGACAAAGGTTCATATATGAATCTTTGTGATTTGTGATTCACAAAGGTTCATATATGAATCTTTGTGATTCATACAGATTCATATATGAATCACAAAGATTCATATATGAATCTGTTAGTTAGTTCAACTGATTCATATATGAATCATAAAAGGTTCTTATATGAATTAGTTAAAAGAGTTCAGTTGTGAATTGCACTGGTTCATATATGAACATATAGTTCATATGTGAATTATACATGTTCATATATGAACACAACCCGTGTGTTTTGTAAAATTTACGAAATTGTCCTTCTATTTTTAGGATAGCCTCAACTTTTGACCAGTCAAAGCTGCAACTTTTGACCGGTCAAAGCCGTAATATTTGACTAGTCAAATCCGATCTTGACCATATGAATGACTAGGATTACTTCTCTATTTCTCATATATTTACCATTTCTCAAATGAATCAAACACTATATATATATATATATATATATATATATATATAGGGCCTAATTAAATGAGAACTAGATATTTTGTGATAACTGTGAGATCCAACACGAGCCACTCATTTAATATAATTAATGTTGTATTTAAAATAAAAGAAAAGGATAATTTGGTAAATTGACAACTTGGATTTTTTAATAAATCAATTACTTATTTTACTCCTTCCAATTATACTATACGGTTACCTAATATAATTAATTTTAATATATCATAATTTATAATTTTGAAATACCTTATAGTTGGAAAATCTTGTGGCATCACAGTGTGATTCATTGTTGGTTTGTGTCTTACAGTTAGAAAATATTTTGGTATCACAGTGTGATTCATTGTTGGTTTGCGTCTTACGATTACAAAATCTTTTGGTATCACAGTGTGATTCATTGTTTGTTTGTGCCTTACGGTTAGAAAATCTTTTGGTATCACTAGTGTGATTCATTGTTGGTTGCGCCTTATGGTTACAAAATCTTTTGGTATCACAGTGTGATTCATTGTTTGTTTGTGCCTTACAATTAGAAAATCTTTTGGTATCACAGTGTGATTCATTGATGATTTATGTCTTATGGTTAAAAATTATTGGGTATCACAATGGTGTATCCCGTTGTATTTTGCCGGAATTAGGTTTAGAGGAGAGAAGAGAGAGGATAGAGGAAAATTTCAAAATACCTAACATGCCCTTCAATTAAAATTTTAAATCAAAATTACCAAATTTCCTAAATTATTCTTTGATTTGTGGTTGAGAATGGATCTCACAGTTACCACAAACAAATGAGTTCTCCCTTGAATGACCCCCTATATATATATATATATATATATATATATATATATATATATATATATATATATATATATATATATATATATATAGGGTGCGTTTCTTTTGCAAACCAAGTCATTTGTACAAACTATGCAAACCACTATATATATATATATATATATATATATATATATATATATATATATATTATGGTGTTCAAATGCAACCCATCTACATGGTGCAACCCCTCTATCCACCACACATTTTATGTAATTAAAAAAAGGAAAAAAGTAAAAAGTAAAATGTATGGTGGATAAAGGGGTTGCAATGGTTGCATCATGTAAAATGTTGCATAATAATTCACCCCTATATATATAAACTGTTTTGTTAAGCTGGCCATCATATTAAGGGGAATGCCCCTCACGTCCCGTTTAACCCTTGGCAAGTTTGGAGGAAATAACTTGTTCGAGTATATATATAAAAATCAACCATTATTTCTATCCATTATTCGTAAAGGTGGAATATCCGCTTTATAAAAAGTAAGTCCTTATCAATATCCATCTCCACAGGACCATCTTCATTTGTCAAAAATTGAGTAAATTACGGATTTGGTTTTTATGGTTTACACTTTCTACACATAGTGGTCCAAAATCAAAATAAATATAAGATGGAACTCATCGTTTGTATTTTTGCACTCTTTTAGTCCCTCTCTTTAATATTTGTCTAACATTCTTTAAATTTTTTGGTTAACGAAGGGTATTTAGGTCTTTTTATGGTTTTTTATTATTTTTCATTCAAAATTAAAATGCACTTGAAAGAAAACCATTACCACCATCTCTTCCTCTTCCCGACCGGTCATCATCTTTGGCAGCTGTAAAACCCCTCCAAACCCGGTGATTTTACCCAGAAGCAAGAACATCGAGTAGAAACCACAACACAAGAAAAAAAAAATACAAATCAATAGTGCAAATAGTTAAAGAATGAAAAGAATGAAAATTATAAACTCTTAAACCTGAATCAGATTCATAACAAGAACAAATTACATACAAACAAGAAAACCCTCTAAAATTAAATCCCAAAAACATAAACTAAAAGAAGCAATGAATTGTCTATGTAACACCTGAAATTTTGGGTAAGAAGAATTCCATATTTATCTTATTTCATTCCCATTAATGCTTGTAAATTTTAGCCTAGTGTGTTAATGTTTGGTCTATTATAGAACTTCGTATAAGGCACGAAAACCCAAATTTACGAACACGAATTTTTGGTCACGGTACACTTAGCGCTATAGTGACATTTGGAACTGTAGCATGTTACAGTCGCACCAAAGAGTGAGGCCACAATACACTTGGCCCGGTAGTGACATCTGATACTTAGCATGCCATAATAGCACCAAAGAGTGAGACCACGTTACACTTGGCGTGACAGTGGCCCGCGACTGTGCCCGTGTCAGGGTCGCATGTTACATTCGCGGTCGGGCCAAACGGGTTTAAATACCCAGTCATGACCATTTTATGCAAAAAAATCAAACTAGATTAGTTCTAGACTCGATTTTGCTCTCCTGGGGGAGATTTCTCATACTCCTCTCCTCTATCTTCATTAAATCCAACCAAGGGTTCTTCAAGGATACTTACCATTAAAGTTCAAGCGTTTATTACCATCCTTGTGGGAAGATTTCAAGCATAAATCAAGTCTCCAATCACCTCTCCTCATTTCTACGGTTTGTTAAAGTTTCTAGGTTTTCTCCATAAACCTAGCAAGTGAGTTTTCTTGAAATACTTTGTTAATACTAGATACATGTCAAGTTACTTGTTTAAACCTATTTGCAAGTCTATTCTCAAATCCTATTTTACTAAGTGGAAACTTGTATTATGCTTGGATTTTGACTTAAATGGCAATTGGACTATGTCTACAAGAAACTTGTAGACTTCACATAGAGTATTTCATTTTGATGAAATGTGGATTATATGATTTTGATCTAAATTTATGGTTTGGTATATTACTCATGGAATGTTAGATAAATGATCCATTGGGGATACATGCTATGAATGGAAATGGTTAGATGGCATATTCACGCTTAAGGGATGGATTTTCATGTTATCGTTGAGCATATATTATCATTTTTTGGTACTGTACATGGAATAATCCTTCAAGTAGGCACTATGAGGGTTGAGTCTTGAGGTGCTATCTGAAAGGGTAGGCACTAAGAACCACAATGCTTGAGGTGTTATCTTGAAAGTAGGCACTAAGTATGAGCCTTGAGGTGTTGTTCTTTGGAATGAACACTAAGGTCAACCGACTCTTGAGATGAAACTTGTTACAAGTCGTTGGGCATATCGACATTGAGTCTAAGATCCCTACACGACAACATTGGAGGCGTGGCATACTTTTGTGTTTAGGTCACCCTCAATGGATACGAGTCTCCCCCGTGGTTCCAAAGGATAGGTATTGATAATAATCATGATCATTATTAAATGTTTCATTTGATTTGATTGTGGTCATCACTACTTAACTCAATGTTATTTGTGTTGTGCAAACTCACTAGGTTTTTTGGTCTAACACTTGTTTGATGTCCACATGTATCTCAGGTCTTAGCGGTGGGAGTACATAGATGGTCTTCTAGTTGCCTTGTGAGCTTTTGGGGGAAGCATTTTAGGACACCAAACATTGATTCTTTTTGGAGGTTTGGGCGACACCTGATTGTAATCTAGTCCTTTGAGGAAATTATATTAGGAGGTTATTGACCTCAAACCCATTGATTACAAATGTAATTTAACTAGTGTATATTATTTCTTTTTTGGGCAAAGCTCATATCTTGATATTTTATATATCATATTTCCGATTTTATTTGGAAATTTTGTTACCCGATTTTTGGGGTGTTAAAGTCTACCTCTTCATCAAATTGAGCCATCTCCCTTTTAAATGAAATATAACCACAATGACAAAATCTGAATGAAGATGAAGACCCAATCCCCTTTAAATGAAGATGAAGACCCAAGTGAAATGAAGATGATATTAATTACCTTTTGTCCCCAAAATCACATTCATCTCCAACATCCTTCTTGATATTTGCCTAAATAACCCTATAAATTAATTGATCATATTACTGAATTTGTGTGTGTTTACTTCTGCACCAAAGGGGAAAAGTGAGAAGGGGAGGATAAAAGGGAGAGATGCTCGTAAAAGGTGCTAGAAGGGTGGCATGGGATGGAGGCCAATAATAGGGTTGATGTAGGTGGGGGTTTCACTAGAGTTTGTCTTGGGGTGGGAAACTGATAGTGACGATAACATGATGCAGGATGGGAGGTGGGGTGTAACACCCCTAAAATTTGAAAACAACAGACAATTTAAACTTTCCAATAATCCCTTAATTACATAACTTGAAACACGAAAATATAAAGTTTCAAGGGAAGAAACACAACAACATGTATCAGAGTTCTAACGGACCTATCTAATCCCACAAACGGGAACAAAGTCTGATGGGTGTTACTACAACCACCAAGTCCGCTATCTTCTCAAAACCAGATGACGTCACTAGATTCATCCTACTGGAACTTCTACCCAGCTTCACTCGCCACTCAGATCCATCCAAGACCTGATATACATGTCGATAAGAAAAAGTGTTAGGCTTAACGCCTAGTGAGTTAAAGCAGTTTAATCATATATAATTAATAAGACATTTTAAAACCAATAATTCACTATAAAAGCATCCATTCTTGAAACATCAAATATAAAAGGTTTCATTTCTATAACACGTCTCTATCCACACCAAATACACCTTTTTAAATAATTAGACACCATTCAATTTATCCCAAAACGCACCCATGAAGTATTTTATCAAAAGCTATTTATATAAATAAATGGTACGTTTCAACACCGAAAGTGTGGGTAAGGGAATACCCGAAAATAACACCTTTCAGTGACGGGGGAGACCCGAATTCCATCGAATGTGGCGGAACACAAAGTTAAGCCACTTATCAACGTTCACGAGATTTACTACGGGTCATGGATTCCCGTATACGGCTCCATTGAGCAACCACCGCAAGATGCCCAAATGACCCTATCTACTCGACCTCTAGATGAGTGTCACCACAAAAGTCACAAGTCCCCGTATTTGGCTGACCATGGGCACCACCACAAGACTTAACTCCGTATACGACTCTACAGAGCACCAACGCAAGCTTACATAACAACATGACTTGGGGACCACTCACTAGACTCAAACATGGACATCAAAAACTCCATGATGAACATAACGACTCATATGCCTATGGATCCATTGCATTATAGTCTAAACATTACATGACTCCAAATGAATGAACTACTGCATTCAAACATGTAATAACCAACATTTGTATAATAGTTACCTTTCCATAAAATGCTCCATTGAGCCATTTAAACCGGACCACGTCCCAAATCTCCTCAGTGTATAATCTAAGTTATAAGGAATCATAAAGCGCTTGGAATTTAAATTAAACCAATATGGCTACATACGCCGATGTATTACTTTTCCAAAATGGACAATTACTTTACTTATAGTTTACCAAAGGCCTAACCCATAAAGTTCACATTTTCCAAGATATATATATATATATATATATATATATATATATATATATAAGGTTAAAGGACGACCATTTCCAATAACTCACACTTTAAAAATCAAATGAGTTTAAAGTTCTAATATCCAAAGCCCGTAAGTTGGGAAATCCCAAAATAAACCATCCCCGAAATACTTATCCATAAGTTTCCGACCCTTGAAATCTTTCCATTAAAAAACCCCTTTTTGTAATCCATTTCGCAATCATTAGGAAACAATGAAATGAGTTACCCAATTTTTCAAACATCAAATAAAACGTTTCAAAGTGGATCAACATCATTTTTGGTGGCCAAACGCCCAATATAGTATTATAAATCATTTGTAACATTTACGTTGTGTTCTCTAATCTGGAGAGAAAAGAAAAGAAAATAAATGGATGGAAAAGAAAGGGAGAGAAAAGAAAGGAAAGAAAAATAAAATTTTCATTTGTGTTCTCGAAATGGAAGGAAAGAAAAGGAAAGAAAATAGTTTTTCATGTTTTTGAACAAGAGAGAAAGTAAATGAAAGATGTCATATTTACAAATATAACCTTATAAGAACATATTCTTTATAATGAAAATTGAGTAGTTTGGTAATTTTATTAATTTCAGTAATTTTTTTAAATGGTTTTAATTTTCTTTCCTTTCCTTTTCTTCCCTTTCCTCCCACATTTGGGAGGAAAGTTATCAATTCTTTCCTTCCGTTTCCTTTCCTTTCTCTCCTAAAAAAGTTTCGAGAACACAAGTTTTTTTTTACTTTCCTCCTTTTTCCCTCCCTTTCCTTTCTTTTCCTTCGTTAAATGAGTTTCGAGAACACAGTGTTAGCAACTCTATATACTCAAGAATACCAAAATTACCAAAATTCATCAAGTATGAAATGAACACATGAATGTATGTTTAAAACCCAAAACATTTATATTTTGACATGTATATAGTTTTGTAAAGCAACTAGACTCACCTTGCTAGATTTAGACTAAATCTAAGTTTTACCCACAAAGCTTGAACCTCTAGAATGAAATCTTGAATCCATCCTCTAGCTCCAAGTTTTCCACATCAAACCTTAGGTACAAATATTCTTAGGTTAAACTAACTCCCAACAAATGGAAAGAAAAGGTAACCATGAAACCCTAATTTCTTAAGTGAAGGAAAATAAGTGGTTACCTCAATTACAACTTGAATATACCAACAATACACTTCTAATCCACTAATGTGACCTCATATCCCAAAGCACTAAAGGAATGGGAAAAAGGGTGTGGTAAAACCCTAAAAACATGAGAATTCTAGAAATGGGGAAGAAGATGAAGAACTCAAAGTGTAGCATCCAAATCTCACCATTGATGAGGTCCAAACATGGAGAAATAAGGGAGATGGATCCTTGGATGAACCTAGATCGACATTAGAGAGGTTTGAGGAGTTGAGAGAGAATTTGGGGTGGAAGGGTGAGAAGTTATGAAGAAAACCTCTCAAAAATTGAACTTAAGAGTCTCCTGGACCCTTCGGGTGCCATTGCCATGAGATAGTGACAATGTCACAATCGTCGGGTTCGTACCGCGACACTCCCCCTCCTAGCGACTATGCCCCACGATAGTGATCATTGTCACAGTCGCAGGCATACTCGCCTGACTTCTACCGAGCCTCCCTCTTCACCCGCGACTATGCCTGGCTTTTGTGTCCTCTGGCACTGTCGTCGGGCACTGTCGCCCGATGCTTTCCCGGACCGAAAACGACCCTTTTCATAACCGAAGGTTCCCGATCCAGTGAACGAATCTCACAAGGCATTAACCCGTACTTATCCACAACTAAGGCTTCCCAAGGGTCACGAAAGCACTTTGTTTAATCTTGGTAAAATTCTGGGTGTTACAATCCTCCCCACCTTGAAAACGGATTCGTCCTCGAACTCTTGACCCGATGACATCTTTTACGACATCTGAGGTTACCAAAAGCCTTCCATACTAAATTTAGACTTCTTAGACAGATGATATCAGACCCTTCCTTAACAATATTTCCCACCAAACAAGCAAACACCGGGTACCACAAGGTACCTTCGTGATCATCAAGACAAGGGTCACGGGGAGGGAACCCATCATCTTCATATGTAACACTCATTTTTTTGCCACAACCTTCTACTCGAATGGTTAAACGAGTAATCTTATCCATCAAGCCTTTGGCTATCCCTTGCTCCTTGGGGTTCATGAAGAGTCGTCGTCCTGCCGACCTCAAAATATTCGCAAACCAATCCATCAGTTTCATCTCCTGGTAGATCCTACTAGGACCTTCCGGTCAAAATACCAAGGTTAAAACAACCCTAAGGATAACTTAACGGCTAGACTCTCTACCGAGGCCCCAACAAAGAGGTATATCTCACTTCTCTAAGATCCTTCTTATCACGATCTCTCATCCCCACTTGACCTCGCTCTAACAAGCTGCAAGAAAGTCTATCCTACGCACATAAAACTTCAATTCCAAACTCAAAGAAAAATTCTTAACACAAGACTTTAATGAGGTCACTAGGGTCTTCCATCCTTTCTTAGAGTTAACAATCCTCTACTTCTTCCCACACTCCTTACGACATTTACACTCTTAGCTCCAAACACTTGCCTAAAAGGTCTCACTCAACAGGGTCTTCCAAAACATCACACAGATCTTCCTCGCATGGTACAACTAACTATCATCACCATATTTCCTACTACCTCCTAGGAAAGTATCACCATTCTCTTAGTGGTCACTTGCAAAAGCCATGGTGTGCTAACCACACCTGACATCATAACCTTTACAATTCTTCCTACAGCTACGGGTGAAACATTTCCTAGGTTCCTCTAAGCATACCCCGATTACTAAAACTTTGATTCACAATTTTTATGTAGAACTCCCAGGTTAAACGAACAACATCGATCGATTATCGAACCTCAGAACCCATCTCTTAAAACCTCGCACTTCCTAATATCAATGCTAGCTCTAGCCACGCGACTTAACTTCCAAAGCTCCTTACCGACCCTTTAGGACTCCTCAGGGCACTGCAATTATTGGTCCCTAGCATCGAGCCTAGAAATTGGCAAACAATACTAGTAGAGACTTTAGTCCAACAACAACACTAACAAATAGAACATAACCAACGGGGATCATACCTGTCGTCATCGACGCGCTACTCGTGCCCTGTCATACTACGCCTACTACCCGACCCATCAGCAGAGTCTGCATGAGGACAGTCCTTCTTCACGTGATCTGGTTCCTTACACACAAAGCAGATTGTGCTCTTGATGTAGCAGTCTCGGTGGGAGTGACCCAACTTTCCACATTTGAGACACGACGAAGGATTAGGATTACACCTACCCGCGTGTTTGACTCCGCATTCCTGGCACTACTTTGACTTCCTACGATGATCAACTTCATTTTCATTACCACGATCAATGTGTCATCGGGGTGGACTCCACCGGTCCTCTCGTTTCGTCTATTCTCTGATCTCTGCATCTTCATCAATATTTCGAGCATAAATATCTTCCATGAATTGTGATTATTCAATTGCCTTTCGGAGGGTGGAGGCTTTAGAACTTCGAACCATCGCCTTAATGTCAGCCGGTAGCCCTTTCAAATAAGCCTTGATTCTATCCTTCTCACTCGGGACGACATGTCCCACTAAGTCCAGCTTCTCCATGAAGAGATTGGAATATTCTCTTACTGACATGTTTCCTTTCTTAAGAGCTCGAAATTCTTCCTCTATCCGGTCGATCGCCCTTTCGTTACAGTATTCATCCATCACTTTCCTTTTGAAAGCCTCCCATGATAGTGATGATATGAAGGCGGTTCCATGAGTAGACTTAGTAACATTCCACCAAGTAAGAGCCCGCACCCTCATCATATGGGAGGCGAATTTCACCTTTTATCCCTACTCGCACTCGTTAACATCAAATGCTTGTTCCATCTCTTGGATCCAATTCATGCACACCACTGGGTTGTCAGTTCCTGAAAACTCTGGCGGCTTGCTGCATAGGAAATTCTTGTATGAGCAGGTCCTTCTACCATGACCCATATTAGAAGCAATGATGTCCTCCATTCGGATTACCTTCCCGGTGTCAACCGTGCCTCTCACATCATGCCCGGAGGCCACTTCTTGCCTCCAGTCGTTGGTATTTATGTCTTCCAATAATTTCATTATTCTTTCTTCTTGTCGCTCCATAGCCAAATTCATCATTTGAACCACGCTAGTCAACAGTCCGGAATGAGGGCTCACTCCTTGGACATTTGGGTCTGTGAGACTTAATCTCACCCCTTGGGCGTGCTCCGGTTTATCATTAGGCAATGACGGTAACGGAGGAGGTAGTACATGGTTGGCTCCCGCGGCTCGACTTGGATCGCCATGCCTATAGTATACCTGTCCTCTTGGGCTCATGCTTCTCTCCGCGCATCCGCCATTCTTGTCTGGCTACACGAAAATGAGGTTTAAAGGTTACACCGACATAAGGTTAATGACGAGGACATACTACTACACACATCAAACATTATAACAATGGTAAAGTTAAGCATGCTTACGTAATATTGTATTCATAATATCATTAGCTAAGTGATATTGTGAATGTAATACACATAAGAATTCTCTTCACCATAGTCACAACTCACGACCCTCAACTAGCACATTTTTGTCGACCGCTACGACACACTCTTACCTAAGAGTCCTATCCATCCTGAACCAATTCATAACTTAAAGTCTCAGCTTAAATCTAGGCATCTAAAACTCATACTTAGTTCACTTAAACTAGAGCTCTGATACCAAATTGTAACACCCCTAAAATTTAAAAACAACAGACAATTTAAAACTTCCAATAATCCCTTAATTACATAACTTGAAACACGAAAATCTAAATTTACAAGGGAAGAGATACAACAACATGTATCATAGTTTTAATGGAACTATCTAATCCCACAAACGGGAACAAAGTCTGACAGGTGTTACTACAACCACCAAGTCCGCTATCTTCTCAAAACCGGATAACGCCACTAGAGTCATCCTACTGGAACTTCTACCCAACTTCACTCGCCACTCAGATCCATCCAAGACCTGATATACATGTCGATAAGAAAAACTGTTAGGCTTAACGCCTAGTGAGTTAAAGCAATTTAATCATATATAAATAATAAGACATTCTAAAGCCAATAATTCACTCTAAAAACATCCATTCTTGAAACATCAGATATAAAAGGTTTCATTTCTATAACACATCTCTACCCACGCCAACTACACCTTTTTAAATAATTAGACACCATTCAATTTCTCCCAAAATGCACCTATAAAGTATTTTATCAAAAACTATTTATATAAATAAATGGTACATTTCAACACCGAAAGTGTGGGTAAGGGAATACCCAAAAATAACACCTTTTGGTGACAGGGGAGACCCAAATTCCATCGAATGCGGCGGAACACAAAATTAATCCACTTATCAACGTTCACGAGATTTACTACGGGTCATGGATCCCCGTATACGACTCCATTGAGCAACCACCGCAATATGCCCAAATGACCCTAGTCTACTCGACCTCTAGATGAGTGTCACCACAAAAGTCACGAGTCCCCGTATCTGGCTCACCATGGGCATCACCGTAAGACTTAGCTCCGTATATGGCTCTGCAGAGCACCACCACAAGCTTACATAACAACATGACTTGGGGACCACTCACTAGACTCAAACATGGACATCAAAAACTCCATGATGAGCATAACGACTCATATGACTATAGATCCATTGCATTACAGTCTAAACATTACATGACTCCAAATGCATGAACTAATGCATTCAAACATGTAATAACCAACATTTGTATAATAGTTATCTTTCCATAAAATGCTCCATTGAGCCATTTAAACCGGACCACGTCCCAAATCTCCTCAGTGTATAATCCAAGTCATAAGGACTCAGAAAGCGCTTGGAATTTAAATTAAGCCAATATGGCTACATACGCCGATGTATTACTTTTCCAAAATGGACAATTACTTTACTTATAGTTTACCAAAGGCCTAACCCATAAAGTTCACATTTTCTAAGATATGTGTGTGTGTATATATATATATATATATATATATATATATAAATATATATATATATATATATATATATATATATATATATAAGGTTAAAGGACGACCGTTTCTAATAACTCACACTTTTAAAATCAAATGAGTTTAAAGTTCTAATATCCAAAGCCCATAAGTTGGGAAATCCCAAAATAAACCATCCCCGAAATACTTATCCATAAGCTTCCCACCTTTGAAATCTTTCCATTAAAAAACCCCCTTTTCGTAATCCATTTCACAATCATTAGGAAACAATGAAATGAGTTACCTAATATTTCAAACATCAAATAAAATGTTTCATAGTGGATCAACAACATTTTTGGTGGCCAAGCGCCCAATATATTATTATAAATTATTTGTAACATTTAGCAACTCTATATACTCAAGAATACCACAATTACCAAAACTCATCAAGTATGAAGTGAACACATGAATGTATGTTTAAAATCCAATACATTTATATTTTGACATGTATAAAGTTTTGTAAAGCAACTAGACTCACCTTGCTAGATTTAGACTAAATCTAAGTTTTACCCACAAAGCTTGAACCTCTAGAATGAGATATTTAATCCCTCCTCTAGCTCCAAGTTTTCCACATCAAACCTTAGGTACAAATTTTCTTAGGTTAAACCAACTCCCAACAAATAGAAAGAAAAGGTAACCATGAGACCCTAATTTCTTAAGTGAAGGAAAAGAAGTGGTTACCTCAATTACAACTTGAATATACCAACAATACACTTCTAGGCCACTAATGTGACCTCAAATCCCAAAGCACTAAAGGAATGGGAAAAAGGGTGTGGTAAAACCCTAAAAACTTGAGAATTCTAGAAATGGGGAAGAAGATGAAGAACTCAAAGTGTAGCATCCAAATCTCACCATTGATGAGGTCCAAACATGGAGAAATAAGGGAGATGGAGCCTTGGATGAACCTAGATCGGCATTGGAGAGGTTTGAGGAGTTGAGAGAGAATTTGGGGTGGAAGGGTGAGAAGTTATGAAGAAAACCTCTAAAAAATCGAACTTAAAAGTCTCCTGGACCCTTCGGGTGGCATTGCCACGCGATAGTGACAATGTCACAATCGTCGGGTTCGTACCGCGACACTCCACTTCCTAGCGACTATGCCCCGTGATAGTGACCATTGTCATAGTCGCGGGCATACTCGCCTGACTTGTACCGAGCCTCCCTCTTCACCCGCGACTATGCCTGGCGTTTGTGCCCTCTGGCACTGTCGCCGGACATTGTCCCCTCATGCTTTCCCGGCCCGAAAACGACCCTTTTCATAACCAAAGGTTCCCGATCCGGTGAACGACTCTCGCAAGGCATTAACCCAGTCCTTATCCACAACTAAGGCTTCCCATGGGTCACGAAAACACTTTGTTTAATCTTGGTAAAATTCCGGGTGTTACATGGGGAAACATTGGTTGTGGGGATATAGATGGAGGTTGGAGATGAAGATGGAGATGCGAGGCCGAGATAGAGATGGTGACCGGTTGAGAGGAAGACGAAGTCACTTTGGTGCAGTTGTGCTCTGGGAAAAAGAAATAGGGGGATGGTGAGGGTGGTGAGGGTCTCTGGCAAAGACCACGATGTTGGAGGCCGGTGGTATAGGTTCTCACGTAGGAGGGGGCATCAGAGGGAGGGTTGAGTTTTTGTCGTGATCCATATGGTTTAGGTAAAAGATGGAATAGATTTATAATAATAAAATAAAGAAATATATATATATATATTTACTTTATAATAAAGACAAAATGGTAAAATAGACTAAAATGCCCCAGAATTTAAGTAGTTGATGAAATCTTTTTTTTAATAGAGAGAGGGACTCAAAGAGTGCGAAAACGCAAACCATGAGTCTCATCCTTGTATCTTTTCGGATTTTGGGACCACTGTAGGTAGAAAGTATAAACCAAATGGACCAAATCCGTAATTTACTCTAAAAAAATTTCTTCACTCAGTGAGAAATTGTTCAAAGTAGCTATTTCTTGCTCCTTTTTTTATTTAATTGACCGAATTACTCAAGATTTCGGCATTTCGCAAGTAGCAATTTTACAACATGTATCAAAATCTACTTTTTATGAATCTTATATTAATAAGATAACAACTTAACAATTTGTTGAAGTGCTACCTGCAACAACGTATCAAATAACACTTTAGCAAATAGTACTTTTGTAACTTTAGCAAGTAGTACTTTTGAAACTTTAACAATTTGTGCCACTTCCATATTAGCATTTCACAAGTTGTTATAGTGGGACTTACAAGATTTTGGCTATATAATTCAATTGAATAGAAAACGACTATAAAGTGATATTTTTTGAGTTTTTTTTTTTGGGGGGGGGAGGGGGGAGGGGGGAATGGCTATTTTGGACATTGTCTTACATATTTAAACATAAAAAATTCAAACTCATGAATTCAAAATTAAATTTTAAAACTTCTAATTTATTTACACACTTATGAAATTTACATTGAATATTACATGAAGGAGAAAATTTAAAATAACCATTAAGAGCATCTCCAACAACTTCTTCAAAATGAGGATTTTTTATTCCAACAGATTTTCTAAAACCTTCTCCAAAATGGAGAAAGTATGAGAGGGATGATGAAAATCTTCAAATTTGGAGATATCTCCAAAAAAAATTACTTATTAGAGAGATAGTTTTTTATTCCTTAGACCAATAAAATTACTTTAAATTAAATATTTATGAGAGAGAAATAATATTTTATAAATTGTATTGAATATTTTAATAATTTAATTAATTGTGTAAAATCCATGAAAATCTGTTGGAGATCAAGATGATTTTTTTGGAGATTTTGACTTTTTTACTTCTCCATTCTGAAGAAGCTGTTGGAGATGCTCTAAGAGTCGTAAGGAAGGATTAACCAGCGTGAACAATATTTACGTTTTGTGGGTTGTAATTACAGTTGGTAAAGTGACAGTGTTGGGTAACATGTTAAAGGGTCGGTTTGACCCATCACATAAATAAACAATATATTAAAATATGATTTATAAAAATTATTAATAACATAATGATCTAATTGTTTTAATAAAACAATTTACAAGGTTTTTGTGTGACTTTTAATAATAACTTTGTTGTTCAATAAAAGACATGAAAAAGCAATTTGGATCACAACAACCGGATGCGTCACCAAAGCATTTTCATGTTAATAAGGTCGACCATTTTATGAATTTTTAAGAGCACCATTCTAACTTTCACATAAATCACATACCTATAGCCCAAAAGTGCATATACAAAACCATTCCAAAATACAACTTGCATGCTTATAGTTGACTTTTAAAAATAGAGTGGTAAAGTGCGATGTACTTTTTTCTGCCAACGATTTCATAGGCGTGAAATTTTTTTCACTTTTTCGATTGTTAGTGTTTTAGTGATTGATTGAAGGCTTTCTTATGAAAACTTAAAAATACTTTTATATATTGGGGGTGCTATTTGCACCAAAAAGTGCAAATAGTTGAAGGCATGGTTTTTCGATCCAATTATTTTTAATGAATGTCATTTCACTTATATATATATATATATATATATATATATATATATATATATATATAAAGTTTATTGACGGAGACCCAAGGCCCCGTGACCCACTTTTGTGGACCCTACATGCCCTACCTCTATAAGCCTGCACCGGAAAAGACATCCTGTCTTCCCCGGGATTCGAACCCTAGTACGAGAACCCCAGATAGAAGTGTTTACGGAAGAGAGGTGGCCACTAGGCCAAAGACATATATATATATATATATATATATATATATATATATATATATATATATATATATATATAGTGTTTGGTTCATTTGAGAAATGGTAAATATATGAGAAATAGAGATGTGATATTAGCCATTCATATGGTCAAGATTGGATTTAATTGGTCAAAAGTTACGGCTTTGAGTGGTGATCAAAAATTACGGCTCTTCCAAAAATATAAGGGTATTTACGTAACTTTGACAAAAACACGCGCGTGTTCATATATATGAATGCATGCGTTCATATATGAATGTTCGTAATTTTAAACAAACACTGACTGCATGCCTTCATATATGAATGCATGTAAAAAAAAAGAGTGACATTCATATATGAACGCCTGTTTTTTGCATGCCTTCATATATGAATGCATGCAAAAAAAAAAGAGTGACATTCATATATGAACGCCTGTTTTTTGCATGCCTTCATATATGAATGCATGCGTTCATATATGAATGTTCATAATTTTTACATAAACACTGACTGCATGCGTTCATATATGAATGCATGCGTTCATATATGAATGCATGCAAAAAAAAGAGTGACATTCATATATGAACGCCTGTTTTTTGCATGCCTTCATATATGAATACGTACAAAAAAAATAGTGACATTCTACTAACATTCATATATGAACGTCTACTAACATTTATATATGAACTTCTGTTTTTTGCATGCATTCATATATGAACACACACGGCTAAAAAAAAGTGATATTCATATCTGAACGTTTGGATAATTTACAAAAATACCCTTCGAATAATAAACAATGTGAGGAACACGGGAGTGGACCATGGGAGCAATTATCCCCTAATTATCGGTCAAAGCCGTCGATCTTGACCGAATTAATGGTTTAAGATCACTTCTCTATTTCTCATATATTTAGTGTTTCTCAAATGAATCTTTCCCTATATATATATATATATATGTGTGTGTGTGTGTGTGTGTGTGTGTGTGTTTTGATTTTATAAATTTATAAAATTTGTAACTTTTGATTTTATTTTATTTTATAAATTTGTAACTTTTGATTTTATTTTATTTTATAAATTTGTAACTTTTGATTTTATTATAACTTTGTAAAATGTATTTTTCTTTTTTTAACAATTACATTTTATTATAACTTTGTAAAATGTATTTTTCTTTTTGTAACAATTACATTTTATTATAACTTTGTAAAATGTAATTTTCTTTCAGGGACCAATTCCGTAACAAACGCCAAACGTTAGGGACCAAATCTGTAAGTTCATTTTATTATGTTTACTGAGGAATTTAACAAGCAATCGAGATATGGTAAGTTCAGTTTACTGAGGAAGATAAAAGAGATAGTCAGTGCATCAAAAACATGGGTTCGTGAACCTGTTGTTAACAAGACTACTCGTGGATGACCCTCGTTAAAGGATAAGCTTTTCAGAAAAACTCATGTTGATCCCTCATTTCCGACTCATGTTGACCCGTCTTTTACAAATGAAAGACCCCTTAAACGTAGTAGTTCGAACGCGTCTAAATTTGTTGACAAGGAAAAAATGAGCTACCAAGAACCAGCGAGACACAGTTCTTTCATGTTCAAAAATTATAATGCACATTCATACATCAATCAATTTCCAGCATTGTTTCACCCTTACATCAAGCAGGTACATGATGTGATGGGTGATGAAAATTGCGGATTCCGAACAATAGTTGTCTCTCTAGGTCTTCATGAAGATGCATAACCCACAATTCGGTATAACTTGATGGAAGAGTTAGATACATACAAGACAAAGTACATCAACGTTTTTGGAGGTGAACATTGGGATATTACTTACAACACTTTAAACTTCTTTCGATCAGATCATGGTGCACCATTTGAACACTGGATGACAATGCCTGAAATAGGTGTCTTGATTGTTTCAAAACATGATGTGATATTAAATGTTATAAGTATGACCGGCAGTGGGACGTACTTGCCGCTTAGGTCCACTCCGCCAGTGTGGTATGAACATGTTATTTTTACAATTGGGTACGTTAATGGTAACCATTATGTGAAATTAGATATGACAGAAGGATACCCGTTTCCGCAAATTGTAGGACATTTTTTCCATTACAGTTATCCGTGTGCTGCTGGATGGGCTACCCCATATTCAGATCGAATAAAGAATTACATGCAACTTTTACGTGTTAATTATACTATGGATAATGTTATTTTAGAATAATCGAATGTAATATAGATTATTTTATGTTCTATTTATATGTTAAATCGCAATATTTATGTTTTATTTTTATAATTATATAATTATAAAAAATTAGTAATATTTATATTTATAAATATTTATTTCTTTTCAAATCAAAACAAAAAGTAAAAAAAAACTTTTAAAATAATATAATACAAATAAATAAAAATATATAATAAAAATAAATAAAATAAAAAAAGAAAAGATAACAAAAAGGCAAAAAAACAAAAAAACAAAAAAAACACAATTATATACCAATCACTTTTAGTACAAATAGCAAATTTTTTGGTATAAATAGTCTCCGCTTATATTGATGTTGGATCTTTGGAAATGGTGTTATTAAATGCATTAAGAACAAATGATTAATTTCCATCTATGGCAACTACATTTTCTAGTTGGAATTGTTCAACTTGTCCACTTGAATTTGAATGTCCCTTTGCATGTAAATGCACCATTTCCCCATTTCCAATATTAAATACATATTTGCACATGTTTGGTTACATAACACATGTGTTTGGATTGTTTATGAAGTCCGGATCAAAAACTAGATCAAAACTAAAGTGTCGTTTACCAAAATGCTTATCGGGTAAGCGTTTACCGGCAAGAACATTACCCTCACTTACCTTATCGTATAACATTCCTGACCATCAAAATTGATTGTTGGTAAGCGTCTTAAACCCGGTAAGTGTTTACCGGGTAAGAGTCATTTTCTATCACTTATCGAGTAAGACTCTAGGTCCTTATTATGACTCTTACCGGGTAAGATTCTAGGTAGTTGCAATGCTCAATAGGTAAGAACCGTAAGATAAGTGATACCGATATGTACTTACCCGGGTAAGTATTTTGTAAACGGCCCCTAAAAGGAAATTAGACCAAAATTAATTTGTTTCATCTACATCGTTTAATTTGTTTCAGTCATATTTTTTGGTTCCTCTTCATACGTCATCAGTTCGAGTTCCTCTAAGGTCATTGGGAATTATCCTGGTTGTTCTCCAGGTCCCATATGATTAATCACGGTGTGTGCAAGCTGACTCGAAAACCTATGGTTACAAAAAAAAAAAAAGACTTGATTCGTCTATCCCATACTTAGAGAAGTGAATTGTCGTCTTCAATTGCAAAATAATTCTACAATTTGGAGAAAGAGTTCGTTGATAAGAATGGACATAGTAGAACTTAATGCGAGAACTCATATATCATCAGAAATTGCAACATGAAACATCATTTATAATCAATTGGCAAAACGACATCATTGTTAACTACCAAATAATAGTCATATATATATATATATATATATATATATATATATATATATATATATATATATATATATAATAAAATAATCATATACCATTAAAGAGAAAATTAACAACAATATCATGTGTACATATATATTGTGGGTTGATGAATTGCTGGTTTTTGATTATTTGTGTGCATTTTATAAATCCATACCTAAAAACACGATCATCGCAAGCTCACGCACAAGTGAAGTCATCGTCCTTTCAAGGCAAGAAAACCATTAAAGGTCTTGAAAACAAAAGCTTCGTTGGTATGTACGACCGACACGACCATCTCGAGGCTAACAATCATGATAGATAGCACCGGAAAACGACGTAAAAACAACAATTATTTGTTTTTTACATTTCATTGTTTAATTTTCCAAAAACATAACAATTGTTATTGTTAAAAACATAGATATAAAGATTATAATGGCATATATGTAAGATTCATTTCATTAACTTCTAAAATATTTACTAGCAGTGTACCCGTGCAATGCATCAGGGTGAACAATTGTAAATGAAAATAAAAAAGTAATGTAATAGCTTATCAGAAAAAAGAAAAAGAAAAAATATATATATGGAGTAAATCATATATTTATAATTTATGTAGCATTAGTAGTGATAAACGCATAATTTGAGTTTTTTCAATCATGAAGGATTAAGAAATTATATTAAAGTAATCGTTAAATGTATATTTGAATTTTAAAAACATGTATTAATCAGCGATATCTAACGAATGATAATATTTTTTCAAAATACTGAAATATAGAATAGATAAAAATAACAAATATAATATTGGATAATATTATTTTATATCTAAACATAAATATAGGTTCATTATTAGTTAGTTTTATAGAATTCAAAAGGCTTTAAAAACTTGTATACATGAACAAAATACATGTACTATCATAATTAAATAAATATGTTAATTTGAGCAAGTAAATAACTTTTCTTCTTTTGGAGAAACTCCAAATGGAAGGGAAAAAACTTGAATATGAAAGGTAGTGAAAAAGTAAAATTTGATTTTTTTCAAATAAGTTATACCTTATGCATACTAAGTTGTGATTAAGAGATTTTTGAAATGTATGCATACAATGGTAGTACCTTATGTTTTATAAGTAGTAATTAAGAGTTTTTTATTCCGTCTTTATAATATAGTATAGATATAGATATAGGTAGTAATTAAGAGTTTTTTATTCCGTCTTTATAATATAGTATAGATATAGATATAGGTAGTAATTAAGAGTTTTTTATTCCGTCTTTATAATATAGTATAGATGTATGCATAAAATGGTAATACCTTATGTTTTATAAGTAGTAATTAAGAGTTTTTTATTTCGTTTTTATAATATAGTATAGATATAAATATATTATTGGTGCTAAATTGAATTTGATCGTCTAAAATCCGTTAGAAGTTTGAACCGATTAATATTATTTACCACAAAAACCGGGAGTGCGGTTACGTATATTTTCTTTTGTGAAATATGATTCAACTGATTTTCAAAAGTAGCATCGCATCTCATTTCATTTTCATTTTCATTTTTTTTTCAATTTTTTTTTTGTACTTTGTTAAATGTTGTCAATTTTTTGAGAACAATAAAATAATCTCTACTATATTATAAAAATTATAATACAATTATTCCGTTTTTTTTACAAACCTTTGAAAGCCAAAATTTTATCCTCTACGTTCCACTTCCTAATTCAATTAAATGTTACGTTTATCATCCTTACAATTAGTTATTTAATTTACTTTATATCACTTGTTTTTTCATTTTATACCCTTACAATATTAACACCAATAATCGTATACGAAAAAAATGCAATAAAAAAAATTTCTTTTACAAATTATACCATTATAATCGTCTCGTCAATACCTTCAAAACAAGCCAAATATTGAATATTTTTTTATTCAACCGTACTATTATATATCATGAATATCTACAAATTAGATTGTTTTATATCATTACACTTTATTTTTTTTCACCTTTAGCAATTAGCATATTAAAAATACGTAAACCAGCTAAAATATCTTTACTATATTATTAAAATTCTAATACGTTTAATTAGTTTTTTTGGAAAGTTTTGAAAGCCAAAATTTTAGCTATACATTTATTCATTCAAAGTTACATTTAGCACCCTTATAATTAGTTATTTAATTTACTATATATCCATTGCTTTTTTCATTTTTCATTTTTCATTTTTCATTTTACACCCTTATCATGTTAACACAAATAATCGTATATGAACAAAAATGCAATGAAAATATATGTTTCATTTTTACAAGTTATATCATTATAATCGTCTCGTCAATACCTTCAAAACGAGCCCACTATTGAATATTTTTTAATTTGACCGTACCATTAAATATCATGAATATCTATGAATAAATTTGTTTCTATCCATTCGCTTTATTTTTTTTCATCTTTAGCATATTAAAAACACATAATCATAGACCAACTAAAATATTTAAAAAATGTGTTTCATATATCGGACAAACAAACTTGTAGACACAAGCAATGCTTCCAAAATTGGTGTAAATAATTACTTAAACATGGTTGTGGTTAATGTACATGTGCTTGATTCAGTGAAATTTTGAACTGAAAATTGTATTCAATGCTACTCATGGTTAAACTGATTTATGATATTCATGTTTGTAGTTGACATCCTCAAGGCCACAACAGTTGACAAACACCCGACAGATATGGAAGGAATGAAAGCCACAATGGAACGATTGCTTGCATTAATAGATGATACCTACAAATATGTTGATGATATTGTGGTGAGACCAATTTCGTACTAATTATATCGTTACAAGTTCTTTACAAATGTCTATTTTTAAACATCCATTTTCAATTATTGTAGGGAGGTCGTGTTGCACCAGATTACAACGTTGGAAGATTTATATCAGAGATCGTGTCCTCCAGTCCAAAGCTATCCCAGTAGGCTTTTCACAAGCTTGTGAATGATATTCTACAGGCAAAGAAACATCTTCTCCACCCCAAAATAGGTTCACCTGATAATATTTCTTTATCTCAGAAAAGTCATTCAAATTGTTTGATATTCCAAAATTTGTCTTCATTCATTGAACATTGTTAGGATCCATGATATTACATGTTTTGCAAACTTGGTTTCTTTAAAGAAACAATTTCTTTACCTCAAAGGGTAGAGGCAAGGTCTGCCTACATCATCCTACCTCCATACCCTGGCTCTGTATGGATGATATGCTAAGCTCATTTTGTATTCTTTCGTTAGTAGTAATTGTTCGAATGAAAAAAAACACTATATGTATGTGGTTTAGCTATTTGGTACCATCATAGGTTGTCACTAGGATTTTTTTATGCTTGGTGAATTTTGTGGTAGTACCGAGATGAAGACTGACAACATGTTTATAAGCCAAATTCAGACAGAGTAACCATAATTGTTGGTTATAATTTTTTTCTAATCTGCAAAGTCAGGATCTGAATGATGCTCCATACTCGACATGGAGAACAAGTCATTTTGTTGATGATATCTAAAGTCATTTAAATTCATCCTATGTTAGGTGGTTGATTTCATATATTGGAAAAGTTTAAGTTATTTAGATTCATATTCTTTGGGTGTAATGACATTTAGTGTTGATGTTGTCTTGTTTCTTATATGAGATAGGACCAATTGTTGTTACTATACTTGTCAAGCATTACAAGGAAAGACAATTGTAACACCCCAAAAATGGGACTAACAAAATTTTCCGGAAAGTAGAAATGTGGTATGCATAAATGCCAAAACACGAGCTCATACGAAAGGAACAACAAGTGCCTGTTAATTACAAGTTTGTAATAAAACACACAATTAGATGACAACTCCCTAATCTAAGTCTCTCTAGACATAAGATTACAAAAAGGTTGTCAACTATGTCCCAAATGATGGTCTTCAATATTGGCATCCCAAAATGCTCCCAAGCTCGCCATTAAAGTCGATTAAGCTTCCTTGGCGCTCGCGCCGCTAGAACCTGAGATACATACCAACAATCAAGTGTTAGACCAAACGGGTCTAGTGAGTTGCATAAAGCATGGCATAATTATATAAAGCATGTTATGAACAATTAAGACACTTCCATCACCAAAGTCCATACGGGGTCGATCATGGGGGATACCCATTACACCAATGAGTTTTACCTCAAGTCAATGTACCTTGATGTTCACTCGCTTGAGCAACATCCCGAAGGCCCGACACACTTGAAGACTACCTCCCAGGCATTACTTCAAATGGCGGAGGTCTAGGCGCATACCATCATAGTGGCACCTAAGACTACATCCTCCTAGCACTTACTCATGGTTCGTTCTATGTAATCACAATGTCCGTCTCTATACACAATTCCATACCCATAAGATACATGTATAAGACTTCAACAATCCCAAGCATAATTTAGGTACCAAACTCTAAATACACAAATACTCCATATTACCCATGGCTCATCAAGACAAATATATAACATGTTCAAATATCATGAATAATAATCTCATCCATGTCCACACCCATCTCCAAGGCTAAGATACCAACAACATCAAAGTAGTAGTTAGGTCAAACTTATCAGGTGATCAGATCTTCTCATAAAAATGGTGTATTAAGTAGGAAAACACATAAATATGTATCTCATTTGAAAATAGTACAAGAAACTCACTATCTAGGGTTTTGTACAAAACCCTAGAAAACTTGGTTTGGATGGTGAGAAGGTGGAGACTTGAATGGGACTTGAATGCTTCTTTTGAGTGATCTTCTAGCTCCTTTAAACACCAATAAATGTCCCCAACTAATCTAGGGTTTCAATAAATGTTTGGTAGGTTTAGAAGTAGAAGAAAATCGCCGGAACTAGTTCCAAGCCGGCCCCAAAACGATTTAAGATGAGAAGTGAAGTCAAAATAGTCAAAGTTGGGTTTTTATATTCTCAGACACCGCCGACGATAGTGCCTGGCGATTGTGCCAATGGCACTATCGCGGGGGCACCATCGCGCCACTCAAACGACTCTCGGTACAACTCAGGCGATAGTGCCTGGCGATTGTGCCAAGGGCACTATCGCGGTGGCACAATCGCGACTACCCCCGACCCTACGGTACAGTTCCCGCGATAGTGACCAGTGACTGTGCCCAGGGCACTGTCGCATGGCACTATCGCGCCACACCCCCTCGACACCAAAAACTTGACTTTTCTAATGTTCAATGAAGTGAAGCTAAATATGCAGATGAACATGCTATTAACAGGTTGATATAACACACATTAAGCACACATAGGGATTCTCAAGTTAACCAAAAAGTCAAGGAACGAGGGGAATACTTACCTTAGATTTTCGGGTGTTACAACAATTCAACTTAGCAGAAAATTTTAAAACTGTTGCCCAGGTCCTGTAACCATCTTGGTTCTTTTCCACCAAACTGTGATTTTCTCAATTGTTGTCGGCAGAGCTGCAAGATTTTGTGGTTTCATTAGGGAATGACCTGTTAGATGGTTCTGGACATGTAATAACCCATATGCAGATTATTTTGTTCTACAACTCATACTCATGTATGCTACTAAATTGAGGTTTAGATTCAACAAGTTATTTACAACTTTATTATTATTTTTTGGAATCTTTCATTTTTTGCCATGAATGTTTACTTCTTGGCAGTTAATATAGTTTGTTGATGAAGATTATCTTAGAAGTGCTTGAAATGTTACATGGTAAAACCGATGGTTGTTTTTTGGTTTAACATGGTGTATGGATGACGATAGATAGAGACCAATTTATAAATTTTCTCCGGGTATTATTTAATGCTTGTTTCAACTTCAAAAATTATCATGAATACATCTAATTGTGTGTGGCAACCTAATAGAAGTGTAAATCTATTATCGTAGTCCTTAATTGGGTGACAAGAATTGATAGAAAATAAAAGGACAAAGGTTATGGTAAATAAAGTTTCTTATGTGTTAATTGATTACCTTACAAATTTGTACTTATATATAAGACAATATTAAAATTCTTTTTTTAAACTTTTAATGTTATACTATTTGAGTTGGAATTATTAGAGAGATATCTCATCAAGATGGAATCAAATGATTTGGGAGTTACAAATCAATTGATTTGAGAGTTACAAATAATTTGATTCCATCTTGATGAGATATCTCTCTAATAGGAATAACTGCACTACACATAATATATACAAGTTAGATGCAAGTGATTGGGAATTCCTATTGCTTGCCATGAATGAAAGAAAGGGAGAAATGGTGGTCGGGTTGGTGAGGATGGCATTAAGGAAGTCAGCTTCACGTCTGCCTCTATCTCTTACAACCTCATCTGCACACTTTAATCCTTCAAAATTTTCTCCATATATATTTTTGGGACACATGGAAACATACACGACTATCTCACCACTTTTTGACTCTTTTACCGACATTTTCCCCTACTAAACTACTAATACTATGCTAAATAGTGGCAGACCCAGGAATACAAATAAGAGGGGAAGATGGACGATTCTTCATGGGTGGTGATTGAATAATAGAAGCAAGAACAAAAACCCGTTATACAAATGTAAAATAGACAATGGCACATGCCAATAGAATATAGATCCATATACACATTAGCAAATGGATTTTTTGTTTTACAGGAAAACAATATTCATTTTCATCAAACAACACGGATTTTTCATTGTTGTTGTAAAATAAAAATTTATATCCATATTTTGTGGTTACATTATTTGTTTATTCCAATAATATTTTTTGTTTTTAAACTGTAATTGCTTGTAAATATTTCAAGTCGAGCCGGAAGGAAATAGAACAAAAATGAAACATGATTACCGTTTTGAATTCTCAGTTTCGCTTTCAATATGTTATGCGCCGCATCGTGCGCGGGTATGTAACTAGTATATATATAGAGAGAAAAAAAGTTTCAATTGCACACTTTATTTTCATTATGAATGTGATGACTGATCTCGACCTTCCATCTCTATTGATCCAACAATGTAACATCCTAAAAATAGGGATAACAAATTTCTGGAAAACGGACAATAGGTATATATATAAATTGGCATAGCAAGAGCCTCCCAAAAATGGGGAAATAAATAAACCTGTTTAATTACAGTTGTAATTTAACGGAAATTGACAACAACCATCTAATCTAATTTCTATAATAGAAAAGAGATTACAAAAAGGGTGTCGCCTATAGAACCAACGGATGTCTTCACAAAAAGTGTGCCCAAATGCACCTTCCCCAAGCTCTCACCAAAGTCCGCTTAAGCCTGCTTAGAAGCGGCGCCACTAGAACTTGAGATACACATCAACACCAAACAAGTGTTAGGCCAAAAGAGCCTAGTGAGTTGAAAAAGTTATAAACATTCATTTAAGATAATTATGCACGTAACAATTAATGGGTAAATTCCATATGTGGAGTCAATGGGAGAGACCCATAGCACCAATCAAGTTCCACCCAAAGAGACGATACATCTTGATGTTAACTACTATGAGCAACATCCAAAAGGCCCGACACATCCGAGGACTACAACCATGGCATTACCACGAATGGCGGAGATCTAGGTGCATACCATCATGGTGGCACCCAAGACTATATCCTCCTAGTGTCTACTGACTTGGTTCGTCCAACAATAATGATAATAGGCCTCAAGGCACGTAGTTCTCAAGAAATGTCCACAATACCAACCATGGGTACAACATTTAGAATGCAAGTCACACACTTCAGATATGGTTCCCATAAACGTCATTCATGAGTTTTCTTCTTTCCCAACATATTCACATGTTCAGTTAAATTTGTAAACAAGTAATAGCCCACCAGTACTTAGACCTTCAATAACCCATTTACTTGAAATTAGGTCAAATCCTTCATATAAAACATTATTTCATATTATTCAATGTAAGGGTGATTACACCATTATGGTGACCAAGGGTCCAAATATCCATATGAAAGAACCCCAAAGTTCCCAAAATCAATCATAGGCGAGTACCACATAGAGAATACGATATAGGTTATACAAAGACAAGTAAACGACAATAAAGAGCATAATATAATGTGTATCTAGTTTTAACAAAGTTTAAGAAACTCACAATCTAGGTTTTTGGTTAAAACATAGAAAATAGAAAACCCCAGATGAAGATGAAATGGAGACTTGAGATTCTTGGTAGGAACTTGCAATAAATGATCTTGGTCAACCCCTCTCAGCTCAATAAATGCCCTAGATTAATAATTAGGTTTGCATTAAAGAGGGGATGGGTTGTTGGGTGGAAAATGTAACACCCTAAACTTAGCGGAAATAAAAATCGGAAATTCAGCAAAAGACTAAGCCTGCGAAATAGATAAAAAACCATTCCAAGATGCAATAACATCCCAAAGGGAGTATAGGGTAGCCATACACATGGTCAATAAAGTAGTATAAGACGACAACCTACTAATCTACAAATGATTAACTAGATTAGGGTCGGGTGTCGCTATCCTCCCAAAATGTGAACTTCAAAAATCACCGTACGATGGTCACTAGATATCCTCAAAAAGACCACTCACGACCCCAAGGTTGTTCCCTCAGTCCCGGCGTGCCCCACTGCTAAGATAACCTGCCAACATGACAACCAAGAGCAAGTGTTAGGCTAAAGCCTAGTGAGAACAAGCCAAATAAAAAGAGAGTACAAAACCCAAATCGATGTCACGCGGTGAGTATCTCCATGAGCTAAGTCAAGGAACCAAATAAACCATTAGTGATTAAACAGGGTACAAAAACACCAAATCACATAACGAGTTCAACCCCTCTAGATCTGTTGCTCAAAAACATCAAGTCACATAACGAGCTCAACCCCTCTAGATCTATTGCTCAAAACATCAAGTCAACCCCTCTGGATCTATTCTTGAGAGTTCCCAAAACAGGGGGAACTCAAGCACATAATGGAATTACACCTTACTGCACCATGAGACGCTGCCCGACCGTATAGGCCCACACCTTACTTATCATGGCAACCCGATGCCTATTCCGTGCTAAAACGTGAACCAAATGCCCAAAACGGGGACATAGGAACACCGTGCCTATGGATCCATTGCACTAAGACTCAAAGCCAAAGCATGTCATTTCATAACAATACTCATATTAAATCAAGTATATAGGCAATTCATATGAACAATGGTTCAATTCAATAATGTAACACCATAGAAATTGCGGAAATAAAATTTTCGAAAAAGAATTCAGCAAAAGACTAACTTGCGGAATAAGGTGTAACAATTACAAAATACATATAAATCCAACGGGGTACAGAGTAGACATAAATGTGGTATATAAATGAAGCATAAAACGACAACCTATTAATCTACAATTATATCTAGATTAGGGACGAGTGTCGCTATACTTCCAAAATAAATCTTCAAAAGAATCTCTCACGACCCCAAGGTCGCTCCCTCAGCCCCGGCGAGCCCCACCGCTAAGATAACCTGCCAACATGACAACCAAGAGCAAGCGTTAGGTTAAAGCCTAGTGAGAACAAGCCAAATAAAAGAGAGTACTAAACCCAAATGGTGTCATGCGGTGAGTATGGCCATGAGCTAAGTCAAGAAATCAAATAAACCATTAGTGATTAAACATGGTATAAGTAATACCCAAAATCACATAACGAGCTCAACCCCTCTAGATCTGTTGCTCAAAACATTCAAGTCAACCCCTCTGGATCTATCCTTGAGAGTTCCCAAAACAGGGGGAACTCAAGTACCAAATGGGATTACACCTTACTGCACCATGAGACACTGCCCGACCGTATAGGCCCACAGCCTACTTATCATGGCAACCCGATGCCTATCCCGTGCTAAAACGTGAACCAAATGCCCAAAACAGGGGACATAGGGACACCGTGCCTATGGATCCATTGCACTAAGACTCAAAGCCAAAGCATGTCATTTCAGAGCATACTCATATTAAATCAGATATTCAGGCAATTCATATGAACAACGGTTCAATTCTATAAATCTTGATTCTTGAAAATATGGGATTCTTAGAAGGTATTTCCCAACGACAATCAGTCACTTTGAAACCAGGTTTTCCACGTTTAAATAATACATTTATCACATAGCATTCGTAATACAGACCGATTTAGCTTAAGGGACTCACCTCAGATGCCTTCCTGCTTAAAGACTGCTTCTTACGATTGCTACCTACGACAACACCGTTAAATCGGTAAGCCCAAAGATATAGACAACACGCTGACTTATAACTCTAGAATACGAACACAACAAACTGCCAAACACAGTTACGGTCGAGTACCAAAACCGGTCGAACTCAGCACCGGTCGAACACAACCCCGGTCGAACAACAACACCGGTCGAACAGGTTCCGGTCAAAGGGCTTTCGGTCGAGGGACCATCCGGTCGAAGGACATCACCGGTCGAACGACCATCCGGTCGAACGACACACCGGTCGAACGACCATCGTCTTGTTTCATCAAGAACAGATCGACAGAACCCAGATCCAAAAATGAAAAATACTCAGATCTCACAATGGAACGGTTTAAAACCTTCACAACGAGATTCTACACGGCTAAAAGCATTCAGATCAAAGCATTAAGCTAGATTCGTACCTTGATTTGGAGAAAAACCCGAACGACCTCCTCCCTGCTTCTTCTCTCTTTCTCTCTGATCTGTTTTGTGATATTTTCAAAATATCTAAAATCTGATTTATATTTATGTTAGTGTATTATTGTATACAAGATTTAATAGGAAAAGTCAAGTCATGTAAAGTCAACAGAGTCAAAGTCTGTATTAGTCTAATATGTGTTTACTTAATATGTAGTTAATCTTGTGAGCTTATATCCTTGGTATAAATAGGGATATGAGTTTAGAATCAATGTAACTAAGGAGATCACATTCATATTAATATACATCAGATTGGAACTCTCTCTCTCTAGAAATAATACTGTCATATCTTAATTGAGATTGCTTGAAGTGTTTGGGATTAACAATATCAATTGGTATCAGAGCAAACCAAACAATTTCAGAAGTGATTGGATTTATCAAACTGATTGATTTTCTGAAATTTTTTTTGTCAAGAACTCGTTTGTGAAAAAGTTACTGTTTGATCCGTTTTTTTCATGTTTTTGTACAATTAAATCAAGAAATTGATTTGATTTTATACGTTTTATCAACTAGATCATATTTCATTCAGATCACAGAGTCAAATTTCGAACTTTAAATCGATCAATTTCATTAAAATGTTGGTTTTTTGAAAACTCGAACTCATGCACTGTTTCTTGATTCAATTTGTTGTATTTTATGTTTTTAATGGAAATCTTGTGAAGGAAAAGTGTTCTAATATGTTTTTCGAGTACACTGATGCATTTTGAGAATCAATTGCAGGTTTTAGAACGATCTGGAGTGATTTCGTGAACTGAAGTGTCGAAACGCGCAAGATCCAGAAAACGCGCAAGTTCTTCGTAGAACGCGCAAGCTTCAAGTTGAAGAACGCGCAAGTTCATCAAGTTGTTAAAACGCGCAAGTCGCTAGAACGCGCAAGTTGAAGATTCGGTCTCAAACGCGCTAGTCAAAGTTAGCGAGTTTCTAAAACGCGCTAGTCGAAGTTAGCGAGTTTCTAAAACGCGCTAGTCGAAGTTAGCGAGTTTCTAAAACGCGCAAGTCAAAGTCAGCGAGTTCCGTACATCTGCGAGTTTGCTTGCGTGTTTGCCTGTGAGTTTGCCTGCGCGTTTGTCTAAAAGTTATCATCTGCGAGTTTGCTTGCGAGTTTGGATAAAAAGCGCAGATAGAGTCAAGCGAGTTTGAGAAACACGCAAGGTGAAGCGTGCGAGTTTGATTGAAACGCGCTAACAATAGTGATCTGCGAGTTTAAAGACTTAGATTTTTTTCTGATTTGTTTGGGAACGATCATTTTTTTTTCAAGCATTTTTTCTAGCGGAACCCCCGTGCTAAGTCTGCGGAGGGGGACATATTCTGATATTGGTCATAATTTTCTGATTTTTGACGATCATTTTTTTAAGCTAACTTTTTCTTTCAAGATGTCAAAGACAGACGAGAGAGGAAATACTGTTTTATCTGCAAGAGATATGGCTGTTTTGTACATGCCAGAAATACCAAAGATGGAAGCTGAATTAGACAAGTTGAAAAATCAGAATTCAAAGCTTCTAAATCAGATTCAGGAGTTCAAATCTAAATTGTCAAATTCTGATAAAACTCCTGATTGTATAAAATGTGCCAATCTTGATAAATCTGATTTTGCAGATATTATGAAGGAAAGAGAGAAAGAGATTAAAGATAAAGATAATCAAATAGAAATGAAAGAGAAAATCATAGGAGTTAAAGAGAAGATTATCATGCAAAAAGAGAGAAAGATAACGAATCTTCAAAGCCAATTGAAGACGACTGAACAGAAGTCATCAGAATCACAAGATGAATCAGTCAAGCTTCAACAGAAGTTTAAGGCTTTTGAAGATCATATATCTGTTCTGGAAAAGAAAAATGCTGAATTGATAAAAAGCATTAAAGAAGATAAAGTCAAAGAGAATCTTCAAAGCCAACTGAAGAAGACTGACCAGAAATCATCTGAGCTGAAAGATGAATCAGTTAAGCTTCAACAAAAGATTAAGGCTTTTGAAGAGAAGATATCTGCTTTGGAAAAGAAGAAT
The DNA here is from genome assembly GCA_023525745.1 of Arctium lappa. NCBI lineage: Eukaryota > Viridiplantae > Streptophyta > Magnoliopsida > Asterales > Asteraceae > Arctium > Arctium lappa. The sequence goes on from CM042047.1 coordinate 164,291,452, forward strand.
GTTGAACTGTCAAAAAGCATCCAAGCAGATAAGGAAAATTCAAATTTGGAAAAATCTTATACTCAAAAGATATCTGAACTTTCCAAGAAAACTTTGCAAGAGAAAAAGGATCTTGAGCTGAGATGCATTAAACTTTCCAAGCAAGTGTCTGATTTTGAAAAGATTCTAATTACTGAAAGAGACACATTTGATAAGGAAAGAAAAGTTCTTGAAGATAAAAACACTGAATTTCTCAAACAGATCTCAGTTTTACAAGACTTATTAGAAAAAGAAAGACAAATTTTTAAAGAAAAGAAAAAGTCTTTTGAATCTGAAAAGAAAAATTCTGAAAAGAGAAATGTTGGGATCTTCAATGAAATTTCTGATAAATCCAAGAACTTACAAAAAGATTTTGAGCAAGAACGTTCATATTTTGAAACTGAAATATCCAAGCTCATGTTCAAAATATCTGTTCTATCATCAGATATTCTAAAAGAACAGCTGGCTAGATCTGATTTGAAAAAGAAGTTTGACACAATTACTTCTGAAAGAAACATTTTAGCTGCAAAGATGAAAGACTTAGAAGCTGCAAACGTCAATTTATCAGAAAAGATTTCAGCTGATGTGATTACTCAATCACCTGTTGATCTCTCATCAGAATCAGTCTGTTCTTTCAAAACAGCTTCAAGTTCAATTCATGACAAAAATGTTTTGAAAAACAAAAGTGTTAAACCAATCATTGTCAAATCAAGTCAGATCAGACCATCAAATCTATTTTATGATAAATCTGTTGATGGATCAGCAAGCTATTATGTAAAATCTCTTGGAAAGTCTTCTCAGAAAAGTCAGATGGTCTGGAGAGTGAAGAGTTCTTCAGATGAAAAGAAAATGAAGGACAAAGCATTCAAATCCACAACAAATGCCAAAAAGAACACTGCGCATAAAGGTAAATCTTTTGGTAATCCTGATATATATTACTCGACTAATCATCTGATCAGGATTGCTCAAAGGAAGATCTGTTGTTCTTACTGTGGAGAGAATGACTTCGTTCAAAGAGAAACTGCTCACAACTGGTACGGTTCTTATAGAATAACTTATCAGAATTATGGTTTTAAAAGATATACATCTAATGAGAAGTGGATTCCTAAATCTAACATACCAGGACCCAAATACCAGTGGGTACCAAAACCTGTTAAATCTGTTTTGCAGGTACCACCGGTCTAGGGGGAGCAGGAACGATGGTTTTTGAACACAACAGTTCAAAACCCGTACTTCAAAGTACAAGTGTTTGACTTCTGATCATGTACAGATCAGGACTAGTACTTCAAAGTACAAAAATTTGACTTCTGAGTAAATCAACTTAGAACTCGGACTTCAATGTCAAAGACAATGGCTTCTAAACACTTCAGTTTAGAACCCGGACTTTAATGTCATTGTGGCTTCTGATCACATGACAGATCAGGACCCGTTCTTTAATGTTTAGACATGGATATTTTGCAAATATCCAAGGGGAGCTTAATAGACTTAAATCATTCTATAATGATTTGAGGGGGAGCTTAAAGGTAAATATTTTCTAATCCTACATCTCTGATTGTTTGAAAGAAGAACAACTTTCAAGCATGAAAAACATTTTTCTTAAATGTTCAAACCACTTCTCTATTCTCAAAAGATTTCATGAATTAAGAAGTGTGATTTTAAATGTTTTTCATTGTTGAACTTTAATGTTTAACTGACCGTGTGTTTCTAAAGATCAATACTTGCGTATTATCTTGTCTATATACTGTAAAGTATTCACACACATAGGTTCAGTACTTCATTTGATTTTGTTATTACCATGTCTCATAACGAACAAATTTTTCGATGGTAATACTCCCGTTTGCTTTCAAATGTTATTTGAGCATCATACATCATTCATCATTTCAAATTTGTGCTTTCATTGCTACATTGTTTATATTTGTTCATATAAACAAATTATCTAATTCTTTGATACCCTAACCATTTCATTTGATCTGATTGATACATTGTCAGATTCTCAAAACAATTCTCTTGATTTCATTTAATTCATTCAATATCTTTGTTTTGAGAAATCTTCAAAGTTCAATTGCTCAAATTTCATTCATATTTTTAAAATGAGCATACATTCTGACACTGTTATCATTTTTGTGCGTATCTGTTCAAGCTAAACTGTTGAACAACCATTCTTTTTAGGACTTACATGGGATTCATGTGTGAGCTTAAACAGAACTTCCATGGATTCACGCAAACCAGTGTTTCCTACCCAGGAAGTTATCCTTGAGTGAATGAGGGGTAAGGGGTAAAAATCAAAGAGTGGGGGAGATAACTCATCCGGTTGAGTTTTTCTCATTGTGTGGAGTGGTAAAATGTAAATGAGAGTTTGGTTAGAAGTGAGCTTTAATGTTAAAAAGAAAGAGGGTGTGAGAACAGAGTTAAAAGAATATCAAAACTCTGCACCAACCACTTTCTGAGTCGGGCAGCCACAAAATCTGATTGGTTCACATTCTTTGGTGACCATCATTGAAACAGGCAGTGAGCCCATGCCAACTCTTGCCAATTACCCCACCAATCACTCGTTTCTTTCTTAACAAAGAAATGTTTCATTTTCTTTGGGGACGCAGCATATATGCTATCTAGTCTTTACTCGGAAGATTTAGATATTGAAAAAGAAGGAAAGTTGCCCCACCTTCGCACCTCTTTCATGCACATTGAGTCCGTGTAATATATGTTGTTGTCTCAACAGTTTACACATTTTGAACCATATGAAACACAATCATTGTGCTAAATTCTTTCATACACAAGCACGAGCACACAGAAAATTTGTTTTTCTGTCAGAACATTCATAGATAAACCTTGTGTTTTTCAATGATTGAATGGAAGTCCTGGGGAGTCATCATCAAACCAGCTCCTTATATTGTACATTCGTTGTACACAGTAACTCCGTGTTACTGACAGGCACTTCTAACTGTTTCATTTGTTGAATCAGGGTTACAACGTTCATTATATCTGGATTTGAAAAGATTCAGGTATATACAGTTCTTGATTCAGTTCAGATCAAAAGAAGGAGAATGTATTTTCAAGGGGGAGAATCAAATATTATGTTGAAATTGAAGATGTTTTGATGATTATGACGCTCACAATCATCAAAAAGGGGGAGAAATATACAGAGATCAATTTCAAAGAATTTCAGAGTTATAAAGTCAAGACTTGTGAAGAATTTTCTGAAAGATCAAATCAGATGAAAAGAAATCATTCTCAAAGATTTCTGAAGACAAGTCCATGTTGAAGATAATTCAAGAAAGTTTGCTTTTCTAGAGAATGATCAGAGATTGCAGAAATGAAGATACAAAGATCAGAGATCCCTCGAAGTTTCAAAGTTTAGAAGAAGTTTAAAGAATTTCAAAGAATTCAGATTTACTTTTGAAGACTTGTTGACTTTTCAAAGATGCAATGTGCAAAAGACTTTTCAAGACTCTTCAACAACTTCAGAAAGAGCTTCAAAGTTCAAGACCGTCAGAGACAAAAGTTGAAGAATCGAGTGCTGAAGACGTATGTCAAATTTTTATTAAATCTTGAATACAAAGGGGGAGATTGTTAGTGTATTATTGTATACAAGATTTAATAGGAAAAGTCAAGTCATGTAAAGTCAACAGAGTCAAAGTCTGTATTAGTCTAATATGTGTTTACTTAATATGTAGTTAATCTTGTGAGCTTATATCCTTGGTATAAATAGGGATATGAGTTTAGAATCAATGTAACTAAGGAGATCGCATTCATATTAATATACATTAGATTGGAACTCTCTCTCTCTAGAAATAATACTGTCATATCTTAATTGAGATTGCTTGAAGTGTTTGGGATTAACAATATCAATTTATATAACCCAAGTTACATTTTACCCCCTTGAACTTTGGGTAACAGTCAACTTTTCACCCAACCCCAAAATAGCGGGTGTTACAATCCTCCCCAATTTGGAGAAGATTTCGTCCTCGAAATCTCGGCTATGGGAAGAGGTGAGGGTACCTCCGCCTCAAGTCCTCTTCCGCTTCCCAAGTCACATTGGCACCTCGATGGTGCTTCCACTGAACCTTGACCATTGTGACTTCCCGGTGACGAAGCTTCTTCGTCTTCCTTTCCAAAATCGCCTCAGGTTCTTCAACGCAACGATTTCCCTCATCCACTCTGATCTCGGAGAGTGGAATAACACTCTCCTCCTTTGCTAGACACTTCCGTAGATATCACACGTGAAACGTGTTATGAATTCCCTTCATCTCCGGAGGAAGTTCCAACTGATCAGCTTGGAGTCCTACCCGCTTAGTCACAGTGAACGGTCCAAGGAAACGGGGGCTCAACTTCCCACGCTTCCCAAATCTAATAATTCCCTTCCAAGGGGACACCTTTAACATAACACGATCTCCCACTTGGAATTCCATTGGCCGTCTTTTCTTATCGACGTAACTTTTCTGTCGATCTTGAGCCGCCTTCAAACGTTCGCGGATGCCCTTGACCTTGTCCGCCGTTTCTTGTACAACTTCTGGTCCGGCAAACTGCTTTTCCCCTGCCTCGAGCCAACATACGGGAGTTCGACACTTGCGACCGTATAACTCTTCAAATGGTGCCATCCCTATACTTGAGTGGTAGCTATTATTGTACGCGAACTCTACCAAAGGCAGGTGCGTATCCCAATTACCCCCAAAGTCGATTACGCACGATCTTAACATATCTTCTAGCGTCTGGATTGTCCTCTCGCTTTGTCCGTCGGTTTGAAGATGGTAGGTCGTGCTCAACTTCATACGTGTACCCAATTCCTTTTGTAAGCCATCCCAAAAATGCGACGTGAACCGACTATCCCGATCAGAGACTATAGATAGCGGCACGCCGTGCCGGGAAATTACTTCATCGATGTACAACTTCGCCAATTTACCCATTGGCAAGGTCTCCCGCATGGCCAAGAAGTGAGCGCTTTTGGTCAAGCGGTCAACTATAACCCAAATGGCGTCGTGACCTTTCAAGGTCTTTGGTAGTTTTGTCACGAAATCCATCGTGATGTGTTCCCATTTCCACTCCGGAATTTCCAAGGATTGCAAACTTCCGTAGGGTCTTTGGTGCTCAGCCTTCACTTGCAAACAAGTCACACACTGTTCCACATAGCGCGCCACATCGAGCTTCATGACTGGCCACCAATAATGCAATTTCAAATCTCTATACATTTTCGTGCTTCCCGGGTGAATGGAGTATTTTGACTTGTGGGCATCTTCGAGAAGAAGTTCTCTATTACCCCCAATCTTAGGCACCCAGACTCGCCCATTGAAAAACTTCACCCCTCGACTATCTTTAGTCAACAAAAGATGTTGTTTCGCCATGACTTCTCCTTTGAGGTTTTCCTCTAGCAAGGCTTCGGCTTGCGATTCCTTGATTCTGTCAATAAGCGTTGAAGTTATTTCAATCTGTGCAAAGGTAGCACGAGAATTTCCCCCGCAGACTTTCCGACTCAAACCGTCGGCCACAACGTTTGCCTTACCCGGATGGTAGAGCAATTCGCAGTCATAATCCTTCAACAACTCCAACCATCTCCGCTGTCTCATGTTCAACTCTTTCTGATCAAAGATATGCTTCAGACTCTTGTGATCAGTATAGAGAGTGCACTTCGTACCGTAGAGGTAGTGCCGCCACAATTTCAGTGCAAACACCACTGCTGCCAATTCCAAGTCATGAGTAGGGTAGTTGACTTCGTGCACTTTAAGTTGCCTTGATGCGTAAGCGATCACCTTCCCTCTTTGCATCAGGACACAACCCCAACCCATCTTCGACGCATCGCTGTACACCACAAAATCTTCCGTCCCGTCTGGTAAGGATAGGATAGGAGCTTCACAAAGCTTCTTCTGTAAGGTGCGGAACGCCTCTTCTTGCCTCTTGGTCCACACAAATTTCACGTTCTTCCGGGTCAAGATCGTCAACGACGAGGCTATCTTCGAGAAATCTTGAATGAATCTCCGGTAGTACCCTGCCAAACCTAGGAAACTTCGGATTTCAGACGGATTCTTGGGAGGTTCCCAATTCGTCATTGCCTCAATCTTTGCAGGATCCACTTTTACTCTTTCCTTTGAAACTATATGCCCCAAAAATTGAACTTCTGGAAGCCAAAAGTCGCACTTTGAAAACTTTGCGTATAGTCTTTCTCGTCTTAACACATCCAAAACTTCACGGAGATGTTGCTCGTGCCCTTATTCATTCTTGGAGTAAACTAGGATGTCATCGATGAACACGATTACCGATTTGTCGAGGAACGGTCGACACACTCGGTTCATCAAGTCCATAAATATCGCCGGTGCGTTGGTTAGGCCGAATGGCATCACCAGAAACTCGTAGTGCCCATAACGAGTTCTAAATGCCGTCTTTGGGATGTCGCTCTTTGCTACCTTCACTTGGTGATATCCCGACCGAAGGTCAATCTTTGAGAAACAACCCGCTCCTTGAAGTTGATCGAACAGGTCGTCGATTCTTGGAAGTGGATACCTGTTCTTCACCGTCACTTTGTTCAGTTCCCTGTAGTCGATACACATTCTCATTGCACCGTCCTTTTTCTTGACAAATAGAACCGGAGCTCCCCACGGTGACGAGCTCGGTCGGATGAAACCTTTCTCGAGAAGGTCTTGAAGTTGAACCACCATCTCTTGCATTTCGGTAGGAGCCAAACGATAAGGAGCTCGAGCAATCGGAGCCGCTCCTGGAATGAGGTCAATACGAAAGTCCACAACACGATCGGGCGGCAACCCAGGCAAGTCTTCCTGGAACACATCGGGAAACTCGCGTACCACCCTAACCTCTTCCAACTTCCGTTGGTCGAGTTTGGTATCGATGGCATAAGCCAAGAAAGATACGCATCCTTTCGCCAAACACTTCCTAGCTTTGATTACTGAAATAATCGCCACATTGCCTTTCCTTCCTTCGCCGTAGATTATAGTCGCTTCTCCGTTTGCCACCGGTAAACGGATCATTTTCTTGGAACATACAATTTCGGCCTGGTTCTTGTAACACCCCGAATTTTCGTTTGGTTTTGCGAGGTTGTTAAAGAAGAAAAGAGGAGAATGCTTCTGTCTACAGGGCGCACGGGTCGTGCACCATCCTTCAGGAAATGCGCACGGGTCGTGCGCATGAAACATTGCGCGAGTCAGAGGAAAACGCACGGGCCGTGCGCCCTTCCCTTTGGAAAACGCACGGGTCGTGCGCTGTGTTGGGTCTCGTGCAAAGCCTTGCTAAATATCTCATTCTTGTTGAGATTTTCAAGAAATCTCAGTTTCTTTCTCTCTCTCTCTCTCCTTTTATCTCTTTTTCCCCTCCGATCTTCAAGGCTCGTTTGGTTGCTAGTTTTCGGTGTTTCTAGCGAGGGGTCGGTGTTTTAAGCTTCACCTCTACGTCGTGGTCATTATTTGGTTTTCCGGGTTTTATTCTGAAAACCTACCGGTGAGTTCCTACTATCATTTTACAAACTTTATACATGTCAAAACTCTTATTTGCGAAATCTAAAGTATTTCTACGGTATGATTTTATGTTCTCTACATTTTGTTGTAAATGAAGTTTTTGGTGATTCTCGGGGTTCCCGGTCAGTTTTGACCAAAATGACGGGTTCCGTCCTATTAAAGTAAAATGATGTTTTACTTGCACATTATGTGATTATGTAAAAAGAATGTTTATGAACTCATTTTAATGATTTTCATTCTTACCAGAAGTTGAACTGGAAGTAGCATTTTGTTTATAAAATGTACTTATTACCATATATGTATTTATGGTTGGTCACATATGTTGTTGTGACGAGTCCTTACCATTACTAGTGGATCCCTAGGTTTTGGAGTAGACTGTTTTGTTGGGATGTTACATTCCCCAAATTTGTAGCTATGGATCACATGTTCCTCGGGGGCAACTTGGTACGGTTATGTGAGGCCGGATACTAGCCATGGTTCATGATGATCCTAGCGAAGGAGTATACCTTGGTTTTGCGCTTGGTGCTTGATCTCACGTTGAAGCACGAACTTTGTGATTCGTATCCGCGGATTCCAATTGGTTTAGCTCGTAACTCGGATTTGTGGTCTACTTTCTGTTACACCACTATCCTTGGTAAAATGGTCCTTTTATCACCGTTTAAGAGTTTTGGACCGAAGAGGGCCGGTTGTGGCGAAATGTTATCTTTACAAATTAAACCTTTATGAAAAGATTTCTTTATGATACTGATGTTTATATCTTTCGAGCTTTATAAATTGTATGTTCTCACCAGGCTTTATTGTCTGACACTTTTTCTCAAATGATGTGTATAACATGTTTCCATTAGCGGTGTGTTAGACCACAGTCTCATTGGATTCAAGATCATCCAAACTGAAGATCGCAATCTGAAGCTAAAGCCGGAACGTCGACTCTCGATATTAAAGTCTATGTCTATTTGTAATAAATGTCAATGTAATTCAATGTAATTGTATTAGTTTACTTAGTTTAAATATCTAGTTTCTAGTATTGTAAAAGCTAAGTTAGTTTCTAGTTTAGTTAGCTATATAATATCTAGATATTGTATATCTAGATATTTAGTTGTTAGTTTTATTGTTTAAATATTACAACTTGCTCTTGCAAGTTGTAGATAGTGTGTTAGACACACTTGGTTAGATTAAGTGTATCTCAATCTCTCAACATCAGATCATAGATCACACACACAAACACACACAAAAAGGTGTATTTGAGAGAAAACATAGAGAACACATCAAAAGCTTAATCGATCAACCTTGTAATCGTTTCTATATTCAATACAGGTTGGTAATCGTTATTGTGTTGTTGTTTCTTAGAACTTGTTAAGTAGTATTGTTGGACCGACAATTGGTATCAGAGCCTGATTAAGATCAAAACAAGTTTTATGAGAAAAACGACTCTGTGTTCTTGAACAAAATTCGATTTTGTGATTTTAAGTGTTTTAGGTGTTAGAATCGATCAGAGTGTGATCGATTTACATGCTAGATCGAGTTGTTGCTATTTAATTTCACTTTAAAGCTTCTATCGAGTTCCAATTTGGTGATTTTAAGTGAAAACAGTCGAAGTGGGTAAGTTACTGTGCCATCGATCTTATTTCGAAAAAGAGTGTTTTAGTGAGATCGAGTGCTTACATTCAGTTCTAGAAGTGATTCTAGACACATTGGTAGTGTTTGGTTGTGCTAATCATTGCAGGAACAAGGATTTAGACGAATTTTGCAAGTTCAGGACGAACACCCGCATTCCAGAGGTTGAATAACCCGCATTTCTCAACTTTGCGGGTCCAACTACAATCGCATAAGTCTTTTGTGTGTGTCTCAAGTGACCCGCATACCTCAAGTGTGCGTTCCTCACTAGACCCGCATTCCTTACTTTGCGGTTCCCACTTGACCCGCATTCCTCAAAACTCGGGTCCTCAAGCACCCGCATTCCTCAAAACTCGGGTCCTCAAGCACCCGCATTCCTCAAACTCGGGTCCCAAAGCACCCGCATTCCTCAACTTCTCGGTTCAAATCTCAGACCCGCATACCTCAGACCCGTGCTAAGTCTGCGAAGGGGGACAAATATTCTTGTGTGATCAAATTTTGCCTAAGTTAACGATCATATCTGTCAAGTTTTTCTCTTATATTCAATACAGGATGACATCCAGAGAAGCCCTTGCAATAGGAACTGACACCAAGCCACCAGTTCTCTTTAAAGGAGAATACGAACAGTGGAAGGATAGGTTTCTAAACTTCATTGATAGACACGAGCTGGGTGATTATATCAGAACATCTATTGAAGAAGGGATTATGACACCACCAATGACGACTCGTGTAATTGATAACGTACCTACTCAGGTTGAACTGAAGTATCATGAGCTACAAGATGATAACCTCAGAAGAGCCAAAGGCGACAAATTATCAAATTCATACATCTTACAGGGGATCCCAAATGAAATATACGTCAAGATTGACAGTTACAAGGCTTCAGGTAAAGAAATGTGGGATCAGCTCGAGAAAATGATGCTAGGTTCAAAAATTGGAAATCAGCTGAAGATCTCCAACTGCCTAAATAACTATGAAGAATTTAGAGGCAGGGTGGGAGAAACCTTAGAAGAAACCTATGACAGGTTTGTGACATTGCTGAATGAACTTAGCAAGAACAAAGTTCACAAATCTCAAAATGAGCTGAATATCAAATTCCTTAGTATTCTTCAACCTGAATGGAAAAGATTTGCTCGTCAGATGAAGCAAATTAAAGACTTGAATGAGATTCCACTTCACGAGGTGTATGAAACCCTCCGTCAGAATGAAGAAGAGGTGGATGAAATTCTGGATGAGAAGAGACAGAGAGGAAAGGTAGTTGAAGACACAGTCGCCCTTGTAGTCAGAAAGAAGAAGAGCAAGGCGACTGTATATGAATCAGATGAAGAAAATGAAGGTTGTGCAAACTCAGAATCAGATGAAAATGATCAGCTGAAGCAAGAAATGATGATGCTGACTAGTGCCTTTCAGAAAAGGTTCTACACAAAGCCAACATCAAATAATCAGAGATATTCATCTGGTCCGAACAACTACATTCATAAAGAAAGGATTGAAGGTAGCAGATACGAAGGGAAGAGATTTGATGGGAGAAGATCAGAGGAGAGGAAACTAGAAGAGAGAAGGTTTCAGTCGGAAGGAAAGAGGATAGAGGAGAGGAGACCGGAAGAAAGGAAATTCAAAGCTGAAGGATCAAGTCAGCCAGAACCGCCTACATGCTATAACTGTGGTAAACCAGATCACTATGCCAAAGACTGCCGCAGATCTAAAGTCAGAAATTCAGACTATTACAAGAACAAGATGCTTCTTACAAAACAACAAGAGGCAGGCAAGGCACTGATGGCTGAGGACGAATACTGGCTCGATCACTCAGATGATGAAGAAGAAGATGATGAAGATAGAGAAGAAGCTGTCAACATGTGCTTGATGGGCAAGATCGAATCAGATGCTGAAGCTGATTCCGACAATGAAGAAGAGGAGGTATGTAATCTTTCTGATTTAGAATTCATGAATAAAATGCATGCCATGAGTATGAAACAAAGAGAGTTAGAATCTAATCCTAAACAAGATAATGGTGTCATGACAGACAAAAACCAGTTGATACAGAAACTTAACAATGAAATTGCTGAGAAGAAAGTATTAATTGAGGTTTTACATAAAGAAAATGACACCAATGCTAAGGAAAAGACAATAATTCTAAAAGAGAATTCTGATCTTAAATCTCAACTGCTAAAAGGTGCAATAGATATTTTTGAGCTTAAAAAGTTGCATGCTTCTTGTACAAAAGAGAACTTTTCTTTGTTAGGAAAACTAAAAAGTTTGGAAGAGAAGTTGTATAAAATGGGTCAAACTGAACAGACTATTTTTCTGAACAAACCCAAAGAGGAAACAGAGAGATGGGGAATCGGTTATAAGAATCCTCACTGTCTAGAAAAGGGGATGTCTGAAGTTCCTGGACTTTATGATCATCTAAATATGCAATTAGCCCGCCGACTCCCCGCGTTTAAAACCTTTTGGACTAAACTGTCAAAAGAGGATGAAGCCAATGAAACGGAAAAACGGATGAAATCAGCTAAAGTTCATCTTCCATTTTATTATGCGAAGTTGAATAATAGTTATGATGAAAACCCAATATATAAAAAGAAGGAACCAATTTCAAGTGTTTTCTTTCCAAGTTATTCTGTAAAGGAAATGGAGGCGAAACCTATCAAAGGTAAATTATATGTCCCTCCTCTCGTTTTAGAACGTAAAATTTCTGAACTCGAGACTTCCTTATCAGATGAAAGACTTATGATAAATATTGAGCAAAGCATTTTTACAACCGTGTTTTCAAATTTTGTTCTTTCAAAAGCTTCAAACTCTAATGATTTGTCTGGTTCATCAAATAAAAGTCTTGATTTTTTGAACTTTGACGGTAGTTCAGATGATGGTTCCAATCTCTTTGACTTTAATACACAACTTCCCAACCATTCATCTTTTGTGAAGAAAACTTTAAGAAAAACCAGTAAGCCTGTGAACAGTGCAAAATCAACAAAAGCTTTCGTTGATAAATCAGTCTCTGTGAACGCTAAGAGTGCTAAAGGTAAGAAAACATCTCAGCATTCACAGAAACCAACCACTACTGGTAATTCTAAGAAGAAGCATTCAGTTGTTGCTCAAAGGTCTAACTCACCAGTTTTACATGTTTCAGATATGAGCAAGTCAAGACCTGAAGCTCATTCTCAATGGCAACCAAAACGGAAGCTTGACAAGGCCGTTTTATCGTCTAGTAGTGTTAATTGTAATAAGACTTCGCTTACTAAAGATGTTGTGATTGCTGAAATTGCTGTTTTGAATCCAAAACTTGTTGTTTCTCGTAAACAATATACAATGAAGAAATTATTTCAGTTATCTTTATCTGCTGGAAAGTCCTCTATCTATAATAAACATGTTTCTTTTACTTGTCAAGATTCTGAAGATTGGTTTGGAAATTACCATGTGCATTCATCTCATACCAACTCTCATGCTTTTCAAAAGAACAAAGGATCCAATTTGAAATGGATACCAAAATCTTGTGCTAACACAGGAGGACCCAAATTCCAGTGGGTACCTAAGGCTAAATCTGTGTTGCAGGCACACAATGATTAAAGAGAAAGCGACTTCTGATTATGTACAGATCAGGACTCGTTCTTCAAAGTCAAAAAAGGCTCTTGAATAATACAGTTCAAGACCCGAACATCAATGTCAAAATGGCTTCTAGGTACATCAGCTTAGAACCCGTACTTCAACGAAGTAATGACTTCTAAACACAACAGTTTAGGACTCGCACTTCAAAGATCAAAAGACCTTAGTCCGTGCTGAATAAGAGATTGTACTCCGATGCTCGAATGAGGAAATCAACCTTCAAGGGGGAGTACATATTTGTCTGAAATTTTATGCATATCTTTTACAACTGATAATGTTTCAAATGCATAATTTCAGGGGGAGTATAAAAAGGTGATGACTTCTGATTACTTCTGATCAGAACTCGTACTTTAAAAGTTTTACTGCTTTTTGTCTTTTCAATATAAGTGAATAATTATTACTTTGACTTGACATTAGACTTTTGCAGAATTTTTGAGAGAAGCTTACAAGTTCATATTTCTATGACTTAAAGCTTAGCTTCATGAGATGAAAGATCACTCGTTAAGGTATAATTCTATATCTTCATCTCATATATGGTTGAAAGAAGGACAACTTTCAATCATCGAAAACATTGTTTTTAATGTTCAAACCACTTCCCGATTTTTCATCACATTTTATATTTTGGGAGTGTATTTTAAATGTTTTCATGATCTAAATTGTGCTTTAACTGAAATAGTTAAACCAATCTGAGCATCACGTGCATCTAGGAAAACAAGAATCATTGTCCTAGGAATTAACACAACTTTTATGGAATCACCTTAACCAATGATTTCTACCCAAGAAGTTAATCCTTAGTGTTTGAGTGTGCAAGCGAAAAGAAATGAGTGTGATTAGAGAAAGCAAAAAGTTTAAAAGAAAGAGCGTGTGAGAACAGAGTTAAAAGAATATCACAACTCTGCACCAACTTTTTCTGAGCCGGGTAGCCACCATTCTAGTGATTCACAATTCTTTGGTGATCATTATTGAAACAGGCAACTAACCCATGCCAACTCTTGATCAAACCTCACCATCTACTCATTTTCTTCTCAACAAGAAAGTGTTTCACATTTTCAAAGGGGATGCAACACATTTGCTATCTGATTTTCATTTGGAAAATCTAGATATTGAAAAGAAGGAAGTCTGCCCTACCTTCGCACTTCAATCATGCACATTGAGTCTGTGTTTAACTTACTGTTGTCTCAGTGGTTTACACATCATCAGTGCTTAATTCTTTCAAACACAAGCACGAACACACAAGGAATTAGTTTCTTTGTCATAACGTTTATAGAAATTACCTTTGTGGTGTTTCGATGATTAAATGGAAGCCCTGGGGGAGTCAACATCAAACAGCTCCTTTCCAAAGTGTATTTGTTACACACAGTGACTTAGTGTTACTGACAGGCATTCTAACTGATTCATTAGTTGATTCAGGTGTTACACATCTAATTTGTCTGGATTTGCAAAGATCTGGATGAATCTCTTATGAATTGACGAATCAGGGGCTCTAACCGTCAGATTGACATTTCTTACCACAAATTTTGATGAAGTCGTTGCACTTAACATCAAAAAGGGGGAGAATGACTACAGATAAAATGGCAAATATCACATGTTTCAAGAATCACATCTACTCTTCAAAAGGGGAGATTATTAGATTGAAGACATGCTGATTTCAGAGCTAGAGAAAAGAGATTGCATCTTCTGAGCTGAACAAGAAGACTGAATTGGATAAATCTTTTTATTATATGATCTTGATCCAAAGGGGGAGATTGTTAGACCACAGTCTCATTGGATTCAAGATCATCCAAACTGAAGATCGCAATCTGAAGCTAAAGCCGGAACGTCGACTCTCGATATTAAAGTCTATGTCTATTTGTAATAAATGTCAATGTAATTCAATGTAATTGTATTAGTTTACTTAGTTTAAATATCTAGTTTCTAGTATTGTAAAAGCTAAGTTAGTTTCTAGTTTAGTTAGCTATATAATATCTAGATATTGTATATCTAGATATTTAGTTGTTAGTTTTATTGTTTAAATATTACAACTTGCTCTTGCAAGTTGTAGATAGTGTGTTAGACGCACTTGGTTAGATTAAGTGTATCTCAATCTCTCAACATCAGATCATAGATCACACACACAAACACACACAAAAAGGTGTATTTGAGAGAAAACATAGAGAACACATCAAAAGCTTAATCGATCAACCTTGTAATCGTTTCTATATTCAATACAGGTTGGTAATCGTTATTGTGTTGTTGTTTCTTAGAACTTGTTAAGTAGTATTGTTGGACCGACACGGTGGGTGCCGGGGTTTTTGGAGAGACGAGTTTTGAGTCTCGAGGTTTTTGGAGATATTTTAGTATTGGTGCTGGGCATTGTTAAGTCCCATTCTTTTGATGAAATCCTTGTATAGAATTGTATAGTCTTAAGGACTGATCCCATTTATGGGAAGTTAATGGATTTATCTTTGTCATTTGTCAGGTTTTAAAT
Organism: Arctium lappa; assembly: GCA_023525745.1. Lineage (NCBI taxonomy): Eukaryota > Viridiplantae > Streptophyta > Magnoliopsida > Asterales > Asteraceae > Arctium > Arctium lappa. The sequence goes on from CM042047.1 coordinate 164,306,608, forward strand.
GTTTTATTTTACTCTGAATTTTGGGATGTTACAGTTCTTAGATAACCAGTCCATACCCACCACCACGTCGAAACCGCCAATTTGCATAGGTAACAAGTTAATGGGAAATTTCTTCCCCTTAAGCTCTAAGATGCAATCCTTAAGGATATTATGAATTAGAACTTGACCTCCATTTGCTATTTCTACCACAACAACAATCTCTAGCATACTCTTAGACATAGCAAGCCTTTGACAGAACAAATCAGATATGAACGAGTAGCTAGCACCAGAATCAAATAACACACGCGTAGGTACGAAATTTAGAAGAAACGTACCCGACACCACATCGGTCGATGCTTTAGCTTCCTCTGACGACATCTGGAAAGCCCTTTCGGTTGACCGCGGAGGTTCCATCTTCTTCCCACCTAAACCCCCGGTCTTGAGTTTCGGGCACTCCGCCCTGACGTGCCCCGGTTCCTTACACTCAAAACATAATTGCCCCTTTTGAGGGCAATCTCGGAACGTGTGACCCGTCTTCCCGCATTTGTAGCACGTCCCGGGAACAAAGTTGCAAGGGCCGAAATGCTTGCTTCGGCACTTGGAACACCACTTGGCATCGCGCCTAGGATCGGCTCCTCGCTGAGCGTTGCTGTTGGTATAAAAGGGTTTCTTTGAGGGCATTAAGCTTCCCTCCTACTTCCTCTTCTCGACTTGGCGACCACTCTGATCCCTGCCGAGACTGTAAGCATCCTCCATGAGTTGAGCTTCTTCCATTGCCTCCCGAAGGGTGGAGGTCTTTGTCACACGAACCATCGACATCATGTCCGATGAAAGACCCTTGATGTAAGCCTTGATCTTATCTTTCTCTGTCGGGACCAGACGTCCCACAAAACCCAGCTTGTCCATGAAGAGACGGTTGTACTCCCTCATAGACATACCTCCCTTCTTTAAGTTCTGGAATTCATCCTTGATTCGGTCCAACGACCTCTCGTTACAGTACTCCTCTAGAAGTTTTTCCTTGAAGGTAGACCAAGACAATTGGTCCAGAACAGTCGGCTCCAGCGAAACGGAGTACACATCCCACCAAGTGAGAGCTATTCCCCGCAACATTCGGGAACCAAATATCACCCTCTGTTCCTCCCCACATTCGCTTGAGCGAAAAGCTTGCTCCATTTGTCTAACCCAGACCATACAATCTAGCGGATTGTCTGAGCCTTTAAATTATGGGGGTCGGCAACCCAGAAAAGCCTTGAACGTGCAAGTCCGCGTCGTTCGACTGACGCCCAGGGTTGCAGTTACCACAGGGGAAAATACAGGTCCGATACCCCCGGATCCCGCAACAATCACATTCTCGCCAACCGTTTCGGGCCTACGGTTGTTAGTGTCTCGGTCCTCGAGGAGTTTCAAGAACACTTCCTGTTGTTGCGCCATGGCCCTATTCATGGCCAACATCATACGATCCATCATTCTCGTCTCGGTCGTCACTTCTTCGATAATAGGCTCATCAGCCTCTAAATTTCGTCGAGGAATATGCTCGGGTCCTCCACCCAGCACATTACTCACACGCACTGTTTCCCCCACTACGGTCGCCAGCGGATGGTCGGCCGTATGTATGTCGGCCTCTTAGCCTTCCGGACGATTCTTGGTATTAACCATGGTTCTGCTGAACGCAAATATGCAAAAGAACAGGATAAGGATTACGAAAAACACAGAGAACGTACTACTACACTTATCAATCATTATAACAACAGTAATTTAAGTATGCTCACGTAAGACATTTTCATAATAACGTTAGCTAAGTGAAATTATGAACGTATAATACGCAAGAGTGCTTATCACCATCGTTACAACTTTCAACTTGTGCAAGTTTCCGTTGACCCTAAGACCATCCTATCTTATAAGATCTACCCCATCTCACGAGTCGTAACTTAATAGTCTCAGCTTAAGTCTAGGCATCTTACAGTCATACCTAGTTCACTTAAACCAAGGCTCTGATACCAACTTGTAACACCCTAGAAATTGCGGAAATAAAATTTTCGAAAAAGAATTCAGCAAAAGACTAACTTGCGGAATAAGGTGTAACAATTACAAAATACATATAAATCCAACGGGGTACAGAGTAGACATAAATGTGGTATATATATGAAGCATAAAACGACAACCTATTAATCTACAATTATATCTAGATTAGGGACGAGTGTCGCTATACTTCCAAAATAAATCTTCAAAAGAATCTCTCACGACCCCAAGGTCGCTCCCTCAGCCCCGACGAGCCCCACCGCTAAGATAACCTGCCAACATGACAACCAAGAGCAAGCGTTAGGTTAAAGCCTAGTGAGAACAAGCCAAATAAAAGAGAGTACTAAACCCAAATGGTGTCATGCGGTGAGTATGGCCATGAGCTAAGTCAAGAAATCAAATAAACCATTAGTGATTAAACATGGTATAAGTAATACCCAAAATCACATAACGAGCTCAACCCCTCTAGATCTGTTGCTCAAAACATTCAAGTCAACCCCTCTGGATCTATCCTTGAGAGTTCCCAAAACAGGGGGAACTCAAGTACCAAATGGGATTACACCTTACTGCACCATGAGACACTGCCCGACCGTATAGGCCCACAACCTACTTATCATGGCAACCCGATGCCTATCCCGTGCTAAAACGTGAACCAAATGCCCAAAACAGGGGACATAGGGACACCGTGCCTATGGATCCATTGCACTAAGACTCAAAGCCAAAGCATGTCATTTCAGAGCATACTCATATTAAATCAGATATTCAGGCAATTCATATGAACAACGGTTCAATTCTATAAATCTTGATTCTTGAAAATATGGGATTCTTAGAAGGTATTTCCCAACGACAATCAGTCACTTTGAAACCAGGTTTTCCACGTTTAAATAATACATTTATCACATAGCATTCGTAATACAGACCGATTTAGCTAAAGGGACTCACCTCAGATGCCTTCCTGCTTAAAGACTGCTTCTTACGATTGCTACCTACGACAACACCGTTAAATCGGTAAGCCCAAAGATATAGACAACACGCTGACTTATAACTCTAGAATACGAACACAACAAACTGCCAAACACAGTTACGGTCGAGTACCAAAACCGGTCGAACTCAGCACCGGTCGAACACAACCCCGGTCGAACAACAACACCGGTCGAAAACTTTTATCAAAAACTTTTTCACTGTAATAATAAAAAGTTATGAAAGACACCGTAGCTTTTGGTTTTCTCTCCAAAACCAAAAGCTACCTTCTCTAGATCTCCAGGCACAAAACCATCAACCTCCAACCATTTCTCACTCTATCTCTTCTAGTAAAACATGTAATAGGATTGAAAAATAAAGAAAAAATACATATTTTTCGAACAATAAAATATGTAATAATTTTGTAAAGAGACAAATAGAACCTATTTTGCCACACATGTTCTTTTGGAGCGTTAATTCCTTACGAAAAGTTGAATAGAAAAAAAAAATTGAACAGCAACAACCAAACCATTATAACCACAAGGGTTGTGGTGTGGTGGTAAAGGCTTGGGGAGTTCATAGCGCTCAACCCGGGTTCGAGCCCCACTAGCAGCACTTGTGGCCACTGAGGATAAACTCAGGGCTGCACGCTTTAGCAGCTGGGTCAAAGGCCCTAATTGCCAGGGATTAGTCTGGGTCATAGGCCCAGGATACCCTTTCAAAAAAAAAACAACCAAACCATTATATAACCACCAAAATATACAGAGCATCCAAAACAATAATAAGACACCTAAAAGAAAATAATGCATGCGTATTATGGTAATATGAAACAACTAAAAGAAAGATTTAATCTTCTATACAAATTTAACCGTTAGACATTAGATTTTGCCCATAAAAAGTTTAACTTCAACCTCAAATTTAAACCCGCTCTCTAAGTTCTTATCTATACGTTTGTTTCTTGTGTTCGACAGACAGAAAAATCAAATCAAGATTTATGTTAAGTTAATCGTGTGATTCAACCGAATATGATACTTATTCGGTTAATTGAACCGTTTAACACGAAAATTAAATAACTTGAAGCCAATTTGGTTCTAGTTAGTTATTTAATTTTGGAATTTTTCAATATCCTAAATATGACCCCTAGTCACCTAAGATTCTGTTTCCCCCACTGAATATAGATAGAAGGCCGAAATTAGTTCCCACGTTCACAATGAAAGTGGACTTTGCAATTGAATTTCGTTATATATATATATAGGGGCAGGTTCAAACGAGAAGATAGTCAATTTGCGAGAAGGCGAGAAGAAATATGAGCCACATAATTTATTAATTAAAAAATAACATAAATAAGTTTTTAAAAAAATTAGGATAATTACAATTTGAATTGGATAAATCCTTAAAAATCTCATAATATCTTTTAAATTTATTTATTTTTTAATTTTAATAAATTCATAATTTTTTTTATCAAATTTATATTATTACTTTCTAGATAAAATCATAATTTTCATCAAATATCACATGTGATATCCATAACTAATTCATTATTTATTTCACCATTTTTTTCTCTATTTCTCAGATTTACGTTTTGAAACACATGTGATTAACTTCGTTTAACATGTGATATATTATTATTATCACATATGATCCCACCAGGTGAATTTTTGTAAATATCACGTATGATAATATATGGTTGAATATAAATGACGCATAATCACATGTGATAATATTTACATCACAAAAAGATATATAAATATACATAATCACATATGATTAACTAAAATATATACAATTATCACATGTGATAATATTTACGTCCCAAAAAGATCTATAAATAAAAGTATACATAATCACATATGATTAACTAAAATATATACAATTATCACATGTGATAATATGATATGTGATATGCATAAATATTCATATAATGATATCACATGTGATATTTGGTTAAAATTGTGAATTTTTTTTAATTAAAAGTATATTTAGAAAAAAAATTAATAAAAAATTTAATAAATAATTGAAATTAAAAAATAAATAAATCTAAAAGATATAATGAGAGTTTTAAGGATTTATTCAATTTAAAATGATAATTATTCTAATTTCTAAAACTATTTTTTATTTATGGTTTTTTTAATTAATAAATTATGTGACTCACATTCCTTCTCGCCTTCTCGCAAATTAGTTTGCTTCTCGCATGATCATCCCTCTCTCTCTCTATATATATATATAGAGAGAGAGAGAGAGAGGCGTAATCAAAAGAGAACTGACTATTTTGTGGTAACCGTGAGATCCAACCATAACCAATCATTTTAGATAATTAATGTTGTTTACTAAAATAAAATAAAGGGTAAATTGGTAATTTACATTTTTTGATAACTAATTCTTAAAACCCTAATTCTTCCAGCCGCACAACACTTAACATTGAAGAGGAAGGCCACAAAATTCTCTCAAACCTCCCATGGCGTCCCGTTGACAAGGAAAAGTCCAACGAAGAAGATGGTGGTCGCCTGCCGCGTCGACGTCCATGGCCGCAAAAGGTTTATTTTACTCTTTTTTCCAGCGATTTGGTGGCTTCCATGGCCGTCGATTTGGTCCATCTTCTCCCGCGATTTGGTGGCTTCCATCTTCTCCGACGATTTGGTGGTTTCCATCTTCTCCAAGGATTTGGTCCTTGCCGGCGAGATGAAGATAGATGGTATATTCAGCGATACCCATGAGAGGTTATGATTTGAACATCTCTCGTATCCATCTCTCGGTGGTATCATAGGTTGTATCACGGTGGTGTCATATGTTGTATCACGGTGATATCACATTATCACGGGGTGGTATCACGGTACAGTTGGTATCACGGTGATATCACATTATCACGGGGTGGTATCACGGTACAGTTGGTATCACAATGATATCACAGTTTAAATGACAATGGTATCACAGTTTGTATTGCACTGGTATCACATTGGGTATCACAAAGTTGTATCATATTATGTATTACAATATCACAATGGTTATTGCATTTATTTTGGGTATCACAGTGGGTATCACAGTCGTCGGAATAAGGTTAATCGGAGGCCGGAGAAAGGAAGTCGTAGAGAGGAGAGAATTTTTTTTAAAAATACCTAAAACGCCCTTTCATTAAATATTTAAATAAAATTACCAAATTTATATATTTCCTAAATTATTATTTGATTTGTGGTTGAGATTGGATCTCACGGTTACCACAAAAAAAAAACCAGTTCTCCCATGAAGGGCCCCCTATATATATATATATATATAGGGTGTGTTTCATTTGAAAACCAAACAATTCGTGTAAAGTTTGCAAAACAATTTTAGTTGTTCATCAAATTTAATAAATATGTGATTTCCTAATCTAAAGTCATGATTATAATAAATAAACCTTATAATTCCATATATATCACAATCATTATTAGTTAATCATAATAATTATCCATAAATATATATATTGTTTCCTAAAATAGTGGTTTATAAAGTATTTGTTTTCACATGTTTTAAATTAAAAAGACAGTGTGAAAAAACTAACATAAAAATATAAAGTATCTCTCTAATAATAATAAACGAGGTGGGATTAATGCCCGCACGTTGCTGCGGATGGAAAGAAATATTAAGACCATAAATTTAAGCATCACCAATTATGAGAACAAAACATTTTGTGTCTGTTAGCAGCATGACTATAATTTACAAAATGCCCTATGAGGATGATGTGTGTGTATGATAAGAAGCGAAAATAAATTGGCAAATGGTACATTACATCATTAAACTTAAAAAAAGTTACATTGTTATTAAACCTAAATTAAATTATAATAAAAATATGAATTAAACAAATTTTACATCATTATTAAACATAAAATAAATTATGATAAATTACTTTATTAATAAATAAAAAATTGGTGCGTTAATCACCTACAACTATGTGCTTGGATTGATGGGGAAGGCGGAAGGTTTTGGGTTGGAGAAGACACAGTCATTGAGATGCGATGCATGTTAAGGGATATGATCTTTATTTTATGCTTATATAATAAAAATAATTTTTATAATATAACTTTTATTTATTTAAATTAGAAAATGAAAAAGTTATAAATGATCGAAATGTCATTTACTTAACGGTCAGGAGCTAACAACTTTTAGTTTCGAGAACCAAAATGTTACGCAAATGCAAAATCGAAAGTCTATTTTGGAATCAACAAATTATGGGGACTAAATCCAAGAGGAAAATAAAACTATAGGGACCAAATATGTAACTCTGCAAACATAGGACTAAATCTAACAGGGAGATAAAACTTGAAGGACCAAATCTGTAATTTACTAAAAACCTCAAGGACCAAATCTATAAGTTACTGTTGATGAACACTGGTAAATGTTAGTATTTATAATTAGGTAAAGGGTCCACAGTTGTTTTATTTTCAAATAAATTGGAAAGTCCATTCCATATTGTGTATTTGATTATTCTTGGTGATCTTATTCCAACTTTTTTGGATGTTGATAAACTATGCTTATTTAATCTATCTAACAGTATTACATTTCTAATAAGAAAAATATAATGAAAATACAATTGAAATTTTAAATATTATGTACACACAACATATATAATATGTGACATCAACACACACAAAATTGATGGTCATGAATTAGAGAAAAAAATCACATTCAAAATAAAAATAAAATAAACAAAATGCTAGGAATTTTAAAAACTGTAAAAATTTGACATCGTATTCATATTTTTACTGAATTATAAACGCTCAAATTATTCTATAATCCAAATAAATGTTTGTCAAATGAAAGATGATTAATTATGGTTTAATTAATTATCTTGAATATTTAAACTACAGGTTTTTCAAAATAAGATTAATTATTTGTAGAAAAGATAAGTTAATTTGAAAGATACATTTGATATTTATTATCTCACTTTTTCAATTTCATTATAATTAATAAATAACCATTCAAAAGGTTGTTACATGTATCCCTATATATCATATCGTCACACAGGTTATTAAAAATAAAAATAAACATTTTCATTCGTTGAAAAAAAGAGAGAAACTTCCTTCCCTGAAAATCGGCGGAAATATCATATAAAAAAATATATATATATTATCCAACATATTAATCCTTATCCCTATGCTGAATCAAATCTCCCTCTATAAATACCTTAAACTACCCTTCACCTTCATCACCATCATCATCTCTCTGTTCCTCTCTGGAAAACACACACATACACGTTATGCTGTGTGTTTTCTTAATTTCTCTCTGAAACCTTTTCTTATTAAAAATCACCAACCAAAATTCTTGATTTTTATCATAAAAGGAAACTGAAAAGGTAATATTATGGCGATGGTTGTCAATAAATTAATGTGGGTGTTTCCTTTTATAGTATGTTTGTTTCCATTGTTGAGTAATATCAATGGAGGAGGAGTTATGGCTTTCCACAAGGTTTATATGAACTATCAATCTTCCAATAGTGGCACCAGCGTTAAACAAGTTCACAGAACTGGATATCACTTTCAGCCTAAACAAAACTGGATCAATGGTACGTAAATCTTCTTCTTTATTTATTTATTTTCTCATACGCAAAAAACCATAATTATTATTCATTGTAAAAAGTGATATATTATCCATGGATCACAAATAAACATCAAATTTTATATTTGGAAAAATCACTTTATTGTCTTTTACTTCTCTTGCAAACATCTTGGAAATTAAATTGTGAGAGAATGGGAATTCTTTGCAAATTTTGCCTTTTCTTGTAGTGCAATGTTGAATGCTGCGCCCATGGATCATTATATATATATATATATATATATATATATATGTGTGTGTGTGTGTGTTTGGGGGGAGAGGAGGTGTGGTGGGGGTTTCGTATTTGGTGATCAAATATTAATTAATGTAGAAAACATAATGATCTAGTAACTGGGAAGATCGTTTATTTTTCTGGTGATTGATTTATTTTGAGGGTGTTTTGAATTTACATGCAATTTACTTATGATTGCAATTCAAGAGCATATATATACTAGTTTTTTTTTTTTAATAATTTTATGAAAGGGTTTTATATATAATAAAAATAAGTTGTGTTATTGGTTGTAAGTTATGCATTCATATATGTGTATTATATTTGGAAAAGAAGTCAATTGAATCTTTTAGTTGTTTGTATTAATGAAAGAAACAGCCTACCATATTTGAAATTATAATAATAATAAACATAAGTTATTAAAATATATTAAGCTTAGTCAGCCGATCATTTATGACATTAACTTGTTGTGAATTAATGTATAATAAAATAGGTTTTATAAATATAAAATATATATGCATGTTATATATGATTATTCATTTTATTAGAAAGAAGAAAATAATTAAAAAAGGGTTTTTAATAATATATTGATGGGTTTAGTTTTATTTTAACTAACGCTAAAATACATGCATGTGGTTTAACATGTCACGAGTATATTCAAATGGATTTAATAAATTCATATAATTTTGATTTCATTTATAACAATATAAATAATTTTTTTTATTGTGTATGAATAACTTATCCTTTAAGTAAGTATCAGAACTACGTTTAATAAGTTCTCTTTTTGGTATATTTTTCAAGAAAATCATATATATATATATTAATTGCTTTAGATTTAATTATTTCTATATAAGTCTAGAATGACCTAATTTCATCATGATCATCAAAGTTGGCCAATATTGTTACCGTCTCAAGCAAAAGGTCAAAGTTAATATACATCAAATTCATTGCATAATACGTGTATCAGACATATGTAACTATGAATCATGGTAAATTAAATAAAAAGCGCTATAAATACTATTTTAATAGATAATTTGTGAATAGAAAATTACATAATTATGTGGTTGTAAGCAAATAATAGAGTAATATTTTGTACCTTTGACTTATAATAATATGGCAAAAAAAAAAAAAGAGATTGAATTTTGTTTGAAAGGTCAACAAATTGGTCCTTTTGACATTTATTTATATATGGTGAGATTTTGAGATCACCAATATCCCACGTTTCTTTGTGGAATAGTGTATGGAAAGCGACCATGATCTGTTTCTGTTTTCACATCTGAAATTATTAAATTATTCTTAAAATTTTCATTTTTGTTAGAAGTGTGCTCGTGCAATGCAGTGAGATACATTATGATTATAATGTTTCATTTTATTTTTTTGTCGATTTACGATACGATTTTGGATGGTTTTGAGGAAGTGATAATGTTTTTTATAAATTTTATTAATTTAGGCTTAATAATATAATGTTTTTTATATTTAAAAGATTAAGTATTTTTTTTAGAATTCAATGATTATCTTATATATTTTAATGACATCCAGAAAAAATATTTAATCACATATTTAATAATATAATTAAAATAAAATTATAGTAATATAATATATTACTATAAAAAAGGAGTACCTTGTACATATCAAATTGGTGGGTGTTAGAAACATGCAGTAGTAATATGTATCTTGTGATTTGACACTTGTAAATTAAAATATTTTTAAAATCTTGCATAAAATTAAATGATGGTAAAGTTTTTTATCCGTGTTTTATAATATAGAAATATAGATGAGCTTATAAATGGTTTTTGACTTTTATTAGGAAATTAACTAGATTACAATGAACATTTGTTATAATTTTTATATCTTGTCAAGACTAACAATCTTTTTCATTGTTGTTTGCACGATGTGGCTGAAACGAATTAAACGATGTAGACCCGAATGGTGAGTTTATTTATTTATTTTGTAGTTTTTATACATAATTTTGTTATGAAAGTTAGTATATATTAATTTGATTGATAATTTTTTTATTGGTATAAAACAGCACCAATGTATTACAAGGGATACTATCATTTGTTCTACCAATACAACCCAAAAGGTGCAGTTTGGGGCAACATTGTTTGGGCTCATTCTGTATCCAAAGACATGATCAATTGGATTCCATTAGAACCAGCAATCGTACCATCTAAACCATTTGATAAGTACGGGTGTTGGTCCGGTTCAGCCACAATTCTTCCCGGAAACAAACCGGTTATTTTGTATACCGGAATAATAGACAACAAGCCAGCACCAGGCTACCAGGTCCAAAACTACGCCATACCCGCAAACTATTCCGATCCATTACTCCGTGAATGGATCAAACCCGATGACAACCCGATCGTCAAACCGACATACGAGAACGTCTCGTCTTTCCGTGACCCCACAACGGCTTGGTTCAATAACGGTCATTGGAAAATGATCATAGGTAGTAAGCATAAACAAAGAGGCATTGCCTACTTGTACCGAAGCCGAGATTTCCGTAAGTGGACTAAGGCCAAGCATACTCTCCATGACAAACCGAATACCGGTATGTGGGAATGCCCGGACTTTTTCCCGGTATCGCCTCGTGGATCAAATGGGTTGGAAACATCGGTGTTGGGAAGAAAAATCAAACACGTGTTTAAGGTTAGCCTTGACTTGACTAGGTTTGAGTATTACACGATTGGAACATACAACCCAATTACCGACAAATATTATCCGGACAAAACATCGGTAGACGGTTGGGCTGGGCTACGATACGATTACGGAAACTTTTACGCATCAAAGACGTTCTTCGACCCGGCCCAAAACCGGAGGATTTTGTGGGGTTGGGCTAACGAGTCAAGTACAAGTTTTGAAGATGTCACAAAAGGATGGGCCGGAATTCAGGTAATTAACATAACATTTGCTTAATTATATATAGTTGTATTATTATCAAAATCATGCTTTATAAAGTTGTAAATTGGAAATTATTTGGTGCAGTTGATTCCACGTATGGTATGGCTGGACCCCAGTGGAAAGCAATTGCTACAATGGCCAATTCGTGAATTGGAAAAACTAAGACGTGACAGGGTGCACCTTAGCAGTGTGAAGCTTAGCAAGGGTGATGTTGTTGAGGTCAAAGGAATTACTGCTGCTCAGGTTTGTACCTTATGCATTAGTTGTGGTATATTTGACTCGAAGTATTATTTGATTGTTATATGATAGTATTCGTTTGTAACGATCTATTTCGATGTGATACAGGCGGATGTGGAAGTGGTGTTTAAGTTTTCGAGTTTGGATGAAGCTGAGAAGTTTGATCCGGAATGGTCTAAATTACCCTCGGAAAATCTTGCAATGGAGATATGTGGGATGAAGGGTACTACTAAAGAAGGGGGGTTGGGGCCTTTTGGTCTTTTGACACTTGCCTCAAACAAGCTCCAAGAATACACCCCTGTTTTCTTTAGGGTTTTCAAGACTCTTGATAAAAAATACAAAGTTCTTATGTGTTCTGATGCTAAACCGTATGTTATCTCTCTCTTCCTCTGTAGTTCATCAACTTTTTGTTTCATGAGGTTTTGTGTTGATTAGATCTAATAGTGATATTGTTTTTCAACAGTTCGTCGTTGAACCAAAACGAGTACAAGCCATCGTTTGCGGGGTTTGTGGATGTTGATTTAGCGGAAAAGAAGCTTTCGCTTAGGAGCTTGATTGATCATTCAGTTGTAGAAAGCTTTGGAGAGGGTGGGAAGACTGTGATAACATCGAGGGTTTATCCAACGCTTGCGGTGGCTGGAGATGCACATTTGTATCTATTTAACAACGGTACCCAGACGATCACTGTTGAGAAACTCAATGCGTGGTCCATGAACAAGCCTCGTTACATGAATTAGGAGAACTAAGTTTAATTATTTAGTAGAGAAAGAACTAATTGAGGTTGCATTTTTATTTTATTAGGAATTTATTCTTTATAAACTTTTGTTTTTCATCTTCTTTATTAGAAGTTACTTTTTCTTTTATGATGCAAGGTACGGTAAACAATATGTATGTGTATTCCACCCCAGTCCCTAAGGTTTCATATGATCAGTTGGTATTAAAGAAAGACAAAAAGTTGTTTATCCATTATTAATCATTTTGGATAAATCATAGAAGAAGCAATTTGTCTATTAATTGAGTAAGTTTACTTACTAATCCTTCCCTTGTCATTACTTCGATATAGTTCATTCAACGGGACTCTTTAGCCAAATAAAAAACAAATCAAGCCGCAGTGGTTGCAAGGTGGGCTGCCCATATTGGTCTGGGCCTTTCTTTGCGTTATTATATTCACTAATTTGGGCCACTATTCACATTGTTTCTTGTTTAAAAAAAAACTGACATGATCAAGGTATTTATTGATACTAGTTTATTTTAAACCCATTTAGTTTATAACTGTAGCCGTAGAGATGGTCAAATACAAATAGGCCCGGTCTGGCTTGGGATCAGCAGAGGACCAGAACTAGGCCTAGTATGGATCGGTTATGATCTGACGGACATAGATCGGTTATGCTTTTGGAAAGTTTCAATGGCATGGCCTGGACCGGGACCGGGACGGGTTATTGGACGAGCTCGGGAAAAGCCCGATTTTTTGTTAAAAAATTATTTTTAAATATAGAGTAAATTACACCGAAGGTCCCTGTGGTTTACTTAAATATGGATATCGTCCCTATTTTGAAATAATTACACCACGAATCCTTGTGGTTTGAATTTCGTTTCACTCTGGGTCCTGTGGTTTTAATTTTGTTTCACTCTAGGTCCCTGTGGTTTGTTGAAAATTGCATTATGGGTCCCTGCATTTCGTTGCACTCTAGGTCCCCCAGGAACTCAGAGTGAAACGAAATGCAAACCACAGGGATCCCTGGTGTAATTATTTCAAAATATGGACCATATCCAGATTCTGAGTAAACCACAGGGATCCCTGGTGTAATTTACTCTTAAATATATTTTTAGGTATATTTTTAAATTTATGTTTAACAGTATTTGATTGAAGATCACAACGTATTTTTAAGTGTATTTTATTAAGTATATTATAATAAAAAGGTATGTATTAGTCTATTCGATTGACCTAATTAAATATTTTAAAGTATATTGGATTGATCAAATTCTTTATAACAAAAACGTATTTTTTTAGTGTATTTGATTGACCCAATTATAATAAAAATGTATTTGTTAGTGTATTTGGTTGACCAATTTTTTCAAAAAGTATTTTTTATATAAAAAAAATCCATTTACAAAATTAAAAAAAAAATTGGGACCAATGGACCAGGACCGGTTTTCATAATTGGGCCGTGTAAAGTTTAACCGGGCCGAAATATTTTGGTTGAGACTGGGGCCGGGACCAATTATGACAACATTGTTTAAGATTGAGACCAATTTGGATTCGATCCAGGACGGAGTTTTGATCATCTCTAACTACGAGTATGGACCAGGTTTTGCACATATCTAGAAGCTAATAGTCAGAAAAGAGATTTGAACTGATGATTTATATGGAAGAGCTTCAAAGCAGCTAACCTTGATTTAATTACTTGGCGGTTGAGCCTTTAATTAACTTGATCATCAAGAAAGTAATTATGAGGTATATATAAAGGGGTACTTGGAAAGGGCTTAATGGGGATTATTGCTTATTTTGTAAGATTGTTTGGAACTTTCTACAGTGGTACCCTTAATTGGGTTGGGTCGTGATCGACGGGAATTAGTCGGGTGACACCCTTAAGTGGGAGCCCAGATACCCCGGGAACGTGTGCATATGTTAACTTGCCGTTCAAAAAAAAGTGAATAATATAAAAAATATGTTGAAGCAAAATAGAGAATAAAAACTCTATTTTCTTTATATTATAGAATCTGTTAATTAGAGATGATATAATATGTCCTGTTAGTTATTTTATATCACATTTTAAGAAGTGTCTTATGAACATATTTTTTTATTAGACACATGTTTTTAAAATGATATTTTTGCAAAAAAAATGATACAAAAAATTAATAGGATTCTTTATTTAAAACAGATGTGTTAAAAAATTTGTTAAGACATCCAAAAAAACGTCTTATAAATTTATTGTTATACTTTTACTTCTACACAAGACGCGTATAAACTTATAGTCAAATGGAACACTTAGATGATAATTTTTGACGTCCTATTCCTATAGAAGCATATATGAGGGAGGTTCAGGGAAAACTAAATAAATGAAAAACTGAAAATACTTCACCAACCATTAGATTAATTGATTCAATGGATGTAATTAAGGAGACGGTTATAACTTTATTTTTAAATTAAAAAATTTCCCTACCCCTACTTTTTTAAATATAAAATATGGTCAAAATTCGAACGAAACAAATTATACTAAAAAATCTATCATATATTTCTCATTAATTTAACATCCATATTGATACACTTTTTCATGGTTTTTGAGGTTTTTCTTATTTAACGTTTTCCGTATACGGTATTATTTACAACAAACAAATTTGGTGTTCCATATCAATATTACAACCATGTGCCATGTCACTAAAACCATGTTACACGTCAGCAGCCGATACGACTCCTACCCACGCCATGCACACGCCATGCAATCACTTACCATTTCCCCCATCTCTTTCCCTCTCTACCCTTCCCAACCCCTACCAATTACATCTCAATACACATCCTTCCCCAAGGACAATTCCATCATTTCACAACAATCCCTAAATCCCGCTAACCATCTCCAAACCCTATTATATATAACTCTCCCCCATTTCCCTTCGCCTCCAATATCTCAACCATGGCCAAACTTCACTTTCTCATCATCATTTCTCTCCTCCTACTATCCACCGTCGCACCACCGTCTCACGGAGCAGAACCCGCCGGAAAACCACCCAACACCCTCCCGGAGGAATGCCAAAACTCCACCGGCGGACCATGCCACAGTAAACCCAGATCCTTAAAGCTTAAACTCATCGCCATTGCCGCAATACTAGTCACTAGTATGGCGGGTGTCACCCTTCCGATACTTTCTCGGGCCATACCCGCTTTACAACCCGATAAAAAGCTCTTCGTGTTGGTTAAAGCCTTTGCTTCCGGTGTAATTCTTGCAACCGGATACATGCATGTGTTACCCGATTCGTTTGATTGCTTGACCTCCAAATGCTTACCTGAAAACCCATGGAGGAAGTTTCCGTTCACGACGTTTATCGCAATGTTGTCGGCTGTAGCAACATTAATGGTTGATTCCTACGCAATGAGTTGGTACAAGAAATACGGTTCGTCCGTACAGGGGAACAAAAATGTGAACACACAAGTATTAAAAATCTCAGGTCATTGCCATGGTGAAGGGTCATCATCTGGGCTTGATGATCCGGTATCGCAGTTGAGGCGATACCGGGTTGTTGCTCAGGTACATTTGACGGACTCGTTAACTCACGAATACTATTGTTTATTATGAGGGAAGGAACCCAAGAACCAACTACAACATGTGACGTAGGATGAATATTCATAATGAATAATTAACACATTCATGATAAATATGGACTAGCTATTATTCATATGAATAAGACATTCATGATGAGTAACATGTTTCTGATGACTATGTCACATCATTCATGATAAATATTCATAATGAATAACACATTAATAATGAATATGGACGTTTTTTTGTTTATCATGCATAAGACATTCATGATGAATATGTTACGATGATGAGTAACATGTCCCTGATGAATATGTCACAACATTCATAATGAATATAACGTACATATTCTTGATATATTCATAACGAATAACAAATTCATGATGAATATGGGTGTGTTATTATTCATCATGAATCAATATGTTACTAACATTGATGATGAGTAACATGTCCCTCGTAAATATGTTACATCATTCATGATGAGTAAATATGTCACGTTTTGTGTTGTGAGCGGTCCCCGGTGTTCCTAATCAATTTGGTTCCTAGCAGAAGCTGTCTCAGTCTATTATATATAATAAAGAGAAGGTAATTAACGTGCATCAAATGCAGGTACTAGAGCTAGGAATAGTTGTACATTCAGTTGTAATTGGACTATCAATGGGTGCATCAGACAACCTATGCACCATAAGACCTCTTGTGGCTGCTTTATGTTTCCATCAATTCTTTGAAGGAATGGGTCTTGGTGGTTGCATTCTTCAGGTCATTATTTCATTACTCCAATTCCACTTTAATTAATTAATTGATCACCTTCAAATGATCAAAACAAAACCGGCATTTTCGGACTTATGAAAATAATTAATGTTGTTTCTAATCCAATTGGATGATTATATATAGGCGGAGTATGAGACGAAGATGAAGGCGATGATGGTGTTTTTCTTCTCGGCAACAACTCCGTTCGGGATAGCACTTGGGATAGGGCTGTCGAACGTGTACCGGGAAAATAGCCCAACCGCATTGATCGTGGTGGGCGTACTAGACGCCGTATCCGCCGGGCTGCTGAATTATATGGCGTTGGTAGATCTGTTAGCCTCAGATTTCATGGGGAAAAAGCTTCAAGATGATATGAAGCTTCAAGCAATTTCATATGTTGCAGTTTTTTTAGGTGCTGGAGGCATGTCTGTGATGGCAATTTGGGCATAAATTAATTAAGCATTTCATGCATGTAGTCAATTTTTGCATTCTTTAATTTGGTCTTAATTATTCGATATTAATTTGTTGGTTTAGGATAGGTAGCTAGTGAGGTATTTATTTCATATGGTTTGTGAAGTTACCATTATGTCCCCTCTGCAAAAACTTATATCTTTTTAAACAAAAACAAGTGTTGCTAATTCATAAATCCGGATCCTCAAAAATTAATAACAACAAGAATGGTCTGAGTACCGTTGTTAAATAGATACAAATGTGCATCTCCAGCCAAGTGTTGGATAAACCCTCGATGTTATGACTGTCTTTCCGCCCTCTGTAAAGCTTTCTAGAACCGAGTGATTGATCCAGCTCCTGAGTGAAAGCTTCTTTTCCGCTAATTAAATCAACATCCACAAACCCAACAAAACGATGGCTTGTAATCTTTTTGGTTCAATGATGAACTGTCGAAAAACAAAGACAAGTTCTAATAAAGACGAACCGTAGTAAAACATGAAATTCAAGAATCATTTCCATGACAATTTTTGCCATTTTGAGTGAAATGAATTAGAGAGAGATTACTTACATCGAAACACATTAGAATTTTGTATTCTTTATCAAGAGTTTTAAAAACCCTAAAGAAAACCGAAGTGTATTCTTAGAGCTTGTTTGAGGCCAATGTCAAAAGACCAAAAGGCCCCAAACCCCCCTTCTATAGTAGTACCCGTCATCCCACATAGGGTGTAAATGAGACCAGACAACTCGTGAGCTACTCGGTTAACACTCGACTCGAATAGGCTCGACTCGATATACTAACGAGTCGATTCGAACGACCTGATACTCGACTCGATAAGCTCGTGAGATACTCGATAAGCAAAATAATAATAATAATTAGTAATATTATTTTAATGTAATTGAAAATAATAATAATAATAATAATAATTAGTGATGGCCATCTCGGCCCGGCCCGATCGGTTAACCGAGCCCGGCCCGCCTGAAAGCCCGGCCTGGCCCAGCCCGGTGGAAAACCGGTTTGGAGCCCGAAAACATGAACCGGTTCATGTTTTTGGAGGATTTGGCGGCTCGGCCCGAGCCCGGTTCATGGCCCGGTTTTTGGCCCGGCCCGGCCCGAATCGTATTTTAAAAAAAAAAAAGAGCCATTATGTTACCGTTTATATACGTTTTTTTGACCTTTTTTTTATTTTTTACCTCCCCAAACCCCTATAAATACTTGTATTGTAAGTTTGTAACTTAAAATTATATATAAAACGTATTTTTAAAGTGTATTTTAGTGATTTATTATAAATAAAACGCATTTTTAAAGTGTATTTTAGTGATCCAATCCGATTTTTATTTTTTAAAGCTTAGTAATTAATTATTATATAAAGAAATTATTATTTTTGAAAAAAATACGAAAAAATGCTCGGCCCGATCACGGCCCGGTTTGGGCCCGGCCCGGCCCGGTTTTCCTATAACCGGTTTTTTCCAACATTAAACGGGCCACACATATTCGGGTGAAGCCCGGCCCGGCCCGAAGCCCGACTGGCCCAGTTTTTGGATTTACTATTTGGGCCCGAAGCCCGTTTTGGTCCGACCCGGCCCGGCCCGGGCCCGATTTTTGGCCATCACTAATAATAATAATAATAATAATAATAATAATAATAATAAAAACTCAAGTTTTTTGATTTTTTTTTGGAAAATGATGGTGTAAAAGACATGGGTAAACTCTTGATGATGTGTTTAATTCATCCCACATTGGCAGGATATAGAACTCAATGCTTTGAACTCCACTATATATAGACATTTCTCCTCCCTTGTTTTACATCTTTTGCCTTTGTTAAATGGCTTGAGCCTATGTAGGGGGTGTAAATGAGGCGAGACAACTCGCGAGCTACTCGAGATCGACTCACTTGAGATCGACTCGGTCAAAACTCGACTCGAATAGGCTCGACTCGAACTCGAGCTCGACTCGATATATAACAAGTCGAGTCGAGTATAATGATACTCGAGCTCGACTCGCATCATTTACACCCCTAAATTCCCACACGGAGACGGAACTATAAATTTTTTCATACGATGACACCACAGGCCCCTCGCAATCGCCTTGCCACTGAGTGAGTCAGGTATGCCCCTCACATTGGGAATTGACAGCCTGTGTGGGCCGGTTTGCGTGTCCGGGAAATACACGTTTTGCTCCAATAATATAGACAAAAAATAATTACAAAAAGCACGGGTTTTATCGACGTGTCTTCGTCTTTTTACCGGCGTTAAATATTGTCTGATGTGTTTTTTGCCTGATTCCACCATTTTGAGGATTTTTTAAAGCTTTTTTCTTGACTTCGACAGATTTTTTTAAAAAAAAAATTATCGATTTGGAGGGACTTTTTCGATTTTTTTGGTTGAGTTGGGTTAGTCGGGTTGAAACTTTAATACATCATTTTCAATCTAACTAAGTGATTCCGTTTTAAAAAACCAAAATCAAATTGGAAATATAAAAATAACACTAATAAAAGAAGAGAAGAGTAGAAGAACATCTCTTGCCTCTTGATTCGATCGATGTTGAGAATTTTTTAGACTTAAAAGATTAGATTCATACGACTATAATCCGCATGATCTCATAGACAGATTCAAACTACGGCTAAGATAGTTAGACTTAAAAACTGATAGAAACAAAGTCGCTAAAAGTTTAAAACTATAAATAAATAAAAAAACAGGTTGGTCAGGTTACTTTGGACCCAACCATTAGATGCGGTTTGAACAAAATTTGCATCGATTATGTATCAGATTACCTCAGTTTGAGCACCCCTAAAAGGGAATAGCATTTTCCATTATTCACTATCTACTTTGTCCTTTTTGGAAGTCATACGATATAAAAAGAAACATGTAAACAAGTTTTTTAGTTGTCTAAAGACTGTCGTATGAATGTCAAGTAGACAAACATATAACAACATATTAACCACAACTAAAAGCAAGAAATCAAATTCAAAACCAATCCTGAATTAAACAAACAATTCATCAAGTTTACTTTGATTCAACAAAATGACTAATTGAAAAATAAGATGCAGATGCTCCAAAATTTAACAATATCAGTTCTTCTACTGTTCTCGCACACAAACCACTTGTAACTCTTCACTTGATCTTCTTCTTGGGCCTTAGCTGCAGCCACAAACAATTCATAATAAATAAATAAATAAAAATAAAGCAAATTTGATAACAATTAAGAACACCAAATTCAAATACAGCATATAAAAGCATCTTAAAAACATGCACATAAATAAATATGTAAACCTGGTTGCTGTGGCCACATTTCTTCTTCCTGCAGTTTACAGCCCTTGGGTGCAACCGAGCATAGCACCTAATAACAACAAACCATACAACCCAATCATTAACTCAAACACACAAATGTGAACTAATGATGGAACCCAAACATATTCAAAACTATATCAATATGTGCAAGATATCAAGCTACAAAAAGGCAAGATTTGGCATAACCAAAGTTACTAAAGATGGATCACAAGACAAACATTGAAATTCTTAAAAATTTCATGTACCAAAATGAAATTGAAAATCAACAGCAAGTATATAAATCAACTTTTTAGCCGGTGACACCACCTCCACACGTCGAACAAGAGATCATAAAATTACTGAAGAACCAATGAAGGATGATGGTAAAAGAAATTATAATTTCTCAGCCATCAAAAAAGAAACTGAGTGCAAATCTACTCTACATGCCATATAAATCCATGTTGTAAACTACTATAAGTTTAGAAATGCAATGTTGAGATCTAAAGCATATGCAAAAGTGATACATGTATATCATATAAACCCACATCTGCAAATAGATATCGGCTAAAAGAACAATGAAAAGAAAGAACAACTCACTTGCGGCAAATGGTCTTATCTTGATTGTATTTCCTAGCCAATGCCATCAAAGAAGGCTCAATAATTCCTCCCCTTAGCCTCAAGACCAAATGAAGAGTCGATTCTGAACAAATAATGGAAGATTGCAAATTAAACATCGTAACAAAAAATTGAAAACCAATTACTCTGATTTCATTTCTTTATTCAAGAAAAAGTAGTGATAGAAACAATGTATTGCTTCTATAAACCGCAATAAGAACTGAACTGCAGGAAGGTAATAGTACTAATATCAGCAACCATGAAAGCAAGCTCATAAGGCAGAAATTCATGAATGCAGGGGTATCCTATTTGTAGCACGCACAAAGCAGGGACTTGAAGACAACTAAAACCCCAAGCCTATGGTCACAATTTATATCACAATGAATCAATGTGGCAAAAAATGTCAGGCTATTGCCAATTGGTACTGTAAACCCATGTCCGTTTTCAGACAATTTCCACGATCATAAAGAAATAGACGAATTTATTATACAAAGAAATGATGTTCAATAACTTCGAAATTCCAAATAAAATCAAACAATCCTTTCTAACTTCATTGCGGATTCCTGACGATGGCATAAAAATTCTAAATGTATGATGTATAATGTATTACCGATAAAAATACGACATTTATTCAATAGTTTTAACGAAGAGACGCCTAATACTAAACTTCTAAGACCATCTCCAACCATAACACCAATTTTAACACCAAAAACAGTCATTTCTGCATATATTATAAGTTTATTGAATAATTCATGAAACCGAAATAAAGTTGCTTAACGGTTAATTTGAAGAAATTGAAAGAGGAAAACCTTTCTGGATGTTGTAATCAGCAAGGGTTCGGCCATCCTCAAGTTGCTTTCCGGCAAAGATCAATCGCTGCTGATCCGGTGGAATACCTATGATACAAAATCATTCATTCAGACACGCTTACATATAGATGATCCAATATTCAGTTTGGATACACATACCTTCCTTGTCCTGAATCTTGGCCTTGACATTGTCGATGGTGTCGCTGCTCTCGACCTCTAGGGTGATGGTCTTCCCGGTTAGGGTTTTCACGAAGATCTGCATCTTAGTTTCTCTCTCTCTCGATGTGAGGCTGATGAAGTTTGGGGTATATGATAGAATTTATATTCTGGTTTTACGATTAGGGTTCCGAGTTGTGTTACTTCAGGCCCACACAACGTTTCAGGCCCAACTTTATTTTTACACGAATATTTCACTTAAATTTAAACACCACATATATATATATATACATACAAAATAAATATAATATCGCTCCTTTTTCACTTATATGCGTAAAGTTTAGCATATAAGTTGTAAGTTTAATATTTAAAAAAATGTAAGAACATGGTCAATTTATGATCCAATTACTCAATTAGAGATGGTCTCAAACCTGGCTTGGCCCAGTCCATGATTGGTGAAGAGCGGAACCAAGACCGGTTGGGACCGGTTACACTTCCTAGAAGTTTTCAGATCCAGACCAGTTACACTTTCTAGAATAGGACCAATTATGCATAGAAACTGATTCTTTCAAATATCTGTAACATTTAGATAACTTTATAGATTGTAATACAAGTTTTTTTTAAATACAAGTAAAGTATATCATAATTACAAAAACATGTATAACATTTTTGTATAAAAAGATTTAAAATATTTGATCTTTCTTAAAGTAACCAGGCCAGAATCAAGATCGAATATGGAACCGGAACCGCTTGACCAGGAATTGGTTTTTTGCCTCGGGACTGAGACCAAAAAGCCCGTTTACACTTCAACCACTTCGGACCGGCATCAATTTAGAACCGATTTTTGGCCGTTGCTAATCAGGAGGAACCCCTATCCTACATATTTAGAAGGAAACAGAAGACGTTTATCCATAGACACCAGATTTTTGATGCCATGATAAATAAATAAAAAGATGGGAGAAATAACCACTGCTACATATTTTTGTCCGAATGGTTCTTTGAATTACAACTATTGAAATTAGTCAATATTTTATTTGATAACTTCTACAAGAAAACACACAACCTGGATAAATAAAAATCAAAACAGAATTTCACAAATATGTGATTTGTTGTTAATTGTCCATAAAAATCCAACCCATTTTGGGTTTAAATGAGGGATGCCATTTTGGGTGTCACAATCTCCAGAAGTCCCTTTGGGTTGTCCACATGAACCCAATGCCCAGAATTGGGAAGAACCACAACTGAAACCTTACCCACAGATTCATCGGCCCTCCGATTTTCAAGCCTTTTGAGCTTCTCGGTTGTATGTGGGTCCCACCTGTCGCTGTTTTCGGCACGCACAATCGTTATCTCCATCCCTTTGGGTGGGTGTTCTAGGAGTGGCCAGTAATCCATCTCCCTGCAACATTAAGAATTCCAATCCTACTTTTTATCAAATATCAAAGAAACAAACTAACTATTTAAATCTTGGATCCATCCAGTAATCCAGCTAACCTGTATGAATCAAACATCTGAACGATCCCCTCAAGATCAAAAGCCCATGTCTCATGTTCTCCTGATTTTTGGAGATTGGTACCCAGCCATTCAGATAATGATCTTGAAAATCCTAGATTTGTCAAGTGATTCACCAGCCACCTGTACCCAACATTCACAACGGAAAAATGGGTATATTTTTGCTGCTATATAAAATCAAGTGAACAATCGGATTCTGTTCTCGATATGTGTATCTAAAAATACACTCCACCCCCATCCCGTTCCCACATAACTAAGATGAAAATAAAAGAGAAATCATTTCTTTAAATTTGGTTCGTATCCTACAAAAACCCCTATCATATTTATCAAGAAAACATGATGTATAATTAAAGCGGGATAAAACAAAACAAAGATACAACCTAAAACAAAGTGTTGCTTTTGATCAACTTATAAATAATTTAATGAGAGAGAAGCATGTCAAGTTTCTCGTGGCCAATATACACAATTTAATAGGATGCAAGGGAAGTGTCAAGAAACTTACTTCCGTGATGGGATTTCTTTTGGTATAGTCTGCAAGGTTTCCAAAACTTTCTCCACCTCCCCGCTGGTTTCTTCGGGGTTCACTATCCCAGGAACAGAATCCAGGACCCACAACTGTTCTGCATCATGTGTTTCTCTCAGTCAGTTATTGTCCCACCATAACAAAGTAATTATTGAAATTAACTAAATGTTGGAAAAACAAAAACTTTTTAACCACCACCTACAGAAAACTCATCTTCTCATCATCATGGTTTTAATATTTTTAAGGATTACCCCATTGTGGTTTTGTTATGAACTATATAATCACTGTTGTTTAGTGTCCTTGACAGTCTTGTAATCGCCATTGATGTCTCTCAAAAAATTGATTGAATTGCTGACCAGATAGATAAAAATATGGCAGTGTACAGGTACACTTAATTACTGAAATGGCATTGATTTTGTTTTTCTTCACTTGGGGATGGACAGACACATCACTTGTCACAAAATTCAAAATGCTAACAAAATATAATGCCATGTTATTATTTAAAAAAGATCTGCACGAATACGGCCGTGTATGCGTCAAATCAACAGATTTATCATCTTTTTGACAGACATGGATGGTGATGCTATCATGCTAACATTGTTAAAGAAACAACTTCAGTTTGTCATCATAAGTCATAACTCAATGGACAAAACTATCTCTTCAATGGTCTCAATTTGTCTAGATGAATATCGCATGAATGAAGTCCCAATTTCCAAAAAAAATGTTCAAAACTACAAGAAGTGGACAGCCGAAAATCATGAAATCATGTCACGGCTTATAAACTCAATGAATGTGGAGATTGGTGAAAATTTTCTTCGCTCAAAATATATGGGGAAACAATGAAAGAAACATAATCCAGTTCTGAAAATACTTCAGTACTCTTTGCAGTGAGAGACTGTTCTCGATGATCTTCGTCAAGAAGAATCATCGATAACCCAACATTTTAATGTTCTAATTCGTCATTGATAGGAATTATATATGTATGTCTTATGATTGGGAGTGCCCGGAGGACAATGCACTGTATCATAAGATAGTGGAACATAAAGGGAATTTTAAATTTCTACTTGGGCTAAACAAAGATTTGGATCATATTAGAGGCAGGATATGGGAACAAAACCTGTTCCAAGTCTTCAAGAAACTTTCTAATACCTCCTCAAGCCACCTTAAACTGAATCAAAATATGGACAAGCTCTAGTAATCACTACAAGTCCCTCTCCTCCTTGAGTAGATGTAATCTTAACTCTTAGTACCAATAAAGATAGGGAGATCATGGTGTGGTTCTATCGGTTAGGACATCCTAATTTCTTATACCATGAACAGTTATTTCCTTGTTCATTCATCAATAAAAATGCAAAATTTCTTTAAATGTGAGATATGCCAACTTGCAAAGCATACTAGGTCCGTCTATCCAAGGATTCCCTATCAAACGTCAAAAACATTTAACATTGTTCATAGTGATGTTTGGGGACCTTCATGAGTAACAAATATTAATGGATCAAGGTGGTTTGCGACTTCTATAGATGATCATGCAAGACTCACTTGGGTATTTCTTACGAAAGAAAAATCAAAGGTTAAAAGAATATTTCAAACCTTTAATTCCACGATCCAAACTCAATTTGGGTCCAAAATCCAAGTCCTAAAATCTGATAAAGTTGGGGAATATTTCTACTCTATCCTCAGGGAATATCTATCTAAACAAGGGATGGTCCAAATAAGTTCATGTGTCAACACCCCACACCAAAATGAGACTGCAGAAAGAAAAAATAGACAATTGTTGGAAGTAGCCCATTCCATTGTGTTATCCACTAACGTACCAAAATACCTAAGGAGAAAAACTATCCTTACTGTGGCAAATCTCATCAATAGGTTACCATCCCGAGTACTTTAGTTTAAAACATCTTGCCAAATTCTTAACAATTTCTCTCCCCTCGTGTCCGGTTCCTATAAATTATAGGCTATAATCCACCTCTAATAGAAAACAGGAACTATGATGATTGATTGAACTGAAAAAAAGGGGAATTATGAGCCAAAGCTCTACAGCAAAACCAAAAGATAACCAGAGTCAGGGACTCCTATCTAGAGAATTCTCTCCTCAAAACCAGAAAATGAAAATAACAGAATGATACCCCTCCTCCCCTTCAGCACTAACTTTATTCCCTCTCTAACGACCAGTTGTTTTCTCTCTCCTCGTGTACACCTTCCAAACTATGGGCTTTTTACCCACTTGAGTGATTATGGGCCTTTGGGCCTCAACATCAGAATTCCCAACACTGTCCGCTTCTTCTGAAACAGCCTTGCCCTCAAGGCTGAAATCAGAAAATTGACTCCGCAGCACATCTTCATTAACCCAAGTGACATCGTCCCTATCTTTCCCTTTCCATTTTATCAAACACTGTCGGACTATCTGTCCAGCCACCGATATGTCACGAGTTGCTAACAATTCTTTCGGTTCTTCGATAGTCTCTTCATCAAGTTCCAACCCATCAGGTAGTGTGTCCGTAACCTGATAATTCCTGACAGCCCTCTTGAGTTGGGAGATGTGAAATACCGGATGAACTTTCATTGATGTCGGAAACTTCAATTTATACGACACCCGTCCCAGCCTTGATACAATAGGAAAAGGGCCATAATATCTTGGGGCCAACTTTTGATTAATTCGTCTTGCCACAGTCTGTTGACGATGAGGTCGGAGTTTAAGAAAAACCCATTCACCAACTTGGAATTCCTCGTCCTTCCTTTTACGATCAGCATATTTCTTCATCTGTTGTTGTGCCCGTAATAAATGATGTTTCAATTGAACCAAAGCTTCATCTCGATCGATGAGATCCGCCGCCACTTGTTCCACCCTTGTCTCGCCATGTGTGCATCGGACGAGTACCGGTGGTTTTCGTCCATACACTATCTCAAATGGAGTAATCCCCGTCGAACCATGGAATGTGGTGTTGTACCACAATTCAGCCCACGCAACCCATTGCGACCAACTTTTGGGTTGTTCCGAAGCAAAACAACGTAAATAAATTTCTAGGCACCTATTCATCACCTCGGTTTGGCCATCTGTTTCCGGATGGTACGCGGAACTCATTTTTTTAATATAATTCCCTGCAATCGAAAAAGTTCCTGCCAAAATAAGCTAATGAATAACGGGTCTCAATCACTCACAATCGACCTTGGAATGCTTTGTAAGCGCACCACTTCCTTGGCAAAATCTCAGCTACTTTCCTTGCAGTATAAGGATGTTCTAAAAGAATGAAGTGTGCATATTTGGACAGCCTGTCTACCACCACAAACACAGCTTCAAATCCTCCCGATTTTGGAAGACCCGTGATAAAATCCATCGACATGTCATCCCAGATTAATTCTGGAATCGGCAACAGCTGTAACAAACCCGAAGGAGTTGACGCCATGTACTTCTGTCTTTGACAGATGTCACAACTTTTCATAGTCTTGGATAGCTTTCTTCATCCCAATCCAATAAACATTCATTGCTATCCTTTTATACGTACGTAGAAACCCGGAATGTCCACAAACCAACGACGAGTGGAATTAAGCAAGAATGTCTCGTATTTTTTTTTTTGGAAGGGTGTCCTAGACTAATCCCTTGGCAAATTATGATTGTAAGACATCAACCCTGATTAAACCTCAGTGGCCACAATTGTTGTGTACGCCTGGATTCGAACCCTGGGTGGATGGGATATTCCACCACATCCCCCAGGGCCTTGCCTTACAACCCTTGCCACAACCCTTGTCTGGTATTACTTGAGAATTGGCAGCCAACACTAATCTGTCTTTATGTAACAAAACCCCGTTCTGCAGTTTAAAAAACCAGGTCTAGCTTGAGGATCACATTGTAAGTCCAACTACACACCTTGTAACTCTTGATCCTTGTTAATCTCCTCTCGAATTTGCTGCAGTTGCAAACACACCGGAAAAGATGTCATTACTGTCAACAGCCTCTTCAAACATCCTGGACAAGGAATCTGCTACTGAATTTTCCCGGCCCGGTTTGTAAATCACTTCAAAATGGTAGCCGAGTAATTTAGCCATCCAATTCTGTTGTTCAACAGTAGCAAGTAGCAACGCGCTGCTGTAACAAATGGCGCAAACTTTTCTGGTCGGTAAAAATTTTAAAATTTCTACCCAACAAATACGGTTGCCAATGTTGGATAGCCAACACTAATGCCATTAACTCCTTCTCATAGGTTGATTTACTAAGGTTATTAGTAGACAACGCCTTACTGACATAAGCAATCGGCCTCCTATTCTGCATTAAGACAGCTCCGATTCCTCTACCTGATGCATCACATTCCACCTCAAACGGTTGTGAAAAATCGGGTAACATTAACAACGGTGGATTGGTCATAACTTGCTTCAACTGCTCGAAGGCCTTAGAGGCTTCGGGTCCCAAACGAAACCATCTTTCTTTGTAAGTTCCGTCAACGGTTTGGCGATCTTCCCGTACCCGGCAATGAATTTCTGGTAATATCATGTGAGTCCCAAAAAACCCCATACGCCCTTAAGATTTCGAGGGACAGGCCAGTCGATAATGCTTTGGACTTTAGAAGGGTCCACAGACACACCCTCATTAGAGATCACATGTCCCAAATACTCCACCTGCTGTGTTGCAAAAACATATTTCTTCCTGTTGGCTACAGGCTACAAATTGGTTTTGTTGGAGTATTTCCAAAACAGTCCTCAAATGGACAATATAGTCTTTCCAGCCTTTGCTATAGACCAATATATCATTAAAAAAAACGAGTACAAATCGTCTAAGATAGGGTCGAAAAACGTGATTCATCGTAGATTGAAAGGTAGTGGGAGCGTTCGTCAAGCCGAAAGGCATAACGAGAAATTCGTAGTGACCATCGTGTGTCCGAAACGTAGTCTTGCCAACATCCTCGTCCTTAACTCTTATTTGATGATATCCCGATTTCAAGTCCAATTTAGGGGGTGTTTGGGATTGCTTATTTAAAACAACTTATGCTTATTTTAAAAAGTGTTTTATCAACTTATGCGGTGTCAAACCGGAGTTTTTAAAAAAGTGTTTGGATTAGCTTATTGAGGTACCAAAACGTAATAAGCTAAAAATTTGTTATTTAAAGGTGTTTGGGATTGCTTATACATATAAAATAATCAAAAAAGTGATAATCACTTTTCAAATAAGTTGATAAGTTAAAACCAAATGACTTATCAGAAAGTGTTTTTCAACGGTTTGGCACCGCTATAAGCCATTTTAATTTTTCTTCATCCAAACACTCAAAAGTGTTTATCTCCGGTGCCAAATCGCAATAAGCTAAAAAACACCTCAAATAAGCAATCCCAAACACCCCCTTAGAGAAATAGGTAACCCCGTTCAATTCATCGAGTAACTCTTCCACTACCGGAATCGGGTATTTGTCGGGAATTGTGGCTTTGTTGAGTTCCCTATAATCAACACACGTCCTCCAAGTACCGTCCTTTTTTACTAGAATTACGGGACTCGAGAACGCACTCGAACTATGTCGAATGATTCCTTGATGCAACATATCTCGGACTTGTTTTTCGATTTTCATCCTTGTGATGATGCGGATACCGATATGGCCAGACACTAATCGGATCCCCTGCACCACGTAAATCAATTTTGTGTACCGTTTCCCTGTTAGGAAGCAATCCCGACACTTCATGAAACAAACTATTGTATTGTTCCAAGGTAGCCTCCAGTTCAACTTCTTGTTGATTGCTTAATTTTAGCACACTCATAGAGCCTTCACAACTCTCTCCCGTAAGCAAAACGTTGTGAAACGAGGCTGTTGACATCATTCTTCCGCTCCGTCGTTTTTCAGACTCACTAGTCTACCCACCCTTCAATATTATATTCTCTCCTGCCCCAGGAAACTAATCACCTTCTCCTTCCAATCGAAAGTGACCTTTCCCTGTCTTTGTAACCACGACACTCCCAGAATCATATCAAGATCGCCCAACTCGAGTACAAACATATCCACAGAGGTTTTTGAATTTATCAAATACAAGCTCCACCCCTTTACATTCTCCCTGTGTCAAAATTCGATGACCGTCTCCCAATCGAACCTCTAGATTTTTACAAGGTTCTACTATCAATTCAAGAGTTGTAGCTACCTGAGGAGATATGAAATTATGACTGGCTCCGTTGTCTACTAACACCTCGACAGAAACCCCATTAATCGTCCCTTTGATATGAAGTGTACTTGATGCCTTCGTATCTTGACGTTCGGCCCAAGCGAAGAGCCCGACCGAATTGCATTCCAAATTTTCTTCGCTTTCTCCTTTTTTCAATTCTATGGCGATTACCTCTCCTGTTTCATCCACCCGTTCATCATCCCCCAAAATAACCATCCGCAGTTGTCGTTCAGTACACTGATGGAGAGGATGGTAGCGTTCCCCTCAGCGAAAACACAAACCCTTCGCCTTTCGATCCATGAGTTCAGCGTACGGCAAGTGTTTGATTCCCCGATTTTTGTCGTTCTCTTTCCGATCACCAGCTAATGCCCTCAACGGTTGGGCTAATTAAGGAGTTGGGTGAAATTTTGCGAGGGCCTGTTTGTTCAGGCCCACAATAGCCCCATTAGATCCTGACCCAAAACCCTTTCGGCCCAGATTAGGGTCTGGGGTCGATCCATAACTCCCTTTTACCATCGATCCACTTCCACTGCTACGCCCTACTATTAAACGACCGTGGTGTTACGCTCTGAGGAGTCACCGCGCCTTGCAGTTCCGATTCTACATCTCGCGTTATTTTCATTGCTTGTAGACGATTTATGGAATTGAAGGTGCAAACCCTCGATCTAATTTCTGGACGTAATCCCCCCACAAAATAACCTAAATATTGTTCTTCAGGCAGACAGCTTACTTGAGATGAGATGTATTCGAATTATGTGATGAATTCGTCCACCGATCCCGTCGGTCTGAGATCCTTCAATTCTTCAAACGGGTTGTCACTCTGCCTTCCCCCATATCTTTCAATCAAAACTTGCTTGAATTTCTTCCACGTGAGGTTTTCCTCTGTTGCACTCAAGAGGTTAAACCAATGAATTGTGGTAACATCCATGCTTAATTTTGTTGTTTCACCTTAACTTCTTCTTGAGTATTCTGGACTTCAAAATAGATTTTTGCTCTCGTAATCCACCCTATTGGATCCTCCCCATTGAACATGGGTAGTTCAACCTTCTTCACTGCCATACGAAACTCTGTCAAGTGATCGTCTACTCTATTGTTGATAAGAGGTGGTTCCTGTGGTCGTTCCAACAGCTTCGCCAAATCAACCATCTCTGTAAGTTTTCTTCCATCGTCACCACAACCTCTTCCAATGCCTCCACACGATCTCCCATATTAATTGGCTTTGGTGGAATTTTCAAAAGAACGCTAGCTCCTCTCGAAGGCAGGTCGGACCAATTAAAAGAAAACATGAACTATGATGATTGATTGAACTTTAAAAAAAGGGAAATAATGAGCCAAAGCTCTACAGCAAAACAGAAAGATAACCAGAGTCATGGACTCCTATCCAGTGAATTCTCTCCTCAAAACCAGAAAATGAAAATAACAAAATGATACCCCTCCTCCCTTCAGCACTAACTTTATTCCCTCTCTAACGACCAGTTGTTTTCTCTCTCCTCGTGTACACCTTCCAGACTATGGGCTTTTTAACCACTTGAGTGATTATGGGCCTTTGGGCCTCAACATCACAATTCCCAACAACCTCCAAATGTATTTGGATGCCGGCTTTTGTCCACATCCGTCAGCATAACAGAAGCTAACTTGATCCACAGTCTAGACCTTAGTTGATTCAAATCAGTGACATAAAGAATATGAACTTCATATATTACTAGTTACAAGAATCTGGAGAAAAACAAGATGAAAACATAATTTTTACGTAACCTCTCCTCTGATTCAAAGTTTAAGTGCGGTTCCTACATTAAGAAAGGCTCTAACACTAGAAAAAGTTTCAAGAATAGGTGAAACAAATGAAAGACATTCATGAAGTCTACTTACAAAAAGGACGCATATACAACGTTACCAAGACAGAAAGTTAGATAACTCCAGTTGTTAAAATTGATGTGCGAATTAATGTTTCTATACAAATAACAGGACTTGTAACACTAATAAAGTTTCGTATAGAAATACCTGTTTCGGCAACTTGGCTGAACTTCCATAATCGCCACGTGCACAGCTCGTGACATATTGTAAGGCCACCTTGCCACCCAGGGAGTGCCCTAAAACAACATCAGGCCAACTCCAACCTTCAGACTTTACTAGATTATCAAGATCATTAGCAGCATTGACCATGTCATGAGGCGGATGTAAACCAGATACACCAGCTGATCTTCCATGATTCCTCAAATCCACAAGAACCATCTTCCAATCTATTTAATGACAGGTAAGTTTCGAGATGATTATTATCCACTAAATGATAAATATAAGGCACTGCAAACACCGGCTGGCGGGTGAAACTTTGCCACCCTCGAAATTGAGGCCTCAATGTGTTCTATATGGATCCTAAAAAATGATCTGCTTGACCATAAAACAAAACATAAGGCCATTTATATACACACAGAGCATATAGAACACATTTAAGAATCAAATAGCCTCCTAGTTCAGCCTCATCAACATTCAGCTTTAACACAATTTCACACTTCCAGAATGCTATTAAACCGGATACGATTTCCCAATCTTCAATCATTAGTCTCATAATTCATCTGTTCCAAAAAGAATACGCGTTTATTTTTATTTATTTTTTGGTTTTCCTTCTCAAACCAAGTAGTACTTTTCAAATACAATACTTGATTCCAATCTAATTTACTCAACATATTTTTATTGAAAAGTTTGAATTGCGTATGAAATTTGAAGTTCAACATTACCATGTTTAATATCAAAGTGAAAAGTGTGTCTTCCTTTGGGACTGATGGATAACTGAGAAATTACCTGAAGGTGGAGAGAAATTAGAGAGTGAAGAAGCCAAATTGCGAGAGAAAGATCTCCAATTTCGAGCAGATCCCATTAAGCCATGAAGAATAAACGCAGAATAATCGGATTTGGGGTTATGGGAGGGAGAGCGGACCTCTTCGAAAGCTAGGGTTTCGATCGATCTTGTAGATATAAAAGGGGAAATAATCGATTTTGGTGAGTACAGAAATCCGGTACATAATCTGAATCCGGGTTTGTTCTTGATGATTCTCGCCATTGTTGGAACCTCGACTTACCCCCTTGCTGTGTGTTGAAGGCGTAGTTGGTGCTTATAATGTGAAATTAATAACTTTTACGCTGTTTGAAAAAAAAAATGAAGAAAAGACATAAATATTTGTATATGTATTCTTGACAACAGAACTGGACAAGTTTCCCTAAAAGTTGTTTGATGATTTTATATAATAGTTATAAATAACACAAATAAAGTATATCTTTAAATAATTTAATTAAAAACATTTTTATTTTTTTACACAATTTTCATACATATAAATACATACAAAAATAATGGTAGAAAATTTGAATGAAGAATCTGAAATAATTGATAGTAGTTCGAAAAAATCCGATTTATATAAAGAAAATATAATATTTGGTTCAATTTGGAAGATCTTAATGAATTGGTGGATGCATAGTTGAAGCGACACGTAAAGATAAAGGCGATGGGTGGTCGGTGAAATATGGTAGTTGTGAAGAACGTGAAAGATAATGGATAGTGGTGGTGTAAGAGGTGTTGTACTTGTGGTTGATGTGGTGGAGGTATTGGTAGTCAAGGATGATAGTGGTGGTGGCAGTGGACAGTGGTAATAGAGGTTATTGTAGTGGAGGAAGAGGCGGAAATCACCGACGGTGGTTGACGACGAGCGACGGTGGTTGGCTGTGAGCATTGGTGGTGGCGGCGACAATGGGTGGTGATGATCGGTGGAGGTAGCGATGGGAGATGGTGGAGGAAGTTGTTGTAGTAGTGGAGGAAGAGGTGGAAGTGGTCAACGATGGTTTGTGTTGGCTACCGGTGGTCGTCGATGGTGGTGGTGGTTATAGGTAGTGGTGATCGATGTTAGTAGAGGTGGTCGACGATGGTAGTGGAGGTGGCGATGGCCGATGGTTGTGGAGATGGTGGAGGAGGTTGTTATGGTGGATAAATAGTTAGAGGTGGTTAACGGTGGTTGGCGGTGGCTACCGGTAGCCGTCGATGGTGATAGTGGAGACGATGGGTAGTAGTGATCCTTAAGACTAGTACCATATTAGGATTATATATCAAATAACGTTAGATCAGTGATTTTTAATTTATGTCTCACTTTTGTCCCATGTTGTTTCACCTATTTTGGTGGAACAAGAAAATACCATTTTTTGTCCCATCTTGTCCCACTCTGTCTAGTCTTTGTTCCTGTCCCATGTCGCTCCAAACGTGGGACAGTGATTTTTTGTTCTGTCCCATGTCACGCCAAACGTGGGACAGTAAGTTTCTGTCCCGTCCCGTCCCACCCAGTCTGCAAAGCAAACGCACCCTAAGGAAAATAAAAGAAAATGTTTTAGGAATCGAAATGAAAGATGTTACTTTACCACTATACACTTATTTATTTCATAGTGGAATGTAATTAATGGATATATACGTAATTTTATATATATTTTTACTTCTTTTTAAATTCATATCTTTATTTTCTTTCCGTTTCCTCTCACATTTAGGAGGAAAATCAATAATATTTTCCTTTCTTTTATTTTCCTTTCCCTCTTTAAAAAAATTCGAGAAAACAACATTTTTTCTTTCCCTCCTACTTTCCTTCACTAAAAAAAACTCTGAGAACAAAACATTATGATTTTACAAATTATATAACCTCATCAATAAATTAAATTACTTTTTTGATCCAATAATCCTTTACAATTCAATGAAAAATAAAAAAATTTGTATAAGGATTGTTTATTTAAAACAACTTAGGCTTATTTTGAAAAATGTTTATCAACTTATGCGGTGTCAAACTAGAGTTTTCTAAAAAGTGTTTGAATTAGCTTATTGTGGTACCAAAACGTAATAAGCCAATAAGTTGTTATTTAAAGGTGTTTGAGATTACTTATACATATAAAATAACCAAAAAAATCATAAGCATTTTTCAAATAAGTTGATAAGTTAGAACAAATGACTTGTGAAAAGTGTTTATCTCTGGTTTGGCACTGTTATAAGCATTTTGATTTTTTCTCCATCCAAACATTAGAAAGTGCTTATCTTTGGTGTCACACCGCAATAAGTTAAAAAACACCTCAAATAAGCAATCCCAAACACCCCCTAATGGTGAGTTTCCGAAGTTAACAGTCAACCAAACCTCCACCTATTTAAAGAGGTGATATTTGGGAGCAATCTCAAAATCTTTCGGTTGCACTGTTTGAGCAAGAGTTTGGGCATCTCTCAGGGATGGATCCGGAATTTTTTTCATACGATGGCACTATATAATATAGATAAAAATAATTACAATAAGCACATTTTTTATCGACTTGTTGCCAACGTTCAATATCTTTCGATATGTTTTTAGTCTAATTCCATCGTTTCGAGAGACTTTTATAGTTTTTTGCTTGATTTTGAAAGGCTTTTAAGTTTTTTTTTATCGACTTTGTGGGACTTTTTTGGTTTTTTGGGTTGATTTCCAAAGTTTTTTTTTTTTTGGTTGATTACAAAATACGGTTGCACATTCTCGAACTTTTGAATATGATACGGTGACACCTTTTTAAAACGATACGGTTGTTAGAAACTATGTTAATTGAAAGAAAATATGTAGAAAACAATTGATTATAACGTGAAATTATCACTCTCCTTAGGATATTATTAGCCCCCACTATCAAGGTTGTTTAGGTTTTGGCTAATACACCCCCAGGAATAAATTAATCAGTAGAATAAGTTTAACAACAAAAACATATTCTCAAGAATATATTTATAGGTTTGTATGCATAACTAATTTGGATAAGTTTAACTAACTTGAAAACGTATCCAAAATCAAATTTGCATGTGCAACATGCTAGTGTTATCTTTTGACTGTTAAATGTATGTGTAATTGGGCTAGCTCAGTTGGCCACAAAGGTTTCCTTAAGGTGCCTTGGAGAGGGGATGTTTGGCTAGGGGGGTCTCAAGTTCGAGTCCCACACGAGATGTTTACCCCTTCAGGCGGTAAAAGGAGGAGCAGACGGGTTTTAGGGTCAGCATACTGCCCAATTGGATGTCACTGCTGGACCTGAACCACTA
Source organism: Arctium lappa (assembly GCA_023525745.1). Taxonomy (NCBI): domain Eukaryota; kingdom Viridiplantae; phylum Streptophyta; class Magnoliopsida; order Asterales; family Asteraceae; genus Arctium; species Arctium lappa. Next base: position 164,343,032 of record CM042047.1, read on the forward strand.
ACAACTAACAAGCCGTTCTAAAAAAAATGTATGTGTAAAATCCACCCAACAAGACCAAATTCCCTTTAGTCAATTTGATCACTTAAACAACTCTACAAGTTGTTTAAGGATTATAAAATAAGAAATAGTTTATCACTCTTCAAATGTGGGACAAGAGATAAGCCTAAAAAGCATACATACATACATACATACATACATACATACATACATACATACATATATAGAGAGAGAGTCCCATTCTTTTGCTAACCAACACATTGGTGCTAACCGTGCTAACCAATCTTGACCGTTAATTATTTAGATCAATGGTTTATAATTAATTAGAATTTTAATTTCAGAAATAATGAATTAAAACGTTTGGAATTGAATATGCATAAGAGCACAGGGGTAAAAGCGTAAAAAGGCAATACCTTTCCATATGTTATTAAACGGGTTACCAAAACAAAAGGGGCGACAAAATAGGGAATCACTCTGTTTAGGGTTCTTCTAATCGATAAACACGATTTCAACACCAGATTTATTCGTTTTTTTCTAAATCGATAAACACGATTTCAACACCAGATTTCTTCGTTTTTTTCTAAATCGATAAACACGAACAACCGATTGCTTCGCGATTGCTAATTCCGGCAAAAAAGAGGGAATGAAGGTTGCGAAGAAGGTGCAAACGTGAATCCCACACCAAAATTTGAGATATTATCGACCAAATCGGAAACCTTTATCGAAATCGTGGTTGGAAAAAGGCACGATATGGCTGAAATTGAAGGCGGGAATCAACCAAGGAGAGGTAAAAATCAAAATATTTAGGGTTTATAAAAGGTGTATATGCCCAAATAACATTGGTGCTAACATTGTTTCAGTCCGTAAACCGAGTGAGAGAATCTTCAAGAAGTGTGGTCTTTCAAGATTCAAGAACACAATGGATACTGCAGTTGAGGTTGATCAAGAAGAAACCTGTGCTAACATTGTTTCAGTCCTTTGTTGATTATATATATGTGCATATGTGCATTGTGTTGTAGTGGTGCATATGCACAATAGTGATCATTTAGAGTGGTGCATATGAGCATATAGTAAGTAGTAATCAATAGTTGTTGTGCATATGAGCTTATGGTAATAGGTGTTCATTTGGTTTTGTGCAAAACATAATATGGTAAGTAGTTATCATTAGGTATTTAAGTTAATGTTCAAAGTGTTTGCTATTTCTGTGCATATGTACATTGTTCTAAGAGTATCCAATCTACAAAATGCATATATGCATTTGTGCATGTTTTTAACAGTAGACGATGCATATATTTGTGCATCCTGTGGGAGTAGAAATTGCATATATGCATTTGTGCATCTTGAAAGATTGCATATGTGCATGTGTGCATTGTTCAATTTATTAAGTTTCAAACTTAAATGTTTAAAATGTTTTTTGTTTTATGTGCATGTGTGCATTGTTCAATTTATTAAGCTTTCATGTATATATTTGCCATTTCAATATGCATTTGTGCATATTTTTCAACAAAGGTTATGTAAAACAAAAAGAAAAACCAAATTGGTGAAATTGGCTATGATGTGAGAAATATATCCAATGCTAAAACTAAGGAAAAAGATAACTTCCAATCAAACTTTAATTTTAAATTAATACATTTATTGTTTAGATAAATACCAAATTTAAAACCTCCTTAAAATATGGTATGCATTTAAATGGGCGAAAATGAAGATTTCCAATTATGCCCTTGGATATTTAATAGCCTTGATCGATTAACATAAACAAATGAAAGCTTCTGATTGGTTGAAATTTGGTTAGCACGGTTAACACCAATGCGTTGGTTAGCAAATGAAGGGGACCCTATATATATATATATATATAGTTCATCAAATCAAATAAGATTCCACTATTTTTTCTATGTGGGACATATCTCACTATAAAGCAATGAAGACTATATATATAACAACAGTTGCACATTTCATAAACGTAGAAATTTTAACCTTTCGACGAATAAATAATACGGTGGCACGTGCCACCGTATCCCCTTGTCTAGGTCCGTCCTTGGTGTTCCTTTAGCAACTGAGCTATGCAGGATCCAGGATTTTTGCATAGTGGGGGCATTATAAGGTAGTTTAAAGGTTCGCAAAGTCGTTTGATGTGTTTTTTAGCCTAATTCTACGGGTTCGAGAGATTTTTGAAGTTTTTCGGTTGATTTTGAGAGATTTTTAAGTTTCTTTTTGTCGATTTTGATGGACTTTTTCGATTTTTTTGTTGATTTCAAGAGACTTGTTTGGGCTTTTGGTTGATTTTAAAGTACTTTCTTTGATTTTTTTGGTTGGTGGGATCACCGCAGAAGAGTGGGGGGAACCATGATAGGATGTTAAACAAAAATGTTTTCAACCTAAAAAAACATGATTTTTTGGTTTTAGTGGGGGGCCATCCCCCACCAATTTGTAGTTGCATCCGCCGGCCGAGGGCTTTTTGGTTGCACTATTCTGGCAATAGGACGTTGGCAAGATCCTCTCTATAATGAGCATTCGTCAACTTTGGCGTTCTATCACGTTCCATAATATCATTGGGGTCGATATTTGGTGGCTCGACAAATGTGACCACAACGTCTTTACGAAACATAAGGTAGATGACCGAGAGAATATAGATGGCCATGATCGGGAACACTATAATCCCAATGAACACATTACCAACTTTTGGCAAACTGCTATGGATTAGCCAATCGACAAACGTTGTGATCAAGTAGTAGATGTTGATGGCGATTAGCCCGAGTCCTAATACCCACGAGAAGATAATGATCTGTACAACGAAAAATTGAAGAAAATTTTATGTCAAGTTCGAATGGATGGGAAATGCAAGATTGATATATATAACTCACGATCATCGAGTTTTTGTGAGGTCCCATTTTGGTAGCTGAGCTACTGAACTTGAGGAGCGGAATGAGTGCAAATGGAAGTTCAAATGACAATATCATCTGCAAAAGATCAATCGATATTGAAAAATTAGTTAACTTTCCAAGAATTAAAGATCAGGATTTTGTAAATATTAGTGTAAGTCTTGACGGAAATATATACAAACCGAGGCAATGATAATTAGTCTTCCGGCTCCAGAAGACCCACCAATTATCGACACTATTAAACTTGGCATGATCGCGATGCACCTTGTTATCAAGTTCCTGAGCCATTTCCTCATCTTTAGATCCAAGAAACCCTGTATAAAACAGCAACCATGAATATATGAAACCCCATTAGATTACTCTGTAAAAGAGCCTTTTTATGAAAGAAAGAAGATTTCAACGCATATCTAAGTAAAGGTTCAAATCTAGCCAATGTGAGACTCTAACATCAACAAGATGCAGGTAGTATTAACATTGACTAGTTGAAAAAACACAAAAAAGAAAGAAAACAAAATCTGCCAACCTGCATAATATATTGGCCTGCATAAGTGCCTGTGATTGTTGAACTTTGGCCAGAAGCTAGCAGTGCAATTGCATAAAGAGTGGAGCTGGACTTCCCCAAAACATTCTGGGTAGTACAAAGTATGAGTCTTTTGTTAAATTATAAGTTGTTGGTACAATAGTTACAAGAGTAAAATTGTATATATATATATATATAGGACTCGTATATATACTTTAAGAAGAAATGAAGCCGAGTAAAGGGTAAGATCACTGCAACGATCCATTTCGTCAGTTGATAGATTTTTGGCCGAGCAAACGGTACCAGAAACAGCGATCATTGAAACATTGATCAAAAATGCTACAAAGAGAGCAATACCACTCTCTATCAAGAACTATCTGCAAGAATCCTGTAATCAAAACGTCAACCATGAAGATCAAGAACAAAAAAATGGACTTATTTTCAAGACAAGTTTATTGTTGACTATACACGCACACACACACACACATATATATATGTATATGTAGAGGGAGGTTCAAGGGGAAACCTCAAAAAAATGGAAAACTGAGGAACATCCTGGCATGGTAGCCTTTGTCCGGACGGTATGCACTTGTGCATACAAGTAAATTAAGTTGTTTTTTTGGTTTTTATGCACATGTGAATTATGCAGGTGTGCATGTTACAAATTACCTGTATGCACAAGTGCATACCGTCCAGATGTTTTCAGCTACCAGGATGTTCCTCAGTTTTCCTTTTTTTTAGGTTTTCCCCTAAACCTGACCCTATGTATGTATGTAATTAATTGAAGAACTTACATTGATGCCACGAACTGAATTTGGTATCTTTCGAGAAAGAACAAGTGCCGAATGGAGAAACAGATTATGCCTAGAAATTAAATGGATCAGAAATTAAGTAAACCAGATTTTAGAGAATCCCAAATAAGGAATCTAAAAAAGGATTTCTGGCAGCATATCATACGGCATAACGAGTGCACCAAATAGCGCAATGGTATCTCCGATGGCGCCTTGACCACTAAGCTTAGGAACAAACATTCCGTTTAGCACATCAGTGGCTGGCGGCTTCACATAGCTCATTTCTCCAAAGAAACAACCAGCCATCACAAAAACTAGAAATGCTATCAGTATTTCGAGCTTCCTCACCTAGATTGATAAGCTCAATATAGTTAGAGCTCAATATATTGACAGATCAAATGTAAATTTCTAGTACTCAGAAAATAGATCGCGCGAAAAAGTTCAAGAGCGAGTAAAGAAATTAAGGAATTGGATTTTGATTCTTTATGAGAAAACTTACACCATATGTTTGGAGGCCAAGAAGGAGGAGGGTGCTAAAACCAGTTAGAACAACTCCAACCCAAACTGGAATCTTGAATAAGATATTCAGTGCAAAAGCCGTCCCGATCACTAAAAAAAGATTAAAAAAAAAAGATTTAATTTAATTCAATAAATCGGTTTCATAGATTAGTTTAAAAATCCATGCCTTCGGGGATATCGGCTGCAATGACTGCAATCTCAGCTAGCAGCCACAAGCAATACTTAACAAAAATGGGGTATTCAGCCTTGCACAACTCTGATAAATGCTTCCCTGAAAAAGAAAAAAAAAACACTACTTTTTCAGATGTTTATTTTAATTTCGACACAATCTATAAATAAATTCATAGGATTTATTAATTCATTGTATTACCGGTGGTTACACCAAGATTTGCTGCAAGAGATTGAATCACAAGTGCAAAGATTAATCCAATTAAAATCACTCAAAGAAGCTGAAAATGTATATACTATTACTTGAATCATCAAAATGGCGTTTTTATTGAACTGTAACTACATATATATATAGAGAAAAAGAGGTGGGTGAACAACAGTTATTTAAGAAAATACGAGAACAACCGAGTACATATAAAATCATATATGATTCACTTACAAAATCATATATGATTCACGCGACTTTAGGTCGTGCCCAAAGTCGTCCGTCTCCATTTTTTTCAGGTTAACGTAAAATCACATATGATATTGTTTTGTACATAATATATACTATTTTTTTTACTGTTTTCTTAAATAGCTAGCGTTCTCGTTTGAATCTTCCCCCCTCTCTATGTATATATATGTTGTTTACCTCAAATCTATGGTTGGCTCCTGCTTGCAAATCAGTTTCCACTGCACAAAATATATATATAAAACATTGATAACTAAGTTTAATTAAGAGGATTAATTAAGGTAATTAATCCAGAATGCGATGTCTGGACTTACTGTTGCCAGGATCAAGATAAGCCAGTGAAACTAGAAAACCAGGGCCAATAAATGAAAGAAAGTTTCTCCATCCAGGTTTCTGAAGATCATCATATTCAAACTGTTAGCTGCAAATTAATCGAATAAAATAGTAATGTATATATGATGTTTCTCTCATCAATCTTGAAATAAAAAAAACAAACAAAAGAAGTAAGTAATTCCACTCAGATCAAATAGAATGATGGAGACCTGATGATGGTTCATGTCTTTATGTTCATAATCTTTACTGTTAACAACACAAGTAATTCCACTCTGATCAACAGCTGAAACACTGTCCATCTCTCTCTCTCTCTCTCTCTATATATATATATATATATATATATTTGTGGGTATATGTGATGTATGATGAACGTAGAGATTTGATATAGTAAAGCCTGCATGAACTTGAATAGGTTATTTAGTGGAGTTCTGAAGTTGATTCTATAAACTTCTTTCATTGATTCATGCAGCATATGCCGCTTTTCAGTTGGGTTGTTAATTAATTATCTCTAGATCTACCGGCTTATTAATTAAATGCTTTCAAGAAAAATAAATATGAATTGGAAGGAATACTAAGACGAAATCGCTAATGTATAAATTTTATTTTGATTAAATATAACAAATTAACATGTTGATATTCTGAATCGTATATATTAGTAGGTAAAAGATCGTGTGAGAAGTTGAGTTAATGATGAGAGGCGTGAAAAGTGGATCTGAACCGTTTATCTCTTTTAATTTAAGCCCTCCCATGAATTGCGACATAAAAGGGATTGATTCAGTGCATCTTATCTAGATGCATCTCATACGTTCATTTCTCATCCAACGGCTGATAACCATTTATCACCAGAACCTAGCCCTATATTAGTAATGGGTTAAATAGATAAATAAATAAAATACTAGCTAAGAAATATAACTCATAAGGAACAATTAAATTCACCCAACGTTTATTTCTTTTATTCATGAGAAGTTTGGAGATGTGTTTTCACCGGTTATGCCAAATATTGCTAGTTTAACAAATTCCGGTGAACCTACACGATCCATTTATTATCCGTCAAGAATCCATAGCATATTTTGTAAACATCTCGGATTAGCGACGAATTGTACATACATCGCAAAAATTAAATTAAAGATTAAAAAGTTTGGTTTTGTCACATTTCTGTCACTAATTTGTAGCAAATCAGTGATGGATCACTCCATGGCAAATTATTGATCCATGTCCAAAATTTCGAAAATCTAGTTTTACAGAATTCTCTAATAACCATTGATTTAAGACGTATCGAATCAAATCCATATATATTTGACCTGTTACCGATGAATATTAGTCCAAACTCGCCTGTCTATATATAACATTTGTTGGAATTGTTATTTGTTCTTCTAAAGTCTAAACTATATAATATACATGTATAACTACAAAACAACATAAAAGTATGCATCCATATGGTTGTGGTCAAGAAAGTGCAAAGTGAACCATAGATTGTGCATGTTCAACCTCAAAAAACTGCTACAAGTTAAAGATCCGGTTGAACCAGAGAGGCCATTCTTGGGGCCATGATCTCCATCAGTCTCTCTGGTTCATCCTTGTAAATCCAGTGTCCAGAACGGGGAACAACGTGAACCGAGACTTTCCCGCTTAATCCATCTCTTTCCCGCTTCGCAAGGCTCTCGAGCCTCTCGACCACATCTGGGTCCCACGTGAGTCGGCTTTCGGTACGCACTATAGCTATCTCCATTCCCTTTGGAGGTCGCTCTAGCAATGGCCAATAATCAGTATCCCTAAATCATACAAAAACGAAAACCATCACTAATACCCATGTGAAACACCCTCATCTAGTTTTTTTTATCCAATCTCGATTGATCTCATGGGACCCTGAAGATAACAGCCAGGAAGATTACCGGTGGCCCTCACAAGATTTAAAGTTTAAACTGCGACTTGTGGCAAAAAGCAAATATATCAAAAAAAAATGGAAAACTGAAGAGCACCCTGATAGCCCTTCATCTAGACGGTATGCACTTGTGCATACAAGTAATTTGGAACATGCACACGTGCATATGCACAAGTGCATAATGCACTTGTGCATAAAAACCAAAAAACAACATAATTTACCTGTATGTGCATACCGTCCAAATCAAGGACTACCAAAGTGTTCTTCAATTTTCCGTTTTTTTTAGGTTTTCCTTGAACCTCCCTCTATATATATATATCTACAAGTAAAGAAGAGAGGATCGATGTGGATTGAGGTGAAAAAACAGTAGGTTAATTTACCGGGCAGATTTGAACATCTGTATGGCACCCTCGATATTGAAAGAAAACGTTTCTTGTTCTCCTGACTTCTTGAGGCTGCTACTAATATACTCTGATAAGAACTTTGAAAACCCAAGATTAACCATATGATCTACCAGCCACCTGAAGCCACAAACAGGCCAAAAGAAACCTCGTTAAAAATAGAAAAATAATGTTATCGTTTAAACTACCACGAAAGGGACAGGAGGTTTCTACTCTTGTGACGGAATTGGAGAAGGTAGAGTCTGCAGCGTATTCAATGCTTTCACCAGTTCTTCATTCTGACTTTTGTTTTCCATTTTTCCGGGAATAATATCCAGTACCCAGAGCTGTTTCGAATCAGCTATAACAAATTACTCAATGAACTTCCATTTTTTTTTTTAAGTTTTGAGTTGTAAACACCAAGTTGCTCACAAGTTGTCATTATAAATCTTTTATCACTGATTTCGATCCACAAAATTTACTTTAACTTGAAAAATCTAATTAATGGAATGGTACTTCAGACATTCATCTAATAGTCAAGCACTTGTATTTTTAACACTTTCACAAACCCTCTCTCTTCTTTGAGGTAGAGGTCATGTCTGAAGCGATAAACAGTAATATGAATAATCAAACACTACGCTTTGATTAATATTAGAGAAATTCGGATTCACAAAACTCTAACTAATTGTGCTGCTGTGTTGTGTTTTTACCCAACAGGTTACACATATATATATATGAGAAGAAAACATGATTCCTATTCCTATTACCTAAACACATAATAAGGAAACATTCCATATATCATGAGACTTCCATATATCGAGTATCTTTCCATATATCGAGTATCTTGGACTGCTCTCCAAAACATCGTTGGGTCGACCCGCGGCTTAAAGCCCATGGCCGAACAACCAATTCGCCAACAATCACCCCCTGAATGGTTGAGACGGCAACTCGCACACACCGAGCAACGATCTCATTTCTCCGAACCTTACTCGCGCTAAGGCCTTCGTTAGGGGATCCGCCACTTGTTCAATCCCCGCCACTTGTTCAACTTCAACATGCTCGTTTTCCACATGTTCTCGAATGAAGTGGAAACGAGTGTGAATGTGTTTGCTCCTCCCGTGAAATACCGGATTTTTAGACAACGCGATTGCTGACTTGTTGTCTATACGAATCAACACCTTTTGCTTCTCTAATCCGGTCACCTCCGCGAGCAACTCCCTTAGCCAAACTGCTTGACATGCGGCTGAGGTGGCTGCCATGAATTCGGCTTCACAGGAAGATAAAGTCACAGTATCTTGCTTATGAGAGCACCACGTGATGGGGGATTTTCCAAGGAAGAAAATATGACCAGTAGTACTCCGCCCATCATCAGTGTCTACATTATGACTATTGTCACTATAACCCAGAAGTTTCAACTCGTCACATCTCTCGTATCTAATTCCAAGCGAAATTGTACCACGAAGGTAACGAAGAATTTGCTTGATCGCGCGCGCATGAGATTCTCTCGGGCTTTGCATGTAACGACTTACTACCCCGACTGAGAAAGATAGGTCCGGACGGGTGTGAAGGAGGTAGTGCAAGCACCCTACTACCTTCCGATAAGGAGTAGCTTCAACTTCTGGTTCATCCTCGGCTTTCGATAATTTTAGTCCCGGTTCCATTGGACATTGAGTAATATTACAATCTTTCATGCCCGCCTCTTTCAAGATCTTCAAAGCATACCTCTCTTGCTTTATAGATACACAATCCCTTTGTTGAGAGACTTCAATGCCCAAGTAATAAGTCAACAGGCCAAGGTCCGACATTTCAAACTTTGAAGACATCATGCTCTTGAATTGGCTTGTTATTTCATGACACGTTCCTGTTACGAATAAATCATCCACATATACGGCCACAATGATATATTCGCCTCTCGAAACCTTTTTATAAACTGCCGTTTCTTGTAAGCATCGTTTAAAGCCCATTCCTCGCAAGATGCCATCAAGTTTTATATTCCACGCCCTTGGTGCTTGTCGTAAGCCATACAAAGCTTTTGCTAACTTGTAAACTTTTCCTTCCTCTCCCGTTTTTTCGAAACCCTCGGGTTGACTTACGTACACTTCTTCTTTCAATTCTCCGTGTAAGAAGGTCGTCTTTACATCTAAGTGGTAAATCTTCCATCCTTTCCCGGCCGCGAGAGCAATTAATAAACGTATTGTCTCGAGTCGAGCTACCGGCGCGAAGACTTCATCAAAGTCAATGCCGTGTTCTTGTACATAGCCTTTTGCTACGAGCCGCGCTTTGTACCTTGAAATAGATCCGTCCACATTTCTTTTGATTTTATATAACCACTTTAATCCGATTGGTTTGGCGTTCTCGGGTAGAGGCACTAGCTTCCAAGTTTTGTTCTTTTCGATTGACTCGATCTCGCTTGTCATCGCCTTACGCCATTCGGGTTTCACAAAGGCTTCTTTGAAATTCCTCGGTTCTTCGTCAAGTGTTAAGAAGAGTTCATTAACATTCAACTCATAATCATTTAGTCTTTGTGGCAGCATAGTAGTACGAGTTGAGCGACGTACCGGGGCAGGCATAACATTGCTGTCAGAGTCAGATTCTTCTTGTTCGGGGCTGATTGTGTGATCTGGGTTGCTTATCGCTTGAGCTGGGCTGCCAATCAGTTCGTTTTGGGCCTCGTTTCTGGCCTGCGACGCTGATTCTGGGCCGGTTGTGGGTTGGCTTTGTCCAGCGACTGTTGGGCTCGTCTGATTGTTGGAAAGCTAATCAGTTTCAGCTGCTTGTGCATCGCCCCACAAGACCGTGAAAGTACCTGGTTCCTTTTCAGCTTGGTTCGAATCTTCGGACATATTTTTCCACTTCCAGCTTCTTTTCTCATCACAAATAGCATAAGCACTTATGATAATTTTATTTTCACGCGGATTGAAAAGACGGAAACCTCCTGAACCGGGTTCCTTGCCGAGATACACCAATGGTTTAGACCTGTCATCTAGTTTCTTCAAATGCTTCGAGACTATTCTTTCATAGGAAACGCAACCAAATACTTTTAAGTCTTCAAGGTCCGGTTTGTCACCATAAAATTGTTCGTATGGCGTAACTCCTACCAATGATCGCGTAGGGGTTCGGTTTATAATAAAGGTTTCATGTCGAACCGCTTCACCCCAAAAGTAATTCGGTACACCTCTTGCTTTCATGATGCACCGAGTCATCTCGAGTAGAGTTCGGTTTCTCCGTTCGACTATACCGTTTTGTTGAGGTGCATAAGGAGCCGTCAACATTCGTGCTATACCTTCTTGGTCACAAAAACGGTTAAAGTCATGTGACGTAAATTCACCACCTCTATCCGTATGGAATGTTTTAATCTCTTTACCTGTGCGCTTTTCAATCGCCGTCTTGAATCTTTTAATAACACTAAACGCGTCACTTTTGTACTTCAAGAGAAAAGACCACATGTATCTTGAGAAATCGTCGATAAGAACCAAAATATAAATATTACCCGCTTGAGTGGGGGGATCCACCGGTCCGCAAATATCCCCATGAACCATCTCAAGAATATTTGTTGCTCTGTATGTTGCTTTCTTCGGAAACGAGCTCTTCGTTTGTTTTCCAACCATGCAAGACTCGCAAAGCTGATGTTGATGCTTAATTACTGGTACCCCTTTAGCTAGCTTGTGCATCAAGTTTGTTGCACCAAAACCGATATGGCCAAGTCGAGCGTGCCATAACCATGACTCTTCATCGATGTTGGCTTGCAAACAGTATGGTTTCCCAACTTTTAGTCGGGTCTTATAGAGACGATTTGCACTTCGCGGTACTTTCATAAGCTGTCTTCCACCTCTATCTCGCATGGTTAAAAAGTCACCTTGAAGACGAATATCACAACCGGACATTGTAGCTTGTCCAAGGCTAATCACATTACTTCGAAGAGACGGAATATAATAGATATCTTTCAATAATTTTTGTTCTCCGTTTTTTCCTTCGAACAAAATCGAGCCCTTTCCTTTTATGCATACGCACGACCCATCTCCGAATCTCACCCGTCCGGTTATACGTTCATTCAGTTCAGAAAAAAAATGAGAAATTACCGGTCATATGATTACTTGCACCGTTGTCCAAGTACCATACATCGTCTTCCTCGGACTTGGACTCGATCTTCGGAGGGGTGTACTTTTCTTCATTTAAGAATATCGTTTCTTGAACAAGGTTCATCATAAAAAACGTTCCTTCCTCACGATTCGCATCTCCCTCTTGCGTCTCATTAAGATTTGCCTCATGGTCTCGGTTTCGTTCTGGGCATCTCGAAACAAAGTGTCCGTACCTGTCACAACGGTAACACTTGATATTCGAGAGGTCACGTTGCTCATGTTGTTTACCCTTTTGCTTTTGATCTTCACGGTTTTTCGAGGAGTCACGTTGACCATGGTTTTGGGTGTTACCCCGGCCACGGCCTTGACCACGACCACGACCTCGAGAGTACGAGCCACGTCCTCTTCCCCTGTTTGAGTCATGATTCTTGTTGGAATATTCAGCCCTTGAATAAAGCAATTTTCCTTGAGTCTCGTTTGCTTTATCTTCTTCTTTGATCCTCTCTTCATAGGCTTTCAACCTTCCAACCACGTCCTCAAACCCAATCGTTTTAAGATCTAAAACTTGTTCGAGAGCCGCCACGATATGGACAAATCGCCTGGGAAGACTTGTGAGAAATTTCTTTACTAGCTTGTGTTCTGACATGACCTCTCCAAGCGTGGCTGATTTTGAAGCAATACCCGACAGCTTTGCTGCATAATCGTCTATGGTACCGCTGTCTTTCATCTTCAAACTTTCGAATTCAGTAGTTAAAGTTTGAAGCCTTGCTTCTTTTATGCGTTCAGCCCCTAGGTTTCGTATTTTTATTGCTTCCCACATCTCCTTCCCGGTTTTAAGATTTCCGATTTGAAGAATCAAATCTTTCGGTATCGATTGAAATAAGAGACCTTTCACTACATTGTTCTTCTTGGCATCATCTGAGCCCGGATCTATCACTTCCCAGACTCCATGAATTCCGAGAAGCACTTCCATTCGCATCCTCCATATGGTGTAATTGGTTGACGTTAATATCGGGCTTTGAAACGTCAACGGGTTTGATTCCTTCACCGGTAGCTGCGGTATGGTACCTCCTGTCATCTGAGACTTTCGCTTGGCTCGTGAATAGGTTTGAAACTGTGATTTATCCAGCCCTTATATCACGGCTGGGGTTTCTGATTTCGGTTCGTGTTGAACTCGCGTAGGCCAATCAACGGTTTCCCGTTTCCAACCTACTAATGTTCAATAAATAGCGAGACAATCAACAGCCCCACGGACTGTTTCCAACTCGCTGTTGTGAACCGAAAGTGAACTACGACCAGATTGATCGATTTGATCAGGCACACGACTCAACCAGAATTTGCTGCAGGTTAGAGTCCGAAGATAATTTTGGTTTGTCGAACCCCTTGATCGCAGGTACAACGTCGATCACCGGATCTTCTTCACCGCTCTGATACCAATTGAAGCGATAAACAGTAATATGAATAATCAAACACTACGCTTTGATTAATATTAGAGAAATTCGGATTCACAAAACTCTAACTAATTGTGTTGTTGTGTTGTGTTTTTACCCAACCGGTTACACATATATATATGAGAAGAAAACATGATTCCTAATCCTATTACCTAAACACATAATAAGGAAACATTCCATATATCATGAGACTTCCATATATCGAGTATCTTTCCATATATCGAGTATCTTGGACTGCTCTCCAAAACATCGTTGGGTCGACCCGCGGCTTAAAGCCCATGGCCGAACAACCAATTCGCCAACAATGTCTGCATACTGTTTCACCCTTGACCTCACCTCCGGATCGGATATAATGTGCACGTTTGGTTTGGTTTGGTTACAAAAGCAAAACTATATATTTAACATCATCATCCAATATAGGAAAACTTAAAATAACTTGCAGAAAGCAAGGAAGAGGTTGAGGCAATGTAATTAAGCAAGTTAATTACCTGTTTAGGCAATGGCACTGAATCACCATAATGACCTTGAGCACAACTGAAAGCATATTGCAAAGCCACCTTGCCCCCCAAAGAATGCCCAATAACAACATCAGGCCAATCCCCATTAAGAGATTTGAAAAGATTGGCCACATCTGTAGCAGCATTTGCCATGTCATGAGGTGGGGATAAGCCTTCTTCTTTATCAACTGAGCTTCCATGGTTCCTCAAATCCACAACAACCATCCTCCAATCTGCTCACAAATTAAAAAATGTTCCCAATAATTAATGGTACTGAAACATAAAATCATATAGAATTCTAGCTACTAATTAAATTAATCTTGATTCAACCTTTGATTGTACTTATCACAATCCTACCTGAAGTTTATAAATAAATTAAAAACATATCAAATCTGAATGTAAATAGTGGGGTTTTTTACTTCAATTTTTGGGGTTTTATATTATAAAGTTAGTGAGAGAAATTAAAGAGAGTAGAACCAGCGGAAGTGGAGATGGTCGAAGCAAGGGAGCGAGTGAAATGACGAAAGTCATCTCGAGAACCCAATAAGCCATGAATCAGCAAAGCCGTGAAAGTGTATTGATTGGATGATGAATTGATGATCTCTTCAAATGCAATCACTGACATCTTTAAATGTTATCTCTGTGTATTGCCACTTTGTGATCCACTCTACCGTAACGACTGATAGGAGGAGGACAGGGGCAGACGTGTTGCTTCAATGGAGGCCATTCAACGTTTCTGAAATGATGAGTAAACTTCAAAATTCAATTTATAAATAACTAGTGTGTGACCCGTGCGATGCGCGGTAATAATATTTTTTTTAAGGAGTACTTGATTCCGCATTCTTTGATCAACCTATTTCTCTTCTATGTTTGGTATTTAAATATTTATTTATTTGGTAGGAAAATTAAATGTTGTATTGAGAATTAAAAACATATAATAAAATGAGCAAATGATGAGTTTGGGGGTTAAACAATTACACAACTAATCTTTTATTCTATTTTTGTATATCAAATATATTGATTGATCGTAATAAATATTCATTTATATATTGATGATATATAATTAAAAAGAAGATGAAATGTTTTGGAGTTAACGAAAAAATAAATAAAAGAAATAATAGTGTTGTGCATAAATAAAAATATTGATTTATAATTATTGTTACTTTATTTTAACAAATAATATTATTTGTAATCAATGATTAAGTTATCGATATAAAAATAAATAAAAATACATGTTCAATTAATAATATCAAAGTTAATAAAAGTAAAAGTTATATTTCATTAGTTTTTACAAAAAAAAAAAGTTAGATTCATATAACTCTACTCTTAATTTATAATCATTCTTAACTTACCAATAATTTTTTGATTATGTTAAAAAAAGGAAAAAAATTTAAATTTAAATGTATGTTTGAATATAATAATAATAATAAAGTAAATAAAAAATAAAACGAATATATTTGTTAATTGTTATCTAAAAATATAAATTAAATAATATAAATTTATATTTTAAATCTATTTTACCTCACCAATAATTTTTTGTTTATGTAAAAAATGAAAAAAAAAATTAAAATATATGTTGTAATAATAATAAATTAGTAAATAAAAATAAAACTAATATATTAATTAATTGTTATTAAAAAATGTAAGATAAATAATGTTGTTATTTGTAGAAAAATGTATGTAATAATTATTATGTAAAAAAGAAATTGAAAACGTAGTAAAATAAAAATGTGATTTATTTAATTAAAAATAAATCAAAATTATAACGAAATAAATATACAGAAACGGAGGTTTCTTATTGATTTGATTGATCTTTCTTTATATATATTAATATTAATATTCGACATCGAGCGTTGCGAGATTGTCAAAAATCATGTTGAAAGTGTATAAGTTATTTTTATTTATTGTTTTTATAAATTTAGACCATGTTGCAAAACATTATACAATATCTTTAATGATGAAATTGAGTGTCGATGAACAATATTGTTCTCAATTTAGCATGTAAAGATTGATTATAAGCCTATTTAATTAATAGTATTATAAAGTATATTAGATGTGTAATGAAATTATTAATAACAACCATAGTTTAAACATCTATTATATAATACAAAATTTAATTAAAATAAATTAATACAAAAATGACATAGAATTGACGTCATACTTAAAAATCAAAACTAAAAATGTAGTTTGCTAGTAACAACGTCATATCATAATAAACAAAATCAACATGTTCACCGGAGGCTCTAGGACAGTCGGAATAGGAGAGCACTCATCTATTAGCAATGTGATGACTCTTTTGGAATAAAAAAATAGAAATGAGAGTTAGATAATAATAAATCATGAAATTACAAAATAGATAAAACCAATTTTAAATTGAGATTGTAGACTGAATGACTTACATTTCATAATATATACGTATGTTGTCCATGAAGCCTTCATGTTCTTCAATATGTTCAACAACCTTCACAACGTATTTAGACAATATCTCATTTGTTTTGTCTTTTGTTTGTTTACTTTCTACAAAAAAAAACATATAAAATATATATAACACCATATAACTTAACAACATACATAAGTTCATACCTTAGATGATCAAATATAGTGAGAGAAAAATTGTTTGACAAAAAAACAAACCATTAGGTAGACAACTAAAAAATGAAGACCACAAGGTTAAATAAATAAGAGAAATGAAAAATTAATTAACATAAATAAGGGAAAATGAATAGTTATCTAACCTAAAGAAAGGAAATCGAATAGTTAAATAACATAAATTTCAATGTGTATGTATAAGTACAAAAATCCCAATAAATTTAATGAAAATATAACTTACATATGGGGATATGGATTCTAAATTCAATTCTCATTTTATCTTTATATATATATATATATATATATATATATGAAATTTGTTTTTTCCAATATGAATAAAATATTATATTAATAAATAAGAATTTT
The DNA here is from genome assembly GCA_023525745.1 of Arctium lappa. NCBI lineage: Eukaryota > Viridiplantae > Streptophyta > Magnoliopsida > Asterales > Asteraceae > Arctium > Arctium lappa. Next base: position 164,359,934 of record CM042047.1, read on the forward strand.
ATTATTTAATATTTAAAAATATTCAAAAGCATAAATAAATTACTTTACTAATGAATAAGAATATTATTATTTAATATTTAGAAATATTAAAAAAAATTAAAGATAAAATGAAAGGTTTGTTCATTTATTAATAATTTTTATTAAAAATTAATTCAAAAATATGAAAAAAGATAAATAAGATTCTATCCTCTAGAAGATGCCACTTTTCATTCGAATAGACAATTTTTCAACTTATTTAACATTTTATAAAGTCTTTAACTTAATTATCTCTATAATGAATCATTTTGTAACAATGTGTCAAATCATTTGTTGTAGGTTTTCCCTTAATTAGTAGATGGAAAGATGAAAAGATTATAATGAATATGGCTAGGGAGTTATGTAGTTTGAAAGTTAAAACTAATTATATATTGGAAGTGAAATTACTAAAGAAGCCTTCTTGTAATGAAATATATATTTTTCATTTAGGGATAGAATAGTCATTAACTTATTTAATATTTAAAAAACTCAAAACAATGAGAAAATTCCTTTGGACAAATTCTCTTCTCACATTGTGGCACATCATCTTGATGGGTTCTCCTTTTATATAGATATAGATAGATAGATAGATAGCTTTATGCCTTTATCTTCAATGGAGGCCATTCATTGTTTCATTATATATTTTGTTTTTATCAATTTTATAAAACAGTTTTGTATGGTTTTTAGAAAATAATAAAGTTTTTTTAAATTTGTTTAATTTAATTTTTATTTTAAATTAATTTATTTTAGGTTTAATAATATACTAGAAACGTACTCGTGCAATGCAGTGAGATATATTACGATTTTAATGTTTCATTTGATTTTTTTGTCGATTTACAGTATGATTTTGGATGGTTTTGAGAAAATGATAATGTTTTTTTATAAATCTATTTAATTTAGGCTTAATAATATAATGTTTTTATATAAAAAAATTAAGTATTTTGTTAGAATTCAATGATTATCTTATATATTTTAATGACATCTAGAAAAAATAACCAATTACATATTTAATAATATAATTAAAACAAAATTATAGTAATATAATATATTAATTAATAGTGATACATAGAAATGTCTGCATAAAAGGAAGATCATGCACATACTAAATTAGTGTGTGTTAGAAGCTTGCAGTAGTAATATGTATCTTATGCTTTGATACTTGTAAATTAAGAGATTTTTAAAATCTTGCATAAAATGATGATACCGTGTGCCTAATAATTTGTATTTAAGAGTTTTTTATTCGTACTTTATAATATAGTATAGATATTGTTTTTTATAAAAAAAAATAAGTAAGTATCGTCCTAATTATATTTTATATTCTTTATATTTAAAAGGAGATGTTGTATTTGATTATCAGTTAGTTATGAATTCAAACATTTAACTTTAAAAAGTTACTAGAAGCGTATCCGCGCAATACAGCGAGATACATCACGATTTTAATGTTTCATTTTATTTTTTGTTTTTTATCGATTTACAGTACGATTTTGGATGGTTTTGAGAAAGTGATATTGTTTTTTTATAAATTTGTTTAATTTAGGCTTAATAATATAATGTTGTTTATATAAAAAAAAATTAAGTATTTTGTTAGAACTCAATGATTATCTTATATATTTTAATGACATCTAGAAAAAATAACCAATCACATATTTAATAATATAATTAAAACAAATTTATAGTAATATAATATATTAATTAATAGTGATACATGGAATGGTCTGCATAAAAGAAAAGCTTTGTACATACCAAATTGGTGGGTGTTAAAAGTCTGCAATAATAATATGTATTTTGTGCTTCGATACTTGTAAATTAAGAGATTTTTAAAATCTTGCATAAAATGATGATACCTTGTGCCTAATAATTTGTATTTAAGAGTTTTTTATTTGTGATTTATAATATAGTATAGATACTCGTGTATTATTTACTTATAATTTGGACTTTAAGTAATATGCATAAAAAAAAGTACTTCATGTATAAAAGTTCGCTTTTAAGAGTTTTTCTCAAATGTTTTATAATATAGTATAGATAATATTTAATACATTTGTTTTAAACACAATTTATACAAAATGCAAGTGTAAATGTGAATAAATCTCACCTTGCATTTGGTGAGGAATCAATTGATAAATATATAGGCAAAATACAAAAAGATAATTACAATAAAGATACCTATATACAAGGAAAGATTATAATTGAAAATAAATTCTATAATAAACAAATCAATTACGTTTGATTGCTATCACCCCCCCCCCCCCCCGGGAAGCAAGACATCGGGTGAGGACCGACTCAAAGTTTGGCGGACAGAAAAAACTCAAAAAGAAGACGAGCCAAACTGTTTGTGAAGATGTCCGCAATTCGAAGGTTGGACAAGATGAATCGAGTTTCTATTTTTCCGGCAAAGACTAATTCGCGAACAAAATGATAATCAATATCGATATGTTTCGTTCGTTTGTGGGCCACAGGATTTTGAGATAAGAAGAAAGCACTTTTGTTGTCGCAAAGAAGGAGCGGTCGGTCGGGAGGCAATGCGTGTAATTCCCAAAGTAAATGCATTACACAAATAAGTTTAGCAGCAGTGTTGGCTAACGCACGATATTCCGACTCACAACTGGATCGAGCAACGGTGGGTTGTTTATTAGCACTCCAAAAGGCAAAATTTCCACCAAGAAAAATGGAGTAACCGTAGGTTGAGCGACGTGTTTCAGTGCATCGAGCCCAATCGGCGTCAGAATAGCCCGAAAGCGATGTAAGCAAAGTATTGGGAGTGCGTGTAAAGGAGAGGTCGTACGAAATAGTGCCCTTAACATAGCGCAAAATCCGTTTGACCGCCTGAAAATGGTCAATGCCATTGACCATTTTCACAGGCACACCTTATGAGGACTATACCCGTTGACTCAATGGTAGGAACCTAGATAAATTGGCTAACAAAATTAACGACAAAGGAGAGGCCAGGTCGGGTGATCGTTAAATATTGAAGGGCATCTACCAATGAAAGATAACGGGTAGGGTCCTCATAAGGTGTGCCTGTGGATGCCAGAATCTGCCTAGGAGTTAGCGGTGTGGAGACAGGTTTTGATTCAAGAAGTTCAGCACGAGTGATAATATCCCGAGCATATTTGGCTTGACTCAAAAAGAGACCAGTAGAAGTGTAAGTAACCTCAAGCCCAAGAAGTAGCTAAGACGATCAAGATCTTTTATAGCGAATTCCTTATACAAACGAGTAATGAAGTTTTGTATAAGAGTCATCGAGTTTCCTGTAAGGATGATATCGTCAACGTACACAAGAAAATATAATGTGAGATCTCCTCTGTGAAAGATGAAAAGAGAGGTATCGACGCGGCTGCACCGAAAACCAAGGCTGGAAAGGAAACTGCTCAAACGTTGAAACCATGGTTTAGGAGCTTGTTTGAGTCCATACAAGACTTTCTAGAGACGACATACATGATCCGGGAATCGGGATCAATTTAACCTCGTGGTTGTTCCATGTAAACAGTTTCAGATAGAAAACCGTTGAGAAAAAACATTTTTTACGTCCAATTGATGAAGGGGCAATTTCAAAGGACGACGATAGATAAAATGATGCGAACCGCTGATGCTCTAACAAACGGACTAAAGGTGTGAGAATAATCAAAACCCGAAAGTTGCGTGTAACACCCTGATTTTTTTCTTAATTGAGGAAAAATTTTGAACTAGATGAATCGGTAAAGAAGAACCAAGTATGGAGTATGGCTATAGTGTCATGTGGTTGTGACACTGGTCACAATAGCATTTATGGTACTGAGAGTATGGTCGTCTCGGCTATAGTGCCATGTGGTTGTTACACTTGTCATAATAGCTCCAATGGTACTAGGAGTATGGTCGTCTCGACTATAGTGACATGTGGTTGTGACATATGTCACAATAGCACCGACGTTACCGATTGTTCGGTTGTCTCAGCGAATGTGCCATGAAGTTATGACAACGGCACGATAACTGGATAATAGCATCAAATGTTCCGATAGAACGGTTGAGGAATGTCCGGGAGAACGGTCAAGGAACCGACGGGAAAACAATCAGGAAACGGTCGGGAAATTCGTCGAGAAAGCGGTCGAAAAACTCGCGGTACGGACCACGCTATAGTACCCGGCGACTGTGCCAGTGGCACTATAGCATGTCAAGGTCGCCAAGGGGGTAAAATGGATTTCGGTATACTTTAGGCGACCTTGCAATGCGATTGTGACATGGCACAATCACATGTCACAATCGCGGTCGAGGTGCAGTGCATAAAATCGCTTTTCAGCCTCTTTATTCATTTGGTCATGTCTTTCTCATCTCAACTCTGATTTTGACGATTCTAGTTGCTATGGTTTTGTTTTTGAGATATTTTCAAGGGTAGATTATTAGTTTTGGGAATATATAAGAGTATTTGGTGGTAAATTGGAAGCAAAGATCAAGAGCTCATCATCAACACCTCCATCTTTAAGAATTTTGGGGTTTTCTAGGTTTTCACCAAAACCTAAGTGGTAAGTTCACTTCCCCCATTATTTATGGGTTATAAATGTTCTATTGATGACTCCCTAATGTTTTATTTCTCCAATTTCGGTTTGGAAATTTTTGTGAAAAGTTAGGTCAAATTAGGGTTTTGGCCAAAATGGAGATTTTGACATAAGGTGTTTGGGGGAATGATTTTAAATGGTTGAATATGAATATTTATGGTTGGAAACTTGTGGGTCTTGGTTTTTGGAAGGATTTGTTTGTGGATTCAATTTTCTTCAAAGGAGCTCAAGCGGGAGAAAAATCTAGATATAGCCTAAATCTAGCAAGGTGAGTTCAAGTTGATTTATGAAAATGATGTACATGCCAAAATATCCATTTTAAAATATTTATGTGTTTTACATGAAACTGTTAATTGTTGAGTCATTTGGTGAGTTTTGATTACATGAAGTGTTTAAATTTATAAATTTTGTAAAACACTCACATTTGGGATTTTTGGGACATTTTGATAAGGAAATCATATTTATATGTTCGTTTGATGATTTATTATATAAATGGAAGTCATTTGATGAAAATGTATTTTTAGTGTATCTGGTTTATAAACCGTGTGAAATATGTATATTATTGAGTTATAAAACATTTTGGAAATTTAAATGGTACAGTTTCATTAGGAAAACGATTCATCCCAACTCAAGATGTTTGTTTGAGTTATCCATGTCCGAGGAGCATATTTTTGCATAAACGTGGGTCATTTACGTTTTATTATATTTTATGACTTTTACAAATGGTCAATTGATTTGGTTGAACTTATGGCTCAGTTTTTGACTCTATTGGATCTTGGGGACATTTGTCCGATTTTGATAAGCTCGATGTAGAGCATTGGGTTATGAATTGAATTTATTGCATCTTATTTGAGATTTACATGTTTTTAGTGCGTTAGTCATTCATTTGGAGTCATGTAATGTTTTAGGCTGTAATGCATTGGATCCATAGACATATGAGTTAGTCAGTTGGTTTAATTGGGATCTTTATCCCTATTTTGGAACTGGACATATTTATGGTTAACGGGAACTCGAGGTATAGATCGTTGGTGGTTGAACTCGATGACCGTGTAGCCTTTAGCGAAGGACCTGAGGTATAGATCGTGGGTGGTTGAACTCAGTGTCCATTCATTATGGCTAGACATGGGGCCTTAATTATTGGGAACTCGTGTTATAGACCGTGAGTGGTTGAATGTGATAACCTTGTGCCCCATGACACTTAAATTCTAGCAAGTGAATTCTTCTTAGACCATTAGGAGCTCGAGGTATAGATCGTGGGTGGTTGAACTCGATAACGTTGGTGTTGTGATAGAAGCAGTGAGTCCTTCTTAGACCATTGGGAGTTCGAGGTATAGATCGTGGGTGGTTGAACTTGATAACCTTGGTGTTGTGCATAACATTATATGTGACTTACTTTGTGTTTCGCCACATTATATGGAATCGGGTCTCCCCTGTCACCGAAAGATGTTATTTGGGTAATGAGTTTTAGTAACCATGTTTTCGATGACGTTATATATATATATAGGGTCAGGTTCATTTGTTAACCGCATATTTTGTGTTAACTTTATGAACCATTATAAGCCCTTGATCATGGAAATCAATGGTTGAGATTGAATATATTTTAAAAGTCTTAATAAATGTACAATTAATGAAAAATTAGGAGTGAACTATAGTGATAAGGGTATTTTGGGGAAAAAAATAAATGAAACATTATGTCTTTATTCTCTCTTAATTAATGTTCCTTTCAAAAGAATTGTAACCCCCGGTTCATGCGTGTTCATATGAAGAAATATGAACATTATTACTTTTAAATATCATATTCATATGAAGAAAATTTGAACAATATTATTTTTAAATTTAATATTCATATGAAGAAATATGAACAATATTAATTTCAAATATCATATTCATATGAAGAAATATGAACATGAATGAATCACCACCTTACTGTTAATGTGACTCGTTAACAAGTTTTTGTTCATATGCCCAATGGTGAAGTAATGAACAAACATGAACATTGTTTCTTTTAAAAGTTGAAATTTTGACAAAAACACGGTGCTTTATGATTTTATATTCACATAGTTTCGTTTGAGTGGTTTAAAGGGATAATCATACTTGGATTTGCAGAAATCATCATCTTTAATCGGTGGACAAAAGATTTGAATTGAAACAACTAGCTATTAGACTTCATGTGATGTTCATACGATTTTAGCAATTGATTATAGAAAATATTTTGAAATCAAAGAATTAACAAGGATTAGATCACGTTGTTGGATGACTTTGATAATATTCATATGATTTCAAAATTATGTTGAAAATGAAAAAAATTATGAAATTGTAACCTCCACTATAATTATGGATGATTTATTTGTGTAACCCCCACAAAGATAAATGAAATATTAATTAATTACTAAATGACGTTTCTACTCTTTTGCATTAAATAAATAAACAAATTAAACAACAAAAAATCTTGAATTTTTATTGGTTGAGCAAGGTTCATAAAGTTAACAAGAATTGTGTGGTTAACAAATGATCCTTGCTCTCTATATATATATATATATAGACAGAGGTTCAAGGGAAAACCTCAAATAAATGAAAAACTAAAAAACACGTTATCAACCGTTAGATTAGATGATCTGATGGATGTGAATAAATGAGCGGTTACAACAATATTTTTTGAATTAAAAAACTCTAGCCTTCTATTTTTTTATTCGAAAAAAGAGAAAAAATAAACAAAATTCGAGCGAAATAAATTACACCAAAAAAACAATCATATTTTTCTCGTTAAATTGACATCCATATTGATATACCTTTTCATCCATTTTTTCGTGGTTTTTCGGTTTTCTATTTATTTAAGGTTTTCCACTGAACCTAACTAACTATATATATATATATATATATATATATATATATATATATATATATATGGGGGGGTTATCCATGATTTATGGGTTGAGTATTATGTCCCACCCGTGTTTTGGGTGTTTCGGGATATAAGGTTTTATCCGCATTTTCGTAGGTTGGGAGTTTGATTTCTGTTCTCGTTTTGAGTGAGTTTTGGGTTGAATCACTTTATGAAGAACGTCTTGTATTGGGGTTTTCATCTTTAAACGTGCATGTTATTGGAAAACGAGTTGTTTCCATATTTAAGGTAATCATTTGAAAGATCATGATTTAAATTGCATTATTCCCTTTTAACAATATATTTATTCGTGTTGAAAACTCTTGAACTCACTAGGCGTTAGTCTAACCTTTTTATTTGTCGGCATGTGCATCAGGTCCCGATTGAGGAAGGGTACTAGCAACCCTGTGAAAAGATGAATACTAGTTATATGCACGAGGGTGGGTAGCTGGGTGAAGTCTTCCGCAATTATCTTGGGAATAGTCACATGTATTTGGGTTTAGTAGCATCCGACCTTTTTATTAGTCTTGATATAAGACTATATCCATTTTGTTGATGGTTAAATCTAGAATAGTATTTCAATTATGGACTTGTTGTAAAAGATTTTATGCTTTGAGACATTATTGAAAATTTTAAATTAGTTGTTATTTCCAAATTTGAGGGTGTTACATTGCGTAAACCCTTGAGCAAAAAGACGGACTTTTAGGCAATCAATGGACCCATTAGCCGTACATTTAGTTCGGAACACCTATTTACAACCGACAACATTTGAGTTGCGAGGACACGACACCAACTCCCAAGTTTTATTGGTACAAAGAGCGGAAATAATAATTAGATTACTAATTTACTTTTAAATTAAATAATATAAAATATAATCATGTTTTATTAAATAAATTATATCAAAAGAAACGAGAATTTCATTATTTTCAATTTAAGAACCATGACGATATAAGTTGTAAATTGATTCACATACAAGTTATAATTAAGATTCACATGTGAAACTATGATATGATTCACATATGAATCTTAAACTGATTTATAATATCGGTTATAAATTTTTAATTTTTTCAAGCTTGACATATGAATCTTAAATTGATTCAGAATCTCGACTATAAATTTTAAATTGATTCACGTACAAGTTATTATTAGGATTCATATGTGAACCTATGTTAGGATTCACATGTTCACGTACGAATCAATGATAAACATTGATGTTTATGTTCATATATAAGATTTAGGCAAATGAGATTTAGGTGTCGTTTACTAAATGTTTACCCGATAAACGCTTACCGGGACATTTACCTTATCGGATAACATGACAAGAGCCGATAATCTTACTTGGTAAGAGCAATGATAAAGATGGAAAGTCTTACCCGATAAGTGAGGGTGACTACTCTTACCCGGTAATCGCTTACCGGGTAAATTGTTGCATACAATATCGTTTTGATGGACTACAATCTTATCCGGCAAAGTAAGTTAGAGTATTGACTTTTACCAGCAAACACTTATCGGATAAGCGTTTGGGTAAATGTCCCCTTAATTTTGAATCAGTTATGATTCACATGTTCACGTATACGTATGAACCACTGAAAAACATCGATGTTCATATTCACATATGAGATTTAGGCAAATGAGATTTAATTCAATTTGTAGATTGTAAAATGACCACGACTTCAATGTGAAATTTTGATAAAAGAAATCGATAATTACAATATCCAAAAACTATTATGGAAAAAATAGGAAATAAATTAGGATATTTGATTATTTTTTTTCCATAGTTATCTAAGTTGGTAAAAAAATGTTTGGAATTAGAAAATTTAAACTAACTGTTCCCATGCACATATTTTTGAGGCTTCTCATGTAAACTTAACACTACATGTATAATTACAAAACAACATAAAAGTCTTCATGCATTATGGTTGTGGTCAAGAAAGTGCAAAGTGAACCATCGATTGTACATGTTCAACCTAAAATCAAACTGTTACAAGTTAAAGGTCCGGTTGAACCAGAGAGGCCATTCTTGGGGCCATGATCTCCAACAGTCTCTCTGGTTCATCCTTGTAAATCCAATGTCCAGAACGGGGAACAACGTGAACCGAGACATTCCCGCTTGATCCGTCTATTTCCCGCTTCGCAAGGCTCTCAAGCCTCTCGACCACATCCGGGTCCCACGTGACTCGGCTTTCGGTACGCACTATAGCTATCTCCATTCCCTTTGGAGGCTGCTCTAGCAATGACCAATACTCCGTATCCCTAAATCAATACAAAAAAGAAACCCATCACTAAAACCTATGTGAAACACCCTCATCTAGGTTTTTTTAATCGTGGGTGTCCGGGCCAACTTGTGGGCATCTCGACTAATCTCATAAAGCCCTGAAGATGAGATATATATAAATAAAAAAAAGGAAAATCCCTAGGGTGTAACCTTTATTTGCTAGTCGAGGTGACCCTCATCTAGTTGTTTAGTGTGTCTTAAAAGGGGAAAATATTGGATATCTACATGTAAAAAAGAGAGGATCGATCTGGGTTGAGGTGAAAAAGAGTAGGTTTACCGGCCAGATTCAAACATCTGTATAACACCCTCGACATTGAAAGAAAATGTCTCGTGTTCTCCTGACTTCTTGAGGTTGCTACTAATATGTTCCGATAAGAATTTTGAGAACCCAAGATTAACCATATGATCTACCAGCCACCTGAAAGCAACAAACATGCCAAAAGAAACCTCAAATGTGATCTTTATGCGATTGGTACGCAGGATAGGACAAAACAATAATTTGCTGTCCCACGTTTGGTGGGATATTTATACCCGAGAGACAAAAATGCATTTTTTTTCTCCCACCAAAATAGGTGGAACAAAAATATGGGAGATGAGACAATATTGATAAATCAAATTAAAACCCTGAAACCTTGCACAATTATTTACCCGCCTACATCTCACGTATTTAGTCCAGTTCTATCTGCGCCACCAAACGCAAAAAATAAAAAAACAATGTTCTCGTTTAATTGCCACGAAGGGAAAGAAGGCTTTTACTCTTGTGACGGGATTTGAGAAGGTAGAGTCTGCAGCGTATGCAACGCTTTCCCCAGTTCTTCATAATTACTGTTTTCGATTTTTCCAGGCATAGCATCCAGTACCCAGAGCTGTTTCAAATCGGTTTTAACAAATTAGTCGATGAACTTCCATTTTTAAACTAGCTTGGAAGTAGTAGCTAGAGTGTAGTAATATAAACTGTATATAAGACATCTAGCATCCATAGATCATAATCAAATACTGAACTTGATGCTTTAACTTCTCTATGTATATATTGTTTGAAGAACAGCACAGAAGTCTCGATAAAAAATCCCCTAAATAGATTGATCATTTTATGAAAGATGCAATAGCGTTGTAGGGTTGGGTTCCAGTGAGAAGCGTGAGAAATGGTTATCAACCGTTGGATAAACATGGACGCAAATTAGGATGAGATGCACCGAGATAAGATGCATCGGATCAATTCCCTTCTAAGCCGCAATTCATGGGAGGGCTTGAGATTAAAAGAGATCAACGGTTCAGATCCACTTCTCACGCTTCTCACACGATCCTTCACCTAGCGTTGTACGCGTTAAAGATAAGGAAGAAATCAATGGTCATGGAACAACATAATAACTAGTTGTAACACTTTTCACAACGGTTATCACAATATAAGAGTTCCGACTATGACTTGACAAAGAGTTGAAACAAAATATACAGTGCTACAAAAAGCATAAAGAATAATCTCCGACCATTGGAAATTGTAATAATTTCTATCCAAGATTTCCGGTACTACTTGCAACAATTTCCTTTTTGGAACATTTTAAGTTGTAAAAACAAAGTTGTTCACAAGTTGCCATTACAAGTCTTAATATCACCGATCCTTGTCCACGGGATCTACTTCAACTTGAAAACTCAAGTTGATTTCCAATGGAATGGTACTTTAGACATTCATCTATTAGTCAAGCAATTGTATTTATATATGTGTATTGCAATATTCATGGGATGTAAGAGTATGATTACAGCAATAGATCAAACCAAACTAAACGATCCCAGTATATCCCACCTGATAAATAAAGAGTGTGTACTTACCTGTTTAGGCAACTGTGCTGAATCACCATAATGACCTTGAGCACAACTGAGAGCATATTGTAATGCCACCTTGCCCCCCAAAGAATGCCCAATAACAACATCAGGCCAAGACCCATTAAGAGATTTAAAAAGATTGGCCACATCTGTAGCAGCATTTGCTATATCATGAGGTGGGGATAAATCTTCTATATCAACTGAGCTTCCATGGTTCCTCATATCCACAACAACCATCCTCCAATCTGCTCACAAATTAACATTGTTCCCAAGGAATCTTAATAATGGGTCTGAAAAATGGATCTGCTGCAGACATTCTTTTAATTCAAATTTCAAATAAGGTTTATGTATTTGGTAATTTGTGTGGCTTGAAATTCATATTATATCTACACATATAGACACTTTTTCATACTATTTACTATTCCCATATTACAAGAAACTGAGTCTTAGGGGTCGTTTACCAAACACTTACTAGGTAAGCGCTTAACGGCAAGAGAAATTACCCTCACTTACCTTATCATGTAACATTCTTGGCTATCAAAGTGGATTGCTGGTAAGGGTCTTAAACCTAGGCATGGAAATGGGCCCCGACCCGTCGGGGAACCCGGTCCACCCGTCCCGATCGGGGATGGGGATTCCCCGCTAAACCGGGGATGGGGATGGGGATGGGGACGGGGATCCCCGTTTGTCTCAAACCGGGGATGTGGACGGGGACGGGTATCACACTCCCCGCCCCGCCCCGTCCCCGTTATATATTTTAATTAATATTTAATATTTATTATTTATTTAAACTAAATCGGTAATTCATAATTTCCTATTTCATAACTAGGTTTATAATATAAAATTGTTGTTTTTTGGATATTAATATGTATTTGGGATGTCAATCAAAATACAATTACTCGATATGGTTTTGAATATTACTCGATATCTTTTGGTACGCGTGAAATTAAGTTTTTTTCCCGAATTCGGTTGAATTTCTTTTGGTTTTAAGTTATTAATTATTATATGATGTTGTGATTTTTTTTATACTAAATTAAATTTCTTTCGATTTTAGGTTTATTGGAAATATGTGATATTTAAACATGTGCGGTGTCTCATATATTTGATTTAAATAACTTACATAAACGGAAAAGAAAATCCCCGTTTCCCCATTGGGGATCCCCGTTGCCCGTTGGGGATGGGGATGTGATCATATTCCCCGGCGGGGATGGGGATGGGGACGGGGATGAAGATGAGGGATTGGGGACGGGGATGGGGATTGAGGTCCCCGCCCCATTTCCATGCCTACTTAAACCTGGTAAACGCTTACGAGGTAAGAGTCTTTTTCCTCACTTACCATGTAAGACTCTCGGTTCTTGTTATGCCTCTTACACAGTAAGATTCTTGGTCCATGTCATGCTCAAATCAGTAAGGAAAGTGATATCGGTTAACGCTTACCCGGTAAGCATTCAGTAAACGGCCCTTTAGAACCCATGTCAAATGTAACAGTGTAACACCCGTGTTTTCAAAATCAAGTACGTATAGGGTGGCTATAAGTTGGTATATGAGCTATGATCCAAGGGAATTAGGTTGGGAACCTAGTCTTAAACCTAGGGCTATTTTCGAGTTGAAGTTTTTGATCCTGACCTTACCCGTTTAATTCTAGCGGCGTGTCGTGTCAACCCGTTTACTTACGGGTTGAAATGTATTACCTAAACTCATTTATTTCGTGTCGGGTTAGCTTGTCGTGTCAGTTTTTGCCAAGTCTAACAGAGTGTATGCTCATCTGGGGTGTACTGATGTAAAATGAATCCATGGTTTTCAAATGGCGGTCAAAAACCGCTCATGAGGCTTAAGCCTCATGGTCCCTGGACGAGGCTTACGCCTCAATCGTTGAGGCAGTGCCTCGAGGCGGTGAGGCGTGAGGCGCAAGCCTCATATGCTTTTTGTTTTTGGTGAGACTTTGATGAGAGACTCGGATTTTTTATTATATATATATATATATTGTAATTTTATTTAAAAAGGTAGAAAGTCAAAAGCAAAAGTAAGTGTAGTTTTAGTAATCTCTAGATGAAGTTTATGAACTTATGAAATTTAAAATTTGGTATGGAATTATGTTTTCCACATATATATTGTGTATTACATACACACATATTATATATATATATATATATATATATATACATACGTCTCGAGGCTTACGGCTCGCCTCGCAAAGGAAAACGCCTCGAGTCCCGATTGGGATTTTTGAAATTATGAATGAATCTATAACCATAAGGAAGCTGAGATAGTTAATGTTGTAACCTTATCACAACAAGAGGGTACAGATTCGTGGTAACCCAATGCAAAATAAAAAGAGGTGGTGAGTTAAGTTATATCAGCGTAATTTCCAAATAATTTCTAAAGCTGGAGTGACACTTAGAAATTGTATCGTAGCGGATGGTCTTATAAGTATACATCAAATCTGCTCAATTTTTGGGGTTTTTTCTTCCATTGAGTAACAGATGAACTATTTAGCAGTAGAACAAATCAACAACAAAATTCGCACTACTAAAGGGGTCCATAAATCATCGAATTCACAGCCACAATCACGAAATTAAGCAATATAAATAACCTTCAAACACAAACGACAATGGAGAAACCGACTATCATCAATCATGGTTGGTTCTAAATAGTTGGTTTATCCTAAAATTTCAGTTAGCCAGCTAATATTAATTCCAAGAGACATGGGAGGTTTTATATATAGTATTAAAGTTAGTGAGAAAGAGAGTAGAACCAGCGGTAGTGGAGAGGGTCGAAGCAAGGGAGCGAGTGAAATGACGAAAGTCATCTCGAGAGCCCAATAAGCCATGAATCAGCAAAGCAGTGAAAGTGTATTGATTGGATGATGAATTGATTATCTCTTCAAATGCAATCACCGACATCTGTGAAAAAGGAGGTAACTGGTAACGTTTTCTCTGTGTATCGCCACTGGTTCTTGTGATCCAAACTCCAGATTTTTAGGTATCTAACCTTAAATGAGTGAAAAAAATGCGATCTTTGTTGTCTAACAGAGCAAGGTCAATGATTTCGCTCAAAGGGTATAAACCCATTTTTTCGTGAACACGCATCGGGTCATCTATTTAATTAAAGTCTCATCTATATCTATATCTATATCTAAATCTATATCTATATCTATACTATATAATGAAAAGTCTAATACTGTTTCTTGTAAGACCGTTTCTTGTACAAAGACACGTCTCCTCTGCCCCCTCATCTCGCTTCTTCTCCTCACGTCTTCAACCTCCATGGCTTCCAACTCCCCAGATCCTGCAATCACATCTCATTCTACTCTTGTCCTCTCGATCCTCTCCACAAATACACAATCGGTTTTCCAGGTATGTTGTTCGATTTTGATTATGTATATCTTCTCTCTGCGTATCTCTCTCCCCATCTCACACCTCCAGCCTAATTTCTCTTTGAGATTCTTCTTCTGATTAACATTGCAATCTTGAGACTGACTGTGTTTTGCTTTGAAGGTGCAGAATCAGAGTCGAATTTAGGGTTTGGGTTTTCGATTTCACCTTCTCGAGACTGACTGTGTTTTGCTTTTGAAGGTGCAGAATCAGAGTCGAATTTGAGGTAATTGTTAAATTGCTGACTTGTTTTTTTAGAGTTTATGATTGTTTTGTCAAATTTAAATGCGTTTTTGAAAGCTGTTGGGATGACACCATTAATGGTGGTTCTAACATCTTTCCCTTTTACTTCACTAACATCGATTGGCTAATTTGCCCGTTTTGCAGGCAATGAAGGAATTAAAGTTGAAGAAGCATAAAGAAGCATTTGATTGGTACGTTGTTCGATTTCTTGAGAATGTGTTAATATTTAAAATCTCCTCAATTCACACAGGAACCGTTGGAAATTGAGTGTGAGGTTGGAATTTTCCATCCCACATTGGTAGAGACACAAAAGAAATTGTAGTTTATAAGTCTATCATCTCAAGTGGGTGTTGAGTAAATTGGTAGGCTTATGGTGGGGTCTCAAGGAAGTGCAACGCACACGCGCGTGGCCGCAGGCGCGGTTCTCGCGAAGAGTCGCGCACGCTCGCATCGGAGCTGAGGAGCCTCGCCCCGAGTTACGAGCTTTCTTTTTACAGATATATAAGAGATAATTATTATGCAGCTTGCTTAATTTCCAGATAAGTTTCGTTTTTAATTATTTTAACTGATAAATATCGATTTTATCTTAAATAAAAACGTGGGCTAATTTAGTTGGAGACTTAGTCTCCAACTCTAACTTCCAATCCCGTTTCTTGGGGAGGAATTGGAGAATATCCTCTCTTTATTCTCTCTGATTTTAACTATAAATAAGAGCCTCCTCATATGGGTTTACAACACTGAAAAAACGAAGCTTTCTGTGAAATATCTCTCAATCTCGCTACTGTATTCTCTCGATCTCTTCCATTTTCTGTCTCAACTTTGTGTTGTAATTAAGCACTATAGCTGTTAGTGCTTAAGAAAACTGTATCAAATCCTGGGGGTTTAGCGAGTATAATTCTCACAGCATTCATAGAGAATCGTTAAAACCTTTTAAGGACAGGTTTACGATAAACCGTACAGTTTAGTTCGTTGCGGTTGGAGATCTACTATACAGGTTGGTTTCTCTTTTACGTTTTCTGCATTGTTCTTGCTTTCGTCCACTAGAGTGGACAGTCTGATTCTACTCCTTCTATCGATTCTGTCGCGAAGGACAGAAACGTTCATAGGAATTGCTGTTTCTTGTTTCTTGTTATACAAAACAGTTTTTTTTCTGAATAAAGTTCACACCTTTATAAATAAAGTTGTCATTTATTTATAAAACCGTTTTGGTTGTGTATTATTGATTTTATTTTAAAGTTCAATACTTTATAAATAAAGTTTGGATCTTTACCATTAAAGTTGCTGTTTATATATTCATCTCGTGATCATATTGAATTTCTAATTATAAAAACTCAACAGGAACTAGAAGTTTAGAGGTTTTAGTTGGGTGCTATTTGAAACCCTAAAAGACCTTGTCTGTCTCAGTCGTCTTGCTCACACCTCGAGGGATTCTACCAGATTTCACAAGACTATGTGAGTTATTTTAATCTCCAAACTTGATCTTCTCTATTTATCGTCCCGATTTCTCTATCGCTAAGTTTTCCCCGCTCACACCTTAAAGGTACTATCCAATTTGTGCTTCTAACAGACTTTTTAATTTTGTCTGTACCAAGTGATTGATAATATTTTTCAATTAGGGCTTCTAATATGTCATTATTCAATGGTTTTTATGTTTGCCATTTTAACACCTCAAGATAATCTTCGATTGCTTATTAAACATCTGGTGTGTCCTTTATGTTATAGATTTACTATGCGTCTGCCCAATTTCAATCGGTTTGTTCATTGTTTTGTAGGATCCAACAATGAAAGGGGGAAACCGGAGGATGATACAACCGGAGTTTTTGCAGCTCTTGGAGTTGTGGAACAAACCCTTAATATGATCAAATTCAATTGTCGTACGTGTTTGCTTAATGTTATTCCGTTCGTTTAAACTAATAAGAGCTTGTTGATGCAATGCTTTTGCTTCATATTTAAACCAAATTCATAAAGATTTAGGTGCCACTTTATGCATTGAATGGTTGATTATAAGCTTCTAGGATCAAAGATATAATGATTATACCCCTTCAACTCAATCTGTTTTTATTTTATTACTATTGTGTTCTTTTTCGTCAATATTTTCTTATTGTTTAATATGCTTTGAAGGTATGTTAATATCACATTCTTTCTTGATATTTTTCTTTCTTTAGGTCAAGCAATAGATTGATAACTGGATTTATTGCTCTACAATGTTACGGAATCCTAATTATGCCAGGTGTACTTCAAGGTTTGTATTTGGTGGTTTGTGGCTCAGGTTTTTCATCCCATGTTAGTAACAGACTACATGATTTCTTTATCAATTAACTTGGATTTTTAGATGCCACTATGCTTACTTAATGACATATTACTGCCTAATTGCAGTTGCAGAAATCTTCCAAGGCTATTAACTAACTACTTATATTTTACATAAAAGATGCATTAGCTGCTTAACATTTTAACATTGGGCATGCATGTTAATATTGACCAAGCATCTATAGAGATGGAATTAGGCATGCATCTTTTGAAACATGTTGTTTGTGGGACTTGATTCTTTTCACCCTAAATGTTAGCTCTAAAAATGTGTGTAGCTTTCAAAATTTATGATGCTTGAGTAATACTAATTAAATTTCATCTTTTTCTATATATGAGTTTTTGTTGGAGCGGATTTTGTAAATTTTTATTTATTTTTTTCATATGGAATTTTGAGGGCATTTCTTCTATTATTGGCAATCAAAGAGAGCTATCAATAGGAGCAATAGACGAGGAAGGAGAAACAAAGAAGCAGGAGATGCTCAAGTCAACCCATAAATAAATAAATAAGGTTAAAATGCACGTCTACCTCTTATTTGATCATATTTAGTTATATGTATATTCATTTCTTTTTCTTAGGTGGGTATTTGCATTATTAAATAAAACTGAATCCTCTTTATTAAAGCTTCCATTTACTCACTCTATATCAAGGCACACCAAAATCTTACTGGAATCACTTGATCTTTTGTGTGATGTAAACCAATCATTATCTTGACTTGCATTAAATTAGGATCTCATATGTTTTTTACTCTCTGAGCACTTGCTTTTGTAGCAGTAAAAAGTACATAGTTGTATGATTTCAGTGAAGTCGGATTTCAGGAAGTTCTTTTTCTCTATGAACATGTGTTTGTATACCAAACGAGAGCAAAAGCATTTGTGGGCAATCTATCTAGCATTTGGATTATAGATGATGGATGATTAATAGAATTTTGATGAGTTTGACTTTGAAACATATGGAAGTTAAATTGGTCAAAATTATGTAGCACTGATATAATCTTTTCTTACATCTTGTATTTACACTTTCATATCGGATGCGTTAATAGAGAGAAATTGAAGTCTAAAGTGAAGGAGATGATATGGAGAAGTATGGCAATGCAACTACTGAAGAAGTGGTTTCAAGGAAACACAATGTACTTATGGGATGCTTCCGAAGGTAATACTTCGGAGCTCGTGACTGTAGACGATGAAGCCGGCCCGGTGACCATCGTCAAATGGGCACCCGATGGTCGACACATCTCTGTCGGGCTAAACAATTCGGATATCCAACTATGGGATTCGATATCTAACCGATTGGTAATGATTTGAATGATTTTCGGTATAAAATCTTACGGTTTGATGGGTGTTTGTTTAGTTTACTAATTACTAAATCTTTCGGTTTGAATCGTGCAGTAGAGGACATTGAGAGGCGGCCACCAATCTCGAGTCGGGGCGATGAATCCCGTCAATACCGTTTTTGGTAAGCTTTTTCATGCTTTACTCTGTTTTGTAGTTTTTACGTGTTGATTTTGTGTACATTGTTGGCCTTTGTGTTTGTTGTTGTATGTGTTTCCATTGGATAAATTTTCAGTTTTCGATATCATATATTCGAAGTTTTTTGGTGCTAGATGATGAATGATCTATTATACACTATTAGTTTTTTAGGATCGCTCTTTGGATACGGTAACATTATTTCATTATACAGGTTTGAAGCTTAGCTCACTTTTAAATTTTGTTTTTTCTTCTAATCTTCGTAGTATATGTCTTGTTGTGCAATGTTATTGTAACGTTTTGATGTAATCCTATAGTTTATGATTGAAAAAAATACAGAATGATTAGAGATCCATCCATACAATCGAATGGGAATTAGTGTTGCAGTTATTATATTTGGAACTCGTAACAGAACGATTTACCCTAGAAATCCATACTACTTGAATGTTGCTGTTATTGTATTTGTTTACTGCTTTCCTGAAAAGACTTTCTTTTTTAAGTTTGAATTTTAATTGGGTTTTTGTAATTGACATTGCGGCTTGCTTATGTGAGATATGGTATCTACGCTTGTTTGTTAATGCTTGATTGCATACTGACACGAAGCTTGGGTTTAATGGCAGATGCTAAGCGATTGATTGGCAGAAGGTTTAATGATGCTTCCGTACAAAGTGATATGAAGCTATGGCCGTTCAAGGTCATTCCTGGCCCTGCGGACAAGCCAATGATTGTTGTTACTTATAAAAGAGAAGATAAACAATTTGCAGCAGAGGAGATTTCTTCAATGGGTGTCTTTTGATTGTATCAAACTCGTTGGATTCCTTCAAAGGACGATAGATTCTCAAACCTTTTTTCGACAACGGGTTTCGAGTCACCGCAATTTCTCCTGATTTTTCTTACTTGTTCAAGAACACCATGGCGGAAGGGAGGGCTGGTTTCAATTTTACCGTTTTACCCCCTATGGCATTTTATCCCGGTAATTGGGACAAGGTTCGGATCCTGTTTCGTGGGGCGAAAAACGAGTCCGATTCGAGATACTTGAAGGGGAAGTTTGAGCAAATTCGGAACCAAAGTTATACCGTTCATCTTTGGAATAAGCAAAGTCGAGTGTTTCGTATCGACGATGGGAGCATTCTTAGAAGGATTTTAGCAGAGCAATGTGTTTTTTGCGGTTCATCTAGCAACGAATATATTGTTAATACTATAGGGTAAAGATCGCTATGTTAGAAAAGGAACGATCTTTTGTTGTAAATGTTGTCATGAACTGTCGGTTCATTCCACATTTAGACGTTACAAAGACATATTACATATAAACAGATCAAGAATTCAGAGTTTGTAGAGTTGTTTGCTAGATTGTATAAGATTCTTGAAAGATGATATATACATACTTCATTGAGTTTTGATTGTTTTTCGGAATCAAGATTTCTTTTTTCGGTTCAAGATTTTAGTTCTAAATATTTTTTGGATTTTTAGTTTATCATCAATATATAAGAGGTAACACTCAAACTATGAACTATATAGTTGAAAAGTAAAAGGCCTTTAAGCTTTAATTTGGTATGGCGCTATATGGCCTTGGACTTTTTTGGAAGTTGGGATTCAAACATCACCAAAAATAATAAGAGTATATGAGTTTATTACATTTATTGTATATAAAAAAATTATAAACTTTTAAAACAACCTATAGAGTTGTACCATTAAAATGACATGTATTTGATGCATGGGTAGTTGTATTTTTGAAAGCCCACTGTGGTGTTTATCTTGTACTTGAGTTTTGGGGGAACTTAAACATCAAATTCAAATTCAAAAACAAAATAATGTTATAAAGACTTGTTATGTATTAGTTGTGCTTATCCTATTTGTATTCATGCAAGTTTTGTGATTCAACTTCAACTTGCAATTAACTCTATATATATGGGTATTATTTGTTTTTTTATTACTCTCATCATCCTGAAATAAATTATCATATTTTTATTGTAATTTGTTTTAATATAAATATTCACTTTAAAAATTATGTTTCTATTTTCTCATTCTACTCTTAAGAATGAGATAAAGAAAGTTTTTCTCTTTATTATCAAGGGTAAATGTATCATTTAGTTGTTTAAAAGTGTAATAATTACATATTTCTAACTTTGTGGCTTTTTCACTATGGCCATTTATTTTGGGACGGATGAAATAAATACGTCTACAATAAGATGATTGAATGAGCGAGTAATAAATAATTAAATAAAATATAAAAGATCATCGCATATGTATTATATTGAAAATCTTGCAAACTAAGGGCCTGTTTGTTAGCAGCTTAATGAGCTTAATAAGACTCACAGCTTATTCAGTTAGCTATATATGACTGTTTGGTAGTGGCTTAATGATATTGAAAATGGCTTATTCAGTAAGATTTCAAGGGGAGCTTAATGCAGAAAGCCAAGTTTTTTCCAAACCAATCCCTCTCATTAAAAAACACGTTCCTTCCATCTATGAAAAAACTGTCTAAAATAAAAACTTTCTAAACCTATACAGACAGATTAATCCACACAGACAACTTTATTCATACAGAACTTAATGGAAAACCAACCAAACAGCCCCTAAAACAACTTATGATTATTTTGAAAATTGCTTGTCAACTTATGCGGTGTCAAACCGAAGTTTTTAAAAAAGTGTTTGGATTAGCTTATTGTGGTAACAAAACGTAATAAGCTAATAAGTTGTTGTTTAAATGTGTGTTTGGGATTGTTTATACATATAAAATAACCTAAAAAGTCATACGCACTTTTCAAATAAACTAATAAGTTAAAACAAAATGACTTATTAAAAAAAGCTTATCTCCTGTTTGACACTGCTATAAACACTTTCATTTTTTCTCCATCCAAACACTAGAAAGTGCTTATCTCATGTACCAAACTGCAATAAGCTAAAAAAAACACTTTAAATAAGCAATCCAAAACACCCCCAAAGACGGAGTTTATTAACTATCTTATCTCTACTATATTAAGTGGTTTCTTGTACAATGTTACATTTATCATCTTTACACTTACTTATTTAATTTACTTTATACCTCTTGTTTTTTTCATTTTTCATTTTACACTATTATCATATTAACACAAATAATCGTATATGAACAAAAATGCAATGAAAAAATACGTTTCTTTTTTTACAAATTATATCATTATAATCGTCTCGTCAATACCTTCAAAACGAGCCCAATATTGAATATTTTTTAATTTAACCGTACTATTAAATATCATGAATATTTACGAATTAATTTGTTTTCTATCCATACGTTTTATTTTTTTCCACCGTTAGCACATTAAAAATACATAATCGTAAATTACGTTTTCCTTCTTATTATAAATTATATCATTATAATTTTTTTGGTCAATAATTGTAATATAAACTAATTATTGAATATCTTTATGAGTTTAGGGTTTCATAAGTTGTGATTCTTAGGTCATGGTTGATCGTTGATGACATGTCTATAAGGAGTAGCATTAATTTTTCATTTTTTACTTACATTCCGCTGCATCGCGCGAGTATATACCTAGTTTAAGATCATTTTCTTAAATCACCTGATACAAGGACAGTATACGTGTTGCTTTCTAAAATAATTAATAAAATTTTGAATTAATTATGAATTCCATTGACCATATTCTATTCATTTGTTTGGTTCATTCATTTTCATGGAAGAATATCTAAATTCCATCAAAATCCATAAATAAGGGAATTTAACATTCCTTAGCAACTACAGGTGACCGTCGACCACCGCCGTTTTGAACCACCGCTGACCACAACTAACCACCGACGACCACCACTAACCACCCCCATTCTGAACAATCGTCAACCACCGCCGTTCCAAACAATCGCCGATCTGAACTACCGCTGACCACCGCCGTTCTGAACCGTCGACCATCGACCACCGCCGTTCTGAACCATCGTCGATCTGAATCACCGCTGACCACCGTCGATCTGATCCACTGCCGACACCGTCGATTTGAACCACCGTCGACCACCGATCTGAACCATTGTCGACCACCGACCACCGCCATTCTGAACCACCGTCGACATCGCCAATCTGAACCGTCGCCGTTCTGAACCACCGTCGACACCGCCGAAGTAAACCACTGCCAACCACTGCCGTTTTGAACCACCGTCGACCACTGCCGATCTGAACCACCGCCGACCATATCCGATATGAACCACTGTTCTAAACCACCATTGACCACCACCAATCTAAACCATCGTTACAAATAAAGTATTTTTAATGACTATTTTATTTAAGCATGTTTTGTTTATAAAAATTAAAATTATCAAAAAGGGTATTTTGGTCATTTATCAACATTTTATTTCAATTCCAAAGCTACATTATGTAAACCAAACAGACATATTCCAATTCCTTTAATAGATTTTATTTCAATTATGTCAACCAAACAGGTGGTCAAACCTGACAACATTCCATTCCAATTTTTTCAAAGTCAAATTCTTTTGACATATTCCATTCCATCCAAAAACATTATGCGAACAAAACGCCATCTAATGGAATTCAAAGGATTGCTATATTTTCATTATTGAGAGAATTGGTCAAAGAAATTATTCATTTCAATTCGCTCAAAATTCATGAACTCAAACTAAAGTGTATGGATGTATGCTAAAATAGAAAAAAGAAAAGATAGATGATGAAATTTTCCAAATTTAGAGAAATCTCTAAAACTTAATATTGATGAGAAATATATATTATTTTTATTGTTTATGCTAATGAGACTGTATGTATTATAAATTTTTTAGAACATTTATTGGTATGATAAATTTATAAAATATTTAATAATTTATATCTATACTATATTATAAAACATTTGAGAAAAACTCTTAAAAACAAATTTTTATGCATAAAGTATTGTTTATTGAAATGCTTGTTGGGTATTTTGGTTTGACACTGCTTCACACCCAAAAAGAAGGGAGCTACGTCTGATTTAAACTTGGAGATGGAAGTCTTCTTTCGTTTCTCGACAATGAAGTATGTAACACCCGTAATATCGGGTAAACTTTCGATAATTTAAGGATCGTTTGGGCAGTTAATAATCATATGCTAATGTTCCTATGTTTGTACTCCAGTCACAGACTTGATCAAGTATTTCCCCTCAAATAATCGGGTCATTTCAGGTTGAAGTCGCGCCCGAGAAGTCTAAGGCGACTATGCCACAGGGCATAGTCGCATGTGTCACAATCGCGGGCTTCGCGGACAAACAAACAGAAGGTGTGGGGTCACGGGCGACTGTGACCAACGACTATGCCCTGGGCATAGTCGCAGGCGGGCTCAGGGTTATTTGGTGAGTGCAGCTCATTTTTGGAAGAGATAAATCAGATTTGTGAAGTTAGGGCTACGTTTTTCTCTCTCAAACCTGGGTAAGTTCCATCTCCAAAACCTTCCATTGTCATTAATGTTTTCCAACAACCAAATCTCTTAACCATTAATGTTAATCTAGGTATTGCTAAAGCACTCATTGTTGAAGACTCAAGCCTCCTCATAGTTCTAGTCTCAACTTTCCATCTCTAGTTCTTGGCATTTTAGGGTTTTGAAATACAACCCTACAAAATGAGTTCATCTTTTTAATAAACTCTATACATGTCAAAATTATACTTTCATCCTACTAAATATCTCCATTTTTATTTGTACAACTTGGAGTGCATTTTCACCCAAAACCCTAATTTTGGAGATTCTAGGGTTTATGTAGTTGGAAAGGATTTCAAGGAAGGAAAGGGGTATATTGAATTTATGTGTAAACATGGCTTGACATTATATTTTTACTCTCTAGTTTCAAAGATTTATTAATAATGAGTGGGTGAATTTATGTTGAATTGCTGATAAGTTTGTACATGGGAACTTGTTTCACTATAATCTTGGGTTGAGCATTTGGGATCCAAAACTAGAGTTTGAAACATTTAAATGCCTCAAATGGATGGAATATGGGTATGGGATTCATATGTCAATTAGGGACCTCTTGGTAAAATTATGCAAGTATTATGCAACAACCTTCATTTATTGATGTCTTGGGTACTTTGTCTTGACGTTGAATTATTGGTTGGTCGAATTGTTATATGTGGCATATTTGGTTTCACTTGGGAGTCATGACCCCAACATTATTTTTGCATTTAGTCCGACATTGGAACATTGGTTTCTCTCGTCGAGGCACGTTTAGGCATCAGATTGGGTTATAAGTCATACGTGCTAAGTATTACGATATTGGATGAGAATTTCAACGTAAGGGCCCTTTTGGGTTGAAGTTGACTTTCCGCGGGTGTACGTTTAAAGTCACTAAGCCTAACATCCCTTGCGTGTAGTTTTATGTGTTTTGGCTTTACTGACTGTTAAGTGGCCTACTTTTGTGTTCCGTCACTTGCGTTAGTAAGCGGGTCTCCCCCGTTAAACCAAAAGGTAACTGTTACGGTAAAAAGCACTATTATTCCTTTCATAACTCCACTTTCTTTGTTTATGCTTAATGTTAATTATTTTCAATACAACTGTTTGATCTTACAAAGCTTTAGCCTAAAACTTTTTCTTAAAATGACATGTATAGCAGGTCAATCTAGCGATGGGAGTCGTCGGGATTTAGCGGACGGCCTAGGGGCCGAGAGTGATCTTTTTGGAAAATGCATTGACCAACATATTGGTGATAGTGGATACACATTTTTTGAAGAATGGCAACACCCGACCTTAATCTTCTTGTTTTAAGTTAGATTACTAGGTTGTTGTACATTATTCTTCATTTGATTCTTTGTAATGGCTACAACTATATTTCCCGTTCTCGGATGATACCTTGGGATTGTTATAGCAGGTTTTATTCACTCGGGTTTACCCAGTTTATAGTTGTCATGTTGCGAAATTTTCGAATTTTTATTTCTCTAAAATTTAGGGTATTACAAAGTAAGACCAAGCTCATGAGCTTATTATCTCAGGTCGCAACAAGTTGATAGGATCACCTTTTTTATGTCCCCATGCCCTTTGTGTGGCAACATGGGGGCATAAAAAGGAAAGAGAGGGATGGAGTTTCTCCGCACATTACTTAAAATTCAAGATTACAGTATAACTTTTTAAAGCTACATTTTCTAATTCATAATTAATTGATAAACATAAGAGCATCCGCAATGGTCAAGTCTTTTAAAGACTTGATCTATTTGCCACGTCACCAAAAAGTCATCTTCAAATTACTACTTCAATAGTCAAATCTTTCTAAAGCTTTTGTTGCATTTTTAATATATATACATAAACTATCATCATCTATTTGAAATGTTTTATAAAACTTCTTCCATTATTTGTCGTTATTTAAAGCACAAATACGTTTTTTAAAACAAATATTATACAACAATACATAAAATTTAATAAAAATATTACAAAACGATAATGAAAAACTGAAAGTAAACCTAAATTCTATATTTCTTTTTAATTTCCTCCGTCAACAAAAGTATTTAATTTTTGTGTTTTTTTATTTTTTATATTTACGAAAGCGTTCCAATAATGTATTTTGTTAATAATAATAATAATAATAATTTATATCTATACTATATTATAAAGATGACATAAAAAACTCTTAAAAACAAGTCTTAAAGCTTAATGTACAGCTATTTAATGCTAATTACTTAAAAAACAACCATTAAAGCTGTATGTACTACACTTAATGCTATTTATTAATTTTCAATCATTATCTCTAACCATTTTAACTCTCCTAAAATCATTTCCCACTTTAACTCCCCTAAAATAACTCTCAGCATATTTAAATATAGAATAAAAATCAAATTTTAAATATAAAAATATAATTAAAAAAATCTAACAGAATATTTTATAAAAAAAACTATATTATTAAACCAAAATAAATTATATTATATTATTAAGTCTAAATTAAACAAATTTATATAAAAAAATCACTATCAATCTCTCACAACGAACCAAAATCGTAATGTAAATCGACAAAAAATAGAAAATAAAATGAAACGTTAAAATCGTGATGTATCTAGCGGCATTGCGCGAGTACACTTCTAGTATTTAATAAATGAAAGTGTAAAATTAAAAATGTAAATCTATGATTGTTGAGGGATCAAATATAAACATTTTATAAATCTTCAAACACTTGACATCCACCAAGTCATTGGATGTCAAGTGAATTTTCAAGTAATTGCTCCAATAGACACTCCTTTCATCAAGCCATTCTCAACCTTTTTATCAAGTCATTATTTTGACCATTGGAGATGCTCTAATAAAGTATAAGATAAACATCTCATTTTAAATATAAAAAATCTAAAATATAATTAGGATAATCATTGAATTCTAATAAAATACTTAATTATTAATTATAAAAAACATTACATAGTTATATCTATAATAAATTACATCATTATTAAATATGAATTACATTAAAATAAAAAAAATTAAATTAAACAAATTTATAAAAAAAAACATCATCATTTTCTCAAAACGCAAAAACCCGTATTATAAAAACGACAAAGAAAAAAATAAAACGAAACATTAAAATCAAGATGTATCATCTTCATTGCACGGGTACACTTCTAATATAATTAATATTATAATTGCTAAAATAAAGTAGTTGTTAAAGATGCATATACTTCCTTCGTCCCAAAATAAGTGTCCACAATTGAAATGACACACA
The DNA here is from genome assembly GCA_023525745.1 of Arctium lappa. Taxonomy (NCBI): domain Eukaryota; kingdom Viridiplantae; phylum Streptophyta; class Magnoliopsida; order Asterales; family Asteraceae; genus Arctium; species Arctium lappa. The sequence continues at coordinate 164,387,485 of CM042047.1, forward strand.
GTTTTAGACATGCATAATTATTAGACTTTTTTGTTAACCAAATGACATGTTTACCCTTATTTAATTTCTCTCTCTTCTCGACTATTAAATATTTGTGCATTAATTAAGGGTAAACTTGAGAATTTGCTTACTTTTGAAAGTGGACACTTATTTTGAGATAAATAAAAATAAAAATATGGACATTTATTTTTGGGACGGATAGAGTGTGTGTGTGTGTGTGTGTGTGTGTATATATATATATATATATATATATATATATATATATAATTGATTAGGTTCATTTGAGAAATGCTAAAAATATGAGAAATAAATAAATTATCTTAGCCCTTTATCTTGTCAACATTTGCGGCTTTGACCGTGAAACACTGGATGATTCCTTGTGTGGTCTGTAGAAGATAGAGGGGTAGTTTCGTAAAATATGCGAAATGAATTCATATATGAACATGTATGGTTTACATATGAATTATATGTTCATATATGAACCAGTGTAATTCACATATGATTTTTTTTAACTTAATCATATATGAACCTTTGTGATTCATATATAAACTATACGTTCATATATTAATTAGTTAATTAGTTCATATATGAATCTGCTAATTAGTTCAACTGATTCACATATGAACATATAGTTAATTAGTTCATATATGAATCACAAAAGTTCATATATGAATCAGTTAAAAATTTTCATATGTGAATTACACTGTATAGTTCATATGTGAACCATACATGTTCATATATAAATCCATCCCATGTATTTATAAAAATTAAGAAATTGTTCTTCCATTTTTGGAATAGCCGCAACTTTTGACTAACCAAAGCCATAATTGTTGATCAGTTAAAGATGTAATATTTGACCGGTCAAAGCCGATCTTGATCGAATAAAAGGCTATAATTACTTCTCTATTTATCATATATTTAGTATTTTTGAAATGAACTTCTTCATATATATATATATATATATTTGTTTTTTAATACTGTATTTTAGAAAAATTGTAGTATAAAATGATGAATGTTGGTCAATATTGTCATCAATTCTCATATGTTGACTTGACTTTCCACCGCCATTTCTTTATTTTCATATAATTAGTCACACAAAGTCTTTAACACCCTTCCATTTGTTTTCCAATTTAATTTCCCTTATGAATTAATATATTTTTTATATATAAAAGCATGTTCAAGTTGTTTTCTATCATCTACTTAGGTGGCGTTTGGTTTGCATAATGTTTTTGGATGGAATGAAATATGTTAAAATAATTTGACTTTGAATAAATTAGAATAGAATGTTGTCAGGTTTGACCACCTGTTTGATTGACAGAATTGGAATAAAATCTATTAAAGGAATTGAAATCTGTCTGTTTGGTTTACAGAATGTAGCTTTGAAATTGTAATAAAATGTTGATAAATGACCAAAATACCCTTTTTGATAATTTTAATTTTTATAAACAAAACATGCTTTAATAAAATAGTCATTAAAAATATTTTATTTGTAACGGTGGTTCAGATTGGTGGTGGTCAGTGGTAGTTTAGAACAGTGGTTCATATTGGATGTGGTTGGCGGTAGTTGGTGGTGGTTCATATCGGCGGTGGTTCAGATCGGCAGTGGCCGACGGTGGTTCAAAACGGTTGTGGTTCACATCGGCAGTGTCGGCGGTGGTTCAGAACGACGACAGTTCAGATCGGCGGTGGTTCAGAATGGCAGTGGTCGTCGGTGGTTCAGATCGACGGTGATCGATGGTGATTCAGATCGGCGGTGATCGATGGTCCGCGGTGGTCAACGGTGGTTAAGATCGGCAATGTTCAGAACGGTGGTGGTCGATGGTCGACGATGGTTCAGAACGGCGGTGGTCGTCGGTGGTCAGTGGTGGTCGGCGATGGTCGGTGGTCGTCGATAGTTCAGATCGGTGGGGGTCAGTGGTGGTTCAAAATGGAGGTGGTTGATGGTCGGCGGTGGTTCAGATATGCGATGGTTCAGAACGGCGGTGGTCGACGGTGGTGGTTCAGATTGGCGGTTGTCAACGGTGGTCGACGGTGGCTCAGATCGAATGTGATTGGTGGTAGACGGTGGTCAGCGGTGGTTCAGATTGGCGGTTGTCAACGGTGGTCGACGGTGGTCAGCGGTGGTTCAGATCGGCGATGGTTCAAAATGGCGGTGGTCTATGGTCGACAGTTCAAAACGGCGGTAGTTGGCGATGGTTCTGAACAACGGTGGTCAGTAGTGGTCGGCGGTGGTCAGTGGTGGTTCAAAATGACGGTGGTCGGTGGTCGGCGGTGCGTCAGATCGGCGGTCGGTAGTGGTGGTTCAAATCGACGGTGATCGACGATGGTCGGTGGTTGACGGTGGTTCAGATCGACGGTGGTCGGCGATGATTAGGTTATATTGGATTGAGGGCATATGTGGTATTATGAAAGATAAGAATTTCATTCCATCAAAATACCTTGTAGTTGTTAAGGAATGTTAAATTCCCTCATTTGTGTAATTTGATGGAATTTATAGATTTATTCCGTGAAAAAGAATGAACCAAACAAAGGAATGGAATCTGGTCAATGAAATTCAATATTTCAATTCCACCAGATTCCTTCAGAATCTGCGAACCAAACGTCGTGTTAAAAGCATATTCGATTTTTATTTATGAATTTGTACTACTTCCGTTAAGTTTTATCAGAGTTAATGTGTTTTACTTTAGAAGTGAACTTTTGTATTCTCTAAGGGGGCGTTTGGTTCGCAGATTCTGATGGAATCTGATGAAATTGGAATGTCCAATTCCTTTGACCAAATTCAATTCCCTTGTTTGGTTCATTCTTTTCTATGGAAAGAATGTGTGAATTTCACCAAATTCCACAAATGAAGGATTTGAACATTCCATCCTAAAACCCAAGGATTTCAATGGAATAGAATCTTATATTTTGATAATTCCAAATTTACCCTTTACTCCAAACTAAACCCTACTAATATTGATTATCAGCAAACACCAACTATCTCTCTCATCTATATCTCCCTCTCTCTCATCCCTCTCTCCCTATATCCTCTATCTCTCCTCTCTCTCTCTCTCCCTCTCTCCTATCTCTCCTCCTCTCCTCTCCTCTCTCTCTCTCCCTCTCTCTCCTCACTCTCTCGGCATCATAAATGTGCTAAAATAATAAAAACAATTTTTGTTAAAAATTAAACTATTTAATGACTATTTTATTAAAGTAATTTTTGTTTAAAAGATTAAAATAATCAAAAAGGGTATTTTGGTCATTTACCAAAATTCCATTCCAATTCCGAAGCTACAATCTGTGAACCAAACAGAAAAATTCCAATTCATTTAACAGATTTCATTCCAATTCTGTCAACCAAACAGGTGGTCAAACCTGACAACATTCCATTCCAATTCCTTTGACAGATTCCATTTCATCCAAAAAAATTATGTGAACCAAACGCCCCCTAAATCAACAATATGCATTACGTATTTAATCCAACCATATAAAATCAATGCAAAATTTACAAAATGTTTATAAATTTTTTGGCTGGCGGATTGGTGGAAATTATTTCATTATTTAAGATTTTATGTTTAAAAAATGGTTTCATATATATGGAAAGCACCAAACTATGAAACAATCTTAAAAAGGCCACAATTATTATTAAAAAAAAATCAAAAGATGCTACAAAACTTTAAAATTAGTGTCATTTACATCAAAATTTTCAAAAATAGACAAAAATTTCTCTAACTTAAATTTGATAGTCCAACATAAAAATTCAATCTTAGTGGTCAAAAGTAGACCAAAACTTTGAAAAGGTCCCAAAGGTAAAGGAGAGAACAATGTCAAAGGCATTAGAGATGTTCAAAAAAAACGTTGGATCGCCCAAATCGGTCAAACCAAGTCAAATCGGAACATTTTTTTACTGTTTGAGCGATCTGACGGCCCGGTCTGAAAGATAGCCAAACCGCTCGGTCCGGTCTAGTCTACGGTTTGATCCTTTTTTTTGAGTGGTTTGGACCGGACCGACCGTCAAAAATACACACGTTTTAGTCATATTTAGTTTTCATATTATTGGCTCAACTTTTGTGGCTTAAATTAAAAAAAGTTTGTCAAAGAATTATGTTTTTAGTTTTCATTTTCTCAATTGATTGTGTTATCTAAATTGACAAAGTTCTATGATCCGTTAAAAATTCAAATCTAAATCCAAATTGACCTTTGACTGTCTCAATATTTGTCCAAAATTCAACCATTGATGGTAGACTTGTTTAACTTTTTTTCAACTTGCTTAATATTTTTTAATATAATATATAAGCGTTTTTTTATATAATTCGATATACTAATTTTTAATATTGTTATATCGGTAGAAATTTTATTTTTAATATAGAGTTTATGTTTTTTTTAGTTTAAAGCCCATAAGAGGCCCGAACTGCCTAAGCCGGTCAGACTAGACCGCCTTTTTATGGTCCGGTTTGACCGGTTTGGTCACTTGCTATCAAACCGCTCGGTTTGAAATTTTCCTAACCGCCATTTGTGCTTTGGTTTGTGGTTTTGGGGGTTAAAACGCCCAAATCAGACCGTAAACACCCCTAGTAGGCATTTTCGCAGGGGGAAGACACTGTTAGGAGGGGACGATGTTAATAAGGGGGGTTTATGGTGGTGCACAGGGGATAGGTGGTGGTGTGTAGCTTGTAAGGTGGTAGGGCAATGTGTGGTGGTAGTGTTGTAAGGGAGGGTAGCGGTGACAACCTATCGTTAAGGAGGGTTTTTTTACAAATTGTGTGATACAAGTTTCTTTGTATGTATTTTAAACTTTGTTAAGGAGGAATTTGAAGCGAGGTCAAATTTATTGCACCGTTTCGGCAATGGAATTCCGGGGACATAATTCTTTTAAGAGGGGAGGTATTGTAATAATCGTTGTTCTAAATTTCAGTCTTTTTGGTAAAGTGTGGTCAAAATACGAGAAAGGAAACTCAGGGACTTGAATGCAGTTTAGAAAAAATATAAAAGGGGTGAAATCCCCTAATTCCTCCTCATTTTATTTTGAAAGTGGTTGATATCGTGAAAAGGGGAGAAAGAAGGGTGCCATAGAAGAGGCATATTCTTGGTGAAGGCTTGTAGTTTCTCAAATGTGAAGATGTATTATCCGTTGTATACTTTAGTTTGAGAATGATGTAAATTAGTATATTTTTGGGACCGTTTGAGTTGTAATGTTTTATTTTAGTTGTTATTGATTTTTGGGTCGTTACAAATGGTATTAGAGTCATAGTTTAAGGGATTTATGTGACCGAATGAGCTTAAACTTAAACTGTGAAGTTGAGGCCTGAGGGGGGACACAACTGAGATATAGGGAACTATTAGGGAAGACCTTGATCATCGAGAAGCATGACGATGGTAGTGAAGACTTACATGTAAGGTAAGTTCAAAATCGCATCTGGCCAATGACATTATGAACTTACAGGTGCATGAGCGTGTTCATTTGCTATTGTTGAGACGATCGATGGGTGTGGTATTTGTTTTGAGATCTAACCTTGCAATGGTAGCAAAAGGTTGACGTGTTGTGAGAGATCGTTTGTGATGTAATGTTTGTACCTTCTCGAAGAAGTGTTGTTCGAAATGTTAATAAGCCGACTAAAGGTAGAACTTCATGGGTTCGAATGGGATGAATGACTAGTTAAGGGTAAACTCCTAGTTTCTAGTGAGTCCCCATTCTTGGAGTTGATGTGTCGATCCTTTCGGAAAGGATGAGAGGATTGGATTAGAATTTTGAAAGCTAACTCAAGATCAGGTGAAATAAATGAGCATTTGACTTTTCAGTCAAACGGTAGAGTGGCAAGGATGATGAAAGAAATATACCATGTTGGATTGATGTATGCGTAGAAGAAGGATGTGAGGTAATTGGTCACTTATTGACCTGGAGAAGTCAAAATTGAGACCGTAGGCTTTATAACTGTTGGTCATTATGGAAATTGTGTAGGGATGGTCAATCAGGTAGGTCATGAAACACCTGTACCCCCAGTTGTTATAAGGGTGAGAAAGTGACTGTTGGTCAAAAGCAGGGTGTCAATGATAGTTATTGTGAGTACAATGGCCGACCTTGTTAAAGTGAATAACCTTCAATTGCAAATTGACTTTTCATGCATTGTGTCTTTCAATGAGTTACATGAGCCCTTTCGTGTTAAAATTATGTACGAGCATAATGACTTTCTTGTTTTGGAAATAAGTTGACGCGTGCAAGCATGTGTTTAAAGAAAAATACAAACTTGTTTACGATGCACGATAAAATTTTGAACTTAGTGATTTGTGAATTATTTCACCCTATTTCATGTTGGGATAATCTTCGTTGTGAAAATCATGAAAACGTTTGATTGCAAAGTTTTTATAACCAAAATGAGAATTGACACGTTGTTAGCATATCAACGAGTGTGGGAGCCGAATGACTCGCTCAGTGCACGTGGTCTTATTCAGAAATTGTCTAGTTGCATTGGAAAAGTTTCATTGAATATATTTTCGTTCGTGCCGGCACCGGCTTGGATGAGTGAGGTTGTGATTTGTCGTGTAGTTGCATGTGAGCGATCCTTGAGATCGTTGTGTTTTACTATTCAACTCGAGTGGTGTCGTGTCATGAATACCCGAGCTTGTTTCTTGATATTATACCTATTGAACTTTTAAATATGCAGAATGATTTAAATCATTGTGTTGCCATGCATGAAGGCTATAAACTCTCTAGGTCAGGGAGGATGATGCAATTAAAGATAAGGAAAGGTATTGGGAGTTGAAATTTGTCGGTTGAGCCGATTATGGCGAGGTATGACCTTAGTGTTTCGGTTAGAGGAGAACGGTGAATGATGGGAGTATCGGGAAATGAGTTTGGTAATGTCCATATTATTGTAGTTTAGAGAGTGGTTATGTTTGGGGAGAAACTCAAAGTTGTCAAGGTGCTTCTAATAATGTCATGATAGTAAGTAGTGTTGCTATATTTTGAAGGAATGTTTTTGGGCGTTGAGGCCGAGTATTTGAGTGGTTTTGTGATTAGATTTTTCATTAAGAAAGTCTTGTACTTTCTTTAAGTTAGGACTGCGAAGTATAAGGTTACTTATGATGTGTAGAAAGCGGTAGGTTTCGTTTGGAATCCTAATTGTCAGTTGAAATGGTGAAAGCATCACCGCGTCAACTAATGATTTTGATGTCGACGACTGTTAAAAATGTACAATTTTGAGATCATCATCAGGAGACTGAGATTCGAGAAGAAATTCTGGTGCGGTTATTTTGCCGATTTTTTACGAGGAAGTGAAGGGTCGTCGAGAGATATGTATATATATGGCGTGATGGTGGACCATCTTGGTGGGTGTTATGAAATTGGAAGATAGTTATTGTAGTTATGTGGTTTTCCTAAGAGATTTGAAAACATGTATAGGAACAAATCAAACTAACATAACCGAAGTGGTTGTGCATGGATAATATTGGTTTGAAAGGGAATGTGTTTTGTCTTCTCGAACTACCTGAACTTGTTTATGATATATCGTTGTTGATAGATCGTGGTGAATCAATAAGGGGCGAGAACTTGTACGAGTGGATTAGATGATCATGATTTTGTGGTTCATCTGGATCTGAGAAAGACAAGTCGTAAAACGACTTTATTTCAAATATAAATTGTGTTACGGTTGGCATGAAGAAGGCGGTATTTATTACGTGTAAAGAGAAGCGTGAAGAATGTGTTTGTAGTGTGATATTGTGGTGTGATAGTTGTGTGATTAAGTCAGTGACTTTCTTCTCCAAGGTATACGTGTAATTCACTGATGTGGTAATGAATTCTTGTGAAATCTAGTGGCAGACTTGTGTCGCTAATACAGGATAAATGTATATGGGGATCCCGGTTAGAATATTTTCGGGGAGGTAAACAAGGGCGACAAGTATGCTCAATTGATGTGTATAAACTGTGAGGTGATATCATGCTATTGCTATTTGAGAACATATGATCAAGTGGTAGTTGATGACTACCTAAAGGAATAGCTCGTGTGTTCTCAGTTGTGTTGCATTGGGGTTAGTCTATCTTGCACCAATTGAATATTAGTGGAAATGTCATAGTCGATGAATTGTGGAACTTTGTAATTGATTTGAAATGTATCTAGGAGGGTTGAAAAATTCCATGTGGGTAAGAGAAACTGGGTGGATAGTTTGACCTCGTCGGGAGAGCACGAAATTTGTGGCATTTCTATGCAATGAATATCAATTACGAGAACTTGGTTGAATGCCTAGGTCGAGGAATGTGGTGGAACCGTTGGTGGGGCGTAACGTAGGATCGACGTGTCCACAGTGTGGAACAATGGAATATGATTATGTTATAGTGGGTGATCAGTGCTTGTTGCAAGCATGAGAGAAAGTGAATATGGTATATCATAATGGGTGGATAAACTGAAAGTGAGGAGTTTGTCAGGAGATACATAAAATGTGGGGTATGTTTAGATACCTGTTGGGTACGCATTGGTAAAGTGGCCTAGGAGTTATTTGTGTGGTTGGTCTAACGTTTGCACCTGTGAATACTTATTTCCTTTGAAGTGAGTGTTTTATGTCTTCGAGAAAGCGGTACATAAGTGGTTAAACGCGATACTCGAAGTTAATGACTGTCATATTCGAGTAAGTATGTTGGGTTACAGGATCTCAAGCACAACGGAAAATAAAACCATAACCCTCCAAGGACCCATACGAACCAGAATAAATCAGGTGTTTCGAAATTATACCTCACAGTTAACGAGACTCTGAATCACAACAACAAAGCAAGCTTGATGCCTCCACGGTATCCACGCGAAAAATCTGAATCCTTTGCCTTCTCGTGATGCTAATCACGGTTTCAAAACTTAGAAAGGAAAGAGAGCATATAGTTTTAGGTGATTTTAGAGAGAATTGCAAGAACAAAAAACTTGAATACAATGTCATACATTATATATGGACATGAGATGCATGACATGAAAGCACCACCATCCCTACACCTTACTTAAGTGTAGAAATATCCATGCACCATAACTCATCTTTTCAAGACCATACCTAGCTATCTTTATTTATGTCTAACATAAATAATATCTGATTTTTTTAATCAGATTAAATCAATACAAATCAGATATAATAATTAAACGTTTTAATTATTAAAACTCCTTATTCGAATATGTTCAATGCGTGTGACCCAATGGGTTCTCGACATATTGGTAATAAATATAAATATCGTATTTATAGTTATAAACAATGAGTAGTATCTAGCAATATATCATCATCACCCAAATGACGAGAATTGGTGATACAACAAATTACCGGTATATAGTCAATTTTAGTGTACATATTTAATTCTTTTGTCCTTTATGTCAGATTGAACACGAGACATTGAATGTGTCATTCTCGTTATGTCCAATCTCTAGTTTCTTGATTCCCTAATATATTAATAAAAACAGAAATTGATATCTCATATCATTTATCTGAGCATGCATGCATTTCCTAATTATATATTTATCAAGGGGCCCAGAGACATCACTCTTGTCATAAAGGAGGGTCAAATCCTATCTCGATACATGCTAGTTCTACCATGTGATTTATAACATATCCAACAATAATTATGTCACCAAGTTACGGAATGATTAGAACAAATGTCAAAATATATTACTCACACATAACAAACTTCATATTCCTCAAGTCAAAGAATTACATGTAAATTGACCACATGAGAAACACTTATGACACTCACATGACATCCAATGAAGTGTTCTCATAGCGAGCCACGTCCGATACACAAAATCTCCATTTTGTACACATATACATATTCAATATCTATATATGAATCCCTACATATGCTAGTCATTATCATATTACTTCAACCTTAAAACCCAAAATAATATTTAACTAGGGACATTTAGAATACATTATTCTAAGGTTATTTATTATGAATAATTAAAAACACATAATATAACATAGACATAATAAATTGGGCAATGCCTTTTATTTATTTATTAATTTCATGAAACAAAACTCAAAATTACAATCATCGTATGATTAGCTTTTAGGCATTCACCAATTATCTTTTACATATCTCTATATTTTAGGATGTTTGATAATTTGTTACATTACATGTTTATCAATAAAACCACGTAATTGTGTGTTATTGTGGTGGATATTGTATTAATAAAAGTGAAACCATGATTTAAAATAAAAAAGCAATAAAATATAAATAAATATTAATTTTCATAAATGACAAACACAATATATTGATTGAAATAATAAATACAAAAATACAATACAAAGTAAGAAAAATGCATAACAAGTTAATATTATAATTTTTTTAAGAAGCAATACATCTGGTGCAAAATGTCAATAATGCACGCTTATACTTTTATACATATTTTTATATTATGAGCATATTATGTAAACACGAAGAATAAGAATTAGACAAGCATATACAGTGTTCCTGTAAAATCCTTAGACTTTACCCAATTTAAGAGTCTTAGGGGTTGTTTGTTTACCTCTTAATGATTCCATTAAGAGGCAATCTCTGAATCGTTAAGAGGTAAATCTTGTTTGGCAAAAAAAAAAAGTCTACCTCTTAATGGTTCCAAAACGCTCTGAATGATTTTGTATTGTGGGTTTCCCTTAACCATTCAGAGCCCTGATTTCGTTATGAACAATTACCAAACAACCATTTCAGTTTATACTATATCATATATAAGAGCCTCTTAATAACCACTAGGTCTTTGGCCTAGTGGCCACCTTCCTTCCGTAAACGCTCCTACCTGGGTTCCCTTACCAGGGTTCGAATCCGAGGGGATACAGGATGTCTTTTCCGGTGCAAGTCTATGAGGTAGGGCTTGTAGGGTCCATAAAAGTGGACCACGGGGCCGTGGGTCCCCGTCAATAAACCTTAAGAGTCTCTTAATCATTCTGTACCAAACTATTCAACAACTGCTAAACAACCCCTTATTCCTTAACATGTGATGATATACAACAATGTTTCAAACTAACCAACACAACAACATCATTTTTAATTGTAACACCCTTAAATTTGGATAGAGCGACTAATTTAAAATTTCCAAAAATACCTTAAAGGATAATAAATTCTCTTACTACAAGACCATAATTGAAATACATTTATAGGTTAATCCATCATCGAATAATTAAAGTCTTACACAAAGACTAATCAAAGTCGGGTGTCACTAACAAAACCACTAACTGTCGCTATCTCCAATATAAATGTGGAAGTCTTCAATAAGCTAATCACCTTCTTGAGCACACAACTAGTACTCACCTCTTCACAGTGTCGTTAGATCTAATCCCGAAATGGAACCTGATGCACATGCCGACAAATAAAAAGGTTAGGCTAACACCTAGTGAGTTAAAGAGTTTTTATCATGATTATAAAAATCATTAAACGTAAATAATACAAATTAAATCATGATCCTTCAAAACGGATTACTTTAAATATGAGGATGACCAATTTTCCTATAATATGCAATTTATAAGTGAACTCCTCAACGCCAAACATTATTTCATGAAGTAATGCAACCCAACATTTACTCAAAACGAGAATACTGGTAAATGCTCAAATATTGAAATTTGAATAAACTTTATAAACCAAACGACCAAAATATGAGTAAACTCAAATCTCCAAAATTATAACATATGAAGAATACCCCAAACTCAAAATGTCACCGAAAACCAGGATAAAACTAAATACCCAAAACACACATTTCGGTGACGGAGGAGGCCCGAATTCCATGGCTTGTGGCGAAACACAAAAGTAGGCCACTTTCCAAGTTATTGAGCTCACCATACTAGGATCAAGGTCACGAACACGCCGTCTCGTACTAAGATGTGGGGGAGGGCACCCAATGATTCCTAGTCATGCTCATTCGCTAGGATTTACATTTACGACCCACGACTAATATTCGGTCCCACATAACCGTACCAAGTTGCCACCCTAGGGTCCAAGTCTTAACTAGCTACAAATGGGAAATAACTATCCCATAAAATTAGACTCATAAATTACATCATGGATGTAGGTCCGGGTATTGGACTCCACGAGCCCTCACCGTATTATCCTCGAAATCACATGACTAATTTTGGTGTCAACATATAAATAATAGCCCATTTCTTTAAATAATAAACACCGACTCATATGCCTATGGATCCACTGCATTACAGTCTAAAACATTACATGACTCAAATTGAATGACCAAAGCACCCAAAACATGTAACTCTCAAATGACACGTAATAAACGCCATCATACTAAAAACTTCACAACGGGCTATTAGACCGGACAAATGTCCTCAAGACTCATTTTAGTCAAAACCGAGCCAAAGGCTCAACAATTTACTTAAATCTCCAATGGAAGCCAGTGTAAACATTAAAACGCGTTTGACCAATGGTTATGCAAGCATAACGACCAAAATTATGATTAAATCAAAACTCGTTATCGGTTGAGGCAAACCATTTTTCAAATGAACTCATACCCTTATTTATCCAAAATGCCTCATAACACAATATTATGCATTTTTCAAATGGTTTATAAGATCAAATACACAAAAGTGACATTTACATCAAATGAACTCCATTTATATATAAAATCATCAACAAAACACAACAACGTGATTTATTTACCAAAATGTTCAAAAATCCCAAAGATGTGTGTTATATAAGTTTATAAAGTTAAACACTTTCAAATAACCAAAACTTATCAGGTGATCAGCAGTTAACAATTTCATGTAAAACACAAAACACTTTAAAATAAACATTTTGGCATGTACACCGTTTTCATAAATCGACTTGAACTCACCTTGCTAGATTTAGGCTAAATCTATATTTTTCCCATTTTGAGCTTCCTTGAAGAAACTTGAATCCACAAACAAAATTCTTCCAAAACCTAGATCCACAAGTTCCCAACCATAAGAAATTCATATTCAACCATTTAGAATCATTCCCCAAATATTTTGTATCAAAATCCCCAAATTTGGCCAAAACCTTAATTTTGACCTAACTTTCCCAAAGTCAACCAAAGCGAAATTAGAGAAACATAATATTAGGAAATCATCCATTATGGTGTGATTATAACTCATAAAGAAGCTTAGAAATTGAGGGGATGAACTTACACTTAGGTTTTTGAGCAAAACCCCAAAACTTAGGAATCTTCAAGAAATGGTGATGAACACCTGAATCTTGCTCAAGAGGTTGAGGTTACAAGTATAGGTGATGAGAGAGTACAAAACTTTATGGGAAAGACACCCAAAAATGGATTAGGGTTCATATGAAAGGGTGGGGTTCGATTGAGAGAGGGTTTAGAAGAGAGTGGATTAAGGGAATTAATGAGAAAAGTGAGAAAAGGGGGTTTAAAGGGGTCTGGACCCCGACGGCGAGAGTGCCCCGCGAGAGTGACACTTTGTCACAATCGCGGGTACAATCGCCCGGTTCTCCACACTCTCGGTAAAAGGGTCGCGAGAGTGACACCCTGTCACAATTGCGGGCACAATCACCCAAACCATACCGAGATCCAATTTGTTGACTTTTTTACCTGAAGCGTCCCCGATCCAGGCTTCTAACTTCACAAGGGGTTTATAATTATGGTTTCCGATTAGGAGTTGGTAAGGAAGGGCAAAATAAAGGCTTAACAAAAATATGGGCGTTACATAAACTAATCAGAAGCAAAAGAATAACAATTACAAAATATTCTCAAATATTCAAAAAACAAGTTACCTTAAAGTTAGAAAACAATTATCCAAATAATGTCAAAATAAGGAAACAATTACCCATATATCGTCAAACTCATAAAACATTTACCCAAATATTGTCAAATCAAGAAAGAAATACCCAAAAAACATAAGGGTAATAATTATCAAAGTCGACTAACTATAAAAGTTCAAACAACGAAACAAACAATTACCCATGATTCAATAAGCAGGAGATTCATTAAGCAGAGGTAGAGGTAGATATTTAGATGGAAAGAGGGAGTGACCCAGTGCAGAAGGGAGGTGAGAGTGTAAGTTGTAATCGTGAATTGAGATTTAAGAGGGAGACCAGAGATTTCAAGCGACGAGAGGGAGTCAATATGGAAATAGGAGGAATCAAATGGGTCTAAATCAAAAAAATATATGAGATTTCATGGGAAGCATGTGCGCTAAGGTTATGTAGTGAATTATTAACCTTATATTATTCTCAAACCATGATTTTACCATATGGGTCATATTGATTTATTTGTTAACTTATGTCATTTTTGCATCACTTTATTTTAAAAATAAATATCATTTAATCATATGTTATATAGTATATATGGAAACTATGGTTAAGTTGTTGGTAAATATTTGCAAGCCAAATAAGGAATAATAATTTTGTCGTGCATAAATTTCATCTTTATGAATATTGTATATAGACTTGCAATATAGTTTATTAATACAAAATATCAAAATTTTGAAAATAATAAATGAAAACAAATTTTAAATTTTTCGTAAAATGATATTGGAACACCGCGCAACGCACGGGTTGGACTAGTAGTGTCATTAATTAAAAGTTGAGTGATCTTCCATAACATTTTTATAGAATCTCATTAATTATTTTCACATGCAAGTGATATGCATGTGAGCCATTTAACCTCACACACAATATATCTCATTCAGATGTGGTATTTAAGAATGGTAAGATGTACATAAATCTGACTTCCTATATTCTAAAAAGTATAGTGACTGTTTTCATAAAGATTCATGGTTTTTGAAAATGTTCTATGTTTTTCAAAAAGGTTACCACAAAGTTTAACCAAAAAAAGGAAAAGGCAAACAGTACAAACGATGATATCATGATAAGAAGTACCACAATTAAAAGATATTAAGAAAAAAAAAGAGTAGAATAATGGTTAAGGAACAAGGCAAAGGTTTTAAAGATTACTGTCTCATAACCTAAACGTAGGACCTTGGTTATGATGACTAGTTATTCCCCTCTCCCACCACACCCTCTATATAACACCTGGATTTTTAGAGTAAGTATAATTTCAAGTTTAATTAATAATTTAACCTTAAATTGGTCATTTGGAAGTATTATAAGTGTTGGTTGGGTTGGGTATTGCTTTTGGAAAAAAAAATCAATATTTGGCCGAACATTTCACTGCTCGCGTCCGCGAGATTTGGGTAGAAAGTTGCAGCCCTTTAAATCCGATTTTCCTCCTTTTTTTCTTCATTTGTTTCTTCACCAATCCTTCTCCCCTCTCTTCCAAATCGGATCAAACCCATTTATTTCACCAAATCAAAATGACATTTAGAAGATTGAGAGTTAGATATTCAAGCCTTGTGGGTGGAAGCTCAACATCTTCATATTTTCTTTCACCATTGTTGACCATATTTTGGGGTTTTCTTAAAAAGCCATTTGTAAGTTATACCAACCATTTCTAAACTTTTATTCATGTCAAAAAGCTTTATTTTAGTATCCTATAACATTTCTCTTGGTGTATTTTACACATCCATGGATTTTGACCAATTTAGGGCTTTTTGGGAGATTTTTTTTTTTTTTTGGGGGGGGTACCCTTTTTTATAGTAAGGGGCTGTTTACCAACAATAGCTGGTAAGCGCTTTCTGAAATAAGAGGTCTGACCAGAGTAAGCAACTCTGTCTAAAATAAGTGTTGTCTGGAAAATGGTTGTTTACCAAATATTCTGGATTTGGTGCTGACCGACTACAAATGACATTTATGCCCCTATATATAGTAAAATTATAAATACAACGCAACTATTTTTCAAATATTATGTTTGAATAATTGTTGAAAATTAGAAATAATTGTGGGGTCTTTTTTTTACTAGCTTTAACCTTTTCCAGAGCTTCAAACAAAGCTTTCTTGTGCTTTTCTGTGAAAAACTAATGGTAAATTTCATTCTTTCAGACTTTCAGTAACATCCACAAAATTCAACAGTTGTTTTTAAGAATCATAATAAAAACAAAAAAAAAGATCCTTTTATTGAATTCCAAACACCCAAACAAATTAGTGAAAAGTTTTGGGTAAAAATGGAAAGAAAAGCCCAAAAAGTTTTGAAGAAAATGAGGAAGAATTATACCTTTCCAAGTTTGTGAAGAATTTTCTCCAAAGCTATTGAGACGATGATGATGACTACACAAACACCAGCAACAACCCAAGTGGGTGTTTGATCGAGTTCTCTTTGGCTTCTTCAGTTGTATCTCCTGCCATATTCAAAAAACAACACATAATTTGGTGAAATTTTTAAGAGTTTTGAAACATGGGTTTTTAATGCTGAAGATATTATATATTTATGTATGAATATATGTTGAGGAGACGAGTGTCGGGATTGAAGGGTTTCTTTGTTGACTTTAATTTGGTCCTTGAGAGAAGAACAATGGTGGAAGAAAGACTGATGAGTTACGTATGACTTGATCAGGAAATAGATAATGGAGGTTGGAGGATAAAAAGGGAAAAAAAATAAAGAAAGCATCCCTGACCACTATAAGAGTAGGGGTTGTTGCTGACCGAGTTCCATCTAGTAAGAGGACCGGTCAGTACCTCTTTTTAGATTAGGTGATTAGTAAACACTCTATAACTTATTGGGGTAAGAGCCTCTTATCTAATAAGAGCCAATAAGAGCTAAGTAAACAACCCCTAAATGTTTTATCTTTTAAAATGTGTTATAAAAAGGGTGTTCTAAGTACGGAAGTATTATTTTGGAACTTGAATCTTATGATTCAAGTACATTTGATTTTGTTCATCTTAGGAAGAGTTTTATGTAAAATAGTCACATTTTGGAAGAAAAGTTACTAGTGCTTGGGGAACGTAATGTTTTGAGGATCTTGGTAGATTAAGAGTTTACATTAATATTTGGTATCTTATAGTTTGCTTAATGGTATTGAAGAGTTCTTTTAGAAAGATTTGGTTTGGAGATCTCAAACACTCACCTTTGGGAAGCTAGTGTTTGGTTTGGAAACTATGTTTAACCTAACCTAACAAGGTGAATTCAAGTTGATTTGTGAAAACGTTGTACATGTCAAAAATGCCAATTTTAGAGTATTTATGTGTTTTACATGATTATTATCAAATGAAATATTTGATGAGTTTTGTTATTTGAACTAATAAGATTCTATAAACCTTGTGAAACACCATATTTGGGATTTTTGGACACTTTGACATATAAATCATGAATGAATGTATTTTAATGATTTATCTTCTATATGGAGAGTAATTTGGTAGAAATGCACTTTTAACGTATGTTTTGGAAATATGCATAGATTATGCTATGGGATGTTTTGAAAGTGTAAATGGTGTGAGTTTATTTGGAAAAAGGGTTTGTCCCAACCCAATGTTGTGTTTGGGGTTATTCATGAGTTTAAAGCATGTGTTTGCACACACGTAGGTTGTTTACTGTGACACCCTCAAATTTGGAAATAACAACTAATTAAAAATTCCGACATTACATCAAGTAAAAGATAAGACTTCCTCTTATAGACCAAAACCTGATATACCTCCAATTAAAATTCTATAATTAATCTCATCAATTATACATGACTAAACCGAAGTCAGATGTTACTTAACCCAAATACAAGTTGCTAGTCCCAAAATTAAATGCGGAAGACTTCACCAAGCTATTCACTTGTCGGGCACACAACTATCACTCATTTCTTCACAGCATCACTAGAACTATTCCCAACCGAAACCTGTTGCACATGGCGACAAATAAAATGTTAGGCTAACACCTAGGGTCATGGATTTCCGTATTTGGCTCCCTACCGAGCTACCACCGCAAGATACCCAAATGACCCTAGTGTCTACTCGACCTCTAAATGAGTGTCACCATAAAAGCCACAAGTCCCTGTATCCGGCTCACCACGGATACCATGATGAATAAACATATTGGATTACATGACCATCAAATTCAACCACCCACGATCTATACCTCGAGCCATTTGCTAACAATAAATATTTATAGTCCCAAAACAGGGATACAGTTCCTAATTAGACCAACTGATTGGCTCATATGCCTATGGATCCAATGCATTACAGTCTAAAACGTTACATGACTTCAACGAATGAACTAACACATTCAAAACATGTAACTCTCAAATAAGATGCAACTACATACACCATACGTCAAAGCTCCTTATCGAGCTACTAAAACTGAATAAATACTCCAAAGATTAATCTGAGTAAAAATCAAGCCCAAATGTATAATAAACGTTTGGATAAAAATACGTGAGCAGATATAGTTACATAAACCAAATTACATCTTTTTCCAAAACCTTTGTCTCTCAAATCACAATTGCCCTTCGGCCCAAAACTATTTTTTTTTACAATTTCTAAAATGCTCACTGTAACACCCAAAAAATTGAGATAAACAAAAATTTTCGGAAAGGAAATATGATATTCAATTTAATGCCAAAGCATGAGCTTACCCAAAAAGGAAACAATAAATGGTTGTTTAATTATAAGTTTGTAATAATAAACAATGAGAGATAACAACTTCTTAATCTAGATCCTATACAAGAAATAAGATTACAATTGGTTGTCATCTACTTCCAAAAATAATCATCTTCTATGATGGCATCCCAAAAAGTCCCCAAGCTCACATCTAAGGTATCTATACCTTCTTGGCGGTCGCGTCATTAGAACCTGAGATACATAACAAACCAAACAAGTGTTAGGCTAAACGAGCCTAGTGAGTTGTACAAAAGCATGGCATAAACATTTATATCAATTATAGTCGATAAGGGTCCGAAAGGAATCAATGGGGGAGACCCACCACACCAAAGAGTTTCACCTCAAGTCAATGTACCTTGATGTTCACTCTCATGAGCAACATCCCGAAGGCCCGACACACTTGAAGACTGCCTCCCAGGCATTACTCCAAATGGCGGAGGTCTATGTGCATACCGTCATGGTGGCACCCAAGACTACATCCTCCTAGCGCTTACTCATGGTTCATCCAATATACATGTAGTATATATATATATACATATCTCATATCAACAAGATACATGTATAAGACTTCCCACATTTCCAATTCCATTTTAGGTCAAAAACTCTAAAACATGTAAGTCCAACTATGATATTCACAAATCCCATGATATTACACATCCATGACTAAATAAGGTCAATCATATTCCCATTAAAATCTACATGAAACATAATCACTAAAATCCCTACAATCTCAAAGTTAACAGTTAGGTCAAACTTATCAGGTGATCAAATATGTACATAAATATAAGGTTATAATAAACAGCACACAGGATATGTATCTCATTTGAAAAGTTTAGTAAAAACTCACAATCTAGGTTTTATACAAAACCCTAGAAAAGAAGTGGATGAATGCTTGGGCCCTTGAACTTGAATCTTGAAAGAATTCTCAATAAATGTTTCCAAAACTCTTAAATCTTTCCCCAACCACCAACAATTAATGCTTTGCAAGGAAATGTGGGGAAGAGGTGTGGGATTTGAACCAAAATCGCCTACTAGGGTTTCTTCTCACTCAAGATATCTAATTTTGAGTTTTAGAGTAGTAAAAGGGGAAGAATAGAAATTAAAACCCGTTTTAGGACCTGCAGGTGGTCCCGCGACTTTGGCCGCGACTTTGAGGCCGCGCCTCAAGCCACGCGTGTGTTCCAAGGCCTGCTTATACCAAAACCCTAATTTCCATAGATAAAGAAAAGAGCAAGATTACCTTAACCATAACTTGAATCCACCAACCAAAATACCTCTAGGGCCACCAAAATGAATCACAAACTCCCAATCTTCAAAATGGAGAAAAAATGGTTGAATGAATGTAACACCCCAAAAATTGGGATTAACAAAAATTTCCGCTAACATGGAAATGTGGTAAATAAGTCGCCCAGAACGATGAGCTCATACACGAGGGAACCATAAATGGCAGTTAATTACAAATTGTAACGAGAAACAATAATAGATGACAACACTCTAATCTAGGCCTCTCTAGACATAAGATTACAAAAGGTTGTCAACTATGTCCAAAAGTATAGTCTTTAATATTGGCATCCCAAAAATGCTCCCGAGCTCACCACTACGGTCGATTAAACATCCTTGGCGCTCGCGCCACTAGAACCTGAGATACATACCAACAATCAAGTGTTAGACCAAACGGGTCTAGTGAGTTACATAAAAACATGGCATATTAATATAAGCATAATATGAACATTTATGACACTCCAATCACCAAAGCCCTTACGGTTCAATCATGGGGGAGACCCATCACTCCAATGAGTTTTACCTCGAGTCAATGTACCTTGATATTCACTCGCATGAGCAACATCCCGAAGGCCCGACACACTTGAAGACTACCTCCCAGGCATTACTCCAAATGGCGGAGGTCTAGGCACATACCTTTACGGTGGCACCTAAGACTACATCCTCCTATCACTTACTCATGGTTCGTTCTGTGTACTTACAATGTCCGTCTCTATACATCATTTCATACTCATACGATACATGTATAAGACCACAACAATCCCAAACATACTTAGGTACAAACTCTAAAATATGCAAATACCCCAAATAATCGATGACTCGCCAAAACGAGTATGTACACATGCTCAAAACATCAAGTATGATAACTTCATCCATGTCCCTCACTTTACTCAAGTCTAGATACCAATAATACCAAGTTTAGCAGTTAGGTCAAACTTATCAGGTGATCAGGTCTTCTTATAAAATAACACATTAGACATGAAAACATAATAAGTAAGTATCTCATTTGAAAATAATGTAAGAAACTCACTATCTAGGGTTTGGTACAAAACCCTAGAAACTTGGTTTGGATGGTGAGAAGGTGGAGACTTGAATGGGACTTGAATGCTTCTCTTGAGTGATCTCCTAGCTCCTTTAAACACCCATGAATGTCCTCAACTAATCTAAGGTTTCAATAAATGTTTGGTAGGTTTATAAATAGAAGAAAATCGCCTACACTAGTTCCAAGCCGGCCCCAAAACGATTCAAGATGAGAAGTGAAGTCAAAATGGTCAAAGTGGGATTTTTATACTCTCAAACCCCGCCGGCGATAGTGCCTGGCGATTGTGCCAATGGCACTATCGCGGGGGCACTATCGCGCCACTCCACGACTCTCGGTACAACCCAGACGATAGTGCCTGGCGATTGTGCCAAGGGCACTATCGCGGTGGCACAATCGCGACCACCACCGAACCTACGGTACCACTCCAACGATAGTGACCAGCGATTGTGCCCAGGGCACTATCGCGTGGCACTATCGCGCCATACCCCTACGGCACCAAAACTTGACTTTTCTAAGATTCATGAAGTGGAACTAAATCTGCAGATGAACATACTATTAACAGATTGGTATAACATGTATTAGGCACACAAAGGGATTCTCAAGTTAACCAAAAGTCAAGGAACGAGGGAAATACTTACCTTAGATTTTCGGGTGTTACAATGAAACCCTAGAAACTTGATGAAGAAGATGAAGTGAAATGGGTTATAGAAAGGTTAAGGTTTATAAAAATGGCGTGGGTTTGAGTTGGGAGAGAAAGATGGAAAGAGGAGAAAGGGTTTGGGGTTTTTAGATGAGAAAGTTGAAATGAGTGAGAGGGATATCAAATCTAGATATGGGGGTAAAAGTAGGAGAGAGAATAGGGAAAAGTTGAAGGTGAAAAAAAGTGAAAATTTTGACAGACTCAATGCGGACGTCCACTTGCATCAGGACGGAAACTTCTGTTGCTTCCACGGAAGACCCTATAAGGACGTCCATTTGCTTCCCTACCATTTGCTTCCCTATGCGGACGTCCACTTGACATTGGTCGTCCGCTTTATTGCCCGACCACTGTTTTGGTCATAACTTATTCGTTTTAGCTCCGTTTTCGATCCATAAAGGACCGTTAGACTTGTATTTGAATTCCTTCTATAGCAAGACTATAAAAATCTAGGATTAAATCCAAAATCCAATTTCTTCTATTTCTCTTGAAAGATTGATTTCTACACTGACTTGAAAGTATACTTACCCGAAAATTACGAGCGTTACGTTTACGTTTTATCACATACTATGGCTTTTAACATAAGGTCATTTGTTTTTGTTGAGCTCAAGGCTCGATTTTTGTCTTTATCGGGTCTTGGGGACATTTGTCTGATTGTAATATTTTAATGTGGAACTTTGGGTGTGAGTTGCATTTATTACATTTTATTTGGAGAATACATGTTTTGAGTGTGTGTGTCATTCATTTGGAGTCATGTATTTTATACTGTAATACATTGGATCCATAGGCATGTAAGTCAGTCATATTTATTAGTGAGTAGTCTTTTTATTCTCACTTTGGGAAATATGTCGTGTTGCCATTGTTGTTGTCCCGATTTTGTGGAGATAAACCTTTATGGGATGTACTCCGAGACCATGGGTTTTGTGGTTTAGATGCTCTAACTCATGTGCATGAGGGTTAAACATCTTGGGGTCATAAAGTAAGGAGTTTGAGACTCCTATCTTGAATGCTAGTAAGTATGCATTAAAGGTCTATTGGGAACCTTAAGGTTGTAACTTACTATAAAATGAACAAGCAATAAGATCGTGTATCCTTGAGGTGTAGCTTGGCAAAGCAAGCAATAAAGGATACAATGTCATTGGGGACTTGAGGTATAGCTTATTAAAGCAGACAATAAAGTCTGACCTGAAGTGTAGCTTATTAAAACAAGCAATAAAGTCACGATATGAGGTGTAGTTCGATAACATAGTTATGTGGCTTAACTTTGTGTTCCACCACGTACATTGGAAGCAGGTCTCCCTCTCACCGAAAGGTGTTGTTTGGATATTTAATTTTATTATTCATGTTTTTGGTGACGTTTTATATATATATATATATATATATATATATATATATATATATATATATAGATTGTTATATATGATTTATGGGTTGAGTACTATGTCTCATCCATGTTTGGATTTTCGGGATATAAAGTTTTATCCACGTTTCATAAATTGGGAGTTCGATTTCTATTTATGTTTTGAGTGAGTTTTGGGTGCATCACTTCAAGAAAGAATGTTTTGAATTGGGGCGTTCATCTTTAAAAATGTGTGTTATTGAAAAACGGGTCGTTTTCATATTTAAAGTAAATCATTTTGAAATATTATGATTTAAGTTGCATTCTTTCCTTTTAACGATATATTTATTTATGTTGAAAACTCTTGAACCCACTATGCGTTAGCTTAACCTTTTTATTTGTCGGCATGTGCATCAGGTTCCGGTTGGGAATGGTACTAGCGACATTGTGAAGAGATGAGTGCTAACTATATATACAAGAGAGAGTAGCTTGGGTGAAGTCTTCCGCACTTTGGGAATAACAACTTGGATTGGGTTTAGTAACACCCGACTTTATTTAGTCTTAGTATAAGCCTCGAGTCAATGATTGTTGGGGTTAAATATATGATTAAATTTGAGGTATTCCCAAGTATGGATTTGTAGAAAGGGATTTTTTACCCTTTACTTGATGTAATATAGAAAATTTTAATTAGTTGCTTTTTTCAAATTTGAAGGTGTTACACTCTACTTATCCAACTCACCCTCCTACGTACGCTAGCTATGGATCTTTACCCCTAGTTGACTACTTTAATCTTGCGTTTCCAACAACTCATATTAGATGTCATGCTATCGAAAATGTCTTAAGATCACCATGTCTCTTCTCAACTTCTCATCCCATGTCTTTCTCAACCTACCTCTCATATTGACCCTCTAGATTGTCACATTTTCTACCCTCATCACTTGTACATTCGACCCAACTACCAACACAATTTTGTCTGCAAATAATATACACCATGAGACACTCTCTTGGATTTTTTTTTGAGAAATCTCATCTAAAATCACAAAAAAAAGGAACGAGCTTAATATCGATCCCTACTGAACCCCTATCTCAATTGAAAAAAACTCCAACACGAGTTATTTGGTATAGCTCCCCCAATAGTCGCGAGACACTTGAACAAATCTGTTAGATTGGTCTGATTTTGTAACTATTTTATTTTTCTTGAATGGGAAAATCCAAAAAAAGGTTTCATGGACTGAAAGTGTCTATCTACAATAAGTCAAGGGAGCATTTTGTATTTCATTATAATATAATTATTATCATATATTTTATTTTGATTATTTATTTAATCGGGCCAGGGTTGCAGCGTAACGCGGGCAAAATCATAGACGAACAGGGTTAACAATTGACTACACGCTTGCAGTTTCCTCTTTCTGCTGCCACTGCTTGATTGCCGTAAAACACCGCCGCGGTGGCGCTCCGTTGGTCGCCAGCAGTCATCCCCACCACGTGTCGGTGACAGCGGCGGGAAGGAAGAAGTATTCATCATCTTCATCATATTTGTGCCGTCATACACAAAAAAACCCTTCTTAACCCTCTCACCTCTCTGTCTATATATCTGCGAGAAACAATAGAAGTAAGCATCGGAAATGCTATTCACTTCGAACATCATCTTTTGAATGTGTATTTACGTAGTTTGTTTTTTGCATTTTATTGTGGAGTAGTTTTTTGTAATAATTGGATTGTCCATATGAACACTAATCATGTTCTTTTAGGTTTCTATTGATATTTTAGTTTGCATTATTGGGAGAAAATCTAAACCTTTGATCCTGTGTGTTTGAGGCTAGGTTTTCGAGGATTATGCGTGATTGGTAATTTGATGTATTTTGCCATGTGCTTGTGTTAGGGTTTTGGGGCTGATCAACTGCGTTCATACGTGAGTGGTTCGATAGCAGGATACTGCAATAATTCACCGAGGCTAAAGATGCTACCTAATTAAATTATTGAAGGACTAGTCTTGCATTATACCCCCATTTTGGCTAAAAAAGTCTCAAGTCAGATGATACAATGGAATTTTTGTATAGCCTATATTGTATCTGATAAAAATAAAAGAGAGCTACGCATCACTGTTGGGACGAAACTGGCTACCTAGATTTTAAGATTAATGTTGGTTGTAAACTTTTCTGCAAAAAACTGACAAGTACATTAATGTCATAACAGGTATTGTAGATGGCAGAGTGCTGGTGGTAAGTTGGTGAGATAATCAACAGCATGGCAGCTCTGTTGTGACTTGTGAGTAATGGGGTCGAATGCTACTATATCTGCTTAATTGCTTGGTTAGATAATTATCAAATGCGGTCTAGAATTGGGCATGGGGGCAGGAATCAAGCATGAAGAAGGTTTGTGGGGGGTAGTTAAATCTCTATGATTTAATTTGAAGTATATAATATTTATATACGGCAAATGAACTCACACACACTCCTCGTTAAATCTCTTGAACCCCTGACCTCCTAAGAGGTTGGGCTTTACCGATAACCTGGATACCACTAGGCCAAGGGCCTTTTGGTATCTCTGTGATTCTTTGTGGCAGGCGAGAGCTATTTACTTAGTTTTAAACCAACAATCTTTTACTTTTTACAAAATTTTCAGGAATCTGAACTTGTAGCTATACCACGATGGCGTTGACAGAGAAGGACGTTGGAGGAGGGAAAGAGAAGGGTCGAATTGAAGATAACGGTTTTCTGAAAGCAGTCGAGCCGTCCTTAGGTGTCAGTAATTCAATGGCATCTGCTAATCCAACAGAAAAGAGTTACGAGGGGAAGGACGCACTTGGTTATGCCAATGTTCTCCGCTCCAGAAACAAATTCGTGGAAGCTCTTGTTATATATGAAAGTATACTAGAGAAAGATAATGGAAATGTTGAGGCCCATATTGGCAAAGGAATTTGCTTGCAGATGCAAAATATGGGAAGACAGTCTTTTGAGAGCTTTTCTGAAGCTGTTAAGTTAGACCCACAAAATGCATGTGCACTCACCCACTGTGGTATTTTGTATAAAGATGAAGGTCGATTGGTGGAGGCTGCTGAGGTAATGATTGTGTCGATCTTAATGCTGTTTAATATTAAGAGAAGGTTATTTTTCTAATGATTTTATATACGGTTAAAATCTTAGTTATATTCATTTGATGATTTTTTGACAACAGGTCTTCCTTTTTGAGTAATGGATTTCTTACATGATAGCCTGTGGAGACCAATCTTACACACCTGATTGCAACCTCTATATATCTTTTACACATAAAAAGTTCATATTGTAGTCATCCAGATTTCACTCGTACATGTCCTCCACGTTTCTGTGTCTGTGCAAGTAACCAAATAATAGCGTCCTGTACCTGTATCAAGTCAACTAATGCTATCTTCTTGAATTTATGAGAGAGCCAGTAGTGTGTAGCTAAAATTGAGATCTTAGAAGGTAACTAGCGTGTACCCGTGCAATGCATCGGGGTGAGCAATTGTAAATGGAAATAAAAAATTAATGTAATAGCTTATCAGAAAAAAAAAAAGAAAAAAGATATATATGGAGTAAATCGTATATTTATAATTTATGTAGCATTAGTAGTGATAAACGCATAACTTGAGTTTTTTCAATCATGAAGCATTAAGAAATTATATTAAAGTAATCGTTAAATGTATATTTGAATTTTAAAAACATGTATTAATCAGCGATATCTAACGAATGATAATATTTTTTCAAAATACTGAAATATAGAATAGGTAAAAATAACAAATATAATGTTGGATAGTATTATTTTGTATCTAAACGTATATATAGGTTCATTATTAGTTAGTTTTATAGAATTCAAAAGGCTTTAAAAACTTGTATACATGAAGAAAATACATGTACTATCATAATTAAAGAAATATGTTAATTTGAGCAAGTAATAACTTTTCTTCGTTTGGAGAAACCCCAAATGGAAGGGAAAAAACTTGAATATGGAAGGTAGTGAAAAAGTAAAGTTTGAATTTTTTTCAAATGAGTTGTACGTTATGCATACTAAGTTGTGATTAAGAGATTTTTGAAATGTATGCATAAAATGGTAGTACCTTATGTTTTATAAGTAGTAATTAAGAGTTTTTTATTCCGTCTTTATAATATAGTATAGATAGATAACTGAAGTTTAAAGAATGTAGCATTAATCAGATACATCCAGCTAGCCAACTAAACTTCTGGTGATATCATGGTTAATCTCCTGTACATTAGATTTTAGGTGTTTGGTTAGATTATTATTTGTTTCCCTGTAAGCAATCTTCAAATGTGTCCATATTTTTGGTCACTCAATAGAACACATACAAGAATCTAAACCTATTTTATATCGAGTACTTCTTCTAAAATGCTGTTCTTTATCCTTTGAGCCATGGTGGTCCATGTAGTTTGTTTCCCGTTGACATTTGACCTTACCGTTCCTCAATTTAACTTAAAAATATATTACCTCATAAACTTCGTGTTTTGTCAAGTAATGAGAGCTTCTGTCATCAAGGTATTTTTTTCTTTAAAAATTGTTCTCATTTCTTAGGTTTTTTCCTTGTGAAAAATTATACGATAGCTGCCACTTTCTCATAAGTTGTATGCTTCTTCTTCCGTGTTTTTAACGTAAATAGTTCATTTCATGGCTACACAGTACTTAGATTTATAAATATGAAAGGTAGATGCCACAGATTTGAAACCAGGTTTGTTGAGTAACAACATCCTTCTGTAAACATATAATGTAATACCACCTTTTGGTGAGATTATTCAGTTGGTTGAGTGATTTTTCAATTTATAGTCACTTCACCCTCTTTTTTCTGGAACAATATTTTCTTTGATGTACAAATGTATGCTTTTATAATTGAAGAAGTTATTTTGACTAAGTCAACCTTGCTTAGCCTACATCTGTCCTCTGTTACACTATTTTTCATTCAGATCGTTATGCATGCATGCCTTGCATCAGTAGTCAGGCTGTTTTTTTTCCCTCAGTTGCACTATGCAGATCCTCTAGGAACCGTTTCATGTGAATCATACTCGTGACTTATAGATAGTTCCCTGCTTTTATTACTGGGAAAATGTTATACATTAAGTTTGCTATTCACTCATGCAGTCGTACCGTAAGGCTCTGGAGGCAGATTCTTCATACAAGCCAGCAGCAGAATGCCTGTCCATTGTGCTAACAGATATTGGAACCAGTTTAAAGCTTGCTGGCAACACCCAGGAGGGAATTCAGAAGTATTATGATGCTATCAAGATTGACCCTCACTATGCTGTAATTTCATGTTCCTTGTACACCTTGAGAAGCTCTCTTTCCATTTAATGCATTCTCAATGCTGATGTTCCTGGTTTTTTCTGGGCAGCCTGCATATTACAACCTCGGAGTAGTATATTCTGAATTGATGCAATATGATACAGCACTTAATTGCTATGAGAAGGCTGCTTTGGAGAGGCCAATGTACGCTGAAGCATATTGTAACATGGGTGTAATTTATAAAAACCGTGGAGATTTGGAGTCAGCTATTGCTTGTTATGAGAGGTAATGAATGTTTATTTATCATTGCCCGGTGGGGTAACGATTATTCTCTTTTGCTGATTGTTTGTATGGTTTTGTTTTATTTTTCTCAGGTGTCTGGCTGTGTCGCCAAACTTTGAGATTGCTAAGAATAACATGGCAATTGCTTTGACAGATTTAGGCACAAAGGTAATTTCATGGGTCCAAGGATGAGGGTGGTTTACATTAAGATCAAGTGAGGTTTTAACTGTTTTGTAGGCTAAAGTCTGAATACTCCCACAATGCCTCAACTTTTCCTGTGCCGTGTTCAGAAATTAATTCGCACATTATTGATTTTTCTTCAGTCCTCTTCTTTGATATATCAATTCTGGCACATTTTTTATGGATTGTATGCTAGTAAGCAAGACCATAGTTTTGACAAGTCTAATCTTCCTATAAAACTGTCAGCATTCATTGAAGCCGAAAATTTATCTTTTGGATAGAGGTTGCTTTTGTACCATTTATAGCAAAACGGAGAATGGAACAGGGTGAATGTTACATTTATAATTCTCACTTTATGCTCTCAAATGGTGTCAAAAACTTCCTTCTTACAAGGTAAAAGGCTAAAGAAGTAAATAAAGGCATCATAAGATTCTTGGTTACATCTCATGCTTCAATTTCTTTTCTTCTTCTTTTAGTTATTCTTTATACTCATGGTATCTTTTCAGGTCAAATTGGAGGGAGATATTAACCAAGGTGTGGCGTATTACAAAAGAGCTCTGTACTATAACTGGCATTACGCAGATGCCATGTACAATCTGGGGGTTGCTTATGGGGAAATGCTGAAGTTTGAAATGGTAACGTTGATCTACCCCCTCATCGTTTCCCATCTGTCTGCGTGTGTGTTTGTTTCTGTTTAACTGGCAAACCCAGTCACCGATCATTTTATTTTTAATCAATCTTCTTTATAGTCTATTTTGTATATCATTCCTTACATCTGTGAGTGCCTTTTTGTTGGTTTCTAAGAAGATTGTTTCTGATCATTTCTTCCTTAATGTATATCACTTCCTCCAGTGTTAAAGCAAATAAATTGTAGTAAGCTCCCATTTCTGTGCAGGCAATTGTATTCTATGAACTTGCTTTCCACTTCAATCCCCATTGTGCAGAGGCATGCAATAATCTTGGAGTTATTTATAAAGACCGTGACAACCTTGATAAAGCTGTAGAGTGCTATCAGGTAATTCTTCTTGCAATCGTAAGTATACTTGTCATATGGTCTTATGCATGTTGGTCTAATTCTTAATTTTTTTTGTCACTCTCTGGAAGTTGGCTTTGTCAATTAAACCCAATTTCTCTCAGTCGTTGAACAACCTTGGAGTAGTCTACACAGTGCAGGTACAACTTAATCTTTCAGTGTCTAACAAGATGATATGTTTCAGTTATTAATTGATTGCATTTTAATAATATACAGGGTAAAATGGATGCTGCCGCTAGCATGATAGAGAAAGCAATTGTGGCGAATCCCACTTATGCGGAAGCTTACAATAACTTAGGTCTCTTCCTCTCCCTCTCTCTCTTGCCTCTTCTATAGTAAACTCTGTTGTATTAGTTTGTGGAGGTCTTCTCTGATCCTATATTTAGTTATTAATTCAGTACCTAGGTTTGGTTCCAACATAATTATACATTGTAATCGTTAACTATCTTTTCAGATTGTAGTCGTTCTTGTACAGAGCTATGGTAGAATTATTTTTCAGCTTGGGTTCATCCCATTTCTTAAAACATGTGGTTGAATGCTTTGTTATGAAAGTGTCGGTAGAAATTAGATGGGCTTTATGTTTGGCATTGCAGTTACTGACATATAAATTATTCAACAGGGATCTTGTAGGAAAACTTGGCTGTGTTATTTCTGTTAAAGTTAGGAGTGCAAATCAATTGTGTGAAATACACTTTATGATCATACCAAACCACTGTGTATCTGGATACCGTATATTCTATAGAGTTGTTAGACATATAATTCTTTCCGTAGCATTTTCCACTATCCAGATGCCACCTTGATTGTGTGCATACAAGTTGCAACTCTAAAGTAAAAGCTTACTAGTGGCCAACTTACCAGCTTTGTTTTTTAATATATTTTTTCCTTTGTTCAATATTTATTATGTTATGCATTATTTACTACAAATTTTTACTTGTAGGGGTTCTTTACAGAGATGCTGGGAGTATATCTTTGGCTATTGAAGCATATGAGCAGTGCCTTAAGATAGATCCA
The DNA here is from genome assembly GCA_023525745.1 of Arctium lappa. NCBI lineage: Eukaryota > Viridiplantae > Streptophyta > Magnoliopsida > Asterales > Asteraceae > Arctium > Arctium lappa. Next base: position 164,417,988 of record CM042047.1, read on the forward strand.
GATTCTCGCAACGCAGGCCAGGTAACATTATATACTTGTGAATATTTTGCTATTTAATAGTTCATTCGAGTGCATTAGAAAAGGAGTATACATGACCTTGCCTTAACGGGGATGATAACTTCTTGAAATGGAGATATAATGGGAGTCTAGATTCATTACTGTGCATAGTTGTAACTTAATGGGGATGATCTTGCTTTAATGAGGATGATCTTTTTAACTCTTTAAAATGGAGATGTAATTTAGAGTCTTGATTCATTATTGTGCATAGTTGTAAGTTTTGGCAGTATTGTGGGAAACACTATGCTGGGAGCTGAGATGAACCATGCAAGTGTGTATTAAAAGAGTAAATACATGACAACCATAAATGCTAACCTGAATCTTACTGTCTTTTCCTTTTCTTCTTGAAGAAGAGAAGATAATTATGAGGGGACCAATATTAGCTCACATGTTTTTCTACAAAAAGAAATCGTGGACAGGAGCTGTGGTAATAATAGATTGCATATTGATCGGATCATACTCGAGATGAAAAAAATGATCCGAGTAGAAATAGGAGGAAAGAAGTGATGTCTGAGACATTTTGAGTGTATAGAAGTTTGCTACATTATTGAGAAAGCAGATGGAGTTGTATGTATATGTGGAGTTGCCGGAAGTAAGTTCATAGTAATTGAATAGGAGGACATAAGGATTTATGATACTCATTAATCAGTACTTACTGCTCTAGAGTACCAACCATAGGCGAGTGTTTGATAAAACTGAATGAAGAAGTGCTAGATGACTAGCTTTGAACAACTTAGATGCTCTGTCGGAATTGGTGCTGAATGAAAACTATTGTTTGGTAGGTATTCTGTATGAAACATCTTAATAATAGAAATTTACTGACCAAGGTTTTAAAAAACGGAATCGTGCCTCGAGGCGGTCCGAGGCGTAAGCCTTGAGGCGGAAATATATACACTGTACACAATATATATATACACACACACACCAATCTGCATTTCACTGCTTCTGCTCATAAATATATGCAATATATATACACACACTTGACACTTGAGTGCTAAACAACAAAATATATATCATACTAAATTACTAAAAGAATTTACATATACTTTTTTCAATCACAAAATATAGATGTACATATACTAGCAAAGAAAAAAATTATTGATCTATTCATAACACACATATATATATGTATATGTATATATTAATATGCTCACAAGTCATAAAGAAAAAATATTAAATATCAACAAAGTGTGAGTAGAAGTGTGACTGTGACCCTCACACATAGTAGAGACTAAAATAAAAGAAATGTATCCGGTAGATACATATACATAATATTTTTGTGAACCGAACATAATCGAAGAAGAAGATGCAAAGAAAACGGGAGAAAAATGGAACTCACGAAAGACAATAGATGAATGCAAATAGGGCTTAGGAGAACCGGAGAAGAACAAAGTTTTCAAAAAAGAAATAGAGAAGGTTTTAGTCATTTTTTAAAATAATTTAGCCTCGGTATTGAGGCGTACGCCTCTCTACCGCCTCACGCCTCACCGCCTCAGACAACCGAGGCGTACGCCTCGTCTGGGGATTGAGAGGCGCCGCCTCATGTGCGATTTTGGACCGCCTCGCCTCGAGGCGTACGCCTCACACGCTTTTGAAAACCATGTTACTGACCCAAAGCTCTGAACTATTTTTAAACAATGTTGTTTGATAATAGTGACTGATAAATGTTGAATAATCTTATTACATCCTTGCATAATAATATATGAAACAAACTAATGCATTGCACTATGATATGGTGCCACAAATTCTCTTGATACATGAAACAAAAGTGAAATAAAGACAAAATCAAAATAGAAAAAGTGTGACTTAATGGCATAGTATGTATCAAGAGAAAAACGTATGTGTCAAACCAAGGTTCAAAATGGCATGAGGCGTGGCGTGGCGGCGAGGTCAAGCCTTAAGCCTTACGGGTGCGTTTGGTATGCAGAACAGAGTGAAACAGGACAGAACAAAACAGGCTTGTCCCATGTTTGGCGTGACCATATGTGGGACACGCTAGAACTAAGTGGAACAAGCATGGGACACACTTGTCCCACTCCAACCCCCTGGAACTAAGTAGAACAACAATACTTTGACTAATATACCCTTTGTTAAAAACATAAAACATGTCTTCTCATCATCCACGCCTCCAAGCTAGGGGTGTGCAAAACCCGAATGGTCCGAAATCCGCATCCGAACCGAAAATAAGGTGTTTTTTGCAAAACCCAAATACCCCGAAATCCGATAATCCGAAACCCGACATTTAGGAGGATATCCGGGTTTGGATTGGGTTTGATCGTTGGCCACCCAACCCGTCCGAAAACCCGAAATAACATAAATCTATATTTTAAATACTATATATATATATATATATATATATTTATCTAATTATTTTATGAAAATCGTAAATTATAGTCTGTTGAAATATTTTCTAAATCTTAAACTTGCTATCGATTTCATCAATCTTTCAATCAATTGTATTCATCCTAAAAAACGATTGAATTTATATATAACTTTTGCATTATATAATACCCGAACCCGACCGACATCAATCTGAAACCCGACCAACCCAAACCCGAAACAACCTAAAATCCGAAACTTAAAATTCGGGTTTTGATTTCCATATCCAAAATCCGATCGTGATAAATTAGTTTTATGTTTTTGATAATCCATTGCACTATGTATTAGTGATGTAAATTAGTTTTATGTGATGTAATCTATGATTTTTCATCAGGGGTAAATTCGTCACTTAACCGGTCTAGTCCAGTTCTGTCATGTCTTGCCAAACGCTGGACAACTGTCCTGTTTTGTTCCGTCCTGTCCTGTTCCATCTTGTCCTGTCCTATCTGCGTACCAAACGCACCCTACACGCCATGGTTAGGACGTGACGTTTTTTAAGGCGGCAAATTTGTATGTCATATTCAAAATTATATATATATATATATATGTATGTATATGTTTTATATATATATTATTCTAATCAAATAATGATATTAAAGAATGTACATTCATGTTAGAAGAAGAAAAATCATATAAATTACTTTTAATCGCGAGTCTACTTCATGAAACTGTGAGTGATGTGATTAGATAAATCTATAAATGTGTTAAATCTAAAGTTAAAAATGTAAAAACACAAAAGATAAAAAGTAAAAAATTATTTTTTTTTTGAAAAAGATCACGTCTTAGAAAAAATGTGCGCCGCGGCGCACCATGGCGCTCCTTAAGTCGCCATAGCGTGAGCCATGCCTTACAGAAACGTTATGGGCCATTTCGTAACGGCGGAGACGCATCTTGCGCCGACATGGCGCTTCTTTTTGAACACGGGTGTCAAATACTAAACTACACTTGGGGCATGTTTGTTAGCTGCTTAATGAGCTTAATGGGACTCATAGCTTATTTGCTCAGCTATACATGACTGTTTGGTAGTGACTTAATGATATAGAAAGTGACTTATTCAGTAAGCTTCTAGGAGGAGTTTATGCAGAAAGCCAAATTTTTTCCAAACCTGCCCCTTCCAATAAAAAAACAAGCTCATTCCATATATGAAAAAAACCCTCCCAAACAAAAACCTTCCCAATCTATACAAGCAGATTAATCCACACAAACATCTTTATCCATATCGGACTTAAAGGAAAACCAACCAAACAACCTTGCTCTTATTGGTTAAACATGCTTGTATGTATGAATCGTTAACAGACAAGCTAGATTTCCATGCCTCATTTAGATGGTGAAACAAATGGTCTTATTTAATAGACGTCTGAAGAAATAAGTGATTGAATTCTTCAAATGGTTCATCAAAAAGGAAACAAACAACCATTACATTTGGTGCCATATTGCTTGTCCCAAATTTAAGGAAAAACCAGTCGGTGTATATTTTTAATTTTACGGGCAAAGATTTATGTTGGCACTTTGTAGAGGGTAAATTAGGAATGCATTAGTACTATGAACTTTCTGTATGTGCAACGTTTCCTTAAGCTCTAATTTTGTTTTATTTTGTTCTAGCATGCAATAAGGTATACATGAGGAAAAACTCAACCTCATTATAAAATGAAATTATCATCAATTGTTCTCTCAAATGCTTCAGTTGTAGCTTCATGTTAACATTTGAATTAGACCGATTTGGCTTGGATGATGCTTACTTTTTTTTCCTTGAAAACACATGACGAAATGGGTTCTTTTTATAATTAGAAACCAAACTGAAAGAAATCTAAACCACAGCGGATAAAAGTGGCTTATAACCTATTGGAGGATAATATCCTGTTGGGGGATCAAATTCTATTATCCAGGGTTATTCAGCATTGTAAACAGTTTTGTTTCTGAATGAAGATTGTTTAGCTTTCTCTATCAAAGAAACAATTATGAATTATTTCTACTATAGCTAATGATTCAATTTTTAGATTGGTAGCAATCTGATTTTTTTAGACAATGTATGTTTTAAATTTCAAAAATTACGTTGTATTCATTTTGGCTTGTTACTGTGCATGATGCTGAGGCTTTATCTTTTGCAATGATGTTCTTTCTTATAAAGCTGAATATAGTTTAATGAAACAATACTCTAATGCTATATATTGAAAGCCTTCTCTTTTCACTATTAGTGAGTGAGATTGTACCAAAGAATTTAAAAGTTGCAGATTTATATGAGTTTATTTAGCTCAAACAGTGTCGGTGTTTCTTTTGTCATCTTCACTTACTACGGACCAGGCAGACCGTAATTTGGGACGTGCTAATTGTATATCTTTTAGTTCAATGCAGAATTTTGTTGATTTTATCTGAATGAACCCATTGTATGAAGATGATTAGAGATTCTTTACCTTATTGTTGAGCTCAATTCTACATTCTTCTTATTGCTGTGCATTGACTATTTGTGCAGAATCGGTTACTCGCGATGAACTACATTAATGAGGGAACAGATGAGAAACTATTTGAAGCTCACAGGTGCTTTTAACCACTACATATGTGGAATGCATATTCTTTGCATGTGTTAAATAAAGAAGGTTAATCAAAATAATACTGCCATTTTACATGCATAATCGAAGTGGTTGATGTCTTTTCTTTGCAACACATACTATGTATGACTTCTTGTTTGGGTCTACATTTTTTTGGTTTTAACATGAATCTTAGAAATACTACAAGTAGGTTCATCCTAGAGTCTCTTTTGATAACTTTGTCATTGCATCATCAGAGAGCCGATGTTGGCTATCATGCTCTAATATCGTGAAACATGGGTCGCCATTAGTGGATGTAGCAGGTAAATACAAACATTGAACCAATGGTTAGCCTTTACTTTTCGTTAATTCCCTTTTGCGTGGTGGCTGGTTCTTCTTGCTCTCTTGGCAGATGGAAGATGTATTCTAGTTGGATGAGATAGAAGCAAGGTTTTAAAAGACGAAAACCCGAGGCGTAAGCCTTGAGGAGAACCGCGGCATATGCCTCAAAATAAGAACACAAAAATTCATAAATTCATAACAGACAACACATAATTCCATATCAGACTATGAAAGTCATAGAAGTCTTATAATTACTAGCTATAAATTTTGAAAAAATAACTAAATTCATTAAATCTGTGGTTTGATGTGTTTGTTTTAGTCCAATCATGGTCAACAATGGTTGTGTTCGTTTTGCATGTAACGATCTAAATGCTTTGGTGAGATGTGGGTGTTGTTTGTTTTAATAAATAAGTATTTGAATTAGCAAGTGAGCCTCTTAGCAAGGTAACAACATTAAGCCGTCTCTTCCCATTCAAAGTCTCATTTTCCCCATATTACCCCTTTCTTCTTCTCGTTTCTTTTTATCGGGATAATTTCTCTACTTCCAGCTTGAAGAGGCAATTTGTGGGAGTTCTGGAGACGAGATTTGTGTTCAATTTCTTTGCTGATATACTTCATTCTTTGCTAAAAGCTTGTGCAAGCCTATTAACACTCGTACCCCTTCTGATCTGTGCCTAAAAAACCCTTGAAAGTTGCAAAATTCATCACACATACTCCTCATAGGGCACCTCATCCATGTGAGGTGTAGCCTCAAAAACAGTTCTGGACATGCTTCAAGGCGTACGCTTCCACCCTTATTTAAAACAATGGATATAAGGTCAGCAGTCCTTTAGAGTGGCTGCTGATGGGGCTGTATTTTAGCCTGAATATGACTTTGACAATACTGAATGCTGGCAATATGCTTTTAATTGATATTCTTATGTTTATCTGTAGAGCATGATAGACTTAAACAATACTCAGGGTTAAGCTTTACTATGACTTGAGATCATAATATCCAAGTCTTGGATAGGGGTTGGATCATAAGTTTGGGTGTTTGGTTCGCGGAATTGGATGGAATTCAATGGAATTGGAATGTCCAAATCCGTTGACCAAATTCCAAAGTCTTGTTTGGTTCACATAATTAAAACTAAGGAATCCTGCGGATTCCATCAAATTCCTTCAAACACGGATTTCACAATTCCACGGGGTATCCTATGGAATTCTTTTTCTTTCCAACAGATTCCAATTCCAATTCCAATTCCATCCAACCAAACGCGAAAATGCGTGGTCAAATTCCATCAAATTCCAATTCCAATTCATTCAAAGTCAAATTCCTTGATAAATTCCAATTCCATCGAATTCCATTCCACGAACCAAACGCCACCTTAAAGTTGAGAATTTGCACTGGACTCCATACTTAAAGAGTTTGAGCGTGCAGGCCATGTAAACAACCCAAGTTAAAATTGTCAAAATGATGCTATCACAAAGACTTAAGAAAGTAGTTCCTCTCTCTTTAAAAATTTACCACTTCGATATAGATTAGGAACCAAAGATGAGGAAGAAACATAAAGAATCAAATGGAAGTGGATTCAGGGATATAATGTATGTTGACACTTGAAATAAATCCTTGGATTTGTTTTGTTGTTCCATGATACAAGTATACAATCCTCCCACCCTTCTAAAGAAATGAGTACTGAGTAACTGCCTAGGTTAAGAATGTTGTGTGCAAACTATGTAGTGGACTAGGGGATCCAACTCCTCTAGTTTAGGTTTAATCTTACAGAATGATAATTGTTCTTTCTATCTAAACGATTCTGATCACCATGGGGACTTCCATTTGTGCTATGAAATCATTTGCTTAGTTTGTTCCTTCCCAAATTAACATAAAAAACTAGTGCATTTTACATCATCAGCCATGCTGTCCCATGTTAAGCTTTGACTTTTTTTGTAATTTTCTTTGGATGACATATATACTTGCAGGGACTGGGGCCGGCGCTTCATGAGACTATATCCTCAATATACTACATGGGACAATCCAAAAGATCCAGAAAGACCACTTGTTATTGGATATGTGTCTCCTGATTATTTTACGCACTCTGTATCGTATTTCATTGAAGCACCTCTTATTTATCACAACTATGTTAACTATAAGGTAGTTGTTTACTCGGCGGTTGTTAAGGTAGGTGTTTGTCTACATGCGATTTATGCACCTAATATTTCGCTTTGGAAAAGGTAACTGCAATTATATCTTTTGTACATGTTGCAGGCAGATGCAAAAACTATTAAGTTCAGAGATAGAGTTTTAAAAAGAGGTGGCATGTGGAGAGATATCTATGGAATTGAGGAGAAGAAGGTTGCAAGCATGGTTCGAGAAGATAAAGTTGATATTTTGGTGGAACTTACTGGTCATACTGCTAATAATAAGCTGGGTATGATGGCTTGCCGGCCTGCACCTCTTCAGGTATGCTTATGATAACGACCTCATGAATATGATTATTTAATTCTTGATAACACATTAGAAAGATCTATCACAGATTATGCATGATACATTTAGGTATGAGTTTGTATATTCTTGATGAAGTGTAGTAGCCATTTACTTGGAGCACTTTGCTTTGGCATTGTAAAATGTGTATTCTTATGATTATTGTTTTCGCTTATACAGAATGTCTTCTTGTGGTTGTTCTATTATTATTGTTAAAGATGATAGTCATAAATGGTAGAAAGTAGTTGCAGCATTTTGAAAGTTTTATAAATAAACCGACCATGAAGTTTAAGTTAATGGACACAAGAATAGAGTCACACTTAGCAAATGATGCAAAAATGATTTATGTTTAGAAGTTACTGGTTGATGGATGTGTGGTTTATATGATTGAATCTATAAGGTTGTGCTTAAAAAATGAAATTTTTAAGGATTCTTGCAAGGCTGCAAGCCTGCAACAAAAGTTAACACATCACAACGCAGAAATTAGATCAGAGCTTGTCCCTTCAATCGATCATTGTTTTCAAGGGAAGGAAGTGTGTAATGTTGAGAATTTTATGGCCCTCTTTTTGTTATCTGGGCTCATTATCGTGTCAGTTGAATCCGGAAGGGAGATTGGAGGATGGGTTTTTGCATCATGTTCTCTATTTATTGCCATCTGTCCATTCATCTTTAAGTGGCACTCTTTAGTCTTTACGTGTTGTTTCGTGTTTTTATACATACCTAATATCTCATCTTATGGAAGAAAGTACATCTCCATCCCATGGCATCCAAGTGCTCAGAGCTGACAGTCGCATTAAAGAAGATGCAGAGAAACAGAAACATAACTTTACCTTAAGAATTATTATGGTGCTATTCTCCCACCAACCCTATCTCTTTCCACATGTATATATAATTTTGTAGAAATGTACCTAGTTATTGGTGAAACCACATGATCGGTTTTTAGATGGATATATTTATGCATATGTGGTTTGACTTTTTTTTTATATTGGGAAAAGGATGTGGCTTGATTTTTTTGATTCCATTGTTGATAGGACTTAGGCTTGGTGCCTTCAGACTAAGTCTTAGGTTCCCTCCTTTGTATGCCCTTCTAATGTGATATATAGAACTTATCCGGCCTTTCTAACAAATTAGAATAACAAAATGATTCATTCTTGATAATTGCACACTGAGTGGACAAGGGTACCTGCAAATTTAATCATAGCTTTAAGCCAAATCTTACACTTAATTAAAGATCTTGTGCTTTTTCAAGAGAACAATACCATTGTTTTTAGGAAAGAGGCTATGGACGAGAAGACAATAGCGAACATGCCCTGGTAAGGTTATTCACTTATTTAGAATTGGTTTCGGAGCCAAGAACATTAAAGAACTCATCAACTGATTGCAAATCGAGTGCGTAAGTCACCTGTATTTAAATTGTAGCTTAAGAGGCAATGTCTAGAACTGAATGAATAATATCTGGCATTTTTATTAATGGTTTAAGCTTATGATAAAGACGAGACATTTTAAGAGTTTATTATTTATTATATTCGTTATCTATCATGTTAATTTTTATTAAAAGGCTGTAAATAAAAAATTATATTAGAGTTCACTGCAAACATGTGGGTATCACGAGCTGGGTAGGAAAATTATGGCCAAATTGATGGCAGGAAATTTACTTGGATAACATAGGGTATAGGAAGCGTTGGTTGGGTTCCGGTGAGAAGTTGAGTTAACGGTGAGAAGCGTGAGAAGTGGTTATCAACCGTTGGATGAGAAATGGTCGTATACTAGGATGAGATGCACCGAGATAAGATGCACCGAGATGCACCGGATCAATTCCCTTCTAAGCCGCATTTTATGGGAGGGCTTGAGATTAAAAGAGATCAACGGTTCAAATCCACTTTCACGCCTCTCACCATTAGCTCAACTTCTCACACGATTCTTTGCCTAGGAAGCGTATCTCTTTATGTTATTTTTTGGGTACCCATGGTCTCCACACACGAGTTACATTTGGCTAGGTGAATCTTCCTTCTCTCTATCAGACACCATGTGAACTTCTGAGTGATTGGTGAAGTATCCTACTATTGTTTGTTTGTTTGCATTCACAAAAATTAGACATTGTATAGTGGAATGTCCCTTGGTGTAATTCTTGTTCGCTACATAACAAGAAGGAAGTTGTACCACTATCTTGGAGCAGTTATCATCTCAATGGGAAGATTTCACCTCACTCTTTCTCTACATAGGTTTCATGCTTGTGACTATGGTTTGCTCTGCCTTAAACTCAATAGAAAATACTGAACAACAAGTTTCTTGAACTTAGCAAGGAACTTAATGCAAGAGACAAGAGATGCGATAGTTGGGGTGGATTTAAGTGGAGGGAGAGTTGTTAGTTTTTGGAGTCTGGAGCTACCAGCTTTGAAAATGGTTTGAATAAACACATTCCAGGAAATTCATGTGTTCTAACAAATCATGATTGCTAAGTTGACTTTTCGTGAACCCCATTTTTGTAAACAGTCACATATGTGAGAAGTAAACTGATGTCTATTTAGAAACCAGAATGTTCTCTGCAAGTACCGCCTGTATGTTACCAATTTCATCCAGTAACCTACTAAATTATTTCTGCAGTAGAATTCTTTAAAATACATCAACAAAACATGATTGAAGCAAATATTCTATATTTAACATGTTGCTTACATCTTTTGGCTTCGTTTACTGATAGGTGACTTGGATTGGGTACCCAAATACCACTGGTTTGCCTACTATTGACTATCGAATTACTGATGCCCTGGCTGACCCTCCTGATACAAAGCAAAAGTACATTTTTATTGTTCTTTTAATTTATTATGGCCTGATATAAAGTTTTTTCTAAATATGGGATACTAAACTCTATGGAAGTATGTATTGCTGTCAGGCATGTTGAGGACCTAGTTCGGCTACCGGAGTGCTTTCTTTGTTATACACCATCTCCTGAGGCTGGACCTGCATCACCAGCACCTGCTCTTTCCAATGGCTTTATTACATTTGGTAGTTTCAACAATTTAGCAAAGGTATAGGAATGAGATTTTGCATATTTCTTATTTCCATTGACAAATCAGGGACTTCTCTTGACTTCTGAAAATCTTATTTTGGGTACATTGTATCAGATAACTCCGAAAGTGCTTCAAGTTTGGGCCAAAATTTTATGTGCAGTTCCAAACTCTCGTCTTATTGTGAAGTGCAAACCTTTCTGCTGTGATAGTGTAAGACAGAGATTTCTCTCAACATTGGAGCAGTTGGGTTTGGAATCATTACGTGTTGATCTTTTGCCCTTGATTCTACTCAACCATGATCATATGCAAGCATATTCTCTCATGGACATTAGGTAAAGCTGTCTTCATATAAATTCTTCAATCCTTGTCATGCATTCTGGTAAATAGTTTAGAAGAGATAATATGCTAGTATCACTTGGCTCTTGACATTCATTATAAAGTTTTTCTAGTGCCTTTATTCTCTTCTTTCTAGTATTTTTAGATAAGTACCGCATGTAGTTATCATGCATCCTCCCACCAAATTAAGACGAGAAAAATGAACAGGAGTAAGAATTTTTTGAATACTTTGTTTTCAGTATGCTGCAATGTTACTAGTATTTTTTGGTTCTTTTTTAGTGCTATTTCTTACATATCTAGTTGCTATTCTCAACAAATTATATATTGCAAATTGGCTAGACACATGAGCAGTACTATTATAGTAAAGGTTTATTGGGGAAAAACTTAAATATATATGAACTTGTTTTGAGTGAAATGAATATTCATGGGGCAACTGGATATAGATTGACTTCTAGAATTTCATTGTTGTGGGCATTCAAAAGAATGCCGTTTGCAATTAAGTCAAAGCTTATTATGCATTTGGCAGTAGATTAAATGCTATGTGGGCCCTCTTTTTCCTCTTTGAAGTGTGAAGAACAGTTGCTTATTCCTCCTCTTTCAACCTAAGCGTTTTGGGATTTGACATGGACCAAGTTTGAACAAACAATAATATGCACTTATATATAGATATCTATATATGGCATAGTAGTATTTGATTTATCCAACATGGGGATTGATGCATCAAGGAAGATGCCTCCCTCTACGCAAGTAGGGTCCAGGCAGTCGGACCTATGTGGGGCTTGTTTGTAGGAAAGTCTTATTTAGGCGTTACTTATCGTGTGGGATAACTCAAATACTAGTTTCTTTTGTCTACAGCCAGTGTTGGATAAGCCACAAACGCATCCTGCCTATCAGGTAGTCAATTGTCAAACTGCTGAAATAAAACTTGCTGCTGCAGGAACTATTTCCAGCTGTTGGATTGTCCAATCACACTTGGTTTGTGATACTAAGGAGATGTAATTTGTCATTAGTACAAACACTGCTTGTGAACCAATCACTATATATGTATTATTTTTTATTCGAGTCTGCATGGGGCATTGCTGATTTGACTTTTAAAGCGTAGATTCTTAGGAGTCCTTGCATTAGGAAGTACTGGTAGACGATTTTGTGTTTGATTGAAGAACTTCAATGCCAAAATCTAAATTCCAGCTTCGCAAAATACCATAACTGTTATTTCTATAATCCAGAAGGACTATTCACTGTTAAAACTGTTAATATGTATAAGCTTTATTCTGCATGCCAAGTTTATTTGTTTACTGCAAAAAAGTCATGTTCTGTTTTGATGGTGAAGTTAGGGAGGTAATAAAATATATCAAGTGAGGGGATGCTTGGTAGGTGCTATCACTTAGAATGGAAACTCGGAGAAAGGATATGGACTGGGAGAAATGAATTTCTTTAAGCTGTTTGATACCAACAGGGATTAACCTGAGAAAGTTTATGGTGGAATATGATGTGCATGTGATCTCTAGTACTTATTCCTAGTTTCTTTTTCCGTCTTTTCACGTTTCTCAGCAAGAATTGCAGATGAGAAAGGGAATTGTTTTCTTTACTTTTCAATGTTTCTTTCCGTTTCTCTCCATTTTTTTTTGGAGAATTAAGAGAATGAAATGGGAAAGAATCTCTGGTCCCTTATTTCCAATACTAACCAAACATAGGAATCGTTCCTCGTTCCATCTCTTTAATTCCGTTTTACTCATACCAAACGTCCCCTAAGTGACGGAGGAGAGAAATTAAGAGCCTTTTTTTGTCTCTATTTGGTTGTAAAGAGAGGGAGAGAAGGAAGTGAATAATTTCATCTCTTCTCTTTAATTCCTCTTAACGTATTTTCTCTAAAGTTTCTCTATTTGATTTTATTAATTTTCTCTCTTCCCTTCACTTCTCTTCCCTTCACTTCTCTTCCATTCACCAAATAGTGTAGCTGAATCTTCTTTTGAACTGTCTATCTTGTTGTCTATCATCTTTTCTAACATCTTATCTTTTTCTTGATATGTAGCTTGGATACTTTTCCATATGCTGGAACTACCACCACATGTGAATCCCTTTATATGGGAGTTCCATGTGTCACCATGGGTGGTTCAGTACATGCACATAATGTTGGCGTGAGTCTTTTAACTGCAGTTGGTAAGTTGTCTTGATTTCTCGTTGTTATTTAATACAATTCTTGGTTTTTTTGGATTGTTAGTACTTGGTGAGGTTTTGTAGTTCAATGACTGTCTCTCTTTCTACAAAGATACTCTGATACTCTCGATGAGGAATGATCCAGTGTGGTTAGGCCAATTTTCAGCCTGTAATAATATCTAGTCCTAGAACTTTGACCAAAGTATTTTTGTGGTTTTCTACAGACATGGCTATCTAGTGGGGTTTATATACTGTATTATTGCATAGTGTCTTTACTTTTTGGTATGAATTGCGTAGGAATCAACCTTAGTTAGACATAACTTATAGGTAGAGACATAACTTATGGGTGTGAAGTGGGATTGGGGACCTGCATGTGGTTGTATGATTATGTGGTTGCTTTAATAGGCAGAGACACCATGAAAGTCCCAAATGCTATTACAAATTCATCCTAAAAAAATAGTTTAGGAGAAGGTGTTCTCTGTGCACCTTGGATTCCCTGTTGAAAACATGATTCACTTCATATTCACAGATTCTGCCATCTTGCACAATGAAAAGGGTGAATGGAAAGATCTTTAGCAATTGATTAATGAATCATCTTTTCAAAAATATTTTGAACATCATAAATGCTCTGTCGGTCTAAAAAATTGCAACAGTTTTCATTTTGGGACATCCCAAGTTAATGGCAGCATGTCTCTGTATGGCTAAATTTCAACCTAAAATGGTGTCTTTATCCTTTGTAATCATTACACGTGTTGGTGTTGATTTTAGTCCATGGGACTCTTTGGTTTTAATGATTGGAAGGTGCTTTACGTGTGACTATAGTCAAATACTTCTATTGAACTCTGTTTTCTAAACCATCGACTTCATCTTTTACGTTCAGTTATTTTAGATTTAAATGAATTTCATATAGCTGATTGGCTAAATACGTGCAGCCATACAGACCACATAGACTCAGTGGGGTTTAATTGATGATTAGTGTTTCCTAGCTTCCATGTTTAATGGACCTTTTATTAAACGATGGTTGAAGGCAGCCATCTTTAGGTGCATTCTGGAAATTACATCAGCTACATATTATGCCCTATCAAGGTTTCATTGATACTTCTGTGAACAGTTGCCATTCTTAGTCAGAGTTATCAGTGTGGCACCTTTGTAAAAGAGTCCACATACCCTGATGTAAGTGACGGAAGTCAAGTAAAAGTGCAAACTGGAAATGTAAAAAGAAATGCAAAATAACAGTAATACGATGCCTATTATTATTCTTTTTCATTGGTTAACTTGTAATTGCAGGATTAGAACACCTGGTTGCCAAGAGCGAAGATGAGTATATCCGATTGGCACTAGAATTGGCTTCTGATGTTACAGCACTCTCAAACCTGAGAATGGATCTGCGGAACCTTATGTCCAAGTCTCCTCTGTGCAATGGATCCAAATTCATGATTGGGTTAGAGTCTGCTTATCGGGATATATGGCGAAGGTACTGCAAAGGTGAGGTTCCATCTTTAAGGCGAATGGAGATGCTTCAGAAACAAGCACCACAACTTACCTCTAAAGATGAGCCTTTAAAGGAAAACGGATTGAGTTTAGGTCCTCCACGTTTGTTAACTTCAGAAAACGGTAGTGAGTCAAAGTCAAAGCAGTCTTCAAGCTCAGGTCATTCAACATGATGTAGGATTGGATGATATATATACACGATCTCTGTCTGTTTTTATAGTGTTGAGTGAGTCTAGACCATTCTGATGTACTCCCTTTCTTGTGGGAAGAAAAAGGCTTTTGTATGATATATGTTTAGGGGTGAGGAAAGGCGTCGATGGAAGAAGACTGGTGGGCGTTTACTTAGATGTAGAAAATTAGAACAAGATGGATGGTTGATGAATTATGTTGCATGCATTTCTGGTCAGAATCATATGGATGGATGGATATAAAGCTTGTAAAATTCATGGTCTTGGTTTCAATTCAATACCATTGTGTAGGTTTGCTTAGATCTTTGTTGCCATTTACAATAAGTTGAGGTTCTTTTTCTTCACATGTGAATTTTGGTTCGGCCCGAAATGCTAATCCATCCCCATGGCTTATGCTATGGCAATTTTCGGACCACATATTCATTATAGTAAAAAAAAATGTTTTGATATTCACCTCCATCTCATGATCTATTCATTTTTAAAACAATATTGTGTTGATGTTTAAACAAAAAAATTTTGAAATCTTCAAGCACCGTCCATCATAGTAGAGCTCGTTAATCTTTTGCAACTTTGAAGTTTCTTTTCTTCAAACTAGCTAATCTTTTTGAGTAATTTTGTTTTTGATAAAAAACTAACATGGCATTCAAAAATTTCATATTCATTTTATTTCTTTTCTTTGTTATCAAATTATTCGTTGCTGAAAATATAAACCAAAGCAAATACAGAATTCTCTGCTCCGTCCTTGAAATTTTTTAGCTAAACCGCCTTAAAAGCTTTCCGATGGATTGAAGATCTAGAATTTTGTATGTCTTTTTAGACAAGCAACCAAGTCCATGTTACAATGATTTCAAATATCTAAGTTTTCTATACGAAATTTGATAGTCTATATGAACTTCAGTTGGGTTTTTTTTAATGTAATATGTTGTATACTTCTTATCTTGTTTTAATAGGATGTTGTGTTCTTTTTATGGATTTTGATGTTGAAAATTGATACTCGATTGAGAATGTGACCACTGTCTTTTTGAACTATGGACTTGACATTTATTTGCAAATGATCATCTAAAAATACCACCAAAAACTAAGTTGTCTACAAAGTAGTTATTTTGTTCAAATATCATATAAATGGAAAAGAAAGATCTACTCTTTCGAAAACCACATTACCATCTCAATTTCATGGTCAATTTATATGGGACAAGGAAATGAAAAGTGTGGGCTATGTAGCCAAACTTACTCAGCCTCATTTATCCAACACTTATTCGGTAAGTGCTTATCGATAAATAGTCAACATTTTCACTTAACTAATTCGGTGAGATTTTAGTTCATTAAAACCACATAATAAGTAACATTTTTATCCGTTAAACGCTTATTGAGTAAGAGTTGTCACTCTTTACAGGGTTAAACTCTCGGTCCTTGTCATCACTTTTATCAGGTAAAATTCTCAATCATTGTCATATTCATCCAATAAAGTAAAGTGAGTCGGTAAACACTTACTAAGTAAACATTTAGGGGTCGTTTACAAAATGTTTACCCGGTAGGTGCTTACCGGGGAATTTACCATAGCGGATGAACATGACAAGAGGATATGATCTTACCCGGTAAGGGCGAGGATAAGGATGAAGAGTCTTACCCGGTAAGAGAGAGTGACAACTCTTACCCGGGTAAGCGCTTACCGGGTAAATTGTTGTATAAGATATCATCGTGATGATTAAAACCTTACCCGATAAAGCAAATTAGTGTGTCGAGTTTTATTGGTAAGCACTTACCAGGTAAGCATTTAGGTAAACGGTCCCATAGTAAACGGCTCCAAAATGTAGAGTCTCAACTTTGACTCACATTTAGGAGTTGCGGTTTTAAGGAGGCGGTGGACTCACAAAACAATGCAAGTAGTTTTTTTTTTCACTAGGATGGATAAGTGGAGCGAGGGACCAAGTCAAACAAAATTTTTTTTGATCGTCACATTTAGGTGCCGTTTGTTTTTTAAAGGGAAAAGTATGAAAAAACCCAACAAACTATATGATTTTGAATGATTAAGTTCTTAAACTATTTTTTTGAATAATAAAACCCTTAAACTTTATAAAACCGGTTAAATACATCCTTGTAACCTGTAAAAGCAGGTTAATGTGATAAAAATGTGGGGAAAATCTACAAAAACCCAACAAACTATCGGGTTTTGAATGATTAAGTTCTTGTAATTTTTTAACAAATAAATCTCTACATTTTTTCTTAAATCTTTTTACCAAATAAATTCTTGAACCTTTTTTGAACAAATAAATCACAAACTTTTTTTTTTTGAAAAAACAAAATCATTAACTTAATTTTAAACAAATAAACCCGAAACTTTTTTTTTTGAAAAAACAAAATCATAAACGTAAATTTAAACAAATAAACCCGAAACTTTTTTTTTGAAAAAACAAAATCATAAACTTAATTTTGAACAAATAAATCCAAACTTTTTTTTAATAAGACAAATATGATATATATATATATATATATATATATATATATATATTAATTATCTCATTCGTATCATAAAATTGCAACCCTACGTTAATTGCTTAAAACGTGTTATTTCTCTACCGAATGAATATTTATGATAAAAAGAAAATTATATTATAATTAATACATTATAACAAACATGCATAAAAAATGGAAATTTTATTAGTAATGGAAATGTTTTAATTCTTTTTGCTTAATTGGTTCATTTTACTCTGTTGTCGGTGAGAGAAATGTTCAAAAAAAAAAAGAATTTAGATTTATTTGTTCAAAGTTAAGTTCATAATTTTGTTTCTTCAAAAAAAAATTTGAGATTCATTTGTTCAAAAAAAGTTTGAAGAATTTATTTGGTAAAAGGATTTAGGAAAAAATTTAGAGATTTATTTGTTAAAAAAATTCAAGGACTTAATCATTCAAAATCAGATAGTTTATTGGGTTTTTTTAGACTTTTCCCAAATTTTTATCACATTAACCTGTTTTTACAGGTTACAAGGATGTATTTAACCGGTTTTAGAAAGTTTAAGGGTTTTATCATTCAAAAAAATAGTTTAAGGACTTTATCATTCAAAATCATATAGTTTGTTGGGTTTTTTTAGACTTTTCCCTTTTTTAAAAGGTCTGAAGTTTGAAGTCTTATTTTACTTTTAATTAATAAGAGGTGGTGCTGAAGTCTGAAATCTGAATTAACAAGACTGTGGTGTCGTTTGTTTTTTAAGAGGTTTAAAGTCTGAAGTCTTAATTTAGTTATGATTAATAAGAGGTGGTGTGTAAAAAGGTCTGAACGATTTAGACTTAAGAGACATTAAGAGATTTTTTTAAAAAAACAAACAACCCTTGTATGTTTCTGTAACGTCTGGAGACGTCTTGAGAGAAAGAAGAACATATGAACTGAGGTGGCGACAAGAGGTTTTAAGAAGTTAGGTCACCACTTCTTATTTCAAACGTATTTAAGAGTTAAGATGTTCTGAAAACTGGAAAAAAAAACAGTCTAAATGTAAAAAGGTCTTAACGATTCAGACTTTTCAACCATTAAGAGGTTTTTTTAAAAACAAACAAACAACCCCTAGATGTAACACCCTAAAAATAGGGGTTAATTTAAACCTGAATAAATGCGGAATAAGCAAGACTAGTATAACCAAATCACCTAAAGGGGGAAATAATAGTATGGCGTTTACATTACAAGAATGAAGTAAAACGGAAACCAACAACCTACTAATTTAGGCTAACTACATCCAGATTACGAGCGGGTGTTGACATTTTACTTCCAAAAGTATATTATCACTATACCCAATGTATGCCTCTACAAGCCATCAAAAGTGCTACTTCCCTTCTTGACCCTCCACTCAAACCCGAGGAGTCTCACCGCTAGAATGATCTGTTATACATGTCATTTTAAGAAAAAGTGTTAGGCTAAAGTCTAGTGAGATCAAACATTTGTATTGAGAAATCAGTAAATTCTAAACGAGATAATTAAGAAAATCCGGTGGAATAATATAGATAAATCTTCACTTAAATACAAATACCTCTTGGGTTGACGGGGGAGACCCCCTTACTAACATAAGTGACGAAATACAAAAGTAAGTCACTTGACATGTTAGTAAAACCAAACACATAATAAAGTACACACAATGGATGCTAGGCTCGGTAGCTTTAAACGTACACTCACGGAAAGTCAACTTCAACCACATAGGGTCCTTACGTTGAGATCATCACCCAATATCGTGTACTAACACGTAGGACTTATACCTTATCCGATGCCTAAGCGTGCCTCGACGTGGAAAACTAGCTTTCCATCGTCAAACAAATGATACAAATAACTGTGGGTTCATGACGCCCAAATGCAACCAAATAGTCAATGCAATGCCAACAAAACTAATCAATAATTTCCAACAGTTAAAAGTGCAATCAAATGTGAAAAACTATGAACCCATATAATTACTCTCAAAATTCCAAGAGGTTCCAATATAATTCTTTAAATAGTACTTCCACACACTAAATCAATTTACCCAAGTTCTCATCCAATAAATACACATCCATATTTCAAAACCCTAGTTTTGATTTCAAAGTGTTTAAACATGAGATTAGAGAAAACGTGTTTCTCATGTGCAAGTCCACAAATAGTTCAAGATATAAACTTCTTGGCCTTAAAATCGTACCCATCCATATAAACCCTAAAATCTCCAAAGTTAGGTTTTTTGTGAAAACTCACTCAATCAAGTAAATCAAAATGGAGATGTTTAGAAGGTTAAAATCCACACATTAACATGTATAAAATTTAGAAAAAGAGAATGAACTCACCTTGTAGGGTTGTAGTTTAAAACCCTAGAATCCCAAGTAACTAGTGAGATGAGATGAGATCCTTGAGAAGACTTGGACTAGCACAATACTTGCTCAAAAGAACCTAAATGTCATAAATGGTTAAAGGTTTGGAGTGGTTGGAAGACATTAATGGTAGGAGGGTAAAGAGAAGGACTTACCAGGTTTTTCTTGGGAGAAATCGCAATTCAAAGTGTTCTAAATGAGAATGTTGGAGTAAATGAGGAGTTGGGGCCGATTTCCCTTTTTAAATGAACACAGTGGTCGCGCGCGAGCGGTGGCGTGGGTTGACCCGCGCGACAAGGCGTGCGGAGCACTGGAGTCACGGGGAGACAGAACCTCGCGGGACTGTGGCGCAATTCCATCCGCGCGGAGGGTCGTGCGGAACACTGCTGCCATCCTTCATCTCTATTTCGGCCAAAGAGTTTTGGGGTGTTACACTAGACTATCTCAAGCGTAGTTAAGAGACAAACCCAAAATTCGCTAACGCTACCTGTGACTTTCTATCGCTCGATTTAATCTTATATATAATAAATAGGTAATATTGATATATGATCAGGTTCAGGAAAAAAACTTAAAAAAACGGAAAACGGAGGAACACCCTGGTAGCCTTTCATCTGGACGGTATGCACTTGTGCATGCAAGTAATTTGTAACATGTACATGTGCATAAAAACCAAAAAACAACTTAATTTACTTGTATGCACAAGTGCATACCGTCTAGATGAAGAGGGCTATTAGGATGTTCCTTAGTTTTCCATATTTTTGAGGTTTCCCCCCCTAAACCTCCCTCTATTGATATGTAAATATATACAACATACAAATAAAATTGTGTTTACAAAAGAAGAAAATATGTTTACATATCAACACTCATGTTTGATCCATCCACCCAATATATATATATATGTATATATATATATATATATGTATGTATGTATATATGTATGTATGTATGTATGTATGTATGTATGTAGGGGAGCGATTAAATGAAAACCACTCTAATTTTGAAAACCGTGGAAACCCTCGATTTCATTGGTTAAGTTAATGAAATTGTTTTATGAAATTGTTTAATTTGATGAAATTGTTTCATATAATTCTTTTCTTGATGAAATCGTTGCATATATTTGTGTTTTTTATGTAAAAATGAAAATGTTTCATCAGACCGCGAAAATACATTAAACAATTTCATCAGAATGAGAAAAATAGATGAAACTACATAAAAACACAAATATATGAATCAATTTCATTAACAAAAGAACTATATGAAACAACTTGATCATATTAAACAACTTTATGAACCAATTTCATTAATTTAACCAATGAAATTGACGATTTCCAAAGTTTCCAATCTAATATGGTTTCCAATTGAAACCACCTCTCTCTCTCTCTCTATATATATATATATATATATATATATAGATGTCTAATCATATGAGATTCTAGTATTTTGTGGTAACTATAAGATCCAATCTCATCCATCCATCTTAATTTATTAATTTTTTTTATTAATTAATAAGGGAGGTTATTTTAGTCATTTGATAAATTAAATAATATTAAAAAAAAATTGTAACTGAAAATATCAATCCCTTATCAATTAAATATTGAGTTTCCTTGAATATCTCAACAAATTGATTTTGAGATATTTTCCATGTTTGGGTTTGAAATTCTATCGTATGAAATCTTCATTCTTGATGCCGAAGCCTGCATCCTTGCTCCATCATTTTCTTCTGTACCGAAGCCTGCATCCTTTCACCATCCTACTTCATCTCGTTGATATCTCGTTGTGATCTGTGTTGCAAATAGGTGTCACACAGTGTCACACAATGTGATATAGTGTGTTATCTTACAGTTAAAACAATATCGGTGCATGCTATCTTATGTGATACACAGTGTCACACAATGTGATACATTGTGTTATCTTACGTGATACAATGTGTAACCGAAAGACTTACCTTCTTCGTGATACAAGGTGTCACATAGTGTCACACAATGTGATATATTGTGTTATCTTACGTGATACAATTTGTAGCTAGGGTTAAAATCGTTGTAGATTATTGTAATATATAGTGTAGTCGAAATAGTGTAATCGAATTTGATTGATATGTTTCAATATTGTGAGGTTATCAAATCTGATTCATTGTCTAAATTATCGGTACATGCCTAAATTAGATAACACTGAATTTCAATGCGTTTTGACATTTTTACCCTTTTTACGTATTTTAGTGACCTAAAATTCTGTTTTTAATTAATATTTCTCTTAATTATTTTAAACCCTCATTATTTAGATGGATGGATGAGATTGGATCTCCTAGTTACCACAAAATACTAGGATCTCCTTTGAAAGACTCCCTATATATACACACATTTATATAATTGTATATTATGTAGTTCCATACAATTCTATATGCATAACTTAGGGGGTGTTTACTTGGGGCTTAATGATCTTAATGATAAAACCAGCTTATTCGCGCAGACGTTTGGAGTATTTACTTGGGGCTTAATGACAAAACCGGCTTATTCGCGCAGACATTTCTAGCTTAATCACTAAGTAGGGGAAAAATGTGTTGTCCTCATTAAGACACATATTTGACATTTATACCCTTTAAAAATAAAGACATGCCTACCTTTCTACTCAATAATCACGCAATAAAAACCTAGGTGCTCGATTTCACCTTCACTACTTGTTCGATTTCGATTTCACCTTCACCGCTCGTTCGATTTTACTGCTTCGAGTTCATTGCTAGTTCGATTACACTATTTCAATTCACTGCTGGTTCGATTTCAACCCTAGACAATAATTTCCTTTGGTCGATTTCTCCAAAGGTAATGATTTTACTGATTGTTCGATATTTGTTTCTTCTCTATACTCGATTGTTGTTCCATACTTGTTTCTTTAGTCGATTGTTGTTCCATACTTATTTCTTAAGTCGATTGTTGTTCCATACTTATTTCTTAAGTCGATTGTTGTTCTATACTTGTTTTCTTCAGTCGATTTGTTGTTCCTTACTTGTTTTTTTAGTCGATTTTTGTTCCATACTTGTTTCTTCTCCATAGTTGTTCGACATTTCTGCAATGTAGATTTTTGTAACCATGATTTCTACAATGTTGATTTCATACTTGTTTCATACTTGCTACTTTTTGTTTGAACTTGGCTACATTGTGTTTGAACTTGGAAGTTTAAGTACTTAATGAATTTTTGTTTGATTTTTGGATTATATTAATGAATTTATGAATATATGGCTTAAAAAATAAACAACAGTTATAAAACAACTTAAAATTAATATTCAAGGGTAAATTGGTCATTTATGTTATTAAGACTGTTAATTCAGATAAAAAAGTAAGCAACAACATCAATTTATCCAGACAGACACATTTATCCATACAGGACTTAATGAAAAATTTGGTAAACAACTCCTTAATCCGTTTCTTTTGTTGTTATTATGTTTAGGCAAATAGCAACATGTCAATGAAAGATGAGAATTAGGTAAAAAATTGGAGAAAATGATGCTCCAAAAAATGACAAAAAAAAGAGAATGAAGCCCAAACTAGATAAATATAAATAAAATTTTATATTGTATATAAAATAAAAGTTTACTAAAATTATATATTATCAATGGGTTGAGTTGTGTTGAATTACGTTTAACTCAATTTCAACCATATTAATTGATGATTTGATGAGTTAAGTTTAATTGGGTTATTACTAGATTGTATAGGTTAAACCGGTTAACGGTTTTTTGTACGTACGTACCCACAACCACAAGTACCTAATCCAAAAATTAAGTTTAATTAGATTATTACCAGACTGAACAAGTTAAACGAGTTAACGGTTTTTTGGACGTCCATACCCACAACCACAAGTACCTAATCCAAAAATACTACTAACTTTACATAATCTTTTTAATGGAGTTAGAGGCCGTTTACCTAATCATTTACCTGGTAAGTGTTTATCGGTAAAATTCAACATTATCACTTACTTATCTGGTAATATTTTAGTTCACCAAAATGAAATCGTATGCAATAATTTATCCGGTAAGCGCTAACTAGAGTTGTCACACTCATTTACCGATAAGACTCTCGGTCATTGTTGTTATTCTTACCGGATAAGATTCTTAATCCTTACCATATTCATTCAGAAAGGTAATGTAACTTGGTACACAAATACTTAATAAAACATTCGGTAAACAACCATAATTACCAAATCCACAACAAAAATTGAGAAATCTGAATCGTAATTTTCATACGATTTTTATAATTTATTTATATTTATAAAAAAATATAAATATACAATTCAAGACATTATTATATTAATATTTCGATGTGTCACTTATCCATTTTTCCATCATGTTAAAAGGTGAACTCGAAAACTGAAAGTTCATAAATAATAAATCAGGGTTTTGTTTTGTTTTATTTTAGGGTTCTTCCCTTCAAGTGAAACCCAAGTTGCAGAGCAAACTCGTTTCAGAATCTTTATACATCCTCCTTTCAATCCACAGGTCAGTGATTACGATTTCTACTTACAATGTTCAATCTCGTCAGCAGAAACTTAACAATTTCAGTCTCAAAAACAACATCAAATCATAGACTATTTGCTCGCTCATTATCTTCATCACCAGCACCATCAAATCCAGATTCACTAAAATGTTCCAAAATTCACAACTCATTCACAGTTTCATACCTCATAAACTCATGTGGCTTTCCTCCAGAAAAAGCAATTTCAGCTTCCAAATACTTAAACTTCAAAACCCCAAATCGAGCAGACTCCGTTATCGCATTTTTCAAGAATCAAGGGTTCACAGAACCCCAAATTTATCAATTAGTTCGAAAATTCCCTATGGCTCTCACATGTAATCCCCAAACAAATCTTTTGCCCAAATTTAAATTCTTAAGTTCTATAGGACTTTCAGATTCTGAAATTACTAAGTTACTGACTGCAAGACCTAAGTCTTTAGGTAGAAGCTTGAAGAACCATCTAGAACCAACCTTTAAGTTACTTCAAGATTTGTTGCAATCAAATGATAGAACTCTAATTGCAATCAAGAGGTGTGCTTGGGTCTTGGATTGGGATTTCCATTCAAATATGGTTCCGAATATGAAATATTTGCGCGATGTTGGGGTTCCCGGATCGAAAATGTTGTATGTATTAACTTACCAGCCTAGAGACTTTCTAGTTAGTAATGAACAGTTTAAAAAGGTTGTGGAAGAAACCGTGGAGATGGGTTTCGATCCTTTGAAAACGAATTTCATGTTGGCGGTTCACGCACTTAGGTCTATGAGTAAGCCAACTTGGGAAAAGAAGATCGAGGTTTATGAGAAATGGGGTTGGTCTAGAGACGAGATTATGGCTGCTTTTAGGACTGATCCGTGGTGTATGATGAAATCTGAGGAGAAGATTGATAAGGTTATGGATTTTCTTGTTAATAAAATGGGGTTTGAGAGATCCATCATTGCAAAGAATTCGGTTCTTCTTTCGTTGAGTATGGAGAAAAGGATTATTCCGAGATGTTTGGTTTACCAATATATGTTGGATAACGGAGCGATGAAACAGAAAAAGAACTTTTGTTTTAGTTGGTGGTTGAAGTGTTCTGAAAGCATATTCATTGATAGATTGAAGAGATATGAGAAAGAAGCTCCAGGTGTTCTGAAATTCTATCAAGAGAAGTTGGATTTTGCAAAATGAGTTGGTAGATTGTTACTTGATTCCATTAGTACATCAAATTTTGTCTGCTAATGATGGGAGAGTTATGAATATGTTATATCTCTTAAAGCATAATTCACATGTGAATTTGCTTTTTTCTCATAGACTTTGTGTTTATATGAGATATGATCATTTGTTTGATGACCAATAACTTCACTCTTGCACTTGGTGTTTAATTGTATAACATTCATTTCAAGTTAACATTTGCTCAAAGGATCATCTTCTTAAATGCAATATTCAGTTGGCAAATGGGTGGAGCTACTTTCTCAAATACACAACAGGGTCAAGTTTGAATCCCGCGGGAGACGGACTTGAACCCTTTCACTAGCCTTAGCCGTTGATTCAGCTCTGAGATGCCTCCTCACATGCGGTTACTAGGGGGTGGGTTCGCTAGTCTGTATTGCAGATAATCAACCTTTTGCTCAAAACATCAAAACTCACCTTGTTATCGAAATGTTATGGTTTATGGATCATATTTCGAACCTATTTTGTGTGTAAACAAAGATTTATCTGTCAACAAATTTCTTAAAAAAACATATCGTAAAATCCGACAAACTTTTCTAATCGGTGTAATGAATCTGGCATATACGCGTAACGTTACATCTTTCATTAACCTAGTTTTTAGTTTTTAAACTTTATGTCAAAACTTAGAATTTCAAAAACTGGTTATGACAATTGAAAATGTGTTTGTTAACATCATAAAACATTCTCAAACATGTTTTGCTTCAAGAAATAAATGAAAATATTCAATTTGACTCATAAGTCAACTGTGGGATTCAAAACCTCATGCTTGGATATTGTAAAGTCAAACTATGCATTTTAATCGTAATTTAATTAACATAATAATATAAATACAATAAAAATTAAATAAGAAATGTTTTTTTATACAGAAAATTTTGTTATATAAAGTCAAGATTATCTAAACATTTATTTAAATATGTAGTTTTAAAAATACACTGATAAATGAATTTAGAAGGAAAGTATGGAAAGTTTACATAGAATAGAATAGAATAGAATAGAAATGGATATATACAAGAAAGAAACTGTGACGAGAGACCCAATAGAAATATTTGCTTGCGTCTTCTTTCTTATCTGTGCTTGTAAAACCCCAAATATAACACGCACAATCAATTCCATTCAAACCCTAATAATTTCTTCTATATACTTCCTCTGATCAATCACTCCATTTTCTTTTATTTATTTATTTCGAATTCAGGATCTCTGGGTGCAGAAGCTTGTTAATCGATCTTTGGTTAAATTACATAAGGGTCTTTTTGATTTTGGAAAAGGAAAAATCAAAAGATTGAGCAAGGCTGGCGCGTGTCAAAGATATGTAATGGCGGATTCGCCAGATGTCCGCCACGTTTTCTTCGTCATCATAATTTTACTTTCGTCTTCGTTGTTTATTAAATTAGGGTTAGGGTTTCTTGAAGATAGTTGTTGTTGTGATTAAAAAGCATGCTGAGCGTGCTCAGAGTGCACCTCCCGTCCGATATTCCGATTGTGGGTTGCGAGCTTTCCCCCTACGTACTTATTCGCCATCCCGATAAGACTGTCTCCACCGAGGATGTCCCCGAGTCTTTGCCAATTGAGGGCCATTTCTTGAGATATAAGTGGTTAGTGATTAGTTATTGTTGGCACTCTTTAGCCTTTTTCCGATCACTAATAAATGCATATTGTTTAGGGAAAATATAACTGTTTGAATTTAGTATTTTTTTTTTCCTATTAATATGTTGTGACGTGGCATGTTTACTTGAATGTGTTTTCTTTGTGGTTTGGATGATTAATGTTCTTCGAAATGTGTTACTTTGTCTTTCCCCTTCTTAAGCTTTATCCATTTCATGAAAAATGGAATTTTTAATCTACAATAGTGTTGGAAGTACAAGTTTCGTTCGGTGCTCTTATTTTGCTTAATATTGACAGTTGGGACTTTGTCTGTAATTTGTGAGCATCAGACCAGTGAATTTTTTTGGATATGGTAGCTGATCATTGATCAGTGTGTTAGTCTTTTAGCAATCTGGAACACACGTTGAACATAATCATCAAGACATGCATAATGATAGGCACACCATATAACACAAAGAAGGTGCTTTTATATTGTAAGACGATGGAGTTTAGGATTTCCATAAAAAGTGATTAGGAGTATGAGCTTTCTTTTTGGGTTTGATTTGATTTGTGGTGTTGTAGGTTTCTTTGGATTGGCAAGGGAGTATAGATTTCTGTACAAGATTTAGTTACTCTTTTATCATGTTGTTGAAGGATGATGGCTGTGTAACTTGATATTTTCAAGTTAAAAGGTTACCATAAGGACAGGTGACTTTTTATTCATAATGCTGTAGCAAGCATAAATGAAAATGGTAGGGTATAGATCACCTTCTAATTGGAGGGTATTTAAAAGAACTTTGAATTCTAAAAGGTTACACCCTTTTGCCATCTTCAGTTTGAACTCTGAACCATCTGATTTGATGGGCTTGCTTGGTCTTATGCATGATAGTGAGTTTGAAAAAAATATGACATCTGTCTGTAAATGTATACACACATACATATGTGCATAGTGTATTTTAATCTGTAATTGTACTGTAGCCATTAGTCAATGTTGGGAGTGGTTAGGCTTTTCTATGCGATGCAGTCATGGTCATGACTGAAATGTTGAAGGATGCAGGGTCATGACTCATGAGGCCATGATGTTTATCTGTAGTTTTTGGAAATATTTTAGAAGTGTGATATTGACTATCTATATATAACTGCAGAGTACCTGTATGTTCTAGTATGCAACAACCTTTCATATTGAACTTAAGTTTGGAGCAGAGAAGGTTTGTAGTTTGTGGTTCAACAGGTGCACATGAACAAGATCATATCTTTCTGCACCCTTTTATTTTTGTTCCATTTTGTTACACCGTCTATTCAACCTTTTGAATTGGAAGAGATAATCTTGTGAACTCTTGTTGATAGCGTACTTTAGTGTTAAGTTTGATGTGAGTTGAACTGTCATTGTGGTGGTTTGTTTCTGGTTTAGGTTTTGCTATTGATGGAAAGGGAATTCTTTAAACTTTGTGCTATGAATGAATAACAAACCTGGTTATGGACATCCCCAACTTCATATTCTTGGATGTAGTTTCTGGTTGATTTAATCTGACCTTTGTTAGCTACTCTTGTATTCTTTCGTCTTTGCTTACAAACTGGAAGTGTTGAACATTTAAATAACAACCGATTATGTTGTGTTATTGTGAAACTATGCTAGAACGATTTAAAAAACTCCATAATGTAACTTCTATTGCCTGCTTATTTCAAACTGTATAGCAATGATCAAGATATTCATAAACACTAGGAAAGCTAATAAATGAAATTTTGGTGGATGTACGGGTAGCTATAATGTTAGAAGTTATGACCATATTCATTTTGCATTCATGCATTGTGATGTCATTCTAGCTTTAAAATCGCATGTTGATCTTCTGATTTTAGGAGAACACGAGTATGACAACTGAGCATGTGGACTGATTATTGGAAATAACTTATTGTGAACATGAGATAGTATTTTAAGTAATTTTCTTTTGCAGGTATTGGTTTTGAAAAATTCAGAACCTTGAGGATTACACTAGTGTGGTATCACCCTAGGTTATCAAGAAGATCTCCACCATTAGTTTATAGCTTGACATTAGGGATGATGGCTGAATCTGCTTCCTTACAGTTGGGCATGCTAACATACTTGTTTTAACAAAGGAAAATGTCCTTGTGTTATTGCGATACCTCTATGCCCAAGAAGCTCTTCAAACTCCTGACATCTTTCCTTTGTAGTATGGTATTGATGATAAATTTCATTGTTGCTATCCCCTTTGAGGTCATATTTAGTTATTACTGTATCATTGATAGTATGTATGATCAGTGATGGCACATGGCCTTAATTATTGAACTCAGTATGTAGTGTTCAATATTACCAATATATTCCACGTTTATCTGGTCTTGCAGGTATCGCATACAAAGTGATAAGAAAGTTGCTATCTGCAGTGTACATCCATCAGAACAAGCCACTTTGCAGTGCTTAGGTTGTGTTAAAGCCAAAATACCTGTCGCTAAAAGCTACCATTGCACTCCTAAATGTTTTTCTGATGCATGGCAACACCATCGTGTTCTGCATGAGCGTGCTGCTAGTGCTGTTAATGAAAATGGAAATGAAGAGGAGGATATATATGGACGATTCAATAATGGAACGTCTGGGGTGAATAATACAAGTCTATCTAATTTGCAGGCCATCCCTGGCCTTGCAAATGGTACAGCACCGTTATATCCTGCTGCATTTACACAGAGAAATGGTGGTGAAACTTGGTTTGAAGTTGGGCGTTCTAAAACGTACACGCCCACAGCAGATGATATTGGTCATGTTCTTAAGTTTGAATGTGTTGTGGTAGATTCAGAAACAAAATCGCCTGTTGGACATCCAAATACTATATTAACATCTCGTGTCATTCCAGCTCCATCCCCAAGTCCAAGACGATTAATTTCAGTCACCAATGTTGATGTGGCAGGGAATTTGGATTTAGAAGGGCGTCTTTCATCTGCCGGAACTTTTACTGTACTTTCATACAACATTTTATGCGATTCATATGCCACCAGTGATTTGTACGGTTATTGCCCTTCCTGGGCCCTTTCTTGGCCTTATCGCCGACAGAATTTGTTAAGAGAAATCGTCGGCTACCTTGCAGACATTGTTTGTCTTCAAGAGGTATGTGGGCATAGTTGAATGCTATTATTTGATGCATACTTCATGTGTTTGTTAGGAAATGTAAACTATAATTGAAAATGCAATGTGAAATTCACATAAATTGTCTTAATGCGAACTTGATTAAAGTTGTATTTGGAGCATTCGATTTGGATGATATATGCCATTTTATTTCTTTCTTATTACCATCTTAAATATGGATCTGAAGCACCTTTTGTATACTAAAAGCTTCTTGTTCACAAATTATCCATGCACATATTGTATAGAATCTACATGGCACATTCATACAGAGTGGCTTCTAACTGCCTGTATTATCCTATTTTGAACTTCCTTTATAATTACATTTAGAGAATTTCTTGTTCTACTTAGCCTTGTCCCTTTGTTTTTCTTTTGCAAGTTTGGTTTTTATTTCTTGAAAGGCTTTGCTAAGTATGCTGTCAGCTTTATTTCAGGTACAAAGTGATCATTTTGAAGATTTTTTTGCCCCTGAGCTGGACAAACATGGATATCAGGCTCTTTTCAAGAGGAAGACTGCTGAGGTTTGTTTGATGAACCTTTCTCTTATCAGGCATTTTTAGGACCTGTTCCTGACATTCTCATTGTTATTTTGTGCAGGTTTTCAATGGCAGTATTCAGACCATTGATGGATGTGCTACTTTCTTTCGTAGAGATAGATTCTCACATGTCAAAAAATATGAGGTATGTAGTTTACCTGATATAGATGGTGCATTAGTATCTCATCTTCTAATGGGACATAAGATTGCATGCACAGGTTGAGTTTAATAAAGCTGCACAATCTTTAACTGATGCTTTGGTTCCTAATGCTCAGAAGAAAACAGCTTTAAATCGATTGGTCAAGGTAGATTAGCTACTCTCTCTCTCTCCACTTCTCCCCCCATCCCCACCTTTATTTATCTATATTCCTACTTTTTCTATTTTTATGTTTCTTATTATTAGGTTGATTTAGCGTGCCATTTCTGATGAGAACCTTCTGTTTTTTTAATAGGATAATGTTGCACTAATTGTTGTTCTAGAAGCGAAGTTCAATAATCAAGGTGTTGATAATCTTGGGAAGCGGCAACTTGTTTGTGTGGTAAGATACAACAACGCATAACTTTAATTCTTTCTCTGAACTGTTGAAAAGTGGGATGCTCATTTGCACTTTGCTCGCTGTTGGTTTACCATCAGTACTGCTTCATCTGTTCTGATGAACATATTGAATCTGGTCTTAGAATTTGACTTCAATTATGTGATGCAGAGTGTGTGATTGCATGTATATGAGCTACTGAAATTTGTGCTTTATGGTTTTGCAATTGATCATCACTTTGGTAGGTGGTACAGTAGTTTAGCAACTATAATTGGTATGTTGGACTCATTTAGCACTTCCAGTACAATAAAATGAAAGAGACGATGCATGAGAAACAATTGGGCGAAAAGCACCGGAGCTTTTGCTGCCTTATTTTTTGCAATGAAATAAGAAATAATAAAAATTTAGCATGCATGCTCATAACTACATAATGTGTTCACATCGAATAATAAAATCTCATTTATCTTCGTGTATCATGCCATTTCATAGGGTGTGGGAAAGAAAGATGTAAATAGACACCTTTGTCTTTTCTACCCCACCTAGTTCTACATCTCAACATCTTTTGCCTTTTTAAAGCTTAGTTAAAATTTATGTATTGAGAAAACAATATATAAAACTTTACAAAGTTTGCAGAAGACTCTGTTCAATTTTCAGTAAGGTCATTGGGCATCAATGGAAGGAGAGACACATACAAAAGGCGTGTCTTCTAAACAAAATTAATGGAAGATTCACATAAACCACTAACAAAGTTCCAGTACCCCCTCTACCTCTATTAATAATATTTACATACATATGTACTGAACAGTAGCTTACGGTGTCTTTCTTGAGCCACTTATGCACCTTATGTCATAAGGCTATGCCAAAAGACAGTTGGATCGAGCAAACAAAATCAACTTTTGTCAACCAATGATCTTTTTTGTGGACTGGGAACCTGTTTTTTAATCATAATGCAAGAAGACCATATTAGAAGCACCGCTAGAGCCTACAGAACTTCAATGACTTGTGTTTCATTCTTTTGGTCTCTCAACACTTTTGAGTTAACGTACCTGAGCACTATTATTATTCCTGTATCTTTTAGCTTAACTTGATATTGAATAGCTGCTGGTGCTGTAAGAAAAAGGTATCTACTTGCAAAACTAGTTTTTTTACCTATCAGAACCCACTCTTGGTAGAATTTGGGAAGTATTTGATTTTTAATATTATTTGACAATTATGTCATTGTTGTTTGCTAGTTGCTTGGTACAATCTGTTACTTAGTTTGTTGGCAACTTAGCCGCACCATGATTTAGACTGTACAATGTGGTGTGTTCATGCACCCAATCACAGAATTGCTGTGAACCAACTCTTTTAAGCAAGTGCGTGAAACTCTACAAAATGATAGGAGTAGGAACAAGGAAAAGTGGTTGTGTCTGATTGAAAACAGGATACATACAGACATTTTTCAGATCTGCCTTCAGTTGTCTTCACCAGCTATGGTTTTATTGCCAGTGGTCAGAACAAGGTAGAGGCCAGAAGAGGAAGAGGAGGGTTAGAATAAAACGTGACTTGCTTAATGAATGTGTAGTCTCATAGCATATGTTTCTTTAATTTGTAATAAGGTGAAGAATGAAAGAATTGCCTGAAAGAAATTGTTTTTATTTGAAATGGTTTTGACCTGGTCAAGGAGAAGTTTTCTAGCTTATTTTATTCTTCTTTTTGTGCATATGTGACTTGTGTCTTTTGGCCTTTGCTTTGTGTTCTTTCTGTTTTGGGCTAAAAATAGGTGGTTCGGGCCTCGGGGGCATAGGATAAATATATAATGAGTGTACATGAAGTCTTAATGCTTCTTAATTATGTAGTGGATGGATATAGAACGATCATGGAAACTTTAAAAGAACTTTTAGACAAATTTGTTTCTTCAAAACTTTTTTGCATGCCAGGGATCATCCCTTCCTTCCGTGGGATCCTACTCTGACTGCAATATACCGGGTAGGTTTGGTTATGGTTATGGTTATATAAGAAACATCTGTCAAATTGCTCATGGAAAATTTCGTTGAGGAAGATTTTAAACATGGTTTACATTTGTAGTGCTTTGCAAAGAGTGACCTGTTTGTTTGGCATGTTTTCACCTGCCCCTATTTTTGTTCCTGGGAGGTCTCTGCTGATGCTTGTTCTGGATATCAGAGAAGAGAAGAGTTGACCAAAGAAAATATGGTTTTCACCTGTCCCTGTTTTTGTTATTCAGTGGTCTCTGCTGATGCTTGTTTTGGATATCAGAGAAGAGAAGAGTTGGGCAAAGAAAATATGAAAGTGGGAGAAAAGCAACCCAAACCAACAAACTCTTCCTTTCTACCAAACACTTTTCTGTTGGAATGTCAATGGGGCCTTGTATGTCATACTTCAATCTCTGAGCTGAAAGCATGTAAAACTTGTGTCTGGAAGGAGAATCTGGTTACAGATGTTAGAACCTTGATCTATTGTGGAGGCATGGAAATTTGCAGAAGTCAACTGTTGGCTCCAAGCTGGGAAAACTCAGTTCGAGCATGAATAATTGTTTATGATGTATGTTAATGTGACTTTTAAATTATTTATTGATGAAATGCATAGTGTGTTAATTAGCATGGTGATTTTTCTTTGTATAGGGAGATGTTATCTATTTGTTGATTTCATTACTTGTTTCATGTCCTTTAAGTGTTCCAGTTCTATTTCATCCTCTAATATTATTTTTCCCCTTTGTTTTCTTTGGAGTGTAGGCAAATACCCATGTGAATGTTCAACATGAACTAAAGGATGTGAAACTATGGCAGGTTGTTCTCTTTGCCCCATACCTCTTTTTGTATTTGTTTTTCTTTGAATTTTTAACAACATGAAAGGAATAATAGTTCTTTGTATTTTATTATTACTATTTATTATTTACAAAATCTGTCTGGTTGGCAATGCTAAAGGTTCACACTCTGTTAAAAGGATTGGAAAAGATAGCTGCCAGTGCAGATATTCCAATGTTAGTATGTGGCGATTTCAATTCAGTTCCAGGAAGGTATGTCTTTGGTCATATATTTAGAAAAATAAAAAGAACATTATTATTACTTTTCTATCTTTTATTGAATCATATATATTAAACTCGTTTACAGTGCTCCTCATGCACTTCTTGCAATTGGAAAAGTTGATCCGATGCATCCGGAGTTGGCTGTAGATCCTCTTGGAATTTTGCGACCTGCCAGCAAACTGACTCACACTCTTCCCTTGGTAGGCTACACACCGTCAACTATTGGTTTATCATTTCTTGTTTTTTTTTTTCTTTTTTTTAAATGTGATTGTATACTTTTGCAGGTAAGTGCATACTCATCTTTTGC
Organism: Arctium lappa; assembly: GCA_023525745.1. Lineage (NCBI taxonomy): Eukaryota > Viridiplantae > Streptophyta > Magnoliopsida > Asterales > Asteraceae > Arctium > Arctium lappa. The sequence goes on from CM042047.1 coordinate 164,452,571, forward strand.
TAGAATTGGGGCTGGTCTTGGTTATGAGCAACAGAAGAGGAGAGTAGACCCTAATACAAATGAACCCTTGTTTACAAATTGCACAAGAGACTTCATTGGCACCCTTGATTACATATTTTACTCAGGTATATCCTTTATCTTTGCTGCAGTTATATAAGTGAATCAAGTAGTACAAGAATACAATAAGTTAATAGTTTGTAATTCTTGTTTGTTTGTAGCGGATAGTTTGAGTGTGGAATCGTTGTTGGAGCTTGTGGATGAGGATAGCTTGAGGAAAGATACAGCACTTCCTTCTCCAGAGTGGTCCTCGGATCATATTGCACTCTTAGCTGAATTTCGATGCAAGCCAAGAACACGACGTTAGGCAAGTAAGTATCCGTATAATCTTACATGGTTCTTACTTTCTGCTAGTTTAGAGTTTCTGGATATCGACTAGTGAGAAGAGCTAGCTTTTGTTTGCAGCATGCTCGCTGTATTACTTGATCCAAATAATGAGATGTCATGTTGTGCATGCAGATGATGTTGAAAGGCTAAATAATGGCGAAAAAGGTAAAAGGACAGAATGTAAGTGAAAACTGTAGATGAGTAGCGTTTGTAGGGAATTTGTGCAATGATCTGCTACTGTGTATCATGATACCCTTGACTCAGGAAAATCGATCATGTTCAGTTTCGTTTTGTTTTTCTTGTTTTCTTTTTTCATTTAATAGAAATATAAATTCAGCAGTGATGATCCATCATGGCTTTGTGGGTTGGGGAAATAGGGGAATGAAGGAAGGATATCAAACATTTTTTTTTGTGTTACTATTCAAATTGGTTACATACATATCCCACATGGAAAGTGGTTTTCTTTTATTGTTTGTGTTCTAGTTCTAGTTGTGAATTGCAATGATTCGGCTTTTGCCAAATTCCATGACTGGTGAGGTTTAAACCCTTGACCTCCAAGAAGGTTGGGTTCAAAATCTTTTAATGTAGATGCATTTAAAGATATCAGCCAGCAAATATTATGTAGATTATATCAAACCAAATGAGAATTAAGTTGCAGGAAATTTATAACAACACCAACACTGGGTCCATCTAATCTATTATTATAGTAAACGTGCAGATGCATCAAGATTGTTACATATGTTGAAGAAAACAATGAATATGAAAACTTTGGATACATGGGATCTTTGTGTTGTGTTTATCGTTATCTTAGCAACAAAATTGTCGTTTTTGGTTACACAAACCAACCAACCTGGTTTCTGCTTGGTCCTGCTTGCTGGTCTAATAATATTCACAAAGGTCAAGATTGATTCTCTCTTAGCTTGCTGGTTTCGAGTTGAGGAGTGGCTGCAATGCTTTCACCACAATCGTCATATTTGGCCGAAAATCTGCCTCATACTGGACACACAATGCCGCAACTGCTGCCAACTGATGATCAAAATCAAAATCACCTTTGTTAGTTAATATTTTCATTCTTTACTACTGGAAATGTGGAAAAAGATAGATACCTTAGCAACTGCCTTTGCGGGGTAATCATTGTTTAATTTGGGATCAACACATTGCTTCACTTTGTCTTCACTCAATCTTGGAGTTGCCTGTTACATACAAACCAACTTTTCTTTATCTGATACTTAAAAAAAATTAAATGTAAAACTCGTTTTGGGACGAATGTAGACACACCCAAGTAACAAGACTCTGTTGTCCTTTAGGCATTGTGTGATCCACTGGTTTCCTTCCTGTCAAAAGTTCTAAAAGAATCACCCCAAAACTATACACATCGCTCTTCTGCGTTAGCTGTCCTGTCATCGCATATCTGAATAAAAAACACATCGATATTATATATTTGGACGAAAAAAGCGCAACTATATGTTATGTACAGAAGTATCAAGCTTTAAGGCTTACTCAGGAGCATGGTAGCCAAAAGTACCCAAAACTCTTGTTGAATGCAGCCGAGCTGCGTTTTCAGAAGATATATTGCTCAAGCTGAAATCGGCTATTTTGGTTTCATAATCATCAAAAACTAGCACGTTGCTGGACCTTATGTCACGATGAACTATCGGAGGCTGAACCTTTTCATGTAGATATTCAAGACCTCTTGCTGCACCATAAGCAATCTTAACTCTCTGGCCCCAGTTCAGAGCACTCCCACTCTTTTTCCCTAAACACCAAACCCATATAAGAAAGAAAAGCTCTCATAAAAAAAATTATAGTAAAAGAAAAAGAAACATATAACATGATTACCATGTAAGATCTCATGCAAACAACCCATGGTTGCATATTCATATAGCAAGATTCGATTCTTTTTCTCCAAACAATAACCGCGTAATTGAGAAAAATACGGATCTTTTAGTCTTGAAATCATGGATATCTGCAGAAGAAAAATACATATTATATTACTTTACAAGAAACAAGAATTATTATAATCTTGATTATTGGTTCGCGATCGTAACCTGTGCTGTAAAATCGGTGTCGGGGTCTGGCAAAGAGCTGGTATCCAGCTTCTTTATGACAACTTCTGCCCCATCGCTTAGCTTTCCGTAGAAAACCCGACAATTTGTGCCTTCTTCGATCAAAGCTTTTGAACCGAAATTATCTGTCATCTTATTTAGCTCTTCCAATGTAAACAATGGCGCTTCAATCGGCAAATCTTTCTGAGGACCTCCTGTTTTTGCAGCTCTTGGCTCTCTCATACTGCCTAAATTCAACAATAATAAAATTCACACTTATGTTCCATGGTTTGTAATCATGTATTCTGAGCCATTTTGCAACAAATTTTGGTTAAGATCCAACCAAATAATTGATGTTACCTCCTCCACCATAAGGTACACCACGAGGTGGAACTGTATTACAATTGTTTGATGTTGCATCCTCTTGTTTGGCCTCTTTCTTTTTCTTACAACAGCACAGCATCCTTCAAAATGGCGGATTGCAGAAATCCAACAATAAATCTCTCTTTTCTATCTATGATTTTGCGCAATCGAATTTCTGCATCGTTCAATCGAAATGTGGAATCAATCAATGGAAATGTGAAAAGTTTGATGATGATTATTTGGAATAAAAAACAGAAATCAATATACATACCCCATAAGCATAATAATAATGATGATGAAATTAAAAAGGGCAAATAGAATAGAATCCAAGGAAGCAAAGCAGGGGGGTTGATGCAGGAAGAGAGAGAGAAATCAGAAATGGATTATTTTCCTGTTTCTCTCTCCTCACCCTCGCCGGGTTGCGAATGGCGGAAACGGAGGTTTTATCTGCTTCGCGTGGGATTCGGTTTTCCGTTTTCGGGTCATTCTATCAACCGCTAATACTACTTCCATCTTTCTTTTTCTTTTTTCTTCAACTTCTTTCTTTTAGCTTCCTTAATTCCTTTCACTTGTTTTCTTGTCTTCATTTCACTAATTTCTTAAAGAGTGAATTACATAAATGGTCCCTCGTGAATGCCTGGATTTCACTAATCGTCCCTCCAGTTTTGAAAGTACATTGGTGGTCCCTAAAAGCGAGATATGATGTCCAAACTCGTCCCTGACGCTAACGCCGTCCACTGAGCTGCCGTTAAGGGTGACATGTGCCTCTCATGTGAGGGGCATTTTTGTCATTCTAATATTTTTTTTAATTTTCTATTAAAAGAGTAAAAGGCATATTATTTTATATTATAAAATAAATAAACAAATAATTAATTAAAAACAACCATGTCTTTTACTTGAATCTATAACCCACGTGCTCTCTATCCTCCTTGAATCTCCAGCCCACTGCCCACCCTCATTTTATCATCCAAACCTGAAGATCTTGAAGCCACCAGATTTAGAAATTTGGAAACTGTCTCCTGCTAATCGTGAAACCATCCCCCACTCTAATCTTTCGCACCAAATGGACACTACCACCAGCAACCGTCACTCCATATTAATCCGAAGATACGTCACCGGAAAACCAGTGAGACCAATGGTTCGGTGAATCGATGAAAACTAGACCGATGCTCAGATTGAATCGATTTTGAACAAGAAAACCAACGAGACTGATGCTCCGATTGAATAGATTTCCAACAAGAACCCATGAGACTGATAAATCAATGAAAACCAGAAACCAAGAGACTGATGCCTCGATGAGGTTCTTTGATTTGATTTTAGGGATTTAGTTTGATTTTAGAGAATTGATTCATATTTGTTTTTGTTCGAGATTTCTTGAAATTAAAGTTTTAATATGTCTGAAACCATTCGAATCATCTCATTGTGTATGATTTGTTTTCTCAGAGTCTTAATATGTTTTATGGGTTCCATTGTTTTCTCATCTCATTCTGTACTTTTACAAGTGGATGCAAATTTATTGATTTTAAATTATCATTTGTATGATTTAGAAAAGGTTTTAGTTATCATTTCTTGATATTTGATTAAAACTTCAAATTAGATTTTGATTTAGATGAGATTTTGGATTTTTTTGGGTGGTTGATTATTGTGGCCGGAGGTGAAGGGTGGTGGTGGTGAATGTTGGTGGTGCTGAAGATAAAGGATAGAGGAGGAAGAAGAAGTGTCAAATGACGGATTTGCCCATCACGTGAGAGGCACATGTCACCCTTAACGGTAGCTCAGTGGATGGCGTTAGCGCCAGGGACGAGTTTGGGCACCATATCTCGCTTTTAGGGACCACCAATGTACTTTCAGAACTGGAAGGACGATTAGTGAAATCCATGCATTCACGAGGGATCATTTATGTAATTCACTCTTTCTTAAATATATCATCATTCAAATTCAATATTATCCACCACAGACACTTTTTTTCTTCTTCTTTTCTTTTAGTATTTTTTTGGGAAGGGTATCCTGGGCCTATGACCCAAACTAATCCCTGGCAATTAGGGCATTTGGCCCAGCTGCTAAAGCGTGCAGCCCTGAGTTTATCCTCAGTGGCCACAAGTGCTGCTAGTGAGACTCGAACCCGGGTTGAGCGCTATGAACTCCCCAAGCCTTTACCACCACACCACAGCCCTTATGGTTTTCTTTTAGTATTTTCATAACCATTTCTCACACTTTTCACGTCAACCTCAACTTTTCATTGGAATCCAATCCAATCCTATATAATATATATATACATATATATAGAAAGAGACACCTTCATTTACAAACTTAAACGTTACAAACAATATAAACCAAGACTTTTATGTTTTTTTATATTATAAATTTCATATTTTTAGGAAAAAACTAACTTTCTTAATTATCTCTCCCACTCACTCACTCACTCTCTCTCTCTCTCTCTCTCTCTCTCTCTCTCTCTCTCTCTCTCTCTCTCTCTCCACTGTCACCATCCACTTCTGGTGCCATCCTCCTACTTCCGGCGACCTCCTCATTTCCGGCGAGTTTCATATATAAACTGTTTCACGTTTTTTTGGTTTCATAAAATGTTTTTTTTTTGAAATTTTCACGTTATTCATATTGGATAAAATGTATGAAACTTAAAAATCTGATTATTCAAATAGGAGAAAAATATATGAAACTTAAAAAATATATGATTATTTCGAAAAAATCTGAATATTCATATAGGAGAAAAAATATATGAAACTTAAAAATATGATTATTCATATGAGGGAAAAATATACGAAACTAGAAAATTAAAAAAAAACAGTTTATCAAACTTGAACAAACATTGTATGAACTTGAAAATTCATAAACTCGCCGGAATTCGGGGGCAGGTCGTCGGAGATTCGGGAGAGGAGATCACGGTACGTGGGGGTGGCGAAGGAGGCTGCTGGCAGATGGCGTTCGTCGAATTGAGTAGTGGAGAACCGCGGTGGTTCTCGGTCGCTGACGAAGTGATGGTGCAGGTGGCCGGAATTTTGAGAGAGAGAGAGAGAGAGATTGAGTTGAATATGGAAAAAATTAACGAATCTTGTAACCATAATTAGATAAATTCAAATTAATTAATAAAATTTAAATTTAAAATATCTAAAAATTATTTCCAAACTACCCTTTCCTATTTTCTCCCTATTTTCTTAATAAATTTAAATCCTAAAATTCCTCAATTGTTGATCAAAATTTTGGATGGCCTAGATGAGTTTGTATTGTTTGTAATCTTTTAGAAGATTTGCAAATGATTATCCCCCCCCCCCCCCCCCCCCCCTCTCTCTGTCTCTCTCTATATATACTAGGCACATACCCGTGCGATGCAGCGGAATGTAAGTAAAGAACGAACAATTAATTTTATTTTCTTATAGACATGTCATCAACAATCAACCATGACCTAAGAATCACAACTTATGAAATCATAAACCCATAAAAATATTCAATAATTAATTTATATTACAATTATTGACGAAAAAAAATTATAATGATATATTTTATAATAAGAATGAAACGTATTTTACGATTATGTATTTTTAATGTGCTAACGGTGGAAAAAAGTAAAACGTATGAATATAAAACAAATTAGTTCGTAGATATTCATGATATTTAATAGTAAGGTTAAATTAAAAAAATATTCAATATTGTGCTCGTTTTAAAGATATTGATGAGACGATTATAATGATATATTTTGTAAAAAGAAGAAACGTATTGTTTATTCCATTCGTATATGATTATTTATGTTAACATGATAGGTATGTAAAATAGAAAATAAGAAAACAAGAGATACAAAATAAATTAAATAACTAATTGTAAGGGTGATAAACGTAACATTTAATTGAATTAGGAAGTGAAACATTGAGAATTTTTTTTTGGCTTTCAAAGGTTTGTAAAAAACTGTATTAGAATTTTTATAATATAGTAGAGATTACCGTGATTTATTTATAATAAGAATGAAACGTATTTTTAATATATTTTACGATTATGTATTTTTAATGTGCTAACGCTGAAAAAAAATAAAATGTATGAATATAAAACAATTTAATTCGTAGATATTCACGATATTTAATAGTACGGTTAAATTAAAAAATATTCAATATTGGGCTCGTTTTGAAGGTATTGACGAGACGATTATAATGGTATAATTTGTAAAAAAAAGAAACGTATTTTTTCATTGTATTTTTGTTCATATACAATTATGTGTGTTAATATGATAAGGGTGTAAAATGAAAAAATAAGGGATATAAAGTAAATTAAATAATTAATTATAAGAGTGGTAAATGTAATATTTTTCCAAAAACCGTTTTTTCCAAAAACTACCTTTTTCAATAACCGTAATAGAATTTTAATATATAGTATAGATATAGATATATGATATACAAATTTGTTGTCAAAAAATCACACCCGATGGCTCCCAAGACTTGAGGTGACTTGAGGCTTGACCTCGCTGCACACACTACGTCTCGTAATGCTGGTTATGACTTGTCAAACGAAGGTTTTCTTTCTTTCAATAAACTCAAAAAAGTAAGCTAATTTATCGTTGTCACAAACAGCATTTATGATACGAATTTTCTAGCGATTTTGTTCGGAATTGCTTCAACAAACTATACAATCTGAAAACTAGTTTCTTATAACTTGCTTTTCTTTCCATATACGCCCTGTAACCCGTAACTTTAGTTCTTGACAATTGCCACCAGAAAACAAGAGAGCCAAGTTCCGGGGAATCACCAATCCGTCCAGTCCATCACAAACTTTCCGATGACCGTCACGTATACTCCTCGGAACCCCTTGCCACGTCAATTTCCGGCCTCCGCCACCAATTTCTAACGAGTAGCTGAACTTCTTGGCTTCGGTTTCCTCCCCCATGAACCGCAGGAACGATATGTAGAACGGAGCCATCCCCAGATTAAAAGCCTCAAAGTGCAAACAAAACTGCTTTCCATAGCACTTAAATACCTATACACCATTTATAAACCGAGATTAATACGTTTTTATATGTAAAATTAACCTCGTTAGATTACCCTTCAAAAGAGCCGCAAGAGAAAAGAAATTCCAACGTATATGCTATCAGAAATTGTCCAAGTCTAGTGGATGACAATGCAATGCAACTTACGGTTAGCATCCAAGTGGCGTTTTCGACTTCGTGTGGGTTAGATTTAACGTAACGATGGTTGAAAGTGGATCCATCGTGCAAGTCGACACAGTGCTCGTCCTTCAGATGTGCCACGAGTTCTGGAATTTTTCCGGTGACTGAGCACGCAGAGCCGGCATACGGACACTTGTAGGGCCGGAATCGACAATTTTTCTCGTGTTTCAGCTTGCTGTAATAAGGGAAATTGTCATGGCAGCCGAGACTTCGGTATCTGCAGGGAAGCTCCAATAATTCTGCTACTTTCTCCAAAGCCAAACACCTTATGCTACCCATCTCAAAACCGCATATCGGACAGCAACTTTGCACTCGCGTTTTGCAGTTCGAGCACAAAGTATGGCCATTTGGACACTACAAGAAACAAATCATATTACTTCCCTTAAGGAGGGAAGGGAGGTTTTAACAGATATCGAGAAATAAATGATCCAAGTCTAGCCAATGTGAAACTCTAACTACAGGTACGGAATTTAAACAAAATTTTACTGATTTCCGAGACAAACCTGAAGAATCGGCGGGTACATTAAAGTAGCGCACACAGGACACTCAAGAAGCTCGTATAAACCACTATTTGACGCCCTCGTGTTGGTTTTAACGGTTTTCTCCATTTCCACATCATATTTCAAATATTTAGGCCGAGACTCGATAACATCATAGAGAACACCGCCTCCTGGAGCCATTGCCGATCCCGTATGAGTGTTTAAAGCATGGTTCGCGCTCGAGTTTCGTCGGGCTATGCCTAATGAATGAACACAATGTGTAAAGCAAACTTTATATGGTATGCAAGTAAGCATCAAGATTAAAAGTTCATAATTTGGGCCCAAAAGTTCTCAAGAAAAGGCCAACCAAGGGACCCTTGACCATTTATTTACTAAAATTTGTGGTGAGTTGTGAGGTGAACTTCAAAAAAACTAAGTACCATATAGATTCTCTTACCAACCATCAACCATTATATTCCTTTTTATCCAAATACAAGTCCAAATAAAAGGAATGCTAAAAAGACTATTTGTGTACTGATGCAACTATTTCATTTTTTTTTTACGGTAACTTGGGCTACGCCCACACACACGCACCCGCGGTATCCGGGCATCCAATTGGGCAGCACCGACTAATCCGCGGCGATCCGGCCCAGGCCAAAGCGACTGGACCCGTCCAGGTACGACTAAGCCCGGTCAAGACCGAACCCGCATATCCATAGACTGGTATGCCCGTAAACCTGGACCCGAACCGACCCGAAAGCCGACCTAAGGTCTGGGTATCGCCGAAGTGCATCCCCCATGATTCGAACCCTGGTAGATAGGCATACATGCACTATCCCCCAGGGCCTTACCACTAGGCTAGCACCTCTTTGATGATGCAACTATTTCATGCAAGATTTAAATGATTGTTACTAACAACTCATGAAAAATAAAACAAAATAGATAAAACTGATAGCAACCACTATGATGATTGATGAGTATTAATTAATACATCCAAACAGAAACAACAAACTGGAAAATTGATTGACCAACAAGAATGTTGTATCAAATATGAACAAAACCTAATATTAACCAAAACCGAAAGAATACCGATTAATTAATCGTGATTCTTTCCATAAACAAGACGTTCATATAATCACATTCGATCGATTGATGTCCACAAACTGAGTAAAATCAAGACTTCTTTTTTCAGGAAAAAAGAAGTCTTGATTTTAAAGCTTCCATAAATTCAGATAAAAAACCTTCCTTAATTCAAGAAAAAATGAGTAAAATGAAGATTTCTTTTTTAGGAAAAAAAACCCATTTTAACGCTTCCATAAATTCATCAATTCAGATCAATCAGCTTTCTTTAATTAAAGAAAAAAGACATTTTTTTCATGAAAAACAATTGGGAAAATGTTCAAACCCTAAAAGAACTAGACTTTAACACTACTTCTCCATTTTGGACCCAAAATCAATATGAAACTCCCAACAAAAAAAATAAAAATAAAAAAAACAGCAAATTTTAAGCTCTTAACATGTTCTTTGACTGCATGTATCATTTAATCAAGAACCCTACCAATAATCAAGAATTTAAGTAAGTTGATTAAAAAAAACTTTAAAAATATATATTAACGATAATAATAATAATAAGAAAATACCCATTTCAGATTCATACCTTTCTCAAATATTAGACTCACAAGAGATCATCATTTCAGTTGATTATGAGTTCCCTTAAACGTATCGACCATCAAAAAGTCAAGACAAAAACTCAAATAAGATAGATTTTAAACAAACCCATTTCAAAAATCAAATGTAAAGTAATAGTAGAAAAGAAACAAATCCCGATCAAAAACAGAAAATAATCCAAAAAAGCGAGATACCCAGTTGCGATTATCGAGCACATTGTCCAACTATCCAATCAAATGGAGTGATGAATTAAGTAAAGTGATGGAAGCATCGAGAGAAAAGAGATGGAGAAAAAACAAATTAAGTCAAGGCTCCGGAAATAACGCAGATCGATTACCCGCAAATGGTAGAAATTTGGAAGAGCAAAAGTCACCATTTGTTTGTCCTCATTTCTTTTGTCTGTAAAATATGAATTCTAGTTTTTGAAATAATATTTTTCTTTGGTGTTTGTTTTTTGTGATTTTGGAAATCCAGTTTTCAACCTTCAAATGCATTCTTAAAAGAGAGAGAATAAATCTCTTCTCATTTATCATAAACCATTTAAATATGGATGAGTTTACATTAAATAAGAAACGATTATCATGGAAAATTCTAATATTTGGAAACTATTCTTTCAATCACTTCCTTTTGATGATGACACATAATCTTTCAACACTCTCCCTTGTGCCAAGTAAAAAGAGTGATGTGTTGGTGATTTTAGTGAAATCATCGGTTCATTTTATGTAATTGGCTTCACAAGATAATAATGGGGTTAGTAGCTAAGCTATAACATGAGCTAGGAGGTGTAGAGTGCACACTCGTGTAAGCTAGCTAGCACCCGGGATTGTTGGATGGTCATGTTTAGAGGGTTACTAAGTGGAAAATGGTTAGGTTCACAGTGTCTGGCGTGAATCTCTGCATGGGTTCACTCGCGCAACAAGTCGTGCGAGACTCTAGAGGGTTCGACAAACAGTGCTTGGTGTGGGCTACAACACGGCTCCATTCGCGCAATGAGTCCCGCGGGACACTGGATTGTTTGTCGACCAGTGTTTGGCGCGGGTTTCTGCATGGGTCCACTCGCGCGCCAGTCACGCGGACCTCCAAATTTGTAATTGCTAATCTTTATGAAAATCAATTTTGTAACCCCCAAAACATTGTGTAACCGCCTGACAATCAATCCCATTAAATGGGAAATTATTATCATTAATAATATATGATCGGTTACTGTAACACCTTAAAAATAGGGATAACAAAAATCCGAAAAACGGACATGTGGTATATATAATTGCCATAGCGAGAGCCTCCCAAAATTGGGGAAATATACAAACCTGTTTAATTACAGTTGTAATTTAACGAACAATAAATTAACAACCAACTAATCTAATTTCTATATCTAGAAAAGAGATTACAAAAGGGTTGTCATCTATAAACCCAAAAGTTCTTCTACCAAAAGTATGTCCAATTGCCAGTATTCCCCCAAGCTCTCACCCAAGCAACTATGCCAGCTTAGAACCGGCGCCGCTAGAACCTGAGATACACATCGACACCAAACAAGTGTTAGGCCAAAAAGCCTAGTGAGTTGAACAATAATAAGAATGCATGAACATTTACAATTCTTATCAGCAGTTAACCAAAGTTCAACAAATGTAGAGTCAATAGGGGAGACCCATAGCACCAATCAAGTTCCACCTAAAGAGTCGATATACCTTGATGCCATCTAACAAGAGACACCCGAAAGGCCCGACACACCCGAGGACTACAACTAAGGAAATTCCCCGAATGGTGGAGGTCTAGGCACATACCATCACGGTGGCGCCCAAGACTACATCCTCCTAGTGTCTACTGACTTGTTTCGTCCAACATAACACATATAGGAGGTCTTTGAGGTATATTTCAACCCAACATATTTCGATACCAACCACGGGTACAATATTACCATCCCAATCACATGAAGTCCAACAAGAAACCCAAATGACAATCATGCTCATCATGCATATACATATATCACCAAAAAGGTATTCAAACTAGAAATCATCTTAATACCGAGACATGTATACATTTATCATATCAAAGTACACATATTATGTATCCAAGAGAAAAGCCCCAAATACTTGTACATTTAGAGTAAATCATGGCATTTCACCTATAACCACATTTCCGACATATCTTCATAAGGAAATCTCAAGTACTTGAACATATAGAGATAAATAATAACAAATAGAAGATTATGATGTGTATCTAGTTTTAACAAAGGTTTAGTAAACTCACAATCTAGGTTTTGAACCAAAACCTAGAAAAGATGAAAACCCTAGAAGATGAAGATGAGACTTGGAGATGAGAAGTTGACTTGGAGAAACCCTAGAATCTTCTTTGAGGAGAGTTATTACAAGCAATTAATGATCCAACCACTAGAAGGTGTTGTATTTATGAGGGTTAGGGTTTTGGGGATGGATGGAACTGATTTGGGAAACTTCAAAATCGCCAAGAGAAAAGAGTGAAATGTTGGAATGTGATTAAAATCGGCCAAGAAACTCATTTAAAGTCCCTGCACCCGACGGCGAGAGTGCCCGGCGATAGTGCCAAGGGCACTATCGCGAGTCACAATCGCGAGACCACCAAGGCACCCGCGGTACAAACCGCACGAGTGTGCCCGGCGATAGTGACATTTGTCACTATCGCGTGTCACTATCGCGAACCCACCCCTCACTCTCGGTACATCTCCCGCGAGAGTGACTGGCGATAGTGACATTTGTCACTATCGCGTGGCACTCTCGCGCCACACTCAGGTCAGCCCAAAAACTTAGCCAAATTCGATAACGAGCGCGAGGTCTAAACATTTATAAAGACTATACTAACCAGATAACATCATAGCATTATAATAATGATCATATGCATATAAAGGCTCATATTTCCAAATAAACACAATTAACGTATTAAGGGAACAAATACTTACCTTATGAATTTCCGGGTGTTACAATCCTCCCCACCTAATTGGGATTTCGTCCTCGAAATCTCATCCTAAATTAAACAAGTGAGGGTATCGCTTCTTCATATCGTCTTCGGACTCCCAAGTGACGTTAGCACCCCGATGGTGCTTCAATTGAACTTTAACCATAACCACGTCCTTATGACGTAGCTTCTTCACTTTCGATTCTAAGATCGCCTCCGGTTCCTCAACACAACGATTCCCGTTATCCACCCGAATTTCCGACAAAGGGATCACGCTTTCCTCCTCGGCTAGACACTTCCGAAGGTAACACACGTGGAACGTAGGATGTATTCCATCCATTTCCGGTGGTAAATCCAACCGATAGGCTTGTAACCCAACTTTCTCCAAAAGAACGAAGGGTCCAAGGAAACGAGGACTACGCTTCCCACGCTTCTCAAACCGGATAATCCCCTTCCATGGAGATACTTTCAACATGACACGGTCGCCCACTTGAAACTCGACCGATCTTCTTTTCTTGTCTGCATAACTTTTCTGTCGGTCTTGCGCCGCCTTTAGCCTTTCCCGAATTTCTTTTACCTTGTCCGCCGTCTCTTGAACTATTTCCGGCCCGGCGAATTGCTTCTCGCCCGCTTCTAGCCAACAAATCGGAGTTCTGCACTTCCTTCCATACAATGCCTCGAACGGTGCCATTCCGATACTAGAGTGGTAACTGTTGTTGTACCCGAACTCTACCAAAGGTAGATGTGAATCCCAACTTCCCTCGAAATCTATTACACACGACCTCAACATATCCTCTAGCGTCTGGATTGTCCTCTCGCTTTGGCCATCCGTTTGAGGATGATACGCCGTGCTCAAATTCAGTCTAGTGCCCAACTCTTTCTGTAAGCTCGCCCAAAATCCGATACGATAGATTGCGGAACTCCGTGTCTCGACACCACCTCATCAATATAAAGTTTGGCCAATTTCTCCATTGGCAACGTCTCCCGTATTGCAAGAAAATGCGCGCTCTTGGTTAATCGGTCAACAATTACCCAAATGGTGTCGTGTCCACGCAAGGTCTTCGGTAGTTTCGTCACGAAGTCCATAGTGATGTTGTCCCATTTCCACTCGGGAATGGACAATGGTTGCAAACTTCCATACGGTCTTTGATGTTCCGCTTTGACTTGAAGGCACGTGACACACCTCTCCACGTAATTGGCCACGTCCAATTTCATCACCGACCACCAATAATTCAATTTCAAGTCCCGATACATTTTGGTGCTACCGGGATGTATAGAATACTTCGACTTGTGCGCTTCCTCGAGAAGTAACTCCCGATTTCCTCCCAACTTCGGTACCCAAATACGCCCTTGGAAGAGCTTAAGTCCACGACCGTCTTCCGTCAAAAGTCCGCTTTGCTTCACCATGATCTCGGACTTGAGATTTTCCTCCTTGAGTGCTTCCACTTGACACGTCTTGATGCTTTCCAACAAACTCGATATCACATCGATCCTTGTAAGGGACATCTGAACACCACCATCATAACTCCTTCGACTCAATACATCCGCCACCACATTGGCCTTACCGGGATGATAGAGTAGGTCACAATCGTAGTCCTTCAAAAGCTCAACCATCTTCTTTGCCGCATGTTGAGTTCCTTTTGATCGAAGATGTATTTGAGACTCTTGTGATCGGTGAAAAGAGTACACTTTGTCCCATACAAGTAATGACACCACAACTTCAATGCAAAACTACCGCCGCCAACTCCAAGTCATGAGTCAGATAATTCTTCTTATGATCCTTTAGTTGCCGCGACACATAGGCTATTACTTTCCCCCGTTGCATTAGCACACAACCAAGCCCCATCTTAGAAGCGTCACTAGATACTACAAAGTCTTTCGATCCTTCGGGTAAGGATAAGATCGGAACTTCGCACAACTTCGTTTTGAGCGTTTGAAAGGCTTGCTCTTGTGCATCGGTCCAAAGAAACTTGGCGTTCTTCCTCGTAAGTGAAGTAAGCGGTGTAGCTATCTTGGAAAAGTCTTGAATGAAACGCCGGTAGTAACCCGCCAAACCCAAGAAACTTCGAATCTCTGTCGGACTTGTTGGAGGCTCCCAACTCATCATTGCATCGATCTTTTCCGGGTCCACCTTTACTCCGTCCTTTGATACCACATGCCCCAAGAATTGCACCTCTTGGAGCCAGAATTCGCACTTTGAGAATTTCGCAAACAATTTCTCCCTTCTTAGAACCTCTAATACTTCCCGTAAGTGTTTCCCATGCTCGGACTCGTCCTTTGAATATATTAAAATATCGTCGATGAAGATGATCACGAATTTATCCAAGAATGGGTGACACACACGGTTCATCAAATCCATAAATACGTCCGGAGCGTTGGTTAAACCGAAAGGCATCACCAAGAACTCATAGTGACCATATCGCGTCTGGAAATCCGTCTTCGGAACGTCATCCTTCTTCACTCTCACTTGATGGTATCCGGATCGAAGATCAATCTTTGAGAAGCATCCCGCGCCTTGAAGTTGATCAAAAAGATCATCGATGCGAGGTAAAGGATACTTGTTCTTCACCGTGACTTTGTTTAACTCCCGGTAATCTATGCACATCCGCATGGACCCGTCCTTCTTCTTCACGAACAAAACCGGTGCTCCCCAAGGTGACGAACTCGGTCGAATGAAGCCCTTCTCCAAAAACTCTTGCAGTTGCGTCATCATCTCTTTCATTTTCGTCGGGGCCAAATGATATGGAGCACGGTCTATCGGAGTCGCTCCCGAAGTGAGGTCGATTTGAAACTCCACTTGCCACTCCAACGGTAACCCGGGTAAGTCTTCCGGAAAGACGTCCGGATAATCTTGTACAACTTCCACATCTTCTACCGACTTCTTCTCTTTCTTCGTGTCCACCACATAAGCCAGGTACGAAGGGTAACCCTTCGCTAGAAACTTGCGAGCCTTAATAGAGGAAATGATAGGATTACTCCTCTTTCCTTTCTCCCCGTAAATGGTAACCACACCATTTTCCGGCAACGACACTTGGATCATCTTTTTGGAGCAAAAGATGTCAGCCTTATGCCTCACTAACCAATCCATCCCTATAACTACATGGAACCCTCTTATAGCCATAGGTAGTAAATCTACTCTGAAAGAACTCCCGTCAATCTCTAAAGTGCAATCACAAAAACGGTCTCGGATGATCACTTGATCTCCATTAGCCATTTCTACCACTAGCGCATCGGGAAGAACACTAATAGGAGTGACAAATTGCTTACAGAAAACTTCCGATACAAAGGAACACGTAGCACCCGAATCAAACAAAACACGAGCTGGCAAGGAATTTACTAGGAACGTACCCGAAACAACATCAACGGTCTCCTTTGCCTCCTCGGTAGTCATTCGGAAAGCTCGACTTGGCGCCCTCGGTAGTTTCTCAACTCTAGTTGTCGAACCCACATAATTTCCACCATTTCCTCCTACTAACTTCGGGCAATCCCTCTTCATATGCCCCGGTTCTCTGCACTCAAAACACACCGGCCCCCGGATGGGACACTCTCGAGTTGTGTGGCTCTTCTTACCACACTTGGCACACCCTACCGGACCGGAGTAAGTTCTTGTAGCACATGGCCCCGAGTGCTTGGTCTTGCACTTGTGGCACCACCGATCCTCCCGACGATGATCACCCGCTCTCCCGCTTACAAACGGTTTTGATTGCCGAATTGGCCCAGATGGCCCTTCCCACTTTCGTTTCTCACCAGCCTGCCTTCTTTCTTCCTTCTCCGCATTGATGTCATCCTCAATAAGCAAAGATTCTTCAATGACTTCTTGCATGGTCAAACCCCTAACATTTCTCTCCGTCGTTCGCATCTCGACCGATAAGCCTTGTTGATAGGCCTTAATCTTCGACTTCTCATCGGGGACCAGATGTCCCACCAAATTCAGTTTCTCCAAAAAGAGTTTGGAGTAGCCGGCAATGGACAGAGTCCCCTTCTTCAGATCTCGGAACTCCCGTTCCAGTTTGTCCAACGAACGCTCACTACAATACTTACCCATGATTTTCTCTTTGAACACCGACCAAGTTAACTTAGCGAGAACTTCAGGAGTGAGGGCGGATCGAGTTAGATTCCACCAAATCAAAGCCTATCCCCGAAGTAGTTGAGAAGCAAACTTGACCCGTTGAGAGATGTCACATTCACTGGACTCGAAGGCCATCTCTACCTCTTTGAGCCAATACATACAAGTCACCGGGTTATCTGAACCCGCAAACTCTTTAGGGTGACACCCCAGAAACGCCTTGTAGGTGCACCCCTTGGCCTTCGCCTTGATCCCATTATCCGCTGGGTCTTCAACATATACAACAACCGATCCACCCGACCCCATAACAATATTTTCCGCCATTGTCTCCGGTTGTCGGTGACTGGCGTCTCGATCTTCTAGAAGCTTCATGAAAAATTCTTGCTGTTGGGCCATGGCCGAGTTCATGGCTGTTAGGTCTGATTTTATAGTAATCATTGTATTTATAGGGCTTGGTCAAATACTGTGTTTTAGAGCATATCTGTATTGTATCTGACCAAGGGTATTTAAGTCCCTTTGGTCTTTGTCTTGTGTAAGAAACACACACACTTTAATCAGAATTGTTACTTTGCGCTTCCATACTCTCTCTCTCTCTCTACTTTCTCTCTCTAAAGATTTAGAGATCTTGGATTCTCAATTGGTATTAGAGTCATCTGAATCTTGAGAGAACTGAGAGATTGCATTATTTTAATCTGAATTGTTGATTGAAATCGAAAATTTGATCGATTTTCTTGAATTTTTCAAGAAAATATCGTTTTCTTGATTTCTCATCAAATTTGGATAGGTTTTTGATCAAATTGTGTTGATTTTAGAGTCATCAATGATCTTCGGAAGATTAAAGTTGAAAAGACTGTTCTTGAGACAAATCTAAAGTTCCTCAATACTTTGCAGCCAGAATGGAATAAATCATGCCATAGACTGAGGAATGATGTCAGAATCTCAACAATGCAGATTCAAGAGCTGTTCGAGATTTTGCTAACTGATGAGAGATTGGTGATAGAGAAAAAGGTCAAGCTGGATAAAAAGAACAAGAAAACAGTAGACCCGGTTGCACTCCTCACGAAGCAACTTGCTGAACAAACGTTGTCTGATAACGCTTACACTGGGTCAACTGATGACGATGGAGAGGCCTTACAGAAAGCTATGATCCTTCTTTCTCAGCATTACCAGAAGAAGTTCCAACCAAGATCTGATTCCAACTCTTCTCGCTTCACTTCTGGGTTTAAAGCCAAAGTACCCGAGCCAAAGACTGCTGCTTGCTATAACTGTGGAAAGCTGGGTCACATCTCAAAGAAGTGTAGAGCAAAGAAAGTTAAGGACTCAGCTTATTACAGAAGGAAATTGGAGTTGGCTGAGAAAAGAGAGAATGGAACAGCTTTGCTGGCAGAAGAAGAATTCTGGCTGGATCATTCTGATGACGAAGCCTCAAACGTCGAGATTGGCCATTTGTGCTTAGTCGGAGATGATCAGTCAGACGATTCTGATTCAGATAAAGATGAGGTATATTCTGAATTTGACTATAATTTCATTACCTCTCAGATGAATATCATAATTAATGCGTTATCTGATTTTCGCTCTAAGTTTTTATCTGAAAAGAATTTAAATGTTGAAAAGTCAGATTTGATTGACAAATTGAAAATTTCTTTGAAAGATGAAAAATTAATTTTAGAAAATACTAAAGACATATTTCAAAAGAAATTGGATGATTTGGAAAATTCAAATAAATCTTATCTTGAATCTTTGACTACTATGACTAATTTAAAAGATGAATTTTCAGATAAAATAAATAAATTAGAAGAAAAACTTTATCGAAGAAACCAATCTGAACAAACAATTTATATGAACAAACCGAGGAGTGAAGAAGCTTTAAAACAAAGATGGGGACTTGGTTTTGATAATCCTCATTGTTTAAACAAAGTGATAGACGAAGTTCCCACTTTATATAAATACGACTATGTAACTCTTGCACACTATGCTCCTCAGTTTAAATTCTTTTGGACTAGTGAAAAGCAAATTTTAGAAGTCGAAAATGAGAAAAAGGATAAATAACAAGAAAAATGAAATTCCTTTTGTTTACACTTACGAAAATGCCAAATATTTTCCTGAAAAATCAAGAAGAGGAAGAAGAGTTTTAAATGAAATATCTCCTATAAAATCTTCAATGTCTGATGATTTTATTGCTCCTTATGCACCTGATACTGATAAGGAAAATATTTCTCTAATCTTTTATGATTCAAAGAAATATACTCCTCCGTTAGTGTTAGAAGGGAAAATCATAGATCTTGAAGATCGGATAGAAAATCAAAATATTTTGAAGAAAATCGAATCTGATATTATTCTTTCTTTCATGACGTCCAGTCTTGAAGAAAATTTATTTTCTCAAAAATCAGATTCTATTTCTAGTCTCTCTTCTGATTCTAAGGAAAATAAAAAGGAAGTTTCTAATTTTAAAATATTTTCTCAAAATAATTCTTCAGACTCCGAGGTAAATTCAGATTTATTAGTTGATCAGATTGGTTGCTTAGATAAATTTATTTCTTCTGATTTAAATATTAAGTCTAAAATTCTTGATGATTCTTTTACGCTCAATGATCAATTTTATATACCTAAGCGTAAAAGAAGACGGTCAAAGAAGTCAAAGAAACAAGATAAAGTTCTTTATGACAGTTCTAATTCTTCTGATACAATTCTTACAGATAGGACTCTGAGCAAGTCAAGAAAGCAGATCTGGAGAGCGAAGCCAAAATCTACTGATTCTATGTTTTTTGGAGATCGATATGTAGACAAACTTTACAATAGTGATTCATTTGCTGTTTGTAATAAAGTTTCAAAATACTCTATAAAGCAAATGTTTCAAATTTCCAAAAATGTCTCATATTCGTCTTCTGATTCTAGTTCAGATGATTATGCTTTCTCTTCTGATGATTGTGATTATTTTTCTGATCCTATTCCTCGTGCTTATTCTGTAAAATTTAACAAGTATTTCCCCATACGAACTGCAACTAACAAACACGGGCCCAAATATAAGTGGGTACCCAAATCTTTATCTGATTCAAAGTTGCAGGCATCACATGTTAAGGGGGAGTAATAAGAGAAACTTGACTTCTGAGTAATTCAGCTCAGGACCCGTGCTTCATAGACTACGACTTCTAAACACAACAGTTTAGAACTCGTTCTTCATAGATTCAACTTCTGACTTATGAGATACTGTGAGTACTTCAACTTTAAATTCCGCTGCATATATCTCTGTCTCTGATGTTATTCCAGTTTTTCTCAATATTTCAAGAATATGAGCTTGTTTCATTAATCCTGAATTTTGTTCAACCCAATTTTTTTTTATTTGAGACACAAATTTATTTTCTACAATGTAAAAGATGAAATAGTTGAATTTTATTTTGTTCCAACTAAATATCTATTAAAAGTTTAAATCTTTACAAATTTTAGTCTATAAAGTAAAAGTTTTACGATTTTCTTTCTTTTGAATAAATTATGTGTCTAGGATAAATTTTCAAGTTGCTTTGTTATATTAAAGTTTTATATGGTCAAATTTCATATCTTTTAAAAGTCGAAAAGTCAGCAACATGTTTGAAACTTTTATTTTGCTTTAAAGTTGTGTGATTCGGAATATTTATAGTTTAATTTGCTTAGACAATACTAAACGATCAAAATTTTAGATTGGATTGAAAATATGGGCTAAGCACTTTTATGTAGATCTAAGTGATTGAGATGAAAATATAAAATACATAAATCTTGAAGTTTAAAAGTTTGTACCTGTGGCCTTTTTGGTTTGGGAAAGTAAGTTCCTCGGGATGCTTGTCATCTGGTCCCCTAAGGTCATTTGGTCTGGGAGTGATCGAACCCAAATCCTGCAATAGAACCAGATCGAAAGTCATGTTCTACTGGTATGAATGGGTTTCGGATATGTCGATGTAGCCTTTCTGATCTGGGAGAGTAAGTTCCAAGGGGTGCTTGACACCTAGTCCCCTAAGGCCAACTGGTCTGGGAGCGGCTGACCCAAATCCTGCAATAGGGTCAGATAGAAAGTTACGTTTACGACATGTTCTTTACTTAATAAACTTCTTGATTCAAAAGATGCCAAAGTGCACGCGCTTAAAAGATGCCAAAGAGCACACTCATGTTAAGATGCCAATGTGCACACTGCTAAAAAGATGTCAATGAGCACACATCTCATGATACTTGGTGATATGTTTAAGTTGCGATAAATCTGTAAATTTATGAATATCTGATTTATTGATGGCTTAGTGTATGTACATGCAAAGTTTACTATTATATTTTTAGAATTGCAGTTTCTTGAAGCTAATTGAAGATTCGCATGTGAGCACACTGAATAGATTGCTGGAAGTTTTTGAAACTGAACATATCTTAACTTGATATGCAATGAAACTTGTTTCTGTATCCAAAAAACTCATGCTTGATTTCAACTGATTGATAAATCTGTAAATTTTTACTAAGTAGAATTTAATTTGTTTAGTGTTTAAAATTTTATATGTTTAGTCGTTTCAAAATTTATATTCAGTATATTTTTCTTTCTACATTGTTATTTGATCATTGTGTTCTCATAAATATATTTTAATGGGTTTATGCATTATTCAAGGGGGAGTGAACAAAGAGAATAATTTTCAAAGAATATATCTGTTTTTGAGGGGGAGTATCTGATTTTCTTTATATGAATGCTAACTTGAATTGTCACATCTAGTGCATTTGTATAGGGGGAGTCAAAGAGCTTCAATAGGTAAAATTTTTCTGAGTTTAAGTCAAATTTGCGCATTCCATTGGGCACGCAAACCTTGCTTTGCGTATCCTTCTTGAAACGCAAACCTGGTTTTGCGTATCCTTCATGAACCGCAAACCTCGCTTTGCGCATCCTTCATGAAACGCAAACCTTCCCTGTTTTTCTCTGTTTCTTTGATTTTGCAGATCTTACGTTGTCTCGTCTCCAACATTTGCATGACCAAGTTGATCAAGATCATCAAGGTCATGAGGGGGAGAAGTCAAGGAGAAGTTAAAGAGACAAAGAGCTCAAAAGATTATCTGCTGATTAAGATTCACTCAAAGATTCTATTCTCTCAATCATATCAATTCTTTTGTTGTTCCTGCTCCGAACACCATAATTCATTCAAGATCATTCAAAAGAGGTGTATCGTCTAGAGCTCAAGCAGCAAAGAAATTTCAATCTGCAGATACTGAGAAGAAATTTTTTCTTAAAAGTCAGAAAGCTTCTAAAAGTCGCTTTGTTGGTCCGTGCTGTTATAGAAGACAATTTTTTGAAGACCAAAGCGCCAATGATTACTAAGGGGGAGATTGTTAGGTCTGATTTTATAGTAATCATTGTATTTATAGGGCTTGGTTAAATACTGTGTTTTAGAGCATATTTGTATTGTATCTGACCAAGGGTATTTAAGTCCCTTTGGTCTTTGTCTTGTGTAAAAAACACACGCACTTTAATCAGAATTGTTACTTTGCGCTTCCATACTCTCTCTCTACTTTCTCTCTCTAAAGATTTAGAGATCTTGGATTCTCAATGGCCAACATCATGCTGTCCCGAATCCGGGTCTCCATGGTTACTTCCTCCATGATGGCGTCATTAGCATTAAGGTTCTGACGCGGAATCTGTTCGGGTCCTCCTCCCAAGATTGTGGGTATGGGAGGTCCCTCAGTAGTTACACCCACAGGTGGCCGATCAGCTGTAGACTCCACTTCCAAGTGGCCCTCTGGCGTGTTTGGTAACCTACTTCGAGTGTTTACCATTTCAATCTACCATACATATACGAGAAAAGGGATTGAGAAAAGACTAAGCGAGTTGAACTCTTTGTACTTACTAATACCTTCATCAATTATCATAACAATAGTAAACCAAGTATGCTCACGTAACAATGCATTCATAATAGCAGTAGCTAAGTGAAATTATGAACGAACCATACACAAGAATTCTTGTCACCATCGTCACAACTTTCAATTAAAGTAATTCCGTAAATCCTAACTCTCTCCCCACCTAAGATTTCTACCCCAAGTGGACAGTGAAACTATAAAGTCTAAAGCTTAAGTCTAGATATGCTAAAATAATACCTAGTTCACTTAAACTAAAGTTCTGATACCAACTTGTAACACCCTAAAAATAGGGATAACAAAAATCCGAAAAACGGACATGTGGTATATAAAATTGCCATAGCGAGAGCCTCCCAAAAATGGGGAAATATACAAACCTGTTTAATTACAGTTGTAATTTAACGGACAATAAATTAACAACCAACTAATCTAATTTCTATATCTAGAAAAGAGATTACAAAAGGGTTGTCTTCTATAAACCCAAAAGTTCTTCTACCAAAAGTATGTCCAATTGCAAGTATTCCCCCAAGCTCTCACCCAAGCAACTATGCCAGCTTAGAACCGGCGCCGCTAGAACCTGAGATACACATCGACACCAAACAAGTGTTAGGCCAAAAAGCGTAGTGAGTTGAACAATAATAAACATGCATGAACAGTTACAATTTTTATCAACAGTTAACCAAAGTTCAACAAATGTGGAGTCAATAGAGGAGACCCATAACACCAATCAAGTTCCACCCAAAGAGTCGATATACCTTGATGCCATCTAACAAGAGACACCCGAAAGGCCCGACACACCCGAGGACTACAACTAAGGAAATTCCCCGAATGGCGGAGGTCTAGGCATATACCATCAAGGTGGCGCCCAAGACTACATCCTCCTAGTGTCTACTGACTTGGTTCGTCCAACATAACGCATATAGGAGGTCTTTGAGGTATATTTCAACCCAACTTATTTCGATACCAACCACGGGTACAATATTACCATCCCAATCACATGAAGTCCAACAAGAGACCCAAATGACAATCATGCTCATCATGCATATACATATATCACCAAAAAGGTATTCCAACTAGAAATCATCTTAATACCGAGACATGTATACATTTATCATATCAAAGTACACATATTATGTATCCAAGAGAAAAGCCCCAAATACTTGTACATTTAGAGTAAATCATGGCATTTCACCTATAACCACATTTCCAACATATCTTCATAAAGAAATCCCAAGTACTTGAACATATAGAGATAAATAATAACAAATAGAAGATTATGATGTGTATCTAGTTTTAACAAAGGTTTAGTAAACTCACAATCTAGGTTTTGAACCAAAACCTAGAAAAGATGAAAACCCTAGAAGATAAAGATGAGACTTGGAGAAACCCTAGAATCTTCTTTGAGGAGAGTTATTGCAAGCAATTAATGATCCAACCACTAGAAGGTGTTGTATTTATGAGGGTTAAGGTTTTGGGGATGGATGGAACTGATTTGGGAAGCTTCAAAATCGCCAAGAGAAAAGAGTGAAATGTTGGAATGTGATTAAAATCAGCCAAGAAACTCATTTAAAGTCCCTGCACCCGACGACGAGAGTGCCCGGCGATAGTGCCAAGGGCACTATCGCGAGTCACAATCGCGAGACCACTAAGGCACCCGCGGTACAAACCGCGTGAGTGTGCCCGGCGATAGTGACATTTGTCACTATCGCGAACCTACCCCTCACTCTCGGTACATCTCCCGCGAGAGTGACCGGAGATAGTGACAATGTCACTATCGCGTGGCACTCTTGCGCCACACTCAGGTCAGCCTAAAAACTTAGCCAAAATCGATAACGAGCGCGAGGTCTAAACATTTATAAAGACTATACTAACCAGATAACATCATAGCATTATAATAATGATCCTATGCATATAAAGGCTCATATTTGCAAATAAACACAATTAACGTATTAAGGGAACAAATACTTACCTTATGAATTTCTGGGTGTTACAGTTACGATTCTCTTGGTGTTTAAATAAGATCGATTTCTGCCAGAATTGATACCGGTGAATTGAGATTATCCTCGAGTGAATTTTGTGATACCCAGGCAAAATAGGGTCTAAATATCACTTAAGGAAAACGAGCTCTCACGTGATCTCGAATTCTTATCCAAGTTCCAATCATTCTCTCATCTCTCCCTCTCCATCGATTTCTGCCACACTCCCCAACAATCTTAAGTGATATTTTCTTATCGTGAGAGAGATGGCGAGTGATCAATCCGTGAGAGATATGACATCCAAGTTCACTAAACTGGAGAAGTTCGAAGGCGTCGATTTTCGGCGATGGCAAAAGAAGATGCACTTCTTGTTGACCACATTGAAGGTCGTGTACGTGTTGAGCACTCCGATGCCGAAGGTGATGGAAGACGAGACGTTGGAGATGACCCGGCGTCGCGGCAAATGGGAAAACGATGACTACATATGTCTCGGTTACATCTTAAACGGTATGTGTGACTCCCTCTTTGAGATTTATGATTTATCAAAATGTTGAATCCGATAAAGAGCTATGAGACTCTCTTGAGTCCAAATACATGGCGAAGGATGCTTCTAGTAAGAAGTTCCTCGTTAGTAATTTTAATAATTACAAAATGGTGGACTCAAGGCCTGTGATGGAGCAATATAATGAGCTCCTACGCATTTTAGGCCAATATGCTCAACACAATATGAAGATGGACGAATCCATCTCCGTATCGAGCATAATTGATAAATTGCCTCCCTCTTGGAATGATTTCAAACACATGTTGAAACACAAGAAGGAAGAGTTGTCCCTTATATAACTCGGTAGTCACTTGCGCATAGAGGAATCTCTTCGGGCGCAAGAGGTTGAGAAACCTAAGATAAAATAGGTTTCTGCACCTTCGGTGAACATGGTGGAAGAGGAAAAATCCAACAAATTCAAGGGAAAATGCAAGTTCAATGAAGCCAAGAAAGGTCCCAAC
The DNA here is from genome assembly GCA_023525745.1 of Arctium lappa. NCBI lineage: Eukaryota > Viridiplantae > Streptophyta > Magnoliopsida > Asterales > Asteraceae > Arctium > Arctium lappa. The sequence continues at coordinate 164,478,496 of CM042047.1, forward strand.
AAAAAGGTTAAATTAATTTGTTGGACTTGTGGGATGACCGGCCATCTCAAGCGGGATTGTCGGGTTGTCAAGAATAAAAGTGGAGCAAACACAAGTGGTGGTGGGCAAGGATCCAAGGATTAAAACCCATGACAAGGTCAGTTTTTTGACTTTGGTTTTAATTCAAATTTGAATTATGTGCCACTAATATCCAAATTATTTTATGTGCAAGATGATGATGATGTTTGGTGGATTGACACGGGTGCCTCGAGTCATGTGTGCAAGGATCGACGTTGGTTCACCTTGTAACACCCTAGAAACTGCGGAAATAAAATTTTGAAGAAACAATTCGGCAATAGACTAAGTTGCGGAATAAGGTGTGACAATTTTCATTACACAATCAACCCAACGGGTATAGAGTAGTCAATAATGAGGTAGATAACTGAAGTATAAAACGACATCCTATTAATCTACAAAATATCTAGATTAGGGACGGGTATCGCTACACTTCCAAAATAAATCTTCAAAAGAATCCCTCACGACCCAAGGTCGCTCCCTCAGTCCCGACGGGCCCCACTGCTAAGATAACCTGCCAACATGACAACCAAGAGCAAGCGTTAGGCTAACGCCTAGTGAGAACAAACTAAAATAAAAGAGAGTACTAAACCCAATTGGTGCCACGCGGTAGTATAGCCATGAGCTAAGTCAAGAAATCCAATAAACCATTAGTGATTAAACATGGTATAAGTAATACCCACATATCACATAACGAGCTCAACCCCTCTAGATCTGTTGCTCAAAACATTCAAGTCAACCCCTCTGGATCTATCCTTGAGAGTTCCCAAAACAGGGGGAACCCAAGCACATAATGGGATTTCACCTTACTGCACCATGAGACGCTGCCCGACCGTATAGGCCCACACCTTACTTATCATGGCAACCCGATGCCTATCCCGTGCTAAAACGTGAACCAAATGCCCAAAACAGGGGACATAGGAACACAGTGCCTATGGATCCATTGCACTAAGACTCAAAGCCAAAGCATGTCATTTCAGAGCATACTCATATTAAATCAGATATACAGGCAATTCATATGAACAACGGTTCAATTCTATAAATTGTGATTCTTGAAAATGTGAAATCTTTAGAAGGTATTTCCCAACAAAATCAGTTACTCTGAAACCAGGTTTTCCACATTTAAATAATACATTTATCACATAACATTCGTAATACAGACCGATTTAGCTTAAGGACTCACCTCAGATTTCTTCCTGATTATAGCCTGCTTCAGACGATTGCTACCTATGACAACACCGATAATCGGTAAGCCAAAATAAAGACAACTTAATGACTTAAGACTCAGGAATTAGAACACAACATACTGCCAAAGCACTGATCCGGTCGAGTACCCCATACCGGTCGAACAGCCAACCCCGGTCGAAGGTCACACCGGTCGAACCCGAGGTCCGGTCGAACCCTGACCTCGGTCGAACACATCATCGGTCGAACGAGACCTCGGTCGAACACGACCTTCGGTCGAACGACATCACCGGTCGAACGACCAATCGGTCGAAGGACCAACCGGTCGAAGGACCCCTCGGTCGAATCGACCATCGTCTTGTTCATCAAGAACAGATCGATTTGCAGAACCCAGATCCAAAATGAGAAATACTCAGATCTCACAATGGAACGGTTTAAAACCTTCACAACGAGATTCTACGCGGCTAAAAGCATTCAGATCAAAGCATTAAGCTAGATTCGTACCTGGATTTGGAGAAAACCGAACGACCACTTTCTCCTGCTTCTCTTCTCTCTCTCTCTGATTATCAAGAACAGATATTTGTGATATTTTTAAAATATCTAAAATCTGATTTCTATTTATATAACCCAAGTTACATTTTACCCCCTTGAACTTTGGGTAATAGTCAACTTTTCACCCAACCCCAAAATAGCGAGTGTTACAATCCTCCCCAACTTGGAGAAGATTTCGTCCTCGAAATCTCGGCTATGGGAAGAGGTGAGGATACCTCCGCCTCAAGTCCTCTTCCGCTTCCCAAGTCACATTGGCACCTCGATGGTGCTTCCACTGAACCTTGATCATTGTGACTTCCCGGTGACGAAGCTTCTTCGTCTTCCTTTCTAAAATCGCCTCAGGTTCTTCAACGCAACGATTTCCCTCATCCACTCGGATCTCGGAGAGTGGAATGACACTCTCCTCCTTTGTTAGACACTTTCGTAGATAGCACACGTGGAACGTGTTATGAACTCCCTTCATCTCCGTAGGAAGTTCCAGCTGATAAGCTTGAAGTCCTACCCGCTTAGTCACAGAGAACGGTCCAAGGAAACGGGGGCTCAACTTCCCACGCTTCCCAAATCTAATAATTCCCTTCCAAGGGGACACCTTCAACATAACTCGATCTCCCACTTGGAATTCCATTGGCCGTCTTTTCTTATTGGCGTAACTTTTCTGTCGATCTTGGGCCGCCTTCAGACGTTCGCGGATGCCCTTGACCTTGTCCGCCGTTTCTTGCACAACTTCCGGTCCGGCGAACTGCTTTTCCCCCGCCTCGAGCCAACATACGGGAGTTCGACACTTGCGACCGTATAACGCTTCAAAGGGTGCCATCCCTATACTTGAGTGGTAGCTATTATTGTATGCAAATTCTACCAAAGGCAGGTGCGTATCCCAACTACCCCCAAAGTCGATCACGCATGATCTTAACATATCTTCTAGCGTCTGGATTGTCCTCTCGCTTTGTCCGTCGGTTTGAGGATGGTAGGCTGTGCTCAACTTCACACGTGTACCCAATTCCTTTTGTAGGCCTTCCCAAAAATGCGACGTGAACCGACTATCCCGATCAGAGACTATAGATAGAGGCACGCCGTGCCGGGAAATTACTTCGTCGATGTATAACTTCGCCAATTTATCCATTGGCAAGGTTTCCCGCATGGCCAAGAAGTGAGCGCTTTTGGTCAAGCGGTCAACTATAACCCAAATGGCGTCGTGACCTTTCAAGGTCTTTGGTAGCTTTGTCACGAAATCCATCGTGATGTGTTCCCATTTCCATTCCGGAATTTCCAAGGATTGCAAACTTCCGTAGGGTCTTTGATGCTCAGCCTTCACTTGCAAACAAGTCACACACTGTTCCACATAGCGCGCCACATCGAGCTTCATGATTGGCCACCAATAAATCAATTTCAAATCTCTATACATTTTCGTGCTTCCCGGGTGAATGGAGTATTTTGACTTGTGGGCATCTTCGAGAAGAAGTTCTCTATTACCCCCAATCTTGGGCACCCAGACTCGCCCATTGAAAAGCTTCACCCCTCGACTATCTTCAGTCAACAAAAGATGTTGTTTCGCCATGACTTCTCCTTTGAGATTTTCCTCTAGCAGGGCTTCGGCTTGCGATTCCTTGATTCTATCAATAAGCGTTGAAGTTACTTCAATCCGTGCAAAGGTAGCACGAGAATTTCCTCCGCAGACTTTTCGACTCAAGGCGTCGGCAACCACGTTTGCCTTACCCGGATGGTAGAGCAACTCGCAGTCATAATCCTTCAACAACTCCAACCATCTTCGCTGCCTCATGTTTAGCTCTTTCTGATTAAAGATATGCTTCAGACTCTTGTGATCCGTGTAAAGAGTGCACTTCGTACCGTAAAGGTAGTGCCGCCATAATTTCAGTGCAAACACCACAGCTGCCAATTCCAAGTCATGAGTAGGGTAGTTGACTTCATGCACTTTAAGTTGCCTTGATGCGTAAGCGATCACTTTCCCTCTTTGCATCAGGACACAACCCAAACCCATCTTCGACGCATCGCTGTACACCACAAAATCTTCCGTCCCGTCTGGTAAGGATAGGATAGGAGCCTCACAAAGCTTCTTCTGTAATGTGCGAAACGCCTCTTCTTGCTTCTCGGTCCACACAAATTTCACGTTCTTCCGGGTCAAGATTGTCAACGACGAGGCTATCTTCGAGAAGTCTTGGATGAATCTCCGGTAGTATCCTGCCAAACCTAGGAAACTTCGGATTTCAGACGGATTCTTGGGAGGTTCCCAATTCGTCATTGCCTCGATCTTTGCGGGATCCACCTTGACTCCTTCATTTGAAACTATATGCCCCAAAAATTGAACTTCTGGAAGCCAAAAGTCGCACTTTGAAAACTTTGCGTAGAGTCTTTCTCGCCTTAACACCTCCAACACTTCACGGAGATGCTGCTCATGCTCTTCTTCATTCTTGGAGTAAACTAAGATGTCGTCGATGAATACAATTATCGACTTGTCGAGGAACGGTCGACACACTCGGTTCATCAAGTCCATAAATATTGCCGGTGCGTTGGTTAGGCCGAATGGCATCACCAGAAACTCGTAGTGCCCATAGCGAGTTCTAAATGCCGTCTTCGGAATGTCGCTCTTTGCTACCTTCACTTGGTGATACCCCGATCGAAGATCAATCTTTGAGAAGCAACCCGCTCCTTGAAGCTGATCTAATAGGTCGTCGATTCTTGGAAGTGGATACCTGTTCTTCACCGTCACTTTGTTCAGTTCCCTGTAGTCGATACACATTCTCAATGCACCGTCCTTTTTCTTGACAAATAGAACCGGAGCTCCCCACGGGGACGAGCTCGGTCTGATGAAACCTTTCTCGAGAAGGTCTCGAAGTTGAACCACCATCTCTTGCATTTCGGTAGGAGCCAAACGATAAGGAGCTCGAGCAATCGGAGCCGCTCCAGGAATGAGGTCAATACGAAAGTCCACAACACGATCGGGTGGCAACCCGGGCAAGTCCTCCGGAAACACATCGGGAAACTCGCGCACCACCCTAACACCTTCCAATTTCCGTTGGTCGAGTTTGGTATCGATGGCATACGCTAAGAAAGATACGTATCCTTTCGCCAAACACTTCCTAGCTTTGATTACTGAAATAATCGCCACATCGCTTTTCCTTCCTTCGCCGTAGATTATAGTCGCTTCTCCGTTTGCCACAGGTAAACGGATCATTTTCTTGGAACATACAATTTCGGCCTGGTTCTTAGATAACCAGTCCATACCTACCACCACGTCGAATCCGCCAATTTGCATTGGTAATAGGTTAATGGGAAATTTCTTCCCCTTAAGCTCTAAGATGCAATCCTTAAGGATACTACGAATTAGAACCTGACCTCCATTTGCTATTTCTACCACAACCGCATTCTCTAACATACTCATAGACATAGCAAGCCTTTGACAGAACAATTCGGATATGAACGAGTAGCTAGCACCAGAATCAAATAACACACGTGTAGGTACGGAATTTAGAGAGAACGTACCCGACACCACATCGGTCGATGCTTTCGCTTCCTCGGACGACATCTGGAAAGCCCTTCCAGTCGACCGCGGAGTTTCCAACTTCTTCCCGCCAGATCCTCCGGTCTTCAGCTTCGGGCATTCCGCCCTTACGTGCCCCGGTTCCCTACACTCAAAACATACCTGTCCCTTGAGAGGGCAATCTCGGAACGTGTGACCCGTCTTCCCACATTTGTAGCACGTCCCGGGAACAAAGTTGCAAGGACCGAAATGCTTGCTTCGGCACTTGGAACACCACCTAGCATCACGTCTATGATCAGCTCCTCGCTGAGTGTTGTTGTTGACATAAAATGGTTTCTTTGAGGGCATTGAACTTCCCTCCCACTTCCTCTTCTCGACTTGGCGACCACTCTGATCCCTGCTGAGACTGTAAGCATCCTCCATGAGTTGAGCTTCTTCCATTGCCTCCCGAAGGGTGGAGGTCTTTGTCACACGAACCATCGACATCATGTCCGATGGGAGACCCTTGATGTAAGCCTTGATTTTATCTTTCTCTGTCGGGACCAGATGTCCCACAAAGCCTAGCTTGTCCATGAAGAGACGACTGTATTCCCTCACAGACATACCTCCCTTCTTCAAGTTCTGGAATTCATCCTTGATTCTGTCCAACGACCGCTCGTTACAATACTCTTCTAGCAGTTTCTCCTTGAAGGTAGACCAAGACAATTGGTCTAGAATAGCTGGCTCCAGAGAAGCAGAGTACACATCCCACCAGGTAAGAGCTATTCCCCGCAGCATTCGGGAACCAAATATCACCCTCTGTTCTTCCCCACATTCGCTTGAGCGAAAAGCTTGCTCCATCTCTCGAACCCAAGCCATACAATCTAAGGGATTGTCCAAGCCTTTAAATTCTGGTGGTCGGCAACCCAGAAAAGCCTTAAACGTGCAAGTCCGTGTCGTTCGATTGACGCCTAGGGTTGCAGTCACCACAGGGGAAATTACGGGTCCGGTACCCCCGGATCCAGCAACAATCACATTCTCGCCAACCGTTTCGGGCCTACGGTTGTTAGTGTCTCGGTCCTCGAGGAGTTTCAAGAACACTTCATGTTGTTGCGCCATGGCCCTATTCATGGCCAACATCATACGATCCATCATTCTCGATTCGGCCGTCACTTCTTCTATAATAGGCTCATTAGCCTCCAAATTTCGTCGAGAAATATGCTCGGGTCCTCCTCCCAGCACATTACTCACACGTACAGTTTCCCCCACTACGGTCGCCAGCGGATGGTCGGCCGTAGGTATGTCGGCCTCCTGGCCTTCCGGATGACTCCTGGTATTAACCATGGTTCTGCTGAACTCAATCATGCAAAAGAACGGAATAAGGATTACGGAAAACACAGAGAACGTACTTCTACACTTATCAATCGTTATAACAACAGTAATTTAAGTATGCTCACGTAAGACATTTTCATAATAACGTTAGCTAAGTGAAATTATGAACGTATAATACGCAAGAGTGCTTATTACCATCGTTACAACTTTCAACTTGTGCAATTTTCCGTTGACCCTAAGACCATCCTATCTTACAAGATCTACCCCATCTCACGAGTCGTAACTTAATAGTCTCAGCTTAAGTCTAGGCATCTTACAGTCATACCTAGTTCACTTAAACCAAGGCTCTGATACCAACTTGTAACACCCTAGAAACTGCGGAAATAAAATTTTGAAGAAACAATTCGGCAATAGACTAAGTTGCGGAATAAGGTGTGACAATTTTCATTACACAATCAACCCAACAGGTATAGAGTAGTCAATAATGAGGTAGATAACTGAAGTATAAAACGCCATCCTATTAATCTACAAAATATCTAGATTAGGGACGGGTATCGCTACACTTCCAAAATAAATCTTCAAAAGAATCCCTCACGACCCAAGGTCGCTCCCTCAGTCCCGACGGGCCCCACTGCTAAGATAACCTGCCAACATGACAACCAAGAGCAAGCGTTAGGCTAACGCCTAGTGAGAACAAGCTAAAATAAAAGAGAGTACTAAACCCAATTGGTGCCACGCGGTAGTATAGCCATGAGCTAAGTCAAGAAATCCAATAAACCATTAGTGATTAAACATGGTATAAGTAATACCCACATATCACATAACGAGCTCAACCCCTCTAGATCTGTTGCTCAAAACATTCAAGTCAACCCCTCTGGATCTATCCTTGAGAGTTCCCAAAACAGGGGGAACCCAAGCACATAATGGGATTTCACCTTACTGCACCATGAGACGCTGCCCGACCGTATAGGCCCACACCTTACTTATCATGGCAACCCGATGCCTATCCCGTGCTAAAACGTGAACCAAATGCCCAAAACAGGGGACATAGGAACACAGTGCCTATGGATCCATTGCACTAAGACTCAAAGCCAAAGCATGTCATTTCAGAGCATACTCATATTAAATCAGATATACAGGCAATTCATATGAACAACGGTTCAATTCTATAAATTGTGATTCTTGAAAATGTGAAATCTTTAGAAGGTATTTCCCAACAAAATCAGTTACTCTGAAACCAGGTTTTCCACATTTAAATAATACATTTATCACATAGCATTCGTAATACAGACCGATTTAGCTTAAGGACTCACCTCAGATTTCTTCCTGATTATAGCCTGCTTCAGACGATTGCTACCTATGACAACACCGATAATCGGTAAGCCAAAATAAAGACAACTTAATGACTTAAGACTCAGGAATTAGAACACAACATACTGCCAAAGCACTGATCCGGTCGAGTACCCCATACCGGTCGAACAGCCAACCCCGGTCGAAGGTCACACCGGTCGAACCCGAGGTCCGGTCGAACCCTGACCTCGGTCGAACACATCATCGGTCGAACGAGACCTCGGTCGAACACGACCTTCGGTCGAACGACATCACCGGTCGAACGACCAATCGGTCGAAGGACCAACCGGTCGAAGGACCCCTCGGTCGAATCGACCATCGTCTTGTTCATCAAGAACAGATCGATTTGCAGAACCCATATCCAAAATGAGAAATACTCAGATCTCACAATGGAACGGTTTAAAACCTTCACAACGAGATTCTACGCGGCTAAAAGCATTCAGATCAAAGCATTAAGCTAGATTCGTACCTGGATTTGGAGAAAACCGAACGACCACTTTCTCCTGCTTCTCTTCTCTCTCTCTCTGATTATCAAGAACAGATATTTGTGATATTTTTAAAATATCTAAAATCTGATTTCTATTTATATAACCCAAGTTACATTTTACCCCCTTGAACTTTGGGTAATAGTCAACTTTTCACCCAACCCCAAAATAGCGGGTGTTACACACCTCTTTGAAACCGGTTGAAGACGGATCCGTGCTACATATGGGGAACGAGTCAAATGCTCCCATTCTTGGTCACGACTTAGTTAGACTAGAGTTTAGTTCTAGCAAAATAATTGAACTTATTGACGTTTTGTTTGTACCACAAATTCGAAAGAATTTGATGTCCAGTAATGTCTTGAATAAGTTAGGATATAGGCAAGTGTTTGAGTCCGACAAGTTTACCATGTCAGAAGGTGTCTCTTTTGTAGGATTTGGTTATTTGAATAATAATATGTTTATGTTGAGTTTGAATAAAAATAAGTTTGATTCAAATTCTATTTAGTTTGCAGATGAGAATTGTGTTGATTATATTTTATGGCATGCAAGGCTTGGTCATGTTAATTTTAAAAGAATGATTGAAATGTCAAAAGACGGTCTTATTCCGGCTTTTGACGTTAAAACCAGAAAATGTAAAACTTGCATGTTAACAAAGATCACTATACAACCTTTTCCTAATGTGAAAAGGGATTCGTCGGTGCTTGAATTAATTCATAGTGATCTTTGTGATTTGCATTCAACTCCGTCTTTTGGTAATAAAAAATATGTCGTTACTTTTATTGATGACGCTTCTCGGTTTTGCTATGTATTTTTATTTCACTCAAAAGATGAAGCGTTAGAAAAATTTAAGATTTATAAAACGGAAGTTGAATTGCAAATGAACGGTTTTATTAAATATTTACGCACCGATCGTGGTGGGGAATATTATGACCCCATGTTTTTCTAATCCGTAGGAATTATCCATGAGACTACGACGCCCTATACACCACAACAAAATGGTGTGGCGGAACAGAAAAATAGAGTTCTCAAAGAAATAGTGAACTCTATGTTATCCTACTCGGGATTGAGTGATGGATTTTGGGGTGCAACTATGTTAACGGCTTGTTATTTATTAAATCGAGTTCCCAATAAAAGGAACAAGATTACCCCATATGAAATTTGGTTCAAGAAAAGGCCTAACTTGAATTATATTCGAGTTTGGGGTTGTCGAGCGGTTGTTCGACTATCCGAACCCAAAAGGAAAACCTTGGGTGAGAAAGGTATTGATTGCATTTTTGTTGGATATGCCGAGCATTCCAAGGCCTATAGGTTCTATGTTATTGAACCTAATGATTTTATAGCGATTCACACCGTTATAGAATCGAGATATGCTTTATTTGATGAGAGTAGATTCTCTTCAATACCTAGGCCGAAGGACCTTGTTCCAAGTACTAGTGTAACTAGTGAGGTTGAAGAACAAGCAATTGTTCCAACCGAATCTCCGATGCTTCAAAGGAGAAAAAGAGGAAGGATCGAAAAATCATTTGGTCCCGATTTCCAAGTATATTTGGTAGAGGGATCAAGAGATGTGATTGGGTCATAATTCTCTTACTGTTATAGTATTGAGGAATATCCAAAATCATTTGATGAGGCTATGAAGTCTCAAGATATTGCTTTCTGGAAAGAAGTAATAAATGATGAGATGGATTCTATCATGGGGAATAATACTTGGGTATTATCGGACTTGCCACCGGGTTGTAAATCGTTGGGATGCAAGTGGATCTTCAAAAGGAAGATGAAAGCCGATGGATCAATCGACAAGTTCAAAGCTCAATTAGTAATCCAAGGCTTTAGGCAACGGGAAGGCATCGATTATTTTGATACCTATGCCCCAGTTGCAAGGATCTCCACTATTAGATTGTTGATAGCCTTAGGAGCTATCCATTCACCAAATGGATGTCTAAACGACATTCTTGAATGGTGACTTGGAGGAAGAAGTTTACATGAAACAACCAGGAAGGTTTTATTATGCCCGGGATGGAGCATAAGGTATGTAAACTTGTAAAATCATTGTATGGGTTGAAACAAGCTCCCAAACAATGGCATCAAAAATTTGATGAGGTTATCTTGTCTAATGGTTTTATGTTAAACCAAGCGGACAAGTGTGTATATAGCGAATTTGACACATCCGGTAATGGAGTAATCATTTGCTTATATGTTGATGACATGTTGATCTTTGGCACCGACCAAAATCAACTTGATAAAACCAAAGAGTTTTTGTCATCAAGTTTTTCTGTGAAAGATATGGAAGAGGCGGAAGTGATCTTTGGAATAAGGATCAAGCATGAGAACAAAGGGATTGCAATTACACAATCTCATTACATTGAGAAAGTATTACAAAAATTTAATTGCTTTGATTGTTCTTCGGTGAGTACTCCATTTGATCTGAGTGTGAAGCTTATGCCCAACTCGGGTGAAGCGGTGTCACAACTCGAGTACTCAAAAGCTATTGGATGCTTGATGTATGCCATGACAAGTACTAGGCCGGATATCGCTTTTGCCATAGGCAAGTTGAGTAGGTATACTAGTAATCCTAGTATACATCATTGGCAAGCGATTAGACGAGTATTTAAATACTTGAAGAAAACCATTAATTATGATTTGTCATATGTCGGGTTTCCTTCGGTATTAGAGGGATATTCGGATGCAAGTTGGATTACCAACTTAGAAGATCACTCTTCTACGAGTGGTTGGGTAAGCTTGCTTGGGGGAGGTGTTATCTAATGGGCTTCCATGAAGCAAACTTGCATCACGAGTTCGACTATGGAGTCAGAATTTGTGGCATTAGCTGCTGCCGGTAAAGAGGCGGAGTGGCTAAGGAATTTAGTCCATGAAATTCTGTTATGGCCGAAACCAATATCACCAATTTCTATCCGTTGTGATAGTGCGACTACTTTGGCTAAATCTTATAATCAAGTATATAATGGCAAGTCTGGACACTTAGGTGTTAGACATATCATAATTCGTGAGCTAATCACGAATGGGGTGATTTCGGTTGAGTTTGTTCGGTCACAACAAAATCTAGCGGACCACTTGACGAAGGGGTTAGCTAGGGACTTGGTTCACAAGTCGGTGATAGGGATGGGATTAAAGTCCATTTAAATCTCTAATGGTGAGATACCCAATTCCCTTCTAATACAACGTTAGAAGTTGAATTCAATGGGAAGGCTCACTCTAAGGGATTGGAGCACAAGATAATCATCCCAAGGTATGTGCTCGGTACTTCAAGTGAAGAGATAATTGTTCTTTTGTAAAAGTGCATGTGCATGATGAAAGGAACTACCTATATGAGTGCGAAGTGTGGTCGCTTCAAGAAGTTTGGACTTAGCTTTGATGCACTAACGAATGGATAAGGACACATGGCCTGTATAGTGTCAAGTTTAAACTTTAGAGAATTTTAAAATCATGTGTATGTTATTTTCTGGTATTCAAATGGGTTGAAGGGTTCAATCCAAAGGACACCCGAATTCTCGAGTATTTGAAATGTTTAATGTACTAAGATGGAAATTCAATCTTTTAGATATTTTCATTTATGTATGAGTTTGTTTCCTATATTAACTGTTATTTGTTAACCAAGGATTGCACTAAATAGGGGGAGGAATGTTGGTGATTTTAGTGAAGTCATTGGTTCATTTTATGTAATTGGGTTCACAAGATAATAATGGGGTTGGTAGCTAAGCTATAACATGAGCTAGGAGGTGTGGAGTGCACACTCGTGTAAGCTAGCTAGTACCCGGGATTGTTGGATGGTCATGTTTGGAGGGTTACTAAGTGGAAAATGGTTAGGTTGACAGTGTCTGGCGCGAGTCTCCGTGTGGGCTCATTCGCTCGACAAGTCGTGCGGGACTCTGGAGGGTTCGACAAACAATGCTTGGCGCAGCTCCATCCGCGCCACGAGTCGCGCGGGACACTGGATTGTTTGTCGACCAGTGTTTGGCGCGAGTTTCCGCGCGGGTCCACTCGCGCCGCCAGTCGCGTGGACCTCCATATTTGTAACTGCCAATCTTTATGAAAATAAAATTTGTAACCCCCAAATCATTTTTTTTATCGGCAAGTTAATGCACACACACACGATCCAGAGGTATCGAGCCTCCATTACGGGCAATCCCACTAATCCGATGCGACCCGTCCCAACCTATGGCTGAACCCGACCGACAGGGTAGAGGGTTCCATAGACTGGACCCACCCGAACCGGTCCCGACTCTGGCCCCGAAGGACCAGACCCAGAGTCTAGATATCTTAGGAAAGTGTCACTCGTGGGAATCGAACCCGGGTAGTGTGACTTCACCTCACACCCCCAGGATGTTACCTATCCAAGTGAGCTAACCCCTTTGATATAACCCCCAAATCATTGTCTAACCGCCTGACAATCAATCCCATTAAATGGGAAATTATTATCATTAATAATATAGGATCAGTTACGATTCTTTTGGTGTTTAATGTGATACCCCAAAATAGGGTAATAATTATTTATAAAAAAAAGGAGGAAAAAGAAAATAAAATAAAATGTGTTTTATTTTATTGGGCCAAAATATAAAGAAAACTAGTTGAAAAGAGCCAATTAAGTCATTTGATGAAAGTAATAAAGTGAATGAGATGGTTTGTATTCACTTTTGGACCAAAAATAATAAATATCATGATTGGAGGAGGCTAAACGTAAACTTCCGAAAGTTCAGGGGGCATAATATCATCTTTTTTGAAAGTATAAGGGCCTGTTTTGCATTTAGTACAAGTCTGTTTAAAGAAAACGACATCACAGCGTAAAACTCGCGATTTGGTCGGATATCTTCAACTAATAAGCCAAAATACTTTGATATAAACGTAGAGAACTGAATAGGGAACATTTTCATCCATATAAATCGAAAAACCAACTTGTATTGAGGGAGAAATCGGGTCTGAAAGCATAAAGTCGAGTTTCTTGGTTTTTCAACGATTTGAGGTAATATACTAAACCAAATCTTATGGTTTTTAGTTCATTGGCTTCGTTTTTAAGAGATTTATCGAACCCTAGTAGCTTTATGTTTCAGATTTGGGGTTTTAAGGTTCGATTTTGAAGTTTAAAGTTTGTTTGGTTTTAAATAAAAACAAAAACTTTAAATGATAAAATGGAACTCATTTCTTGATGAAAAATTGTGTTCTTTATTTAAAAATGTTGGTAAAAATATTACCAAGAGTTTAATACAAAAAGAATGAAGAAAAACGAGTTAGAAATGAGTCGATTCATGGCCTGAAGTTGCAAAAACATCAACAAAAAACGCAGCCATGGCTGCTCCTGCTGCTGTGGTTGACTTTTGTTGACCAATATTTTTATTTTATAAAAAAATAAATAGAGAGAAAGAAAGGGTGCAGGAATCGAACCTGCATTTATTTTTAAGAACACCACCACCACCTTAACCAACCAAGAATGCTAATTACTTGTGTTTTATTTATACAAACAATTTTATGTATGTTACAAGTTATCTACAAGTATTAATTAATTTCGTTATAGCCCTGGAGTTATAAAAAGTCCATTTCACCAATATTATCTTTCTAAATTTTTCATAAATTTTCCTTGGACTTGTAAAATGTATCAAAGTATCCCTACAATTCAAATATCGGTATTTTGTATCGAAATAATCGTCTACACTAGAAAGTTCGCGTTGTAGTTATTTACTTTAAAAAGGGTTGTATCAATAAATCATTATTTGGGTGATTTAAAAATAGGATTTAAAGTGTCATAATATGGAGAATGATTATCGAGCACTTTGATTTTAATGGATTTATACAAATTATATATTTCCTAAGGAGATGTGTTTATAATAAGTCGTTTAATAGTTTAAATGACTTTAATAATAAGATAAGTGTTGTTATCGGATTTAAATTAATTATTGGGACACTTTAATTCGGTATGGAGATTTATAAAATTGTAGAAGGGTTAAATTGGCGTTTTGAGATGTTATCGAGTTATAGACTTGGGTTTTGATTATAGTTGGTCGGGGTTGACTGAGTTGACCAAGGGTTGACTTTTGACTCGTTTGACCCACATGGATTTTAATGGTGAGGTCATATTGAGTTATTTGAAACAGATTTAGAGACTCAAATTAGAGTTTGACTTTAGATCGGGTCGGATTGGACAATGAGTTGTCTTTTGGAGAATTAAGTCATTAATTACATATTGTGGTATAAAATATGTAGGTCTTCCGTCAGGAGCTATCGGTAGTCGATCTACGCAATCAGGTGAGTCTTCATGAGACTTACACTGGGATGCATACCTATGTACAAATTTATTTTCGAGCATTATATGATTTTGTGGTGGTGAATATTATGCATGATAATGATTTAAATAATGTCATTGGTATATGTTTACATGTATGTGGAGTTTTGTGGAGCATGCATGCTAATTGTTTTCCGGTTTTTAAACGTATTTAACATGCTTGGATTTTCAGTTGGTTTACATTATACAAATGGTGCATGGTACGGAATATGGGATGCTGGTTTGGTTTGTCACACTTAAGGGGAGGCACGACCCCGAAATGGGTGACTGGCTCTGTGTGAGCCGTACACACCAGGGAATGCCTGTGACACGACAGCACGACCCCGTAATGGGTTATTGGCTATAGGTGAGCCGTACACACCCAGGGAATGCTTGTAACTTATCGGTCCTTACTCGAGGAGACAATTATGAGGTCTCGTTTATTTTGGTGTTGCATGTTTCAGAAAATGAATGTTATTTTATACGAAGTTTGCATGTTTGATATGTGTGGCAAGATATGATTTCACTCACGCAAACCATGAACTCACTGAGCTTTATAAGCTGACTATAATATGCATCTCAGGGATTGAAGGTTTCAGGTTCGACGAGGGAAAAATGGCAAATATAGAGACTTGCCTAACTTATTTAAGTTCAATATTTATGTTGCGGCATCTATGGTAGATAAATTTGTAACGCAATCCGGTATGGGACGGATTATCAGTTAAGTTACATATTTATTATTTTAAAGTCTTCCACTGTAAATGGTTTTAATTTAGCCGAATTTTTGGAGTATTTTCGGAGGAATTGTTTTAGTTAAAGTAACACTTTGAAAAAAAAGGGTGTTACATTTAAATAGGATCGATTTATGCCAAAATCGATATTGGTGAATTGACATTATCCTCGAGTGAATTTCTTGATACCCAAGCAGAATAGGGTCGAAATATCACTTCAGGAAAGCGAGCACTCACACGATCTTGAATTCTTATCCAAGTTCCAATCACTTTCTCATCTCTCATCCTCCATCAATTTCTGCCATACTCCCCAACATGATGTTGCATAATTCTTGACTCATTAAAATTAAACTTTAGACGAAGGAAAGAGTACAAGACACCAGTAAACAAGGACTGACATCGTGTATGTTGTTAGCTTGGTGACTAGATTCATGGAAAAACTTTTTTTAACCATTGCACTACAAGAAAACTGGTGTTAGTGACGAAAATTAGCGAGGGAAAAAAAACCTCACTAATTAGCGAGGGATTAACGATAGATTGACCACAAACCCAACCCCTCACTAATTTGTGATGTATTTAGTGAGTGATTGGTTTTGTGGTCAATCCTTCGCTAATCCCTCACTAATTAGCGAGGGAATGACCACAAACCTAATCACTCGTTAATCCCTCGCTAATTAGTGAGGGATTAGCGACAAAATGGGTTTGTGGTTAATCCCTCGCTAATTAGTGAGGGATTGTGTTTGTGGTCAATCCATTGCTAATCACTCGCTAATCCATCGCTAATGGAAACCCTCTCTAATCCGTCGCTAATAGATTCCCTCGCTAATAGTTTCCCTCGCTAATCTGTCGCTGATAGTTTCCCTCGTTAATCCGTCGCTGATAGTTTCCCTCGCTAGTACGTCACTGATACTTTTAGCTGTTGGTTTTACGCAACCTCAAAATTCGTGAAAATAGGTTTTAACGCAAGTATACATCATCGTCAAGTAATAATGGTACAAAGTACCGAATATCGACCCACAGGAAAACGTGTAAAAGTTTCTCTTAAAGTCCAATTTGTAAAAGTTAGTTTTAGACGACGAATTCGAAGAAAATCTTTTGGTTGGGTTTGATTTATCAACTACTGGAAATCAGTTGTAAAAAGAAGCAGATAGTGCAAAGCTTTGTTAAGATAAAAAAAAAAGTAATCTGGTAAAAATATATTATAAAAACTTACGTTATCTCATATTTAATATGTAAGTAACTTATGAAAAGTTAACACATTTTCATACAAATAATTAGTCGTCAATTAATTAAATGTAATCTTCAATGAAATATTTGATAATCTGATTTAAATAACGATAATACTATATTTGATACATCTTTTTACCTTTTTACCATTTTATATCCAAACCTTGCTTTACATCGAAACTAAGATTGTTAGTCTATCATTGCGCGGTTTCTTTTAACAAAAGATGTAGTTATTTGAAATGCAAATAATGTAGATGGAAAATGCATAAAATAGGTTGCAAGTGCTAAAATTTAACAAAGAAAACTTGTTGCGCAAGTAATAATTTCAAGAGATGACAAGAAATAAAGTGCATGGAATTTAAACGTTATAATTAAACAACAATAAATTAAGTGTGAGAAAGTAAATTGCGGAAAGTAAAGTACAACAATGTAAATTACATAAATTAAAAGACTAGAAAGTAAATATGATGAGGAAATCAGTAACTTGCACACTAAGCATCGTTTTGCAAATGATAGACTTGTTCAATGAGCAAACCATATTTTGACCTTAATAATTAGAAGGAATTTTGGTTTATAATAGTGTGTGCACACTATTCATAAACTTGATTCTTTTACGATTATGGAGTGAAAATTATCATATTTGTATTTGGGATACAAGTATCCAAAGAAGAAATGAGAGATGTGAGTTAGATGAGAAAACAATAATCAAGCTAGAACCAATAAAAAGAAAACTTCTTGGTCTTGGGTAACTTGCCACAAAATTCAGCCCTTAACAAGGAATTTTAAGGGGAAGGGCCAAGAATGAGATGGTGATGAGATAGTATATGAATAACTTAAAAGCAAATTGTAGCCTAATAACAAAATAAAAAGCTTAAGTTAAGTTTATAAAATTTGGCCCTAGTGTTTGGCCCAACAATCTTCAAATTCTTCACTCCATTCAGCCCATGCATGCGATAAGCCCAAAAAATCTTCTCGAACCCACTTCAATAATATGCTCTTCATGATCCATCCAAAAAGTCCAGAAGCTTTCATCACGACCTATATAGAAAATTCGTAGAGTAAAGAGCAGGGGCAGAACACAACCTTTGTAGTCGGGGGGCCGAAATATAATATGACAAAAATTTAGAGACGCAAATGACACATATGTAAATTGTTTTTTTATTCTCTTTTTCTATGATCTAATATTAAATTTTAGAGAAAAATTGCTAATATAAGACTAAGAGGTCGTTTAACGCTTATTCGGTAAGTGTTTGCCAAGTCATATTACCTTACCGGATAAACATGGAAAGAACCAAGAATCTTACCCGGTAAGAGCAATGGTAAGGACCAAAAGTCTTGGATTGTAAGTAAATGTGAAGACTCTTACCCGATTAGCGTTTACCAGGTAAATTGTTGCATATGATGCATTTTGGTGGAGAAAAGAGGAGAAAATGTGTAAATTTCTCCAAGTTTGGAGAACTCTCTAAAAATGAGTACCTTGAGAGAAATATTTTTTTATTATATTCCACCGATGAGAAATCCTGAAATGAAATGTTTAGGAAAGAGAAATAATATTTTATTAAATATATATAATATTTTAATAATATAAGTAATGGCGTAATCTACAAAATGAAGAATTTGTTAGAGTTAAATACAAATTTTCTTTTATAAAGATTTTGGACATTGAAAACTTTTGATAATAATTTAATATAATATTAAAGAAGAAAAAATGACCAAAACTAAAAATGCAATGGACCAAATTTGATCATATGACCTCTAGGACATGGTCAAGGGTGATAACCAATTAAAGCTAGGCACTTTCATGTGTTTTAAACGGGACTGTGTAATATCTCAGTGAAAAAAAAAACGAAGGGGGGGGGGGGGGGGGTGGCCCCCCAAAAGCCCCTATGGGCTCCACTGCCAATTTTTATCTAAAATTCTAATTCACATACCAAATTCTAATAAAAACTAAAATACAAAGAAAAGAATAAAAGACTCGATAGACTTGATAAATTTTTATACTAAAAACAAACAAAAGTGGTGAAAATGAGGTTAATAAAATAACCTCATCACTTTCCCTCGCTAATCTGTCGTTGATAGGGATGATGATTTGTCCCGACCCGGTGGGGAACCCGGTTCACCCGACCCGGCCGGGGACGGGGATTCCCCGCTAAACCGGGTACCGGGGATCCCCTCTTGACTGAAACCGGGGCCCAGGACGGGGAACACACCCTCCGCCCCGTACCCGGTATATATATTAATATTAATTTCATTATTTTATTAATATTTATGTTTTTCCCTGTTAGGTTAAGAGTTAACTTGTCCACTTCCATCCCCAATCTTCCATATCCAGAAATCAGATATGACCGCTTAGCTTTGGTGAAAAAAAAATGACAGAATCATAAAAACACTTTAAATTCCACGACATATATTCACTATTAAAGGAGAGCCATCATTGGCACTATTTGTTGCATGAAGAAGCTATGAATCAACAATAATGAAAAAAAGTAAGGTAAGATAACTTTGTATGGAGACATGGAGTTTGATTCTAGTGTTTAATTGTTTGTACCACCATATTATTGGCTTCAATTTTATCCCAAATTTAGTTTTTTTTCTAAATGTTTTAGCTTTTCACAAAGGTTTATGTTTTGGTGTTTGTTTAAGCTTGTTTCAATTCATGACAGATGATGTTTTCTTCCATGGTTATGTGGTTCTTAATTTCCAATTCAAAGCTTGAAGATATTGTTCCTCCCTCTCAAAATTACGGGTCGGAGAACAGGTCTGGATCGGGGGCGGGAACCAGGGTTTGACCGGGGATTGACTATAAAAGAGACTGGGGATAGGATGCTAATCCCCATACCCGCCGGGACTGGGGCCGGGGCCGTTAATAGAAACCGGGGCCGTGGATTGTAAAACCCGCCCATTCCCACCCCGTTGCCATGCCTAGTTGCTGATAGTAGTCCATCGCTAATCCGTCCCTGATAGTAGTCCCTCGCTAATCTGTCGATGATAATAGTCCCTCGTTAATCCGTATCTGATGTCACTCGCTAATCTGTTGCTGATAGCATCACCTATGCCTTTTAGATCCACTAACTATCAGCGACGGATCTCAGCTTTAGCAAGGGATTTTCCCCTCGCTGATAGTGGTTATTTTTGTAGCGTTGGGAGATTGCTAAAATGATTTTGAGATATGTTAAAGGAACCATTGATTATGGAGTTTTTTATGAGGCTAATGTTCCAGTTAACCTAATTGGTTACACCGATAGTGACTTAGGGGGTGTTTTTTTACCTCTTAATTAACAATTACATTAAGAGGTAACCTCTGAATCGCTAAGAGGTGAGTCTTGTTTGTAAAAAAAAATTATACCTCTTAATTGTTCTTGAACCCTCTGAATGATTTTGTATCTTGGGTCTCTCTTAACTATTCAGCGTCCTAATTTCATCTTGAACAATTACCAAACAACTATATTTCATTTTACAGTATATTTTAAGAGTCTCTTAATCATTCTGCCTACTTAATCATCGTGCATTAAACCATTCAACAACTTACCAAACAACCCCTTAAGAGGAATTGTTGATGATAGTAGAAGCACTTCTGGTAAGTGTTTCATCTTGGAAGTGGTGCAATTTCATGGAGCTCAAAGAAACAATCAATTGTGGTGTTTTCTACTACGGAAGCTGAATATAGAGCTGCAACTTATGCAAGATGCCAATTGATTTGGTTACGTGGAATTTTGGAAAGTCTTAGTCAGAAGCAAAACAAGTCAAACTACTTAGTTTTATGATAATAACTCAACTACTTCGATCACAAGTTGAGTATTGTAAGACGGAAGATCAAGTAGCAGATATTTTCACAAAGTCGCAAATTGGACAAGTCTTTAGGAAAAATGTTCAAAGATCGGGAGTAAGGAGTAAGTTTAATTTAGGGGAGACATTGTTGGCATAATAAATTAACTTGCATGTTTCTAGCATATATTGGTGTCTAGGTTCATGTAACCACCTAGAAATAAGTCTTTTGAGTTTAATATAGTGGTAAATGTAGGAGTAAATGATTTACCTATAAATATCTTTCATTGTAAGTGTGAAGAGCATTGAGAAAAAGTAAAAGAGAGATTTCAAAATAAAGATATTCTCTATCCATTCTCCATATTCGTTCTTTATTCAACAATGCGGCTGTGGGTTTGCTTGACCTTGCGGGTTTCTTCGAGTATTGGAGTATCAGTCTCGAATGTGTCTCATAGAATGGAGAAATGGATTACTTTGTTGAATAAAGGTTGCAACATCATCGTAGTTGTTTCATTTAAACCAACGATTAACTGAAGTACTAGCCTTTGATTCGAGACTGGAACACCAACGATGGAGAGTTGACCGATAGGGGTGTGCAAAACCCGACAAAAAAAACAGTGTTTGTTGAATGGACAACCCGACCAGAAACCCTTAAAATAATTATTATGTTAGTTCATTTAATTATAAATTAATAGCTAATATGATTGTGATTCTATTATTTTTCTTGTCTTCTCCAAAAATCTGCAAATAAATACACAAATAATTTAAACCTTTATAATAAGAGGCTGTTTGGCAGTTGCTGAATGATTTATGCAGAATGATTAAGTGGTCTGAAAGATAAAGAGGTTTTTATGATATAGTGTAAAATGAAATATGGTTGTTTGTTAATTGTTCATAATGAAATCAGGGCTCTTAATGGTTAAGGGAGGGTCAGGATACAAAATCATTAAGAGGATTTTAAAACCATTAAGAGGCAACACTTTTTTTTGCCAAACAAGATTTACCTCTTAGCGATTCAGATGTTGCCTTTTAATGGAACCATTAAAAGGTAAACAAACAACCCCTAAGTCTACTAAGAAAGGAATGTTTTTTTTCCTTTTACACATATTTAATTATGAATCCCTATACAGTTAGTTAATTAGACTGCCTTCTTTTAATTATCCTAAGCTTGTTCCAACATATACATGCAAGCAAACAAATCAAACAGTACTTAAAGAAGAATGAAAGAAAAACAAAGCCAACTAGAGTTGAAGAGATCTCTTGTTCTGCTCCGATAATTCACTTGGAAGTATAGTGTAGAAATTGTAGGATGCACGTAGATCTTTCCTCTACCTATAGGACTAGATAAACACTTCCCATTCCAATCTCCATCTCCGACAAAAACAATAGTAATCAACTGCTAACTTGCACTTCAAACACTTGAAAATCATTTCACCCTCAAATGTACGAGCACACGTATTGCATCTACCGTCTCTCTTAATGCCAAGACCAAATGATAAAGAGTGTTGGTGACCCTTTACTTTATAAAGTCCCCCAAATTTTATATTCCAAAACTCATAAATACTCTTTTTTGAGGTGAGGATACTTTCTTCATACCTACGTATTATCGGAATACAAGCACAATGCATAGACTGTACACACACTTCACAATGATAGAACCAACGATTGGGATCCATTTCCTCCTCACAAATTTCACAAAAGTATTTGCTCTTATGATTCTCAACTGGGAGGTACCTCAAGTTCATGTGGTGTTTGTCAAGCTTGTGCCTCATCGTACGAGGAAATAACAAAGCACATGCTGGATGTAGGCTAAACTCACAGGTGGTACAACTGAAACTGATAGGAAAACTCCATGAATCAATGAAGATCGAGCATGCACCACAATATATAAATGCATCCTTTCTCGTCTTACCCATTAAAAGAAGGTGATTTGGATGAGCTTCATGTGTGATTTTTTCGGGTATGAATGCACAACTAACATCAGTACGATAAGCACATTCGATGCATGCGTAGGAAAACCCATTGCAACGTAACTTGCAAAGGGAACAACGAAACACAAACGGGAAATCATCAGAGAGTTTTTGCAAGAGAACTAGTGTATGTTTAGGGTGACCTGGGTGGTTTTTGACTTCAAGAGGCAATCTAGTGCACCACTCATGTAGAGCAAAGTTGCAGCCTTTAGCTTCATTGGTACACCTATAAAATGGCCTAGTCATGATTGGTCTAATACATCCATTGCATAATACCTCCTTCTTTTTCATTGGGTTATGGCAAACTAATGAATTGTCACTTGAAGATGTTGGCCTTGTAACATCATTGGTTTGTCTACGTACTAGACACAATGGATGTTCATGACTAATGTGGTTTAGATTCTCTTCATTTGTTGCGAATGTTGTCAATAGCCCTTCGTTGAAAAAACGTAGTTGTAGTATGTTGTAGGTTTGATCAGGAAAAGGAAGGTGGACAAGATCTGGATGATCAGCATCTTTGAAAGTCTTAATAGTTTTGCCAACACCTGGTAAATTGAAAATGGGTGGTTATTATATATCAAATCAATCTTGACCATTAAATATATATATATATATATATATATATATATATATATTGATTTTACCAGCAGACAAGAATATAGACATGAATGGCTCTTCTCTCAATGTTGCACAATCAAGATGTGCATAATATCTGCATTTCTCGCATTTATAAATCCACAGATGCTCGTCATCGAACCCATGAGCACATAACCTACACTTGGGCTGAAATTTTTCTTTTTTATCTTCTTCAGAGAAAGAATAAGAAAGGTTTAGCGGGTGAGTATGGTCGGTTTGTAACTTTTTTGGGAGAAAAATGCAATCACTATGAATCGAGATGCAAAGACAAGTGGTACACGTATAGAATATACCCATATGTCTTTTCCCACAAGCATCGCACTCGCACAAAATTGGTTTGGAGTTGATGATCACCAGTGGATGTGGATGGCTTGGATGATAAACCATCTCATGATAGATGATTGGATTTTCTTCGTCTCTCATGGCACACTTTACATCAATGTCAAAATCACATCTCATACAACAATAACTGAGTTCTCCACGTTTATGTTTGCTTCGACAAATATCACAAAGCCAATTAACCCCCCTCTGAATCAGGGTAAGTGTGTGATTCAGAGCACGATGAGATGCTTTTCGGAGAGCATAATGAGAGGTATGTTTCAATGTTGCAGGAAGGTCTCCACAAAATTTGTGAAGTGAGTAGTCACATGCATGTGAACAACAGTTGTAATAATACCTGTGGTAGAAGTTGATTTCTTTGCCGCATCGATTACATGGACAATTGAAATCCCATTTCATAACCCAATCATCCTCCTCCTCTTCATATTCTTCTTCGTAGTGCGGGTATTTAGGCTGCAAATCTATGAGATCAAGTTGATGCTCATGCTTTAACTGCTCCATTATAATTATATTTTCTCTTGTCACATCCCTCCATATATATATATATATATATATATATATATGCTCCCTACTACTTATAGAAGCAATAAAGAAGAAGACATTAACTACGTATCTTTTGATTTTTTGTCTTTTAACTTTTCCAAATAAACCATCATTTGCCATCCTTAAATAATTTCAACCAATATAATTATTCATTTACACAAAGTTTTGATTTTGAATCCCTCTTTCTCTTTCTCTTTCTATTCATCTTTTGAAAATTTTAAACAATATTATCTATACTATACTATAAAATATTTGATAACAACTCTTAAAAATAAATTTTTATGCATCACATACTATTTATTGATACATATTACTTAAAATTCAAGATTACAAGTACATGATGCATTAGTACAACTTTTTAGAGCTCGATGTTGGAATTCATAACTAACTGATAAATATATATAATCAAATATATATAGAATAAACATCTCATTTTAAATATAAAGAAGATAAAATATAAATTACGATAATCATTGAATTCTAATAGAATACTTAATTATTATTTTATAAAAAAACATTGCATTATTAAACCTAAATTTAATTATAAGAAAATTTAAATTAAACAAATTTATAGAAAAAAAGCATTATCGCTTTTTCAAAATCACACAAAATCGTATTATAAATCGACAAAGACAAAAAAATAAAACAAAACACTAAAATCAAGATGCTATCACTATTCATTACACAAATACACTTCTAGTTTTTCATTATTAAACAATGTTTTTGTCTTCTTATTCATTTTAGGAAACACAATATAAAAAATTCCTTACTAGTTTTAACAAGGAAAGAATCATGTAGTTTTTTTTTTCTTTTACTTTCTCCTTTATTCTATTATTCTTTTTGTTCTCTGGTAGCTTTCTTTAACCTTACGTTATGTTCTCGAATCTTTTTATATAATTATGCGGAGGTAAATCCCTAAAGAAATTGCAAAAAAATCACCATATAGACGTTCTTATATATGATCAATTTTGTGATCGTTAGGGAAAACATTTACAACCTCTTTCAGCAAAATATGAATGTGGTGTCTTTTGCCTTTTTTTTTGGTTTTAACTTTCATTTTCAAACCAAAAATTAAAAATGTTATCTAGGAGCACATCCCATATTTCACTAGGGTCTTAACGGTATGTCTCTTAATTCCACAAACATATTTTACATGGGCAATTGAAGTCCCATTTCATAACCCACTCATCCTCCTCATCTTCATATTCTTCTTCGTATTGCGGATATTTAGGCTGCAAATCTACAAGAACAATGGATGTTCGTGTTCATAATACATCGTTGTAATTATATCTTTCTCTTATGGTGCCCCCTCATATATGTTACTTATATGTTAGAATTTTGAGTCTTGTGTGACAATACTTATCATTTTTGTTTTTCATTTTATAAAATTCCAATTTTTGTTAAAAATAATATATTGAATGTAACAACGTGAAACCGGTAACAATTAAAATATAGCATTACAACCCAAATGGTCCCAAATAAAGTTTTAATACATAAAACTTAACTCAAAATCCATAACGGTAATACATGACTACAACTGAGATACACTATGTCTATCGGAACTTCGAGTTTCCACGACACCACCTCCCATCTTTCCCTTGGACGAACTTCTAACTAAACCCTTACCTGAAAATGGTTCTAGTTTTTGAAAATCGAGGGTTAGACCATGAGGTCTAGTGAGTTCCCTCTAGAAACAACATTTGTGCAACAAATAGAATTAAAGCAGTTTATAAGCATAGATATTACAATTCACAACTTTAAAATATTAAACGCATGTACGACACATGTTGATGGCACACGATAAGGTCACGCACATGTGTGACAACGTGTCTGACTCACACTGCATTTAACTGGGACCCCCCCCCCCCCATTGGCATGAACAGGACACCCCCCGGTATAAGCATTTGCAGGACACCCCCTACTTAAGCTATCACATGCCCATTCTCAATTATATGCATACATAACAAATCTTATTTCACATCACGATAAAACATGCAGTTTCATAATCATTTCATGCGATAAAATATGTTTGTCAACAACAATATAGTTTGAAAGACTCACCTGTCGTCCTTGCTTAATTCCTCTCACTTACGCTTCTGGTTCTCAACCCGAATACCTACGATTAATGAAGTGCAAGAGTGATAAGTTATCCGATCATCCCTGAGGGTTGACCCTAAACAACACTCTAAACGACACTTCGAACTTGACCTGCAGAAACTGGCGCATGCACAAGAAATAAAACCCACAGAGTCGGAACTGAGTTCTCGGATTCTCCAATCGGACTCTCTCACCCGGTTTTTCCCTTACTGGGAACCCCTCCCCACCCGGGTCCTCCCTTTACCAGATTCGGCCTCCTCGCCCGGGTCCTCTCCCTTTACCGGGTTCGGCCTCCCCGCTCGGGTCCTCCCCCTTTACCGGGTTCGGCCTCCCCGCCTGGGATTCCCCCTTTACCGGGTTCCCGCCTCCCGGGATTCCCGTCTGGGTTCCCGTCTCCCAGAAATTCTCGTCCAGGTTCCCGCCTCCCGGGACTTCCCGTCCGAACGACGTTTCTCCCGAGTTCAGTCGTATCAGGATATTGCCTACCCGGACACGGGCGATTCCCGAGTTGCGCACTGTGCGATTTTGGAATCCCAAGTTTAAGTCTGAATCTCAACCAATCAATTCAAGTCTTCAAAATCAAAATGGTTAAATTGTAACACCCCGATTTTCGAAAGATATCAATTCATGTTAATACAGAAACCGATATATTAAGGAAAAACAAGATATTTGATTTTGGGCTTGAATCATTGATTTTATAGTCTAGATGGATGAAAGATTCGATTACGAGTCCAACGGTTCTTTCCGGAGCAAAAACGGAGCTATAACGAAGAAGTTATGGCCAAAACAGTATCGAGAAGAAAATCAGGGAAGCGGACGACTTATGCCGCGACTAAAGGTCGCGGCACAAGTCGCAAAACCCCCTGGACAAGCTTAAAACCGATTTTTCAGCCCCAAACTTCATTCCTTCATATCTCCTTCATCCTAGCTCCGATTTGGGTGATTCAAAGTGCTACGGTTTCGTTTTTTAGAGCTTTTCAAGGATCTAGCAAGAGATTGGAAGTCTATTGAAGTATAATAGAGCATTTTGTGGTGGTAAGCTTCTCATCTCTCCCTATTCATCTTCTTCCCCAAAATATTCTAGGGTTTCATCCACCCCTTGTTCTCCCTTTCATAGATTGAAGGTTTGTGATCATTTTGGTGAACTAGAAGTGTTTTGGTTGGTGAACTCAAGCTTAGGTTAAGGTAATCTTCTATTCTCTTCGGTTATGGAAGTTAGGGTTTCGGTATTAGTTGAGGTATCCATGTATATGGTTTAGGAAATGATTGTTTATGGTAGAATATGTATATTTATGGTTGGAACCTTGTGGATCTAGGTTTTGGAAGATTTGGTTTGAAGAATCAAGTTCTTCAAGGAAAGTTCTAAGTGGGTAAAATCTAGATTTAGTCTAAATCTAGCAAGGTGAGTTTACTAAACTTTTGTTAAAACTGGATACATATCATATTTGCTTATTTGTTGTTATTATCACATATTTGCTCAAAATGTTCATCTTTACGGGTTTAAGTATTTGATGGTGTTTTCATGAGACTATATGAGAAATATGTTTTAACAAGTATCATCCCATGATTTACTTTATTTTGTGAAAGTATTTGGGGTCTTCATTATGTACACCCATAATGGGTATTTTGGGTTATCTTTTATGAGTATTTGCCATGATTTACTCTATTGGTCGGATATTTGGGACTTGCTCCATGAATGTACATTGTTGGCATTTTGGCATGATATGGATTATATGTGGTATAGCAGATGATAAATTCTACTTGGAATGCCTTCTTGGCGATTTAATTATTGAACATTGAATATGTTGGAATTTGAGTCTCACATTGGACTTATGTGAGGATGGTAGCATAGTACCCATGGTTGGTATCGAAATGCATTGGTAGATATATACCTAAAGACTTCCTGTATATATATAATGTTGGACGAACCAAGTCGGTAGACACTAGGAGGATGTAGTCTTGGGCGCCACCGTGTGGGTATGTGCCTAGACCTCCGCCATTCAGGGTAATACCATGGTTGTAGTCATCGGGTGTGCCGAGCCTTTGGGTGTCACTCTTAGTAGATGGCACTAAGGTACATTGTCTCTTTGGGTGGAACTGATTGGTGCTATGGGTCTCCCCTATTGACTCCACATTGTTGAACTCTGGTTAACTGCTGATAAGAATTGTAACTGCTCATGCATGCTTATTATTGTTCAACTCACTAGGCTTTTTGGCCTAACACTTGCTTGGTGTCGATGTGTATCTCAGGTTATAGCGGCGCTGGTTCTAAGCTGGCATAGATGCTTGGGTGAGAGATTGAGGGATATTGCATTTGGACTTACTTTTGGTAGGAGAACCTTTGGGTTTATAAATGACATCCTTATTTGTAATCTCTTTTCTAGTTATGGAAATTAGATTAGTTGGTTGTTATTTATCGTCCGTTTAATTACAACTGTATTTAAACAGGTTTGTGTATTTTTCTCCATTTAAGGAGGCTCTTGCTTTGGCAATTTTTAGTATACCTCATGTCCGTTTTTTCGGATTTTTGTTATCCCTATTTTTAGGGTGTTACATAAATGCTAGAATCTTTCTTGACATTAACTAACATCAGACTAAAAATCCAATCCTCTATTCAATCAAACCATTGATTAACCCCTCCTTTTTTTCTCTCTAAAACCCACCTAAGCATGAATCCAATCTTGTTCAATAATTGGAATAAATATAGAGATTACCTTGATGAATATTTGGAGTAGAATCCCTTCTAAATCCGCTCCTCTTTGCGTTTCTTCCAATCTGTACACCACACACACACACTGAGTTTTTCTTGATTTCCCTAGATTCCACAGTTGATAATGATTAGGAGGTAAGGGTGTTAGGGTTTTAATCCCTTTCCCCACTATTTACAGTTTAAACCTTGGACTTTAAACTTTCAACAAAATCCCACAAAACATCCCTTATAAATACAATCATGGTTATTACATTGAAGATTTTTCGTGCATATCAAGGGCCCTTTTTTATGTCTCGCACAGGGTCTATAAAATTAGGACTGACAACGGGTAAGAGTATAAGTAGCGTAAGGGTTATTCCATTATTCAATCCATTTAAAATAGCAGGTTACGAAACGAATAATTATCCATCTCATAAAACTCTTATCCATATCTTACCCTACCATTAAAAGTAGCGTGCAACGAAATGGGTAATGGATAAATGGTAAAACAAAATATTATTTTGAAATGCAAATGACATTGTTAAGCTTCAAACATATATATAAACATAAATTCATAAATATATAGATTTTATTTTAAATCTATATTGTTCTAAGAAACATTTTATTACTCTAAACATAATCATAGTATAATATTTTAAAAACAATATAAAAATTGTAAAACAACACTTTTCATTGTTTTTATTTTTCTGATCTCGTCTTGTTTCTCATTTAATCATTATGAACTTTTTTACTCAAAAGATTAAATTAAAATAAGAATTGATAAATATACGACAATATTATAAAAAATATTAATAATTAACTCAATATAACTATGTATATATAACTTTATATAATTATACATGTATATATAGAGGAAGGTTCAAACGAGAACGCTAATTATTTAAGAAAACAACAAATCATGTGCAAAATCATATATGATTCGGCATTAACGGCCAAAAAAATGATTGCGGACGACTTTGGCCACGACTTAAGTCGCTGGGCAAAGTTTTTTTTTTGGTAAAGGAGTATCACAGACTACTTTGGGCCCGGACTAATCTCCTGGAAAACAGGCCTATGGCCCGCGGGCATTCATCTCGTGACCACAATGCTGCGAGTGGGGCTCGAACCCGGGCAACCGCTATGAAGTCCCCAGGTTCTTACCACCACGCCACAACCTTGTGGTTAAAGTCGCGGGTAAAGTTGCGTGAATCATATATGATTTTGTACATAAATCATATTTAATTTTATATGTATTCGACCGTTCTCGTGTTTTTTTAAATAAATATTGTTCTCGTATGAACCCGCCTCTCTCTCCTCTCTCTCTCTCTCTATATATATATATATATATTATAAATATATATACATATATTATAACGTAACGGGTAAGAGATAAGGAAAAATCTCTCTATATATTGATAACGAAAAATCGTTTATCAATATCCTACCCACTAAAAATTTCGGTAAACGGGTAATAGATAAGTGGATAAATGAATAAAAAAATTATCCATACTCTTATCCAATAGATCGAAACATAACGGGTAATGAGTTTACCCTTATCCATTGTTAGCCCTATAAAAAATGTCGGAAAGGGTCTGGATGTTAGAATGAAAAAAACAACAACATAAGGAGTAGAAGCTAATAGAAATCGCAGAAGAAAGAGGGATTAACATCTTTGGTTGTCTTCATTTTTGCATCTAATACTGTCGGACAAGAAAACTCATACCGATATTATGTGTTTGAAGTAGCCCTATATTATTATGTGTCTCAAGTAGTTCTAGTCCTTGGTGTATATTTATTGAACTTATGAAATCTAAAGTAGATATGCCCTTATTGAAGATATATAACCAATAAACCACAATAACATGAACTTCATCTTATACTACTTGGGTTAGATTAGAATAAAGAATCCATCATATTTGAGCCAAGTACAATCAAATCATACATGCAACAAAACCAAACCAAACCAGACATTCAGCGTATGAATAATCAAATACCAATCCCAAATCATGTAAATTTTGCACCATTTGAGAGGAAAACAAAGGTCCAGAGGCTTGACCAATGACCACAACAAAAACCAAAGACCATTTTATAAACTAACTAAATACAAAAACAACAGGTCCTAAAAAAATTAAAAATATAAAAGGAAGGCCTTTAACTAAATCCAACAGGGAAGACTATATGGAAAGCAAAATGAAATCATATGACACTAAGTTCACCTGAATGTTACTGAGTTCTTCCCACTTTTTTTTCTTTTGACGTAGGTTTGAGGAGTAGGCCCGACCCTGGGTCGTGCAGCCTGTGCGGCCGCACAGGGCATCAAAGTCCATAGGGGCATCATATTTTATATATATTGTTAGTATATGTAATATAGGTTTAATAATTTGGGTTTGGGCTGAAAAAAAATAAAGCCCACGGTGGATATCTGGTAGGTTTGGGCTGGAAAAAAAACACCAAAACATATCCACCAAAAACATATCGACGCTCAGTACGCCTGCTGCTTGCACGCTTATTCGATCGACTCTTCGTCTCTTCCGATTCTCAAAGGCAGCGTCGTTCCAATTCCAGAGGCATGAGGCATCGATTAACCATCAACGGTAATGCCCTACGCCCCACTACGGTCGACGGTTTTGTGCGATTCTATATATGAGTATACGTATACGACCGATTGCTTCTCAAATCTCAATCTTTGCTTCTGTTTTGTGCGATTCTATATACGAGTATACCGTATATGATCGATTGCTTCTGTTTTGTGCGATTCTATTTGCTTCGTTAGTTCCAATTCTAGAGGCTGGGAGGCAGCGCCGATTCTTCTGGGCGATTCACAGAATCACAGTTTGGTTCTTCAATCTTCCCACCAGGTTTGAACTTTAAACTTTGAAGTTTGATTTTTGTTTCTAAACTCTAAAATCATTGTAATTTGTATTTCCAAATTCCAATTATTGTGTGGGTGTGGTTGTGTTTAAAATTAATAATGGTGGAATTTGGGAGAAAAAAACCCTAGTTTTAAGAAGTGAAATTAAAGCTCATTTTACTGATTTTGGCTTACTGTCTTACTGATTTTATCAATAGCATACTAATTTTGTCAATAACTTATTGATTTTATCAATGGATAGCTTACTGATTTTGTAAATAGCTTACTGATTTTATTAATGGCTTACTGATTTTATCAATGGCTTACTGATTACTGTCTTACTGATTTTGGTTTAACTAATTATAGTTTTTACTTGTCCTTTAAATTGCATATTGAAGTAATTTGGAAAAGGGAAAACTAGAAAGGAAGGAAACACCGAACACGATCTTAATCCAAGTTTTATCCTTCTATACTCGACTTGTAGTAAACATGTTTCCTAGATCACAACATTCGAGTGCACAAAATAGAAAAAGAAAAAAAAAGACAGCAAGAAATTGCTCAATCTTTACAGGGATATTTAAATAGATATTTTGTTAGGTCTGAAAATTTGTCTGAAAATGTGCCTGAAAATTTGTCTGAAAATGTGCCTAAAAATCCCAATGAGTTTGTTGAAAATATTGAAAATTCAGTTGATGATTTTGTTGAAAATCCATGTAATGATGAAGTTAATTTGAATATTTTTGATCCACGGGTTTGGGATGGCTTACATTCAAAAATGAAAGATTTGCTTGCCGAAAAAGGGCCTATAAGGGAAACCAACATCAATTTTCCAAAAGATAAATTTGGTAGACACTTTTCTTGTGAATACTATGTCCGGAAGCTACGAAATGGTGAATCTTATGATAGAAAATGGTTGGTTTATTCAAAAGAGTTGGATAAAGTTTTTTGCTTTTGCTGCAAAATATTCAAAACTGCTTGGTCTAGAAGTCAATTAGCTATCGAAGGGGTAAATGATTGGAGACATTTAGGTGAAACATTGAGTTTGCATGAAAATAGTCCTGAGCATATGATTAACTTGAGAACTTGGTCTGAATTACGTTTGAGATTGAATAAAAATCAAACAATTGATAAAGAATTACAAGAATTGATTAAGAAAGATATTGATCACTGGAAAGAAGTTTTGATTAGAATAATTGATGTTGTTAAATGTCTAGCACAATATAATTTGGCTTTTCGCGGATCAAATGAAAAAATTTATCAAAATTCTAATGGGAATTTTTTGGGTATACTTCAAATGATTGTTGAGTTTGATCCTGTCATGAAACAACATTTTCGACTAATTAAATAAAAAGAAACTCATTATCATTATCTTAGCCATAAAATTCAAAATGAATTGATTCAATTGTTGGCATCCGAGGTGAAGAGTGTGATTATTAAAAAAATCAAAGAAGCAAAGTATTTTTCGGTAATTCTTGATTGCACTCCTGATGCAAGTCACAAGGAACAAATGACTTTGATTGTAAGATGTGTCGATATGTCGTGTGCTCCCATAAATGTAGAAGAGTATTTCTTAGAGTTTTTGGTTGTAGAGGATACATCTGGTTTGGGTCTTTTTAACGTGTTACAAGATGTTTTAAAATCTCTAGATTTAGACATTAATTGTGTGTGTGGTCAAGGTTATGATAATGGATCTAATATGAAAGGAAAAAATCAAGGTGTTCAAAAAAGATTGCTTGATATAAATCCTAGAGCATTTTATATGCCATGTGGTTGTCATTGTCTAAACTTAGTTTTGTGTGATATGGTAAATTCTTGTCATAAAGCAAAAACATTTTTTGGAACATGTCAAACAATATATATACAATGTGTTTTCTAATTCTATCAAGCGGTGGAGTCTTTTACTTGAGTTTATTGATGATTTGACTTTGAAATCTTTGTCTACTACTCGTTGGGAAAGTCATATCGAAAGTGTTAAAGCTATAAAAACTCAATTTGCTCAAATCAGGGAAGCTTTGTTTAAATAATCTCAAGTTAGTGATGATGGAAAATTATGTAGAGATGTCGAATCTTTGGTAAACGGTGAACTTTCAAGTTTTGAATTCATTGTGAGTTTGATTATTTGGCATGAAATTTTGTATAGGATCAATTTGGTTAGCAAAAAATTACAATCAAAAGATATGTTACTTGATGTTGCGGTGAAAAGTTTAGAAGCATTGGTTTGTTATTTTGAGAAATATAGGGAAACTGGACTTACTTCTGCCATTAGTGAAGCCAAAGAAATTGCAAATGAAATTGGAATTGAACCTGAGTTTCTTATAAAACGTTCTTATTTTAGAAAAAAAACAATTTGATGAGATTCCAAATACTGAAAGACAACAACAATCTGCTCAAGAGACATTTAGAACTGATTATTTTCTTGTTTTAGTAGATATGGCTTTATCTCAATTGAAGACTAGATTTGAGCAAATGAAAATATTTGAATCAATTTTTGGTTTCTTGTTTGATGGGTCAAAGTTGGTTTACTTAAATGATGATGAATTGAAAAATTGTTGTATGAATTTTGAAGTTGCATTAACAAATGGTGATGATTGTGATATTGATGGTAAGTATTTGTTTATGGAATTGCAAATTTTGCAGGAAATGTTACCGTCTGAAGCGTATGAAGGAGATAAGCCATGGACGTCAATTCAGATTTTGGAATTTGCAAAGAAGATGGATATGTTTCCAAATGTGTTGCTTGCGTATAGGATTTTGTTGACTGTACCCGTCACGGTAGCATCTGCGGAAAGAAGTTTTTCAAAGCTAAAGTTATTGAAATCGTATCTACGATCTACCATGAGTCAAGAAAGGCTAAACGGGTTAGCAATTTTGAGTATTGAAAGTAATTTTTTAGCGAATGTCGAATATGAAAAATTGATTGATATTTTTGTTTCAAAAAATGCACGAAGACATCGTTTTAGGTGATGTAGGTTTATATTTTGTAATTTGGGGTTTTGGTTTTATATCCCCCCCTTTGTACTTTTTATTTTAATTAATGAAAATCGGCGTAAAGATGAGCCTATATATTTTGTCGTTTCATTTACTTAAAACTGTCTAGGGGCATTTTTTTAGCATGTTCGCACAGGGCATCAAAATCCTTAGGAACGACCCTGTTGAGGAGATGAAGTTGCTACAAAGGATCAAAGTTGAATTGAAAAATCAGATGCAGAATGTGATAATTGTCATCAAAATCAAAAATAAAAATCTCAAATCAAGAGTTAGGGTTTTCGTACTAAACATGAAAGCTAAAATCAAAATCGGACAGGAGCAGCTTCAATGTGGTGCGATTGAGACAGAAGGGATTGAGTGATATGATGTAGGTTTCTTATTGCATTGAATGGTTTTGGAGAAGAAAATGTTGAAACATTTTGGGACTTGTTTTCTTACTGGTGAGAATCAATTGAGAAGAAAGCATGTATCAGACCTGTCTTCTTGTATATGAGAGCTGCTATTACCATCGGTAAGAAGTTTGAATGGGTTGAAGTTACTAAAAAGGAGGAAGAAAGCTTGTGAATTTCAATCTAGGTGTTGTTGATGGTGGTGTATTAAAGACGTTGTACATCTTGCTTAATAATGTGCAATTTGTAGTTTTTTTTTAATCTTTGGCATAAAAAGCTTTAAGATACTCTTAAATGTAAATATATTATAAGGTAGTATAGATAAAAGATGATTTTGATTGAAATCTTCTCTACTACAAAATATTTTATGTATCTAAAACAATATTGAATTAGAAAGATAAAAATAGAAATAAAAATATTGTAATCAATATATATACAGGGGCATAATCAAATGAGAAATAAGTATTTTGTGGTAACTGTGAGATCCAATGTGAGTCAATCATTTAAAATTATTTATTTTATTATTAATTAAATACTAAAGGTTAATTTATTAAATTGATATATATGACAACTCATAAATAATTTCATTTATTCCAATCCCATAATTTTAGGATAGATTATTATCTCTCTTTCTCTCTCCCTCCATCTCTTTCTAAACCATGCAAAAATTCGTCGGCCGGAAAATCATAGCGTTTCTAAACCATGATCTCTTCCTCCCCTTCATATTTATATGCATCACCATTGATAGTCACTACGGTGGAAACCATCCACTCTTCGCCACCAGGTAACTACTCTAAATCGAGCCGACAATGGTGGTGTTGACGGTGGATCTCGGCAGTGGATCGGCACCGATCTAGTCTTAGCCCATGCTCAGAACGTGATATGATTCATTCAAGTACAAGAAGCTAATGAAAATTCAAGTGTGCTTATATGACAAGGAGAAGAGCTTGGGCCAATCACGAAACACATAAAGAGCTGATTTCTTGAAGATTACCAACTATTGCGCCATTTCAAGAAGAAATTCATGAAGCATTATTTTGGTAGCCCAAATTGAATTATTTTCTTTATGGAGAGTCTTTTGGGGTGTCTTTTGAACCCTATAAATAGGAGCCTTTGTAATCATTTTAAAATCATCATCCAAGTAATATAAACACTTTGATTTGTGAGTTTTAAACTCTTTTAGTTCTTTGTGAGCTTTAGAACTTATCAAGTTATTATGTAGCTTGTGGCATTCAACACTTATCAATCAACTTGGTGGGTTGATTGTGGCGTGCTCTTATACCAAGGTTCTTGCCTCCTTATAGGCAATGGGTCACGGTTTACACCACGACTATCCTAGCAACCAATAGAACGATCGGGCAACACGTGTTCAAACCCACACTTGTTGGGCAAGATCACATCATTTGGTATTAGAGCCAACTCTATTGGGTTGCATATCTTTTTTTTTAATTATTTTTTTCCCTTTTATTCTTGATTTCTTGGGATTTAAGAATCACATTTTGGTAATGGGTTTTGTCGCAAGTTGGCAAGGTTCTTACTAGTGACTATTGAATTCTAAAGAAATCATCCTCTCATCTGCTTCTATTTTCTTTGGTTTCTTAGGATCAAAATTCAAGTATTAGTAGTGGGTCTTATCACAAGTTGACGAGGTTCCTATTATTGAGTTTTGAATTCTTTGAGAAATTAAAAAACTTCTTATTTTTAGTTACTTCCATTTTCTTGCTAAATTTTGAGAAAAAAAAAGGAAAAAAATAATTCGACAAAAAAAAAAGATGAAGAAAATATGGAATACAAAAGAAAATATTTTTTTTCTTTACCTTTCAAGCAGAAAAAGATTCGAGACGAATCTTTTTGAAGCTCTGAGGGAATGATATGATTCATTCAAGTACAAGAAGCTAATGAAAATTCAAGTGTGCTTATATGACAAGGAGAAGAGCTTGGGCCAATCACGGAACACATAAAGAGCTGATTTCTTGAAGATTACCAACTATTGCCCATTTCAAAGAAGAAATTCATGAAGCATTATTTTGGTAGCCCAAATTGAATTATTTTCTATTGTTTTATGTTGAATTTGAGCCCAATAAACTAGTGTAGAAAGCCCAATACGTTTTTAGGCCCATGTTAAAGTTTAGGTGATTACAAGTTTAAGAATTATGATATATATCAAGTCTAGATTCATGAATTAAAGGTATGCCTTTAATTATTGATTGAAATTTAAGTCTTAGACTTTATGGAGAGTCTTTTGGGGTGTCTTTTGAACCCTATAAATTGGAGCCTTTGTAATCATTTTAAATCATCATCCATGTAATATAAATACTTTGATTTGTGAGTTTTAAACTCTTTTAGTTCTTTGTGAACTTTAGAACTTATCAAGTTATTATGTAGCTTGTGGCGTTCAACACTTATCAATCAACTTGGTGGGTTGATTGTGGCGTGCTCTTATACCAAGGTTATTGCCTCCTTATAGGCAATGGGTCACGGTTTACACCACGACTATCCTAGCAACCAATAGAACGATCGAGCAACACGTGTTCAAACCCACACTTGTTGGGCGAGATCACATCATTTGGTATCAGAGCCAACTCTATTGGGATGCATATCTTTTATTTTATTTTTCCTCTACTTATTCTCGATTTCTTGGGATTTAAGAATCACATTTTGGTAATGGGTTTTGTCACAAGTTGGTAAGGTTCTTACTAGTGACTATTGAATTCTAAAACAAATCATCCTCTCATCTACTTCTATTTTCTTTGGTTTCTTATGATCAAAATTCAAGTATTAGTAGTGGGTCTTATCACAAGTTGACGAGGTTCATATTATTGAGTTTTGAGTTCTTTGAGAAATTCAAAAACTTCTTATTTTTAGTTACTTCCATTTTCTTGCTAAATTTTTTAGAAAAAAAAGTAAAAAAATAATTCGACAAAAAAAAAGATGAAGAAAACATGGAAAAATATGGAATACAAAAAAAACTTTTTTTCTTTACCTTTCAAGCAGAAGAAGATTCGGGACGAATCTTTTTTGAAGAGAGAGGGAATGATATGATTAATTCAAGTACAAGAAGCTAATGAAAATTCAAGTGTGCTTATATGACAAGGAGAAGTGCTTGGGCCAATCACGGAACACATAAAGAGCTGATTTCTTGAAGATTACCAACTATTGCGCCATTTCAAGAAGAAATTCATGAAGCATTATTTTGGTAGCCCAAATTGAATTATTTTCTTTATGGAGAGTCTTTTGGGGTGTCTTTTGAACCCTATAAATAGGAGCCTTTGTAATCATTTTAAAATCACCATCCATGTAATATAAACACTTTGATTTGTGAGTTTTAAACTCTTTTAGTTCTTTGTGAGCTTTAGAACTTATCAAGTTATTATGTAGCTTGTGGCGTTCAACACTTATCAATCAACTTGGTGGGTTGATTGTGGCGTGCTCTTATACCAAGGTTCTTGCCTCCTTATAGGCAATGGGTCACGGTTTACACCACGACTATCCTAGCAACCAATAGAACGATCGGGCAACACGTGTTCAAACCCACACTTGTTGGGCAAGATCACATCATTTGGTATCAGAGCCAACTCTATTGGGTTGCATATCTTTTTTTTTAATTATTTTTTTCCCTTTTATTCTTGATTTCTTGGGATTTAAGAATCACATTTTGTTAATGGGTTTTGTCGCAAGTTGGCAAGGTTCTTACTAGTGACTATTGAATTCTAAAGAAATCATCCTCTCATCTGCTTCTATTTTCTTTGGTTTCTTAGGATCAAAATTCAAGTATTAGTAGTGGGTCTTATCACAAGTTGACGAGGTTCCTATTATTGAGTTTTGAATTCTTTGAGAGATTAAAAAACTTCTTATTTTTAGTTACTTACATTTTCTTGCTAAATTTTGAGAAAAAAAAAGGAAAAAAATAATTCGACAAAAAAAAAAAGATGAAGAAAATATGGAATACAAAAGAAAATATTTTTTTTCTTTACCTTTCAAGCAGAAGAAGATTCGAGACGAATCTTTTTGAAGCTCTGAGGGAATGATATGATTCATTCAAGTACAAGAAGCTAATGAAAATTCAAGTGTGCTTATATGACAAGGAGAAGAGCTTGGGCCAATCACGGAACACATAAAGAGCTGATTTTTTGAAGATTACCAACTATTGCCCATTTCAAAGAAGAAATTCATGAAGCATTATTTTGGTAGCCCAAATTGAATTATTTTCTATTGTTTTATGTTGAATTTGAGCCCAATAAACTAGTGTAGAAATCCCAATACGTTTTTAAGCCCATGTTAAAGTTTAGGTGATTACAAGTTTAAGAATTATGATATATATCAAGTCTAGATTCATGAATTAAAGGTATGTCTTTAATTCTTGATTGAAATTTAAGTCTTAGACTTTATGGAGAGTCTTTTGGGGTGTCTTTTGAACCCTATAAATTGGAGCCTTTGTAATCATTTTAAAATCATCATCCATGTAATATAAACACTTTGATTTGTGAGTTTTAAACTCTTTTACTTCTTTGTGAGCTTTAGAACTTATCAAGTTATTATGTAGCTTGTGGTGTTCAACACTTATCAATCAACTTGGTGGGTTGATTGTGGCGTGCTCTTATACCAAGGTTCTTGCCTCCTTATAGGCAATGGGTCACGGTTTACACCACGACTATCCTAGCAACCAATAGAACGATCGGGCAACACGTGTTCAAACCCACACTTGTTGGGCAAGATCACATCATTTGGTTTCAGAGCCAACTCTATTGGGATGCATATCTTTTATTTTATTTTTCCTCTACTTATTCTCGATTTCTTGGGATTTAAGAATCACATTTTGGTAATGGGTTTTGTCACAATTTGGCAAGGTTCTTACTAGTGACTATTGAATTCTATGATGGCTTTCATAATCAGTACACTTTCAAACATCATGACAAGAAAGTTGTTCTTGTGTCGTTATCTCCACAACAAGTTCATGAGGATCAAATTAAAATGATCACCGCAAGGCGAGCGAGAGAGGCTGAAAAGAAAAATAATGAGTGTGGTGGATCGAGGGAAAAACAGAGTGATGAAAACAAATTGAAAGGTGAAAAGGAGGAAAAGAAAAGAGAGAAAACCAAGTCGAATTTTTTTGCAAAATCGAGTGAAGTCAAGAGGGTGATAGTTGAAAACAAGAGGGTGATGGTTTTGGTTTTCAAGGAGGCTTGTGTGAGTACTAGTGAGCTAACCCAAAATCTTCCGAGTTTTGTTGTGAATCTTTTGCAGGAATATGATGATGTCTTTCCGAAGGAAGAACCAAGTGGATTGCCACCTCTACGAGGAATAGAGCATCAGATTGATTTCATTCTTGGGGCTACTCTTCCAAATCGTCCAGCTTATAGAGCCAACCCCGAGGAGACAAAAGAGATCCAAAGACAAGTGGAAGATTTATTGTCAAGAGGAAGGATTCGAGAATCCATGAGTCCTTGTGCCGTTCCCGTGATTGTGGTGCCCAAAAAGAATGGAGAATGGATAATGTGCACCGATTGTAGATCCATCAACCAAATCACGGTAAAGTATCGCTATCCTATTCCTAGGTTAGATGACATGCTAGATGAGTTTCATGGGGCTGTCATTTTTTCCAAAATTGATCTTAAAAGTGGGTATCATCAGATTAGAATAAGAGAAGGAGATGAATGGAAAACCGCATTCAAAACAAAATCTGGATTGTACGAGTGGTTAGTTATGCCTTTTGGATTAACTAATGCACCTAGTACATTCATGAGATTGATGAATCATGTGTTGCGTGAGTTTATTGGTAAATTTGTCGTCGTTTACTTTGATGACATCTTGATTTATAGTAAAAATGTGGATGATCACATGATGCATTTGCATGATGTTTTGGACACCTTGAGAAATGAATCTTTGTATGCTAACTTGAAAAAATGCACATTTTGTATGGACAAAGTTTTTTTTCTAGGATTCGTTGTTAGTGGCAAGGGAATTGAAGTGGATCTTGAGAAGGTCAAGGCAATCCAAGAATGGCCAACTCCAACAACGGTTTCGTAGGTAAGAAGCTTTCACGGGCTAGCTAGCTTCTATCGAAGATTTGTTCGTGACTTTAGCACCATAGCTGCCCCACTCAATGAACTTGTGAAGAAAGAGGTAAGTTTTCATTGGGGAGAAAGGCAACAAGTTGCATTTGACTTATTGAAGGAAAGGTTAACCTCTTCTCCTATTCTTGCATTACCAAATTTTGATAAGACGTTTGAACTTGAGTGTGATGCATCCGGGGTGGGTATTGGGGCTGTTTTAATTCAAGAACGTCGCCCCATTGCATATTTTAGTGAAAAACTAAAAGGGGCACAATTGAATTATTCAACATATGATAAAGAGTTTTATGCTTTGGTAAGGTCTTTACAAACATGACAACATTATTTGAGACCAAAAGAGTTTGTGATTCACACGGATCATGAATCTCTTAAGTATCTCAAGGGTCAAGGTAAGCTAAGTAGAAGGCATATCAAGTGGGTTGAGTTTATTGAGTCATTTCCTTATGTGAGTAAATACAAGAAAGGAAAAGAAAACATTGTGGCCGATGCGTTGTCTAGACGTCATAGTCTCATCACCACTTTGAGTTCTAAACTTCTTGGATTTGAATCAATTAAGGAAATGTATGAGGATGATTCTGATTTTTCTTCTCTATATGTTGCATGTGAACGTGGATCATTTGAAAAATTCTATAAACATGAAGGTTATTTGTTTAAAGAAAACAAGTTGTGCATTCCAAAGTGTTCTATGCGTGAGGCTCATGTGGGAGGTTTGATGGGTCACTTTGGTATTCAAAAGACTTTAGATGTTTTAAAAGAACATTTCTTTTGGCCAAAAATGCATGAAGATGTTAATAAAATTTGTGAAAGATGTCTAATTTGTAAACAAGCCAAATCAAAATCGAAGCCACATGGATTGTATACCCCACTACCAATTCCTTCTGAACCTTGGGTAGACATATCCATGGACTTTGTGCTAGGATTGCCTAGGACAAAGAATGGCCGAGATTTTGTTTTTGTTGTTGTTGATCGATTTTCCAAGATGGCACACTTTATTCCTTGTCATAAAACAGATGATGCCTCACACATTGCTGATTTGTTCTTTGAAGAAATAGTGCGTCTACATGGTGTGCCACGCACTATTGTGAGTGATAGGGATGTCAAATTTTTGAGTCATTTTTGGCGTGTGCTTTGGAGTAAACTCGGTACTAAGCTTTTATTCTCTACTGCAAGTCATCCACAAACTGATGGGCAGACTGAAGTAGTTAATAGAACTTTGTCTCAATTACTTAGAGCCGTTATTTCAAAGAATTTGAAAAGTTGGGAGAGTTGCTTGCCGTTTGTAGAGTTTGCTTATAATCGAAGTGTGCATTCTGCTACTAACTATTCTCCTTTCGAGACTGTGTATGGCTTCAATCCCCTGAGTCCCTTTGATCTCGTTCCTATCCCCATTAAAGAGCGTGCCAGTCTAGATGGAAAAAGGAAGGCTGAATTGGTGAAACAATTGCATGAGAAGGTAAGACTCAACATTGAGAAGAGGACAAATCAATACTTGAAGCAAGCAAACAAAGGTAGAAAGAGAGTTGTGTTTGAACCTGGTGACTGGGTATGGTTACACTTGAGGAAAGAGAGATTCCCGGCAAAAAGAAGATCAAAGTTGCAGCCTAGAGGAGATGGACCATTCCA
Source organism: Arctium lappa (assembly GCA_023525745.1). NCBI lineage: Eukaryota > Viridiplantae > Streptophyta > Magnoliopsida > Asterales > Asteraceae > Arctium > Arctium lappa. Next base: position 164,521,119 of record CM042047.1, read on the forward strand.
AGTCCTCGAAAGAATCAATGATAATGCTTATAAGTTAGATCTTCCTGGTGAGTATCAAGTAAGCTCTACTTTTAATGTTGCTGATCTTTCTCCATATGATGTAGGAGATGATTCGTGGACGAATCCTTTTCAAGGGGGAGAGAATGATGGAGGACCATCCAACCACATAAAAGATCCCTTGGCGATTGAAGATGGCCCGGTTACAAGATCAAGATCGAAATTGATCAAGGAAGCTTTGATGAGCTTAGTTGCGGAGATTCAAGTAAAGTCCATTGAAGATGTGCATGTAACGAACGATATTATGCTTATAGAAGTTTTGGATCAATGATGGAGCTTAAGAAGCATTTGTTTTGAAGATTGCAAGCTTTTGGTCCATTTCAAAGAATTAACCCGTGAGCATTATTTTGGCAGCCCAAAATTGATATATTTTCTTTTGTTTATGTTGAATTTGAGCCCAATAAACTTGTGTATAAAGCCCAATCCGTTTTTTTAGGCCTATGTTTAAAGTCTAGGTATTTAGAAGTCTTTGAATAGTTATTTAGAGTATGTCTAGATTCATGAATTAAAGGTATGCCTTTAATTCTTGATTGATATTGAAGTCTTAGACTTTATGGAGAGTCTTTTGGGGTGTCTTTTGAACCCTATAAATAGGAGCCTTTTGTAATCATTTGAAATCATCATCCAAGTAATATAAACATTTTCTTTTGAGTTTAACTCATTTTGTGATCTGTGATTCCTTGCGAGAGCGTTCATAGTTCAAGAACTTATCAAGATTGTGAGCACGATCTTGTGGCGTTTCTGATTCCTTTGGTTCTTAGTTTTATAACTAACGGGTCAAGGATTTGCTCTAGGTTAGTTGAAGATTCCTATACCTGGGATATTCGCTTCCTAAACTATCTCATACGAAGGTTCTAAGTTTCTTAACTTGCGGGTCGACGTTTCGCATCATTTGGTATCAGAGCCAACTCTATTGGGATGCATATCTTTTTTTTCCAATTCTTATTCTCGATTACTTGGGATTTAGGTATCACGTTTTAGTAATGGGTTTTGTCGCAAGTTGGCAAGGTTCTTACTAGTGACTATTGAATTCTAAAGAAATCATCCTCTCATCTGCTTCTATTTTCTTTGGTTTCTTAGGATCAAAATTCAAGTATTAGTAGTGGGTCTTATCACAAGTTGACGAGGTTCCTATTATTGAGTTTTGAGTTCTTTGAGAAATTCAAAAACTTCTTATTTTTAGTTACTTCCATTTTCTTGATAAATTTTGTAGAGAAAAAAATGGAAAAAAAAAGGAAAAAAATAATTTGACAAAAAAAAATGAAGAAAACATGGAAAAATATGTAATACAAAAAAAAAACTTTTTTTTCTTTACCTTTCAAGCAGAAGAAGATTCGGGACAAATCTTTTTGAAGAGAGAGGGAATGATATGATTCATTCAAGTACAAAAAGCTAATGAAAATTCAAGTGTGCTTATATGACAAGGAGAAGAGCTTGGGCCAATCACGGAACACATAAAGAGTTGATTTCTTGAAGATTACCAACTATTGCGCCATTTCAAGAAGAAATTCATGAATCATTATTTTGGTAGCCCAAATTGAATTATTTTCTTTATGGAGAGTCTTTTGGGGTGTCTTTTGAACCCTATAAATAGGAGCCTTTGTAATCATTTTAAAATCATCATCCAAGTAATATAAACACTTTGATTTGTGAGTTTTAAACTCTCTTAGTTCTTTGTGAGCTTTAGAACTTATCAAGTTATTATGTAGCTTGTGGCGTTCAACACTTATCAATCAACTTGGTGGGTTGATTGTGGCGTGCTCTTATACCAAGGTTCTTGCCTCCTTATAGGCAATGGGTCACGGTTTACACCACGACTATCCTAGCAACCAATAGAACGATCGGGCAACACGTGTTCAAACCCACACTTGTTGGGCAAGATCACATCATTTGGTTTCAGAGCCAACTCTATTGGGATGCATATCTTTTATTTTATTTTTCCTCTACTTATTCTCGATTTCTTGGGATTTAAGAATCACATTTTGGTAATGGGTTTTGTCACAAGTTGGCAAGGTTCTTACTAGTGACTATTGAATTCTAAAACAAATCATCCTCTCATCTACTTCTATTTTCTTTGGTTTCTTAGGATGAAAATTCAAGTATTAGTAGTGGGTCTTATCACAAGTTGACGAGGTTCCTATTATTGAGTTTTGAGTTCTTTGAGAAATTCAAAAACTTCTTATTTTTAGTTACTTCCATTTTCTTGCTAAATTTTGTAGAAAAAAAAGTAAAAAAATAATTCGACAAAAAAAAAGATGAAGAAAACATGGAAAAATATGGAATACAAAAAAAACTTTTTTTCTTTACCTTTCAAGCAGAAGAAGATTCGGGACGAATCTTTTTTGAAGAGAGAGGGAATGATATGATTCATTCAAGTACAAGAAGCTAATGAAAATTCAAGTGTGCTTATATGACAAGGAGAAGAGCTTGGGCCAATCACGGAACACATAAAGAGCTGATTTCTTGAAGATTACTAACTATTGCGCCATTTCAAGAAGAAATTCATGAATCATTATTTTGGTAGCCCAAATCGAATTTTTTTTTTTATGGAGAGTCTTTTGAACCCTATAAATAGGAGCCTTTGTAATCATTTTAAAATCATCATCCATGTAATATAAACACTTTGATTTGTGAGTTTTAAACTCTTTTAGTTCTTTGTGAGCTTTAGAACTTATCAAGTTATTATGTAGCTTGTGGCGTTCAACACTTATCAATCAACTTGGTGGGTTGATTGTGGCGTGCTCTAATACCAAATGATGTGATATTGCCCAACAAGTGTGGGTTTGAACACGTGTTGCCCGATCGTTCTATTGGTTGCTAGGATAGTCGTGGTGTAAACCGTGACCCATTGCCTATAAGGAGGCAAGAACCTTGGTATAAGAGCACGCCACAATCAACCCACCAAGTTGATTGATAAGTGTTGAACGCCACAAGCTACATAATAATTTGATAAGTTCTAAAGCTCACAAAGAACTAAAAGAGTTTAAAACTCACAAATCAAAGTGTTTATATTACTTGGATGATGATTTTAAAATGATTACAAAGGCTCCTATTTATAGGGTTCAAAAGACACCCCAAAAGACTCTCCATAAAGAAAATAAACCAAAACTTATTTAATAGATCATATTTTTTTTTATTTAATTTTTTTTTTTCTTAGTAAGTTAATAATGATTATAAATTAAAACTTTTAAATGGTTTTATTATCTTAGTAAGATACCAATATTTATAGTTTTCCTTTAAGTAATCTAACAATGTTTATAAATTACTACTTATTTTAATAAACTATATTTTTTTAGTAAGGTAGAGTGCTATTACTTTTTTTTTTTTTTTTGAAAGGCAAATTTTATAACCACCAAAAACAGTTAAATACAACCAAAATAACAAGACCAAAGCAGATTCTACCCAGCTGCAGGTCACGACCAATACTAAAGAACCTTAAGGAGACCAAGGCAAGCAAACAAAACAAAGTTAATTAATGCGACACCTAATACCGACAACATTGTGACAGGCCAAGTTTGCGAGAGGCAAACTACCGAACCCCATCGAAGACCGTTGCCCGACTACCATAACTCGCAACCATACTCTTTTCCGGCACAACCGTTATAGCAGTGAATACGTGGCCGTGAAACACCTTGTACCGTCCACCGAAATTCTATTGTTGCACCTTCTTATCCACTCCCAAATGGTCATTTGGAACTCGTATTATTGATCCACAATTTTCCTTTTATCGCCTCGAAATACCACCCTATTTACTTAGTTTTATAATAAAAGAAGCAAAAAGGACACGAGAGCAAAAACCTTTAATAGACGTTTTTATAGATAATATTAAACTAGAAGTGTACTCGCGCAATGCAGCGAGATACATCACGATTTTAATGTTTCATTTTATTTTTTGTTTTTTTGTCGATTTACAGTACGATTTTGAATGTTTTTGAGAAAGTGATAATGTTTTTTTATAAATTTTTTTAATTTAGTCTTAATAATATAATGTTTTTAAATAAAAAATTAAGTATTTTGTTATAATTCAATAATTATCTTATATATTTTAATAACATCTAGAAAAAAATAACCAATTACATATTTAATAATATAATTAAAACAAATTTATAGTAATATTATATATTAATTAATAGTGATACATGGAAAGTCTGCATAAAAGGAAGGCTTGCACATACCAAATTGGTGGGTGTTAGAAGCCTGCAGTAGTAATATATATCTTGTGCTTTGATACTTGTAAATTAAGAGATTTTTAAAATCTTGCATAAAATGATGGTATCTTGTGTCTAATAATTTGTATTTAAGAGTTTTTTTATCTCTACTTTATAATATAGTATACATACATAATCATGATTGGTTAAAATTAAATGGTCAATATTGTAACAAATTCGACATATGGGTCGGTCTCGGTCTTAACCGGACCCGATCTTGGTGTTTAAGTGGGCTTTGGTTCTAATTTCGTCATACTATTGTTTTATTTTTCAACATTCGATTCAACAACTTCGATTTGAATTTATTTTGCCCAAAATTAAAATTTTATGGTTTCTAGATAATTTCATTTTTGAATATTACAAGAACTATTAAGTACGATGATTTAAGTTTTACCTTTTAAAAACTTTTATTTTTTCAAAATACAAATATTAAAACAATATTTACAAATCAATAATGTATAAAAAAAATATTTCAATTTTTATAATATTCTTATCTTACTTATTTTGTAAACAATAAGAATGGAAGATTGATGAGTTTTTGCAAACTCATATTGCTTTTTCCACATCAACGGATCAAGTTTTTGAAACTCACATATTTATCTCATAATCTATCTTAAACATGATTAATAAGAAAACAAATTATATCAAAAAATTGTTGTAGAATAAGTGTGTCATCGTCAAAAGAATATGACGATAGAGATAGAGATATCTGAGTTATATTAGAATTGTAATATCTTAAAGTTATTAACTTATAACTTATCCCTATATAAATGACTTATAATTAATGAGAAAGGCAGATTCCCTCTCTCTATTCTATTGTTATTCTGTTTCGTTTTTTCTTTAACACGTTATCAGCATGAACTCTCAAAAGCTATTAAGGTTCATACGAATATAGTGTTGATTTGAGCAATTGACAGTTCAACTGAGATTTGTTGCTTACCTGCACCATTGTTCATGCCACTTTTCATGAATTCTTGTAAGTTTTTTTATCACCTTGTTATGTACATTAAAAAAAAATTGTTGCTCATAGATAAGGACGAAAAGAAAAAGAATTAAAAAAATTTCTCTTTCTTTATGGTAACATCCCAACCAAAAATATAAACAAGCGGATCGATTCTTATAATAAAATTCTCAATCCTCAAAGATCGGATAACGATCCAAGCCACAATGATCCCAACTTACAAAAGTTAAATCAAGGTTTGCAGTAATAACCTATACACAACTGAGATAAAACAAGGATAATTAACTACGCAGAGGTCTTCTATCCGCCCTGCTAAGCCTTCTCCCTGCCCTTAGCTGCCCCGTCTAACTCACGACGACCTGAAAAGGTTTTTAGTTTTGAAAGAGCGAGGGTTAGACCATAGGTCTAGTGAGTTCCCTCTAACAGATAAGCAACAAAATACTTTCCAGAATTTAAAATCAACAGTTGATAATATCACATAAGCAAAACACACTCCAGACCACACGACCGTCAAAGATGATGTGTCTAACTCGTGCTGCCTTAATGCTGGGACACACCCCCAACGGCATAAACGGGCCACACTCCCCGGCACGAGTAGGCGGGCCACACTCCCTGACTTAGGTCCAAGCTCCACATAGAATGTATGCATACATTTAACATCTCAACATCATAAAAACACACTTAAACCATTTCGTTATAGACTTGGCATCATAAGTAAATCAACGTTTAAAATAATCAAATTTAGCATGCTATCGTTCATAAAGAATTTAGTTCAGAAAACTCACCTGAAATCCACCGCTAAAAGCTTTCGTCTAGCTGTAACCTGGTTCGAACCTATAAAACGAGACATCGCTCGAGAAGTTAACGATACCTTCTAATTAAACAATTTAATCCTTATTACCCTCATCTCCGACACCATCTACCCCGAGCCGAACATATCGCGCTAAATCTAAAATAGAATAACCCCCCCCCCCCCCAAACCTTAATTAATTAAATAAATAAAAACCATGAATATGGGCCGATTCAAAACAGTCCAGTGTCATACTCAAAATGAGCCTACTGGACCAGGGACTTATAAGATTCCACGTGGGCCTCGGCCCACCTGTCCCAATACAAAGCCCGACAAGGAGAACCCCCCCCCCCCTTCGACCGGTATCCAGTACGCACTCTTCGACCGATACCCCTTGGTCTTTCGACCGGGTCTCCCATTCGACCGATACCCTTGGTCTTTCGACCGGGTCTCCTTTTCGACCGATACTGTCGAACGAAGAAACCCCAGAACTCTGAACCCCTACACAAAACAATGAGGAGAACCCCGATAACCCAACCAATAGAAAAAAATAAACAATCCAATAGACGATGCAACAATTCAAATTTGGTAAACAATCCATTTACTAAATCAATTTCTATAATTTCTATCCCCACCCAGATTCTTTCAATTTAGAAATTCCACCCAAGGATTTCCAACTTCAAACATAACTCTCAAGTCAAGCTCCTTTGATGGTTATAGACATAAACATAAATTCCTTACTATAAAAGAGATGAAGATTATAATTTTACCTTACTGAGTCTTGAAGAATTCAGGCCTTGAATCCTCTCTCTCTTTCTCCCTCTCTCTACCGATCGGTAGCTTGAAGAAGTTTTCCCTCTCTCCCTGATAACTCTCATTAGCCGCCTCCAAACCCAATATTGTAGAGTTTTATTCCTAAATTCCCAAAGTTCCAATATTAATCCCTCAAGGCTCCTTTTTAACATTCTCACCCCAAAACTTTAAGATTTCAACTTTTACTCCGGTTATTACAATATCTCCCCCTCAAGAGAATTCCGTCCCCGGAATTCCTTCTTCAAAATAAACTGGGATATTGACTCTTCATAACCGACTCTAACTCCCAAGTCGCTTCTTGCCTTTTGTGGAATTGCCACTGAACCTTTACCAAGGAAATTTCCTTATTTCTTAACTTTTCACTTTACGATCCAAAATCGCTACCGGTTCCTCTACAAAGCTTATCCTTTCATCTATTTGGACATCTTCTAATGGTATCACAACGTCGCTTTCTTCTACACACTTTTTAGGTTGGATACATGAAAACAGAATGCACTCCTTGCAAACCCGCCGATAGATCCAACTTATAAGCTACCTCCCCAACCCGCTCCGCTATAGGAAACGGTCCTACACTACATATCTTGGTCTCAACTTGCCCTTCTTGCCAAAACGAACGACTCCCTTCCATGGTGAAACTTTTAGCATCACCAAGTCTCCTAATTGAAATTCTATCAACCCACAGACACAAGTTTCTTCATCCAGTAACTTGCCCTTGCAAGCAACGCCTCCGAGCACGCCATAGGTTACACGCAGACGCACTCTCCTTTTTTTCGAGCCACCCTGATCTCAACTCCTCGACTTTATCCAATTCTTATACCCTGTATATATAACGCCCCAACGTCAACTCTTCTATTCTTCACATATTGGTAGAAACTTCCACAATTCAAACCTTCGTAATCCATCGGTTCTAACTGTCCGATTAACGCGACACATACTTCCATTTCTCAAAGTATCCACAAACACCCGACCAATTACGCAATAAAACCCAAATTCACCTGCTCGTTCCGGAAAGACCAAGTTCATACAAACTTTTACAAAAGGATTAACACGGAATAACGGACTCACTTGGACTCCCCTTTTCATGCATTGCCAATACTGACACTATGGCACTTCGCTCCCAGCACTATATTCCAACATCTCTACCTTCCTCCTTGAAGGTTCCAAACCTACTTCTAACGACCAACTCACTGATTAGCAACGTGAACTTTTAGTCAGCTGCACGACTTTGATTAATCATACCCACACCGCACCAACGCCACACATCTCTTTCTCATACCCACGCGAGGGATTTATAACTTTGCTGACAACAGAATCTAAAACATACTTCCACATTTTGTGTCATTTGCTAACTTCTTACTCTCAGATTTCCCACCTTTCCGCCATGATATCATCACTTTCTTCTCGTTACAAGAGACACCGCTCACCCAACATTGCTGACTTTATTCCTCGATGAATCCCAAATGTATCGAAGCACAACCACACTACTTGCTAGCTCCCCCGGCTATCCACAATTCGCACGCAAGATTATCAACCCAACTCTTCGAAACGTTACCCACTATTCGAAAGCGCCGCACCACTCTCTCTTGCCAAACAATATTGCCCAATCTGCTATAATCCCTTCACCCTCAAGCATAACTCATCATGACCACGACTTTCCTATCTACTGCACCACTTCCAGAATTTAAACAGTTCGACACTCTCAACCACAATCTTACAACTAATTCCCCCTAGATCTTTGGACGAAGGCGCTCATCCTAAGACGATAACACCCGCCTTCTACCTATCCTTAAGGAAACTTCTTACCACCTTAAGGATTTGCACTCCCAACTATGACATAAAGACGTCATCGACTACTGGTTACTACCAACACCCTACTACCTCCTCCCAGAACAACTGCAAGTCTCCACGACCACTTGGCACACCTACAAATACCGCTCTCTTCTCACTGACATACTACTGAAATCGGATCTCAAGGCATTTTACGGCCTTGTCATTCTCAAATCTGGCTAAAACACAAAACTATGATTTTCAAAACCACTCAACTGGATATCGCTCTCTGCCAGCTCATCGTAACCTGCTGGAGTCAAACTCCAGTAGTCCGAATAATTACACGAACTACCTCGAAGTCTTAAATACACAAAGCAACACCCATTCCAGTTGTGCTATATATAAAAAAACGTCATTCCCACATAACCATCAAACTTCATTGATAGAGAACCACTTTACTGAACTAGTGATTTTCCCTTTTTGCATTAACCACCAAAGGTTGCCCAACAACACACTAGGTACACACCTTTTCTGAATAACCCTTCGCTTCATCACAAAACTCCTCGAGACTATCCGTAACAACTACTTCATTTTTCCACCGCAGCAGCTAATTGCCAAAATATTTTTACAATTCCAACTTCACTCCCGACACAACCGTTTACCGACATCCACATAAAACCAACGGTGAACCATTATAGTACCATCATCCTTAGCATCATAGGTCAATGCCTCCATTACCCATCTCCGCTATTCCCCCTTACCTAGAAAAATACCAACATCACACATATACTACTCCCAGATCGAGCGACACGCTTCCACTCTTAAAACTTCATCATTCTTATTTGCAACCTTCCTCATGACCTAGAGAGTTCATAGCCTTCATGCATGACGCACAAACAATTAAACTTTTGACACGGTTGAGAATTTAGAAATTACCTACATTAGAAAACAAACTCACGTGCACACGACACGATACTGACTTAGCCACGTACAACGGTTTCAAGAATCGTTTTACCTCAACGCCACAACAATTTCTCCTCACCATACCCCATTGTCGGGGTTGGCACAAATGAAAACGTTTTTGATGAACTTTACACACAATTTATAAAAATACCCCAGAAAGTGCTTACACTGAGCGTGTCAACGACTCTCACCTTTGTTGATATGACAACACTTGTTTATACCCAACTCCCTTATAAATTCATGCGATCAAATGATGTTTTGATTTTTCTTATCCAAAGATCGACTTATTTGCAAAGAATTATATAATTATTTTCAAAATTTATCACCCAGAGTCCAAAAACTTGTCTTTTCGATTCAAACACATATCCGCATGTGTCGCCATGTTTTCGAAACAACTACTTCGTAAGACACACACTTGCCAAAACGTTTGATGTGGAAGATATAAAAAAAACTTCAGCAATTTATTTGACACAATGCAGGAGACTCAATGACATTGAAGGCTATTTACTCTCATAAGATCAACTATTTACATTCAATATAATTTATCCCAGACTCCTCGCTTCCGACCAACCAGTCAGGGTTCCCAACTGTGCCACAACCTACGGTACCATCGGCCTCTAACAACCTTGAAAGCCCAAAACTAGTCATCACCGTGATTATTGACTCACAGCCCAAACGGTAACTCATTCCCATCTGATCCTTACTACATATTATCAGTCAACACTGATATCGTCTCTCAACCACCCTTCAATTAACTACAGCTTTAGAAGCCTCAAATCGATCATTCGATTCTTGGATTAACACTCTCATGCTTCTCACTAAACGACATACCCCCTTTATCAACCAAAGACTCCCTTGGAGCGACAAGCTCACCTCCTATCATCGTCCTCTTTCTTATGGACTCAGGAGGTTCTTTCTCAACGAAATTCCTACATCCCGCACGCTGTGCATCCTAATGACATACCCTTACTTCCATAAACGAACTTCCACCACACGTTAGACTAAAATTATCAATCTATGGATAGAACTCCCTACCCTGAACCACACCCAACAATAGTAATTGAGTATGCCCATGCACTTGTAAATTCATAATGGCATTGGCCAGATCCGATTCTGAATTTACCTTACATGAGAGTACTCACTATTGTTATCACACCTCACATTGATCAAGGTCTTTCCTAAAGGCTTCCTAAATCTCAGTTGTTTCCATCTACTCCACAGTTTAAGTTTAGGCCCATCTGGTCACCTAAATCCCTTAAACTATGGCTCTGATACCAACTGTAACATCCCAACCAAAAATATAAACAAGCGGATCGATTCTTATAATAAAATTCTCAATCCTCAAAGATCGGATAACGATCCAAGCCACAATGATCCCAACTTACAAAAGTTAAATCAAGGTTGCTGTAATAACCTATACACAACTGAGATAAAACAAGGATAACTACGCAGAGGTCTTCTATCCGCCCCGCTAAACCTTCTCCCTGCCCCCTTAGCTGCCCCGTCTAACTCACGACGACCTGAAAAGGTTTTTAGTTTTGAAAGAGCGAGGGTTAGATCATAGGTCTAGTGAGTTCCCTCTAACAGATAAGCAACAAAATACTTTCCAAAATTTAAAATCAACAGTTGATAATATCACATAAACAAAACACGCTCCAGACCACACGACCGTCAAAGACGATGTGTCTAACTCGCGCTGCCTTAATGCTGGGACACACCCCCAACGGCATAAACGGGCCACACTCCCCGGCACGAGTAGGCGGGCCACACTCTCCGACTTAGGTCCAAGCTCCACATAGAATGTATGCATACATTTAACATCTCAACATCATAAAAACACACTTAAACCATTTCGTTATAGACTTGGCATCATAAGTAAATCAACGTTTAAAATAATCAAATTTAGCATGCTATCGTTCATAAAGAATTTAGTTCAGAAAACTCACCTGAAATCCACCGCTAAAAGCTTTCGTCTAGCTGTAACCTGGTTCGAACCTATAAAACGAGACATCGCTCGAGGAGTTAACGATACCTTCTAATTAAACAATTTAATCCTTATTACCCTCATCTCCGACACCATCTACGCCGAGCCGAACATATCGCGCTAAATCTAAAATAGAATAAATCCCCCCCCCCCAAACCTTAATTAATTAAATAAATAAAAACCATGAATATGGGCCGATTCAAAACAGTCTAGTGCCATACTCAAAATGAGCCTACTGGACCAGGGACTTATAAGATTCCACGTGGGCCTCGGCCCACCTGTCCCAATACAAAGCCCGGCAAGGAGAAACCCCCCCCCCCCCCTTCGACCGGTATCCACTACGCACTCTTCGACCGATACCCTTGGTCTTTCGACCGGGTCTCCTTTTCGACCGATACTGTCGAACGAAGAAACCCCAGAACTCTGAACCCCTACACAAAACAATGAGGAGAACCCCGATAACCCAACCAATAGAATAAAATAAACAATCCAATAGACGATGCAACAATTCAAATTTGGTAAACAATCCATTTACTAAATCAATTTCTATCCCCACCCAGATTCTTTCAATTTAGAAATTCCACCCAAGGATTTCCAACTTCAAACATAACTCTCAGGTCAAGCTCCTTTGATGGTTATAGACATAAACATAAATTCCTTACTATAAAAGAGATGAAGATTAGAATTTTACCTTACTGAGTCTTGAAGAAATCAGGCCTTGAATCCTTTCTCTCTTTCTCCCTCTCTCTACCGATCGGTAGCTTGAAGAAGTTTTCCCTCTCTCCCTGATAACTCTCATTAGCCGCCTCTAAACCCAATATTGTAGGGTTTTATTCCAAAATTCCCAAAGTTCCAATATTAATCCCTCAAGACTCCTTTTTAACATTCTCACCCCAAAACTTTAAGATTTCAACTTTTACTCCGATTATTACATTATGGTTAATGTTAGTCTTACACAAAAAAAAAACTATATTTTATTAAACCAATTAAAATTTAATTGATTTTTCTTGATATATTGTAAACCGTATCAATTGAAATTGCGCATTTGGATACATATTAAAATAATACTCCAATATTAAGTAACTAACCCATATCTTTAATGTGAAGAAAAAAGATGCATATTTTCTTTACATTTTTTCCATTGCTCTTAATAAATAAATAAAAATTGTATATTTTTCTCTTTTATTAAGTGTACATATATATTTTGATTTAATTTGTTTCGATATCGTCATTGTTTAAAATTTGTCATTATATATTGAATTAATATTGCTTTAAGTAATTAAAAAAGATTGAACTTACTTTTATTGTTGATATAATTACTTTTTTGTAACCGACTGTTTAATCATATCCATCGGATCATTTAATCTAACGATTGATAAGTTGTTTTTTAGTTTTTCATTTATTTGAGCTTTTCCTTTGAACCTCTGTCTATATATATATATATATATATATATATATATATATATATATATATATATATATATATATCATGAATACTTGAAACTGATATGAGGTCATTAATTTTAATTAATTATTTTAAGTATCTTAGGGCTATTTGTTTACCTCTTAATGGTTCCATTAAGAGGCAACCTTTGAATCGTTTAGAGGTAAATCTTGTTTGGTAAAAAAAAATGTTGCCTCTTAATGGTTCCAAAATGCTCTTAATGATTTTGTATACTGACCCTCCATTAACCATTAAGAGCACTGATTTCATTATGAACAATTAGCAAACAACCATATTTCATTTTACACTATATCATAAAAAAAACCTCTTAATCATTCTGCACTAAACCATTCAGCAACTGCCAAACAGTCCCTTATCTTTAGTTTTATTAATGTGTATTAAAATAACTCATTTAATGAATCCCAAAATTGAGTATCTATGCACTTGATTATTATCTTCATTTATGTATTAATGTAATTATGTTAATCAGATAAATCAAATCAATTTAAAATATGATAATTTATTTAATTCAAATATATGAGTTTTTTTTTTCAAATTTTTTTTGGAAGGCATAGCGGCATCGAACCAACGAACGACTACCACAAACAAACGCACGCACACCTCCCCGGCGGTATCGGGCATCCACGGACAACCCACTAATCCGCCGTTGTCCCGGCCCAGCTTACGCTGAACCTAGAACCCAACCACAGTCTAAGACTGGGCTGGGGGGCAACCCAGTCAAAGACTGGACCAACCCAAGGACTGGGTACTCCTCATGCCCTCAAATTGACTCCCTTTGGATTCGAACCCAGGTAGATTGGGATACCATCCACAATCCCCCCCAGGATGTTACCGCCTTTGGGGAAACCAACTGAGCTAGACATGATTTGTTTTTTTTTTCAAATTGTAATTGTTATCTTTGAACAAAATGTAAATATTTGAAAATAAATACATTCCTATTATTTATATTAAAATATCATGTTAATATTTAAGCATATTTGAGATATCCAAATTATTTATTTCTTATTAACTATATTTATGATTTAGGATCATATAATGGTCAAAATGTTATGTTATTTATTTAGGCATTTGAGACGTTATTTAATAATATATTTTAAGACTCACTGGTGTCATTTATTTTAAGTATTTTATGTTATTTAAGTGCTTATCTTAATAAATAATTGTTATAATTAAATTCAAATGCTTATCTTATTGAAATCTGTATCTTAATTGTGAGTTCCTACTCATAATTTTTAATTTTTTAATTACTTTTTGGAAGTTACACTTTCAACCTCCAATATATTTTGGTATTTTATCAAAAGCTCTAAAAATACTATTAAGAGGTTAAAAGTTTGAATTTTACTTTATGTCAAAACCAATATTTATTCCCTAATGACAAAATCTTTTAAAATACTATTAAGGTATTAAAACATTGAAATTAGCTTTATATGCCAAACTGATATTAATTGTGGTTTTATGTCAAAAGCTCTATAATTAACAATGTTATCTTCAAATTAAATAAATCGCAAGATATTAATTAGATTTTTTTTTCAAACGGGTGTAAATAGCTCTAAGGTTTGTAGGGACTTAAGAAATCCATGTGATTCCTCAACTACCTGGAAATGCAATAAATTGAGTGATTTCTTATTGCAAATTGAAATATTGATGAAATATTATCAACAAAATATAAGTATATAAAAACCCAGTATTGCCTTGATAATGAAATTTCACATGCATTATAATTTATCGTCTCTTGAAAAAAAATCACATATTATCCTTTATTTACGTAAATGGTTGAAACAACTCATCCGTGATTCAATGTCCTAAACTCAAAAGAACTTGAGTACAAATATATACATCCAATGTAAAAACTACTTTTGTTGGAAAGTCACAAGAATATACCTAAAGTCTATCAACTCCATATTTGTTAGGATTGAAAGTCCTGTGCGTTGAAAGTTGATTAACGTATTTATAAGGGTTTAAATTGTAATTCTTTAATAATTTAATTGTTAGTTGGGCCCAAAGCCCATAAAGCCCATCAAGCTTATGCGTAACATATATAAGTAGGGGTGAGCACCACCCGCCCGACTCGAGCCACCCGCCCGACCCGAGCCCCTAAAAACCCGAAGTCCCTCCCACCCGACGCCCCGAAAACCCGAATCTCCGAACCCGACTTCTTTATCGGGTAAAACGGGATCGGGTTGGGTATCGAAATCCCAAACCCGAACTACCCGAATATCCGAAAAGTGTTTGATTTTTTTAAAAATTTCAGTTTTATAAATTATATCTTATTCTAATTTCTAAATGCCTAAAGTTGAAGAGCCCTAAACCTAAACTAAATCCCTCGACTCCCAGACCTCTCTCAAATTCTCGATCGACTCCAAATGGCCACGCCTCCGGCGGCCCAACCACCGCCCTGCTCCCAAGTCACGCCGGCGGCCATCGCATCCCACCAGTTGACCACCAGTCAGTCCACAGTTGATTGTTGGCCTCTCTACATCTGTAAGTTCTAATTTCTAGTCTCTAGTCTCTACTCTTTGCTCTCTCTACATTTAAATGGGTTATGTATGGGTGGTTGTCTGGTTGGAATGGATGGAATTTTATTTTAGAAGTGGGTTTTGTGATTTAGAAGTGGGTTTCGTTTTAGTAGTGCTGTAGGGAGACTTGTGATTTGCAGATTTGGAAACTGAAATTTTTTTAGGAAACTAAGTTACTGAAATTTCTACTTCACCCGAACTCACCCGAACCCGAACTACCCGAATCCTAATCAGTCGGATTTCGGGGCATTCCCTCTTACCCGAATATCCGATAAGGTTTTGGGTTTTGGGGTCCGACCCGACCCGACCGATGCACACCCCTATATATAAGGGCTAGTTTAGTTTATTATTCAGTTTAGAGATCTCATTCATAATTCTCTAGTCAATAGGTTTACTTTGCTTATCAGTTATTCTTTCTGTAAACCTAAACCTTTCTTGAATATTAATCATATGACTAGAGGTTGTGACAATATTATTGTTCTTCATTGATATTATTGTTCGTGGTTGCACTGTATTGGGATCTACAATTGGTATCAGAGCAGGTTCAAATTTATTTTATTCGATACGATCCAAAAAGGTTTGTCTAAAACCCTTTAATAGCTTATTAGATAATATTCGTTTTGATCGATTATATTCTGGGTTAAGATTATTCATCTGTGTTATCGAACTGCTTAAGATCAGAATCATATCTGCAAATCGATTTTTTTCTGGAGATAAGTCTGCATCGACTGAGTTTTCTGGGTTGAGTTCGATTAAAGTTTTCTGCATCGATTAAATTTTCTGGGTTAAATTGATTATTGATTTTTGGTCGATTAGTTGGAGTTCGGTCGATAAATTTTCTGGGTCGATTAATTTTCTGTTCTTCAAGTTTGATTCCGATCGATTCGGTAGATTATCTGTTAATCAAATTATCTGTTATCGTATTGTGATTATCCTTTATTGATATCGACCGGACCTCTGCGACCGGACCCTTGACCGGACCTGACCGGAGTGTTCCTTTTGACCGGGGTGTCTTTCGACCGGGTTGAAACAACACCGGTCGTGAGTTACTCTTTAAAGTTTACAATTGGTAAAAGTAAAGTTTTTTTATAAAAAGGTTTTCATCTTAAATAAGTAGTGGGTCGGTGGTTTTGGGCATCAATTTGAGTTTTTTTTTTATTCATCGCATGCATGCACGTCTCTCGCATACATATATATACTTCGCATATTTATAGATATATCTATCGCATACATCTATTTATATATTTAGATTCATCGCATTTATATATATATATATATAAATCTCACATATACATCGACCGGACTTCTCACCGGGGTCACCTCTCCCGGTGTCTCCCAAATCGACCGGTGTCTCATAACCAAATCGACCGGTGTGTATCCGACCGGTGTCTCCCAAACCCAGGTCGTCTTACGCCCGGTCTCGACCGGACCATCAATCGACCGGTATCTATCGCCCGGTGCCATCAACTCCCGGACCATCACCTCGACCGGTGCCTTGTAGCCCGGCCTCTCCATCGACCGGTGTCTCCCCGACCGGTCCCTTGCGGCTCCCGGTGTCCAGCGAACCAACATCTCACGACCAGGGGCGGAGCCAGAAATTAACACGAGGGGGAGCACAAATAAAATAATTAAAAAATAAATATTAATTTTTTGAAAATGGCAAAACCAATTGTTTATACCAAAAATCTCACAAGGAAAATTTAAGGTAAATGTGGAGCTTGATCCAACCAAAGAAAGTAACAACAATAATCGTACGACTATAATAAAAATAAAGTAAATGAGACAAGAGAATTGGTGACGCGGAAAACCCCAAAATGGGTAAAAACCGCGGACGAGTATGAGTCGTCGTGCACTATGGACGTCAATCAGGGACGTCGTCCTTTAGAACAAGTGTTACAAGTGTAATACAATGTAAAACAATACGATAAAGTAAAGTCGGTCGTGCGTTGTGTGTAGTTTAGACTTCGGTCGTGCGTTGTACAACAAACAACGGAAGGATTTACGAACTTCAAGAGAAATTGAGCAAGCTTGAGAGTATAATTTGTGAGCTTCTAAGATATGAGAATCAGATGTTCCCGAGTGAGATTTCCTCTTCGTATTTATAGTGCATTTTTCCGTTAGGATGTCTTTAATGTGTATCTTACATATTAATGGGATGACCGTTTTGACATTGATGATAGCGTCCGTTATGTCCGTTGCTATTGATGAAGGTTTCCGTTATGATCTTTAGTCATAAATATCCTTGAATCCTGCATTAAAACATGGTATAATGTATATTGTAGATTAGTAACTGAAATTATGTCGTACGACAGAGACTGCGGATAGGTTCTGATAATTTAATTGAGGTCACTTGAAGAAAGGACGTCTATTATCTATTTGGTCGTGCGACACAGTAAGTTCTGACTGTTGGAATTCCTTACCTGTTGTCCAGCGTTAATCGTACGACAATGTACTATTGAAATTTTTACCCAAACACTTTGCCCCCAAATTTAAAGTTCAAGCGGCAACTTTTTGAATTTTAAATTAAGACACGTGTCACAAAAGAGAAATCGAGAAATTTGCATAGAACCGAATCGGTTCATCTTCGACCAGATAATGACGTCATCTTCTGCAAAGTTAGCAATTTTACAGCTAATAAAGGACAGGTATCATGCCCTTGTTGAGTATACTCGAGTGGCTGCCAAATACGAACAACACGTGTCAATATCATTGACCGTCGATTTTCTGGCGATTCGATTTCCGATTTTCAGTATAAATAAGGATTGCCCACAATCCATTCCTTTTTTACGTTTTGTCCTACTAAAGAATACGTATCTACGACGAGATTTCCGAGTGACGAGAATCATTTTCATTCTAAATTCGAGGTTTTAGAACATTATTTAAGGTACGATTTCTCGTTTTTTCCCTCTGTGTCGATTTATGCATAAGAAATCCATAGCGAAAAAGCCTAGGAAAGCTTGGGATTTTCTTAGTTATTGGCGAGCGACGGTGAATATTCCTGATTTCCAAATGTCGAGTGAACCTGTGAGCATGTTTAAGGAAGATGAACATTTAGATTACTTCAAAAAATTAGCTAAGATTCCTGATGGGGTCAATCTGGTGACGCCGGAGGATTTAAAGCCGGATGAAGTTCCGATGGGATACAGTGTTTTATACGAGTATCCTTTTAAGATAGGTTTTTCCTGGCCATTTAGTCCTTTAGTCAGAGAGTTTTTAGATGCATTCGACTTATCGCCTGGACAATTAATGCCTCAATTCTGGCGAATTGTCCAGGTGGTCGATCGTCTTACAGCCAACTGGGGGGCTCCGTTTAACTTGAACGACCTCCTAACTGCTTATAGCGTTCGAGCGGATAACTATCACGAATATAGTTTATTCCCTCGAACGAAAGGGGATACCGTACTGGTGCACAATACTGCGGTGAACGACCGTGGTTGGAAACGCCAGTACGTTTTCATCCAGGTAGCATCTGTGAGCGACGAGGACAGCCAATGGCTATCGTCCGGATGGAATGAGTCGGGTAGGTTTTCTTGCTTTGTCGTGCGTTTGTTTTGACGTCTTTCTGCGTTTTTGTCGTGCGTTTATTCTGACGTCTTTCTTTGTTTGACAGTGATCGACTTCAGCAGAGTGAAGCCAAGGAAAGATTCTCTTGATAAGATTCAGAGAATCTTAGATAGAAGTATTACTGACCGCTCATTTTCCCCTCGATCGAACGACGAAGGAGACGAGGCTGTTTTTGTAACTGAGGTGACGTCTGTCGAGGGTTCTCCTAAAGAGTCAGAGAAGGAGAGGGAAGAAGAGAGAGAAGAAAACATGACTAGTAAGTCGCTTGACCATACCTTTTTCGAGTATCTCGTATGTCTTTGTATTTTTAACTTGCTCTCTTTTTTCAGAAGACGCAGCTGTAAAGTCGGCCGCCGCTAAGCGAGCCGAGCAACTGGAGCTCGCTCGTCAAGGGAGGGAGAAAGCGAGGAAAAGATCTGCTCCCTCCATGGGGGTAGATCCGAGACGTGTCCGAGGCAAGCAACTCGGTATTCGCCAAAGAAGACGGGTGATACCACTCTATCGTCCCTTTCAGGGGCGACATTAGCGAAGGACACCGTTGCTGAGGTCGAGCTTGAAGGCTCGACCAAGGCGACGAAGGATGCTCCCTTGTCGGGGGTATCGGGCGTTGAGAAGCCTTCTTCCTCCTCTAAAGGTGAGGGAAAGAATAAAGAAAAGGTGGGAGAAATGACTTTCAAAGCCACTCTCCCAGCTGATTTCATGGTAAATGACGTTCTCGAAAGAGACGTTATTTTTCCACACTTGGCGAAGTTCCTCCTCCCAACCTTTTACGATCGCTATAAGGATTCTCGGGTCGAAGATACGGGAGCACATGCCGCTGGTCTTTCCTTCATGGTAAGCCTGTATTACTTTTTGTTTCCTTTGTTACTTATTTGTTATGATTTTTTAACCTTTTCTTTGTTGTCGTGCAGGCTTTTCAAGCCTGTCTGAGCTTTTACGCTCAGACAGAAGGTCTTAGGGCGTCCTTCCCCGACGTCAAGAAAAGGGCTGACGAGGCTCTTGAGAGGGAGAAGGTCGCCTTAGAGGCGGTCGAAGCTGAGAAGAAGAAGGTTGAGAGTCTCAAGACCAAACTTGTCGAAGCTCAAAGTGAGACGATCAAGTTCAGGGACCATGTCCTTGAACTTGAGGCCTTAACGTCCAAGCTGGAGGTGGAGAAGATAAAGGCCACTACTGCTGTTGCTGCCTCTGCTGATGAAGTTATGTCCCTCAAGAAGAAAGTTGAGGAGCTGGAGGGCGATGTCAGGGATTTGGAGGAAGAGAATAGGAAGATTGAAGCTTTCTCTCGTCTCACAGCCCGAGCTGCTTTGATGAGACGCCATCTGAGTGGGAAGAATCCCATGGTGTCGGCCGCCGAGGAGCTCAAGACCTATCTTGACACTGTGGGGACTGAAAGGGACCTCGACGAGGATGACGATCTGGAGGGAAGCGACGACGGAGGAGAGGTGGCGGCAGCAGGGACGTCGGTCGTGCAGGAACGATCTGACGTTACTCCTTCTTAGCCTCAAGGCCAAATGAAGAGTCGATTCTTTCTGGATGTTATAATCAGCGAGAGTTCTTTCTGACGTTCCTCCTTCCTTGTTCTGAATCTTGGTCTTGTTATTGTCGATGGTGTCGCTGTTCTCGATCTTCGAAATAGTTTTGTCTTTTGAATCTTTTATTAGGGGTCGGCCGTCTATGGTCGTTCCTTTTTATAATTACCTTTTGAACGACTAATGAAAGAATTCATTTTGCCCACTAACGCTTATTGTTTTGCTTTAAGTTTATACTTTATTGTACGTCGAGTAATCGAAGAAGATAAATAGTCATAGCATATCATATGTTTAACCATACTATCATCCATTGTAATGACTTTGATTGAGGTTTATCACCAACCAAAGGCAATCTAAATATCGAACGTCAAATGCAAAAGATTGACTCCTGACCGTATACTTGCGATAGTGTGAGTATTACTCAACATAAAGGTTTTAACTAAGTTGTGCGTCTCTGCGAAAAACAACATTAGTGGGGTGGTCGTTAGTTTGACCAACGACCATCAGACAACCAATCACATCACCATTTATAAAGTAATCCACTGAAGTCCTAGATCAACCAAAGGCAGTTTGTAATAATGATTTTCGATTCTAAGTACTGAACATCAAATGCAGAAATTAACCTTTGGCATTAATTACGATCGATCATATTCGTGTGATCATATGGGTTTTAAATAAGTCGTGCGTCCCTGCGAAAAACAACATTAATAAAGTGGTCGTTGGTTTGACCAACGACCCTCCGATGCTTAAGTCAGTAATCTTTCTTAAGGAATAATCGAAGGAAATAAATATGAAATTTAAGAGAAATACCTCTTTAAATGAACTGTATTCCAGCTTCGTGGGATATCTCGACCATCGAGGGTTTGGATTTTATAAGCTCCCTTACTCATGATGCTAGAGATTTGATAAGGACCTTCCCATTTAATGGAAAGCTTACCTGCATTGACCTCTTGAGTATTTTGAAATACTCGACGTAGAACGTAATCACCTTTTTGAAAAACTTTGATCTGGACATTTTTGTTGAAATGTCGCTCGACCACTTGTTTCTGTGCCGACATGCGAATGTGCGCAGCTTCTCTAAGCTCTTCAAAAGCGTCGAGGTCATAACTTAGGTCGACCAAGTTATGCTCAACGGACGTATGTTTTAAAGTCGGTAGTCGTGCCTCAATAGGTAACACAGCTTCATATAAAGAAAATGGAGTTTGTCCTGTGGACGTACGAGGTGTCGTATGATTAGCCCATAGAACGGAAGGCAATTCTTCCACCCATTTCCTCTTGGCAACTTTGAGTCTTTTCTTGAGTGAATTAATGATAGTTTTATTGCTCGACTCGACTAAACCATTCGACTATGGATATTCGAGGCGTCGATGTTACCAACTTGATGTTCCTTTCTTCACAAAATCTTCACGTTCGATCACTGATGAATTATGTCTCGTTGTCGTACGATATTTCAGATGGAATTCCAAACCTACAAATGATGTTAGTTTGAATAAAAGAAACGACTTCTTTGTCCCGAAGCTGGGAGAAAGCCGTTGCTTCGACCCATTTAGAGAAATAATCTGTTAAAACTAAAATAAATACCTTTTGCCCGGGGGCAGGTGGTAATTTCCCAACAATATCCATTCTCCACTTCATAAAGGGTCATGGGATCAACGTCGAGTGCAAAGGTTCAGAGGGTTTATGAGACATACCTGCGTGTCTTTGACATGCGGCGTACGACTGTACATACCTGATAGCATCTTGCCTTAATGACGGCCAATAATAGCCTTGTCGTGATACCCGGTTAGCTTGACTTTCTTGCTTCCATTCTGTCATCAGGCAGTTGATCGTTGTCCAGATAATTTCTAATGTCGTCCGACCAAGAGTTTTTCCTTCGATTGGTGCGACCAAAATATTACCATCGTCTTTGATGGATGGTATTGTAAGGTGAACTATTGGGACATTGTCAAACATCGTTTGATTAAATGTTGACCCCAAATTGGCTAGTGCATCAGCTTGGGCATTCTGATCTCTTGGTATTTACTCGATTACAAAGCGACCAAACTTCTTTGCTTTCTCCTTCACTATTTTATAATAAGCAATCATCCTTGCATCTTTTGCTGCAAATTCTCCATTAACTTGGTTAACAACTAAGGACGAGTCGCTCCGGACGTGCAAATGCGTTGCCCCCAAGTCATGAGCAATTTTGATTCCTGCAATTAGTGCTTCATATTCTGCCTCATTATTTGTAGTTTTGAAATCGCACCGTATGGAGTATACTATTTTGCCCCCTTGTGGGGACTGTAGGACGACACCCAGGCCTGTTCCGCGTATGTTCGACGAACCATTAACGTCGAGTGTCCAAGTGGTGTCGTGCAAAGTCGCCACAATTAACTGGTCGGATGTCATTGTGTTTTCCATTTCTGGACTAAAATCAGAGACGAAATTTGCCAGGACCTGTGACTTGATCGCCGTTTTGGGCTTAAAATCCATATCAAAATTGATGAGGTAAATATTCCATTTAGCTAGTCGTCCTGTTAGTTCAGGTTTCCTTAACACCGACTTTAATGGAAAGTTAGTTACCACAATTATAGGATGTGACTCAAAATAATGTCGTAACTTTTTAGCAGCCATGACTAATGAAAGTAAAAGTTGTTCTATAGACGAATACCTGGTTTCAGCATCTAATAGAGTTTTACTTACATAATAAATTGGTAATTGTCGTCCGTCGGTTTCTCGTACAAGAACTGCAATCACCGAATTAGTGCTAACAGCTAGGTAGAGTTGAAGAGTTTCACCTTTCTTAGGTTTAGAGAGGAAAGGAGGTGACATCATGAATTGTTTAAGTTGCTGCAACGACTCTTCGAACCCTTTATGTTTTTCTCAGGACATTGTAAAATAAGTGACATCTGTCGGACGATCGAGAGCTGAACCTGTTCAGCGCTGCTATACATCCTGTAAGACGTTGGACTTCTTTAAAATTTCTGGGCGATTTTAGCTCGACAATTGCTTTAATCTGTTCTGGATTAGCTTCGATTCCTCGTCGTGTGACCATATAACCGAGAAATTTTCCAGCTCGAACTCCAAAGGAACATTTCGTCAGATTCAACTTCATATTGTATTCACGCAAGATGTCGAACGATTGCTTCAAATGTCCGATATGATCGTCCGCATGTTTTGATTTGACAAGCATATCATCGATGTATACTTCCATAGTATCACCTAAATGTTCTTTGAACATCATATTCACCGATCGTTGATATGTCGAACCTGCATTTTTAAGACCAAAAGGCATTACTTTGTAACAATAAATACCTTTATCCGTCATAAAGGCTGTTTTCTCCTGGTCGTCTGAATGCATCAATATCTTATTATACCCAGAATATGCATCCATGAACGTGAGTAGCTCATGTCCTGCTGTAGCGTCGACCATAGAGTCGATATGTGGTAATGGAAATGGATCCTTCGGGCATGCTTTGTTAAGGTCTGTGAAATCGATGCAGACTCGCCATTTGCCATTTTTCTTTTAGAAGACTACAACATTAGCGAGCCAATCTGGATACTTGACTTCCCGTATTTTTCCTGTTTTAAGTAAATTATCAACTTCGTCGTTGATAACCTTATTCCTCTCAGGAGCAAATTTTCGTCTTTTCTGTTGAACAGGTTTAAATGATGGATCAATGTTGAGTTTATGAGAAATAATACTCGGATCAATACCCACCATGTCTTCGTGCGTCCAACCAAAACAATCATAGTGGTCCTACAAAAAAGAAATTAGTTGCTTTTTAAAAGAAGGGTCGAGCGTAGAACCTATGTAAACCATCTGGTCAGGTTTATCCTGGTTTAAGACGACAGCTTCCAAGCGATAATCGTCGTTAGTCCCAGGAACGTCCTGGTTCTGTAATTGCTATACTGTCTTCTTCGGGGGCTTCAAGGAAACTTTGTAACATTCCCTAGCAACCTTTCTTTCGCCTTTGATTTCCTGTACTCCCCATTGCATGGGTAATTTCAAGGTTTGATGGTACGTCGAAGGTACAATTTTCATTTCTTGGATCCATGGTCGCCCAAGGATGACGTTATAAGCTGATGAACAGTTGGCGACGTTGAACTTCGTCTGTCTTGTTGATTCCTTTAGCATATACTGGTAGTGTGATTTCCCCCATGGTACTTGTAACTCCACCATTAAATCCAACGTGTGTAGTCGAACGTCGTGTAATCTCGGATTTGTCGATTCCCATTGCTTTCACAGGGGAATTGTGGATACTATTGGCTTCAATGATTCGATTAGTGATCTCAAATTTTGAGTTTCTTGGAATGCCATTATCCTGAAAAAAGAGAACACTCGAAGGAAAACGTTAGTACGTCGTAAGATTATCGAAGATTTTCTTTGGATGGGGCCCCACGGTGGGCGCCAAACTGTTTATGCCAAAAATCTCACAAGAAAAATTTAAGGTAAATGTGGAGCTTGATCCAACCAAAGAAAGTAACAACAATAATCGTACGACTATAATAAAAATAAAGTAAATGAGACAAGAGAATTGGTGACGCGGAAAACCCCAAAATGGGTAAAAACCGCGGACGAGTATGAGTCGTCGTGCACTATGGACGTCAATCAGGGACGTCGTCCTTTAGAACAAGTGTTACAAGTGTAATACAATGTAAAACAATACGATAAAGTAAAGTCGGTCGTGCGTTGTGTGTAGTTTAGACTTCGGTCGTGCGTTGTACGACAAACAACGGAAGGATTTACGAACTTCAAGAGAAATTGAGCAAGCTTGAGAGTATAATTTGTGAGCTTCTAAGATATGAGAATCAGATGTCCCCGAGTGAGATTTCCTCTTCGTATTTATAGTGCATTTTTCCGTTAGGATGTCTTTAATGTGTATCTTACACATTAATGGGATGACCGTTTTGACATTGATGATAACGTCCGTTATGTCCGTTATGTCCGTTGCTATTGATGAAGGTTTCCGTTATGATCTTTAGTCATAAATATCCTTGAATCCTGCATTAAAACATGGTATAATGTATATTGTAGATTAGTAACTGAAATTATGTCGTACGACAGAGACTGCGGATAAGTTCTGATAATTTAATTGAGGTCACTTGAAGAAAGGACGTCTATTATCTATTTGGTCGTGCGACACAGTAAGTTCTGACTGTTGGAATTCCTTACCTGTTGTCCAGCGTTAATCGTACGACAATGTACTGTTGACATTTTTACCCAAACACCAATGATACGATATTGATGAAATACCGACTTTTAAATATTCAACAATGAATTGTTTTCCATACTACTTGTGTTTACAATTATCAGAATTATTCTTATATGACATAAATGGCTAATCACTGATTTTTTTATTCTTATCTATAAATGTTAAATGTTAAAGTAGTAAGATAAAACAAACCAAAATCAACAATATATAATGACAGCCCTAAAATGGAATGAGTTAAAATTATTGACTAAAGTCATCCAACAACTTAAGAACAAAATAGAATAAATACAATCTTTCAATTTATGTCATAAATATTTAAATCATGTTAAAGGGAAAAACAAATGAAACAACAATAAGAAGAGAATAACAATAAGACAGAGAGAAGAAATCTATATTTTCTCATTAATCATAAGCCCTTTAAATAGGGAGGAGTTACAAGTAGATAGTTAGGAGATATTTCAGTTCTAATCTAACTCTGATATATTTATCTCTATCTCTATCTCTATCGTCATCCTTTAGACGATGGCACACTTATCCTACAACACTCCCCCTTGTGCCGAGTTAAAGGAGTGGTGGTGCACAGTTGTTGCCTCGTTAAAACCTTACGCCAAAATAAAACCCAGTGGGAAAAAATAAAAATATGACGAAGGAAAGAGTACAACGCACCAGCTTATTTGCAATACATAGACTTATCCTTCAGTCTAGTTTTCTCTTAGATTCATACTTTAATCTTGAGAGTTAAGAAAACATGATGGTATATAAACAGTTGCCTCACTAAAACCTTACACCAAGGAACAAAACCCAATGGGAAAAATAAAACCTTGGTTGAAGGAAAGAGCACAACATACCAATATCACAAATATAGTAGACTCCCCCTTTTGTCTACTACTCCCCCTGATTCGTGCATTAACCAAGGGAATTTGGAAAACATTTTCATTTACTTTCTACACGTTTCTCAATATATGGTTTTAGGTAATGACTTGGTAAAATATGTCACATTCTTTTGACACCTTACTTGATTCACTTGAATCTAAAGGAGAGTCTTTTATTGTTGATTGTATAGAAACTTAAGCAGAATATGCTTTGTGTTATTACCCCTGATGTATCTTATGTTCATTTCTTCGATACATGATACATTATTTCCATATATGCAAGTAGGATACTGGTTGAACCCAAAATTACTAACTCCTATAATATATGTAATGATAGTCCTTAATCATATACATTATTTTATTATCTCATGGAGAGTAATATTCTTGGATTAATTCAAGGAGGTAGTTACAAAGGATCGCTTAGTTTACTTCCATG
This sequence comes from Arctium lappa, assembly GCA_023525745.1. Classification (NCBI taxonomy): domain Eukaryota; kingdom Viridiplantae; phylum Streptophyta; class Magnoliopsida; order Asterales; family Asteraceae; genus Arctium; species Arctium lappa. Next base: position 164,548,239 of record CM042047.1, read on the forward strand.
CAATCGACGTGTTCCTTGTGGTAATTCTTTATTCAGTTTGGGAACATCATTTGTATGGGTCAAACAAATACCTAATATCAGCAAACACATACCAAGACATTATTTGGTGTTTTTCTATAAGAGCTAGTTAGTACTTTTGCTGCTTACATTCTAAGTAGGTATTGAAGTTCCATTATCAATCCCATTTTTCTTTCTATAGGGAAAGTATAAACCATGTCAATGGTTCCAAAAGATTAATTTAATATCACTCCAATGATTTTGCGTTGGCGCTGAGCTAAATCTAGCTAACAAGTTCACTGAGAAATACAATATATGGTCAAGTGTATTATGTTAAGTACGATAATGCGCATATTGTACTTAGATAGGGAATTCCATCTCCCAGCATCTTTCGTCATCATCCTTTAGACGAAATGGATCTTTCCTTATACCCGACACTTCGACCGATCATGGGAGTGCTAACCGGATGCGCTTTGTCCATATTAAATTGCCTGATTATTTTCTGGACATATGCGATCGGTGAATTAATATTTCACAAACTCGGTGTCCTAGCTCAAATATCTAGACAAAACCAAGTTTTCCCAAGATCTTTCCTCTCAAAATCAGATTTCAAGTAGCTTGTGGTTCCTCTCATTTCATCAAGAGTGCCTATTATGTTCATAACATTGACATATAGAGCTACTTTGAAAATCTGGAACTTGTTTTCCATAATAAATAAGCAAGAGAACATTTCATCGTTCTTATATATCCTTTCCCAATCAATATTCCATTAGGCGGGTATACCACATTCACTTATATTGTTTTAATCTATAAAGTGGGCGTTTCAATTTATTGCAAACGCATTTCGTGGTTTAGAGTTGCTTGATTTTGGTAATGTAATATCATCAAACACTTTTATATATCTCTAAATCTAGATTCCCGTAGAGATATGTGGTAACCACATTCATGAGCTGCATTTCCAGTCCTTCGGAAACTACTAGGCTAGTAAATTATACGGATGTCATAACATCCATCATGAGAGAGTAAGTCTCCTCGTGGTCAATCCAGGGCGTTGTGAGAAACCTTGCGCCAAAGGAGAGTCTCATACATTATGACTTAATTATTCTCATTACGCTTTAGGACAAATGATTTATCTATGTCTTACAGGCTTTACACTTGGTGGGTTAGCACTACCAAACCAAATACCTGTTCATTTGTCAAATAATATGATTCTCCTGGATTGCTTATTTAGGTCAGTTTGCTCTTTGTTGATATTTTCCAACTGAGCATGGTTCGATGTCAATGTGCTCTATCACCTCATAAACAATAATATATGCGAAATATATCATCAATAATTATATATGATCTGTCCATCGACTCATATGTGCTCTCATAGTTCATTTGAGATTAATATTCATCTCTAGAATCAATATTAACTTCGGAGCGTCCTCCAGTGATGATTCATAGACATAGTTTAATCAGAGACAATCTCATGAGAGGTTTATGTATTGATGACAAATAGTTGTGCCTTACTCTTCTCTTCCTTTAGATGAGTATCTACCGAACCAAGTAGCTTCCCCCATTTCCGTTTGGGAGCTACGACCTCAACCACACCTCCACTATGTGTGATTGCAACGCACTTTCCAATGGCGTTGTGCCCCTGTTGGGGACTTTTTAACCTTGCAAGTATATTTGCAGCTCGTATATGTGATCTTGTCACTTTTGGAATATTAAACGTATCAGGTATCGAGTCTGATTCGTTTGACTTCAACATTACATTGTGAAGTTTTGGGGATCGAAATGAGACAGAGTGGGAATATTCAATGACACTTCCTGTCGTTCCCATGGAAAATCCTTTTTCCTATCTCCCCCTAACGACGGGAAGACTGTCTCATGAAAGTGACAACCCGTAAATCTAGCGGTAAAGAGATCACTAGTCAAATATTATAATTAGCGGATAATTGTTGGGGATTCATATCCAACATATACCAAATCGTCTTTAAGGACCCATTTTGATGCGCTGTGGGGGCGCAATTGGCACATATAATCAAACATGCGTAGATGTAAAGTATCAGGCTTATATCCAGTTACCAACTGGTACGCATGAGCAAGTAGTGGGTCTAAAAACGAAAAAAAAACTGCATATAATAATTGCATAACCCCAGGTAGATGTGGGTAAATTGTTGCACATTACTAATACCCTAGATGTCATCATATTCTTTTGATAACAACTTCTATGAGACCATTTTATATATACACATGGGGTATAGGAAACTTTACATTGATCCTAATACATATGCAATTAACATCAAATCCTTATGATGTAAATTCTCCAGCATTCAATGTCATGTAGACTTGATGAAATAATTAGGGTGGTGAGACCTTAAACGTATAGTTAGTGCTAGGAGTGCAGTATTTCATGTGGACAATAATACGACATGTGTTCATCGTGTCGAAACCAGAACCATAAAGTACTTTAATGGCCCGCATTCTGGATGTTTATGTCCATAAATATCACCTTGTATTCGTTGTAACAATGGAATATTTTTGTATTATGTCCTTAGCTTTAGGATGGTCTCAATCATGTCTTGGCTAAGGAGTAGGTTATATACAAAAGTTTTAGGTATTCGAGAGGGCATATAACAATGTTGTTTCTTATGCTACAGAAGTCAACAGTTGCAATTTTCCTCATTCTGCCTTTCACTCGAAAGAGAATGTGTCTATGTGTATTTTGCAATACACGGATCACTATGTCATAACCACGGTGTCCCGCATGGTCATGCCAAAACATATATGTGTTATTTCCCCCCAAAAGTTCTTTATTGGTGACAAAATATGTTCCGATGACCCAATAATCTACTAGTTTGACACATTAGTTTCCATGATATATGTTTACTTTCATATATTCATTAGAACTTATGTATATATGCTCATTTCCGATTTCCATTTGATACGAATATCTTTACAAAGTTCCTATTAATTTTGTACCAACAAGAGAGTGATAGTCCATCGTCTAAGTAATTTGGTTGGATGTATTATTAAACAAGTATTAGTCTATCTTTTTTTCAAGGGTGTGATAGGTCAAAAAAAAATCATATCTCCTCGATACATTCCTACACGGAATGGAGAATATTGATTTTTTTTTGTATTTGTTTTGATGTATTTATTTACATCTATAATGGTTACATATTCGATTTTACTTTAGCAAATAAATTAATTTTTGGTACTTAAAATTAATTTCAAAGAAACATATGCATAATCAATATTAAATATTAAAACAAATATGTTATATTTCATTTTCAACGTGTTCCCTTTTTTATAGAAGCACTTTTTAGTGCATATCTTATTTGATTGTCCATTATCACCTGGGTAGTAGTTGTATCATACTCCAGGTGTTGGAAAAAAAACTTCCTGACTCTTACCAATACCCTGACCCTTTCTAGGGTCTCCTCCACATGGTGCAGAAATGTCATATGTGTGAAATGATTTTTAACTCACAATCATTTGGAGTTATTTCCACTTCTAACACTTTCATTATTGATATCAGGAATTTTCTTTATCCCGACATATGTGGTGTTATTCGAAAGAACCTTGTTGTGTCTCTCAACCACTTGCAGTATGTTGATGAGTTTGTCTAAATGTTACATTCCAACTTATATTGATTCATTAATATTTACTTATATACGAAATGTGGAAATGATATTAGGAATCATGTCATCTTCTGTGAGTTCCTTGCCACAGAGATTGAGACGCGTTTTGGATATAACATTTCTTTGTTGAAATCAGTTACCTTTTTGTAATCGAGTAAGTGGGTTTCATTCCACTGTACGATTAGTTCGGGAAGTACATATTCATCAGTACTCCCGATTATCCCTTTCGGAACATCCCACATTTCTTTGGGGGTTTCTAGTAAAGGTATCCTATGAAACTTAGGATTTATATGTCGTCTCAAAACATGAGGGTATTTGTTTGTACTTTTTCAAGAGGTTGATTTTAGAGTCAATGGGGAGTTGATGGACTTTAGGTATTTTCTTGTACCTTTTCAAAAGGAGGTTTATGTACTCATTTATGATACTCATATTCTTTTGAGTTTATGACGTTGATTTTGGGATGAGTTGTTTCAACCATTTACATATATAAATAATAATATATGATTTTCTTTTTGATAAGGAAGTGGATTTTGGTTATGAAATTTCATTATCATAACAATATTGGATTTTTGTATGCTTTAATTTTATTGATAATACTTCATCAATATTTCAATTTGCAAAAAAAATCACTCAATCTATTGGATTTTCAGGTAGTAGGGGAATCACATGGATTTCTTAAATTCCTACAAACCTTAGGGCTATTTACACCCGTTTGACAAAATCCTTTCGATGTATTGCGATTAATTCATCAATGAAATACATAGATAACATTTGTTATTTGGTAAATTTTGACATGGGGTCAAAAAAATTCATACCATATTGGTATTTTGGGATCTTTTGGCAAGAGGCCAAAGTGACTATGAATTTGGCATATGAAACAATTTTAATACCTTAATAGCATTTTTTGGAGTTTTTGGTAAAAATCAAAATATATGAGCTTGGATGTGTAACTTCCAAAAAATAATTATATAGTTTAAAATTATGAGTAGGAACTCACAATCAAGATAAATGTTTGAATTTAACATTTTCATGTTATTTTTGAATCTTTTGGCAAAATAACAAAAGTTATGGGGGTTGAAATTGTAAATTTCAAAGATAATTTATAAGATTAAGGTTAATGAGTAGGAACTCATAACTAAGATAAACATCTGAATTATACTAACAATTATTAATTAGGATAAACATTTGAATATTAACATAAACAAATAGTAAATAAATATATAATATTGTAACTAAATGGATAATCATTTAAATATATGAATATTTTAATCTAATTTGATAAACATTAATAAATCATAATAATATTTTAAAACAATAAAAGTTATACTAACACAATTAAAATAAACAAGATGAAACAAATATTAAAATAATTAATAATCTAATTCATTATTTGGACTAGTCTAAAAGAATATATATTTAATAGGTCAAATTAAATAAAATTAAGTAAACATGTCAGAAAATAAGTCAAGATTGACTCGCATAGATAAAGTATATTAAACTTAAATAAAAGTAAATTAATGGGAAAAAAACAAATTAAGTTTTGTTTTAGTTAAATAAAACAATAATACTTATCCCTTGTGGATACTTAAAAATTATTTATTTAATTCCTTTTGATAATTAAAAATAAATAAAAACAAAATCATTCAATTATCCTAATAATTCAGATAATTAGATCATAATCATATTAAAATCACATATAAATTCCAATAATTATCTTTCAATATAGTTTTTTTTTACGTCAATATAATTTTCATTTATTTAATTATTTCAATAAAAATAAATAAATAATCATGAATTCGATTTTTTTTTTGAATTCAATTAATATCAATCGCGAAAATAACGGAAGTATTCTACAGAAAACTTAAGAAAAAAAAATATAAACATGATTCATAATATTCACTTATGAAGAAATTGATAGAAAACTTACTAGATTTTTTTTTGACATGCGTGGCAATGAGCAAAAGATAACGCAGTAGCGATGCAATTTTGCGGCAAACCGTTCAACGACAACGTGCACCAATCGTTTAGAGACGATGAAAAACAACTTTGAGCTTTACGTGCTGATAACGTGTTAAAGGGAAAAACAAATGAAACAACAATAAGAAGAGAATAACAATAAGACAGAGATAAGAAAATCTATATTTCTCATTAATCATAAGCCCTTTAAATAGGGAGGAGTTACAAGTAGATAGTTAGAAGATATTTCAGTTCTAATCTAACTCTGATATATTTATCTCTATCTCTATCTCTATCGTCATCCTTTAGACGATGACACACTTATCCTACAACAAATCACGATTTTTTTCCTGGTTTTTACTCTAAAATTAGCAGTAATGTTAACATGAAACAAACAAAACACAATCCAACTATACGAATTAAATATTTAAATATATAAATTATGTAAAGTTATATTGGTTCTTAAAGATTGAGGGTTACTTATAAAAGTTCACCAAAATTCAAGGACTTAAAGTATACATTTTTTTAACTCATGATTACCAATTTACCACTCCTCTCCACCGCCTCAAGGCTCCACTTCACTTCCTTAAATTAATATTGCATGTGATTGGTCCAAATACATATGTTTGAAGTCATTATATCAATTTTTTATGAAAAATGGAGGGGGAGCAACTGCTCCCTCTCGCTCTAACGTGGCTCCGCCACTGCTCACGACAAGAACAAATTTTGAGTTTTTCGAATTGTTTTTCGAAATCATTTCGGTTGATCCGGTAGAGATCGTGGACGAATTTTTTCGGTTTTAAATCATTAAGGGTTGTTTACAAAGCTTAAACGATCGTTTTTTATCGTAAAATTTTCACCCATATCAAGTTTTTAAATTCTCGTTCGGTTTCCGAAAAATCTTCGGTTGCTTCGTTCGAGAGTTTGAGAGATTGTTTTGGTATTTAATCAGTTGAGGGGGCTTAAGGGAACATAAACAATCATTTTTGGACGAAAAGTTTTATCCCATACCAAGTTTTTAAGTTGTCGATCGTTTTTCGAAAAGTTTTCGGTTGACTCGTTTGTGATCGTGGGTTGACCGGTTGAGTTTTAATCTGGTAAGGACTGATCAGGGAGCTTTAACGATCATTTTGCATTGAAATTTTCTAACCGTTTCGAAGCTTTGCAGGTTGGCTCAACGAGGAAGACGATGAATAGTGTTTCCGTTAAGTGACGGTTAAATTTCTTACTTTTTGGTCCTTTTCCGTTAAGTCCCCGTTAGTCCGGTTAGTTTGTTTGTTTGGTTAGTTTTATTTCTTTTTTAGTCCTTTTTCGTTAGTGTCCAGTTAAGTCCGTTAGAAGTTTTAATTTTTACACTTTTAGTCCCTCTAGTTAGTAGTTTTAGTATATGTCATTTTTAGTCCTTCTAGTTTTAAGTTTCAGGTTGTGTCACTTTTAGTCCTTGCAGTTTTAAGTATTAGTTTGTGTCACTTTTAGCCCCCGTACTTCATAGTTTCTATTATTTGTCACCTTTGACCCCTAAGCTTTCAAGTTTCACTCGTTGTCACTTTTGGTCCTTGCACATTGATTTTTTCATATTTTGTCAAGTTTAGTCCCTAGACTTCAAGTTTTTCAAGCAACAATGTCTCATCTAGGGGTGAGCAAAACCCGACCGACCCGAATAACCCGTCCGACCCGATCACCCGAATAATCCAATATAGCCCCACCCGAAAACCCGACCACCCGAAGCCCCGAACCCGATCTCTTTCTTCGGATAAAACGGATCGGGGTGGGTATCGAAATCCCCCACCCGACCCGCCCGAAACCCGAACTTTAATTATTTTTTAAAAAAAATCTGTTTTATACTTTCATTGTTCTCATCCACCTAAACCTAATTTCTCAGACTTCATTGAATCAGTTCCCAGTTCTCGACTCTCGTTGTTCTCATCGACCTCTCCGACCGGTGACCAGTGACCTCTCGCTGTTCTCAGAACTCATTATCATCTCCTTTCTTACCTGCAGGTTTTTGTATTTTTAGCTGCACTCCAAAAGATTCTCAGAATCATAGGTTCGAAGAATTGAAGCACAAGATCTTTGAAAGCCAAGTCTTTGGTACTGGATTTACAAGGAGAGCTATTATTGGTTAATTTGTATAGTTTGTTCAAAAGAAACAAAGGGAGCTGATTTTCAAGTATGATGAAGTCACGTTAGAGTCTGGAGGACAGGTAACATCCACCTGTTTATGAGTATTGACTTGTTACTGTAATTGACCCCAAACCCGAATCCCCCACCCGAATCCACCCGAGACCCGACCACCCGAAACCCGAAGTACCCGAAGTACTTTCGGTCGGATTTCGGGGCTTCTACCCATTACCCGATACCCGATCGGGTTTTGGGTTTTTGGCCCCGACCCGACCCGTCCGATGCTCAGGCCTAGTCTCATCCAACTTATTCTGAGTTAGAAGAGAAAGTTTCTTGTTTAAAAGCTAGAACTGAAAGACTGGTTGACAAATATGATAATCAACGCATTGAAATTACAGGCAACTTGTGCATAATTTCAAATCTAAAGGAAGAGTGTGCGAGTTTTTCAAAAGAATCAAAAGAGTTAAAAACCAAAGCAGATGATCTTACCTATAAGCTTCGTATGTCAGAAAATGAGAAAATTGATATTGTAACCAACAGCGTGGCTTATAAAAATAAAAATCAAAGGTTATCTACTCAGTTAAAGGATCTTGAACTGAAACTTTATAAAATTGGTCAATCTCATCAAACGTTGAATCTAATTGCACCAAAAGAATTCAAATATTCAGAGACGGGTATCGGTTACGATAACCCACGTTATCTGAAAAAGGCCTTATCCAAAGTTCCTACGTTATATGCGTTTGAATTTTTTGGAATAGACAAAACCTACCCAGAGTACAAAATCAATTGGACCAAACCACTTGATGATGAGGAAACGGAACAGGACAATTTGCGAAGGAAGAATTCTACCAAAATGCAACTTCCTTTTGTTTATGATTCATTGAATGCGTCTTACAACGCTGAAAAATCATGTTTCCTGTCAAATGACTATTTTTGAAGCTACACTCAAGCTGAACTAGATGCTAAAACCGTTGAAACTGAGGACGAACCAATAGACCATAAAGTTTATGTTCCACCTCTGATTTTAGAAAAGAAAATTGTTCAGCTAGAAGAGTCATTTGCACAAGAGAGGAACATTTTTCAAAAGGAAAAACAAGAGTTATTATCCCACATTGAGTGTCTCAATTCCGATAAAAAGGAAACTGTGTCGAGGGAGGAATATTTTCAGGCAGAGATAAAGAAGCTTAATTCCCAACTGGTTTCTTTGGCAGCAGATCTGATGAAAGAGCGACTTCACAAATCTCAGCCTCTAGCTAAGTCTGAAATTCTCCAAGTTGAGAAAATTCATATGTCTAATCATTCCTATCCACCCTCGGACACATCTTCCTGTAAAGCCTTTTTGGATGACTCGTCACCAAATCTTTCAAACAAAGGAAAAGAGCCTCAATCTTCAGAAACGGATCAATGTTCTGATTTTCAAAATGCTTCCGCCTATGATCCGCCTAAAGAAACAAATCCTTCCGATGTCCTGAATTCGTCACGTGATAAGGCTCATTCTGATGAGGAAATGGAATTTTCAGCCTTTCTGAATTCTGAGGTGTGTCTAGACAGTCAATTAGACCAATTTGATTTTAATCCTTCTCTTCCAAGTCACTTTGATTTTCTAAATTCTACTTGTGAGCCTCCGGTAAAATTTTACAAGAGTGAATGTTCCACATCTGCCCCATAAAACTCTTCTGTGAACAATTCTTCAAATTCTAAATCCAAAAGACGTTCACAAAAGAAGAAAAAGACCGGTCGCTCTAACAAGAAACAATCATCAAAATTCAAATCTTCTGACTATGGGTTTAACGGTATTTCAGATACTTTTGGTCGGAAAAAAAAAGTTCTTCGATCGAAAAGGCCCGTGCTTCCTTTGTTGACATAAGGACAAATGGTTTAATTAGAGATTCTCTAAGAATCAACTTAGTGAAGTCACCTATTTCGATCCGGATGTGGGAGAAGTCTGGATAGTGTCGAAACCCGGTAGGGGGTAGAACCCGGACGGTGCGTCGTACGGAAAGAGTGGATCCCGGTAGGGTGAAACCCAACTGAGATCGACCAGGTGTGGAGGGATCCCGGATGGGGTCAGAATCCGGGTGTAAGTAATCCGTACAAGGTCGAGAACCCGGATGAGACGGGAACCAAGATGAGGCGGGAACCTGGACGTGGCCCAAAACCCGGTCATGCCAGTAGTTGACACCGGATTTCGTCAACCACTTTCTGGGTCATACGTCGGTATGTTAGAGCTAGACCTATCGAGTCGTTTAGAGATCCCCGAGATTTTGGGAGAGCCGGCTATGTGAGGTATTCGAGTGACTCGTCACTCTTGTGTATCGATTGAAATGTAGGTGTGCAAAGGGTAACTAGTTCAGGAGAGAAAGGAACTAATGTGGACACCAGGTGAGTTCTTCTAATTTGATTCGTTGACGTATATATACTTCAATATACGCTTCATGTTTGAATAACATGTTTTACGTGGTCTTTGAGGTGCATGTAAAGGGTGTCATTTAAAGGTGAGTCTTGGGTGTGCGTGTGTGCGATGGCTTATATTGCGCATATGGGGAGTGTGTCCCATTCCAAATATATGAATTCGTTTCATATGTTTAATTTAGGAGTGGGTGTGTGCCCTAACACGTTGTCACAAGTGTGTGTGTGTGTGTCCATAACGTGAGTTGTTGATGTATGTTATGTGTGAGATTATTTTTCTTAAAGTGTGAGTGCTTTAGATGCATTTAAATTTCTTCTGTTGATAATTGTGGTGCGATGCGGTAACAGAGGGATCTTACTAGACGTTATGGTCTAACCCTTGTTTTTCAAAACTAAAACCTTTTTCAGGAAAACAGGTAGTTAAGGGCTCGGGCAAGGACTAAAGCAGGATGTGAGCTCGGAGTTTAGATGAGGCTATATTTTGATTGAATATATTAGACTTTCTTAACTTGTCTCGTCACTAAAGTTTCTCAACTGTAATTCGGTTATTTCCACGAACATCGAAGTTGTAACTCGTATGTGTGATTTGCCTCTTGTGGGGCCGTTTTGGCGTTCATCTATTTATTTTTGGTAGTTTTGGTGTGTTATAAAGTGTGGGATGTTACAAGAGGCATGGACAAGGATAGGAAGGTTGGTTATACCGTGTAGGCATAGGTTCCTAACTGTAATTTTATTATTAAAATATTTAATACAATTTATAAAAATATTATTTCTATCCTCTGAACATTTAATTTCGAGGATTGTCATTGGTTATAAAAAATAAATAAATACTTTTTTATCTAAGCAATCATTTTTGAAGACTTCTTCAAATTTAGAGAATTTCATTCACTCCCTTCTAATCTATCCATTTTAGAGAAGATTTAGAGAATCTGTTATACCAAAATTTTCTAAAATCTTCATTTTAAAGGATCCGTCAAATATGCTCCTATTGACTATAAATAAAAATAAAAAGTAAAGTAAATGAGGTGAAATGAAAGTGAGTGCCGGCATTCATCTTTGCTTTTGATCATTCAACACTTTGTCATGTGCCTCATCTTCACTTTTACTCCAATCATTAATTAATTTTACTAGTTTGCATTAAAATTAATACCATCTCTTCTTCTTCTCTTCAACCAAATCGGACACATCTTTTCAAGGATCTCATGTTCTCTTTTTCCACTTTTGATATGACACAAGTTTTTATTATGATCCATATTTATGATAATATTGTGTTTTTAACTTTTTATGATTGTTAGGTTTCTGAAACTGAGGGGGTGTTTGGTTTGCGGAATTGGATGGAATTCAATGAAATTGGAATGTTCAAATCCATTGACCAAATTCCAAAGTCTTGTTTGGTTCACATAATTAAAACTAAGGAATCCTGCGGATTCCATCAAATTCCTTCAAACACGGATTTCACAATTCCACGGGGTATCCTATGGAATTCATTTTATTTCCAACAGATTCCAATTCCAATTCCATCCAACCAAACGCGACCAATATGCGTGGTCAAATTCCATCAAATTCCAATTCATTCAAAGTCAAATTCCTTAATGAATTCCAATTCTATCGAATTCTATTCCACGAACCAAACGCCACCTAAGAGTTTTTGTCTTTCAACTCATACCATCTTAAAGAAAATGGACAGATGGAGATAAACCCATATGGCCATATATCAAGTTGATTTCTTACGATCTCTCAAATATTATTTGATATCGACTTGAAAATCTGATATTTTTTATAATGTTGGTATAGCCGTGTAGATAAACAAATTCAATAAAAGTGCTGAATCCTATCAATTTTTATTTTATCCCAATTTCATGACAATATTTTGTTTAAAAGAGTTACGTAATGATTCAAAAATATGTAAAAATGAATTAAAATTTTTATATTTAATAAATTAAAATCGAATAAACATGAAGGAAACACAAATGGATAGCGATAGAGTTGGGTGGTAGTTGGGAAATAGTAATGGAGTTGAAAATTGGAAATGGACCCCTCAAATATGTATATGCCTTCAGCCTTTCCTGACTCCCCATAATTTTTGACGGTTCAAAGTGCTCCACATATTATCCCCTCGCTTTCACAACTCAAACATGCTGTCATTCAAAACCATTTGATAACTATAAAAAATATGAGATCTTTTAAGGCTATGTTTGGCAAAAAAAAAAACTAGTTTATCAGCTAGTGTACATGTTTGGATGACCATAAGCTAGCTTATTAAAACGCTACTCAAAGTAGCGTTTTGAAAAACTAGCTTATCAGCTACAAGCTAACTTATAAACTAGTCTGTCAAACAAAGTCTAAATCCATTCTAATCTACTAATTTAGAATAATTAAAATTATTAATTAATAAGAAGATATTTATTGATATTTATTAAGTAAAAATTAATGCATTTAAAGATATTCTCATGCTTATTTTTTTCTCTCTCTTATCTCCTTATTAACATACATATCGTTCGTGCACACAAAGTGAAGATATTATGAACACAATGTAAACAACTTTAATAACTTTTTTATTAGGGTGTTCACAACACAATGTTTCACAAGTGGTATGTTTAAACTTAGTTTGTGTTCACAATATGTTCACAAGCGATACCAAATCTCGTAGATTTAGATTGTGTTCATAATATGTTCACAGACTATAATAATATTTCTAAGGAAAATGCTCACAATGTATTCAACTTAAGTTCATATTCAATTATGTGTGTACGTGTATGTTATGAAGACAAGGGAGAGAAAGGAGAAAATATGGAATAAAAAATAGGAGAGATGAAATAAAATTTTAATTTATATTCACTTTATTTTTTAACTATTTTTTTGTGGTTTTAAATTAGATCTCACGAATTATTGAATTCTTAAAAGAATCCCCCCTATATGTATATATAGACATATGGGCACATACTAAAAACGGCAAATGTATCCAAATGCAAAAGAAATAGTTTTAGAAAAAGGGGAGATTAATTGCAACCTTGTATATTATTAAATGTATCACTACCTAATAATTTTCTCTTCAAATAAACCAACATCAAAACCTATTTTTTATAAAACCGGAAGGAAGGGACAAAGGTCAGTTCTATAAGGCAAGAAAGCAAGATCAGAAGAAGGAGCAACACAGAATAACTAAGCATGACAAGGAGATGATAGCTAGACTTTCAAAGACAGTAGCAATGGCAAGGAAACCAATCCCGATATTCTTTCCCTAGCAATTGGAGGTAACACCCTACTCGTATTACCATGGTCTTTCGATTAGGATATTTAATACATAGGGACGACCTCACACCAAACGCCCTGCTTTAACTTCCCCAACCCCAACTGATCTACCATCTCCGTGGGCGCTATGTTATCCGAACTCCCAACTTAATTATGCATGACTTGACCCGATTCTGACATTAAAGGGGTTGCAAATAAGACAATTGACTGAAATGGCCATTTCTCACCCCTTTTTACCCAAATGTCAATACCTGCGCAAGTGACAAGTCTGCAAATTGCGGATGGGTAAAAAAAAAGTTTATGAAATTCTTCGCAAGTGCAGGGGCCAAAGCTGTATTTGGAAAAAAAAAATACTCCCTCCATCCTTGTACTTGTGGACGATGTTCAGAATGTTTTTTTAACTTTTCACCCTTCACAATTTGCGGACTTATTACTTGCGGATGTAATGACATTTTGGTAAAATCGGGAGAGATTAGGAGACCAACTCTGAAAAGAGAAATGACTATTTGTGTCAATTTTCCCTTTTAAATAGCATTGCCCTTGTAGAAATAACAACATCAATTGAGTTGTAGATCATGTCACATGTCACGTCAACATTGTAACCGGTTAAGGGTTAAATTAGTTAATTAGGTACTTAATTGTTTGAGATTTTTTCATCTCAAATATGTTCGAGGAGAAAAATAATACTCCCTCTATTCTAAAATAAATATCCACAACAAAAAAAAGACGAGTTTAGAAATATATAATTATTACATGTTTTAATGAACAAAAGAACAATTTTATTCTTAATTAAAGAGAAATTTTTTGTTCATCTTACAATTAAAAGATAGAATAATAAATACTAAATATTTATTTTAAAAAACAGACAATTATTTTGAATAAAATAAAACAGTAACTAAAACTCTAGGATGGAGGGAGTAATTAAAGAATGACAAGTACGGAACTAGAGTTTGGACCGACAAGGAAGCTACCTTGAGTTAGGGTCACCCTGACCCACTTATTATTAAACAACACCACACCGACTTACCCTTTAGGTGTTTATTTTCTTTGACCCTTCCACTTTCATAGAATATCTGAAAGGCCCCCCAACTTACATGCCATTGCAAAAGAAACAAATACTATGATCCTAAAAGCATAAATATATATTTGATAAATTTTCATACAGAGAAAAAAGAATCAAATTAAATCAAATAAGCTTATCTAAGGGCCATTTACTAAATACTTACCGGGTAAGCGTTTATCGGTATCACTTACTTTACAATCTTTACCTCTTGAGCATGAAAACTACCTAGAATCTTACCCGATAAAAGCCATAACAAAGACCTAGAGTCTTACCTTAGTAAAAGAAATTACTCTTACCCGCTAAGCACTTACCGGGTTTAAGACGCTTATCAACAATCAATTTTGATGCACGAAACGTTATACGATAAGGTAAATGAGGATAATGTCCTCGCCGGTCAGCGTTTACCTGGTAAGTATTTTGGTAAACGACCCATAAGTTTTGTTAGGATAAAATTCTGTTATGCCCCGTTTGGTTTGCAAGATCACATTGGATTTAAAGGAATTTGAAACTGAATCCATTCCAATTCCATTTTGGTTTGAACGATTTTCTGAATTTTAAATATTGGATTTTATTAAAATCCCACGAATATAGAATTTTGAAATCCCATGGGTGGTTGGTAATTCATGTGATTTCGTAGGATTTATATGTAATAGTGATTTAAAATATGTTAAAAATATTTGTTTTATAATAATCAACTAATAAAAAGATAATTTTGTTGTAGGATAAGTGTGCCATCGTCTAAAGGATGACGATAGAGATAGAGATAGAGATAAATATATCAGAGTTAGATTAGAACTGAAATATCTCCTAACTATCTACTTGTAACTCCTCCCTATTTAAAGGGCTTATGATTAATGAGAAATATAGATTTCTTCTCTCTGTCTTATTGTTATTCTCTTCTTATTGTTGTTTCATTTGTTTTTCCCTTTAACACGTTATCAGCACGTAAAGCTCAAAGTTGTTTTTCATCGTCTCTAAACGATTGGTGCACGTTGTCGTTGAACGGTTTGCCGCAAAATTGCATCGCTACTGCGTTATCTTTTGCTCATTGTCACGCATGTCAAAAAAAAAATCTAGTAAGTTTTCTATCAATTTCTTCATAAGTGAATATTATGAATCATGTTTATATTTTTTTTTCTTAAGTTTTCTGTAGAATACTTCCGTTATTTTCGCGATTGATATTAATTGAATTCAAAAAAAAATTCGAATTCATGATTATTTATTTATTTTTATTGAAATAATTAAATAAATGAAAATTATATTGACGTAAAAAAAACCTATATTAAAAGATAATTATTGGAATTTATATGTGATTTTAATATGATTATGATCTAATTATCTGAATTATTAGAATAATTGAATGATTTTGTTTTTATTTTTTTTAATTATCAAAAAGAATTAAATAAATAATTTTTAATAATCCACAAGGGATAAGTATTATTGTTTTATTTAACTAAAACAAAACTTAATTTGTTTTTTTTTCCCATTAATTTACGTTTTTGTTTAATAAATATTTATTATATTAACTTTTATTTAAGTTTAATATACTTTATCTATGCGAGCCAATCTTGACTTATTTTCTGACATGTTTACTTAATTTTATTTAATTCGACCTATTAAATATATATTCTTTTAGACTATTCCAAATAATGAATTAGACTATTAATTATTTTAATATTTGTTTCATCTTATTTATTTTAATTTTGTTAGTATAACTTTTATTGTTTTAAAATATTATTATGATTTATTAATGTTTATCAAATTATATTAAAATATTCATATATTTAAATGATTATCCATTTAGTTACAATATTATATATTTATTTACTATTTGTTTGTGTTAATATTCAAATGTTTATCCTAATTAATAATTGTTAGTATAATTCAGATGTTTATCTTAGTTATGACTTATAAATTATCTTTGAAATTTACAATTTCAACCCCCATAACTTCTGTTATTTTGCCAAAATGTTCAAAAATAACATGAAAATGTTAAATTCAAACATTTATCTTGATTGTGAGTTCCTACTCATAATTTTAAACTATATAATTATTTTTTGGAAGTTACACATCCAAGCTCATATATTTTGATCTTTACCAAAAACTCCAAAAAATGCTATTAAGGTATTAAAATTGTTTCATATGCCAAATTATAGTCACTTTGGCTTCTTGCCAAAAGATCCCAAAATACCAATATGGTATGATTTTTTTTTGACCTCATGTCAAAATTTACCAAATAACAAATGTTATCTATGTATTTCATTGATGAATTAATCGCAATACATCGAAAGGATTTTGTCAAACGGGTGTAAATAGCCCTAAGGTTTGTAGGGATTTAAGATATCCATGTGATTCCCCTACTACCTGGAAATCCAATAGATTGAGTGATTTTTTTTGCAAATTGAAATATTGATGAAGTATTATCAATAAAACTAAATCATACAAAAATCCAATATTGTTATGATAATGAAATTTCATAACCAAAATCCATTTCCTTATCAAAAAGAAAATCATATATTATTATTTATATATGTAAATGGTTGAAACAACTCATCCCAAAATCAACGTCATAAACTCAAAAGAATATGAGTATCATAAATGAGTACATAAATCTCATTTTGAAAAGGTACAATAAAATACCTAAAGTCCATCAACTCCCCATTGACTCTAAAATCAACCTCTTGAAAAGGTACAAACAAATACCCTCATGTTTTGAGACGACATATAAATCCTAAGTTTCATAGGATACCTTTACTATAAACCCCCAAAGAAATGTGGGATGTTCCGAAAGGGATAATCAGGAGTACTGATGAATATGTACTTCCCGAACTAATCGTACAGTGGAATGAAACCCACTTACTTGATTACAAAAAGGTAACTGATTTCAACAAAGAAATGTTATATCCAAAACGCGTCTCAATCTCTGTGGCAAGGAGCTCACAGAAGATGACATGATTCCTAATATCATTTCCACATTTCATATATAAGTAAATATTAATGAACCAATATAAGTTGGAATATAACATTTAGACAAACTCATCAACCTACTGCAAGTGGTTGAGAGACACAACAAGGTTCTTTCGAATAACACCACATATGTCGGGATAAAGAAAATTCCTGATATCAATAATGAAAGTGTTAGAAGTGGAAACAACTCCAAATAATTGTGAGTTAAAAACCATTTCACACATATGACATTTCTGCACCATGTGGACGAGACCCTAGAAAGGGTCAGGGTATTGGTAAGAGTCAGGAAGTTTTTTTTCCAACACCTGGAGTATGATACAACTACTACCCAGGTGATAATGGACAATCAAATAAGATATGCACTAAAAAGTGCTTCTATAAAAAAAGGGAACACGATGAAAATGAAATATAACATATTTGTTTTAATATTTAATATTGATTATGCATATGTTTCTTTGAAATTAATTTTAAAAATTTAATTTCTTTGCTAAAGTAAAATCGAATATGTAACCATTATAGATGTAAATAAATACATCAAAACAAATACAAAAAAAAATTCAATATTCTCCGTTCCGTGTAGGAATGTATCGAGGAGAATTGATTTTTTTTGACCTATCACACCCTTGAAAAAAAAGATAGACTAATACTTGTTTTATAATACATCCAACCAAATTACTTAGACGATGGACTGTCACTCTCTTGTTGGTACAAAATTATTAGGAACCTTGTAAAGATATTCGTATCAAATGGAAATGGAAATGAACATATATATATAAGTTCTAATGAATATATGAAAGTAAACATATATCATGGAAACTAATGTGTCAAACTAGTAGATTATTGGGTCATCGGAACATATTTTGTCACCAATAAAGAACTTTTGGGGGCAATAACACATATATGTTTTGGCATGACCATGCGGGACACCGTGGTTATGACATAGTGATCCGTGTATTGCAAAATACACATAGACACATTCTCTTTCGAGTGAAAGGCAGAATGAGGAAAATTGCAACTGTTGACTTCTGTAGCATAAGAAACAACATTGTTATATGCCCTCTCGAATACCTAAAACTTTTGTATATAACCTACTCCTTAGCCAAGACATGATTGAGACCATCCTAAAGCTAAGGACATAATACAAAAATATTCCATCGTTACAACGAATACAAGGTGATATTTATGGACATAAACATCCAGAATGCGGGCCATTAAAGTACTTTATGGTTCTGGTTTCGATACGATGAACACATGTCGTATTATTGTCCACATGAAATACTGCACTCCTAGCACTAACTGTACGTTTAAGGTCTCACCACCCTGATTATTTCATCAAGTCTACATGACTTTGAATGCTGGATAATTTACATCATAAGGATTTGATGTTAATTGCATATGTATTAGGATCAATGTAAAGTTTCCTATACCCCATGTGTATATATAAAATGGTCTCATAGAAGTTGTTATCAAAAGAATATGATGACATCTAGGGTATTAGTAATGCGCACCAATTTACCCACATCTACCTGGGGTTATGCAATTATTATATGCAGTTTTTTTTTTCGTTTTTAGACCCACTACTTGCTCATGCGTACCAGTTGGTAACTGGATATAAGCCTGATACTTTACATCTACGCATGTTTGATTATATGTGCCAATTGCGCCCCCACAACGCATCAAAATGGGTCCTTAAAGACGATTTGGTATATGTTGGATATGAATCCCCAACAATTATCCGCTAATTATAATATTTGACTAGTGATCTCTTTACCGCTAGATTTACGGGTTGTCACTTTCATGAGACAGTCTTCCCGTCGTTAGGGGGAGATAGGAAAAAGGATTTTCCATGGGAACGACAGGAAGTGTCATTGAATATTCCCACTCTGTCTCATTTCGATCCCCAAAACTTCACAATGTAATGTTGAAGTCAAACGAATCAGACTCGATACCTGATACGTTTAATATTCCAAAAGTGACAAGATCACATATACGAGCTGCAAATATACTTGCAAGGTTAAAAAGTCCCCAACAGGGGCACAACGCCATTGGAAAGTGCGTTGCAATCACACATAGTGGAGGTGTGGTTGAGGTCGTAGCTCCCAAACGGAAATGGGGGAAGCTACTTGGTTCGGTAGATACTCATCTAAAGGAAGAGAAGAGTAAGGCACAACTATTTGTCATCAATACATAAACCTCTCATGAGATTGTCTCTGATTAAACTATGTCTATGAATCATCACTGGAGGACGCTCCGAAGTTAATATTGATTCTAGAGATGAATATTAATCTCAAATGAACTATGAGAGCACATATGAGTCGATGGACAGATCATATATAATTATTGATGATATATTTCGCATATATTATTGTTTATAAGGTGATAGAGCACATTGACATCGAACCATGCTCAGTTGGAAAATATCAACAAAGAGCAAACTGACCTAAATAAGCAATCCAGGAGAATCATATTATTTGACAAATGAACAGGTATTTGGTTTGGTAGTGCTAACCCACCAAGTGTAAAGCCTGTAAGACATAGATAAATCATTTGTCCTAAAGCGTAATGAGAATAATTAAGTCATAATGTATGAGACTCTCCTTTGGCGCAAGGTTTCTCACAACGCCCTGGATTGACCACGAGGAGACTTACTCTCTCATGATGGATGTTATGACATCCGTATAATTTACTAGCCTAGTAGTTTCCGAAGGACTGGAAATGCAGCTCATGAATGTGGTTACCACATATCTATACGGGGATCTAGATTTAGAGATATATAAAAGTGTTTGATGATATTACATTACCAAAATCAAGCAACTCTAAACCACGAAATGCGTTTGCAATAAATTGAAACACCCACTTTATAGATTAAAACAATATAAGTGGATGTGGTATACCCGCCTAATGGAATACTTGATTGGGAAAGGATATATAAGAACGATGAAATGTTCTCTTGCTTATTTATTATGGAAAACAAGTTCCAGATTTTCAAAGTAGCTCTATATGTCAATGTTATGAACATAATAGGCACTCTTGATGAAATGAGAGGAACCACAAGCTACTTGAAATCTGATTTTGAGAGGAAAGATCTTGGGAAAACTTGGTTTTGTCTAGATATTTGAGCTAGGACACCGAGTTTGTGAAATATTAATTCACCGATCGCATATGTCCAGAAAATAATCAGGCAATTTAATATGGACAAAGCGCATCCGGTTAGCACTCCCATGATCGGTCGAAGTGTCGGATATAAGGAAAGATCCATTTCGTCTAAAGGATGATGACGAAAGATGCTGGGAGCTGGAATTCCCTATCTAAGTACAATATGCACATTATCGTACTTAACATAATACACTTGACCATATATTGTATTTCTCAGTGAACTTGTTAGCTAGATTTAGCTCAGAGCCAACGCAAAATCATTGGAATGATATTAAATTAATCTTTTGGAACCATTGACATGGTTTATACTTTCCCTATAGAAAGAAAAATGGGATTGATAATGGAACTTCAATACCTACTTAGAATGTAAGCAGCAAAAGTACTAGCTAGCTCTTATAGAAAAACACCAAATAATGTCTTGGTATGTGTTTGCTGATATTAGGTATTTGTTTGACCCATACAAATGATGTTCCCAAACTGAATAAAGAGTTACCACAAGGAACACGTCGATTGCATGGAAGTAAACTAAGCGATCATTTGTAACTACCTCCTTGAATTAATCCAAGAATATTACTCTCCATGAGATAATAAAATAATATATATGATTAAGGACTATCATTACATATATTTTAGGAGTTAGTAATTTTGGGTTCAACCAGTATCCTACTTGCATATATGAAATAATGTATCATGTATCGAAGAAATGAACATAAGATACATCAGGGGTAATAACACAAAGCATATTCTGCTTAAGTTTCTATACAATCAGCAATAAAAGACTCTCCTTTAGATTCAAGTGAATCAAGTAAGGTGTCAAAAGAATGTGACATGTTTTACCAAGTCATTACCTAAAACCATATATTGAGAAACGTGTAGAAAGTAAATGAAAATGTTTTCCAAATTCCCTTGGTTAATGCACGAATCAGGGGGAGTAGTAGACAAAAGGGGGAGTCTACTATATTTGTGATATTGGTATGTTGTGCTCTTTCCTTCAACCAAAGTTTTATTTTTCCCATTGGGTTTTGTTCCTTGGTGTAAGGTTTTAGTGAGACAACTGTTTATATACCATCATGTTTTCTTAACTCTCAAGATTAAAGTATGAATCTAAGAGAAAACTAGACTGAAGGATAAGTCTATGTATTGCAAAAGAAGCTGGTGCGTTGTACTCTTTCCTTCGTCATATTTTTATTTTTTCCCACTGGGTTTTATTTTGACGTAAGGTTTTAACGAGGCAACAACTGTGCACCACCACTCCTTTAACTCGGCACAAGGGGGAGTGTTGTAGGATAAGTGTGCCATCGTCTAAAGGATGACGATAGAGATAGAGATAGAGATAAATATATCAGAGTTAGATTAGAACTGAAATATCTCCTAACTATCTACTTGTAACTCTTCTCTATTTAAAGGGCTTATGATTAATGAGAAATATAGATTTCTTCTCTCTGTCTTATTGTTATTCTCTTCTTATTGTTGTTTCATTTGTTTTTCCCTTTAACAAATTTAATTATTTTTGTAATTATCTGTAATTTATGTTTATAAATTATACATTTCATATAAATTTTAAATCCTATAAACCAAACTGATCAAAATTATAAATCCTATTAAATTCAAAATTTTCTACGAAATTCAACCTCTTTTTAAGAGATAGATCTAAAAGGTTATATGTATGTAGATCTAAATCTAACCCAAAAACAATTCGGGTTGTTCATTTCATATGAATAAGAAATGAAATATTAATAATAGTTTTATTTATTTTTACTAGATTATGTCGATAAAAACGGTGAATTGTTGGTTAAGTCACTTACTCAGCTGGTTTCGGCGGGCTTCATGTTCAGTTGCTCCACAGCACGTGGTGACAGTTCGACTCACGTGACACCAACTGTACTTCCAATAGTGGCATTCTCGTAATTTATCCCACTAGCATCCCCTATTTCATAACCCCCCTCAAAAACTAGAAGAATGTAATACTTCGGTTTCATAAATTTCACCCACTATTTTATCTTACTTTTTCAACTGACCATTAAATTCCGTTTAAAACAATAACAGATACCTAAAATACATATTAAACGTTATTATAAAATATTAAATCAAATCTCATTACTTTCCGAAAGAACAGCATACGTCGTCTTCTCCATCTACCCCTTCTCTCTATCTCTGGAAAAAGAGTCCAAAAGGGACTCTGTATCTCTCTCTCTCTCTCTCTATTCAACGGTTCACTGACTGAAAAAGCTCACATTTCTCCATTTTAATGGCGGATTCAACTAAATACATTCCCATCAATGAAAGAAGTCTGGTTTCAGACTTGAAACTGAAGAACATCTTTTCTTTTCAAACAAAGAAAACAAGAGCTTTTGCTTATGTTTTCATTTCTGTTTTCGTTGCTTTTACTTTTTTCTTAGCCTTTAATCCTTCCCCAGATCCTTCTTCTCCATGGTTTTCAAATATCTTCACTACTACACCTATTCAACCAAATTCTACTACCACCACAACTCCTTCATCTGCTAGGTCTCACTTCTCTTCCATTTACTCTTTCTTTTTCCCTTCTAATTCTTCCACTATCTCCAGATCTCAAACCCTGAATCCTGACCCACCCAATGTCATTAAAGATCCGCCAATTGCTCTAAACCAAACTCAAACTGATGGTTCGAACCAGACCACATCTGGGTCTCCACCAACTCAACCAGGTTCCAACCAGACCACTTCTGGGTCACCACCATCTCAACACGGTTCGAACCAGACTACAATTGGGTCCTTACCATCACAACCGGGATCGAATCAGACCTCTGAAACAGTTCCAAATTTAGCTTCAGAGGCGCCGAAATCAGTACCGAATAATGCTACCGAAAATGTGGTGAAACCGAGTCCAAATCCCCAGGGATCAGTGCCGATATCTTTGGGAAAGGATGCTGGAAGTGGTCCTAGTCAAAGGAAGGAAGAAAAAAGCACGGGAAATAATAATGTTGCTTCTTTAGGAAAAGAACTAGGAATTCAGGATTTGGTGAAGAATTTAGTTAATTGCGACTTGTTTGATGGGGAATGGGTGAGAGATGAATCGTACCCGTTATATAAACCCGGTTCGTGTTCATTGATTGATGAACAATTCAATTGTTTCTCGAATGGTAGGCCTGATTTAGGGTTTCAGATGTTTAAATGGAAACCTAAAGGTTGCACTTTACCAAGGTATGTCAAATTTCATAGTCCAATCTTCAATTTTAACAATTTTTAGTTTCTGGGCATCTTTGATTATGAATCCATCATACAAGTTCATAGTTTTTTGAATGACTTGTTTTGCTTAGAATCCATTGATTGCATCCAATGATCATGGAGTTGATCAGTTGACAAAGGTCAACTGATTGTTTGCTATGACAGAAATTACTCCCAATTTTAGTTATGTGTAGTGACTAGAGTTCTTGAAATTTTTGTTTGAATTTTAGATTTTCTGGTTTTATGAACTCATTTATACATATATAGGTTGGATGGAATCAAGATGTTGCAATTGTTGAGAGGAAAGCGATTGGTTTTCGTTGGCGATTCGCTGAATAGAAATATGTGGGAATCGTTAATTTGCATACTCCGAAACTCGATTAAAGATCAAACCAAGGTTTATGAAGCCTCAGGAAGGCACCATTTCAGAGCAGAAGCTTCTTATTCTTTTGTATTTCAGGTATATCTGTCTCTTTGGTGATAATCGATCAATAATTTCTTTGATTATTCAAAATGGGCTTTTGCTGGATCACTTGAAACTTTGCTTAATTTTTGGTATGAATTGGTAGGATTACAATTGCACGGTGGAGTTATTTGTTGCGCCATTCTTGGTTCAAGAATGGGAAACCAAAGACAAAAATGGGACAAAGAAAGAGACCCTTCGGCTCGATTTGATCAGTAGCTCAGCTGATCAGTATAAAACCGCTGATGTGGTAGTCTTCAACACCGGGCATTGGTGGACTCACGACAAGACTGCCAAAGGGTAATCTTGTTTTCTAAAACGATCCGTTTAAAAAGGTCATTTTTATTGTAGTATTGATCGATAATGAAATTTTCAGGCAAGATTATTATCAAGAAGGTAGCCATGTCTACCGTGAGCTTAATGTTTTAGAGGCGTTTCGTAAAGCGATGACGACATGGGGAATGTGGGTCGATGCTAATATGAACCCGACAAAAACGTCGGTTTTCTTCCGAGGTTATTCTGCATCTCATTTCAGGTAAATACCTTATTTCCTGGGGTATTTAGGTAATGACATTAACTGAGGTTTCAATTACAAACAAACATTATATTTGTTCTAAAATGATATTTGAAAACCATATGTCTTGTTAAAAGATTATTGCTTAAATGGCGAAACGTATCAAAATGTAACGTATTTATTTTTTGTATGGATAGCGGAGGGCAATGGAATTCTGGAGGAGCATGCGACCATGAGGTCGAGCCCATCAAGAACACCACTTACCTGACTCCGTATCCGGACAAAATGATAGTATTAGAGAAAGTTTTCAAAGGAATGAAAACCCGAGTGTCGTATATGAACATCACGAGACAAACGGATTTCCGAAAGGACGGCCACCCGTCAATCTACCGGAAAAAACATTACACGGCGGCGGAGATAAAATCACCACTACATTATCAGGATTGTAGCCATTGGTGTTTACCTGGTGTTCCTGATGCTTGGAATGAAATTCTATATGCTCAACTTTTGGTCAAACAATACCAACAAAATCAACACCAAAAGCCTTAGCCAAATGTGAATTACACTTTTTTTTTTTTTTTTTTTTCTTTGGGGAATATATAGAAGAATAGAAATAAGAATATAATCATATTTTTTATTTTCAAGCTTACTGTTTATATGTGTAGAGAGAAGAAATCTTTGGTTTAATATTATTATTTTTAGTAATTGATATGTTGTTTAATCATCCAGGTCGTTAGTTTCTTATCTGGTCTATTCAATTTGTTTTTGTTGAACACATATAAATAAATAACATGCAATATATAAATTGGTAATATTGTTGTTAATTGGCCATTTGTCGAAGGAATATATCCTTGAAAGTGTGATTCCACGCGTTTATTTATGTTTTGCTTTCAAACAATTTATGTTTCTATAAAAAAATACTATAAAAAGAAGACTCATTGTAGTTTAACGCTGTCTTTCTTTAATATGGAGAGAATAGAAAGAAATTGAAAAATAATTATGGAAGGAAGGAAAGAAAGAAAATAGTTTTTCATTTTCCCTCCCTTTCCTTTCCTTCGTTAAATGAGTCTCGAGAACACAACGTAAAAGAAATATATATTATATATAGCAAATATTACATTATTAATGTATAACTTTACAAATATAATAAGAAAAAACAGTGTTACCAAAATAAAACCATCAAATGATGTATAAATTCCAATTGCCTGTTACTAAAATAGACATCTGAAAAATAAGGACCAAAGAACGCGGAACATGAGTTATTTTATTTAAGGGTGACAATTTTATACCAAACAAAACCAACCAATAAGTGTACCAACCGTACCAATTTAACTGATACCAATTATAGTCGGTTGGTAGAACTGTACCAATTATGCAAACTTGGTTGGTACACGGTATTGGAAATTGCGTACCACGGTAATACCATGATACCGACTTATTTATTTTTTATTAGTTTTATTTTTATTTTTAATGTATTAGATATTAGACATTGTAACTTTAATTGTTTTATTTGAATGTTTGTAAGTTTTATTCCTTCATTTTCTTGTAGTTAAAACTCTTTAAACATCACGAGTGTTCTCTAAAAAACTCAAATTTTCACTTAAAATTTGAATAAGATGACAATTTTCATACATGTAGCATGAAGTTGGTATAAAACCAGTACCAACATGAACCAACCAAAAACAGTTGGTACCAATTAAGTCGGTACCAAATACATTTGGTTGGTAGATGATATAAAATTTTACGTACAAATTATAATTGGTTGGTACATGGTATTGGAGAAAAAAAACTTGGTACCGTACCAAGTCCAACCCTAATTTTATTCATTTAGGTTTTTCCCTTAAACTTTTACTTTTTTATTTTGATGTTTACCTATCATTTATGTTTTTCTTGTTTAAAACATATTAATTTTTATATAGTGTTTTTCAAATTTAAACATGAGAAAAATCTTTTAACTAAAGGCCCTTTACTAAACGCTTACCCGGTAAACGTTTATCGAGTCATTTACGTTATTGGTAGGGATGGGAATGAGACCTGCCCCATTGGGGAACCCGGTGTACCCGCCCCGGCGGGGACGGGGATTCCCCGCAAAACTGGGGATCGGGAATGGGGACGGGGATCCCCGAAAGTTAAAAACCGGGGATGGGGACGGGGACGGGTAACGTGATCCCCGCCCCACCCCGCCCCCGCATATTAAATATATTATATAATTATCACTAAATATTATGTATATTTATTACTAAATATATTGTATGTCTATTTCTAAATATATTATTTATAAAGATTTAGATATAACTTTCATATTTAGAATAGTATTTTGATATTTTTTGTTACATTTTTTTTACTTGTGTTACTTTTTTAGATAAAAAAAAATGGAGAGTCGAAAGCGTTTGATCAAATAATTACGTATGACGTTGTAACTTTGTTCACATCAATATTTGGTAGTACGTAAAAACATATTTTGGAAATATGTGAGATTTAGACATCGACTATTATCGATCGAGTATATATAGCGTTCAATACATTTCATTTAAAATATATCAAATAAGGGGAAAAATCCCCGATTACCCGTTGGGGATCCCCGTTCCCCGGTGGGGACGGGGATGGGGATGTGTTCATATTCCCCGGCGGGGACGGGGACGGGGACGGGGATGGGGATAGAAATTAGGATCGGGGATGGGGACGGGGATTGGGGTCCCCGCCCCATTACCATCCCTAGTTATTGGATGAATATGGTAATGGTCGAGAATCTTACCAGGTCAAAGCGATGATAGGAATGCAGAGTCTTACCCAATAAACGTTTACTGGATAAACTATTGTATATGATATCGTTTTAATAGATTATAATTTTACTCGTTAAAGTATATTAAAATATAAACAGTAAACGTTTTGGCGAGTAAGTGTTTGGATAATCGACCATTAAATCTTTTAATTTTATACTTATAATGGTTTAAGGAGCAGCGTCGGTCATCCGAGGAAAGGTGGGGTACCCACCCGGAGACAAGAAGCACCACCGACGAAAACCAGCACCACTAATTTCTAAATTCACACCACATGCCTGCCACATCTAAGGCTTTCATATTCAAATCAATTCATATAAAATAAATAAATATTTTTAAACTTTAACATATAATATACTAACTATTATATTTGCAGAGAAAAGTTCATAAAAATCCAACAAACTGTTCCATTTTGAATGATTAAGTCCCTGAACTAATTGTTTGAATGAAAAAACCATTATACTTTGTCATTTTGAATGATTAAGTCCATGAACTATTTTTTGAATGGAAAACTATTAAACTTTCCAATTCTCAATGAAAAACCATTAAATTTTCCCATTTTGAATGATTAAATTCCTGAACATTTAAATTAAATCATCGAAACTTCTAAAAATTGGCTACTAAATCATTTTAACCCAAAAAAATTACGTGTAACCGATTTTTGATTCTTCCTCTTTTGATAGATAAAATTAGATCGAAAAGAGAGAGATCGATGACAGGGGCAACAATGTGTTAGGCGATATGGAGAACGGACAATGTTCGGGCAACGGGGAGTGGCGAGACGGAATGATACAATTGTTTGTGAGGGGTTTTAATGACGTTGTAACACTCAAAAAAAATGGAAATGACGTAATAATTGGTAATAAAGGTTGAGGGGAGAAAATAATTCAAACTTAAGTGGAGGGTTAAAAGCGTAACTGGAGAAAAGGTTAAGGGTGTGGAGTGTAAACCACAGGGACCTGTTTTGCCAAACTCCTAAAATTTTCAAAATGGAACGTGGATTGAGATATGGAGGCAACGGTTTTGGGTTTGATTCGTTTACGAATAAGAACTACGAGGAAGTGACCATTATTTTCATTTCGCATGTTTCCGAAAGTGAGAGAGAGATAGAGAAATCGATAAAGTGAAAGGAGACTCGGAAGAACGGGAAAGAAGAGGCGACGAACGGGAAGACTACGGTTCAAGTCGGGGTTCGATCACAACGTCGTTGGGGTAAGAATCACGCGAGTTTTCTGTAAGATTCTCGTTTTCCCGGTTGCCTATGTTGGGAGTTTTATTTTCCGAAATAAATCGATGACCGGTATGGTTTAAACCCGAAAATATGGTTCGATTTCAAGGTCTCTTGGCTAGACGTAAAACCGGTGTTTTTACACGATGTTTGAGTCATACAACAAAATAGTTTGCGGTTTAAAAAACGTCTAGCCTTTTCTTAAATAAAACATCACCGGTAGTCGTCGTTTTCCCCACCGTTAAACTCGATCGAGATGTTTCCGGGTTTAAAATTTGGCCTACCAAGTGGAACGAAAATCCAACGTTTTTACGGAAACGATTTGGTTCAAGGTTTTTACGATGTCGAATCGTTTAAGTGCTTAAGGCACGTTTTGTCGTGGTACCCATCAACCGGTAAAAATTAACGAAGAAAAGAAAAAGAAGAAGAGTCGATTGACCGATGTATTTTACAAGTCATGCATGTGTGTATATATATATATATATATATATATATGTATATACACGTCTGCATGTATGGATATGAAAAGGCATGGAACATATATTGGGGTGATGTGTTAATGTGTAGGAAATGACAACTGTTTTTAGCGACGGTTTAAAAAAAAAGGAGTAAATCTTGGGGAAGGAAAGGTTGTCATGCATGAGGAATTGAGAATTAAATCATGACATGTGCAGATTATATTATTATAGGTATGATCATATAATTAAGTGTGTATATATAAATATGTATATATACATTTTAATGTGCAACAGTGCATATATATATATATATGGACGTGACATATATATATATATATATGAGTATTATTGCATATTAAATATATATATATATACATACATATATATATAGATAGATATGGTCATGCGTATATATAATGTATTTACATATCGGGTGGTTTAATGAGCCGGTAAAGGAAGGGTGTGGGTGGTGTCCGGGTTTTAGACACCTAATTTATAAAGGAGATTGAATAAAATATTACGAGATTATTTTAAAGGCTCGTAAATGACATTTATCTTAAGCAATGACACTTAGAAACTATTACGATTTATGTAGGATTCGGGAGCTACTTTGTGAAGGGTGAACCTACAATAAATCGAGGTGAGTTTTCATGAGACTTTTCTGGGATGCATACATACGTAATTAAAATTATGTTGGCATGATAATTATTTGGAGTACGTACATGGTGTAAAAATGATACATTTTATGTGCATGTTTATGGTGTATTATTGCATGTATATAAATGTGTTATTTATTTGGAGTACGTATGTTATGCATGATAATTGGGTTATGTACATGTTTACGGGTGAATGTTTCATGTACATTATTTTATAAAGGAGATTGCATGCTATTGTTTTGTTGATTTATAAACATTCTTAGCATGTCATATTCATGGGGTAATTTTATGTGACACATTTTGGTGCCGATATGGGGTATGGGATTGAGCTCGATATGTCACGTTGAGGAGTGGCACGACCCCGTAATGGGTGTCGGACGGGTGTGAGCCGTGCAACCCAGGGAATGCCAGTGACAGAGCAAACCTACCTAAGGGAGGATTGGCACGACCCCGTAATGGGTGCCGGACGGGTGTGAGCCGTGCAACCCAGGGAATGCCAATGACAAAGTGGACGAGGAGGTTTAGGGAATTACATTGTGTCAAATGTTTTCCGAAAACAATATGCATACTATTTAATTGGTGCTTGATATTTTTATGCTTGATGGAGTGTGTATTTATGTGCACGTAAACCATGAACTCACTTAGCTTTTTAGCTAACTACTAGTATGCATCTCAGGAGCCGGTGGTTCAAGTGTGGACAAAGGAAAGGGTAAAGCATAATTAGATTTACTTTTATTATGTTCTTTAATGCTTTGCTAGTTATCAACTTAATCATTATGTATTTGGAGCGTTATGTAATATAGTCCGGTATAGGACGGACTAATGTTGGAGACTTGTATTACTTTAAGTTAAGACTTCCGCTGTGATGGTGATTTGCCTATATATTGATGTCATATTCGACGACATAAGGTAATATTTGGGCTGAAAGATGTGACATTACCCAAGGGTAAAATGGGGGTGTTACAGGTTGGTATCAGAGCCATAGTTTAAGAGAATTAGGTTAAGTAGTTAGCCTAAGCTTAAACTGGACTTTGTTTTGGAGAGGAGGGGATAGAGATTTTGTTAGGCAGGAGTAGGTGTATGTGATTGTTTATGTCCTAGCATTATCTTGCTTTATATTAAGTT
The DNA here is from genome assembly GCA_023525745.1 of Arctium lappa. NCBI lineage: Eukaryota > Viridiplantae > Streptophyta > Magnoliopsida > Asterales > Asteraceae > Arctium > Arctium lappa. The sequence continues at coordinate 164,579,217 of CM042047.1, forward strand.
TGATTCCCACTATGATACCTGACCCAATATACTTCTATGGCTTGTAGGACATGGTGGGCATGGCACATTCGGATAGTGACTTGGAGGGATACACGTTGGAGAGACAGATAGAGGCTGGCATAGAGTACGAGGAGGTCGACCAGCCAGTCGGGCTTGCACAGGAGAGGATCGAAGTTCCTTTTGCCATGATTCACCAATATAATGAGCACATAGAAGATTTGCAGCGTCGCATCTTTATGACAGTGGTAGCATACCGGACGGCCAGACGGGAGGCACGCATAGCATCCAGGTCGTTTTGGACCAGGGTCGTGGACCGGTTCAGGTACATGTGGGAGGTTTTACGGGATGTATATATGGGTGCGACAGTATTTGTCGGGCAGTGGATTAGTTGGTTCCAGCATGGACCGCATATGGATTTTACCTTCTACTTCCACCCGATCCAGCCCTATCATCATTGGCTTGGGTTCCGTTATTATCGATTTGAGGAGCCGATGTTCCAGGGACACCAGGACCATGAGGAGGAGGAGGAAGAGGAGGATGAGGGTGAGCACGAGCATGAGGAGTAGCGATGACGATGGAAGATTTCAGTTTATAAATCTTTCTTTATTGTTCATATTAGGAGAATGTTAGTTTCTTTTTGAGTCTTTGGTTGGGATTGAATTGCTAGGATTTTGTATTTTGTCGTGCATGTGTGGTCGGTTTTAGACTCAGTTATCTTCTATTAGTTGTCCTTTATTTATGTTCAGTAACTTTTATTAATGTACAAACTTATTAGTTATGAGAATGAGAATGTCGTTTCTTTTAGTATGGGACTTTGTGTGATGATGTTTATTTAGACTATGGTTAAGAGTAAATATGGAGATTAGCGGTGCCTTTTTGTATCAGTATGGCGTCTAGAGGATCAAGGAGAATTGAACTCATCGGGGAAGGTGCCAATGATGTGGTACCACCGGTGGGCCGAGGCCGAGGTCGAGGTCGAGGTCGAGGTCGTGGTGATGGTCATACTGCCAGCTCTAGTGCCACCCCGTCTGTACACGCTAGTACAGCCACAGGGAGAGGCCGAGGACGTGGGAGGGCACAACGAGGGGGAGGCGGAAACCCTATGACCGAGGAGACGATGGCTGATAGAATGACACAGATCCTCCAGAATACCCTACCTGGTATGATAGAGGCAGCGTTAGAGGCCAGACTAAAGAAACAGGCAGAAGGTGAGAAGACTGAACAAATAAATACTGAGATGGGAGACCAGAAAGATACTGAGGCAAGCAACCAGGAGAATACTAAGGTGAGTATGAATGAAGGGGACAAGATGGTGGTTCCAACCACAAAGGAGAAGGGATGCAACTTTAAGGACTTCAGTAACACACGTCCGAAAGAGTTTAAGGGTATCGAGGGGGCGGTAGCCCTAATGAACTGGATAAAGAAAATGCAGAGCTGCTTTAAAATCTGCAAGTGTTCCGAGGATCAGAAGGTGACTTATGCGGCTACAACCCTTGTGGACTCGGCACTTGACTGGTGGGATACTGAGTGCGAGATTAGAGGAGAGGGTGAAATTGCTTCTATGTCTTGGGAGCAAATGAAGAAGCTAATGATGGAGAAGTACTGCACCCAATCAGAGGTGAAGAAACTGGAGTCAGAATTCTTAAGGTTGGAGCAAGGGTCATCTTCAGTTCATGATTATGTCAATGAATTTTTGGAGAAGGCAAGGTTTGCAAGTTATTAGGTGGCGACGGAGCAGAGAAAGATAGATCGTTTTAAGGACGGTCTCCGAATAGAAATCAAGCGATATGTTGACATGAACGCCCCAAAGACATTCGTTCAAGCTGTGGAAATGGCGACAGTGGCAGAGGAGAATAATGCTAAGGCAACTGGTAAAATGAGGGACAATAAGAGAAAGTGGGAAGGCCCAAGCAAGATAGTTAAAAAGGCGAAGGTGAGTTCATCTGCGGTGAAGATAAAAGGAGAGATCGTTGTTCCACAGTGTGGTAAATGTGGGCGAAGGCACATGGGTGAGTGTCGGGCTGGGAGTAACTCTTGCTATAGGTGTGGAAAACCAGGACATACAGCGCGTGAATGTCCAGAAAGGAAGGCTTGTTATGAGTGTGGTGTAGAAGGGCATCTGCGTTATGAGTGCCCTAAGATTCAGAAAGGAACAGTGAATAGTGTGAAGTCATCAGCTGAAGGTGCGGGAAGGAGTTTTGACAAAAAGAAAGAGGTGCTCAAGGGACGTGGCCGAGCGTATAACATGACATTGGAGGAGGCTAGGGAGACCCCTGATGTCATATCAGGTATGTTCCCTATTAACAATGTCTATGCTCATGTATTATTCGATTCGGGTGCAAATGGTAGTTTTGTGTCTACTGCTTTTCGCCACTACTTGAACAAAGATGCATGTAGACTAGAGAAGGGCTACACTGTAGAAACAGCTGACGGTGGTCAAGTTAAGGTAGAAGAGATAATTGATGGTTGCACGATCTGTATAGATGGTAAGGAGTTGCCTGTTAGACTAATGCCAATGTGTTTAGGAGGTTTTGATGTGGTCTTAGGCATGGATTGGTTATCTGACAACCATGCTCAAATCGTATGCAATAAGAAGTTGATCAAGATTCATACCCCAGAGGGAGAGACAGTTCACGTCTATGGGGATCGAAAGAAAGACAACACTAAAGTGATCACAACCTTGAAGGCGAGAAGGTGTCTTCAAAAGGGGTGCATAGCTTACTTAGCTTATGCTATAGACACCAAGCTGGAGGAGAAGACGGTAACAAGTGTACCAGTAGTAAGGGAGTACCCAGAAGTGTTCCCGGAGGAATTGCCAGGGATACCACCAGAACGTCAGGTGGAATTCCGAATTGACTTGGTGCCAGGATCAGCACCAATCGCAAGGACACCATATCGGTTGGCTCCGACCGAGATGCAAGAACTAATGTAGCAACTCCAAGAGCTGTTGGATAAGGGATTCATACGACCGAGTTCGTCACCTTGGGGAGCACCGATATTATTCGTCAAAAATAAAGACGGTACTATGAGGATGTGCATCGATTATCGGGAGTTAAATAAGATCACGATCAAGAATAGGTACCCATTACCAAGGATCGATGACTTATTCGATCAGCTTCAGGGAGCCAGTTATTTCTCAAAGATTGATCTGAGATCTGGATACCACCAGTTGAAGGTTCGAGAGGAGGATATACCGAAAACGGCTTTCAGAACTCGTTATGGGCACTATGAGTTTCTGGTAATGCCTTTTGGGTTGACAAATGCACCAGCTGCATTCATGGATCTGATGAACATGGTTTGTGGACCCTACCTAGATAAGTTTGTCATAGTTTTCATTGACGACATCCTTATCTATTCAAGGAGCAAAGAGGAGCATGAGAAACATTTGAGAGCAATTCTCGAGCTGTTGGCTAAGGAGAGGCTGTATGCCAAATTCTCGAAATGTGAATTCTGGCTACGAGAGGTGCAATTTCTTGGTCATGTGGTTAACGCAGAGGGGATCAAGGTGGATCCAGCCAAGATTGAGGCAATAATGGATTGGGAGTCGCCTAAGTCAGCGTCGGAAATCCGAAGTTTCCTTGTCTTAGCAGGCTACTACAGAAGATTCATCCAGGATTTCTCAAAGATAGCGGCGCCCTTGACGACCTTGACTAGAAAGGCAGTTAAGTTTGATTGGGGGCATAAACAAGAAGAAGCTTTCCAAACGCTTAAGGAGAGGTTGAGCAGTGCACCAGTACTGTCCCTACCAAAGGGAACGGAAGACTTTGTTGTGTACAGTGATGCTTCAAAAATGGGACTAGGGTGCGTATTGATGCAAAGAGGCAAGGTTATTGCCTATGCTTCACGCCAACTAAAGGAGCATGAAAAGAAGTATCCAACACACGACATGGAGTTGGCCGCAGTGGTTTTTGCACTAAAAATTTGGAGGCACTACCTGTATGGCACGAAATGTTTGATTTACACGGATCATAAGAGCTTGAAGTATCTTTTCGATCAGAAGGAGTTAAACATGAGGCAAAGAAGGTGGATGGAGCTACTAAAAGATTACGATTGTGAGATTCATTACCACCTGGGCAAGGCGAACGTGGTTGCGGACGCCCTTAGTAGAAAGGAGAGGGCCGAACCGATTAAGGTTCGTGCCATGTGGATGAATGTTCAGGTAGATTTGATTGACCAGATTCGAGGAGCTCAAAAGGAGGCCTTAGTGGAGGAAAACGTCAAGAAGGAGAGGATGGTCGGACAGGTTAAACTGTTGACCATCGGGTCAGATGGTGTATATAGGTTTGGGAATCGGGTTTGGATTCCTTGCAAAGGAGATTTAAGGGACATAGTGTTAGGTGAAGCGCACAAAGCCAAATACACTATGCACCCAGGCAGTGATAAGATGTACAAAAGTTTAAAGGAGAGCTACTGGTGGCCTGGCATGAAGAAGGCAGTAGCAAAGTATGTAGAGAAATGTTTGACATGTCTACAGGTGAAGACGGAACATCAGAAGCCATCGGGTATGTTGCAACAAATGGAGATTCCGGTATGGAAATGGGAGATGATCACGATGGATTTCGTGACTAAATTGCCAAAAACGGTGAAAGGGCATGATGCGATATGGGTGATAGTTGACAGACTCACAAAGTCTGCTCACTTTCTACCGATCAGCGAAAAGTATTCCCTAGAAAGGTTAGCGCAATTGTATGTCAATGAGATAGTTTCAAGGCATGGAGTGCCACTATCAATTGTCTCGGATAGGGATACAAGGTTCACGTCGAGATTTTGGGCTAGTTTTCAACAAGAAATGGGAACTCGATTGAACTTGAGCACTGCATATCATCCTCAAACTGACGGTCAAAGTGAGAGGACGATACAAACATTGGAGGATATGTTAAGAGCTTGCACTATAGATTTTGGGGGGAGTTGGGATAACCATCTTCCACTGGTAGAATTTGCTTATAATAATAGCTATCACTCTAGTATCAAGGCAGCGCCGTTTGAGGCCTTATATGGTCGTAAATGTAGGACGCCAGTGTGTTGGGCTGACGTCGGAGAAAGGCAGTTGGTTAGACCGGAGTTAGTCCAGCAAACTTCAGACAAGATAGTGCAAATACGTGAAAGGTTGAAAATCGCGCGTGACAGGCAGAAAAGTTATGCGGATAAGAGGCGTCGACCTTTGGAGTTTCAAGTAGGAGATAGAGTGATGTTAAAGATATCTCCATGGAAAGGAATCGTAAGATTCGGAAAGAGGGGCAAGCTAAGTCCAAGATATGTTGGACCACTTGAGGTTATTGCACGGATAGGAGCGGTGGCTTACCGGTTAAAGTTACCGGAAGAGCTCAAAGGTATACATGACACATTCCACGTGTCAAATTTAAGGAGGTGTTTGGCTGACGATTCAGCTGTGGTGAATATAGGAGAAGTTGAGCTAAACGATAAGCTCGACTATATTGAGGAGCCAGTGCAGGTGTTGGACCGGAAAACGAAACGACTAAGGCGCAAAAATATACCTTTGGTGCTAGTCAAATGGAGGTTTCATAAAGGGTTAGAAATGACCTGGGAGCCCGAACAGGAGATGAGGGTGAAATACCCTCAACTATTTTCAAGTGGTATGAATTCCGGGGACGAAAATTCCTAAAATGAGGGGAGAGTTGTAACACTAAAAAAAATGGAAATGACGTAATAATTGGTAATAAAGGTTGAGGGGAGAAAATAATTCAAACTTAAGTGGAGGGTTAAAAGCGTAACTGGAGAAAAGGTTAAGGGTGTGGAGTGTAAACCACAGGGACCTGTTTTGCCAAACTCCTAAAATTTTCAAAATGGAACGTGGATTGAGATATGGAGGCAACGGTTTTGGGTTTGATTCGTTTACGAATAAGAACTACGAGGAAGTGACCATTATTTTCATTTCGCATGTTTCCGAAAGTGAGAGAGAGATAGAGAAATCGATAAAGTGAAAGGAGACTCGGAAGAACGGGAAAGAAGAGGCGACGAACGGGAAGACTACGGTTCAAGTCGGGGTTCGATCACAACGTCGTTGGGGTAAGAATCACGCGAGTTTTCTGTAAGATTCTCGTTTTCCCGGTTGCCTATGTTGGGAGTTTTATTTTCCGAAATAAATCGATGACCGGTATGGTTTAAACCCGAAAATATGGTTCGATTTCAGGGTCTCTTGGCTAGACGTAAAACCGGTGTTTTTACACGATGTTTGAGTCATACAACAAAATAGTTTGCGGTTTAAAAAACGTCTAGCCTTTTCTTAAATAAAACATCACCGGTAGTCGTCGTTTTCCCCACCGTTAAACTCGATCGAGATGTTTCCGGGTTTAAAATTTGGCCTACCAAGTGGAACGAAAATCCAACGTTTTTACGGAAACGATTTGGTTCAAGGTTTTTACGATGTCGAATCGTTTAAGTTGCTTAAGGCACGTTTTGTCATGGTACCCATCAACCGGTAAAAATTAACGAAGAAAAGAAAAAGAAGAAGAGTCGATTGACCGATGTATTTTACAAGTCATGCATGTGTGTATATATATATATATATATATATGTATATACACGTCTGCATGTATGGATATGAAAAGGCATGGAACATATATTGGGGTGATGTGTTAATGTGTAGGAAATGACAACTGTTTTTAGCGACGGTTTAAAAAAAAAGGAGTAAATCTTGGGGAAGGAAAGGTTGTCATGCATGAGGAATTGAGAATTAAATCATGACATGTGCAGATTATATTATTATAGGTATGATCATATAATTAAGTGTGTATATATAAATATGTATATATACATTTTAATGTGCAACAGTGCATATATATATATGGACGTGACATATATATATATATATATATATATATATATATGAGTATTATTGCATATTAAATATATATATATATACATACATATATATAGATAGATAGATATGGTCATGCGTATATATAATGTATTTACATATCGGGTGGTTTAATGAGCCGGTAAAGGAAGGGTGTGGGTGGTGTCCGGGTTTTAGACACCTAATTTATAAAGGAGATTGAGTAAAATATTACGAGATTATTTTAAAGGCTCGTAAATGACATTTATCTTAAGCAATGACACTTAGAAACTATTACGATTTATGTAGGATTCGGGAGCTACTTTGTGAAGGGTGAACCTACAATAAATCGAGGTGAGTTTTCATGAGACTTTTCTGGGATGTATACATACGTAATTAAAATTATGTTGGCATGATAATTATTTGGAGTACGTACATGGTGTAAAAATGATACATTTTATGTGCATGTTTATGGTGTATTATTGCATGTATATAAATGTGTTATTTATTTAGAGTACGTATGTTATGCATGATAATTGGGTTATGTACATGTTTACGGGTGAATGTTTCATGTACATTATTTTATAAAGGAGATTGCATGCTATTGTTTTGTTGATTTATAAACATTCTTAGCATGTCATATTCATGGGGTAATTTTATGTGACACATTTTGGTGCCGATATGGGGTATGGGATTGAGCTCGATATGTCACGTTGAGGAGTGGCACGACCCCGTAATGGGTGTCGGACGGGTGTGAGCCGTGCAACCCAGGGAATGCCAGTGACAGAGCAAACCTACCTAAGGGAGGATTGGCACGACCCCGTAATGGGTGCCGGACGGGTGTGAGCCGTGCAACCCAGGGAATGCCAATGACAAAGTGGACGAGGAGGTTTAGGGAATTACATTGTGTCAAATGTTTTCCGAAAACAATATGCATACTATTTAATTGGTGCTTGATATTTTTATGCTTGATGGAGTGTGTATTTATGTGCACGTAAACCATGAACTCACTTAGCTTTTTAGCTAACTACTAGTATGCATCTCAGGAGCCGGTGGTTCAAGTGTGGACAAAGGAAAGGGCAAAGCATAATTAGATTTACTTTTATTATGTTCTTTAATGCTTTGCTAGTTATCAACTTAATCATTATGTATTTGGAGCGTTATGTAATATAGTCCGGTATAGGACGGACTAATGTTGGAGACTTGTATTACTTTAAGTTAAGACTTCCGCTGTGATGATGATTTGCCTATATCTTGATGTCATATTCGACGACATAAGGTAATATTTGGGCTGAAAGATGTGACATTACCCAAGGGTAAAATGGGGGTGTTACAGACGTAAAGTTTGAGAATGGTAAAACTGATTTAGATTTGTTTTAAATTTAAAATTTTCATAGTCAGTTACAAGTACCTTTAAAAAAAAGGTAACCAATTTTTAGAAGTTTGATGATTTATTTTTTAAAAAAAATGTTTACGGACTTATCATTCAAAATTAGGAAGCTTAATAGTTTTTTCATTCGAAAAAATAATTTAAGACTTAACCATTCAAAATGGGATAATTTGTTGGGTTTTTTTTTTAACTTTTCTCTATACATTATTTTTTAAATTAATAAAAATATTAAAGATTTTTAAGTATTATCTACAAAGACCACAAATTAACATCAACGTGACTTCTCTCTCTCTTTATATATAACGAGATGGGATTAATGCCCGCGCGTTGCTGCGGATGGAAATAAATATTAAGACCATCAATTTGAGCATCACCAATTATGAGAACAAAACATTTTTTGTCTGTTAGCAGCATCACTATAATTTACAAAATGCCCTATGAGGATGATGTGTGTGTATGATAGGAAGCGAAAATAAATTGGCAAATGGTACATTACATCATTAAACTTAAAAAAAGTTACATTGTTATTAAACCTAAATTAAATTATAATAAAAATATGAATTAAACAAATTTTACATAGGTTTTGGGTTGGAGAAGACACAGTCATTGAGATGCGATGCATGTTAAGGGATCTTTATTTTATGCTTATATAATAAAAATAATTTTTATAATATAACTTTTATTTATTTAAATTAGAAAATAAAAAAGTTATAAATGATCGAAATGTCATTTACTTAACGGTCAGGAACTAACAACTTTTAGTTTCGATGACCAAAACGTTACGCAAATGCAAAATCGAAAGTCTATTTTGGAATCAACAAATTATGGGGACTAAATCCAAGAGGAAAATAAAACTATAGGGACCAAATCTGTAACTCTACAAACATAGAAAAAAAATAAAAAATAAAAATAAAAGCTCAAGGACCAAATCTGTAATTTACTAAAAACCTAAAGGACCAAATATGTAAGTTACTGTTCATGAACAGTAACATTCCTTCCTGATAAATGTTATTACTTATAATGTCTTATTTTATAAATTCAAAATTTTATATAGACTTATAAATAAGTTTTTATGCGTTATTTAATATATGAAATAACATGTATAAAAATATAAACTTTATACAGTATTTTCATACATGTTTCATATGTATAGCAACATATGAAAACCATATTGTAGATTTGTATAATTTATTGTTTTATAAATGCTTATGCGTCTAAATACGTATGTATGTATATATATATATATATATATATATATATATATATTTGCAAACCTCTTTCGGTTATGAACCAAGGGACAAAGAAGAGATAGCACGTGTGAGCAAAATTGTTTTTGAATGGCAGCAAAGATTTATTACCCTCCAAATCAAGCAGCAAGTGTTACAAGGGATACATTACCGAAAGGTAGCACCGAAACAACAATGAAACAGAAACATAACCGAAATAAAATAAAGATAGTGCAGTGGTATAGCGTTTGCGAGACACAAACTAACGCAGCAGCAAAAGGCATACGACCAACCCTCTTCTATGACGGTAAGCATCCCTGGACAGTCCCGAACAAAGCCAATCCACAGCCCACAACTTGACCGAAGGAAGAAAACCCGTTGACAGGAAGCCTCTCCTGACAGTCCCAACCAAAGCCACCCTGATTTCAATCCAAAATTACGCCCCAGCGGGATCCGTGAGCCACCGAGTCCACTCTAATTTTTTGCTATGAATCCTTCTTCCAGTCCACTCAAAGCTATTTATTTGGAATTCGAAGAGGAGCTCAACAACTTTCCTCTTGTCTTCCTTGAACACCACCCGATAATGAACGTGAACATTCATGTTAAATATTTATACTATTTATGACGAATAATACACTATTCATGATCTATGATGAATTACCAGAAAATGTTTGGAACTCGTGGCATGGTCTCCTTTATCCCACGGTTCACAACGAAACTTAAGTTTTCAATTGAACATCGCACCTAGGGGTATACGCAGGTTGGGTTGTGCGGTTTGCAACATTTATATACAACCCAACCACATTATGGTGGTTTGAAAAAATCTCTACCCAACCCCACTCATTTAAAAATAAAACCCAATCTACGAATTGGGGCAGGTTGGCTTGTTAGTAGAATACATAAATTTGACGAATGAAATACGATAAATATTAATAAAAAATATGTAACACCCTCAAATTTGGAAATAACAACTAGTTAAAGTTTTCAATATTACATCCAATAAAAGATAAAACTTCTTCCTATAAATAAAAACTTGATATACCTCAAATTAAAATTATATAATTAACCTCAACAATTATAAACTCTAGTCTTATACAAGAACTAAACCGGAGTCGGGTGTTACTTAGCCCAAATACAAGTTGCTAATCCTAAAATAAATGCAGAAGACTTCACCAAGCTATACACTTCCCAAGCACACAACTAGCACTATTCTCTTCACAATGTCACTAGAACTATTCCCAACCGGAACTTGTTGCCCAAGCCGACAAATAAAAATGTTATGCCAACGCCTAGCGAGTTCAAAAGTTTTCATCATAAATAAATATATCTTAAAAAGGAAAGAATGCAACTTAAATCATAATCTTTCAAAACAGTTTACTTTAAATATGAAAACGACCCATTTCCAAAAATACGCATGATTTAAAGATGGACGCTCCAATGTTAAACATACTTTGATGAAGTGATGCAACCCAAAACTCACTCGAAACATGAATAGAAATCGAACCCCCAATTTATGAAAACACAGATAAAACTTTATATCCCGAAACAACCAAAACACGGGAGGGGCATAACACTCAACCCATAAATCATGGATAATAATCCATATATACAAAACGTCACCGAAAACATTAATACTAAAACATAATACCGAAAACAACACCTTTCGGTGACGGGGGAGACCCGAATTCCATCGAATGTGGTGGGCACACAAAGTTAAGTCACTTATCAATGTTCTCGAGATTCACATAGAGTCATGGATCCTCGTATACGACTCCCTACCAAGCTACCACCGCAAGATACCCAAATGACCCTAGTGTCTACTCGACCTCTAGATGAGTGTCACCACAAAAGCCACAAGTCCCCGTATCCGACTCACCATGGGAACCACCGCAAGACTTAGCTCTGTATACGGCTCTGCAGAGCACCGCCACAAGCTTACATAAAAATATGACTTGGGGACTACTCACTAGACTCAAACATGGACATCAAAAATCCATGATGATTAAACATATTGGATTACACGGTCATCAAGTCCAACCACTCACGATCTATACCTCGAGCCCTTCACTAACCATAAATATTTCCAGTCCCAAAACAGGGATAAAGTTCCCAACTAAACCAACTGACTGACTCATATGCCTATGGATCCAATGCATTACAGTCTAAAATGTTACATGACTCCAACGAATGAACTAACGCATTCAAAACATGTAATTCTCAAATAAAATGCAATTAAGTACACCATATGTCAAAGGCTCCTTATCGAACTACTAAAACTGAATAAATACTCCAAAGACTCATCTGAGTATAAATCAAGCCCCAAAGGCATAATAAACGTTTGGCTAAAATACGGGAGCCAATATGGTTACATAAACCAAATTACATCTTTTCCCAAAATCTTTGTCTCTCAAATCACAATTGGCCTTCGGCCCAAAACCAAAAAGGTTTACAATTTCTAAAATGTTCACAAGGTTGGGAATGACTAAAATTCAAATGACTCACACCTTCATATTTTCAAAACGTCCCATTACACAAACGATGTGTAACACCCTAAAAAGGGGTCTATTTAAAATTTAAAAATTTCGACAACACGACGTCTAAAATACGAAGGTTTTTAACCCTGTAAATTGATAACAACTAAAACCCAAAGGGTTGGGGTAGTTTGCAACAAATTTAGTAGCGGAAGAGTATGACATAAATTACAACAACCTATTTAATCTAGAATAATACACAACTAGATTAAGGTGGGTGTTGTTATGCCTCCAAAACGCTCTTCTCAATGGTATCCCAAAATCCCGATCCTTCAAACTTCTACGTATAAGGCCGAAAATCAAGGTGCCCTTTGCACCCCGCTAGGAGAACCTGTAGAGGGTACACAATAAGAAGGATTAGACTGAATGTATAGTGAGATCTCACGCAAGCATATAAAACAATTAAGTATAAGACAAAAATAACTTCCAAGTTACCGCCACCAATATACATCTTGTCCATAATCCATTACCATACATGATGCTCAACCTGAACACAGAACTTTATAAACATTACCAGTTCATTTACGGGGGAGACCCATGCCCTCTCAAGTGGTCGAGCCCATAATTGGGATCACTTGAATTTAGTATTGGGAAATTACACCTCATGTTCTAGCTTTAGTGCACACCGTGCCCGGCATCACCTCAAGCACTTTCCCCACCTTTAGTGTCCACTCCTTAGAGTCCCACCTCAAGGTTTATAGAACCTTAGTTCCTACCCTTAATATAGTAGAGTTTAACCTCAAGGAAGGAAATCCTTTAGTGTTACTTTCTAGCTTTTCATTGAGGTTTGTAAGACTTAACAATTCCACACCCAACTCTCATGCATAAGAGTTGGGTCCATAACCATTACAAAACACCATATAACACATATTATCATAAATTCATGAAATAGCATAAAATGATGATTTTACATATGTTGAACTAGTCACATGTCCATAAATCCCAAATATTAACCAAAGAGGTCTAACAAGTAGGAAATACCCTTCACCTTTATGATTTCTAGGTCAAAATAATATAAATAGAAATTATATAGCATTTGTATAGCAAATTAAGCATTTATATGAGAAAACTTAGTAGGAGACTCACCTATAGGGTTTGTAAAGTGAAAACCCTAGAAATGGAGAACCCTAAGAATGAGGATGTTTTCTTGAAGCTTTTATGACTTGGATCTTCACTTCAATGAGGTGGGTGGAGGTAGATGACACTTAGGGTGCGTTTGGTAGAGTGTACAAGGTAGAACAGGACAGGACATAACACACTTGTTCCATGTTTGGTATATTTTTATATGGAACAAACATGGACTAAGTAGAACAAGGATAGGACATGCGTGTCCCACTCTAAACCCTGGAACAAGATGGAACAACATCCTTTAGACCAACATACCCTTGAAAAAGACTAAACCTAAGCACACCTAAATTTCACGGTTCAATATCAATTCTCCATACCTAACAATTCATCAGATTGATTCCTCCAGACCAATCAATTCTCCTCCACAACCATCGCTTCCTCCATAGCCATCGATCTCTCATCAGATACACGTCTCCTCTCAACATCCACAAGTAATCGACTCTCTACATAAATCGATTCCTCCATAGCAATTGGTTCTTCTATGATTTCTTGTTGTTGTCATACATATATCGATTTCTTCAAGATGTATACAGTAATCGATTTCTTATTATATCTGTATATATTGATTTCTTCAAGATGCCTTTATATATCAATTTCTTCAAGATGCCTTTATATATCGTTTCTTCAAAAATCTGTGATTTCTTATTGTTTAGCTTAATGTGTTTTCATTATCTTGAATCTATGATTTCTTTCCCAGACATGCGATTTCTAAGACATGGACCTGCTATTTTTCTTTTGTGATTCTTGGATACTCTGTTTTTGAAGAATTGGAAGTGATGGCTTTTGTGATTCTAGAACCTGCAAACTACAAATAATTTCTTACATAATTATTTTTTTATTTTGTTTACATGTAAGACTACAAATAATTGCTTACAAATAATTTATATTGATTATTTGGTAAAAAAAATTAAAAATATCACTAGGGGTATATAGGTCATTTAACCAGTTATGTCATGTCTTACCAAACGCTGAACAATTGTCCTCTCCTATTCTGTTCTGTCTTGTTCTACCTTGTCCTGTCCTGTCATGTCTGCATACCAAACACACCCTTAATGGATGGTTATGATAGATTAGGTCAAGAAATTAATGAAGAGAGAGGGGAAAAGTGGAGAAATCGCCTTTAGGGAAGATGAGAGGAAGGTTTGAAATGAAATCTGAAAATGAGGGTTGTGGGGGTGAAAATCGCTACTAAAAGAAAACAGGTCGGGGGCCGCGGGTGACCTTGCCCTGGCAATGTTGCCAGGCACTATCGGCTGAAACGTACCGCGGGTGGTAATCACCCCGCGACTGTGCCCTTACGAGAGTGACCACAACACAATCGTCGGGCACTCTCGCCCCACATGTACCGTAACCCATCTCAACAACGCGATCTTGCATTAGGCGAGAGTGACTATGGCATAATCGCCTGGCGCTCTCGCCGATTCTCTCCAGAACCTGAAAAATTCCCATTTCTACCTCGACTCGCAAACCAACGATACTAAAGGTTCGATAGAATAGTTCTATGGTCATAAATACAACACGAGCATCGTAAACATAATATCACATAATTAAAATTATCAATTTTTTTACGAGGAGGCACATAGGTGGAATCAAAAGGAAATTAGCACGTATATAGATTTCGGGGTGTTACACGATGCATATTTCCAACAAACACTAAAAGTACATTTTGACCAAGTAATTTCCATGTATGCAATAAATCATCAAAACACTTTCATTTATGACTTATTTATCAAAATGCTCAAAAATCCCAAATGTGAGTGTTTTACAAAGTTTATAAAGTCAAACACCTCAAATAATCAAAACCCACCAAATAATTCAACAATTGATCAACTTGAAATGAACATTTTGGCATGTAGAACGTTTTCACAAATCAACTTGAACTAACCTTGCTAGATTTAGGCTAAATCTAGATATTCCCCAACTTGAGCACATTTGAAGGAGTTTGAATACTCAAGCCACATCGTCCAAAAACCTAGATCCACAAGTTTCCAACCATAAATATTCATATTCAACCATCTAGAATCGTTCCCCAAACATCTGATATCAAAATCTCCATTTTGGCCAAAAGTCTTAATTTGACCTAACTTCCCCAAAATCATCCAAACCAAAATTTGAGAAATATAAACATTAGAGAGTCGTCAATGGAGAATTTATAACTCATAATAAGGTTTAGAAATTAGAATGATGAAATCACCACTTAGGTTTTGGTGATAACCTAGAAAAACCCCAAATTCTTTGAAGATGGAGGTGATGATGATGAGCTCTTGACATTTGCTTCCAATCCACCACCAAATACTCTTGAATCTTCCAAAACTAACAATATAACCTTGAAAAGCTCTAAAAAACGAAACCATATCATTTTGAATCGCCCAAAGCGGAGTACAAATGAGCAAGATATGACAAAATGAAGAAAATCCTGATTTTATGCACTACAGGTCTGTCGTGACCCTGACATGCGACAGTACCCTCTGTCACTGTAACGGGCACTGTCGCCCGGGATGTACTGAGGGCCCATTTCCTCTTGCGACTTTGTCATGCTACAGTGCCCTATGGCACTATCGTTGGGCACTGCAGCTAAACTGGTACCGAGAGTTTTTCGACCGCTTTCTCGACGACTTTCCCTACCGTTTCTCGATCGTTTTCCCGGCCGTTCCTCGGCCGTTCTCCTGGACATTCCTCGACCTTCTCTCGAACATTTGATGCTATTATGCCGATTATCGTGCCATTGTCAAAATTTCATGGCACATTCGTTGGGACGATTGAACACTTGGTAACGCCGGTGCTATTGTGACATATGTCACAACTGCATGGCATTATAGCCGGGACTACCACACTTTCAGTACCATTTGTGTTGTTGTGACAGATGTCACAACCACATGGAACTATAGTCATACTTCATATTTGGTTCTTCATTTACCGATTCACCCGGTTCAAAAAATTTTCTCAATTAGGATAAAAATCAGGATGTTACAAAATATACCCAAACAAAGTTATTACAATCATCCAATTATATATTTAAAATCTTTAAGTCTTAAAATTAAACTTCAAAAGTTTGGATATTTATAATACTTCGAATGATCAATCAAATACAACCATTTTGGACCTCTTCAACTCCAATGTGGCATTGAAAACCAAAAGTTAAACAATTTATTAAAAATCATGAAAAAAGAACCATTATTATCAAATTAATTTACAGAGTTTATTTTCCTTCTTCAAGAAACTCATAAGATGCTATTTCATTTAAATATTCATTAGTCTGAATCCCTTCATTATTCTCTTTCAACCAACTTTCTATGCATACAAGGGTCTCTACCATTTTTGTACTCAAAGAACTTCTAAATGAGTCCAAAATACGTCTGTTAATATTAAAGGCGGATTCAAATTCCACAATGGATGCAATTATACCACGAACGTCTTTAGCTATCATAGACCAAATGCTATACTATTAACATTATCTTTCCACCGAGGTACACATCAAATGAGGAGTCTTTGCAATGATAGATGTGAAAGCAAAAATATCCATCAACATCATTCATATTTTCCGGTACATCCATTTGTTGTCTTTGCAAAAATGATTCAAATAACTTTCTCCTATGAGTTTCTTTATCATTATTCTTTAGTGGTGAATCTCTTTTGCTAACTATACATATAACCAAAAAGAAATATAAACTAAACAAAAATTATATAAAGAATAAACTTTGATGGCGTCCTTAAACTTTGAAAACTCGGATTTTGTCCCACACGTTCATCATTTTGTTTTGGTCCTTTCTCCTAACAGTCGTTGAGATTTTTCGTTAAGTCCAATTAAATGAGGGTACTTTAGTCATTTTAAACCTTTTTTTGATGACTAAAGTATCCCTCATTTAACCGGATGGTGATGGAATTGACAGAAAAATGTTTATAATTGACTAAAATACATCTCATTTAATTGGACTTAACATAATAAGTTAACGACCGTTAGAAGGAGGGACCCAAACCAAAGTGAAATGACAAATGTGATGGACCAAATCCAAGTTTTCAAAGCTTAGGTACAATATCCGTTGAAATTGACAAACTTAAAGGACAAAAAGTGAACTGTACTATAATATAAAATTTTACACATATTATTAATAATTTAATATATATATATATATATATATATATATATATATATAGTCGGATTCAAATGAGAACGATACCTATTTAAAAGAACACGAATACTAACAAAATCATTAGTGATTTTACATTAACACACGAAAAAAAGACTTTGGTCTCGGCTTCAGGTCTGCGTGGCTTTTTTGCGCCTTAATGTAAAACCACCAATAATTTTGTTAGTTCTCATGTTTCTTTAAATAGTTATTGTTCTTGTTTGATCCTCCTTCTATATATATATATATATATATATATATATATATATATAGGGAGAGGTTCATTTGAGAAATGGTAATGTATGAGAAATAAGTAATCCTAGCCATTCATCTAGTCAACATTTGTGGATTTGACCGTGAAGCATCGGATAATTCCTTGTGTGGTCCATAGAAGATAGAAGGGTAGTTTCGTAAAATACGCGGGACGAGTTCATATATGAACCTGTATGATTCATATATGAACATGTATAATTCCTTACGTTCATATGTGAATCAGTTAATTAGTTCATATGTTAATCACAAAGGTTCATATATGAATCTATTAACTAGTTCAACTGGTTCACATATGAATCTACAGTTAATTAGTTCATATGTGAATTAGTTAATTAGTTCATATATTAATCAATTAAAAAATTCATATGTGAATTACACTGGTTCACATATGAACTTGTGAATCATACAGATTCATATATGAACTCGTCCCGTGTATTTTGTAAAAATTACGAAACTCTCCTATTTTTGGAATCGCCGCAACTTTTGACCAGTCAAAGCCACAATTTTTGACCGGTTAAAGCCGCAATATTTGACTAGTCAAATCCGATCTTGATCGTATGAATGGCTAGGATTACTTCTCTATTTCTCAAATATTTACCATTTCTCAAATGAACCTGCGGATATATATATATATATATATATATATATATATATATATATATATATTAGTGATAGGTTGAGTTAGGTTTAGCTAGGCCTAACTCAATTTCAACTCTTTTAATTGACAGTTTGACGGGTTGAGCGTGTTGCCGGTTTTTGCAGAGCTCCAATTGCCCCCCCCCCTATATATATATATATATATATATATATATATATATATATATAAGCGAAGTATTGTGTGAGAATTTGAGTTAACGGTGAATTGCGGCTTACACTACAAGAAAATGTACTTTTGCCGGCGGGTTTGGGAAATTCGTCGGTAAAAGTAACTTTTGCCGGCGTGTTTGATTAAAGTTGTCGGTAAAAGTTTAATCTTTTACCAACGAAAACTTTTGTCGGCAAAAATGAACTTTTACCGGCGGGTTTGGGAAATTCGTCGGTAAAAGTAACTTTTGCCGGCGTATTTGATTAAAGTCGCCGGTAAAAGTTTTAACCTTTACCAACGAAAAATGTTGTCGGCAAAAATGAACTTATACCGGCAGATTTTATCTAAGGCATCGTTAAAAGTATCTTTACCGACAAATTTCTCAAACTCGCCGGCAAAAGTATTTTTAACAGTTTAATTATTTTTAATGAAATTTTTACCGGCAAACTTCACTAATTCGTCGACAAAAGTATTTTAATGTTATTAATATATTTTTCACGTACATTTTTACCGACCGACTTCCATATGTCACCGAAAAGACGTTTTAATTTCATCAATAACATTTTGTATTTAAACTTATGCCGGTAAACTTTTCAAACCCTGCCACCGAAAGTATTTTACTTGTTTAATTATTGTTTTAACGATAACTTTACCATCGACCTTCACTAACTCGTCGGCAAAGTATCCTACGTTTATTAATACTTGTTTTACCGACATTTTTGTCGGCGAATGTCCCAACTTCGCCGACAAGTGCGTTTTGAATTTTATCATTACAACACAATATAATCGGATACGATCCATTACAACCTAATACGGTCATTATAACCGGATAGAACCCACTATAACCTAATATGTCACAGTACGACCCATTACAACCAACAACCAAATACGACACCTTACCGTTTAATAAGACCCATTACAACATAATAAAGCCCAATATGTCGCATTGTCGCTATAAGAGTCATACAACCCAATAGAACCCAATCCGATTGGCATTACCTAGTACGACCCGTTCTAACCCAATACGTCACTATACGACCCATTATAACCCAATACGTCACTATACAACCCAATAAAACTTAATACGACCAACATGACTCAATATGATCCATTATAACCCAACGTATCTCAATACATCACTATACGACTTATTATAACTAAATGTTACCTAGTACGACCAATATAACCGAATAGAACCTAATAAGACAAACATGGCTCAATACGACCCATTATAACCCAATTCGTCAGTATACAACCCATTACAATCCAAAAAAAACATATACAACCAAATATAACCCATTATCACCCAATAGGCCAATACGATCCAGTATAACCCTACAAAACCTAATAGAACCTAATACGACAACATGACTCAATACAACCCATTATAACCCAATGTAATCCGATACGTCAGAATACAACTCAGTATAGGCCAAAAAACCATATACAACCCCATATAACCTAAAATGACCCATTATCAATTTATCACTCCAATATGAGATAATGCCATAATGGTATCTTTACTACTTCTCAAGTTTCTCACCAAAATTCATTTTCCACGTGTTTCCAAGTCTTTCTCTCTCTCTCTCTCTCTCTATATATATATATATATATATATATACACATATAAAGGGCAGAGTTCTGGTGAGAAGTAAGTTAATGGTGAGAAGCGTGAGAAGTGGTTATCGACCGTTTGATGAGAAATGACCACACATTAGGATGAAATTCACCGAGATGCACCAAATCAATTCCCTTCTAAGCCGCAATTTATTGGAGGGATTGAGAGATGAAAAGAGATCAATGGTTTAGATCCACTTCTCACGCTTCTCACCATTAACTCAACTTCTCACACGATCCTTCGCCTATATATATATATATATATATATATATATATATATATATATAAATGACGGCAAAAACCCAATCGGAGAAGGCTAATACCATATTGATCCCGGTCCCATCGGGCTGGTCAAACATTGGATCCTAGGCCTAACCCGGTTTTTAAAAAAAATTAAAATTTATGTTTTACACAAACATGTTATATATATATATATATATATATATTGTAATTATAAATTTTAAAATAAACTTTAAATAATATGTTTAGGAAGACTCTGCACATACCAAATTGGTGGATGTTAGAAGCCTGCAGTAGTAATATGTATCTTGTACTTTGATACTTGTAAATTAAGAGATTTTTAAAAGCTTGCATAAAGTAATGGTACTTTTTGCCTAATAATTTGTATTTAAGAGTTTTTTTTATCAATATTTTATAATACTATAAGCGTACTCGCGCAATGCAGCGAGATACATCACGATTTTAATGTTTATTTTTATTTTTTGTTTTTTATTGATTTACAGTACGATTTTGGATGGTTTTTATTGAGTGATAATGGTTTTTTTATATATAAATTTGTTTAATTTAGGCTTAACAATATAATGTTTTTTATATAAAAAAAATTAAGTAGTTTGTTAAAATTCATTAATTATCTTATATATTTTAAATTTTTTATATTTAAATTGAGATGTTTATCCTGTTTTGATTATGTTTATCAGAATTCAAATTTCATAATTTTAGGATTTGGGGATTAGAGATAAAAATTTTGGGGGATAAGGATGAAATTTATTAATTAGGGTTAAAAGCATTTAAAAGTAGTACATATTGCTTCATTAATTGTTTTTTAATTGAGTGATAATGGTTTATTATATATAAATTTGTTTAATTTAGGCTTAACAATATAATGTTTTTTATATAAAAAAAATTAAGTAGTTTGTTAAAATTCATTAATTATCTTATATATTTTAAATTTTTTATATTTAAATTGAGATGTTTATCCTGTTTTGATTATGTTTATCAGAATTCAAATTTCATAATTTTAGGGTTTGGGGATTAGAGATAAGAATTTTGGGGGATAAGTATGAAATATATTAATTAGGGTTAAAAGCTTTACAGGTAGTACATTACGCTTTAGTAGTTATTTTTAAGAGATTTTAAGTAGATAGCTTTAAATGATAGTACATAAAGCTTAGTAAGTTGTAATTAAGAGTTTTTTATGTTATCTTTATAATATAGTATAGATAGCATAGATAAATATAATAACATAACAAAATAATGTATCATTATCTTTATAAACAGATCATAACTAAAAGTAAAATAAATTACATCTTTATAATAAAATATAAGTTGTACCAAAGCATTATAAAATTGTAAATTAAGTAATTGACTTTAATTAGTTGTATTTTGTGCTTAAAATGTTGTAATTAAGAGTTTTTTATGTCTCTTTTATAATATAGATAGATATAGATAATTAAGAGTTTGATCTAAATGGTTATATGCGCAGCAAGATACATCACGATTTTAATGTTTATTTTTATTTTTTGTTTTTTAAATTTGTTTAATTTAGACTTAACAATATAATGTTTTTTTATATAAAAAAATTAAGTAGTTTGTTAAAATTCATTAATTATCTGATATATTTTAAATTTTTTATATTTAAATTGAGATATTTATCATGTTTTGATTATGTTTATCAGAATTCAAATTTTAGGATTTGGGGATTAGAGATAATAATTTTGGGGGATAATGATGAAATTTATTAATTAGAATTAAAAGCATTTAAAAGTAGTACATATTGTTTCATTAATTATTTTTTAAGAGATTTTAAGTTGATTAACATTAAATAATAGTACATAATGCTTAATACATCACGATTTTAATGTTTATTTTTATTTTTTGTTTTTTATTGATTTACAGTACAATTTTGGATGGTTTTTATTGAGTGATAATGGTTTTTTATATATAAATTTGTTTAATTTAGGCTTAACAATATAATGTTTTTTATATAAAAAAAATTAAGTAGTTTATTAAAATTCATTAATTATCTTATATATTTTAAATTTTTTATATTTAAATTGAGGTGTTTATCCTGTTTATTAATTATTTTATATATTTTAAATTTTTTATATTTAAATTGAGATGTTTATCCTGTTTTGATTATGTTTATCAGAATTCAAATTTCATAATTTTGGGGTTTGGGGATTAGAGATAAGGATTTTGGAGGATAAAGATGAAATATATTAATTAGGGTTAAAAACTTTACAGATAGTACATTAGGCTTTAGTAGTTATTTTTAAGAGATTTTAAGTTGATAGCTTTAAATGATATTACATAAAGCTTAGTGAGTTATAATTAAGAGTTTTTTTATGTCATCTTTATAATATAGTATAGATATAGATAGTATAGATAGATATAGATATTGAAAATTAATATTATAATTTATAAGATCATAAATATCAGCTAACGAATGCCAGCTAAACTCCATATATACATACAAGATTTCTTTTTCTATTTTAAAAACACATAGATTGTTTATAAAATCCAAAACTATAATTTCCCGCCTTGCCCACTCTTTTTGTTTTCCTTTTCCCGGTTTTTGTTCCCCAAAAAGTGATTCAAAGAAAACCAACCATTGATTCCTTATTTCTTCATTTTCATCACCATCTCTCCTCTTTTCCTTGGGGAGCTTCGATTTCATAACCCTAAATCATAGTTGCAACAACGATAAAAAGAGGCGTTTTCGATCGAAACTGATACACGTCGGAGGGTTTTGAGATAGTTATGAGTAGTACTCAGGACGCTTTGTTGGAGTCCCGATTGGGGCTTTTTTCAGCAAGCAAACTTATCAAACAAAATTTAGAAGTTGATGTTGCTGATTCTGTTTGCGTCTTGCAAACTTTCTGCTGCAACAGAGTGCAGCTTCGTCCCTCTTGCTGATGCCGCTGTGGTCGGTTTTTCCATATGGGTCGGTTTTGTTTCGATGCCTTTTCGTTCTGGTTTTTCTCCTGTGTAATTTCTTTTTACATTTGGTTGGCCTCAATAATATTTTTCTTTGTTGTTGTTCAAAAAAGGAAAAAAAAACTTAGACTTTTGGAAGGGTTTCTGTTATCTATTTTACACAGAAGCAAAGGATTCTATTGCAAGGGAGATTGGGTCGATCAAACTCTGAACAAGAAATATTGACCAGGAGTTACAAAGGTAGAAACCTTTCATACTTTTATGGTTTTTTTCTTTGTTCTCATGACTGAAAGTTGCCCCTTCATTATGACATGTCATCTTGAATTCATGATTTTTAGTTTGGATAAAGTACTTAGATATTAGGCTTGAAGAATATTTGAGTTTCTCAATTATTATTTAGTTTTGATTGATGTTTTGGGTACGTGTTGTAGATGATTGTTCCTTTTTAACACTTTGGTAAGACTTTTTTTTAATTGTTTCTCATATGGGAAAACTTTAGTAGGGCTTGTTTGAATGTTCGTTGAATGAGTTGATGTTAGTTTAATTCATTTGCTTTAAATTGTTTATAGATATCCACTTATGGTTTCAGTGGTTATTTATATTTGGTGATCCTTGAGTTTTTAGTTTGATTGTTACTAAATTTTATGTGTTTAGTAGGTTAATGCAATCCCAAAATCCAATTTTTTGAAGTTATGCCATTTGTATCATGTAGTTTTCATTTTTAGTTAGTTGTCTTGGGTATAAATTGATCAAATTGAGTAATGTATTTAAGTGAGACACTTAATAGTGCATTTGATTTAACACAAACAATGACTCGATGTCTAACTTTCTTTAATACATATTAGTCACAGTGGTCATTTTCTTTCATACAAGAGATACATATAAAACAAGATGGAAGTGGTAACTATGAGACATAAAATAAAATTATGCCATTTTCACTAGATTTTCACTTATCTCATCTATGTTAGTATGGTTTACTTGACATATGCTTCACATAAAGTTTTCTGCAAGGCCAGGGAGACATTGGAACAAACTATGAAGAAGCTCTTTCCAATTCAGGTTCAACTACAATTCATTTCCTATCTCTATATTTAGTCATTCCCTCTGCGTTTTGTTTTTCACCATGTTTTATGCTACGAGGCATTGGTAGTTTAATTATTTATATTTTTGGAGAACTATAAACCAAAGAACTTTATATGAAATCCAATGGAATAGTAAGAATTTAGATGTACCCTTGTATGATTGATACAAAGTTGAAGCTAGCTAAAATCTATATCCTTTAGTAGTTAGCAACTTCTTGCGGCTTTGTTTATATTTATCTTTTTATCTATTCGGTATTGTGATGCTAGGTCAAGAATCAGTTAGGGGAACATTGGAAACCAAGGGTGGATACTTGTCCACGTGAGTGAAAGTTGAAAGCAACAACCATTTCTTGGACCTTCAATAAGCTTTTGCCAAAGGTACTAGTGTTGCTTCTAATAGTTTGTGTTGGTACAAGTTTTTTTTAAATTTATATTGTATGTATATTTGTAATATTTAGTCCCTTAGATGGCTTCAATTCATGATGTAAATTAGGTTGAACTTGACAAAATCATAACGGAAAACGATTTTTTGATGAAACAGGCACAAGAGATGCAAACTAATGTTCCAATAGATTCAAGGCATCGTACCTGGGTTGAGTGTGACACAACATTTGTGGTCTCTTGCCGGACCTTCGTCTCCGAAGATTTCTTCAGTAACGTCACTACTAGTAGTCATCTCTTGCTGGACCTTTGTCTCCGAAGATTATCTTCAATAATGTCACTACTAGTAGTCAATTATCCAAACCGGTCAATGAGGGGAAGATGATGTACAAAATCTTAAATAGTTACATTTTATCTTTATTTTGCTAAATGTATCTAAAAGATATTTTGGTTTGCTTTATGTTTAAAAGATATCTATTTAATTTTTTTGTTATTAATTAGTCAGTTTATGTCTTAGACTTGTTTTATCAATTAAAATTACTATAGCATACAAAAGTATAAATAAATCGATAGAAGTTTACCTTTTTTATATTTGTTGACAAATGTTTGCCCAATGTTTCGTCAGAAGGTTGACCATAAGAGTCAAATCAATCTTTTGCCAACTATTTTTTACATCGGTAAAGAGGTTGACATTAAAATAAAATAAAACTATTACCGGCTAATATTTGGGTCGGTAAATATTTGACCAAAAATTGTCTAATGAAACTTTTTCCCGACGGAAATAATTACGTCGGAAAAAGTATTTAGTCGTTGGGAAAAGACTTTTACATGATTACTTGAGAGATGTTTTTGCCGACGACTTTAGTTTTTGCCGACGACTATCTTTCGCCAGCAAAGGTATCTTTGTCGGCGGTCCATGTTGTTAGCCGGAAAAAACTCTTATAGCGACCAACTTTTCATGACAACTTTTGCCGACGGAAAAGTTCGACGACAAAGGGTTTTGAGCTTTTACCGACAACTTTTGAGACTTTTGCCGGCGACAATTTCCTCCGGCAAAAGTAGTTATTTTTGTAGTGTTAGAAAGGAATTGATCTGGTGCATCTCGATGCATCTCATCCTATTGTTTGTCCATTTCTTATACAACGGTCGATAATCACTTATCAGCGGAACCCAACCATATATATATACACACACGCATATATATATATATATATATATATATATATATATATATATATATATATATATATATATATGGGTTATTATGCAACTCATTTACATGATGCAACATATGCAACCCCTCTATTCACCACTCATTTTATTTTCAGTTTTTTTTCCTTTTTCTTAATGACATAAAATGAGTGGCGGATAGAGGGATTGCATGAGTTGCATCATGTAAATGAGTTGCATTTGGACCTCTCTCTCTCTCTCTCACTCTCTCTCTCTCTCTCTCTATATATATATATATATATATATGTATGTGTGTGTGTGTGTGGTGGGGGGATAATATAGTGGAAAGTTCAAATAAAAAGAATAAATATCGTGAAAAGATAAAAAATAAAAGTTGATATATAAGAAAAAAAAGATACATTTAAAGATGCATATAAATAATCTATAATATTAATTCACACATACACACACATATATATATATATAGAGAGAGAGAGAGAGAGAGAAAGGAAAGTTCAAATGAAAACTCATCTTTCATTATGATGTGAGGACAAATCTCAGTCATTTCATCTATTTTGATCCAACAACTCATATTAAATAGAGTTTTTAATTTTAAAATGCCTAGGAGTAAAAATGGAAGATAATTTAAAGTCACGCCTACCATATTTGACTTTTTATTTTTTTTAATTAAAAACTTTTACCCAATTAAAGTTTAAAATAAATTATCTTAAAAATTACTAATATTTTAATCAAACAAATTACATCAAAAAAACGAGAATTTCATTCTATTCGATATAACATCCATCTCGATATAGTTTTTTTTTGCCGTTTTAACCGTTTTTTACGTATAATGCCATATATGTGTTATATTTATTATGAATATTTATGTACGTTCAAGTTTGTACAACACCTCAATACCGTAAATATGTAACTCGACATCATCTTCTTCAACACTTTCTTCAACGTCGTAAGACATCGCGTTTCTTCAGCACCGTAACCCAACACCCATCAAGATGAATCGAGAACCTATCGAGTAATTCTGTTGTGAACCGGGGAACAAAAGAGAGCGTGTCAAGTCTCCACATCTTCACGAGTCATTCATGTATTATTCATCATGAATAATGTATCATTCATGATGAATAATACAACATTCAGGGTGAATAATTCACGATTCATTAATTCGTGTATTATTCATCCTGAATACTATATTATTGTAACACCCCGATTTTCGAAAGGTATCACTTCAAGTTAATTTAGAAACCGATATATTAAGGAAAAATAAGATGTTTGATTTTGGACTTGAATCCTAGATTTTATAGCCTTGATGGATGAATGATTCAATTACGAGTCCAACGGTTCTTTCCGGAGCGAAAACGGAGCTATAACGAAGAAGTTATGACCGAAACGGGATTTGACCAAATAAGAAGAAAAATCATTTTCAAAAGTGGGCCAAAATCAGTGGCTGAAGTACCTTGTTATGTGGGTTGCTGAAGCTGAACCCACGGAGCAACCTACCAGAAGGAAAATTAGGGTACCTTGTTATGTGGGTTGCTGAAGCTGAACCCACAGAGCAACCTACCAGAAGGAAAATTAGGGTACCTTGTTATGTGGGTTGCTGAAGCTGAACCCACGGAGCAACCTACCAGAATGAAAATTAGGGTACCTTGTTATGTGGGTTGCTGAAGCTGAACCCACGGAGCAACCTACCAGAATGAAAATTAGGGTACCTTATTATGTGGGTTGTTGAAGCTGAACTCACGGATCAACCCACGAGAATGGTGTTGGACGTTTTTTGTACATTATTTT
This sequence comes from Arctium lappa, assembly GCA_023525745.1. Lineage (NCBI taxonomy): Eukaryota > Viridiplantae > Streptophyta > Magnoliopsida > Asterales > Asteraceae > Arctium > Arctium lappa. Next base: position 164,606,727 of record CM042047.1, read on the forward strand.
CCCCAAATATTTCTCATTTCTCATCTTCTTCATCTCAAAATTTCTCTCCCAACCCTTCCCTTCACCTACTTCTTCTAAGCTTCTTTCAACCACCAAATCATCATCATTTGTTGCTAGAGTTAAGAGTATCATCCAAGATTTCGGTTAGGAAGCTTCACCACCATCTCCATCTTCATCTTCATCTTCTCCAAGTTTTATCTTCTTGGATCTAGGGTTCTCTATTTTCTGGGTTTTTGGTTCAAAACCTTGAAGGTGAGTTTACTAAACTTTTGTTAAAACTGGATACACATCATATTTGCTTAATTGTTGTTAGTATCACATATTTGCTCAAAATGGTCATCTTTACGGGTTTATGTATTTGATGGTATTTCCATGAGATTATGTGAGATATATGTATATGAAGTGTCATCCCATGATTTACTCTATGTTGTGTGATTATTTGGGGATTTCCATTATGTGTGCCCACAATGGGTATTGGACATGAATAAGGAATATATGTTGGTATATCATGATGATTTCCATTTGGAATATATTCTTGGTGATATTGTATCTACAACGTGGCTATGTGGATGTTTAAGTCTTATGTTGGACTCATGCTATTAGGAGGGTGATATTGTACCTATGGTTGGTATTGAATTATATTTGGTTGAAATATACCTAAGGACCTCCTATATGCTTTATGTTGGACGAACCAAATCAAGGACACAAGGAGGATGTAGTCGTAGGTGCCACCGTGATGGTATGTGCTTAGACCTCCGCCACTCGGATAAGGTGGAATTTTCGGGTGTGTCGGGCCTTTGGGGTGCGCCTTGTTAAGGGCATCAAGGTACATCGACTCTGGGGTGGAATTGATTGGTGCTATGGGTATCCCCCGTTGACTCCATACATGTGGAAAATTGGTTAACTGCTGATAAGAATTGTATATGTTCTACCATGCTATTTATTGTTCAACTTACTAGACTTTTTGGCCTAACACTGTTTGGTGTCGATGTGTAGCTCAGGTTCTAGCGGCACCGGTTTTAAGCGGGCATAGTGCTTGGGTGAGAGATTTGGAAATATTGCAATTGGACTTACTTTTGGTAGGAGAACTTTTGGGTCTATAAATGACTCCCTTATTTGTAATCTCTTTTCTAGTTATGGAAATTAGATTAGTTGATGGTTATTTATTGTCTGTTTAATTACGATTGTATTTAAACATGTTTGTGTATTTTCCCCATTTTTGGGAGGCTCTTGCTTTGGCAATTTTAAATACCGCATGTCCGTTTTTCGGATTTTTATTATCCCTATTTTTAGGATGTTACAAGTTGGTATCAGAGCTCTAGTTTAAGTGAACTAGGCATGATTGTAAGATGTCTAGACTTAGACTGAGTACGTTAGGCAATGATTTGTGAGATGGGTGGAATTTCTAAGATGGGTTAGTCTTAGAGTCGACGGAAACTATAGTTATCAAGCGTTGTGGCGATGGTAACGAGAACCTTTATGTATTATATGTTCATAATCTCACCTAGCTAATTTTATTATGAAGATATTTATACGTGATGGTGCTTGAAGTGTCGTTACTGTGACAATTGGTAATGTAGTAGTACGTTCTTTTGTGCTTGGTTTACTAATGTTATGATACTTGGTAGACGTGGTAGTATGTTTCCTTCGTGTTCAATTCAGTTAATCTCCTTCTTATTCATCCTCGTGCTTGTATGAACTGCCTTGGTATGTCGACCGTTGGGGTAGTAAGAAAGTTTCTGAATGGGTAACTATTAGAAAAAGTTGATGATTTTATTATTCGTTATTTGGTGTAACGGTAAGTATGGTGATTGCATTAAGTGGACGGTTTCGAGTCGGATATTGGTTGGATTAGAACCATAGACTTTTTGAATCGATGTATTCGAGGAGAAATTGTAAGGTGGACCTATGAAGTCCGTGGTTTTGCCTTAAGATGTTGAGCATCTGGATGATGATAGTACAACTAGAGAAATCGAGGAGCGTGAGTTCAAGTTGATTTGTGAAAACGGTGTACATGCCAAAATATCCATTTTAAGGTGTTTATGTGTTTTACATGAAATTATCAAATGTTGGGTTAGTTGGTAACCTTTGATTATTTGAAGTATTTACCTTTATAAACTTTGTATGACACCACATTTGGGATTTTTGGACATTTTGATAAAGGGTCACAAATCAATGTGTTTTAACGTTTTATTGCATAAAACGATCTTTGGTCAAAGAAATATACTTTTGAATGGTTGTCGGTTTTTATGCGTCATTCATGAAATGGAATGTTTTATGAAGCATTACTTGCATATTTATGTGAAGTATTTGAAAGTATGTATATAGTCCTATTTTATGATTTCCATTCTTATTAGCAGTTAAACTTGGAAATACATATTTGAAAATAAATGAGTCTTTAGGACTTCGGTCCGGTTTAATAGCCCAATTGTGAAATACCAAGTATGATGGCGGTTAACGCACATCAATTGAGAATTACATGTTCTGAGTACGTTGGTCATTCAATCGGAGCCATGTACTGTTTAGACTGTAATGCAGTGGATTCATATGTATATGAGTCGGTCTTTATTATTAAAAAAAATGGGCTATTATTTATAAGTTACTTATTTTAAAGTGCTTGTGTTTTACATTAAATTGTTAACTGCTGATAAGTTTTGGGTTATTTGGATATATTTAACTTTATAAACGTATGTAACACACATCTTCATGATTTTTGGGCATTTTGATAAATAAATCATTTTGATATATTTCATTTACGATGTAATATAGAAATGGAAGTTATTTTATATAATTGTCCATTTGATGCGATTTTATAAACCGTTAGAAAATGCATGTCATTGAACTAGGAGTCGTTTTGGAAACATGAAGAGAAGGAGTTCATTTGGAAAAACATTTTGTTGCAACCAATGAGAAGTTTTGGTTATTTTGAAATGTTTAGTTTTATGAAATGTCGAGACATCCATTTTGGAATCTTTGGGTATTTTGGTAAATAAATCATGTAGAGATGTTTCCTCGATGATTTTACATATATAATTGGAGTTTAATTGACGTAAGTGTCATTTTGTATATTTGATTTTATAAACCTTTTTCAGAAAACACATATTATTGTGTTATGAGTTCATTTGAAAACATAAGAGTATGAGTTCAGGATGAATAATACAATATTCAGAGTGAATAATACAATATTCAGAGTGAATAATACACGATTCATGATAAATAATACATGAATCATGGATTTGTGTATTATTGATCATGAATGTTGTATTATTCATCATGAATAGTGAATGAACGTTCACCTTTGTTATTCAAACTGAAGTGGACACCCGAGGACGTGCATGCATATTCATAATGTATATAACACATATATAGAATTTCACGTAAAAAACGGTTAAAATGAAAAAAAAAATTATATCGAGATGGATGTCATATCGAATAACACGAAATTCTCGTTTTTTTATGTAATTTATTTGATTAAAATATTAGTAATTTTTAAGATAATTTATTTTAAAGTTTAAGGGAGTAATTTTTTTTAATTAAAAATAAAATAAAAAGTCAAACAAGGTAGACATTGATTCAAATTTCCAATTTTGTCCTTAACCTCTTCTCAATTAACCTTATTATGTATTAACCATTGATTAGTTTTCTAAGTTTTGATCAATGATTAAAATTTGTCCTCATGTGCACAATGAAAGATGAGTTTTCATTTGAACTCACCCCTATATATATATATATAGAGAGAGAGAGAGAGAGAGTCGGATTCAAACGAGAACAATACATATTTAAAAGAACACAAGAACTAACAAAATCATTAGTGATTTAACATTAACACACGAAAAAAGGACTTTGGCCGCGGCTTAAGGTCTGCGTGGCTTTTTTGCGCGTTAATGTAAAATCACTAATGATTTTGTTAGTTCTCGTGTTCTTTTAAATAGTTATTGTTCTCGTTTGATCTCCCCCCCCCCCCCTCTCTCTCTCTCTCTCTCTATATATATATATATATATATATATATATATATATATATAGGGAGAGGTTCATTTGAGAAATGGTAAATATATGAGAAATAAAGAAGTAATCTTAGCCATTCATCTGGTCAACATTTGCGGCTTTGACCGCGAAGCACCGGATAATTCCTTGTGTGGTCTATAGAAGGTAGAGGGGTAATTTCGTAAAATAGACGGGATGATTTCATATATGAATCTGTTAATTAGTTCAACTGATTCATATATGAATCTTTGTGATTCACAAAGGTTCATATATGAATCTTTGTGATTCATACAGATTCATATATGAATCACAAAGGTTCATATATGAATTTGTTAGTTAGTTCAACTGATTCATATATGAATCACAAAGGTTCATATATGAATCAGTTAAAAGAGTTCAGATGTGAATTGCACTGATTCATATATGAACATATAGTTCATATGTGAATTATACATATTCATATATGAACACAGCCCATGTGTTTTGTAAAATTTACGAAATTGTCCTTCTATTTTTGGGATAGCCGCAACTTTTGACCGGTCAAAGCCGCAATATTTGACTAGTCAAATCCGATCTTGACCATATGAATTGTTAGGATTACTTCTCTATTTCTCATATATTTATCATTTCTCAAATGAACCAAACACTATATATATATATATATATATATATGTATGTATAATTTTTCTCAAATCTTTTTTAATGATTCATATATACCCTTCCTTAAACTCCTTATTTGAACTGACACATAATATGTCTATAGGAAAAAGTCTGAAAAAACCCAACAAAATATCTGATTTTGAATGATTAAGTCCTTAAACTATTTTTTTGAATGATAAAACCCTTAAACTTTCTAAGATCGGTTAAATACATCATTGTAACCTATAAAAACAGGTTAATATGATAAAAATTTGGGAAAAATCTAAAAAAACCAACAAACTATCTGATTTTGAATGATTAAGTCCCTGAATTTTTTAATAAATGAATCTCTAAACTTTTTCCTAAATATTTTTACCAAATAAAATTTTGAACTTTTTTTGAACAAATAAATCACAAACTTTTTTTATAGAAACAAAATCATGAACTTAATTTTGAACCAATAAATCCAAATCTTTTCTTTTTTCATGAACCAAAAAATATATGCAAACCCTCTCACCGACAATAAAGTAAAATGAACTAATTAAAGAGAGAAAAATATGCCATTTTTATTATTAATCCGAAACATTCAAAAGTTATGCCTAAAAGGCTAAAACATAAATAGATACATACACAAATTATATTTATCCTTTCATAAAATATACCAAAAACCCGTGAATCATTTCACAAAATATACAAAAAAAAAACCCATCCTTTCATAAAATATATACCAAAAAATTACCCATCTCTTCACAAATATGCCAAAAAATTGCCTAAAAGATATGTTAATCCCACTAAAAGAAATATATCAAAAGCTATGTTATTTACAATAACAAAGTGATGTTTAATCAACCGCTTGACTTTCGTGTACACCATCAACTGAATGAATGAAACACATACCTACAAAGGAAAAATTGTTTGGTATAATTCCTGTTAGTATGTTGAACATATCTTTTGGACATTTTTTGGTATATTAGTGAAGGGATAGACATTTTTTGGTATGTTTTGTGAAAGAATTGACGTTTTTTGGTATATTTTGTGAAAGGATAAGTATAATTTTTATATGTATCTATTTATGTTTTACACATAACTTTTGAATGTTTTGGAATTAATAATAAAAATGGTGTAAGTTTTCTCTCTTTAATTGCTTCATGTGCTTTATTGTCGTTGAAAGAATTTGTATATATTTTTTTGTTCATGCAAAAAGAAAAAAAAATTGGATTTATTTATTTAAAATTAATTTCATGATTTTGTTTCTTTAAAAAAAGTTTGGAATTTATTTATTCAAAGAGAGTTCAATAATTTATTTGGAAAAAATATTTTAGGAAAAAGTTTAGAGATTTTATTTATTAAAAAAAATTCAGGAACTTAAACATTCAAAATCAAATATTTTGTTGAGTTTTTTAGACTTTTTCCAAAAACTTATCACATTAACTTGTTTTTATAGGTTACAAGGATGTATGTAACCGGTTTTAGAAAATTTAAGGGTTTTATCATTTAAAAAAATAATTTAAGAACTTAATCATTCAAAATCAGATAATTTGTTAGGTTTTTTAGACTTTTCCCTAAATCTATATATACATGTCCTTTTCTTGTTTATTGCAGCCGACTAGAATGGGTTCGAGTATTTCTTGGATCTTTGGAAAAAAAGTAAGATTAAATATTTCAAAGTCTTGGACCTTTAAAAGTGTAGACATTTGGAGCTTTCATACTTCAAAATTTCACCCCAAATATTTGTTGAAATATATTTCTTAAAGAAATAGTTATATATTTATATTTCTAAAAAAGATGTCAATTTTATTTATCCTCTTTTATTATCACCTAACTTAACAATCTAAAACTAAAATTAAGTTATTTACTTCATCAATAAATTAAAAAAAAAAATTATCATGTTTCATAAAGTAAAGATAAGTTGTGACAAACTGACAATGGTAAAAAAAATATGTGATATTACTTTAATTTAATAATAAAAAAAAGATTAACTGATATATTTATGAAAATATTAAATTTTATGATTTAGAAAATTCTTTTTGATAATAGGGAAAAACAAATTTAATATCAGATACCATCAAAAAGGCAAAAACTAGGGTGGTGTTTGGTTCGCAGATATTGAAAGAATATGATAGAATTGGAATGTTAGATTCCTTTGACTAGATTCCATTCCCTTGTTTGGTTGTTCTTTTTCACGGATGGAATGTTTGAATTCCAATAAATTACATGGATGAAGGATTTTAACATTCTTTGGTAAAGAGGTGGTATTTCAATGGAATGGAAATTAATAATTTCATAATTCCTAAAATACCCTTAACCCCAACTATATACCCTAATTTCTATAATCAGCCGACATTTTTATTTGTTCATGACTTCTGCGTTCATCACCTCGTCTTCACAAGTTCACCTTCTCCAAAAATTATACTTCTCCATACGATCGTTCAACACAGGTTCGTCTTCACGACTTGTACTTCTCCATGGTTATGATTTATGTTCCTATTACTGCACAGTTACAATTTCTATTCCTATTTCTTCACAGTTACTATTTCTCTCTAGGGTTTATGTGTGGTCGATTTTATGGTTTTAATTTTGGATGATTTTGGTTTCGATTTTGGGTGATTTTGTGGTCGATTTATGTTCCTCTTACTACACAGTTACAATTTTTGTTCCTATTTCTCCACAATTACGATTTCTCTCTAGGGTTTATGTGTGGTTGATTGTATGGTTTCAATTTTGGTTGATTCTGGTTTCGATTTTGAGTGATTTTGTGGTCATGAATCATGATAAAGTATTTAATGACTGTTTCATTAAAGTACTTTTTTGTTTAAAAAAAATAAACTAATCAAAAAGAGTATTTTGGTCATTTACCAAAATTTCATTTTAATTCCGAAGCTACAATCTGCAAACCAAACAAACATATTCCAATTCATTTAACAGATTCCATTTCAATTATGTCAACCAAAAAGGTGGTCAAACCTGACAACATTCCATTACAATTCTATCAACGTCAAATTCCTTTGACAAATCTATTTCATCCAAAAATATTCTACCAACCAAACACCACCTAGGTGTTTGCTCAAACTTTTGTAAGTTTATTAATCGAGTAAACTTCATCGTCGGTCAATTTTTAACGGATTTGGTTTTTAAACTTTGAAAACTAAGATTTGGTTTCTTATATTTGTCATTTCATAATGGTTTTGGTCTCTTATCTTAACAACCGTTGATTTTTTTTCTGTTAAGCCCTATTAGATAAGAAGTAGGTTAGTCATTTTAATTTTTTTTCTAATGACTAAAATACCCCTAATTCACCCAAATGGTGGACTTAACAGAAAAATATTTAAAATGACTAAAATACCCCTTATTTATGACTGACTTAATGAAAAAAATAACGATCGTTAAGAGGAGGGACCATAGACCGTTATGAAAAATGTGAGGGACCAAATCCGAGTTTTCGAAATTTAGGAATGATATCTATTGAAATTGATAAATGTTATGAACCGAAATTGAAGTGTACTCTTATTAATTTTAGGGAAAAATTAAAAAGAAACCCAACGAAGTATCCTACTTTGAATGATTAAATCCATAAACTAATTTTTGAATGAAAAAACCATTAAACTTTCTCATTTTGAATGATTAAGTCCCTAAATTATTTTTTTGATTGAAAAAAACCATTAAACTTTCTAATTTTAAATGAAAAACCCATTAAACTTTCTTGTTTTGAATTATTAAGTCCTTGAACATTTTTTTTGATAAACAGATCGTTGAACTTTAAAACTTGGTTACATGCATCGTTTTAACAAAAAAAACTACCTGTAACCAACTAAGAAGATTTTAAAGTAAAAGTAAACATAAATTAGTTTTACCGTTTTCAAACCATACGTCATTCAACCCTCTCGCAAACAATGGTATTGCTCCCCCAGTCCCCCAAGCCACTCCTCATCGCACCATCGTTGTCCGTTATTTATATCACCTATCACGCTGTTGACCCCGATGTTTGCGTGGAATTTGAATGACGTAGAGTTTGGGAACGATAAAACTGATTTAGGTTTCTTTTTACTTTAAAACATTTCTAGTCGGGTTACAGTTTTTAAAATTTTGATGATTTATATGTTCAAGAAAAATGTTTAGGGACTTAATCATTCAAATTTAATGGGTTTTTCATTCAAAAAAATAATTTAGGGACTTAACCATTCAAAATGAGAAAGTTTAATGATTTTTTCGTTCAAAAAAATAGTTTAAAAACTTAATCATTTAGAATTGGATAGTTCATTGGGTTTTTCTGAACATTTCCCTTAATTTTATTATTTCACACACATTTCATTATGATTAGAGTAAACTTCAATTTTGGTCCATAAAGTTCAGTGAAAAGTTTAAAAATGGAACTTGAACTTTGATAAGTCAGAAATCATCCTTGTGGTTTTCATTGTGCTCTAAAAGTGGTCCCTAATCGTTAACTCTATCTATTTTCTCTGTTAAAGCAAAGAGTATTTCCATCTTTTCTTAAAAAGCTTCAATTTTCATTTAAAAAATAACATAATGATTTATTTTACATTTTGTATTTTATTTTATTTTAAAATTTCTCTGTCAATTTAAGATTTGGTAGTTTCTAAAAGAACATATAAAATAAAACTTTATGTTATTTTTCAAAGACAAAATTAAGAATTTTGATGAAAAAACTGAAATGCCCTAGTTCTAATGGAGAAAATAAACAGAGTTAGTAACCAAAAACCACTTACAAAGCAATTAAAACCTCAAGGACCAAAGTTGAAGTTTACTCTTATGATTATTTTAGCAAAAAAGTAATTACCGCAATCGCGACGAACATATATAACCATATGCATCTCGACATATACAGTTTTGTTTGGTTAGTCATAAAAAGTTAGTTTTTAAACTACTTTAAGTGGCGTATTAATAAGCTACACGTTTTTTTCCCTTCTAATTGTGTCCGTTTTATCTTTCCGATTAATTTTCTAACATGTTTTTATCGTATATCGCTAGTTTATCAGCTAACTTATCAGATAACGGATAGCTTCTCAGCTAATAATAAGTAGTTTGACAATTTATAAGAAGTTCAAAAGGGGTATCATAAATATTTTAGATTCAAAACTATTATCTAGTGAAATATCCATAATTCGATGAGCCCATTAATAAGCCCATCTTACATATTGGGCCAATTTAGAGATTCCCCAATAAAGGTGGTTTATTGAAAGGCCCAATGGATAATGAAAAGTTAAATGGCGCACTTAAGGCTGGTGGCCAAATGGGCCTGATCCGGTCGGTTAACCAAGGTGCGACCCGGTGCTTGACCGATCTGGTCCGGGATCGGCCTTAACCGGTTAAAGGCCCAAAAATCATAACCGGTTAAGTTAAGGCTGTAAATGAACCTCAAATCAAATGAACACGAACAACAAACCCAAACAGGCTGTAAACGAACCTCGAATCGAATGAACACGAACAAAAAACACAAACACTGGTTTGTGTTCGTTTGTTTAACTAGCCAAATGAACACGAACGGTAAACGATATGAAATCTTTTGTTTTCATGTTCATTAGTTAAGAAAATATGCTTATTCGTGTTTGTTTATGTTCGTTTGTTAAGATACCAAACGAACGAACATAAATGAACATAAACAAACGAACACAAATGAACATAAATAAACGAACAGAAAACAACCAACATTCCTCATCATTTCGTTTCTAAAGAAATAATATAACAAACAAAAAAACTGGGTAAGTTTTTAAGGGATAAAAAGGATTCTAAAAATTTAATTTAATTATTGGTCAGAGCCAAAAGGCGTTCAAATGCAAGCCTTTATCCACCACTCATTTTAATTTCACTTTTGTAATTAAGAAAAAAAAAACTGAAAAAAAAATGAGTGGTAAAGGGTTGCACTGTGTGAAGGGGGTTGAATAATAACCTACCTCTATAACCAAACATATTAAACTAGACCATTGCATTCTGCATATTAGTTCATTTAATTAAATGAACCAAAAGATTGTGTTCATGTATTAAATAAACAAGCATAAACGTACTTTCCGTCAAACGGTCGAACGTTCAGTTCGTTTACAACCCTAATCGCACAATTGTAATTTCTTTCATGAAAAGTTAGAATAGAATTCTGATTCATGTGATTCAATCATGGATTCTAGGCTAATCAAAATCTGCTTCAAACCCAACTTAATGAAAACAAACCTGATGAACAGCAGAATAAGGCTCATCTTCCACCTAGTTTAAACACACACACACACACGAATTAATGAAGTTGAACTAGAATCAAGAAGCAATTTCCTCATAAAGATCAGAAATTATTCAGCACAAGAAAGACTTATATCAAGTAAATCTAAAGGAATTATGTACAGAAAGTAGCCCGCTTGGTCTTTTTTTTTTTAATCCATGACCTTTGCCACGTTCGAGAATGCCACTTTCATGCACAAGAATGCTCGTAGGGTTCGTTTTCAGTGCAAACGGCGCCTTCTAGGTGCACGAGAATCTCCACTATCAACATCCGAAACCCTCGAGGATTCGGTTCTTCTGGAGGAGGAAGTCGATACGGATACCCTCGAATCGATTTCGACTGCAGTATCTACCGTCTGGCTCTCCGACTGTATAATGGCAGCAATACTCGAAACAGAATCTCTATCCTCCATCGATGGAGTCTGTTCTTGATGGCTATGAAATGGCTGAACCAATCTTTCAACAGAAGTTAAAGCAGATGTCAAGTTCGAGATCACAGCAGCCCGGTTTGATCTACGTGACAAGAATCGATGGCTTTCTTCTCCCTCGGGGTTCGTTGGATTTTGATCCGTTCGAAATCCTCTAGAACTCAAATACCGATTTAGTAAAGAGTTGTTTCTTTCCGAAATTAATCTGGGATCTTCAGGAAGAAGAGGATGACCCTGAACCAAATCTCGAGTCAAATCAAATCGACTACCAAGCCTACGGATCATTTCCTCCATCGGCATAGTAAACGGGTTTCTTTGAATCGTTTGCCTCCAGCTCTCGACTCTTTTCGCTTGTGGCCGATGAGGGATTTTCAGACTCGAATCTTCCTCAACGACACGTGTGGGATTGCCACGTCCGTAGATTGGAGTTACGGATTTCGTAGTCATCTCTCCTTTGCAAATCGGACATTCTTTTGCTTCCGAATGAATATGCAGCCACCGATAAAGACACGGCCAACAGAACAAGTGTCCACAACAAGTCACAACAGGATCTCTTGCCATATCTAAACAAATGTTACAATCGAAAAACCCGCCTTCATTCCCGTTACTCTTCGCAACGTCTTCTTTCTCTCCCACCACATCGTTTTCTTGATACCCGTTACCGTTATCGCACGTTTTGGTCACCTCCGGCGGTCTTTCATCTGCCGCCATGCTTCCCTCTCCGGTTTCGGAACCGCTTCCGCCTATTAACTCAAGAGCCATGGTTCTGGTTTCTACGGGGAAAAGAACGGGTCGCCATATCGACCGCCACCGTTGCCTGGCGATAGTCCGATGGTGACCGATTGCTTCCCTTACAGGCCCATCTAACCAATGTTCCAAGTTCAAAGTCCCGGGTTCGGTTTCCGGCAAAGGATGAACAACAGGTCCCAAATTCAGGTCAAGATTCATTACAGTTTGTGGCGTCTCGTCTCCCATTGCAAACAAACAATCAATCCCCCAAAATTTTCAGGGCAATCGAATGAAAACCCTAAACTGTTCACTTCATTAATCAAATTCAACACAAAAATCCCAATTTCTTGTGATAAGCTGATACAAAAAGCGAAACACAAACCAATTTTAGCTTAAACCATTTAGAAAACCCTAATTTTCAATTTGGGTTTTAGACACTAAAACCGTTAGATCGAAACCCTAAATGTTTCCTATCAAAAGAGGGGAAATCCCTAAGCTTTTGCAGTCAAAATTACGAACTTGAAAGCTGCGGACTTGTAATTAATAAAAGAGAAAACAAACTAAACCCTCAAATAACAGGAATGAAATTAGGGTATTAATCACAAGAAATAGAACAGTAGATGACCTTAGATTAAGCGAGAATCGAGTTCTTACGATCGATCGATCGATACGTATTGGTGGGAAGAACGAGGTCTCAGTAGAATTCGACAAATCTGTGTCCGATTGGTGATGGATTGAGGGAGACGAGAGGCAAAGTCAGGTGAAGGTGTGAGATGCAGAATAATGTTTGTTGATGATTATTTAATTAATTTTGGAGATAAGGGTTCCAAGATTACACCAAATGATACTTTTACTCCCTTCAGTCCTTTATCACAACCAATTGTTTCTACTTTGCAGCTTCTTTGGAATTGGAGACTACAATCACATTGTCCGGTTTAATACTAGACCGGGATTTCCGTACGGTTTTTTTTTTTTTTTTTTTTACCGATTTGGATTATTAAGAATTTGAAATGTATATTTAGGATAAAAAATGATTACATAGAAAATCAAGATAAATTATAACCTAGGTTTACGATTAATTGTATATATATAGTCTAAAAACGTACAAACTAAAGGTTTTTGACAGCTATATTTGGTCAGTAGATTTTTGTAATTCCATTTTGCCCCCCTTGAGTCATAATGAATGTGTTTCGCCACCGATAAACAAAAAGAAATGTAAAAAAACATGTGAGTTGACCTTCATGTGGTACACATGGGTCGTAAGAGCATCTCCAACAGCATTGCTAAAATAGAAAAAATTGGTTTTTTCTTTGCTATTCCTCTCCAACAACTTTGCTATATGGTTTATTAAAATAGAGAAAGATCAAAAAATCTCTAAATATAGAGAATTTTCTATAATCTCTAAATTGGAGAGAGAAAATATTATTTTATTGAATCCAACCAATAAGATTCAATTTTTAACATCTTATTTTAAGTTTTTTTTAAAAAGTGTATTGGGATGATAAATTATGGAATATTATAATAATATAAATAATGATTGATTCTCTAAAATAGAAAAGCTGTTGGAGTTAGAAGAAAATGTTTTTAGAGATTTTGATTTTCCATTCTCTATTTTAGAAAAAAATTAGCAATGCTGTTGGAGATGCTCTAAGTGAATCCATAAATAAATGTCATGATACTTGAAATCACAACGTAAATTATAAAAAAGATTTGTGAATGCTTTTCTATCAAAATGTTTTCTTGTTTCTTGAGATTCAGAAAGTATCATTTACATAAACAAATTGAAATCTAGTTAATAATAGTGACAATAATTAAATAACAGAAGAGTTTTGAATTCATAAGACAAACTAAAATAATAAACAAATAAATAAAATACGATGAATAAAATTAAAATTACAATAACATGAGTTAACATTACAATTACGAAATAGAATAATAAAATTAACATTACATTAAACATATTGGGTTTTTGTTGGGAATATATAATGATTAGTTTTTTATGTTAGTTTTGAAATAACAATTATATTAAATTAAAATATAATTATGTAACCAAAGAATAAATAAATACACATTACTTTTAAATATTATTGCCTTCAAGACATTTTTTAAAAAATGATAACAATAATTAAAATTTAATGATAAATAAATAAAAATAGACAATAACAAATACTAAACAAATATTAAAAACAATAACTTAAAACAAAACAAATTATATTGTCTAAATTCTATGTCTTATTTTATTTATCAGTCTATCTTTAACACACCATTTTATTGAAAATATAATAAAAAATAAATTAAATAAAGTAATAATCTATATTATATTATAAAGATGGCATAAAAAACTCTTAATTACAACTCACTAAGCTTTGTGTACTATCATTTAAAGCTATCTACTTAAAATCTCTTAAAAATAACTACTAAAACTTAATGTACTACCTATAAGCTTTTAACCCTAATTTCCCGTCTCATCGATCGCACCTCATCTATCGCCGCTCAACAATTTTCCCTGATTTTCTCTTGCAGTTCATCAAGTGCTACACAAAACCATGGCTGATGTTGATCTGAATATGGCTTTCAATTTGGCTACTGCAATCGATTTTTGCATCTATCGCCTCTCAACAATTTTCCCTGATTTTCTCTTGCAGTTCATCAAGTGCTACACAAAACCATGGCTGATGTTGATCTGAATATGGCTTTCAATTTGGCTACTGCAATCGATTTTCGGTTTGTTATCTTGGAATCGATTTTGATTTGATATCATGGCTACTGGAATCGATTTCCATTTTTCTATCCATGGCTACTAAAATCGATTTCGATTTTGGTTTGCATTCTTCCATTTTTCTATCCATGGCTACTAAAATCGATTTCGATTTTGGTTTGCATTCTTGGGCTCGATTTTCGTTTGTTATAGATTTTCTGTTTGCTTTCTATTTGATGGATATTGTTCTATGTGATTAAAACTAGGGTTTATACTTTGTATAGGGTTTATGTATCAGTATAATACTTGATAACTTCTACGAAGACTCTTATTTGAGCTTTTACATGTGGTTGGACCCCAAATTGCACTTACTATTGAATTAGTCACACTTGAAACTTGTTGAGTTATTATTTAGGATATGTGATTGCATGGGCTTGAAAATTTTATATTCTGATGAGGAATTGGTTCAGAGGCAATATTTTGGTCCCATTTTAAGTTTTACACCATATATAGCTTGGAAAGAAACAGTTCTGAGAGTGTTTTTTTTACTGTTCGAGATTCATTTAATAAACAGGCATTGTGCTGGCCTCATTTCACTTAAAAGTATATTTCTTTATGAAAGCCACATCACTTTACTGGCTATGCATGTTTAAGTCATTTGAAATGGATAGAGAGGGAAGGAATTGATGAAACGAGATAGTTGAGATAGAGAAACAGAGAGGATGGAGGAAACAGCTCACTCCCTCTCCCCCAGCGGTCATCTCTAAGCTGTCTAAGTAGCTTAGATCCAGACATGGCGGTAAGTATTTTTAACTTGCATTGCTGTGGGTTTGTAAGGGGAGAGATTTGATAAATGGTTTGTGATTATGTTTTAAGTTGTGATTATGTGTACCTGATGAATTGCAGGGATGGAGCTTGAGCGTATGAATGGGGAAATTTGTATTTATTACAATTATCTTGCTTTTCTTAATAATTCTTTTATAAACATACACAACTGGGTTGAATTTGACATTTTGTTTTACAAGATAGTTATTTTATTTTGTAGTTATTAATATTTTGAGTAAATTAGTGCATGCATCACTAGGAAATGTGCAGTTCTATTTGTTTCCTGCTTTTAGAATCCATTTTACAACCCCACTAATATTTGTTGTTCATCTACATTTTACATGTATGTCATGTCAGATCTATTTAATTTATACATACATTTCCAGCACCTTGATTTCATCAAATTGTTTTCTTTTGATGTATACAGGCATATGTGTATTTGATATGTTCTAATGCGATGCAGTATAACCCATCTGATACTGTTTTCTTCCGGCAGGTAGGTTTCGTGTTGTTTTTTTCTTGAACTATGATTTCTATATACATACCCTTTTCCACTTCTGATTTTCTGTTCTTTTAGGCGAGATCTATACAAGAGTTGGCGAAAAGGGATTTTGAAAACTTGAGGCAAGAGGGTGATGATGGTGAGCTGCAACCAAAGGTAGTGAAAAGAGGTAGGCTTCCAAGCAAGCACCTAAAAAAGCCACCTGGCAGACCCCCTTCGGACACTGTTGGTCCTGAATCTACCTCAGGTGCCACTCTAGCCACTGTTGTAGACAACACGAACGAGTCTACTACTTACAATTTAAGAAGAGGACCCATGCTGTATAAGCATCAGGCTGATGGTTCACATCCATCGCATCGTTCTCGTAATGGCGAACAACACTCTGAACTTTTATCAGATCGGAATGAAGAGTTTTCAGGTTCTTTTTAACTGTTCTTCATCACTTTTAAGTTTTAACACCTTAGATCATCTTTCCATGTGTTCTTTATAATTGTTCTTCATCAGTATTTTAAATTAAGAAAGAGATAAATATGGATATGCATATATTCATTAAAATAAATGAAGTGCTTGTGACCTGTCTATTTGATCTGTAACATATGATCACCTTTTCATAATAGACACATACGATGATCATCAGACTAATGTTTGGGGCTCAAATGTTGTTGCTGTCATCGCTTCTTAATGCCCAATCTGTTTATCATGGTTTTGTTCAGATTAGAACATCTGTTATTTTCTTTTTCTGCTGTTCTTGGTATTGGTTTCATCTATTGCAGGCCTGGATGGTTCAGTTTCAGCAGGTTTGGTCTATTAGTGATGGATGTGTTATTCATGATTCTGGTTTGGAGATGCTCAGGGTCTAATCCTCCTTATTTCTGCCATGGGTCCCTTCTTTCTGTGTTTATTGAAGCTTATTGGCCTATTTCAAATTTGGATTGGATTTTATTTGGTTGCTGCTTACCCCTTCTTATGGTTGTTTGAATGTAGTATAAGCTGCTGGATTTTTCTACATGATTCCTGCAGGTTTGAAATAGGGGATATAAGGAGGATTAATTCTCGGATTTGGATGAAGCTTGGTTTGAAATAGGTATTCCTTTTCCACACCCCAAATGTTTCAGCTTTTCTCTTCAGAACCATTCACTCACTCAGTAGCACCATTCAAAGAAACCTACCTCACCATTGAAGCTTCTCTGCTGCAATTTGCACCTGCTTGAAATTTGCTTGATTTCGATTTACGTATGCTCAGTAATGTACGAAACCGTAAGTCCTGCTCGATTTTGATTTTGATCCTACACCACATTGTGCTCTAGATGGGTTTCTATAAACTAATGGGTTCGAGATGTGGCCTTGCATTTTCAAATCCATTTTTTTTTCAAGCTTATACCTTGTTTTATATATGGTTTGATTTGGTATGGAGCTTGATGATGTGGTTTCAATCGTTTTTGAATTTTTAATTTCTAGGTTTTCTACTTTATGATGTTGTTAGGAGATGGTGTGAAATTTCAGATTGTCTGCTTGTTTTAATCTAATTATCTCCAGGTTTTAACAAGTTGATATTTATAGTATTAATAGATGCAAGCTCGAATCAAAGTATTGTGAACGGTCAAATTGTTGGTATTTTTGCTTGAAACAGCGGAAACTATATATAATTATCACACACATACATATATACATATATATGGTTTTAGTGTTTTGTTGCTTACTATGTTGATGTGCAATCTGCTTGAGCTTTGTCTAGGCAATTAATGAGTCTATCTTCATCAGTTTCAACTTTGTAACAGGTATCTTTAATATATATATATATATATATATATATATATATATATATGGGGTTAGCATTTCAGATTAGAAGATTAATTCTCAAAGATTTAATTACTTATCATGTAATTAAGGAAGTATAAGTTATTATCTTATAACCTACCTTAGGGGTCATTTACCAAATTCTTACCGGGTAAGTGCATACCGGCAAAAGATTCATCTTCATTTACCTTATCGTATAACATCCTTGGCCATAAAAATGGATTGTTGGTAAGCATTTTAAACCCGGTAAGCACTTACCGTGTAAGACTCTCAATTCTTCCCTTGTCTCTTACCGGGTAAGCTTCTTGGTCTTCGCCATGCTCAATCAATAAGGTAAATGATATTGGTAAGCATTTACCCGGTAAACGTTTAATAAACGACCCCTTAGTTTTGAATTCTAGAGATAACTGGTAGCGTCAGACAATACAAAATGCATCTTTGCAATAGAGTGACTCTATAATCTATTGGCTTAGGGAAAGTATTTAACTTGTTATATTTTTTATTCATTAAACAATCACTTTTTGATGAACCCTTGCTACACCATTATCTATTTGTATCAAATGCAGTAGATCCTGAATTCTGATTGTGCTAACATGAGTTATTAATAATATGTTAAATTGACTCAAAAGATAGTTTGAGATGCTCATTTTAACATATAATGGACATATTATATTCCTATCTTTTGTTTAGCACTACTTTTCTATTTATTAATCTTAATGGTTGATCAGGACAAGGCTATTAGGAGATTTCTTGTGAGGAACATTGTGGAGCAAGCTGTTGTAAGGGATGTTCAAGAAGTTTGTGCTTTTGATTGTAAGTCTTGCTTCTGATGGACTTTTATTCATACAAGTAGTCACAAATAATTATTCTGATCAAATGGTGAGTTTGTATATTGTTTCAGAGTACACCCTTCCCAAGTTGTACATGTAACACCCCCAAATCTGGAAATAGCATCTTATTTAAAATTTTCTAAATACATCAATAAATGAATCATCTACAACCACGAATTCAGATTTAGCTACAATACACGTATACCATCTTATATATATACAGACTATAAGGGACGGGTGCTACTAATACCCAAGCATAGTACTATCTCCATAATGCGGAAGACTTCACCGAATACTTACTTTCGGATCTAGCTAAGACTTTACTCTTCACAGGATTGCTAGAACCAACTCTCAACCTTGAAACCTGATGCACATGCCGACAAATAGAAAGGTTAGGCTTAACACCTAGTGAGCTCAAGAGTTTTAACATAAGTATATATCTTTAAAAGAAAAGAATTCAATTTAAAGCAAGGTCCTTCGAAATATTACGCTTAAAAATGGAAACGACACATTTTCCCATAATATGCACTTTTAAAGGCAAAGCTCCCAAAACACACATTTCTTATATAACGCACAACGCATAACTCACCCAAACGGGATCATAGTTCGACACTTATTTGGTACAAACATGAATAATCATTTATAACCCAAAGTACCCAAAACGCGGGCGGGACAGAATGCCCGACCCATGAATCGTTATCAAAACCACATATACCGTACGCCCGAAAACATGGACACTTTGTCCAATACTCACGCGACCGTAAGGAACCAATGACAATAAAATAAGACGTTCTTATATTTAACATACTGATAGCCAACAACGGGGGAAACCCGTATCCGTTGAGGGTGGAGGGAACACAAAAGTATACCACCCAAACAACGTTAATCGCATGACACCTCCCGACATCCCAGCTCGGTGTCCCTACGACTTCTTTACAAGTGTCACCCCAAGTTAGTTGACCTTGATAGATCATTCCGAAGAACTCCATCCCGAAGGCCCGACACACTTAAAGACTACCTCCCAGGCATTACTTCAAACGGCGGAGGTCCTAGCGCCTACTATTCCGGTAGCACTAGCCGACTCAACCCTCCTAGCGATCACTTGTAAAGTTTCCGGTCATAAAACATAGGTACCGAAGTTCAACTCCGCAATACCTAATTGACCATCCAAGACAGACTGACTCACATGCCTATGGATCCATTACACACTGTCTAACGTTACATGACTCCAATTGAAAGACCAAAGCTCCCAAAACATGTAACTCACCAATGACACAAATTAAGTGTCATCATATCCAAAACCCACGACGGTTAAAAATCCGGACAAATGACCACACGACTCGTTTAAGCCAATACCGAACTAAAGAGCTCAAAATCCGTTTGACCAATAATTACCGGTCTCCAAAATAGTGAAATGTCTTTAAATAACGTTTATGAAGACACGTACTTCAAAGACTAGATTTACCCAAAACTCCATACGAGATGTGACTCAAGATTTCCAAAGTGTTTATGAATGCAAATACACCAAATGCATATATCATGAATTAGACTTTACTAGTACAAAATCACCAAGAATGCGTAATTCATGTTATTTAGTTGTTGGAAACGTTCAAAACCTAATAGAAGCATTTTAAGTGGTTAACACAGCCTAAGTTTACTAAGTAAGAAAACTTATCAGAATACTCACACTTTGACAAATAACTAAGTAAAACATATTTTACTTCTAAATACTCAAAACTTATCAGCAGTTAACCATTTCATGTAAAACACTTTAAAATACACATTTTGGCATGTACACCATTTTCACAAATCAACTTGAACTCACCTTGCTAGATTTAGACTAAATCTAGATTCCACCCAACGAGCTCTTTTGAAGGCCGCTTGAATCCTCAAGCCGAGAACTTCCGAAACCTAGATCCAAACACTCTAAACCATAAATATCCATAAACAACCACATATAAACATTCCCCAACATTATATACTAAAATTCCTAGACGAGATCAAAACCCTAGTTTCTCCAAAACTAACAAATCCGAGATTTGAGATACCAAACACTAAGAAACCACCAATGGAGCATTTATAACATTATTTCAAGAAAGCTTACCACTTAAGATGATGAGACCTTCCGAGAACACCCAATCCAACACTTTAACCCGAGCTCCCAACCGTTGAACTTGATGAGGAAGATGAAGATGGAGATCCTTGATGTCTAACTTTTACTCTTAAGCTTGACGTCGGTTTACCACCAAGATATCCAAGGATTTGATCCAAAATACCCCACAATATTAAAGGGGTGGTGCTAAGTCGTTCTCGAGAGGTTTGAAAAAGGTTTGGAACTGATTTGGGTGAGGAGAAATGAGAAGAACACTGAAAATCGTGACTTTAAGGGGCCTGACACACCCTGGCGACATTGCCAGGCGACAATGCCAGTGGCATAGTCGCTAGGCATAGTCACTGGAGTGTACCAGCCCTCGGTACCTCCTCAGCGATTGTGACATGCAACTATGACACTGTCATAGTCGCCGATCATTGTCGCGGAACCCCTCCCAAGTCCCGAAACTCGACTTTTCCAATGCCAACACTCCCGATACTCCGAGGGACTTTAAATAATACATTTCCCAACAAAACCCCACTGTTTACAAGTCACAGAAACGTCCGGGTGACAATTACTTACCGAAAATTACGGGTGTTACAGTACAACTGCAATACTGTGCTTCATGTGCATTTCACTCGAAAGTTGTTACGATTAGCTCGCCAAGGGTATGATGTGTATCTCCAACCGACTTGTTTTCGTGATTCAATTTCCTTCATCTGCATCTTCTCCTTCTTTTGTTTTTTTTTCATATACAATGATTCCATTTTGGAAATGACATATATTACATTCACTTGTAATTGAGCTTCTAGGTGTAATTTGAAACTATAACGATGTTTGTTTTTTCCTTGCATGTAGGGGAAGAAGCAATACCAATGAGTTCAACCGTTAAAAACTATATCAAACGGGGTTGGATGTCACAGTAATATTGGGAAAGGAAATATGATAGAAAGGTTACAAAAGCTTGTAGAGATGGTAGAAAAATGTGGGACCAGGAAAGGAGATAAATTGGATTTTAGAGTTAGTAATTGTGCTGTGAACATTTGTACTTTGCTTGAAAAAGTTTGCAAATTGGTTCATTCCTCCATATTTTACGTGTTGTTTGCTCAAGGTTCAATGAAAGGCCTTGCTTAAATTTGCCGGTCAACCATATTAACCAATAACCATGAATTTATAAATATCAATCAATTCATAATTTGAAATCACACAAAACCATAAAAATAAAATCCAAAAAGACGGAAAATTATTGAACAAAGCAAGAAACATAACAACTCAAGCTCTCGGATTTATAATTATGCCGTATCGCATAGGTACACAACTAGCATTAAGTCTCACTAACCCCATAATCTTGCTATTCTATTTCCAATTTTATGACCAATTCATCATACTAACTTTGAATTTATATATCAGTCGATTTCTAAGTTCAAAACCATAAAAATAATATAAAGGAGTACGGTGGATGAAAAAAATAATACAAAGGGGTTGTGTTTAACAACCATGATATTGAGATTGGCTACGGACCAAGCCTAGACCACGAAGGTATGCTTAGAGTTTGTTTTTCATGATTATTTTCAGCTCAAA
This sequence comes from Arctium lappa, assembly GCA_023525745.1. Classification (NCBI taxonomy): domain Eukaryota; kingdom Viridiplantae; phylum Streptophyta; class Magnoliopsida; order Asterales; family Asteraceae; genus Arctium; species Arctium lappa. The sequence continues at coordinate 164,629,055 of CM042047.1, forward strand.
GTGACATAATATTAAGGTCAAAAGGTAATAAAATAACTTTTTTGTTTGTATTAATTTTGTTTATTCGGGTTAGAGACCTTGAGAAAGAGGGGAAATTGTGTATAGGACACCGGGCAATGACTCTCATGCATGAGATTATATAGTTCTATGTCATCTTTTTGTTGGATGATCACCAAAATTTCAGGATCCAATATCATTGGTTTTCGCAGGACTATCAACTTCTCAATTTGTTAATTACAGGGACTATAAATAGGTCTGGTTAAGTGATCTTATTCAACTCGGTGATATAGTAGTTGATGTGAATTGAAGACTTGTAGTTACTTCTTGATTAATGTGCTCATGCATTAAACCAACTTTTGATGATTGAGGTTATGTACAAAGTTGGGCTGACGACTCAATCTAATATAGGCGTGACTTTATTTCTATAGGGTGTCTATGCGTTTTGAATTACTCAAAGGATGAAGGTTTTTTTTTTTTTAACAGATAATTTTTTTTTAGTTTACCATTTTCTGAACTTCAAATATTATATATATACTTCTAAAAGGTACATGGAGATGGATGGAAGTGATAATGCAAGCCACCATAATCAAAGCATGAGGACGCACTTTGACAACAGTATTTTAGAAGAAAAGCAATCCTACTGAAGTAAGTATTCAATTTAACCGGCTAAAAAGTGGGTATAACATGGAATGGTATTTTGGTTCTTATGATTACATTGTTCAAAGAAATTTAATTTCAAAGGATTTTATCATCGTGATTTAGTTTCCTTCACAGTCAAACCATTAATTATGGTCTTAGTTCAAAGATCAATCGACCTCCGAGAGGAACGGAGAAACATGATTAAAGGCATAGTTATTACTTAAAGTTGTGATTCACTCGCACCGCATCGGGCGGGTACACAACTAGTGTATATAAATAAGGCATCAAAGATAAATTAAAGAAATTAGAAGTATGATCATTATTGTTTACAAAGAAAGCAAGAGAAAGAAGCATGATCTTGAAATAAGACTTGATTACTAAGGGGTTGTATGTTTACCTCTTAATGGTTCAATTAAGAGACAACCTCTGAATCGTTAAGAGGTAAATCTTGTTTGACAAAAAAAAAGGTTGCATCTTAATGGTTCAAAAATTCTCTTAATGATTTTGTATCATGACCCTCTCTTAACCATTAAGAGCTCTGATTTCATTATGAACAATTAGCAAACAACCAATTTCATTTTACACTATACCATAAAAACTTCTTAATCATTCATACCACTTAATCATTCTACACTAAATCATTCAGCAACTGCCAAACAACCCCTAAAAAATGAATTACGAAAATATACTTTCTTCGTTCTAAAATAAGTAACAGTATCAATATTTTAGTTTGTTCAAAAATAAATATTCATTTTTTATTTTATCTTTAATTATAAGATAGAGAAAACTTCTATTTACAAGTAAATTATCCTTTTATTAATTAAAAATACAACAATTACACGTTTCTAAAACAATATACTTTTTTTATTATTAACATTGATTTATGACCTGAAAGTAGTTCCATACAAGTCTTTAATTAATTAAGAGGATATCTTTCCTTTAATGCCCTTGCTTTCTCCATTGATGAAGCAGCACATGAAATTTGGTAACCCCATTGAACTCCATCTCCCCTGAAATTTAAACAATTTTGTCAAAACATCTCAATCTATCTTAATTCTAAAATTATATTGAGTGAATTGTGGATTTGGTCTTGTGGTTTAGTGATTTCTTTGACCATGATCCTCATTCTATGTTTATTGTGGATTTGGTCCTTATGATATTCAATTTATTTTGGTCATGGTCCTTCTGACTAACACTTCCATTAACTTTGTTAAATCAAGGACCATTTTAGTCATTTTACCTATTTTTTGTTCTTTTTTTATAAGAAAAATATAAACAATATTTTTATACACACAACACAAAGACACATGCATACACACAATTCATATTCTTAAAATAAATGTTTATAGCTTTTTTATATTTGTCTTGAATTAAGTATCAACTTTTAAAAATTAAGTGTGTATTTTTCAATTAAGAAAAAATTTATTACTTTCTCTTTTATTATGTGTAAATTATGAAAGCATATTCAATATGTATGTTATATTTTCTCTAACTTACGGACTCGGATTCAACTTTCGTATCTCTGCCCTTTGAATTCCTTTTTTCAGTTGCTTCTTCTAATTCCGTCCAAATATGAGCTCCGATCCCACCCGAAGACTCCGACGCCGATCTCCGACTGTAATTCGAACTTCTACTTTTCTCCGATCTCTTACTCGATTCTTCAAAACCTTGCTGATGTTGATTACCATCACCATCATACATCCTCATTTCTTCCGGGATCGCCACCTCACGACGAACACCCAACTGCACCTTATCATCATCATTTCCAATCAACGAATTCTGAAAATCTATCGAAAAACACGTCTCACTAAGTTGAAAGCTTTGAATCCCATGATCTTGATCACTAGACAAACCCGATCCATCATCTCGTGGTACATTCGAACCCCTCGTTATCAAATCCATGAGCTCATCTCGACGCTGGTTATCCTGCGCTGTAACATCCGGTTCAACAACCGGTGGCAGCATACGCCGGATAACCAGCGACCCTTTATTAATAAGAACACAAGAAAGATGTGAATCGAATTCGCATAAATTACAATGATAAACCCAGCCGCTATAACTGGGTTTATCGCATAGATCGCACCGGAAATCGTAAAGCGGGACGAATTCAATATTAAGAGAGTGGCGATGCAAAGGGGTTTTCATGGATAAAGGGGCAGCTAAGCATAGAGTGTGGTAATAATGGGTGCATTTTGAACAATGATAGTAGAATCCTTTGATGGAGTTTTGGCAAGCTTTGCATGTAATTGGGAGTTTGGAAAGTGTAGGGAAGGTTTCGAGGGTGAGGTTGTGGTTTGGATCGGAAGGGTGGGTGACATTTTGGGGCATATTGAAACATGTTTGATGGAGGTAAAAACCGCATAGTTTGCATTTGTAGTAGAAATTTCCGGGTGATATGGTTTGGCGGCAGCCGGAGCAGGTGGCGTGGAGGTGTGGTTGTAGCTTGGTGTAATCTAGAAGGTGGTCGTGGCTAAAGTGGTGGTACCGGAGTTCTTCCGTTTTAGCCTCGGCCATGTTTGATCAGTGGTTCAGTTTTTGCAAAAATTTAAAAAAAAAAAAGAACTTGAATTTATGATTGATTTGGGGGCATTGATGTGTTTTTTTTGGAGGGACGGCGGATCCCAAGAGTTTTTTTTATGGGAAGTCCGCCGCCTGCTGCTCTTCTTGGGCGGCTTTTGTATTGTATGGTAGTTGTGTTTTTTTCCTACAAAATGTCGAGATCATGCTCGTTTGGACCTATATATTGTCGTTATAAATTGGATGATAAAATGGGTTGTTTTTATATATTCGAAAAATTGGTTCATGGATTTTGAAGGAATTGAAAGAAATTTGAATGAATAATTTCTTTGATTAAATTCCAATTCTTTTGTTTGGTTCACATATTGTTCATAATGGAATCTTTTGAATTCCACAAGTCAAAGGAATTCATCATTCCTTAGAGCATCCACAATGTGTTTTTTCACAGGTTTTTAAAAGCTTTTTCAAAAAACAAAAACCCAGTTTTGAGGTTTTTCACATAGTGGAGAGCTTTTTTGGGTGAGGTTTTTCGCGAGGTTTTTCGTTATAACTCGTAACTCCACGACCTGCTTTTTCATAGCTTTTTCGTATTTAATCAGTTTTAACTTTATAAAATTTTATAAAAGTTTCGTATTTAATCAGTTTTATTTATTAATATATTTAAAGTAATCCTATTTAAATATAATTATTAAATAAATAATATAAATAAATACATAATGAAAGTAATTATATTTTATATTTTTAAAATAATATCTCAAATTTGATATATTTATACAATTTTAACAAATTTCTTAATGACACACTTTTTATTTTCGATTATACATACTTTTAAATTTAACATTTTTTAATTTTTATTTTACAAACTTTTTATACAACTTTTATATATTTCTTAATAACCTAATTTTTATTAATTTTATTGTACATACTTTTAAAATAACTTTTTTTCTTGATATAAATAAATATGTATTTGTATGAATTTTAATGTATTTATTTTTATAAATAAGAATAAAAATGATATAAAGTTAAAATAGTGAGACCCTGAATAGTTTAAAAAAGTAATGAAAAAACTTGGGTGAGGTTTTTCACATAGTGGAGGTATATAAAGGTTTTTAAGTTGTTGATGTGACAATAATGTGTAAGAAAAAAATTATGAAAAAGTTCGGTGAAAAGCTCGTACACTGTGGATGCTCTTAGTTAAAATGAAAGAATTGAATTTCATTTAATTTCTACTAACTAAATGCGTGGTCAAATTCCATCAAATTCTATTCTAATTCATTCAAAGTCAAATTCTTTTAATAAATTCCAATTACATCAAATTTCATTCTGTAAACCAAACGACCCTTAAAAAACCTAATAGACTTATATATTTTAAGCAATGAAGTTATTGGACATTTTCTTTCAACAAATAAAATTCTCAATTATTGAAATAAAATAAATAATAAAATAATACAATTACTGAAATCAAATATGATACTTCTTTTGACATATAAGAGAATTTCAAACGATTATTTTAATTTTCTTTAAACTAAAATAAAACAAGTCAAAATCTCTAAAAAAATTATTTTCAACTTTAACAACTATTTTATTTCAGAGATTGTAACATTGATAATATTATTAAAATAATCAATATATTGATAAAATATTTTTTCTCTCTGCTAAACATTTACATTTTACTCCAATATATTTTATTGGTGGAAAGATTAGAATATTATTTTATCTTTCTTAAAAAGTTAGTTTTAGAGATTTTTCCAAACTTAGAGATTTTATCTTTTCTCTGCTCTTCTCTATTTTAGCTAGGCTTGTAAACGAACCGAACGTTTAACGAACCTTTCGTGAACTGTTCGACGAGAAGTTCGTTTATGTTCGTTTATTTAATAAATGAACGAACATGAACACATTTTTTTGTTCATTTACTAAATGAATGAATATGAACAATGGTCTCGTTCCATTTACGTTCGTGAACGTTCGTTCATTTATGTTCGTCAATGTTCGTTTATATTTGGTCCATGTGGTTTACAAATATTAACGACTAAGGTCCCTCAACGAAATATTTAACGAATAACGTCCCTCTACTTTTCATTTTATAACACGTAGGGTCCCTCTTAGTAATACTGTTAAATAATGTGTATTTAAGTAGGGGTAAATTTGTCCATTCCTCTATTCTAGGTTTGGTAACATATTTGGTCACTCCTAAAATTTAGGGATTAAAAAGAGTGAATTGTGGATTTGGTCCCTGTGGTTTAGTGATTTATTTGACCATGGTCCTCATTCTATGTTTATTGTGGATTTGGTCCTTGTGGTATTCAATTTATTTTGGTCATGGTCCTTCTGACTAACACTTCCATTAACTTTGTTAAATCAAGAACCATTTTAGTGATTTTGCCTATTTTTTGTCCTTTTTTTATAAGAAAAATATAAACAATATTTTTATACACACATGTATATATATATATATATATAGGGGACGTATCTTTTGCAAACCAGTCAGATTGTACAAACTTTGTGAACCAATCTTAGCCGTTCATCAAGTCTAATGAATATATGATTTTATTATGTTTCCTAATTTAAAATCATGATTATAATGAATAAACTTAACATTTCCTAATTTAAAATCATGATTATAATGAATAAACTTAATATTTTTCATATATATCACAATCATTATTAATGAATCATAATCATTATCCATAAATATATCTATTGTTGCCTAAAATAGTGGTTTGCATAGTTTGTACAAATTGCTTAAATAAAATAAGATATTATTGTATGATTTAATTGTTTAATTTTTTTAAAATTAATTATATTAAATACGATTTAATTTTATTATTTTATTGTAATTGTGAAAAAAGATATAGTTTTATTGTTTTAATGTAATTAAAATTTCAATTTAAACAAATCAGATCATAAAACTATATCTTATTTATTTAGATCGAATACAATAAAATATGGTTTTATGATTTGATTTATTGAATTAAAATTTTAATTAAGTTAGAGACGATTTAATTATATTGTTCTTTTACTATCATTGCAATAAACAAACTTATTGTTGATATTTTAACACAAAAAATCATTGAAAACCGTTGAGAAATGAACTATAATTTTATCATCTTAAAATTAGAAGTTCCAATTTTCATATTGTTTTTCAGTCAAAAACTCAAAATCAATTTTCATATTATTTTTAGTATGATAAAATTAAAGTTCATTTATCAACGAGTTTTAATGATTTTTTTGTGTTAAAATATTAACAATAAGCTTGTTTGTTGCAATGATAATAAAAGAACAATATAATTAAATCGTCTTTAACTTAAATAAGAAGTTAAATGCAAAATTGATCCCTATAGTTTGCAAAAAATAACAAGTAGCATCCCTTAAAAATTAAATTTCATTAATCTCCAAACCTAGCAGTAGCACTAGCATTTTTTGGATATAAGAATGAAGACAAGTCTTAAACTCACAAGTCACAACCACTACTTGGTTAACTTAAAAGAAGACGATTAATAAAAACAAACTAAATAAAAAGTATCACATCATAAAATATAAATATTTGGTCAACATAAAATAAGACGTTGGATGGCGACAACTAAGTGGTGATTTTATATGTTCTCTAAATTAAAAACTACTACAAAAATGACTCCAAATCAGCAACTACAAAACCAACATGAAAGCTGCTACAAAAAATAATGCCAAAATAGCAGCAATTAGCTACAAAAAAGTTAAGAAGGGATAATTACACTAAGTTTTGAACAAAAGAAAATCAAACTTCACAAGTTAAGGTTACCGTCCTTTGCATGTGTCTGAGTTATGGCCTTGTATATGTGCATGGTTTTATTTAGTTTGTCTTTATTAATCATTTTTTTAAGTTAACCAAACAGTAGTTGTGACTTGCGTCCAAAAAATGCTAGTGCAAGTTTAGAGATTAATGAAATTTAATTTTTAAGGGATGTTACTTGTTAGTTTTTGTAAACCATAGGGATCAATTTTGCATTTAACTTCTTATTTAAATTCACAGAGGGGCCAAATATGTTACAAACTATAAAAGGGATTTTTAATCCCTAAATTTTAGGAGGGACCAAATATGTTATCAAACCTAGAATAGAGGAATGGACAAATTTACCCCTACTTAAATACACATTATTTAATAGTATTACTAAGAGGGACCTTACGTGTTATAAAATGAAAAGTAGATGGACGTTATTCGTTAAATATTTCTTTGAGAGACCTTAATCGTTAATATTTGTAAACCACAGGGATCAAATTTGTATTTAACTCTAAATATATATATAGGGGAGGTTCTTTTGTTAACCATCTCATTCATATTAACTTTGTTAACCATCTTCAACCAATAGAAAGCCATTATGAGTCTTGGTTTGATATATATGTCTAATAAATATATGAGGGCATTATTGGAATTCTTTTATTTTGTTAATAATAACATTCATTTAATTAGGAGTTACAATACTATAATTCCTAATTTTAGCCATATTTTTTAATTTAAAAAATGAGTTAAGATACATGTTTGGGTTTTTCAAAATTTACCAACAAGGATTGACGAAATGGGTGTACAACATGACTAACAAGGATTCATGTTTGGTAAAATCGATGTTGAGCATAAACATACACAAGAAGATTTGACGAACGTTATTACGAATGCGAGTATTTTAACGATGACTTTCGTGGAGTCGATGTAAAGGGTCGTTCGACAATGATAACAATGATGGATGAAGATGATGAGACACAACTCAATAACGATGTTGACAGTGGAAGTCCCATCAAATGAGTTGAAAACATTGAATCCAATCGAGATGATTGTATGGTTAAGATTTTTTTATGTGTGCGAAAAATTATGATTTCATAGTTAGATTTATGTCTATCTTATGTTATGATTTATTTATAAGGGATGTTAGCATGTGATAGCTTATGCCATGAACACTAACATGTAGTGTTCATTCATGTTCATGAATATAGATCCAATATATTCAACATAGTTCATATAGTCTGGAGTTTTCATATGATCATGATTGTTCATGGTTCGTACGGTTTCATTCTTGAACAAAAAAAATATGCACTGTAATCTGTAGTGTTCATGAACATGCAAATTTTAATACCATGGTTCATAATTGTTCTTATACAAAATTTCATTGTGAGTAACCATTATATGTGTTCATTGTACTTTTTCATATTGCATGTTCATCCTTGTTCTGTATTCGTATTTTAATACAAAATTTATGTTCATTAATGTTCATGATTCAAATGAACATTCCATAAACAAGTACAAAAATAAATGTTCAATTATCTTGTTTATTGTGCATACATGTTCAAAAATAAAGATTTCATTTGATTTTGATTAGCAATCATGTCGGTTACAAATTGGATTAATTAATACACGGGGGTTACAGATTGAAAAATATATATTCTTTTCCCCAAATACCCTCAAGCACCTTTGTTCATTATATTAATTACTTTTTTCACCTTTTTTAAATTGGTTTATTTAATTTTAATTAATCTAGGCCATTCATTCTAAGATCAAGAGTTATAAATTGGGTTAATAAAGTTAGTATAAAAAATTGGGTTAACAAAATAACCCAACCCTATATATATATATATATATATATATATATATATATATATATATATATATATATATATATATTATGACATTAATGTGTCAAAGCATTAATTAAATTAATTTTTTAAAATTCCTTTTTTATACCTCCTAAGTTTATTCGTTTTTTTTATTTTGTTATGTTATTTTTTACGAACGAAATTATGAGTAACGGTGGTTGTTTTTTATTCATTTGTGTTAGTTTATGTCCATTCGTTTACGTTCGTATATGTTCAATTATGTTTGTTCGTTTACGTTCGTTTAGCTCTTAATGAACGAACATAAACGAACACGAACAAACATATTTTCTTAACGAACGAACATGAACACAAAAAATTTCGTTCGTTTATTGGTCGTGTGCGGTCGTTTGTCCAGTTAAGTTAAACGACCGAACACGAACAAGCCTCTGTTCGTGTTCGTTCGGTTCGTTTACAACCCTAATTTTAGCATACAAGATATCATAGTTGTTGAAAATTGTTAAAATCACTCTTTTTTTCTATTTTAGCGTAGCTGTTAGAGACGCTCGAATGACAACCGGTTATTATAGTATTTGCATAGCGTGTGGAATATAACTGGTTAATATAAATAAATTGAATCGAATTGTCTCTAGAGTGTTTACTAGCACAACCTAGTACAAGCACTCCCGATAGATTCTTTAGAATAAATATTTTGGGGATTTTTTTAATCCCAATAGATTCTTCAAAACTATAGAAAAATCAAGAGAAAGATGATAAAATTTGAAGAACTCTGTAAAAACGATTGTTTATGAAAGAAAAATAATTATTTTCTATTTTTCCTACCAATGAATGACTTGAAATTAAATGTTTAAAAAAACATTTTATGATTTTTATTAAATATTTTAATAATATAATTAATATTGTAATCTTTTAAATGAAGAAGTTGCCGGAGATTTTAGATAATTCTTTTGAAAGCATGCCGACTTCAGAATTATAGCTACAACATATCAACAACAAAAGACTCATCATATCAACAACAAAAGACTCATCCAAGCAATGGGTCATTGGCCCTGGAGTATCCGAGGTCAATGGTTCACAATTTGTCAGAGGTGAAAAATGTGCGTTAGTATCTGCCGTACATAAATATTATATACTTCAAGAAAAAAAAATCAAAAGACACCCATCCTAACCAGGAAATCACAAAACACAATCCAAAAGAAGACAATCAAAGATTGGTGTTCATTCAACAACCATGTCCTTCCTCCCGCAACAAGAAACCAAAGTTCAGTACCCAACGACCAATGTCCAAACCTGAAAACTAAAAGCATCCGGTATACAGTGGAGTGGGCGAAACCAAGGCCAATATCCAGCTCATTAGACAAGATAGAATGATATATCGAGGCGTATGACTCTAATTCAACTTGGTCCATAAATCTTTACAATGTTCAACAAGAAGCAACCAAGCTAATAAAAGCTGGCTAAAAAGACTTTTAATTGGGTATTTCATACCCTCCCATACTTGTATAGTTCTGCTACTCTGGTGTTCAAAGTTGCTATGAATGTCATCAACCGTAAGAGTTTCCAATAGGCCAGGCTTGGGATCATGCCAGGTCCAATTGAGCAGTGAAATCATGTATGCCTAAATCATGGTATAAATCACGCACAAAACCAAGTACAGGTTCATCATCCACCCCTTTCTTCACCTGTTAATATATCCACAAAAACAACTGCATAGATTAGCTGTCACATCACATGTGCAATCAAATCACAATCTGCGTGTAATCAGAGAGCACACAGAGAGCATGTATGTATGAGGGTTTCTTTGTTGAGAAACTTAGATCTTATTATTTTGGTCATTTGAGGTTTGTATATTGTGGGTTCCACTTATATGGGAAACAGAAAGGCGTGATTGTGGTCTGATTTCATGAAAGAAAAAAATAAAAATAGCCTTTGGTAACCAGACCAAACAAAACAAACTCAATATATCCCACGAGAGCAGGGTCTAGAAGGTACAAAGACCTGTCACAAATCAAACCAAACCAAACCAAACGCGCCCAGTATATCCCACCCGGAAGTGAGGTCTTTGAGGGTGGGGTGGGGTGGGGTGGGATGTATGCAAACCTAACCTCAACCTAAAACAGTAGAGCGGTTGTTTCCTGGTAGACCCACGTCTTGTGCAAAGTGTGCCAGAAAAAAGAAAAGAACATACAATAAAAAAAACTTGAAAACAAGAAAAGTAGTGCTAAAGTTTGAAAAAGGGGTTAGTTTTAAGCAACAACATTGAAACATACAAGCAGATAAAAAACATACAATGCCACACATAGTAGTTTTGGGTTGTAAGCAAAAGTTTCTCCACTCAAAAGCACATATACAGATATAGTAATGTTGGATAGCTGCCACAAGGGCTGTTGTCCAAATAAACTCTCTTAAAATTTACCTGTAGTGAAACTGAGCCGACCACATGAGCTGGCACAAATTCCCAGAATTGAGCTTGAGATACTTCAATAACATCTTCAAGAGAAGACACCTGGCAAGAATACATGTAAAAACAAAGTTAAAGGAAAAAAGTTGACACCAACATAGTGGTCTGTAAAGAATACACAATTGAGGCTTTATAAGTGTAGTAGTGGGACTAAATAGCTAATACTTTTGAAAACATTTTATAGTGTACCAATGCAACTTTGATGGAACTTATCAGTTACACAATGATACGGGTGTTTCCATTGTGTGGAGGGAATTAGTGTGGTGCCATGTCTACATGTGAAGTTAAAGTTTTATATAATTTAGTACCTGTCTCCAGCATTTGCTTAACGCTGAGGATGGAATATTAGGTGGCGCCTCCTGAAGGAGGATACCACCGCTTGTTTTGAAGAGTGGCATAGCAAGCATAAATACGGTGAATGAAACTAGTCCCAAACACAAAACTTCTGCATTTTCAACCCTGAAAAACCGAGAACAAAGTGATAAGTATAATACTTTTTTCGCTTCATGTTACATTGCTAAGAATTAAGTATTTGTTTGGAAAATAAAGAACTTACCCAAGGCTCAATAGCCAAGAAGCCAGAATCAAGCCTGCGCTGGAAAAAACAACACCAACTTTGAGATCTATGAACAGCCATGTCAAAAACCGAAAAAGTGTTGCATGCAGAAGAAAGTATACTCCCCAAGTCCCTAAACAAGTGTGCCATTTGACTAGGCACATAGTTAAGGGAAATGCCTCGATAATTGATACTCCCCAAGTCCCTAAGTACATATTCTAATTGAAGTGTCTGACCAGTAATCAAATATCAAAATCACACCTTAATAATGATAAAATAGGGGGATCTTGTGGGTCAAAATAAATTCTATCATACTTTCTAATGGCTACCAATGGGTAAAGAGGTAATCCTGGATTGAAGCTTTGCCATAGAACAAATGTTGAGTTCATTTTGGGACATTGCAAAAAGAAATTGCTGCATTTTCTGGGAAAATGATGGGTTAAGAAAGGTTAGTGTTGAGAACCCAACTATACTTGCCTTTAGGCTGGACTCTTTCCTATACTATGTGTCATGGAGATGCTTTAAGTGGTGCATTTAACAATTATCTTATGCCATCGATGCAAGAATTATGAGCTCAGATCTTCTGTCCAGATTGAAAGTACGACAGCGGATATCTGCAATATTTTCAGTAATAGCAGCCTCAAAACCCTTCATTTAAAGAACAGATAACTGCCCGGGTATCCAAACTGCACAAACATGTACATACGTAGAGTAACAGTCCTAGCATGCTCTGCAAGGTTAAATTGATTATCTTCTAACATGTAATCAAATCAATCAACATTTTTTCCTTTGCTAGGATGAAAATCTGATGATCTCAACCTTGAGTACTGACCTATAGACGATCTTGGCCTGACAGATTTATCCAATAAAACGTCATTATTTAAGAAAGGGTGTGGTACAAACTATACAGCTATTACAGACGATGCATAGTGTTACCAAAAATGTGCCTTAACACAGTGAGCACAAAAGTACACCCCAAATCTTGATGATTCTTTAGCTAAAAAAGATGGTCATAGAAGAACCTATATGTGAAAGCATGTATTTATTTAATCAGGAAACTCTACATACTTCCTTTTGCTTAGTAGTTCAGTTGGGGAAAGTCTCAATCCCATAAGTTTAGGGATTCAATTACGAGTAGTTTCCATTTTTTGGGGGCATAATCTTTTGTATATAATTCACAACAGTTGTAGGGGCAGGACTATGGTACCAAACTATGTGTTCCTTATGTAGCTAACACAGTTGGGAGGAGCGGAGATTGTAAGGGTAGAAAGTGAAACGTGAGGGGGTTTGGAGAGTAATTAGATAAGTTATCAAGCTTAAAGATAGGTAGAAAGATGTTTAGTATGTAGTATTGTTCCAATATGTTCCTATGTTCTCTCTACTTAAATGTGCAACTTTTTTCTACTATATACTGTTTACGGTTTACTAGTCTTGGTTCTTTTCAAATGCTCTGCATTTTTTTTTTTACTTTTTGGTCCCAAGCTCCTCCCTATATTTCTACTTCATCCAAACTTCTTGAAGCACTCGGCTTTTCGCCAAAATCTTTTTGCGAACACTTTCGCAATCAGGGGGTATTCACGGAAACAACCGCTCTAGTCCTTGGGGTAGAGGACAGGTATGCCAACATCCTCCAGATCCTACATCCAAATGAGACATAATGGGTGTGTTTTGTTTGGTTTCATTGATTTCTGTCAATGTTATCATTGGGAAGTAGAGAACCCTAAATTTGTTACGGTATAAGAGCATACAAAAACTAGGGAGTTCCTCTGCCTTGAACCTTCATTGCCGACTTTTTTTGAAGTTCTTTCCCTCAGGCCTACGTGGCTAGCATTTTATTATTGTCTCCGGTGCTGGATTTTTCTTTCCATCTCTCATACATGGAAAAAATTTCCTGTTTGACACATCATTAGCCATTGTTCTGTTGCTTCTTCTGGCACTGTTGTTTAGTCAGAATGTCTCAAAACACAATCAATAGAAGTTACTCAACCCACAAAGGATGCAGTACGTCAAGCAGACGGGAAAACTGCAACATATCCAGACAATATACAGATTGGATGGAAAAAACTATTTCAAATGGTCCCGATTAGTCTGAACCATCTTGCAGGGAAAGGGAAAAATCAGCCATCTCACTAGAATTGGACCAAAACCAGAAGCATGGGACGAAGAATATTCTATGATCATGGCATGGTTATGGTCTTATGGAGTTCTACGGTCACCAAAATAAGTGACATAATAATGTGCATGGCTAATGCCAAAGATATTTGGGATGCAATCCAACAAACTTATTCCAAAGCAAGAGATACAGGCGAGGTGTACGAGGTGAAGGTTAAACTGTGGCAGCAAAGCCAGGTAGCAAAAAGTAATCAAATGAAATCCTTATAGCTGGAACTTGATCAATATACGGCATTAGGGTGACTCAGACCAAGTGTTGGAGGATGCTGTGATACTCAAAGGCCTTATTAAACAAGACAGAGTTTATGATTTCCTCGTAGGTTTAAACCCTGCGTTTGACTAAGCAAGGGTTCAAATCCTTGGAAAACTATGGATTAATGAAGTGCTGGCCATTATTAGAAGTGAGGAAAGGACTTTGATGTGTGAATCTCTTCTTGTAAATAGCTCGACCATGGTAGCTGAAAGTGTTAAAATTAGTGCAGTGAACGTGGAAAAGAGAACTGGTTCCAAATCTGGAAAGAATGACCTGTTGAATGCTCAAAATCAGAATGGAGTATGGTGCACTTATTGCAAAAAAGTGTCCCATGCTAGCTATAAGTGTTGGAAATTACACAGGAAGCCCCCAAGTCATGAGTGGGGGAGAAAGGTGCAACACCACGTGAATAGCGGCAAACTTGTGTTGCTGTTTATGCGACAAAAGAAGAAACCAAACAAGTACCAAGAAGAGGTGGAGAGGGTGAGATCATTCTCAAGTAATCCAGAAAAACCTACACCGACGTCTGTTCTTTGGCATATTCAGGTGAGCACTCATTTACATTTGGATTTAATATCTCATAAATACCTTTCAAACCTATGTTGTTACAGTGGTCAAAATCTGAAATAGCAGGCAGGACCGTGATTTGATTTTGATATAGCAGTTATCACGATGGTAAAGTGGTGGTATAATGGTCCATAAGAGTGATTCATATAATAATTAGAATTATATATATATATATATGTGTGTGTGTGTGTGTGTGTGTGAGAGAGAGAGAGAGAGAGAGAGAGAGAGAGAGTGTATATATAACTTAATGACTGACGAGAACAAGCAAGAAGTCGACGATGACGAATGACAAGCACAAGCAGAAAGTCGACGTGGAAGTAGAAGCATGGAAGACTGGAAGGGACCTATGATTAACCTAATTGTTGTTTGAATCACCTCACCTGATACGATCCGTCAACCAAAACAAAACCCAGGACGAAAACAAAAACTCACAAAAATAGCCCACCAAAAAGTAGCGGCATCTTGGCCGCTATTTCTGGCTCAGCTTGTGGTCATTCAGAGATCAATAGCGCCGTTAATCATTGGGTCACTGTTTAACCATCGTGATTTACCTAGGGACCGCAAACCGCTATAGCGCCATGGTTGACAGCACAACTTCAAGCGTTTTTGGATCATAGATTCAGGAGTCACCAACCGCATGACTCACTCTTCCAAACCTCCACATACTCCGATGGAACTCTAGCCAACCATAGTAAAAAACTTGTCTCCATGAATGAAACTCTAGCAACCATAGCTGGTGTAGGAAATGTCCAAATCAACTTGTCCGTAACCTTACAAATGTTCTTCATGTTTCAAGATTATCTGTTAATATTGTCTCTATACAAAAAAACTCAGAGTGTTACTTTTAAGGGGATTTTTCACAACAATTATAGTCTTTTAGGAAAAGGATTCCGGGAGGTCGACTAGACTGCTAAGAAAGAGGGATGATCTTTATTGTCTTAAAATCAACCAAAATAAGATTGTCTCACTCACCTCATATCAAAATCCATACTATCCAATACAAAAAAGAGGCATTTCTCTTTTTACCTTATTCATACCGATATTTGGGGTTCTTCAACTGTTTCTAATATACCGGGGCACGATGGTTTTTAACTTCCATTGATTAAACGGGTTACTTGGGTTTTCTTGCTCCAACATAAATCCGTTGTCAGCTATTATGTGTTCCCTAGTTACTTTTCAATGTTAAAATCCAGTTTTGGGTGAATCCTCAACCCAGAAAAAGTATAAGTGACATCATCCTACATCCAAAAAGCTTTTTGTGTATATAGAAGGTAACGGAAGTTTGAAGAGTTATCCTCTTAAGTTGTCCAGCCTTTAGTGAACAAGTACCCAAATGTGTCTTCAAGGTGGAGTGGAGATCCATAGAGAAGATAACGAAAGTTTGAAGAGTTATCTTCTTAAGTTGTCCAACCTACCTTACTCATATAGTAAACTATTAAATGACATCATTTGATGTGTACATATATAAATTCGCAAAAGGAACAGCAATGTACCTATTTATTGAAATTTCACATACGAATCTACTGTTCCATAATATGTAAGTAGATTTTGGTGACAGAGGTGTCACTTATAGTGAACAGTAATTGCCTAATTGGGGAGCCAGATGTAGACTCAAGAGTGCATGCACACAAACAGAGCATGAAAGACAGTTAGTTAAAGGTCCTCACTCTCCTTAGACATCGCGTCTATTGCAGACTACTTACACCAGAACTAATCCCTTTAATTGACAACACTTCATTGAGCAATATATAAATAGATATACATGCATGATGCATCTACTTACAAGTGTCTCTAAGAGGAAGATTCATACCTACGAATGGAATCAGCAACAACATGCAAGCAAACTGAGTGGTAGTTCATATCTTCAGCATTTCTATAAGCTGGGAATAGACAGATAAAAAATGCCAAATCATTCATCTGGTACTTTCAACACTAAAAAAATCCAAACTGAGCAATAGCCAGCACCTAGCGATAAAACAAGAAGCTGTGATGCATCAGATACAAAGACAGAAGAACTTAGCTTGATAAAAAAAGGTCCTTTCAAGTAGTCAAGAGAATTACATTATATACAGAGCATTAGTTTATTTAGCTTATATACATGCAAATCCTTTCCTATCTGATCTATATAAATGGTTAGTACTAAAACCAAAACACAAAAAGGGGAACGAGTATCCCAAAGTTTTGTGGAGATATTGTGCTCACACATATATTGGGAGGCGAATGAGAGGAGAAAACTATATTGCTAGGTTGGGTTTTAACTTCTACCATGGCTAAGATAACATGTGGATATCTCTTTCTTCATCATTATTGATTCTGTGGCAGTGTACTAAAAATCCCACTTAAGCAGTCGCCTATGCATTAAGTGTGGGTCCTTTGGTTAAATGACCTTTTGACAGGTTTTTTTAAATCCACGACCTTTTGACAGGTTTGAGAATGCCACTTCATACACAAGAATGCCTAGAAACCTGTCAGAAGTCATGGATTACAAAAGCACTTGTCAGGAGGACATTTAGCTAAATAACCCAAATTAAGTTTC
The DNA here is from genome assembly GCA_023525745.1 of Arctium lappa. NCBI lineage: Eukaryota > Viridiplantae > Streptophyta > Magnoliopsida > Asterales > Asteraceae > Arctium > Arctium lappa. The sequence goes on from CM042047.1 coordinate 164,646,336, forward strand.
CACCCACCGCTTCAATCTTCATTGCCTCTTCAGCATCAAGTATCCCCTCCACTTCTGTTAGCAAATAACTCTTGAATTGAGTGTCATTTATTATAAGTTATAACCAACTTGTATTCATCAATCAATTTTCCTTGATTTGAAGGTAACCTTCCAATCATTTCCAAATGAGTAAGGAAATAAGTTATTTAGAAAAGTAGTATAGAAAATAGCATGCTATTCTCAATTTTAATCCTCATGTCTATATAATCTAAAAGTCATTAATTTTACATATTAAAAATAAACTTCTTATGAGTCCTAAAAGGCATCCATTGAATCCCTGATTCTGCGATTAAGTACTAGAAATCGTCCAACCGCTATTGCTTTCTAGAACAATCTTTTTGTGGAGAAATCATATTTCATCCTGCATGAACTCTCTTAGAGGATATAAAATACTAAGGAGAAGATTTCAGGTGAAATATAAAGTGCCTTTTGGCATTCTGATCCATCTGATGTTACTGAGCTTTCAATAACAACAAGATTCAGCCCGATTCTAACATCATTAAACAAAAATAGATAATTAAAGGCGTAGAAACATCACATCTGCGTTTATACAGTAGTAAGTAAATCAAACCAGGTACAAGAAAAAGAGGACCTCCAAAATTTATGATATCAATTTTTTTCCAAGGCTTTTCTTTTACTAGCGTGCTTAAAGTTCTTGCTTTTGATCTTGGACAATAACAAGAAAAATGTGACGTAAGGAAAATAAGACTTACAAACTGCTCCCAATGTAAGCACAACCTCAAAAAATATTTCATGACACATATTCCAAAAAATGGAGCAACACTTACCAAGACTAATCCGAGCATAATTCCTGAAGAACCAAATGCCAATTAGATTCACAAAAAGGTTCGTCACTGCAGAAACAATCAAGTAATGCCTGCAATTGACGATGGTAAACAGCAATGAGAAATACATAGTTTCTGAAGCATCCATGCAACATTAGCTCCCAAAATCTCATTAAATAATTATTATAACCTAAATTGCATTACGATGTATATCTCATGTAATATCCTAAATTAGTCATGATGACATGTTGATACCGGCCAAAACACCTCCACGTAAAAGGTTCGATATTTCTATAAGTTAATTTTGGTACGGCCAAAAGGCCCAAAAAAAGTCACTCTAACTGTCACCTCTCCCCTCCCCTTAGCCTCTATACAAATATAGAGGGTGTGCTTAAGATAAAGAGTTTGTTTCTTCATTGCTTGAGTCTTCGAACTCGAACTCTTCCCCAGATTAACCAGCACATTATCTCTGGTTCCATCTCTCCTTAACTTCCCTCCTGGTAATTGAACTCACAGAAAGCACAAGTAAAGGATGGTTCACGGTTCTCTCACAATTCATAAACACAGATAAGATCAGCCATATGAACCACAAGCGGCAACTTAGTGGAGGGAATATTCACAAGCTTTAAAATGGTCTCTGCCATCAACAGGCAAGAGAGAATTTTAAGTCATAGAATAAGTATATGGCAAAATTGTAGTTTTCATCTAAAAGAAAAATGGAGAGGGGCGGGGGAGAAGAGAAATTCCGATTATTACATATTTTGCAAATTGAAGTTAGGACAGACTAATTATGTGATGCATATGTTTCTGTAAACACAGCTTGGCTCAAATCTTATGATATACACTAATGCCAAATCGGTTGGATTGCTTGAATTAGCTGAATGATTACAATTTCCACAGGCATTCGAGAGGCCTAGGACTCTCCTAAAACGGTTTCCCGCTCAATTCAATTCACAAAACAGAATACCCTCCTAGACCACCTAGATCTCTTATTTATACCACCCCACTGCCTTACCTACTTGTACTAAGGCAGTGGTCACCTGTACCCAGCCAACTACATTTAACCTGCACTACAACGTACATCGGGTGTAACACCTTATTATAAATACATTAACCACTGGCACAATAGCTCAAACATAGTTGGTACAGAAACTTTTTATGCATTGAATCATATACAATGAGTTTTTTTTTTTTTTTTTGAGAGGGTATCCCAGACCACATTGGGCCCAGACTAATCCCTGGCAATTTGGGCCGAAGCCCGACTGCTAAAGCATGCAGCCCGGGGTCGAAGCCCCCGTACCTCCAGGATGCGTCCCCCAGGGTTCGAACATGAGACCGCTACTAGCAAGTCCACATGCCTTACCACTAGGCTAACACCCTTTTGGTTGTAAAACCAAACCAAACCACACAAAACATACATAGTATATCCCACTCGGTAGTAGGGTCTAGGCCCTAGGGGGTACTGGAGTAGTAAGTAACCTTTACTCTACTCCAAGGAGTAGAGAGGTTGTTTCCCTGAAGATGCCCGGCTTGAGAAAAGGTTTTGGGAAGTCATGGAAAAGAATGACTTAGAGAATGATTATATAAAGTAAGTTGATGTAGTTGGTAAATGCCACCGTCTCAAAAAATGTTTGACTACAATAAGTGACAAAGAATGACTTACTTGTGCTCGGATTCATCTTGTACAAACGCATGAAGTGCTTCCACGGCCAGGGAAAATGACATAAACAAAAGAAATAGCTGTCTAAACATGAAGCACAATTTAGACACTGCCACGTTAGCCCCAAGAATGCAAATGGGGAACTATAAGCACAAACAAATGCATAAAGAAAAGATACAGCAACTTAATTGATAATATATAATCAACATCAAACATCCAATGATATTAATGAAGTTAGACATATTATTGATTGAAGAATAACATTTCCAATAACCAAACTACCAAAGTAGTGTGGTTCCAGTGGTATGAAAATGGTAGGTGCTACAGCTTGTAGGTTCACTTCCAAGGGAGACTAGAAAAACATGTTTTGATCCCCTATTCAAAAGAAAATAGAAACAGCATTTTTAGTCATGCTGAAATTGTGCGTACTTACCGAGTTGGTGAAAGCAGATAAAACTTCTAGCCTTTTGTACCTGATATCAAAAGGAATCTATTTAACTTAACTTATCTCTAGAAATTTCCCAAATATCACAAGTGTACCAATAACAAACTTAAAAACCGCATTCAAGTGACCATAACTGCTGAGAACAGAAGCGATTCTACCATTATCTAAATTAGAATTTTCCACAAGCTTCAGCAAAATTAAATTCTTCAAAAGCCAGAGAGGTTAAGTAGCTCATAAAGATGACCAAATGAATAAATACAAATTCAAAGCTCACCCGTAAGTGTAAACTCGATCAGGCTTTCTCCGAGAAGCAGTCATTGCAAATAAAGAAAATGTCAAAAGGCCACAGCCAAATGTCAAATGAAATGCATCAGAAACCAAACCTACATAGAAATCAACAAAAAAGGTCAGGCACGCACTAACCAATCACTCCGAAAATGATGAAGGGAAACACATTCAAATATCAAAAAGAAAACAGAAACCAATTACAGCTTTCTTCTATGGACATACGTATCAACCAAAGCATCACAAAGGTCCAATGGAAAATCCTAGCTACAAGCAGGGCCGTCCCAGGCAAGGGTAGGCAGGGCACCTGCCCAAGGCCCAAAAAGAGTAGGGACCTAGAAAAAATCATTAGTAGTTTCTAGTAATATATAAATATTGTTTGATTAAGATTTAATAAATAGCTGGAGAAGATGATCGATCACACGGCATGAGTTTGATGACCCTTCATTTTCTGATTCTCTCACTCTCTCCAAAACCATCCTCAACTGCTCATAGATATGCTATATGCTAATAGAAAATAACACAACCATCAAATGGACATAGCATATGAACAAAATTAAATATGTTATGATGTTCGTAGTTGTTACTTGTTCATATGCTATCTTTCAATTCTTATGCAACTACTGTGCCTAAACTAGTCTACATGAACAATGTCCTACACATGTGACTGCATGGTGCATAAGTTGCTTCTACTTTTATTCAACTATATGGTGCATATATTGTTGCTGCTGTCTGTTGTTACTTCTTGCTGGGGTTCTTACTTTTACAACTCCCCGGGCCTATAATATGTCAGGATAGGGCTTGGCTACGGTCTACATGCTCTGTGCATTCCATGAATGCAGTCCGCTTCAAGCACACACATAAATTAAGAAGGCATTGACTGTTTTACAGAAAGCACCATGCCCCTGTTTTGCATAAACACCCATTGTTGGTTATAGGGTTTAGTGGTTACTTGATTACTAACACAAATCTAAAGACATGATACCAATTTTCATAAACTATCTAATAAATTGAGCACTCACATTGAAGTAAACAAACGAACTCACTGAATCGAGAAACCAAAAGCAACATGTACACATACCTACTCGACCCGATAGAAGGCCAATAATCAATTCGGCCGTCGAATAAGCCACGTTAAGTGAAATAAGCATAACCAATCTCTTCATCGGTCTGTTACCCGATCTAACAACATTAAACAAAGAAAAAACAATCGCTGGAATTGAAAACTTTTCAGTTTTACTGAAAGAAGAAATATCTTCTTCCGTCCATACTCTATCACCTCCATACTCCCGTTGCTGAGGGAAAACCTTCGGCGGCGGATATATATCAATCTTAGATGAAGTACGAGAAAGCAAAGGCCTTTTGGAAGAATAATCGCTAGAAATTATGGAGACTGGCGTATGAGGTGGTTGTTCACCAGGCTGCCGATTGAAGGAAGTTTGGCGGGAAAACGCGAATCGGCGGTCGAAATCGCCGGCGTTCCAGGAACGTGGTGTCTCAGCTTCTAGTTTCTGATAATCAAAAGGGGATCTTGAGTCGATTTGCTGATCAGAAACCCCTGACCTTTCCATTTTTTTGGCAACAAATTTGTTCAATCAAAAACCCTAAAAACCAAGATTCAATCGAAATATGGAAAGGGCAGTCGGAGACTTTGACCGAAAAAGTCAAAGTCCATTTAGGCAGGAACACTATGGAATTCGGTGCTGCAATAACAGCATCTCCAACAGATTTGATTTTTATAAAATAGAGAATAATAACTAAAACTTTTAAATCCCCATAATATTATATTTAACTTCAATAATTTTTTTAATCTATAAATTTCAATGTATTATCAAAATATTTAATAAATTTGACGTTTTCAAAAAAATTATTATAAAATAAAATAAAAATATATTCGACTTGAATGGTGGTTGGGGGCCTAATATCGTTAAATGTCTGGTATATAATAAACAGAAACAATAATCGAGTTATATGGATTGGCAATGTTCAATAGCGACGTACAGTAGACACGTTGTTCAATATCTGAATATATGCAGTGACGTGATTTGTTGCTTGGGCTCATGTCATTTGACAGTAACAGACAGTAGGCAAGGACAAGAACAGAGCACCAAACTAAAATTGACTCTAACTTTTTTTTATAATATAATAGTTATTAAATATTTTATCACTAAAAGAGTTCTTAAACTTTAGGACATAGTATATTGGAACATTGAGTAATTATAAATATTATTTGAATAAAAATCAAACTGGCTGTTACATCATTGAATTTCGATTGCTAGATATTCTGGAGTGATAAAGGTGAGTCTTTAGCAACGACTTTTGTTGTCACAGTAGAACTTTTAAGTGAGTGAACGATGAAAATACAATATTTAGGTTTCTTTATAATTTGAGGGTGAGCTCAAACCGAATAACCTATCATAGCCCTTAAGTAGCTACGAGCCTACGACATGGTTCCTCGGTCAGGTGATAGAACTTTATAATTTGTTGTTTTTCTGGACTCAAAAAAATAGGAGCCCAGAAATACAATATTTAATATACAACTAGAGCCGTAACTTTTCAATAAATAAGAGGGGACCAATTTTTTTAATACATGACAATGACAAGAGTCCAAAATAAAATTTATTAAACGAGCCAAAAAAGTAATGGTTAATTATATTAAAGTAAGTTAATTCAATTACACAACCACTACTTTTATGTTTTAGATATTTATCAAGAAGAAAAATCGAACCAAACAGCTGACGTTTGGACTTCTTTTTTTTTAGAATGATGTCTTAGGCTATGTTAACGTTTGGACTTAGGAGCCATTTACAGATGATAACATGTCAGTCAACGATTTTATGGGTCAAAAATAGGTAAACAACATTATTCTTATCGGTTCAACACGACTTACCCTGTAAAAAATTAGAAGTGTTCAGTAAATAGTACATACACAAACTAGGTAAGCTTTATAAGAGTTACCGCTCTTACTTAACTTGGGGTGTAAATGATGTAAGTTAAGGTTGAGTATTGGTATACTCGACTTGAATACGATAGTCATTTCTCAAGCACGAACTCGAATAAAAAATCACAAGTAGTTATAAACTAAACTTGATAACAATTTTTCAAATTCGAACTCAAGCTCGAACTCGTTTCCGACTCAAAGTCAAATCAAGCTTGAACTCGAACTCAAATCGAGCTTAAACCAAGCCCAGAGGGCTGAATTTTTTATGAAATTTTAAGATCTTCTCTTATATATTTTAAATCTCTATAAAACTTATGGGACGCCCCTAAATTTAGTCATAAGTTACAAACTCGATTCACTTCTCTCTCTTTTTATAACACTTTTTCACCATTCCTTCACAATACCTCTCCTTCAATGAAAGACAACTTAACCAACACTTTGATATTAGTATTATTTTTGTCTTTTTAATTATGATTTTAATAAAAAAAATTGATTAATTTTTATAGTTAAGAAATGTAAAATTTTGTTCAAATAATTAAAATATACGATATTTTTCTTTTTATTAATAAATTTTTACATTATATTTTATAAATTATATAATAAAACTAATTATACATTAAAAAAAACGAGCATCTCACGACCATTTCAAGTCGAGTATAGGATAGCTCGACCTGACTCGTTAGTATGTTGAGTCGAGTGTTAACCAAGCTTTGACAAAGTCTGTCTCGAGTAGCTCACTAGTTGTCTCGTATCGTTTACACCCCTATACTTAACATACCGAGTAATACCCTGAATCATCAATGTAACATAGTATAAACATCTCTTACCTAATAAGCGCTAAGCGGGTAACAGTCACCATCCTAATTTACCAATATTATTCTCGTAGAATTATTGATAAAGACCATCATATACGAGCAGGTAAGATGAACTTGTATTATCAACATCCATGATGGGTTACAAGAATACAAGAGATTTGAACTCCCAACTAACTGATTTTTAACACCCAAATGGAAGGAAGACCACAAATTTATTAACCTCACGTGTAAATTTGTATGATATATCAACTAACTGCACAACTTGTTCTTGTTTGTACAAAAAATGAAGCAAGAATTATAGAATGGAAACAACCTCTTTGTTGTTTTGTTTTTTCACAAATTGAATGGGTTTACATCCGAATTGCATCTCCCTGAACATTGATGGATCAGTTGAGTTGCGTAAGCTTCTTAGAGATACTTGATCAGCCTCGCCCATGTTCCGGTTGTTCATTTGGTCCAGCAACTCATGGTCGATAAAAACGACAATTAGTGTGATATCATCGTGAATAGCATGTCGTCTCTCCCCACTTGGAATCGTTCACAGGGTCCTATACCTTCTATTCGCTTTTCTTGCAGCTACTTTCATGGCTGCTTTAAGGAGTCTTCTTGCAATACCCTGATCCATGTTTTTTTTAAACAAGTTTAAACATTTAAAAAAAGTCTAGGAAAAAAGAAAAGAAAACTCGCTGATTTGGGATTATTGTGAACAATCTCAACGGCTTGCTGATTAGTAATATGTTCCCAAAATCCATATGAAGCAAACACAATGAACTTGTCGTTCGCTGTCAATTCTCTTGTGCACATTTCCGTATCATATCTCATAATGGGTCGAACGACAGGTTTATTTAGCTGATAACACTCTGGGCTTGGGGGACCGCAAGGAAATACTGACCTCTTCAAGTGTGCGTCTCCTATAGTTCTCGAAACCTAATCACACAAATATCAAACCTCTGTCAAAAACACACTGCTAATTTGTTATCGTTTTACCAATTTCATGAATTAGGATTTCAGTTAACTACAACTACAACCTGTGGGTCATCTCGTTGATCAAACTTGAGTTCTTGTCTAACCTCCTCTCGCAACGTCGTTTCATCATGGTTAATTTGGTCAGCGACAATTATATCCGATTGGCCCCTGGTAATTACACTTCCTATAACAGCTCTAGAATCACCGGCATTACTAAGAAACAAGCAACTCCTTGATATAACCCCAACAAGACAGCAGGAACCAACTGATGTAATTTGAGGGTTTTTCTCATGTATCCTAGCCACAATTTTGCGAAATCCAGCCTCGGTGATCGAAGTAGCTCGTCTAAGTGTCTCTTGATATATCATAAGCAAGACTTGTAAAACAAATTGTTGAGTGTTGGTATTAATCATTTCAAGTACATAATAGAAATTAAATCCAAAAATCGTCTAGTTTCCTAATAAATTACATTATGTCGCAATCTTTTAGTATGTTAAATATACATAAATGTGTGATTGAATAGTAGTAAAGATTATGAAGCCAAACATTACATTACGATCTGCCTATTGTCATTAATTAGGCTCTTGACTTTCTTCACAACCTTAGAAAGATGAACATTTCAAACTACAGTTGTGTAGAAGTTTTCTAGTTTTATAAATCAAGAAGGAACAAGTAGAAATCAATAGCAAAAGGCTGATAATACAGACAGAATACACAGTACAATCAACGAAAACATAGAACATAACCCCACAAAGCATACTCAATTTTACAATAGGGGTCTTAATTATGTAATCCCAAAATAGAGAATCTGTTGAAAATGAAAGTGAATTTTTTTGAAGATTTTGACTTCTTATTTCTCCACTTTAGAGAAGTTGTTGGAGATGCTCTAACAAACTTATTTCATCCTTGGTTTCTTACAAATTTATTTTTGATCCCTAATTTGTTACACTTTTTTTTTTCCTTTTTTGTTACTAATAGAGTTGTGTCTATAAGGGTGGTTAAAGTGTCTAAGGGCATTTTGGTTATTTATTATTTTTAATAAATTCTTTATGGTGTAAGTATGTGTAAATACATATTTACAATTACATATACATATACAAGTGTTTAAAGCATATATAAGAAAGATCACTCAACCACTTCATCTCTCTGGCATGCATTCTTGTTTCTTTCTTCCTCTCTGTCGACCATTTCTCCGCCCCCTACACCATTGCTGCTCCTCTGCCCCAACCCCATGAACAAAACCCATATATGAAAGTAACAAGGTTTGGTGGCTAGAGCAACATTTTTTCTTTTTCATAATTTATGTCTTAAATATTAAAAAAAAAGTGTTTTACATTTACTTCTTTGTTTAAACTTAGCTTTTTCACTTTTATCTCTTATGTATCTACGAGTCTTATATCAACTGTTCTCATCCTTCTATTTGTTTTTTAAGTCCATGATCAAAATACAAAGTAATTTTGTTTGGTTGGATTTGGTTTCCAACAACGAAAAATATTGTACCATTTTGTGAATTAAAATATACACGTACATTGAAGAAATGTCAAAATAATAAGGGCTAAATGTAACATTGAAGAAAACATGAAGGGGTGGGGATGAAAAGTGATGGAAGTAGAGGGACGTAGCTTTCAAAATCCTTCAATTTCTCCACATTTTACATACTTTAAAGTTTAAACGGATGCATTCCCGCTACCAAATTTCATTTTTTTTTTTTTACCATCAATTACATATTTTATTTACAAGATAAAGAAAATAATAACATAAATTTACGTTATTGGCTACAACATATTGTCAAAAAATATCTTTCATTTTTATTTTTTCCATTTTTACATGTAACATAAAATGGTTTTGTTTTTTTGAAAATGGTATCTTTGGCCTATGGTCCAGACTAATCCCTGGCAATAAGGGTCTTTGACCCAAAAATGGTTTTGTTATATCAAGGTTATTTGTATGTTCATATTTTATTTAGGGAAAGGTTTAAAAAAACTCAATAAATTTTCTTAATTTTTTCGAATAAATAAATCATTGAACTTTCGTATATTAAATGATTACGTTTTTTAATATTTTTTTTAAATAAATAAATCATCAAATCAAACTTTACCTCATTCAAACCTAGGGGTGTTCAAAAAAACCGTTGGACCGCTCAAACCGGTCGAACCAAGTCAAACCAGACCGTTTTTGGCGGTTTGAGCGGTCTGGCGGTCCGGTCTGGTCTGAAAATTTGTCAAACCGGGCGGTCCGGTCCGGTCTGGAGGTTTTTTTGGGCGGTTTGGGCCAAACCGACCGCCAAATTCATATATATTTTATTTTTTTATATATGTCTTTATATTCATTATCTAGCCCAATGTTATTTTAAATATATTTGGTTATGCGCAATGTTATCTTAAATCCAACCCAAACATAAAATCTATTTTAATTTTTAAAATTTGAAACTTGAAAGCCCTAAATGACTACTATTCACTAACATCGGCGGACTCACTGTATTCACCTTTTTTTGTGGACTTTGATTTTTAGTGTTTTGTTGGGATATTTTGTTTACTCTTTTTGTGGACTTTGTAAAAAATTTTGTGGAGTTTGTTTACTTTTTTGTGGATTTTGTTTACTTCAAATGGACTCAATCCAATGAAGCTTTAAAATTCGATATTATATAATAAAATTTAAGTTAAAACTTTAAAGCCCATAAAAGGCCCAAACCGGCTAAACCGGTCGGACCAAACCGCCTAAACCGCGGTCCGGTTTGACCGGTCTAGGCACTTGATGTCAAACCGCTCGGTTTGAAAATTTAATAAACCGCCACTTGCGGTTTGGTTTGTGGTCTGAGGGGTTAAACCGTCCAAACCGGACCGCGAACACCCCTATTCAAACCCTTTGCACAGAACAAAATCGCTCTTACTTACCACTCATCGCCGCCTCATCGTTGTCCATACTGTCTAAATCGACAAAGCCGTATTATAAAATCGACATAGACAATAAAACGAATTATTAAAATCAAGATATACCGCGGTGCATTGCGTGAATACACTTATAATATTATATAAAATAAAACAATCTTTCTATTAACAATCTCATTACTTACTATTTAGGGACCATTTACTTGATTACTCACCTGGTAAATGCTTACCGGTAAAATTCAACATTATCACCTACTTATCGGGTAAGGTTTTAATTTACTTAAATGTCATCGTATGTAATAATTTATCCAGTAAGCATTAATTGTGGTAAGAGTCGTCACACTCACTTATCGGGTAAAACTCTCGGTCATTGTCTTTGCTCTTACCGGGTAAGATTTTTTGATCATTGCCATATTCATCCGATAAAACTACTGTCACTTAGGTGTCGTTTGTTTTTTAAGAGGTTTAACGTCTGAAGTCTTAATTTAGTTATGATTAATAAGAGGTGATATGTAAAAAGGTATGAACAATTCAGACTTAAGAGTTATTAAGAGATTTTTTTTAAAAAACAAACAACCCCTTAGTAAACACTTACCCAAATAAACTATTGGCCCCTTGATACCATTAACTAAGCATCCTCTCAATTTATAATTTAAAAATTTGTAAATAACAAAATTGTTAAATCGTAACCAATATTAAGCGGTTACAGAATCTTCTGGAAATTCAACCCTTTTTTTGTCATTATATTCTCTCTCTATGTAAATTTCTTCTCGTTGATGATAAAATTCTGTTGCATTGGCTATAAATAACAAAAAAACGAAAAAGTTTCCAGAAGCAGAATCAACTACTTACTTTTACACTTTTCTTACACTTTTTCTCTGTGAGTTCTCTCTCTTTCTCTCTTACTGCATTGATCGATTCATTATTGAAATAATCTTTTAGAGTTCATATCACTCTAGCAAGCAATTCATCAGTGTATCTTGTATGTTTTTTGAGTTTAATTTTATCGACGAGTAATGAATCGAATCACTCTGTTCTTTCGCATTTCATCTAATCAAGTTTTCCCTCGGGATTTGAACCTCATGAGCTGTAGTTGTAATGTGTAATTACTGTAATCAGTTGTTAATTTTTGAATACGAAAATGCGTTCTCGATTTCTTGATGTTAGGGTTTTCAGTGTATCATTGCGTTGCATCTTCAAGTTACAAATCTTTTCGTAATCGCTATATTATTACATCGATCGTTAGTTTAATTTTCGTTCTAGTTAGTTTTTCTCTTCTGATGTATTTAATTTACTTGAGAAGTTTAGGATTATTTATCAGGCAAATCCAGTGTGATATGATATCTTCATATTGAATGATTATTAAAATGAACGCCGGAAGTTGTTTGTGTTTTAATTAACTCTATGGATTGATCAATGTTTTCTATTCTTGGTAGGATTATCTAATTAATTAATCAATTTTTTTTTGTCATTGTGAATTTAATTTTTAATTATATGTATAGGGTGCATTGGTTATTGAGAGTGATGCCGTCTTTGGCGGGAAGGATAAAAACAAAGGTCTGGACACCTATAAAACAGTTTGTCCGTGATAGGATACTTGGTGACGATGGGGATGACAATTTGGGAGGTGGTGATCCCAACATATGGTTTAAGGACCTTGAAAAACATGCATACGGAGAGGTCTCTTTTGCAGTTGTACAGGCCAATCTGAATATGGAAGATTACAGCCAAGTCGAGATTGGCAAAAATGCCACCTTCGTTGGTGTTTATGATGGCCATGGTGGCACTGATGCTTCAAACTATGTCTGTCATCATATCTTCCCTAATTTCATCGGTGAGTCTTCTTTTTTCTTTTTCATATTTTCTTGGAGCAGGAGTTAGGGTTAATAGGAAGATAAATTAATCTTGATTTATATCTTTATTGCAAGATTATGACACGGGCCGTTAGCATGTTAAATGTGTGATTACGAACAGGACCCCAAAATTTTAGAAGCAATTTTACGTTGTTTAGTGCCTTTAACAACGAATTTGAAACTATAGCCCATCTTAGAGTGTCTCTAATTTCTATTAGAAGACAAAAAAAAAACTCGCATCATCGCCTCTATAATTTGTATATATGTATCTTTGTTATCTCATTTTGCATTGTAATTAAAAGTTTTAGGTGTAACAAGGTCTCCAAAAAGATTGGAACATCTCTGTGTGTTAGTTTAAAGTTTATGCGTCTCATTTGTACATCTTTTTCATCATTTCATGGGTTTCAAGGGATAAAATAGACAATTATATATATTCAGACTTTTGTCGGTTTACAAAAACAAACATTATTATTTATTCAGATTTCTGATTTAAGACTCCATCACCACATATTAAAAATCAGAAGTGAAATTAGACTTCAGACTTCAACATCCCTTAAGAAACAAACGCGACCTAAAATTCATTTGGAGGCTCCTATTCGAAAATTGATTACACTTTCTGGGGTTATATTATATGCTTTCTTTGATTGTACCATATGTTCTGCTGTATTATCATGCTTTTGCTATTGATTTGTTAACTTTATTACTAGTTCCTTCTTGAAAGCTAGAAAACTTGTCGAGCAAAAACTATGGCTTCTACAGAACTGTAGTTTGATTTCTATAGCTGCGAAGAAAGTCAAGAAACTATGGCTTCATAATCTTATCACTAATCTGTCACACATGTATGCATATTTAACATACTAAAGAAGATTGCTTGATATTGTAATTTATTGGGAAATTAGACAATTTTTCGTTTTAATTTTTTGTGTACTTGAAATGATTAAACACGAAAACTGAACTATTTGTATGTTGTTCTACAGATGCTGCTAATGAACGTGGATTGATCCATAGTGATGTAATTGAAACGGCTATTGCGACCACCGAGAGTGGATTTCTCGCTTATGTGCGTAACATGTTTCAGGAAAGACCTCTACTGGCAGCAGTTGGTTCCTGCTGTCTTACTGGGGTTATATGGGGAAGGAGGTTGGTTGTTGGTAATTTGGGTGATTCTAGAGCTATTATAGGAACTATAACTAACAGGCAGAGAATGAGTGTTGGTGCTGAGCAAATCACCCAGGATCAAAATGTCTCACGGGACGATGTTAGACGAGACGTCCAGAGGCGTAATCCAAATGACCCACATATTTTAGTTAGGGCACAAGGAGTATGGCGAATCAGAGGCATCATTCAGGTTGTTTATCGAGCTTTACTGCTTAAAAAAGACCTTTATATATAATGCATCAAAGCTTATTTGAATCGTTGGTTTCTTGAAGAAATTTAGTTGTATGCACTTTTAGCTGAAATCCTAATTCATGAAATTCGTAAATACGATAACTATAATAACAGAAATGTGTTTTTGACAATTAAACGATGTTTGTGATCAGGTTTCTAGAACTATAGGAGACGCATGCTTAAAGTCGGCAGAATTTGCTCTGGGTCCACAATTCCCACAGTTTCATCTACAGCCACCACTCACGCAACCCGCTTTAGGAGATGATCCGTTCTTGTTCCAAAGAGATTTGAATGAAGCCGACAGGTTCATTGTGTTTGCCTCAGATGGACTATGGGAACACGTTACGAATCAGCAAGTTGTTGATATTGTTCACAATAATCCCAGAATAGTGAGTTTTTTGTTTTTCCATTTCCTTCCATTTTAGCATTTAAACAAAGGTGTGAATATATGGTTAAATAAAAAACATGGATCAGGGTATTGCAAGAAGACTCCTTAAAAAAGCCATGAAAGTAGCTGCAAAGAAAGCGAAAAGAAGGTATAAGACCTTGAGAACGATTCCAAGTGGGGACAGACGACGTGCTATTCACGATGACATCACAATAATTGTCGTTTTTATCGACCATGACTTGCTGGACCTGAACAACGGGAACATAGGCGACGCTGATCAAGTATCTCTACGAAGCTTAAGTGACTCAACTGATCCATCACTGTTTAGGGAGATGCAATTCTGATGTAAAACCCATTCAATTTGTGAAAAAACAAAACAACAAAGAGGTTGTTTCGATTCTATAATGCTTGTTTCATTTTTTGTACAAACAGGAAGAAAGTTGTGCAGTTAGTTGATACATCATACAAATTTACACGTGAGGTTAATAAATCTGTCGTCTTTCTTCCATTTGGGTGTTACAAATTAGTTTGTCGGAAGTTTCAAATCTCTTGTATTCATGTAACCCATCATGGATGTCGATAATACAAGTTCATCTTACCTGCTCATATATGAATGATGGTCTTTATCCATAATTCTACGGTTTATTTTGCTAAACGAGAATATTACTGGTAAACTAGGGTGGTGATTGTTACCCCTTATCAGGTAAGAGATGTTTATACTATGCTATATTGATGATTCAAAGTATTACTCGGTATGTTAAGTAGAGGGGTGTAAATGATACGAGACAATTCGCAAGCTACTCGAGATCGATTTTGTCAAAGCTTGGTTAACACTTGACTCGATATCTTAACGAGTTGAGTCGAGCTATCCTATACTCGACTTGAAAAGGTCGTGAGATACTCGAATTTTTATATATAGTTAGTTTTATAATATAATTTATAAAATATAATTGTTTATATACACGTTACATTAACAATATATAGACGCTTAATCATATATGATATATTAAACACACCTAAAGGGCGTGTGATCATATATAATATTGAAACTTCTCACCTTCTCTCAAAATGTGTAGTTTCTCGAATGATCCTCCCCCCACACCTCTCTCTCTCTCTATATATATATATACACACATTGATTTATGGCGTTGGGTTCCGGTGAGAAGTTGAGTTAGCGTGAGAAGTGGTTATCAACAATTGGATCAGTACAACATATTTAACCTTTTGCGACGACAAAACTTGGCTTGATTTATATAGATATAATTGGAGGCTAAACATAGTTATATGACCCTTTTAATTTTCAAAAGTAGCAAATCATTTTATATACTTATCACCTCTATATATCAACGTATTAATTTCTCATCAATGTGGCTTGCATATTAATGACAGTGCATGTTTAATTTGGAATACTTAAAACCAACCACAATGCAAGTTTTTAAAATACTAGACTCTAAGAGCATTCACAACACTATATTCTTATATTTGAGGGACCGGTTTTGAAATTATGAGGGACCATAGGGAAGGACTGGTATAATTTATTTTTGAACAACATAGCAATTTTCATTAAACAACCAAAACAAGGACATTAAGAGGGTGGTCCGCAGGATGCGTGCTTACCATGTCACTTTATCATATCGGATGAACATCGTAATGACCGAGAATCTTACCCGGTAAGAAAATGGTAAGGGTCGAGAGTCTTACCCGGGTAAGTGAGTGTTACGACTCTTACCTGGTAAGAGCTTACCGGATAAATTGTTGCATATGATGTTGTATTAATGGATTAGAATCTTATCCGGTAAGGTAAGTGAAAGTGTTGATTCATACCGGTAAGTGCTTACCGGGTAAACATTTAGGTAAACGGCCCCAGACCAAATATAGAAAAACACAACACCACACTAAAAGAGAACAACAACAAAACCAACAAGACAAGAGGACACAAAAAACACAACCACGATCAAAGGTTAAGAAACATGAACCATATGCAAAAGAAACCCGAGAAAAGGAGGCAAAAAACAAACTCTAGCAAGGCAACAACAACAAAGACGATCAAAACAAACAGTAGACCCTCCAATCAGCCGCCTTGACCGTTTAGCAAATCAGTCCATGAACTCTGAAAGTTTTTAATCCTCGTAGAAATCCATGCAAAAGTTTCTAATTGTATTTCAAAGTCTAAATCTGGATGGCGAGAATAGTTCTCCTAAAAAAATATTGGTTTATGAATTTCCATAACATATAAAGCGTGAACCACAAAACCGCTTTTCAAGTTCTCCTATTTCACACGTACGTGGAAGCCTGAAAATTTCTGATGAGCAACAGATCTTCCCAAGAAATACTCGACACTACATCCCAATTAACTCCACCATTTGAACATTTTTTTCTAGACTTGAAAACTAGATGCACAACTAATAAAAAGTGTTGGACAGGTTCCGGTTCTCCCCCACATTGACGACATAACAGAGAGTCCAAATCCATACCTCTAACATAAAGAACATCTCTGACTGACAACCTCCCGATCTTGAGCTTCCACATAAAGATGTCGCCTTTTTAGGGAGAATTGGGATCCAATATTCGGTAGAACCCGAAGAATTTGAAGACCCAAACATCTTTCCCTCAACTACATTCCTCAAACCTTTCATCGAAAATACGCCATCGATCTTCATGAAGCAACCAAACCAAACGATCACTACCCCTCCGACTCATAGCACTCATAGATAGACCCATCAATTCATCCAAATCGCCCAACACCCTACCCCTTGGATCTCGAGACCAATCCCAAGACCGTAACAAATATCTATCTACCCATGACAGTCTATTTTTTATCTTTACATCCTTCTCCCTCTCTAGCCTTAATAACTACGAAAATTTATCGGCTAAGCTAAAATTCTCCACCCACTTGTCCTTCCAAAAGAGAGTATCACTCCCGTCACCAACCTTTTGTTAGTGAATGCCCAAAAACCAATCACATGACCATTATAATTTTGAGTTTTGGTTTCATGAAATTAATAAATAAATAAAAGGCATTGTCCATTTTATTATATCTATATTATATTTTGTGTTTTAATTATTCAAAATAAATAAACATAAAATAATGTATTCTAAATGTTCTTAGTTAAATATTATTTCAGGTTTTAAGGTTAAAGTAATATGATAATGTTCAACATATATAGGGATTCATATCGAATCTACATATGTGTAAAAGATGAAGATTTTGTGTACCAGACGTGACTTGCTATGAGAACATTGCATTCGATGTCATGTGAGTGTGATAAATGTTTCTCATGTGATCAATGTACATGTAATTCTTTGATTTGAGAAGTGGAGTTTGCTGTGTATGAGTGATGTATTTTGACATTTATTCTAATCATTCTGTTATTGGGTGACAAAATGATAGTTAAGTATGTTATAAATCACACGGTAGAACTAGCATGTATCGAGATATGATTTGTCCCTTCATTTAAGACGGGGGTGATGTCTTTGGCCCCTTGATTAATATATATTAAGGAAATTCATGCATGCTCAAGATAATTTATATGAGATATCATGATCTGTTTTTATAGTATATTAGGAAATCAATAAAATATATATTGGACATAACAAGAATGACACATTCAATGTCCCGTGTTCAATCTGGACATTGATGACAAAAGAAGTAATGTGTAAACTAAAATTGACTACAAACTGATCACCAATTCTCGCCATTTGGGTGACAATGATGTATTGATAGACACCACTCATTGTTTATAACTATAAATAAGAGATTTTATTTATTACCAAAATGTTGAGAACCTATTAGGTCAGACGCTTTGAACATATCCGAATAGGAAGTTTCAATAACTAAAATGTTTAATTATTATATCTTATTTCTATTGATTTAATCTGATTAAATAAAAATTAGATATTATTTATGTTGAACATAAAATAAGTTGATTAGGGATGGTCTTTGTAAGAGAATGATGGTGTATGACAATTCTTATACTCAAGTAAGGTGTATGGATGGTGGTGGTATATGTCATAATTCTCATATCCATATAAAATGTATGACGTGTTATGCAAAAAAAATGATCTTGCAATTCTCTCTCAAAAATTACCTAAAACCATATGCTCCATTTTCTTTCTAAATTTTAAATATAAATATATTCTATATATTTATATTTATATTCGACGTATATATTTATTTATATTAAATATATTTATAAATTATACTATATTTATCTTCTATAAAATTTATTTTGTATTTATATTTATATTTCATGTATTTGAACCTTTCATCTATGCAATTTGTATATTGATACAGCGTTTGTATATATTTGAATCTCCACCTACGCTATTTGTACAGATGATTTGATTTAATATTTGTGGCCTAAATTGTAAATTATTTATAAAGTAAATATTAAAACTTTAACATATAAATCACAATTTTGTACAGTTTTACAGAAAATTTATGATACAAGCGCTAAATCAAATCATTATACAAATTGTATAGATGGAAGGTTCAAATACATAAAATATAAATACAAATACAAAATAAATTTTATGAAAGATAAATATATTTATAAATATAAATGTATACGTTGAATATAAATATAAATATAGAATATAATATAATCTATAAAATATAAATATAATATAATTTATAAAATACAAATACAAAAATATAAATATAAATATATAATGCGTAAAATATAAATATAAATATAGTTTAGAGTAAATTACAGGTTTGGTCGATGTGGTTTGAAAAATGGTAAAAATAAAGAAATCTACGAAAAAGTCATATTTAACGGAAAAGTTGGACGGATTTTAGTGTGAAGGCCCAAATCCATATAAGAATCTACCTACTTGGAGGTTTTTGATGTAATAAATGAAGTTAAGAGACTATATCTGTAATTTTTGACATACCTTAGGGACCAAATCTGTAATTTACTCTTTTAATTATTATATTTTTTATTTTGTAGTTTTTTTTTATATAAATCATAGACGAGTTCATGGTTGGGTGTGAAAAGTTTATGAAAATGTGCAGGAAAAAGAAAACCGGTGTGGCAAAATCATGAATCATATATAAATCATAGACCGTACTTAACCGTCACTCGAATGACAACGTTATAAATGTCCATTATTCAAACGATTATTTACCGAGAATTCACTCTCTATCTCTATATATCATCACATAAAAGCAATTCGAGCACCTATGTGTAACCGAATATTCATAATAACATTGGTTAGGTGCAATTATGAACGTACCATACATGAGGATCCCTTACCATCGTCATGATTCTCGATGCTAATGTCTCTATCGACCTCAAAATGTCCTTTCTTAAAGTGTCTAACCATACATCTCAATTTCCTTTGCTTAGTAAAACACTAGTTTGAGTCTAGGCATCCTAATTCAATACTTAAATATCTCAAACTCATGCTTTGATACCAAGTTGTAACACCCTCAAATTTGAAAAAGAGCAACTAATTTAAAGTTTTCAATGATACATCAAATAAAAAATAAAATCCATTTCTACAAATCAATACTTGAATTTCCTCAAATACAATTCTAGATTTAACCTCAATAAATAATAAATCAAGTCTTATATAAAAACTAAATAACGGTCGGGTGTTACTAAATGCATAAACAATTGTTATCTCCTAATGTGTGGAAGACATCACTCAAGTTACATCATTCTCATGCATCTAACTAGCACTCAACTCTTCACAGTGTCGCTAGTATCATTCCCCAACATGGACATGATGCACATGCCGAAAAATAAAAATGGTCAGTCTTAACGCCTAGTGAGTTCGAAAGTTTTATCAATTATATTAGACGAAAAAGCGAAAATAATATTATTTACATAACAATTCTCAATATGCAAAGTAATTATAATAGAAAGTGATATCGTTCCCAAAACCCCATTTTTGTGATAAAGTACTTGAATAGAGACACCCCATAATCATTGAACTAAACTCAATACTTAACGAAATATCATAGGGTTAAAATCCAAATACCAAAACATGGGAGTAATTCCTTTAGTCAAAACTTTGATATATGGAGGGGATCCAATAAGTCAAGTTCATAAAATGTGGTTATTCGCCAAAACCCAAAAATAATATTAAAGCATAAATATTACAATATCCAAAAATAACGTTTAACAACGAGGGATACCCGTATCCATTGAGAGTGAAGGGAACACATAAGTATGTCACTCGTACAACGTTAATCACATAACACTTCATGACTTAAAATCCAATTGTCCCTGCGACTTCTTAACAAGTTTCACCTCAAGAGTCTATTGACCTTAGTGTCTATTCCCACGAATTTCACCTCAAGACCTGACACACTTAAGGACTACCTCCAAGGCATTATCTCAAGCGGCGGAGGTCCTAGTGCCTACCTCCTAGGCATGGGAACGGGGCGGGGAGGGGGCGGGGATCACATTCCCCGGCCCTGGCCCCGGCCCCGGCCCCGGCCCCGGCCGGGGATCAATCCCCCATCCCCGGTCAACGGGTGGTCAAACCCCGGTCAAGACCCGTCCCCGGTCCCCCGACCCGGACCATTTTTCGGCACTTTTTAAAATATAAATTTTCTGCAGTTTTTATATCATTTTTCTGCAATTTTAAGCATTTTTTAATGTAATTTTCTGCGTTTTTTACTAAAAAAACTCAAACTAAAAAAACATAAAACTATTAAACATTTTTAAATTAACACATACAATTTATAAATATTTTATTGAATTAATAAATTATATAAATTAATTATATATGTATATATACCGGGTACGGGTCGGGTCGGGGGGTGTGATATCCGGCCCCGGTACCCGTTTTAGCGGGGAATCCCCGGCCCCGGTCGGGTCGGGTGAACCGGGTTCCCTACCGGGTCGGGTCAAATTCCCATGCCTACTACCTCCAAGGTAGCACTTCCAGGCTAAACCCCCTAGTGTTTACTTGAAAAGTTTAAGGTCACGAAACATGAGTCCCAGAGTCCAACCCTGCAATACCCATTCGGCCATCTAAATAAGACTGACTCACATGTCTATAGATCCAATGCACCACAGTCTAAATTACATGACTCCAAAAGAATGTTCAACATCCTCAAAACATGTAATTAACAAATACATATGCCTCAAATGCATATAATTCCAAACGAATGTCCAACACTCTCAAATCA
The DNA here is from genome assembly GCA_023525745.1 of Arctium lappa. Taxonomy (NCBI): domain Eukaryota; kingdom Viridiplantae; phylum Streptophyta; class Magnoliopsida; order Asterales; family Asteraceae; genus Arctium; species Arctium lappa. The sequence continues at coordinate 164,667,937 of CM042047.1, forward strand.
TATAATTAACAAATATATATGCCTTAAATGCATATAGTTCCAAAAGCCCATCATAGATCAAAATAAACCGGACTAATGTCCCCAAAACTCTTTTAAGTCAAAACCGAGCCAAAAGCTCGAAAACTCAATTGACCATCAAATAAAGGTCTTCAAAAAAATAAAACGCATTTAATCGGTGTTTATGCAAAAAGATATCTCAAGGATATGATTAACTCAAATATTCATCATTGGTTGAGACAAACCATTTTCCAAATGAAAGCATACTCTTATATTTCCAAAATGTCTCATAACACAATAAAGTGTATTTTTCAAACGATTTATAAAACTAACTACACCAAAAATGCATTAATCATCAAATAAACTTTATTTGTACAATAAATCACCAAAAGTACACATTTTTGAGATTTACTCATCAAAACATTCAAAAACCCAAATATAAGCATTTTACAAGGTTTATCAATCCAAATTTACGGAATACGAAAACCTCGTCAAATACTCAAGACATTCAATATATATCAAGTAAAACATATTATTACTTCAAAATACACATTTTCGCATGTACATAGTTTTTAGAAAGCAATTTGAACTCACATTGCTAGATTTAGGCTAAATCTAGGTTTTACCCCAATCTTGAGCTTCCTTGAAGAAAAACTTGAATGTACAAGCAATCCTTCCAAATCCTAGATCCACAAGCTCCCAAAACATATACAAACAAACCTAAGTGCTTAGAATCATTCTCCAAACACCTTTTATCAAGATTTCCATTTTGACCAAAACTCTAATTTTGACTTAACTTTTCCCAAAATCAACCAAACTGAAATTTGTGAAATAAAAGCATTTTGAAACCAAGAATGAAGCATTTATAACTTTGTATAATGATCCGAAATTTTTCAAAAACCTAGCCGTTATGTGACTGCTTTTTGACCATTTTTTTTTGCAAATTTGACCATTGTTTTTGCCAAATAACCCCCCAAAAACACTATAAATAAGTTGTATGGAGTATGAGGTTAGACACCAAGTTACAAAACGTAAAAAACGCAAACAATCCATGGGGTGAGGGAGTTCAAATGTTTAATAAGTGTGTTTTTTTATAATTGATGTAATAACATTGAAAGTATAAATAAAACGTATTTTTAAAGTGTATTTGAGTGATCCAATTTTATTTTTTTAAAGTTTATTAATTTATATAATTAATTATATTTTAAAAAGTTTTATTAAAAAAAATAACCTTTAACTAGTTTTGGGATCGACCCGTAAGCGAACCAGGACCGGTTACCCTTAACCGGTTACTAATCACCTTACCCGGTTACCCGATATTTTGCCCCAAACCGTAACCGGCCCGGGACTGATTGGGCCTTAACCGATTACGACCGCTACTGTTTGGGCCCGAGGACCGATTGGGCCCGGCTCGGCCCATATCCGACATTTGACGCAGGCAGTGTCCAGAAGGTGCCCCCTTCCCTGCTACATTTCCAGGCGACATTGACATCTGTCATAGTCATCGGACCTGTACTGGGCCTAAAACTCGACTTTTCTCGCACGAAACACCCTCGAATCCTCGATTCTCTTATGGACTAAAAGCAAAGATTTCCTAACAGAAAAAACCATAATTTAGATACCTTAATAGGCTACAGGATGACTTTTGCTTACCGAGAATTCGGGTTTTACAACTACTCTCTTTGGTTTTGAAAAACCAAACCTTCATCGTGACCTTCCCTCATTACCTGCAACCACTCGATCTATCATGACTTTAGTGGTCAAATGTGGGGGACAAAAGTTGGCAAATACCCTTTTGAATCTTGTTCATCCTGTTTCTTCGTCTTCTTTCCCCCTTCCCCAACGTTTCTCTGAAATTGACACCCTTAACCCACCATCTGTTCCATTGCTAGAAGTTTGCATCTTTTTTAGAGTTTTGAATCGTGATTGCAAAGGGTTCATCAATTAGGGTTCATCAACGTTCATCGATTGTTTATTTCAATTGTAGTTCTAATTATTTATGATTTTGAATTTGAGGTTTGTATTTGGGTTTGACCTTGAGGTGGGTATAAGAGTTGGCCGGAAAAGATGACCATTTGGCTGGAGAAAATTATTGTTTAGTTGATGACCTGTATTTGGGTTTGATTTTGAGGTGGGTATAATAGTTGGCCGAAAAAGATGACCATTTGGCCGGAGAAAATTACTATTTAGTTGGTGACCGAAGGAGGATCTTGGTGAAGTTCATCGGGATGCATTTACGTGAGTGTAGGTATATATATATATATATATATATATATATATATGTTAGAATAACATATTATGTTATACTAATATTCAAAATATATTGATTCTTTAAATTGATCAAATGCCCCTCATTTAATTGGACTTAACAAAAAAGTTAACAGTCGTTAGACAGTGGAACCAAAACCTTTGTGAAATGATAAACATGATGGACTAAATCCGAGTTTTCGAAATTTAGGGACGATATCCGTTGAAATTGACAAACATTAGAGACTAAGGGGTTGTTTGTTTTAAAAAAAACCTTTTAATGACTCTTAAGTCTGAATCGTTCAGACCTTTTTACACACCACCTCTTATTAATCATAACTAAAATAAGACTTTAGACTTTAGACCTCTTAAAAAACAAACGACACCTAAAAGTAAGTTATTGATATTGATGATTAATTAGAGAGTTACAAAAAAGAAACTATTAGTCCAAAAAATTGGAAGCCAAACATAGCTTACGTATCTACATAACCATTTTAACTTTCAAAAGAATCCCATCATTCTCTTTATATACTTATTATTTTTATCAATGTATCAATTTTTCATTAATATGGGATACACAAAAATTAACCATAATACAATATTTTAAAAATACTTAAATCTTATTATGTCACCTCAATACTTTAAAACACTTAAATTTCATTATGTCAAATCAACATTTTAGAACTTTATTTTATATAAATACATAATGATGATTGTGATGGAATCTTCATGTTTGGTTGAATTTTTCCCCCTTCTACTAGACAGGACCTATACTAAAATTTGTTGCATTTTGTGCTTATTTAAAAGGATCACTCTCGTTGATTTTTCTTGCTCCACCTCTGGGTGATCCTCAATGTTTTTGTTGAATTTGAGGAAAATTTTGTGTGCACCCTATACTCTTAGGGGGCATTTGGTTCACAGGATTCAACCGAAATCTGAATAAATTGGAATAATCAATTTCATTGACCAAATTTCATTCAGACGTTTGGTTTACTTATGGAATGGAATTGAATTTGACACATTCCACCATTTATGGATTTAGTCATTCCATCACAATTGACAAGAAATTCAATTATATTTCATCCTTTTTTTTTCTCAAAAAGACAAAATTATTGTCATGCTTGATTTACCCAAACCCATATGACCTCCATCTGAACCATCGTCGACCAACATCGATCTGAACCACCGCCACCACCACCAATCAGAACCACCACCACCACCGCCAACCACCACCATTGTTTTGAACCACTGATCTAAACCTCTGACGACCATCATCGATTTGAACCTTTGTCGGCCACCGATCATCTGAAACTCAGCCAAACACCACCTACCACCACCGATCTGAACCACCGCCAACCATCACCGATTTGAACCTCCATCGACCACCAATAATCTGAACCATTGTCGACTACCGATCTGCACCACTGTCTACATCACTGATCTGAACCACTTCCAACCACCAGCAGTCTGAACCACCATTATGAATCGCCGCGGACCGCCATCGTTCTACACCATCGGCGACCACAACCGTTCTGAACCACCACTAAACCATTCTGAACCACTGCCAACCACCACTGTTATAAAATAGGTATTTTGGTCATTTGTCGTTTATTCAATACAATTCCAAAGCTACATTCTACCAACCAAACATGTAGACTACAAATCATTTAACAAATTCGATTCCAATTCATGTCAACCAAATGCATGATCAAATTTCATTCAAATTCTTTCAAAGTCAAATTCCTTATACATATTTCATTCCTTTAGAAAACATTTCGTGAACCAAACATCCACTAAGTTTTTTCACAACTTTTTCATTCAACAACTTAAAAACCTCAACATATCTCCGTTATGACAAAAACATCGTTTTCAAACTTTTCAGAGTCTCACCGTTTTAACTTTATATCATTTAAATCATTATTTATAAGAATCAATGTTTTAAATTTTATACAAATATGTGAATATTTATATCGAGAAAAACATTATTGTTTTAATTATGTATTGATTACATAAATAAAATTATTTATTTATATATTAACACGATATATATTATACAAAAAAAATATTATAAAATTGTACAAAAATGAGGTTATCAAGAAATCTGCAAGTATAATTTATGTACAATTTTGTTTTAAAAAAAGTGGATGTATAAAAATTGGGGTTCTTTTAGAATCAAAAAATTGTATAAAAATATATCCAAATTTATTTTTTATATCTATACTATATTATAAAGCACGGATAAAAAACTCTTAAATACAAATTATTAGGCACAAGGTATTATCATTTTATGCAAGATTTTAAAAATCTATTAATTTACAAGTATCAAATCACAAGATACATATTACTACTGCAAGCTTCTAACACTCACCAATTTGGTATGTGTAGGATCTTCCTTTTATACAGACCTTTCCATGTATCACTATTAATTAATGTTAATGTATATAGATGTATAAGGCTAAGGCCCAGGCCCATATGTGTATAAGGTCCAGGCCCATATAGTGTCTGTATAAATATCTTGTTTCCTTTAGTCTAGGTTAACAATCTCATCATTATTTACTTTGTCATATTGTACGTTTATTCTCTCATTCAATATATCGAAGTCTCAAACCTTCAGCATATTCATCGTCTCTTTCAGTCATATTCATCTTCTAACATGATATCAGAGCTGTAGATTTATTAATCGATTTCACTGTTCATCGATTTCACTGTTCATCGGTTACTTTTCATCGATTTATTGTTCATCGATTTTACTGTGTAAATCATCCATTTCCCATCGATTTACACTGTTCATCGATTTACTGTTCATCGATTTAGTCGACAGTTGCCGTCGCCGCCTTCAAACCAAGATTTCGTCGCCGCCTTCAAAGATTTAGTCGACAGTCGTCGTCGCCGAAAACCCTAGCCGTAGACCGGAAGAACTTCGGTCGAACACCCTACCGGTCGATACTACCGGTCGCACACCTTATCGGTCGATACTACCGGTTGCACACCCTACCGGTCGATACTACCGGTCGCACACACCTATCGGTCGCTAATACCGGTTCATACCGGTCGACATCCTACCGGTCGCTAATACCGGTTCACATCCAACCGGTCACTCTCAGTGAACTGTTTCTCGTCCCATCCATGGCTACCAATCTCAATCACTCAAATCCCATCTTGGTTGTTTTCAATGGTAGCAATTACATCCTGTGGCATCATCATATGACAATTCTGCTAAAATCTCATGGGCTTTACACCTATGTTACTGGTGCATCCAAACTTCCGGTTCAGGAAAACTGAGAATGCTGTTGATTTTGCTAAACGCATGAATGAGTGGGACATTAATAATGCTCGTATTCTGGGTTTCATTAATGCCTCCACTACTCCTGAGATCAACCAACAGTTTCTTGGTTATGTCACCGCCAAAAGTCTCTAGGATTTTCTCGCCAAACGGTACACATCATCGGGTCTATCTCATCAGTATCCACTGTGGACCACCTTTCAGAACGAACGTCAGCTTTCTGATCAATCCATAAACTCTTATATCTCTGAAATGCAGTCTCTCAGAGATCATATAAGTCTTGGAGCACCACAGATTTTTGATGAAACGACTCAACAGTTCACCGCCTACTTCAACCAGCTACATTTGATCACCATTCTGATGGGTCTTACAGATAAACTTGAGAATGTTCGTGCTTCTCTTCTTCATAGGCAACCCCTACCCACTCTTGAAGAAGCCATATCAGAATTGTTAAGTGAAGAAACTCGTTTTCACATGCGATCACCGATGCCTGCTACTGATAGCGTTCTTTACACGTCTCATCCCAAGTCCAAAGGTAAATGGACCAACAACAACCATTCCAAATCTGTAGGAAAGACAAACACATCTGAGTGTGCCTTTTGCCATTCTACTGCTCATCTTCTCCTTGATTGTCCTATTCGCAAATGTCGTAGGTGTGGCATCACTCATCCGTGCCATTATGAGTCTGACTGCCCTAAGAACTCAAAGCACACTGGCCCTCAGAACCGGACTCATGTTGTTGCTGGGTCTACTATCACTGATAACGAGGTTTCTTCTTCAGTCTCCTCACCTGATCTAATGGAACTGATGTGTCGCAATCAGGAACTCATGGAGCAGATCATGTCTGGTGCTATGGGTATGAATTCTCCACACTCAGTTGCATCAGGTAACGTATGGCTTTTTGACTCTGGGTGTTGCAAGCATATGACACCCTGCACTGATGGTTTTGTTTATAAGAAACCACCTCAGCATTTTACGTCAGTACGAACTGCTGACAACACTGGCCTACCGGTATCTTTTAGTGGAAATGTCTCCACTCCTCATATTCAATTACCGAATGTTCTAAATGTTCCGAAACTATCTTTGAGCTTAGTTTCGATTGCACAGCTTCTTGAATCTAATTTGATCATTTTATTTCATTCTTCTGGTTGTGTTGTACAGGATCCAAAGACCAAGCAGATCCTTAGACTCGGCCGTAAAGTTGGACGAATGATTGAAGTGGTCTACCTTCGTCTTCCATTACCCTCTTCAAGTCTTGTTGCCTCAGTTTCCAGCACTTCTTTCTTTGATTTGTGGCATGCCCGACTAGGTCACTTGTCTCTAGCTAGAATAAAATCATTAGCTAATTTAGGGATGTTAGGAAATTATGTATCAACTGACAATATTTCTTGTTTATCATGCAAACTTGGCAAACATCATTCTTTATCTTTTGAAACGAATGAATTCAATTCTACTTCTTCTTTTGATCTTATTCATTCTAATGTATGGGGACCAGCACCACATCCATCCATGGGGGGTGCTCGATATTTTGTTATTTTTATTGATGATCATACACATTTCACATGGATATATCTCATGAAATATCGTTTAGAACTACCTAAAATTTATATTATGTTTGCTTGGATGATTCACACCCAATTCTCAAAATCTATAAAGATTCTTAGAGCTGACAATGTTATGGAATACAAAGAGTCCTCTCTTATCTCCTTTCTTCAATCTCAAGGGACTCTCTCTCAGTACTCTTATCCCGACACATCTCCTCAGAATGGTCAAGTCGAACGCAAACACCGTCATATTCTTGATACGGTTCGCACTCTTCTCATTTCTGCTAAATGTCCAGAACGTTTTTGGGGGGGAGTTGCTTTCACTGCAGTTTACACTATCAATCGTCATCCTACTCCCATCCTTAATAATAAGTCTCCTTATGAGGCTCTTCATGAGGTCACCCCTGCCTATGAACTTCTAAAAGTTTGGGGTAGTGCTTGTTTTATTCAGTTACAACCTCATGAACATACCAAACTTGAACCTCGCTCCAGACTTTGCTGCTTCCTTGAATATGGTATTGAGTACAAGGGTTATCGCTGCTGGGATCCTATCTCCCAGCGTCTTCGTATATCTCGTCACGTTACCTTCTGGGAACATGTTCCTTTTTCTTCTATATCCATGTTTCGTGAGTCCCCTACCTTCACCGCTCCATTCTTTACTGATGTTTCCGTCTCATTGGACTCACTCCAATCTGACATCATATCATCTCCACCTATTGTTCAAACATCTTCTAACTCTGCCTCTCCTTCAGAGTCTTCTGCCCCTCCACCACATGCATCTCAGAGTTTTCCTGATCAACATCAATCATCTGCTCCATCCGCACCGCCAACATCTGAGCTGCCTGCAGAGTCTTTGGCTCCTGGAACATCTCAATCTCCGAATGTTAGACGATCAGAAAGGGTAAGACAAGTTCCTTCTCATCTCCGTGATTATCATGTTTATGCTACTCTATTGTCCAATCACGAACCTACTTCCTACAAGGAAGCCTCCTTTAATCCTGATTGGCAGAAAGCTATGGATGAGGAACTTCAGGCTCTTGACAAAGCTCAGACATGGGACTCTGTTCCTCTTCCACCGGGCAAGTCACCCATTGGTTCCAAATGGGTGTTCAAAATCAAGACAAAATCCGATGGCTCTATTGATAGGTACAAAGCTCGCCTGGTGGCAAAGGGCTTCAATCAAGAGTACGACATTGATTATGAGGAGACATTTGCACCTGTTGCCCGAGTCACTTCTGTTTGCAGTCTTCTAGCCATCGCCGCTACAAAACAATGGCTTCTCTTTCAGATGGATGTTAAGAATGCCTTCTTGAACGATGACTTATCTGAGTAAGTCTACATGACACCTCCTCCAGGCGTTCGACTTCTACAAGGTCATGTTTGTCGTCTTCGGAAGGCTCTTTATGGACTCAAGCAAGCACCGCAAGATTGGTTTGAGAAGTTCAGTTCCACAGTCACCTCTCTGGGTTTCTCACCCAGCCACTACGATTCAGGACTGTTTACTCGGACCACTGAGGCTGGCACAATCTTACTTATTTTGTATGTGGATGATATGATTATTACTGGGAGTGACTCAAAAGGCATAGCTCATCTCAAGACATCTCTCAGCTCCTGTTTTGAGATGAAGGACCTTGGCTTTACACTATTTTCTTGGTCTTGAGGTGCTCTCAGATCCATCGAGAATTTACCTTTGTCAAGCCAAATACACCTTAGATCTCTTGTAAAAAGTTGGGCTTACTGACAACAAAACCGCATCCACTCCTCTTGAGCATAACCTTCATTTAACTCAGAATGTTGGGCCTCCTCTGCGTGATCCTACTTTGTATCGACAGTTAGTAGGGTCACTTGTTTAACTAACAGTGACTCGTCTTAACATTTCCTATGCTGTAAATACAGTCAGTCAGTTCATGTCTGCACCCTGTTCCGATCACTATGTTGCTGTCCTGCGCATCCTTCGATATTTAAAAGGGACCATGTTTCACGGTCTTCATTTTACATCCACATCATCATTGACATTGCGTGGCTTTTCTGATACTGATTGGGACAGTGACATGACTGATCATCGCTCCACTACCGGCTACTGTTTCTTTCTTGGAGACTCACTCATATCTTGGCGGAGCAAGAAACAATCTCTCACAGCTCCATCCAGTACTGAAGCTGAGTATCGAGCACTAGCTGACACGACTCAAGAACTTGTGTGGTTACGCTGGCTACTCTCTGACATGGGGGCTCCTCAACATTCTCCAACTCCATTGTGGTGCGACAACAACAGTGCGATTCAGATCGCTCACAATGATGTCTTTCACGAGCGAACGAAGAATATTGAAATTGACTGTCACTTTGTTCGTCAACATGTGACTCGTCAGACTATCCAGCTTCTTCCTATTTCAACTATTGATCAACCGGCCGACATTTTCACTAAAGCTCATCTTCCAGGACGGTTTCATGATCTAGTTTCCAAACCCCATCTGGCTCATTCTTCTCCCGATTGAGTTTGAGGCGGGATGTTAATGTATATAGATGTATAAGGCTAAGGCTAAGGCCCAGGCCCATATGTGTATAAGGCCCAGGCCCATATAGTGTGTGTATAAATATCTTGTTTCCTTTAGTCTAGGTTAACAATCTTATCATTATTTACTTTGTCATATTGTACGTTTATTCTCTCATTCAATATATCGAAGTCTCAAACCTTCAGCATATTCATCTTCTAACAATTAATATATTATATTACTATAATTTTGTTTTGAATATATTATTAAATAAGTAATTGGTTATTTTTTCTAGATGTCATTAAAATATATAAGATAATAATTGAATTCTAACAAAATATTTAATTTTTTATATAAAAAACATTATATTATTAAGCCTAAATTAAACAAATTTATAAAAAAAACATTATCACTTTCTCAAAACCATCCAAAATCGTACTGTAAATCGACAAAAAAATAAAATGAAAAATTAAATCGTGATGTATGTCGCTGCATTGCGCGAGTACGCTTCTAGTTAATTTAAATATATAAAAAAAACTACTTCAATTATATATTTATTTATTAAATATATAAATAAATAAAATTGATTAAATACAAAACTTTTATAGATTTTATAAAGTTAAAACTAGAGTAAATTACATATTTCGTCCCTATGGTTATACATAAATTTTGGATCAGGTCCCCCAAATTAAATAATTACATGTACTGTCACTATGGTTTCAATTTGATTACGAGTTAGTCCCTGTCTTTAACTCTATTTGTAGGAATGGCAACGGGGAAAGTTCGAGTCGGTTTTTAGTATCCCCATCCTCGAAACCGATAACCATCCCCCTAACCGAACCGATCCCCGTCGGGGATCTTATCGGGTACCCGCGGTTTTCCCGATCCCCGTTTGGGAACCCGTTAAGGATAAACATCACCATTACCCGTTGGTTATACCTAAAACCGAAACCTAACCCGAACCCAAATTGTTCACCTTTAACTCGTTCATTGAATTAATCACATGTGACGATCCAATTGGTTGACTATGTGTGTTTGTATTAGAACCATTACATTATTTTTCCACAATCAAACCAAATGTTTATGCAAAGCAATATGTTAAACCAAAGTAAATATTTATGCAAAGTAAATAAGTAATCTGTCAATCTCACGATCAAAGTAAATAACTAATCTGTCAATAAGTAACTTAGGAGTCGTTTACTAAACGCTTACCTGGTATGAGTTTGAGAGGAAAAGATAATTTTGCATTACAGAGAGCTGAACTTAAATACTGTTACAAGGGAAACAAAAATGTACATATCCTTAAAATTAAGCCTAATCAGTAGAATAAATACTAAAAATAAAAGATTATAACAACTATTTTAAACAAGTAATTAAGTCTGATTTGATTGTGAATCAATTGATTGAGGATTTATATCCTTTATACGCCCCCACATGGACGACCGAGGAATAAGTCCAATCTTTGAGAGTAGGTGATGAAACCGAGACTTTAGTAGAGATTTGGTAAGAACATCTACGAGGTCATCGCTAGAGATGTGGATACCACGAATGGAGCCCAAATGAACTTGCTCGCGTACAAAATGGAAATTTAATGCAAGATGCTTCATCCTTGAGTGAAAAATCGGGTTGGCCGAGTAGTTTGCAGCTCCCAGATTATCACAGTAAATGGGTGGTTGTGGCAGGGAAGTATACCCAAGTTCAAATAACAACGAATTCAGCCATAGGATCTCTGCTAGAGTATCTGCTACTGCTCTAAATTAAGCCTCAGTTGATGAACGAGCCAGAGCTCGTTGCTTCTTCGAACTCCAAGAAATGGGATTTCGACTAAGATACACAATATAACCTGTAGTAGAAGTATATTGATCTTTGTCACCTCCCCAATCTACATCAGAAAATGCATGTAGTTGCAATGGTGAATTGAAATAAAGCATGAGACCATGATGAGCAGTACCATTTAGATAGCGAAGTAATAACTTAAGAGCATTCCAATGATCATGAGTCGGGCAATGCATAAAATGTGATAACTTGTTAACTGAAAAGGCAACATCAGGTCTGGTAAGAGAGAGATATTGAAGGGCACTAAAAAGAGAACGATATTTGGTGGCTGATGGAAGAGGTGGGGCACCACTGAAGGTAAGTGATGGAGAAAGGTTCATAGGAGTGCTTACTGGTTTTGAACCCAACATGTTAGAACGAGTGAGAATATTCAAAATATACTTTGTTTGATTTAAGAATAAACCTGTGGATGTGGGCACTACTTCAATGCCAAGGAAGTATGAGAGAGGACCAAGATCCTTGAGTGAGAAACGTCCAGAAAGAATGGAGATGAATTTAGTGAGATGTGGAAGGGACGGGCCAGTGATGATAATATCATCGGCATAAACCAATAAATGAAGAAAGATAGATCCATTTTTGTAAAGAAACAAAGAGGAGTCTGAAATGGTGTTACGGAACCCATAATTTAGAAGGAAGGCTTTTAAGTGTACCAAGCCCGTGTGGCTTGTTTGAGACCGTAAATGGCCTTTTCAAGCTTGCAAACATGATTGGGGTATCGATGGTCAATGCATCCAGGAGGTTGGGCTATGAGGACATCCTCGGTAAGAGTTCCTTGGAGAAAAGCATTATTGATATCAAGTTGGTGCAATGACTATCCTTGAAACACAACAAGAGATAGAATAAGGTTGAGAGTGGTGGGTTTAATGACCGTGATAAAGTACTCCGAGTAATCAAGACCAGGTCTTTGATGAAAACATTTGGCTACAAGTCGAGCCTTTAATCATTCGACTGAACCATCAATATTGTATTTAACTCGATAAACCCATTTACATCCAACAATATTTTGAGAGAAATAGGGATGTACAAGACGCCATGTGCCATTGCGAGCGAGGGCTGCAAATTCGTCACAAATTGCCTCACGCCATTGGGGATTTTTTAGAGCTTGGGAAATATTACGAGGTTCACTTGGTTGAGAAGGCAAAACAAGATGAAAAAATTGTACTTTGGGTTAGGTTTTCAAATATGGTTTTGAAGGCGAGTGACAATGGTTCGGGTAGGGCGAGATGGAGGGGAGGGGGAGGGGGAGTAGTAGTAGTCTCCTCGTCAGAGGGAGTAGGGGGATTGAACCACAGACTGATCAGATGCGGCAGTGGCATAATGTGGTGAAGTGGTGCATGATGATTGTTGCATAATAGGCAGAAGGATGGGAGACCAGTCATCAAGTTTAACAGGTGAGAGAGTGGGGGAAATAGGCTGAAGAAACATGAATGGAAATTTATTTTCAATGAATTTGACATGGCGAGAGGTGAATAACTTGTTGGTAGCGGGATCAAGACAATGATACGCACTTTGAGAGGCCGAGTAACCCATAAAAATGCATGGCTTAGAGCGAGGTTCTAGTTTGTGAGAGGTGTGTGGTCTTAGCCAAGGGTAGCAAAGACACCCAATGCTACTTAATTTTGTGTAATTAGGAGGCTTTTGGAACAATTTAAAGATAGGGAGAGAAGGTCCCAAGAGTTGGTATCGGTAGTCGATTGATAAGGTACACGGTTGTGGTGAAAGCAAGTGGCCAGTATGTAGTAGGCATATTTGCGTAAGAGAGAAGAGTGAGACCAGTTTCAACTATATGACGATATCGTCGTTCAGCATAACCATTGTGTTCTGTTGTATGAGGGGGAGAAGTTAAGTGAGAGCTTCCATTAGCGGATAGGGTAGGGGTGAGTTTAAGGTATTCTCCTCCATTGTTAGTGAATATGTTAAGTAGTTTTCGATTGAAGTGTTTTTCGACTAGAGCTCGAAATCAAAGGAAAATTTGGGAGGTGTCTGATTTTCGTTTTAATGGATAAAACCAAATGTATTTTGTAAAATGATCAACAAATATGACATAATACTTAAAGTTGTCAAATGATAGAACATGGGAGGTCCAAACATCAGAAGATAGTAATTCAAGGGGAGCATTTGAAGTAAGTGTAGAATTAAAGAAGGGAAGCTTGTGACTTTTATTGATATTGCAAGAATGACATGGTAAATGTGAAATACATGGAATTTGTAAAGGAAAAGTAGAAGAAATTGTTTTTAGAATGGAGATGGATGGATGGCCTAGACGGTGGTGCCAGTCTTGCACCGAAGCTTTGACGGTAGAGTAGACAGTAGGAGGGTTGGAATGCCACTCATAGACTCCATTTCTAGTTGGACCTTGGAGGAGGATTTTCCTCATAGAGAGCTCATTTACACAAAAAGAAGACGGTAAGAACTCAAAAACAACATTATTATCAAAACAAAATTGTGAGATTGAGATAATATTGCGAGATATAGATTGTACATACAAGACATTGGGAAAATTAAAAATTTTAAGAGGGGTAGAGAGGGTAAATGAACCAGTGTGAGAGAACAGGAGAGATGATCCATCACCAATTATGAGTTCTTCGGTGCCATCATAATGGGCATGCAAGGCAAGGTTGTGCAAGTCATTAGTAACATGATGTAAGGCTCCACTATCCAATAGCCAAGAGGATGATGGTGGAAAGGCAGTTGTAGCAACATGGGCTTGGGGCAGGTATTGGCCAGTTCGTACGGCATGAGGTTGTTGGTTAGGACGCACACCAGTAACATTGTTTTGAGTGGATGGGAAAACAATATGAGGAAATAATTGTTTGAAAATGGGACATTGAGAGGCAAAGTGACCTTTTGTATGACACCACTGACAAGTACCTTGATAATTGGTACGAGGCGGATGAGAGGAAAGGGCAAATTGTGGAGTTGGAAGGAGCCCATATCTAGGATGGTGGGTGTGAGGACGGGTGTGGGAAGGGAAACGAGTGGTAGTGGCGTGAACAGTGGCGGGAAAGGATGAGTTAGAGGAGATTTGTTGGTGATTGAGAGTGAGTTCGAGATTAATAAGCTTATCATGAAGCTCTTCGAAAAAGATAGGTGTGTTACAAGCATTGACAAATTCTATAATAGGTTTGTAGACATCGTAATCAAGCCCCTTTAGAATCGTTTCTATAATGTCCTCATGATCGATTGTTTTGCCAAGAAGAGATAGTTGATCTGTGCAAGCTGTTATGCCTTGCATATAGTCGGTAATGGAATGAGAAGGGGATTTGGTAACGTAGCTAAGACAGTCTTCCAGTTGGTTGATGTGACCACGGGAAGGATTGGCATAGGTTGAAGCTAAGATTTGCCATGCAGATTCTGAAGTTTTCGCTTGGGATATGAGAGGCACAAGGGTTGGGGTGAGTGTGCCAACAAGAGCCCCAAAAAGAAGTTTGTCTTGGCGAACTCGCGTAGTGTAGGCGAGATTGGGGTTGGGTTTACTGGCAGATCCAGAAGTGATGACAGAGGGAGGAGAAGGATTGGAACCATCAATAAATTTGTAAAGATCGAAACCAATGAGAATAGCTTTAATCTGTGTTTTCCAAGCAAGATAGTTTGTAGCTGTAAGTTTGATAGAGTTATTGAAAGAGATGAGAGTGAAAGGTTTATTATAGGGGTGAGCATCGGAAGCGGGTACCCGCTTTTGGAACCGGAACCGATTCGAAACTGCCGGTTCCGGAACCGGAACCGATATGATTGGTTCCGGTTCCTAAAACATGGAACCGATCGGGACCGGTTCCGGTTCTCGTTTTTTTAGAACCGTTAACCGTTGGGTACCCACCGGGACCGGGTATCCGGTCCCGCTGGGTACCCAGAACCGGAACCGACGGGTACCCGCTATTTTTATAATAAAATATATTTTATTTATTTATGAAAATTTAATAAACTACCTTTTAGAGAAGCATCGTTTGTAGTGTTTATTAGTATCAACTAATTTAAATGACGTGAAGTGTTTTGAAAGCACCGTTTGTAGTATATAATAGTTTTGGAAGCACAATTTGTAATATTTATTTGTTTTATAAGTATCGTTTGTAGTATTTATTAGTTTTTAGTTTTTATCGTATTAGTTTTCACGTTTGTAGTATTTATTTCTTTACGTTGAGACTTTGTAATGTAGTAATATTTACTCTTTTTTAATATGAAAACTTGGAGGGCGTACTGCATATCTTGGTGGTTATTCCAAGCTAGCTAACCAGTCTGATCTTCTTTATGCAGACATTGCCATGAACATTTCTCTCCAATCTACATCTTTAAACATTTTAATTACTTTTATGTATGTATGTAGATAAAAAAAATATTAAAAATTAGACAATGGGTACCTGGTATCGGAACCGGAACCGGCGGTTCCGGACCGGTTCCCAAATATAAAGAACCGGTATAATCGGTTCCGGTTCCGGTTCCTTCATTCCAGGAACCGCCGATTCCTTCATTCCGGGTCCGGGTCCGAGAATTTAGGACGGGTACCCGTCTTTGCTCACCCCTAGTTTATTAGGCTTATTGGTATTGGGAATAACAGATTGTTCATTTGGACCAGACATGGTGTAGTGCCAGAGAGAGAAGAATGCTGTTACAGGATTTAAAAATGTAAGTAGTGGAAGACAGCGGGAGGAAGTTAGTGGTAGTGGTCTGGATGTTGACAGAGAGTTAGTGGAAGAAATGATGTATAGAGTTAGTGGAAGAGATGATGTATAAATAGAAGTGTTGTAATTCATTCTTGGACATGAATATACAAAAATCCTTTTCCCCTATTTCTTCTTCTTCTCTCTCTCTCTCTCACTCTATTTTCCCTGTTACACCGTTTTAATAAGGGTAAATCCAAAGTACCCTTATCATTGGTATCAGAGCCCAAAGGTCCTGTATGATCTTTGATTTGTTGCGACGAGGTGGCGCCTAAAACCAGGAAATCAGTAGCGATGGAGGAACAAATCAAGATGCTGGAGAAAAAAATTGAAGATCAGAATAGTAAATTTGATGATCAGAACAAGAAGTTTGAGGAAATGATGCAGTTGATGCGAGAGCTACATGGAACACCTACAGAATTACCAAGAAATACTGGTAATCTAGGCTTCAATTCAAACCGAAGTCTGGGATACTTACCGAAGCTTGAGTTTCCAAAATTTGATGGATCCAATCCCAGAATATGGATCAAGAAGTGTTGCAAGTATTTTACCTTGTGTAAAATTCCAGAAGATCAACGAGTAGATTTGGCTTCATTGAATATGATTGATAAGGCAGAAAATTGGGTTTCAAGTTACCTGTATTGGAATGACTTTGTTATTGATCTGGTCGCTAGGTTTAAAGATGAATCCGGAACAAACGTGGTGGAGCGCTTCAACAAGTTGCAACAACATGATTCCATTGAAGTTTACATTGATGAGTTTGAGAATTTGAGGGCTATAATGTTGCAAGATAACCATGTTTTGCCAGATTCTTATATTTTGGACAGTTTTGTTGGAGGGATGAAACCAGCAGTTAAACCATTTGTGAGAGCATTTAAGCCTACTTCGTTGGCAGCAGCTGTAGAGTTTGCCAGATTACAGGAGGAGTCTTTGAATTTTATCAGCCCACATTCAAAAACAGGTAACAAGTCACCTTTTCTTCAACCTAAACCATTGCAATCAGTGCCTATGTTATCTAATAGTAAACCACCCCTGCTACCAACACCTCCTAATAAAGCATTACCACTTGCTTTAACAAAAACCAATGCCAAACCTATTAAAAACTCCAGATATATTCCAGCAGATGTGAGGGCAGAAAAAATTGCTAAAGGATTGTGCTACTACTGTGATCAGCCTTATGATAAGCAACACAAGTGTCAATTTAGAGAGTCTCAGTTGTTCACAGTAGAAATTCCTGGAAATGAAGACGAGAACAAGGATGTAGCTGAAGTAGAGCAAGAAGAGTTGTTCAGCGAGCCATGTATTTCAGTAAGTGCCCTCTCAGGAAACCACAATTTCCACACCATGAGAATTAAAGGAATGGTGAACGGGAAGCCTTTGCACATTTTGATAGATTCTGGAAGTACCCATAACTTCTTGGATTTGTCTTTAGCCAAGAAGTTAGGATGCATGGTAAAGATTATATCTCCCCAGGCGATAACAGTTGCGGATGGTAATCATCTTGCTTGTCAACATATTTCTAAGAGTTTTACTTGGGAAATACAAGGGAAGATGTTTGAGGCTGACGTGATGCTTATTCCTTTGGGAAGTTGTGACATGGTACTTGGTGTACAATGGCTTAGTCTTTTGGGGCCAATTCGTTGGGATTTCAAGAAATTGTTAATGGAATTTACATGGGAGGGCCAGAATTTTGTATTAAGAGGAACTCCGCTGCAGAAATTGAAGGTCGTGGAGGGTGAACCAACAGTCAAGGTAATTGAGACAGCTGCTCAGTTATGCTTGTTACATGTAGTAGAAGCTTCTCTGGTGTGTGATGAAAAGCAAATACAAGAGGATCAAGGAACCATTTATATGGAGCTGGAAAATTTGAAGCAGAAGTATAAAGTAGTATTCGAAGAGCCAAGCGACTTACCACCACAGAGGGGAGTTTTTGACCACACAATACCACTTGAACCTGGGGCAAGGCCAGTGAATATTAGGCCTTATAGATATCCTCTCAAGCAACGAGATGTCATTGAGCAACTTATACAGGAAATGCTAGACAGGGGAATAATACAAAATAGTTCTAGTCCTTTCGCATCTCCGGTTGTTCTGGTTGGGAAGAAAGACGGAACTTGGAGGTTATGCGTCGACTATAGAGAATTAAACAGGAGGACGATAAAGAATAAATTCCCCATACCCGTTATTGATGAGTTGATTGATGAGTTAGCCGGGGCAGCAGTGTTCAGTAAGCTGGATCTGAGAGCAGGTTATCATCAATTGAGGGTTCAAAGTGATGATGTTTACAAGACAGCCTTTAAAACTCATACAGGCCATTATGAGTTTTTACTTATGCCATTTGGCCTGTCTAATGCCCCTGCTTCATTTCAAGGATGGATGAACGATGTATTCAAGCCACTACTACGAAAATGTGTTTTGGTATTTTTTGATGATATTCTTGTTTACAGCAAGAATATAGAAGAACACTGGATTCATTTAACAACGGTGTTTGAACTAATGAAGACCAACCAGTTATTTGCTAAGGCAAGTAAATGTACGTTTGCCATGAACAAAGTGGAGTACCTGGGTCATTTTATTTCGGCTAAGGGGGTGGAAACTGATCTGCAAAAAGTAGCAGCAATAGACAGTTGGCCGGTACCGAAAACAGCAAAGGAATTAAGGAGTTTTTTGGGATTAACTGGGTATTACAGAAAATTTGTAAAAGATTATGCTGTAATTAGCAGACCACTGAATAATCTTTTGAAAAAAGGAGCTTTTGAATGGAAGGAATGGGCTCAACAAGCTTTTGTACAACTCAAACAGGCGTTAGTATCTGCTCCTGTGTTAGCTGTCCCTGATTTTTCTAGACCATTTGTGGTAGAAGCTGATGCATCTAAAAATGGCATTGGAGCGGTTCTTATGCAAGAGGGTCATCCTTTAGCTTTCATTAGCAGGGCTTTGGGTCCTAAATGGCAGAAACTTTCTGTTTATGAGAAAGAATTATTAGCCATTGTATTTGCTGTCCAAAAATGGGAACAATACTTGATGGGTGGGCATTTTATCATCAGAACAGACCAAAAAAGTCTTAAGTGGCTTCTTCAACAAAAGATATCTACTCCATTCCAACAGTTTTGGTTGTCTAAGTTGATGGGTTTTGATTACGAGATAGAATACAAAAGTGGGAAGGAGAACTTAGCAGCTGATGCTTTATCAAGGGTTCAAGGAGCTGAGATTTTGTACATGGCTATTTCAGTAGTATCATCTGATCTTACAGAACTGATTCAAGCAAGTTACAAGTTGGATAGGAATTTGACAGAAGTGGTACACCGGTTACAACAGCAAGAAGCAGTGCCGAGGTACCAATGGCGGAATGGATTGTTGAGAAAGAAGAATAAGATTGTGGTGGGACCTGATGAGAACCTAAAAATGAAGATCATCAATTGGCAACATGCATCGCCTGATAGTGGTCATTCTGGGAGGGATATAACTCTAAAGAGAGTTAAAAACTTGTTCTATTGG
This sequence comes from Arctium lappa, assembly GCA_023525745.1. NCBI lineage: Eukaryota > Viridiplantae > Streptophyta > Magnoliopsida > Asterales > Asteraceae > Arctium > Arctium lappa. Next base: position 164,687,486 of record CM042047.1, read on the forward strand.
AGGGGATTAACAAAGGATGTGAGGCAAATGGTTAGACAATGTCAAGTATGCCAAGCTTCCAAGTATGAAACAGGGGCACATCCAGGCCTGCTACAACCTTTGCCTATTCCAGAAGAGGTGTGGCTCGATATTTCCATGGATTTTATTTCCGGGCTACCTAAATCAGCAGGAAAAGACGTGATCTTTGTGGTAGTAGACATATTGAGCAAATACGCCCATTTTATGGCTCTTTCACACCCTTTCACAGCTGTCCAAGTGGCCCAATGTTATTTAGACAATGTATTCAAGCTACATGGGTGGCCAAGGAGTATCGTGAGTGATAGGGATCCTATTTTTCTAAGTCAATTTTGGAAGGGATTGTTTTCCCTTCATGGGACAGATTTTCATCTTTCTTCGGCATATCATCCAGAAACAGATGGGCAAACCGAGGTTGTAAATAGGTGTTTGGAGACTTATCTGAGATGTATGTGTAGTGAACGTCCAAAAGATTGGAGTGTATGGTTGGCCCTCGCAGAGTGGTGGTACAACACTCATTTTCATTCGGCTGCTAAGGTAACTCCATACGAAGTAGTTTATAATCAACCTCCACCGATACATTTACCGTACTTGCCAGGCGAATCAACTAATGAGTTGGTCGATAGGAGTTCCCAGAAAAGGGAAGAGATGATTACTAGATTGAAGTTTCATTTGGTAAGAGCTCAAGTAAGGATGAAGAATCAGGCAGATAAGCACAGATCAGACATAACTTTTAACGTGGGAGATTGGGTGTGGCTTAAATTGCAACCGTATAGGCAACAAACAGTTCAGTTTCGAGCAAATAACAAGTTGTCACCACGATTTTATGGGCCTTTTCAGGTGGCTGCCATTATTGGGAAGGTAGCCTACAAGCTCAAATTACCTTTGGAAGCCATGATTCATGATGCCTTTCATGTTTCCCAGTTGAAGCTTTTCCGAGGAACGTTACCTGTGGCATCACAGATTCCCTCCTGGTTTCAAAATCAATTGGGAACATCTAAAGCACGTCCAATGGCTGTATTGGATAGAAGAGTTGTCAAATTTCAAAATGCACCTCAAGTGCAGTATCTTGTTCAATGGGAAAATTCTCAGCCTCATGAAGCTTCTTGGGAGATTGCTACTGACTTTGTAAAGCAATTTACAGATTTTGGCATAGACTTGAGGACAAGTCTTTTAGAAGAGGGGAAGTATGTTACAGGATTTAAAAATGTAAGTAGTGGAAGACAGCTGGAGGAAGTTAGTGGTAGTGGTCTGGATGTTGACAGAGAGTTAGTGGAAGAAATGATGTATAGAGTTAGTGGAAGAGATGATGTATAAATAGAAGTGTTGTAATTCATTCTTGGACATGAATATACAAAAATCTTTTTCCCCTATTTCTTCTCTCTCTCTCTCTCTCACTCTATTTTCCCTGTTACACCGTTTTAATAAGGGTAAATCCAAAGTACCCTTATCAAATGCACACAAAGAGGGATATTGAAGAGAAAAAAATAGGACACTCTCAGAGCAGAGGAACAAATCAAGAAAGAGGATCAAGAACTTGTTGCTCTGATACCATACGAGTTTGAGAGGAAAAGATGATTTTGCATTAGAGAGAGAGAGAAAGAGAGTTGGACTTATATACAACTTACAAGGGAAACAAAAATGTACACATCCCTATAATTAAGTCTAATAAGAAGAATAAATCCGAAAAATAAAATATTAGAACAACTATTTTAAACAAGTAATTACATCTGATTTGATTGTGAATCAATTGATTGAGGATTGATATCTTTTACACCCGGTAAGTGTTTATCGGGTCAATTACCATACCGAATGTACATGGCAAAGACGTATAGTCTTACCGGGTAAGAGCCGTGACAATAGACCGAGAGTCTTACCCGGTAAGTGAGGGTGGCAACTCTTACCCGATTAGCACTTACCGGTTTAATTATTATATATGATGTTGTTCCGGTTGACTAGAATCTTACCCGATAAGTTAAATAATAGTATAGATTCTTACCGGTAAGTGCTTACCGAGTAAGCGTTTGGGTAAATGGACCCCTAGTAAAGTTAGCACTTAGCAATCTAAGAATCAAAGTAAAAAAGTAACTCGGTAACAGTAAGCCAGGGAGCATATTCGATGGCAAGAAGCCAACAAGAAGTATCGACTGTCTTATACACTTATAGGGGACTGTATTGAAGATTTGTACAGACTCACACACTTTGACATTACAATTTAAAAGAAGTCGACGACCAGAGGCGAGAGGCGACGGCCGATGAGTGACTGTCGCCGATGAGTGACTGTCGCCGACGAGTGACTGTCCAAGCGGCGATCAACTTTTGATTTCGTCCGATCTCCGATGCGATGTCAATGGCTCGCTGTTGAGTGTTGACTTGTGTGGCGACTGTAGGACGAACGAGTGAGTCGATGATTTTGTCCGGTTAGGATTTAGGGATTTCAACCTTCCTCGATCGGTATTTTATACTATATATATACAGGCGCAGACATATAAACACAAAGACGCAAGACCTTACGTAGCCTCGTCGGCGACCTCCATTCTCTCCGATCTCATCAGCGTCCTCCTCCGGTCCATCCTTCCCGCCACAGCACCATATATATCGATGACCAAGAACAACCAACGTCAATGACCCAGACAAGTACCGATTGCCGGCGAGTCATCCCCACCTTTCCAAACCTCCATTTCGATGCAAATTCTCGTAAGGTTGACCGTCCGTACGTCTTCTCTTTACCAAGAATCAACTGCCATTGTAGAGGTAGACGGTCGATGAAGGGAGGGGGGGGGAGTCGTGGTCATTCACGACGGTAAGGAAGAAAGGGGGAAGGGAATGGGAATGGGAATGGGAATGACGACGAGATGGAAGGGTGAGAGAGCTTAGGACGGAATATGGGAGATGATGTGTGTATGTGTATGTCTACGTTTATATATATAGTAGAGTAAATTATAGATTTGGTACCTAAGGTATGTCAAAAATTACGAATTTGGTTCTTTACCTTCGATTATTACCTAAGAAACCTCCGGGTGTGTAGGTTCTTATGGATTTGGTCTTTTATACCAACGGTCGTCCAACTTCTCCGTTAAATATGACCTTTTTGCAAACTTTCCTTATTTTCATCATTTTTCAAACCATATGGAACAACTCTAAACTATATTTATATTTATATTTTATAAATTATATTATATTTATATTTTATAAAATATTATATATCTATATTTTATATTTTATATATTTATATTCAAATTTATGTTTATAAATTATTTATATCTTATATATTTTAAATTATACTATTTTTTAAATTTGATTTTGTATTTGTATTTATATTTATATTTATATTTATATTTATATTTATATTTTATGTATTTGAGCCTTCCATATATGCAATTTGTATATTGATTTAATTTAACGTTTGTATTTAATTTATCGGGTAGACTTATTTGCCATTTCTCTAATCCCTAACTCCCTTTATCTTGAATACTCGCTTTGACTTTCATCTCGATCTCACGCTCTTGTCCTCTCCCTCGTCCCTCCCTTTCTCTGTGACCCGTCGATTTGCAAAGTTGCAACCCTCCACCTGCACCTCCTTCAGTCCTTTTCTCGATCGAAACTCGATATTGGCCTTCTTCTAGTCCTTAGCAAGTCACTAGTCACCACTATAAAGCCAACTTTGTTTGTTCTATGGTTGTTACTTACTTGCTTTCTTTGACTTTGATTGAGTAGCATAGGTATTTGGTTGTTCCAATGTTTACTTTTAAGTATGTAAATCAAATATAACTTTGAATTGAGAAAATTTGAAAATGGCATAAAAGCTTGAAAGCACGGAGATGGAAGTTCGATGTAGATTTGAGTTTGTTTGCGTTTGAAAGACATATAATATTATTAATTGCTATATATATACATCGGTTCGGGTCGGTTACCGGCTGATACCTATAATTTAAAACCAAAACCGACCCGTAAATACCTCGTTTTTCGGTTTTCGGTTTTTTCGGTTTCGGATCAAACGGGGGCGGCTCGGTTTTTTAACACCCCTAGAGAAGGGTGATTGGGGGGGGGGGGTCATTCAACAGGGACGATTCATGTAATTTAAATGCAAGTATATATATATCTATACTACTTTATAAATGAGATTTGCTAAATGTCTTAAAGTCTTAAACACAATTTTTAAAGCACAAAGTACTACACTTTTAAGCACAAGTCTTAAAAGTCTTAAAAACAAGTTATGATGCAAGATGTACAAGTTGAGTTTGCATTCTCTTCTTGATTCATGTTTCCAATGTACTTTTTAGACTACCCGGTTCCCTATATTGCTTTAATTCAAAATTTTGCCTAAGCCTTTAATCTTCCACTCTTCCCCCTTCCCGAAGCGGCTCCAACTTTTTCCTCTTGAAGATGTTCAACATCCAAACCAGGTATGAATTCCTTGACATCTCTCGATTCATGAATCCCCTTCTTTACTCGTTTATGCACTTTCTTCTGCAAAGTGACCTTCACGCTTCATAGTTCCTTCTATCGATTGCTCAGATTACTTCTTCGGTTGAGGTAATATCTCTCCCCTTCCTCCATTTTCTTGCTTGGATGTTCGATTTTTCCCCATAAACATGTTGATTTTCCAAATATGGTGTTTTTCTCCATTTTTCTTTCTGGTTCAAGAATCTATTGGTTTTTTAGGGTTAATGTTGGATGTCCAATGTGTATTGTTAATGTTTGATTTTTTTCACCATAAACACATTCAATATCGACACAAAGTTTAAAGCTTTGATGCGCTTTTTCTTATTTTACTTTTTTTAGGAAATGATGCAGTCGACTCGAACAACAGTGCTGATTAATTTTAGTTTTTTTTTCAAATGTTTCTCATAATCCTTTCGGTTGTTGTTAGTTTTAAAGCTAAAGCCAGATTAGGAGGGTGATTTTTGTTTCTGAAGATGAGGTTCTAGATTAGGACTTGAGAAGAAAGGACTCCCAAAACCACATTTAGAGGTCTCTCCTACTTTTCCTACAAATGCAATTTTTTACAACCATCCTTCCTGCCTTATTTTAGTTACTTGTTTTATTGAGCTACATGTTTTTTAATTGTGCTTTGATTTAGATAAGGTGAGTTCTTTGAATATGCTTATACTAACATATGATTCAAACTTTTCTATTCTTATTGTACATCGATTTTTTCACAGTTAGAATGATCTAATTTAGGAACCTGAAATTTACCCTTGAATCTTTCTTGAAGAGGAGGTGAAGGAAGGACTAAAAGAAACTCCCACAAAACCATGAGTTGAAAAGATCTCCATTCCCCATGATCTATGAACCCCTGTAAGGATCTTCATTTCCCATTGTTGATGGAACCCTGTAACGATTTCCGTTCTTCATGATCTCAATTTTTTTTGTCTTCTAACCATTGTTGTGAAAAAAATATCATCGTTATGTTGCTTTAGGTTCCATTCTAAGTTGCACTTAAAGTTTTTAATTACAAGAACTAAAAATTTATGCATTTATGTTTGATTTTACTATAATGTTCACATTCTTGACATGTGTATATTGTGTTAGAAGTCGTGTATTTTTCATTATATGTTTTTGAAGAAGTTAAATTTGGGATTGTGAGTTGGGATAAGTTTTTATTCTCTTCAACACAATCCATTTCTGGATGTTTATGTTTTGATTTTTGATCAATTTTGGGTTAGTGTGGTCTATCTTGCAACAACGTTACAGATTGTGTGCGACAGCCAACAAGAGCAATGATGAAGGGTAGTTTTATATTAGAACATAAACTGGGTATGCTATATATTATGAGTCTCAATGTTTGGTTTCTAGAAGCAACTCATGCATATGATTAGTGTTGCAGATTTAGATTTCACAAAAGAATAACTTGGATTAGAAATTCTCTCGGCTGCCATATCAAAATCTTGGTGGGTTTTTTACTTTAATTTTTTTGTGGGTTTGTTTAATTTCGATTTTGCATGAGACCCATTTTTGTATTACGATTGGAACATTTCTTACGCCACAACTTTCCCACTTGGTATCAAACAACAAGTTTTCTTTGTTTCTAAATCGTTAATGTTTATTTGTTTAAATCTTTACTTAAAGACTATGAATGTTTGATTATGTGTTTGGGGTTTTGGGATCATGTAGAAATTTTAGTTCTTTGATGTGCATTACTCTGATTTATTAGCAAATTAAAGGTAGCAAATCAGCTACCAAATTATAGGTAGCAAATTAAATGAAGCATCTTTTTTTGGGGGATCATGTGAAATTCTCTTGTAATTTTCTTTGATCCCTTTTTTTATTGTGTTTTAACACGTTGAGTTACCCATTAGAATTTTGATGTATAATTAATCGCATGTTAGGTTAGTGTTTCAATTATATTTTTCATATTTAGGCTTGATGGTTATGTACTTCATCTTTACACATTTTTATTGGCTCTAACTCATTTTTTGTACTTCATCTTTACAGTTTTTTTATGTGCTTTTAATTTACAAAAGAAGTTTACTTGCAAATATGTTTCTAGAAACTTTCGATACTTTTCTCATAACTGCATCGGGTGTGCTTAAGACCAATTTGAGTTTTCCAAAAAATTGTTATTGTAGATAGGTTAATAGGTCATCTTGATCTAGGATTTGACTGAGAATTCTACATAAAACAAAGGAGATTTGTATCACACTTTATATAGAAATTATGATCCATGGACTAAGAATGTTATGATGATCTTTTGGCCGCTTTTTGCTCCATATTATTTAGCTATATTCGCAAGTTGTTACATTAACAAAAGAAAAGGTAGAAGATAATATACACTTCTACAACTATTATGGTTAGTATAGTTCTGTGAACCACCCTTGCATACCATGGAAAATTCAAGAAATCATAAAACTTACGAAACAGAGACTTTATTACTTACCTGCTAAGATATCCGTACGTGAAAGCAAAATTGTTGACTTGATGTGTGCTTACATGTCATTTGGACGTTCGATAGGGTGTGGTCATATTTCTTCTTTATCTGTTCTTTTATTTTTCGTATGTATCAGTTGATTTATGGCTGGTCATCGCTCCTCTTGATCCTCTCACACCTCGCCCTCAAATTTCCCTATAAATCTCCAATTTTCTGCCGGTTGAAGACATTCAAGTAAGGTTTTATCTTTGTTTGCTAAAATTACTGTATTCATTAAATCAAAAACTTAATTTGAATTCTTTTTAGGTTTTTGGTTTTATTTGAATTTTGAATTTTGATTTTAGGTTTGAATTTGGTTTTATCTTTGTTAGATGAGATTTTTTTAAGGTTTTTGGTGCATTCGTTTTTGAACCGATGAAATTTCCATCTTTTGGCGTTTTTACTTTGAAGAGGCATATGCAGTCTAATCAAAGGTTACCTGTTGTTACGTACTGTATGTTAGCACTTACACTGATTATGCTATTTTTCACTGCCTTCCAATTTATGTTTTTGCCAAGGTAAAACCAAAAAGAAACATCTGATGAATACAATTATGCTCAAATAATTGCGAGCATTATTTCCACTAATTTTGTTCTCTGTTCTATTTTAGGTTCTCTGCCATCTATTTTCTAAAGCTATAGTGATCTTTATGTCAATTCTTTTTCTACATCATGTTTTCACTCATGTTCTTGAGGAAGCCAGTTACAAGAACAAATCTTTATTAGTTCCCGACTTCAAATTTGAATTTGTATTAAGTTTCTAAATTACTATTGACTTTGTCATTGTTTTGTTTGTTCTAATAAGAAAGATAACTTAGTGTAGAACGAAACATTGCACTAAAATATATCGTTCACTAATGCATTTTACTCTAATTCTCACAAATTTTAACCAAGTTGTTAATTAGGTAAAATTGATATATTTTGTCATTTTGTTGTTGATTGTAAGCAGTTTCAGTAGCTCATTTGTTCATAAGCATTGTACTGTCATGTGCAAAATTATCTTACAATACCAAATGTTTAGAATCTTATCAAGATTAACATGAGGAACAAATACATGTTCATTACAAAGCGAATTCCAAAATTTGGTTATGGGTTATTGTTGTTGATCATGATCTTGATCAGTCTTGAAAACAAGATTGACAATGAGTTTCAGTATCAATAAGGTGCAAGTAATTGTTTCTTACACCACATTTTGGTGTTTCTACGAATTAGAAATGCAAAGTGGTTTCAATTGCAACTACCTTATTGGCAGGAAATTGAGCAGGTGAATATAGATAAACATTACGTACCTAAATCTTGAAAGTTTTAATATTTCAAAATTGATCTTAATGAACCTTGTACATCCCGCCGCATTGTGCGGGTTCATAACATATATATATATATATATATATATATATATATATATTATATATATATAATAAATTAATATATAATATTAATTATTTTTATTTTCTTAAAACTTAAAAAGAATATAAGAAAAAGAGTAAAAGGACTAAAATGTCCTTGACTTAACAACTCTAAAATAACCAGAGTTAGGTTGACAGACCCAATCCGTAACAAAATTGAATCCACACACAATGATAAAATTTGTAATTAATTCGTTTGGGGGATCCAATCCATAATTTTGATATAACCATAAGGACTATATTTGTAATTTAATCTAAAATTTTCTATTAATGTAACAAAGTTTCACAATCAATGTAATAAAGTTTCATAATAAAACCAAATCGTCATGTCAACTATTAAATGTGTTTAAAATAGCAAAATTTGAAACTTTGTTACATGTTGAAAAAATATACTTCGTTCTACTAAATAGGAACTAAATCAAAATTTGTTGTATTTTGCCTTTATTTAAAACGGTCACCCTCACTGATTTTTCTGGCTCCGCCTCTGGATGATCCTCAATGTTTTTGTTGAATTTAAGGAAAAATTTGTGTACATCTTACACTCTTAGGGGGTGTTTGGTTCACATAATGTTTTTGGATGAAATGAAAATTGTCAAATGAATTTGACTTTTAAAGGAATTGGAATAAAATGTTATCAGGTTTGACCACCTGTTTGGTAGACATGCATTGGAATGAAATATGTTAAAAAATTGGAATATGTCTGTTTGGTTCACGTAATGTAGCTTTGAAATTGGAACGAAATATTGGTAAATGACCAAGTTACCCCTTTTTGAAAATTTTGAAACTAAAATCCAACTATTGTGGCTCAGATCGATGGTGGTTAATGGTGGTTCAGATCGCTGGTTGTCGGCAGTGGTTCAGATCGCTGGTGGTCGATGGTGATTGGGATCGGTGGAGGTCAATGGTGGTTCAGATCGGTGGTGGTCAACATTTGTTCATATTGGTGGATGGTGGTGGTTGCAGTGGTTGGGATCAATGGTGGTCGACTATGGACGACAGTGGTCGCGATCGGTTGTGATCGGCGGTGGTTCAGATCGTTGATGGTCAGAGATGATTCAGATTGGCGGTGGTTCAAATCAGTGGTGGTCGACGGTGGTTCAGATTAGTGGTGGTCAACGGTGGTTCAGATCGGTGGTGGTCAATAACGGTGGTCTGAGTAGTAGGGAAGATGGGGAGAAAATAGGATAGAATGGAATTGAATTCCTTCTCAATTGTGATGGAATAACCAAATCTATAAATGGTGGAACGTGTGGAATTCAGTTGCATTACATAGGTAAGACAAACGCCTGAATGGAAATTGGTCAATGGAATTGATCATTCCAATTCCTTCAAATTTCGTCGGATCTTGTGAATCAAATGCCCCCTTAGACTATACATCTATCACTATGTGAGATTTATTGAATTAGTTTGATTTGGTTTCCTAAAATAAAAAATAAACATGCATTTTGCATTAGAAGTATAGGGTGAGTGGAAAAATATCCAAAGGAGGAAGGGCTTAATGTAACATTCAAGAAAATACAAAGGTATAGGAATGAAAAATGATGAAAGTAGAGGGACTTAGCTTTCAAAAACTTTTATAAGGGCATTAAACAAAACTCAGATGATGCATGAGTAGGAATGGCAACGGGGCGAGTTTGCCGTCCCCCGTCCCCGAAACCGAAACCCATCCCCGTCCCCGCCCCGTTCCCCGTCGGGTTTTTATTCGGGGCGCCCCGTCGGGGATTTTTTATGCCCCGTCCCCGAACCCGATCCGATGGGGAATCCCCGAACCCGACCTGATAATTTAATATTTTATTTATATAATTATATATATAATTTCATAATATATATAATTTTATATAATATATATATAATTATATATATAATATATATAAATAATTTTATATATAATATATATAAATTATATATAATATATATATAATTTTATTATAATATATATATAATTTTTTTTAATAATATAAATATATATATATCGGGGCGGGGCGGGGCGGGGATACCTTGCCCCGTCCCCGAACCCGATAAAATCCCCGAAAAATTCCCCGTTACCCGACCCGACCCGACCCGAAATTGTTTAACCCGACCCGACCCGAACTTAATCGGGTTTCGGGTTTCCCCGTCGGGTTCGGGGTTTTCTGCCATCCCTATGCATGAGTTTACTTGTAAGTTGTAACAATTTTATTCTAAAGACTCTTTTAATTTCTCCACATTTCACATTGGATGATGGATGTAACGCGACCTCCTCCCCACTTTTTTTCTTTTGAACCCCGGAATACAAGAACATCTTGAACACTCTATTATATTTTTTGTAAATAAAAAATCAAATATCAAAATTATGTTCAATTCTAACAATAATTATATTTTAATAGTTCTAACATTAACTATATTATTAAAACATTCAATGAATCAATAAAATATTATTTATCTGGTTTAAGAATTTAATTTCAAATGGTAAAAACTAAAATATTATTTCTCTCTTCCTCTTATATAGAGTTTTAGAAATCTATCTGAATTTTGAGATTTTCACATTATCTCTCTTCTTTTCTTTATTTTTGTAATATATAATGTAGTTGTTGAAGCAAAAAAGATTCTAAATCTTCAATATATATATATATATATATATATATATATAAACATAGTTGTTGGAGATGTTTTAAAATGTGAGCAAGAGATATTAATAAATACTTTTGAGTAAATTAGACTTTTGGTTAAAATGGGTGACACTTACTATCAAATCTAGTCCCTACTTTAAACTAATTACATTTAGAGTAAACCTCAATTTTGATCCCTGTGGTTTGTCAAGAATCTGGGTTTTGGTCCCTAAAGTTCATTTAATACAAATTTGCCACTACTGTTTGCAATTTTTAATCGGGTTTTGTCTTTCCCACTAAAGAATTACGTTAACGTAGTTAACCAAGAGGGCTTTTTGGTCTTTTACCCTTTTTTTCTTTTCACATTATACATCTCTCCTCTCTCTTCTCCTTTTCTCTCTCCTCCCTTCTTCCCCATCCTTTTGACCTACAACCTTTTCAACCCCTTCCCAGCCCCACCTAGGAGGGGACCCATAATTTTTTTACCTTGCTTTTGAAACGTGGGATCTTGAGTTCGAGTCTTGTTATTGCAATTTTTTTAGAAACATAATAAATCTGAAACTAAAAACTAGAAAAATGACTCTAATGGGGATCAAACCCGATTCTAAAGTGGAAGAAACATATAGCAACCCAACTCTATCAAGGGAAACTTATGTCATTGTTGTAGTTTCAAAATATATATGGTGGCACACAACAAATTGATATGGTTGCACCTTTCACAAACCTATTTTTTTTACCTTTTAACAAAAGAATAATATGGTGGTACGTGCCACCAGTGGCACCACTAGAGGTCCGCCCATGCCCCCACCAAGTTCCATGGAAGAGTCACCGATTATGAAAAACCAATCAAAGTCAAAAAGTCCATGGCCACAACATCACGAAACCACATATCACCACCATTAGGGTTTCTCCTCAAATCTTGGAGCCACTTGAGAGCAACAAGAGAGTCATCGCCTAACACTCTGGTTCAAGGAGGCAGTTTGGCATTAACGAAATCATATATGATTTTGTACAATATCATATATGATTCGGCATTAACAGCAAAAAAATGGATGCAGACGACTTTGGCCGCGACTCAAATCGCTTGCAAAGTCGCTGAATCATATATGATTTTGTACGTGAATCATATATGATTTTGTATTGATTCGTCCGTTCTTATGTTTTCTTAAATAGATATTGTTCTCGTATGAACTCACCTCTCTCTCTCTCTCTATATATATATATATATATGTATATATATTATATGTGAGTGTGTATATATGCATGTATATATTATATTGAAATATAATAAATGATAAAAACATATCAAGACAAAAATCTAAAAAAGATTTAACAATAAAATGAAAATTATATATGAAAAGACGGAAATGCCCCTCATTTAATGGATGGAAGTTAACATCAGTTAATGGGAGGGACCAAAACCGACCAAAAGTTCAAACAGTAGTGGCAAATTTGTGTTAAATGAACTCTAGGGACCAAGATTTTTGACAAAGCAGAGGGACCAAAATTGAGTTTTTTTTTGTATCCGTGGGTTTCCGGGCCAGCTACTCTTACCTTTATGAGTAAATTATGGATTTGGTCCATGTGGTTTACACTTTCAACCTACACTGATCCCAAAATTAAAATAAATACACGAATGGGACTCCTGGTTTGCATTTTCGCAAGCTTTTAGTCCTTCCCTTTGTAATTTCGTTAACCTAATTAAGTCCAGTCGCATTTTAGTCGTTTTTTTTAATTTCGTCTTTATCCCATTTTGTCTTTTTTTAAATATATAAACACATCTACATCATCGACCTCTTAGATCTGCAAACCCTCGCCGGCCTCTTAAATCTCCTTCGGCTCAACCTCTACAATCACTATTCCGGTTTCGGTCTCCATCTTCGGCACCGGTCACCGACCATGAAAAACGTAGATCTCTCCTCTTTTTGTCTCTGACACCCTTCCCCTCTCAGCCTCTTGCCTGCGGATTGCTCCACCCTGTTGTTGTTTCTGCCTCAAGCTCTCAATCTCTCACCTCTAACAGTAAATCGATCTTTTTAATGGGTAGTCCATCTTTTAAGGGCAGTCGCTTTTTACATGTAACACCTCGTTTCTTCGACGAACATCATCATCACCCAATGTGACCTTTTCTTTTAGGACCTCGACAAATTCCATTTCGAGTCTAAGAAAACGTTGACCAATCATAAAACCCTCGTTTTGTAAGATTTCATGTCTAAGCCAATTGTTAACATATACGTGTATAAATATGGATATAATTATCCGTTTTGTGTGTGAATGCTTATGTGCTCCTATTTGCCTTTGTGTGCACGAGACTTATAACCACATGTATAAGTGTTTTTGTGTCGGCTTTCGTGCGATTTATGCTTTAGATTTCCACCCTCGATTTTTAGGCATATCGTCCCGAGACTTTGGCGACCGAAAGAGACTCGAAACGGATATAGACTTGGACTGAGCGACTATGCCTAGCAATAATGCCATGGCATAGCCTCTATTGGCACTTCAGTGTGGGAAAAACAGTAGGTAGGACGAAGGGCGTGACTATGCCCGTCGATAATGTTGTGGCATAGTCGCCGATAGCAATATCACCACTGTGGTACCGTATGTGGGTGAGGACGTGCGACAATGTCGTGGCAAAGTCGTTGGGTCATAGTCGTAGGTGGGGGACGGGAGACTATCCTTTTAAGCCGATTTTGAAGACCAAATAGAGTCATTCTTCCCCTAAACGACCTACCGATCTCTCTATCTCACTTTAGGCGATTTTCATCCTCACGTCTTTTCTCCCTCCTCAATTAATGACCTAAACTAAACCTAGCATTTACTAACCTCAAGAAGGGTTGTTGAAGTCAAGGGGTTGACCTTTGTTGTCCTTAAAGCTTCAAGAGAAGAAAAGCAAGTCTCTCCCAAGTCCACCCATTTTTTAGGGTTTTCACCTTACAAACCCTAGTTTATGAGTTTCATCTATAAAATCTAACTTTTAACTTGTGTCTCTATTAAATACTCTTAAGATCTGAACCTATATGATTGTGCCTATTTTATGTACAAATCATTGTTCTATGAGTTTACCTTAAATATCTAGGGTTTGATGGAAGATGTGGTAGGTGAAACATAAATGTTAGTCATTTTTATAATAATGAAAGTATGATGAATGTACTACTTGAAATGTATGGATAGGTTGTTATTACTAAATGATATGTTACTTTAACAATGAAGAATTTCGTACGATGATTATGATGCTTATGTGTGGAAGTGTGTATGGTACATGGTTGTGTATATTTAACTGGTATGTTGTCACATGAAATGATGACCGACTTCTACTTCCTTGTGCATGAGGAGGTAGTTAGCTTATTTGATGAGTTTGTCATTGTTGGCCTTTTGGGCAATAACGAGTAGGCAGTAGGGGACGTAAGTCCTTGAGGTGTAACTCGTTAAGTTGGATAGGCATTAATGTCCCGTAAGTCCTTGATGTGTAACTCGACGGAGTAGGCAATAAAGGCAATATTAGGGTTTGAGGTTGTGATGTATTGATGGCATGTGAACTAGAATCGGGACATGAGGTGTAATCCAATAACATCATGGGTGACTCCACTCCCGTGTACATGTCACCCCGATGGACACGAGTCTCCCTCGTAATTTAAGAGTTATCTCTTGTGTGTTTATGTTCAGGTTTGGGAATGTCGTTGCAAACGGGAATAACATCGTAATGCAAAGGAGTTCGGTAACACAAGTCTTATAATATGATATTCTTATTTATGAATTGTATAATTGATGAGATCTCACTAGGCGTTGTCCTAACACTTGTTTGGTATATTATGGCTCACATGTCCCACTAGCGGTGGAATCTAGGATGTCGGGTTTGTCAACCGCGCACATAGGAGAGCTTGAAGTGTCGGTCTTTTGGGGATTTTTGTGAAGAGAGATCTTAGTGGAATAGCAACACCCATTTTAATCTAGTTTGAATTAATTTTAGATTAAGTAGGTTGTTGTAATCTTTATGTCCCATTCTTTTGCAATCTTTTCGGTGCAAACTACCCCAACTTAATTTGGGATTTAGTTGTTATGAATTTGGAGAATTACTCTTATTTAGTTATTCTATTTATAGGGTATATTGGACCTCCGTATTTTAGATGTTATATTGCCAAAATTTCGAATTTTTATCTGACCCCATTTTTTAGGATGTTACATTACAGCCTGGTGGTGGTGGTGGTGGTGGTGGTGGTGGTGGTGGTGGTGGTGGTGGTGGTGGTGGTGGTGGTGGTGGTGGTGGTGGTGGTGGTGGTGGTGGTGGTGGTGGTGGTGGTGGTGGTGGTGGTGGTGGTGGTGGTGGTGGTGGTGGTGGTGGTGGTGGTGGTGGTGGTGGTGGTGGTGGTGGTGGTGGTGGTGGTGGTGGTGGTGGTGGTGGTGGTGGTGGTGTACCCTAGTTTGAAACCCAAAGAGAAAAAATGGATTTGAAGGTCGATGATATTGAAGGAATTCAACAACTTTATGGATCAAACCCTAATTTTAACATCGAAGCTTTATCATTGATTCATCTGATTCGAAATCCAAAGCTCAAACTGCCTCTTATCGGATCTAGTCCTTATTTTTCATTGGTCTTCTAGGTTTCATGTTGTTGTGGAAATGGTTTCACGTGGTGGTAGTTGGTTGTGATAGTGAAGTGAGGGTAAGGCCGGGGAAACCGGAGATGGAAGTCGGCCGGGTGGGGGAGGAGTTTCGGACACGATGTTTTGTATATTTATTTATTAATATATTAACTAATATAATATTAATATTTTTTATTTTTTATTAAGGAAAAGACAAAACAGTGATACATGGCCAAAATACCCTTAGGGTTAATTGATTACATTAGCGGGAGGGATTAAAAGCTTGCGAAAATGCAAACCAAGAGTCACATTCGTGTATTTATTTTGATTTTCGGACCAGTGTGGGTAGAAAGTGTAAACCACAGAGACCAGATCCTTAATTTACTCTACATTTATTATTGTGGCTTTCACTTTGTTACGCTTTTGGTCCTTGTGGCTAACTATGTTAACAAAATCCGTTAACTCAACGGTATTTTGTTATTTTTCTCATTTATTTAATTTTATAGAAAATGAAACAAAAACATACTCATATTATATATTCCCACCCGATCCTTTTCTTACCAACCGTACACTTTGTCGGCCACCATGGGTTCGTTCATTCCATCACTTGCTCATCCCCTTTTCCGACCCTTCTACAACTCCTCCCTCCTCCCTAGTTCTGAGTTTTTTAATAGTCAAACATTCGACGCCCCTTTCTCTTTGCACACGTACCATTTCTGGCCCCATTACCTTTGCACACACACCATTTCCGACCACCCCTTTCCTTTTCACACACACGCACAAGATCTAGATGTTTTCCTAAATCAATCAACAAATTAAAACCAAAAAACTTCCTTTCATGTTACATACACACGCCATTAAAGCAAACCTAAAAAACTATAGAATACAACAATTAAAGAGAAAAAAAAAGGAACAAACTCAAATTCTTTGTGTGTTCTACTGTGGTATTTGCTTTTCACCTTAATACAATAAATCAAGATCTATGATGGTGGTTCTACACGCACCAAATCTTGTATACACGCACAACCACGATATTTTTGACACACATATACAGAGATAGAGATTATCGATGAGTGTATATGAGGAAGATTATGTGTTATAGCCTATAGGTGTCCCACCCCTCCCCCAATAGATATACATAGATGGAAGACATTGGTTTCTCCGTTGGAGGGTCGTCGGAAGGGTAGGGGAGAGAGTTCTCTCAAAGCTGGGTTGATGAGGTAACAATAGTTATAATGTTGCCACTTAAGCGGGGTTGGTTGGATCTGAGATGAAGGTGGCCAAATGAGTCTTCTAGAAAGGGGGAGGGATGGGGGAGTCACCGAAAAAGGGAAGCTTCTCTCATTTCGATTTTTGTAATATATATATATATATATATATATATATATATATACATTTAATAAATAAGCAACTAGATGGACACGTGTCGCTTTTTGGTGAGGCGAATTTTTCATTTTTCCGCCTAAACATGTATCCAGACGCATTTTACATTATAAGTTCATTTAGCACATCCACATTCATTCATCCTTAAATCTTTCCTTAATTCATTTTTTTTTTAATTTATACCTTGTATTTACTACCCTTATGATTAGGTATGTAGTTTACTTTTAATCCCTTACTTTTTTATTTTTCATTTTAGACTCTTATCATATAAACATAAATAATATATATGAATTAAAATGCACTAAAAAACATTTTTATTTTTTACAAATTATACCATTGTAATCGGTTCGTCAATACCTTCGAAATGAGTCCAATATTGAATACTTTTGGATTTAGTTATATTATTAAATATCATAAATATATACGCATTAATGTGTCGTGATTAGTATGAGATTTGTTAAAATTAGTATGAGATTTGATACAAATAATCACTAAATTGTCGTGATTTTCTTTTTGCAATTTCATATCAATTTTAACTATGTACTTTTCCATAATTTTATTTACGTTATATTATAAATTTTGTTTTATAAATTCTTAATATTTATTCATATTTTTTATTAATTTTTTGCAAAACATTTTTTGTGAAAACTGTCTAAAACAAAGACATTTTGTAACCAACTGCAAAAAAACAACTCTGAAGGGGAAAAAAGCTTGGAAAAGTAGCATCGCACTTTCGATGATCATTCATATCTGTAAGATAAGTTTTCTAGCATGATTTATTTTTTTTACTTACCCCGTGTAATACACGGGGTCGAACCTTATATATATATATATATATATATATATATATAGGGAGGATCATTTGTTAACCGTGTGTTTCTTGTTAACTATGTGAACCGTCATCAACCAATAAGATTACAAGGTTTGTTTATGTTTTATTTTTTTATTTATTTAATAGAAAATGGTAGTATTGTCATTTTGATATGTAATCTTATGTCATTAATTGTATAGGAGTTACAAATATCAAGATTCCAAATTTTGAATATTTTTATAGTAGATTTGTTAATTTTTCGTTAAATCCGTATATCGTATAGTTGGTCTTTTCGAGAAATTTGTCCGATATACGAGATGAACATACATGTCATGAACCAAACAAGGACATGCAATGAACTGTAATGAATGATCATAGATGTTCATTCGTTATATACATGCCCATATATGTTCATATACGTTCAACAAATATGTCAAATGAACTCTAATGAATGATCATAGATGTTCGGTCGTGATATATATGTCCATTTATTTTCATATACGTTCACTTTCTCAAATAAACACTAATGGAGTGGTTGTTAACATATACATGTTCATATATGTTCCCTTACAAATTCTTTTACTTTTTTCTCATCCCATTCATACTAATTTTGTTAACATAATTCAACCATTAGTAAGTCATTGTTAGCCTTGGTTTTATATATATACTAGGCATATACCCGCGTACGATGTGGCGCGAAAAATCGTGAAATCGAAGAAACAATTGACAAATGTATGTATCCGCTCGCGAAACATCTCGAAATCAAAATGACAACAACATTTCATTTTAAGTTTGTATTTTTTTCGTCCTTATCGATACTATAGTCTATGATTCACATATAAGTGCACCAAACGACTCAAGCACCGTGTTTTCATAAACTAAAGTATCGATAAGAACGAAGAATACAAACTTAAAATGAAAACGTTGTTGTCATTTTGATTTTGAAATGTTTCGCGAGCGGATACATACTTTTGTCAATTGTTCATTCGATTGCACGATTTTTCACGTCACATCGTGCGCGGGTATATGCCTAGATTATGGTTTGTTTGCAAGTAAAATATTATCATGAAAGTCAAATTAAAAATACTAAGGTTGAAACTTATAAAAATCAATCATTTTGTATAGTTTATTAGAAGAAATAGTCCGTGTATTAGATCTCAAAGAATTTGAGGACTTAGTTTTTAACTTCATATTAATTAAATACATATAATAAAATGTTCTATAAAAGATCAACGATAATATACAAACATAAAAAAAATTCATAATATCAAACTTTTCAAACAATTATTTGAAATGTAAAAAAAATATGATGCGTCGAATATTGAAATTACTCTGAATTATAAACAAACTTCAACATCCCTTAACATCTAGGATATCAAACATCCCTCCATGCCACTTTATGTAAATTTTCTACTCGTTTGAGAAGTAGTTTCCTCCAATGCTTTATGTAAATTTTCTATCAATTACTCTGCTGTTAACCAATCATGTTTACAAGTTCTATGCATTTTCCAGGTAAAAGAGATCGAAAAGAAGCCATCACCCAAGCATGAATCAACCATCACTAACAGAAAAGGTAGTAATATGATATAAAGAAGCAGAAAAATGAGAAATTGAGTATAGGAAAGATATAAACCACCACATATATGTTCTCCAAAAGTAAAGATAACGGCTTCTTATCTTTCTTGTTAAATTCCTATATCTTCCATCTATCACAAGTATCTTCAAACACAAATTTCTCAAAAACAAATTAAGAAATTTTTTAAGTCAGAGAATAACAAGTACAAAAAATGAGAAATGGAAATGCATTATATTTGAAAAAAAGCTCATTCAAAGGGGAAATGTCCCTTCCATAAGTATTTAATATAATAGCATAACAATTCTATTCTATAAAGAGAACAAAATTATGTTGGGTGCAACATGAGAAACAAATTTGATTCAACACAAAAGCCAGATGACCAGCAAAGGGAACTCCACATCAAAACAACTAAAGGCATATCTGAAATAATTCTGATGAGGACTTCATGTTGAAGAACAATACCTGTGTAGAAGCGAACCTCGGAGGAAGCATTAATCCAGCATCATCTCCATGGGTCATGATGATACCACCAACAAATCGAGTGCTTATAGCCCAGGAAGCTTGCCATACATGGTGCCTTTGGCCATTTTCATCAGCAAACTGTACAGACGGTGTTTAAGTTTTGGGATCAATAATTTTAGCAAATAGTAATAGTGCTTTGGTTCTTAAAAGATATTCAATTCTACAGAAGCTAAATCCACTGCACTATATTTAAAAATTCCAATTTAGAAGAGAAATCTCTCATTCCTACATCACATGTTAAGCACCAAACTAAAGCAATCCCGTTGAATATGATGATTTGATACAAACCTGTGTTCCAAAAGAACGAGAAAAGTTTTTCCCAAGCTTTCTGTTGCATATTTTAGTTTTTCCAACAGGGTTTTGCAGTCAGCATAAACAGATAACAAACAACATAAACTGGTCAATTTTTATAGGGGTTTTTATGCAATTTCTTGTTCTTGTTACAAGTTTAATAATGCATGTCTCTTTTTTTCTGCAAAAAAAATTCTACCGGTAAATTTTTTTAATGGCCAAACATAGCCTGATGAATGAGTGAAGAAGCATTTATGCTCAGGACCTTTTGTGTAACATACTCACTCTATTCTTTTCTTTCACCTTTGTGTCTATGCAACTCTGGGGATAAGTTCCTTCCACAAATTCCTCTAGCTTTTGTTGTGTTATATTGGAGCTATATTGTATGTAGCTTTATGGTGTTCACTCTGTTTAAAGCAGAACAGGTACTTGCATCTCGATAAGCTGCACTTAAGTCCTTATTGGGTGCAGTCAACAAGTGTTTTCTCTTTTTGGCTCTCGAGAATGGAATTATATGCTCAACAATTTATGAAATCTCTATTAGGCCTTCCATGTGTCTACAATATGGTTTATTGGCAAGAAAGATGACTTGTAAGTCATTTGGAAATGATCTAGACTGATGGGTAAAATAATCACTTTTGCCATTCAGACTGTCTACTCGGCACAAAAAACAAACAACAATATATCAAAATCCATACAGAAGCTTAATGCCTTAATACATTTACGGGGTTAATGGGAAAAAACAACATCTAAGCTTCAAACACTTAGGGGTCAGACGCTTACCATATAAGCGCTTACCAAGTTGCTTAGCTCGGTAAAAAGCAAGGCAAGGATCGAGCGTCTGACCCGGTAAGTGTGTGTGTGATGACTCTTACCTGATAAGCATTACCATATGATACAGCAAAACCAAGAAACACAAAAAAAAGCCAATAAAACTCGCAAGGAAAAAGAATCATACCATAAAATGTGAGTACAAAGCAAAGTCGTGCCAAACATCAACTACTTTATAATTCCAATATTTTATAGAGGAGATGAGCGTTTGTTTGATCTTCTATGCTCTTTCCAATCTTGTTTCATGAAATTGCTCTGTGCAACAATGAAGTAAATATTTTTATTCGCTTACATTTGACGGTAGAGAAAGAAAGAAAGAAATAGATAAAGAAAAAAGAAACGACATATATATAACAACATAGTAAAGCATTTCCATCCGGATCAAGCCAATCTAAGAGAATCTTGGGCAATTGATTTTGATAAAAACTAATCCACCTTATATCTTCACAATTAATCAATAACAAAATTTTGAAATTCAAAAAAATTGTAACCACCTGCAAATTTCAAAATCCCACAGCATCATTAAAAACAAACAGAGCCTCCTTATATCACCAAACCACCTGATATGGAATACCCTTAAGTCCTTAACCACATCAAACTCTTATTGTTATTTTAACCCTATTTCAAGCTCTGTGTGCGATTGAAGTTTGTGCCTAATTAATCAATCTGCCACAACTTCAATTGAACCCATAAACTGTGATTCAAAACAAATTCATGGAGAAATAACACACTCAAATTTTATAGACTTCCATGGAACTAACTTTAGACTTTGTCACACAGTTAGAAATACTAATGTGTTGTATGTTGTCGTGTATATATTTGAAGTGCATAAGATAATAGTAGATGGTTCTAACGAAAACAGGTCAAAACGGTAAGTCGGTAAGTTACGTGAAAGTGTTAACTCTTACCGGTAAGCAATTACCAGGTCGACGTTTACGGGTTAGCATTGGGTAAACGACCCTTTAGTGGTTGATTGATGATCAAGATCTTGGATTTACTACAAATCAACCTGTTTGGAATGTTAGCTGACTTCTTTGAAGATGACAGGTAAGCATTGTAAAAAGATCTTCGTGAGTATTATGTCCATAACCTATAACATCCCCCAATTAAAACCAAAAAAAGTAAGAGCTTGTACTAAAAATAGGAGTCACCAAAGTAACAAAAAAAGAGTCACTAATTTTTACCTTGAGAAACCTTTGACTGCTTTCCTCCGTAGCGTCAAGGCTCTAATCATCCTTGATAAAACCAACAAATCTCTTTTCAAATATGGAACACCTTGCATATAAGATAAATTATTCCATATAGTCATATACCCGGGCACGATGCGGCGCGAGTGTTAAACTTACTTGTAAATTGTGTTCGAAAAATTAATACGATTGTTTATAGAATGTTCTATATCATTTAAATTTTGGGTTGTTTCACTTGTTTGCAAGTAAAATATTATCATGAAAGCCAAATGAAAAATACTAAGGTTGAAGTTTATAAAAATCAATCATTTCGTATAGTTTATTTGAAGATATAGTCTGTGTATTAGATCTCAAAGAATTTGAAGACTTTGTTTTTGACTTCATATTAATTGAATACAAATAATAAAATGTCCTATTAAAAATCAACGATAATATAAAAACATCACCCCACACATAATGAAATCACCCCTTTTTTCCATCCTAAATCACCCCACACATAATGAAATCTTGAAAATTTAATGTTGTTTCAAGAAAATTGAAGGCTGCCATTTCTCCTTCCAGGATTATTCCACACACAAAAAAAAATGATAACCTTGTGTTATTTCAAGAAAATATGGATAAAGAAACATGTAATAGCATAAAATATGTAGATTAGACACATGGGAAATGCATAAAAACATAGATATTTAAGGAAAGTCACTTTAAATATATTTAGCAACCTAGGACACTCGAAAACTAAAAGATGATACCCAATTTAAGAAAGATCAAAAACTGATTAATCTACCCTAAATATTAACATAAAAATCTCGGATTCAAGAATGACGTGCATGGTCCTAGATTCAAGTAAATGAAAGATCCATGTGCATCTCATGTCAAGATTGACGACATAATAAATCAAGATAAAATTTAAACAACCAAAATTTAGCAATAAAAAAGATACACAATTGCATAAAACAAGAAAACAAATAATCCCTTTTTTCACCTGCGATTCTAAAACCAAACTTTGATTTGTTTGGACTCTATGTTGGACAGAATAAGGCATTCTCGGATCAATTATTGTCTCCTTAAAGAACTTGGTTTTGGGCACTCTGCATAAACCCTCTCCAAAGTTTCAACTTGTTCAGCAGTATGTCTCATATATTTCCCATTATCTAACTGATGTTTGAAGCTGCTACTGGTGATCACCTTGTGTAGTTGTGTTGTGCAACCATCGCCATTCTTGACCAAAATTTCAAGAAACCCAATTGCCAAAACCTTAAATTTTTGTAACTTCTTTGGAGATTTTGAGGTAAAAAAAGAAACGACACAGAAAACACCCACAGAGATGATACCCAAAAAAACAAAAATAAGGATTTAAACCGACAAAGATCACAGGAAAGAAACATAACCCTTTGCTTTTTTGGAGGGTATTTAGTTTACACAGCAGGATTTTAGTCTTTAGAAAAGGTTAAAGTTAGACAAAACAATCATTTTTTTTTTGCTTATGACGAAGTTGTGGGGATATCTAATACAAAACATGGTTTTAATCTTCCACAAAAGACCTAAATTTCACTGACTTCACTATAGAGTAGAATATTACAGCAAACATCAAAGGGTTTGGTTACTTGCTTGGATTTGTACTTGATTTTGTGTCGACATGAAAACCCTAGAATTTGAGAGGGTCGATTCCAGATGGTGAGGGTAAAGAGTAGCAGGGAATGAACCTTCCACCTCGTAAGATACACAGGCGGTCAATCAATGATATTCCATTTGGGTTTCAACTATCTTGCAGTCATCGCCACCATTGATTTCGTTAAGAGGTTCTAAGGTCTGGATGGGTCTGCATATCTGAGAAAAAAGCGATATGAGGGGGAGAGGGAGAGACGATATGAGGGGAGGAGGAGAGGACGTGGCTGTAATTGTGGCCTTTCAAATCTTCAAAACCTTCAAAAACACACGAACTGTGAGTCCAAGATCAATGAATATTTAGAGAGAGAAAGTAGAGAGAGACAAGGTAGCGCAAAGGTAACAGTATTCAATATAGCTTGAATGAGTTCTTACAAACTTACAAGACCAAAGGTACTTAAATACCCTTGGTCAGATACAATACAGATGTAGACACTAAAGACGATATTTGACCAAGCCCTATAAATACAATGATTACTATAAAATCAAACCTAACAATCTCCCCCTTAGTAATCATTGGCGCTTTGGTCTTTAAAATTCATCTTCTAAATCAGCACGGACCATTAAAGCGACTTTGTGAAGCTTTCTGACTTTTAAAGAAAAATTTCTTCTCAGCATCTTTCAGAATGAATTATCTTTGCTTTCTTGACAAGTCTGGATCAGTAGCTTGTGCTCTAGACGACACACCTTTTTGAATGACATTGAATGAACTGTGGTGATCGGAGCTTGAACAGCAAAAGAGAATTAAAGATGAAGAAATTTTGAATCTTTGAGCGAATCTTGATCAGCAGATAAACATTTGAGTTCTTTGTCTCTTTATCATCTCCTTAACTTCTCTTATCTTCTCCCCCTCATGACCTTGATGATCTTGATCAACTTGGTCATGAAAATGTCGGAGACGAGACAGCTTAAGATCTGCAAAATCAAAGAAACAGAGAAAACAGAGAAGGTTTGCGCTACACGCTGGTTGCGCAAAGTAAGGTTTGCGTTACACGCAGGTTGCGCAAAGCGAGATTTGCGTTACACGCAGGTTGCGCAAAGAGAGGTTTGCGCGACCAACTGATGGCGCAAAGTTGACTTAAACTCAAAAAAATTGAACCTTTTTAAGCTCTTTCACTCCCACTACACAAATGCACTATATATGACAATTCAAGTTAGCATTCATATAAAGAAAATCAGATACTCCCCCTTGAAAACAAATATGACCATTTAGAAAAAACTCCTTTTTCACTCCCCCTTGAATAATGCTCAAACCCATTTAAAAAGATATATGAGAACACAATGATGAAAAACAACAAAGTAAAAAGAAAAAAATACTGAATATGAAATTTGAAACAACGAAACAAGAAAAAATTTATACACTAAACAAATAAAATTCTAATCAGTAAAATATCACAGGTTTATCAATCAGTTGAAATCAAATATATGTTGTTGGATACAGAAACAAGTTTCATTGCATATTATAACACCCTAAAACCAGGGTAAATTAAAGTTGCGGAAACTGTACAAATAAGCATCAACCAAAGGTTTAAGCCTCCCAAAGGGGGGGGGGGGCTGTACTTAACCTTTACAAAAATCTGAATACGGATAAGGATCTCAACAACAAACTAATCTAAACATATACTATCTAGATTTACATTAATTGTTGATCCAGAACCATCCAAAAATATGGGACTTAACAAATGCCCAACAATCCAGTACTATCATCTAAAAAACTCTCGAGGTCAAACCCCGACACTCAAGCCCTTGGCAACCCGTCGCTAACGAGAACCTGATATACATATCATTTGAGAAAAAGTGTTAGGCTTAAAAAGCCTAGTGAGAACATACAATTTATAAATTTCAAGGGATATAACAAATGCATCCAAAAAGGAAACCTTTCCAACAATCATTTCCAAGTTAACAAATGTTAAGAATAAAATCCATTAAAATAAGGTCATAAACCTTCTTTCAAGAACCTCACAATTTAATGCACATGTAGTTCTTCGTTTTGATTACCTTATAGAACCTCATAATTTAATGCACATGTACTTCTATAATTTATTAACGGCCAGAACCTCACAATTTAATGCACATGTAGTTCTTTATTTGTTAACGGTCAGAGCCTCACAATTTAATGCACATGTAGCTCTATATTGTTAACGGCCAGAGCCTCACAATTTAATGCACATGTAGCTCTATATTTACTTTACTTGGTAATCTCCAATTAATAACAGTCAACTCAAAACCTAGGGATCCACTAGTAATGGTACAGACTCGTCACAACAACAGATGTGACCAACCATAAATAAACATATGGTATTAATACATTTTATAAAACAAAATGCCAATTCCAGTTCAACTTCTGGTAAGAATGAAAATCATTAAAATGTGTTCATAAACATTCTTTTCACATATCCACATAATGTGCAAGTAAAACATCATTTTACTTTTAATAAGGCGGAACCAGTCATTTTAGTCAAAACTGATCGGGAACCCCGAAAACCACCAAAAACTTCATTTATATCAAAATGTAGAGAACATGAAATCATACCGTAGAAATACTTCGGATTTCGCAAATAAGAGTTTTGACATGTATAAAGTTTGTAAAATGGTAGTAGGAACTCACCGATAGGTTTTCAGAATAAAACCTGGAAAACCAGATAACGATCACGACGAAGAGGTGAAGCTTAAAATACCGACCCCTCGCTAGAAACACCGAAAACTAGCAACCAAACGAGCCTTAGAAGATCAAAAGAGAGAAAAGGAAGAGAGAGAGAGATTTGAGATTTGAGAGATATTTAGAAAATATCTCACAAAAGATATTTAAGGCTACCAAAATTGTCAACACTGACACAACGCACGGCCCGTGCGTTTTTAAGGAAGGGAAAGCGCACGGCCCGTGCGAATCCTACTGCCTTCGACCCTGAACTTGCGCACGACCCATGCGTTCTTTTCTGAAGGAGGGCGCACGGGTCGTGCACCCTGTAGACAGACGCAGAAACCTCCTTTTCTCTAAACAACTTCGCAAAACGGCCAAACGAAATTCGGGGTGTTACAATACTCCCAACCTTAGAATGATTTCGTCCTCGAAATCTACTCTTCTCAATGGAATACTTATCGCAAATAATATCGTCTCAAACCTAAATACCAGAAACATTAACGAGATTCTAATACCGACATCCATACTAGCTACCCTTCTTGGGCACCAATTACTCCAAACCGAGCGAACACTCGACACTTCAAGGTAACCTTTACTCCCAAGGTTACGGTTGCCTCCCAACCTTAGGTGACAATTACTACCTCCATGAAATTAGCGACCTTAACTTTCCACCTACAAGTTTTCTTTCAAACTGCACGGTTCCGAACTCAAAGCCAACGGTCGACGCTAATCTTCCCAAAACTCTCAGATTTCATTGATCCATTCCTAATATTGATAAAGGTATTCCTACAAGGCGTACTAATGCGTCTTTCCGGTAAACGGTTAACACAGATTCTGTTATCGCTCAACTCCGATCTGACCCCAAATCTGGAAATAACCCTTATTCGAATTTCTTAATACTTCCATAAATACTTCGTCTACAACCACATTATAAAGATTAACTTCTAAACATACTACCAATCTTTACATTCGGACTTATAAAGGACGGGCGCTACAGAAACCCCATGCGTAGTCACTATCTCCAACCTGTGGAAGACTTTACCAACAACTTACTCTAGCTCAAGGCTAAGGCCCGACTCCTCAAAGCACTGCTAGAACTGAACTCCCAACAGGAAATGATGCACATGAAGATAAATAAATAAATAAAAGTTTAATCTTAACGCCTAGAGAGCTCAAGAGTTTTACATAAGTAAAAGCATTTAAATTGATGAACTTCTCTTTAAATCAGAACCTTTCAAATAATGAACCTTAAAACATAGAAACAACTCCTTTTCAAAGTCATGCACTTTCAAAGACGGATACTTCATTGCAAATACGTTTTATAAATTGACACAATTTGTATAACTCGAAGTATGAAATATTAGTAACACTATCCATATCGTACGTTCGAAAACATGGACACTAGGCCCAATACTCACACGACCAAAAACAAAAGAAAACTAAATATCAACATGCATGAATAACACATTTCATTCAAACCTTAATATACGTGGGGAAAACCCAATATTAAAGCCATCATTTACCGTCGACTCCACATAACCAAAGCTGGTAAAAATATGACATTAGTGTTTAAAATACCCCGGGTCTACGACGGATAGACCCGTACACAAAAGAATAGACACTACAAAAAAGAGGCCTATCAGCGACGGAAAATTCCGTCGCTAATCCGTCGCTAAAAGTCAATTTCGTCGCTAATCCGTCGCTGAAAGTCTGTAGCTAAATACCTGGTAGCTAATGCTTATCAGCGACGGATTAGCGACGGATATTAGCGACGGATTAGCGACGGAATTATTAGCGACGGATTTAGCGACGGACGTAATTTAGCGACGGATTAGCGACGGATTATTTTAGCGACGGATTTAGCGACGGATTATTTTAGCGACGGAAATATTTAGCGACGGATTTAGCGACGGAATATTTTAGCGACGGATTTCCGTCACAAATTCCGTCGCTAATATTAAAAATAAAAAAATTAAAAAAATCAGCATTTCCTGTATTTTATACAAATAATCTGCCCATTAAGTTGACACAAATAATCTGTCCATTAAATTACGAATCATCCCAATAAAATAAAAATCCAAATTTATACGATTCTGAATTCATACAAAACAATGTAGCAATCTAACTAGGGGGGAGGGCGGGGAGGGGGGAAACTGTATCCCTGCTGCTGCATAAAGGCAGCAAACTGCTGCGATAATGTGAGCTGCTCAGCTAGCTGGGTAGCATGTCTGACCTGTTCCGCCTGCAACTCTTCATTGCGCTTCCTTTCGATCTCCAACTGAGCCAAATAACGCTCCTCCCGCAGCCTCGCATCCTCCTCCATCTTTGCCATCTACTCTCTCAACGCCGCTAACTGTAAATACAGTAATTGACAAAAATTAGTATTTATTAGCAATGAAAAGTAACAATATGATACATAACTAATATAACAAACATAACCAACATACCTCATCTGCCGATGCAGTCCCAGATGATCTCCCACCGTTGCTGCTACTACACTCACCAGTCATAGCATAACGGGGATCCTGGGTCGACCAACCAAAAATACGGCCCTTCTTCCGCCCTCCAGCACTCTGCTCCCAAAGAGTTGCCTCGTCAATCGGAGGGGAATCGGGAGTCTGGCTAGCCTGCGCCTCATCCTTAAGCTCTCGAAAGCGCGTCTATGGTTACCAAAACAAAAACGGGTAAGAAGAAATTTTAGCAGCATAACGGCTCTAAATCAAACATATCCACCTTATCTACTAACATAGCCTAACGTCTGCCCAACAGTGGAAACCCAAACTACATGTATACAACACACACACACACACACACACACACACACACACACACACACATATATATATATATATATATATATATATATATATATATCCATTGCGGTTACCAAACAAAACATACGTTGAACATATTTGTATACACATGCATATAAACATATACAATACATATATTAAGTGTAATGGTTTTAGAAAACTTACGTGGATTATAGCCGCTTTGGGGTAAACGTACACCGGAGGATCAGTAGGCGGGTTGGAACCCGGAGGGCCCGTCCGATTCCCACAGTACATCCGCTCAAACACCTCACTAGAGGTAGGATCGCGACCCCATGCCTGTGCCTATGATAGAAAATTAAGATAAGAAGTAAACATACAAACTAATCTCGGGTACATATTCAAAAAATTGAAGACTTACAATCTTGTATCAGTGTTGTCCGGTACTAATCGATCCCCCAACATGCCGTGAGGACACCCCGTCAAACTCGGTCAACCGATTGGCCTTACCGGTCCTAGACTTTGCTTTCCAACGCTCAGTATCCCACTCCTGTAAAAATCATAACACATAAGTGGATATAAAACAAAGATAATGCACAAATCAGAAACTATAGATAAAAACCTAATCTATCATCTGGTGCCAATAGGGCTCTGGGATCCAGGGAGGGTGGTATGGTCTAATGACCGAGAAATCTTCTTTGTCCCAAGTCACACCATCAATCTGTTTGGCCTTTACTGCGGCCCAATCGCGTGTGACCTTCATCCAGTCCTTGTACCTATTGCTCATGGTACGCTCCCATATAGCGTGCACAGTTGCCTCCTGATCAGCATCCCACTGGAACTTTCCCTACATGCACATTATTTGTATCAAGGTAAAAACAATAATATTATATGTACAATTAAAAGAGATTCGTTTACCGACCTGAAAGCCCTGGTACATACGATCACGATCAGCCTGCGGGACGAGTCTCCAACTGTGCCAAGGTCCACGAAACAAACCTCTAAAAATTGTGGTCATCTCTCGAACAGCATGTATATCAAGAAACCTACACAATAAAAAATTATACAGCATAAAACCATTTATATAAGTTTATTACGTAATATAAGGCCTTATACCACATCTACTTACCCTTCGTCAGTAATCCCTAGCCGCGGTCGCTGACTAGGGTGTCGTGGTGTCGGCAACGAACGATTGGGTCCCCTCGTAGACCCCGAAGCACTCGATCCCCCAATGATATCCACCGGCTCGTCCTCGTCACGAAGTCCAAGGGTGGGTTGAGGGTCACCAAGAAACTCATCACAATCATCAGCACGTGGGTCCCCACGCCCGCTAGAGCTACTGCTGCCTCTACCTCTACCTCTACCTCTATCACCCTGTGGACGACGTGCCATCACCTGAAAAAAAAATGCAACTTCTATTTTATAAAACAAAATGGGAGAATGTCACATGTCAATTATATAATTGCGAACTAAACATACAGAAGATAAGCTACTCATCAGAAGAATTATCAGATAAACTAAGTTCATTTTCTTTATCTGAATCATCATCTGTGTCTTCAAAATTTGCTTCTTCTTCGCTATCTTCATTAACAGGTCCATCGTCACCGTCATGAGCATCGACTACATTTACCTCCCCTGTGACAAGAGGGACGGTATCGATGTCATCATTTAATCCTGCAGACATTGTATGAGTTACCCTTTCGTTGATTTGAAAGAATTGTTCTCCATCCACATTTCCATCAATATCGACATTGCTTAAAGATTCTGCTACTTCATATAGGCCACGAGGCTTCGTATTGACAACCGCCCACCAATCTTTCAAATCCCTTGTCATCGAAGGATATGAAGTATAATATACTTGTTCTGCCTGTGACGCTAGAACGAATGGGTCGTCGGTTCTTAGTCTAGACTTATATTTGATATCAACCAAACTATGTTTACGATCGACTCTAACCCCCGACGGAGTATCAAACCAA
This sequence comes from Arctium lappa, assembly GCA_023525745.1. Lineage (NCBI taxonomy): Eukaryota > Viridiplantae > Streptophyta > Magnoliopsida > Asterales > Asteraceae > Arctium > Arctium lappa. Next base: position 164,718,638 of record CM042047.1, read on the forward strand.
GTGCATTTGAACAACACAACAATGCAACGCCCCACACCAAAATATTCCACCTCTATAACGTCATCCAACATTCCATAATAGTCGGACTCATCAGACTCATCGTAACAGGCCCCCCTTACACATACACCACTGTTATGTGTAACTCGACCAGCACCATGGGTTACCGTATGGAACTTGTAACCATTGACAAAGTATCCTTGATGTGACCAAGCATAACGACCTGGTCCGCGAGCTAATGATTTCAACTGTTCACTTGACTCAGGTGACACGAGCACGTGATGCTCGAACCAGCCACGAAACCTTTCTTGCCGTAGCTGTTCAAGTGCAACATCATCAATATTTGGTTCCGTTTGTCGAGCCCATTGATCAAAGATCCACTGGAAAGGTTGAACTTCTACACAGTTGAACAAGACATATGTTTGGATCTTATGCATGTCATGATCTGTCAAGATGATCTGTTTCCCACCCTTCTCGAATAGTGGACGAGATGGAACCTTGAATATGCTTAGTCGATCATCGGTACTCGAATAACTAGGAATATCCGGGGCAAAGTTCCTTGACTCACGATTATGTCTTGTTTCTATTTGTGGATCAAAATAGAGTGAGCAATATATGGACAGTTCATTCACAAGATACGACTCAACAATAGATCCTTCAACCCTTGCTTTGTTTCTAACTGTTCTCTTAAACGACCCAAGCTTCCTAAATAAGCGATGAAATACGTGTTAGTGATGGAAAGGGTGTTTTATAAGAATATATTATGCTACATTTGAATAGAAATTAGAATTTACCTCTCATAGAGATACATCCACCTATATTGGACTGGACCACCGTTTATAGCTTCATGCGTCAAATGTATCACCAGATGCTCCATTGAATCAAAGAATCCGGGGGGAAAGACCTTCTCTAACTTGCAAATTGTTTGAACAACACTTGTTTGCAATAGAACCAAGTCTTCTATGTGTAAGACCCTTGAACATATGGACTGTACTTAACCTTTACAAAAATCTGAATACGGATAAGGATCTCAACAACAAACTAATCTAAACATATACTATCTAGATTTACCTTAATTGTTGATCCAGAACCATCCAAAAATATGGGACTTAACAAATGCCCAACAATCCAGTACTATCATCTCAAAAACTCTCGAGGTCAAACCCCGACACTCAAGCCCTTGGCAACCCGCCGCTAACGAGAACCTGATATACATATCATTTGAGAAAAAGTGTTAGGCTTAAAAAGCCTAGTGAGAACATACAATTTATAAATTTCAAGGGATATAACAAATGCATCCAAAAAGGAAACCTTTCCAACAAGCATTTCCAAGTTAACAAATGTTAAGAATAAAATCCATTAAAATAAGGTCATAAACCTTCTTTCCAGAACCTCACAATTTAATGCACATGTAGTTCTTCGTTTTGATTACCTTATAGAACCTCACAATTTAATGCACATGTAGTTCTATAATTTATTAACGGCCAGAACCTCACAATTTAATGCACATGTAGTTCTTTATTTGTTAACGGTTAGAGCCTCACAATTTAATGCACATGTAGCTCTATATTGTTAACGGCCAGAGCCTCACAATTTAATGCACATGTAGCTCTATATTTACTTTACTTGGTAATCTCCAATTAATAACAGTCAACTCAAAACCTAGGGATCCGCTAGTAATGGTACAGACTCGTCACAACAACAGATGTGACCAACCATAAATAAACATATGGTATTAATACATTTTATAAAATAAAATGCCAATTCCAGTTCAACTTCTGGTAAAAATGAAAATCATTAAAATGAGTTCATAAACATTCTTTTCACATATCCACATAATGTGCAAGTAAAACATCATTTTACTTTTAATAAGGCGGAACCAGTCATTTTAGTCAAAACTGATCGGGAACCCCGAAAACCACCAAAAACTTCATTTATATCAAAATGTAGAGAACATGAAATCATACCGTAGAAATACTTCGGATTTCGTAAATAAGAGTTTTGACATGTATAAAGTTTGTAAAATGGTAGTAGGAACTCACCGATAGGTTTTCAGAATAAAACCCGGAAAACCAGATAACGATCACGACGAAGAGGTGAAGCTTAAAACATCGACCCCTCGCTAGAAACACCGAAAACTAGCAACCAAACGAGCCTTAGAAGATCAAAAGAGAAAAAGAGAGAAAAGGAAGAGAGAGAGAGAGAGAGATCTGAGATTTGAGAGATATTTAGAAAATATCTCACAAAAGATATTTAAGGCGGCCAAAATTGTCAACACTGACACAACGCACGACCCGTGCGTTTTTAAGGAAGGGAAAGCGCACGGCCCGTGCGAATCCTATTGCCTTCGACCCTGAACTTGCGCACGACCCGTGCGTTCTTTTCTGAAGGAGAAACCCTCCTTTTCTCTAAACAACTTCGCAAAACGGCCAAACGAAATTCGGGGTGTTACACATATCAAGTTAAAACATGTTTAGTTTCAAAAACTTTCATCAATATACTCAGTGTGCAATCATGCAAACTTTGATTAGCTTCAAGAAAATGCAATTCAAAAAATATAATAGAAAACTTTGCATGTAATCACACTAAGCCATCAAGAATTAAGATTTTCACAAATTTACAGATTTATCGCAACTCAAAAATATCACCAAGTATCATGAGATGTGTGCTCATTGGCATCTTTTAGCAGTGTGCTCATTGGCATCTTGACATGAGTGTGCTCTTTGGCATCTTTTAAGCATGTGCACTTTGGCATCTTTTGAATCAAAAAGTTTATTAAGTAAAGAACATGCCGTAAACGTAACTTTCTATCTGACCCTATTGCAGGATTTGGGTCAGCCGCTCCCAGACCAGTTGGCCTTAGGGGACTAGGTGTCAAGCACCCCTTGGAACTTACTTTCCCGGATCAGAAATGCTACATCGACATATCCTAAACCCATTCATACCAGTAGAACATGACTTTCGATCTGATTCTATTGAAGGATTTGGGTTCGGTCACTCCCAGATCAATTGACCTTAGGGGACCAGATGACAAGCATCCCACAGAACTTACTTTCCCAAACCAGAAAGGTCACAAGTACAAACTTTTAAACTCAGAGATTTCTGAATTTTAAGAAATTAATATTCTTCTCAATCACAAGGTTTTACGTCTAAGTGCTTAACCCATATTTTCATTACAATCTAAAATTCTGACTTTTTAGGTTTTCTAAGCATTGTAAACTATAAATATTCCGAATCACACAACTTTAAAACAGTAACAAAAGCTACAAACATGTTGCTAACTTTTCGAAATTTGTTAGAATTGAAATTTGAACATATAAAAACTTCAATATAAACAAACAACTTGAAAATTTATCCTAAATACACATTTTATTCAAAAGAATAAAATGTGTAAAGATTTAAACTTTTAAAACTGAAAAGATTTTTTTTAAACAAGTGTCTCAAAAGAAATATTGGGATGAACAAAATCCAAACGAGATTGATGTAACACCTCGAAAATCAGAGTAATTAAAACCTGGAAATCTGACAATATGACGTAAGCAATTCCATTAATTTCCCATAAATGGGATTAGTCCTTAAGACTATACAATCCTATACAAGGATTTCATCAAAAGAATGGGACTTAACAATGCCCAACAATAATACTAATCAATCCCAAAAACCTCGAGACTCAAAACTCGTCTCTCCAAAAACCCCGGCAACCCACCGCTAATGGAAACCTGATACACATATCATTTGAGAAAAAGTGTCAGACTTAAAGCCTGGTGAGAACATACAGTTTATGAAGCTCAAAAGATAAAACATTTGCATCAAGATATCATTTCCAAAGACATTAAGTTTACACAATAGGTCCTTGCCACAAACGGGCTTTTCGTTATAAACATGCCATAAAAGGACCGAAGCAAAACATTTTACCAAGGATTGTGGCGAAACACAAAGTTAGGCCAACAAACCGAGTTACGAGCTAAACCAATTGGAGTCCGCGGATACGAATCACAAAGTCCGTGCTTCAACGTGAGATCAAGCCCCAAGCGCAAAACCAAGGTATACTCCTTCGCTAGGATCACTATGAACCATGGCTAGTATCCGGCCTCACATAACCGTACCAAGTTGCCCCCGAGGAACAAGTGATCCATAGCTACAATTCTGGGGAATGTAACATCCCAATAATACAGTCTACTCCAAAACCTATGGATCCACTAGTAATGGTAAGGACTCGTCACAACAACGTATGTGACCAACCATAAATAAACATATGGTTACAAACACATTTTTATAAACAAAATGCTATTCCCAGTTCAATTTCCTGTAAAAATGAAAATCATTTAAAAGAAGATCCTTTGAATATTTCTTTCGCATAAACGCACAGGTAAAACATCATTTTACTTTTAAAACAAGATAAGATCAAAAAGGTAACTTTTGATATGTATACCGTTTAAAATGATAGTAGGAACTCACCTCTGTTTCCTTCTTCTTAACGAGCGCTACCTATGATAACACCGAAAGAATCGGTAAGTCGAAATACAGATAAACCTCTCGTTACTTGAATAGGACTCAAAGACACAGAAGCTAACAACTTAACAGAACCTAATCCGGTCAAAGGCAACAACCGGTCGAACACCACCCCGGTCGAACACCTCCCCGGTCCAACACTACCCCGGTCGAACACGTCCCCGGTCCAACACTACCCCGGTCGAACAGGCAACACCGGTCGAAGGACCATCCGGTCGAATCAACCCTTCGGTCGAACACCAGTCCGGTCGAATCAACCCTTCGGTCGAATCAACCATTCGGTCGAACACCAGTCCGGTCGAACGACCTCCGGTCGATCGACCATCGCCTTGTTCATCAAGAACAGTGATGCAGAACCCAGATTCAACCCAGATCCAAATGAGAAAATACTCAGATCTCAAAATGGAACGGTTCAAAACCTTCACAACGAGATTCTACACGGCTAAAAGCATTTAGATCAAAGCATTAAGCTAGATTCGTACCTCGATTTGCCCGAAATGATCGACCCTTCAACACTGCCTTTCTCCTTCTCTTCTTTCTCTCTGGCTTCTTTGATAAGAGATCAGATCAAATGAGATATCAGAAATATCTCAGATTTGATTTCTATATAAATAACCCAAGTTACACTTTGCCCCCTTGAACTTTGGGTAAAGGTCAACTTCTCACCCAATCCCAAAATTCAGGGTGTTACAATCCTCCCCAACTTGGGAATGATTTCGTCCCCGAAATCCAACTATACAAAGAGATGAGGATATCTACGCTTCATATCCTCCTCGGATTCCCAAGTCACATTTGCTCCTCGGTGATGCTTCCACTGCACCTTGACCAAAGTGACTTCCTTATGACGCAACTTCTTAGTCTTTCTCTCTAAGATGGCGTCGGGTTCTTCCACACAACGGTTACCTTCGTCAACCCTTAACTCTGAGAGGGGAATGACACTGTCTTCTACCGCCAAACACTTCCGGAGGTAGCAGACATGAAACGTGTTGTGTATTCTACTCAACTCCGGTGGCAGTTCCAACTGGTAGGCCTGCAACCCTATACGCTTAAGTACTTTGAAAGGTCCGAGGAAACGAGGACTCAACTTCCCACGTTTTCCGAACCGTATGATGCCCTTCCATGGCGATACCTTAAGCATAACGCGGTCGCCTACTTGGAATTCCATCGGTCGCCTCTTCTTATCGGCATAGCTCTTCTGACGATCTTGAGCCGCTTTCATCCTCTCTCTAATACACTTGACCTTGTCGGCAGTCTCTTGCACGATTTCAGGTCCGGCGAACTGCTTCTCCCCCGCTTCTATCCAACACACGGGAGTCCGACACTTTCGCCCATACAGTGCCTCAAAAGGTGCCATCACAATACTCGAGTGGTAGCTATTATTGTAAGCGAACTCCACCAAAGGCAGGTGAGAGTCCCAACTACCCCCAAAATCGATGACACAAGACCTCAACATGTCTTCCAAGGTTTGGATTGTTCGTTCGCTCTGCCCATCGGTCTGCGGATGGTAAGCCGTACTCAACTTAACTCGCGTACCAAGCTCTTTCTGAAATCCATCCCAGAAGTTCGAAGTGAACCGACTGTCGCGATCCGACACGATCGACAATGGTATTCCATGCCTCGAGACCACCTCATCGATATAAAGCTTCGCCAACTTATCCATCGGTAAAGTCTCGCGCATAGGCAGAAAGTGAGCGCTCTTCGTCAATCTATCCACTATCACCCAGATGGTATCGTGTCCCCGAAGAGTTTTAGGCAACTTCGTCCCGAAGTCCATGGTGATATGCTCCCACTTCCACTCGGGAATCTCTAAGGACTGAAGACTCCCATACGGTCTCTGATGTTCGGCCTTAACTTGCGAACACGTCACACAACGCTCAACGTAACGTGCCACATCAAGCTTCATCACCGGCCACCAATAGTGCAACTTCAAGTCCCTGTACATCTTCGTACTTCCCGGGTGAATGGAATACTTGGACTTGTGTGCATCTTCTAGCAACAGCTCACGGTTTCCCCCAACCTTGGGCACCCACACACGACCGCTGAACAGTTTTACCCCACGGCTATCTTCCGTTAAGAGTAAACGCTGTTTTGTCATGACTTCCTCTTTGAGATTCTCTTTCAACAATGCTTCCATCTGAGATGTCTTGATCTTCTCAACAAGACTAGACACTAGCTCGATTCTTGAATGGGTAGCCTGGATACTCCCGCTATAGTCCTTCCGACTTAGCGCATCGGCCACCACGTTCGCCTTACCGGGATGGTAAAGCAATTCACAGTCGTAGTCTTTCAACAACTCGAGCCACCGCCTTTGCCTCATATTCAGCTCTTTCTGACCAAAGACATACTTCAGGCTCTTGTGATCCGTGTAAAGAGTACACTTCGTGCCGTAGAGGTAATGCCGCCAAAGCTTCAAAGCGAACACCACCGCTGCTAACTCCAGATCATGGGTTGGATAATTCTGCTCATGTATCTTAAGCTGCCTCGAGGCATAAGTGATTACCTTGCCTCGTTGCATCAACACGCAACCCAATCCCATCTTTGAAGCGTCGCTGTACACCACGAAATCTTCCGACCCTTCAGGTAACGTCAAGATTGGAGCTTCACACAACTTCTTTTGAAGGATCCGGAACGCCTTCTCTTGGGTTTCGGTCCATTCAAACTTCACATTCTTTCGAGTCAGAACTGTCAAGGAAGAAGCGATCTTGGAAAAGTCTTGAATGAATCTCCTGTAGTATCCCGCCAGACCCAAGAAACTTCGGATCTCGGACGGACTCTTAGGAGGCTCCCAATTCATCATAGCTTCAATCTTGGAGGGATCTACTTTCACTCCGTCTCGAGTGACTACGTGCCCCATAAATTGTACTTCTTTAAGCCAAAAGTCACACTTGGAAAACTTGGCGTACAACCTCTCTTTTCTCAACACTTCCAGAACTTCACGCAAGTGCTGCTCGTGCTCTGTCTCACTCTTGGAGTACACGAGTATGTCGTCAATGAATACAATGACCGACTTGTCGAGGAATGGTCGGCACACTCTATTCATCAAGTCCATAAACACCGCTGGTGCGTTCGTCAGGCCAAAAGGCATTACAAGGAATTCGTAATGGCCGTAACGCGTTCTGAATGCCGTCTTCGGAACATCTTCTTCTCTCACCTTCACTTGGTGATAGCCTGATCGTAAGTCGACTTTGGAGAAACAACCCGCTCCTTGAAGTTGATCGAACAAGTCGTCTATTCTCGGAAGCGGATACCTGTTCTTCACTGTAGCTTTGTTCAACTCACGATAGTCGATGCACATTCTCATTGTGCCATCCTTCTTCTTGACAAATAAGACTGGAGCTCCCCAAGGTGACGAACTCGGTCTTATGAATCCCTTCTCAAAAAGTTCTTGGAGTTGTGCTACCATCTCTTGCATCTCCGATGGCGCTAAACGATAAGGTGCTTTAGCGATCGGTGCAGCGCCTGGCACAAGGTCAATCCGAAACTCTACCTGACGATCGGGCGGCAACCCGGGCAAGTCGTCCGGAAAGACATCTGAATACTCCCGCACGATCTTCACATCTTCCAGCTTGGACTTCTCTAACTTGGCATCGATCACATAGGCTAAGAAGGACGAACATCCTTTTACTAAACACTTACGTGCTTTTGCCATGGTGATTATTGCCACATCACCCTTTCTCTTTTCGCCATAGATGACCACTACCTCACCAGAGGGGTTGGGAAGTCGAATCATCTTTTTGGAACACACGAACTCGGCCTGATTGTTTGACAACCAATCCATACCGATTACAACGTCAAAACCCCCGATTGACATTGGTAGCAGATCGATCGGGAATTCCCTCCCTTCGATGCTAAGAGCACACTGCTTCAGAACTTCATGGATCAGAACTTGCCTACCATCTGCTATTTCTACCACTAATGCATCCTCAAGACTAGTAGTGGGCATAGAAATTTTCTGACGGAACAATTCAGATACGAAAGAGAAACTAGCACCCGTATCGAATAAAATACGAGCAGGTACAGAGTTTATAAGAAAAGTACCTGATACCACATCAGCGGATGCCCTAGCCTCTTCGGCCGTCATCTGAAAAGCTCGGCCCTGAACCTTCGGAGGGTTCTCCTTCCTTGCTGGCGCGCTACCCGACACAAGCTTCGGGCAATCTCTCTTTACATGCCCCGATGCCTTACACTCGTAACAGACGATTCCACTGACCGTGCAATCTCTGACAGTGTGACCGGGCTTCCCACACTTATAGCAAACTTGAGAATTGTTGTAACAGTTACCGTGATGCTTGGTTCGACACCTCGGGCACCACTTAGCTTCCTGATAACTGCTGAAGTTGCGGTTTCCGACAAAAGGTCGGGTCCGCTTGGGAGGTACTGAACTGTTCTCCCACTTTCTCTTTTCAGGCACCACCACTGCCTTCTCAGATTTGCCCTTCGCGAACATCTCTTCCATAAATTGAGCTTCCTCTACCATCTCTCGGAGGTTAGAAGCCTTGAAATTATGGACCATAGATTGCATGTCCGCAGGCAGGCCGTTGAGATAAGCTTTCATCTTGTCTTTCTCTGTTGGGGCAGCGTGCCCCACCAGACCAAGTTTCTCCATAAACTGACGGGTGTACTCCCTCACCGTCAGGCTCCCCTTCACCAAAGACCGGAATTCTTTCTCAATTCGGTCCATGGTCCTCTCGTTGCAAAACTCCTCTAACAGCTTTTTCTTGAACTCGACCCACGACAACTGAGCCAGTACTTCCGGAGATAGAGTGGATTGGATGATATTCCACCAGATGAGTGCAGTGTCCCTCAGCAATTGGGTACCAAACCGCACCCTCTGATCATCACCACATTCGGAAGAGCCGAAAGCTTGCTCAACCGCTCGGATCCACTTAACGCACACCACCGGGTCGTCAGAACCGAAGAATTCTGGTGGTCCGCAGCCCAGAAAGGACTTATAGGAACAACCCTTCCTATTCCCCTGAGCACCAGAAATCCCGCGCTCAACAGACGTGACCCTTATACCATCATCACCGGAACCTACTACTACGTTCTCCACCACCGTCTCACTTCTCCGATGGTTCACGTCGCGGTCCTCCATTGCTTTTAGCAGAAACTCTTGTTGCTTAGCCATCTCTTCCCTCATTGCCAACATCACGCTGGCCAGCAACTCTGACTGGGGATTAGCATCCCCGATTACTGGGTGGGACGAAGCCAGGTCTACTCTCGGAATGACCTCTGGCCCCCCACCTAGTACTTGCTGAACGGGTGGTCGAACGATAACCTCAACTCCTTCCGGCTGACCCGCTGTAGAGGCTGTCGCTTCCTGACCATCCACACGAGCACGCGGTCTCCCACGCGTACCTACCATTCTGAACTGCTACACAGAGCAGTGGAAGAGATAAGAAAAGATAGAAAAACACGAAGGGAAAACGTACTACCACATTACCAAATGCCATATTAATAGCAATTCAAGGACTCTTACGTACAATATCCTCATAATAACATTAGCTAAGTGAAATTATGAACATACAACACATAATGGTTCTTGTCACCACTACTACAACGCCTGATAAACGTACTTTCCGTCGACTCTAAGACTAACCCAACTTAGGAGCTCTACCCAATTCTCGCGGATCAATTCTTAGCATACGCAGTCTAAGTCTAGACATCTTACATTCATGCCTAGTTCGCTTAAACTAGAGCTCTGATACCAACTTGTAACACCTCGAAAATCAGAGTAAATTAAAACCTGGAAATCTGACAATATGACGTAAGCAATTCCATTAATTTCCCATAAATGGGATTAGTCCTTAAGACTATACAATCCTATACAAGGATTTCATCAAAAGAATGGGACTTAACAATGCCCAACAATAATACTAATCAATCCCAAAAACCTCGAGACTCAAAACTCGTCTCTCCAAAAACCCCGGCAACCCACCGCTAATGGAAACCTGATACACATATCATTTGAGAAAAAGTGTCAGACTTAAAGCCTGGTGAGAACATACAGTTTATGAAGCTCAAAAGATAAAACATTTGCATCAAGATATCATTTCCAAAGACATTAAGTTTACACAATAGGTCCTTGCCACAAACGGGCTTTTCGTTATAAACATGCCATAAAAGGACCGAAGCAAAACATTTTACCAAGGATTGTGGCGAAACACAAAGTTAGGCCAACAAACCGAGTTACGAGTTAAACCAATTGGAGTCCGCGGATACGAATCACAAAGTCCGTGCTTCAACGTGAGATCAAGCCCCAAGCGCAAAACCAAGGTATACTCCTTCGCTAGGATCACTATGAACCATGGCTAGTATCCGGCCTCACATAACCGTACCAAGTTGCCCCCGAGGAACAAGTGATCCATAGCTACAATTCTGGGGAATGTAACATCCCAATAATACAGTCTACTCCAAAACCTATGGATCCACTAGTAATGGTAAGGACTCGTCACAACAACGTATGTGACCAACCATAAATAAACATATGGTTACAAACACATTTTTATAAACAAAATGCTATTCCCAGTTCAATTTCCTGTAAAAATGAAAATCATTTAAAAGAAGATCCTTTGAATATTTCTTTCGCATAAACGCACAGGTAAAACATCATTTTACTTTTAAAACAAGATAAGATCAAAAAGGTAACTTTTGATATGTATACCGTTTAAAATGATAGTAGGAACTCACCTCTGTTTCCTTCTTCTTAACGAGCGCTACCTATGATAACACCGAAAGAATCGGTAAGTCGAAATACAGATAAACCTCTCGTTACTTGAATAGGACTCAAAGACACATAAGCTAACAACTTAACAGAACCTAATCCGGTCAAAGGCAACAACCGGTCGAACACCACCCCGGTCGAACACCTCCCCGGTCCAACACTACCCCGGTCGAACACCTCCCCGGTCCAACACTACCCCGGTCGAACAGGCAACACCGGTCGAAGGACCATCCGGTCGAATCAACCCTTCGGTCGAACACCAGTCCGGTCGAATCAACCCTTCGGTCGAATCAACCATTCGGTCGAACACCAGTCCGGTCGAACGACCTCCGGTCGATCGACCATCGCCTTGTTCATCAAGAACAGCGATGCAGAACCCAGATTCAACCCAGATCCAAATGAGAAAATACTCAGATCTCAAAATGGAACGGTTCAAAACCTTCACAACGAGATTCTACACGGCTAAAAGTATTTAGATCAAAGCATTAAGCTAGATTCGTACCTCGATTTGCCCGAAATGATCGACCCTTCAATACTGCCTTTCTCCTTCTCTTCTTTCTCTCTGGCTTCTTTGATAAGAGATCAGATCAAATGAGATATCAGAAATATCTCAGATTTGATTTCTATATAAATAACCCAAGTTACACTTTGCCCCCTTGAACTTTGGGTAAAGGTCAACTTCTCACCCAATCCCAAAATTCAGGGTGTTACAATTGAAAATGCTCAGATTCATGAAAAGTTTGAGAAAACTGGAAATACATCACAGAGATAAAATGCAGCGGAATAAAAAGTAGATGTACTCACAGTATCTCATTAGTCAGAATGTTGAAGCATTGAAGACCGAGTCTTAGACTGACATGTCTAGAAATCAAAGTCTATGAAGCACGGGTTCTGAGCTGAAGTACTCAGAAGCCAAAGTCTTGACATTGAAGTCCAGGTTTTGAACTGCTGTGTTCAAAAGCCATCATTTCTCTTACTCCCCCTTAACATGAGATGCCTGCAACTTTAAATCAGATTGAGACTTGGGTACCCACTTGAATTTGGGCCCATGTTTGTTAGTTGCAGTTCGTATGGGGAAATAGTTATAAGACTTGACATGAGAAGCATGAGAAATATCATCAGAATAATAAGCACAATCATCAGATGAATACAAAGTATAATCATCTGAACTAGAATCAGAAGAAGAATATGAGACATTTTTGGAAATTTGAAACATTTGCTTTATAGAATATTTTGAAACTTTATTACAATAAGCAAATGAATCACTTTTATAATATTTGTCTACATATCGAACTTCATCAGTCTGAGAATCAGTAGATGTCTGCTTTGCTTTCCATATTTGCCTTGATCGAGCTCTCAAAGTCCTATCTGTAAGAATTGAATCGGAAGAATTAGAACTGTCAGAAAAAACTTTATCTTGTTTCTTCGACTTCTTTGACCGTCCTCTTTTACGTTTAGTTTTATAATACTGATCATTGAGCGTAAAAGAACCATCAAGAATTTTAGAAGAAATATTTAAATCAGAAGAAATAATTTTACCTAAGCAACCAATCTGATCAACTAATAAAACTGAATTCTCCTCGGAGTCTGAAGTATTTTGAGAAAAGATTTTAAAATTTGAAACTTCCTTTTTATTTTCCTTAGAATCAGAAAAAAGGTCAGAAATATAAATTGAATCTTGTTTTTGAGAAAATAAATTTTCTTCAAGACTAGAAGTCATGAAAGAAAGAATAATATCAGATTCAATTTCCTTTAAAATATTTTGATCTTCTATCTTATCTTCAAGATCGATGATTGTGCTCTCTAATACTAATGGGGGAATATATTTCTTAGAATCATAAATGATTGGAGAAATATTTTCCTTATAAGAATTAGAAGCATAAGGATCAATAAAATCATCAGATATTGAAGATTTGACAGAAGATATATCATTTAAAATTATTCTTCCTCTCCTTGATTTTTCAGGAAAATATTTTGCATTTTCACTTGTATAAACAAAAGGAATTTCATTTTTCTTGTTATTCATCATTTTCTCATTTTCCAGTTCTAACACTTGCTTTTCACTAGTCCAATGAAATTTGAAGTTTTGAACTGAGGAGCATAGTGTGCAAGAGTTAGATAATCATATTTATATAAACTAGGAACTTCGTTTATCACTTTGTTTAAACAATGAGGATTGTCAAAACCAAGTCCCCACCTTTGTTTTAAAGCTTCTTCACTCCTTGGTTTATTCATAAAAATTGTTTGTTCAGATTGGTTCCTTCGATAAAGCTTTTCTTCTAATTTATTTATTTTATCTGAAAATTCATCTTTTAAATTTGTCATAGCAGTCAAAGACTCAAGATAAGTCTTATTTTAATTTTCCAAATCATCCAATTTCTTTTGAAAGATTTCTTTAGTATTTTCTAAAATAAATTTTTCATCTTTCAAATAAATTTTCAGTTTGTCAATCAAATCTGACTTTTCAGAATTTAAATTCTTTTCAGATATTAACTTAGAACGCAAATAAGATAAAGCAAATATTATGATTTTCATCTGAGAGGTAATAAAATTGTAATCAAAATCAGTATATACCTCATCTTCATCCGTATCAGAATCATCTAACTGATCATCTCCAACCAAGCACATCTGAGCGATCTCTACATTTGCAGCTTCATCGTCGGAATGATCCAGCCAGAATTCTTCTTCGGCAAGAAGAGCAGTTCCATTCTCTCTTTTCTCGACCAGCTTCAATTTCTTTCTATAGTAAGTTGAGTCCTTAACCTTCTTTGCTCTACACTCCTTTGAGATGTGACCCGGCTTTCCACAGTTGTAGCAAGCAACAGTCTTTGGCTCGGGCACTTTGAATTTAGAACCGGAAGTAAAGCGAGAAGTGTTAGAACCCGATCTTGGTTGGAAGTTTTTCTGAAAATGCTGGGAGAGAAGGATCATCGCTTTCTGCAGAGCCTCACCATCATTTGACCCGTTGTAAGCGTTATCAGACAAAGCTTATTCAGCCAATTGGCTCGTGAGGAGTGCAACCGGGTCTACTGACTTCTTGTCCTTCTTATCCAGTTTGGCCTTCTTCTCAAGTACAATGTATTCATCAATCATCAGAATCTCGTATAGTTCCTGAATCTGCATTGTGGAAATCCGAACATCGTTCCTCAGTCTGTGACATGATTTGTTCCATTCAGGCTGAAGAGCATTAAGAAATTTCAGATTCGTCTCAAGCTCTGTCTTGTTCACATTTATCTTTCGCAGATCATTCAGCACTGCACATAATCTGTCGAAAACACTCTTTATAGACTCACTTTCTTTGGCCTTGAACTCCTCAAAGTTGTTCATGAATCGAGTATGTCGGAGCTGAGTTGCGACCGAAGAACCAAGCATGATCTTTTCCAATTGTGCCCACAACAGATTTGGATAATCCTTGCAATGATCAACCCGGTTGTAGACAGAGTTTGGTAAAGCTAGCATCAGATTAGCTTTCAGCTCTCGATCAACTTTCATTCGTGAAGCTTCTTTAGATGTTGAAGGAGTCTCTTTATTAGGCTTTACGAAAGGTCCTTCAGTTAGAGACTTCATCATGTTCTCTCCATTAGCTTGACGCTCGATGAAGTTCAGAAATCGATCTTGCCATTGAGTGAATTCATTTTCATCGACAAGAACTGGAGGACGAGTTCCAGATCCCAAGGACATCATCAGATCACTTGTGTAAAACTTAGCTTGAAAGGCAAACTTTGCAGAATCCATCTTTCAGAGAAAAAAAATTTCTAAGTCTGAGACTGGCGCAAAGTAGAGCTTTGCGTGAGAAGCAGAAGACGCAAACTGAGCTTTTCGTAAGTAATGGGAAACGCAAACTGAACTTTGCGTAATCCGAGTGATGCGTGAACCGAACTTTTCGAGACAAGAAGGTTGCGCAAACTGAGCTTTGTGTAAGACAAGTGATGCGCAATACGAACTTTGCGTAAGCCACGTGACACGCAAAATGAACTTTGTATAATCCAAGTGATACGCAAACTGAACTTTGCGTAAATCGCTAATAACGAAGACTGGACTTTGCGTAAGCTGGATGATACGAAAACTGAGCTTTGCGGGAGCTTGATGATACGAGAACTAAACTTCTCGTAACTCAATGGATACGCAAAATTTGCTTTGCGTGAATAGACCAATGCGCAAACCTGAAATACACTAACACAAGGATTAGAACTATATGAACTTGCGCAAAGTAGAATGAACTTACGCAAACCTATTATGAACTTGCGCAAACCTACAAGAACTTGCGCAAACAATAAAAAAACAAATAAAACTCGCAAGATCGATTAAAACTATGAAATTACTGCAAGAAAATAACATACAAATGATCGAAAACATATTTTTAACAACTTTCAAACACCAATTTTGATTAAAAACCACTAAATCACAAAAATGATGATGGAACAGTGCGTGAAAACGGGTTTCCAAAAACTCTTTAAATCTCAAAAACGATGATCAAATACTGAATTTCATGCAAAATTATGTGAAGCAATTATGATTGACTACCAATTACGAGACTAAAGAACCAAATAGCAAACAAATTCAATCACAAACACATCCGAATTTGATGAAAAATCAAGAAAACGAGATTTTCTTGAAAAATTGAAGAAAATCGATCAAATTTTCGATTAATTCAACAAATTCAGGAACGAAAAATCAATCTCTCAAGATTCAGATGGCTCTGATACCAATTGTGAGTCCAAGATCAATGAATCTTTAGAGAGAGAAAGTAGAGAGAGAGACAAGGTAGCGCAAGGTAACAATATTCAATATAGCTTGAATGAGTTCTTACAAACTTACAAGACCAAAGGGACTTAAATACCCTTGGTCAGATACAATACAGATGTAGACACTAAAGACAGTATTTGACCAAGCCCTATAAATACAATGATTACTATAAAATCAGACCTAACACGAACAATACCAAATAGATCAACACTTCATCACTTCGATATTCATAAATTAGAATAAAATTAAAAAAACGATACCTGAGAGGCAGTAACCGAAGAAGAGTATGAATTTGCCATTTTCAATCGGAAAAAAGCAACCGAGGTTTATTAAACCCCTAAAACCCACAGTAACAGTGTATAGGGTTTCAGAGCGAACACATGGAAGAGAGTATGATTGATTGAGATGATTAGGGTTTGAGAAAGTGTGAAAATGAAGTGAGAATGGTGGAGCTACGGAGGGAGATCTTGCGATGGTGGTCGTGAGTTGCAGAAGTTTAAGAGAGGGAAAACCGGAAAAGAGGAGATGAGACCTGTGTTGAGGGAGTGATTGGGAGGAAGTAGACATCGTGGGCCGCTAAGAAATTGGCTTTCCAAAAACCAACTTTTTCAAT
Source organism: Arctium lappa (assembly GCA_023525745.1). Classification (NCBI taxonomy): domain Eukaryota; kingdom Viridiplantae; phylum Streptophyta; class Magnoliopsida; order Asterales; family Asteraceae; genus Arctium; species Arctium lappa. Next base: position 164,735,230 of record CM042047.1, read on the forward strand.
AACCGTAATAGAACTTTAATAGAGTAGTATAGATATATATATAGGGGAGCGATCAAATGAAAACCACTCTAATTTTGAAAACTGTGGAAACCCTCGGTTTCATTGGTCAAGTTAATGAAATTGTTTCATGAGATTGTTTAATTTGATGAAATTGTTTCATATAATTCTTTTATTGATGAAATCGCTGCCTATATTTGTGTTTTTTATGTAAAAATGAAAAAGTTTCATCAGACTGCGAAAATACATGAAACAATTTCATCAGAATAAGAAAAATAGATGAAACTACATAAAAAACATAAATATATGAAACAATATCATTAACAAAAGAATTATATGAAACAACTTGATCATATTAAACAACTTTATGAACCGATTTCATTAATTTAACCAATGAAATTGACGGTTTCCAAAGTTTCCAATCTAATATGATTTCCAATTAAAACCACCTCTATTATCTATATATATAGTATTAAATATAATAAAAACATTTTTGTTTAGTTTTTTTAAAAGAAAAATATATGACAAAATACCAAAATGCCTTTAAGTTGACAGACCTTGTTAACAACCTTGTTAATGCCCTTGCTTTTGTCAATTTCTAACAAATTTCGTCCGTTCCACTAATTAACATCAACTTTTTCCGTTAAATCTAGTTTAATGAGGGATATTTTAGTATATTTTTATTTTCATGTTTAAATAAATATAAGATATTATTATATCAATTATAATTATATTATATTTTATATAAATAAAATATATATATATATATATATATATCATCGCTTCCCTTGTTGTGAATAGGGATGCAAACTAGACCTGACAAACGTGTCGTGTCATGTCGGGTTCAAAGTTAAACGGGTTGAAAGTGTCCAACCCTAACCCGACCCGTTTAATAAACGGGTCAGAAAATCCCAACCCTAACCCGACCCGCGTAACCCGCAACGACCCGCCTAACCCGTTTAACCCGTTTAACATTTATAAGATTAAAATAAAAAATTGAAATTTCACAAAAAAAATACAAATACAAAATTCAAATGAAAGCATTAGAATCCAAAATTTATAGTTCAAAATTATAATCAAATCTAAAACACTAAAAATCCAAAGCATTAAAAGGAAAACTTATATATATATATATATATATATATATATATATATATAAACGGGTTATTCGGGTCATTTTCGAGTTGAAATTTTTGACCCTGACCTTACCCGTTTAATTTTCGTGTCGTGTCGTGTCAACACGTTTACTTAAACGGGTTGAAATGTATTACCCAAACCCGTTTATTTCGTGTCGATTTCGTGTCGGGTTAGCGTGTCGTGTGAGTTTTTGTCAGGTCTAATGCAAACAGGACAATTCGGCGGGGAACCCTTGGGTACCCATTTAGTAAAAAACAACATATTTTAAAATTATAATAAAGCGTCACTACATTAATTATCAATATTGAAAAACAGATATATTTTTCATTTAATAATTAATGTATATATATAGAGAGAGCAAAGATCATTTGTTAACCACACAATTCTTGTTAACTTTATGAACTTTGCTCAACCAATAGAAATGCAAGATTTTTTGTTGTTTAATTTGTTTATTTATTTAATGCAAAAGGGTAGAAACGTCATTTAGTAATTAATTAATATTTCATTTATCTTCATGGGGGTTACACAAATAAATCATCCATAATTATAGTGGAGGTTACAATTTCATAATTTTTTCCATTTTCAACATAATTTTGAAATCATATGAATATCATCAAAGTCATCCCATAACATGATCCAATCCTTGCTAATTCTTTGATTTCAAAATATTTTATATAATCAATTGCTAAAATCGTATAAACATCACATGAAGTCTAGTAGCTAGTTGTTTCAATTCAAATCTTTTGTCCACCGATTAAAGATGATGATTTCTACAAATCCAAGTATGATTGTCCATTTAAACCACTCAGACGAAACTATGTGAATATAAAATCATAAAGCATCGTGTTTTTGTCAAAATTTCAACTTTTAAAATAAATAATGTTAATGTTTGTTCATTACTTCACCATTGGGCATATGAACAAAAACTTGTTAACGAGTCACATGAACAGTAAGGTGGTGGTTCATTCATGTTCATATTTCTTCATATGAATACGATATTTGAAATTAATATTGTTCATATTTCTTCATATGAATATGATATTTAAAAGTAATATTGTTCATATTTCTTCATATGAATATGATATTTAAAAGTAATAATGTTCATATTTCTTCATATGAACATGCTTGAACCGGCGGTTACGATTCTTTTGGAAGAATAATGTTCAAATACATGCAGATTCATGAACACTAATGAACCGGGGGTTACAATTCTTTTGAAAGGAACATTAATTAAGAGAGAATAAAGACATAATGTTTCAGTTATTTGTTTTTCCAAAATACCCTTATCACTATAGTTCACTCATAATTTTTCATTAATTGTGCAATTATTAAGGTTTTTAAAAGATATTCAATCTCAACCATTGATTTCCATGATCAAGGGCTTATAATGGTTCATAGAGTTAACACAAAAAATGTGGTTAACAAATGAACTTGACCCTATATATATATATATATATATATATATATATATATATATATATATATATATACACACAAACTATATATTTTTTACGTGTAACATTTGTTTCACAAACAAGCTAAAAAAGTTCATATTGTAAAACAAATACATATGAATTGAACACATTGTGAAACAAATATATGTTAATCAATATTCTAAATGCTAGTCTTTGATGAAAAAAATCATATGAAATAACACATGATGCACTACTTATCAAAATTATCATAATTTTATAGGTTCTCAAGAGAAAGTCCCTTATTAATAAAATATATTAAAAGTAACATTTTTATATAAATGAATGACAATCCCCCCTCTCTACCTGTTACTAAATTTATTTTACACTAGAAGCGTACTCGCGCAATGCAGCGAGATGTATCACGATTTTAATGTTTTATTTTATTTTTTGTTTTTTTTGTCGATTTACAGTATGATTTTGGATGGTTTTGAGAAAGTGATAATGTATTTTTTATAAATTTGTTTAATTTAGGCCTAATAATATAATTTTTTATGTAAAAAAAGTTAAGTATTTTGTTATAATTCAATGATTATCTTATATATTTTAATGACAACTAGAAAAAATAACCAATTACATATTTAATAATTTAATTAAAACAAATTTTTAGTAATATAATATATTAATTAATAGTGATACATGGAAATGGAAATGTCTACATAAAAGGAAGACCCTGCACATACCAAATTGGTAGGTGTTAGAAGCCTGCAGTAGTAATATGTATCTTGTGCTTTAATACTTGTAAATTAAGAGATTTTTAAAATCTTGCATAAAATGATGATACCTTATGCCTAATAATTTGTATTTAAGAGTTTTTTATCCGTGTTTTATAATATAGTATAGATAATTATCGGAAAATAATATGTTTTGAAGGTTTTTTTAGTCATTTAATAGTTTGAGGGAGTTCTTATGAGCTTTGGGCCAAATGGTATGAGTTTATTATAAAAAGGCCATAGAAAAAGCCCAAATTGTCTCTCCATTAGTCCATTTCCCGTTTTGGAGCATCATATCTCTTTTGCAAGTTGTAACATGATATTTAGCATGATTTTTTCTATTTAAAATACATTTTAATAATAAGTTAATACAATATTATTATAATATTATACAACAATAAATTTTATTATTATATGTATATTACGTTTGAACTTTATAAAAATAATTCATTACCAAATGATAAATATGTTTAAATACAAAAAATTGGTTAAACTCTATACGACAAAATACTCTATAAAACTCATAACCACCATCATACTCTTTCGCCATCTTAAGACAAAACAAATTCATAAAATAAAATCGAAAGATGAAATAGAAATGAATCGCGCAAACAAAAATTTTCATGTCAAAATTTGCATTTCGTGTTCACTTATCAATCAGTTGTATATGCATAATCAGAGAGATAATGTGAATATAAATTACATAAATTGAAAATAAATAAAAGTATTAGGGAAATTAATTAAAATAACCGTATTTGAACATCGTATTACCGAAATACCCCAAATCTCGTCGATTTTTCCGAAATACCCTTTAAGTCCGGGAATCCCGGGGTTATGTCCGGTAAACCCATATATGTATCTCACACACACCCATATATGTATCTACACACATGTACACTTGTTTTTGTAAAACTTCACTCAATTAATAATGTATAAACTCAATTAATAACACGATCCCGGCCCCCAACCCCGGGTTTCCCGGACATAATCCCGGGATCGAGTCCTTTCCCGGCCGAAACACAACCACCCCGGGATCGATGCTCATCCCGGCCACGTTTCCCGGACTTAAAGGGTATTTCGGCAAAGTCGACGAGATTTGGGGCATTTCGGTAATACGATGTTCAAATACGTTTATTTTAATTAATTTCCCTTTTGCGGGTCGAAGCAAGCTATGGACAGAATTATCTTGGGTGTTTTTGAAATTTCTGTATTATTTATGGTTTTACAGGTATCAAGAATACACATTGATTTCACTTGAATCCAACACTGTATTTTAATTCTTAATTTTTTTGGTAGGACATATGATACATCATGTGTCTAATTATATTAAAAAAAAAAAACTTGAACCATAACTATTTAAATTCTATGTTAAAAGTAACAATTAAATTTAATTGCACTTCTCAGAAAACAAAAGAGTTGTTTATCACGAAACCCATTTGAAGGTAAATTTGGGTGTAGCCATGGATGGAGTAGCCCATTTGTAAATGTTCAATTGAATTTTTCTGTCAGCATATGCGGTTTCTCTATTCCCACCATAGCTTCAATCAATCCTCTCCCATTTCGTCAATCTGTTCGATAACCTGAATTAGGGTTTATTTCTGTATTCCAATTAAATCACTATATCTCACTGCTCCTGAATTTCTTCCATAATCAATGGCTTGTTGTTCAATTCAATCCATGGTTCCTTCAATTTCTGGCCTCTCTTCTTCATCTTTCTCTTATTCGTCTGTAATTGTGTTGCGTGTAAACTGTTCAAAGTTCTCAGATAGAAATCTCAAGAAAATTGGTAAGAAATTCGAAGTTTGCAGAGCAATGGTGCAGCAGACTTCGGTTCAGGGAGCTTCTGCTACTTATGCTAAGGAAATGGAGAGACTCTCTGCCAAAGAATCATTACTTCTAGCTGTCAGTTTTCGCTAACCTACTTCTTTTGGTTTCTTTAATTTCAAGAATTGAACTTGATAATTGTATGCATAAGTGATTGGGTTTGTAATTTCATGATTTTATATGGTGATGGTCTCTAGAGTTATTATCTAATTTGGTTATGCATACTTGTGACGATCACTTGTTTGGTAATTGGTACTTTTCTTATGGATATGGTAGAGAAAAAGGGTCTTCCTGGTCCTCAAGGCTACTCTTATTTGTCCACAGGCTTTTTCCCTTGCATTTTTGCAAAGAGGCGGTTTTATAGGTTCCTCCAATGCTTTGCTCTTAAAAAATGTTTTTTTTCTTTTTTTCTTCCATTTAGAATCTTGAGTAAATATAGACAAGAAAACAACAATCAAACATCCAAGAAAAAACAATTTGAGGTAGAATTTTCAATTGAGATAATGGAGATTTGAAGGTCATCTCTTTATGAGCTTGACAATTGAGTTGAAGGGAGATAGCATCAAGCTGTTAAGGGCCAACTTGATCCTCTATATACTGCAAAGAAATGTAAAACATAATTTGAAAGAAGAGGATATTTCAAAAATCTTGTATGTGGTAGTCAAGTTGCAAAATCGGTACTTTGTAAAACATTAAGGATATACAGTGTGATTCTAGTAAACTAATAACCAATTACCTGTAAAGGGTGATCCAGTATTTATAGATCAAGTGATTGGTTTCCTTTTGTCATACCATTTCTCAATGTTATTCTTGTTTCTGACTCCACACACACATATACCAGAATAGAGTTGTGACATTTTTTAAAACCAATTTTTTTTGAGATGTAGTACAAAAATACAGTGGCTGCAACACTTTTGCAGTAGTTTCATCATCAATTTAGGATGTACGTGTAATATAGCCTTAGTGTCTTCCCCAGTTCCAATTAGTTAGAGATTTATGTTTGATTAAAAGATTGAGTCAAAATCTGGTGGAAGCTTTTGTAAGTGTAATCCAATTATCCTGATATATATTGGCAGAGACTCGATCAGAAATTTATTGAGTTCTTTGCAGAAACACTTGCCATGAACTTCTTTTGAGATATTTGCCAAATGTTGAGGAGAAATTGGGCTTCTTTGTTCATAGCTATAGACCAAGTCTACCTCAATACTGTCAATTCTGATACATAATTTTAACTGACATGAAATAAATGTGTAGGTCTTATGTAACAGTGCTTTTGTTTTTTGTTTTTGCATTCACATTTTAACAAAGTGAAAACTGGACAAAAAAACAGTGCTTGACGAATGTTTATGCTTTCAGAAAACCAAAATCAGTTCTGAATGAGGTGGGGTTTTGATACCTAGTAAAACACAATTTCTATATTTGATTTAATATCGTTATGTTATTTCTTTCTGTTGAAAGGAAAAGTTTTGTCAAAAGCTTTTGTCATTTTGGTTTCAAAGAAAAATCACAACTTTGTTCACATTACAATGAATGGAAATAGAAAATAGAAATAGTAATTGTTACCAAACGAAACCGTAATTTTTCCAAGTCACGTTTTTAGTCATCTTGCTTATCAAGGTCATCTTTGTTAGACTCATGCGTGGGCCTTAGTTGAGTTTAATAAATAAATAAATAAAATATTTATTTCCTATATACAGGGCGTTAATTGAATTATTAGGCAGACATAAAATTTGTTTGTTAATGCTATTGGTAGTATTCTAGGGCTTGTGAGTAATGTTACAAAGTATCAGGTCCTGTCAAAATGGGAGGGGAGTAATGTGGGACTAATGCATGGGTCTTAGGGTTTAATAAATAAGGAAATTTAATGAACGTGTGTGTATGTATATGTGGATAAGGGGACAGTTCGCCCTTGGAAAAAGTTACTGAACCCAATTTACTATTTAGGGTTTAATAAATAAGGAAATGGTTTATTGATATACAGGGGATTAACCAAATCGTTAGATAGTAGGAAAAATTTGTTTGTCAAGTCTATTAGTAGTTTTCTACTATCGAGAGTGACGGCTAACCTCTCGAAAGAAGACCAACCACTACATTTTGTTTTTATCCTTGTTTTTAATTCAATAGAAGGTATTGGGTCCTATTATATTGGTATCAAAACATCTTGTTCTGGGATCATTGGCAGCAAAGAAAGCCGCCTAGTTGGAAGAAAAGCTTGGAGTGGAAATCGGGGAGGTGAAATCCATGATGTTGGCTTAGTTCGCCAGAATGGATGAACAATTTGCTTCAATGGAGGAGTTGCAGTGTGAATTCTAAAATTGTAGAGATGCAAATATGTCAGGCTGGAGTGGCAGGCAAAATGGGGACGGGAGAAAGGAGCAGTATTCCTTCAGATTTGACTGGGCAAGTGATACAGGGAGAATTCGAGAGTTAATAAGGGGTTTCGAGAATAATTGGAAAAGAAGAAAACGAGCTCGAAAGAGGCTCGGAAATTGGAATCGGAAAAGAGGCAAACAGAAGCTACCAAGAGTTTCACTCTCAAAAACATATTTCCTTATTTTAATTATTTAAACTTAGGATAATTATTGTTAGCTTTAATTATTATTAGGATTATTATTTAGTTTCCTTATATTAATTATTTCCTTTTTCTAAATTAGGATTAGATTTATTTATTTTCCTTTACCTTATTTCCTTTTTCTAAATTAGGATTAGATTTAATTCTGTAATTATTTTCCCTAGTTTAGATTATAAATAGGACTATTAGGTTTAATTGTTTATGAAGTTATCAATTAATAAAAGTTCATCTTTTAGAGAGGTTTCTCTTGAATTTTGAGTTTTACGTTTCGTAATTCTCGTTATCAAAAGGGTTTAGACGCTTGTCGATCCTTCCGCAAACCTATGCTGCATCAACAAGATGGAGCAGGGCATGGGGATGCAAAAAGCTGTGACAAAGGAAAACGAGCGGTGATCATGAATGGCGACGTTGGTGGCTCACACGGGGATATTGTCTGGGGCAATGGCAACAGCAGACGGCACAGCTCCATGGTAATGAATGGGGATTTGCATGGAGTGAAGGTGTTGTTGGAATGACGGAGATGGTAGAGGAAGTAGCATTGATGCACGGCAAGTGCCGTATGGAGTGGCAGAAGTGGCGTATGGCAGTCGTGGTTCTCGTGACACCTTCCGGGTGTCACAGAGGGGCAATGAAGATGGGATGCTGGTCGCTGCACAGTGGAACAACGGGAATGGTTGGTGGAGTCTACATCAGGAATCAATAGGTTAAGAGAGGTGGTGGGGTGGACCAATTTACTGGAACGAGTCAGGAGCATGTTGGGTTCTTTTATGGGACATATTTGATCTAGGGTCCAATGAGGTAAATAAAGCTAATCATGGGGCAAATGAAAGGTTCAATTTTGGGCTCAAGGAGAGATTTAATGCTGGGAAATTTTGATAAGGTCGAGAGCTACATACGCCAGTGACTACGATGGAAGCCTTAGAGACTGGGGATGCAAGGGTGAAATTGGGATCCATGAATTGGTTGTGATTGATCGGGACAAAATTTCTATATTAACACCCTGACGATATAGTGTCTTTTTGGGAGCGGAGTAATGTTAACCTCATGTGTGTGCCTTAGCCAAGTTTAATAGTTAGGGTTTAATGAGCAAGGAAATGGTTTATTATATTAATGGGATTAACCCAATCATTAGGTAGGCAGACAATTTGTTTGTGAAGTCTATTTGTAATATTCTAGGGTCATGGGAGAGACGGCTGACCTCTCAAAAGATGGCCAGCTGTTTCATTTTATTTTGACAATCGATATAATTCAATAAAAGGTATCGGGTCTTATCAATCTTTTAGTACATAACTACATATTGTTTTTTTTTAACAAATCTCATACAAGATATTTAAAACTTTAGCGAAAACTTGAAAATCGAAGATTTCTTCAAATATTGAACTTTTTATTTTAGTTCAAAGATGCTGGAGGGTTTGAGGCACTACTTGCTGGAAGGACATCAGATATGCAAAAAATTGATGTGAATGAAAGAATAGTTGGTCTTGAACGGCTTAACCCAACACCTCGCCCAACGACGTAAGTGTTTTGTCTGAATGAACATTTAATCGCGTAGAGATTATCTGGATGGTATTCATTAGTGTCTTTATCTTTCCAGGTCTCCGTTTCTGGAAGGGCGATGGAACTTTGAGTGGATTGGATATGGAAGCCCTGGGTTATTTGCTGCCAGATTATTATCCGAGTATGTGCTTTCTGATTGCTTTTAATCAGTTTTCCTAATGTTCATAAATGCTTGTTTAAAACAAACTTCTACTATTATTCAATATGTATGCTACTGAGAGCCTCTAATGAGAAACTAGAGAACAGGAAGTACTGGGAGAAAAATGACAGTGATAGTTACTGAAGATAAACAAATGGTCCCATTTCTTCAAGACGGAAGTTTACCACTAAAATGTTCAAGTTAGCTTGCTGCCTCATCTGCTATCTGTTACTCTTCAATGGCCATCCTAGTTTGTAACATTATCATAGGGCATTACACTTCAAATTTCTGCATGTATGAGAAGAATCAAGTTTTCACTTAACTAGACTTCTAATCAAGAAATCAGGAAACCAACGATGATCACTTGACGGTTACCCTTGTGAGTAATCTGTTTTGCTATAGCAATATAACGTGTTCTGCTCCCATAACCAATGAAGGCAGGAAGTTTCATTCTTCTTTTGAAGTTTTAAATATGCATCTAAAGTTTGTTCTTGCTTAGGGTTAATTTGTTGAATTCTTAAAGTTGATCCTGAGTTTGGTGCAATATATAGTTTCATTAACGGCTGCTATTTCTCATTTGTTAGTGAATCTTTTTCAAAATTTGCAGGAGATTTCCTGCAACATTAGCGAATTTGTATAAGATGGATTTGGTGATTAAGGAGGGATATGCGAAGATTACTGCGAACATGAAATTTCTGAATGCGGTAATATATTTTAAGACACTTTCAGTATAGAGTGGTAGAAAAAAGTGGAACTGTATTACACCTGGAACTACAAAAGGGTCTAAGAAGACATCCAACATATTTTTTGACAATAAATGTTCCTGCCTGTTAGATATTTCATCCTAGTTCTGTTAGAAAAGCTGATCCGGGATTTTCTTCCACTTACATAATTTAGATAACAATTTTTGTGTAAACTAACCCGGGGGGGGGGGGGGGGGGTATGCTTCCCTTGGAAATTTTAAGGGGATTTAAGGAAAAAAAGAAATGATGTTGCTGTGTATTGTCTTCTCATTTTTTTCCCTTCAGTTTCTTGTTCAAGTGTATTAGCATTGATAGCAATTTTGTTACCAAATGGACTCCTTGCCTACAATATATATTTTTGCTTTGGCAATTCTATAAAGTAGTCGTGAAATGAATTAATTTGAAATTATGAATGCGTTGTTAAGTTCATTAAATAACTGGGAGAGGATATCCTTCCGATTTTTCCATATAATGATCCAAACTTCAGCCAAAGGCCAATGGCAAATCACATTTCCCTTTGATTTAATGGGCACTAATGTAACCGATGATAACAATAACGGATTTCATCGTTAAAGTACCTTTTAAAGCCTTAAACACTGCTATATTTTGGGTTTCTAATGCTGGAAACATGACATAATACAACCTTGATTTAGAAAATTCAAGTTTTCTTTTTTCCTATAGTTTTGTTACACGTTTGTTTTAACTACTACTAGATTTATCATCATCATTTTTCTCAGTAAGGTTATTTCACTAATTACTGTGTTTGTAGTAAAATCTAAGGAGTCTGAACCTGCGATCTTTTGCAACCATATTATTATGTTCCTTTCTTTCCAAAGATAGTCATTAGTGCTAGGGCATAAAAGCTTTGATTGAATCACTTGAGTTTCGTCCTGGAGTTGAAGCGTTGAAAGTTAGTTCGAGCGGGGGTAGCATTCCGATCTTAAGCAAAGCCGTCCTGCCCTCCATATGTCCTGTTCAGTCAAATCTGCATGAAAAATCCCAGGGAATCATTAGTATCAAGTATTATGCACGAGTATTTGGGCAGTGAAGAAATAAAATGTATCTTGTTGATATGCAGATTGAAAACAAGTTCATTTTAAGTACAAAGTTAACAGTGGAAGGTCCGCTTAGAGTGAAGGAAGAATATACAGAAGGAATGCTTGAAACTCCAACAATTGATGAAGGAACAATCCCACAACAACTAAGAGACGCTTTTGGCCAAGCAGTTAACACCGTGCAACAACTTCCGGCTCCAATCAAGGATGCTGTTTCCAGTGGATTGAAAATTCCCCTTAGTGAGTTTTTTTTTTCTATCTCTTGATCTTATTTGCTAATCACTTGAGATTTCTCTCAAGTTTTATCTGCTTGTTTTCTGACCAAGCATTTCTCTCCATCCTTTGATGATGCTGCCCTTTCAATAATTAGCAGGAAAATGTTTGGTTTCATAATTTCCACAAACTTCTGGGTGCTTAAAATAAATGTGATTTTAATCAAGCTAAAAATATTATGCATCGTATGTAGCCTGTATGCCAGAACTAATGTTCATATTTGTCTCGAAGCACCTAGTTTCAGCCTAATGGGCACTATGCTCAGCAAATATAAGCTTAACTCTTAAAATGTCCAAAGTATTGCAATTGTTTCCTTCAGTTTTATGCATTTGCTGTTCATGATGAAGGCGGCAACTCCATAAAGACATTCCCACAAAACCATTCATAAGATCTAAAAATTGATAGCAGGTAGGTAAACTCATAGAGTCATAGAAGCATCAAGTTTAAAATCCATGAAACCAATATTGAGCCACAAATTTTACAATTAAGAAAGTCAATCCTTCTCTAGCATTCATACACATATATAAAAGATTCAGGAAAGAAAAAGAAACAAAATTAAACAATAAACAAAATTTTGTAAAACTTGGAAGTCATGCTAGAATCCCTCTATATTATAAGTACCAGAATGGAAAGGACACCGGTTTAAAAAAAGATGGTGCTATGGGAAAGGACAGCAACTAGCAGTAAGGTGAGGTCTTTAGGAAGGGAGAGTGCAGAAATACATAGGAGCTAAAGTTTCATGTTTACTGGGCCAGGGGGAGGGGGATATTGCAGCAGATGCAACATAGATACGTGGACAGAAAGACAAGGTCAAAACACAAGGGGCCATTTATATCATTGAGCTATATAAAAGGAATAGCCACTTTTAAGTTGGTACATAAGATGTAAGTTATACCATGATACCATGATTGATATTTCTTCTTGAGATTTTCTGTTTTCTACTATGGAAAATGGATTTAAGCAGGGGTGGATCTACCTGGCCATGCAAAAAAATGGTAGCATTATGTTGTGCAAAAAAGAAATTGCTGTTGTAGTGTATTCCGAAAAATAATTGTTATTGTAATGCATTCCCAGGTTAGAAAACCTGGATCCACCAATGGTTGTTGAGTATAAAGTAAGAACAAAGCATCTGTCATGTTATTCTTAATCCTGTGCAAGGTAGGAGTTGTGAAAAACGAGTTTTGATTTCCGGAAGGGACAGAAACAACTGTCAGGAAGGGCTTGTGTCTTGAGGAGACTCAACTGATAATGGAGATCAATAGATATGAACAAAAAATCAACCACATGTATAAGATGGAATGTGGAAATTGGATGCTATCCAGTGTGACTAACCAATGAAAAGGCCAAAGGTATCAAAATCTCGCAACAGGAAAAGGAGGAAATATGCTTCAATAAAATAAAAGAACATTTCTTTCCATAAAATAAAAATAAAAGTAAAAACAAAAATAAAAAACATTTATTGCAAATAGACTAAGCTGTTGCCCCTACATAGCCGATAATCAACCCTGGTTTAGGATGGTTCAACTCTCACAGTGATTTAATGTAAGGATGAAAATGAGGTGAGCCAATACATTGTGCTAAACACCATCTATAAATGTTAGGGTGGCAAATGGCAATCCATCCTGAATTGTAACTGCATGATACCATAAATCATTAACGGCACACTATATATCTTTAGCAAAGAAGATACAAGTATTACCCTAGTATCCATGTCATAAGGAAGTCGATACCAAGCCCTTCATCTATTTTGTCATTTTGAATTTATGAAAAGGTATTTTTAGATATATGACAAATGGTTAAACAATTTCCTTAAACTATGTGTCAAGTCAAAGGTTCCCATTTCATTAAACAGATAAGTAGTTTTTTATTGAAGTATCTTGGGTATCTAGTTGGTTGATGACTCAATAAATACTTGCCATTTGAATTCCTGTTTTGATGTAAACTCTGTTTTAATTCCAAGTAATTTGCTGGAGGGCTTTGTTAAATACATTAGTTTGATTTTGTTGTCGGAATTTTGGGTTGGTTTTACAATGCCATAGAACGTAGAGTTGTCAGCTGTTACACAATAACTGTGATTTACATGAAAGGTTTACTGTATAAGGTCCGATAAGATATACTCCCTTTGTGGCAGAAAAAAGGAACTCCCTGCAAAAAAGGATAATCTAGGAACATCAAATAGTCTTGATGTTTAAGTTTTCATGAATTTGTAGATTGTTAAAACTTTTGAGCGCTTCATGAATATGAACTTTATTCATTTATTTTGTTTACTATTTTTGTCGGGGATGAGCCTTTTAGCGACTAGTAAGGTTGCTTCTTTGTGACTCGAAGGTCATTAGTCCTTAGTTACGGAAACATCATTGCAAAATGCAAGAAAAAGACCATACAAAAAGTTCACTTTTCCGACTCTTACTTCAATACCCTCATAACCAAAGAGGCTTGTTTATTTTCTGAACAATTACATGTTTAGATTGGTTTTTGTAACCAAAGAAGAAAGGGAAAAATGGTGTTTCTTTGAGTTTGTTTCTGACTCTGTGCTGTCTTATTGCTTCAGATGGGGCTTTTCAGAGGATGTTTATGATTTCTTACCTTGATGAAGAGATCCTAGTAAGCTATTCACACATGCATGCATGCAATTAAATTTTTGAAGACCAATATCTAATAATATTTACAATGAATGGTTCACTTTAGATAATAAGAGACACAACCGGGGTTCCAGAAGTTCTTACAAGATTGGATGCGGATCAGTCTCCGATCGATCCCATTGAAGAGTACGAGAGCTAACAAAGTCAAAACAAACATGTAAGGATTTATTTCTCAAATAAAATCATCCTAAGCACTATCCTTTCACCATCTTGGTTTATTTCTGTGATATTGTGAAGTAAGTATTGGGCCATGCATGGAATTCATAGACTTCCCATTCTTACTAAATGCAGAAGTCAAATTGAGTTGGAAATTTGTGTTTAAGAATGGTTTACGTTAACCGTGTATAAACGTCTATAATACGAAGTTAATTGATTTGTTAACTGCTAACGATTCGAGTGATGAAGTTCATATTGTCATTACTACTTTGGGCCATCAATATGTAGATATTTATCATTAGATTTATTTAACTTGTGTTTTTCATGGTGTCAAGAAAATACAAACGTGTGCAAAGGCTGATCTAGATTTTTTTTTTCAAGCGATAGCACCATTACTATAAGAAATAAATTTATAGAAAATTTTCACAAAATTATTACAGATTTGTTGGTATGATTCTTGCCTCTACAAGGAGAGGTCCGTTCCACCCTTGTCATCTTTTCTCCATTTTCTTTAAACTGAAAGTTGAAAAATAAAGAAATTTGTCAAATACAGGATTCGAACTTGCGCCCTTCCGAAGGGCAAACCTTAACACAACATAATACACCAACCCTGTCGCAACAAACGTCTTAGGGCCGCCAAATTTTTTTCCACAACTTAACGTTGGGACTTGGGACGATGCAGTGGGAGAAACTCACCCCTCTTCTTTGTGTAGGTCCGCTATGTATGTGTGTATTACAATAACCCGATATGGACATGAATTTTGGTAAATTTAATGGTGTTTTTTCCTTGATGATTAAAATAAACAAATGATTATGGTTCATTTTTGATAATTAACCTAGCAGTCTTGTCTTTTGAAATCTAGGCTTGAATATTGTTCAATGAGTTACCATGTGTTAGGGCTTGACGGAATACAAAGGTGTTGAAGGTTCTTAAGTATTGTTTGAATAACGTCTACACGATCGAAAAAGGCTTAAAAGAACATTGCGGAAGAGAAACATTAACAGTTGAATGTATCTAGTACCTATAAGTTATGAGGCAAATGCATTAATAGACAAAGATCGATGTTTGACATGAGATAAAGTACACGATCACTACAACAAAATGGCTAGTTAGGTCGTCCACAAATCAAGGGCGAAGCCAAGGAAAGCGTAAAAAAATTTTGAGGTTGGCAATACCTTATAGAAAGATATGTTTTTATCAAACAAAATACTTGTTCACAAACAATAGTTGTTATAAAAGAGTTGGAAAACATGAGTGAGCTAAATATCGTACATAACTATGTTTACATTTACACAACCAATAAAAGACGTGTCTCACGGAAACAACCTCTTTATGTCTTGGGGTAAAGAAAATGTTCCGTACATCTTACCTTCTACGTACTCTATTTTATGTGAGATTTGATATATAGGTTCGTTTGGTTTGGTTTGCTTTGATAAACACTAGATGTGCCTATAGGCATGGACTCATAGATAAGCATATAAAGAGAAAATTTTGATATATTGATAACGTAAAAGCTTTGTTTATTTAGTTTTTTTTTTAAAACCTCTTAATGGCTCATAAGTCTGAACCGTTCAAACCTTTTTACAAATCACCTCTTATTAATCATAACTAAAATAAGACTTCATACTTTAAACCTCTTAAAAAACAAACGACACCTTAATATAAATTCATGTCTGTTTATCCATATAAAAACATAATATAAACTTAACTTTGAAGCGAGGGCTATATAAAAATGAATTAAATTACATTGTATTATCATGTTTGGTTGTCATATAGTACCATATAGAAAAAAGTCATTCAAGTATATTTTATATTCATAAATAAACATATAATTTATATTAAATTGATAATTAGATATAAATAAAATATTTAATTTAAACAAGTTCTATATAGTTCAAATTAAGATATACTTAAAATTATCTTGTATTTTTTTGAAATCTATTCGTTTAAAGAGTCAAACAAATTTTTATTCAATATTTTAATTTTCTTTTTTCTAAATTAAGTTTTTTAGTAACTTTTTATGTTTGTAATTTATAAAACTTAGAGTGAATTGTCCCTCTATAGTTTTGTGTTTTCTTTGATCATGATCCTCATTCTATGTTTATTGTGGATATAGTATGTAATATATTGTGGCTAAAGTCCCTGAACACTAACACCGTTAACTTTGAAAGGTTAAAAACATCATGTGCTTTGCACACTATAGGTATAATTGTTAATTTACTTTTTCCCTTTCAATTTAATCTATACATCTTTAAAACCCATCTATCATCTCTGTTAATTTTTTTTATCCATTCTTCATTGTCAAAGTACAAGAAAAACTAATTTGTTAAAGTACAAAAGAAGTTGTTTACATTTAAAAATAACAATTATTTGAAACCAACAGTACATCCCAAAAAAGACTACTCATCAAAATAACAATTATTTGAAACCAACATTATATCCCAAAAATAGTCGCTTATTCCATCTATATAATTTTTTCTTTTATCAATATAGAACTTAATGCAAATTAAATCAGCCAACCCCTTTAATAGCACTTAACAAGTAGATTGTTATATATATAAAATATTAAAAAGAAGTAATAAAATCTAAATTATGTTTTTTTTGAACGACAAGTTAACACATGCACATGTTTTTGGGGTATCCGGCTCCCATTTAAGGGTGCCACTCGACTAATCCCCGCCGATCACGACCCAACCCAATTAAGGGTATCATGAATGTCACATGATGCTCACCAAATGTCACACGATGCTCACCACAGGGTTTAAACCTGGGTAGTCAGGGATACCATCCACTGATCCTCCCAGGATGTTACTTTACCACTGGGCTAAGATCCAAATTCTGTTATAGTTGATCGACAAGTTTTGAGCTCTTAATTATAAGCAACGGATACTATTGATTCCATTAACGTCGTCATATTTCAAGGAACTCTTGCATCTCTCCATGCAAACCGCCCAATCAACCAACAACCTACACGTCTCTCCACACGTGTCATGCCTGTCTTCCACGTGTCAAACGTACGTTCATCGCTTCCTTTCCATCCCTAACCCTTCTTGGACATATACATTATAAGTATGTTCTTTGAAGATCCATCAAAAAAAAAGAAAAAGAAAAAGAAGATATATCAAAGAAGTGAAACAAAAGGGAAATCAAAGAGTGTAAATCAAAGAATGCAGGTGATGAAGGAAACGGCGGCGAACATCGCCGCGTCGGCGGTGTCTGGGATGGATAAGACGCTGGCGGTGATAGATGAAAAAGTTGAGAAAATCAGTACGAGCGATCCAGTTGAAAAAGACATGGCTACGTTAAGAAAAGAAGATAGGATCAGGCTGGCTGAGCTCCGGAAGCAACAGGCTTATTCTCAGAACGCTGCCGCCGCCTGCGGCGGTGGTGCTCCTGGTAGTCCGACCTACACCGCCGCTGGTAGCGGTCACCCAGAAAAGAACCCTTTTCATACGGCCAAGGGTGATGGAAATAAACCGGCTTCAGTGCAACAAAGTACTGCCACCGTACAATCGGCTACGGCGCAACCTGCGAACACAATGTCGAGCTAGCTAGCAATGCTACGGGAATTGATGGGAGGATGCATGATCAACAATTGATGTGAAAAAAAAAAAGCTTAATTTGTTTGTAACTTGTTTAAATGGTGATTTTGCAGTTTGTTTGGTATCTTTATGTTTTTGTAATAAGAAGGAACGAACAAATATGCACGATGATTGCTAATATTATTGAGGGGTTGGGCGTCGGGGGAATGAAAGTTGTGGTGAGAAAGATAAGAAAAGATTTTTATCTTCGGATCAATTCTAATTGAAAATTAAGATTAATAAGACATGTTGGATCAATTCTATTCTAAAACGTAATTCATTAGTTGTTTTGAGAATGTGATTAACGTCTAAATCCCTTCTTACACTTCTTACTTTAATTTCAATTATTATAAGATCATTCGTCGTATTAGTTAATAAATCCTCTCTTTTCACCCGAAAATAGAGACGATAACATCCAGGTTCCCAATTAAAAAATGGGGAGAGCACTACAACAAATTATGTTATGTTACAAGACACCAAAATGTTTACCTGTCATAGTAAACGGAGTATCAAATGGCAAAACGAAAATTGTTGTATGATAATTTATAGTATGCTTTAAAGATAAAGGTTCTATTTGCTATTTTATAGGATCCTTGTGTAAAAAAGTTGTCATATAAATAATTAATATACTAGAAGTGTACTCGTGCAATGCAGCTAGATACATCACGATTTTAATGTTTCATTTTATTTTCTGTTTTTTGTCGATTTACATTACGATTTTGGATGGTTGTTGTTGAGATTTTAATCAAGACTTCCAGACCTGTATGGTTACACGGCAGTTAATTAGAAGTTAGTTATTTTCTGTTTTTAACAGTTGTGTCGGTTAATCATTATGTGAAGGGTTGCGATGGTTGAATATGTGTGTATATATATGTCTGTAAAAAGTGTTGTAATATATGATTGGTGTAATGAAAGATTGTTATTTCTTAGTGAAAACATCTTTCCAGATTTGTGTTATTTTCAACAAATTGGTATCAGAGCCTTATGGTTCAAGGTTCATTGATTTGATTTCCTTAATCGACAACAAAGAAGAATGTCGTCTTCGAACGGAAATCTGATACAACCACAACTTCCAAAATTAAATAATCGAAACTATCATCAATGGAGTATCCAGATGAGAGTTTTATACGAATCACAGGATCTTTGGCAGATTGTTGAAACGGGATTAAGGGAACTTCCTGCCGATGCTACTCCTCAACAAACGAACGAATTTCATGAAAGCAGAAAGAAAGATAAGAAAGCTCTCTTCTTCATCTACCAGGCAGTAGATGATGCCATTTTTGAGAGGATTTCGACAGCCTCTACATCGAAAGAAGCCTGGGATATGTTGCACGTAACATTCAGAGGCGAGGACAGGGTTAAAACAATCCGTCTTCAAACACTCCGCTATGAATTAGATAACATCAGAATGAAGGAGTCTGAATCGATCGAAGAATTTTACAATCGGGTAATTTCTTTGATAAATCAGATGAGGGTTAACGGCGAGACATTGGAGGACAAACGAATTGTTGAAAAGATCCTAAGAAGTCTAACGAGAAGATTCGAGTACGTTGTAGTAGCGATTGAAGAGTCCAACGACTTGTCGTCTCTGTCTCTCGAAAGACTGTTGGGAACGCTACAATCTCACGAGTTGAGATTAAAACAAATTGACTCACCAAATATTGATCAGGCATTCCAAACTCAGGTTCCATCAAAAATAAACTCAAACGAAAAAGGAAAATCGAAGTTTGTATGGAAAGGGAAATACCAAGGGAAAGGTCGAGGAAGAGGCTACAATAAGGATCATGGGCAAGATGATTGTGGTGAAGGAACATCTAGGGGAAGAGGACGTGGGAAACCTCATTCTCAGATACAATGTTATCATTGTCAAGGGTATGGTCACACTATAAAATATTGTAGAAGGAAGCAAGCCGAAGAAAATAGAGATTCCACATTTATGCATGAGAGGGAATCTAAAGAACCTGAAATCATTTTATGACACATGACGATCAAGTAAGTATATCTGATGAGATATGGTATATAGATAGCGCATGTAGCAATCATATGACGGGAAACAAACAGATGTTCGTGACACTTGATGAGAAACCCCGAAGTGAGGTAAGAACCGGAGACGAACGTAAGCATGAAGTACAAGGGAAAGGAGACATTGACGTGAACACAAAAATGGGTGTTAAAAGAATATGCGACGTTTATTACGTGTCGGCACTCAAACACAACTTATTGAGCGTTGGGCAATTGATATTGAAGGATTACGATGTTCATTTCGCTAAGGAACATTGCACCGTTAGAGACCCGGATGGAAACTTATTGGGTAAAGTCAAGATGACAACCAATAAAATGTTTCCAGTGAAGTTCAATAAGGATAACTTGTCTGCATTCAGCATGCATACTCAAGACAAGTCAAGATTATGGCATTTAAGGTTTGGACATCTAAGTCTTGGATCTTTGGTTCACATGAGCAAGACTCAAATGGTGAGGGGCATACCAAGTATCAACAACACAAACCAACAATGTGAGGCTTGTGCACTTGGAAAACAAGCAAGAAATCCATTTCCAAAAGAAGAAGCATGGAGAGCAAAGTGTCCTCTCGAATTAGTTCACACGGACGTGTGTGGACCGATGAGAACGCCATCTATTGGAGGAAGTAAGTATATACTTTTCTTTATTGACGATTTTAGTAGGAAAGTTTGGGTATATTTTCTGCATGAAAAATCACAAGTGTTCGAAAATTTTAAAAGCTTCAAATCTCTCGTTGAAAAACAAAGTGGTTTAAGCCTTAAAGTTTTGCGATCCAATAACGGGGGTGAGTACACATCCCAACGGTTTGAATCGTTCTTAAAGGAACATGGAATCAAACATCAAAAATCAACTCGATACACCCCACAGCAAAACGGGGTGGCTGAAAGGAAGAATAGGGCGTTCATGGAATTAGCGAGAAGCATGCTAAAATTCAAATCATTACCGGACAGATTCTGGGCTGAAGCTGTGGCGTGTGCTATATACGTTTTGAATAGAGCAACCACTCGAAGCCTACAAGGAATTACTCCTCAACAAGCATGGAGTGGGCACAAGCCAACCGTAGCCCACCTAAGAGTGTTCGGGTGTTTAGCATACTCTCAAATCCCTGCTGTGAACCGAGGAAAGTTAGACGATAGATCGGAAAAATGCATTTTTATCGGGTATAGTGAAGCATCTAAAGCATATAAGCTTTACAACCCAATCACAAGCAAAGTGATTATAAGCAGGGATGTTTTGTTTATGGAAGAAAAGGCATGGGAGTGGTCTTTGAAAACAGATAGGACAAAGGTTACTATTCTTGAAGAAGAACAATCTCAAGACAATCTCAATACAAATTCTGATCAGGTACATGATCCTATTCCCACACCTAATCAATCACCACCATCCACTCCTATTGCATCATCTTCATCAACATCTTCTCCACTTAACTCACCCGAGACTACACCTCTTAAGACGAAGAGTTTGACGGATGTCTATGCAAGATCACAACAAATTTTAGATAGCGAACTGGTGGATTTCGCACTGTTTGCTGACGCAGACCCAAAAGAATTTGAAATAGCAGTTAAAAACGATAAGTGGAGGAAAACTATGGATTCAGAAATTGAATCTATTTTAAAGAACGATACATGGGACTTGGTCGATTTACCACAAGGACACAAGTCTATAGGCGTGAAGTGGGTCTATAAGACCAAACTAAATAAGAATGGTGATATCGAGAAGCATAAGGCACGTCTGGTCGTGAAAGGCTACAAGCAGAAATATGGGATCGACTATAATGAAGTGTTTGCCCCGGTAATACATCTTGAGACTATACGTTTGGTTGTGTCATTGGCTGCTCAAAGAAATTGGAAAATACACCAAATGGACGTTAAATCGACCTTTCTTAACGGCTATCTGAATGAAGAAGTTTATATAGATCAGCCTCCTGGATATATCAAAGAGCACGAATCGAATAAGGTATGTAAACTGAAGAAAGCACTATACGGCTTAAAGCAAGCACCACGTGCTTGGTACAGCCGTATAGATAGTTATTTCGAAAAGAATGGTTTTAAGAAGTGTCCTTATGAACATACATTGTTCATTAAGGATTATAAAGGTGATTTCCTATTTGTCTATTTGTATGTGGACGATCTGATCTTCACAGGGAACAGTCCAAGATTAATTGACGAGTTCAAGCATTCAATGAAGCTTGAGTTCGAAATGACCGATATGGGTCATCTTCACTACTTCTTGGGTATTGAAGTAAATCAAAGAGAAGATGGCATATCAATTTCTCAAAAGAAATATGCATCAGACATCTTGAGTTGTTTTAGAATGGATAATGCTATTCCAAAGTCAACACCTATGGAGTATGGACTCAAATTATCTAAAGATTCTCAAGAAGCTAGTGTGGATTCGAGATTGTACAGGAGCCTGATTGGCAGCCTTATGTACTTAACAGCTACAAGACCAGATGTTATGTATGCCGTTAGTGTACTTAGTAGATTTATGGAAGAACCCAAGCAAAGTCACTGGGATGCAGGTATGAGAGTGTTAAAATTCATCAAAGGGACTCCTGACCATGGTATATTGTATCGAAAGGTTGAAAGCCCAAAACTGATGGCATACTGTGATAGTGATTACGGAGGAAGCGTTGACGATAGTAAGAGCACGTCTGGATATGTTTTTATGATGAACTCAGGAGCAATTTCATGGTTGTCAAAGAAGCAAAAAGTTGTAGCTCTGTCCTCAGCAGAGGCAGAATATATAAGTGTATCTTTGGTAGGATGTCAAGCCATCTGGATGAGAGGTATACTTGAAGAACTGAAGCATCCTCAAAGTGAACCTACGGTAATACAATGTGACAACAAATCTGCGATCGCACTTACCAAAAATCCGGTATATCATGGAAAGAGTAAGCACATAAGGATTAAATATCATTTTATTCGTGATTTAGTAAAATGTAGAGATGTTGAAGTTGCTTTCTGCAAAACAAGTGATCAGGTGGCAGATATACTCACCAAGGCATTAAAACCTGTTGATTTCTTGAAGATGAAGGGCAGACTTGGAGTAATGCAAGTCTAGATTAAGGGGGAATGTTGAGATTTTAATCAAGACTTCCAGACCTGTATGGTTACACGACAGTTAATTAGAAGTTAGTTATTTTCTGTTTTTAACAGTTGTGTCGGTTAATCATTATGTGAAGGGTTGCGATGGTTGAATATGTGTGTATATATATGTCTGTAAAAAGTGTTGTAATATATGATTGGTGTAATGAAAGATTGTTATTTCTTAGTGAAAACATCTTTCCAGATTTGTGTTATTTTCAACGGTTGTGAAAGAGTGATAATGATTTTTTTATAAAATTTGTTTAATTTAGACTTAATAATATAATGTAATGTTTTTGTTTTAAAAATATTCTAAAAAACTTGTTAAGATAAAACGTCGTATTATTATATACATAGATTTGTCGGTTGCAGGGGTGGAGGATCCCAATCTCTGACAAGCAATTCGAGGTAGGGGTGCTCAAAAAACCGACCAATCCGACCCGACCAATCCGAAAAAAAATCAATCCGGAGTAACCCGACATATAATCGATACAAAATTAGGACAATCCGAATCTATTGGGTTGATATCGGGTTGACTCAAAGTAACCCGACCAACCCGATAACCCGATAACCCGATAAACGTTTTAGCGATTTCGCTAAAATTATTTATATTTTCCTTTAATATTACAAGTTACCAAAAACAACTCGGCAATAACGAGCAATGGAACTAATAAGAGGACATTATTGAAAAATTATATATAATACCTAAATATTTGATGAACTCGTATATTCATTGGAATGATTGATCATATTTCAAAGAAAATTTTCCTTATTTTTATGTTTTCAATATTCTTTTTAGTTTGTTTAGACACAACCCGACCAAACCAACCAACCCGAACGGGTTGGGTTGGGTTGTACTTTTGTTTGGGTTGAGTTGAGTTGAAAATTCTCAAACCGCCAACATTGGGTTGGGTTGTTGAAATGCCTTCAACCCGATCAACACAACCGTGAGCACCCCTAATTCGAGGATTCATGAGGAAACGGAGTTCGATCGATGTTATAGATTTTAAGGGGTTAGATGGTTTATTGAGTCTCAAGTCGTCTCTAGTATCCATCATAGAAATAATTCTTTGACATGGTATTTCCCTGTCGAATATCAATTTTCCCCCGTATTTATCCAAAAATCTTTCTAAAATTCGTTTCTCACACATTCTCCTTCCAAATAGTGTACTCTCTTCCCTTTTAACAAAGGGGATATTATTTAAGAAAAAGGGAAATTGACTTAAATCACTAAAATTCTTAAGGAAATTGGTTTCTAGCCAAATCTCGTCCAAATTTACCGATTTGCTGCAAGCCCATGTCCGTAATTGTGGATCTGGGTTAAAAATGTATATTTTTTCCCTAAGAATATGCCACATCCGCAAGTGCACTGCATTTCCGCAATATTGCGGATCTGGGTAAAAAATGTAATTTTTTTGGAAGTTTTCTATAATTTTTTTTAATCTGGGTCGGCAAATACGGATCTGGGTCTGTATTTTTTAAGCCAAAAATGAGTAGATTTGTATTTTTTATCTGGGTCCGCAAGTTGCGGACCTAGATATTGCGGAAGTAGTGATATTTGTGTAAAATCGAGAGAGAAATGACTAAGAAACCAATTTTTTTTTTCTACATTGGCTATTTAAGTCAATTTCCCTAAGAAAAATTATATTTCAAGAAAAAAAAATACAATATAGTAATGAACATACCCAACATAAAAGACAAAATGCCCACCCGACTTCAGCTCTATGGAAACTTCCCTTAACGGTATCGATAACGCTACAATTAAATTCCGTCGTGCAAGTATTTGGAGACCATCCTCATGGTAACCTATTATTCAGTCTGGTGTTTTCACGACAGATATATCTTTGACAACTCTTTACCGAGGTTAGGCGATATTTTGATGTTGTTGGTAACAAGTCCTTTAGCTGGATAATCCTTAGAAAGGAGTGTCATAAGAACATCATAAAGTGGAGAACCTCCCCTTGTAATTTCCTTGATAAGGTGTAACTTTGTTCTCTTTTGCTAGCCTCTTACTAGCTCTAAATGAATTGCCGTTTCAGAAAAAGAAAGGGAATTATAACTAGACCCAATTACATTCTTTTTCACTTAAAAATAATAATAAAAAGTGACATCTCTGTGGAAAACCATATATAAAAAATGAGAGTGCCTTATGATTTTTGGAAGTATAATCTGAACAATCAAATAAACTGGAGTTTGATCATTGCAAATATGCACCGAAGTGGCATAATATGAATCTAACACCCATCTGGATTTATTCTCGTCATTTAAACCTCCATTGCTTATAGTCACCTAAGAAGAAGTCACCATCATTATGAACCATCAGTCCAAATTGGGGTTATTATCATAAATAACCACATAGAAACAAAGTTTTACTTTTTAACCACTTTCAATTTTTTTTTCCATATTAAAATAGTCAAGAAATCGCAAGTCAACAACACAAAGCATTTTCCCTAGCGGTTATGACATAATTAAGTCGAAACCAAAGTTTCTTAACAACCCAAGATTCAAACATAACTTAACAACCAAAATCCCAAACCGGGTCCCAATTCATCACCAGTCAAAATGCAGAAAAATACCAAAAGTTATGGCAGCGGAAACATACTACCACAATCGAGATTCTATATGACAATAAACTAAAAGAAATGGAACTACTATGCCCTATCTAAGCGGCCTTCGCCTCTACCTCAGATCTTCTCCTTTCCCTTCAATGGTGCTCCACTAGTGCTCTTACCTAAAAATGGTTTTATATTTTGGAAAAAGAGGATTATACCTTAAGGCCTAGTGAGTTCCCTCTCGATGACGGCTCACATAACCCTTAACGTTTAAACACGAAAAAAAAACCATTACAACAAAGTGTAGCTTAACATGTTACACAATCAAGATCACATAAGGGTATTAGCACAGTGATTTCAACTCCCATCACTTACCCGTGATGCTCACACTCGGGGCTCCCTTTAGATCTCCACCGGCCCCAGTAGATGCCAAGCCAATGTGTCCATGAAACGAATTCATGGCACAAGGGTAAAAATAACTTCCGAGGGATTTCCACTATCCCAAGATACCATGATCCCACTGTGCAACCCACCACAAAACTTAAACATGATATCGAATCTATTTAGCAAGGTTTCACTACTAAACAAATGACTTTTCCCTGCGAAAGTCAAACGGGTCAAACCCCGTTAACTTTCGCTGGAAAGCCACCGGAAATTTATTTATTTATTTATAAAAATCAACAATTTTTGGCCGATTTCCGACAGTATTTAATTGTTTTTTTTATTTTTTCATATTAATTATAATTAATTAATTATTTCCGACAGATTTTAACAAATTAATTTATTTAATTAAAATCCGCCGGAAATAATTAATTATTTTTAAAATAATTAAAAGAAATTAAAAAAATTAAAAATCCACCGAAAATACGTCGGAAAAAATCAAAAAATTCCGGCGGATTTTCGGCAGATATTTTGTATTTTAAAGATACAAAAAAATAAAGGGTCCGCTGAAATTCCAAAAAAATAATTAATTAATTATTTTTTAAAAGAATTAAAAAAATTAAAAATCCGCCGAAAATCCGTAAGAAAAAATCAAAAAATTCTGGCAGATTTTCAGCGGATAATTTGTAATAAAAAAAATAATGGATCCTCCGAAAATTCAAATTTTTTTTTCTTTTTCTCTTTAAAGAAAATAAAAAAGAAATAATGGATCTGCCGAAAATCCGTCGGATTATTTTTCTTAAAAAAATTAAAATGCTTTTGGATCCGCCGAAAAACTGCCGGTAATGGATCCAGTTGGGTTTTAATGGACCCACTTGGGCGGTAATGGATCCAATTGGGCTTTAATAGATCCACACGGGTTTTAATGGATCCAGTTGGACTTTAATGGATCCATACGGGCTTTAATGGATCCAATTGGCTTTAATGGATCCAGTTGGGCTTTAATGTACTCAGTTGGGCTGTAATGGATCCACTTGGGCTGTAATGGACCCATTTGGGCTTTAATGGACCCAACTGGGCTTTAATGGATCTAGTTGAGCTTTAATGGATCCAACTGGGCTTTAATGGAACCACTTGGCCTTTAATGGATCTACTTGGGCTTTAATGGATCCAATTGCACTGTAATGGATTAAATTGGGCTTTAACGGATCGGTTGGGCTTTAATAGACCCACTTGGGTGGTAATGGATCCAATTGGACTTTAATGGATCCAGCTGGGCTTTAATGAAACCACTTGGCCTTTAATGGATCCACTTGGGCTTTAATGGATCTAGTTGCGCTGTAATGGATCAAATTGGGCTTTAATGGATTGGTTGGACTTTAATAGACCCACTTGGGCGAAAATGGATCCAGTTGGGCTTTAATGGATCCACACGGGCTTTAATGGATTCAGTTGGGCTTTAATGTACCCCGTTGGGCTATAATAGATCCACTTGGGCTGTAATGGACCCATTTGGGCTTTAATGGATGTAGTTGGTTTTAATGGATCCAGTTGGGCTTTAATGGACCCAAATGGGCTTTAATGGATCCAACTGGGCTTTAATGGATCCACTTGGGATTTAATGGATCCAGTTGCGCTGTAATGGATCAAATTGGGCTTTAATAGATCAGTTGGGCTTTAATAGACCCACTTAGGCGGTAATGGATCCAGTTGGACTTTAATGGATCCACACGGGTTTAATGGTCCAATTTGGCTTTGATGGATCCCGTTGGGCTTTAATGGACCTAGTTAGGCTGTAATGGATCCACTTGGGCTGTAATGGACCCATTTGGGTTTTAATGGATGTAATTGGCTTTAATGGATCCAATTGGACTTTTAATGGACCCAGTTGGGCTTTTAATGGATCTAGCTGGACTTTAATGGATCCACTTGGATTTTAATGGATCCACTGGGGTTTTAATGGATCCACATGGGCTTTAATCGACACATTTGGTCTTTAATAGATCCACTTGGGCGGTAATGGATCCAGTTGGGCTTTAAAGGATCCACACGGGCTTTAATGGTCCAGTTGAACTTTAATGTACCAAGTTGTGCTATAATGGATCCACTTAGGCTTTAATAAACCCATTCAGGCTTTAATGGACCCAGTTGCGCTGGAATAGATCCATTTGGGCTTTAATGGATCCAAATGGGCTTTAATGGACCAAGTTGTGCTTTAATCATAATATAGTAATATTATAATATTATTATAATAATAATAATAATAATAATAATAATAATAATAATAATAATAATAATAATAATAATAATAATAATAATAATAATAATAAAATTTCTGGCGGATTTCCGGCGGATAGGCTTTTTCGGCAGATTCCGGCGGACCTATCTGTAACACCCCGATTTTCGAAGGGTAACATTTCGAGTTATTACAGAAACCGATATATCAAGGAAAAATAATATTTTTGATTTTGGACTTGAATCCTAGATTTTATAGTCTAGATGGATGAAGGATTCAATTACAAGTCCAACGGTTCTTTCCGGAGCGAAAACAGAGCTATAACGAAGAAGTTATGGCCAAAACAGTGATCGGACAAGTTTTCACCCGCGGTACATTTTCGGCGAAAGTGCCCCGCGAGAGTGACACTTGTCACTTTCGTTGTCACTCTCGCCAACAGCGTCTGGATTATTTAAAATCGCGATTTTCAGCCCCAAACTTCATTTCTTCATATCTTCTTCATTACAACTCCGATTGGAGTGATTCAAGTTGCCATGGTTTCGTTTTTGAGAGATCTTCAAGGATATAGCAATAGATTGGAAGTCTATTGAAGTATACTAGAGTATTTTGTGGTGGTAAGCTTCTCATCCCTCCCTCTTCATCTTATTCATCAAGTTTTCTAGGGTTTCATCCACCCTTTGTGCTTCCTTTCATAGATTGAAGGTTTGTAACCATTTTGGTGAACTAGAAGTGTTTTAGTTGGTGGATTCAAGCTTGGGTTGAGGTAATCTTCTATTCTTTTCGGTTATGGAAGTTAGGGTGTCGGTATTAGTTGAGGTATTTATGTATATGGTTTGGGAAACGATTCTCTGTGGTTGATTATGTTTATTTGTGGTTGAATATGTATGGATTTAGGTTCTGGAAGTTTGGTCTTGAAAATCCAAGTGTTCTTCAAAAGAGCTCTAGTTGGGGAAAAATCTAGATTTAGCCTAAATCTAGCGAGGTGAGTTCAAGTTGATTTGTGAAAACGTTGTACATGCCAAAATGCTTATTTTAAAAGTGTTTATGTGTTCTACATGAAATTATCAAATGTTGGATTATTTGCTAATCTTTGATTTTTTGAAGTATTATAACTTTACAAACTTTGTATAATACCCACGTTTGGGATGTTTGGGCATTTTGATAAAGGTGTTACAAATGAATGTGTTTTGAGGTCTTATTTCATAAATAGATCTTTGGTCAATGAAATACGTTTTAAATGTTTGTTGAGTCTCATGCATCATTCATGAAATGGAATGTTTTATAAAGTATCACTTGCACATTTAGGTGAGGTAGTTGAAAGGATGTTTATAGTCTCATTTTATGATTTTCATTCTTATCAACAGTTAAATTTGAAAAATGCATATTTTGTGTTATGAGTTCATTTGGAAAATGGGTTGCCTCAACTAATGTTGAGTTTTGAACTAATCTTACTTTTAGTCGCGATGTTTACATATTCGTTGGTCGAGTGCGTTTTATTGTAAGTTATTTCATTTACCAATTGGTCAATGGGTTGCTAAGCCTGCGGCTTGGTGTTTTTATTTGATTTGGGGTCTTTGGACAATTGTCCAGTTTTGGTAGCTCGACTTCGAGCCTTGTTGGGCCTTATACGTATTATTTGGCTTATTTGATGCATTTGGGAGTCATGACCCCGTATTTGGTTTATTATTGTTCCGGCGTTGGGACGATTAGTTTTCCACGTCGAGGCACGTTAAGGTATCGGATTGAGATGTAAGTCCTTCGTGCTGCACGTTAAGGTACCAAATTGAGGTATAAGTCCTTCGTGCTCAAGTGTTACGATTTTGTTGAAGCACGTTAAGGTATCGGATTGAGATGTAAGTCCTTCATGTTGCACATTAAGGTACTGGATTGAGGTATAAGTCCTTCGTGCTCAAGTATTACGATATTGGATGAGGGGCTCGACATAGGAACCCGACGGGGTTGAACTCGAGTTCCCGTGGGTGTACGTTTAAAGCTACTGAGCCTGACATCCCTTGCGTGTACTTTTGTTTATATGACTAGTCATAACAACATAAAATGGGCTTACTTTGTGGACCGTCACATTTTATGGAATCGGGAATCCCCCGTCACCGAAAGGTGTTGTTTTTGGGTATTGAGTTTTATTATCCAAGTTTTCGGTGACGTTTTGTATTATTGGGTTTTACCCTTGATTTATGGGTTGAGTATTATGCCCCACCCGTGTTTTGGGTGTTTTGGGATATATGGTTTAACCGTATCTTCATAATTGGAGAGTTCAATTTATATTTACGCTTTAAGAGAGTTTTGAGTTAAAGCTAATTTATGAATGAGCGGCTTATATTGGCATTATCATCTTTGAACTAGCTTGGTTTGGAAAAGGTTCAAATTGGTGTCCTTTGCCTAAAATGCATATTATTAGAAAATGAGTCGTTTTCACATGCAAGACGTATCATATTGAAGGACTATAATTTTAACCGCATCCTTTCTTTTAAACGATTATTTTATATATGTTGAAAACTCTTGAGCTAACTAGGCGTTAAGCCTAACCTTTTTATTTGTCGGCATGTGCATCAGGTTTTCAAGGTTGGGAGTTGGTCCTAGAAATCCAGGAAGAGTTAAGCCTTAACTTTGTGCAAATGTAAGTAGTTGGTGAAGTCTTCCGCAACGTTGGAGATAGTAACTACTATGGGGTTTTAGTAGCACCCGTCCTTATTATAGACTTTTGTATATAATGAATGGTTGTATGAGGTTAAATCTTAATTTGCAGTTGTTGATGATTTGTTTATTGATGTATTTGGAAAATTTTAAACAAGTTGCTATTTCCAGAATTGAGGGTGTTACAAGTTGGTATCAGAGCTTAAGTTTGAGAGAATTAGGTATTGATTGTAGGATGCCTAGACTCAAACTAGCGTTTTTATAAGCGATTGTAAGTGAAGTTGCACATTAGGAACCTTAAGATAATATATTATGGAGTTGATTGAGTCACTAGAAACGGGAAACTTGTCAAGGGTCGCAAGGATGAATATGTGCGGTACGTTCATAATGGCACCTGGCAAGTGTTATGGTGAACCTACATACTACATGTGTATACTTGAACTACCTTGGTATGATTACCGTTAGGGTAGTGAGAAGGTTTCTTAGGGAGTAATCTAAGGAAACGTTGATGTCTGTAGCAATGTCACGTTGAAGTGATAGTTAAGTACGTTGAATGCATTAAGTTGATCGTCTTGAGTAAGAATAATTGGTTGGAGTAGAACCTTGAGCTTATGGAATTGACGTTATACGAGGAGAGATTGTAAGGTGAACCGATGAAATATCCGAGTGTTGCTTTAAGACGTGGAGTATCCGGATGACAATAGTAGGAAATTGAGATTGTTGTCCTAAGATGCTTGATACACCCGAATGATATTAGTATGTCGGGTTGTTGAGAAGCGTAATCTAGAGGGGTGAATGCCGACCAAATTCATGCACTAAAATTTATTTCTGAAATAAATTTGCATAGATTGTTTCTTGTGTTTGTAAAATAGAAAGTGGTTTTTATATTATAAAGTTTTGGTAAAGCATTTAACACGCATCAGATTTTAAACTGTGAGCTTAAGCATGCATAAATTGTTTTGTTGCACGTAATTGCAAATTGTTATAAAAAATCTCTTTATTCACGTCTCTTGTTTAACGCTATTTGCGAATATTGTAATATCCATGTTTTAATGTCATTTGAGTATTGGGCAAGTAGCTATGAGATTTTAACCTAGGCATTGGATCTCCTCCACATATGTCAATGGTTTTAAAGGAAAAGTTATTCACACGCGTTGAGTCGTAATTTCTTGAGAATTTTGGTTTGTGTGAGTTTTGTTGAAATTTCATGGAGTATTGCTTTATACGATATCTTTTTATGCGTGAGTTTAAATTTTGTTTCTTTTAAGCTTGCGAGTTATTTAGCGTCGTGTCCCATGTAAATCTTGTAAAGCGCTATTTCACTTTTCATTTCATTAAAAGGAGGAAACTCCTAAAAGTTTAATATTTTAAAAGTATTGTCGTTTTACACTTTTGTCGAGTAATGAAAGTTTGACGCCAACTGGTTTTCACGTTAGTAAGTCTTACGAAAATTCAGTTGGGTCCTTGGTGTCTCATCGTACGTCATTTTGCGTTGCGTAAATAAGGTTGGAGCATGTGTTCATACATTTCTGCACGCGTCTAAATGTAGATTTACTAATCGGTGTCATCCCACATGTTGTTATGGGGAAATTCCCTTATCATGCAATTTATCTTTGGGCTTTATACAAATGTCAATCGTTGCATACTATTTGCATTTGGATTTAATTATAACGTTGGTATGAGTAAATATATAAAAGATTTACATCTTTTCAAACAGGACTTTCATTCTGTTCATATTCCAATCAATTACTTTTACCGTTAGAAATTTCCGTAATGCATTTATTGAGTTAGCAATGTTTATATCGTTGCAGTTACTTTTTAGTCAAAGGTGTTTATCTGTACGATCTGAATCTTTAAACTCGATTTGAAACTTTATTTGTATTCCCACTATTTTACCAAACCTTGAGGATTAAACTAATGCGTTTGGGATTGTTGATAATTTTAGGCCACAACGTCTTTTGGTTAAAGAGGAAGGATTTTAAAAAAATTAAAGTTGTGAATTTCTCTTTTGGAATTGTACAAACCTTTATTGCACGTGTTGTGGTGCATGAATCCATTTTCTCTTATATGGTGTAAATTGTTGCGCATGTTTTATTGTTGTCTTTACTAACGTAAGTATTGAACAAACGAGTTTTTGGAAATGGTTCCATATGTGCTGTGTGGTTAATCAATTTTGAAACCTATCGCATGGACGGTAGTGTATTTTTGCCGCACGTTTAATCGTTAGGAAGCCTTTGTATTCGAAAGTTTTATAAACTAAAATTGGCATACTAGTTGAAAAACCTTGAACTCATTAGGCCTATAGAATTTAACCCTGACGTAAGAGCAGTTGCAATTAAGGGACTAGAGAAGTCCTTAGGATTTGAAGCGTCGGATGATCTGACTTGTAGTCAACCTTGAAGTTGAGTTTTAACTTTTGAATCGGGTCATGCATGAATCATGGGGATAATAGATTATGTCCCCCAGTTAATTAAGAGATGATCTCTATGCTTCGGTAAACCTTCGGGATGAGGTTTTGTGTGACTACCTACGTCTGTTGGGTTCGTATTGATGGGTTTTTTGTCTGGTTGACATCAAGTTATATGTTGACGGTGTACCGTCTTAATGGACTTCCGTGATCGAGGAATTTTGTGGTCCGTCTGTTAGGGATGTAGGATTTGGGAACATTAGCCCTCTGTTAAGTATCGACCTTAATGCGACAATACTTCTGGAATGAAGTATTAGGCGGGATGTTCACGTTTTGATGTCATCATTTTGGTATTAGGCGTCGACTCTTTTCTTGAGGACAATAACCGTTAGTATGCTCAGTGCACGTCCGTTGAATTTGAAGTATTCGCAGGTGAAGTGGTAACATTAAGAGAAGTAGATATTGATACTTAGAGAACAATCAGTGGTAATCCTGCAATCTACGAGGCTTCGTCAATCTACCAATCGACGTTTGAATGCATTATGAGAACTGTGTAACCGTGGGGTTGAAGTAATCCGCTATCTGTGGGTATTGTGCTTATGACAACTTGAGGTTCGGATCTACGATTGTGTTGGTGCAGACCAAACTAGTCGTTAGGAAATTTCGTCAAAGGACAATAACTCTTTGGTGGTAATGTTATTGGAGACATTTGGTGAGAATGTCGAGGTAGGCTTTAAGTACAAACCATTTATTGAAGAGACCTTGATGCGTCGTATTTAGAGGTATCTAAGGGAATTGTTTGTTTTGGAGTATTCTTGGTGGAAATGATGGATTAGAGTCGTAAGTTACTCTTGAGGTAATATGAGCAACATAAGGTTGGGAGACAACCGGGATTCAATGGTTAAGAAAATGATTAAGCAAGGACTCTACGTTCATTCCATCATCGATGGGTTGCATCAAACGTTGAGATTGAGTTTGCAACGACACGTAATAAGAAACGCAACGACAACCTCAACCGAAATGCAATCGAGTGCTTATATGAGGTGAGGCTTCAGGAAGGCATTCCTTTTGGATAGGAAATCAATCGATCTCTCCAAATGCGATGTTGGGTGTTTGGTGTTGCCAGATTTCGAGGACGAAATCTCTTTTAAGGTGGGGAGGATTGTAACACCTCGATTTTTGAAGGGTAACATTTCGAGTTATTACAGAAACCGATATATCAAGGAAAAATAAGATTTTTGATTTTGGACTTGAATCCTAGATTTTATAGTCTAGATGGATGAAGGATTCAATTACGAGTCCAACGGTTCTTTCCGGAGCGAAAACGGAGCTATAACGAAGAAGTTATGGCCAAAACAGTGATCGGACAAGTTTTCACCCGCGGTACATTTTCGGCGAAAGTACCCCGCGAGAGTGACACTTGTCACTTTCGCTGTCACTCTCGCCAATAGCGTCTGGATGATTTAAAATCGCGATTTTCAGCCCCAAACTTCATTTCTTCATATCTTCTTCATTACAACTCCGATTGGAGTGATTCAAGTTGCCATGGTTTTGTTTTTGAGAGCTCTTCAAGGATATAGCAATAGATTGGAAGTCTATTGAAGTATACTAGAATATTTTGTGGTGGTAAGCTTCTCATCCCTCCCTCTTCATCTTCTTCATCAAGTTTTCTAGGGTTTCATCCACCCTTTGTGTTTCCTTTCATAGATTGAAGGTTTGTAACCATTTTGGTGAACTAGAAGTGTTTTGGTTGGTGGATTCAAGCTTGGGTTGAGGTAATCTTCTATTCTTTTCGGTTATGGAAGTTAGGGTTTCGGTATTAGTTGAGGTATTTATGTATATGGTTTGGGAAACGATTCTTTGTGGTTGATTATATTTATTTGTGGTTGAATATGTATGGATTTAGGTTCTGGAAGTTTGGTCTTGAAAATCCAAGTGTTCTTCAAAAGAGCTCTAGTTGGGAAAAAATCTAGATTTAGCCTAAATCTAGCGAGGTGAGTTCAAGTTGATTTGTGAAAACGTTGTACATGCCAAAATGTTTATTTTAAAAGTGTTTATGTGTTCAACATGAAATTATCAAATGTTGGATTATTTGCTAATCTTTGATTTTTTGAAGTATTATAACTTTACAAACTTTGTATAATACCCACGTTTGGGATGTTTGGGCATTTTGATAAAGGTGTTACAAATGAATGTGTTTTGAGGTCTTATTTCATAAATAGATCTTTGGTCAATGAAATACGTTTTAAATGTTTGTTGAGTCTCATGAATCATTCATGAAATGGAATGTTTTATAAAGTATCACTTGCACATTTAGGTGAGGTACTTGAAAGAATGTTTATAGTCTTATTTTATGATTTTCATTCTTATCAGCAGTTAAATTTGGAAAATGCATATTTTGTGTTATGAGTTCATTTGAAAAATGTGTTGCCTCAACTAATGTTGATTTTTGAACTAATATTACTTTTAGTCGCGGTGTTTACATATCCGTTGGTCGAGTG
Source organism: Arctium lappa (assembly GCA_023525745.1). Taxonomy (NCBI): domain Eukaryota; kingdom Viridiplantae; phylum Streptophyta; class Magnoliopsida; order Asterales; family Asteraceae; genus Arctium; species Arctium lappa. The sequence continues at coordinate 164,770,926 of CM042047.1, forward strand.
CGTTTTATTGTAAGTTATTTCATTTACCAATTGGTCAATGGGTTGCTAAGCCTGCAGCTTGGTGTTTTTATTTGATTTGGGGTCTTTGGACAATTGTCCAGTTTTGGTAGCTCGACTTCGAGCCTTGTTGGGCCTTATGCGTATTATTTGGCTTATTTGATGCATTTGGGAGTCATGACACCGTATTTGGTTTATTATTGTTCCGGCGTTGGGACGATTAGTTTTCCACGTCGAGGCACGTTAAGGTATCAGATTGAGATGTAAGTCCTTCGTGCTGCACGTTAAGGTACCAGATTGAGGTATAAGTCCTTCGTGCTCAAGTGTTACGATTTTGTTGAAGCACGTTAAGGTATCAGATTGAGATGTAAGTCCTTCATGCTGCACGTTAAGGTACCAGATTGAGGTATAAGTCCTTCGTGCTCAAGTATTACGATATTGGATGAGGGGCTCGACATAGGAACCCGACGAGGTTGAACTCGAGCTTCCGTAGGTGTACGTTTAAAGCTACTGAGCCTGACATCCCTTGCGTGTACTTTTGTTTATATGACTAGTCATAACAACATAAAATGGGCTTACTTTGTGGACCGTCACATTTTATGGAATCGGGAATCCCTCGTCACCGAAAGGTGTTGTTTTTGGGTATTGAGTTTTATTATCCAAGTTTTCGGTGACGTTTTGTATTATTGGGTTTTACCCTTGATTTATGGGTTGAGTATTATGCCCCACCCGTGTTTTGGGTGTTTTGGGATATATGGTTTAACCGTATCTTCATAATTGGAGAGTTCAATTTATATTTACGCTTTGAGTGAGTTTTGAGTTAAAACTAATTTATGAATGAGCGACTTATATTGGCATTATCATCTTTGAAGTAGCTTGGTTTGGAAAAGGTTCAAATTGGTGTCCTTTGCCTAAAATGCATATTATTGGAAAATGAGTCGTTTTCACATGTAAGACGTATCATATTGAAGGACTATAATTTTAACCGCATCCTTTCTTTTAAACGATTATTTTATATATGTTGAAAACTCTTGAGCTAACTAGGCGTTAAGCCTAACCTTTTTATTTGTCGGCATGTGCATCAGGTTTTCAAGGTTGGGAGTTGGTCCTAGAAATCCCAGGAAGAGTTGAGCCTTAGCTTTGTGCAAATGTAAGTAGTTGGTGAAGTCTTCCGCAACGTTGGAGATAGTAACTACTATGGGGTTTTAGTAGCACCCGTCCTTATTATAGACTTTTGTATATAATGAATGGTTGTATGAGGTTAAATCTTAATTTGCAGTTGTAGATGATTTGTTTATTGATGTATTTAGAAAATTTTAAATAAGTTGCTATTTCCAGAATTGAGGGTGTTACACTATCAGTCGGAAATTCAATTTTTTTCAAATTTTTATAAAAAAATGAAGGAAATTTGATTTTTTTTAAATTCGTTTTCGGCGGATCGGTTCGCCGGTAATCCGTCGAAAAAAAAACGCGATTAGGTCACTGATTTGGGGAAAGAGCCTCACTTCATTTCACCCACCTCTCTCTCCTAAACTCTACTGCTCCGGCGATTATTCACCACTACCGCCGCCTCCACCGTCGCCCCACTGTCGGCAACCCACCACCATCACCGGCGCCCCACCACCAACCTCCACCACCCACCACTCGACCCACCACCGACCTCGATCCACCTCCACCATTGCCACCACCGCCAACCTCCACCACTGTGACCACCACTGCCACCACCGCCGGCGACCCACCACCACCACCGACGCCTCCCATCTTCACAACTTCTCATCCTATTTTTTGGTAAAGTCTCTCTGTATATGTATATAATGTAGACGGAGGTTCAAGGGAAAACCTCAAATTAATAAATGGAAAACTAAAAAACACATTATCAAGCGTTAGATTAGATGATCTGATGGATATGATTAAACAGGTGGTTACGACAATATTTTTTAAATTAAAAAAACCTCCACCCCCTATTTTTTATTCGAAAAAAATACGAAAAATGAACAAAATTCGAGCGAAATAAATTACACCAAATAAACAATCATATTTTTCTCGTTAATTTGACATCCATATTCATATACTTTTTCATTCGTTTTTTCGTGGTTTTTCGGTTTTCCATTTATTTAGAGTTTTCTCCTGAACCTGACCCATATAATGTATATATATAATGTATGTTTGTATCTATTTATGTATGAATGCGCAAATAGATAGGTAAAATTGATGTGCATATATGACGCAGCGTAGGTTTGCGGAATGATCGACAAGCGTCTAAACCCTTTAATGGTTGAGAATTACGATGCATAAAACTCAAAATTAAGAGAAAGCTCTCTAAAAAACTAAACTTTATTGATTGATAACTTGATTAACAATGAAAACAATAAACCTATTTATATCTAAACTAACTAAGAAATAACTATGAAAATTAGAACTATCCTAATTATAAACTAACTAGGAAGCTATTTAAATAACTAATAAAAGGAAACTAAATAATCCTAAATTATTATCTAATATAATTATTAAATCTAATTTAAAACTAAAGATAATTAAAAGAAAAGAATTTAAAAACTAATTAAACTTCTAAATAACTAAGGAAGCATCATGGTGATCACGTGGGATTTGAGTTGTAGATGAATTTGGATGCATGTTGAGGCGCTCTCGTGAAACCACAGTGGCCAACGTGCCTTTGATGTGGGTTAGTCCAAAGTAACTCACTTGCAAGTCACTTGGGTTTCTGTGGTGAGTTTGATGTGGGTTATGCCACACGTAACTAACATCAAACTCACTTCCATCGCTGTTTGCAATTCCCAATTTGTTTCTCAATCTCTCTCGCATTCTTCCTATACCAGTCTCCTCCACTTCCGAAGAACTCGACCCCGAGTTCTCTTTAAAAAATTGAATCTTGTTTGTATTCTTTCGGTATTCACACGTAACTTTGAACGGTCCATGCTTGAGAGGCATTGGTTGGCGACGAGTAATACCTTTTCTTATACTGGTCGGACTTGATGTGACCCTTTCTTCTGGAGGATTGTTCACGGCTACGACCAATAAACTCCCTTTTTTCTTCTTTACGTCTCTCTCAAAGTGCAAAACAGGTTTCATGGCAATCTTATGCTCACCCCAACGAAATAACATAACATTATCTCTTCCTTTATACATGACGTCATTATCATATTGCCATGGTTGGCCAAGTAAAATGTGACTGGTATTCATGTCAAGTACGTCACATACTACATCTTCCTTATAGTGCTTTCCAATTAGTGGAGATAGGCACTTTGCACGTTTGTGTTACTTGGACTTGTGGACCCCTTTTCACCCAACCAAGAGAATAAGGATCAAGAGGTTGTGTTGGTAGGTTTAAGTAATCCACCAATTTTTGCGACACCAGATTCTCACAACTACCATTATCCACGATTAAATCACATACCTTATTGTTGACAGAACAATGAGATCTGAAAAGGTTATTACGTTGTCCGTCATCTTTTGATGATAGCAAAACCCGTTGGAGTACAATGTTGATTTTCTCCGAGAGGTCCTCTTCAGCGAATTCCGCTCCTTCGTAATCATCATCTTCATCTTCTCCTCCTTCCACTAATCCGACAGTCTTTCGAGTTGTACATTCATTGGACCCGTGGCCAGGTTGTCCGCAACGGTAGCACTTAAGTCCCGTTGGTCTCGCATACGGGTTGGGCGTCTTTTGTGTGAGTGCCTTATCATTGGAGTTGCCCACGTTCTTTGGTAACGGGTTGTGATCTCGACTACCATTGTTTCCTGTGGTTTGGGGAGGAACTTTGCCTGTATTGCTCGTCACTCCTTCAGTCTCGGCCTTGTTATGGGAAGAAGATGAAGCGCATGTTGATCTCTCCATTATCTCGGCTTTCATGGATAGACTTGAGGCTTCAGTTACGGTCCATACGGTTTGAAGTCCAATCTTTTCTTGAATCGAGCCTTTTAAACCACTAATGTAACGTGCAACTTGCTGTCCCTCGGTCTCTCCAATCTCATTGCGCTCGGAAAGGCATATAAATTCAGTTGTATACTCGGTGACAGTTTTCGTACCTTGTCTGCATTCAAGGTACATCTTGTAGAGGATCTGCTCATAATCTTCCGGTAGGAAACGTTCTACCATGAGTTGTTTCATTCTTCTCCATGATCGCACTGGTCCTTTTCGTTGCCGTTGTCTTTGTACTACGAGTTTATCCCACCAAACGGCGGTGGTGCTTTTAAGACGAAAATCAACCATCTTTATTTGTTTGCTTTTGGGAATCTCCATGATATCGAAAAGTCGATCCACTTCAATTTGCCAATCGAGGAATTCTTCTACCCCCATAGTTCCATAGAAAAACGGGATTTTCGCTTTCATCCGGTACTCGTGGTCGTTTCTTCTCGGGTAATTTGGCTCTACTTCCTCCTCCCCGTCGGATTAAGAACTGGATAGGTTGACTCGGTTACGGTTGCCGCCGGGCGGAGCCATAATCGGATCTATACGTCTCTCCCTTCTCGGGCGGTGGCCGTTGTTGAGTTGGGCGAGGACTTGGGTGACAACCGTCGTTAGATTGCCTAGAGATGCGGTAATGGCCGCAGTCATCTCGGTTAAATCTGCTTTGGTAGACGGTTGTTGATCTGCCATGGTTAGTGAAAAGGACAGGCGAATCCTGCTCTGATACCAACTGACGCAGCGTAGGTTTGCAGAAGGATCGACAAGCGTCTAAACCCTTTAATGGTTGAGAATTACGATGCGTAAAACTCAAAATTAAGAGAAAGCTCTCTAAAAAGCTAAACTTTATTGATTGATAACTTGATTAACAATGAAAACAATAAACCTATTTATAGCTAAACTAACTAAGAAATAACTATGGAAATTAGAACTATCCTAATTATAAACTAACTAGGAAGCTATTTAAATAACTAATAAAAGGAAACTAAATAATCCTAAATTATTATCTAATATAATTATTAAATCTAATTTAAAACTAAAGATAATTAAAAGAAAAGAATTTAAAAACTAATTAAACTTCTAAATAACTAAGGAAGCATCATGGTGATCACGTGGGATTTGAGTTGTAGATGAATTTGGATGCATGTTGAGGCGCTCTCGTGAAACCACAGTGGCCAACGTGCCTTTGATGTGGGTTAGTCCAAAGTAACTCACTTGCAAGTCACTTGGGTTTCTGTAGTGAGTTTGATGTGGGTTTTGCCACACGTAACTAACATCAAACTCACTTCCATCGTTGTTTGCAATTCCCAATTTGTTTCTCAATCTCTCTCGCATTCTCCCTATATCAATATATGTATGTATGTTTGTATCTATAATGTATGTTGGTAAAATCCTTCTATATATGTATATAATGCATATATATAATGTATGTTTGTATCTATTTATGTATGTATGTGTAAATAGATAGGTAAAATTGATGTGTATATATGTATGTATGTTTGTATCTATAATTAATGTATGTATGTTTGATCAATTGATGTATTTTCTACATACAATTTTTTATGTATGTATGTATGTATAAATAGATATGTAGATGCATGTGTATGTAGATAATGTATATATGTATGTATGCGTAAAGGTGTATTTATATGTAGATGTGTATGTAGATAATGTATACATGTTTGTATATGTAAAAAACATATGTGTATAATGTATCGTATATATGTATGCATTTGTAAGTCTAAAACTCAAATTGTTGGGTAAATTGTTTTAGATAAATTGTTGGGTAAATTGTTTTATAAATTATTCACAAGTCTATTGATTTGTACAAGTTATAGAAATGGCAAAACATATATTTACGAATGGGTCATGCCGAATTTCTCTTAGAAATTTTAGTTAAAGATTAGGTTTCAAATAGCCTAATAGGCGCACTTAGAGCTTTCAAGTGCACAAACCCAACCCGGGTTTCTTCTATAAGCATGGTGTGACTTCCAAAGAGTCTAACGAGTGCACTTAGAGCTTTCAAGTGCACAAACCCAACCCGGGTTTCTTCTATATGCATGGTTTGACTTCCAAATAGTCAAACTAGTGCACTTAAAGCTTTCAAGCGCACAAAACCAACCCGAGTTTCTTCTATTTACATGGTTTGACTTACAAATAGTCAAACGGGTGCACTTAGAGCTTTTAAGCGCACAAACCCAACTTGGGTTTCTTCTATAAGCATGGTTTGACTTCCAAATAGTCAAACAGGTGCACTTAGAGCTTTCAAGCGTACAAACCCAACCCATGTTTCTTCTATAAGCATGGTTTGACTTCTAGAGATTTTCGAAGTTAGAGGCAGCGTCAAGGTTTCTGAATTGGAAGGCAGATTGGAATGTACCAGAGACAACCTACAATCGTAACATTGCTATGGTGAAAGAAATTCTACCTGACGGTGAACAATTGGTTGGAAGTTTTTACGAGACAAAGAAGATGTTGAAGCAACTCAATCTTCCGAAAGAGAAGATCCATGCTTACAAAAAACATTACATGTTATTCTATAAGGAATATGCTGACGATGACACTTATCAAGTGTGTGGGGAGCCTCGTTACAAGACAACTGACCGAAATAATAAGGTGCCTCGGTTGGTGTTGACGTATTTGCCGATTACACAAAGATTACAACGATTGTATATGTGTAAGAAAACAACAAATGAGATGACTTAGAACCGTGAACATCAAACTCAGTCGGGAAAGATGGTACATTCGAGTGATGGGGAGGCTTGGAAACATTTCGATTGGCTACCTCCTGATTTTGATCAAGAGATCGGGAATGTTCGTCTAGGCTTATGTACAGATGGTTTCAACCTTAATAACTCGAACTCAAATCCGTATTAACTATGACCCGTCTTTCTTACAAACTACAATCTACCACCTTGGATGTCCATCAAGGAATCCTATGTCTACCTCGCCTTGCTAATTCCCGACAAGAAGAGTCTCGAACAGAACTTGGATGTATTTCGTCGACCCTTGATCGATGAGTTGAAAATGTTATTCATCGAGGGTGTCCATATCTATGATGCTTTTCATAGGACGAATTTTACAATTAGGGCAGTACTGTTGTGGACGGTTATTGACTTCCCTACTTATGCTATGCTTTCTGGTTGGAGCACACATGGAAAGTTAGCTTATCTATATTGTATGTGTAATGCATGTGCGTTCCAGTTACGAAATGGAGGGAAGTCGTGTTGGTTTGACTGTCACCGGAAGTTTCTACCACAGAGACACGTGTTCAGGCGTGACAAAAAACAATTTTTTAAGGAACATACCGAAAAAGCTAATCCACCCTTGGTGCCAACCGGGCAACAAATATGGAATCAAGTGTGTAGCCTTCCTACGGTTTATAATGGGGTCCATGAGTCAAGATACTACAGTCAAACCACGGATCTCCCCGCACACCCTAACAGGCCTAACCGGATTGGATCCGGGTTTTCGGTCCTACCGGGTTTGATCCCAGTTTCCGGTCTCTACAGGGTTTGATCCCGGTTTCGGCCCTTCCGGTTTTGGCCTCGGACCCCGACCTATCCGGGTTTGGCTTTGATTCTCGGCTTATCCGGGTTTGGAATCCCGGTCCTATTCTCGGTTTTAGAACACTTCCCGGTAAACACTAATACATGGGTTCCCGATCTCTCGGTTGGGATCTGGGGCGATTCTCGATCATTTTCCTTCAACCTCACGAGAAAAATCGCCAGAGGTCTCCCCCTCCCTTAATCACATATGAAAGCTATACCGAAAAACAACCCAAAACGGAAGATTCGATCTATTTAATCATTTGATTTCCCAACACTAACTTTGTAATTAATATCTCCTTCTCAGAACGTAAATGAAAACAAACCCAAAATCTTTACTAGAATCCTTAACTCTTAAATAGATGAGAAAGATTGAATGAGATTACCTCTTAAGATAAAACTCCTAAGTTACTTTGATTTGCTTCTTTACTTTCTTCAAAATTGCAAAATCCGAAAAGACTTCTTCTACCTACTCCTCTCTCTCTCTCTCAATCGCCGACAACTCGGAAAAGGTGAGAATGGGGGTTTAGGGGTTTTCACCCTTATAAGTAAAACTTTTAGATAAATCCCAAAAATGGTCCCTAAGTCCCTTTTTCCAACTTTGACCACCATTTAGGCTATGTTTGGCAAAAAAAGCTAGTTTATAAGCTAGTTTTTTTTTTCCTGGTAAATGTTTGGATGACCATAAGCTAGCTTATTGAAAAGCTACTCATAGTAACGTTTTGAAAAGCTAACTTATCAGCTACCAACTAGCTTATAAGCTAGTTTGCCAAACAATGCCTTAATCAAGAATAGAGATATAAGGTTACTGGTTATCACAAAACGCTACAACAAAATTGGGTTTATAGAACGTCAACATTCTAAGCGTCCTAATAGATCGCTTTATAAGACTTATTTTATAGGACCAAAAGGTAAAACGTCATATCTAAAGATGTAACAAGTTTATAGAACGTTTTTGGGCGTTGTAACAAGTTTATTAGAACATTTTTATAAAAAGAAGTCGTATTAGCTTTTTTATAGAACACTACTTGAAAAAATGTCTTATAAAAACAAGTGTCCAATAAAATTGTTTGTAGGACAATTTCTCAAAAGTGTCATATAAAATAGTTAATACGACGTTTTATATTAACAATGTTCTAAAAAACTTGTTAAGATGCCAAAAAAACGTTCTATAAACTTTTTACAATGCTTTTAGATTGAACTTTTTATTTTTTGGTTCTATAAATTAAGTCTTATATAAAACAGTCTATTAGGACACTTACAAAATTGATGACGTCATATAAACCCAATTTTATTGTAGTAAACTATAATAACGGTTTTTGTAATTTACTCTAATAATTAATTAGAGGTTATGAAAACAAAGTAATATTGATTTTTCAATACAATTAGATCACATTTGTTTTTGGAGTTGTTAGCTATATATAACTACTTCAAATAATGATTTTTTTTTTTAGTTTTGTTCACTTTCTCTTGTCACTACATGAGCTTTAATTTTTTATTGATTTTTTTAAATTAATATACTCCCGGGTATAACTTTTGCCAATATTAAACCAAACAACCACCTAGTTGTCGTATTGGACGTTTCTTTTTAATCTTTTTTTGTTTATTTGTATAATTTAAACAAAGTTAAAATGAGAAAAAAGATATTCATCATATTCAGATTACGGAGAGCGACTTTTTTACTTTTTAGTCTAAGATTAATTAATTCATTTTTATAGTATTTTTATTTTCCTTTCATCACTCAAATATACCATCGTCAGTTTTTATAATAATGGAAATTAAGCATTTATGTTTGACTGAAAACAGTCAAAAATTTAACATATATATTCCTAAGTGTTTAATGGCTAGTTATTGGTGTGGATTGCACAAACTTTATACTATAATTTATTTTAGAATTTTTTTTGTATAAATATTTTATTTAGATTTAAGAATTATTTTTAATCATATCAAACTCAAGAGACAAAATAATTGATTTAACTTTTAGTTCAGAAACAAAAAAAGATCTTGAATATTTATATCAATTATATATGTATTTCATGCATGTAATAACGAGCAATTTTAAAATAAAGTTTTATATAGTGTTGTATCATGATTTTTATATATGGGACATAATGCATACTATCTTAACGATTCTTAAAACAATGTTTTGGTTGAATATGTTCAAGGGTAGAATATTATATATAAAATGTTATTCCAAATCAAAGTTATATTTATCAATAACATTTAATGAAGTCATACTCAATTGTAAAATAGTTAGAAATTAATTGATTTCATTTTGTTTTTTGTATCCAAACCAAAGTTAAAAAAAAGTAAAAATATTCTAGTGAAAACATTAAATCCAACAATTCATATCGTTTACTCATTTGTTAGGCGTCTACATGTTATTAAGAGATGCAATTTTTTTAGATTGTCGAACAAAATACAATAGATTTTCTTGAAAAGCCTCCCATATAAGTTTAATTAGTAATTTAAAAAATCTTATAAATCACAAATAAACCGTAAATAGTTTTTATAACAACAAGGAATGTATAAAAAATTTAACATTTTTATCTCAAGATATAATCAAAGGATTTCGATGAATATGAATCGTTTTCAAGATAGAATGTTTTTAAATTTTATAGGATTTAAAAAATGATAAAGATGATTAGTCATTACCAAATTGTGTACATTAATATAATAAATAAAAGAAATACTTAATTATATATATATATATATATATATATATATATATTTATAGAAGGATGATCATGTGAGAAATAAACTAATTTACGAGAAAACAAGAAGAAATATGGTGACATAATCCATTAATTAAAAAATATAATAAATAAGAAATACAAAATAGTTTTAAAAACTAGGATAATTATTATTTTAAATTTGATAAATCCTTAAAATCTCGTAATATATTTTAGATTTATTTATTTTTATTTTTAATTTATTTATAATTTTTTATCATATTTTTTTTCAAAATACACTTTTGATAAATAAAAGGGAAATTAATTAAAATAACCGTATTTGAATATCGTATTACCGAAATGCCCCAAATCTCGTCGACTTTGCCGAAATACCCTTTAAGTCCGGGAAACGTGGCCGGGATGAGCATCGATCCCGGGGTTGTTGTGTTTCGGCCGGGAAAGGACCGATCCCGGGGTTATGTCCGGGAATCCCGGGGTTATGTCCTGGAATCCCTGGGTTAGGGGCCGGGATCGTGTACATGTGTGTAGATACATATATGGGTGTGTGTGAGATACATATATGGGTTTGTGAGATACATATATGGGTTTCCCGGACATAACCCCTGGATTCCTGGACTTAAAGGGTATTTCGGCAAAATCGACGAGATTTGGGGAATTTCGGTAATACGATGTTCAAATACGGTTATTTTAATTAATTTCCCTAAATAAAATTCACTAGTTACATCAATATCACATGTGATATCTACAATTAAATCATTATTTTTTTCCCTTTTTGTTTATTTTTTGGATATACGTTTACGTTTCAAATAACATGTGATTAAATTCATTTAACATGTGATCTATTACGTATCACATATGATCCACTATATGAATTTTTGTGCATATCACATGTGATAGTTGTAGATATTTTAGTTAATCATATATGATTACGTATATTTATATTTATTGATCTTTTGGTGATGTAAGTGTTATCACATTTGATTATGAGACCATCCACATCCCAGCAATTCATTTTCACTTTCAATTATGCCACACCAGCTTTTGCAATTACCTTCTACACACATGCAATCCACCTATACTTTCAAAAGTGGTTCCCACTATAACATTTATTAATTATTTTATAAATTATTACTCCCTCCGTCCCAAATTAAGTGTCCACATTACTATTTTAGTTTGTCCTAAAATAAGTGTCCACTTTCAAAAGTAAGTTTCCAATTTCCAATTTTACCCTTAATTATAAGGTGGTTAAAGTTTCTTTCTCTATTTTCAAGGGTAAAAGTGTCATTTGGTTATTTAAAAAGTGTAATAATTACACATTCCTAAAACTGTGTATGATTTTCATTGTGGACATTTATTTTGGGACGGAGGGAGTATATAAATTTATATTGTTTTAGTTAATAACATGATATATAATTATTTATTTTGATTTAATGATAATTAAAATATAAGTTTTAATTTTAAATAAACGATTAATATATAATATAATACAATTATTTTATTTATTTTATAATTTATTAAATTATATCAAAACACAACATTTATACATATATAGATTTTTTTAAAACAAGAATGATTAATTTAATTAAAAAATAAATTAAAACAATTAATTAATAGAAATTATATACTTAAAATCTATTTAAATTATAAAAAAAATGATTTACATCACCCACGTGGCCTTGCAAGTTGGATTGCTAAATTTGCAATTCAGAATCCTAGGTGGCAAGATATTTCAATTTGCAATTGATATTGCAATTGGTTTTGAAAGCCCTTTGTGGGTGGTCTGAATGATAATTGTAGATATTTTACTTAATCATATATGATTACGTATATTTATATTTATTGATCTTTTGGTGATGTAAGTGTTATCACATTTGATTATGAATGATAATTGTAGATACTTTAGTTAATCATATATGATTACGTATATTTATATTTATTAATCTTTTGGTGATGTAAATGTTATCATATGTGATTATGCATGATGATTGTAGATATTTTAGTTAATATATCTATATTTTTGATCTTTTGGTGATGTAAATGTTATCACATGTGATTATATCACTTACATTTATACCTATATTATCATATATGACATGTACAAAAATTCACATAATGTGATACATAATAGATTATATGTTAAATGAAGTTAATCACATGTGATTCAAAAAATAGAGAAAATGGTTAAAAATATAATGAATTCATTATGGATATTACATGTGATATTTTACGGAAATTATGATTTTTTTTATCAAAAATGTATCTAGAAAAAAATTATATAAAATTTGATAAAAAAAATCATGAATTTATTAAAATTAAAAATAAATAAATTTAAAAGATATAATTAGAATTTTAAGGATTTATCCAATTTAAAATGGTAATTATCCTAATTTCTAAATGATAATTATCTTAATTTTATAAATAATTTTATATTTTATTTATGATATTTTTTAATTAATGGATTATGTAGCTAATATTCCTTATTGTTTTCTCGCAAATTTACTACCTTGTTTAAACCTGCCCCTGTATTCATATATAACAACTAACAAAAAATACATCAATCTTGGAGATTCAAAGATCAACAATGGACAACTTCATTATAGTTTCAATTCCTCGAATCAAATATGGATATTCATATATTGATGCATGGTGAACACAATGCAACATGGTCGCCTATCAAACTTGACTGGACTGTGAGTATAAGCCATCGATCACGAATGCTGCTGCTTTCCTTGTGGATTCCCACAACGACCCACTCTCCTAAGTAACTTGGAGATAAAGACACAAACCAAGTAGTTGCAAGGAATATATATATATATATATATATATATATATATATATATATATATATATATATATATATATATATATATATATATATATAGAGGAAGGATCATGCGAGAAGTTAAACATTTTGCGAGAAGGCGAGAAGTGTTTAATCATATATGATTACACAGCCTGTAGATGTGTTTAATCATATATGATTAAACGTCTATGTATTGCCAATATAACATGTGTTTAATCATATATGATTAAGCTTGTGTATCATATGTGATTAAACACTTCTCGCAAAATGTTTAACTTCTCGTTTGAACCTGCCCCTATATATATATATATATATATATATATATATATATATAGGGAAGCGATATCAATTGGAAACCAGTATTACATTGAAAACTTTGGAAACCGAAATCAATCAACCAATCAGTGAAATTCTTTTTTTTTTAATTGAAAAGGTTATTTTTGTCTTTTACATTATTTCATAATATATATGGTAACTGTTATTATTATTATATTAATAATTATTTAATTTTAATTTAGCTTATATATGGTAATAATAATCATTGATTAATTTAAAAATGAGATATTTAATTTAGGTGAATTATTTAATTTTAATTTAGTTTATATATGGTAACAATGAAACAATAATGCTAACACGATGAACCTGATGAATCTATTTTCATTATGAAACAATAATGCTAACACAATAAACCTGATGAATCTATTTTCATATACGGATATGCAACTAAACATGTAATGAAACAAAAATGGGAAGTTAACAAAAATGACACAAATTCATCATGTTTCATTATGAAACAATAATGTTAACACGATGAACCTGATGAATCTATTTTCATTATAAAATAATAATGTTAACACGATACACCTGATGAAATCTGTAATCCACAAATTCTTTATGTTTCATCACAATATTAGATTGCGTGGGAAATTTTATAATAAAATGAAATTAAAAAAAATATTTTCTTACATTTTAAAAGAAAAATAATTTTTTTGATGAAAAGACAAATGCTCCTCGTTTTCATAGTAAAAAAAATCAAAATTTAGATTGCGTGGGAAATTTTATTTTGGTTTCAAGTAATCTAAATAAAATAAACCTTTCTTGCCATATTTGAGACACAAAATCAAAAAACATATTTACCCTTTTTTTCTATTATTTTTATTTATTATTAATAAATTAATTAATTTACTACTATATATAATTCAAATGAATCTTAACCATTGATTATAAAAATCAATGGCTGAAATTTGGTTTCCAAAGTTTCCAATAAAACTTGGTTTCCAATTGATACCACCCCTATATATATATATATATATATATATATATATATATATATATATATATATATCAAACGAGAAGGTAAACATTTTACGAGAAGACTAGAAGTGTTTAATCATATATAATATCACACTTCTCGGCTTCTCACAAAATGTTTAACTTCTCGCATTATACTTTTTCTCTCTCTCTCTATAAATATATTATATTATATTTTATTTCCAAAATGGGAAAAACATGTTTATATGTTTTTTTCTTTTCTAATGAAAAATATTCTAAACCGACTTGAACCGGTCCCAGCCCGAAGGACCAGACCCAGAGTCTGGATATCTCAAGAAAGTGTCGCTCGTGAGAATCGAACCCGGGTAGTATGGCTTTCACCCCACACCCCCAGGATGTTACCTATCCAACTGAGCTAACCCCTTTAAATGCAAACCGAAATCGAGTTAAATTTGTTAAACATAATGAATTAAATTTGCATCGGGATGAAATGAACTTTTATAAGTTTAAATCACTTATCTTTATGAACATGCATAATAGATTAATAAAAAAAAGAAAAAGAAAATCTCAATCATAACGTAATTCTTTGAAAATCTCTTTTTCTAAGAAAGCCCTCATCTTTGACTACTCCTACTATAAATATCGAAAATGTGGTAGCACAAAGAAGTCACCAGCTAAAGAGAATACAAACATATATACATTCTCTTTAAGGTCTCGATTGATCGCTTCCTTGATCGAGCTTTGTGTTATTGTATTACTAACTGTTTGTTTGCAGGTTCAGAAATATGGGTGCAGGTGGTCGGATGTTGGATTCATCATCTGAGGACAAAAACCTCCTGAAACGTGTCCCTGTTGATCCTCCCTTCTCGTTAAGTGATCTAAAGAAAGCAATCCCAGCCCATTGCTTCGAGCGATCTGTCATCCGTTCATCTTACTATGTTGTTCATGATCTCATTGTTGCCTATGTCTTTTACTTCCTTGCTAACACATATATTCCTCTTCTTCCTGCTCCTCTCGCATACCTGGCCTGGCCCATTTACTGGTTTTGCCAAGCTAGCATCTGCACTGGCTTATGGGTCATCGGTCATGAATGTGGTCACCATGCCTTTAGTGAGTACCAGTGGGTTGATGACACTGTTGGATTCATCCTCCATTCTGCTCTCTTTACCCCTTATTTCTCTTGGAAATACAGCCATAGGAATCACCATGCCAACACAAATTCACTCGATAATGATGAAGTTTACATTCCTAAACGTAAGTCCAAGGTCACGATTTATTCAAAACTTCTCAACAACCCACCTGGTCGAGTCTTCACTTTGGTTTTTAGGTTGACCCTAGGGTTTCCTTTATACCTCTTGACTAATATCTCTGGCAAGAAATACGGAAGGTTTGCCAACCACTTTGATCCAATGAGTCCAATTTTCACTGAGCGTGAACGAATTCAGGTTCTGGTATCGGATCTTGGTCTTCTTGCTGTGTTTTACGCGATTAAGCTTGCTGTAGCAGCAAAAGGAGCCGCTTGGGTGATTTCCATGTATGGAATTCCGGTGGTAGGCGTACATGTTTTCTTCGTTTTGATCACTTACCTGCATCACACCCATCTCTCTTTGCCGCATTACGATTCAACTGAATGGAACTGGATCAGAGGAGCCTTATCGACAATCGACAGAGACTTCGGATTCCTGAATAGGGTTTTCCATGACGTTACACACACTCACGTGTTGCATCATTTGATCTCATACATTCCACATTATCATGCCAAGGAGGCAAGGGATGCAATCAAGCCTGTTTTGGGCGAGTATTATAAGATCGATAGGACTCCAATTTTCAAAGCAATGTGGAGGGAGGCCAAAGAATGTATCTACATTGAACCAGATGTAGATAGCGAGCACAAGGGTACATACTGGTACCATAAAGTACTGTGATCAGTGGAACAATGCAACTGTATGCTTAAATTGTTCATCTCTGTTTTATGTATACTAATTATCTTGAATCAAATTAATGTTTGTGGGTTCTTTTCGCTGAAAAGAACCTAAAAGTTGTGAAAATTTGCTTCTTGGGTTGTGATCTGCTCGCAAATATGCCTTCATTTCTAAGTCCATCTGCTGTATACAACTGAACACTGGCACCTAATTAGTTACAAAGCAATTAAATTCTTTTAAAGAAAAAAAACAAAGTATTATATGACACGGTATAAGGACTCTGAGAATTAAAATTGGTGCACTTGATTTTCAATCATTCCACCACAAAATAGAAGAATAAACAAGACAAATCTTCACTGTCTATTTCCATAAATTAAAATGCCTTTCGGTTGTTAATTTACAACGAAAGCAACTACCATAAGAAAATTGTGTTGGTATTGCTTCTTGCTAGTTTTTATGTCGGGTTGGATTAGGATATAGTGCGGAATCAATAGTTAATCGACAGGTAAAATGATAAGAAATTGTGTATATAGGTTTTAGAGACTTTTTTTACATTTTTTTTTTGGTAATGAACCTTGTAAAATGGGTTTTTACGAAAACCGGCAACACTGTTTTACATGGTTTTACCAAAAACCATGTGAAATGAAGCATGTTTAAAATGCCACATTCTTTACTAGAACTAGAAGGATTTGGGTCAATACAGGGATGGAGCCAAGAAACTCTCTCACGGTAATCCTCTTACATAAAAAAACTAATATATATATATATATATATATATAGAGAGAGAGAGAGAGAGAGAGTGTTAGGTTTAAACGAGAACGATAGCTAAATAAGTTAAGACACGAAAATAGTCAAATTAATCATATGTGATTTTATATTAAAATAACGTGTGATTCATGATTACCACGATCCAGGACCTAAGTCGCGGGCCAAGTCGGCCCCCCCCCCTTTGGGTTGATCGTATTCCGTAACCGCATATGATTTAAATGGAAAATCACATGTTTCTTTTTGAACAACTTAAATTACGAAACAAAGAAACCTAGCGAGCAGCTAGGGGTATAGAGACGAGGCCGAGACAACACTCGAATTACAACACCACACATTCCAATTAAGCTTCCCGAACCTGAATTTCATTAGCAAGCACGAGGGGGCTAAGTGCCTTTTTGTTGAATACCTTCTCATTTATGATGAACTTCCTTGGAGGATGAACTTCCTTTGAGGGTGAATATCAATGCACTTTAAGTGCTCCAACAACGTTCTAATATGTGTTTTAAATTTATAAACCACAAATGTACGGATGTGCTAATATGTCGATCACGAGGAGGCGATGGACTAAACACGGATTTATTTTAGACTATGGCCTAGCTACGGGAAATCAATTGATTGATTTTTATTAAAAAAAAACTAAAAAGAATGACGAGACAATAAAAAAAGAGCTAACAGATATCAGGAAACATCAACTTCGGATTTCCAGTGATGATGAGGATTTGTTATCTAAAATTACTTCAACCCTCTTTCGAGGTGGAAAAACTTTTTTCTCAACCAAGAATCATACTTATTTTCGCAGTATGCGTACATTAGACAGAAACATTAGGATTAAAATAAACAAATATTTTCCTCAAACTATGTCCGTAACTACTTTTGGGATGCCCCAATCCAAAGTGATGTCGGATGGGGTTGGAGGAAAATCTTGGGTATGCGAGATAAGATTCGAGACTGCATTGTCTCTCAGATTGGCGATGGTGTGACAACCTCTGCTTGGTTTGATAACTGGCATCCTGCTGGTCCTCTCTGTAGGTCTATAACCCCTCGCAACATTCTTAGTGCAAATCTATCTCTAAATGCTAGGGTTATAGACATTATTCATAATGGTAGTTGGGTCTGTCCTCAGATGCGAGATAACCCTACCTCCCCTCTTGGTAGTCTTAATTCCACGGTTCCCTCTCCCAATCTCCTGGACAAACTCGTTTGGAGAAAGAGGGATGACAACATCACTCTTTCTCAGTGCATGAAGTCTGGCTCAACATCCACCTCAATGAGCCTGAGACTGATTGGCATCACATGGTCTGGTTCTCGTAGAATATTCGCAGAAATGCTTTCCTGCTCTGGGTTGCCATGTAGTAACGTCTCAAGACGCGTGATAAGCTCCGCACGTGGGAGGCCTACTCGAATCTCTCGTGTGGTTTATGCCATAATGGGCTTGATTCCCATAATCATCTCTTCTTCGAGTGTTCCTTTCCCAAGCAGGTTTGGTTTGGCCTCAAACCGAAGTTGAACCTTCCTAATGTCTTGGATAACTGGGCTGAAATTATCAGAGTTCTCCAACCGGCCACCAAAGGAAAGACCATATGGTCTATTATTCGCAGATTAGTGTTGGCTGAGACTGTCTACCACTTGTGGAATGAAAGGAATAATCGTATCTTCAAAAATAAGAGAAGATCGCATTATACAGTGGTCATGACTGTTTCTGATGATGTTCGGTCTAGGCTTCTCCTCTTGACTTTGAAGCCTTCTCCTAATGTTGTTTATGCTAGACATGTTTGGAACCTTCCCTAGTGGTTGGTTTTCTTTCCCTCTTACCCCTTTTTCTTCTTTCCCTATCTTTATCGCTTTGAGCTTTGTTCTTTTTCGGTGGATGCTTCGATTTAGCATCCACCCGAGTGCTGCCTTGGTTTTATTCTTCTGTCAAAAAATTTAAAAAATCTAAAAATTGTCTTTTTTTTTCTTGATCGTAGGGGCCGCCCCCTATGTATATAAAAAAAACTATTTTCATGTTAGGACAGTAGTCATTGATCAATTTAGTCTAAAACAGGGGGTTTCTGTGTAATTAATTCACACATTTTATTGAACTAGATAAAGACGCCCTCATTACAATAAAATTGGATTTATAGGACATCAAAAATTTCTAAGCGTCCTAATAGACCGTTTTATAAGATTTAATTTATAGGACCAAAATAAAACATCCTATGTAAAGACGTTAAGTTCATAGGACGTTTTGGACGTCGTAACTAGTTTTTAGGACATTTTAATAAAAAAAAGTCATATTATCTATTTTATAGGACACTACTTGAAAAAGTGTCTTATGTGTTTATAGGACACTTTCTCAAAAGTGTCATATAAAATACATAATGCGACACTTTGTATTAAAAGTGTCCTAAAAAACTTGTTAAGACGTCCAAAAACGTCCTAAAAACTTATTTTATTTTGTTATCGTATAAATTAAATTTTATAAAACAGTCTAGTTTATTAGGACGCTTAGAAATTGGTGACAATTTATAAAGGGCAAATTGCATGAAAATGTAACGTACTTTGCTTTAATTCCTGTTTTGGGTAACATACTTTTAAAACATCCGTTTTGGTACCTATGATGTAAAGTTTCATACATTTTAGTACCTGAGTAACCGGTTTAAGCATACCATGTTGATGTGGCGAGTGTTGTGGCATCCACCTCAATATTATTTGCTTACGTGGTTACTAACATGTATTTTTAATCTAAAATTAGTTTTAAATTTATTAATTTTATAAATGTATATATTATAATTATTTGTAAATTATATATTTATAAAATTGAAATGTCAAGATTAAGGATAAATTTAAAACTAATATTAGATTAAAATTCCATGTCGCTATCCACGTCAGCAAATAATATTGAGTTGGAGGTCACATCACTCACCATATCAGCATGGTAACTGGTTAATGCTTAAATCAATTACTCAGGTACTTAAATGTTTGAAAGTTCACATCTTAGGTACCAAAACGGATGTTTTGAAAGTACGTTACCCAAAACAGGAATTAAGGCAAAGTACGTTACCTTTTCATGCAATTTGCCCATTTATAAATCCAATTTTGTTGTAGTGCCTATATATAAGCTTGAAACATAAACTTTACAAAATAGGAAAATGAAACAAACAAAGAGGAAACTGGAGCAGAGAATTAAAAGCTAAAATAACAGCCCCACAAATTACTGAAGACAAAAATAAAACACTAATAACACTGGTGTCTTGAATCAATCTTCAACTATATATATCCACCCAACACCAGGAAGATAGCATCAATACCAACACCATTTTGCTGTCGTAGTTGCTTCCATCGTAATTGCCATCATAAACAACGGATTTGCATTTTAATCGATGGAAATAGACCGTGAAGATTGTCCTTTTTATTCTTCTATTTTGGTAGTGGTATAATTCAAAACCAAGTGCACCAATTTTTAATCCTCGAGTCCTTAAACCGTGTCATATAATACTTCATTTTTTTCTTAAAAAAAGATTTAAATGTCTTGTAGATAATCATGTGCCATTGTTCAGTTGTATACAGCAGATGGAGTTAGAAATAGAAGTAATACTTGAGAGTAGATCACAGCCAAGAAGCAAATTTCCATAACAGACAAGTTCTGTTCAGCGAAAATTATTGGAACCCACAAATTAACTTTAATTTAATTCAATATAATTAAGTATACATAAAACAATGTTTGAACAATTTTTAAGCATACAATTGCATAATGTCCACTAAAATCACAATACTTTATGGTACCAGTATGTACCCTTGTGCTCGCTATCTACATCTGGTTCAATGTAGATACATTCTTTGGCCTCCCTCCACATTGCTTTGAATATTGGAGTCCTATCGATCTTATAATACTCGCCCAAAACAGGCTTGATTGCATCCCTTGCCTCCTTGGCATGATAATGTGGAATGTATGAGATCAAATGATGCAACACGTGAGTGTGTGTAACGTCATGGAAAACCCTATTCAGGAATCCGAAGTCTCTGTCGATTGTCGATAAGGCTCCTCTGATCCAGTTCCATTCAGTTGAATCGTAATGCGGCAAAGAGAGATGGGTGTGATGCAGGTAAGTGATCAAAACGAAGAAAACATGTACGCCTACCACCGGAATTCCATACATGGAAATCACCCAAGCGGCTCCTTTTGCTGCTACAGCAAGCTTAATTGCGTAAAACACAGCAAGAAGACCAAGATCCGATACCAGAACCTGAATTCGTTCACGCTCAGTGAAAATTGGACTCATTGGATCAAAGTGGTTGGCAAACCTTCCGTATTTCTTGCCAGAGATATTAGTCAAGAGGTATAAAGGAAACCCTAGGGTCAACCTAAAAACCAAAGTGAAGACTCGACCAGGTGGGTTGTTGAGAAGTTTTGAATAAATCGTGACCTTGGACTTGCGTTTAGGAATGTAAACTTCATCATTATCGAGTGAATTTGTGTTGGCATGGTGATTCCTATGGCTGTATTTCCAAGAGAAATAAGGGGTAAAGAGAGCAGAATGGAGGATGAATCCAACAGTGTCATCAACCCACTGGTACTCACTAAAGGCATGGTGACCACATTCATGACCGATGACCCATAAGCCAGTGCAGATGCTAGCTTGGCAAAACCAGTAAATGGGCCAGGCCAGGTAAGCGAGAGGAGCAGGAAGAAGAGGAATATATGTGTTGGCAAGGAAGTAAAAGACATAGGCAACAATGAGATCATGAACAACATAGTAAGATGAACGGATGACAGATCGCTCGAAGCAATGGGCTGGGATTGCTTTCTTTAGATCACTTAACGAGAAGGGAGGATCAACCGGGACACGTTTCAGGAGGTTTTTGTCCTCAGATGAATCCATCATCCGACCACCTGCACCCATATTTCTGAACCTGCAAACAAACAGTTAGTAATACAATAACACAAAGCTCGATCAAGGAAGCGATCAATCGAGACCTTAAAGAGAATGTATATATGTTTGTATTCTCTTTAGCTGGTGACTTCTTTGTGCTACCACATTTTCGATATTTATAGTAGGAGTAGTCAAAGATGAGGGCTCAGTTAATATTTTCTTTTTCAAACAATCACGTGATGATTGAGATTTTTATTTTAATAAATTGAGACATCTTTTTAAGTAATTTATTAAACATGTTCATCATAAAAAGTGATTTAAACTTATAAAAAAATTGTCTTATCCCGATCAAATTTAAATTCACTGTGTTAACAAAAGTTAACTCGGTTTCGGTTTGCATTTAGAATCTTTTTATCGATAAAAAAACTTGTAGAAATGTTTTTTCCATTTTTGAATTATGATTATATTTTTGTCTTGTAACACTTCGTTTGTGTTTTTATCTGCAGATAATGTACTTGGAGTCGTTGTGGAAATAAAGATCAGCATTCTTGATGGCTTATGCTCCCCGTTACAGTCGAGTCAAGTTTGATAGGCCACCACATGTGACAATATGTCCACTATATATAAATCAAGATAATTTAGTTGTCTATTTATTCATCTTTGAATATATGTGTTGTTAACAACATTTGATAATAATTAAATATTTGTTTATTTAATAAATTGGCATATATAATTCAAATTTCTTATGACCCAACAATTATTTTAATTTTCTAAATTTTATATCTTCAGATATATAATTTTATTTTGAAAATGATTCATATCCACCAAACAATTAAGTAGTGATTGAACAAAACTAAAAAAGGTACTTTAAATTTAAAATTTATAAATTAGAAGCTCAAACATTGAATAAATTTAAAATATATAAATTGGAAGTTGTATCGAACCGTCATGATTTAGTTAATAAACTGGTTAGTACTTTTATCCTACATATTTTCAGTTAGGAATCATACAGGAGACTTTGATACCGCAGGGCTGGCCCTGGGCCTAGGCCAATGGGGCGATGGCCCAGGGCATCATAAATCTGTAGGGCATCATTTTTTAAGCCCAAAGTCTGTTATACATATGTTTATTTGGGTTTGGGCCTTAATTTTTTTAACTGATAAGCCTCTTCCTAATCCCCTACTACACTGAGGCTTCAATCGAACGACTCACGCTCTCGGCCTCTTGCTCTCTCAATCGAAAGTCGAAACCCTCTGTCTCTCTCTCACAGTCTCGCTCTCTCAATCGAAACTCTCTGTCTCTCTCTCACAGTCTCGCTCTCGCTCTCTCTCTCACAGTCTCGCTCAGTCGCTCTCTTTCGTTTCATCTCAGATTCTCAGGGGCAGCATCGACAACGACCATCGAGGTTTTCTTTTACACTTTACATATTACTAGATTAGAGTTTAGAGATTAGGGTTATTGACTTATTGTATTGGGTATTTAGGTTAAATCATGAATGATTGAATGAATGGATTATTTGTTTTGTTGTTGACTTCTTGTTATTTTGCTTTGAATGAGAATGACTGAATCTGAATGTTATTTATTATGTATATTGGTTGCAGAAATTAGAGTTGCTACTGTAATTATTCAACTTCTAGGGTTCAACAAGTTTGACAATTTCACGAGCTACAACTAAATCAGGTGTTATGCTTCTGATCTCTACTAATATTACTTTTTTAGTTGTTTAAAATATGTATCCTCGATCACAACCCTCGGGTACTCAAAATAGAAAACGAAAAAAAAAACAAGAAGAAATTGCTCAATCTATGCGGGGTTCTTTAAATAAGTTTATTGTTAGACAACCAAATGTTTGTGATGAAAATGTTTGTGATGCAAATGCTTTTGATGCGAATGCTTGTTAGACAACCAAATGCCCCAACAAGCTCGACGCCTTATCTCGATGCCAAGGGGCAAAACGTGGCGGCAAGGCCACGCCTTGGCGCCATGGCAGCGCTAAGACGCGTTTTTTGAACCTTGATATATATATATATATATATATATATATATATATATATTATAATAGACTAGTATATTATATATATAGAAATAAATAAGATTTTATTGAAACTGTATATATTAGCGGCAAATTGGTGGGTTAGGTTAGGTTGAGTTATGCTAACCCGATCTCAATCCTCTTAATTAACGGTTTGGCGGTTTGATGGATTGACGATTTAGCGGGTTGAGTTTAATTGGTTTGTTAGCAGGTTAGGTTGGACAGGTTGAGCAGTTTGTTGATTTTTTGTACAACCCTATTTTTTATTGATAATTAATACGTAGATCAAGATTGAATCATGCAACCGAACCAGAAACTCATAAACGTAGCTTTTAAGCTTTTTGGTTTAACTTATCTCATTAGATTGAATGTTCAGAGACTCTAAATGCAACATAAAATGGAAGATGAGTTTTTTAAATGGCTCGTTGGTTATGTTTAACGGAAAATAAATTGTTGAAAAATTTTAATTTGAAGAAAATTGTGATTTCAAAGCCGTAAAAAATCGAGAAGTTCCACGTTGTTGAACAATGTTTAATGATTTCATAATCTTGTCTTGTTTTAAAGTTTCAATATGTTACAATTTAGATTATCTATCTTTTATGTTTTTAAAAATACGTAACATCGAAGCAAATTAGATTTGCTTATGTGATCAATTTGTATCAAGAAATAAGGTTCGGCCCCGGGGGTTAGAAGGCTTGTTTTCCGCCCCTGTTTGTTGATGAAATAGTCTAAAGGCATAGGGTACCTTTATCAATAATATCAGATAGGGGTAACATATTTACATCTCAATCCTAGAGAAGTTTTGAGAAGGAAATGGGGTCGAGACTAAACTTGAGTAAAACCTATCATCCACAAACTAAAGGGTAGAGTGAAAATCATTGGAAGGCATGTTTAAAGCTTGTGTAATTGCCTTAGGTGGTGGTTGGAAAGACCATTTATCCGTAACAGAATTCTCATACAACAATAGTTGTCATACAAGTCTAAAAGATGCTCCATATGATGTTTTGTATGGTAGAAAGTTTCGAACCCCAATCTGTTGGAATAATTTTGGAAACAAAGAAATGACGGGGCCAAAGCTAATTAAACAAACTTCAGAAAACGTAAAACAAATCCGGGAAATGCTACAGGCAGCTCAAGACTGACAGAAAAACCATGTAGATAAGAGACGAAAACATATTGAATTTTAAGTAGGAGATCGGGTTTTGCTCAAAATTTCCTCGTACAAATGGTTGATTAGATTTAGAAGGTTGAGAAAGTTGACTCCTTATTATAAAGACCCTTTCGAATAATTCATAGAGTCGGAGAAGTAGCTTATCAACTTGAAATGTCAGCTGACCTACAAAAGATACATAATACATTTCATGTATCAAACTTGATGAAGTGTCTGGCGGATGAAGAAATGAAGGTCCCATTAGAAGAGATATAAGTGAATGAAAATCTGACATATGTGGAATAACCAGAAAAAAGGATAATTGATCGAGTAATTCGAAGATTGAGGAATAAAGAGGTTCTGTTGGTTAAATTGCAGAAGTAATATCATAAAGGTCGCAATGCCACATGGGAAAATGAGAAGAAAATGAGGCAGATTTTCCCTATCTATTATAAGGAAAGTAGATTATGAGGACGAAATTTCTTGTAAGGAGGGTAAACTTGTAACAGCTTGTTTTCAGGCTATATGGAAAAGAAAGGAAGGTTGTTAAATAATAATAATAATAATAATAATAATAATAATAATAATAATAATAATAAAGGTTGTAAAGGGCTGGAAATGGGCTGGAAGTTGGTGATGAGGTATTCTAGTGGCATGCGGTGCTTGGGAGGAGGCCACATCAAGGGGTGAGTCACCTAATTCCAAGCTTCTCAACCTTCAGTATAAATAGACAGTCTCATTCTTGTTTTTTTTGTCTCTTTTTATGGCAATTTCAAGCAGAAAATTCATATACGCATACAATCCCATCTTTTGCGAGGGAGAGGAAGAAAAGGTTAGATGCCAATAAAGTTGAACTCTGCAGAAATTAAGTAGTCAAATTAAGCAGGTGACACTTTAATTTATATTTTGGTTTGTTTACAAACTTGTCATACATACTTAAGTTACTAAATTTCACATATGATTCTCAAGTTTTCTGTCTTATACATGCTATTATGATAACTATGTTCATGATTTTGCTTTATATATGCATATTTATAATAATAAAGATCACCAATGACTGCACTACCTATAAATGAATCAATTAGTTCTAATCATAAAAGAATGCTTAGAATGAGGTTTAGGAATGATGTATCACCGAGACGGTATTAACTGCGGCAAAGGGTTGTAGAAATGATCCCAAACTCTTGATGACGGGTTCCAAAATAATACCGGAAGGCGCAACATCAACATGTGGAAATTAGGTTTTAAAATGGTGAACTTAATGAACATATTAGCACGTTTACTTTCTGTTACAAGGCTGTAAATTTTGAGTACATGATATTTGATGTATAAACTTGTAGTCACTGAGCAATTAATTGCTTAATAGTTAAATATGTATTGCATATTAGTATCATCCTAGGATGTTGATAGTTTAAGGAAGCTACCGAGTTGCGGCATATCGAGTTTTTGTATAGGTTTGTATTATATGGTTTTGATATTAGATTGTGTCTTAGTATATGTGTATTAGAAGCTTAGATTGTGTATTGTAACTATGATCCATCGATGGTTTTATACTAATAAAATTATGTTTTGACTTCAATCGTTTCAGCTTTACTTAAATATACCCCATTGTATCATTTTTGTTTTAGTTAATAAAGACCTGGCGTGGTGATGAGCCGCCTAGCTAGACTAGGTTCCAAACCCTTTAAATTGTTTTTTCGTTTGCGTAATAAAGGGGCATTTTTTTTGCCTTTCGCCATGGGCATCCAAAATCTCAGGACCGGCCTGTTGATACCATCAATTGCACTACAAAATGATGCATTATAACCAAGGGAACCTTTTTTTTTCTTTTGGCGCAAGTTCGTCACCAATCATTTTTAGAGTGTGGTCAAGTAGGGTTGTAAACGACCCGAATGCTCAGCGAACCATTCGGAGGAAGTTCATTTATTTAATAAACTGATACAGAGAGAATTCAAAAGTTAATAAGGTTTTTTCATTGATCATTGGAAGAGTAGAAAACAGGCTCGAGAAGCTCGTAATTATGCATCGGAAACAAAAACCAGTCTCTTACGCGACTTCTCCCACGGCATGGGTCGTGTGCCGGGTCGCGGGCGTGTCCTAACGGTTCCCGAACAAATTGCATTTATTTGTTTATTTGGTTATTTTGTTTTTAATTAGTTTAGGATAATTATCTAGTTTTAATTATTATGCATCATCTTTATAATTAGATTAGGATTATTATTAGTTTACTTTTTATTTATCTAATTAAGTTTTATAGTTGGTTTAGGATTAGGTTTAGTTTGAGTTTAAATTCATAATTATCTCTTAGTTAGCTTAAACTATAAATAAGATTGATTGTTTTCTTTAATATTCATTTTTTACAATTAATAAAGTTTATCTTTTAAAGAGTGTTCTCTTGAATTTTGAGTTTTACGTTTTGTAATTCTCGTTATTAAAAGGGTTTAGATGTTTGTCGATCCTTTCGCAAACCTACACTGGTTCAGTTGGTATCAGAGCATGATTCATCCGTCTTTTCATTGACAATTGCAGATCGACAACCGACTACCAAAGGGGTTTAGTGAGATGAATGTGGCCTTATCCACAACAGTCGCTAATCTGACAGCGGTTGCTAACAGACTTCAACCCAATTTCGTCAACGACAATCATCAGAGGAGAGACATGTTTGAAGAACTGATTGGGGAGCCACGTAATGACAATCGTAACTGGGTTAATTTTTCGAGTTCCAAATCTGAAGAGGAGGAGGAAGACGATCCTATCAGCTTGAGAAAAAACAGACACGATTACTGTATGAAAGCAGACATTTCGTTCTTATATGGAACCATGGGAGTAGAAGAATTCTTAGATTGGCAAATCGAAGTCGGCCAATTCTTTGACGTTATGGAGTTCCCAAAGACAAGTAGACCAAGTTGATTTCTTTCCATCCAAAGAGTGTCGCCGCTATTTGGTGGGATAAACTGATTGTACAAAGACAACGACAATGACAATGACAGGATCGGTTCGATCTTGGAGGAGAATGAAGCAGCTTATGATGGAACGATTCTTACCAGATAATTATTAACGGATCCTTAACAAACTCTATCCCGAACCCAAAAACGGCAACCACCGGAGAAGGGATAGGCACGAGAAACCAATCAAGGTTTTGGGCGACAACAACCACGGTCGTATTATGCATTCAGTTTCTTCCCTAGTCAAATAACCACCCATTCCAGAAAATCCACCTGAAAAATACGAAGTCTTGTCGGACAAAGTCGAACGTAAAGATCCCCTCATCATAAAAGAAATCTGTTACGAGCCAAAAAAGTCGACAATAGATTCTCAACCAGAAATCAAATAAATTAAAAGTGAACTAGTAGAGGACATTCCCGAGCCAACAAAACCATTGTCGCAGGAAGTCAAGAAAGATGATCCTAAAGGTGATGTTTCCATTATTCCCATACCCAAGGCTCTAGATCTGATTCAAACAGTTCCACATAAATTTCTTCGAGTTTGATGAAGTATCACTTGTATGGAAGCAACCAAGGCAACATCCTTTGAAACTTGAAAACTGGTCATCTTTTTTGTACTTTAAAAGCCGGGATATGGATCCAATTGTTTTGAAGAGGAGAATGTTCTATGAGGCCAGTGACGATGTGTTTCAAGTGAACTTGAGGTCGAGTTCTTTTCAAATGAGGGTGACTGATACAGAGAGAATTCAAGAGTTAACAAGGTTTTTTTATAGATAATTGGAAGAGTAGGAAACAAGCTCGAAAGAAGCTCGTAATTATGCATGGGAAACGGGAAACCAATTTCTTACATGCAACTTCTCCCGGGGAATGGCGTGCCGGGTCACGGGCGTGTCCTAACGGTTCCCGAACGAATTGTCTTTATTTGTTTATTTGGTTATTTTGTTTCTTAATTAATTTAGGATAATTATCTAGTTTTAGTTATTATTAATCATATTTATAATTAGCTTAGGATTATTATTAGTTTATTTTTATTTATCTAATTAAGTTTTATAGTTGGTTTAGGATTAGGTTTAGTTTGAATTTAAGTTCCGTAATTATCTCTTAGTTAGCTTGGACTATAAATAGGATTGATTGTTTTATTTAATATTCAGTTGTTATCAATTAATAAAGTTTATCTTTTAGAGAATATTCTCTTGAATTTTGAGTTTTACGTTTCGTAATTCTCGTTATCAAAAGGGTTTAGACGTTTGTCGATCCTTCCGCAAACTTACGCTGCATCGTAAACGAACGAACATGAACACGTTTTTTTTTTGTTCGTTTGCATAAATTAAAAACGAACATGAACAAAGGTCTTATTTTCATTTACGTTCGTGAACGTTTGTTTATTTACGTCCGTATATATTGTTTACGTTCGTTTACTAACAATAATAAGTTAACAATTAAATATTTAAGAATAATAATTTATAACTAATAATAATAAAGAGTGATGAGCCCCTAATAAAAAGAGATCACAACTCAGTTAAAGCTCAAGCTAAGATACAAACTCAAACTCATTATCAATTTCCTAAACTCAAACCCGATTTGAACTCGCTTGAAGATCGAGATAAGCTTGAACCATGCTCAAACTTAAACTCAAAGCAAGATTATTTAATTAAGGTTGACTTCGACAAGCTGCTCCTACCTTCCCTTTTAAACACATCTCTCACTCCCCATTTTTTCTAATTAATGTGACTGACGTGGGATGAGCCCCAAGTAAAAAGTGATGACAACTCATGCTTGTTGAGGACTGAGGCAGGTGATTTCATATTCATCCCACATCGATGGGCTTTGCAAGAGATAATACTCATACTCACGTATATATGTGATCACACATCGGAAAGTTAAAGCAATTCCTCTTTGTATTTGCTATATTTATAGCGCCTGCAATGAGATCGCCTTTGTTACCAAGCCCATTGGCTTGAGCCTATGCGACAGGTTTGGTTGGAGCACCACATAAAAGTGGGTGCACCTTATTTGTTCAATAACGTTTTTTACGTTTGTTTAGCATCTTTATGAACGAACATGAACACACATATTTTCTAAATCAACGAACACGAACATAAAAAAAATTGTCAATTTATTTTTCGTGTTCATTTGTTTGTTCGGTTAAAATAACTTGATAGCGGAAATTGTATAGGTTCACAGAAGTAGCCACCTGTGTTGCCATAGTGGTCGTGCGCTACAAGTAATAAAATGGTAGTAATACCGCGATCGTATCCACAGGGATCAAACTTCAGAGTTTTACTAGGTCGAGAATACAATTATTTCAATTATAGAAGAAGAAAAATCTTTGAACGAGTTTGGTGCTTTTAACAATAACTAAAACAATTAATTTAAAGAAAGGTGTATTTGTGTAAGTATCATCTAAGACATTTGTAGTAACATTATGGTCAAAAACAAGTGTCACAAAAACATCTATAAGAATCCCTTTCTCTCAAAAGTGAATTCTCACATAGAATGGCCACCTATCCCCACAAAGTCACCACTTTTACCAACTAAAGACTTGTCGATTTAACTAAGTTGACCTCTAAAGATCATAGCTCCACCAGTATGGAAATAGATGCCCAAATCTCTTTGTAACACCCAAATCGACCGACATTTGAACCTTAGTTAAAATCATGCAAAAACCCGTATATATACGTGATTATAAAAGGATATCTCAAATCTTATGGCGTCACTCAAGCCGTATTTCCAAATCCTCCCATCTCTGGGTCCAGGATCTAATATTAACGCCAACAAGTGATTGACTTGTCCGTGTTGAGTTAAAACCCCGACTCAAGTGACCAAGTCTAATAGTTAGCAATGGAACACCCAAGTGTTGCCAACTAGTCTTAGATTTGACTCACGCCCACACCTACACCTAAAGTGGTGTTTAGCTCATAATAAAAAGAGAAGACTTGAAAGAATAAGAAGAATACATAAATATTACTTGTATTAAGAAATAAACTACAAACTATGGCCACTGATGTCGCCATAGTGACGAACAATGCTAGAAATTAAATGCTAGAAAGTAAATTACAACTACAACTATCTAAGAAAATAAAAGAGAAGAGATAAATGGCTGAATTGTTCTACATTGTTGGAGCTCTCCTCTAAATGAAATCCAAGGCTTCTATTTATAATGGAGGATGAAAAAGGTGATGGAGGTATTTACCCTAAAGGTTTTTCAAAGAGCTCAAGCATCAATTGACCCAAAGGTTGGTTTGCTTCTTCCTCCACCCTTTCATGAAAGCTTAACCTTTGCTTTATCTCCTTTAATTCTTTAGGTAGACATTTTGGATGCTTACACCAAGATATGAGTTTTGATTTTGTCTTTTCTTCATCTTCCTTAGACTCTAGAGTTTCACCTTCACGGATGCCATAATACATTTGACATACGTAGAATAATACATGCAGAAAATGATATTTTTCAGCTGTCATTGGATTTACGTCGCTCACCATTTAAATCTCTGTCTGGGAGAGTTCTTTTATATATATATATATATATATATATATATATATATAGAGAGAGAGAGAGAGAGAGAGAGAGAGAGAGAGAAAGAGAGGATATTCCTAATTTCATATAATCCTCATTTTTAGAGAATATTAGCTTCCCTTCGTTCACATCAAAATCTCATATCCTCGCCTCTTGGCATTCTCCTCTTTTTAGGTAATCTTATAGGGTGCGCCTTGAATTTTAGGCCATTGAGAGAAACTCTTGGCATTCTCCTCTTTTTGGGAAGCTGGGCTAATTATATTTTAGGCCATATAAAAAACATGTAAGAGAAAATCAGGGTCGGTTGGTGCTGACTCTGGGCTAGTGCCGACTTCAACCTTGATTAGAACGTAATAGTAGAGTTGCCAAAAAGATGATAAACTCTATTTTATCCTACTCGGATTTGAGTGATAGATTTCAGCGAGAAGCGATGTTAACGTCTTGTTGTTTATCTCTATTTCATCCTATAAGTTTTAGTACAAGAAGCAAACCAAACTTGAGCTTTCTTTGAGTTTGAGGTTCTAGGGCGGTTGAAAGACTATCCAAACCTATAAGAAAAACTTCGTGTTAGTGCATATATTTGTTGGATACAAGATCATGAAGACTGAAGATTGAAACTCAAAGCAAGTTAAAGCTCAAGTCAACTCTCAAGCAGAAAGTCAAAGTCTCTTTGTAATAAATGTAAAAGTCAAAGTCAATGTATTTTGTTTTAATTGTGTTTTTGTCCGCGCGTGTGTTAAATAGGTATATGGCTAGTTGTGTTAGATTGAGATTCAAGTTGTAAACTGTTTCTAGAGAGAGAAAGCTGTATGAGAGCATTGTATACGAAATCTTAAATAGAATTGGATAACAGGTTGATTGATTTTCTTGTTCTTATATGGTCATCTTGATTGTATTATGATTAGAACTTGAAATTCAGGGATTAATAATTGGTATCAGAGCAGACGAAAATCAGAAATAAAGATCAAAAAAATCGTGGGTAAAAAAGAACAAGTGGATGGATCAGGGAAAATAAAGAGACAGAAGTATTTGATGAGGAAATATAGATAGTGGACGTTGAATTTAGAAAATAAGCGACAAAGGGAATTACTGAAAAAAGAGCATTTCCTTATGCAATAGCGTGTGCTAATTAAAATCCAAGAAACTTTATGCAATTGTTGTAAGGAAGAGCATGATCGTGCCAAAAGTTGTGAAAGTTACTAGTGTGAGGAGGAAACTGAGCATGATCGTGTCAGTTAATAGGATATACTTGTGCTTGGTGGCATGGCATTTATGTAATTTCTTTATCAGGAGAAAATTTCGAAACTATATATTAACAATTTTTGAAGATCTTGAACATTTCTCTGGATTGAGGCTTAAAGTTGGTGGATGTGCCATGTAAAGGTTTTGCCTCATCAACAATCTCTTGCATAAAAACTCACTTTAGTCACTGTTTTGGTGTATCAAGCGAACTAATGCATCAGAAGGTCCAAGCAACTTTCCCGACGACTTTAGTTGCATGAGAAGCTGCCCCAAGCACTGTTGGAGGTTTTTAATTGCAGTTTCTGACACTTCTTTTAGTGCGCTCTCTTTTTGTGTGTATGTGGCTTCCTCTCTAAAAGAATAGATACATATACACTAGACTAGGACTGTATATTTCACCATTGTATGTCTATTCCAAGCTTTTGTATTCAACATCGATCATAGTGGAGTTCTCAGTGGTCTCCGATCCTCCATCTGTGGGTTTTCCTGTTTTGGGTTTTCCGCGTAAAATCAGGTGTCTTCTACTCTTTAATTTTTCTAAAAGTGATTACATATGTGTGTCAGTATTTCGATAGTTGGATTATTTGTTTGTCGAAGTTTTCGATAGATAATTCCATTTCCGCTTAAATCAATAAGGTTCTTATTTGTAGCATCGGTTTTAGGTTGAATTTGAGATGTCATTTTACATGTCTCATTTTATATCAGACTTAAATCACTATTATATTTGCTATGTCTCTCTCTTCTTTACTTTTTTTTGTTTAGCTTTTAACGTAACTTTAATTATTTTCTGTAAGTTTTTACTTTTCTACTAATAATTAGTTTTAGTTTGTTCTATTTCTTTGATTGTGTTGAGACTTGGGTATGCTACTTTGGTGTCTTAGTTATAATTCTATATTGCTTAGATTAGATTCACTGTTATTATTTTGTAGATGTAACACTCCTAAATTTATAAAACAGTAGATAAATTTAAACTTCCAAAATCCTATAAATTAAAACCAATCTAACAACAAGATAATTAAAGTTTACAAAGAAAGGAACAAGACACGTATCAGAGTTCTAAACGGAATTAGAACCGGTCCGGTGTTACTAAAACCTACAAATATGCTATCTTCAAATCCGAAATGACGCCTCTAAGCCATCTTATCAGAACCTTAACAAATCTCCATATGCTACTCAGATCCCACTAAGACCTAATATACATGTCGATATGAATTTTTTTAGGCTTAAGGCCCTGGTGAGCTAAAACAGTTTTATCCATAAAACATAAAAACGGTTAAGACGAACATTTTCCTTTAAACAAAGAACCCCTCTCTAAAACACAAGTCATAAAAGGATTATATCTACAAAGCTCATATTTTCTCATTCAAATTATTGGTTTAGATAATCAATCAATATCCAAACTCACCTGAAACGTACACAAGGAGCAAACTCCAATAATCAATTATATAGAGTAATACTATATATTCAAAACACTGAAATCATGGGTAACGAAGTACCCCACCTTTTGGTTACGGGGGAGACCCGATTCCATCAAATGTGGCGGGGACACAAAATTAAGCCACTTATCAACGTTCTCGAGTTTCACCTTGGGCCATGGATCCCCGGATAAGGCTCCATTGAGTGCTACAACAAGATTCCCAAATGACCTTAGTGTCTACTTGACCTCTAGATGAATGTTACAATAAATTCTTTGGTTTTCATATACGGCTCTAATGAGCACCACCGCAAGACCTAGCCCCGTATACGACTCAACCAAGTACCACCGTAAGCTAATAGATTCGTATATGACCCAATAGGGTACCACCACAATTTTACTACGCATGACTTAGGCACTACTCACTAGACTTAAGTATGGACATCAAGACTCCACGCTTAACAACAAGACAAACTCCTATACCTATGGATCCAACGCATTATAGTCTAAAACATTACATGACACCAATTGAATGACTTACACACTTAACACATGTAATTAATTTCCAACAAATGTCCAATAAATGCATCATATGTCTAAAGCTCTGTATTGAACTATTAAAATCGGACAAATGTACCCAAAACTTTTCTAAGTTAGAATCAAGCCAATAGGTTAATAATAACCACATAAGCTGAAAATTCATATTTTCCAACATTTTTAACAAACACATGACACCTATAACACGAACAGGTCCATAAACCAATACTTCATTGAACCATAATAGCCAAAAGGCTCAAACCCGTATGGTTTGCATTCTCAAAATTCTTACAAAGCCATTCAAATGCAATTAACAAAGATTTATGCATTTATGACGTAAAGAGGCTCAAATTCCATCATTAAAATTCATAAGTTTTAGATCCCAAAACAACACTTTCGAAAATTTTCAATAATACAATGCTCTCAAATTATTCTAATACTCCAAAAATCTCATTTAACACAATAAATACCATTTTGAGCAATCATTGAAAGTTTATGTCCCAAATTACTCATTAAATGCATTGTAAACATTTTCTCAAGTTTCACTACAAGAGAAAAGGAGTTTTAGAGAAGGAACATTCAGAGAAGGTTTTGAAAGTGTATCTGAAGGTATGTTTTAGGGAAGGAATTGAGCGACGAAAATATTAAGGGTAGCCGAAGGTAGGATGACTTTTAGAGAAGGATTTTTAGGCAAATTATACTGGATGAAAAACGTCTCTAAAAGCTTTAGAGACGCTTTTAAACAAAAACCTCTCTAAAAATATGAAACTTGATTTAGCAACGAATGTTTAACCTTCTCTATAAAGCAAGATTTTATTTTTATAATTTTTAATATTTCTTTAAATATTTAGTTACCTTTTGCCAAGCGTATCTAAAGAGTTATAAAAATAAAAATATAATTAGAAATACAGATTCACCTCCTAATTTGATTAATAATGTCGGAGCCCTAGAAAACTTTCTAGATCGTTCAACCCAAAATCCTCAATTCGTTCTTCACGGTTCCAATTCCTTGCTGCATTAGATTGTCATTCATATTCGTTGCTCGTCTTGTTGATATTGCTACGTCAATATCGTTCAAACGATATCCAATCGTTGTCCCTCAAAATTCGTCGTCCCTCACATCGTTGCTCACCTACGGTTGCAGTTCTCAACTCAAACAAGTAAGCACTTTACATTCAAATTGGTTGATTTTCGTTTCTAGGTTCTTCAAATTGGTTGATTTTTTTTGTTCATCTAAACTTTTAGATTGTTTTTACAAGTCGACAGTGAGTTTCAGGTTTACAGGTACGTTTTCTGGTTTGGTTTGTTTTTTATTTCACGATTGCAGATTTTGCTTTTATTTTCTCGAATATTAGAGTTTATTTGCCCTGTTTTTAATACACTGTGATTGATTTTAGATTTTAGCTTAGTTCTTCGATTTCTCTGTCAATAAATCAGTTACATGTGGTTAACTCAAATTAGATGTGTCACAGCTAAAACTTATACCTATGTTGGATATAGCTTCAAATTCAAAGGGTAAAGAAGCACAATAATGCATAAATCCTATCATCCGTTTGATCTTTCTATTTTATCGGCTTAAAAATACCAGCTAACAATAATGCATAAATCCCTGATTACTTTTCGAAATTGTAGTTAAGGATCATATTGTGCTTTACCTTCTCTATTACACAAGTGATGGAGCTTACCTTACCAGGCAACAACTGAAATTGTAGTTAATAACTTGATTTGGGGAAGAGTGGTTACATACATGGTGACTTTTACACTCTCAGTGAATTAAAAATGATTGATAAGCATAAGGTTACATACATGCATCAGTATATATATATATATATATATATATATATAGGGAGAGAAAGAGAGAGAGAGAGAGAAATTAAGAGGAGGAGGAGGAGAAGAAGAAGAAGAAGAAGAAGAATGTATATGTACTTGAAGGAATACTGTTGCGAAATCAGATGTCTTGGGATGGAATTCAGCTAAAAAGATTTGTCGAGCCTTTGATCAAGTGAACTTTTTATAGTCATGTTTTTTGCTTCCTTATGAATTTTAGTAGTCATGTTTTTTGCTTCGTTATTTTATTTACATTTCAGTCTTCAATAACCTGCAATTTACTCCCTTGCAGTACAGGAAGCAATTTAGCGATTTCTTGGACACTCCACTAAGAAGAAGTTTTGGGGTAAGTTGCTTTACTTTGTGTTCTTCTTTTGGGGGTATAAACTATTCTTACTTGATGTCCTGTAATAACACATGAAATTACTACCGCTGATGTAGTATGGGTTATAAGTTAAATGATAGGACAGAATCACATGTTAACCTCTGCAGCTCCTTGAAGTTTAAAATTCTTATTGCTAAAGAATTTTGATAATAGCATTGCATGATTGATAATAGAATTTTGCATAAGAACCTATCATTTCTAGGCAACATGTTAGATTGCACTCATTAGCCAAAGACTGCAGGGTGCTAATTGTTAAGTACATCCAAATTCAAGTTAAGGATCCGACTCATAACACTATTTAGTACATCGCAAATTCTAGGTGCTGATTGGTAGGGACTAAAAACATAATTTTACTCTTTCTTTTTTTACTTCTCTCTGCCCACATCCTACATTCCTCTTAACTTCCCACACTCACTCTTTTACTCATTTCAACCTTTTTTCTTCCTCATTTTTCTAACCCATGTTTCATCCAAGACCTATCTTTAGAATATGGGCTTCAAAATCAGGTATCCTTTTCTTGTTGATGTTGTGTCAGTTTTTTTTTTGTTTTTTGAGACAATTTAATTCATGGGTGTGAGTTTTTATATACATTTTATGTTTCTTTTTTTGATCTTGTAAATTGGTTATATCAAGATTGAATGATGCGTTGTAAAAGATGGAAATCTTGTATGTAATAGGCTTATTTTGGATGTTTTTAATGTTAATTTGCAATGGGTATTGATTATATTGGAGTATTGAACAATGTATAAAACAGTTTCTAAAAAAACAGATATTGTTTCCTGCAAATTAAATGAATTTCCCCATTTATGTGATTATTATGTGAATTTATATTTTGGTTTTGGAAAATACTAAATATATATGCAAATTAAATGAATTTCCCCAAACACAACTTTGCTTCTAAGGGAGATAGGAAGAGATGGAATGGAATTAGAGAGAGATAGTGACAAGAGATGGGAGGTGACTGTTGATGGGAGCTTGCTGTCACGTACTCAAGCTCATGGTCATAGAGTTATTCTGCTTCTATGCTGTAACATTTAATTGTTAATCAAGGACAATATCGCATGAGGATGAGACTCAAAAGGATACAGTTTGTTATGTGGTTTGTGTTACCTACCATTATCTGTTTCTCAACTAGTTTGGGATGAATGGTATTGTTTGCTTTGTTGTTGTAAACATTGGTCATTTATGAAATCACATTATTTGTGTTTAGGAATTACTTGATTTAGGGGAGGCAATCGGGAGCGAGAGTCGAGGTCTTTCTCAAGAGCTTATTGATTCACTTCCAACTACAAGATACAAGTCTGGTGGATTCTTTTTGAGAAAAAAATCTGCAGAGAGGTTAGATTTTTTTGTTTTTGTTTTATGATGATGGTAATTGGTAAGTAAATATGATGATGATGATGATGATGATGATGATGATGGAAAAGAAGCACGTGATATGCCAAATGAGATACAAGAGAGGGGAGAAGCAAATGAATTTGCCATGCAAGCATGTTTACCATACGTAATGTGGGTCCAAATGGCTGAGCATTAACAAGGTACCTAATTATTTCATCCTTAAATTACTTTTATTAATTATTATTACTGTAAAAAAATGATCTAATGGATATTATTGTGTGTACAGATATGTCCTATTTGCAATGTGGAAGTGGTTGGGGAGGAACCAAGCCACTAGCTAAACTTTTCATGTCTGGGAGGTTGATGTTTGTTAAATTTTCCCATTTTGGATTCTTTCTTTTAGTTACTTACTCTTACATTACATAGCAAGCCATGTTTGTATCTATCTGGTCAGCAATTCAATCAATTTCTTGAGAGACATCAATGGCAATTACAAGACTGTCAAGGATACAATGGGGTAATCCTTAAAAATATTAAAACCATGATGATGAGAAGATGAGTCCTATTAAATTGTGGTTAAAACATGATGCAACATTTAGTTAATTTCAATAATTACTTTGTTATGGTGGGACAATAACCGACTGAGAGAAACACATGATGCAGAACAGTTGTGGGTCCTGGATTCTGTTCCTGGGATAGTAAACCCCGAAGAAACCAGCAGGAGGTGGAGAAAGTTTTGGAAACCTTGCAGACTATACCAAAAGAAATCCCATCACGGAAGTAAGTTTCTTGACACTTCCCATGCTGTAACACCCCAAAAATAGGGATAACAAAAATCCGAAAATCGGACATGAGGTATACTAAAAATTGCCATAGCAAGAGCCTCCCAAAAGTGGGGAACATAAATGAATAACCTGTTTAATCACAATTTGTAATTTAACGGGCAATAAACAACAACCAACTAATCTAATTTCTACAACTAGAAAAGAGATTACAAAAAGGGTTGTCATCTATGGACCCGAACGATCTATATCCAAAAGCATAATGCGTCCATGTGCAAAAATCCCCAAGCTCTCACCCCAAGGCAACTACACTTGCTTAGAACCGGCGCCGCTAGAACCTGAGATACACATCGACACCAAAACAAGTGTTAGGCCAAAAAGCCTAGCGAGTTGAACAATTATAATCATGCATGTACAGTTACAGTTCTTATCAGCAGTTAACCATAGTTCAACAATTGTGGAGTCAATAGGGGAGACCTATAGCACCAATCAAGTTCCACCCAAAGAGTCGATATACCTTGATGCCCTATAACAAGGGACACCCGAAAGGCCCGGCACACCCGAGGACTACAACCATGGCATTACCCCGAATGGCGGAGGTCTAGGCACATACCATCACAGTGGCGCCCAAGACTACATCCTCCTAGTGTCTACTGACTTGGTTCGTCCAACATATCATATAGGAGGTCTTGCGGCATATATTCCAACCAAAACATTTCGATACCAACCATGGGTACGATAATACCATCATAATGCATAAATCCAATATGAGACTCAAATTCCAACATAATCAATGTTTAAATATTCAATCACTAAAATGCATTCCAAGTAGAGTTTATCATCTACTATACCACATATATCCTAAATCATTCCAACCAACAAAGTAAATCATGGCATTTTCCACATAATCACCTTCCTAACATTTCTTCATAGCTAAATCCAAATACTTGAACATATGGAGTCAAATAACAACAATAGAAGCATATGATGTGTATCTAGTTTTAACAAAGGTTAGTAAACTCACTATCTAGGTTTTTTGACCAAAACCTAGAAAAGATGAAACCCTAGCTTTTGAAGATGAAGAGACTTGAAAGCAAGGAGATGAGGATCTTGAATGATACTTCAATGGAGACACTTGAAAGAAGCTTGAATGAGCACTTAATGCTCTCAACAACCCAAACCCTAGATTTAAATGAGTATGAGTTTGAACCCTTTAAAAATCGCCCAAGAGAGAGAGCTCCCGTTTTTTGTAAAGTGATGAGTGAGAAGTGAGGCATTAACTCCTATAAAACAGAATACTGGCCACGCGGGCGATAGTGCCCGGCGATAGTGCCCCGGGCACTATCGCGGTCACAATCGCGAGTCTCCCCCCGCTCTCGGTACACTTTGGGCGATAGTGCCCCTGGCGATAGTGCCAGGGCACTATCGCGAGGCACAATCGCTTGGACAATCCAGCCCGCGGTACCATCCGGGCGATAGTGCCCTCCGCGATGGTGCCAAGGCACAATCGCTGGCACAATCGCCGGCCTCTCAACTCGGCCCGAAAACTTAGTCGAAAATGATAACGAGCACAAGGTTTGGATGATTAGAGGTAGTAAATCGATATGTGACATTCTAACATAGTCGAAGATCCTAAAATGCACTCAAAGACACATATACACACACATAACGAAATTAAGGCATTAAAGGAGACAAAATACTTACCTTAATAGTTTACGGGTGTTACAATCCTCCCCACCTAATTGGGATTTCGTCCCCGAAATCTTACCTTAAACAAACAAGTGAGGATAACGCTTCTTCATGTCATCTTCCGATTCCCAAGTAATGTTAGCACCCCGATGGTGCTTCCATTGCACTTTCACCATAACCACGTCTTTATGCCTCAGCTTCTTCACTTTCGATTCTAAAATCGACTCCGGTTCTTCCACACAACGATTCCCATTGTCCACCCGAATCTCCGACAACGGAATCACGCTTTCCTCTTCGGCTAGACACTTTCGAAGGTAACACACGTGGAATGTAGGATGTATCCCATCCATTTCCGGTGGCAAGTCTAACCGATAGGCTTGCAACCCAATCTTTTCCAAAACAACGAACGGTCCAAGGAAACGAGGACTAAGCTTCCCGCGCTTCCCGAAACGTATGATTCCCTTCCACGGAGACACCTTCAACATGACTCGGTCACCCACTTGGAACTCGATCGGCCTTCTCTTCTTGTCCGCATAGCTCTTTTGTCGATCTTGGGCCGCCTTTAGCCTTTCCCGAATCTCCTTCACCTTGTCGGCCGTCTCCTGAACTACTTCCGGCCCGGCGAATTGCTTTTCGCCCGCTTCCAACCAACAAACCGGGGTCCGACACTTCCGTCCATACAAAGCTTCGAACGGTGCCATTCCGATACTAGAATGGTAACTGTTGTTGTACGCGAACTCCACCAACGGTAGGTGCGAATCCCAACTTCCCCCGAAGTCTATCACACACGACCTTAGCATGTCTTCTAACGTCTGGATTGTCCTCTCGCTTTGGCCATCCGTTTGAGGATGGTAAGCCGTGCTCAAATTTAGTCGGGTACCCAACTCCTTCTGCAGACTAGCCCAAAAGTTCGAAGTAAATCGACTGTCCCGATCCGACACAATAGATTGCGGAACTCCGTGTCTCGATATTACCTCATCAATATAAAGCTTAGCCAATTTATCCATCGGCAAGGTCTCCCGCATTGCAAGGAAATGTGCGCTCTTGGTCAACCGGTCAACGATTACCCAAATGGTGTCGTGGCCACGCAAGGTCTTTGGTAACTTAGTCACGAAATCCATCGTGATGTTGTCCCATTTCCACTCGGGAATGGACAACGGTTGTAAGCTTCCGTACGGTCTTTGATGCTCCGCCTTGACTTGAAGGCACGTGACACATTTTTCCACATAGCTAGCCACATCTAGCTTCATCACCGGCCACCAATACACTATCTTTAAATCTCTATACATCTTGGTGCTACCGGGATGTATAGAGTATTTTGACTTATGCGCTTCTTCGAGTAGCAATTCCCGGTTTCCTCCCAACTTCGGCACCCAAATCCGCCCTTGAAAGAGTTTGAGTCCACGACCGTCTTCCGTTAAGAGTTCCCTTTGTTTCACCATGACCTCGTCTTTGAGGTTCTCCTCCTTAAGTGCTTCCTCTTGACTTGCTTTAACACTTTCCAACAAACTTGACACCACATCGATCCTTGCAAGGGACATTCTGACACCATCACCATGACTCCTTCGGCTCAATGCGCCTGCCACCACATTAGCCTTACCGGGATGATAGAGTAGATCACAATCGTAATCCTTCAAAAGCTCTAGCCATCTCCTTTGGCGCATGTTGAGTTCCTTTTGGTTGAAGATGTACTTGAGACTCTTGTGATCTGTGAAAAGAGTACACTTAGTCCCATACAAGTAGTGCCGCCACAACTTTAGCGCGAAAACTACCGCCGCCAACTCTAAATCATGAGTCGGATAGTTCTTCTCATGATCCTTTAATTGCCGCGACGCGTAGGCTATCACTTTCCCCCTTTGCATTAGTACACACCCAAGGCCCATCTTGGAAGCGTCACTATATACCACAAAGTCTTTCGATCCTTCAGGTAAGGACAAAATCGGAGCTTCACACAACTTCCTCTTGAGTGTCTGAAACGCTTGTTCTTGTGCATCAGTCCAAAGAAATTTAACGTTCTTCCTTGTAAGAGAAGTGAGCGGTGTAGCCGTCTTTGAGAAATCTTGAATAAAACGCCGGTAGTAACCCGCTAAACCCAAAAAGCTTCGGATCTCCGTCGGGCTTGTTGGAGGTTCCCAACTCATCATTGCCTCGATTTTCGCCGGATCCACTTTTATCCCGCCCTTTGATACCACATGCCCCAAGAATTGCACCTCTTGGAGCCAAAATTCGCACTTCGAGAATTTCGCGAACAATTTCTCCCTCCTTAGCACCTCTAATACTTCCCGTAAGTGTCTTCCATGCTCGGACTCATCCTTTGAATATATTAAAATATCGTCGATGAAGACGATCACGGATTTGTCCAAGAATGGGCGACACACACGGTTCATCAGATCCATGAATACAGCCGGAGCGTTGGTAAAGCCGAAAGGCATCACCAAAAACTCGTAATGACCGTATCTTGTCCGAAACGCCGTCTTCGGAATATCTTCGTTCTTTACTCTCACTTGATGATAACCGGACCGAAGATCAATCTTCGAGAAACATCCCGCTCCTTGGAGTTGATCAAAAAGATCGTCGATACGTGGTAGAGGATACTTATTCTTCACCGTGACCTTGTTCAGCTCCCGATAGTCTATGCACATCCGCATGGATCCATCCTTCTTCTTCACGAACAGTACCGGTGCTCCCCAAGGCGACGAACTCGGTCGAATGAAGCCCTTCTCCAACAACTCTTGAAGTTGTGTCATCACCTCTTTCATTTCTGCCGGCGCCAAACGATATGGAGCACGAGCTATCGGGGCCGCTCCCGGAGTGAGATCTATCTGAAACTCCACTTGCCGCTCTGGCGGTAAACCAGGTAAGTCTTCCGGAAAGACGTCCGGAAAATCTTGTACTACCTCCACATCTTCCACCGACTTCTTTTCCTTCCTTGCGTCCACAACGTAGGCCAAGTACGAAGGGTAGCCCTTCGCCAAGAACTTTCGTGCCTTAAGGCATGAGATAATAGGATTATTCCCTTTTCCTCTCTCTCCATAGATGGTAACCACACCATTTCCCGCTAATGGTACTCGAATCATTTTTTTGGAGTAAAAGATGTCCGCTTTATGCCGTACTAACCAGTCCATGCCTATGACTACGTCAAACCCTCCTATAGCCATGGGTAACAAGTCTAATCCAAAAGAATTACCATCGATCTCCAGAGTGCAATCACAGAAATGGTCACGAATGATCACTTGATCTCCATTAGCTATTTCCACTACTAAAGCATCGGGAAGGACACTAACAGGAGTGGTGAATTGTTTACAGAAAACATTCGACACAAAAGAACGTGTAGCACCCGAATCAAACAAAACGCGAGCAGGCAAGGAGTTTACTAGGAACGTACCCGAAACAACATCGACGGTCTCCT
Source organism: Arctium lappa (assembly GCA_023525745.1). Lineage (NCBI taxonomy): Eukaryota > Viridiplantae > Streptophyta > Magnoliopsida > Asterales > Asteraceae > Arctium > Arctium lappa. The sequence goes on from CM042047.1 coordinate 164,814,971, forward strand.
TTGCCTCCTCGGTAGACATCCGGAAAGCTCGACTGGGCACCCTTGGCGGTTGTTCGACTCTAGCCGTCGATCCCACAGAATTTCCGCGGTAGCCACCCGCCAACTTCGGGCAATACATCTTCACGTGCCCAGGTTCACGACACTCAAAGCTCACCGGCCCTCGGATAGGGCAATCCCGAATAGTATGACCCTTTTTGCCACACTTAGCACATTCAACAGGACCCGAAAAAGTTCTTGGAGCACATGGTCCCGAGTGCTTTGACTTGCACTTGTGGCACCACCGCTCCTCACGGCGCTGATCGCCCGATCTCCCGCTCACAAAAGGTCTTGACGGACGGACGGGCCCAGATGGCCCTTCCCACCTTCGCTTCTCACCCACATACCTCTTCTCATCCCTCTCTGAATTGATATCGTCCTCCACGAGTAAGGATTCCTCGATAACTTCTTGTAAAGTCGAACACTTTGCATTCCTTACCGCCGTTCGCATATCGGCTGGTAATCCTTGGTGATAAGCTTTGATCTTTGACCTCTCATCGGGGACCAGGTGTCCCACCAAGTTTAGCTTCTCCAAAAAGAGCTTGGAGTAGCCGACAATAGACATATTTCCCTTCTTCAGATTTCGGAACTCCCGTTCCAACTTGTCCATCGAGCGCTCACTACAGTACTTGTCCATCAACTTTTCTTTGAACATCGGCCAAGTTAACTTAGCCAGGACCTCCGGGACGAGAGCGGATCGAGTGAGGTTCCACCAAATCAATGCCTCTCCCCGGAGTAGTTGGGAAGCAAATTTGACCCGTTGAGAAGAGTCACACTCACTTGCCTCGAAAGCCATCTCCATCTCTTTGAGCCAATACATGCAAGCAATCGGGCTATCAGAACCCGCAAACTCCTTAGGATGACATCCTAGAAACGTCTTGTAGGTGCACCCCTTAGTCTTTGGTCTGATTCCTTCAGCGGACGGTTCTTCGATCATCACCACATTCGGTCCGCCCGATCCCACCACAACATTTTCAGCCATGGTTTCGGGTTGACGGTTACTGGCATCCCGATCCTCTAGGAGTTTCATGAAAAACTCTTGTTGTTGGGTCATGGCCGAAGTCATGGCCAACTGTTGTTGAGCCAAAGCCGCATTCATAGCCGACATCATGTTATCCCGAAGCCTAGTCTCCAAAGTGACTTCTTCCATGATGGCGTTACCTGTACCGAGGTCCCGTCGTGGAATATGCTCAGGTCCACCTCCCAAAAGTCTGGGTATAGGAATGTCATCGGTGGTTACACCCACCGGAGGTCGGTCTACAGCAGATTCCTCTTCCACGTGGCCCTCCGGTGTACCCGACGCCCTACTCCGGGTGTTTACCATTTAAATCTGCCACATACGTACGAGAAATAGATTGAGAAAAGACTAAACGAGTTGAACTCTTTGTACGTACTAATACCTTCATCAATTATCATAATAATAGTAAACCAAGTATGCTCACGTAACAATGCATTCATAATAGCAGTAGCTAAGTGAAATTATGAACGAACCATACACAAGGATTCTTGTCACCATCACCACAACTTTCAATTAAAGTAATTCCGAAGTCCTAACGCTCTCCCCACCTAGGATTTCTACCCCAAGTGGACAGTGAAGTCAAAAGTCTAAAGCTTAAGTCTAGATATGCTAAACAATACCTAGTTCACTTAAACTAAAGCTCTGATACCAACTTGTAACACCCTAAAAATAGGGATAACAAAAATCCGAAAATCGGACATGAGGTATACTAAAAATTGCCATAGCAAGAGCCTCCCAAAAGTGGGGAACATAAATGAATAACCTGTTTAATCACAATTTGTAATTTAACGGGCAATAAACAACAACCAACTAATCTAATTTCTACAACTAGAAAAGAGATTACAAAAAGGGTTGTCATCTATGGACCCGAACGATCTATATCCAAAAGCATAATGCGTCCATGTGCAAAAATCCCCAAGCTCTCACCCCAAGGCAACTACACTTGCTTAGAACCGGCGCCGCTAGAACCTGAGATACACATCGACACCAAAACAAGTGTTAGGCCAAAAAGCCTAGCGAGTTGAACAATTATAATCATGCATGTACAGTTACAGTTCTTATCAGCAGTTAACCATAGTTCAACAATTGTGGAGTCAATAGGGGAGACCTATAGCACCAATCAAGTTCCACCCAAAGAGTCGATATACCTTGATGCCCTATAACAAGGGACACCCGAAAGGCCCGGCACACCCGAGGACTACAACCATGGCATTACCCCGAATGGCGGAGGTCTAGGCACATACCATCACAGTGGCGCCCAAGACTACATCCTCCTAGTGTCTACTGACTTGGTTCGTCCAACATATCATATAGGAGGTCTTGCGGCATATATTCCAACCAAAACATTTCGATACCAACCATGGGTACGATAATACCATCATAATGCATAAATCCAATATGAGACTCAAATTCCAACATAATCAATGTTTAAATATTCAATCACTAAAATGCATTCCAAGTAGAGTTTATCATCTACTATACCACATATATCCTAAATCATTCCAACCAACAAAGTAAATCATGGCATTTTCCACATAATCACCTTCCTAACATTTCTTCATAGCTAAACCCAAATACTTGAACATATGGAGTCAAATAACAACAATAGAAGCATATGATGTGTATCTAGTTTTAACAAAGGTTAGTAAACTCACTATCTAGGTTTTTTGACCAAAACCTAGAAAAGATGAAACCCTAGCTTTTGAAGATGAAGAGACTTGAAAGCAAGGAGATGAGGATCTTGAATGATACTTCAATGGAGACACTTGAAAGAAGCTTGAATGAGCACTTAATGCTCTCAACAACCCAAACCCTAGATTTAAATGAGTATGAGTTTGAACCCTTTAAAAATCGCCCAAGAGAGAGAGCTCCCGTTTTTTGTAAAGTGATGAGTGAGAAGTGAGGCATTAACTCCTATAAAACAGAATACTGGCCACGCGGGCGATAGTGCCCGGCGATAGTGCCCCGGGCACTATCGCGGTCACAATCGCGAGTCTCCCCCCGCTCTCGGTACACTTTGGGCGATAGTGCCCCTGGCGATAGTGCCAGGGCACTATCGCGAGGCACAATCGCTTGGACAATCCAGCCCGCGGTACCATCCGGGCGATAGTGCCCTCCGCGATGGTGCCAAGGCACAATCGCTGGCACAATCGCCGGCCTCTCAACTCGGCCCGAAAACTTAGTCGAAAATGATAACGAGCACAAGGTTTGGATGATTAGAGGTAGTAAATCGATATGTGACATTCTAACATAGTCGAAGATCCTAAAATGCACTCAAAGACACATATACACACACATAACGAAATTAAGGCATTAAAGGAGACAAAATACTTACCTTAATAGTTTACGGGTGTTACACATGCGTCCTATTAAATTGTGTATATTGGCCACGAGAAACTTGACATGATTCTCTCTCATTAAATTATTTATAAGTTGATCAAAAGCAACACTTTGTTTTAGGTTGTATCTTTGTTTTGTTTTATTCTGCTTTAATTATACATAATGTTTTCTTGATAAATATGATAGGGGTTTCTGTAGGATACGAACCAAATTTAAAGAAATGATTTCTCTGTTATTTTCATTTTAGTTATGTGGGAACGGGATGGGGGTGGAGTGTATTTTTAGATACACATATCAAGAACAGAAGCCGATTGTTCACTTTATTTTATATAGCAGCAAAAATATACCCATTTTTCCGTTGTGAATGTTGGGTACAGGTGGCTGGTGGATCACTTGACAAATCTAGGATTTTCAAGATCATTATCTGAATGGCTGGGTACCAATCTCAAAAAATCAGGAGAACATGAGACATGGGCTTTTGATCTTGAGGGGATCATTCAGATGTTTGATTCATACAGGTTAGCTAGATTACTGGGTGGATCCAAGTATTTGAATGACTTGATATGCATAACCTTGCTTTGTTTTATGTTTTGGCTTATATATTTTTGCTAAGCAGCAATGCTTACTCTTAAATTCTTAAATCTGGGTAGAAGTATCATTTGTGAAGAGGGGAAGGTTCTTTGTGAAGAGGGGAAGGTTCTGGTTTAACTTTTTGCTCCTGTTGATTGATGAGAAGTCTGCATTTTCTTCGGTTCTATATTATGCTTTGTATACGGAGGCAAATATATATTTTTGGTATGGAGTAGTAGATAACTAGATATGCAGGACCTTCTTTTTCTGAGATTGTTTTGTTGTGTGCTTGCAATCCTTTTTTCTATTTTTAAGAGCTTACCTCAAATGCTTATAATACAGTATCGATATACTACTTTTTTGTACTCATTAAGTTTGGTTATATTTATGAGTCAAGATTGAATATTGTTCTTTTCATTTTTCAGCCGATGCAAGGATCTTGGTTCGATCAGCAAGCAAGGAATGAAGCAGCTGAATTTCGTTTTAAATATGGATATGAGATGCATGTTTGACATATTAGCTAGATGGTAATCTTTTAATACCGCTTTTTAATTCATTAGGTTTATTAAGCATGCTCTTTTACTCCACCAAAGTGTGTTTTTCGGTTCATTTGTTTCTTGAGGACGATATACAAGGAATCATGCAAATAAGACATTAATGTTGTTGCTTTTTTTGCAGGAAAAAAGCTCTTTTTGATTTTCATTTATTTGTTTGTTTATGTTATCAATTGGTTTGTGATTTTGGATGCTTTTTTGTGGCCATTGTTGAGTTTATGATGTTATCTTCCTTGGGAAATATCTCCTGTTTTATATTTGTGTATTTGTATGTGCAGGAATTAATGCAGACAAGTCTCAAATCTATGCTCAACGTGCTTACATGATACCACTTAAGGTCTCTTTGTTGTTTCCGTCGAATAACAAAAACTTCATCTCATGTTTTTCCTTTCTAATTACCTTTTAGTTATATGGTTAACTCACGCAAATGTATTTGATTATGTGAACTTTTGATTTGTATTGTTCTTTTTGCATCTATTTTTTTTTGTCTTTTTCTTTGCAGTTGCTATGGTTTTGGGCATTGATGACGAGAATGGACCCCGACTCTTTAAATGTGATCCAGCCGACCAGTTTTTTGGAGGTTCGCGATGCTACATAAATTATCACTTGTAGTTTCATAGAAATGACAGCTAGTTACTTTAATTTTGCTTTGTGTCCAATGCTGCAGATTGGGGATTAGCAACTAAACAATTTGTCAAGAGGCTTTCTGATAAAGTTATTGTTCACTGTGAGTCTCTCTTTCATGAGTTTCCATCTATTACATTTTCTGTTCCGTAATTTTATATCTAGCATTAAGCATAATGATCCTTTTCATTTAACAAATAACAAAATGGTTGCAATGCATATTTTAAGAGCAACTTGATCATATTTGTTAGAAGTAATTAGATGTATTAGCCTCTCTCTGACTAACAACTTATTCTTCATCATAGTCTCGATCATTACTTTTGTCCTTGTAGCCTCAGACTAAAAACTTTTTTTGGTTTATCACGTATCGAAGCTAGTAGGACATGAAGCAACTTTAATTGTTGAAGGTAAAAAAGTGGAATTGACACATTGAAGATCTTGGATGGTTGTAGTATGGTTTTGGGTGTTTGTTTTCCTTTTTTTTTTTTTGATAAATTTGAACATATGTGTGGATTCATTGAAACATATAATTTGTTTTGAAAATTCTTGTCTTTTATGACAAATATATAAAAATTTGTGTTTTTGGATTTTGATGTTTTTATTATTTAGTATTGTTATTTATTTTATTATAATATATATAGTTGAAATATGTACTACATAATATATATATATATATATATATATATATATATATATATATATATATATATATATATATATATATTTGTGTGCATATATAAACACCCTTTAGAGAAGGACATGATTTTTTAAGTGTAACTAAAGGATGCCTTTAGAGAAGGTTTACAAGAAAGTGTAACTAAAACATATACTTTTAGAGAAGGTTTTGACTATTTGTATCTAAAGATGACAATTAGAGAAGGTTGAGGAAAGTCTAACTAAAGGATACCTTTAGAGAAGCTTTACATAAAGCGTCACTAAAACATATATCTTTAGAGAAGCTTTTCCAAAAACCTTCTCTGAAGGTACCTTTTAGTGACGTTTGAAAACCGTCATTGATGCTCAAAAAAGGTCACTAAAAACATACTTTTAGAGAAGTTTTTCAAAATAAATCAGTCAACCTTTAGATAAGGTTTGAAAGCGTATCTAAAGCCTAAAGAAGCTTCTCTAAAGGTTAACATAAATGTGCCCTTCGAAAACCTTCCCTAAAACCTTTAGCTACCGTTATATAGGGAAGGTTATTGACGGAAGTGAAAAGCTTCTCTAAAACCTTTAGAGAAGCTTTTCAAACTTTTAAATACAAAAGAAAACTTTCTCTGAAGGTCATTTTTCTTGTAGTGTTTGAGACCTAAAACATACCAAAGTTCACAAAAATCACAAAATCATCAATATGTGACAAATCCATCATATGCATTTAAAACCTAAAATAGAGGCATTTGGACATGTATATAGTTTTACAAAGCAATTAGAACTCACATTGCTAAATTTAGGCTAAATCTAATCCCAAAACTTGAGTTTCCTTTGGTGAAGACTTGGGATCTCCTAGCAAGCCTTCCAAACCTTTGATCCAAAACTTCCACAATGGTTCTTCTACTACAAACACCCCGAAAGCTACACCAAAATGGGAAGAAATTTGAAAAGGGTGAAGAACACTTAAAACCCTACCTTGTACCTTTTAGGTGGAGATGAGAAATCTTACCTTTAACTTTCATGGCTCCTAAATCTTCAAGAAATTCTTCCAATGGTCTCCAAAATCGTCTAAAGCTCTCCAGAAAGTTAATGCAGAGAGAAAATGATAGAGAAACAGAGGTGGGGTGAAGAAATGGGGGAAAACCACCAAAAACCGGACCTTTTTAGAGTTGGCAGACTTTAATGTGGCTTTTCATGAGGCTAAAGTCACATGAAAGTCACCAAGATTTCTCTGAAAGTCGCATGAAAGTCACATTGGTCTCTGATCTCATGATTTCTTCGTTTTTTCATGTTTGAAACGATCTCTAACCATCCGAATATGATAATTATATAAAAACCCTCATAATTATCATTTTTAATACCATTTGTTAATGTGATTAATCATAAATGGAATCCCAAAAATTGTGGGTGTTTCAGTAGATGCATCTCTAGGATGCATTTTACTGCACCTTAATTTGATTTTGTGAATTTCTTTTACAATAACAATTTCTTATTGCATCATCTTAGTTCTTGCATTTAATCCTCTTATAGTCGTGTTCTAGTTTGGATGAATTGTCAATTCGATTATTAAGTTTCAATGTTTCAGTTGTACTAACATTTAGGTTCAAATGTTTGAACATGTTTAAGTTCCAGATTGAGGGATCTGCTTAGGTATGGTTTAGTTGTTAAGTCTTCATTGCAATAGTTGTGGGATGTGGATCATATTCTAAATAATGGGTAATAAGGCACATTATGGTGCCGAGGAGAGGCTTTGGGGCCGTAACCACTGTGACACGACTCTAAGCCATGTCTTATGATAAAGCACATTACGAGGTGTTATGGCGTGTTACATCACTTTATAGCGCAAGGTGTGGGGGGTCTAATTTTTTATTTTGTTTAATTTAGGTGTCAATATGTATGATTAATTGCATGGTGTCATCGAATATAAGAATTCAATAAAAAAACGAAAAACTTAAAATCCTAAATCCTTACTTTTTGACGCATACAAAGTTGATGAAGAATTATAGATTGAACATAGTCATCAAAAGTGGAATCAACTCATCAAACCATCACCGCTTAACATCGAAACATACTCTATTTGGCACTTTTGGTAGAACAATTAATATTTTTGTTTTGAGCTTTTAATATCATTTTTTTGTAAGTTGTACGTAGGTATTTGATATAAATATATAGTTATTATTTTTATAGTTTTATATGAATATAAATTGTTCAACAGACTGAAACACATACACATACATATTATTTTTGTCGTCTTAAGCTAAGGCTTAAGTTTTGATCTCACCGTCACACTACATCTAATTTGATTCAGGACCTTGTGTGGGTTACATCAAGTGACTTGGTTTAACATTTTTTTTTGTTTGAGAATGGCATATAACAAGTCGAATACTACTCTCACTACAAGACATACCGACATTTCTGATGACCCTCATTATAAAATTCCTCCTACGATCATAGGTATAGATACCCTTGAAGAATAACGTCCTCAACTCATCGATCAAGGGTAAAATATATCCAAATCCTGTTCGAGGCATTTCCTTCCGGGAATAAGCAAAGCCAAGTGGACGTAGCACTCGTTCATGCGCATCCAATGCGGGTAGATTGTAGTTTGTAAAAAAGATGGAGAATGAATGCGGATTTGAGTTCGTTATTGGGGTTGAAACTATCTGTACATAAGCAAAGGCGAACATTCCCTCTCTCTTGAGCAAAATCGGGATGAATCCTGTCAAAATGTTTCCAAGCCTCCCCATCACTCGGATGTACCATGTTTCCCGACTGAGTTTGATGATTACGGTGCCAAGTCATCTCCTTTGCTATTTTCTTAGACATGTACAACCGTTGTAATCTTGGTGCAATCGGCAACTACGTCATCCCTAGATTAGGCACCTTATTGTTCTAGCGAGTTGTCTTATAACGAGGCTCCCCACACACCCGACAACTTTTATCATTAGCATAATCCTTATAGAATAGCATGCATTGGTTTTTGCAAGCATGGATCTTTTCTTTTAGAAGAGTGAGTTGCTTCAACATCTTCTGTCTCGTAAAATCTACCAATCAGTTGTTCACCGTCGAGTAACATTTCTTTAACCAATTCAATGTTACGATTGTAGGTTGACTCTGGTACATTGCAATTTGCCTGTAAATTTAAAAATCTCTAACATCCTCCCACAATGGTTGATCCGCAACTTCTAACATATCATAGAAGTTTTGTGCACGTGGATTTGGATGTTGCTTGTCCCACATACTTGATGTACTGCGGACATTTTAATCTATCACCATTTGCTGAACACCATCAAACTCATTATAATCTTTGTCCACTATTGATTGTTGCGGTTGTTGAACTATGGGTGCTATTTCACCGTGTGCATACTAATGAATGTAAGAAAACATGAATCCCTTTCTTAATAAGTCTAAATTCACCTCCTCTCTACCTTCGTACTTGAGAAGCTTAAATTGGACATCTAATTACATCAGCTTGCTCATTCGCGAACGCAATATCCAAAAATCTAACTAATTTGTCATAAAAAACGGATTTATTAGACCACCCTATTTAAACGTTTATACATCCATCCTCTGTCGGTATAATTTAACATAGCTATAAATTGACGAAAGTGTGATTAGTCGGCATGACTACATGTACCAACCTATAGCTAAATCTTTAGATATATACATTTATATACTTGAAATAAATTTTAATTTAAAGATATTAGTTGACAATCTATAATTTACTCAATTTTTATTTTTGAAAAATATAGACCATAAAATGTTAATATTCTTGTATCCAATATCCAATTATTTTCCTTTTTGTTTCTGGAAATTAAGATCACCAAAATCCATACTTTGGCGTACTCAGATATTTTTTTGACTCTTTCATCTTCCTCTCCTTGATCTAGTCTAAGATGTTTTATAGTTTCAAGATTGTACCATAACCATTCAAGTTTGGTTGATTCTTCTTTAATTTACCCTATTAACCTTATTAACTGTCATATCAGAAAATAATAAGACCCAGTAAAAACCTTTTATGTGTTTTCTTATTTGTGTGTAAAAAGCTTTGAATAACATATTAAAATTAACTAAAACCCATCAATAATGTATGTCATTCTACAAACCAGTTGACGGTTTAAGTTGAATAAGGTAATTGGTTGCTAATGATGAATGTTATTGGTTCTAAAGATGTATGATTCTTGAATATCATCTTTTTTCTCTTATTGCAGTTACTGCACTAATTAATTCCCAGGTTGCAAAAAATTAAGACAATTTGGTTTAGACTTATGATATACGTAACCACCTAAAGTTTGTCCAACAATTAACAACTCATTTCTAACTATGAATTTTACTTAAAAATTTGTCTAAAACAATTTACCTAACAATTTTACCAACAATACATACACAAATTTACACATACATATACATATATACAATCAATTTTACCCAAAACTTACACAGACATTGATACATTTCTAACAATTAATTTTACCCAATATATAAACATACATACATTATATACATACATATTACATATACTAACATATACATACATACATACATACATACATACATACACATTAAATATACATACATACATACATACATACATACATACAATATATACATACACATTACATATACTAGCTCAAAGAAAAAAATTGTGAAAAAAGGGTTTTATCTTCAAAAAACGGAGGAGAGATCCAGTAGGGGAACGTCGGTGAGAGAGAGCGTCGGAGAGAGGGAGCGTTGGTGGAGAGGGAGTGTCTGTCGGAGGGGAAGCACGGTGAAGGACAACGATCGCAGAAATTGGGGGGGGGGGGGGAGGGGTGATTGGCATAATGGTTTAGTTCAATGTGTGGTGCAATCTGATTTTGTTTGGGACTTAGGGTAAAAATCTCGCTTTTTTCCAGCGGATTATCAACGGTTAAATCTGTTGGAAACTTATCTTTAATTTTAAAATATTAAAAACGTGTGTTTTCTAAATAAAATATAAAAAATTGGTTTTTTCGGCGGATTAGCGGCGAATATGTCTGCCGGAAACTTTTTTCCAAAATTTAAATTTCAAGAAAACCGCCTATTTTTTAAAGAAATCCGGATTTTGAAAATACCGACGGAATATTTCGCCTAAAATCCGCTGGAATATCATTATCTGTTTATTTATTATTCATTTTTTATTATTAAAACTCGTTAAAATCCAAAAAATTGAATAGAACTGTTAAAATCTAATAAACCCAAATCAAACCCATCTGAGACCATTAAAGCAGAATATAACTCATTAAAGCCCAATTGAACATAATAAAACCTAATAGATCCATTAAAACGCAACTGAACCGATTAAAGCACAGTAAAACCCATCAAAGCCCAACTGAACAATTTAAGCTCAATAGAACCCATTATGATCGTTGGTACCTTATTAACGCCCAAAAACACCAGTGGTGACTATTACGTGCTTGTGTGCATGTATCTACTGCATATATGGATGTGTTGTCAATTACGGTCGATAAGACAACTAAGACTCACTATACCCCGTTCAAACCACCATTAATATAGCCCAGTAACACATATTGTGACTTATTAAGGCCCAATAACACCATACATGATTTATTACGTGTTTGTGTGCATGTATATCAATTATGATCGATAAGACAACTAAGATTCACTATACCCCAATGCAAACCATTAAACCACCATTATAGCCCAATAACACATATTGTGACTTATTAAGGCCCAACAACATCATACATGACTCATTACGTGTTTGTGTGCATATATGTGTTGCATAGATGCATGTGTTGTCAGTTAGGCTCGATAAAACAACCGAGACCCACTATACCTCAATACGAACCACTAAACCTCCGTTATAGCCCAATAACACATATTGTGACTTATGAAGCCCAATACTTGACTTATTATGTGTTTGTGTGCACGCATGTACTAAATATATGCATGTGGTGTGTAGTGGGTTCGATAAGACAACTAAGACGTACTATAGCCCAATACGAATCACTAAGCCAACGTACTAAATCTCAAGTTGACATGAATAAGTATTAACGGAGAGGAATGCGAAAAAAAAACTACAAAAATATAAAGTTTATTAAAAATCGGATTTCCGACGGACATCTCCATCTGTCGGTGATCCGCCAGAAAGTATAAAAACTTAATTTTTGTAATTTACATTTATATTTGAAAAAAAAATTGAAATTTCCGACGGATGGACATGTCCGCCGCTAATTTCAAAGATTTTTTTTTTCTTTTCAAATTTAATTTTATAGTTAATTTACTGGTAAAAATCTAAAATTTTAATTTTAAAAATTCCCAATGGAATTTAATTAATATTTTTATTAATTAAATTCCGACATAAATCTGCCGGAAATTTTAATTAATTGGTTTAGTTAATTCTTTTAAATAAACAATTTAAATAATTTGTGGGGAATATGTAGTGGATTAGCGACGGATACGAATTTCGTCACAAATCTGCCACAAATTTTATCCATATATATATATATATATATATATATATATAGTGTTTGGTTCATTTGAGAAATGGTAAATATATGAGAAATAGAGAAGTAATCCTAGCCATTCATATGGTCAAGATCGGATTTGACTAGTCAAATATTGCGGCTTTGACCGGTCAAAAGTTGCGGCTTTAACTGGTCAAAAGTTGCAGCTATCCCAAAAATAGAAGGACAATTTCGTAAATTTTACAAAACACACGGGCTGTGTTCACATATGAACTATATGTTCATATATGAACCAATGCAATTCACAATTGAACTCTTTTAACTGGTTCATATATGAACCTTTGTGATTCATATATGAATCAGTTGAACTAACTAACAGTGAATCTGTATGATTCACAAAGATTCATATATGAATCAGTTGAACTAATTAACAGATTCATATATGAATCTTTGTGATTCATACAGATTCATATATGAACTCATCCCGTTATTTTACGAAATTACCCCTCTACCTTCTATAGACCACACAAGGAATTATCCGGTGTTTCGCGGTCAAAGCCGCAAATGTTGACCAGATGAATGACTAAGATTACTTCTCTATTTCTCATATATTTACCATTTCTCAAATGAACCTCTCCCTATATATATATATATATATATATATATATACTAGGCATATACCCGCGCACGATGATGCAAAAAATCGTGAAATCGAAGGAACAATTAATAAAGGTATGTATCCGCTCGCGAAACATCTCAAAATCAAAATGACAACAACGTTTCATTTTAAGTTTGTATTTCTTCGTCCTTATCAATATTTTAGTCTATGATTCACATATAAGTGCACCAAACGAAGAACGAAATGAAAACTAATGTATTTAGTCTATGATTCATAGACTAAAGTATCGATAAGAACGAAGAATACAAACTTCAAATGAAAACATTGTTGTCATTTTGATTTCGAGATGTTTTGCGAGCGGATACATACCTTTGCCAATTGTTCCTTCAATTGCACGATTTTCAAGCCGCATCGTGTGCGGGTATATGTCTATATAATAGTATAGATAAAACTCTAAAACGGTTATTGTACAATCTTTTGTACAATAACATTTACCACCCTTACAATGTTACATTTATCACCTTACACTTACTTATTTAATTTACTTTATATCCCTTGTTTTTTCATTTTTCATTTTACACCATTATCATATTAACACAAATAATCGTATATGAACAAAAATGCAATGAAAAAAAAATACGTTCATTTTTCTACAAATTATACCATAATAATCGTCTCGTCAATACCTTCAAAACGAGCCCAATATTGAATGTTTTTTAATTTAACCGTACTATTAAATATCATGAATATCTACGAATTAATTTATTTTCTATCCATACGTTTTCTTTTTTTTTCACCGTTAGCACATTAAAATTACATAATCGTAAAATACCTTTCATTCTTATTATAAATTATATCATTATAATTTTTTTCGTTAATAATTGTAATATAAACTAATTATTGAATATCTTTATGGGTTTAGGGTTTAGTGTTTCATATGTTGTGATTCTTAGGTCATGGTTTATTGTTGATGACATGTCTATAAGGAAGTATCATTAATTGTTCGTTATTTACTCACATTCCGCTGCATCGTGCGGGTATATGCCTAGTATATATATAATGTTACATATTTATGCTACCAATAAAAATATTCAATAATTAGTTTATATTAAAATTATTGACCAAAAAATTATAATATTAGAACTTATAATACTAATGAAACATACTTTTAAAAATTTTTAGTTGATCTACAATTATGTATTTTTAATACATTAACGGTGAAAAAAAAATAAAACGTATAGATAGAAAACAAACTAATTCACATATATTCATAGTTTTTAATAGTACGGTTAAATTAAAAAATATTCAATATTTGGCTCGTTTTGAAGTTATTGACGAGACGATTATAATGATATAATTTGTAAAAAAAGAAACGTATTTTTTCATTGCATTTTTTTCTATATACGATTATTTGTGTTAACATGATAAATGTGTAAAATGAAAAATGAAAAAACAAGAAATATAAAGTAAATTAAATAATTAATTATAAGAGTGGTAAATGTAACATTTAATTTCAATGGATTTCCAATTCCCTCTCACATCACATCTTATTTTATTTTTAATTCATAGTTACAGTTTTTGTTCATGAACTTTTTTGATAGATTTATTTTATATCTTTTAGTTTTACATTTTCATTATATTATCACATATAAGCAAATATTAACTAAAATACGTTAAAAAAATAATTTTTAATTTTAACAAGTTACACCATTATAATCGTCTCGTCGATACCTTCGAAATGAGCCTAATATTTAATATTTTTTGACCAAAATCTTTGGAGTTGATAAATGTTGGCGCGTTAGAATAACTGCGTCTACGAGGGTCTTCAAATAATATATTATATATATGTCGAATGATTCTGTTTTCATTGATGGACATATGATATCCTAAAATAATCGAAATTTGTGATATCCACAATTAATCACATGTGATATCCACAAAATACAACGTAATTATATATGTTAACGTAACAAAAAAGCCACGCAGACCTGAAGCCGCGGCCAAAGTCCTTTTTTCGTGTGTTAATGTAAAACCACTAATGATTTTGTTAGTTCTCGTGTTATTTTAAATAAGTACTGTTCTTGTTTGAACCCGACTCTATATACATATATATATATATATATATATATATATATATATATATATATATATATATATATATATATATATATATATAATCAGTGGCGGATTAGTAGGGATTTGTGCAGGTGTTGACTTTTTTTTTTTACTCTTTTGTTATCCGCCGGAAATGACCGTCGATGAAAGTCACACGATAAGCAAGCAAAGACCTCCCCTTTTGGTTTGGTGGCCTCCTTCCTTGATAAGATTGAAAGAATCGTCATAATCAAACCCAATATTGTAGTAGTGTTTATGTGTTACAAGATTTTATAGGATTTTGTAAATTTCATAGATTAACTGATATATAGAGAGCATGGAAAAACTATTAAAATTTTAACAACGTTAAAATAAAAATAAACAAATCTCATAATTGAATGATCAAATTTGTAATAGTGAAAATAGTAAAAAAAAAATATAAACAAATAATGTTACACCAAATTAATTGATTTAGTGCATAACATGGTACCCATTTAACAAAAGTTAGATTGTTGTGAGTTTTGAAAAAGAATGAAATTAAGACAACTTATCTGTTTAAGAATTGGTGTTTGGTCATTCGAGCTCATCTTATGTCGTGTCATTTGGTACATTATTTTTTTTTCAAAAAAGAAAAAGATACGGTCTTGAAGCTAATTTGGTGCCCGTATTCAGTCGTATACAACATATACTTGCGAGTAAATCACAATCAAGCAGCAATTTTTCAAAAAGAAAAGTACTGCTAAGCAGAAAAAACCCACAAACTTTTAAATAAAACAAAGCTGAACAATTGAAGTATACAATTGCATCGTGTCCACTGATCAGAGTACTTTATGGTACCAGTATGTACCCTTGTGCTCGCTATCTACATCTGGTTCAATGTAGATGCATTCTTTGGCCTCCCTCCACATTGCTTTGAATATTGGAGTCCTATCGATCTTATAATACTCGCCCAAAACAGGCTTGATTGCATCCCTTGCCTCCTTGGCATGATAATGTGGAATGTATGAGATCAAATGATGCAACACGTGAGTGTGTGTAACGTCATGGAAAACCCTATTCAGGAATCCGAAGTCTCTGTCGATTGTCGATAAGGCTCCTCTGATCCAGTTCCATTCAGTTGAATCGTAATGAGGCAAAGAGAGATGGGTGTGATGCAGATAAGTAATCAAAACGAAGAAAACATGTACGCCTACCACCGGAATTCCATACATGGAAATCACCCAAGCGGCTCCTTTTGCTGCTACAGCAAGCTTAATTGCGTAAAACACAGCAAGAAGACCAAGATCCGATACCAGAACCTGAATTCGTTCACGCTCAGTGAAAATTGGACTCATTGGATCAAAGTGGTTGGCAAACCTTCCGTATTTCTTGCCAGAAATATTAGTCAAGAGGTATAAAGGAAACCCTAGGGTCAACCTAAAAACCAAAGTGAAGACTCGACCAGGTGGGTTGTTGAGAAGTTTTGAATAAATCGTGACCTTGGACTTACGTTTAGGAATGTAAACTTCATCATTATCGAGTGAATTTGTGTTGGCATGGTGATTCCTATGGCTGTATTTCCAAGAGAAATAAGGGGTAAAGAGAGCAGAATGGAGGATGAATCCAACAGTGTCATCAACGCACTGGTACTCACTAAAGGCATGGTGACCACATTCGTGACCGATGACCCATAAGCCAGTGCAAATGCTAGCTTGGCAAAACCAGTAAATGGGCCAGGCCAGGTAAGCTAGAGGAGCAGGAAGAAGAGGAATATATGTGTTGGCAAGGAAGTAAAAGACATAGGCAACAATGAGATCATGAACAACATAGTAAGATGAACGGATGACAGATCGCTCGAAGCAATGGGCTGGGATTGCTTTCTTTAGATCACTTAACGAGAAGGGAGGATCAACCGGGACACGTTTCAGGATGTTTTTGTCCTCAGATGAATCCAACATCCGACCACCTGCACCCATATTAATTTCTGAAAGCTGATAACCTGCAAATAGTTAGTAATACAAGAACACAAAGCTTAAGGAAGAGAGACCTTGAAGAGAATGTATATATGTTTGTATTCTCTTCAGCTGGTGACTCTCTTTGTGCTACCACATATGTTCGATTTTTATAGTTAGGAGTAGTCAAAGATGAGGGCTTGGATGATATTTGTTTTTGAAACAATCACGTGATGATTGAGATTTTCTATTTTTTATTCATTGACCCAACTTTTTAAGTAAATTATTATGCATGTTCATAATAAAAAGTGATTTTAACTTATAAAAAATTGTTAGCTAGGTTTCTGTTTGCATTTATAATCTTTTTAATAAATAAAAAACTTGTAAACATGTTTTTTTCCATTTGTTAAATATGATTATATTTATGTTTTGCAACACCTAATTAGCTTGTGCTTTTATCTTCAGATCAGGCACTTGTGACAATGGTGTCGTTTTGGAAATAAAGATGAGCATTCTTGATGGCTTATGCTCACAGTCACACAGTCGAGTCAAGTTTGATAGGCCACCATGTGGCAATATGTCCACTATACATCAATATAATTAACTATTATACCCGTCCGTTGTGTAAGGGTCGGTGGCAGTTACAAAATCGTATTTCAAGTGATTTACGGTCCCAAAAATGATAACAATAAATCACGTGCAACTGACCCGTTACAACAAATGCGGAATAACGAGATCTAAATATTGTATATTTTGGTCTATTGATTCATACTGATCCACAAACATAAATATAGCAGTTATCGAATATACGATAAAATATAACGAAAACAACAAGTAAATCGAGACAGCAATATTTAACGTGGTTCCACTATCAGTGTGATAGTGTACATCCACAAGGAGAGAGAGATCTTTATATTACCAACCGGGAGAAATTACAACGTGTTTACGAGATCCTTGGATCAACAAATCTGCTAACCAAATGTTCCCCCTAAACAAGATATATAAATGTTTGGGTAAAAATTCCAATAGTCTATTGTCGTACGACCAGAGACAACTGACGCCCTTCCTTTAAGGCGACCTCGACTAAGCAACCCAAAGACCCGCTTGGCAAGTTCTGTCGTACGACCTGGTTTCAGTTACTAATTTGCAACATACGTTATATTATGTTTAATGCAGGATTTAAAGGATATTTATGACCAAAGATTATAACGGAATTCATCATCAATAGCAACAGACATAACGGATGCTGTCATCAATAATCAGAAACGGTCATATGCATTCAAAGACTTGGAGTATAAATACGAAGCTGAAAACCTCACATTGGGACATCTGATTCTCAGACCTTAGAAACTCACAAATTATACTCTCAAGCTTGCTCAATCTCTATTGAAGATCATAAAGCCTTCCGCTGTTTGTCATACGACGTACGACTGACATCTTGATACATCCGACGCACGACCGACTTTATTTTATTGTACTATTTTATATTACATTTCACTTGTAACACTTGTTCTAAAGGACGACGTCCCTGATTGACGTCCATAGTGCACGACGACTTACACTCGTTCGCGGTTTTTACCCACTTTAGGGGTTTTTCGCGTCACCAATTCTCTCGTCTTATTTACTTTATTTCTATTATAGTCGTACGATTATTGTCGTTACTTTCTTTGGTTGGATTAAGCTTCACGATTACCTTAAATTTCCCTTGGGAGATTTTTGGCATAAACAGTTTGGCGCCATCCGTGGGGCCCCATCCAAAGGAAATCTTCAATAATCTCACGACAGACTAACATTTTTTCTTAGTGTTTTCTTGTCCAGATATTCAGGATAATGGCATTCCAAGGAACTCAAGATCATATCGTAGCCCAAATGAACATGGAACTGACAGCTGCTCGTGCTCGTATTGACGCCCTAACAACTCAAGCTCGACAAGCAGCTGAAACCATCGAGAATTTGAGAAACCAAAATGGGAACAATGTGATGGGAACTACAAATGCTTATGTTGGTACCTGGAATGTGCCCCCTCCATTGCCTAATTATCCTCGACCACCATCAATTAATCCTGCGACCTTCGCAATCCCAACCATGCCTATGGCCTCTATTCCATTCAATGGATATGCCTCTGATGCCTCACAGCAGAATAGCCTTAATGGGACTGGCTATGTTCCATTGGGAACTCCAAATGGTGTTCCCTTAGATCCCGTTGCACAAAAACTAAAACTTCTGGAAGAGCAAAATGAACGTGTCCTATCAATGTTGGCCAAATTACCGGGGGCAGCAGTTCCAGTTGATGTCGAGCCACGTACAGGATTTCAGGCGTCGCCGTTCGTTGATGAGATCACTTTGGTGGACGTCCCAAAGAAGTACAACATCCCGACCTTCACTCCAAAATATTCAGCTTATAACGTTATCCTTGGGCGATCATGGATCAACGACATGAAAGCCGTACCCTCGACGTACCACCAAACCTTGAAATTCCCTACGCAATGGGGAGTACAG
Organism: Arctium lappa; assembly: GCA_023525745.1. Classification (NCBI taxonomy): domain Eukaryota; kingdom Viridiplantae; phylum Streptophyta; class Magnoliopsida; order Asterales; family Asteraceae; genus Arctium; species Arctium lappa. Next base: position 164,834,353 of record CM042047.1, read on the forward strand.
GAGATCAAAGGCGAAAGAAAAGTCGCTAGAGAATGTTACAAAGTCTCTTTGAAGCCCCCGAAGAAGACAATATAGCAATTACAGGACATTCTTTGAAGTTGTCGTCCTAAACCAGGATAAGCCTGATCGGATGGTCTACATAGGTTCGACACTTGATTCATCCTTCAAAGATAGACTAATTTCTTTTTTGCAGGATTATTATGATTGCTTCGCATGGACGTACGAAGATATGGTGGGTATCGATCCGAGTTTTATTTCTCATCAACTCAACGTCGATCCATCATTTAAACCCGTTCAATAGAAAAGACGAAAATTTGCTCCTGAAAGAAATAAAGTTATCAACGACGAAGTTGATAATTTGCTTAAAACAGAAAAAATACGAGAAGTTAAATATCCAAATTGGCTCGCCAATGTTGTTGTTGTCTAAAAGAAGAATGACAAATGGAGAGTATGCATTGATTTCACAGACCTTAACAAGGCCTGTCCAAAAGATCCATTTTCTTTACCACACATTGATTCTATAGTTGACGCTACAGCTGGATACGAATTACTCACTTTCATGGACGCATATTCTGGATATAACCAGATATTGATGCATTCCAACGATCAGGAAAAAATGGCTTTCATGACAGATAAAGGTATTTATTGTTACAAGGTAATGCCTTTTGGTCATAAGAATGCAGGTTCGACGTATCAACGGCTAGTAAATATGATGTTTAAAGAATATTTGGGCGACACTATGGAGGTATACATCGACGACATGCTAGTTAAATCGAAACATATGGACGGTCATATAGGACATTTGAAGCAGTCGTCCGACATTTTGCGTGAATACAAAATGAAGTTGAATTCCACAAAATGTTCTTTTGGAGTTCGAGCTGGCAAATTTCTCAGTTATATGGTCACACAACGAGGAATTGAAGCTAACCCAGATCAAATCAAAGCAATTGTCGAGCTAAAATCGCCCAGAAATTTTAAAGAAGTCCAACGTCTCACAGGACGTATAGCAGCGCTGAACAGGTTCATCTTTCGATCGTCCGACAGATGTCACTTATTTTACAATGTCCTACGAAAAAATAAAGGGTTCGAGTGGACTGACAAGCACGAAGAGGCGTTGCAGCAACTTAAACAATACATGATGTCGCCTCCTTTCCTCTCTAAACCTGAGAAAGGTGAAACTCTTCAACTCTACCTAGCCGTCAGTATTAATTCGGTAAGTACAGTTCTTATACGAGAAATCGACGGACGACAATTGCCAATTTATTATGTAAGTAAAACTCTATTAGACGCTGAAACCAGGTATGCATCTATAGAAAAACTTTTACTTTCATTAGTCATGGCTGCTAAAAAGCTACGACATTATTTTGAATCACATCCTATAATTGTGGTAACTAACTTTCCATTAAAGTCGGTGTTAAGGAAACCTGAACTAACAGGACGACTAGCTAAATGGAGCATTTACCTCAGCAATTTTGATCTGGATTTTAAGCCCAAAACGGCGATCAAGTCACAGGTCCTGGCAGATTTCGTCTCTGATTTCAGTCCAGAAATGGAAAACACAACGACATCCGACCAGTTAATTGTGGCGACTTTTCACGACACTACTTGGACGCTCGACGTTGATGGTTCGGCGAATATACGTAGTACTGACCTTGGTGTCGTCCTACAGTCCCCATAAGGGGGCAAAATAGTATACTCTATACGATGCAATTTCAAAGCAACAAATATAAGGCAGAATATGAAGCACTGATTGCAGGAATCAAAATAGCTCATGACTTGGGGGCAACACATTTTCACGTCCGGAGCGACTCGTCCCTAGTTGTTAACCAAGTTAATGGAGAATTTACGGCAAAGGATTCAAGGATGATTGTTTACTATAAAATAGTAAAAGAAGAAGCGAAAAAGTTCAGTCGCTTTATAATTGAACAGATACCAAGAGATCAAAACACTCAAGCCGATGCACTAGCCAATTTGGGGTCAACACTTAATCGAACGACATTCGACAATATCCCGGTGATTCACCTTGCAACTCCGTCCATCAAGGAAGATGATCATATTTCAGTCGCACCAATTGAAGAAGAAAATTCTTGGTCGGACGACATTAGAAATTACTTAGAACACGATCAATTGCCCGATGATAGAATAGAAACAAGAAAAGTTAAAGCTGCCAAAGGGAAATGGGTGGAAGAATTGCCTTCCGTTTTATGAGCTAATCGTACGACACCTCGTACGTCCACAGGACAGACGCTTTTCCTTAGTCTATGGATGTGAAGCTGTGTTACCTATTGAGGTACGGCTACCGACTTCAAGACATATGCCCGTCGAGCATAACTTAGTCGACCTGAGCTATGACCTCGACGCTTTAGAGGAACTTAGAGAAATAGCACACATCCGTATGGCATCGCAGAAACAAGCAGTCAAACGACATTTCAACAAAAATGTCCAAATCAAAGTTTTTCAAGAAGACGACTATGTCTTACGTCGAGTGTTCCAAAACACTCAAGAACTCAACGCAGGTAAACTTTCCACTAAGTGGGAAGGCCCTTATCAAATCTCTGATATCATGGGTAAAGGAGCTTATAAGATCCAAACCCTTGATGGTCGAGATATCCCACGAAGTTGGAATGCAGTTCATTTAAAGAGGTATTTATTTTAAATTCTGAATTTGTTTTCTTGGATTATTTCTTAAAAAGATTACTAACTTAAGCATCAGAGGGTTGTTGGTCAAACCAACGACCACCACGCTAATGTTGATCTTCGCAGGGACGCACGACTTAACTAAGATTTTCATATCAAGTAATACACATACGATCGCATGTATATGGTTGGTCGTAATTGTTGTTAAAGGTTAATTTTTTACACTTGACTCCCAATATATATATGCGAAAACCATTATTACGATTGCACTTGTTCGATTGTAAAACTCAGTTGATTTCATTATAGCATTTTAATGAATGATGGTTTGGTCGAATGTATAATATATAGTGACTTTGTATCTTCTTAAACTTACTTGACGTACGTTTGAAAAAGCAAAGCAGGTGACAAGCATTGATAAACAACAGATACTTTTTTCATTTCCAAAAAGAAAAATTACAAGTATAAGAGACGACCACAGACGACCGACCCCTAGAGAATAAATCTAAAAAGCTAAGAGGGAGGAACGTCTGACTGTTCCTGCACGACATCAGTCTCTGCTTCTGCCGCCTCTTCTCCACCGTCACTTCCCTTTAACTCATCATCTTCGTCAAGGTCCCTTTCGGTTCCTACGGTGTCAAGATAAGTTTTGAGCTCCTCAGCGGCCGACGCCATAGGATTTTTCCCAGTCAATTGACGCCTCATCAAGGCAGCCCGAGCCGTGAAGCGAGAAAAGGCTTCGATTTGCCTATTCTCAGTCTCCAGGTCCTTGACGTTGCCTTCCAGCTCATCGACTCTCTTTTTGAGGGACGCGACTTCATCAACATAAGTAGCAATAGCAGTGGTGGCTTTAATCTTCTCGACCTCCAATTTGGTCGACGACGCCTCAAGCTCAAGGATATGATCCCTAAGCTTAACCTTCTCACGATCCGAAATCTCTAGTAGACTTCGGGTATCGGAGAGCTCAGACTTAAGGTCCTTGACCTTTGCCTTCTCAGACTCAACCGCATTCAGGGCAATCATCTCCCTCTCAAGAGCCTCGTCAGCCCTTTTCTTGACCTCAGGGAAGGACGTCTTGAGACCTTCCATCTAAGCGAAGAAGCTCAGACAAGCCTGGAAAGCCTACACGACATCAAATAAAGGGTTAATAAAAAGAAATATAATGAAGGGAGTAAGGAATAAATAAGACGTACCATGAAGGAGAGACCAGCGGCGTGTGCCCCCGTGTCCTCAACTCGAGACTCCTTATATCGGTCATAGAAGGTCGGGAGGAGGAATTTTCCTAAATGTGGAAAAATGACGTCCCTCTCAAGGACATCATTAACCATAAAATCAGATGGGAGAGTGACTTTGAATGTCGTCTCTCCCACTTTCTCTTTATTCTTCTCCTCACCCTTGAAAGAGGAAGAAGGTGCATGAAAGGGCTTGTCAACGCCCGACATCCCCGACATTGGGACATCCTTCGTCACCTGAGTCGAGCCTCCAAGCTCGATCTCAGCGGCAGTTCCTTTCGACGGTGTCGTCCCTGCAAGGGACGACATAACAGCGTCACCCGTCTTCTTAGGTGAGGACCGGGGTTTTCCTCGGACGCGTCTGAGATCTACCCCTGTAGAAGGGGCAAATCTCTTCCTGGATTTTTCCCTGCCTTGACGAGCAAGCTCCAGTTGTTCGGCTCGCTTAAGGGCAGACGACTTCACAGCTGCGTCTTCTGAATGAAGAGAGCAAGTTAAAAAAGAAATGGCGTGCGATGTAAAGGTACAAAATACTGTCAAGCGACTTACCGGTCATCTCTTCTTCTCTCTCTTCTTCTTGATGAGAACCCTCGACGAACGTCGCTTCGGCTACGAAAACGACCTTGTCCTCCTCGTCGTTCGACCGAACAGAAAACGAACGATCGGCAATACTCTTCTCCAAGATCCTTTGAATCTTGTTTAAAGAATCTCTATTTGGCTTCACTTTAGTGAAGTCAATTGCTACCAAACAAAAGAAAGAAATCATTAATATATATTATAAACGCACGACGCACGACAAAAACGCACGATAAAAACACACGACAAAGAAGTTAACCTACCAGAATCATTCCATCCGGATGACAACCATTGGCTGTCTTCGTCGCTCATAGACGCCACCTAGAGGAAAACGTATTGACGTTTCCAACCACGATCATTCACCGCGGTATTATGCACCAATACATTATCTCCCTTCGATCGAGGGAATAAGTTGTACCGGTGATAATTATCCGGTCGAACGCTATAAGCAGTCAGGAGGTCATTCACATTGAATGGAACCTCCCAATCGGCCGTAAGACGCCCGATAACCTGGATAATCTGCCAGAATTGAGGCATTAACTATCTAGGCGTCAAGTCGAACGCATCTAAAAACGCCCTGACCAAAGGGCTAAATGGCCAAGTAAAACCTATCTTGAAGGGATACTCGTATAAAACACAGTACCCCTTCGGAACCTCGTCCGACCTTAAGTCTTCCGGAGTCATCAGATTGATTTCAGTTGGAATCCTGGCTAAATTCTTGAAATAATCTATGTTTTCTTCTTCCCTATATATACTCACAGGTTCACCCGACATCTGCAAATCAGGGATATTTATAGTCGCACGCTAGTAACTAAGGATATCCCAAGCTTTCCTAATCTTTCTAGCTATAGATTTCCTATGCATATAACCAACACAGAAGGAGAATAAGAAGTTGTACCTTAAATAGACCTCTAAACCTCGAAGTTAGAATGGAGAGGATTCTGATTGCTTGAAAAGTAAATCTTGCCGGAGGTATAAGGTATTAAAGGAGGTAAGCGTAAAGAAGGAAAGGATTGAAGACAATCCTTATTTATATTGAAAATTGGAGACTGAGTCGCCAGGAAATCGAATCGCCAATCGCCAATTGACACGTGTCGTCCGTATCAGGCGAACCACTTAAGTGCATCCCTCGAATGCATGACACTTGTCTAAAATTAGATGTCTAACTGTTTATTTTGCAGGAAATGACGTCATTGTCCAGCTAGAAACAAACCAGTTCGGTTCTATTCGAACTACCTGCGTTTCTTTTATAATACGTGTCTTGATTTTAAAATTTAAATTTCAAATAGTTGCCGCTTGAATTTTAAATTTGGGGGCAAACTGTTTGGGTAAAAATTCCAATAGTCTATTGTCGTACGACCAGAGACAACTGACGCCCTTCCTTTAAGGCGACCTCGACTAAGCAACCAAAAGACCCGCTTGGCAAGTTCTGTCGTACGACCTGGTTTCAGTTACTAATTTGCAACATACGTTATATTATGTTTAATGTAGGATTTAAAGGATATTTATGACCAAAGATTATAACGGAATTCATCATCAATAGCAACAGACATAACGGATGTTGTCATCAATAATCAGAAACGGTCATATGCATTCAAAGACTTGGAGTATAAATACGAAGCTGAAAACCTCACATTGGGACATCTGATTCTCAGACCTTAGAAGCTCACAAATTATACTCTCAAGCTTGCTCAATCTCTATTGAAGTTCATAAAGCCTTCCGCTGTTTGTCATACGACGTACGACTGACATCTTGATACATCCGACGCACGACCGACTTTATTTTATTGTACTATTTTATATCACATTTCACTTGTAACACTTGTTCTAAAGGACGACGTCCCTGATTGACGTCCATAGTGCACGACGACTTACACTCGTCCGCGGTTTTTACCCACTTTAGGGGTTTTCCCCGTCACCAATTCTCTCGTCTTATTTACTTTATTTCTATTATAGTCGTACGATTATTGTCGTTACTTTCTTTGGTTGGATTAAGCTTCACGATTACCTTAAATTTCCCTTGGGAGATTTTTGGCATAAACAATAAATATATCAATGATATATATATATATATCAACAAAAGGGAACAAGGAAGAAGAAGAAGAAAGTTAGAAAGAAGACTTCTAACTTCTTGTTGGTGTATTTTAGAATGGAATGGATGCAACTATTTATAGGGGAAAAATGGAGGATGACATATGGAGGATGTCATATGGATGATGTCATATGGATGATGTCATATGGATGCAAGTCTTCCAAGATATGTGGTTCATATTAATCCACATATCCAAGCTTTAAACACTTGTACATTGTGTTTGGTGAGTTGCACAACACCAATAAAAACTTATCTGATTTAAGTTTTTCAACACTCCATCATGATGTGCAAATCACCCGACGAAACCAAAGCACGAACCAATCCCCCGAATACGGACAAATAGCTGATAGAGATTGACACGAGGTAACAAAATGCATTTTGATCGTGACGAGCTTCGGCTCGACCATCACCCGTCAAAATCAAAAGCAAAAATCCTCAAGTGAGCAATCTCAATAGACGAACGAGTTAAGCAACTGGAAAACACGTACCAAGTAATATCTCCCCAAAGATGTCGCTATGTCATCTGTAGCAATATTCTCATCTCTCCCACAAGGTGCCAAACGACACTAACACAATCTGAGCTGGATCAAATTCGAGCAATGCTCGAATGCGGCTGGTGGTAACGACTTGGTGAACATATCGACAACATTATCTTCAGATAATATTTTCTTCAAGTACACAACCTTTGCGTCGTGTAAAGCTACCAGAAATGCATCACGCACATTAATGTGCTTCGTTCGAGAGCTGAACGCCAAATTTGTTGCCAAGTGAATAGCACTCTGGCTATCACAATTAATACGAACAGTAGTCTGCTTCAGGCCCAAACCATACAAGAGTTCCTGTAAATGAACTGCTTCTTTAGCAGACTCGACTGCTGCAATAAGTTCAACTTCGGTAGTCGATAATGCAACAACAGACAGTAAACGAGATCTCCAACTGACAGCTGTTCCACCTAATGTAAAAACATAACCAGAGGTGGATTTCCAACTGACACGATCACCTGCGTAATCTGAATCGCAGTAACCAAGAATATCACAGTTGTTTTGCATACCATAAATCAGGCCGTGAGTTTCCGTACCTTTCAAGTAACGAAATACAGTTTTCACTGCATTCCAATGTGACTTACCCGGGTTTGATAGAAACCGACTAATTACACCAACGTAATGTGCAAGATCGGGACGGGTGCATACCATAGCATACATGAGGCTCCCGACTGCACTGGCATACGGAATCTTTGCCATCTCAGCCTTCCAATATCGTCTACCGGACAATCGTCTTTTGTAATCTTGATGTGTCTTGGAAGTGGCGTAGACACCGACTTTGCTCCATCAAGATTAAACCGCTTCAAAATCTTCTAAATATAGCCCTTCTGTGTTAACCTGAGAGTGCGAGACTTTCTGTCTCGAACAATTTCCATGCCGAGAATAACACGAGCTTCACCGATATCCTTCATTTCAAATTCTGATTTCAACCTATCTTTCAAACGGTTGATTTCAGAACGATCCCTGCAAGCTATCAGCATGTCATCAACATAAAGAAGTAGATAAATAGAAATGCCACCGCTTGATCTATGATAGACACAAGCGTCTTTCTCACTACGCTCAAAACCCAACGAGAGCATAAATAAATCAAACTTCTTGTACCACTGTCGAGGCGACTGTTTAAGTCCATACAGGGACTTTTTCAATTTACAGACCCAATCAGGTTTGTTGTCGGAGATGAAACCTTCCGGTTGCTTCATGTAGATGGTTTCTTCAAGATCTCCGTGCAGAAATGCTGTTTTCACATCTAACTGTTCGAGCTCCATATCAAGAATTGCCACAAGGGCCAGAAGGACCCGGATAGATGTGTGTCGAACCACAGGCGCGAAGATATCGTCATACTCGATACCCTTCCGCTGTGCAAAGCCTTTCGCAACCAGGCGAGCTTTATAACGCTTATCGTCTTTGACTTTATAGACCCATTTGCAGCCAATTGCACGACTGCCTTTCGGTAATGGACAAAGCTCCCAAGTGTTATTTTTAGATAGAGCTTCCATTTCCTCATGCATAGCTCCTAACCACTTATCACAGTGGCTCGAAGCTAGGGCCTCCGAATAGTCAAACGGCTCATCCTGTACAACATGCAAAGCATACTCTAGCTGGTCAGTAAAACTCATATTTGCAAAATCCTAATCACCATACCTATTAGGAGGACGGCTAGTTCTCTGGCTCTGCCTCACAGGTACTGATACTGGAATTGTATCGCCTTGACCTCCACCATCATTCAGAATTTATTCCTGAACTGAGCTAACTGGATCAGAAGTAGATGTATCTGGTGGACTAACATCTTCTTCGGATTCTGATCCCAAAGTAAAACCACGAGCAGATGAGTTGGGTACAATAGGACTGACAATTATCTCATCTCCATCGGCTGTTGGAGAAACAAAAGAGATAATTTCCGGTTCTGGAACGGGTTGTCGATTATGATTAGACTTGCACATAGTCGACTCATCGAAGGTCACATGTCGAGAGTGAATCACCTTTCGGGTGACCGGGTTCCAGATTCGGTAACCCTTGATTCCATCTGTATAGCCGAGTAGGAATCCCTTGGTGGCTCTGGGATCCAACTTGTCCTGACCTGTCACATGAATGTACACAGGACATCCAAATACACATATGTATTTCAAACAGATACAACCCTTACCCCTCCAAATTTCTTCCGGAATTTTTCCCCCAATGGCTGAACACGGTAACCGATTCACAATGTGTACAACAGTGTGAAGTGCTTCAGCCCAAAACATTTTAGGGAAACCAGATGTAAATAACATACATCGGACTTTTTCTAACAAGGTCCTATTCATCCGTTCGGCGACTCCGATTGATTACGGATCGCCAGGTGTGGTGTAGTGTCGGTGAATACCTCTACATGAACAAAAGTCTTTAAAGTTACCACTAGTGTATTCACCACCATTGTCAGATCTAAGCACCTTTAATTTTCTACCAGTCTCGACTTCGACTAGTGCTAACCAAGTTTTGAATATTTCAAAAACATCTGACCATTCTGACCCAATGACCTGGTTTGTGACAATAACTACAATTACCACGTTGCTTAGATTTCCCGCGATGACCAGGTTTACGAGATTGGGAGCGGCCACGAGTTCTTCCCCTGAGCTGATCGTCTTGGTCTCTTTCGACAAATAGACCATGACTGTTGTGGTTGTTCTCCCGCGAACTGTTACCGATTTTCATCTGAATTCTTTGTTCTTCACAGATCATCCCTGCTTTCACATCAGACAAAGATATGGAATCTCTTCCATAAATAAAACTGTTAGTGAACTGGGAATATTTTTCGGGAAGTGAATACAACAGAATCAAAGCGAGTGCCTCATTATCTGTGGCAAAAATAGAATCTGTTGTCTTCAACTTCATTATGATGTCTTCGAATTCAGTCATGTGGGCCTGAATGATAGTGCCTTCCTTCATTTTGAATAACAGACACGACCTCATCAATAACAGTCGGTTAGTCAAAGTTTTCTTGAGATAAAGATTCTCAAGTCTTTTCCAAATCCCCGCGGCTGTCTTATCAGAAACGATTTCAGAAATTACATTTGGACCCATAGCCATTTGTAAGGTAGTGAAGGCCCAAGCCTCCATTTCCTTAGCTTCTAAGGTGGACATATCCGGATTTATTTCTTCCGGAGCAAAGACTACGGGGTGAACATCGTTTTTTCTAAGTGCTGCTGCTGTAGTAAACTGCCATTTACCAAAATCATCCTCCCCGTTCCATTTTTCTATTCTAATCCCGGCCCCGATAATTTAAAAGAACCTTTTTGATAAACATTTGGGTCCGAGTTGGAAACGGAACCGGCGAATGGATTTCCTGAATCAACATCCATTTTTAACAAGCACTTATCGTGCGACTAAAAATATACAATATAAAACAAATTTAGATCTAACAGCTCTGATACCAATTGTAAGGGTCGGTGGCAGTTACAAAATCGTATTTCAAGTGATTTACGGTCCCAAAAATGATAACAATAAATCACGTGCAACTGACCCGTTACAACAAATGCGGAATAACGAGATCTAAATATTGTATATTTTGGTCTATTGATTCATACTGATCCACAAACGTAAATATAGCAGTTATCGAATATACGATAAAATATAACGAAAACAACAAGTAAATCGAGACAACAATATTTAACGTGGTTCCACTATCAGTGTGATAGTGTACATCCACAGGGAGAGAGAGATCTTTATATTACCAACCGGGAGAAATTACAACGTGTTTACGAGATCCTTGGATCAACAAATCAGCTAACCAAATGTTCCCCCTAAACAAGATATATAAATATATCAATGATATATATATATATATATATATATATATATATATATATATATATATCAACAAAAGGGAACAAGGAAGAAGAAGAAGAAAGTTAGAAAGAAGACTTCTAACTTCTTGTTGGTGTATTTTAGAATGGAATGGATGCAACTATTTATAGGGGAAAAATGGAGGATGACATATGGAGGATGTCATATGGATGATGTCATATGGATGCAAGTCTTCCAAGATATGTGGTTCATATTAATCCACATATCCAAGCTTTAAACACTTGTACATTGTGTTTGGTGAGTTGCACAACACCAATAAAAACTTATCTGATTTAAGTTTTTCAACACGTTGATCGGATATACGACATGACTTTAATCTAGATTTAGTTATTTGATATTACTATTTTAACTTTTTGTATGCTTTATGTCTGAACGAAATATAACTTTTTGGTAAGTTTTAGGAGTTAATGAATTACCTTTTTGGTAAGTTTTAGAAGTTAATGAATTACCTTGCATATATATATATATAAGTTCACAAATACAAATTAGAGATAAACAAATAACTTTCCCTCATAATAACCTTTCAATTATCTCAAGCACAGTTAACGCTTACCGAAAAAATTATTGTATGCAATACTGTTTTGGTGGACTAAAATCTTACCCGGTAAGTAAGTGATAGTGTTGAACTTTTCCGGTGAACGCTTATTTGGGTAAGTGTTTTAGTAAACGACCCCTAAAATTGAATTCAAATACAATAAATTCTGAGATAATATTAAAGCAAAAAATCTATGGACCAAGTGCAAAAATTATATAAATTATGGACTTTGAACATTAGTTATGCTCAGTTCTTATGTTTAACCAAATATCTGTATGTACAACTTACTGGAATTCTTGCCGGATTTTCCAACTCCTCCGACAACATACATTCCTGACTAAAACAATAACCACTCAACTCACCAACATAACTGTCGGTCCAACAATACTTATAACAAGTTTAGAAACAACAACACAATGATTACCAACCTGTTTGATATATAGAATAACGATTACAAGGTTGATCGATTAAGCTTTTCTTTGTGTTCTCTATGTTTTCTCTCAAATACACCTTGATGTGTGTGTTTGTGTGTGTGTGTTATTGATCTGATCTTGAGAGACTAGAGATACACTTAATCTACCAAGTGTGTTGAACACACAATCTAAGTTAATATCTAGATATTTGATCTAGATATTAAATCTAATATAAACTAGAAACTAACTAATAACTAATAACTAATAAAGCTAACTAATAACTTTATCTAACTATTACAATATTATAACTTATATATTAAATCTAAGTAAACTAAAACAATTACATTGACATTTATTACAAATAGACATAGACTTTAACATTGAGAGTCGATGTTTCGGCTTTAGCTTCAAATTACGATCTTCAGATTGGATGATCTTGAATCCAATGAGACTGTGGTCTAACAATCTCCCCCTTTGGATCAAGATCATATAATAAAAAATATTTATCCAATTCAGTCTTCTTGTTCAACTCAGAAGATGCAATCTCTTTTCTCTAGCTCTGAAATCAGCATGTCTTCAATCTAATAATCTCCCCTTTTGAAGAGTAGACGTGATTCTTGAAACATGTGATCTTTGCCATTTCTTCTGTAGTCATTCTTCCCCTTTTTGATGTTAAGTGCAACGACTTCATCAAAATTTGTGGTAAGAAATGTCAATCTTGCGGTTAGAGCCCTGATTCGTCAATTCATAAGAGATTCATCCAGATCTTTGCAAATCCAGACAAATTAGATGTGTAACACCTGAATCAACTAATGAATCAGTTAACATGCCTGTCAGTAACACTAAGTCACTGTGTGTAACGAATACACATTGGAAAGGAGCTGTTTGATGTTGACTCCCCCAGGGCTTCCATTTAATCATCGAAACACCACAAAGGTAATTTCTATAAACGTTATGACAAAGAAACTAAATCCTTGTGTGTTCGTGCTTGTGTTGAAAAAATTAAGAACAGATGATTGCTTATTGGCTCAAAATTATGTAAACCACTGAGACAACAGTAAGTTAAACACAGACTCAATGTGCATGATTGAAGTGCGAAGGTGGGGCAGACTTCCTTCTTTTCAATATCTAGATTTTCCGAATGAAAATCAGATAGCATATGTACTGCATCCCCTTTTGAAAATGTGAAACACTTTCTTGTTGAGAAGAAAATGAGTAGATGGTGAGGTTTGATCAAGAGTTGGCATGGGTTATTTGCCTGTTTCAATAATGATCACCAAAGAATTGTGAATCACTAGAATGGTGGCTACCCGGCTCAGGAAAAGTTGGTGCAGAGTTTTGATATTCTTTTAACTCTGTTCTCACACGCTCTTTCTTTTAAACTTTTTGATTTTTCTAATCACACTCATTTCTTGTCTATTTGCACACTCAATCACTAAGAATCAACTTCGTGGGTAGAAATCACTGGTTAAGGTGTTTTCATTGAAGTTGTGGTAAGTCCTAGCACAATGATTCTTGTTTTCCTATGATGCACGTGATGCTCAGATTGGTTTAACTATTTCAGTTAAAGCACAATTTAGATCATGAAAACATTTAAAATACACTCCCAAAATATAAAATGTGATGAAAAATCGGGAAGTGTTTTGAACATTAAAAACAATGTTTTCTTATGATTGAAAGTTGTCCTTCTTTCAACCATATGTGAGATGAAGATATAGAATTATAGATTTACGTATGATCTCCCATCTCATGAAGCTAAGCTTTAAGTCATAGAAATATGAACTTGTAAGCTTCTCTCAAAAATTCTGCAAAAGTCTAATGTCAAGTCAAAGTAATAATTGTTCACTTATATTGAAAAGACAAAAAGCAGTAAAACTTTTTAAAGAATGAGTCCTGATCTGAAATAATCAGAAGTCATGTCTGAACTCCCTTTTTGATTTGAAGAGCTCCCCCTAAAATCTTGCATAACAAAAAAAATTGGCATTAAAAGGTACATGCAACATTTTATGAGCTCCCCCTTGAAGTAATATTGACCAGATGTCAATTTCTTTTCATACTCCCCCTTGGATCATGAACATTTTGATAGAATGACAGATATCAATCAGAGTTAAGAATGAAGAAATGATGAAAAAGTATACAATAGAAAACTTTGTTAGGTAATTACCGATTATATCTTAAGATTTAGCATACCAAGCTTAGAGACAAGAAAGTTGAACCTCTTTTCATCAAAGGGTTTGGTGAACAAATCGGCAAGTTGATAATCAGTCTTTACAAAGAAAAGTTCAATTGTTCCTTTTTCAACATGATCTTTAATAAAGTGATACCTGACGTCTATGTGCTTTGTCTTCGTGTGCTGAACAGGATTCGCTGTTATTGCGATGGCGCTCTTGGAGTCACAGTAGATCGGGATCTTGTTGAAGTGGAAACCGTAGTCGCGTAATTGAGTTCTCATCCACAAGACTTGAGAACAGCAGCTAGCAGCAGCTACATATTCTGCTTCGGCCGTGGAGGTTGAAACACAAAGTTGCTTCTTTGATCCCCAACTAACAAGTTTATCACCGAGGAACTGCATATGTCCTGACGTGCTCTTCCTATCTAACATACAACCTGCATGATCTGCATCTGTGTAGGCTGTTAGTTCAAAACTAGTATCTTTAGGATACCACAGACCGAGATCTGCAGTGCCCTTTAGATACCTGAAAATGCGCTTTACAGCAGACAAATGGATTTCTTTAGGATTGGCCTGATATCGTGCACATAAGCATGTTGAGAACATTATATCTGGCCTACTTGACGTAAGATACATTAAAGAACCTATCATCCCTCGATAAGTCCTAATATCAACAGTCTTTCCCGAAGGATCGGTGCCAATCTTAGTACCTGGTGCCATTGGGGTACCAATCGGTTTAGAATTTTCCATTTGGAACTTCCGAAGAATATCCCTAATGTACTTTGATTGATTGATAAAGATACCCGTAGAAAACTGTTTTACTTGTAAACCGAGAAAGAAATTCATCTCTCCCATCAAGTTCATTTGAAATCTAGACACCATAAGGTTTGCGAAGTTCTTACAATACTTAGTATTTGTAGAACCAAAGATAATATCATCTACATAGATTTGAATTAAAATGATATCGCCTTTTTCTTTTTTAATAAACAAAGTGGTATCCATCGTACCTTTGGAAAACCCAGACTTAACTAGAAAAGTGGAAAGGACATCATACCAGGCTTGAGGTGCTTGTTTCAGACCGTAGAGTGCTTTGTCAAGAATGTAGACATGATTCGGCTTCTCTTGATTGACAAAACCCTCTGGCTGAGAGACGTAGACTTCCTCCTTCAGAATTCCATTTAGGAATGCTGTCTTCACGTCCATTTGAAAGACCGTGAAGTTTTTGTGGGCTGCGTAGGCTAGAAACATTCTGATTGCCTCTAATCGCGCCACAGGAGCATATGTTTCGTCATAGTCTATTCCTTCCTCTTGTCTGTATCCTTTGGCTACTAGTCTTGCCTTGTTCCGGATGACGGTACCAGCTTCGTCTTTCTTAATTTTGAAGATCCACTTCGTACCTATAATGGTTTTACCTTTAGGCTTCGGTACGAGTCTCCAGACTTTAAGTGCATCGAACTGATTTAGCTCTTCTTGCATTGAGATCACCCATTCTGGATCAGCAAGTGCTTCCGATACGCGTGTTGGCTCGAACTTGCTTAGAAAGGAGTCATGCATGCACAGGTTCATTGATGCTGACCTAGTTTGCACCGGTTTTGATGGATCGCTAATTATCTGGCTTATCGGATGCTCTTTGGTCCATTTTTGTTCATGAGGCAGTGGATTAGATGACTGTATGTCAGTTGTGTCATCTATGAATCCACTTGTACCTTCTTCTGTTTGTTCAGGAGGATTGATTGTTTCAGTTGAAGTGGCAGGTTCAGAAGGCTCAGCAGGTACAACTTGAACTGGCTGTAGATGGATCTGTTCAGAATCTCCTACTGTTGCAGCTACTTCTGTCTCTTTATCACATGGAACTTCTTCAACTGTTGGAGTCGGCATTTGAATTGTAATCTCTTGTTGAATCGGGGCATTTGATTCAATTGGAACATCTGAACTGGTTGGATGAGTAGTCGTTAAGTCTTCCATCCTGTCAACCACAACAGATTTCTTTACATTAGATCCGAGATATTCATCATAAAACAATTCAAATAATAAATCTAAATCAGATAAATGGTTAGTTGAAGTTGAAGCTTCGTCTAATTTAGTCTTTTGAGATGCAGGTTCTGGACTGAGTTGCCTAGAAGCTAGTACTCCGGTTATAACGGGTTCTGAACGTTGTTGTTCGGAAACCATTTCTTCATCAAAGGTGACGTTGACGCTTTCAATCACCGTCTTTGTCTTCTTTAGATAGACACGATATGCAGTCGCTGTTGAGGAATATCCAATGAAGATTCCTTCATCTGCCTTAGCGCTGAACTTGTTGAGATTATCCCTATCGTTTAGTACGAAACACTTACATCCAAATATATGGAAGTATTTGATTGTCGGTGTTCTGTTGTTGATCAAACCGTAAGGAGTCTTCTTGAATCTCTGATGTATCATGGAACGATTCTGTGTGTAGCACGCGGTTGAAACAGCTTTTGCCCACAAAAATAGAGGTAAGTTGGATTGACTTAGCATAGTACGAGCAGCCTCGACTAGCGTTCGATTTCTTCTTTCAACTACTCCATTTTGTTGAGGCGTTCGAGCAGCAAAATATTGATGTGAAATCCCGACAGATTCGAGATATTCTTCAACTTTGTTGTTCTTGAACTCTGTGCCGTTGTCTGTTCTTAGAATCTTGACCGGTTTCTGCAGATTCACCTGGGTCGTTTTCAGGAATGTAATGAGAACATCAGGTGTCTCATCCTTTGAATGAAGAAACTTGACCCATGTGTATCGTGAATAGTCATCCACGATCACGAGTATGTACTTCTTGCCACCTAAACTTTGAGTGCGCATTGGACCGCATAGATCCATATGCAATAACTCTAAAGGAGCATTGGTACTTGGTTCTGGCTTCGGTTTATGAGGTGCCCTCTTCATCTTGCCATTCTCACAAGCTGCACAAAGATGTTCTCTTTCATATCTCAGCTCTGGAAGTCCTTTGACGAGCTTTCCACTAACCAGATTGTTGATGTACTGAAAGTTGAGGTGAGAAAGACGTCGATGCCATAACCAACTTTGTTGCATCGAAGCTTTCGATAGTAGGCAAACTTGTTTGTCAGTCTGAACATCTGATAAGTTGATTGTGTAGAGGTCTGATTCTCGTGTACCGACCAAGAGTTCTTCGCCTTCTTCATTGCGAACAGTACAACTCTTGGCTTTGAAGTTGACCTCTAAGTCTTTGTCACAGAACTGGCCTATACTGAATAAGTTGTGTCCTAAGCCTTCTACATAGCTCACCCTTTTGACAGTTACATTGCCGTGTTGTACATCACCATATCCCATGATTGGAGAAAACTGGTCGTTGCCAAATCTTACTGTTCCACAATATTTGTCTTTGTAATTGGACATTATCTCTTTTTGACCTGTCATGTGTTTGGAACATCCGCTGTCCAAGAACCACGTATGACTAGTCTGCATAAGAGAAATTAGAAATTTAGATTTGTATATGACAACATTGGAATATACACTTTGGTCATCGAAGTGCGGGTCTTGAACTGATTTGTTCAAAAGCCTATTTTTGATCTTTGATGTTCGGGTTTTGAATTGCATTATCCAAAAACCTATTTTTGACATTGAAGAACGAGTCCTGATCTGTACATAATCAGAAGTCGCTTTCTCTCTAAGCTTTGTGTGCCTGCAACACAGATTTCACCTTAGCTACCCATTGGAATTTGGGTCCTACTGTGTTAGCACATGATTTTGGTATCCATTTCAAATTGGATCCTATTTTCTTTTGAAATGCATGAGAAGAATTGGTATGAGATGAATGCACATGGTAATTTCCAAACCAATCTTCAGAATCTTGACAAGATATAGATATATGTTTATCATAAAAAGAAGACTTTCCAGCAGATAAAGATAACTGAAATAATTGTTTCATTGTATATTGTTTACGAGAAACAGCAAGTTTTGGGTTCAAAATAGCAATATCAGCAATTACAACATCTTTAGTAAGCGAAGTCTTATTACAATTAACACTACTAGACGTTAAGACGGTCTTGTCAAGGTTCCGTTTGGGTTGCCACAGAGAATTTGCTTCTGGCCTTTGATTTCTCAGATCTGAAACATGTAAAGCTGGTGAGTTAGACCTTGGAGCAACAAACGAATGCTTCTTCTTGGAATTACCAGTAGTGGTCGATTTCTGTGAATGCTGAGATAAATTCTTACCTTTAGCACTCTTAGCGTTCACAGAGACTGATTTATCAACGAAAGCTTTCGTTGATTTTGCACTGTTCACAGGCTTACTGGTTTTTCTTAAAGTTTTCTTCACAAAAGATGAATGGTTGGGAAGTTGTGTATTAAAGTCAAAGAGATTGGAACCATCACCTAAACTACCGTCAGAGTTCAAAAAATCAATTCCTTTATTTGATGAACCAGACAAATCATTAGAGTTTGAAGCTTTTGAAAGAACATAATTTGAAAACACGGTTGTAAAAATGCTTTGTTCAATATTTATCATAAGTCTTACATCTGATAAGGAAGTCTCGAGTTCAGAAATTTTACGTTCTAAAACGAGAGGAGGGACATATAATTTACCTTTGATAGGCTTCGCCTCCATTTCCTTTACAGAATAACTTGGAAAGAAATCACTTGAAAGTGGTTCCTTCTTTTTATATATTGGGTTTTCATCATAACTATTATTCAACTTCGCATAATATAATGGAAGATGAACTTTAGCTGATTTCATCCGTTTTTCCGTTTCATTGGCTTCATCCTCTTTTGACAATTTAGTCCAAAAAGTTTTAAACGCGGGGAGTCTGCGGGCTAATTGCATATTTAGATGATCATAAAGTCCAGGAACTTCAGACATCCCCTTTTCTAGACAGTGAGGATTCTTATAACCGATTCCCCATCTCTCTGTTTCCTCTTTGGGTTTGTTCAGAAAAATAGTCTGTTCAGTTTGACCCATTTTATACAACTTCTCTTCCAAACTTTTTAGTTTTCCTAACAAAGAAAAGTTCTCTTTTGTACAAGAAGCATGCAACTTTTTAAGCTCAAAAATATCTACTGCACCTTTTAGCAGTTGAGATTTAAGATCAGAATTCTCTTTTAGAATTATTGTCTTTTCCTTAGCATTGGTGTCATTTTCTTTATGTAAAACCTCAATTAATACTTTCTTCTCAGCAATTTCATTGCTAAGTTTCTGTATCAACTGGTTTTTGTCTGTCATGACACCATTATCTTGTTTAGGATTAGATTCTAACTCTCTTTGTTTCATACTCATGGCATGCATTTTATTCATGAATTCTAAATCAGAAAGATTACATACCTCCTCTTCTTCATTGTCGGAATCAGCTTCAGCATCTGATTCGATCTTGCCCATCAAGCACATGTTGACGACTTCTTCTCTATCTTCATCATCTTCTTCTTCATCATCTGAGTGATCGAGCCAGTATTCGTCCTCAGCCATCAATGCCTTGCCTGCCTCTTGTTGTTTTGCAAGAAGCATCTTGTTCTTGTAGTAGTCTGAATTTCTGACTTTTGATCTGCGGCAGTCTTTGGCATAGTGACCTGGTTTACCACAGTTGTAGCATGTAGGCGGTTCTAGCTGACTTGATCCTTCAGCTTTGAATTTCCTTTCTTCCGGTCTCCTCTCCTCTATCCTCTTTCCTTCCGACTGAAACCTTCTTTCTTCAGGTTTCCTCTCCTCTGATCTTCTCCCCTCAAATCTCTTCCCTTCATATCTGCTACCTTCAATCCTTTCTTTGTGAATGTAGTTGTTCGGACCAGATGAATATCTCTGATTATTTGATGTTGGCTTTGTGTAGAACCTTTTCTGAAAGGCACTAGTCAGCATCATCATTGCTTGCTTCAGCTGATCATTTTCATCTGATTCTGAGTTTGCACAACCTTCATCTTCTTCATCTGATTCATATACAGTCGCCTTGTTCTTCTTCTTTCTGACTACAAGGGCGACTGTGTCTTCAATTACCTTTCCTCTTTGTCTCTTCTCATCCAGAATTTCATCCACCTCTTCTTCATTTTGACGGAGGGTTTCATACACCTCGTGAAGTGGAATCTCATTCAAGTCTTTAATCTGCTTCATCTGACGAGCAAATCTTTTCCATTCAGGTTGAAGAATACTAAGGAATTTGATATTCAACTCATTTTGAGATTTGTGAACTTTGTTCTTGCTAAGTTCATTCAGCAATGTCACAAACCTGTCATAGGTTTCTTCTAAGGTTTCTCCCACCCTGCCTCTAAATTCTTCATAGTTATTTAGGCAGTTGGAGATCTTCAACTGATTTCCAATTTTTGAACCCAACATCATTTTCTCGAGCTGATCCCACATTTCTTTACCTGAAGCCTTGTAACTGTCAATCTTGACGTATATTTCATTTGGGATCCCCTGTAAGATGTATGACTTTGATAATTTGTCGCCTTTGGCTCTTCTGAGGTTATCATCTTGTAGCTCGTGATACTTCAGTTCAACCTGAGTAAGCACGTTATCAATTACACGAGTCGTCATTGGTGGTGTCCTAATCCCTTCTTCAATAGATGTTCTGATATAATCACCCAGCTCGTGTCTGTCAATGAAGTTTAGAAACCTATCCTTCCACTGCTCATATTCTCCTTTGAAGAGAACTGGTGGCTTGGTGTCAGTTCCTATTGCAAGGGCTTCTCTGGATGTCATCCTGTTTGAATTAAGAGAAAACTGTTTGATATGATCGTTAATCCAAATAAAATTTGGTCACACAAGAAATTTTGTCCCCCTAGGCAGACTTAGCACAGGGGTCCCGCTACCCGGTTAGCGGGTGGGGTCAAGGGGCAACGCCCTTACGAGGGTATGGGGGCAGCGCCCCTAGAGAAAAAATTTATGACAATTAAAGACCCTATTTCAGTTTCGAAAAAATCTCAGAAAAAAAATTCTAAGTATGGAATAAGGAGAAATGCGGGTCTGAGGTATGCGGGTCTGAGCTTTGAACCGAGAAGTTGAGGAATGCGGGTGCTTTGGGACCCGAGTTGTAAGGAATGCGGGTGCTTGAGGACCCGAATTTGAGGAATGCGGGTGCTTGAGGACCCGAGTTTGAGGATTGCGGGTGCTTGAGGACCCGAGTTTTGAGGATTGCGGGTGCTTGAGGACCCGAGTTTGAGGAATGCGGGTTATGTTGGAACCGCAAAATAAGAAATGCGGGTCACTTGAGACACGCAAAGTTGAGAAATTCGTATGTAGTTGGACCCGCAAAGTTGAGAAATGCGGGTTATTCAACCTCTGGAATGCGGGTGTTCGTCCTGAACTTCAAAAATTCGTCTAAAATTTGTTCCTGTAACGATTAGCACAACCAAACACTACCAATATGTCTAAAATCACTTCTAGAACAGAAATCTATCACACGATCTCTCAAAAACTCACTTTTTCGAAAAATATTTGATGGCACAGTACGTATATTCACTCGACTGAATACTCATCAAATCACAAAATTGGAACTCAAATAAAGCTTTAAAGTGAAATCAAACACTCACAAATCTATCTAGCAGGTATTTCGATCACACCCTGATCGATTCTAACACCTAAGACACTCAAAAACACAAAATCGAATTTTGTTCAAGAACACAGAGTCGTTTTTCTCATAAACTTGTTTTTGATCTTAATCAGGCTCTGATACCAATTGTCGGTCCAACAATACTTATAACAAGTTTAGAAACAACAACACAATGATTACCAACCTGTTTGATATATAGAATAACGATTACAAGGTTGATCGATTAAGCTTTTCTTTGTGTTCTCTATGTTTTCTCTCAAATACACCTTGATGTGTGTGTTTGTGTGTGCGTGTGTTATTGATATGATCTTGAGAGACTAGAGATACACTTAATCTACCAAGTGTGTTGAACACACAATCTAAGTTAATATCTAGATATTTGATCTAGATATTAAATCTAATATAAATTAGAAACTAACTAATAACTAATAAAGCTAACTAATAACTTTATCTAACTATTACAATATTATAACTTAGATATTAAATCTAAGTAAACTAAAACAATTACATTGACATTTATTACAAATAGACATAGACTTTAACATTGAGAGTCGATGTTTCGGCTTTAGCTTCAGATTACGATCTTCAGATTGGATGATCTTAAATCCAATGAGACTGTGGTCTAACAATAACATATAGTCAACCTTAGTTATCACAATAAACTCACAATTATGAGTTTCTTCATCCGGTAACCCGCCATTGCAAAGTAACTTTTCTCAGTACGACATACATCGAACGTAAAAGCACTTTCTTTCCCAAACCATACTGTTCACATCCCAACGGTGATACCCAACTCACACGCAATAAATATACATTGCCCCCAGAGGTCATCACTCCAATCCCACATTTATTACAAATAGACATAGACTTTAACATTGAGAGTCGATGTTTCGGCTTTAGCTTCAGATTACGATCTTCAGATTGGATGATCTTAAATCCAATGAGACTGTGGTCTAACAATAACATATAGTCAACCTTAGTTATCACAATAAACTCACAATTATGAGTTTCTTCATCCGGTAACCCGCCATTGCAAAGTAACTTTTCTCAGTACGACATACATCGAACGTAAAAGCACTTTCTTTCCCAAACCATACTGTTCACATCCCAACGGTGATACCCAACTCACACGCAATAAATATACATTGCCCCCAGAGGTCATCACTCCAATCCCACATAAATAAAATAAAATTCATCATTACATTACCTTCATAGCCCACTAGTTCCAACTGAACGAATCATAATGACACCAACTTCAATTTTTCGTCGCATCCAACGATCGTCCGGTCATATTTGAAATAAATCCAAGCTTCACCCGCTCTAACCTAGAGTGACCATGCTCCCACCAAACTATTCCAAATAACTTAACACTGGAAGACAGGATCACTTGGAATCTTTCCTACACAATTACCAAGTTTGACTCACTCCGAGCACTACATCCAACCACCTCTTCCACTTCCTTCTCGAAAGCAACAAACATGCTTCTAATGATAGCCTCACTAGCTAGCCCAATCCTTAGACCAACCGCACGATTTAGCTTTCTCAACACCAGAACCATGGAATACACTCTAATCCCCTTTTCTCACGCCCTCACTAGGGTTCATAAACTCACTATCAGAAATTCTGAAAACATAAATTCTCATTTCTGAGTCACATTCCAAACTTCTTACTCTCAGGTTACCCATTTTTTCAACAATTCCAATGCGTCGAAACACAATTACATTACTACACTTCACCAAACGGTTACCAACAATCCTCACACAAGACATTTAACCACACTCTCCCAAAACAATACCCACTGTTCGAAGGCACCACACACTTCTCACTCTCCTTCGCTATCTGTAGGGTTCTTTCACACTCAAAGAATACTTCGATATTCTCACGGATTTTCCCTGTCTCCTACAACCCATCATGAACTAAATCGTTCGACATTCCCATCAATATATCACTGGAATAAGATGAACTTGCACAACAACTCTTTGCGATCCAGGCACCTAAGGTTCCTTTATGAAGTTGCCACCAACTATCACTCGAACCCATAAACTTCAAGTTAGCAATATCACCAACCCAACCAACATCCATGCATATCCGCCACATACTTGACACTTTCGAATAGCTCACCGGGAATCTCTGAGAAAGTATTTCCACCAATGCTCATCCTATAACACCAACACAAGCCTAATACTTAACCTCAAAGAACCTCCTTACCACCATAATGACTTGTACGACCACTTTGGCATAAAATAACACTAACTCATCTAAACATCCATCACCCTACCACATCATCACCATACCATCAAAATCTCAGCAACATTTGGTACGCATACCATATACCATCCTCTTTATGCCGATCGTAACACCAATATTTGAGATAAAGTTGTTTCATGACTTTGCCTTGATCAAATCTGCATCACCCACAAAATTATGATCATTTAAACCACTCAATATGATCTCGTTCATGGTCGGCTCATCACGATCCTCTAGAAACAAATTCAGGTAGTCTATAAGATTAAGCATACTACTTCGCAGACCTAAATGCTCGAAGCACAACCACTTCCGTTGTGTTATAAATACTTCACTCTTAATCAAACCATCAGAACCTCATAGGACTTCAGCTAACCAAACTAGCGGTTTTCCATTCTCGCTATACCTCCACGAGGTGGTCCGACACCATGCTAGGTACAAGTTTCCCATACAACTCCTTGTTTTCTTACGAACAGTCAGAAAAAATTACCATGGGTACTTCCTCATTTTCCACCCCCCGATCATGACCTCAACAATTGAACGTTGACTTTAACAATGCTACCGACCAACAAGGATTCCCAAGGAACCTACTCCTTCCAAAACATCATAACTATCTCGGTCCACCACCGACTTCGCACGTTGAAGGCACAAGACTTACTTGATATATTATGATTACTAAACCACCTCAAACTCCGGCTCGATGTCAATGACTTTTCATCCAAAAACCACAATGCTACTTATCAACATGCTGCTAGAAGAGGTATCTTAACGGCTTCGGATTCCACCCCGACAACACCACCCGTCGACTACCATATCTCCAGTTACCGACAGAAGCGCATGCTACCACAAAGCGAATCATTCTCAACTTCAAAGGCTAAGGCTCATGTTAATCCGTGCCTTTCCCTAGTGGGAATGCCAAGGTCATGAATCGACCAACAACGGCTCGAACGCCACCATTCACTCTCCACGCCTTCCCTCTTCCTTAACCGCAATGCTTCCTTACGACCTAGAGAGGTCCTAGCCTTCATACACGACAAGATACTAGTTTGAAAACTTTTGACACGTTTGAAATCCAGCAAGTACCTCAAAACGATACAAGCTTTAGTATACAAGATACTACTCCGGCATAACTGAGTAGCCATGCGAGACAATTTCAATGATTGTTCTCACTTGACTCCACGAAGAAATGAACCTTATCCAACCAAAATCGATGTTGCCATATGTGAGTCCGTGATCGTTTACCTGATAATCAAACAACAAAGATATAGATTACCAACCTGTTTGAATTACAAACGCAGATTAAAGGGTTGATGTTTACACTTTGAAGCTCACTCTCTGATGTTCTTGATGGACCGATATTTGTAATCTGAGATGGTCGAACTTCAAGACCTTCAGTCAAAACTGAAAAGGGAAAAAGGCAGAGTTGCTAAGCGTAATCAAAAGATCTTTGAGCTAAATAAGTAAGTTATTGGGAACAAAGATCTCATGGATTCCCTACGCAAATCTGCTTCTGATTTTAATCTTAAAAACGATTGTTTAGAAAAGAAGATTTCTGATTTTGTTTCTCAAATTTCTAAGTCTGATTTAGAAAAGAAAGAAACTACCTTAATTGTTTATAAGCTGTAGTTTGAGAACAAGAATCTAAAAAAGAAGGTAAATGGTCTGGAAACCAAACTTTACTCAATAGGCCAAATAGATCAAAGTATTTTCTTAAATACACCTAATGAAGAGGTTGATTTTAAAGCAAAATGGGGATTAGGTTGTAATAATCCTCATTACCTGAAACATGTTATCAGAAAACAACCTGGTTTATATAATGCAGATTATATGTATGCTGCTGGTAAACATTCTCATTTGAAACCCAAATTTGTTACCAAAGCATCAGAAGAAGTTGAGGCAAGATAAGATACAAATAGAAAGAATTTGAAGAAAATGCAACTACCATTCTGTTATGGAAGACTGAATGATAGTTATCTTTCGGAAAAACCAAAAGTTCTTTCAAAAGAATATTTTGCTACCTATTCTTCTACTGAAATGGAGGCAAAACCTGTTCGAGCTAAAACTTATCTACCTCCACTCGTATTAGAAAGCAAAATAATTGAGTTAGAAAATGTCTTATCTGACGAAAGAATTTTGGTGAATATAGAACAAGATGTGTTTTCTACTGTTATGAAGAACATTGTTTTTCATTCTAAATCTACAAAGTGTTCTACAGTTTCAAAAGCACCTCACACTTCTACTGATTTCTTTGATGACTTATTTGAGTCTGCAAATGATTTTTTTAAATTCTGAAGGAGCAGATATGGTTGATTTCAATGCTTCACTTCCAGATCATTCTATTTTTCTTGTAAAAAGAAAGGCTTTACCAAGTGTTTATAAAAATCAGCGTTCACAGAAACAGAACACCTCTGGTAAACGCAAGAAAAGCCAATCTCAGAAATCTGATTTTCCTAATAAATCTAAATCTTCAAATCAGACTCGAACTACTAACCTTCTTTTTGATAGAAAGTTAGATGGTTCAGGTTCACTTCAGAGAAGAGGGAGCTACAAGGAAGAAAATCTTTTCTGGAAGAAGAAACTAGTTAAAGATGAAAGCTCATGTGTACATACGCATAATGAAACGAAGAACAGTGCGCTGAAAAGTAAACTTGCTCATGTTTACACGAGAGATCAAATGATCAGGTTATCAGGTAAGAAAAATTATTGTTCTTACTGTCGTACACCTGATCCTGTTCACAGAACCAAAGATCATTACTGGTATGGTTCTTATTCCATAACCCCTATACGAACTGCAACTAACATATATGGACCCAAATACCAGTGGGTACCAAAAAAAACTAAAGTTGTGTTGCAGGCACCTACTGTCAAGGGGGAGTAGAAGAAGAATGGTTCTTGAGTAAATCAACTCAAGACCCGGACATCAATGTCAAAAGTGGCTTTTGATTACAACAGATCAGAACCCGTACCTCAATGGAGAACAGTGGTTTCTAAGTAAATCAGCTTAGAACCCGTGCTTCAAAGAAGAATGGCTCTTGAATACAACAGTTCAACACCCACACTTCAATGATGATAAGACCTTACTCCAATGCTGATATGAGAGATTGTACTTCGATACTCCAACGAGGAAATCAACCTTCAAGGGGGAGTACATATTTATTTATGAAATTATTTGCATCTGATAGATATGACGATCTACAATTCACAAGTGAATTATAGATCTCTATCATGTGATTTATAACTGACATATGTTAGATGCATAATTTCAGGGGGAGTAAGAGAAGTTCTTTGTTTTACTGTTTTTGTCTTTTCAATTTTAAGTGAATAAAGTTTCCTTGACTTGACTTAAGACTTTTCCAGAATTTTTGAGAAGAGCTTATACAATCATATGTTTATGACTTTAAGCTAAGCTTCATTAGATGTAAGATCGCACTTAAAGGTATATTCCTTTATCTTAATCTCATATGTGATTGAAAGAAGGTCAACTTTCAATCATTGAAAACATATTCTTAAACGTTCAAACCATTTCCAGTTTTTTCATAAGATTTTATATTTTGGGAGTGTACTTTAAATGTTCTACATGAGCTTACATGATTATAAATCATTTTGAGCAACATATTCTTTATAGGATATACGGGATCAGTGTGCTAGGAATTAAAACAACTTCTATTGAATCACGTTAACCAGTGATTTCTACCCATGAAGTTAATCCATAGTGATTGGAAAGAAATGAGTGTGGAAGACTGATGAGGTACCATGAAAAAGAGAGTTCGGTTAGCAGTGAGCTAAATGTTTAAAAGAAAGAGGGTGTGAGAACAGAGTTAAAAGAATATCACAACTCTGCACCAACTTTTTCTGAGCCGGGCAGCCACATTTCTAGTGTTTCACAACTCTTTGGTGAACATTATTGAAACAGACAATTAGCCCATGCCAACTCTTGAAATTACCCCACCAGCTACTCATTTTCTTCTTAACAGGAAAATGTTTCATTTTCAAAGGGGAAGGAGCACATATGCTATCTGATTTTCATTTGGAAAATCTGGATATTGAAAAGAAGGAAGTCTGCCCCACCTTCGCACTTCACTCATGCACATTGAGTCTGTGTTTAACTTACTGTTGTCTCAGTGGTTTACACAGTTTCGAGCCTATAAGCGATCATCAAGTGCTTAATTCTTTCTATCACAAGCACGAATACACAAGGAATTTGTTTCTTTGTCATAACGTTTATAGAAATAACCTTTGTGGTGTTTCAATGATTAAGTGGAAGCCCTAGGGGAGTCAACATCAAACAACTCCTTTCCATTGTGTATTCGTTACACATAGTGACTTAGTGTGACTGACAGGCGTTTCTAACTGATTTGTTTATTGCTACAAGTGTTACATGACTATTTTGTCTAGATTTGCAAAAATCTTGTCAGGATCGATTTCTTAACAAGAATTAATTCTCAGAAACAATATCAAAGAAGTTTGCGGAATAACACTTTGATATTTAATGAAACAGTAAACAAAACAATATATGATTAACAAACTGTAAACTTGTATTCAATGATTAAAATCACAAGATTACACACTCACCCTCAATATTGATGAACAGGCTCACCAATACGAATTCTACTTCTCTAGAATTAGGATCTCAGCCTTGAGGTTGATTTCTCTCTCTAATAATTATCAAAAGTTAATTCTAACTATTCTATACATATATTGATCAAAAGATAATTACAAAAAAATAAATAAATCTTCAGTATATCTTCCATGTATATCTTCTATGTATATCTTCAGTATAACCAGCTGTCATGCTTTCCATCCGGATCTCTTAAGCAGCACTAATAATGCTCAGCAGCATTAACTCCTTCTAGCAGCATTAACTACTAAGCAGTACTAACTACTAGCAGTACTAACTTTGTTCAAGCAGCACTAACTTTGACTAGCAGTATTAATTCTACTAGCAGTAGTATTACTCAGCAGTATTAATCTTCAAAGTACTCTGGCAGTACTAACTCTGAACTAGCAGTAGTAACCAGACTTGGTAAAATCTTCAGTTCCCAACAATCTCCCCCTAACTTGACTTTTAGGAAGAGAAGTCAAGTTCTTCAGAAACTCTTCCAGAAGCCCTCCAAGATGCTCCCAAAACTTCAAAGTTCATGCTCCTATATCTGGATTCAGTCCCAAACTCTGATTTATTATCCTCTGAATTAGGTACTTTGCCATCTCTGAATTTGGAATGCACCCTAGCTTTTTCTTCAGCATGGCATGAAGCTTCAATCTGCTATGATTGTACACTCTATCCACTAGGAAGTACTCAGTGTGATTTAAATCCAAAGTCACTGCATATACTCCACTAGTTTCATATAGAGTCCAATTATTCACTGTTTGAAAAACATTTCTGATTACCTCCTCTACTTCATCAGGTTTGAACATCATACACAGATACTCCATTACCAGCTTTTTAATTAAAATCTCTGGAGCTTTCAGCTCATCTGCATATGACTTCATCCCTATTGCAAACATTCTTCAATATCAGACCTTGAACATGTTCTGACAATCTTACTCCAAGTGCTGTACACTTCATATTTCTCATCTTTTCTCTTCAGTCTGATATACTCCTTTCCATCCACTGTCAATGTATCCCAGTAAATGACCTCAGGAGGCTTAACTCCTACAGGTTCTGTAGAAATTGGTTCAGGCACTTTGTCCATCACTACCATATACAAACTTACATCATCTTTGACTGATGACTCTTGCTAGTTAGATGACTCAGGTGCCCCTTCTTCTTCAGCAACCTTTTGTTCTTCTTCTACTCTAGACTTCTTATTTTTCTTTCTTTTAGCCATCATTTTGGTTCTTTTCAAAGTCTTTTGAACCTGCACTAGAGTAGCTTCCTTCTTCTTTTCTTCCTTTTTCCCTGCCATTTCTTTGATTGGAGTTCCCTCTTCACTTTCAGGGAATGGTTGATTCATATCAATATCATTACTCTCCTTGGCCTTCTTTTCAAATTCCACTCTATCTTTTTCATTGCTCTTCAGCTTCCCCATTTCTTTCTCATAGAGATCTCTGATTTGATCAAAATTCATCTTCACAAACATTTCTTTCTTTACCCCAATTGCACTCCTCAAGAAAGTTATCATTTTGTTTCTTTCCTGAGTGGCAAGGTAAGTTTGTGAAGGTCTTCTTTTCTTTGCACTTGACTTTGCTATCATAGCCTTTCTCAAACTTATGGCCCTTTGTTTAGCTTTTTCAGTTTCAAGCCCTTTTTGATAGGCTTTATTTAATTCAGCAGCTAAAGCCTTTGCCATCTCCCTGTCCTTTTCTACCTGGACTCTTTCTTCCTTCTCAATCTCCTCCTGCATTTTCCTTGCTAAAGCTTCATCTGATTCAACCAACCTTTGCTTCTTGATTGGTTGATCAGATTCCACCATCTTTGCTTTTCCCTTATTCTTTGATTCTACAACCTTGTCTTTCTGTTCTGATTTCCTATCTCCCCCTTCATTTATGACCACTCCCTTTGCTTTGGGAGTGTCATTCTTAGCTTTGATTAGCATTTCAGCTACTTCAATTTCTGTTGGTGATAACTCTGTTACTGCTGCTTGTGAGATTTCAGCAGCATTAACAGTTTCTGCTTCTAGTTGTACTGAATCTCTTTCTGTTTCTGCTTCCTTCTCCCCCTCAACATCAACTTTCTCTTTATCAAGCTCCCCCTCTCTTGTTGCTTCTTCCATGTTGATCTCCCCCTTTTTGGGAGCATCCTTCTCAAATTCCCTTCTCCTTAGCACAAAATGTTTCTTCTTCTGTTTCTGTACTAGTTTCATTACCAACTTCTTGAGCTTGGTAATCTGCACTTGTTGAGATAGGATGACCAGCTTCAGCTCCTCTATTTCTTTTCCTTGCTTAATAACATCCTGGTTGATGTTTCCCATGGTTTCCATCAATTCATCATAGTTATAGCTGTCCTCACCTTCTCTGGAAGTGTTACCCTCCTTTGAAGGATCATTGGATCTTTTAATAGTGGAAGTCTTCTGCCTAGCAGAAGCACTAGCCACCCCCTTGGTTTCTTGGCACCAGGGACCTTCAGATGA
The DNA here is from genome assembly GCA_023525745.1 of Arctium lappa. Lineage (NCBI taxonomy): Eukaryota > Viridiplantae > Streptophyta > Magnoliopsida > Asterales > Asteraceae > Arctium > Arctium lappa. The sequence goes on from CM042047.1 coordinate 164,865,212, forward strand.
TTGCTCATTTGAAGTTGCCATGGGGGGGGGTCTTATTGATGTTACCACTATCCTCCTCTGTGCTTGCAGGAGTAGTGGCAGCCTCACCACCCATATACTCTTCCTCCTCCTCAGAGAGCACCTCCTTGGGGCTGGGAGACACCCCTGTGGGTTCCCTATGGATATTCTCTAAAGGAGAATTCTCCTTTAGAGGGCTTAAAGGCTTTGGGGATTCTGGTACAAGAAGGGAAGGAGCCTTCTTTACTTGTTTTCTCTTGTAAGTTTGGGTAATTGAAGAGGTTGGTTTTGCAAGAAGGGACTGGGGAATTGTTTTTGAGTGGGAAGGTTGGGCTTGGCTAGCAGTGGGATGGTCTAATGGGGGCCTTGACCCTGCTGCCATACCTTCAGTGGTTTGGGACACCACCATCATTGTAGAGAACAATGGGGTGTCAACTCCTTCCGAGTCCCCAGCAGATCTCCTCATATTTGAGAAAACCTTGCCTTTGGGGGATTTAGGTACATATACCCCAACAGGTTGTGGTATATCCGACAATTCATGGGTAATAACTTCTTGGACAAACCTGGGATACATAAAGAAACTCTTTTTGTTTCCCATGTTTGATACAAGATCATTGAATATCATTTTTGAGAAATTATACTTTCTGGCTGTAGCCAAGCAGACCAAAGCATAGGCAATTGGACTGCTGAACTCACTCCATCCAGTAGTCTTTTTGGAGATGCAATGCATCAGGGTATGAACAAAAAACCGCCATTGGGGTGAAAACTTTGCTTTTGAGAATTTGAAAACACCCAATGGGCCTCCATACCCCATTCTTGTAAGAGTAGAAAACAGTTCATCATTAGAGATAGAAGTTATACCAGAGGCATCGTCTAGACGTAGACTGATGCGAATCACCTCTTCAGTAACTGTCAATGGCTTGTCACACACTGTCGTCTTTATCTTTTGCACACCATCCTCAGTAACAATGGTGGCATGTGCCCAGAATTGCCTTTGATGCTCAATATAAATTGAGGGAGACACTGTTAGTGCATAGGCGATATGACTAGCTTTCAGGAAATCCACAATCTGATGAAATCCTGCAGCTTGCTTTGGCTTTTGGAGCATAGCGATTTCATTGTGTTCGTCAATGAATGCCATTGATGCCATTGATCGTTGAAAGTTCTTGCCTGAATACTTGATACTTGAGAGAGAGAGGGTTTAGAGCACAAGAGAATAGTAAGCAAAGAGTCGTTATGAACGTTTAGGCGGGCAAAGGGTATTTATAGTATTCAGATTATAAGCAGTATTAACCTAAAGCAGTATTAACTAACTAGCAGTATTAACTGCGAGCAGTATTAACCGCGAGCAGTATTAACTAACTAGCAGTATTAACTGCGAGCAGTATTAACCGCGAGCAGTATTAACTAACTAGCAGTATTAACTGCGAGCAGTATTAACCGCGAGCAGTATTAACTAACTAGCAGTATTAACCGCGAGCAGTATTAACCGCGAGCAGTATTAACCGCGAGCAGTAGTAACTAACTAGCAGTATTAACTGCGAGCAATATTAACTAACTAGCAGTATTAACCAACTAGCAGTATTAACCAACTAGCAGTATTAACCAACTAGCAGTATTAACCAACTAGCAGTATTAACCAACTAGCAGTATTAACCAACTTACTCCTTGAAGCTTAGGCTGAAATGAGTACTGCTATGAATGCCCTGCAAAGATAGATTAGAAGCACCAAGAATCTATAATATTCAGATATTTATCCACTTTTTGAGATAAAGCTTATTCAGAGTTGATCATTCCCACACTTGTTACCAAGAAGGTGAATCTACCCACATCAAAGGCTTTGGTGAATAGATCAGCAAACTGGTTGTCAGTATGAACTTTTACAACCTGAACAAGTTTCTTTTCATTACAGTCTCTTATAAAGTGATACCTGATCTCAATGTGCTTTGTCTTAGAGTGCTTGACAGGATTATTTACAATGCTGATAGCACTGCTATTATCAACAAAGATGGGAGTGTCTAGAAAGGTTACCCCATAGTCCATCATTTGATTCTGAATCCATAAGACTTGAGAACAGCAACTTGCAGCTGCTATGTACTCTGCCTCTGTTGTAGATGTGGACACTGTGGTTTGTTTCTTGCACTGCCATGAAACTAGTCTAGCACCCAAGAACTGACATCCTCCAGAAGTAGACTTTCTGTCCAAGTTTGCCCCACCTAGATCACTGTCTGAGTATGCAATTAGGTCAAAGGGTGAGTCATGAGGATACCAAAGTCCCAATCTGGGTTGTCCTTTGAGATATCTGAATATCCTCTTAACAGCTTGAAAGTGAGATTGCTTTGGCCTAACTTGGAATCTTGCACACACACAGACTGGAAACATTATGTCTGGCCTTGATGCTGTGAGATACATGAGAGAGCCAATCATGGATCTGTAATGATGCACATCCATATCCTCCCCCTCAAGATCTGCTGTTATCTGTTTGTGAGTTTCCATAGGTGTATTAGCAGGTTTTGAATCTGAGAAATCAAACTTGGTTAGAATGTCCGGCACATACTTGGATTGACATATGAAGATGCCATCTGACTTCTGTTGAACTTGGAGTCCAAGGAAGAAAGTAAGTTCCCCCATGGAACTCATTTTAAACCTTTGATGCATTAGATCCTCAAACTCCTTGCACATGTTATCTCTTGTGGATCCAAAGATAATGTCATCCACATATATTTGGACCAACAAGATATCCTTCTTCTTTCTCTTGATAACTAGAGTCTTATCAATGACTCCTCTTTCAAAGCCATTCTCCAAGAGATAGGATGACAGAGTGTCATACCATGCTCTTGGAGCTTGATGCAGTCCATAAAGAGCTTTCTTCAATTTGTATACCCTATCTGGATAGCTTGGGTTTTCAAACCCTGGTGGTTGACAGACATATACCTCTTCTTCAATTGAACCATAGAGAAAAGCACTCTTTACATCCATTTGATAGACTTTGAAGTTCATATAAGAAGCATAGGCTAGGAATAATCTGATTGCTTCTATCCTAGCCACAGGTGCAAAAACTTCTTCATAATCTATACCCTCTTCTTGAGTATACCCTTGAGCCACTAGCCTTGCTTTGTTCCTTATGACAATTCCTCTTTCATCTCTCTTGTTCCTGAAGATCCACTTTGTGCCAATTGCTCTGTGACCTTTAGGAAGGTCTACCAGATGCCATACATCTTGTAGTTTGAACTGCAACAATTCTTCTTGCATTGATTCTATCCAGCTGGATTCTTTCATTGCATCATGTGCCTTTTTAGGCTCAAGCTGGGATAGAAAGCAAGAAAGCACTGTATGCTGTTGACCTTGCATTTCTTGAAGCCTGCTCTGATGTCTAGTCATCATAGGAGATGATATATCTCCTATTACCAGCTGTGGAGGATGATTCTTTTGAACTCTGGTGTTATGACTAGGTTCTTCATTAACATCAGCTTCTAGATTGGAGTCATTCAACTCAACTGAAGTGTTTTCAGCAGCTACTTCTGATGCTTTATCTTCTTGATTCTCTTCATCTCTACTCTGACTTGGTCCAGTAGATTGTTCCATTTCACAGTCTTCAAAAGAATTCACTGTGGGTGTGGGAAAGATCACTGATTTAGATTCACTTTCTTGAACTTGTGTAATCCCTGATCCTTCACCTCCTGAACCTGCATGATCATTACTACTGAAACCAAAGGAGTTAGTTAGTGAATCAATGTCAAATAGCCATTGAGGACCAGTTCCAGTAGGATTTGGTGTGTTCTCATTGCATTTGACATTGTCACTTTCTTCAATTATTCTAGAAGATGAATTGAACACTCTGTAGGCCTTACTTTGAGATGAATAACCAACAAGAAATCCATCATCTGCTTTGCTATCAAACTTACCTAAGTGAGTTTTGGTATTGAGAATGGTACAAGGACACCCAAAAGGTTTGAAAAAACCAATAAAGGGTTTTCTTTTATTTAAAAGCTCATAAGGTGTCTTGTTCTTTGGTTTAACTACTAGAACTCTGTTTTGGACATAACAGGCAGTATTAACTGCTTCAGCCCAGAAGGTAATTGGTAGTTTTGAATCAGCCAACAGAGATCTAGCAGCCTCTATTAATGTCCTATTTCTCCTCTCAGCAACACCATTCTGTTGAGGAGTTCTAGGAGCACTATACTGTCTCTCAATCCCTTTCTCTTCACAAAAGGTGTTTAGATCAAAATTTTTGAATTCAGTCCCATTATCTGATCTAATGACTTTTACTTTTTGATTAGTTTGGTTTTCAATTCTCAGGATAAAGGACTTGATCAGTCCACTTGTCTCATCCTTAGTCCTTAGAAAATATACCCAGGTGAATCTACAGTAATCATCAACAATAACCAAGCAGTAAGATTTCTTGCCTATACTCATAACATTTGTAGGACCAAACAGATCCATGTGCAATAACTGGAGACAAGAAGAAATAGAATTTATCTCTTTGGTCTTATGAGAAGTTTTATGTTGTTTGCCTTTGAGACAAGCAACACAATGATCATCACATGAAAAGACTTTAGAAGGTAAACCTCTTACAAGGTTGTTTTTAACAAGTTTGTTCATAGTCTTAAAATTCATGTGACACATCCTTCTGTGCCATAGAGAGGATTCATCTACAGAAGCTTTTGAAACAAGACAATTTAGAGATGAATCACTTTTAACATTTTCCATATCTAGACAATAAACATTGTCCTTTCTTGGAGTTCTTAGTAGTATCATGTTTTCATCAACTACTTTGAACCCTGGAGCAAGGATCATACACTCAGTGTTTGTAAATAATATACTATGTTGTTTGTCACAAACCTATGATACACTTAACAGGTTGTATTTTAATTGATCAACATAGTAGACATCCTCAAATGTCATCTTACCTTTGGTGACATTACCTTTTCCACTTATCTTACCACCAGTAAGATTGTCTCCAAAAGCAACATGTCCTCCATTGATATGCTTGAAATCCTGAAGGCATGACATGTTGCCTGTCATGTGCCTTGAGCAACCACTATCAACATGCCATATGCTCTTTCCCTTGAGCTGTTGGTTGCCCTGCACATTAGATAGATCAGTTAGTATGAATTAGGAACCCAAGCCAAAGTGGTCTTGGGTACCCCTTTCTCATCAAAGTACTTGCATTCCTTCTTGACAAGATTTTTGAATTTTAACTCCTCATACTTGGAGTACTTTGTCACAATAATAGGATTGGAAACATGTGTGCTAGAAGCAGTACTGGTTTTAGAAGTACTAACTGCCTTAGCAGCACTTGCATGCTTAGCAGTATTAACTGTGTTAATAGCAGTAACTATGTTGGCAGTAGTAACCTTTGAAGAGGTACTAACTGTATTAGCAGCATTAATATTTTTAGCAGTACTAACACAGGAAGCAGCATTAATACTTTCAGCAGCACTAACAGTTTTAGTGCTTTTGGGCACCCACATTTTAATACTTTCTTTTAAAATCCTTTTCTTCATGGGGCCTTTCTTTTCACCATGTTTCTTTCCAGCCTTCCTATAATCAACAGATTTTTGCTTACATCTTTGAAAGGTCATCTGTTGATTAATAGGATTGAAGAAGCAAGATTTAGCCAGATGATTTAACTTGCCACATATGAAGCAAGGTTTTGGTCTATTGATTTTATTCAGATCAACTCCTTGCTTCTGAGCCCATTGATTATTCCAGTTTCTTTGATTTCCTCTTTTTAAACCAGAATGTAGGCTCTTAGCTTTACTGCAATCACACTGTTTACAAGATGCAGGATTCACAACTGTGGTCTGTTTGTAATGGACCTTGTTGTCTTTTCCTTTGGTCTTTTCTATCTCCTTGGACTTTATCCAGTCTTTCCCACATCCCTCATTGGTGATTATATTGTTTTCTTCATGGATTTCCTTACCTATATCATTATCTCTCTTCTTACTGGCTTCTTTCTCAGTTAGATCCTTAATCACTACTTCATCCAAAGGGTCTATCTTAAAGGCTTTTTCAGATAAGTCCTTTTTCTCCTTGGTTTCTAACAAGTCTGAAGTAGGAGAGATATAGTTGTTGTTATAAGGAGGAGGTGTACTGTTGTATCCAATACCAGGCTTCATCTTATCATGAATCTGAGCCTTGAGAAGAGAATCCATAGCCTTTGAAGCATATGAAAACTTCTCTATGTCAAGTTTAACTTTGGACAATTCCTCCTTTAGTTTATCACTCTCTTCTAAGGATTTAGCCAGTTTGGTCTCTAACTCATTCTTTTCCCACTTCTAGTAGTTAGTTTCATAAGAGTGTTGGAGTTCATTAGCTTGAAAGCCTTTGATTTGTTCTTCAAATCTCTCAACTATTAGAACATAATCTCTTCTATCTTTTTCTAACCTTTTGAGGTCATCACACATACCTTGATTGTGATCCCTGTATCTTTTGACAGTGTCAATGCAAGTTTTAGTGCAAAGGTTAGAAATTACCTCAGAGGGAAGATCAGACACTTCTGCCATAAGAGCTTGATTCTGAATGGCTTCCTCAGCTTGATCACTCCAGTCAAAACCCATTCCTTGTTGAGAAACAAGGGCTTGAGCAGGATTCTTGTTCTGAGTATAGCCTCCATTCTGAGCTTGTTGGTGGTTGTTAGGAACAACACTCCTTCATTCTCTAGCAAAGTGTCCTTTCATATGACACTTATAACATTCCACCTTAGTTTTGTCAAATCCAGCTCCATCTTCCCTTCTTTGAGAAAAGTTATTCCTTCCTGTTCTTTTAATGAACTTCTTCACCCTCATGGATAGCATGGCCATCTGCCATTTGATATCCATCTCCTCCAGATCATCAGGGTGAAGTTGATCCAGATCATCATTGATTAATGAATTGCTACTATGACTGGACAAGAAGGCTTCAAAGATTGTTTCAGATCATTTTTCTGAACTTGCTCCACCAGCAGTACTAACTGCTTCAGGGATGGCAGTAGTATCAGTGGCTGCTGAAAGAAGAGCAGAATTGTGGACATAACCAGTAGGCTTCTTCTTGATTTCTACCTCAGTTTCAAAAACTCTTAGATCATTGTATAGATCATCAAGTTCTTTCTCTTCCAGATTGTCACTCTGCCTATAAGAGACAGTGTACATAGTCCATTCATCCCCAAGAGATCTGAGGAACTTCCTGTTGATGTCATCTTGATCCATCTTCACTCCAACAGTAGCCAGTTCACCAATGGGCTTGTTAAACCTGTCAAAAGTTTGAGTCATAGACTCATTCTTTGATGAAGTAAAGTTCTCATATTGCTGCTTAAGAACATCTCTTTGATTTCTTTTGATACTCTTAGTTCCAGCAAATCTTTTCTCTAGAGCATTCCAGAGAATTTGAGCATCAGTGCAGTTGCAAAATTGATGCTGATATTCATTAGGAATTGCCAAGAGCAGGGTGCTCAAGGCCTTCATCTCTGTTTGCCTGATCTTTCTTTCACCATCTGTCTTTGGTGGAGGTCTTTTTCCATCTGGTCCTATTCTTCCAGCTTCAGAAGGACCATTCTCAATGATGTCCCACATTGAGTAGTCAGTGAGAAGAATATATTGTCTGATTCTAATCTTCCACATGTCAAACTCACTGGGTTTGAGCATTGGAACCTTGGAAACCAGTGTACTGCTTGATTCTGTAAAATTTTCCATGATAGAAAGATGTTTCTGAGAGAGTTTGGCTCTGATACCACTTGTCAGGATCGATTTCTTAACAAGAATTAATTCTCAGAAACAATATCAAAGAAGTTTGCGGAATAACACTTTGATATTTAATGAAACAGTAAACAAAACAATATATGATTAACAAACTGTAAACTTGTATTCAATGATTAAAATCACAAGATTACACACTCACCCTCAATATTGATGAACAGGCTCACCAATACGAATTCTACTTCTCTAGAATTAGGATCTCAGCCTTGAGGTTGATTTCTCTCTCTAATAATTATCAAAAGTTAATTCTAACTATTCTATACATTCTATACATATATTGATCAAAAGATAATTACAAAAAAATAAATAAATCTTCAGTATATCTTCCATGTATATCTTCTATGTATATCTTCAGTATAACCAGCTGTCATGCTTTCCATCCGGATCTCTTAAGCAGCACTAATAATGCTCAGCAGCATTAACTCCTTCTAGCAGCATTAACTACTAAGCAGTACTAACTACTAGCAGTACTAACTAGCTAAGCAGTACTAACTTTGTTCAAGCAGCACTAACTTTGACTAGCAGTATTAATTCTACTAGCAGTAGTATTACTCAGCAGTATTAATCTTCAAAGTACTCTGGCAGTACTAACTCTGAACTAGCAGTAGTAACCAGACTTGGTAAAATCTTCAGTTCCCAACAAATCTGGATAAATATCTATTGCATTGACGAATCAGAGGATCCTTCTGAACAACATTTCTTGTCATCAAGTTTTGATGAAATCGTTACACTTCTCATCAAAAAGGGGGAGAAGATCTACCCAAGAAATGGAGAAGAGCTAACCAAGAAATCACATGTTTCAAGAATCACGTCCAAGATTGAATTCTTCAAAGAGCAAGTACTCTGAAGATATGCTGATTCGAGAGAAATTTTCTTTGAAAATACTTTGCTGAAGAATTTCGAGCTGAAACTAGAGATAATTTCTTCCCATGAACTGAAAGAGGGAAAAACTACATCTTTTTGGGGAGTTTACTATATCTTGAAGACTAAGAGAGAGATTGCATCTTCTGTGCTGAAAGAGAAGATCGTATTGCTAAATCATTTTCGTAATGATCTTGATCCAAAGGGGGAGATTGTTAGAACACAGTCTCATTGGATTCAAGATCATCCAATACGAAGATCGCAATCTGAAGTAAAAGCTGACAAGTCACTCTCAACAATAGTCTAGGGTCTATCTTGTAATAATAGTCAAATTTATGTTTTTAATATCTTGTTATTAGATATTATGTTGGGAACTGAAGAAAAGCTTAAGTGTGGTTAATGCTGCTGGATCAGTGCTACTACTGCTAGAAGACTTAAAGGTTAATACTGCTGAGTATTACTACTGCTAGTAGAATTAATACTGCTAGTCATTGTTAGTACTGCTTAGCTAGTTAGTACTGCTAGTAGTTAGTACTGCTCGCAGTTAATGCTGCTAGAAGAAGTTAATGCTGCTGAGCATAGTTAGTGCTGCTTATATGATCCGTATGGAAAGGAAGACAGCTGGAAAGAATGAAGATATTCTTGGAAGCTTAGAGATATACATGGAAGATATACTGAAGATTTGTTTATTTATTGTAATTATCTTTTTCTTTAGTATATGTATAAAAGATATAGAATAGTTTGATATAAGTTTTTTTTGAAATCAACCTCAAGATATAGATCCTAATTCTTGAGAAGTAGAATTCGTATTGGTGAGCCAGTTCATCAATATTGAGGTTGAGTGTGTAATCTTGTAACTTCAAAGCATTCAATACAAGTTCACAGTTTGTTCTTAATATTTTCTGTGTTGATTTACTGTTTCATAAAATATCAAAGTGTTATTCCGCAAACTTCTTTGATATTGTTTCTGAGAATTAATTCTTGTTAAGAATTCGATCCTGACAAGTGGTATGAGAGCAAAACTCTCTCAGAAACATCTATCTATCATGGAAAATCTTACAGAATCAAGCAGTACTTTGGTCTCCAAGGTTCCAATGCTCAAACCCAGTGAGTTTGACATGTGGAAGATCAGAATCAGACAATATATTCTCCTCACTGACTACTCAATGTGAGATATCATTGAGAATGGTCCTTCTGAAGCTGGAAGGATAGGACCAGACAGGAAAAGACCTCCACCAAAGACAGATGGTGAAAGGAAGATCAGACAGACAGAGATGAAGGCCTTGAGCACTTTGCTCTTGGCAATCCCCAATGAATATCAGCATCAATTTTGCAACTGCACTGATGCTCAAATTCTCTAGAATGCTCTAGGGAAAAGATTTGCTGGAACTAAGAGCATCAAAAGAAATCAAAGAGATGTTCTAAAGCAGCAATATGAGAACTTTACTTCCTCAAAGAATGAGTCTATGACTCAAACTTTTGATAGGTTCAACAAGCTCATTGGTGAACTGGCTACTGTAGGAGTGAAGATGGATCAAGATGACATCAACAGAAAGTTCCTCAGATCTCTTGGGGATGAGTGGACTATGTACACTGTCTCTTATAGGCAGAGTGACAATCTGGAAGAGAAAGAACTTGATGATCTATACAATGATCTAAGAGTTTTTTAAACTGAGGTAGAGATCAAGAAGAAGCCTACTGGTTATGTCCACAATTCTGCACTTCTTTCAGCAGCCACTGATACTACTGCCATCCCTGAAGCAGTTAGTACTGCTAGTGGAGCAAGTTCAGAAAAAGGAAATGAAACAATATTTGAAGCCTTCTTGTCCAGTCATAGTAACAATTCATTGATCAATGATGATCTGGATCAAATTCACCCTGATGACCTGGAGGAGATGGATATCAAATGGCAGATGGCCATGCTATCCATGAGGGTGAAGAAGTTCATTAAAAGAACAGGAAGGAATAACTTCTCTCAAAGAAGAGAAGATGGAGCTGGTTTTGACAAGACCAAGGTGGAATGTTATAAGTGTCACATGAAAGGACACTTTGCTAAAGAATGCAGGAGTACTGTTCCAAACAACAACCACCAACAAGCTCAGAATGGAGGCTACACTCAGAACAAGAATCCTGCTCAAGCCCTTGTTTCTCAACAAGGAATGGGATTTGACTGGAGTGATCAAGCTGAGGAAGCCATTCAGAATCAAGCTCTTATGGCAGAAGTGTCAGATCTCCCCTCTGAGGTAATTTTTAATCTTTGCACTAAAACTTGCATTGACACTGTCAAAAGATACAGGGATCACAATCAAAGTATGTGTGATGACCTCAAAAGATTAGAAAAGGATAGAAGAGATTATGTGTTAATAGTAGAGAGATTTGAAGAACAAATCAAAGGCTTTCAAGCTAATGAACTTCAACACTCTTATGACACTAACTATTGGAAGTGGGAAAAGAATGAGTTAGAGACCAAACTGTCTAAATCCTTAGAAGAGAGTGATAAGTTAAAGGAGGAACTGTCTAAAGTTAAACTTGACATAGAGAAGTTTTCATATGCTTCAAAAGCAATGGATTCTCTTCTAAAGGCTCAGATTAATGATAAGATGAAGTCTGGCATTGGATATAACAGTACACCTCCTCCTTATAACAACAATTATATCTCTCCTACTTCAGACTTGTTAGAAACCAAGGAGAAAAATGACTTATCTGAAAAAGCCTTTAAGATAGACCCTTTGGATGAAGTAGTAATTAAAGATTTAACTGAGAAAGAAGCCAGTAAGAAGAGAGATAATGATATGAGTACAGAAATCCCAGTAGAAAACAATATAATCACCAATGAGGGATGTGGGAAAATCTGGGTCAAATCCAAGGAAATAGAGAAGACCAAAGGAAAAGATAACAAGGTTCATTACAAACAAACCACAGTTGTGAATCCTGGATCTTGTAAACAGTGTGATTGCAGTAAAGCCAAGAGCCTAAATTCAGGTTTAAAAAGAGGAAATCAAAGAAACTGGAATAATCAATTGGCTCAGAAGCAAGGAGTTGATCTGAGTAAAATCAATAGACCAAAACCTTGCTTCATATGTGGCAAGTTAAATCATCTGGCTAAATATTGCTTCTTCAATCCTATTAATCAACAGATGACCTTTCAAAGATTTGTGCAAAAACCTGTTGATTATAGGAAGGTTGGAAAGAAACATGGTGAAAAGAAAGGCCCCATGAAGAAAAAGATTTTAGAAGAAAGTATTAAAATATGGGTGCCCAAAACCACTAAAACTGTTAGTGCTGCTGACAGGGTTAGTGCTGCTGGAAGTATTACTGCTGCTACCTGTGTTAGTACTGCTGAAAATATTAATGTTGCTAATACAGTTAGTACCTCTTCAAAGGTTAATACTGCCAACACAGTTACTGCTGCTAACACAGTTACTACTGCTAACAAGGTTAGTACTGATAAGCATGCAAGTGCTGCTAAGGCAGTTAGTACCTCTAAAACCAGTACTGTTTCTAGCACACATGTTTCCAAGCCTATTATTGTGACTAAGTACTCCAAGAATGAGGAGTTAAAATTCAAAAATCTTGTCAAGAAAGAATGCAAGTATTTTGATGAAAAAGGGGTACCCAAGACCACTTTGGCTTGGGTTCCTAATTCAAACTAACTGATCTATCTTATGTGCAGGGCAACCAACAGCTCAAGGGAAGGAGCCTATGGCATGTTGATAGTGGTTGCTCTAGGCACATGACAGGCAACATGTCATGCCTTCAGGATTTCAAGCATATCAATGGAGGACATGTTGCATTTGGAGATAATCTTACTGGTGGTAAGATAAGTGGAAAAGGTAATGTCACCAAAGGTAAGATGACATTTGAAGATGTCTACTATGTTGATCAATTGAAGTATAACCTGTTAAGTGTATCACAGGTATGTGACAAACAACATAGTATATTATTCACAAATACTGAGTGTATGATCCTTGCTCCAGGGTTCAAGGTAGTTGATGAAAGCATGATACTACTTAGAACTCCAAGAAAGGACAATGTTTACTGTCTAGATATGGACAATGTTGAAAGTGATTCATCTTTAAACTGTCTTGTTTCAAAAGCTTCTGTAGATGAATCCTCTCTATGGCACAGAAGGATGTGTCACATGAATTTTAAGACTATGAATAAACTTGTTAAAAACAACCTTGTAAGAGGTTTACCATCTAAAGTCTTTTCATGTGATGATCATTGTGTTGCTTGCCTCAAAGGCAAACAACACAAAACTTCTCATAAGACCAAAGAGATAAACTCAATTTCTTCTTGTCTCCAGTTACTGCATATGGATCTGTTTGGTCCTACAAATGTTATGAGTATTGGCAAGAAATCTTACTGCTTGGTTATTGTTGATGATTACTCAAGATTTACTTGGGTATATTTTCTAAGGACTAAGGATGAGACAAGTGGACTGATCAAATCCTTTATCCTAAGAATTGAAAACCAAACTAATCAAAAAGTAAAAGTCATAAGATCAGATAATGGAACTGAATTCAAAAATCTGGATCTAAACACATTCTGTGAAGAAAAAGGCATTGAGAGACAATATAGTGCTCCTAGGACTCCTCAACAGAATGGTGTTGCTGAAAGGAGAAATAGGACACTAATAGAGGCTGCTAGATCTCTGTTGGCTGATTCAAAACTGCCAATTACTTTCTGGGCTGAAGCAGTTAATACTACATGTTATGTCCAAAACAGAGTTCTAGTGGTCAAGCTAAAGAACAAGATTCCCTATGAGCTTTTAAAGAGAAAAAAACCCTTTATTGGCTTTTTCAAACCTTTTGGGTGTCCATGTACAATTCTCAATACCAAAACTCACTTAGGTAAGTTTTATAGCAAGGCAGATGATGAATTTCTTGTTGGGTATTCATCTCAGAGTAAGGCCTACAGAGTTTTTAACTCATCTTCTAGAATAATTGAAGAAAGTGACAATGTCAAATGCAATGAGAACACACCAAATCCTATTGGGTCTGGTCCTCAGTGGCTATTTGACATTGATTCACTAACTAACTCTTTTGGTTTCAGTAGTGATGATTATGCAGGTTCAGGATGTGAAGGATCAGGGACTACACAGGTTCAAGACAGTATATCTAAATCTGTGATCTTTCCCATACCCATAGTGAATTCCTTTGAAGACTGTGAAAAGGAACCATCTACTGGACCAAGTCAGAGTGAAGAAGAAGGTAGAGATGAGGAGACTCCAGAAAATAAAGAATCAGAAGTGGCTGCTGACAACACTTCAGTTGAGGTGAATGACTCTAATCTAGAGGTTGGACTTAAAGAAGAACATAGTCATAACACCAGAGTACAAAAGAATCATCCTCCACAACTGGTAATAGGAGATATATCTTCTCCTATGATGACTAGACATCAAAGCAGGCTTCAAGAAATGCAAGATCAACAGCATACAGTGCTTTCTTGCTTTCTATCCCAGCTTGAGCCTAAAAAGGCACATGATGCTATGAAAGAATCTAGCTGGATAGAAGCAATGCAAGAAGAATTGTTACAGTTCAAGCTACAAGATGTATGGGATCTAGTAGACCTTCCTAAAGGTCACAGAGCAATTGGCACAAAGTGGATCTTCAGGAACAAGAGAGATGAAAGAGGAATTGTCATAAGGAACAAAGCAAGACTAGTGGCTCAAGGGTATACTCAAGAAGAGGGTATAGATTATGAAGAAGTTTTTGCACCTGTGGCTAGGATAGAAGCAATCAGATTATTCCTAGCCTATGCTTCTTACATGAACTTCAAAGTCTATCAAATGGATGTAAAGAGTGCTTTTCTCTATGGCTCAATTGAAGAAGAGGTATATGTCTGTCAACCACCAGGGTTTGAAAACCCAAGCTATCCAGACAGGGTATACAAATTGAAGAAAGCTCTTTATGGACTACATCAAGCTCCAAGAGCATGGTATGACACTCTGTCATCCTATCTCTTGGAAAACGGCTTTGAAAGAGGAGTCATTGATAAGACTCTATTTATCAAGAGAAAGAAGAAGGAGATCTTGCTGGTCCAAATCTATGTTGATGACATTATCTTTGGATCCACAAGAGACAGCATGTGCAAGGAGTTTGAGGACCTAATGCATCAAAGGTTTAAAATGAGTTCCATGGGGGAACTTACTTTCTTTCTTGGACTCCAAGTTCAACAGAAGTCAGATGGCATCTTCATCTGTCAATCCAAGTATGTGCAGGACATTCTAACCAAGTTTGGTTTCTCAGATTCAAAACCTGCCAACACACCTATGGAGACACACAAGCAGATAACAGCAGATCTTGAGGGGGAGGATATGGATGTGCATCATTATAGATCCATGATTGGCTCTCTCATGTATCTCACAGCATCTAGGCCAGATATAATGTTTCCAGTCTGTGTATGTGCAAGATTCCAAGTTAGGCCAAAGCAATCTCACTTTCAAGCTGTTAAGAGAATATTCAGTTATATCAAAGGGCAACCCAGATTGGGACTTTGGTATCCTCATGACTCACCCTTTGACCTAATAGCATACTCAGACAGTGATCTAGGTGGGGCAAACTTGGACAGAAAATCTACTTCTGGAGGATGTCAGTTTTTAGGTGCTAGACTAGTTTCATGGCAGTGCAAGAAACAAACCACAGTGTCCACATCTACAACAGAAGCAGAGTACATAGCAGTTGCAAGTTGCTGTGCTCAGGTCTTATGGATTCAGAATCAAATGTTGGACTATGGGGTAACCTTTCTACACACTCCCATCTTTATTGATAATAGCAGTGCTATCAGCATTGTAAATAATCCTGTCAAGCACTCTAAAACAAAGCACATTGAGATCAGGTATCACTTTATAAGAGACTGTAATGAAAAGAAACTTGTTCAAGTTGTGAAAGTTCATACTGACAACCAGTTTGCTGATCTATTCACCAAAGCTTTTGATGTGGGTAGATTCACTTTCTTGGTAACAAGTGTGGGAATGATCAACTCTGAATAAGCTTTCTCTCAAAAAGTGGTTAAATATCTGAATATTATAGCTTCGTGGTGTTACTAATCCTCCTTTACAGGGCACACATAGCAGTACTCAATTCAGCCTAAGCTTCAAAGAGTAAGTATGGTTACTACTGCTAGTCAGTTAATACTGCTAGTTGGTTAATACTGCTAGTCAGTTAATACTGCTAGTTGGTTAATACTGCTAGTCAGTTAATACTGCTAGTGGTTAATACTGCTAGTGGTTAATACTGCTAGTTGGTTAATACTGCTAGTTGGTTAATACTGCTAGTCAGTTAATACTGCTAGTGGTTAATACTTCTAGTGGTTAATACTGCTAGCTGGTTAATACTGCTCGCGGTTAATACTGCTCGCGGTTAATACTGCTCGCGGTTAATACTGCTCGCGATTAATACTGCTCGCAGTTAATACTGCTCGCGGTTAATACTGCTTATGTCCCAAATACTATAAATACCCTTTGCCCGCCCAAACGTTCATAACGACTCTTTGCATACTGTTCACTTGCGCTCTAAACCTTTTTCTCTCAAGAACCAAGTCTTTCAGGCAAGAACATCCCTGTTCAATGGCATCCATGGCATTCATCGACGAGCACAATGAGATCGCGATGCTACAAAAGCCAAAGCAAGCTGCAGGATTTCACCAGATTGTGGATTTCCTCAAGACAAGCCATATTGCTCATGCTCTAACTGTTGCTCCTACAATCTATATCGAGCATCAAAGGCAGTTCTGGGCTAATGCCACCGTTGTTGCTGAGAATGGTGTGCAGATGATCAAGACAAGGGTGTGTGAACAACCCTTAAAAGTTACTAAAGAAGTTATTCGCATCAGTCTACGTCTAGACGATGCCTCTGGTATAACTTCTATCCCTCATGATGAACTGTTCTCTTCCCTTGCAAGAATGGGGTATGGAGGCCCGTTGGGTGTGTTTAAGTTTTCAAAAGCTAAATTCTCACCCCAATGGCGTTTTTTTGTTCATACCTTGATGCATTGCATCTCCAAAAAGACTACTGGATGGAGTGAGTTTAGCAGCACCATTGCTTATGCTTTGGTGTGCTTAGCCACTGCTAGAAAGTATAATTTTTCACAAATGATTTTCAGTGATCTTGTATCAAACATGGGAAACAAAAAGAGTTTCTTCATGTACCCCAGGTTTGTTCAAGAAGTTATTAATCACGAATTGACGGATATACCTCAACCTGTTGGGGTATATGTACCTAAACCCCCCAAAGGCAAGGTGTTCTCAAATATGAGAAGATCTGCTGGGGACTCGGAAGGAGTTGACACCCCATTGTTCTACAATGATGGTGGTGTCCCAAACAAATGAAGGCATGGCAGCAGGGTCAAGGCCCCCATTAGACCAACCCACTGCTAGCCAATCCCAACCTTCCCACTCAAAATCTATCCCCCAGTCCCTTCTTGAAAAACCAATCTCTCCCATCACACAAACTTACAAGAGGAAACAGGTAAAGAAGGCTCCTTCCCTTCTTGTACCAACATCCCCCAAGCCTTTAAGCCCTCTAAAGGAGAAGTCTCCTTTAGAGAATATCCATAGGGAAACCAAAGGGGTGTCTCCCAACCCCAAGGAGGTGCTCTCTGAGGAGGAGGAAGAGCATATGGGTGAGGAGGTTGCCACTACTCCTGCTAGCACAGAGGAGGAAAGTGGTAACATCAATAAGACCTCCCCCATGGCAACTTTGAATGAGCAATCATTCGAAGGTCCCTGGTGCCAAGAAACCACGGGGGTGGATAGTGCTTCTGCTAGGCAGAAGACTTCCACTACTAAAAGATCCAATGATCCTTCAAAAGAGGGTAACACTTCTAGAGAAGGTGAGGACAGATATAACTACCAGGAATTGATGGATACAATGGGAAACATCAATCTAGATGTTATAAAACAAGGAAAAGACATAGAGGAGATGAAGCTGGTGATTATGTCACAACAAGTCCAGATTGCAAAATTAAAGAAAATGGTGACAAGGTTATTGCAAAAGAAGAGGAGAAGGCAGTTTGTCTTAAAGAAGAGGTCAAAGAATAAAGATGCTTCCAACAAGGGGGAGAAAGAGGCAGAATCAGAAAAAGAAAGTACAGTTAGAAAGGGAGTCGAAGTTGAGGGGGAGACAGAGGAAGAAATTGAAAAAGAAACAGTTAATGCTGCTGAAGTGAAAGTAGCAGCAGAAAATGAAGCAGCAGAAATAGGGCTCTCTGTGGAAGAAATAGAGATAGCAGAAACTTTGATCAAAGCCAAGAATGATACTCCTAAGGCTACTCAAAAGGCCAAGGGAGTAGTCATCAATGAAGGAGGAAGCCAAGAGAAGGAGAAAGAAAAGGAAAAAGAGTCAAAAGGAAAAGGAAAGGAGAAGATGGGTGAAGCTGAAATACCTGCAAAGAAGAAGTCCCAAATTGAAATGGATGAGGCACTTGCTAAACAGCTTCAAGACCAAATGGAGAAGGAGGAACAGTTGCAATCAAAAAAGGATAGAGAACTTGCAAAGATTATGGCTAAGAAATTAAATGCAGAATACCAAAAGATCTTAAAAGAAGTAACTCAGACAGCAGCCCAGGCCAAGAAACTTCCAGTTAAAAAGATGCCAACTCAACAACTGAAACAGAAAAGACAACCCTCCAAAACATTTTTGGCCAATCAGGAAAGAAGAAAAATGATAAATTTCCTGAAAGGTGCAATTGGTGTTAAGGGGGAAATGTTCACCAATATGGCATATGCTCAAGTTGAAGAGTTGTATCAAAAGGAAATGGCTAAGCTTCAAGGGGACTCAGCACAAAGGGAGGAAGCTGAGAGAAGGATGAAAGAGAGACATGATCTCAACATCCAACAACCATTCCCTGAGGAAACTACACCCTCCAAAGAAGAAGCAGAAGAGAAAAAGGAAGAACCTGGGAGTGTTGGTGTTGAAGCCAAAGCTGGAAAAAGGGTGAAGACAATTGCTTCCAAAAGGCAGTCTAAAAGGCCCAGAGTAGAAGAAACAGCTGGTACTACAACAGAGCATTCAGAGGTACCTATAGCAGAATCAGTACAACTTCCAGAACAGTCTAGTGAGCCAACAGATGAGAATATGGATCCGTACATGACCATAGTGGAACCTTTGAAAGCTGTTCCAATCTCTATGCAAGCTCCAGAGATAATTTTCTGGGATATTCTAATAGTCAATGGAAAGAACTTCTTCAGAATCAAGAGAGCTGATGGTTCATTTGAAGCTTATTCAACATGGGGGAAAGTTATCAGAAGCTGCTCCAGAGCTGATATGGAAGAACTATACAAAGTGGGGATGAAACTTTATGAACCTGTGTTGAAAGGTACTGAAGAGAATCTTCTCAAAGTGACATTGGAATACTTGTGCATGATGTTTGATCCAGAAAGAGTACACTATAGGATTAAAGATCATCAGCATGAGTTCATCTTCAAGAAGATTGATAAATGGATATTGTTTGAAAACTGTGGAGTATACATGATTACTATTGACAATTGTTATCATGAATACTACCTGGTGGACAAAATATATGAGCATAGCAAGGAGAAGTTGGAAGGGATGCTTAAAGATACACTGGTATGTACAAAGGATTCAGAGATGGCCAAGATTGTGGTGAGAAGAACTGTGAATCAAAGCTTGGGCCTAGATCCAAATTTGGGAAATTGAGTCAGAGGTGTTGAAAGCATCTTGAAGAGTAATTCTGAAGAACTTGACTTCTTTTCCTAAAAGTCAAGTTAGGGGGAGATTGTTGGGAACTGAAGAAAAGCTTAAGTGTGGTTAATGCTGCTGGATCAGTGTTACTACTGCTAGAAGACTTAAAGGTTAATACTGCTGAGTATTACTACTGCTAGTAGAATTAATACTGCTAGTCATTGTTAGTACTGCTTGAACAAAGTTAGTACTCCTTAGCTAGTTAGTACTGCTAGTAGTTAGTACTGCTCGCAGTTAATGCTGCTAGAAGAAGTTAATGCTGCTGAGCATAGTTAGTGCTGCTTATATGATCCGTATGGAAAGGAAGACAGCTGGAAAGAATGAAGATATTCTTGGAAGCTTAGAGATATACATGGAAGATATACTGAAGATTTGTTTATTTATTGTAATTATCTTTTTCTTTAGTATATGTATAAAAGATATAGAATAGTTTGATATAAGTTTTTTTTGAAATCAACCTCAAGATATAGATCCTAATTCTAGAGAAGTAGAATTCGTATTGGTGAGCCAGTTCATCAATATTGAGGTTGAGTGTGTAATCTTGTAACTTCAACGCATTCAATACAAGTTCACAGTTTGTTCTTAATATTTTCTGTGTTGATTTACTGTTTCATAAAATATCAAAGTGTTATTCCGCAAACTTCTTTGATATTGTTTCTGAGAATTAATTCTTGTTAAGAATTCGATCATGATCATATTAAGTTTTAGATATTATATTAGTTTATTTAATATCTAGATATTATGTTTGAGATATAAAAGGTTTTGAGATATTTATTATCTTATAACTTTTCATATCTCAGATCAACAACACATCAGAGAGAAAGTGAGCTTCAAAGTGTAAACATCAACCCTTTAATCTGCGTTTGTAATTCAAACAGGTTGGTAATCTATATCTTTGTTTGTGTTTGATTATCTGGTAAACGATCACGGAGTCACAGATACACCCACCAATGGCATATACAGGACACCCCCCGGGGTGAGCACAGGCACGACACACCCCCCGACTTGGCCATCTCGCTAACAACAATGTATGCATACATTTCCACCAAATCAACAATGATAAAACATTTCTCACATTAATTTTTTTTTTGCATGCAGTAAATAGTATAAATAACAACAATGGTTTAATAAACTTCTCATTCGAACAACAACACAAATATTCGTAAAGATTTTTGGGTTAGAAAACTCACCTGAAGTTCCCGCGAAAACTCTCGATTAACGCCTTAACCTTAAGAACGAGCGCCTACCGATAAGTTAAACAATTTGATAAGAAACAGGACTCGGAATACACGTCCAGTAACACCCTTAACAAAGGTTGGGTTTGCCCATGGGCCTCCGCCCTCCCGGCTTGCCGTCTCCCGGCTACTTCCGAGATTACCCATCTCCTGGGTCTCCCCCGATCCTCCCTCCCGACTCCCGGGACTCCTACCCGGGTCTCCCTTGGTTTTCTATCGACTCCCAGGGTCACCCGTCTCCCGGGTCCTCCGGTACCACTCGAACTCTCAGGGTCACCTGCCTCCCGGGTTCCCCCGGTACCACCCGACTCCTGGGCACCCGCCTCTCGGGTTCCCCGGTTAGGCTGTTCCCAACACCGAACACAGCTGGGCGATTGAGGGTTTATTGTGAACCTAAATCCCGATTCAAAAGCAAAACCACCCTTAATCAAAATATTTTGACTACCAAAATAAAAGATTAGGACAACAAATCATCCATAACTAAACCCATTACTAACTATTTCCAAAAACACGATTTTCCAACAAACAAAAGAGGATTCTCATCCACTTTTACTCAAGAACCCCACTAATGAATAATCAGTCAATCTCAAAGACAAAAGATGATAGGAATGGAGGTTACCTTGATTGATTGATGCATAACTCCTCTCAATCCAAAAGTCTCTTTTGGTTTCTCTTTCAAGCCACAATCTCATACATACACTAGGAGAGTCCTCTTGCTTCCAATAGCCGCCACCAACAAAAATAAGGAGGAGATTGATAGGATTAGGGTAAAAACCCCTCTTCCCCATTAATTACAACTTGGTCCTTCAACTTTCGACTTTTATCAAAAGCTCACCCAAACTCTTATTTGTTGTACTGATTGCGATTATTACACCGGTAGCCCTGATTCACCACTCATGTACCCAATTAAACCCATCAAAACATAATTAAGTTATACAAAACACAAGCATAGATGAAAAAGACTAACCATGTGATTGAACCGAACAACGAATCATTCGATCAATTCTTGGAAGATCTAAGCTTTTCCAAAATGGTAATTTATTCACAAATATTTGGAAAGCAAGAATTAAGAACAATAATTTACTAATCAATCAAATTTATAACTTTTGCAAATAAGCAATTTTCTCTACCTTAAACTACTAACAAACAAAAGATTCGCGACAGAGGTTGCAATGTGGATATGTAAGAATTAGGTTTGAATACTTCCTCATATATGATTCAACCGTTTTCTTATGTTTTTAACAACTATTCCCAATAACTTGCTTTTTCTGGATTATATAAAGATACCCGAGAATCAAATCACCAAGTTTTGAATTCGATAGATAAACAATTAATAATTATATTTATTCTAACTACTCTTATTATATGCCATTAAAGCCTTCTAATAAAAAATCACAGCAATAAAAGTAGCCTAAATTCTCGTGAACAACAAAATTACCTCAATTTCATATCCAATTGCTTTCAAAGCAGCTGCAACAGTGACCATCAACAATTGTTTTAGACCAACCACTATATATGCAAAAACCTAGAAAGTGAACTAATAAAGCTTAAAACTAAAATGAACCTAAACCTAAATACCATTAAGAAGAAGATTGTTACTTAGTAAAGCACTCAATAAAGCAAAAAAAAATTAGTAAGAATGTTCAGAAACTACAATAAACATACTCACAAAAACAAGTTGGCGTTTTCTGTGCCCAAATCTCACTACTCTTCTTGACCCTCTAAAACCCACATTATTAACATCTTTATTGTCTATTTGGAATTTGAGCAAGATCTTGGTAGGCTCAAACTTGATACCTTTAAATTCTTCAATTCCCCTCCAACTCCAAGATTATCCTACTTTTGTTTCAAGAAATCGCCACCATCTTTTTCTACAGTGGAAAGAGGCAACAACATCTGAAAAACAAACATAAAGAAGATGAATATGACGAACAATAGAAAAATAAAATGTGGAGCAGAAATCAAAGGACAAAGAATAACTTAAAAGAAAAGGAAAAGAAGCATACCTAATTGGAAGAATTCCATGATCTGCTTGTCGAGACCTTCTGAGTTTTGAGATTTCATTACCTAATTGAAAATTAACTTATACTAAAATTAAAACTTACCTTTTCTTGAAATCAATGCCTCACGTAATTTGAGAAACAAAGAATACAGTGAAAATCTTCACGATAAATTAAGAGATCGTCGAGTATGTCGCCCTCTCAGATTGTAGCAGCAGAGGGAGGAGTAGATTGATCCATTTTGTGGGTGTCTCGTATCCACAACCAGGAAGAATTTGAGGAGTAGGTTGATCCGTTGGTTTGCCCAAGCATTAAGGGTTCAAGGGGCGTGGGTTTAGGATCGCTTTCTGGAAGTGGTCGCAGATTCTGAAATTGGGCGGCGGCGAGTTATTCAGAGACGGAAGGAAGGAAGTTGTGAAGTAAGGGTGGCGATGACAATGGCTAGAGAGAGCAAATTATTTGAGAAAATAAATGGTTTTTTAGGATTAGGGTTTGGTAAAATTGAAGATGATAAGGTTAAAGATTGAGTTGGGAACGGTTTGATGGTGGTGGTGATGTTCTTGGAGAAGGCGAGTGGTTATGGAGGGAGAAAGGTAAGTTGTTAACCCGAAGCTCATGGTTACCACTGATCTGGGCGCATTTGTGGTAGGAAGATGATCGTGTGTGTAAGGAGAGGAGTGGGCCACAGGAGGTGGGAGAGAAACGTGGAAGGGCAGACGTGTGAGAGAAATCAGGGTAGGGGAGAGTGAGTGGGCTGTAGGAGGAGGCATGGTAGTTATACCGTGGGGGTTAAATGAATTTAAACGGTCGAGATTCAATTTAAAATAAATTTAAACGGTCCATATCGAATCTACAAACGGTTGACTCGTCTGGATCCATATATATTATTTACTTCTTCATTGTTTATCTTTAAATCTACAAGATTGATGTATTTGGCGTTATTAATTTGTTGTAATTAATTGAATATAAAAAAATATTATTTTATAAATTGGCATATATAATCCGGTATTTTGTATGACCAAACAATTATTTTTCATTTCCAAATCTTATAAAATTCGGTAAGATAAATTTCCTTTTCTGAAATTGATTCTTATCCACCAAATAATTAAGTGTTAGTGAACAAAACCAAAAAAAAAACACTTGATTGAAAAACGTAAATTCAAGAACTCTAAAAGCAATTGTGATCTTTATGTCTTAAGATAGCGTTTGATACATGGATATAATTGAAAATGACATGATATAATTGAACAAGACTGGACAGGACAAGACATGACATGACAAGTATCTGTTTAGTATTTGTTACGACTAGGACCGAATAGGACAGACCTAAACAAGTTGCCCCTAAAGTGTTTTTTTTATATGGCAAAGGGTGTCCTAAGCTATGCCTATACTAATCCCTGGGCAAATTATGACTGTAAGACATCAGCCCTGATTAAACCTTAGTGGCCACAATTGTTGTATACCTTTGGATTCGAACCGTGTACAGATGGGATATTCCACCACATCCCCTAGGGCCTTAACCACTACGCCACAACCCTTGTGGTTAGTTGCTCCTAAAGGTGTTTGATGAATATATATATATATATATACATACATACATACATACACGTATAGGATGTATATATCATATATAAAGGAAATACTAAAAAAATATGATTTATAAACATTTTTACACAATTTTCATATACATAAATACATACATATATAGAGGGATAATCATTTGCAAACCTTCTAAATGTTACAAACAATACAAACCCATCTAGGCCATCCAAATTTTTGATCAATGATTGAGGAATTTTCAGATTTAAATTTATTAACAAAATAGGGAAAGGGTAGTTTGGGAATAATTTTTAGCTAATTTAAATTTAAACTTTATTAACTAATTTGAATTTATCTAATTATGGTTACAAGATTCCTTAATTTTATCCATCTTTAACTCGATCAATCTCTCTCTCTCTCTCTCTCAAAAAATTCCGGCCACCAGTACCATCACTTCGCCGGCGACCGAGAACCACCGCGGTTCTCCACTACTCCATTTGACGACCGTCGTGCGCCGCCACCATCTGCCAGCAGCCTCCTTCGTCACCCCCACGTACCGTGATCTCCTCCTCCGAATCTCCGGCGACTTGCCCCCGAATTTCGACGAGTTTATGAATTTTCAAATTCATACAATTTTTGTTCAAGGTTCATAAACTGTTTCTTCGAAATTTTCTAGTTTCATAAACGGTTTCATATATTTTCACAAACAGTTTCATATGTTTAAGTTTCATATATTTTTCTCCCATATGAATATTCAGATTGTTTCGAAATAATCATATATTTTTGAAGTTTCATATATTTTCTTCCTATATGAATAATCAAAATTTTAAGTTTCATACATTTTATCCAATATGAATAACGTGAAAATGTCAAAAAATACATTTTATGAAAACAAAAAAACTTGAAACTTTCAAAAAAACAATTTATATATGAAACTCGGAAAAATTATGAAATTCGCCGGAAATGGGGAGGTCGCCGGAGTGGGAGGAGGTCACCGGAAGTGGATGGTGACGGTGGATCGTGAGAGAGAGAGAGAGGGAGAGGGAGAGGGAGAGATAATTAAGGAATTTAGTTTTTTGCTAAAAATAAGAAATTTATAAAAAGACATAAATGCCCTGGTTTGTATTGTTTGTAACGTTTAGAAGATTTGTAAATGAAGATGCCTCTACATATAAAATAGTACCGAATTTGATATAATTGATAGTAGTTCAAAAAAAACTTGATTTGTGAAAAAAAAACATTTTTATTCATGTTGGAAGATTCTTATGAATTGGCGGAGGCACAGTGAAGATTGTTGCAACGACAATGGTGGTGCAAGTTGAGGTGGTTGGTCGACGATGGTGACTGTTGGGGACGTGAAAATGGTGAACACAAGTGGTGGTGGCGGTTGACAATGGTGGATGAGGTAGTTGTAGTCGATTAGGTAGAGCTACTGGGTGGACGGTACGGTTAGTGGTAGCTGATGGTGGTGTGGTGGTGGTTATGGTAGAGGTGGAGGTTGCTGACGATGGTAGTGGTGGTGGTGGTGGTCTGTGGCCGACGTTGTTGTGGACAAGGTTTTTGTAGTAGAGAAGAAGGTGGAGGTGGCCACCACTGATTTTAAAAAAAGAAATTAGCCAGAAATCCAACACAAAACTGTCTAATTTAAAAAATATATATATAATTAATTTATATTAGTGACAGTTTTGTGATTGATTTTAATTAATAATTAATTAAAATCCGTCACAAATATATCACTAATATTAATTAATTAAAAAAATAGATTAAAAAAAATTCACGAAAATAGTTTTCGGGCGGATTAATGACGGATACTCCCAATCTGCCACAAATCCTTTGTATATGCCACATACTCCTTCTAAGATCAGAAGGAATAAGAGCCTTTATGCTCTAAAACAATTATTGGAGTAGCAACAGTCCAACTAGCTGTAACTATCACAGCCTATGTAAGGATCTATATAAATCCATAGTCTCAAGAGATATGTCTAATCTATCAATAGGCCAACCAATCAAGAAATATTAAATAATTAAATTTTTTTTGTTTAATTTTTAAAAAATAAAATCAAGAGAAGTGATTTGGGGCAGATTGAAAAATCTGCTACTAATATGCCCGTAAATTAAAAAAAATCTTTTAATTTAAAAATAAAGATAAAAAAATATGATAAAAATCACCGGCGGATAAGGGTAGATCCCACAAATCTGCCACCAATTTTAAAAAATTTATTTTTAAATTATTTATTTAGATAACATAATTTGTGGCGGATTGAAGAGTCCGTCACTAATCCGCCGATGATTTAATTTTTAGATTTTTTTTCTTTTCTTTTCTTATTTATTATTAAAACTGTATTTTTTGATAATCTTTTAGTTTTTTCTATCCGTAAATACTTATTCTCATTTTATTTACGTATTTTGTATATAGAGATTTCAAATGAAAATTCAATTTTCATTGTGCACATGATAATGAATCTCAGCCCCTCAATCTTTATTGATCCAACAACTAATATTAAATAGAGTTTTTAATTAATATTAGATTAAACGTAAAAATGGAATATAATTTAAACATACGTCTATCATATTTGACTTTTTATTTTTTTTTCAACTAAAAACTTTTACCCTGTTAAAAGTTTAAAATAAATTATCTTAAAAATTAATAATATTTTAATCAAAAAATTTACATAAAAAAACGAGAATTTCGTGCTCTTCGATATATAATTCATCTCGATATAGTTTTTTTTTTGTTTTTTAACCATTTTTTATGTGAAATTCTATATATGTGTTATATCCATTATGAATATTTATGTACGTTCAAGTGTGTACAACACCTCGACACCGTAAGTTCGTAACTCGACATCACCTTCTTCAACGTCGTAAGGTATCGCGTTCTTCATCATCGTAAACCCAACACACATCGAGACGAATCGAGAACCTATCGAGTTTTGGTTATGAACCGAAAAACAAAACAGAGTGCGTCACGTCACCACACCTTCATGGGTCATTCACGTATTATTCATCACGAATAATGTATCATTCGGGATGAATAATACAGCGTTCATGGTGAATAATACACGATTCATGATAAATAATACATAAATAATTCATGATGAATAATAATGTATTATTCATCATTAATAGTGAATGAACGTTCACCTTTGTAATTCATACTGAATGTGGTCAATTAGGGACGTGTACATATTCATAATGTATATAACACGTATATAGCATTTCACGTAAAAAACAGTAAACATGAAAAAAAAAAAACTATATTGAGATGGATGTCATATCGAAGAACACAGAATTTTCGTTTTTTAGTGTAGTTTGTTTGATTAAAATATTATTAATTTTTAAGATGATTTATTTTAAACATTAAGGGGGTAAAAGTTTTTTTGATTAAAAAAGAAAATAAAAAATCAAATAAGGTAGAAGCTGATTCAAATTTCTAGTTTTGTCTCTAATCACTTCTCATTTAATTTTATTATGTTTAACCATTGATTAGTTTCCTAAGTTTTGATCAATGGCTAAGATTGTTCTCACGTGCACAATGAAAAATGAGTGTTCATTTGAACCTACCACTTCGTATATATATATATATATATATATATATATATATATATATATATATATATATATATATATATACATGGGTTAAATCAAATGAGAACCATAAATATGTTACAAACATGTGATAACCGATATAATTTTTTTTTTACATGATACATTTTCACCAAATGCTTGAATTTAAGATATTGTTTTATATATATTTGTTTCATAATATGATAGTTTCACATGTATTTGTTTCACCACATGAATATTTTTGACTTGTATTTTTCATTTTATTAGGTGAATCAAAAAATATAAATTCAAGTGTAATCTTTTCACAAGGTGAACAAAAATATATGTGAAACAATATATTAAATCATAGGTTCTGATGAAAAAAATCATGTAAATAAATATTTTTATATCGGTTCTCAAGGGTTTGTAACATATTTGTGGTTCTCATTTGATTATCGACATATATATATATATATATATATATATAGAGAGAGAGAGAGAGAGAGAGAGAGAGAGAGGGAGAATCATGCGAGAAACAAACTAATTTGCGAGAAGGAATATGAGTCACATAATTTATTAATTAAAAATTGCATAAATAAAAAATGAAATATAATTTTAGAAATTAGGATAATTATCATTTTAAATTGGAAAATTTTTAAAATTCTCATCACATCTTTTAGATTTATTTATTCATTAATTTCAATTATTTAATAAAGTTTTTATTAATTTTTTTACTAAATATACTTCTAATAAAAAAAATCACAATTTTAACCAAATATCACATGTGATATAATTATATGAATATTTATACAAATCACATATCATATTATCACTTGTGATAATTGTATATATTTTAGTTAATCATACGGCATTACATATATTTATATTTATAGATCTATTTGTGATGTAAATATTATCAAATATGATAATTGTATATATTTTAGTTAATCATATGTGATTATGCATATTTATATTTATAGATCTTTTTGTAAGGTAAATATTATCACATGTGATTATGCGTCACTTATATTCAGACATGTATTATCATATGTGATATTTACAAAAATTCATCTGGTGGGATCATATGTGATAAATAATAATAGATCACATGTTAAACGAAGTTAATCACATGTGATTCAGAACGTAAATCCACAAATAGAGAAAAAAAATTAAGGTGAAATAAATAACGAATTACTTGTGGATATCACATGTGATATTTGATGAAAATAATGATTTTATTTAGAAAATAATAATATAAATTTGATAAAAAAAATTATGAATTTATTAAAACTAAAAAATAAATAAATTTAAAAGATATAATGAGAATTTTAAGAATTTATCTAATTCAAAATTGTAATTATCCTAATTTTTCACTTATGGTACTTTTTAATTAATAAATTATGTGGCTCATATTCATTTTCGTCTTCTCACAAATTGACCATCTTCTCGTTTGAACATGCCCCTATATATATATGTGTGTGTGTGTAATATACTTACTTACACACCACATACGTATGTCATTTAAATTCATATATGTATGTTTCATTTGATGTTATTGGGGTTTAATAACTAATAGAATGTCTTATTGAACTTTAGTGGGTGTTATTGTGATATATGTGTTCTTAATGGCTTAATGGCTATATTGGAAACAAACGAGAGCAATTACAAGGTTTCGAGACAAGAAGAAGGAGAAGAACACCACTCCCCAAAGTATTATCAAGTCCAATACATACTATATACATAAGTGTAACACTCAGATTTTCGGTATGTTAATTTCGAGTTCCATATTTATATTTCGATCCTAGAATAACCATTGGTATGCATTTTGAGTTGGTTAATGTTTTGGGTGAGAAATAAGTTAATTAACTTTTTTGGAGAACGTTCACGCCCAGGGAAATTTTTCACGCTCGGGGAGTCGCTCTTCCCGCACGAGATGAAATCTTTCACACCCGTGGAGTTTAGGCCAAAAATGGAGTTGATGCTTCTTAAAAGAAGTTTAACCCCCGTTTCCTCCATTTTCTCATTCCAAACTCCTTTCTCTTCATCCTGATTATCTC
The DNA here is from genome assembly GCA_023525745.1 of Arctium lappa. Taxonomy (NCBI): domain Eukaryota; kingdom Viridiplantae; phylum Streptophyta; class Magnoliopsida; order Asterales; family Asteraceae; genus Arctium; species Arctium lappa. The sequence continues at coordinate 164,894,889 of CM042047.1, forward strand.
TCATCATATTTACTTTGTTCCTGACACCATTATTTCACCAAATCAATTTCTTCTTGATCTTTTAAGAGTGTTGGAGCTTAAGATTCAAGTTTAGGGGTTAGGGTTCAAGAACTTCATCTTCCGCACCAAACTTTCCACCATTATTGACCTAGTTTCTAAGGCTTTTTCCTGAAAACGAATTGTAAGTCAATATTAACTTTCTAAATCTTTATTCTTGTTAAAACCTTCCATTTCGACCTCCTAGAACATCCCTTTTGATGTATCTCTCATATTATGAGTTTTGACCAAATTTGCGTATTTTGGGCGATTTGAGTTTTTTTTTACTAAGGTTGGTTATGGATCTGATTTTGAGGTTATGATATGCATTGAGAAAATCAATGCATTATCACTCTTTTTCTCTCTTTTAGATAGGTTATTTTATCTTTTATATCCCAATCTTGAGTCATTTATTTACTTATTTTCCATTTATTTATTTTTTGGAGCTTAAAGTTGTGATTTACTTGTTTATATACTTTGGAGGTTTGATTTGGTATTTTTGGGCAAATTTTAAAAGTGCAGACTTATGCAGCAACATTTTTGCAACATCAGACAGGAACAACTAAATGAAGAGAAGGAAAGGAGTTTATGTTGGACAACTCATGGAGATCTTTTGGACAGATTTGGGGAACCTTGAAGATCAAATTTATTGGCTGGAAATTATCTTTTGTATCTCATTTTCTTTATTTCCTACATTATTGTCCTTTATGTTACCAACTCTAGTACAATTATTATTATATTAGGTTAAATGTCTATTTTGCCCCTCTCCATCCTAGTATATAAAGGAAGCTTGGGAGGTGTATTTTGGAAATCTTCATATCATCTTTTCTTTTGATCCATCATCTTTTTATCTTCTTAGAAGATCATATATCAATCTTTTGTAAACTTTGAGAATCAAATTGAGAGATTTGACACTCTCGTGGTTTGATTATTGAAGTGAAGAAATTTAGTATATTATTAAAGTTTCTTATTTATTGCATTTTTACTTTACCGTAATTTATTTACCACACTTTATATACCACACTTTACTTACCGCTCTTAATTTATTGTTATTTACTTTCAAGTCATTTACATTATTGTAATTTAAATTATGTCTTTTATTTTATGTCATTTATTTTACGCATTTACTTTCCGTATGAATAGCTAATTTTATTAGTATGTGTGTTTGACGGAATGGTGGGATTTTAAACCAAAGAAAGGTGGACATTGTTTCACAATAACAATGATCTACCACTTCATTCAAGTTTTATAAATATCAATAATACTTCTTGACGAACCGATTACTTGCTAAAGTGTTAAAGTCCCGTGGACTTAGAGATAAGCCACGAAAAGCACGTCCGTTTGAATGGTATAAGAAGTATACTTGAGAGAGTTACTGATAAGGATAGTTATCATTTATATCTTTCTAAACTGATTTGTTCTCGACAAGTTGATCTCTAATCATTAGTGTTAAAGTGTAGAGGACTTAGAGATAAGCCTCTTCGAACACGTCAACTTGAATGATATGGGAATCGGCTCGAGAGAGCGGTTTTTGCAAAGAGATTTGTATCTCCATATATTTTGAGGACTCTATTTTACACTATCAATAGTTGGAGACTACACAGAGATGTGTTTAATTGAATCTAAACAGTAGTGTGAATATTGAAGTCCGAGAGGAATACCCTTAAAATAGATGGTGTATCTAGTTGTGGCAGAGCTTCATGCTGCAGCATGCCTGCAGTATGGCCCACTGGAATTTGTGTTTAAATCCCACCTGAAAGTCTAACACCCATGCTTGCTTTATTCTCTGTTAACTAAATCAAAGTGATAATCCAATCAAAACAAAGTCTTTGAAATCGCCATCTGAAGTTAGTTTTTCATCTCGAGATATTGCAAGATACCTATCCCTGTGGAATACGATACTTGGTTCTTACCATTTTATTACTTGAAAGACGACATTAGATCTCATTGTATACTTGCTTTGAGGTTTAATTAGCACGTCTGTAGGTGTGTAAAAAGCACTGTCAAGTTTTTGGCGTCGTTGCCGGGGACAGGCGTAAATCTATGGTTGTTGAGAGATTGAGTCTTGTTAAACTAATTTTTCTACCATCTTTGTTGCTTGTCACATGTTTCCACGTATGTGCAAGTAGAATTTTTTTTGAGTTTATCTTTATGTGAATATGGATTCAATGGGACATTCTTTTGGGTCGTATGAAACTGATTTCTGTGACTATTGTGGCGGAAATCATTTCTCGTACAGTTGTCCTTCGAACCCCGAATCCAATTATTTCATGGGAGATGGTAATTGGGATGCCTCACACTTCAATGACTACAATCAATCATGGGAGGATCATCCTAATTTATTTTTAAATAGTCAAGATCATGGCACTTTCACATCACCAGTACCTCCCTACCAAGATTGGAGTAACACTTATTCAAATAATTTTGACCAATCTTGGGAAGAACAAGTTAATTTTTCTGGATGTTTTCAAGGGGATGATTTTAACAACTCATTTTTACCCCCTACGCCCTCTTTAGAACAAGATGAAAACTTCGAATCTCTTGAAGCTATGATGAGTAATTACACACAAAGTCTAATAACATATGTTGCCAATATCACCACTTATGTTGGAGAGATCATTAGTGAGCGTAAAAGACAAAGCCTAATTTATATACCAAGTGATATTGAAAATCTGAGTGTGTTGGTAAGGATGAGGGTGAGGCTAATACTTTGGAGAGTAGTCACGAGATAGAGAGTTCTGAGGAAGTTCAAGAGCATTTGAGCAACCCCTCTTCACTTCAAAATAGTGAAGAGATGCAACAAAATGCCAAGATTGTCATTAACCCATGCTTTGAATTTGTGAAGAAAAAACACATCATTGCAGATGCTGCAGCATCCTTGCAGCAAAGCTGTGTAGAAAATGTTCAAGTCATTTTTAAAAAGGGACGTGATGATCAATCCACTAGTACAAAAAAGGTCTTTAGTGACGGTTAAAAACCTTTACCATAGGTATTCGGTAACGGTTTTCATGGACATAAAAATCGTCACCGTACCTGCCGTCACTTTTGGTACACTTTTGGTTACGTTTAAAAAACGTTACGAAATCACATAAAAAACGTTACAATAACTTAAAAAACCGTCACTTTAGGTTTATAAAAAATTAATGTTTTTCCTCAAACCGTCACCGTAGCATGCCATATAGTGACGTTATATTTTCAAAACCCTCATAATAGCATGATATATAGTGATATTTCTTTGTCAAAACCGTTACCATAGCATGACATAGAGTGACATTTATAAGTCAAAATCGTCACTGTAGGATGATATACAATAACCTTTAATTGTTAAAATTGTCACGCTAGCATGACAAACAGTGACGTTTAATTTTCAAAACCATCACCATAGCATGACATATGGTGAGCTTTATTTTTCAAAATCGTCACTATAATATGACATACGGTGACGTTTATTATTCAAAACCATAACTATAACATAACATACGGTGGCGTTTATTTTTCCAAACCGTCACCATAGAATAATATACAACGACGTTTATTAGTTAAAATCGTCACTTAAACATGATATACAATGACATTTATTTATCAAAACTGTCATTGTAGCATGACATATGATGACATTTATTTATCAAAAATGTCACTATAGAATGACATATGGTGACGTTTTTATTTTTAAAATCGTCAACTTTTCATGACATGGTGACATTTATTTTCCAAAACCATCATTGTAGAAGTTCATATGGTGACGTTTATTTGTTAAAACTATCACCGTATCAAGACATACGGTGACATTTATTTTTCAAAATCATCATCGTAGAATGACATGTGGTAGTTTTTATTTGTTAAAATCGTCATTGTAGCATAATATATTGTGACGTTTATTTTTCAGAATCGTCACTATAAGAATTAACTTAGACAAGATACTATATTTGCATATGTTGCCTTACACATTTGTTTTTAAAAAAAAAATCAAACTTTCTTATTAATTAGAATTTTATCAAATAACAAATAATATTACAAATTACATACGTTCAAAAAAACTAATATACTACTTCAAATGACCAAATACAAGCTCTTCAAATGTCATTCCATCATAACAAGCTCGTTGGTTTGAATCACAAAAACGACCAACTTTCTTTTTGAACTAGTCCCTTCATCTCTCCACTCTTTCTGAAATCAAAAAACCTAATGTGAAACGGCGTTTTAATGCATCACAAATTCATATCAGAAATCACGAAATCTAAGAACAAGAGGGAATATGTTTGCTACAGCAGCTTTAACATTAGCAAAATATTCATTGTTAGGGCACGACAACATCGATATAATCGATATAATGCTCAAGACTATGCTCTCTACCTGCAAGTACTGCGTTTTCAAGCAACAAATAGAAAAACTTCAAACACATAAAACAGAAAACGGCCAAACAAAAACAATATGTTTTGAATCAACAAATAGGAAAACTTGACCTTCAGCAAAGGCAAATTATGTGCTTACCCAAATAGATTCACCGGATAACGGCATAGATCTTCAAGGTTCACATGAGGATTAGGGTCTTCGTGCTCAAATGGTATAATCGATATGCTGCAAGGTTATAAATACCAAGTGTCAAAGAAACTTCTAACAAGCGGTATCGGTTGCAAGATTGTATGGTATTGAAACGAGCTAAAAAAGGTTATTAACACCAAGTGTCTTTCACTTTCTCTTGACACATGACTAAAAAAGGAGATAACATAAATGTTAGAAATGCACTTAAACAACAGAAAAGCAATTTGAAAATGATTAGGAGATAGCTGCAAATCCATACTTCTGGTACATGTGACAACAATCTCAATAGCAACCAAAAAATAGAATAAACTATCATACTGGATGAGCACAAACAAAACTGTTGTTTAGCTGCATATGCACAAGTGCATAATATGCATAAGTGCATAATATGCACATGTGCATAAAAACCAAAAAACTAACTAATTACTTGATGTCCACAAGTTAAAACATTAAAAATACACATAACAAAGGTTATAAACACCAAGTGTCTTTCACTTTCTCTTGACACATGACTAAAAAGGAGATAACATAAATGTTAGAAATGCACTTAAACAACAGAAAAGCAATTTGAAAATGATTAGGAGATAGCTGCAAATCCATACTTCTGGTACATGTGACAACAATCTCAATAGCAACCAAAAAATATAATAAACTATCATACTGGATGAGCACAAACAAAACTGTTGTTTAGCTGCATATGCACAAGTGCATAATATGCACAAGTGCATAAAAACCAAAAAACTAATTAATTACTTGATGTCCACAAGTTAAAACATTAAAAATACACATAACAAAGGTTATAAACACCAAGTGTCTTTCACTTTCTCTTGACACATGACTAAAAAAGGAGATAACATAAATGTTAGAAATGCACTTAAACAACAAAAAAACAATTTGAAAATGATTACGAGATAGCTGCAAATCCATACTTCTGGTACATGTGACAACAATCTCAATAGCAACCAAAAAATAGAATAAACAATCATACTGGATGAGCACAAACAAAACTGTTGTTTAGCTGCATATGCACATGTGCATAAAAAGCAAAAAACTAATTAATTACTTGATGTCCACAAGTTAAAAAATTAAACATACACATAACAAAAAGTTCATTGGTTTATTTATTTATGAAAAAGTTCCCGAACTTAACCATTCAAAATGAGAAAACTTTATCGAGTTTTCTAGACTTCCCCATAAGGAAATAAGGAATTGTCACCCTACCAGATCACCTAAGAATTTTCATATCAAACAGAGCTGGAACAATCCTACAATTTGGCTACCAAAACCCAAGTTCTTTAAATGTGTAAGTTGAAGTGGTAACTCTAAGCCAAGGCTAGTAGTGTGTCCTTCAATTAGTCTTTGTCAAATAACCATGACTCCATACTAGAAAATTGATGTCAAATAACCATGTATAAGATTGACATAAGAATCAAAAAATGTTTTTTGATTGATGTCAATCAAAAAATGGTTATTGTGGATAACCATTTATCACTCCACAACACAAAATGGAACGAACAACAGCAAAAAAATAAAGAAAATCGAAGACTTACAGCAGCAAATCGATGAAATACAACATCAAATAGAAAAAATACAGCAGCAAATCGAACCTGTTTCAAACATGAGCAAATCGAACCTGTTTCGAACATGAGAAGAAATTGATTTTCGAACCTGTTAATTGAACCTGAGAAAACGATTTTTGAACCTGTTCCAACATAAAGTTGATGTTCGAACCTGAGAAAATCGAAGACTTACAGCATCAAATCGATGAAATACAACATCAAATAGTTGAAATACAGCAGCAAATCGATGAAATACAACATCAGATAGAAAAAATACAGCAGCAAATCGAACCTGTTTCGAACATGAGAAAATCGAACCTTTTCGAACATGAGAAAAGCAAATCGAACATGAGAAAATCGAACCTGTTTCGAACATGAGAAAATCAGATAGAAAAAATACATCAGATTGTAGAACAGAACGACCTCAGTGACAAACAACCAAACCAAAGATTTCATCCATCGATTGGGTTTTCTTTTCTCAAGCGCAGACATAGGACCACTGCTTAAGCTGAAAGTACGAACCTAATTTCTTCTTCTAGAAACACAATCTTTAATCAATTAAAATTGGAACTGCTGAATATTTTGCAGAAACAGACATCAAAGAACTGAGGCATCAAGAAAAATTAACACAACCTTGTTTGACAACATTAGAACCAGAAAATTCCCCACATAAGACAAGCATAAAAGGTTCCAAAGCATCAGTTTAAGGAATTTTAACGAGTCAACTCTGAGTAGATATTTAAGGATTATGTAAAAGCCTATTCTTAAATCTTTTGATCAGGACAAGATAAACAGTCTCTTGGACTTGACGTCTCATTTACTATATATACAAGCACTTCAACAGAACTAGAAAGTACCAACCAGAATGATGAAAGTTATAGCAGCATTTTGCTTTTTGGCCTTCTTTGGTTTAAGCAATGCCAATATTCAGGCAAACAAGCTTTTTGAGTTGCTAAAAACAAAAAAATCAAGAAACTCACTTGTTCCTGATACATGGTCGATTTTCGATGATGCTATTGATGAGTACTCTCCCATTTACACTAGATCTCAAGAGGGTCTAGCACAGCTCGACAAGATAGCCACATTGCCAGGCCAACCAGCAGGTGTTAATTTTAATCAGTATTCGGGATATGTCACAGTCAATCCAAGCGCTGGCAGGGCTCTTTTCTATTATTTCGTTGAGTCTCCCACCGATTCTTCAACCAAGCCATTGGTTTTGTGGCTAAATGGAGGTACTTTTGTGGCTAAATGGAGGTACTTCACCAGAACAGTAATAGTACCCAATCGATGTGAAATCCGGCAGTGAAATCCTCATCAGCTCCGGCAGTGAAATCCTCATCAGCTCTGGCAGTGAAATCCGGCAGTGAAATCCTCACCGGTAACTGCATCGATTGGGTTTTCTTTAACCTAATATTTGGGGGTGAGATAGAAAAAATAGAAATAAGGGGGGGGGGGGGGGAGGGAGTCAGCGGGAGTTTTGGGGTGGGGGGAAACAGGTAAAATTTGAGATTTTGTCAAAAAATTTTGATTTGTATTTTTAAATTTCAAATAAATAATTTTTTAGATAATAAATATTTTTAATTTAATTTGTTTTTTATCTAAAATAAATAACTTTAGTTAATAAATGTTCTTTTGTTAAAAAAATGATAATAAATTTAGTATTGAATATATAGGGTTGAGTTCTGATGAGAAATTGAGTTAACAGTGAGAAACGTGAGAATTGGTTATCACCCGGTTGATGACAAATGGAGGCAAATTAGGATGAGATGTACCAGGTCAATTTCATTTTAAGTCCCAATGAAACCTTTAAAACCCAATAGAACCCCTTAAATTCCAATTGAACCGATTAAAGTTCGGTAGAATTAATTAAACCCCAATAGATTCATTAAAACCCAATAGAACCCTTTAAAGCCCGATAGATCCATTAAGACCCAATGAAACCCTTTAAAGCCCGAAAGATCAGTTAAAGCCCAATGAAAACCTTTAAAACCCAATAGAACCCATTAAAGCCCAATTGAACTAATTAAAGTTCGGTAGAATTAATTAAACCCTAATAGATTCATTAAAACCCAATAGAACCCTTTAAAGTCCAATAGATCTATTAAGGCCCAATGAAACTCTTTAAAGCCCGAAAGATCAGTTAAAGCCCAATGAAAACCTTTAAAACCCAATAGAACCCCTTAAAGTCCAATTGAACCGATTAAAGTTCGATAGAATTAATTAAACCCCAATAGATTCATTAAAACCCAATAGAACCCTTTAAAGTCCGATAGATCCATTAAGGCCCAATGAAACCCTTTAAAGCCCGAAAGATCAGTTATAGCCCAATGCAAACCTTTAAAGGCCAATATAACCGATTAAACCTTTCATGACTTATTATAGCGTAATAACACCAAAGCTTAGTAAGAACCAATATATACCAACAAAACCTTTCATGACTTATTGAGGCCCAATAACACTGATAGTGACTTAATACGTGTTTGTCTGCAAATATGTACTACATATATGCATGTAATATGTATTGGGATCAAATGGATCCTTTAAAGCCCAATCGATCCATGTGGATCCGTTAAAAGCCTAACCGATCCGTTAAAGCCCAAATGAATTCAGTAAAACCGAAATGGAACCATTAAAGCCCAAGTGGATCCATTAAAGCTTAAATAGATCCATTAAAGCCTAAATGGATCCATTAAAGCCCAACTGATACATTAAAGCTCAATTGATCTGTTAAAGCCCAAGTGGATGCATTGAAATCCAACCGATCCATTAAAGTCCAAATGGATCCATTAAATCCTAATTGGGTTCATTAAAGCCCAAGAGGATCCATTAAAGCCTAAATGGATCCATTAAATCCAACTGATACATTAAAGCCCAAGTTGATGTTGAATATTTTTGAAGACTTAAAGGTTAGATTTGTACGATTTTATTCGGTGTGGTCTCGTAGACAGATCTGAACTATGACTAAGATAGAATAACTTGAGAATTGATAGAAATGACGAGCCGCTAAAAGTTTAAAATCATAAAAAAAAGAAGTAAAAACGTACAAGTTTTAGTCGGGTTGGTCGGGTTACTTTGGGCCTAACTCGTTTCCAACCCAATAGATGCGGTTTGATTGATTTAAAAAAACATTATACAAGTTATATAACTCAAGATATCAGGAATTTGTACATGATAAAGGTGGTGGAATCTACTTCAAAAAGGTTTGAATTGAGAGTTGAACTAAACTATTAAACGAATAATAATTAAAACTTTATGGCTAACGAAATAACGCGAATACGAAATCATTCAAAGCTAACAATATCTGTCACATATCGTTCGCAATGAAAAACTCGTAGAAACTTTATTAAAAACTAAAACATCGATAATATCGCAATCTATAGCTAACCCTTCAACATTCTTTACTTTAAATAAAAAGAAACCACAATTATGCCCTAATTAAGAGTTGGGCTTGGGACATTGCTTTTCACCGAATTGGGTTTAAGAATTGGAAGTTGGGCTAGCTTGTGAGTTGGGCCCATATTGGAGTTATTTCAAATAAAAAAATAACAGAAACCTGCTACTTTGGGGGTTTAGAACCCGCTACCTTGAGGAACCAAACACGACACCCTTACCACTCTTCCACTGCTTCACTTTTGGTCATTGATGCATCTTTAATTGTTTTATTACTTTTCTGTCAGCTTTGTACTCCGAACTTCAACATCAGTTTCGACCCAGATTTACTCCAAATTTCCAAAAACTCAACACACGAACATTGTAGATCTGTGTGTTAGGTTTCCAGATCATCTTGAATCACTTAAATCCGACTCGAACGAGTGAGATATGCTCAAAACTCCACAGTCGCGCAAATCTGTCAAAAATCGTCTTTTTGTTCTATTTCGCTCCAAAGTGTTCTGAACATATCAAAATATAAAAACACATTAATATCGTTCGGTTTTATCATTTTGGCACATTAAAGATGGGTGATTGACGAGAAAATAATCTCGAATTAAACCCTTCAAAGCTCAATAGAACTCTGTAAGCCCAATAGATCCATTAAGACCCAATGAAATCTTTTTAAAGCCCAATAGAACCCTTTAAAGCCCAATAGAACCCATTTAAAGCCCAATGAAACCATTTAAAGCCCAATTAGACAACTAAGCACCATTATACCCCGCCATGAACCACTCAACCATCAGTATAGTCCAATATGAAATCTTATGACTTAGTAATATCCAATAACACCATCACCATAGGCTAACATAAGATGGCGTTCATTATTTAAAAACATCGTAACAGTCACCCTTGCATAACGTACGATTAGGTTTATGTTTCAAAACCGTCACATATCATAACGTACGGTGACATTTATTTTTCTAAATCGTCACAGTAACATGACATTAGGTGACGTAAAATTTTCAAAACCGTCATTTTAGCATCACATGCGGTGACAGTTATTTTTCAAAACCGTCACCATAGCTTGAGGTACCTTGACGTTTATCTTTCATAACCGTCACTGTTGCATGACATGCGGTGACATTTATTTCTCAAACCGTTACTGTAGCATGACATAGGCTGATGTTTATTATTTAAAGTTATCACCATAACATTAAATATGGTCACGTTTATTATACAAAATCGTCATCGTAGCATAACTTACGTGGACGTTTATAATTCTAACCGTCACTTTAGCATGATATATAATAACATTTATTATACAAAATCGTAACCATTGTGACATATAATTTTTTAAAACCGTCACCATAACATAACCTATGATGAAATTTATTTTCGAAATCGTTACCGTAGAATGACATATGGTAACATACTCAAAAACCGTCACCATAATATGACATATGGTGACATAAATATTCAAAATTGTCAATGTAGCTTGAGATATTGTGATGTAAATGTTTTAATGTCGTTACTAGATAATGGCATATAGTGTGGTAATTTTTTCAAAAACCTTGCCATACACTAGCTTTTGGTGATGTAAATTTTGCAAAATCGTTACCATAGAACTTGGTGACTTTTCGAAACGGTTTTCAAATAAGCGTTGTTATACATATTTTAGTTTTTAGTAATGTTTTTTTAAAACCGTCACGACATAAAGCAACGATTTAGACTAAGACTGTTACTTAAAGGTCTTATTTGGCAACGGGTTTTAAAAACCGTCACAACAAAAAGCAACGGCTTTTCAAAATCGTCTTAAACCGTTACCTTAGGGAACTTTAAGTAACGTTTTTATCTAAAACGTTGCTTTATATTTCTACACTCTTTTGTAATAGTAATGTTTCTTTATAAAAACGGTTACTAAAACAATTCTCTAACTTTTTAGGTGACCTTTTGTAACGGTTTTTTATCAAACCGTTACAAACCTACTTTTCAAAACCGTCACAAAAAATCATTTTTGTACTAGTGATCTAAGGACTAGGGAAATTTCATAAAAACATGTTCTACTGTTGGTGAGGTGATGTGGAAAAATCTTTGTGGGATGAAATATTCCCTTAATTGTGCCATTGAAATCTTGTGTCGTAATCAAGGAGTGAAGGAGGTGATAAGGAAAGTATATAAGCATAAGTGGAAGGAGAAACACCAAGATGAGTTGGTGAGGACCGTTAGGGCTGGGGAGCATACTGATATGCTCCAACAAATTCCACCATTCCTCAAGAAGTTATCAACAAGAATTCCAACAGCTAAAAAAGGAAAACACCTTGCTAAAAGAAGGAAATGCAAATCGGGTGCTGCAACATGCATCGCCACCACCACCACCACCACCACAACCTATTCCATTGGAGTAGGGCAAGTTTAATCATGACCCTTTAGCTCCAAACTTTTTTTTTCTCCATTTATTTGAGTTTGGGAAAAGTCTTTTATTTTAAAATTTTATTTTTGCAAGTCAAGTAAATTGTTCATATTATCTTTAATGTGTTTATAGCCCTAATAAATTGTTAGTTTTTTTTACCGTCATTTAACCTACTTTGATTTTTTTTTGCTAGAACTAGCCACTCTATTTTTTGGGACACAATTTGGTCTAGACTTGTTCTAAATTCTAGGAAGGGATATAGGCCATTTATTCTTTTTATCATAGCCCTTTAACACCCTTGTTCTCAATAATTCATCCAAAAACAAGACGTTGTTTCAAATGAGTTTGGGGAAGGAAATCCAAAAAGGCTAAAAGATCAACACAAAAGGAGCAAAACTCTAAAAAGATGCCTTGTTTTGGATTTATCATTAGCACTAAAAATGTTCCATAGGGACAAAGTGCATGTTGTCAACAAAAGAGCAAAAATGCTAAAAAGTGAAAAAAAAAATCTAATGTTGAAGAAAAATGAGAGAAAAGGCTTTGTAAGAAAAAAAATGTGCCAAATAAGAACCCATGTTGGGAAAGTCCTATTGATCCTTGAATAAGCAAGTTTTTGACCTAACAAAAAGAAATGTGGGGCTAGCATATGGTTCATACAAGTGGTTAACATGGGTGTATGTTCACTTATGATTTATAAAAGGCTATGAATAACATGATGGATAGAACAATTTTACTTTTATATGCACTTATTGTTATGACTTGCATTTTCCTTAAATTGTGTCATTTTTAGTTGTCTTTTGGTTGCTTGGGGACAAACAACATTTTAAGTTTGGGGATGTGATATTCATTGAGAAATCAATGCATTATCACTCTTTTTCTCTCTTTTAGATAGGTTATTTTACCTTTTATATCCCAATCTTGAGTCATTTATTTACTTATTTTCCAATTATTTATTTTTTGGAGCTTAAAGTTGTGATTTACCTGTTTATATACTTTGGATGGTTGATTTGGTATTTTTGGGCAAATTTTAAAAGTGCATACTTATGCTGCAACATCTCTGCAGCATCAGACAGGAACAACTAAATGAAGAGAAGGAAAGGAGTTTATGTTGGACAGCTCATGAAGATCTTTTGGACAGATTTGGGGAACCTTCTAGATCAAATTTATTGGCTGGAAATTATCTTTTGTATCTCATTTTCTTTATTTCCTACATTATTGTCCTTTATGTTACCAACTCTATACAAATATTATTATATTAGGTTAAATGTCTATTTTGCCCCTCTCCTTCCTAGTATATAAAGGAAGCTTGGGAGGTGTATTTTGGAAATCTTCATATCATCTTTTCTTTTGATCCATCATCTTTTTATCTTCTTAGAAGATCATATATCAATCTTTTGTAAACTTTGAGAATCAAATTGAGAGATTTGACACTCTCTTGGTTTGATTATTGAAGTGAAGAAATTTAGTATATTATTAAAGTTTCTTATTTATTGCATTTTTACTTTACCGTAATTTATTTACCACACTTTATTTACCGCACTTTACTTACCGCTCTTAATTTATTGTTATTTACTTTCAAGTCATTTACATTATTGTAATTTAAATTATGTCTTTTATTTTATGTCATTTATTTTACGCATTTACTTTCCGTATGAATAGCTAATTTTATTAGTATGGGTGTTTGACGGAATGGTGGGATTTTAAACCAAAGAAAGGTGGGCATTGTTTCGCAATAACAATGATCCACCACTTCATTCAAGTTTTATAAATATCAATAATACTTCTTGACGAACCGATCACTTGCTAAAGTGTTAAAGTGCCGTGGACTTAGAGATAAGCCATAAAAAGCACGTCCGTTTGAATGATATAAGAAGTATACTTGAGAGAGTTACTGATAAGGACAACTATCATTTATATCTTTCTAAACTGATTTATTCTCGACAAGTTGATCTCTAATCATTAGTGTTAAAGTGTAGGGGACTTAGAGATAAGCCTCTTCGACCACGTCAACTTGAATGATATGGGAATCGGCTCGAGAGAGCGGTTTTTGCAAAGAGATTTGTATCTCCATATATTTTGAGGACTCTATTCCACACTATGAATAGTTGGAGACTACACAGAGATGTGTTTAGTTGAATCTAAACAGTAGTGTGAATATTGAAGTCCGAGAGGAATACCCTTAAAATAGATGGTGTATCTAGTTGTGGCAGAGCTTCATGCTGCAGCATGCCTGCAGTATGGCCCACTAGAATTTGTGTTTAAATCCCACCTGAAAGTCTAACACCCATGCTTGCTTTATTCTCTGTTAACTAAATCAAAGTGATAATCCAATCAAAACAAAGTCTTCGAAATCGCAATCTGAAGTTAGTTTTTCATTTCGAGATATTGCAACTTAAGATACCTATCCCTGTGGAATACGATACTTGGTTCTTACCATTTTATTACTTGAAAGACGACATTAGATCTCATTGTATACTTGCTTTGAGGTTTAATTAGCACGTCTATAAGTGTGTAAAAAGCATTATCAAGTTTTTGGCGTCGTTGCCGGGGACAGACGTAAATCTATGGTTGTTGAGAGATTGAGTCTTGTTAAACTAGTTTTTCTACCATCTTTGTTGCTTGTCATATGTTTCGACGTATGTGAAAGTAGCAATTTTTTTTGAGTTTATCTTTCTGTGAATATGGATTCAATGAGACATTCTTTCGGGTCGTATAAAACTGATTTCTGTGACTATTGTGGCGGAAATCATTTCTCGTACAGTTGTCCTTCGAACCCCGAATCCAATTATTTCATGGGAGATGGTAATTGGGATGCCTCACACTTCAATGACTACAATCAATCATGGAAGGATCATCCTAATTTGTTTTTAAATAGTCAAGATCATGGCACTTTCACATCACCAATACCTCCTACTTATTCAAATAATTTTGACCAATCTTGGGAAGAACAAGTTAATTTTTCTGGAAGTTTTCAAGGGGATGATTTTAGCAACTCATTTTTACCCCCTACGCCCTCTTTAGAACAAGATGAAAACTTCGAATCTCTTCAAGCTATGATGAGTAATTACACACAAAGTCTAATAACATATGTTGCCAATATCACCACTTATGTTGGAGAGATCATTAGTGAGCGTAAAAGACAAAGCCTAATTTCTATACCAAGTGATATTCAAAAATCTGAGTGTGTTGGTAAGGATGAGGGTGAGGCTAATACTTTGGAGAGTAGTCAAGAGATAGAGAGTTTTGAGGAAGTACAAGAGCATTTGAGCAACCCCTCTTCACTTCAAAATAGTGAAGAGGTGCAACAAAATGCCAAGATTGTCATCAACCCATGCTTTGATTTTGTGTAGAAAAAACACATCATTGCAGATACTGCAGCATCCTTACAGCAAAGTTGTGCAGAAAATGTTCAAGTCATTTTTAAAAAGGGACGTGATGATCAATCTAAGGACTCGGGAAATTTCATAAAAACATGTTCTATTGTTGGTGAGGTGATGTGGAAAAATCTTTGTGGGATGAAATATTCCCTTAATTGTGCCATTGAAATCTTGTGTCGTAATCAAGGAGTGAAGGAGGTGATAAGGAAAGTATATAAGCATAAGTGGAAGGAGAAACACCAAGATGAGTTGGTGAGGACCGTTAGGGCTGGGGAGCATACTGATATGCTCCAACAAATTCCACCATTTCTCAAGAAGTTATCAACAAGAATTCCAACAGCTAAAAAAGGAAAACACCTTGCTAAAAGAAGGAAATTAAAATTGGGTGCCGCAACATGCATCGCCACCACCACCACCACCACCACAACCTACTCCATTGGAGTAGGGCAAGTTTAATCATGACCCTTTAGCTCCAAACTTTTTTTTTCTCCATTTATTTGAGTTTGGGAAAAGTCTTTTATTTTAAAATTTTATTTTTGCAAGTCAAGTAAATTGTTCATATTATCTTAAATGTGTTTATAGCCCTAATAAATTGTTAGTTTTTTTTACCGTCATTTAACCTACTTTGATTTTTTTTTTGCTAGAACTAGCCACTCTATTTTTTGGGACACAATTTGGTCTAGACTTGTTCTAAATTCTAGGAAGGGATATAGGCCATTTGTTCTTTTCATTATAGCCCTTTAACACCCTTGTTCTCAATAATTCATCCAAAAACAAGACGTTGTTTCAAATGAGTTTGGGGAAGGAAATCCAAAAAGGCTAAAAGATCAACACAAAAGGAGCAAAACTCTAAAAAGATGTCTTGTTTTGGATTTATCATTAGCACTAAAAATGTTCCATAGGGACAAAGTGCATGTTGTCAACAAAAGAGCAAAAATGCTAAAAAGTGAAAAAAAAATCTAATGTTGAAGAAAAATGAAAGAAAAGGCTTTGTGAGAAAAAATGTGCCAAATAAGAACCCATGTTGGGAAAGTCCTATTGATCTTTGAATAAGCAAGTTTTTGACCTAACAAAAAGAAATGTGGGGCTAGCATATGGTTCATACAAGTGGTTAACATGGGTGTATGTTCACTTATGATTTATAAAAGGCTATGAATAACATGATGGATAGAACAATTTTACTTTTATATGCACTTATTGTTATGACTTGCATTTTCCTTAAATTGTGTCATTTTTAGTTGTCTTTTGGTTGCTTGGGGACAAACAACATTTTAAGTTTGGGGATGTGATATTCATTGAGAAATCAATGCATTATCACTATTTTTTTCTCTTTTAGATAGGTTATTTTACCTTTTATATCTCAATCTTGAGTCATTTATTTACTTATTTTCCATTTATTTATTTTTTGGAGCTTAAAGTTGTGATTTACCTGTTTATATACTTTGGAGGGTTGATTTGGTATTTTTGGGCAAATTTTAAAAGTGCAGACTTATGCTGCAACATCTCTGCAGCATCAGACAGGAACAACTAAATGAAGAGAAGGAAAGGAGTTTATGTTGGACAACTCATGGAGATCTTTTGGACAGATTTGGGGAACCTTCTAGATCAAATTTATTGGCTGGAAATTATCTTTTGTATCTCATTTTCTTTATTTCCTACATTATTGTCCTTTATGTTACCAACTCTATACAAATATTATTATATTAGGTTAAATGTCTATTTTGCCCCTCTCCTTCCTAGTATATAAAGGAAGCTTGGGAGGTGTATTTTGGAAATCTTCATATCATCTTTTCTTTTGATCCATCATATTTTTATCTTTTTAGAAGATCATATATCAATCTTTTGTAAACTTTGAGAATCAAATTGAGAGATTTGACACTCTCTTGGTTTGATTATTGAAGTGAAGAAATTTAGTATATTATTAAAGTTTCTTATTTATTGCATTTTTACTTTACTGTAATTTATTTAACATACTTTATTTACCGCACTTTACTTACCGCTCTTAATTTATTGTTATTTATTTTCAAGTCATTTACATTATTGTAATTTAAATTATGTCTTTTATTTTATGTCATTTATTTTACGCATTTACTTTCCGTATGAATAGCTAATTTTATTAGTATGGGTGTTTGACGGAATAGTGAGATTTTAAACCAAAGAAAGGTGGGCATTGTTTCGCAATAACAATGATCCACCACTTCATTCAAGTTTTATAAATATCAATAATACTTCTTGACGAACCGATCACTTGCTAAAGTGTTAAAGTGCCGTGGACTTTGAGATAAGGCACGAAAAGCACGTCCGTTTGAATGATATAAGAAGTATATTTGAGAGAGTTACTGATAAGGACCGCTATCATTTATATCTTTCTAAACTGATTTATTCTCGACAAGTTGATCTCTAATCATTAGTGTTAAAGTGTAGAGGACTTAGAGATAAGCCTCTTCGAACACGTCAACTTGAATGATATGGGAATCGGCTCGAGAGAGCGGTTTTTGCAAAGAGATTTGTATCTCCATATATTTTGAGGACTCTATTCCACACTATGAATAGTTGGAGACTACACAGAGATGTGTTTAGTTGAATCTAAACAGTAGTGTGAATATTAAAGTCCGAGAGGAATACCCTCAAAATAGATGGTGTATCTAGTTGTGGTAGAGCTTCATGCTGCAGCATGCCTGCAGTATGGCCCACTGGAATTTGTGTTTAAATCCTACTTGAAATTCTAACACCCATGCTTGCTTTATTCTCTGTTAACTAAATCAAAGTGATAATCCAATCAAAACAAAGTCTTCGAAATCGCCATCTGAAGTTAGTTTTTCATCTCGAGATCTTGCAACTTAAGATACATATCCCTGTGGAATACGATACTTGGTTCTTACCATTTTATTACTTGAAAGACGACATTAGATTTCATTGTATACTTGCTTTGAGGTTTAATTAGCACGTCTGTAGGTGTGTAAAAAGCACTGTCAGGTTACTTTTGGTACATTTCTAGGCTTGGTTAGGTTTATTGGTTGTGACCCAATAAAGTTTATAGAGATGTGTGCTTGTGGATCTAAAGATTTCACGAAAGGAAGCTCAATATTAAGGTAAAAACCTAGATTTAGCCTAAATTTAGCAAGTTGAGTTCAAGTTGGTTTGTGAAAATTATGTACATAGCACAAATGTCCATCTTAAAGATGTTTTCTTGATATTTATCAACGATATTGATTATTTGGTGGGATTTGCAGCTTTGGTTTATAAATCTTGTTAAATATCGGACTTTGGGAGATTTTGATAAATAAACCACAAGTAAGGAGATTTTGATGATTTTGGTCCACCCTTAAATGATGATTTTAAAAGTTGGTTTTTCAGAAATCAAAGTAAACTTAGTTCATTTTGAATACAACTTTCCCCTAGTATAAATATAAATATTATTTATAATATAATATAAATAGCATGTAAAAGCTACTAAAATTTTAATAGCATTAAATAAAAATACCTAAATCTCATAATTAAAGGATGTAGTTTGTGATCGTGAAAAATGGTGAAATAAAGGTTGTAAATGAATATTCTTATACTAATTTGGTGTATTACCATTTATTACATAATAAAATGGTATGTTCATTTAAGTGATTTGGTTTAAGAAATGGTGTTTGTGTTGAAAATCTTAAATCAGATAAGTTTTATTGATGCTGTGCAACTCATCAAGCACAATGTACAAGTGCTTTATGCATGAGATTTTTTTTTTGCATGGGAAATATGGAGGACAATTTGGATGACAACTTTCATCCATATGCCATACATACATACATACATAGTACATGAGATGACATGATAGGATTGTCACCAGCGTACTTATATTTTCTTTCATAAGCATTGCCAACCCAAAGCCACTTGTCCCTTCCTTCTTATTCTTTGTCTTATTCTACTTTCATCCAAATAAATATGGATGCATGCCTACACATAATACCATCCCAAAAACCCATCAATAAAGAAGAAAACCTTTTTTAGCTTTCTTCTTTCTTCTTGTTCCTTTGCCTTTGTATATATATATATATATATATATATATATATATATATATATATATATATATATATATATATCGTCGATATATTATATATATATATACATCTTGTTTTGGAGGAACATTTTGGGTAACTGATTTGTTGATCCAAGGATCTCGTAAACACGTTGTATTTTCTCCCAGTTGGTAATATAAAGATCTCCCTTTCCCTGTGGATGTACACTATCACACTGATAGTGAAACCACGTTAAATATTGTTGTCTCGATTTATTTGCTGCTTCGTTATATTTTATCGTATATTCGATAACTGTTATATTTATGCTTGTGGATCAGTACGAATCAATAGACCAAAATATACAATATTTATATCTCGTTATTCCGCATTTGTTGTAATGGGTCAGTTGCACGAGATTTATTGTTATCACTTTTGGGACCATAAATCACTTGAAATACGATATTTTAACTGCCACCGACCCTTACAATTGGTATCAAAGATGCTAGATCTAAATTCGTTTTAACTTGTATATTTTTAGTTGCACGATAAGTGGCCGTTAAAAATGTCAGTTGATTCAGGAAATCCGTTCGCCGGTTCCGTTTCCAACTCGGACCCAAATGTTTATCAAAAGGGTACTTTTAAATTATCGAGGGCCGGGATTAGAATAGAAAAATGGAACGGGGAGGGTGATTTTGGTAAATGGCAGTTTACTACAGCAACAACACATAGAAAAAACGATGTTCACCCCGTAGTCTTTGCTCTGGAAGAAATAAATCCGGATATGTCCACCTTAGAAGCTAAGGAAATGGAGGCTTGGGTCTTCACTACCTTACAAATGGCTATGGGTCCAAATGTAATTTCTGAAATCGTTTCTGAAAAGACAGCGATAGGGATTTGGAAAAGACTTGAGAATCTTTATCTCAAGAAAACTTTGACTAACCGACTGTTATTGATGAGGTCGTGCCTGTTCTTCAAAATGAAGGAAGGCACTACCATTCAGGCCCACACGACTGAATTCGAAGACATCATAATGAAGTTAAAGGCAACATATTCTATTTTTGCCACAGAGAATGAGGTACTCGCTTGATTTTGTTGTATTCACTTCTCGAAAAATATTCTCAGTTCACTAATAGTTTTATTTATGGAAGAGATTCCATATCTTTGTCTGACGTGAAAGCAAGGATGATCTGTGAAGAACAGAGAATTCAGATGAAAATCGGTAACAGTTCGCAGGAGAACAACCACAACAGTCATGGTCTATTGGGCGAAAGAGAGCACGGCGATCAGCTCAGGGGAAGAACTCGTGGCCACTCCCAATCTCGTAAACCTAGTCATCGCTGGAAATCTAAGCAACATGGCAATTGTAATTATTGTCAAAAACCAGGTCATTGGGTCAGAGATTGTCCGAGTTTGAAAAACAAGGACAAGAACAAAGCAGAATCCTCAGCAGTTGCAACCGAACAAGATACAGGCTTCTCAGCAACGGTTACTGCACCACAAGGCGACAGACGTTGGGTGTTGGATACCGGAGCTTCATGCCATATGACACCATTTCGGGACTGTTTCACTACATTCGAGGAGTTCGAAGGTAACCATATCTATATGGGAAACAGTACATCGTGTGTCACTCGGGGCATCGGTTCGGTCAGAATCAAAATGTTTGACGGTACTATTCGAACTTTATCAAATGTTAAATTTGTACCGTCTATGACTCATTCTTTGATTTATGTTGGACAACTGTCCAAACTTGGCTGTAAGATTCGAATAGAGAATGGGAGTGTACGCATCTCCAAAGGGAACTTCGTTGTGATGAAAGGTGAGCAGGCAGAAAATAACCTGTTTCATCTGGTAGGCGAGACGGTCAGTTCTGATGTATGTGTCGCGGATAGTTCGAGAAACTTAGATGCTACCCATTTGTGGCATCTTAGATTGGGGCACACTTCAAAGAAGAATTTGGAGATTCTGCGCAAGTTGAAATTCATTGCAGTGGACACGCCTACTAGTCTGGATTTTTGTTCAGAATGTGTCTCGGGTAAACAGACGCGTGTTTCGTTTGGTGTTGTAACACAACACCAATGGGATCCTCGATTACGTTCATACAGACGTCTGGGGACCATCTTTGACACAATCCCTCAGTGGAAGTAAGTACTATATTACTTTTATTGATGATTTCTCGCACAAACTTTGGGTGTATGTGATTAAGCTAAAGTCAGATGTTTTTGAAATATTCAAAACTTGGTTAGCACTAGTCGAAGTCGAGACTGGTAGAAAATTAAAAGTGCTTAGATCTGACAATGGTAGTGAATACACTAGTGGTAACTTTAAAGACTTTTGTTCACATAGAGGTATTCACCGACACTACACCACACCCGGCGATCCGCAATCAAACGGAGTCTCCGAGCGGATGAATAAGACCTTGTTAGAAAAAGTCCAATGTATGCTAGTTACATCTGGTTTCCTAAAATGTTTTGGGCTGAAGCACTTCACATGGCTGTACACATTATGAATCGGTTACCGTGTTCAACCATTGGGGGGGGGGGAAATTCCGGAAGAAATTTGGAGGGGTAACGGTTGTATCTGTTTGAAATACACACGTGTATTTGAATGTCCTGTGTATATTCATGTGACAGGTCAGGACAAGTTGCATCCCAGAGCCACCAAGGGATTCCTACTCGGCTATACAGATGGAATCAATGGTTACCGAATCTGGAACCCGGTCACCCGAAAGGTGATTCGCTCTCGACATGTGACCTTCGATGAGTCGATTATGTTCAAGTCTAATCATAATCGACAACCCGCTCCAGAACCGGAAGTTATCTCTTCTGTTTCTCCAACAGCCGATGGAGATGAGATAATTGTCAGTCCTATTGTACCCAACTTATCTGCTCGTGGTTTTCCGTTGGGATCATAATCTGAAGAAGATGTTAGTCCACCAGATACATCTACTTCTGATCCAGTTAGTTCAGTTCAGGAAGAAATTCTGAATGATGGTGGAGGTCAAGGCAATACAATTCTAGTATCAGTACCTTCGAGGCAGAGCCAGAGAACTATCCGTCCTCCTAATAGGTATAGTGATTGGGATTTTGCAAATACGAGTTTTACTGAGCATCTTGAGTATGCTTTGCATGTTGTATAGGATGAGCCATTTGACTATTCAGAGGCCCTAGCTTCGAGCCACTGTGATAAGTGGTTAGGAGCTATGCATGAGGAAATGGAAGCTCTATCTAAAAATAACACTTGGGAGCTTTGTCCATTACCAAAAGGCAGTCGTGCAATTGGATACAAATGGGTCTATAAAGTCAAAGACGATAAGCGTTATAAAGCTCTCCTGGTTGCGAAAGGCTTTGCACAACGGAAGGGTATCGAGTATGAAGATATCTTCGCGCCTGTGGTTCGACACACATCTATCCGGGTCCTTCTGGCCCTTGTGGCAATTCTTGATATGGAGTTCGAACAGTTAGATGTGAAAACAGCTTTTCTGCACGGAGATCTTGAAGAAACCATTTACATGAAGCAACCGGAAGGTTTCATCTCCGACAACAAACCTAATTGGGTCTGTAAGTTAAAAAAGTCCCTTTATGGACTTAAACAATCGCCTCGACAGTGGTACAAGAAGTTTGATTTATTTATGCTCTTATTGGGTTTTGAGCGTAGTGAGAAAGACACTTGTGTCTATCATAGATCAAGCGGTGGCATTTCTATTTATCTACTTCTTTATGTTGATGACATGCTAATAGCTTGCAGAGATCGTTCTGAAATCTACCGTTTGAAAGATAGGTTGAAATCAGAATTTGAAATGAAAGATCTCGGTGAAGCTCGTGTTATTCTCGGCATGGAAATTGTTCGGGACAGAAAGTCTCGTACTCTCAGGTTAACACAGAAGGGCTATATTCAAAAGATTCTGACTCGGCAAAGTCGGTGTCTACACCACTTCCAAGACACATCAAGATTACAAAAGACGATTGTCTGGTAGACGATATTGGAAAGGTTGAGATGGCAAAGATTCCGTATGCCAGTGCAGTCGGGAGCCTCATGTATGCTATGGTATGCACCCGTCCCGATCTTGCACATTCCGTTGGTGTGATTAGTCGG
Source organism: Arctium lappa (assembly GCA_023525745.1). Lineage (NCBI taxonomy): Eukaryota > Viridiplantae > Streptophyta > Magnoliopsida > Asterales > Asteraceae > Arctium > Arctium lappa. The sequence continues at coordinate 164,918,282 of CM042047.1, forward strand.
TTTCTATCGAACCCGGGTAAGTCACATTGGAATGCAATGAAAAATGTATTTCGTTACTTGAAAGGTACGAAAACTCACGACCTGATTTATGGTATGCAAAACAACTGTGATATTCTTGGTTACTGCGATTCAGATTACGCAGGTGATCGTGTCAGTTGGAAATCTACTTCTGGTTATGTTTTTACCTTAGGTGGAACATCTGTCAGTTGGAGATCTCGATTACAGTATGTTGTTGCATTATCAACTATCGAAGCTGAACTTATTGCAGCGGTGGAGTCTGCTAAAGAAGCAGTTCATTTACAGGAACTCTTGTTTGGTTTAGGCCTGAAGCAGACTACTGTCCGTATTAATTGTGATAGCCAGAGTGCTATTCACTTGGCTACAAATTTGGCGTTCAGCTCTCGAACGAAGCACATTAATGTGCGTGATGCATTTCTGGTAGCTTTACACGACGCAAAGGTTGTGTATTTGAAGAAAATCTTATCAGAAGATAATGCTGCCGATATGTTCACCAAGTCGTTACCGCCAGCCGCATTCGAGCATTGCTCGAATTTGATCCAACTTAGATTGTGTTAGTGCCGTTTGGCACCTTTTGTGATCGAATATTGCTACAGATGACATAGCGACATCCTTGGGGAGTTATTACTTGGTACGTGTTTTTAGGTTGCTTAACTCGTTCGTTTATTGAGATTGCTCACTTGAGGATTTTTGCTTTTGATTTTGACGGGTGACGGCCGAGCCGAAGCTCGTCACGATCAAATGCATTCTGTTACCTCGTGTCAATCTCTATCAGCTATTTGTTCGTGTTTCGGGAATTGGTTCGTGTTTTGGCTTCGTCTGGTGATTTGCACATCATGGTGGAGTGTTGAAAAACTTAAATCAGATAAGTTTTATTGGTGCTGTGCAACTCACCAAGCACAATGTACAAGTGCTTTATGCATGGGATTCTTTTTTCTTTTTGCATGGGAAATATGGAGGACAATTTGGATGACAACTTTCATCCATATGCCATACATACATACATACATACATACATACATACATACATACATACATACATACATACATACATACATACATACATACATACATACATACATACATGGTACATGAGATGACGTGATAGGATTGTCACCAGTGTACTTATATCTTCTTTCATAAACATTGCCAACCCAAAGCCACTTGTCCCTTCCTTCTTATTCTTTGTCTTATTCTACTTTCATCCATATAAATATAAATATGGATGCATGCCTACACATAATGCCATCCCAAAAACCCATCAGTAAAGAAGAAAACATTTTTTAGCTTTCTTCTTTCTTCTTGTTCCTATGCCCTTATATATATATATATATCTTGTTTTGGAGGAACATTTTGGGTAGCTGATTTGTTGATCCAAGGATCTCGTAAACACGTTGTATTTCTTCCGGTTGGTAATATAAAGATCTCTCTCTCTCCCTGTAGATGTACACTATCACACTGATAGTGGAAACACGTTAAATATTGTTGTCTCGATTTATTTGTTGCTTCGTTATTTTTTATCGTATATTCGATAACTGTTATATTTACGTTTGTCGATCAGTACGAATCAATAGACCAAAATATACAATATTTAGATCTCGTTATTCCGCATTTGTTGTAACGGGTCAGTTGCACGTGATTTATTGTTATCACTTTTGGGACCGTAAATCAATTGAAATACGATATTGTAACTGCCACCGACCCTTACAGTCTGGTCATTTGAGATGGTATTGTACCGTGTCAAATAATACTTTGTTTTTTTCGTTAAAAAGATTTAAAGGTTTTAAAGCTAATTTGGTGCCATTATTAAGTCAGATATTATATTTGCGAGTAGATCAAAGCCAATAAGCAAATTTCCACAACAGACAAGTTATGTTCAGCGAAAAGAACAAACAAATTTTAATTTGATTCAAGATAATTTAGTATACATAAAACAAAGTTGAACAATTTAAGCGTACAATTGCATTGTGTCCGGTGATCAAAGTACTTTATGGTACCAGTATGTACCCTTGTGCTCGCTATCTTCATCTGGTTCAATGTAGATGCATTCTTTGGCCTCCCTCCACATTGCTTTGAAAATTGGAGTCCTGTCGATCTTATAATGCTCGCCTAAAACTGGCTTGATTGCATCCCTTGCCTCCTTGGCATGATAATGTGGAATGTATGAGATCAAGTGATGCAATACATGAGTGTGTGTAACGTCATGGAAAACCCTATTTAGGAATCCGAAGTCTCTGTCGATTGTTGATAAGGCTCCTCTGATCCAGTTCCATTCAGTTGAATCGTAATGAGGCAAAGAGAGATGGGTGTGATGCAGATAAGTGATCAAAACAAAGAAAACATGTACTCCTACCACCGGAATTCCATAAATAGAAATTACCCAAGCAGCTCCTTTTGCTGCTACAACAAGCTTAATTGAGTAGAAAACGGCAAGAAGACCAAGATCCGATACCAGAACCTGAATTCGTTCACGCTCAGTGAAAATTGGACTCATTGGATCAAAGTGGTTGGCAAACCTTCCGTATTTCTTGCCAGAGATATTAGTCAAGAGGTATAAAGGAAACCCTAGGGTCAACCTAAAAACCAAGGTGAAGACGCGACCAGGTGGGTTGTTGAGAAGTTTTGAATAAATCCTGACCTTGGACTTACGTTTAGGAATGTAAACTTCATCGTTATCAAGTGAATTTGTGTTGGCATGGTGATTCCTATGGCTGTATTTCCAAGAGAAATATGGGGTAAAGAGAGCAGAATGGAGGATGAATCCAACAGTGTCATCAACCCACTGGTATTCACTAAAGGCATGGTGACCACATTCGTGACCGATGACCCATAAGCCAGTGCAAATGCTAGCTTGGCAAAACCAATAAATGGGCCAGGCCAGGTAAGCTAGAGGAGCAGGAAGAAGAGGAATATATGTGTTGGCAAGGAAGTAAAAGACATAGGCAACAATGAGATCATGAACAACATAGTAAGATGAACGGATGACAGATCGCTCAAAGCAATGAGCCGGGATTGCTTTCTTTAGATCACTTAACGAGAAGGGAGGATCAACCGGGACACGTTTCAGGATGTTATTTTCCTCTGATGAATCCAACATCCGACCACCTGCACCCATATTTCTGAAATCTGATAACCTAGAAATTGTTAGTAATACAAGGACACAAAGCTCGATCAAGAAAGAGCTAGAGACCTTCAAGATAATGTATATATGTTTTAATGTTTGTATTCTCTTCAGCTTGTGACTCTCTCTGTGCTACCACATGTTCAATATTTATAGTTAGTACTTAGTAGTAGTCAAAGATGAGGGCTTTCATAGAAAAAAGAGATTTTCTAAAAATCACGTTATGATTGGATTTTTTTTTTTAATTCATTGACACCGCTTCCTAAGTAATTTATTATACATGTTCATAATAAATGATTTAAACTAATAATAATTTATTATATCCCAATCAAAAATTTAATTCACTGTATTTAACAAATTTAATTCTGTATAGGTCTGTATTTAGAATCTTTTTAATAAATAAAAACTTGTAAATTAATATGTTTTTCTTCCATTTTCTATGCAGATCATGCACTTGGGACAGTTGAATCGTTGTGGAAATAAAGATCAGCATTCTTGATGGGCCACAGTCCAGTCAAGTTTGATAGGCCACCATATGACAATACGTCTACTAATCGTCAACATAATCGGTTCTCCATTTTTCATCTTTGAATCGAATATAAGCAAATGTCTTTTTTATTGTAATGTAATTCGAATTTCATACGACGAAACAATTATTTTCACTTCTCAAATTTTAATTTTTTTCTTTTGAAAAAACAACTCGTCTTTTTGAAAACAATTCATATTCACCAAAACCTTTGATTATCTTTAGATAGCTTCACCTAAAACAATGTATCCACTCTCTTGTTATAGAGATTGTTTACTACTTTTGAAAGTGGAATCTTTAATATATATTGAATCTTTAACTACAATATGAACGTTGTATCTACAGAGCATCCAACATCAGACATTACATGGTATTGGTAATGGTTAAATTATTGAATTTATACTGCAAGATTTTCAAAAAATTGTTCTATAATTTTTTGGACAACCAAAAAAATTAATATCATTTTAGTACATGGCCTAAGAAGTTTATGGCCAAATTAAAAGAATTGTCGGTTTTAACTTTTTATACCTAAAAGTTTCATCTTTGGTTTAGATAGGAAAACTGTTGGAGATTTCGACCGTTGCAGTTTTAATTTGAAGAATAAAGCTGACTGGTTAAGCAAGCCTTGCACGTGTGTTTTAGCTATGAGTTTTACCTGTTTTTTAGCTATTTCTGTTATGCATTAGTAGTTCCTATTTTCTTGTTAATTTGTTATTTTTCTCCTTACTGCACCTGTATTTATCAGCCACTTTGGCATTTGGAATGAATTAATTGTTTTTGAGTGAGAAATACACCAATGATAGCATTTATCATTTCGTATCAGAGCGTATTTCGATCACAAAAAAAAGAGGAGAGTAACGAAGATGGATGACGATAAGATGAATACCGGTCTTTGATGGCCATTATGAGCATTGGAGTGAAATGATGGAGAACTTGCTGCGTGCAAAACAGGTGTGGAACCCGATGAATTAGAGAACCAACGGTTGGGATTGCTCAAAGTGATGCAGAGAAGAAAAAACTTGAAGAACTGCGAATGAAAGATTTGCAAGTCAAGCATTACTTGTATCAGGCAATCGACCGGGTTACGTTTGAGCAAATTCTGGATAGAAGAACCTCCAAAGCTGTGTGGGACTCCATGAAGCAGATATTTTCAGGCAATGAACGGGTGAAAAGGTCTATGTTGCAGAAGCTTCGAAGGGATTTCGAAGTCCTTGAGATTAAGACAAACGAGACTATTCAGAAATACTTCGGTAGGGTCTTGGCGATTTCCAATCAGATGAGGAGCAATGGAGAATTGATGCAGGACATCAAGATAGTTGAAAAGATTCTTAGAACTCTGACCGACAAGTATACGTATGTGGTGGTCTCAATCGAAGAGTCATAGAATGTTGAAGAGATGTCCATAGAAGAGATGCAGGGTACCTTGGTGGTTCATGAGCAGAAATTTAAGAAGGTTGAAAGAGAAGATGATCAAGCCTTGAAGGCAGAAACTGGTGGCAGTCCAAGTGGTCGTGGACGAGGGAGAGGTCGTTCCAATTATAGAGGAAGATGACGCGGTCGAGGACGACTATCGTTCAATAAAGAAACGATATAATGTTATAATTGTCACATGTTGGGGCATTATTCTTATGAATGCCCTAATCCTAAGGAAGCGAAATATGCTGGGTTTGATGTGAATGAGGAAGTCATGCTCATGGCTGAGATAAACATGGAGGAGAATGGGTTTATGGCTAACACAATTGGCGAGAGCAAAGGTCTGTTGTGGTTTTTGGACTCTCATATGTGGTAACAAAGACAAATTCGTTGATTTTGATTCACGGTTTTCGAATTCTGTTAAGCTGGGAAATAACACATGTATGATAGTTGGTGGAAAAGGAAGCGTGAAGCTGTTCTTGAATGGAGCAACATACGTGATCAAGGATGTGTATTATGTTCTAGACCTCAAGAACAATCTACTCAGTATAGGGCAGCTCCAGCAAAAGGGATTGTCTTTCCTTTTTCAATCAGATGTTTGCAAGGTTTTCCATCAGGAGAAAGGCTTGATTTTTCAGAGCTATATGAGCACGAATCGAATGTTTCCTATCAGTGAGGAGATCGATGTTGTCACTGAACAGAAAACAGACGGGTGTATGTATACCAGTGATGAAGATAACGTTAGGTTATGGCATGAACGGATGGGGCATCTTAGCAACACAAGTATGGAGACACTTCAAAGAGATGGTATGGTTCGTGATTTGTCTCTATTTCCTGTCAATAATGTTGTATGTGGAGAAAGCAAACCAAAGAGGCGATTCCAAGGTCAAGAAAGTGGCGAGCAGGAGAGATTTTGGAATTGATACACTCGGATATTTGTGGGCCTATAACACCTTCATCACATACAGGTAAAAGGTATTTTTTTGAGTTTCATTGATGATTACAGTCGCAAGGGTTGGGTGTACTTATTGACAGAGAAGTCTCAAGCTTTTGAAAGTTTTAAAGAATTCAAGAAGAAGGTCGAGACTGAGATAGGAAAGGTTGTTTAGGCTCTCCGAACAGATCGTGGTGGGGAATACCTATCGGATCCCTTTAAGAAGTTTTTCTTGGAACATGGGATTAAAAGGCAGCTTACAACCAGTTTTACACCCCAACAAAACGGGGTTGCTGAGCGAAAGAATCAGACGGTCATCAACATGGTAGTATCAATGTTAGCAGCCAAGAATATGCCAAAGAAGTTTTGGGCGGAAGCAACGATGTGGAGTTTCTATGTGTTGAACAGATGCCCGACTAAAGTTCTCACAAACATAACTCCCCAAGAAGCCTGGAGTGGGATCAAGCCAACAATTGATCACTTTCGCGTTTGGGGGTGCTTAGCTCATGTTCATGTGCTTAAAGAAAAATGTACTAAACTTGATGATAAAAGTTTTGTTTGTATTTTAACAGGAATGAGTGAGGAATCAAAGGCGTATCGGTTGATTGTAGGGGTGTTATTCGGTCGGTTAAATCGGTTTTCGGTTTATTCGGTTCGGTTTAATCGGTTTTCAACCTTTTTAAAAACTAACCGATAACCAAACCAAATAAGGTTCGGTTTAATCGGTTTCGGTTTATTCGGTTTCGGGTTATTCGGTTCGGTAACCGGTTAAACCGAATAAGGATTTATATTTTTTCGTTGAACATTTGCTCAAATAATGTTTTCAAATCAAGTGTTCGTTGCTTATAATATATAATTGTATCATACATTCATACTCAACAACTGACTTATATTAAGTAAAATACACCATCTATCAAAACTTATTGCTACCATATGACATTATTTTTCTTCATGCGACGATGTAATTCAAGCATAAAATGTAATCTAATAATAAAATATTATCTACTCTCAATAAAAAAACATTATATATCAATAAAATATGTAAAATAATAATAGTATAACATGTCTTATGTTTATTTTTTATAAACATGCCATATATAAAATATTAGTAGAATGTGTTATTCGGGTTAACCGAATTAGGAAAAAATTAACCAAAAACCGAACCGAATAAGGATCTTTATTCGGTTAACCGAACCGTTTAACCCGAAAATCGAATAACCCGAAACCGTTTAACCCAAATTTCATTCGGTTCGGGTGGGTTATTCGGTTTCGGTTATTTTTTACACCCCTAGTTGATTGATCCACAAACAATGAAAGTGATTGTGAGCAAAGATGTCATCTTTGAAGAGCATAAGTCCTGGAATTGGAATCAACCTAAAGAAGGTGATAAAGAAATCACTTGGGGAGATCATGATTTTCTTGATGAAGACCATGAGTTTGTGAATGAAAACTCTCTTGATCAAGATAACGAAGCTGAACATGATGAGCTAATTGGTGATTCCAGCCCTACGTTTCCTGATCCTGGACCCAGCATTCCAGCAGATAGGGAAGGAAGACAGCAAAGGGTGAGAAGACGTCCCGCTTACCTGCATGATTATATTTTTGGTGATGATCTAGATCTAGTTTCAGACGATGATGAGGTGAATATAACTGATCTTATCTATCAAGATCCCATTTATTATGAAGATGCAGTCAAGGATGACAAGTGGAAGAAGGCTATGGATCTTGAAATTCAAGCAATCGAAAAGAATCAGACTTGGCGATTGGTAGACCAACCAAAAGGAGCAAAGTGTATCGGTGTTAAGTGGGTTTTTAAAACCAAACATAACGAAAGGGGAGAAGTTGAGAAGTACAAGGCAAGGCTGGTTGCAAGGGGCTATGCCCAAGAATTTGGGGTTGATTATGTAGAAGTATATGCTCCAGTTGTTAGGATGGATACGATTCGTTTGATAATTGCTCTAGCTGCTCAAAAGGGTTGGAACATTTATCAAATGGACGTTAAGTCCGCTTTTCTTCATGGAACATTGGAAGAAGACGTGTACGTGCAGCATCCACAAGGATATATGGTTTAAGACAATGAGCATAAGGTGTACAAGCTTCAAAAGGCCTTGTATGGGCTTAAAGAAGCCCCTAGGGCTTGGTTTAGCCGTATTGAGGCATATTTTATTAAAGAAGGTTTTACAATAAGCAGATCTGAACATACTTTGTTTATCAAGACAACATCAGATGGAAAATTGTTGTTTGTAAACATATATGTTGATGATTTGCTGTACACAGGAAATGATGAAAGAATGTTGGAAGATTTCAAGTGCTCTATGAAAAGTGAATTTGAGATGACAGATCTGAGAAATATGAGATATTTCTTGGGAATTGAGGTGTTCCAAACTCCAGCTGGAATTCATCTGTCACAACAAATATATGCAGTTGAAATTTTGACTCGTTTCAACATGTTGGATTGCAATGCAGTTGTGAATCCAATTGATCCCGATTGCAAGTTAAAGCTGGAAGAGGGTAAACCTGTGGATGAAACGCTATACAAGAGATTGGTGGGAAGTTTGATGTACATCACTACCACACGACCGGATATCCAGTTTGTGGTAAGCTACATCAGTCGGTTCATGTCTAAACCAATAGAGGTTCATTTTGCAACTGCAAAAAGGGTGATGCGATACCTTCAAGGAACACTGGATTATGGTATTTGGTACAAAAGGGGAGGAAGTGGCAGAATGGAAGTGTTTACAGATAGTGACTTCGCCCGTGATCAGAATGACGGAAAGAGTACTTCTGGATACTTGGCGCTGTGGGATGGAGCTGCTGTCGCATGGTCATCGAAGAAGCAAAGTGTAGTTGCTTTATCCTCTACATAAGCGGAGTACGTGGCAGCTGCAGCATGTGCCTGTCAAGTTATATGGATTCGAGGTATTCTGGAGGAGCTTGGAATGAAGCAGGAAGACGGCACAGTGATCAAGTGTGATAACACTTCAACAATTAAGCTCTAAAAAAAACCCCAGTTTTTCATGGCAGGTGCAAACATATCGGGGTTAGGTTTCATTTTCTTCGTGATTTGGTTGGTGCTGGAACGGTTGAACTGCAATATGTTGGCACTAAGGAGCAGATCGCAGATATATTTACCAAGCCATTGCATCGAGAAGGTTTTGTGAAGCTAAGAGAAAAGCTTGGAATTTGCTCACTTGAAGACAAACAAGACAAGAATGTCTAGTTTGAGGGAAGGATTGTTGGAGATTTCGACCGTTGCAGTTTTAATTTGAAGAATAAAGTTGGTTAAGCAAGCCTTGCACGTGTGTTTTACCAGGTCTTTAGCTATGAGTTATGAGTTTTACCTGTTTTTTAGCTATTTCTGTTATGCATTAGTAGTTCCTATTTTCTTGTTAACTTGTTATTTTTCTCCTTACTGCACCTGTATTTATTAGCCACTTTGGCATTTGGAATGAATTAATTGTTTTTGAGTGAGAAATACACCCGTGATAACATTTATCAAAAACAAATTAAACCCATATTTTTTTCGGTAATGGCAGGGACGGAACACGATTGTTGTAGTTCGAGGGCCGAACTATAATATTACAATAATTCATAAATCCAAATAATACACATATTACTTTTTTTTTGTTGCTATGATCTACTATTAAATCTTATAGAAAAGACAGGTTTATGTAAGATTAAAACTCAAAATCTTCAAATTATTAACCAAAAAACAATAATACAAATTTATTATGTGTTTGGACTATTAGATTACTAATATAACATTATATAACCAACCTAAACATTATTTAAAAAACTAATTATTTATTTTATATATATATATATATTTAATATTAATAATTTAATATAGAGTGAATTGTGGATTTGGTCCCCGTGGTATTCAATTTATCTTGGTTATGGTCCCTCTGACTAACGCATCCATTAACTCCAGGTACCATTTTAGTCATTTTGCCTAATTTATGTCTTATTATGATAAGAAAAATAAAAAAATATATTTTTAACACACACACACACACACACATATATATATATATATATATATATAAATAAAATAGGATATTATTGTATGAATTGATTGTTTAAATTTTTAAAAAAATTAATTATATTAAATATGATTTAATTTTATTATATTATATTATGTAATGGTGGAAAAAGTTATGGGTTTATTGTTTTAATGTAATAAAATTTTAATTTAAACAAACTAGATCATAAAATTATATTTTATTTTATTTAGAACGAATAAAATAAGATATGTTTTTATAATTTGATTTATTAAATTAAAACTTTAATTATGTTAAAGGCGATACAATTTTATTGTTCTTTACTATCATTGCAACAAACAAGCTTATTATCGATATTTTGACACCAAAATCATTGAAAACCATTGAGAAATGAACTCTAATTTTATCATCTTAAAATTAGAGGTTCCAATTTTCATATTGTTTTTCAGTCAAAAATTAAAAATCAACTGTTTAGATTTTAACGAAATAAAATATTTAAGTTACGAATATTTTAAACCACAATAAAATTAACAAGAGTAATAAACTAATAATTACCCATTTTTAAAACTGTGTGCCTTTTTTATTATGAACATTTATTTTTGGACGGAAGGAGCACCGAATAATGATAAGACAATGTCGTATCTTTCTATTGATGGATGTTGTAGCTGATCTTCGCTATTTTCTAAATGCTAATGTAATACCCAATTTTGAAATTTGGTTAATTTTGGAAGTTGGGGGAAAAAGTGTAAAGAGAATCAAAGTGCAAGGGGGTTATTTGAAAGTTAGGTTTTATATAACCTAACATATCAGATGTTAATTTCATTATTCTGATATTGAGAAAGTTTAGCCGACTTACACTTTCAAAGAGAGAAAGAGTGAAAGAGAGAAAACAGAGAGAAATAAGAGAAAGAGATCGTGAAGGATTCGATTTTTTTGTCAAATAGAGGTATGTTTTTAGCTTCATACTTCTATCTGCATGTTATAGTCGGTAAATAGACGTATTAATCAAGCTTTTAACCGTGTATTTGATCGATTGAATCGATCAAAAGTTTCTGGGTTGAACTGTGTTAAACCGACTTATGTTCTTCATAAAGACTGGAAGATGAGGTATCGGTCTTATGCTAAAGACCGATATAGTGTATTCGACCGGTAGTGTGTAAGACCGGAAGTGGGTAAGACCGGTATGTTGTAAGTACCGGAAATGTGTTCGACCGGTAGTGTTGTTCGACCGGTAAGTTGTAAAGGACCGATAGTGTATTCGACCGGTATGTTGTAAAGGACCGGAAGGGTGTTCGATCGGAAGTGTTGTTTGACCGGAATAGTGGTTTGAATGATATTTTTATAATTGGTCTAAGAGGTTTTTAATCAGATTGGTTTTTAACGGGTTAAAAACAGTAGATTTCAATTGATGAGTCTTTTGAAAGAAAAAGTGTTAGTTGCAAGTTAGCTTATCTTTGTTTTAATACCATCGTAGGTGGTGTTAATCAATAGAAGTCAGAGTTTAATTCAGAAGAATCAGAGGTGAGTCTTTCAACTAAATCGTTTATGATTTGAGCAGTTATTTTATAAATGTGAGTTTTTATATACTACGCATTTATAATATTGAAGGTTATGCAGATTTTATTTTAAAAGATTGATTTAATCAGTTTGGCATGTTTATGCCCAGGTATATAAACTTGTTTTATATACAGTCAGGACTAGGTGTATGCATACATTTGAGTCAGAAGTCTGACCTAAGTCGGGAAGTGTGACCTGCCTGCTCGTACCAGGGAGTGTGGCCCGTTTATGCCATTAGGGCGTGTCCCTAAAATAAGGCAGTGCGAGACAGACATACCATCTTTGACGGGAATGTTGGTTAGTAGTTTAAAGTACGCTTGCGAGCGTAGAAAGTGGTCAGTGATGGCCAGTAGTTTTATTTTGCCTGCGAAGTATAATATGTTTTAAAGTGATTTAAAGAGCAAGTTATGTATTGAGATACACAGTTTTGTTTAAATGTTTTAATTAATATTTGAACTGTTGTAGTAGTGATTGGAGGGGACTCACTAGACCTTTGGTCTAACCCTCGCTATTTCGAAATTTTAATCCTGTTTCAGGTTATCGAAAAGTATCAGATAAAGGTAAAGAGAAGGTGTGAGCTTTAAGGAGGAGATAGAAGACTTCCTGCAATAGTTATCTTTTTGGAGACTCAGTTGTATAATAGTTGATAGTTATGACCCTTGTACTCTGAAATGTAAGCTTGGGATAGTATTTAATAATGAATGTTATTTTATTATGTAAATAATTGTTCAGGTTGTTACAGCTAACATGTTTTCCTGTTGGTGTTATTTGACATATGATGCTCTATATCTTTGCTTGTGGTTGTGAGTTAAAATATTCGTAACTTAAATATTTTATTTCGTTAAAATCTAAACGGTTTGTTTTGAGTTTTTTTTTTATTGAAAAACAATATAAAAATTGGAACCTCTAATTTTAAGATGATAAAATTAGAGTTCATTTCTCAATGGTTTTCAATGATTTTGGTGTCAAAATATCGATAATAAGCTTGTTTGTTGCAATGATAGTAAATAACAATAAAATTGTATCGCCTTTAACATAATTAAAGTTTTAATTTATTAAATCAAATTATAAAAACATATTTTATTTTATTCGCTCTAAATAAAATAAGATATAATATTATGATCTAGTTTGTTTGAATTAAAATTTAATTACATTAAAACAATAAAACCATAACTTTTTCCACCATTGCATAAAATAATAAAATTAAATCATATTTAATATAATTAATTTTTTTTAAAAATTTAAAGAATGAAGTCATACAACAATATCCTATTTTATTTATTTTGATATCTATATCTATCTATATCTATCTATATATATATATATATGTGTGTGTGTGTGTGTGTTAAAAATATATTTTTTATTTTTCTTATCATAATAAAACACAAATTAGGCAAAATGACTAAAATGGTCCCTAATTTAATAGAGTTAACGGATGCGTTAGTCAGAGGGACCGTGACCAAGATAAATTGAATACTACATGACCAAATCCACAATAAACATAATATAGGGACCGTAGTCAAAGAAAGTAACAAAGCACGGAGACCAAATCCACAATTCACTCTTTAATATATAATGGATGGAGAGGTAAAATGATATAAATAGTTAAATGCAAAGAAAATGTTATGTGATGTTGAGGATGGTGACTAGAGTTGTTCACGGGCGGTACAACCCGTTAGACCCGGCCCGTCCGACCCGTTAGAAAAGCGGGCTTGGACAATCATTCTCGAAAAAATGGGCGGGCTCGGGTTGGACTGCTAAAGTTAATGGACGGGCTTGGGCAATGAAAAAAAGAACTTGGACAAGCCTGCCCAACCCGTTATATTATTATAGTTGATTAATGTTTTTATATAATTAATAATTTAATCATTTTATTCAAAATATTTATAAGTGGCTTTGTACCAACCGTCACCCAAACATATATAATATGTGTTGTGTTATATAGTACGTCTCGAATTTCGATCTTGTAATATTAGGTGGATGAATATTTGTTATTAAAAAAACTCGAACTTTGAAATTTGATAACTCATTAGAGAGAAAATGTCCATGATTCATATATTGTGAAACAATTATTTTTCATACGCTATGTACATTGATATATTTTACGTCATATTTTATGCTCGAAAGAACTTACACAATTTAAATGATTTTACATAACTTATGATTTTATATAAGTTTTGTTTTTCACATGTAAAAAAATAAGCCCGCTAGCCCGTGGGCAAGCCCGGCCCGTTTATAAAGGCGGGTACGGACAAGTCCATAAGGCCGCAAAAACGGGTTTGGGTTGCTATATTAGGCCCGTTGGACAAAAAAATTAAGTTAAGCCCGACCCGGGCCCGGCCCAAGCCCGCAAATGATCACCTCTAATGGTGACCACACGGTGATACCAATTGAGTTGCGTATCACATATGTCCTTGGATATTCATAGTTGGTATTTGAGTTCTAAAATGGGGTGTCCATGGCCCCCAAAGGCCCCTATGGTTGATGCATGCATCGTTAAGCATGTAACAATGTTTAAACTTATAAACCCAACTTATATATCAGTAAATATTGTAAGTCGTGTATCCCTCTTCTCAGGAAGCCAATCGTCATTTCAATTGTTTGTAATGTATCACAAAAGATTGACTATTAAAAATTAATCAATTAAGCTCAAAGACAACTAATTAAAAACTGAAATCTAATTATTACAAATGACAGTACTTCAAAACTTTAGAAGTTTGGAACGTTGAATTAAATCACTAAAGAGAAAAAAAAAACTTCTTTAAAAATGAAAATCAAGATCATCCCTAACATTACTAACTCAAGTATTCCTCAAAGCTAATTGATTTAATTGGTTTAATTGATTCAATATGCATTGTTTATGAGAATATAAATATAAAATTGATCCAACATCGGCATAATCTATGCCTACCCTAACTGACTGCCCTCACACCTAAATTAACATCTAAACTACTTTGTTTGGTAACGTGAAGGATAATAATGGACAATCTATGTATTGACAATCAATTTTGATAAATAAATATTCAAACACATACGAAGATTTCAGATATTAAATCAATAAAAACGGTAATATCTATCACATATTGTTCCTACGAAAAGTCTACACTTTTACAATGTAAAACCAAACCAAAATAATAAGTTAAAATGAATCGAGTTATACATGGGGTTTGACTTTTGGGACGACCTCGATGCGCACCTAGCCTTGCATATCCATTAAAATCCTAAAACGTGAATCCTCAGTCATCCATCAACGAAATCAATTATCTTGAATCTTCAATCATCATTACCATAAAATAAAAAGTATTTGAAACGTATTTTTTTTAAATAGAGACAGCAACCTTTGAAGGTTGTTGCCCCTCAATTCCTTCTTGCCTCCAAGATGTAGTTCTCTTTTTATTTCCATTTTTCTACCGTAGTCCTACGGAAACTACAAATGATGCACATAAGTTTCAAACCCGTGACCAACACCCCACAAATGCACACCCCTTGCCACCCCGCCACAACCTCTTTTGTTTATCTTATCCCTCTGTTTTCTTTTATTGCTTATTTCCCAACTCCAATCTTTATTTTATTCTAACTCTTTGCCTTTTGTCTCGTTTTCGTGCCAACATTTGTTTATCTAAAATCAATTAAAAATCAAATAAATTTAATCACATCCAGTAGTTAGTAATTAAAGCATAATTATGCATGTTTTTATCAATTAAAATATACTCAAATAATGATGTTATCAAACCTTCCCATACCTTGTTCGTCCCGAATAGGGTCAAGAGTAATTCAAGAAATAATTCCATTGAAAGCATGCATATACTTTATAAAGCAATAAGAATTGAATGAGATACACCACGTATGCTCTAGATGTGATCTACAACTATCATGTATATGTATCTAGTGATCCAATGTCTCATATTAAAACTCAACAACTTACACAAAAGTCGATTGATAGCACCATGAAAATCAGAAGTGATAAATCTAAAAGAATTTAAATTCCCCTCCCTAACTTAATGATCTGCATTATCCTCAATGCTTAGAAAGGAGGGTCAGTATAACAATTTCAAATTTCCCCCCTTCCCAACATACACATTAACACGTCCTCAATATTAGGAAGTACGACTCCCATAGGTGAATTCAGACAAAAAAAAAAAAATTAAAACAAGGAAAAAAAAGAAAGCTAACTAATCCACATTTTCGTAGGTAAACAAGATTGCACTTAGCATGTGCAACAAGCCTTTTTAACCCATAGATTCTCCTAGTGGGCGAGTGAAGTCTTGTGAGAGTTTGCAATGAACACACCCACAAAGCTCATTTAACTACGACTTGACTAACTAATGCGATAAAAATAACATACAAAACACAAGAAAATGTTAATCTTATTACCAATATGTGAGTTATGTACCTGCACTGTGATGCTTTCTTGGATCTTTCATACATCACGAGTGAAGGAAAATAATCTCTAAGTTTGATTGCATTCGACTTTCTGTAGTCGATGCACACTCTCCATCCACTGTTGGGGCGAGTAAGGATGTCCTCCCTTCCTCTTTTAGTGATAGTGACGTCAGATCTCTTGGGCTCGTTGTGAGGTCCATTCAGATCATGATTGATTGAATATACAAGATAAACAAGGATTGTAGGGAGGAATATGATGTTTATTCATTACTGAAATGTAAACTACAACTACAGAGAGAATAAGACGTATGTCTACATATTGAAAATGAAAGTGAATTCTAAAACCCTAAACATATCCTATTTATACCCCCACATCCCTTGTACACATTAAAGCCCAAACCTATTACAAGGCCCAATACAATATAAAGTTGATTACTTTACTAAACTTCTAAACTAGAACATATATATGTTCTAACATTCTCCCCCTAAGTTTTGTAAAGTAATCATAATCTTTTAAGCTCCGACTTCAGCTCTTCTCCCCCTTGATTGCTTTATGAAACTTAGCGTTGCATAAACTTCAACCCCCCCCCTTGAAAGTATCTTTTATCCTTGGAGTATCAACTGAAATATCAGATCTAATGTAGACCATAACCTCGACTGAGTGCACATAAAGACAACTTTTGACTCTTGTAAACCTAACATATTCCATATGCCCACAAGAATGATATGTGTGAATATTGGAATGACAACCAAGTGCATCTTCAGTGTATAACATCTGATCTGTCTTTGAACCACGAGTTGAAATAAGAGTTCAGCTTAAGAACTTCATCTGATCAGCTTACGGGTGGTAGTATCCTGTAGCAACACTACAAGGCAAGGGTTAGAAGGGAAGCACTGTTCAACAACCGATAAAAGATGCTCATTTTCTGACTGCTTTCCAGAATACTGAACAATTAAACTCAGAACTCTTTTCTTCACGAATCAGCTGGATGATAATAAGCACTCGGGATTCTGAATCACAACTCAAGCATCAGAATAATGATTGCAGTCGCTCACACTACTGAGTGATCAGGTCAGAAGATTGATAAAGTGCTCTCAACGGTCTAACAACTCAAGAAGCTTTCCAGATTGATGATTGCAGATGCTCAGGAAGCTAACTCAATCCAATCAGAGACCAAATCATCAAATCCAGAATCTGAAAATCTTGAAAAGCATGATCACTCGTGAAATGTAGATAAGTTGTGAAAGATATGTGACCAACATATGATAAGAGTGATGTCACATATGCATTATGCGTAAAAAGCTTAGGAATAGGGCAAACTTGTATCATAATGGGTTCAGAACAGTCAATTTTCTCAAAACCATCAAAACTTTTCACATACTGCTAACAATTCGCAGATCACTATAGCAAATGAGCACAATATGCATGATAGACTAAGCTGAAAAACTACAATTCGCATAGGCTTGCATGTGAATCCTTACTTCTCGCAAGCGCCTACGTGCGAATTTCTCGCATTTCGCATAACTAACACCTGCGAAACCTTAACAATTCGCATCACACTTACTTTTAAATTCTTGACTTCTCGCAACACTCTCGTCTGCGAAATCTCTACTTTTCGCATCATACACTTTTACAAATTCTACACTTAATAAAATTTCATCTTCAAGGTTCATACGAATTATGACATTCGAATTCTTCTAAAATCCTTCTTTTTGCGAATTCTTTTCAATTTCATGCGAGTTCTTCAAACATCTGTGAGTTCTTTATGAAATCATGCGAATTCCGTGGATCTGGAACGATTTTCCAACTTTTCTTCAAATTAACCTTCTAAACTTTGAATTTTGAGTTGAAACTTTGACAGCAGGTTCAAAAATAAGTCTAGAGCACATTTTTAGTTGATCATCTTGTCTAATTTTGACTATAAAGTACATTTTGATCACACCACAATACAAATACATTTTCGAACAGAAACTTCTCAAAAATCGAACCAATTTGATTTAATTGATGAAATAAAACAATGCAATTGCTTCTATTAGGTTCGACTCTATCCACAGAACCAATTTGACATCAAAGAACATTCAATTTATCATCAAATCACATAAATCGAATTTTCTTCATATTGACTGTTCTATCAACCAAACAGATCTCGATCGTGCAAAGATTAATTTATCTGTTAGGTTCTAATACCACTTGTGAGGTCCATTCAGATTATGATTGATTGAATATACAAGATAAACAAGGATTGTAGGGAGGAATCTGATGTTTATTCATTAATAAAATGTAAACTACAACTACAGAGAGAATAAGCCGTATGTCTACATATTGAAAATGAAAGTTAATTCTAAAACCCTAAACATATCCTATTTATACCCCCACATACCTTGTACACATTAAAGCCCAAACCCATTACAAGGCCCAATACAATATAAAGTTGATTACTTTACTAAACTTCTAAACTAGAACATATTTATGTTCAAACACTCGCCTCTGTCGGGTTCACTCATGGTCTTTTAATACTAGGATACTTGATCATGCCATACAACGATTTAATATCTTCTTGTATGATTAACTTTCTCCAATCAAATTCATTTTATGCGGTGGCTGTCTAATTTGGTGTGGCGATGGATTTTACCAACCATGTGATAACTTCATGTATGTTTACTGCTCTGAAACTCGAGTTCAACTATGTTAAAGGTTTTGCATTGGATTCAATAAGAGCTTGGTATGTTCATATTGATGTATTGATTCCCGTAGAATCCTCAGTCAACACTCTTTCTACCAAAATAAGATCTTTCAACATCTGCCTCAGAATGTGTTTAGATGATGTGTTCAGCTCAAGATATAAAGGTTGGTCGAGTGGAATTTGACAACTCTTATGCTAAACTTAGTGAAGCTTCCTTTCATAAGTACAAGACAGTTGATTAGAGGTGAGCGGTTCAACTATCAGTATATGGGTCTTGTCTAAATCCATTAATTCTAGTTCGTGCTCTAATGAGGCGTCTATGGTATTCTCTCTCTCTCTCTCTCTCTCTTTTCTCACCATTCTCTTTTTGATTGTCTTCAACATCTTCAATGTATAGGTCATGTTCACACTGCCAAGGTATTTCATCAACAAATTTATCACTTAGATTTTCCATATGCATGCTTGGTATTATACCCACATCTATCTCAGTTAGTTGTTCAGCCAATTGGCTAACTTTTGTTTTAAGGGCCGCAACAGATTGGGTAACACTATTCGTGTACTACATTTGTTTTTTTTTATCATCGCCATCATGTCTTTCATTTGTTCCTTGAGAAATGATGATTTCTGATTATTGTTGTCATAATTACCACTGAAATTATCATTTTGATTTTTTTTATCATTTTGCTAGTAATTGCCCTAGTGATATGGACTTAGAAAACTAAGCTGACTTGAGTGACTTTATTGTTGACTTTCTCAAAAAGAAGGTTGGGTGTTCTCGCCATACTGACTCATATATAAGAGTCGGAAAACATGTTTTCATTATAATTCGTGAGCCTTTAGGCTTCATTGACACACCCAACATAGATCGCACACTCATTTGTAGAATGCCATGGTTCACCGCAGTAAATGCATGAATTTTGACCATTGATCCTCTCATAATAGAATATGGGACAATTA
This sequence comes from Arctium lappa, assembly GCA_023525745.1. Lineage (NCBI taxonomy): Eukaryota > Viridiplantae > Streptophyta > Magnoliopsida > Asterales > Asteraceae > Arctium > Arctium lappa. The sequence goes on from CM042047.1 coordinate 164,937,876, forward strand.
TCCACCGAATGCAAAGGGAACCCTACAATAATTACATAATTTTGGATATGATACACCTCACTATCTTCCCCAATCAACCCACCTAAAACCATGTCTAATTTCTTTGAAAGCTCTCTACTATCATAGTTAACCTCTCACCTTAACTCATCCATATCTACTGTAAACATACTATTAACCGACAATATGCACTTCCTTTTCAAATCAAAACTTAGAGCTTGGATGAGGGCATTTTCCATAGGGGTCGTTGTGTCATGAACTCATTTATGCCTTTCCTCACCCACGCCCTACCTTGTTACGAAGACTAATGGTTGAAGGCGGTGAGGCATGTGTCTTCCGATTTCATATCAGTTACAAGCTTGTCATTTCAATCACTTATTTTTTTATGTAATAAACAATAAAAATAAAACTATCGGCACTTAAACTAAACACATGACTAATGTTAAGATCAACAAAGAAAACACACTAAACACTGAAAAAACAAAGAAAATAAGACTTACCTGACCCAAGTGAATTTAGGCAAGTGAACTACAAAACACAATCGCATATAATGAGTAGCAATCTATTCAAAATATAATACAAACATATATAGAACTAGCACAAATCAATTAACCAAAGGGCACAACACTTCGGCAATGGCGCCAAAAACTTGATGCACGCATAGTTAAACACGCAACAAGGTTTAAATTTATAAACGTAACTTATATTAGTAAAGATGGTAAGTCGGGTATCCCCCCCAGCTCACCCTAGCCCCCAGACTTTTTAGCTTGTATATTCGTCAACGATCCTACACGGACACGCCGACCAGAATGACAGGATGGGATTGATGTATGGAACCATTGACAGTGAACCATCCATCTAACTCACGTCTTACACTGAATGGCCTCTCTCATCTAATCGATCTCGGTGAAAACGCTAGTAGAGCTTTACAGAGGGTAAATATGCATCAGGAGTGGGGAAGCTACATATGAAGAAGGACTCGCGACTATGGCAGGGCGGTACACTATGCTCCCTTGTGACCCCTAATTTTATTCTCAGGGAATCAATGGTCAACTCAATTGTTTGGTGTAAACTGATTTGGACATATGTCACAAAGATTGACTACTTAAAGACAACTAACTAAAACCAAAATCTAATTATTACAAGTGACAATACTTCAAAGATTTGGGAGTTTGTAACATTGAATTAAATCACTACAAAGAAATTAAAAATCCAAACTTTTTATAAAAATAAAAATCAAGATCATCCGTCATCATTAACCCAAGTCTTCCTCAGATCCAATTGATTTAATTGATTCAACATGCATTGGGAAGATGTAGATAAAACGCCAATAGCCGGATGTCCTCTTCTACGACGCTCCATTCCCTAGCAAGGATAGCCTAGAGTAATAATATACTCATATGGAGGACCCGACGGACTTTGGGAGGGAAAGGTAAAGTTGGCATAGTAAATTCCCGAAAAGGCCAGTGAGGTTCCACCACTAGAAAGAAATTCAAAATGTTCCTGATGGAGCCATAGGTAGCTAAAGTGGAGGAGGAGACAGAAGGTTGTATTCCGAATCTATGTCCTAATTTGTCTATCCTAACTTATCGCCATCACACTTAAATTAACATCTAAACTACTGTGTGTGGTACGGTGAGGGTTACTAATGGACTATCCTTGTATTGTCAATAAATTCTGATAAACAATTATTCAAACACATAAAAACATTGGAAATAAAATCAATAAAAACTGAGCAATATATGCCACATATTGTTCCTACGAAAAATACGTACTTTTACAATGTAAAACCAAAATAAGACAATAAAATAAAAACTAATAGAGTTACACATGGGGTTCACTTTTGGGACGACCTTGTTGCACACCTAGCCTTGCATATCCATTAAAATCTTCAAATGTGAATCTTCAGTCATCAATCAACGAAATCAACCATCTTGAAGCTTCAATCATTATTACCAACAAATAAAATATATCTAAAAAGTGTTTTTTTTTAAATGGAGATAGCAACCTTCAAAGGGTGCTGCCCCTCGATTCCTTTTTGCCCAAGATGTAGTTATTCTCTTTTTATCTCAAATTTTCTGCCTTAATGTTGCTCTAATTTTCGAGTTGGATCGGGCTGAAAATGAAACTATTTCAATAAAAAAAACTAATATATTAGTTTTTTTTACAAGAAAAGTGAGTTTCAGCGATGGGCCTTTAGCGACGAAAAGCTTCATTTACAAGCTATAACGACGACATATCGTCTCTATAAATCGTTTACAGGAATAAATGGATTTTTAGTGACAACAAAAGTCGTTGCTAAAACCACCGTTTCTTATGGTGTATAGTGGGGTTGAACATATGTTTCAAATCAAACTCGTGACTCGCACCCATTTTTTATTTCTATTGTTTCTTTCGCTCCAATCTTGATTTTTTTTCCAACTCACTGCCTTTTGTATGGTTTTCGTGTCAACATTTATTTATCTAAAATAAAAAAAAATTTAATCACATTCAATAATTAAAGTGTAATTAAGCATATTTCTGTCAATTAAAATCATTTTTCTAAAAAACTCGTCGCACAACCGCCATGGTGTGCCATGGCACCAAGGCTTGTGTCTCACGCCATGTTAAGCTCCTGGCACGCCATGGTTTAATGCACAATTTTGTAATGCAATATTTGATTTTTCTTTACGTTTATAATGTCTTTTTTTGGGAAGGGTGTCCTAGGCTATGCATAGACTAATCCCTTGGCAAATTATGACTATAAGACATTAACCCTGATTAAACCTCAGTAGTCACAATTGTTGTATACGCCTGGATTCGAACCCTGGGCAGATAGAATATATATTCCACCACATCCCCGGGGGTCTTAACCAGTACGCCACAACCCTTTTCTTTTTTAATGTCTTATTTGCGTGTATTTTAATATATACCATAATCTAACTTGCTTATTACGATCGACTCATTGAATAATACTACAAAACTTTAATATCCTAAAATTTAGAGGGAAATAAAATTCGAAATTTCGGCAACATAACGTCTATAAATGGAGAAAACCTGTCCACCGTAAAATAGGGGATCAATTAACCTGAATAAATGGGACATGACAAATCAAACTCAAGTGTATCATCCCAAAATGGGGAATAAGGTATGGCACATACAACCCAAATATAATGAAGAATAAACTGACAACTTAATAATCTAAATTTGTCAACAAGATTATAGTCGGGTGTCCTATCCTTCCAAAACGTATATCTTCAAAATCAAGTATGTTGGTCACTATATCTCCAAAAAGACCACTCACGACCCAAGGTCGTCCACTCAGTCCCGATGAGCCCCACCATTAGAATGACCTGCCACATACGACAACCGAAGAATAAGCATTACGCTAAATCCTAGTGAGAACAATTTAATTGAAATTGAAATAATAAACCCATTTAAAGTCGCACAGCGAATCTAGCATTGAGGTAAATCAAAACAACCAAATAAACCATTAGTGACTATAACATGGTACAAATACACACCGTGAACTAAATCAACTCCTCTAAGTCTATTGCTCGAAAACGTCAAGTCAACCCCTCTAGGTCTATTTTTTAGAGTTCCCAAACGGGAATTCATGCATAATGGAATTACACCTTACTGCCCATGGGACGCTACCCGACCATATAGGTCCACACCTTACTTTCAATGGTGACCTGATGCATATTCCGTGCCAAAGTGGTGAACCTCATATCCAAAACGGGACATAGGAACACTGTGTCTATGGATCCATTACACTAAGACTAAATACAAAGCTTTTAACACATTCCTCATTGATCGAATACATAAATGTTGAAAGCAATTTATATGCATAAGTTTACCACATGAAGTCTTGATCCCCCATTCTTAAGGAGACCTTAACAATACAAACCCATCAACAATATCATCACTAATTACGTTTCAAATGTCAAGTTTATCACTAACTAATCGAATGCTTGGATCTCACTAAAACCCTAATTTACACTTTGGGTTTACCAAAATCCCATATAATAGGTGTGAGTTCCAAAACATGTAGAGAATCATAAAATACCATTATTTATAGTATAACCACATTTTCCAAACATTGATGTTCAAGTTCCAAAGCCCTAACATTCCCAAATCACATGATTAGGTCAAAATACCACAAAACCCAATGTCTAGTTAGGAGACTTAGATGAATGTTGTAACACATAAACCCAAGTGAATATATATATATATATATATATATATATATATATATATATAACAACAAAGGGTAGAAAACTCACCTTGTAGAGTTTATAGGAAACCCTAGTTGAAGATATTTGAGAGAGAAAGTTAGAATGGAACATGGACTTCAAGCACAAGACTCTTAATGACAATCCCCAACCTAAATCAAACCCATAAATGCTCATAAGGTAACCATTTGGTAGCATTGAATGAAGAAAGAGTGAAACCCTACCTTTGCCTATTCTAAAAATCACAGTCAAAAGTCTCCACAAAGAGGAAATAAGATAAAAATCGGTTTTGAGGAGTATTTAAGGGCTGGAGGCCTGACCCCGATATTTCCCGACGAGAGTGACAAGTGTCACAATCGCCGACAAAATCGCCCACATTGAGGACGCCTCAGTATATCTCTTACGAGAGAGCAAGGAGAAAGTGACCGAGGGTCACAATCGCCGACAATTCCGCCCAAACTGTACCACATGTGGTACAAGGGCCGCGATAGTGCCCCGCGGCTATGCCCCTTGGCATTTTCACCGGGCATAGTCACCGAAAGGGTACCGAGCCTAAAGTGGAGGTTCTTCTAGGATGGAGGTCCGGGGTCGATTCAAGTTCAAAATAATTGTCTCCCCAAATCAATTTTTTTCCATTTCTATAACTACCAAAAACAAACGGTGGGTAGAAACATGTGCCAAAAGTCCAGGTGTTATAATCTTCCCCAACTTGAAAGCGATTTCGTCCTTGAAATCCTGGCTAGGACAATAGGTAAGGATATCTCCGCTTCATATCCTCTTCAGCTTCCCACGTCATGTTGGCACCCCGGTGGTGCTTCCATTGAACCTTCACCATATTGACCTCTTTGTGACGAAGCTTCTTCTCCTTCCTTTCCAAGATTGATTCGGGTTCCTCAATGCAATGGTTTCCCTCATCAACTCTAATCTCGAAGATTAGGATAACACTCTCCTCCTCCGCTAGACATTTACGAAGTTAGCATACATGGAATGTGTTATGGATTCCACTCATTTCCGGAGGGAGTTCCAATTGGTAGGCTTGAAGCCCTACCCGCTTAATTATGGTGAATGGTCCGAGGAAACGGGGACTCAACTTCCCACGCTTTCTGAATCAGATAATTCCCTTCTAAGGGGACACCTTCAACATAACACAATCCCCCACTTGTAACTCTATTGGTCGCCTCTTCTTGTCATCATAGCTTTTCTGCCGGTCTTGAGCCGCCTTCAAATGCTCACAAATACCTTTAACTTTGTCCACCGTCTCTTGCATAATCTCGGGTCTGGCAAACTGCATCCCTCCCACTTCAAGCCAACATACGGGAGTTCAGCATTTGCGACCATACAAAGCTTCAAATGGCGCCATTCCAATACTCGAGTGGTAGCTATTGTTGTACGCGAACTCAACCAAAGTTAGGTGCGAGTCCTAACTACCCCCAAAGTCGATCACATAAGGTCTCAACATTTCTTCAAGTGTCTGAATTGTTCTCTCGCTTTGGCCGTCAGTTTGGGGATGGTAGCCCGTGCTCAACTTCAAACGCGTGGCCAATTACTTTTGCAATCCGTCCCAAAATTGTGACGTGAACCGACTATCACAATCCGAGACAATAGATAGAGAAAAACCATGGCCAGATATCACTTCATCAATGTATAACTTCACTAGCTTGTCCATAGGTAAAGTCTCCCGCATGGCCAAGAAATGGGCACTCTTGGTCAAGCGGTCCACTATCACCAAAATGGTTTCATGACCTCTTATGGTTTTTGGCAATTTCGTCACAAAGTCTATAGTGATGTGCTCCTATTTTCATTCTGGAATCTCCAAAGATTGTAAACTTCCATAAGGTCGTTGGTGCTCGACCTTCACTTGTAAGCAAGTCACACAACGCTCCACATATCGTGCCACATCAAGCTTCATAACCGGCCACCAATAGTGCAATTTCAAATCCCGATACATCTTTGTGCTTCCCGGATGGATAGAATACTTCGACTTGTGGGCATCCTCGAGAAGGAGTTATCGATTGCCCCTGATCTTAGGCACCCAAACTCGCCCGTTGAAAAGATTTACACCCCGACCATCTTCCGTCAAAAGTAGATGTTGCTTTGACATGAATTCTCCCTTGAGGTTCTTTTCTAGCAAGGTTTTGGATTACGACGCTTTGATTCGATCAACGAGTGTTGACGTCAACTCGATTCGTGCAAAGGTGGCTTGAGAATTTCCCCTGTAGTCCTTTCGACCTAGAGCATCGACGACGATGTTCGGGTAAAGTAACTCGTAGACATAATCCTTTTGTAACTCCAATAACCTCCGGTGCCTCATATTCAGTTCTTTTTGATCGAATATATGCTTCAAACTCTTGTGTTCCGTGTAGAGGGTGCATTTCGTACCGTAGAGGTAGTGTCGCCATAGCTTCAACGCAAACACCACCACTGCCAATTCTAAATCATGCGTAGGATAACTGACTTCATGAACCTTGAGTTTCCTTGACGTGTAGGCGATCACCTTGCCCCTTTGCATTAGGACACAACCCAAATCCATCTTCGACGCATCGCTATTTACCACGAAGTCTTTCGTCCCTTCGGGTAGTGATAAGATCGGAGCTTCACAAAGTTTCTTTTGTAGAGTTCGAAATGCTTTCTCTTGACTCTCGGTCCATACGAACTTCACATTCTTTTGGGTTAAGGTCGTCAATGATGAAGCTATCTTGGAAACATCTTGGATGAATCTTCGGTAGTATCTCGCCAATCCTAGAAAACTTCGGATTTTTGACGGACTCTTGGGAGGTTCCCAATTCATAAGTACCTCGATCTTTCCGGGGTCCACCTTCACTCCTTCCTTCGTAACTACATGTCCCAAAAACTGCACCTCCCGAAGCCAAAAGTCACACTTAGAAACCTTTGCGTAAAGCTTTTCCCGCCTTAACACTTCCACCTCTTCTCGGAGATGTTGCTCGTGATCCGCCTCAACTTTGGAGTAGACTAGGATATTGTCGATGAACACTATTACCGACTTGTCAAGGAATGATCGGCACACTCAGTTCATCAAATCCATAAATATTATCGATGCACTGGTTAAGCCGAACGACATCACTAGGAATTCGTAATGGCCGTATCGCATCCTAAACGTCGTCTTTCTAATGTCGTCCTTCTTCACCTTCACTTGATGATATCTCGAACGAAGGTCGATCTTTGAGAAGCAACCCGTTCCTTGAAGTTAATCAAACAAGTCTTCGATCCTTGGAAGTGGATACTTGTTCTTCACCGTCACCTTGTTTAGTTCTCTATAGTCGATACACATTCGCATTGAGCCATCTTTCTTCTTGACGAAGAAGACCGAAGCTCCCTAAGGCGATGAGCTCGGTCTTATGAAACCCTTCTCAAGAAGTTCTTGGAGTTGAGTCATCATCTCTTACATCTCGGTGGGAGCTAATCGGTAAGGAACTTGATCAATCGGAGCCGTTCTCGGAACAAGATCACATCGAAATTCTACTTGGCGATCGGGTGGTAAGCCGGGAAAGTCGTCCGGGAAAATGTTAGAAAACTCACGTACCACCCTAACATCTTCAAGCTTTCTCTTCTCATTTTTGGTGTCAATCGCGTACGCCAGGAAGGATGAGCATCCTTTCGCCAAACATTTCCGCGCTTTGACCATAGAGATAATCGCCACCTCGCCTTTCCTTCTTTCACCATAGATTATGGTCGCCTCTCCATCCGTAACGGGTAGTCGGATCATATTTTTGGAACACACAATCTCGTCTTGGTTCTTCGATAACCATCCATTCCCACCACCACGTCAAATCCGCCAATTTGCATAGGCATTAAATTGATGGGGAATCTCCTTCCTTCAAACTCAAGAGTGCAACCCCTCATGACATCACAGATTATCACTTGACCATCATTAGCTACCACTAAGGCATCATCTAAACTACTCGTAGGCATGGCAAGCTTTTGACAAAATGCATCGGATATGAAAGAGAAACTAGCACCCGAGTCAAATAATACACGTGTAGGTACGGAGTTTAGGAGAAACGTACCCAACACTACAGTGGTAGATGCCTTAGTTTCCTCCCTTGTCATCAAAAAAGTTTTCTGGGCATTCTTGGAGGATCCACCTTCTTCCCGCCGGCTCCTCCGGTCTTCAACTTCGGGCATTCTTCCCTAACATGCCCCGACTCTTTGAACTCGAAACATAATCGCCCCTTGATTGGACAATCTATATAGGCATGACTGGGCTTTCCGCATTTAAAACAAGCTCCGGGGGACAAAGTTGCATGGGCTGAAATGCTTGCTTCGACATTTGGAACACCACCTAGCCTCGCGCCTAGGATCGACTCCTCGTTGGTAGTTGTTGTTGTTCAAAGACCTTGTTTTCTTGGAGGCCATAGAGTTCCCTTCCCATTTCCTCTTCTCGACCAAACGAGAACCTTCTTCTTTGTCCCGGTTGTAGGCATCTTCCATCAACTGTGCTTCCTCAACCGCCTCACGAAGAGTGGAGGCCTTCGACACTCGGCCCATCGACATCATATCGGATAGGAGGCCCTTAATGTAGGCTTTGATCTTATCTTTCTCTGTAGGGACTAAGTGTCCCACCAACCCCAGCTTGTCCATGAATATTCGGTTGTACTCCTTCACTGACAGATTTCCCGTCTTCAAGTTCCGAAACTCTTGCTCAATCCGGTCCATCGATCTCTCGTTGCAATACTCTTCCAACAACTTCTTCTTGAAAGTCGACCAACTCAGATTGGCCAATACCGTGGCCTCAACAGAAGTGGAGTAAATGTTTCACCATGTGAGGGTCGCCCCTCTAAGCATTTGAGAACCAAAAGTTGCTTTCTGGCCTTCGCCGTACTCACTCGATCGGAAAACCTGTTCCATTTCCTGAATCCAGTTCATGCACGCTACTAGATCATCCGAGCCTTTGAATTCTGGTGGTCGGCAACCGAGGAAGGCTTTAAATGTGCAAGCTTTCGCTTCTTGCCTTGCTTCCGGGGCTGCAGTCCCATCGGTGGGAATTTCATGTCCGGTGCCCCCGGATCCCGCCACCATGACGTTCTCGGCAACCGTATCAGGCCTTCGGTTGTTAGTGTCTCTATCTTCTAGGAGATTCAGGAAAAAACACTTGTTGTTGCGCCATGGCTCTATTCATGGCCAACATCATCCGGTCCATTATTCAGGTTTCTGCCGTAACCTCTTCCATAATAGGCTTCGCCAATTTCCAGATTGCGTTGGGGAATGTGCTTGGGTCCCCCGCCTAACACATTGACCAAACGAGAAGGCTCTTCCGCCACAGTCACCCGTGGATGGTCGGTTGTGGATGTTGTGTCTTCTTGACCGTCCGGTCTGTTCCTGGTGTTAACCATTAGTCTGCCACACACATACAAGAAATAGAATGAGACGACGACTACAAGAATAACGCAAGGAAACGTACTATTACATTTATCAATTGTTATAACAATAGTAAATCAAGTATTCTCACGTAAAACACCTTCATAATAACGTTAACTAAGTGAAATTATGAACATATGCTACGTAATAATTCTCTTTACCATCACCACAACTTTCAATTAGCGTAAGTTCCGTCGACTATAGACCGTTCTATCTTAAGAGTTCTACCCCATCTCACAAGTCAAAGCTTAATAATCTCAGCTCAAGTCTAGACATCTTACATTCATACCTAGTTCACTTAAAATAATGCTCTGATAGCAACTTGTAACATCCTAAAATTTAGAGTGAAATGAAATTCGAAATTTCGGCAACATAAGGTCTATAAATGGAGAAAACCTGTCCACCCTAAAATAGGGATCAATTAACCTGAATAAATGGGACATGACAAATCAAACTCAAGTGTATCATCCCAAAACGGGGAATAAGGTATGGCACATACAACCAAAATATAACGAAGATAAAACCGACAACCTAATAATCTAAATTTGACAACAAGATTATAGTCGGGTGTCACTATCCTTCCAAAATGTATATCTTCAAAATTAAGTATGTTGGTCACTATATCTCCAAAAAGACCACTCACGACCCAAGGTCGTCCACCGAGTCCCGATGAGCCCTACTGTTAGAATGACCTGCCACATACGACAACCAAAGAACAAGTGTTAGGCTAAAGACTAGTGAGAACAGTTTAATTGAAATAGAAATAATAAACCCATTTGAAGTCGTATAGTGATTCTAGATGTGAGCTAAATCAAAACAACCAAATAAACCATTAGTGACTATAACATGGTACAAATACACACCAATCAAATAGTGAGCTCAACTCCTTTAAGTCTATTGCTCGAACACGTCAAGTTAACCCTTCTAGATCTATTCTTAAGAGTTCCAAAACGGGAACTTATGCACAATGAGATTACACCTTACTGCCCATGGAACGCTGCCCGACCATATAGGTCCACACCTTACATACCATGGTGACCCGATGCCTATTCCGTGCCAAAGTGGTGAACCTAATGTCCAAAATGGGACATAGGAACACCGTGCCTATGGATCCATTGCATTAAGACTAAATACAAAGCATTTAACACATTCCTCATTGATCGAATACATAAATGATAAAACCAATTTATATGCATAAGTTTACCACATGAAGTCTTGACCCCCCATTCTTAAGGAGACCTTAACAATATAAACCCATCAACAATATCATCACTACTCCCATTTCAAATGTCGAGTTTATCACTAACTAATCCAATGCTTGGATCTCACTAAAACCCTAATTTACACTTTAGGTTTACCAAAATCCCATATAATAGGGGTGAGTTCCAAAACATGTAGAGAATCATAAAATACCATTATTTATAGTCTAACCACATTTTCCAAACATTGATGTTCAAGTTCCAAAGCCCTAACATTCCCAAATCACATGATTAGGTCAAAATACCACAAAACCCAATGTCTAGTTAGGAGACTTAGATGAATGTTGTAACACATAAACCCAAGTGAATATATATATATAACAACAAAGGGTAGAAAACTCAACTTGTAGAGTTTATAGGAAACCCTAGTGGAAGATATTTGAGAGACAAAGTTGGAATGGAACTTGGACTTCAAGCACAAGACTCTTAATCACAATCACCAACCTAAATCAAACCCATAAATTTTCAAAAGGTAACCATTTGGTAGCATTGAATGAAGAAAGAGTAAAACCCTACCTTTGCTTATTCCAAAAATCACAGTCAAAAGTCCCCACAAAGAGGAAATGAGATAAAAATCAGTTTTGAGGAGTATTTAAGGGTTGGAGGCCCGACTGCGATATTGCCCGACGAGAGTGACAAGTGTCACAATCGCTGGCATAATGGCCCATGTTGAGGAGGCCTCGGTATCTCACCCGTGAGAGGGCCTGGGAGAGTGACCGAATGTCACAATGGCAGGCACTTCCGCCCAAACTGAACCGCAAGTGGTACAAGGGCCACGATAATGCCCCGTGGCTATGCCCCTTGGCATTCTCGCCGGGCATAGTTGCCGAAAGGGTACCAATCCTAAAGTGGAGGTTCTTCTAGGATGGAGGTCCGGGGTCGATTCAAGTTTAAAATAATTGTCTCCCCAAATCATTTTTTTTCCATTTCTATAACTACCAAAAATAAACGATGGGTAGAAACAAGTACCAAAAGTCCGGGTGTTTTAAAAACATATATGTTTTTATATATAATATTATCTATAAATTAGAAAAATGACACCATAACTCACGCCTTGAAAACGCCATGGCTTCGCGGTGGCTCCTAAGGCTTGAGGTTTTCCCTCGCCACTACTCCACGTCTCACGTTATTTAGAACATTGATTAAAATATACACACATAATGACGTTATCATCGGTGTTCTGCCACCGAGTAAAGGGGACGAACCCCACGCAAAATTTATTCAAAAGAAAAGAAATTACGCAAATAAAATGGGCAATACCCATTTGTAAAAGAAATTGTCTACCTACAACATGTTTCATGAAACACTAAGAAGAGGCCTATATGCATAACCATTAATATTTTTCATAACCAACCATCAGTAATAAAAAAAACCACTACTATGCACATAACACTTGAAAAGACTAATAGTGAACAAAACTTCCTAGGGGTGCTCACGGGTTGGGTTTGTCAGGTTGAAGACATTTGAACAACCCAAGCGAATGATTGCGGTTTGAAAAATCTCAACCCAACCCAACCCAAACCAAAGTGCAACCCAACCCAACCTAAACCGTACGGGTTAATACTTTGGTACATCAAAATATTCTCCTAACTTATTTTCTCTAGTCTACTCATAATTTCTTTTTCATCATCAACCATTTGGTACAACTTATCCATAGTTCTTAAATCTTAAGTATTTCACATTTAATTAATTTTCTCAATGTGCACATATATATATATATATATATGTGTGTGTGTGTGTGTGTGTGTATGTGTGTGTGTGTGTGTCAAAGTTATTGAACATATATACAAAGAAGTTATATAGAGATGGAGAATAGATTGAAAATATACGTATATGAAGAGGGTACGTGATGGTGTAATTGTCTAATATACATATTAATAGAAACTCAAAAATCATATTAAATCCAAGAAATAAAAGAATATCGTGTTCATCAGGTTTGGTTAGGTTCAAATAAAAGTAACCCAATATCAACCCAATACCTATGGTTTGAATATTTCACAACTCGATTATACATCGGTTTGCTTTAGGTTGAGTTATTTCATGTTGGGTTCGGTTGGGTTGATCGGGTTGGTCAGGCTGATCGGGTTTTTAAGCACTCCTACTTTAAAGACCCATCCAACAAAAAAATTGACCCAAAATTTAATCAGATCATCATGTGGCCTATAAGTCATTAGAATAAGCTCCAACTTCTCTTAAAAAATAGTCCAAAAGTGACAGACCATAACTTTTTCTTTTGATCCAATCCTCTCTAGGCCCAAAAGCAATAAACTATTGCCTATGCACCATTCATATTCAACCCAAACCCTTTCAAATTCCTCCGAACTCATACTCCAAAAGACATCAGGACGAAAATATTCAAACAACAAGAGCCTAAACAATCTAATGAATACCTGCTTAGTAAAGAAGAACTAGGGCTTTGGGACATTGGATTCATTTTCAACCCTAGAAACATAATTTGCAGGTGCTTAACAAAACTAGAAGCCACAAGATTCAAGTTCCCATCATCACTCCTTATATGCATCACACCATTAAACAACCAAACCCACCACTTCATTGACTTCTCCATTTTTGCCATTTGTACAAGCATTGTCTTTTTTCCATGTCATCAATAGATAAGAACTAGATTATATCAAATTCTCACATACCATCAAACCTCCATTATAGACGACAAATATTAGGATCATCATCCAACCATTTTACATGATGTAAAACAACAAAGCGTTCCACATATCAAGTTCCAAGATTTGAGATTGAATAACGAAAATCAATTTGATCTTTTGGTAAACTGAAACCTCAAACACAAATTGTATATCACCTAGATCAACTTTGACAAACCTATGGGCAAAACTTGGCATTAATGCAAATCAACTTGTTGAAACTAGTAGCTACATAATTTGTTGACAAACCTCTATGTGCATACTTGATAGACCCTTAAAACCACATCTAACTTCTTCTCAACAAGTTCCAAAAAAAAACATATAAAAATATTGTTATAACTCCTAGTGCAGATATTTGAAATCCAAAATTTGTAAAACATTCAAGAATCATCTATAGTGAAAGCATCCACCAATGGCACAAAACATAACCGAACTTTACGCCATCACCATACAAACTACATGAAATCAGAACAAGGCTAAAACAACATTAATCAACAAGCCTAAACCAAGCAAACATTTACCGATCCCACCTCACCCCTAAATCAAGAAAATTCAACACTAAGGGGGATCCAAAAAACCAATCCCTCATAGCATTGGAGGCTCCAAGACAAAACCTGCTACTCCCCTCCCCCCCTTCCAATTACAACTCCATATAACAAAATCCTATCTTCTCTACCAAATAAAAAAGACTCCAACCAAACACATACCACTCCCGAAGGACCTCCTTGTCTACCCAAAGCAAATTCAAAAAAACTAAAACAACCTAACACCACTACCCTGCACCCCCTTACAACACCATGTCGGTCTCAACCATTGGATTTATGAATAATACAACTAGCATCTACACTTAATAACATATTTTTAACACTTGTCTTGTAATAACTATATCCAAATTAACAACATCCATTGGATATAGATCAAGTAATCTATCATTCGAACCCTTGTATTGTAAAGAAGAAACATATGTTTCGAAGTTTTGGATATAGAGTCTAAATTGCATCATTGACTAAGAATGTTCTAAAAGTTCAAATCTCAGATTTGACCAAAGCCTTATCCAATTAGTGAAACCGATAAGAAGAATCTGTGACTTCAATCTGTCGGATTCATAACTCGTCTTCAAAATAATCTAAGTCATTTAGCATCCAAATAGATTTACTTCATAAATACTCTTTAGTTGGAATCTGATCTATAACTTATATTTTGGAATAGAAAAAGATAGGAATTTTACTTGTAAAAGTGTTGTGACAATCTATATTGATCCAAAGAGCAAAACGACTTCAGAAAAACTGAAGACTAGTTGAAGTGAGGTCAATATAGTCACCAAAGTGTTTGTCATTGCCGAAAGAAGATCAATACAAGATAAAGTCAACTAGTAGTCTGACGATTACTACTACTGGCAAGTCAGATTTTGGAGTCCAAACTTGTCTAGCAAGGTTTGGCTTACCGACTCTTAAAAACTTCTATTCTAGTACGGGAACATACAAAGCATGTCAGCCATAATAAGTTCTATAACACTATTTTATTAGTGCCATACTTTCTTTACTTTCCTCTACATACGAGAGGATGAGATGGGTTAACAAGTGTTTACATCAACAACAAATATTGACGTGAAAAGTACAAGCATGCATGGATCAACAAATAAGATGAAGACACATGTTAAAGTTGGAATATACCATTTAATGCAATGGTGGCTATAAAAGGTCACCATTGTCATTGGTTGCTACACACCCATTTTGAAAGAACTTCTTTATGAATGTTTTTGTTACGACTAAAATGTCCTAAGTGTTTGAAAGTTTTGTAAAGTGTCAGGATCGAATTCTTAACAAGAATAAAGTCTCAGAAACAATATCAAAGAAGTTTGCAGAATAATACTTTGATATTCAATGTAACAGTAAACAAACAGTGTATATGATTAACAACTTGTAAACTTGTATTGAATGATTAAAATCACAAGATTACACACTCAACCTCAATCTTGAAGAACAAGCTCTTTCAAGACGAATTCTACTTCTCTAGAATTAGGATCTATGCCTTGAGGTTGATTCTCTCTAGAACTTAGAATGAATAATTATATAAAAAGTTATATCTTACTATTCTAAACAATACTATATATATATATACTGAATAAAAGATAATTACAATAAATAAAATATCTTCATAATATCTTCCATGAATATCTTCAGCTTCCATGAATATCTTCAGTTTATCTAGTTGTCATCCTTTCCATACAGATCTCCATCTTATAAGCAGTATTAATCATAAGCAGTATTAATACTTCAGCAGCATTAATACTCTGAGCAGTATTAACTCTAGCAGTACTAACCATGCTCAACAGCATTAATCTCTTCAAGCAGTACTAATCTTGAAGAGCAGCATTAACTTTGTTCCAGCAGCATTAACTACAACTGGCAACATTAACCACAGAAGTAGTAACCATGATGAATATTAACTTCAGAAGTAGTAACCATGTTGAACTAGAAGTAGTAACCATGTTGAACTAGAAGTAGTAACCATGATGAACATTAACTTCAGAAGTAGTAACCATCCTTGGCATATTTCAGACCCAACATAAAGTCATTTAAAGGGCTTGTAATTTGTAATTGGGCTTTGGGTTTTGCATTATGTCTTGGGCTTTACATGTAATGGGTTAGTATAAATTGTGTATTTGGTTCATTTGTAATAGTAAGTAGAAGAGTTGAGAGGCGCCTAAACTTGTAGAGATAGAGAGAGAGAAAGTTTGAATCATAGAGAGAAAATCATCCTCATAGAGCTTAGATGATGAAAATATAATATGAGGATGACTTGTGATCTCTCCTCTCAAACTCCATTGTACTCAAAGTTTACGAATCAAGATTGATCTTCACTTCTATCGTTAATATTGTTCTTTTTCTATCTTGAATTGTTGTAATATGGGTCTTACAATTGGTATCAGAGCCGAATCGAAGATAATTTTCTTCGATACGATCAATCGATCAAAAATTCAATGGAACAGTGTCTTTTCGATGTCACATTAATTTTCACGATCCGATTTGAAGAATTGGTGTGAATTTGGTGTTTCTTGAAGCCAATTTGATTCTATCTTCCTTGCTGAATCTATTGGAATCAATTACAATATTTAATCCAGCTCCTCTGTCGGGTGACCAAATTCGGTTGGTTTAACGATGATAGGTTTAGAGATTTTGACTTCTGAATAATTTAGTTCAGAACCCAGTCTTCAATGAAAGACTTCTAAAAACATAAGTTTACAACTCATACTTCAATGATTTAGACTTCTGAGTAATTCAGCTTATGACTCGTACTTCAGAGATTTTGACTTTTGATCATATCAGATCAGGACTCGATCTTCAATAACTATGACTTCTGAATTTACTTCCAATCCTAGTAACTCATAATTCGTTTTATATGATAAAGGATGTTTTGATCCAAGTCTTGTGATATGTGCAGATTTTATTCAGATAAAGATCTTTTGCACATGTTGAGGAGCTGGAGCTAAAGATGATGATTCCTTAACAAAATTTTAAGTGGAGTGTGAATCCCAGATTGCTCAAGTAACAATGAATAACTGAACGATTAATTGTATTGAATGATTGAGAGAATTATAAACATAGGATTGAAAAGCAAACTCTCTCTCTCTCTCTCTCTCTAAACATATTATGCGCATACTATACTATTTCTCTAAGTCTAATCCTTAACCCTAAACAACTCTAAACAAGACTTAAATACCATGGACCTAAACATGTTAGGCCCAAGCCCATTACAAATAATTAAGCCCAAATGACATTTAAAGGCTTTTACAAATAAATAAATTAAACCTAAATAGTTAACAAATAAACTCTAATAAATTCCTTATATATCTTTCCATGCACTAGGACTTTCAGTCCTAACAATCTCCCCCTAAAGTTGTATAAAAAAATTATGTCTTTGAAATCTTCAGGACTTGATCTTCTCTTCCTCTTGAATCTTAGAAAAACTTTAGTGTTGCTTGTATTCATGTCTTTCCAAGCTCCCCTTGAATAAATCTCTTGATCTTCATAGTTTCAACTTTGTAACTAGATTCAATTTACAATAGTCTCGACTGATTGCATTATTGAGCAGCTTTCAACTCGAGTTGAATTGACTTTCAACTTAAGAACTTGTAGAACCAATATGCTTGTAGGAGGAATCAACTTGTAGTAAACACCACTTGATAAATGATAGAAGAACCAATGCAATCTTGAAATCCATGGCTTTTCAACCTTAGATTTAAAGATTTTCTCACTCCCCCTCAACTTTTCCTAACTCCCCCTCAACATGATAATATGTGTCTTTGAATCTCTTGTCTTTGTCATGTCTCTCCCTCATGATGATTATGAGAATCCTGAGAATCATGTAACGTCAAAGACTAGATGGACGAGCAGCAAAATGTCAGATAAATTGTGTGGCCTATTTTTAGAGTTTGCAAAAGGGTATCTCTGGTAGGACTTATAGTTATCACAGAAGTAAGATTTTAAGAACCTACTTCTCAAACTTTTCCGGCAATATCACAAAGATATGCGATTGGCTAATGACGATGGACAGAATGCGATTTCTTAAACTTTTATTCGATGCGATCAAAAAGGTTTAGAAGTTACATGATGCTCAGGATTCTCCTAATCATCATGAGGGGGAGAACGTCACACAATTCAAAGACACAAATTATCATGTTGAGGGGGAGTTAGCAAAATCTGAGGGGGAGTAACAAAATTTCTTCAATCTGAGGTTGAAAAGCCTTTGGATTCAAAGATTGCAAGTGAGCAGAAAAGTTTTTATTGCATTTCTTCTATCCCGTATCATGTGGTGTCTGCTACAAGTTTGTTCTTCTAACGAGCTGATTGAAACAAGTTCTTAAGCTGAAAGCATATTCAACTCGCAGTTCAAAGACAGATTATTTGTTTTTACACTGAAGTTGCACTGTGGAATGTCACGTAACTCGCACATTATCTTTCTTGTGTGCTGATCCGATGTATTGAGTTTCTACAGTTGAAAGCTGCTTGATAGTGCATTCAGTCAAGGCTATTGTACATTGAATCTGGTTACAAAGTTGAAACTATGAAGACCAAGAGCTTTATTCAAGGGGGAGTTTGGAAAGACATGAAGATTTACAACACCAAAGTTCTTCAAAGATTTAAGAGGGAAAGAAGATCAAGACCTGAAGTTTCAAGATGATAAATGCCTTATTCAACTTCAGGGGGAGATTGTTAGGACTGAAAGTCCTAGTGCGTTGAAAGTTGTATAACGCATTTATAAGGGTTCAAATTGTAATTATTTGATAGTTTAGTTGTAATTGGGCCTCAAGCCCATTAGGCCTAATACGACTCATATTTAAAGTATTGTTTTGTTTAGAATTAGGTTAGAGAGGAGTTTAGAAGGATTATTCTAGTCGTAAGGTTTATATTCCCGTATTAGAAATTCTCTCTGTAAACCTTAACCCTTTGAAGTATTATCAATCATATGACTAGTTGCTGTGGCCTATAATCTGTTCTTCATTGTTCATATTTACTTGTGATTGCACTGCACTGGGATCTACAGGATGAGTTGTTTAGGAATCTCATGACTGGAGTACTTTGTCAAGATTATAGGCTTGGCTGCATTACTACTAGAAGCAGCACTAGCCTTGTTAGCAGTACTAACTTGGTTAGCAGTACTAATCAAGTTAGCAGCACTATTCTTGTTAGCAGTACTATCTGGGATAGCAGTACTAACAAGTTTCTTTGCAATTGGAACCCAAACTTGTGCAAAGTTGTTTGCTTTCTTTGTCTTTAAATTACTCCTTGGCTTATTTGGAGTATGTTTCTTTGGTTTAGCAAACTTATTTTGAACATGAGACTTTTTAGGTGCTCTGTTCTTAGCCATTTGATTTCTTCCTTGCTTCCTATAACCAAAGGAGTTTTGAGTTTGTCTTTGAAAATTAACTCTTTGGTTGATAGGATTGTAATAACAGTATTTGGCAACATGATTAAGCTTTCCACAGATAAAACAAGGTTTTGGTCTATTGATTTTACTCATATCAACCCCTTGTTTTTGTGCACACTGATTATTCCAGTTTCTTTGATTTCCCCTCCTTTTATCATGTTTTTGGGGCTCAGATTTATTGCAAATACACTGTTTGCAAGGGACAAGATTCACAACTGTTGTCTGTTTGTAGTGGACCTTACCAGACTTTCCCTCTGTCTTTTCTATGTCCTTAGATTTGACCCAAGCCTTTCCACATCCCTCATTGGTGATAATGTGATTTTCTAGAAGAATCTCACCACCTACAGTGTTCTCCTTACTCTTATCATTAGAGTTCTCTTCTTCAGAGTCTGTTTCAACCACCACTTTGTCTAATGGATCTACCTTAGTGGCTTCATCAGACAATTCCTTCCTATTCTTGGTCTCTAGCAAGTTTGATATAGGAGGGATGTAATTGTTGTTGTATGGTGGTGGTGTGGTGTTATAGCCTATTCCTCTTCTAAGTTTGTCATGGATTTGAGTTTGGAGCAAAGAGTCCATTGCTTTAGAAGCATTGGAAAATTTCTCAATATCCAGCTTGGCTTTCTCAAACTCACTCTTTATCTTCTCATTCTCCTCTTTAGACTTTTTCAGCTGAAGTTCTAGGTCATTCTTCTCCCACTTCCAGTAATGTGTATCATAAGAATGTTGAAGTTCATTGGCTTGGAAAACTTTGATCTGTTCCTCAAAACTCTCAACAATTCTTACATAGTCTTTTATATCTCTCTCTAATCTTTTAAGGTCATCACTCATTGTCTGGTTGTGATCCCTGTACCTTTTAACAGTTTCCATACAAGTTTTAGAGCAAAGATTAGACATTACCTCTGTGGGGATTTCTGTGCTTGAAGAATCTGAAACTTTAGCCATTGATGATTTCTGATTTCAAGGAAGAATGATGATTGCAGGTTTCTGAGAATACTTGCTCTGATACCACTTGTCAGGATCGAATTCTTAACAAGAATAAAGTCTCAGAAACAATATCAAAGAAGTTTGCAGAATAACACTTTGATATTCAATGTAACAGTAAACAAACAGTGTATATGATTAACAACTTGTAAACTTGTATTGAATGATTAAAATCACAAGATTACACACTCAACCTCAATCTTGAAGTACAAGCTCTTTCAAGACGAATTCTACTTCTCTAGAATTAGGATCTATGCCTTGAGGTTGATTCTCTCTAGAACTTAGAATGAATAATTATATAAAAAGTTATATCTTACTATTCTAAACAATATTATATATATATACTGAATAAAAGATAATTACAATAAATAAAATATCTTCAGAATATCTTCCATGAATATCTTCAGCTTCCATGAATATCTTCAGTTTATCTAGCTGTCATCCTTTCCATACATATCTCCATCTTATAAGCAGTATTAATCATAAGCAGCATTAATACTTCAGCAGCATTAATACTCTAAGCAGTATTAACTCTAGCAGTACTAACCATGCTCAGCAGCATTAATCTCTTCAAGCAGTACTAATCTTGAAGAGCAGCATTAACTTTGTTCCAGCAGCATTAACTACAACTGGCAACATTAACCACAGAAGTAGTAACCATGATGAATATTAACTTCAGAAGTAGTAACCATGTTGAACTAGAAGTAGTAACCATGTTGAACTAGAAGTAGTAACCATGATGAACATTAACTTCAGAAGTAGTAACCATCCTTGGCATATTTCAGACCCAACATAAAGTCATTTAAAGGGCTTGTAATTTGTAATTGGGCTTTGGGTTTTGCATTATGTCTTGGGCTTTACATGTAATGGGTTAGTATAAATTGTGTATTTGGTTCATTTGTAATAGTAAGTAGAAGAGTTGAGAGGCGCCTAAACTTGTAGAGATAGAGAGAGAGAAAGTTTGAATCATAGAGAGAAAATCATCCTCATAGAGCTTAGATGATGAAAATATAATATGAGGATGACTTGTGATCTCTCCTCTCAAACTCCATTGTACTCAAAGTTTACGAATCAAGATTGATCTTCACTTCTATCGTTAATATTGTTCTTTTTCTATCTTGAATTGTTGTAATATGGGTCTTACAATTGGTATCAGAGCCGAATCGAAGATAATTTTCTTCGATACGATCAATCGATCAACAATTCAATGGAACAGTGTCTTTTCGATGTCACATTAATTTTCACGATCCGATTTGAAGAATTGGTGTGAATTTGGTGTTTCTTGAAGCCAATTTGATTCTATCTTCCTTGCTGAATCTATTGGAATCAATTACAATATTTAATCTAGCTCCTCTGTCGGGTGACCAAATTCGGTTGGTTTAACGATGATAGGTTTAGAGATTTTGACTTCTAAATAATTTAGTTCAGAACCCAGTCTTCAATGAAAGACTTCTAAAAACATAAGTTTACAACTCATACTTCAATGATTTAGACTTCTGAGTAATTCAGCTTATGACTCGTACTTCAGAGATTTTGACTTTTGATCATATCAGATCAGGACTCGATCTTCAATAACTATGACTTCTGAATTTACTTTCAATCCTAGTAATTCATAATTCGTTTTATATGATAAAGGATGTTTTGATCCAAGTCTTGTGATATGTGCAGATTTTATTCAGATAAAGATCTTTTGCACATGTTGAGGAGCTGGAGCTAAAGATGATGATTCCTTAACAAAATTTTAAGTGGAGTGTGAATCCCAGATTGCTCAAGTAACAATGAATAACTGAATGATTAATTGTATTGAATGATTGAGAGAATTATAAACATATGATTGAAAAGCAAACTCTCTCTCTCTCTCTCTCTCTCTCTCTAAACCTATTATGCGCATACTATACTATTTCTCTAAGTCTAATCCTTAACCCTAAACAACTCTAAACAAGACTTAAATTCCATGGACCTAAACATGTTAGGCCCAAGCCCATTACAAATTATTAAGCCCAAATGACATTTAAAGGCTTTTACAAATAAATAAATTAAACCTAAATAATTAACAAATAAACTCTAATAAATTCCTTATATATCTTTCCATGCACTAGGACTTTCAGTCCTAACAATCTCCCCCTAAAGTTGTATAAAAAAATTATGTCTTTGAAATCTTCAGGACTTGATCTTCTCTTCCTCTTGAATCTTTGAAAAACTTTAGTGTTGCTTGTATTCATGTCTTTCCAAGCTCCACTTGAATAAATCTCTTGATCTTCATAGTTTCAACTTTGTAACTAGATTCAATGTACAATAGTCTCGACTGATTGCATTATTGAGCAGCTTTCAACTCGAGTTGAATTGACTTTCAACTTAAGAACTTGTAGAACCAATATGCTTGTAGGAGGAATCAACTTGTAGTAAACACCACTTGATAAATGATAGAAGAACCAATGCAATCTTGAAATCCATGGCTTTTCAACCTTAGATTTAAAGATTTTCTCACTCCCCCTCAGCTTTTCCTAACTCCCCCTCAACATGATAATATGTGTCTTTGAATCTTTTGTCTTTGTCATGTCTCTCCCTCATGATGATTAGGAGAATCCTGAGAATCATATAACGTCAAAGACTAGATGGACGAGCAGCAAAATGTCAGATAAATTGTGTGGCCTATTTTTAGAGTTTGCAAAAGGGTATCTCTGGTAGGACTTATAGTTATCACAGAAGTAAGATTTTAAGAACATACTTCTCAAACTTTTCCGGCAATATCACAAAGATATGCGATTGGAATCACAATGATTCGTGCGTGTGTGAAAAAAATATAAATCATATCGATTAGGCTCAAAGAATGATTCAACCTGGGACGCAGGTTAGAAATCAATAGACACAGTGAGTAGAATGAAGTTCGGAGATCAGAGCTGATGTCCTCTTTTTTAATATATAAGTCCTCTGAGTGAGGAATAGATTGATTATGTGCTAAATCTCCGTGAATATATGAAACAAGCATCTTTTGTGAGATACTTGAGTGGCTAGGTGGGGTGACACGAGTTATCGACATTGGGTCCATGTTTATTTCAATATTCATCTCCAAAGAACGAGGATGAATAGATTATGTGGTAACCCGGATAACTGACTCGGTTTGGTAAGGACCAATAATTATTTTAAGTCCTGTCACATCCTCACCATATTCTTTTCGCTCCGAACTCATCTATCAAGATAGAATCCTCACTGATATCTATGAATTGGATGTGTTTCTTGGGTAGGTGATTCCGGTTCTAGATTGACCATATAAACTTTATTAGCCCTAACACTCCTTTAACTCGCCAAATTGAAACATTGATGTAAACATTGAGAAGTCAAATATTTAAGAATGAGTCCTGAACTGAAGTGTTCAGAAGTTGATATGAAAGTTAGGAAAAACCTGGTACTCCCCTCAAAATATGGCATAACCCTTGATTGTAGTCATGTGACGTGAATAAACTGAATTAAATCCACATGACATTCCTACAAAACATATTAGACAGATTTTGGATTTCGTATCCATGCTTTGATAGATCCTTGATGGTTAGTTGCCTTAGCTTTGAAGCTATGAAACTGAGGATTGGGGATGCAGTAAGTACCATACCAGCTATTGACATACCTGGAATCCACAAATCCACTATTTTCACAATAAGTGCAACAAATATTTGCTCAGTTTAGACTGATGAACTTAGTTGTGGAATAGACATGAGTCAGTGACTTTGGATCAACTACAGGAGATTTGTATGACGTGTTTCCATCATTGTCTTCTGTGGTTGATTTCTTTCTCCAAACCATTTTGACTTTTCGAAACACTTGATTATATGTATTATCAATAAGATAATTATAGAAAAGATTTGAAGAGCGAATCCGATCTTTTGAAAATTCATTTGATTTGACACAACTCTTCGAAAAATAGTTGTGGAAGTTGAATTTGAAGAATAGGGAGACTGAACAACAGTATCGGGATTGGCTTACTTAGATAAATCAGCTTTGCAATTGAGTTCTTCAAGTTTCTTGACTTTTACGGATAAAACATTTCTTTCTTCTAGAATTGAATCAAATTGTTTTTGTAAATCGGATTTTACCTTCTGTTCTTTCAAAATCTCAGTCATTAATTTAGACAATTTCTGTGAAAGCTTACGAATTCTTGTTTCGAAAATTTTTCTCTTATTTTCAAAGTCTTTCTCAATACTATTGAATTTATCAGATATTTCTTTGAAAACAACAACATTTTTCTTTTCAAGCTCTATTTCAAAATTATTTCGCTCAACTATCAAAATCTTTTCAAAATCAGAAATATGTTTTGAAAGTTTAGCATTCTGAAACTCAAAAGTCTTTCTTTCCTCGAAAATCTTCATTGAAAGGTCAATAATTTTTCGTTCAAACCCTTTTATTTCATTAGTGAAACCACTCCTTTCATTTTCAAAAACTTTTTTGTCCTTCTCAATCTCCTTCTCAAGACCAGAAATCTTTTGTTTGAGTTCGAGATTATTAATTTTCAAAGTACTGTTTTCATTTTTCAATGAATCATCTGACTCTTTGCTTTTCTTTTCAAGATTTTTTTGAACATCTTAATGTTGATCACATGATTGTATGAATTTACTATTTATATACATAGCGAATTTTCCCATTGTTACTTGAACAAAATGATCGTAAGATGATCACAATTTGATTCAAGAAAGGTGATATTAAAAGAGAAACACACTAAGACCAAGAAAAAAGATGATCGAAAAAAAACAGGATATGACTAAAAAATAATCAAAACCCAAATCAATTCTAAATCAAAATCAATATTAACCCAACTAGAATTTTGAAATCCAAATCAAACGAAGTATATACCGAACCCAAATCGATTGGTACAAACCTAAACTCCAAAAAAAATCAAAACCAAGTGGATTACAAATCGAACCCATCACCATAACCACAATTCGACCGTAATCGAAGTTAAGCCAAAATTTGATCTGATTGGTCCATATAGAGACTTCAAAAACATGAACCCACAACAAGCAATTGAAATCAATTAACACTAACAGTTCACCTAAACTAAATAGTAATCGATGCAACCAATCAAATAAATCTATCCAAACACAAACTGACCCGAAGCTAACCTTGATTGAAACAAACCAAAACGATTTAAATTGAACCGATTGATTTACCCTTGAAGCTGACAGAAACAATCAACCCAAAAATTTGATTCAATCGAACCAAATCTAAGCAAAATCAATTTCTAATTCGTTCCCAAAACAGGTGAATCAATCTGACCATAAGCGAGTTTGTTAGCAAACAACCCAAATCAAGAACTAGCCAAACGATTTAACCCAAATCAGAATCGATAGACCACAACTATTACCTAAAGCAAGGTTCATCCACTGTACGGGGTGGGTTGGACACGAAAGGAGGGTTCGCAATTCCAAGGTCTTGGAGTCCTCGTCCATAGAATACGCCACATACGCAAAGAAAAGTGACGAGCCGAGGCCTCACTTGCAAGATAATAATTAAAACACGCTAAAATATTATTGTGTGTGCATGTTATCATGAAACCATATTGTATTCACTAAGCATTTAGCTTATACTATACATGTATATATCTCAGCTGCCGATTGCCTTTAGACGATCCAAAAGAAGAAAAGATGGGACTATGTTTTGGACTATGCTAGTTTAGATATTTTCATTAGCACTGATTATGTTAAAGTCTTTTATGCTTCCGCAATTATGTAATGAATTATGTTCAACCTATTACATGTTCGAAACTTTTAGTTCATATTCTTATTCAAGAATTAAGTATTAAGAATGACGTTACGACAAAAAAAAAAATTGGGTCGTGACAAGTTGGTATCAGAGCCTTAGTTTAGGAGAAATAGGTTAAGACTTCTTTTAGCCTAAGATTAAACTTGAGTTGGGTAGTAGAACATAAGGATTTAGGATACTACTTCTTTATCACGAAAAAGTTAATTTATTGATAGATGATATAGAATTCTCCTTATGGTTTGTAGGAAAATGGTTCACACCATTCATACTAGGGCTATCAGCCGTGGGAGGGGACGTGGACGTGGTCCTGGAGGACGGAGGATACCATAAGGACTAGGCCCGAGTGGCGGGTCTGTAGGCATTCATCGCTCTAGTACCAGCCACAATGTTAGGCCTAATTCAAGTCGACATACTCCGAGTGGCAACCTGATACCCTCAAGAGATGGACCATCACAGGAGTCAGTCCAGGAAGAAACCTCATATGAGCCGTCAGAAGATTACACGCCAAGCTCTCCCAAGCGTGCAGATTTGGAAGAAAAGATAGAGGCCCTTCAAAAATCAGTTGATGAGCCGAACGAACGGTTGTCCCGATCTTTAAGGGACAATGAGAAGATGAAAGGATGGCTTGATAATCTGCAAAGGGCACACATCAAGGCACTGAATGAGAATAGTAACCTGTTTGAAGAGAGGCACATATTGAGGTCGAGTTTAGAGCAAGAGAGATTGATAGCCACTCGAACTTGGGGTACCCGTATAAGAGATAGATCTCGTTTCTATAAGAGAGTAACCAAGGAGTATGTCAGTGTCGTGAATGAGTACCTTACTACATGGGTCCAATGTTACAAAAAGGGGCCAAGCGCCAGCATACTGTGGCGTTTCAAGTCGTCTTTGACTTTTGAGCAGTGGGTGAGGGACCCATACCTTCCTAATATGCCTTATGGGCTACACCGTTATGAGAGAGAGACAAAAAGGTTCACTTCCTATGCTTTGTTATTCGTCCATGTATTCTAGCGGGTCTAGTATGTATTGGGACACTTTTGATAGTTGACATTTTGGAGACATGTTCTAGTTGGTTCAACATATCCCAAACTTTTGTGGTGTAATAGGAATTTTTTTAACAACTTTCTCTCTCTTAAGTATTATATGGCACGTATGTTATGCTACTTTTTATTATGGAAATTTGATGTTGATCTGAGGATCTAGAGGAGCATTAAATAATAAACAATTTAGGCGTAGTTGTTGGCGTAAGTTCCCTTGATAATTTTAAGGTGCCTAGATACGAGTTAAGCAACATTTCTTTAAATTCGCCTAAGTAATTGTGATGAGCTCTTAAGAGATTAAAAGGAGACTAAGCAACACCTACAATTATAGATAGAAAGTTTCAATGACTTGGAAAAAAGTATACTATTAAGGATTACAAACTTACAATGAGGGATGAGAAGTAAATTTTTTTTTATATACATATACCTTTTCACTCGTGTTTGATACTTGGTATAAATTGTCGAAAAATGTTATGTGATACTTGCATTAAAAGATGTTGTCATACGAATTGATAATAAATCTAAATGTGTTATATATGTATATATATATATACCTATATATATGCATGGCTCGTCCACCTTTATGGTGGGATGGTTAGTATAGGAGAGGCTCCCAACCATCGAGCAAGAAGAAAAATATGTGGAGTTTTACTGTGTAAAAAAATGGTTATAAATAAATTATGTGCATAAGTATGCTAAAGGTCGGAATGTTCATTATTATAGAATGTCGAAGAGAGTGACAAGGTCAATGAACGCTAATGGTGGCGAAGATAATCGAGTCGAGGGCTTGACCTCAACCCCAACCCAAAGCCGAAGGGGTCCTAGTAGACCACCGATTCAACCCACACCCCCGGAGGTGACTATTGCTGAAGAGATGGCACATTGCATGCGCACTGCTTTACCCGGAATGCTTGAACACATTCAAACTTCAACACTTAAGATGGTAGATGCCCATTTGAAGCATGTCGAAACCCCATGGAGTAAAACTTACGAAATTAGAGGATCAACTAAGGATGAATCTTACAATCATGAGGAGTCGAATGGGGAGGCACATTCTGACCACAATGAAGTTAAGAAACCCAATGAAAAGGATGTAGTTACAAATCATTCAGCAACACTTGTCCATCTTTCTTCGAGGGCAAGAATGGTCCACTAGTAGCTATGAACTGGCTCGACGAGATGGAAAGTTGTTTCCTGACATGTCATTTCTCCCCAAATGATATGGTGCAGTTCGCATCAACCAGGTTCAAATCAAATGCTTTGCAATGGTGGAAATCAATTCGGGCCACAAAGGAACTGTCTGGAATCACATCTCTTACTTGGGAGGAATTCAAGGGGTTAATGAGCGAAAAGTTATTCTCACCACTACAGTTAAGAATGTTAGAAAGTGAGTTCCTACAATTAGAACAGGGAAGCTTGACCGTGGAGAAATACGTAGAGATTTTCATTGAGAAATCCCGATTTGCAGAGCACCAGGTAGACACTGAGATGAGGAAAGTGAATCGGTTTGTTGACGGACTGAAGAGGGAACTTAGGAGGCTTGTTGGAATGTCAAAGCCCAGTACCTTTCAGGATGCGGTGGAACTAGCCACCCTTGCTGAAAAAGACAATTACGTTCCTGATACTTCTAAGAAGAGGAAGGTGGACCATGTTGGTTCCGGTAAATTAAAAAAAAATCAAGCCTCGAAGAAGATGGGTGGATTAACAACTGCGTGTGCCACATGTGGAAGGCACCACCCAGGAGAATACAGGTTTGGTAAGGGAGTTTGCTTTAGTTGTGGAAAGCCTGGGCACATGTCAAAGGATTGCAAGGTTGGACCGACGTGCTATTCATGCGGAAATCCCGGGTATCGTCAAAACGAATGCCCCAAGAAGAACACATAACCATTAAGGTTGCTCGGCGGACCAAATGGAAAGAGACCTGAGGCGTCAAAAGCGAAGGGACGGGTCTTCCAAATGACTGCAGAGGAAGCAAAAGAAGAACCCGATGTAGTGTCAGGTACTTTTCTAATCAACAAAATACCTGCAAGAGTGTTATTTGATTCAGGTGCAAATAAATCTTTTGTGTCCACTACGTTTTGCTTACGTTTGGAGAGGTCACCCATACCACTTAGTCAGAACTTAGAGGTCGAAACTGCTGATGGTAGTGTCACTATAGTACGAGAGTGTTATGATAGATGTACAATAGAAATTGATGGCGAAGGCATTGAGGTCCAATTATTACCTATGGGCATCAAAGAATTCGACGTTGTCATAGGAATGGATTAGCTATCCAAACATCAAGATCACATTATTTGCTATAAAAAATTGATTCGAGTGAGAAATAAAGATGGGAAGGAGATCACTGTGTATGGTAGTTGGCTTGACAATCACGTCAATCTCATAACTGCAATCAAAGCTAGAAGATGTATTCATAAAGGATGCGAGTCGTACCTAGCATATGTCATAGATGCTAAGATGGAAAAAAGGGCTATGAAAGAGGTCCCGGTGATATGTGAATTCCCAGATGTGTTTCCGGATGACTTACCAGGAATACCTCCCGAGAGAAAAGTCGAGTTTATAATTGAATTAACACCTGGGGCCATACCAATTGCTAAGTCGCCCTACCGACTAGTACCATCAGAAATGCAAGAACTAATGAACCAACTCCAAGAGTTGTTGGATAAAGGGTTTATCAGACCAAGTTCGTCCCCTTAGGGAGCACCAGTCTAATTTTGAAAAAGAAAGATGGATCAATGCGCAAGTGCATTGACTATAGGGAGTTGAACAAGGCGACCATAAAAAATAGGTATCCACTACCTCGAATAGACGACCTATTCGATCAACTTCAAGGAGCAAGTTACTTCTCGAAGATCGATTTGAGATCGGGTTACCCCTAGTTGCGAGTTCGGGAAGAGGATGTCGCAAAGACGGCATTTAGAACTCATTATGGCCACTACGAGTTCTTGGTCATGCCTTTTGGATTGACAAACGCCCCTGCTGTATTCATGGATCTGATGAATCGAATATGCAAGCCCTATTTAGACAAATTCATCATCGTCTTCAGTGATGATATTCTCATATACTCAAGAAGCAAAGATGAGCATGCACGTCACTTACGCATAGTGATGGAACTGCTAAGAAATGAGAGGTTGTATGCCAAATTCTCTAAGTGTGAGTTTTGGATCCGTGAAGTCCAATTTCTCGGACACATGATCAACCAAGAAGGGATCAAGGTTGATCCAAGCAAGGTAGAAGCGGTAATGAATTGGGAAACTCCGAAATCACCAACCGAGATAAGGAGTTTCCTAGGACTGGATAGTTATTATCGAAGATTCATTAAGGATTTCTCGAGAATTGCCCTACCTCTAACTTCCTTAACAAAAAAGTCAAGCAAGTTTGTGTGGGGACCAACGCAAGAAGATGCTTTTCAGGTCTTAAGGAAAA
This sequence comes from Arctium lappa, assembly GCA_023525745.1. Taxonomy (NCBI): domain Eukaryota; kingdom Viridiplantae; phylum Streptophyta; class Magnoliopsida; order Asterales; family Asteraceae; genus Arctium; species Arctium lappa. The sequence continues at coordinate 164,968,511 of CM042047.1, forward strand.
AGCTTAGCAGCGCTCCGATCTTATCCTTGCCGGATGGCTCGAAGGACTTCGTGGTATATAGTGATGCATCTCAACAAGGTTTAGGATGTGTACTTATGCAACGAGAAAAAGTGATTGCTTATGCATCGTTACAATTAAAGGACCATGAAAAACGTTATCCGACGCATGATTTGGAGTTAGCGACAGTAGTGTTTGCCCTGAAAATATGGCGAAACTACTTGTATGGAACTCGATGTGTGATCTTCTCAGACCATAAAAGCTTAAAGTATTTGTTTGACCAAAAAGAGTTAAACATGAGGCAACGAAGATGGATGGAACTAGTAAAAGATTACGATTGTGAGATTCGATACCACCCGGGAAAAGCCAACGTAGTGGCTGATGCCTTGAGTCGTAAAGATCACCTAACCCCATTTTAGATAAAGGCCATGAGTTTAAGAGCCACCACAAGTTTGGTCGAAAAGATTTTAGAAGCCCAAAGTGAGGGTTTAACTAAGGAGAATCAAAAGACAGAGCGGATTGTGGGACAAGCACAACTTCTAGAAACTGACACTCAAGGATTGAAACAATTTCAAGGTAGAATATGGGTTCCAAAGGTTGGAGCGTGTAGAGACATGATTTTAGACGAGTCTCATAAGTCAAGATACTCGATTCACCCGGGGGCAAACAAAATATACAAGGATCTGAGAGCCTTTTATTGGTGGTTGGGGATGAAGGCAACCATTGTAAGTTATGTTGAACAATGTTTAACTTGCCTGAAGGTTAAAATAGAACATCAGCGACCATACGGGCAATTGCAATCTATGGAGATCCCAGTTTGGAAATGTGATCACATTACTATGGATTTCGTGACAAAGCTGCCTAAGACACTACGCAACCACGATGCAATTTGGGTGATAGTAGATCGATTATCAAAATCTGCTCACCTTTTGCCGATTAAGGAAACATACACTTTGGATAAGCTTGCTAAGTTGTATATTGACGAGATCGTCCCTCGTCATGGAATACCATTGTCCATCATCTCCGATAGGGATAGTCGATTCACATCCAACTTCTGGAAGACTTTTCAACGAGAGTTAGGGTCGAGGATCAAGCTTAGTACGGCTTATCACCCACAGACAGACGGGCAGAGCGAGCGAACAATTCAAACCCTCGAAGATTTGCTAAGGGCATGTGTTATCGACTTGGGTGGCAACTGGGACAACCACCTGCCATTGATAGAATTTGCTTACAACAACAGCTACCATAGTAGCATCCAAGCAGCACCATTCGAGGTGTTGTATGGAAGAAAGTGTAGAACACCGGTCGGTTGGGAAGAAGTTGGGGAAAAGCAGTTAGCGGGGCCTGAGTTGATCCAGCAAACAGCAGATAAGGTGGTCCAGATTAGAGAACGGCTAAAGGTCGCTCAAGATCGTCAAAAGAGTTACGCCGACAAAAGAAGGAAACCGGTCGAGTTTCAAAAGGACGACAAAGTAATGTTGAAGGTGTCCCCTTGGAAGGGTTTGCTTAGATTTGGGAAGAAAGGAAAGTTGAGGCCACGCTACATAGGACCATTTCGAATTATGAGCCGAGTAGGGGCAGTGGCCTATAAACTTGAATTACCCGAGGAGCTTCGAGGGATTCATAACACATTTCATGTGTCAAACCTAAAGAAATGTCTAGACAAAGAAGAGGTTGTAATATCGCTTGATGAGGTGAGCATAAACGAGAAGTTAAACTTTGTTGAAGATCCAGAACGAATATCAGATCGAAAAGTTAAGAAGCTAAGAAACAAGAAGATTCCATTGGTGCTAGTACATTGGAAGTTTCACAAGGGCCCCGAAGTAACATGGGAACTTGAAGCCGTGATGATATCTAAATACCCCTAACTGTTTAGTTAGTTTGTGTTAAGTCCAAATATTGTATCCAAGATTTAATTAGGAAGTCAAAGTTGAAAGTCAACAATGTCAAAGTCTTGTAAAAGTCAAAGCTAGTTTTGTTTTCTTAGTAGTTAAGTTTTAGTTTAAGCTTTAGGTATAAATAGAGTTTGCTTTGTAATCTTTAGGTAAGAACTTAATTGTAAATCAGATATGTGAGATATATGATAAGAGCTTTTTAGATTAACTCTCTCTCTATCTTTCTCTCTCTAGAATCTTAAGATCTTGAGTTCACAATTGGTATCAGAGCAGGTTAGATTTTGAGAGATTTGAGAGTAGACTACTAAATTGCGTGTTAATCAGATCAATCGATTTTCTAATTCGTTAGAATTTTTTTTCAAGAAAATCGTTTTCTGGACATTTCTCTAGATCTATGTTGACTTTCTGAGCGTTTTTCAGTGAATTTGAATTCTATTGCTTCGGAATTCAGTTTAGAACATGTTTTGTTCTTGATTCGTGCAAAGATTTGATCATTTTTTAATCGAATTTGTCAATTTTGTATTTTTCCAGAAAAGTTCTCGAGTTCTCTGTTCTTCACGAATTCTTGCTGAATTTGGATATTTGATCTATAGTTGGATTAGCTTTGGTTTTTGAACCTGTTTCTAAGTGAATTCCATGAGTGTGTTTTGAGAAATTTTGGACTTGTGTGATTTTCTTCGTTCGTAAACTGGACAGAATCGATTTTCGGTTCATTCATAAGATTTTTCGGGGTATTCATCAGGGTTGTCGGTTCATTCTTCAAGGTTTTCGGTTCATTCATCTGGATTTTGTTCTTTTCGGCTAAGGTTTTCCGATAAGGTTTTCGGCTAAGGTTTTCGGCTAAGGGTTTTCGATCTTTTCAGTATTAATCTTAGTATTTCGGTTTCCTCTTCAACCGAGAAGCTAATTTTTCGGTTTCTTTTACAACCGAAAAGTTTGGTTTTCGGTTTCTTCAACAACCGAAAAGCGTGGTTTTCGGTTCTTATTTTCTTCAGCCGAAAAGTTCTCTGCTACTACTCAGCATGTCTCTTCAATCACAAGTTTATAAGAATGAGTTGATGATGTCTCTCGGGATAGATACACGTCTCCCTGTGCTTATCAATGAGAATGAGTATTCTCAATGGAGAGATCGATTTATTAATTTTCTTGAGAGAAAACAAAATGGGGATTACATGGTTCGAGCTTTAACCAATCCTCCTTTTGAGAGACCTGTCAAGATCATTCCAGCCACTGCTAATACTGAACAATCCACAATACTAAAGCCAGTTGATGAGTACAATGAAGAAGAATCTTTAAAGTACAACGGAGAAAGAATTGATAAGTCTAATCTCATTCTTGCATTGCCAAATCACATATACAATCGTGTAGATTGTTACAAGAACAATCTAATGCTCATGTGGACTCATTTGGAGAAAATCATGCTTGGCTCAGTGGTTAAGAAAACTATAATTCAGCAGACAGTCTCTGTTGAGAGCAATGAGCAGAAAGTTAAGAAATTGGAATCTGAGAACTTTGAGCTTAAAAGGAATTTATCAGATTTGGAAAAACAGCTTGTTGCAAACAAAGCTGAGTTTGAAAGTGAAAAGAAAATATTTTCCAAAAAGTTCTCAGATTTTTCCAAGAAATGCTATGAAGAGAAGAAGTCGTTTGAGCTTAAATGCATAAAACTTTCTCAACAAATCTCCGATTTTGAGAAAGTACTGATTTTAGAAAGAGAGAAGTTTGAAAAAGAGAAAAAGGCCATATAACAAAAGAATGTAGGATTTTTTAAAGAATTATCTGGCCAGAGAACAGATTCAGAAAAAGAGTTTGAAGAAGAACGTTTAATCTTTGAGAATGAAATTAAGAAACTGACTTCGAAATTGTCTGAACTGTCTGCTATAGGGCTGAAAGAGCAAAAGACGAAGTCTGAATTCAAGACAAAGATTGATCTGCTTGAGAAAGAAAGAGACATCTTTGCGTCAAAGATCAAAGAGCTTGAAAAATCTATTTCAAGTTCAAATCATAAATATGTCTCTTCAAAAAGGTCAACCAATTCATTCAATCAGATTCGTCGCACTAACCTGTTCTTTGATGAATATTTAGATGGTTCAGATTATTATCCAAGGAGAAAAAGTTTCAAGAACGAGAAACTGGTCTGGATGAAGAAATCAGTAAAAGATGACAAGCCTGATGAGCTGAAAGAGAAGAATTCATGTGTACATGTACACAAAGCAAAGAAGAACAAAACACCCAATGGTAAGAAATATTATTGTTCTATTTGTTGTACACATGATCATTTTCATAAAACAAATGATCATTTCTGGTATGGTTCTTACTCTGTGACCCCCACACGCACTGCAACTAACATTTCTGGACCCAAATACCAGTGGGTACCAAAACCGAAACCTGAATCTGTGTTGCAGGCACCTCAATCCAAAGGGGAGTAAGAAAGACAATGGCTTTTGAATACTACAGTTCAAGACCCGCATCTCAATGTCAAGAAAATGGCTTCTAAGCACAACAGCTTAGGACCCGTACCTCAACGATCAAAAAGACCTTACTCCTGTATGCTTGCATCCGATGGATATTGATGGTCTTCGTCCCGAGTGAATTGATCTGATCTCTATCCTAAACTTTTTCTTTGTTAAATTTTTCTGATATTGATGGTCTAACAATTCTAAGGGAGTGTTTGATCTCTATCCTGTGTTAACTGACATATTTCAGATGCTTAATTTAAGGGGGAGTAAAGGTGATGACTTCTGATTACTTCATATCAGAACTCATTCTATAATCGTTTTACTGCTTTCTGTCTTTTATTTCTTAAATAAATAATATGAATAAAGTGGCTTCTGATCACATGACAGATCAGGACCCGTTCATCAATGATCAAAGAAGGATATTATGCTAATATCCAGGGGGAGCTAAAAAGACATAAATCATATTATCATGATTTGAGGGGGAGCCGAAAAGGTAAAAATCTTCTGATCCTAGATTTCTGATTGTTTGAAAGAAGAACAACTTTCGAACATAATTTTTTTTTTAAATGTTCAAACCACTTCTTATTCTCAAACGATTTTATGAATTTAGAAGTGTGATTTTTTAAATGTTTTTCAATTTTTGTGCCTTATTGTTTAACTGACCGTGTGTTTCCAAAGATCAATACTTGTGTATTATCTTGTCTATATACTGTCAAGTATTCATACACACCGGTTCAGTATTTTATTTGAAAATGTTATTACCATGTCTCAAATTCGAACAAATTTTTCGATGGTAATACTCCCGTTTGCTTTCAAAGTTGATGCGCATCATACATTTTTTTTTCATATTTGTGCTTTCATTGATAAATTGTTTATATTTGTTCATATAAACAAAATATCCAATTCTTTGATACCTTAACCATTTGATTTGATCTGATTGATTCATTGTCAGATTCTCAAAACAATTCTCTTGACTTCATATTCATTCATTCAATATCCTTGTTTTGAGAAATCTTCAAAGAACAAATGCTCACATTTAATTCATATTTTTCAATGAGCATACATACTCTGACATATGATTTCTTGTGCTTTACATGTCAAGAAAATCATTGACCATCATGTATTTTTTTAGGAACATGGGATTCAGTGTGAGTGCTTAATAGATCTTCCATGGATTCACGATAACCAGTGTTTCCTACCCCGGAAGAAATCCTTTGAGTGATTGAGGGGAGAGGGGTCTAAAAGAATTGAGTGTGGGAATGAGCAGAGGTAAAATGGAAATGAGAGATTGGTTAGATGTGAGCTTATATGTTTAAAAGAAAGAGGGTGTGAGAACAGAGTTAAAAGAATATCAGAACTCTGCACCAAACATCTTTCTGAGCCGGGAAGCCACATTACTGATTGGTTCACATTTCTTTGGTGATCATCATTGAAATAGGCAAATAGCCCATGCCATCTCTTGTATATAACCCCACCAGCTACTCATTCTTTTCTTAAAAAGAGAATGTTTCACATTTTTTGGGGAAGCAGCACATAATCTATCGGATCTTCTCTTGGAAGATACTGATATTGAAAAAGAAGGAAAGTTGCCCCACCTTCGACCCTTTCTCATGCACATTGAGTCCATGTACAATCATTGTTGTCTCAGTGATTTACATACTTTGAGCCTTTATGAAACACAATCATTGTGCTAATTCTTTCATACACAAGCACGAGCACACAGAAAATCTGTTTTTCTGTCAGAACATTCATAGATAAACCTTGTGTTTTTTGATGATTGAATGGAAGTCCTGGGGAGTCATCATCAAGTCAGCTCCTTAAATTGTACATTCGTTGTACACAGTAACTTTGTGTTACTGACAGGCATTCCTAACTGTTTCATTTGTTGAATCAGGGTTACACGCTCATTATGTCTGAATTTGAAAAGATTCAGATATATACTGTTCATTATTCGACTCTTCAGATCAAAGCACAACATTTATCAAAGGGGAGATTGTTTCAAAGGGGTTATCAAAGTCTGAGCTGAAATTGAATAAATTTTGATGATATTGATGCTCACATCATCAAAAAGGGGGAGAATTATTCAAAGATCAATTTCAAGAGTTCAAGTTCAAAGTTCATGTCAGAATTTCAATTTGCTTCCGCTGTTGTTTTCAAAGTTCAAGTCTGATAAAGAATGTTCAAAGTCAAATCAAGATGATTCGTGAAAGTTTGTTTCTTCCGAAGTCGATTCAATGGTCAAAGTGATGAAGATACAATTTTGATTGAAGACGAAAGATTTTTCAGAAATGAAGATTCATGTTTCAAAGATGTTTTAAGTTTTCAATGTTTTGTTCAAGACATGTTGACTTTTCAAAGCTTCAAAGTTTAAAAAGACTTTCCAAGATTCTTCAAAAGCTGCAAAAGAGCAAAGTTTTTGAAAGCTTCAAGAGACAAAAGATGAAGAATCAAGAGTTGAAGATCTGCATCAAATTTTTATTAAATCTTGAATACAAAGGGGGAGATTGTTAAGTCCAAATATTGTATCCAAGATTTAATTAGGAAGTCAAAGTTGAAAGTCAACAATGTCAAAGTCTTGTAAAAGTCAAAGCTAGTTTTGTTTTCTTAGTAGTTAAGTTTTAGTTTAAGCTTTAGGTATAAATAGAGTTTGCTTTGTAATCTTTAGGTAAGAACTTAATTGTAAATCAGATATGTGAGATATATGATAAGAGCTTTTTAGATTAACTCTCTCTCTATCTTTCTCTCTCTAGAATCTTAAGATCTTGAGTTCACAGTTTGAAATTCCGAGGACGGAATTTTCTTGTAAGAAGGGGAGAGTTGTAATACCCAAATCTTTCTTTTATTTATAAAAAAAAGGGGTAGTCTTGGAATTTTTGGTGAACCTAAAACAAAATTAAAATGTCAACTAGTTAAATAAACACACTAGTTATATATAGTGATTGCCTCAAAAGGATATATATATATATATATATATATATATAATAACAATATAGGGCCAAAGTGGTTGTCACTTGTTAATCAAGGGGTAAATATGCAAAGTTGTTGAAGTATTATGATCAGAGGGGGGGGGGTCTGTTGTACGTGTCAGAAAATCGAGGGGACAAAAGGTCATCTTCTTCAAAGATGAGGGGCCTGTCCCGCCAAAAGGACACCCCTGTTTGAGAAAACGACTCATCAGCGGAAAAACGCGATTCTGCCCCGATTTTTCAACTAATACGCCAAAATTCTTGGCATATAAATGTTGAGGACCGGCTTAGGAGCATTTCAGTTCAAACCACTCGTATCAAACTTTGAAGCTCAAAATCAAACTTTTCGGTTTTGTGCCGATTTTGGGTGAGTTTCTTAACCAAATCTTATGATTTTTATGTCTAAGGCTTCGTTTTTAAGATATCTATCAAACCTCAGTAGCCTCGTATCTCATATTTGCGTTTATATGGTTCGATTTTATGTTCAAAGTTTGATGGGTTTTAGTTTTTAAAATCAAACTTTAAATAAGAAAATGGAACTTATTTCTTGATGAAAAATTATGTTCTTTATGTCAAAATGTTGGTAAAAATATTACCAAGGGTCGAAGAAGAAATGAGTCATTTTCGAGCTTAAAAGTTGTAAAAATCGGCTGCCATGGCTGCTGGTGCGATGGGTCGGTGGGTGAGCAACCGGGTCGGGTGGATCTGACCCGCATGTGTTGTTGCCTAATAAAAATTTATTTTGTAGAGGGCAAGGCTCGAGACCATGACCACTGATCTAGATAATCTCATTGTTAGTTTCGGCATGTTAATAATTATTATACTTAGATAAATAGAGCTTCAACAAATTACATTGTAAGCCCTAAAGTTCTAGAAATTTAATTTCACCAACAATAACTTCCTGAAATTTTCAGAGAGTTTCCTTGGACATATAAAAATGTAAATCTTGACTAAATCCTTATTTATTTAAACTTATGAAATTACCAAAATGACCCTACAATTACGATATCGGTATCTTAGCAATACTTTACGTATTTGCTTCATTAAATTACCGAATTGACTCTATGTTTTGGAAATTGGTATCTAAACTTTATTTTATTATTATCTTTATAAAATTACCAAAATGACCTCATAATTAGGGAATCGGTATTTTATCAATACTTTGAGTATTTGCATTATAAAATTACCGAAATGTCCCTACGCTTTGGGATTGGTCTTTTAAGTATATATTTTGAATACTTGACTTGTGAAAGGTGCCAAGAAGCCCCTAAATTAGGGAATTGGTTTAAGTTATACCCTTGGTGTATGTCTTCTCAAAAATTACCAAAATACCCCTAGACTTGGAAAATTGGTATTCTAAACGTTATTTCAAATGTTTGATTAATTTGAAACTTTAAAGTTATGTCTTAGCTATTATTTATATATGTGTGACATGTTGTCACTATTTTCCATTTTTAAATTTTAAGAAAAAGATGTTTTGACCATAAAATATTATTTACGTTGCAAGTTATTATTTTAGCCATTTTAGTAAGTATTAATCTTTCAAGATAATGGAAAGTGTATTGTGCACTTTTTATAAAATGTGTAAGCGTCGAGTTACTTCGAGAAATATTATAACGATGTCGCATTTATAAAAATATTTCAATAAAATAATTAAGTGAATCATGGGATACGGCGTTATTGGGGGTTGACCAACAAATTTTGTTAAGAATTAGTCGTGCTAAGATCGTAGAGAAGTAATGATCAATTTAGTTACGATTATTTAAAGTGCTTAGGAATGGTATGAATTGTATGTAGGTTGCGGTTCTTGAGAAAACAACCTATTGAACGCTAACGATACAAGGTGAGTACATTATGCGATTTTAATGGGATATATACATGTTTATTACAAAGTATTTTATCCATAATATTTGTATGGTGTGTTTATATGCATATGATGATAATTTGATTGTTTTGATGTATATGATATTCAAATATATGCATGATATGAGAGATGTTGATGATGATGAGAAAAGATGCTAATGACTTGATAGTATTGATATGATATTCAATATGTATAATGTGAAAGATAATGATGATGCATATGTGATTTATGTTGTCACTCGCATGAGATGTATATTGCATGTCATGGTGAGATTTGCATTAAGAGTGAATATTGCAAATAAATGGTATGCAACTAATATGATACGGCAAGGTTCGTCCACTGTACGGGGTGGGTTGGACACGAAAGGAGGGTTCGCAATTCCAAGGTCTTGGAGTCCTCGTCCATAGAATACGCCACATACGCAAAGAAAAGTGACGAGCGGAGGCCTCACTTGCAAGATAATAATTAAAACACGCTAAAATATTATTGTGTGTGCATGTTATCATGAAACCATATTGTATTCACTAAGCTTTTAGCTTATACTATACATGTATATATCTCAGGTGCCGATTGCCTTTAGACGATCCAAAAGAAGAAAAGATGGGACTATGTTTTGGATTATGCTAGTTTAGATATTTTCATTAGCACTGATTATGTTAAAGTCTTTTATGCTTCCGCAATTATGTAATGAATTATGTTCAACCTATTACATGTTCGAAACTTTTAGTTCATATTCTTATTCAAGAATTAAGTATTAAGAATGACGTTACGACAAAAAAAAAAAAAAAAAAATCGGGTCGTGACATTATGAATCAAGATTGATCTTCACTTCTATATTTAATCTTGTTATTTTCTATGGAGATTTTATTTTGAATTATTGTAATATGGGCCTCTCAATTTCTTTGGCAAAATCGGCATCACCATCTGAAGGACTATTATTAAATCTTCAGATCTGAAAGATAACCTTCTTCTTCCTTCCCTCTTTCAATATTAACAAATTTTTCACTAGTCATATTGTTTAGGATCACATATCTTGCCTTCCTAGCTTCCGCTACAAATTTGTAATTTTTTGTTTTAACTAAATCTAAACTAAAAATGAAAATTTGTTGTTTTTGTATTCATCCCTTTCTTCTAAATGTGTAAGTCATTGTATTTCAGGACCAACACACATCCCAAACTCAACTCCAAATCCCATTTTGTAACCCAGTCCTTTATAAAATACCTAGACTAAAGCCATATATATCCTCGTGCACCCCGTCAAAAACCCACCCCAAAGTAGAAAAACCACCAAGGCCACTTGGAAGACCACCAACAACATAGACAACAACATCAATTTCAGATCTTCTCCCTTTATACAAATACCCCTATATCCATGTGTCAACCTCTTACCAATAACCGTACAACAACCCACAAAAAGAAAATTTAACATGAACATCATCATAGGAAAAAGTTACTATTTTTTATCAAATCCGCTATCAGTTTTTCCTTGACCACCCCCTAAATTTTCTTAGCCAAGACCTTATGTCAGGATCGAATTCTTAACAAAAATTAATTTTCAGAAACAATATCAAAGAAGTTTTGCGGAATAACACTTTGATATTCAATGGAACAGTAAACAAACAGTAAATATGAATAACAAACTGTAAACTTGTATTGAATGCTTTGATGTTACAAGTTTACACACTCAACCTCAATATTGATGAACAGACTCACCAATACGAATTCTACTTCTCTAGAATTAGGATCTATGCCTTGAGGTTGTTTTTTTCTCTATCAAAAATTATCCAAAAGTTAATTCTATCTATTCTATACATATACTAATCAAAAGATAATTACAATGAATAAACAAATCTTCAGTATATCTTCCATGTATATCTCTAAGCTTCCATGTATATCTTCAATCCATCCAGCTGTTATTCTTTTCATTCGGATCTCTTAAGCAGCACTAACTATGCTCAGCAGCATTAACTTCTTCTAGCAGCATTAACTACCAAGCAGTACTAACTACTAGCAGTACTAACTAGCTAAGCAGTACTAACTTTGTTCAAGCAGTACTAACTTTGACTAGCAGTATTAACCACTAGCAGTAGTAATACTAGCAGTACTAATCTTGAATAACACTAGCAGTAGTAATCTGAACCCAGCAACATTAACCATACTTGATCTTTTCTTTAGTTCCCAACAATCTCCCCCTAACTTGACTTTTAGGAAAAGAAGTCAAGTTCTTCAGAATTACTCTTCAAGATGCTTTCAACACCTCTGACTCAATTTCCCAAATTTGGATCTAGGCCCAAGCTTTGATTCACAGTTCTTCTCACCACAATCTTGGCCATCTCTGAATCCTTTGTACATACCAGTGTATCTTTAAGCATCCCTTCCAACTTCTCCTTGCTATGCTCATATATTTTGTCCACCAGGTAGTATTCATGATAACAATTGTCAATAGTAATCATGTATACTCCACAGTTTTCAAACAATATCCATTTATCAATCTTCTTGAAGATGAACTCATGCTGATGATCTTTAATCCTATAGTGTACTCTTTCTGGATCAAACATCATGCACAAGTATTCCAATGTCACTTTGAGAAGATTTTCTTCAGTACCTTTCAACACAGGTTCATAAAGTTTCATCCCCACTTTGTATAGTTCTTCCATATCAGCTCTGGAGCAGCTTCTGATAACTTTCCCCCATGTTGAATAAGCTTCAAATGAACCATCAGCTCTCTTGATTCTGAAGAAGTTCTTTCCATTGTCTCTTAGAATATCCCAGAAGATGATCTCTGGAGCTTGCATAGAGATTGGAATAGCCTTCAAAGGTTCCACTATGGTCATGTACGGATCCATATTCTCATTTGTTGGCTCACTAGACTGTTCTGGAAGTTGAACTGATTCTGTTTGAGATGTGACTGAAGGTTCTGCTTCCTTTTCAGTTTCTTCCACCCTTGGCCTTTTCAACTGCCTTTTTGAAGCAATTGATTTCACTCTTTTTCCAGACTTGGCTTCTATACCAACACTTCCAGGTTCTTCCTTTTTCTCTTCTGCTTCTTCTTTGGAGGGTGTAGTTTCCTCAGGGAATGGTTGTTGGATGTTGAGATCATGTCTCTCTTTCATCCTTCTCTCAGCCTCCTCCCTTTGTGCTGAGTCCCCTTGGAGCTTGGCCATTTCCTTGTTATACAACTCTTCAACCTGAGAGTATGCCATGTGGATAAACATCTCCCCCTTAACACCAATTGCACCTTTCAGGAAGTTTATCATTTTTCTTCTTTCCTGATTGGCCAAAAATTTCTTGGAGGGTTGTCTTTTCTGCTTTTGCTTCTGAATAGGCATCCTCTTAACTTGAAGTTTCTTTACCTGAGCTGCTGTTTGAGCTGCTTCTTTCAGATTCTTTTGGTATTCTGCATTTAACTTCTTGGCCATAATCTTTGCCAGTTCTCTATCCTTTTCTGTTTGTAACTGCTCCACTTTCTCCATTTGATCTTGCAACTGCTTTGCTATTGCCTCATCCATTTCAATCTGAGACTTCTGTCTTGGAGGCATTTCAGCTTCAACCACCTTCTCTTTTCCTTTTCCCTTTGATTCTTTCAAAACTTCCTTCTCTTTTTCCTGCTCTGAGATCCCTCCTTCTTTGATAACTACTCCCTTGGCCTTTTGAGTAGCCTTAGGAGTATCATTCTTTGCTTTGACTAAGGTTTCTGCTATCTCCATTTCTTCCACAGAGAGCCCTATTTCTGTTTCTTTTTCCATCTCTTCCTCTGTCTCCCCCTCAACTTCAGTTTTCTTTTCAACAGTTTCCCCTTCATGCTTCTCCCCCTTGTTGAAAGAATCTTGAACTTGGTCCCTCTTTTTGAGTACAAACTGTTTCCTTCTTTTCTTTTGAACCAGCCTGGTCACCATCTTCTTCAACTTTTCAATTTGAACTTGTTGGGACAGGATAACCAGCTTCATCTCCTCTATTTCTTTCCCTTGTTTCATAACATCAAGGTTGATGTTTCCCATGGTTTCCATCAATTCCTGATAGTCATATCTGTCCTCACCTTCTCTAGAGGTGTTACACTCCTTTGAAGGATCATTGGATCTTTTAGTAGTGGAAGTCTTCTGCCTAGCAGGAGTAGTGGCAGCCTCATCACCCATATGCTCATCCTCCTCCTTAGAGAGAACCTCCTTAGGGTTGGGAGACACCCCTTTGGTTTCCCTATGGATATTCCCTAAAGGAGAATTCTCCCTTAGAGGGCTTAAAGGCTTAGGGGATGATGGTACAAGAAGGGAAGGAGCCTTCTTTACCTGTTTCCTCTTGTAAGTTTGGGTAATGGGAGAGGTTGGTTTTTCAAGAAGGGACTGGGGAATTGATTTAGAGTGGGAAGGTTGGGATTGGCTAGCAGTGGGTTGGTCTAATGGGGGCCTTAACCCTGCTGCCATGCCTTCATTTGTTTGGGACACCACCATCATTGTAGAGAACAATGGGGTGTCAACTCCTTCCGAGTCCCCAGCAGATCTTCTCATATTTGAGAAAACCTTGCCTTTGGGGGGTTTAGGTACATATACCCCAATAGGTTGAGGTATATCCATCAATTCGTGATTAATAACTTCTTGAACAAACCTGGGGTACATGAAGAAACTCTTTTTGTTTCCCATGTTTGATACAAGATCACTGAAAATCATTTGTGAAAAATTATACTTTCTGGCAGTAGCTAAGCACACCAAAGTATAAGCAATGGTGCTGCTAAACTCACTCCATCCAGTAGTCTTTTTGGAGATGCAATGCATCAAGGTATGAACAAAAAAACGCCATTGGGGTGAGAATTTAGCTTTTGAAAACTTAAACACACCCAACGGTCCTTCATACCCCATTCTTGCAAGGGAAGAGAACAGTTCATCACTAGGGATGGAAGTTATACCAGAGGCATCGTCTAGACGTAGACTGATGCAAATAACTTCTTCAGTGACTGTTAAGGGTTGGTCACACACCCTTGTCTTGATCATCTGCACACCATTCTCAGCAATAATGGTGGCATTTGCCCAGAACTGCCTTTGATGCTCGATATAGATTGTAGGAGCAACAGTAAGAGCATGAGCAATATGGCTTGTCTTGAGGAAATCCACAATCTGGTGAAATCCTGCAGCTTGCTTTGGCTTTTGTAGCATCGCAATCTCATTGTGCTCATCGATGAATGCCATGGATGCCATTGAACAGAGATGTTCTTGCCTGAAAGACTTGGTACTTGAGAGAAAAAGGTTTAGAGCGCAAGTGAACAGTATGCAAAGAGTCGTTATGAACGTTTGGGCGGGCAAAGGGTATTTATAGTATTCGGGACATAAGGAGTATTAACCTAGAGCAGTATTAACGGACAAGCAGTATTAACTGCGAGCAGTATTAACGAACTAGCAGTATTAACTGCGAGCAGTATTAATTGCGAGCAGTATTAACTGCGAGCAGTATTAACTGCGAGCAGTATTAACTGACAAGCAGTATTAACCGCGAGCAGTATTAACTGTGAGCAGTATTAACTAACTAGCAGTATTAACTGCAAGCAGTATTAACGAACTAGCAGTATTAACTGCGAGCAGTATTAACTGTGAGCAGTATTAACTAACTAGAAGTATTAATGAACTAGCAGTATTAACTGTGAGCAGTATTAACTGTGAGCAGTATTAACTAACTAGCAGTATTAACTGTGAGCAGTATTAACTAACTAGCAGTATTAACTGTACTTACTCTTTAAAGCTTAGGCTGAATTGAGTACTGCTATGTATGCCCTGCAAAGGAGGATTAGTAACACCAAGAAACTATACTATTCAGATTTTTAATCACTCTTTGAGAGAACGCTTATTCAGAGTTGATCATGCCCACACTTGTCACCAAGAAAGTGAATCTACCCACATCAAAAGCTTTGGTGAATAGATCAGCAAACTGGTTGTCAGTATGACCTTTTACAACTTGAACAAGTTTCTTTTCATTACAGTCTCTTATGAAGTGATACCTGATCTCAATGTGTTTTGTCTTAGAGTGCTTGACAGGATTATTTACAATGCTGATAGCACTGCTATTATCAATAAAGATGGGAGTGTGTAGAAAGGTTACCCCATAGTCCAACATTTGATTCTGAATCCATAAGACCTGAGCACAGCAACTTGCAGCTGCTATGTACTCTGCTTCTGTTGTAGATGTGGACACTGTGGTTTGTTTCTTGCACTGCCATGAAACTAGTCTAGCACCTAAAAACTGACATCCTCCAGAAGTAGATTTTCTGTCCAAGTTTGCCCCACCTAGATCACTGTCTGAGTATGCTATTAGGTCAAAGGGTGAGTCATGAGGATACCATAGTCCCAATCTGGGTTGCCCTTTGAGATATCTGAATATCCTCTTAACAGCTTGAAAGTTAGATTGCTTTGGCCTAACTTGGAATCTTGCACAAACACAGACTGGAAACATTATATCAGGCCTTGATGCTGTGAGATACATGAGAGAGCCAATCATGGATCTATAATGATGCACATCCATATCCTCCCCCTCAAGATCTGCTGTTATCTGCTTGTGTGTCTCCATAGGTGTGCTTGCAGGTTTTGAATCTGAGAAGCCAAAATTGGTTAGAATGTCCTGCACATACTTGGACTGACAGATGAATATTCCATTTGACTTCTGTTGAACTTGGAGTCCAAGAAAGAAAGTAAGTTCCCCCATTGAACTCATTTTGAATCTTTGATGCATTAGATCCTCAAACTCCTTGCACATGTTGTCTCTTGTAGATCCAAAGATAATGTCATCAACATAGATTTGGACCAGCAAGATATCCTTCTTCTTTGTCTTAATAAATAGAGTCTTATCAATGACTCCTCTTTCAAAGCCATTTTCCAAGAGATAGGATGACAGAGTGTCATACCAAGCTCTTGGAGCTTGATGCAGTCCGTAAAGGGCTTTCTTCAATTTGTATACTCTGTCTAGATAGCTTGGGTTTTCAAACCCTGGTGGTTGACAGACATATACCTCTTCTTCAATTGAGCCATAGAGAAAAGCACTTTTTACATCCATTTGATAGACTTTGAAGTTCATGTAAGAAGCATAGGCTAGGAATAATCTGATTGCTTCTATCCTAGCCAAGGTGCAAAAACTTCTTCATAATCTATACCCTCTTCTTGAGTATACCCTTGAGCCACCAGCCTTGCTTTGTTCCTTATGACAATTCCTCTTTTATCTCTCTTGTTTCTAAAGATCCACTTTGTGCCAATTGCTCTGTGACCTTTAGGAAGGTCTACTAGATCCCATACATCTTGTAGCTTGAACTGTAACAGTTCTTCTTGCATTGATTCTATCCAGCTGGATTCTTTCATTGCATCATGTGCCTTTTTAGGCTCAAGCTGGGATAGAAAGCAAGAAAGCACTGTATGCTGTTGATCATGCATTTCTTGAAGTCTGCTTTGATGTCTAGTCATCATAGGAGAGGATATATCTCCTATTACCAGCTGTGGAGGATGATTCTTTTGAACTCTGGTGTTATGACTAGGTTCTTCATTAAGTCCAACCTCTAGATTAGAGTCATTCAACTCAACTGAACGATTCTCAGCAGCTACTTCTGATTCTTTATCTTCTTGAGTCTCTTCATCTCTACTTTCTTCTTCACTCTGACTTGGTCCAGTAGATGGTTCCTTTTCACAGTCTTCAAAAGAATTCACTGTGGGTATGGAAAAGATCACTGATTTGGATATATCTTCTTGAACTTGTGTAGTCCCTGATCCTCCACGTCCTGAACCTGCATAATCATCACTACTGAAACCAAAGGAGTTAGTTAGTGAATCAATGTCAAATAGCCATTGAGGACCAGTTCCAATAGGATTTGGTGTGTTCTCATTGCATTTGACATTGTCACTTTCTTCAATTATTCTAGAAGATGAATTAAACACTCTCTAGGCCTTACTCTGAGATGAATACCCAACAAGAAATCCATCATCTGCTTTGCTATCAAACTTACCTAAATGAGATTTGGTATTGAGAATTGTACAAGGACACCCAAAAGGTTTTAAAAATCCAATGAAAGGTTTTCTTTTATTTAACAGCTCATATGGTGTCTTGTTCTTTGGCTTAACTACTAGAACTCTGTTTTGGACATAACAGGCAGTATTAACTGCTTCAGCCCAGAAGGTAATTGGCAGTTTTGAATTAGCCAACAGAGATCTAGCAGCCTCTATTAGTGTCCTATTTCTCCTTTCAGCAACACCATTCTGTTAGGGAGTCCTAGGAGCACTATACTGTCTCTCAATGCCTTTTTCTTCACAGAAGGTGTTTAGATCCAGATTTTTGAATTCAGTTCCATTATCTGATCTTATGACTTTTACTTTTTGATTAGTTTGGTTTTCAATTCTTAGGATAAAGGATTTGATCAGTCCACTTGTCTCATCCTTAGTCCTTAGAAAATATACCCAGGTAAATCTAGAGTAGTCATCAACAATAACCAAGCAATAAGATTTCTTGCCTATACTCATAACATTTGTAGGACCAAACAGATCCATGTGCACTAACTGGAGACAAGAAGAAATTGAATTTATCTCTTTGGTCTTATGAGAAGTTTTATGCTGTTTGCCTTTAAGACAAACAACACAATGATCATCACATGAAAAGACTTTAGATGGTAAACCTCTTACAAGATTGTTTTTAACAAGTTTGTTCATAGTCTTAAAATTCATGTGACACATCCTTCTGTGCCAAAGAGAGGATTCATCTACAGAAGCTTTTGAAACAAGACAATTTAGAGATGAATCACTTTCAACATTGTCCATATCTAGACAGTAAACATTGTCCTTTCTTGGAGTTCTAAGTAGTATCATGCTTTCATCAACTACCTTGAACCCTGGAGCAAGGATCATACACTCAGTATTTGTGAATAATATACTATGTTGTTTGTCACAAACCTGTGATACACTTAACAGGTTGTACTTCAATTGATCAACATAGTAGACATCCTCAAATGTCATCTTACCTTTGGTGACATTACCTTTTCCACTTATCTTACCACCAGTAAGATTATCTCCAAATGCAACATGTCCTCCATTGATATGCTTGAAATACTGAAGGCATGACATGTTGCCTGTCATGTGCCTAGAGCAACCACTATCAACATGCCATATGCTTCTTCCCTTGAGCTGTTGGTTGCCCTGCACATAAAATAGATCAGTTAGTATGGATTAGGAACCCAAGCCAAAGTGGTCTTGGGTACCCCTTTCTCATCAAAATACTTGCATTCTTTCTTGACAAGATTTTTGAATTTTAACTCCTCATTCTTGGAGTACTTTGTCACAATGATAGGCTTGGAAACATGTGTGCTAGAAACAGTACTGGTTTTAGAGGTACTAACTGCCTTAGCAGCACTTGCATGTTTAGCAGTACTAACCTTGTTTGCAGTAGTAACTGTATTAGCAGCAGTAACTGTGTTGGCAGTATTAACCTTTGAAGAGGTACTAACTGTATTAGCAGCATTAATGTATTCAGCAGTACTAACACAGGTAGCAGCATTAATACTTCTAGCAGCACTAACCCTGTCAGTAGCACTAACAGTTTTAGTGCTTTTGGGCACCCACATTTTAATACTTTCTTTTAAAATCTTTTTCTTCATGGGGTCTTTCTTTTCACCATGTTTCTTTCCAGTCTTCCTATAATCAACAGGTTTTTGCACAGATCTTTGAAAGGTCATCTGTTGATTTATAGGGTTGAAGAAGCAATATTTAGCCAGATGATTTAACTTGCCACATATGAAGCAAAGTTTTGGTCTATTGATTTTACTCAGATCAACTCCTTGCTTCTGAGCCCATTGATTATTCCAGTTTCTTTGATTTCCTCTTTTTAAACTAGAATTTAGGCTCTTGGCTTTACTGCAATCACACTGTTTACAAGATGCAGGATTCACAACTGTGGTTTGTTTGTAATGAACCTTGTTATCTTTTCCTTTGGTCTTCTCTATCTCCTTGGACTTGATCCAGATTTTCCCACATCCCTCATTGGTGATAATGTTGTTTTCTAATGGGATCTCTTTACTTACAACATTATCTCTATTCTCACTTGCTTCTTTCTCAGTTAAATCCTTAATTACTACTTCATCCAAAGGATCTATCTTAAAGGTTTTCTCAGATGAGTCCTTTTTCTCCTTGGTTTCTAACAAGTCAGAAGTAGGAGAGATATAATTGTTGTTGTAAGGAGGAGGAGTACTGTTATATCCAAGACCAGGCTTCATCTTATCATGAATCTGAGCCTTTAGAAGAGAATCCATTGCTTTTGAAGCATATGAAAACTTTTCTATGTCAAGTTTAACTTTAGACAGTTCCTCCTTCAGCCTATCACTCTCTTCTAAGGATTTAGACAGTTTGGTTTCTAACTCATTCTTTTCCCACTTCCAATAGTTAGTGTCATAGGAGTGTTGAAGTTCATTAGCTTGAAAGCCTTTTATTTGTTCTTCAAATCTTTCTACTATTAACACATATCTCTTCTATCCTTTTCTAATCTTTTGAGGTCATCACACATACTTTGATTGTGATCCCTGTATCTTTTGACAGTGTCAATGCAAGTTTTAGTGAAAAGATTAGAAATTACCTCAGAGGGGAGATCTGACACTTCTGCCATAAGAGCTTGATTCTGAATGGCTTCCTCAGCTTGATCACTCCAGTCAAATCCCATTCCTTGTTGAGAAACAAGGGCTTGAGCAGGATTCTTGTTTTGAGTGTAACCTCCATTCTGAGCTTGTTGATGGTTGTTGTTTGGAACAACACTCTTGCATTCTCTAGCAAAGTGTCATTTCATATGACACTTATAACATTCCACCTTGGTCTTGTCAAAACCAGCTCCATCTTCTCTTCTTTGAGAGAAGTTATTCCTTCCTGTTCTTTTAATGAACTTCTTCACCCTCATGGATAGCATGGCCATCTGCCATTTGATATCCATCTCCTCCAGGTCATTAGGGTGAAGTTGATCCAGATCATCATTGATCAATGAATTGTTACTATGACTGGACAAGAAGGCTTCAAAGATTGTTTCAGTTCCTTTTTCTGAACTTGCTCCACTAGCAGTACTAACTGCTTCAGGGATGGCAATAGTATCAGTGGCTGCTGAAAGAAGTGCAGAATTGTGGACATAACCAGTAGGCTTCTTCTTGATCTCTACCTCTGTTTCAAAAACTCTTAGATCATAGTATAGATCATCAAGTTCTTTCTCTTCCAGATTGTCACTCTGCCTATATGAGACAGTGTACATAGTCCATTCATCCCCAAGAGATCTGAGGAACTTTCTATTGATGTCATCTTGATCTATCTTCACTCCTACAGTAGCCAGTTCACCAATGAGCTTGTTGAACCTATCAAAAGTTTGAGTCATAGACTCATTCTTTGAGGAAGTAAAATTCTCATATTGCTGCTTTAGAACATCTCTTTGATTTCTTTTGATGCTCTTAGTTCCAGCAAATCTTTTCTCTAGAGCATTCCAGAGAATTTGAGCATCAGTGCAGTTGCAAAATTGATGCTGATATTCATTGGGGATGGCCAAGAGCAGAGTGCTCAAGGCCTTCATCTCTGTCTGTCTGATCTTTCTTTCACCATCTGTCTTTGGTGGAGGTCTTTTCCCATCTGGTCCTATCCTTCCAGCTTCAGAAGGACCATTCTTAATGATATCCCACATTGAGTAGTCAGTGAGAAGAATATATTGTCTGATTCTTATCTTCCACATGTCAAACTCACTGGGTTTGAGCATTGGAACCTTGGAGACCAAAGTACTGCTTGATTCTGTAAGATTTTCCATGATAAATAGATGTTTCTGAGAAGTTTTGGCTCTGATACCACTTGTCAGGATCGAATTCTTAACAAGAATTAATTTTCAGAAACAATATCAAAGAAGTTTTGCGGAATAACACTTTGATATTCAATGGAACAGTAAACAAACAGTAAATATGAATAACAGACTGTAAACTTGTATTGAATGCTTTGATGTTACAAGTTTACACACTCAACCTCAATATTGATGAACAGACTCACCAATACGAATTCTACTTCTCTAGAATTAGGATCTATGCCTTGAGGTTGTTTTTTTCTCTATAAAAAATTATCCAAAAGTTAATTCTATCTATTCTATACATATACTAATCAAAAGATAATTACAATGAATAAACAAATCTTCAGTATATCTTCCATGTATATCTCTAAGCTTCCATGTATATCTTCAATCCATCCAGCTGTTATTCTTTTCATTCGGATCTCTTAAGCATCACTAACTATGCTCAGCAGCATTAACTTCTTCTAGCAGCATTAACTACCAAGCAGTACTAACTACTAGCAGTACTAACTAGCTAAGCAGTACTAACTTTGTTCAAGCAGTACTAACTTTGACTAGCAGTATTAACCACTAGCAGTAGTAATACTAGCAGTACTAATCTTTAATAACACTAGCAGTAGTAATCTGAACCCAGCAGCATTAACCATACTTGATCTTTTCTTTAGTTCCCAACACCTTAATACTTCTTTTTTTTTCCCTTGGAAAATCCCGAAATTTCTTTCGTACCATACAAAATAAACAACAATAGGAAGAAGAAACCTTTTAATGATACTCCAAATAGATTTATTAATTGGCTTGCTACTTAACGTATTAATAAAGGCACTCCAATTGTTGGGAAGGCCCTCCACACTAGAAAACATCATCCATCCTAGCCATGCCTTCCATTTTGCTACACACACCCCTAGCATATTCGCACTCCAAAAATACATGACTATGAGACTTAGCAACATCATTACGTAGAGCACACCCATTTTGAACTCCCCTATTCCAACATATCAATTTGTCTATGTTCTTAGCCTCTCCCGTATAACTATGCATAAGATAAAAGCATATCTAGATATGCCTTCAAAAAACCAAACCAGATTTGCCCAAGGGACATTCCCACTCACTTTTTTATGTTCTTTCAAAACGAAGCAACATCAAAATACACTAGGAGACCATGGTTGTTCCTCCATCTAACTTTATTATTGACATCATCCTCAACACACAAACAAAAGGTTGACAGATATGTCCTCGATTCACCAAAAATCTTGAGGCCACATCCATACTCCATCAACAACACCAATCATCTATGCTCAACCTTGCATTATACATATTCCTATTAGTGATTCATTGGCACAAAGGACCACTAGGATTCCAATTATCACACCATAAAGAAATGTCCATACCATTACCAAAATCATGCACAAAGTGTTTTCTAAATTGATCTGTAATTCTCACATCCTTAGGAAGCATCATAAACATCAACAACATCCCAAAAGTTTCTACTTTTCACTCTATACATATGCATCCATTACACCCAAATAATATCCTTTCCTAAAATTAATTTCCAAATTTGTTTTGACAAAAGGACTTTATTCAAAGTTCTTATATATTTAATGCCAAGGCCTCCATGCAAGAAAACCATATTTCTTGCAATTTCAAAATTGAGTACACGTCGTTGTTAAATATTCATTCAAAGTGTTGCTTGTAAAATCATTAAAATAATATGCATTCTTAGTCCCTAAAAATCACAACATAATGTTTATGATGTTTATAATAAAATTTTATGTTAAAGGTGCTCATTATTTTAAGAGTTACTCAAGATTTCTGTATTATTATAGAGTGAATTAAATGTTTAGTTCACGTGGTTTACCTATTATAATACGGTGTTCTTTCAAATGAAATAATTAAGAAAAAGTCTATATGATTAACATTTTATAACGTCTTGTGTCCTTGTGCTTTACGGATATTTTTAGATTATATCCTTACAGTTTTCATTACAAATTTGCACTTGTGATATGTAAATTTTTTGAGTTTTGCCCCTTCCACTAACATAGTCATTTTTTATGTTAAGTGCAGTAATTAGCCCTTAGATAAGGGGTATATTGCTAATTTGATATGCAAAATTGTTAATAAAAAAACCTATTGCATATATCTCCTCCACTCCTTGAAGCTTTTTTTTGGAGGGAGGTTTACTATGACCCACGTCATGTTCTCCGTCAGCATCTTTGCTTCCATATTTGGCCCTACTGAATCACAGACTACCCCCATTCCAACCAAAGGGGGTTAGCTAGTGCTAAGCCCCCTAACCTTTCCACCAAATACTATATTATCTATATCTATACTATATTATAAATACGGAATAAAAAACTCTTAATTACTACTTATAAAACATAAGGTACTACCATTTTATGCATACATTTCAAAAATCTCTTAATCACAACTTAGTATGCATAAGGTACAACTCATTTGAAAAAAATTCAATCTTTACTTTTTCACTACCTTCCATATTCAAGTTTTTTTCCTTTCATTTGGGGTTTCTCCAAAAGAAGAAAAGTTATTTACTTGCTCAAATTAACATATTTCTTTAATTATGATGGTACATGTATTTTCTTAATGTGTTCTCTAATCTGGAGAGAAAAGAAAAGAAAAGAAAGGGATGGAAAAGAAAGGGAGAGGAGAAAGGAAAGGAAAATAATTTTTTCATTTGTGTTTTCGAAATGGAAGGAAAAGGAAGGAAAGGAAAGAAAAGAAAATAATTTTTCATGTTTTTGAACAGGAGAGAAAGGAAATGAAAGATGTCAATTTTACAAATATACCCTTGTAAAAATATATTCTTATAAAGAAAGATTGGTTAGTTTTGTAATTTTAATAATTTCAGTAATTTTTTTAAATAGTTCTATTTTTTTTCCTTTCCTTTCCTTCCCTTTCCTCCCACATTTGGGAGGAAAGTTATCAATTCTTTCCTTCCGTTTCCTTTCCTTTCTCTCATAAAAAAGTTTCGAGAACACGAGTTTTTTTCACTTTCCTCTCCTTTCCCTCCCTTTCCTTTCCTTTTCTTTCCTTCGTTAAATGAGTTTCGAGAACACAGCGTAAAACTAACTAATAAGGAACCTATATATACGTTTAGATACAAAATAATACTATTCGAACATTATATTTGTTATTTTTACCTATTTTATATTTCAGTATTTTGATAAAATATTATCATTCGTTAGATATCGCTGATTAATACATGTTTTTAAAATTCAAATATACATTTAACGATTACTTTAATATAATTTTTTAATGCTTCATGATTGAAAAAACTCAAGTTATGCGTTTATCACTACTAATGCTACATAAATTATAAATATATGATTTACTCCATATATATCTTTTTTTTTCTGATAAGCTATTACATTAATTTTTTTATTTCCATTTACAATTGTTTACCCTGATGCAATGCACGGGTACACTGCTAGTATAAAATAAAATAAATATACTGTTTTGTTTTTTTGGGTAACTATTAGAACCTAATTGTAATTGTAATTGTATTCAAGATTAAAGGGTCTACATTGTCATTCTTATAAAGTGTTGACCTGGTATAAATAGCTTTGTGCCTTTGTAATTGTTAGAGACTGATGTACGGAGAATTCAATAACTATCAAAGCGTTTCTTCTATCTCTGGAAAAGAAGAAAACGAGCACGAAAAAGGCTTAGAAATTGGCATAAAAGGAGCAAACATCCCCTACCGGTAGTACTTACACCGAGACTTAAGTCCCGGTAGAAGTAACGATGATCACTTGATTGATTACTATTATTATTTTAATTATTTTGACTTGCGATAATTATTGTTAGTCTTGATTATTATTAGGATTATTATTAGTTTCCTTTTTATTAATTATTTAAATACTTTCCTAGTTGGTTTAAGATTAGGATTAGATTTGAAAAGTTATCTTAGACTATAAATAGGGTTTATTGATTTCTTTGTTAATCAGAGTTTGAAATGATTGATCAATAAAGTTATCTTTTAGAGTTTTATCTCTAGTTTAAGAGTTTTCTCTTATTTTCCGGGTTCTACGCTTGTAGACTCGTTTATCCTTGGATCTAGACGTTTGTCGATCCGTTCCGCACTTCCGCACTGCGTCAGTTGGTATCAGAGCAGTCTTTTATTAACAATGGCCGACCGACCCGCTACCAAAGCATATTTGGAAAAGATGACTGCGGCTGTTACCACAACACTCGCTAATCTGATAGCGAATTTCACAAACGCCCTCAACAACAACCATCGGCGAAGAGACAGAAGAAATAATCAAGTTAGGATTCCACACAATGGTAACCATGACCACCATATTATCAATTCAGTTTCTTTTCAACTCAAACAACCGCCCATTCCTGAGAAACTGCCAAAAAAAGAGAAAGACTTGCCCAACAAGGTTGAAGGTAAGGCCTTCGTCATTATGACAAAGCCACAAGAAGAAATCTTTAGCAAAACCCAAGTGTCCGAACCAGATCTCAGACCAGCAATCAAAGAAATTGAGAGTAAGTCAATAGAAGACATTCCCAAGCTACATTATGATGGTCCCGAAGATGATGCTGCCATTATTCCAACACCAAAGGATCCAGATCAGATCAAGACAGTTTCCGATGAAGTCTTTGTAGCCGTCTATCCTTTCGAGTTTGATGAAGTATCACTCGTGTGGAGGCATCCAAGGAAACATCCTTTGGGACTTGAAGATTGGTCAACCTTCTTGGATTTTAAAGGTCGACTTGCAAAGCCAAATATGTTGAAGACTGAGATGTTCTACGATTCGGTGATGTTGTCCTTCAAGTGAACTTGAGGTCGAGTTCTTTTTAAGTGAGGGTGTCTGATGTAGGGAGAATTCGAGAACTATCAAGGTGTTTCTTCTATCTCTGGAAAAGAAGAAAACGAGCTCAAAAAAGTCTTAGAAATTGGCGTAAAAGAAGGAGCAAACAACCCCTACCGGTAGTTACACGGTAGTTACACTGAGACTTAAGTCCCGATAGAAGTACCGATGACCAATTAATTGATTACTATTATCATTTTAATTATTTTGACTTAGGATAATTATTGTTAGTCTTGATTATTATTATTAGGATTATTATTAGATTCTTTTTTATTAATTATTTAAATAGTTTCCTAGTTGGTTTAATATTAGGATTACATTTGAAAAGTTATCTCTTATAATTATCTTAAACTATAAATAAGGTTTATTGTTTTCTTTGTTAATCAGAGTTAAAAATTATTGATCAATAAAGTTATCTTTAGAGTTTTATCTCTAGTTTAAAAGTTTTATCTTATTTTCCGGATTCTGTGTTTGTAGACTCGTTTATCCTTGGATCTAGTCGTTTGTCGATCCGTTCTGCACTTTCCCCGTTGCGTCAGAGACGTATGACCATTTGTATAGAGTGAGTTCAAGATCTAGAGAGAGAAAGTTGTGAGTTTAGAGAGAGAGAGAGAGAGAGAAAGAGAGAGCTTTCATTGTATTTGAATTCATATTAATATACAAATGACTAATTGATCTTGATCTTGTGTGTAATTTGGACTTGATTCTGGAACAACATTGTATCATAGTAGATTAAGAGATAATTTGAACAACATTTCTTGAAGAAATTAGAAGATTTGGAGATCTTGAAATTCTCTCAAGATACTGTGTCATTCTTGATTTTTTTTGATTTGATGATTTTTTATTGGAATTGATGTTTACTTGATTCATTGATCTTCGTAGAATCAATCTAATTCGATTTCATTCAACAATTTCATATTATTTTGAAGAATTGGATCAAATTTTGAAGTTTTTGGTGTTTTTGAAAAAGTGATCTATTATTAAAATTTTTGATGAGAATTTCAATTTCGTAAAATTTTGATCTGATTTGATGGTAAATTGATTCGAAAATCATCATAGAATCAAAAAACAAATGAGTTTGTTAAGTGATTTCATAGCATTTTGAACATTTTGAACAAGTTTGAAGAATTTGGATTTTCACAGCATTCTTGGTGTTCTTAAAGTTCTTGATTATTTTTGTTAAATTTTGATGTTTGATCCAAATTAGGAGTTAAGTTCTTCTCTAATTGTGTCTCTAATTTTGTCTCTAAAAAATCTCACGAGAGATAAGAGAACAAACGATTAATCGCATATCTTGAATTAACATTTTGTTTGAATAATGTCAATCGAAAGCATTTGACATATTCAAAGCCACCTCCCACTAAATTAAAATTTTGGCAACGCCCCTGCGGGTGTCGTGCCAGGTGGAAAATCTTTGTCATCAAAAACCTCATCATGTTCTTGATCGGGGTTTCGAGACCCATGAATTCCTTGTTAGAGGAGCCCAAGAAACACAACTGCAACCTTAGTCATTTGTTTCTAATGGTGGGTTTTTTCGATTTAGGTTTCATTTTATAGATTTGTTGCCTTTGTCAGTTGTATTGATTGTTACTTGGTTGATTGATCGTTCTTACTTCCGCAATATGTCCACCAACATGCAGAAAATAGCAAGACAAGAAAAAAATACCGACACCAATTTTTAATCATGGAGTTCTTATACATTGTCATATGATAATTTATTAATTTTTTTTAAAGAAGATTTAAGTCTTTTGAAGCTAATCTGGTGACATTGTTTAGTTGTATACAGCAGATGCACTTCGAAATGAAGGAATACTTGCGAGTAGCTAGATCACTACCAATCCAAAAAGCAAATTTGCACAACAAACAAGTTATGTTCATCCACGATAAAAAGAACCAAACTTTAATTTAATTCAATATAATTAAGTATACATAAAACAATGTTTGAACAATTTTTAAGCATACAATTGCATAATGTCCACTAAAATCACAATACTTTATGGTACCAGTATGTACCCTTGTGCTCGCTATCTTCGTCTGGTTCAATGTAGATGCATTCTTTGGCCTCCCTCCACATTGCTTTGAAAATTGGAGTCCTGTCGATCTTATAATGCTCACCTAAAACTGGCTTGATTGCATCCCTTGCCTCCTTGGCATGATAATGTGGAATGTATGAGATCAAATGATGCAACACATGAGTGTGTGTAACGTCATGGAAAACCCTATTTAGGAATCCAAAGTCTCTGTCGATTGTCGATAAGGCTCCTCTGATCCAGTTCCATTCAGTTGAATCGTAATGAGGCAAAGAGAGATGGGTGTGATGCAGATAAGTAATCAAAACGAAGAAAACATGTACGCCTACCACCGGAATTCCATAAATGGAAATTACCCAAGCAGCTCCTTTTGCTGCTACAGCAAGCTTAATTGCGTAAAAAATGGCAAGAAGACCAAGATCAGATACCAGAACCTGAATTCGTTCACGCTCAGTGAAAATTGGACTCATTGGATCAAAGTGGTTGGCAAACCTTCCGTATTTCTTGCCAGAGATATTAGTCAAGAGATATAAAGGAAACCCTAGGGTCAACCTAAAAACCAAAGTGAAGACTCGACCAGGTGGGTTGTTGAGAAGTTTTGAATAAATCCTGACCTTGGACTTACGTTTAGGAATGTAAACTTCATCGTTATCGAGTGAATTTGTGTTGGCATGGTGATTCCTATGGCTGTATTTCCAAGAGAAATAAGGGGTAAAGAGAGCAGAATGGAGGATGAATCCAACAGTGTCATCAACCCACTGGTATTCACTAAAGGCATGGTGACCACATTCGTGACCGATGACCCATAAGCCAGTGCAAATGCTAGCTTGGCAAAACCAGTAAATGGGCCAGGCCAGGTAAGCTAGAGGAGCAGGAAGAAGAGGAATATATGTGTTGGCAAGGAAGTAAAAGACATAGGCAACAATGAGATCATGAACAACATAGTAAGATGAACGGATGACAGATCGCTCGAAGCAATGGGATGGGATTGCTTTCTTTAGATCACTTAACGAGAAGGGAGGATCGACCGGGACACGTTTTAGGATGTTTTTGTCCTCAGATGAATCCAACATCCGACCACCTGCACCCATATTTCTGAAAGCTGATAACCTGCAAATAGTTAGTAATACAAGAACACAAAGCTTAAGGAAGAGAGACCTTGAAGAGAATGTATATATGTTTGTATTCTCTTTGTGCTACCACATGTTCGATTTTTATAGTTAGGAGTAGTCAAAGATGAGGGCTTGGTTGATATTTCTTTTTTAGACAATCACGTGATGACTGAGATTTTCTATTTTTTATTCATTGACACACTTTTGAAGTAATTTATTATACATGTTCATAATAAAAAGTGATTTTAACATATAAAAAATTGTTAGCTCGGTTTGTGTTTGCATTTAGAATCTTTTTAATAAATAAAAAACTTGTAAACATGTTTTTTCCATTTGTGAAATATGATTATATTTATGTTTTGCAACACCTAATTAGCGTGTGCTTTTTTCTGCAGATCATGCACTTGGGACAATGGTGTCGTTTTGGAAATAAAGATGAGCATTCTTGATGGCTTATGCTCACAGTCACATCATACGAGTCAAGTTTGATAGGCCACCATGTGGCAATATGTCCACTATACATCAATATAATTAACTAGTGTTATACCCGTCCGTTGGTCGGGTATACGACATGATTTTAATCTGGATTCAGTTATTTGATATTACTATTTTAACTTTTTGTATGCTTTACACTACACCAAATGTTGTCTTAGGCAACATATGCTAATTGTATATGTTGCTTAAGATAAGCTTAGACAACAAAGTCTAATATATGTTGCCTAAGTTTGCACTTAGGCAACATGTAGTTCTATGTTGCCTAAGTCAGACCTTATGCAACATATGAATAATTATATGTTGCCTCAACTATCTTAAGCAACATTTTCCCTTATGTTGCCTTAGTTTTATAACATTTTTTTTAATAAATGAAAGTTATCTTACGTAACATATTTTCTTGTTTCTATGTTGCCTAAGGTCAAAAATATAAATAAATATAGGTAATCGAAAATTTAATATAACTTGTATAATGTTTTTTTAATCAATGCAAGTTATATTAGGCAACATATTTTCTTGTTTCTATGTTGCCTAAGGTCAAAAATATAAATAAATATAGGTAGTTGAAAATGTAATAACTTATATAATGTTTTTTTAAAATCAATGAAAGTTATCTTAGACAACATATTTTCTTGTTTCTATGTTGCCTAATGTCAAAAATTTAACTAAATATAGGTAGTCGAAAATTTAATAACTTGTATAAAATTTTTTTAAATCAATGAAAGTTATCTTAGGCAACATATTTTCTTGTTTCTATGTTGCCTAAGATCACAGTCATAAATATATCTATACTATATTATAAAGCACGGATAAAAAACTGTTAAATATAAATTATTAAACACAAAGTACCATCATTTTATGCAATAATATATTTTTCATGGATCGGTTGGCCGTTAATGGATTAGTTGGACTTTAATGGATTAGTTGCACTTTTAACGGATCCACATGGATCGGTTAGGTTTTGAAGGATCCATTTGGGCTTTAATGGATCCACTTGGGATTTAATATATCGGTTGGGCTTTAATGGATCCAATCGGGTCCATCGGGATTTAATAGACCTCATAGGGCTTTAATGTATCGGTTGGGCTTCAATGGATCCATTTGGGCTTTAATGAATCAGTTTGCTTTTAGCGGATCCACATGGATCGGTTGGGTTTTAAAGAATCAATTTGGGTTTCAATGGATCCACTTGGGCTTTAATAAATCGGTTGGGCTTTAATGGATTCATTAAGAATTTAATGGATCCATTAAGGCTTTAATGGATCCAATCGGGTCCATCCAAATTTAATGGACCCAATCGACTCTACATATCAAATATATATATTTTCGGTTCACATGTAGCGGTTCATATGAATGAGTTCAAATGTATATTAATTCGTTTCACATGCATGTTCGGATGTGGTGGAATATCCAGACGTACAAAACAATTATGGCCACTCAGGTTTAATCAGGGCTGATTTATTACAGCCATAATTTGCCAAGATATTAGTCTAGGTATAGCCTATGACACCCTTCCCAAAAATAACTTATACATATCTAAAATAAATTACATCGTTACTAAACCCAAATTAAATTATAATAAAAAAATGATTAAACAAATTATAAAAAATAAGGACCTTTAAATTGTTAACTTGACAATAATATCGACATGAGAAAAAATAAAAAATCAAGATGTATAGTGTTGCATTAAACTTATTTATAGTTTATTATTATTTTTTTATAGCAAAAATTTAAAACTTATTCAATATTATTAAACAAAAGTAACTTAAAACTCCCAAAAAATTAAAATCCCCCCCCCCCCCCCCCCCCCCCCCCCCCCATTTTCCTTATCAAAATTTCCCCCCAATTAAAATTTCCCTGCCGCCCCATTTTGAAACTGTTTTTTCTTTATTTTTTTAAGAAAAAAACCCCTTTTTGCTATTAAATCAAATACCCCTCACGTTACTCTTCACTTTCTCCAAACCCTAATTACTATATTCTTCTCTTTCTCCATCAAACACAACCTCCATCACTCCTCACCTTCCTCTTCTCTTTCTCCATCAAACAAAGCCATCTGCAACCACCGTGTAACCCAAGGAGAGAGCTCGACTAAAAGCGAGATAAGGAGTTAGAACCGTGGGGATGACGGCGGCGGATGTCGTGGATCTTGAGTCGGTAGTGAGTGTGCCCCGTTACGGGGACTGAAGCATCCATATGGGTATATTCTCAAGGTTTGTTTCTAATCACTTTATTAATGGTCGTTGAATGAGTTTTTGGATTTTATTGTTTTTCTAATTTTAGTGCGTTTTCATGGATTGTTTTTCTTTTCTGGATGATGATGAGGATGAACATGGATACCGTCGGGCTCTATGCTGCGGTGGGACAAGTTGTGAGAATGAAGATGATGATGAACATGGTCATCATCGGTGCCATTTCTAACATGAATAACAAAGGTTGTTCGAATTTGAGTCTTTCACCATGGGGGACGAGTAAAGGAGACAAGTTTCTGAAAATGGTGCGACGGCGGTGGTTTTGGGGCTAGGGCACAAAGTTTTCATTATTTTTTTATTACGATTTATCGTGTGTAACATCCATGGATATTTGAAGTTAAATAAATGATGATTTTTTATTGTGAAATTGGTTTATTATTGTGGATATGAAGTTTATTGGTTTATTATTTTGGATAATCGGTCGGAAATATGCCGTAAACTTAATCTTAGTCACTAATTTAATTAATTAAGTAAACAAAAAACATGAAAAAAAATGTGGTAAATTTCTGGCGGTCGAAATTCGTCGGAAATGGTCAATCTATCCGTCGGAAATGATCAATCTACCAGAAATTTTTTTGCTGAAAAATGTGATTTTTGATGGATTTTCCACGGAAAAAGTCTTTTGCTTACTAGTGAAAGACAACATATGCAAATATAGTATGTTGTCTAAGTTGATACCTTAGGCAACATATACATAAATCTAATGTTGTCTTAGGGGTTGTTTGTTTTTTTAAAAAAAACTCTTAATGTCTCTTAAGTCTGAATCGTTCAGACCTTTTTACACACCACCTCTTATTAATCATAACTAAAATAAGACTTCAGATTTTAGACCTCTTAAAAAACAAACGGCACCTTAGTGTTTGTTTGGTGAAACATATGTTTTTTTCATAGGCAACATAACCTGTTGTGTGTTGCTTAAGGAGTCTGCTTAGGCAACATATGATGTTTGCCTATGTTGCCTAAGTTCTTATGCAACATTGATAAGTCAACATTGCTTAGGCAACATAGGCATGTTGCCTAAGCCTTAGGCAACACATAAACCCCTCTTAGGCAACAATTTTCATTTGTTGCCTAAGTGACATTTGGTGTAGTGTTATTTGATATTACTATTTTAACTTTCGGTAATAAGTGATAGTGTTGAACTTTACCGGTGAGCGCTTATTTGGGTAAGTGTTTTGGTAAACGACCCCTAAAATTGAATTTAAATACAATAACTTCTGATATAATATTAAAGCAAAAAATCTATGGACCAAGTGCAAAAATTATATAAATTATGGACTTTGAACATTAGTTATGCTCAGTTCTTATGTTTAACCAAATATCTGTATGTACTACTTACTGACTGGAATTCTTGCCGGATTTTTCAGCCTGAATATTAACGCCGTTAAAATCAATTTCAATCGTCGATATGTATATTTCAATAAACTTGTGTGAAGAGAGTAGGTCAAACATGAGATCCTGGCTTAGGCATGTTGCATTCCTCATGTTACAAACTATTCTAAAAGAGAAATTAACATTTCCACACTTGGAAATTTCAATTCCCTTTCTTGTGTTCCATCTGAAATTTGGAAGCAAGTAAAACAATGATAAATGTACCACATCTCATCATCATTTGTTTCAAAGCATACAAAAGTCGAATATAACATACCTTTATTTTGGGGTGTTTCTTCCGGGAAAAATCTAGGTCGTGGTCCCCATTAAGTTTGAAGAACCATTTAGCATCCAAAAGAAAATGCCACCAGTTTTTAACCGAGCGAAAATGAATGAAGAATTAAATTTTCATTCATAGCAATGATTTAAGATCCTGTAAAGTTTCAAACATACCATGGCTGCCTGTCCCATAGGCAATCTCAAACGATATTTGCCCATCAGTTGAGGTACGCCATACATACAACCTGCACAAAAGATGTAAACCCCAAAACAACAAGATGTCATAAAAAGGCATGATCAATACAAAGACTTAACTTGATAGATATTAACAATAAAGTATAAAGACAATGGCAATCATCATAGAAAGAAATAGTAAGACATAGTAGTATGATTTTGGATTAGGCAAACAATAAACTACACGTGTAACCAAATTTATACTCAACCAATTCTCAAGCAATGGTAAGTATCCTATAATCCCAATAAGTTAGGTAAATAGATGAGTCAGTTGATGGTATGCCATGTGGCTAACTTGTCATATAGGAGCCGATATTTTTCACATTGACAATATAGCTAAACCCTCTCAAAGTAATTAGCAGACACCAAATAAGAACAACTACACTTAAAGAACCCAAGGAATACATGAAAATAACCA
This sequence comes from Arctium lappa, assembly GCA_023525745.1. Lineage (NCBI taxonomy): Eukaryota > Viridiplantae > Streptophyta > Magnoliopsida > Asterales > Asteraceae > Arctium > Arctium lappa. The sequence goes on from CM042047.1 coordinate 165,002,511, forward strand.
AAAAAAAAGGCATAGACCCTTTCCTATCATAGGTCGACCAGAGTAACGGGCTCTGCCAGAAAGATGCAGAGGTCGATAGGAGTTCCTTCAGAAAAGCGGTTGCCATAGTTGTAATGATAAGCAACCCCCCCCCCCCCCCGGGCAAGGGGTAAAGGAACATCATTAGAAGGCATATATGTTCCATTAAATAGAGATGAACCATAGAGAGGTACACCCATATACATTGATGAGGGCGCATCCAACCAGCATATGGAGATAACCACAAAGAACAAAGATAACCAATACATGTTTTTAAGTGCGATTCATCCTTGTTTGCTCGGTATAAGTATAAAGACGTAGCAGGCATGGATCCTATCAATTTCAAGTTGGCATATAAGATTTGCCCCATTTAGATACAAAGTGCATCGATAAATGTGACCTTTCGATTAACATAATGAAGTAAGATCAGTATAATAGTAGAAGTATACCTGTCCGTCCACCACATAAAAGCATCACAACTAACTTCCCATATGAAATTGCCTTCAACCCCATCTTCCATATTTTCTATATATTCTTCAAGTTTCATATCCTCTACGGTTGACACACAAATCTCTAGCATTGGCTCTATCGCGGCTATCGGTAGCCCTGATTCGTTACTCACGTACCCAATTAAACCCATCAAAACATAATTAAGTTATACAAAACACAGGCACATATGAAAAAGACTAACCATGTGACTGAAACGAACAACGAATCATTCACTCAATTCTTGGAAGATTTAAGCTTTTCCAAAATGGTAATTTATTCACAAAGATTTGGAAAGCAAGAATTAAGAACACTAATTTACTAATCAATCAAATTTATAACTTTTACAAATACGCAATTTTCTCTACCTTAAACTACTAACAAACAAAAGATTCGCGACAGAGGTTGCAATGTGGATATGCAAGAATTAGGTTTGAATACTTCCTCATATATGATTCAACCGTTTTCTTATATTTTTAACAACTCTTCCCAATAACTTTCTTTTTCTGGATTGTATAAAGATACCCGAGAATCAAATTACCAAGTTTTGGATTCGATAGCTAATACAATTAACAATTATATTTATTCTAATTACTCTTATTTATATGCCATTAAATCCTTCTAATAAAAATCACAACAATAAAAGTAGCCTAAATTCTCCTGAACAACAAAATTACCTCAATTTCATATCCAATTGCTTTCAAAGTAACTACAACAGTGACCATCAACAATTGTTGTGGATCAACCCATATATCTGCAAAAACCTAGAAAGAAAGAGAACTAATAAAGCTTAAAACTAAAATGAACCCAAACCCAAATACCATTAAGAAGAAGATTGTTACTTAGTAAGCACTCAATAAAGCTAAAAAATGAGCAAGAATGTTTAGAAACTACTATAAACATACTCAAAAAAATCAAGTTGGGGTTTTCTGTGCCCAAATCTAACTACTCTTCTTCACCCTCCAAAACCCACATTATTAAGATCTTTATTGTCTTATTTATTAACAATGGCAGACCGACCCGCTACCAAAGCAGATTTGGAAGAGATGACTGCGGCTGTTACCACAACACTCGCTAATCTGATAGCGAATTTCACAAACGCCCTCAACAACAACCATCGACGAAGAGACAGAAGAAATAATCAAGTTAGGATTCCACACAATGGTAACCATGACCACCATATTATCAATTTAGTTTCTTTTCAACTCAAACAACCGCCCATTCCTGAGAAACCGCCAGAAAAAGACAAAGACTTTCCCAACAAGGTTGAAGGTAAGGCCTTTGTCGTTATGACAAAGCGACAAGAAGAAATCTTTAGCAAGACCCAAATGTCTGAACCAGATCTCAGACCAGCCATCAAAGAAATTGAGAGTGAGTCAATAGAAGACATTCCCAAGCCACATAATGATGGTCCCGAAGATGATGCTGCCATTATTCCAGCACCAAAGGATCCAGATCAGATCAAGACAGTTTCCGATGAAGTCTTTGTAGCCGTCTATCCTTTCGAGTTTGATGAAGTATCACTCGTGTGGAGGCATCCAAGGAAACATCCTTTGGGACTTGAAGATTGGTCAACCTTTTTGGATTTTAAAGGTCGACTTGCAAAGCCAAATATGTTGAAGGCCGAGATGTTCTACGATTCGGTGATGTTGTCCTTCAAGTGAACTTGAGGTCGAGTTCTTTTTAAGTGAGGGTGTCTAATGTAGGGAGAATTCGAGAACTATCAAGGTGTTTCTTCTATCTCTGGAAAAGAAGAAAACGAGCTCAAAAAAGTCTTAGAAATTGGCATAAAAGAAGGAGCAAATAACCCCTACCAGTAGTTACACGGTAGTTACACTGAGACTTAAGTCCCAATAGAAGTACCGATGACCAATTGATTGATTACTATTATCATTTTAATTATATTGACTTAGGATAATTATTGTTAGTCTTGATTATTATTATTAGGATTATTATTAGATTCTTTTTTATTAATTATTTAAATAGTTTCCTAGTTGGTTTAATATTAGGATTACATTTGAAAAGTTATCTCTTATAATTATCTTAAACTATAAATAATGTTTATTGTTTTCTTTGTTAATCAGAGTTAAAAATTATTGATCAATAAAGTTATCTTTAGAGTTTTATCTCTAGTTTAAAAGTTTTCTCTTATTTTCCGGATTCTATGTTTGTAAACTCGTTTATCCTTTGATCTAGTCGTTTGTCGATCCATTCCGCACTTTCCCCGCTGCGTCAGAGACGTATGATCATTTGTATAGAGTGAGTTCAAGATCTAGAGAGAGAAAGTTGTGAGTTTAGAGAGAGAGAGAGAGCTTTCATTGTATTTGAATTCATATTAATATACAAATGACTAATTGATCTTGATCTTGTGTGTAATTTGGACTTGATTCTGGAACTACATTGTATCAGAGTAGATTAAGAGATAATTTGAACAACATTTCTTGAAGAAATTAGAAGATTTGGTGTAGATCCCAGTGTAGTGCAAAACAGAATAACAGCAATCAAAGATGAACAGATTATAGGCCACAACAACTAGTCATATGATTGATATTACTTCAAAAGGTTTAGGTTTACAGAGAGAATTTCTGATAAGGGTTTGTAAACCTAATGACTAGAAAACTGATTAATGAACTTCTAACCTTACAAATGAAATAAGAAACAACTTTAAATACTTAGGCACGCAGGCCTGACGGGCTTATGGGCTTTTAGGCCCAACAAGCTTACAACTATGAATAAATGACATTTTATACCCTGAACTTCTATTTAACTAACAAAGTAACCCTAACAATCTCCCCCTTTAAATAGAAGTTGAAACTTGCGCCAGTTAGGAACATATATCTTCCGAAAACCAAAACTGATCTCGAAATATCTGATTTGCGTTCTGTACTCCAGTCGTTCTTCAATTACTCTCAATGCTTTAAGAACAAGCGATTTGTATGTAGAATCCAGTACTTGAACTCTTTTTTCATCTTTACTCAACGCACGCTTCAACTTGTCTTTCAGAAGCATCAAAGTACCATCACAGAATCTGGCAATCTGATCAAAACGGATAAATCGTAGAACACCTTTGTTGTTCACGTATGACATACCAAACTCTGTAATCTTTATAACTGTGAATGCAGGTACACTTAGAGCATCAGACGGAACACTCAGATCCGGATTGAGCAGATTAATCTTCGGTTGATCGCTTTCTAACCCAATCTGAAAATCTTCTAACGAAGCCAGTTTCATTGCGCACTTCATGTATCTTTTCACGGTTTCTAGTGCATCAATGACTTCTCCAGGTCTGACGGTTCTGGTCTTTAAGTCACGTAGTATGAACAACAGATCTTGTGGCTCTAGACATGGAAAATCAGCATCAGAAAAGCAGTACTGTTGACCATCTTCTCTTGTAACCATGAAGTCCGTATACTTAACCTTCATGAAGTAGGCAGGTATAATCCTATCAACTGATACAATTCTGAGCTTCGTCTTGGAGTACTTGTGCTGGAACTTTCTGTACACGAACACAAGCTCACGCTGTTTTTCTTTGTTTTTACTGACTGTAGACCATGGAGAACGACTTCATCATACTTTCTAATCCAGTGGGCAAAGATTTTCTTCTGGCTTTTTTCAAGGAAAGGAACTTTTATTCTGACTCTTTCCCACTTGGATGGACGAACTAGAGGAGTACGTACTAGTTCTCTAACTGGTGAAGCTGGAGGAGATCTCTCGGGAAAAACTGTAGAAGAGAAGTCAGGGTGATCAACTGGATAGGTCAATGAAGGAACCACGGCAGAAGACTGATCATTTGGATGCAATATTTCATCAATTTTTCTTGCATAACCACCAGAGCTCTTTCAGTATTAGCACATTCTTCTGTCGTGTCTGCCACTTCATACGGATCTAGTATTATTGCCCAATCTTCAGGAACTATCGGAGACCCATCTTCAAATTCCTCAGGATTTTCAACCGTCGGATAATCGTATAGAACCAAGTCTGTCACCTGTTCCCGTTCCTGTTCCTTTTCCTGTCTCTGTCCCTCTGTTCTTGTACCGGAACCTGAACCCTGTTCAACTTGATCTGATTCCACCATATGTGTCTCCGGCTAAGTTATGCGTTGGCGCTTCTCCCCCTCATGGTGATCAGGATCATCCTGATCATCATGTCGGCGCTTGAGCCGTTCTGCCTGGCTTCGGAAGGTATCCTCCACTTCTGATAGACGTTCAGTCAAAACAGCTACGGTTTGCTGAAGTGACTGAAGCATGGCTTGTTGGATCTGGAAGGCTTCAGAAGAGACAATAGGCTGGGGGTTTGGTGGGGTAGGTGTGGATGCTTGAGAACGAAGCAGTGATAACAAATACGCATCCTGGGTGGGTTCGGTTAGAGACTGGGCTAGTAGTTTGGAAAGAAGAATGGATTTCAGCTCAGGGATAGAAAGATTCGAAGCGGGTAGGGAAGGTGGAATAGTTGTGGGCTCAGGCTCAGTCGCAGGACCTTTGCCTTTGATCATGCGTTTGAGGTTATCCACCTCTTCCCTCATCATAGATTGGACAGCCTTTAGGGCGCCGTCCATGTATTCCATTGAGACAAACTCAGTTGGGGTAACTCTGGGGTCACTTAGACTTCCCGTTGTAGCTACGACTGTATAAGTCGAGTCGCCTACATTCACGGTTGGCGTGATGATAGCCATGGTAGGACTTCCACCCAATCCTCGTAAACTACTCGAAGGCGGATTTACTATGGGTGTTCCGGCCGGGCCACTTAGGCGACCGGCGATAGCCGAGAATGGAATCTGTGTCCTAGGAATGGCATGTATAGCAAAAGGCTCTAGACTCTGTGCATGCAAAGATGTCGAGAACGGGGGCAGCTGTTCTCTTGTTTCAATATCGGCACCCTCCAAGTGAGAGCCCGATAGCGGATGTGCTAAATCCCCGTGAGAATGTGAAACCACCATCTGTTGAGAGATGGTGGAGTGGCTTGGTGGGGTGTGCAAATGCGCCGCTAGGTCCACGGCGGTTTCTTCAATACCCTGTCTCAACACATGAGACTGGGTAGCATATGCGGCTACCTGGCTGGATGTGGCTAGGGGGGATACAACCGTTGATGGTTGTCCTGTCACTCGTGTACTCTCAGCGTCATATTTTCTCTTTCTTTCCCTTTCTCTGCTCACTAGAATATCATCTTCAACTAAATCTCCCTCCGCTCTCCTTATCTCTCCAGGTGAGGGCTGATGATCGTCACCATCGGAGTCAGAAGACTCGTCATTTGATGTCGATACGTTAGTGGCTGGGTCCGACGCACTGTCGGAGTGAATGGCTGCCTCCTCAGAGTCGGTTGCAGCTTCCGACTGAGAGTCGGGTGAACCTGATTCCGCCGCAGACTCGGATTGGGCCGAAGCTTCCTCCGAGGCGGAATGCGTTGTTGTCTCCTCAGTGGCAGCGACAGAAGAGGAATGAACATGAAGGGCTTCAGAAGCAGTTGTTTCTTCTGCCGTTTGAGTCTCTATTTGCGTCGGCGAAGATGGTTGTCTAGAAGAACTAGGCTGGCTCGTTCCAATGGCACTGTCCACGCCAGATCCCCTCACGATTATTTCTCTCGACACACCCTGTCCAGAAGCCTCAGCTATCCGGACGCTCCCGCCTCTCGTTCGTGGACGCGGACCCTCACGTCGCTCAGGTCGTGCTCCATAGGCAGGTCCTGCCGGTCCTGGCCGGACCATAGGAGCTGGAATGTTGTGTGTGTGCCTATAAGCTATCACACTCAGTGCTGTAGGACAAGCATGGTCTAGTACCCCGACTGGGATTTGTCGGGCGACAACCCTTTCTGGATCAGCGCGGGAAGGTATCTGTCAGGATCGAATTCTCAACAAGAATTAATTCTCAGAAACAATATCAAAGAAGTTTGCGGAATAACACTTTGATATTCAATGAAACAGTAAACCAAAACAGTAAATATGAAGAACAAACTGTAAACTTGTATTGAATAATTGAAATCACAAGATTACACACTCAACCTCAATCTTGAAGAACAGACTCTTTCAAGACGAATTCTACTTCTCTAGAATTAGGATCTATACCTTGAGGTTGATTTTCTCTCTAGAACTTAGAATGAAAATTATTCCCAAACTATTCTATACATTCTATTCATATACTAATCAAAAGATAATTACAATAAATAAACATATCTTCAGAATATCTTCCATGAATATCTCTAAGCTTCCCATAATCTTCAGTTTATCCAGCTGTCATCCTTTCCATACAGATCTCATAAGCAGTATTAATCATAAGCAGCATTAACTTCTAAGCAGCACTAACCACTAGCAGTACTAACTAGCTAAGCAGTACTAACTTTGTTCAAGCAGCACTAACTTTGACTAGCAGTATTAACTGATAGCAGTAGTAATACTCAACAGTATTAACCTTGAAGTCTTCTAGCAGTAGTAACTCTGAACCAACAGCATTAACCATACTTGGTAAATTCTTTAGTTCCCAACAATCTCCCCCTAACTTGACTTTTAAGAAAAGAAGTCAAGTTCTTCAGATGCTCTTCAAGATGCTTTCAACACCTCAGGTTCAATTTCCCAAATTTGGATCTAAGCCCAAACTTTGATTTACAGTTCTTCTCACTACAATCTTGGCCATCTCTGAATCTTTTGTACATACCAGTGTAGCTTTAAGCATCCCTTCTAACTTCTCCTTGCTATGCTCATAGATTTTGTCCACCACGTAGTATTCATGATAACAGTTGTCGATAGTAATCATGTATACTCCACAGTTTTCAAATAGTATCTATTTATCAATCTTCTTGAATATGAACTCATGTTTATGATCTTTAATCCTGTAATTCACTCTTTCTGGATCAAACATCATGCACAAGTATTCCAATGTATCTTTGAGAAGATTCTCTTCAGTACCTTTCAACACAGGTTCATAAAGTTGCATCCCACTTTGTATAATTCTTCTATATCAGCTCTTGAACAACTTATGATAACTCTCCCCCATGTTGAATAAGCTTCAAATGAACCATCAACTCTCTTGATTCTAAAGAAAGTCTTTCCACTGTCTCTTAGAATATCCCAGAAGATGATCTCTGGAGCTTGCATAGAGATTGGAACAGCCTTCAAAGGTTCCACTATTGTCATGTACAGATCCATACTCTCATCAGTTGGCTTACTTGACTGTTCTGGAAGTTGTTCTGATTCTGCTATAGGTACCTCTGAATGCTCTGCTGTAGTACCAGCTGTTTCTTCCACTCTGGGCCTTTTAGACTGCTTTTTGGAAGCAATTGTCTTCACCTTTTTTCCAACTTTGGCTTCTACACTAACACTCTCAGGTTCTTCCTTCTTCTCTTCTACTTTATCTTTTGAGGGTGTGGTCTCCTCAGGGAATGGTTTTTGAATATTCAGGTCATGCCTTTCCTTCATTCTTCTCTCAGCCTCCTCCCTTTGTGCTGAATCCCCTTGGAGCTTGGCCATTTCCTTTTGATACAACTCTTCAACCTGAGTGTATGCCATATTGGTAAACATCTCCCCCTTAACACCAATTGCACCTTTCAGGATATTTATCATTTTTCTTCTTTCCTGATTGGCCAAAAATGTTTTGGAGGGTTGTCTTTTCTGTTTTGGCATCCTTTTGACTTGAAGTTTCTTGGCTTGAGCTGCTTCTTTGATGCTTTTCTGATATTCTGCATTCAACTTTCTAGCCATGATCTTTGCGAGTTCTCTATCCTTTTCTGTTTGCAACTGTTCCTCCTTTTCCATTTGGTCTTGAAGCTGCTTTGCTATTGCCTCATCCAATTCAATTTGGGACTTCTTCTTTGCAGGCATTTCAGCTTCAACCATCTTCTCCTTTCCTTTTCCCTTTGACTCTTTTGCCTTTTCTTTCTCCTTCTGTTGACTTCCTCCTTCATTTATGACTACTCCCTTGGCCTTTTGAGTAGCCTTAGGAGTATCATTCTTTGCTTTGACCAATGTTTCAGCAATTTCCATTTCTTCAATAGAAAGCCCTGTTACTGCTGCTTCTGTTACTGCTGCTTCAGCAGTATTAACAGTTTCTGCTGCTTCAGCAAATTCTGTTTCTTTTTCTTCCTTTTCCTCCCCCTCAACCTCAAATGCCCTCTTAGCTGTACTTTCTTTCTCTGTTTCTGCCTCTTTCTCCCCCTTGTTGGAAGCATCTTTATTATTTGACCTCTTCTTTAAGACAAACTGCTTTCTCCTCTTCTTTTGCACTAACCTTGTCACCATTTTCTTTAATTTGGCAATCTGTACTTGTTGGGACAAGATTACCAATTTCATTTCTTCTATCTCTTTGCCTTGTTTGATGACATCCAGGTTGATGTTACCCTTTGTCTCCATCAATTCATCATAGTCATATCTGTCCTCACCTTCTCCAGGAGTGTTACCCCCTATTGAAGGATCATGGGATCTTTTATTAGTGGATGTCTTCTGCCTAGCAGAAGCACTATCCACCCCCGTGGTTTCTTGGCACCTGGGACCTTTGAATGATTGCTCATTCAAAGTTGCCATGGGGGAGGTCTTATTGATGTTACCACTGTCCTCCTCTGTGCTAGCAGGAGTAGTGGCAGCCTCATCACCCATATGCTCTTCCTCCTCCTCAGAGAGGACCTCCTTGGGGTTGGGAGACAACCCTTTGGTTTCCCTATTGATATTCCCTAAAGGAGAATTCTCCCTTAGAGGGCTTAAAGGCTTGGGGGTTGATGGTACAAGAAGGGAAGGAGCCTTCTTTACCTGTTTCCTCTTGTATGTTTGGGTGATTGGTGAGGTTGGTTTTTCAAGAAGGGACTGGGGAATAGATTTAGAGTGGGAAGGTTGGGATTGGCTAGCAGTAGGATGGTCTAATGGGGGCCTTGACCCTGCTGCCATACCTTCATCAGTATGGGATAGCACCATCATTGTAGGGAACAATGGGGTGTCAACTCCTACCGAGTCCCCAGCAGATCTTCTCATATTTGAGAAAACCTTGCATTTGGGGGGTTTAGGTACATATACCCCAACAAGATGAGGTAGATCCGTCAATTTATGAGTAATAACTACTTGAACAAACCTGGGGTACATAAAGAAGCTCTTTTTGTTTCCCATGTTCGAGACAAGATCACTGAAAATCATTTTAGAGAAGTTGTACTTTCTGGCAGTGGCCAAGCACACCAAAGCATAAGCAATGGTCCTGCTGAACTCACTCCATCCAGTAGTCTTTTTGGAGATACAGTGCATAAGGGTATGGACAAAGAAACGCCATTGGGGTGAAAATTTGGCTTTTGAGAACTTGAACACACCCAATGGGCCTCCATACCCCATTCTTGTAAGAGAAGAGAACAGTTCATCATTTGGGATAGAAGTTATACCAGAGGCATCGTCTAGACGTAGACTGATGCGAATAACTTCTTCAGTAACTGTCAAGGGTTTGTCACACACCCTGGTCTTGATCATTTGCACACCATTCTCAGTGATAATGGTGGCATTTGCCCAGAATTGCCTTTGATGCTCGATATAGATTGGAGGCGATACAGTAAGAGCATGGGCAATATGGCTTGACTTGAGGAAATCTACAATCCGGTGGAACCCAGTGGCCTGTTTGGGCTTCTGTAGCATCGCGATTTCATTGTGTTCATCTATGAATGCCATTGATGCCATTGAGTTTTGAGAAAATCTTGCCTGAAAGCTTTGAACTTGAGAGAGAAAGGGTTTAGAGCGCAAGTGAACAGTATGCAAAGAGTCGTTATGAACTTTTAGGCGGGCAAAGGGTATTTATAGTATTCGGGATATAAGCAGTATTAACTTAGAGCAGTATTAACGGACAAGCAGTATTAACTGCGAGCAGTAATAACCACTAACAGTATTAACTGCGAGCAGTATTAACCACTAGCAGTATTAACGGACAAGCAGTATTAACTGCAAGGAGTATTAACTGCAAGCAGTATTAACCACTAGCAGTATTAACTAACTAGCAGTATTAACTGCGAGCAGTATTAACCACTAGCAGTATTAACTAACTAGCAGTATTAACTGCGAGCAGTATTAACCACTAGCAGTATTAACGGACAAGCAGTATTAACTAACTAGCAGTATTAACTGCGAGCAGTATTAACTACTAGCAGTATTAACTGTGCACTGGCAGTATTAACTATACTTACTCCTTTAATCTTGCGAAAATCTGAGTACTGCTCTACATATCCTGAAAAATAAGATTAGTAACACCAAGAATAAACACTATACAGGTATAAAACCACTTTTTAAGAAGGGGTTTATTCAGAGTTGATCATTCCCACACTTGTTACCAAGAAAGTGAGTCTACCCACATCAAAAGCTTTAGTGAATAGATCAGCAAACTGGTTATCAGTGTGAACTTTTACAACTTGAATAAGTTTCTTTTCATTACAGTCTCTTATAAAGTGATACCGGATCTCAATGTGCTTTGTCTTTGAGTGCTTGACAGGATTGTTCACAATGCTAATAGCACTGCTATTATCAATAAAAATTGGAGTGTGTAGAAAGGTTACCCCATAGTCCAGCATTTGATTCTGAATCCATAAGAATTGAGAACAGCAACTTGCAGCTGCTATGTACTCTGCCTCTGTTGTAGATGTGGACATTGTGGTTTGTTTCTTGCACTGCCATGAAACTAGTCTTGCACCCAAAAACTGACATCCTCCAGAAGTAGATTTTCTGTCCAAGTTTGCTCCACCTAGATCACTATATGAGTATGCAAGTAGGTCAAAGGATGAGTCATGAGGATACCAAAGTCCCAATCTGGGTTGCCCTTTGAGATATCTGAATATCCTCTTAACAGCTTGATAGTGAGATTTCTTTGGCCTAACTTGGAATCTTGCACATACACAGACTGGAAACATTATATCTGGCCTAGAGGCTGTAAGATACATAAGAGAGCCAATCATGGATCTATAATGATGAACATCCATATCCTCCCCCTCAAGATCTGCTGTTATCTGTTTGTGTGTCTCCATAGGTGTGCTAGCAGGTTTTGAATCTAAGAAACCAAACTTGGTTAGAATGTCCTGCACATACTTGGACTGACAGATGAAGATTCCATCTGACTTCTGTTGAACTTGGAGTCCAAGGAAGAAAGTAAGTTCCCCCATGGAACTCATTTTGAACCTTTGATTCATTAGTTCCTCAAACTCCTTGCACATGTTGTCTCTTGTGGATCCAAAGATAATATCATCAACATAGATTTGGACAAGCAAGATATCCTTCTTCTTTCTCTTGATAAATAGAGTCTTATCAATGACTCCTCTTTCAAAGCCATTTTCCAAAAGATAGGATGACAGAGTGTCATACCATGCTCTTGGAGCTTGATGCAGTCCATAAAGAGCTTTCTTCAATTTGTATACCCTGTCTGGATAGCTTGGGTTTTCAAACCCTGGTGGTTGACAGACATATACCTCTTCTTCAATTGAGCCATAAAGAAATGCACTTTTTACATCCATTTGATAGACTTTGAATTTCATATAAGAAGCATAGGCTAGGAATAATTTGATTGCTTCTATCCTAGCCACTGGTGCAAAAACTTCTTCATAATCTATTCCCTCTTCTTGAGTATACCCTTGAGCCACCAGCCTTGCTTTGTTCCTTATGACAATACCTCTTTCATCTCTCTTGTTACTGAAAATCCACTTTGTGCCAATTGCTCTGTGACCTTTAGGGAGGTCTACCAGATCCCATACATCTTGTATCTTGAACTGCAACAGTTCTTCTTGCATTGCTTCTATCCAACTGGATTCTTTCATAGCATCATGTGCCTTTTTAGGCTCAAGCTGGGATAGAAAACAAGAAAGCACTGTATGTTGTTGATCATGCATTTCTTGAAGCCTGCTTTGATGTCTAGTCATCATAGGAGAAGATATATCTCCTATTACCAGCTGTGGAGGATGATTCTTTTGAACTCTGGTGTTATGACTAGGTTCTTCATTAAGTCCTGCCTCTAGATTAGAGTTATTCAACTCAACTGAAGTGTTTTCAGCAGCTACTTCTGAGTCTTTATGTTCTTGAGTCTCCTCATCTCTACTTTCTTTTTCACTCTGACTTGGTCCAGTAGATGGTTTCTTTTCACAGTCTTCAACAGAATCCACTGTGGGTATGGGAAAGATCACAGATTTTGATATACTTTCTTGAACTTGTGTAGTCCCTGATCCTCCACATCCTGAACCTGCATAATCATCACTACTGAAACCAAAAGAGTTAGTTAGTGAATCAATGTCAAATAGCCACTGAGGACCAGACCCAATAGGATTTGGTGTGTTCTCATTGCATTTGACATTGTCACTTTCTTCAATTATTCTAGAAGATGAGTTAAAAACTCTGTAGGCCTTACTCTGAGATGAATACCCAACAAGAAATCCATCATCTGCTTTGCTATCAAACTTACCTAAGTGAGTTTTGGTATTGAGAATTGTACAAGGACACCCAAAAGGTTTGAAAAATCCAATAAAGGGTTTTCTTTTATTTAAAAGCTCATATGGTGTCTTGTTCTTTGGCTTAACTACTAGAACTCTGTTTTGGACATAACAGGCAGTATTAACTGCTTCAGCCAAGAAGGTAATTGGCAGTTTTGAATCAGCCAATAGAGATCTAGCAGCCTCTATTAGTGTTCTATTTCTCCTCTCAGCAACTCCATTCTGTTGAGGAGTCCTAGGGGCACTATATTGTCTCTCAATACCTTTTTCTTCACAAAAGATGTTTAGATCAAGATTTTTAAATTCAGTTCCATTGTCTGATCTAATGATTTTTACTTTTTGATTAGTTTGGTTTTCAATTCTTAGGATAAAGGATTTGATCAGTCCACTTGTCTCATCCTTAGTCCTTAGAAAATATACCCAAGTAAATCTTGAGTAATCATCAACAATAACCAAGCAGTAAGATTTCTTGCCAATACTCATAACATTTGTAGGACCAAACAGATCCATATGCAATAACTGGAGACAAGAAGAAATTGTATTTATCTCTTTGGTCTTATGAGAAGTTTTATGTTGTTTGCCTTTAAGGCAAGCAACACAATGATCATCACATGAAAAGACTTTAGATGGTAAACCTCTTACAAGGTTGTTTTTAACAAGTTTGTTCATAGTCTTAAAATTCATGTGACACATCCTTCTGTGCCAAAGAGAGGATTCATCTACAGAAGCTTTTGAAACAAGACAATTTAGGGATGAATCACTATCAACATTGTCCATATCTAGACAATAAACATTGTCCTTTCTTGGAGTTCTAAGTAGTATCATGCTTTCATCAACTACCTTGAACCCTGGAGCAAGGATCATACACTCAGTATTAGTGAATAATATGCTATGTTGTTTGTCACAAACCTGTGATACACTTAACAGGTTGTACTTCAATTGATCAACATAGTAGACATCCTCAAATGTCATCTTACCTTTGGTGACATTACCTTTGCCACTTATTTTACCCCCAGTAAGATTATCTCTAAATGCAACATGTCCTCCATTGATATGCTTGAAATCCTGAAGGCATGACATGTTGCCTGTCATGTGCCTAGAGCAACCACTATCAACATGCCATATGCTCTTCTGCTTGAGCTGTTGGTTGCCCTGCACATAAGATAAATTAGTTAGTATGAATTAGGAACTCAAGCCAAGGTGGTCTTGGGTACCCCTTTCTCATCAAAATACTTGCATTCTTTCTTGACAAGATTTTTGAACTTTAACTCCTCATTCTTGGAGTACTTTGTCACAATAATAGGCTTGGAAACATTTTTGCTAGAAGCAGTACTGGTTTTAGAAGTACTAACTGCCTTAGCAGCACTTGCATGCTTAGCAGTACTAACCTTGTTGGAAGTAGTAATTGTGTTAGCAGCAGTAACTGTGTTGGCAGTATGTGTCCCTGATTCTAGTTTCTAATCTATAATACAATCAAACAAACAAAATTGAACAACCAAATTACCTGTTTGATTATTTGATTTCTCAAATTACACTTTCTCTCTCTAGAACTCTTTCTCTCTCTAAATCGTATTCTCCAAATCTGTTATATGTTCTAATGTCACACACGCTTCTAAAATACAAAAGAGAAAAAGTATTTATACTAACATCTAATACAAGGAAACAACAAAAACAACTAAACTAATACATTGACTTTTATTACAAAAGACTTTGACTTTTAATGAGATTTGACTTTCTTCAGCTTTGACTTTTTCAACTTTGACCTTCAGTATTCTTGATCTTGTATCCAACAGATTTATGCTCTAACAATCTCCCCCTTTGGATCAAGATCATTACTAAAAGATTTAGCAATGCGATCTTCTCTTTGACTAAGCTCAATTGAATAAACTCCCCCTTGGATCAATCTGTATCTTCTCTTAAAATCTCCCCTTTTGATACAAACATAACTTTCTCAACCAACTTTCATACTCCCCCTATTTGTATGAAATCTTTACAATCTCCCCTTCTCTGATAAGCACAGTATCTTCAAAAACTTTCAACAATCTTCCCAACGTCTGATCATCAAAAATAGTAACACTCTTTCCCAAGGTTGTATACAAACCTTTTTCAGACTTGAAAAGAAAAATATCTTAAGATTTTGATATTTAGCACACTTTGCTCCAGCAAATTATCTTCAACAAACTGAAATCTTTCATCTTTCAACAATCTTGAATAATTCTCCCATATCTTGAATTTCGGACATTTCTTCAAACTTTTCAACCAACATTTCTTGATTTGAACTCTTCTCCCCTTTATCTTCACAAACTTTAACATTTTATTAACTTTTGAAGAGGTACTAACATTATTAGCAGCATTAATACTTTCAGCAGTATTAACAATAGTAGCAGCAGTAATACTTCCAGCAGCACTATCCCTGTTAGCAGTACTAACAGTTTTAGTGCTTCTAGGCACCCACATTTTAATACTTTCTTTTAAAACCTTTTTCTTCATGGGGCCTTTACTTTCAACAGATGTCTTCATCACATGTTTCTTTCCAGCGTTCCTATAATCAACAGATTTTTGCACAAATCTTTGAAAGTTCATCTGTTGATTAATAGGGTTAAAGAAGCAATATTTAGCCAAATGATTTAACTTGCCACATATGAAACAAGGTTTTGGTCTATTGATTTTATTCAGATCAACTCCTTGTTTCTGAGCCCATTGATTATTCCAGTTTCTTTGATTACCTCTTTTTATACCAAAATTTAGGCTCTTGGCTTTATTGCAAGCACACTGTTTACAAGATCCAGGATTCACAACCGTGGTTTGTTTGTAATGGACCTTGTTATTCTTTCCTTTGGTCTTCTCTATCTCCTTGGACTTGACCCAGATTTTCCCACATCCCTCATTGGTGATAATGGTGTTTTCTAATGGTATCTCTTTACTCACAGCATTATCCCTATTCTTACTGGCTTCTTTCTCAGTCAAATCCTTAACTACTACCTGATCCAAAGGATCTATCTTAAAAGCTTCCTCAGGCAAGTCCTTTTTCTCCTTGGTTTCTAACAAGTCTGAAGTAGGAGAGATATAGTTGTTGTTGTAAGGAGGAGGTGTATTGTTGTATCCAATACCAGGCTTCATCTTATCATGAATCTGAGCCTTTAGAAGAGAATCCATTGCTTTTGAAGCATATGAAAACTTTTCTATGTCAAGCTTAACTTTAGACAGTTCCTCTTTCAGTCTATCATTCTCTTCTAAAGATTTAGACAGTTTGGTCTCTAACTCATTCTTTTCCCAATTCCAATAGTTTGTGTCATAAGAGTGTTGAAGTTCATTAGCCTGAAAGCCTTTGATTTGCTCTTCAAATCTCTCTACTATTAACACATAATCTCTTCTGTCCTTTTCTAATCTTTTGAGATCATCACACATACTTTGATTGTGATCCCTATATCTTTTGACAGTGTCTATGCAAGATTGAGTGCAAAGATTAGAAATTACCTCAGAGGGGAGATCAGAGACTTCTGCCATAAGAGCTTGATTCTGAATGGCTTCCTCAGCTTGATCACTCCAGTCAAATCCCATTCCTTGTTGAGAAACAAGGGCTTGAGCAGGATTCTTGTTTTGATTGTAGCCTCCATTCTGAACTTGTTGTCCTCCATTCTGAGCTTGTTGGTGGTTGTTATTTGGACCAACACTCCTGCACTCTCTAGCAAAGTGTCCTTTCATGTGACACTTATAGCACTCCACCTTAGTTTTGTCAAAACCAGCTCCATCTTATCTTCTTTGAGAGAAGTTGTTCCTTCCTGTTCGTTTAATAAACTTTTTCACCCTCATAGATAACATGGCCATCTGCCATTTAATGTCCATCTCCTCCAGGTCATCAGGGTGAAGTTGATCCAGATCATCATTAATTAACGAATTGTTGCTATGACTGGACAAAAAGGCTTCAAAGATAGTTCCAGTGCCTTTTTCTGAATTTACTCCACTGGCAGTACTAACTGCTTCAGGGTTAGCAGTAGTATCATTAGATGTTGAAAAAAGTGCAGCATTGTGGATATAACCAGTGGGCTTCTTCTTGGATTCTACCTCAGTTTCAAAAACTCTCAGATCATTATATAAATCATCAAGTTCCTTCTCTTCCAGATTGTCACTCTGTCTATATGAGACAGTGTACATAGTCCATTCATCCCCAAGAGATCTGAGGAACTTTCTGTTGATATCATCTTGTTCCATCTTCACCCCTACAGTAGCCAGTTCACCAATGAGCTTGTTGAACCTATCAAAAGTTTGAGTCATAGACTCATTCTTTGAAGAAGTGAAGTTCTCATACTGCTGCTTTAGAACATCTCTTTGATTTCTTTTGATGCTTTTAGTTCCAGCAAATCTTTTCTCTAGAGCATTCCAGAGAATCTGAGCATCAGTGCAATTGCAAAATTGATGCTGATATTCATTGGGGATGGCCAAGAGCAGAGTGCTCAAGGCCTTCATCTCTGTCTGTCTGATCTTCCTCTCACCATCTGTCTTTGGTGGAGGTCTTTTCCCATCTGGTCCTATCCTTCCTGCTTCAGAAGGACCATTCTCAATGATATCCCACATTGAGTAGTCAGTGAGAAGAATGTATTCTCTGATTCTGATCTTCCACATGTCAAATTCACTGGGTTTGAGCATTGGAACCTTAGAGACCAGAGTACTGTTTGATTCTGCAAGGTTTTCCATGATGAATAAATAGATGTTTCTGAGGGAATTAGGCTATGATACCACTTGTCCGGATCGAATTCTCAACAAGAATTAATTCTCAGAAACAATATCAAAGAAGTTTGCGGAATAACACTTTGATATTCAATGAAATAGTAAACCAAAACAGTAAATATGAAGAACAAACTGTAAACTTGTATTGAATAATTGAAATCACAAGATTACACACTCAACCTCAATCTTGAAGAACAGACTCTTTCAAGACGAATTCTACTTCTCTAGAATTAGGATCTATGCCTTGAGGTTGATTTTCTCTCTAGAACTTAGAATGAAAATTATTCCCAAACTATTCTATACATTCTATTCATATACTAATCAAAAGATAATTACAATAAATAAACATATCTTCTGAATATCTTCCATGAATATCTCTAAGCTTCCCATAATCTTCAGTTTATCCAGCTGTCATCCTTTCCATACAGATCTCATAAGCAGTACTAATCATAAGCAGCATTAACTACTAAGCAGCACTAACCACTAGCAGTACTAACTAGCTAAGCAGTACTAACTTTGTTCAAGCAGCACTAACTTTGACTAACAGTATTAACTGATAGCAGTAGTAATACTCAGCAGTATTAACCTTGAAGTCTTCTAGCAGTAGTAACTCTGAACCAGCAGCATTAACCATACTTGGTAAATTCTTCAGTTCCCAACAGCATCTTTCGTGTCGGATGATGTGGGCATGTCGGGTGCGTAGAACGGCGCTGTATCTCAGGATACAGGTTCATGAAGTTCCGGATGACAATCTGTAAGAACCGCATGAATGGAATGAAATTCGATCGGCGAGATGCAGTAGAACGAACTCTCTGAACGAGTTCAAACCAAAGAAAGTCGGCAACGTCCATGTGGTGATTGAAGGCCACCGCGTGAAAGATGCGAAGAATCGGGGCTCTCGTCTGATCAATGCCTTTCGTTATAGCCGAAAGGCACCGATTTATGTAGGTGAACATCGTGTACCAGATCGTCGAGAGGTACTTGCGGTTGAAGGTTGATGGAATGCGAAGTTCTGCGCCATATCCTAAGGAGATGAGATCGGTGCACAGTGTAGCATCAGAAACCATCGGGTCGAAGCTTTGTCGGCCTGGAACAGATCCGGCGGTTGGTAAACCAAGGAATTGTCGGAAGAGATCGCATGTTAGAAGCACTGGAGTATGATCTATCCAACCTTCAAGGTGGAATTCGCCATCGGCCTCTAAAGCACGGAGAGAGCGCCAAAACTGCTGTAAGTATAGGACTGGAACGGTGGCAGTTTCCGTAAGAGCATAAGAGATTGGATGCCCCATAAGTATCTCGATGATGACCTGATATTGAATAACAGGTTGGGTTACATCGAGATGGTAGTTATTGGCTGTAAGTGGGAGGAACTGATCCTCGGGAATCAGTTCCGCATCGGCGATTGGATCAATCGCTGGTGGTTGGTTTTGTGCCATTGAACCTGTGAAGAAATAGTCGATTAGTACGCAGGTTTGGGAAAAAAAATGATAGCCGTTGGAGTTATACAGTCATGATTTAAACCACAACGGATACTAACTCCAAAATAGTGGAAGAACAAACCCTATTTGTGAATTAGGGTCAGTCACCAAGGTGCATAGAACTGTGCTACTGCACCAGCACAGAGAACCACCAAAATCACCTCATAGACACACAAAAGTATAATTATAAGCTATTAGAACAATAAAATAGGATTCGACCGGATAAGATATAAGACCGGATAAGTTTTACACCCGGGGTCCCCTAAGACCGGATGTGGTCTTTGACCAGGTGAAGTATTCGACCGGGGGTTAAACCACCGGATAAGAGTTTGACCAGTTATGGTCTTCGACCGGAGGTCACCTAAGACCGGATATGAGGTAAGACCGGATATCACATTCGACCGGAGCATACAAAGACCGGTGCTTACATTCGACCGAAGGAGGTTCGACCGGGGTTAACCAACGATCGGAGGAACCATTCGACCGGAGGTGAGTTCGACCGGGGCGTAACCCTAGATCGGACGAAACCCCCGGAGAAGACGAGTCGTCAACAACGCACAGAGGCGGAGACGACACCGACGCACACAATGGGACATCGATCGATAGAAGATGTAAACAACTAATAAACGATTAAACCTACCTGTTTGATCGAAGGAGAAGCAAAACGATGGATTTCTGTCGAGTTGGAGTTCGGTCGAAGAAGACTCCGGGCGAGAGAGAGTGAGGGAGACGATGAGAGAAAAACAACGATCGAATGAGGGTTCGAAGGTTCGATCGGGGTTTTTAAACCCCCGATACTGATTTGGGCTTGGGCCGGGTCCGGGCGATAGTGGGCTGGGGAAATATTTGGGCCGGGAAAAAACTAGACAATTCAAACCAAAACTTGAAGCAAAAGAAAATATTTTTGTATTTTTTTGATAATATTAAAAAAACTTAAAAAAAATCCTAAGGAAAAAAATAAGAAACCTATGGAAAAATAAAAAGAATAAAAAAAGAAGAGAAAAAAATAAACGCTCCCCCTCAAAAAAATTTGAAATACGCAGGAGACTTAACTCCCCCTCGAATGCTTATCATGAGGAGGTCCAAACACAGAACCCTCTTACCTGCTCCCCCTCGAATGGAGGACTCGTGAGACTTACCAACCATCTGACGATAGTGCTCCCCCTGAACACATTACCGTCTTGTAGATCAACTTACACTTTTCAGGGAAGAAAGAATGAACTGCACAAAGAATCACGACAAAACACCACGAAAACAAGACCAAGAACACAAGAGAAATGAGAAAACACGAAATCTACTTTGTTGATACAGAAGTTCGTAAATGACACAGAACTGAACGAGTAAAACGCAATAACCAAAGAGTGTGGATAATAGCAACCAGGGACAAGTCACTGGTGCAGTTGTCACAGTCATTCGTTATTGAACGAAACTCGTAGAGAGCTGCGACCAGATCAAACTTTCAGATTTAGCATACCTGGCTTGGACAAAAGGTAATTAAATTGTTTTTCGTCCAAGGCTTTGGTAAACAGGTCTGCTAACTGATGCTCTGAATTAACAAAATAGAGTTCGATAGTACCTTTTTCGACGTGATCTTTTATAAAATGGTAACGCACATCAATGTGCTTCGTCTTCGTGTGTTGGACGGGATTGCTTGATATGGCTATCGCGCTCTTTGAGTCGCAGTAGATGGGGATCCTTGAGTAGTTAAAACCATAGTCTTTGAGCTGGGTGCGCATCCAGATGACTTGTGAGCAGCAACTGGCGGCTGCTACATACTCCGCCTCGGCGGTGGAGGTGGACACGCAGTTTTGTTTCTTGGAAGCCCAGCTGACAAGACGATCGCCCAAGAACTGAACATGACCCGACGTGCTTTTCCGATCCAGCATGTTTCCAGCATGGTCAGCGTCCGAGTAGGCTGTCAATTCAAAACCTGTCTCTTTTGGGTACCACAAACGAATATCAGCAGTACCTTTTAAATATCGAAAAATTCGCTTAACCGCAGCTAAGTGAGACTCTTTAGGTTTCGACTGAAATCTTGCACACTCGAGAACATAATGTCAGCCCGACTAGACATCAAGTACATCAGAGAGCCAATCATGCCTCTATAAATAGTAGCATTCACATCCTTACTGTCAGGATCGGAGTGAAGCTTTAGAGTAGTGGACATGGGGGTTTTCGTAGGTGAAGATTTTTCCATCTGGTATTTCCGAAGAATATCCGAGATGTACTTAGATTGATTAATGAAAATTCTTGTTTGTAATTGTTTTACTTGAAGACCCAGGAAAAAATTCATTTGCCCTATCATGCTCATTTGAAAATGTTTACTCATTAAGGCAGAAAAGTTCTGACAGTACTTGGGGTTCGTGGAGCCAAAGATTATATCATCAACATAAACTTGTACAAGAATGATATCTTTCTTCTCTCTTTTAATAAATAAAGTAGTGTCAATTTTACCTTTAGAGAAGCCAGACTTGACTAAGAAGGATGAGAGTGCATCATACCAGGCTCGTGGCGCTTGCTTAAGACCGTAGAGGGCCTTGTCAACAAAGTAGACGTAATGCAGATTTTCAGAACTCACGAAGCCTTCGGGTTGCGAGACATACACTTCCTTCTTGAGAACGCCGTTGAGTAACGCGGATTTCACGTTCATTTGGAAGACGAGGAAATTCTTGTGAGCGGCGTAGGCGAGGAACATGCGGATCGCTTCAATGCGAGCAACCGGTGCGAAAGTCTCATCGTAATCAATTCCTTCTTGCTGGCGATATCCTTTAGCCACTAGACGCACTTTGTTCCGAACAATGATGTCGTTTTCGTCCTTCTTGTTCTTAAAAATCCATTTAGTCCCTATCACCGTCTTGTTCTTAGGTCGGGGAACTAGGCGCCATACTTTGAGGCTCTTAAATTGGTTGAGTTCCTCTTGCATAACGATTACCCAGTCCGGATCATTTAGCGCTTCAGAGACGGTGGAAGGTTCGATACGGCTCAGGAACGAGGAAAATAAGCAGTCATTCGCGGTAGTGGATCGAGTTTGAACGGGTGTATTGGGGTCACCGACTATTTGATGCAGGGGGTGAGCTCGAGTCCACTTGGTGGTGTGTGGATGTGGTTGATATGTTTGATGGGAGGTATCAAAATCCACATGACCACCTGGGGGTAAATCCTGAACTGCCTCGAGGGATGACGGCCTGTGAGGTGGAAGCTCCTTAGAGGGAGTCGAGCAAGGAGAAGAGGACGACTCAGCTGGTGATGAAACGATAGGAGGGTCTGGGATTGCCGTAGAGGTAGCTTCGGGAGCACCTACAACAGGAGTCGATTCAGGGAGTAAAACTGAAGGTTGCACTTCATCAGGAACTTGAGCGAGAGGAGATCTATCACTTGAGCTCGGGGAAGCTTGATCATTGGCAGTAGAAGAGGGAGCACCAGGCGAGGATGGACCACCGGAGTCGGTTGGACCAGTGACTTGTGTCACTTCTGGTGCTTGAGCAGTGTTCCTATCACAAGACGTAGTATTAGTCTTAACATTAAATAAGTCATCATAAAAGAATTCAAACAGCAAATCCAAATCAGAAAGATGTGCTCTTGACGTGAACGCTTGATTTGGATTGACTGGAGATTGTGTAGCTTCTGAACGGAATTTTCCAGAAGCTAACACACCAGTAAGTGCGGGTTCTGAACTGAGATGTTCAGAAGCCATATCAGTGGCCTCGTCAAAAGTCACGTTTACGCTCTCAACGACGGTCTTCGTCCGTTTGTTGTAGACACGGTAGGCTTTGGCGTGCTGGGAGTAGCCGATAAACACTCCTTCATCTGCTTTGGGACTGAATTTTCCAAGATCATCCTTATCATTTAAGACAAAGCAGGTGCATCCGAAAGCATGAAAGTAGTTGATGTTCGGGACGCGCTTGTTGATGATCTCGTATGGTGTCTTGTTGAACCGCTTGTTGATGATAGACCGATTTTGAGTGTAGCAAGCGTTAGCAACGGCTTCTGCCCAAAGAAATAGTGGTAGCTTGTAATGAGATAACATCGTACGCGCTGCTTCAACAAGAGTTCTGTTCCGACGCTCTACCACCCCATTCTGCTGAGGAGTTCGAGTAGCTGAGAAAGTATGCGATATACCCACTGAAGTGAGATAACCGGTGAGCATTTGATTCTTGAACTCAGTGTCGTTGTCCGTCCTGATGGTCTAAACTACTTGGTTGAGACTGACTTGAATGCTCTTCAGTAGAGAGATTATCAACTCGGGAGTTTCGTCCTTTGAACGGAGAAATCGAACCCAAGTGTAACGAGAAAAATCGTCAACCATCACCAGGACATACTTCTTGTGATTAATGCTTTGAACGCGCATTGGTCCACAAAAATCCATGTGGATTAGCTCAAGGGACTGAGAAGTACTAGGAACGGCTTTAGGCTTGTGGGACGCCTTCTTCATCTTGCCCTTTTCGCAGGCAGCGCACAGATGATCTTTTGCAAACTTTAGATCTGGCATACCCTTGACATGTCCACCGAGCACCAACTTGTTGATATTCTTGAAGTTCAAGAGCGAGAGACGGAGATGCCATAGCCAGCTTTGTCCAGCAGACGCTTTGGACAACAAACAGACTTCCTTGTCGGGATTCAAGGACGAGAGGTCAATTGTATAGAGGTTGGTGCGACGCGTTCTAGCAAGTATCTCTTTTCCATCTTCAGTCCGAACGCTGCACCTTTTAGCCTTGAAAGTAACCTCGAGATTCTTGTCGCAGAATTGACCAATACTGAAGAGATTGTGGCCGAGACCTTCGACATAGGAGACTTTCTTGATCGTGATGTTATCTTTGACAATATCCCCGTAACCCCTGATGGGAGAGTAGTGATCATTTCCGAAACACACATTCCCACAAAACCTCTCGGTGAAGTTTGTGAGAAGCTCCCTTCTTCCGGTCATGTGCTTGGAGCAGCCTGAATCTAGATACCACACATGACTGTCCTGCAAACAGGTTATTTCTTTTTAGGTACCCATTCGTAAATAGGTCCTTTGGGGTTAGATTTAACACCCAACTTAGAGACCCGTTTAGATTTGGGTCTTTGTCTATCACGGGAGACATCACAATGAGAATGACTATGAGCAATATGATATGAGCCAAACCAATCAGATGCATAACGACTATCAACAAAATCATTTGATCCACAATAAGAGCAACACAGACAATCATGAGACAGTTGAAGTAATTGCGGAATTGAATAAACTTTTAAAGGAAGAGTTCCATTACATTCAACTAAAGGTTTAGAAATAAAAACATCATGATTGTTATTGTTCTTTCTAGACTTTAAGACAGGATTAACTAATTCTGATGTTGTCGAGCTCTCTTTTGACTTCTTAGCTACCCAAGCATATTTCACTTATTTCCGCCGACCATACGTATCTAAAATGCCGTTAAACCCATAGTTAGAGGATTTGAAAATTGAAGATTGTGACCTTTGAGAGCGACCGGTCTTTTTCTTCTTCTGTGAACGCCTTTTAGATTTAGACTTTGAAGATTTTGAAGAATTGTTCACAGAAGGTTTTTGCGGGGCAAATGTGGAACATTCACCCTTATAAAATTTAACCGGAGGCTCACATGACTCATTTAAAAAGTCAACATGGCTAGGTAGAGAAGGATTAAAATCAAATTGGCTCAAATCACTATCTAAACACACCTCAGAATTCAAGAATGCGGAAAATTCTTGTTCCTCATCTGAAAGGACCTTATCACTTGAGGAGTTCAGGACAACGGAAGAGTTTGTTGAGAGCAGATCATATGCGGAAGCATTTTTACCATCAGAACACTGACCCGATTCAAAAACTTGAGGCTCTTTTCCTTTATTTGAAATGATAGGTGACGAGTCACCCATAAAAGCTTTGCAGGAAGATGTGTCAGAGGAAGGATAAGAGTTTTCAGACATATGAGATTTCTCACTTTGGAGAATGAAAGGCTTAGTTTGAGGCTCAGCCTTTTGAAGTTGTTCTTTCAGTTGATCTGCTGCCATAGCAGCCAGTTGAGATTGTAACTTCTTTATTTCTGTCTGGAAAACTTCTTTTTCCTCATCAGACATAGTTTCCTTTTTGTTGGAACTGAGACACTCAATTTGGGATAAAAGAACTTGTTTTTCCTTTTGAAAATTTTCCCTCTCTAGTGCAAACGATTCTTCTAGGTGAACAAGTTTCTTTTCTAAAATCAGAGTTGGAACATAAACTTTGTGAGCTAGAGGTTCCTCCTCAGTTTTAACAGTGTTAGCATCTAGTTCAGCTTGAGAATAATTGTGAAAATAATCGGTTGACAGAGAACGGGGTTTGTCATCATAGTAAGTAGCATTCAAAGAATCATAGACAAAAGGAACTGTCTTTTTAGTAAGAACTGAGTTTTCCCTTCTCAACTTATCTTCCAAGTCTTCTTCCTTAGTGGGTCTGGTCCATTGGATTTTATATTCTGGAAAGATTTTGTCTAATCCAAAGAATTCAGATGCATATAAAATAGGAACTTTGGTTAAAGCCTTGTTCAAATAATTAGGGTTATCGTAACCGATACCCGCATTTCCATACTTGGGTTCTTTCGGTACGATTAGCTTTAGTGTGTGATCATATTGACCAAACTTATAGAGTTTGTTTTCAAGATCTTCTAACTGATTAGATAACCTTATGTTCTCATTCTTGTAAGCCACGTTTTGAGTTAACAAATCAATTTTCTCGGTCTCAGACGTTCGTAGCTCATCGGTCAGGTCATCTACTTTGGTCATTAGCTTTTGTGACTCTGTTGAACAACTCTCATTCTCTTCTCTTAAATTAGAAATCGTGCACAGGTAGCTAGAAATTTCTAAGCTTTGTTTTTCCATAAATTCAGACTGTTTAGTGACACGGTTTTCTAAAGATGAGAGAAGTTGTTCCTTTTCTTTTAAAAGTATCTTGTAAGAGTCAAGTTTGTGCATTGAGAGTTGCATTTGATCAAGTAAAGCTTCATGAAAAGGGGCACATACCTGGCATGGAGCATTGCGATCTTCATCATCAGTGTCAGATGGTGATGAATGGTTGCCCATGAAACACAAATGAGCTTCAGCATCCTCAGGTTCTTCATCCGACACTTGCAACCAGTAATCGTCTTCAGCCATTAGAGATTTACCGGATTCCTTTTCTTTGGCAAGAAGCAGCTTGGCTCAGTAGTAGTCGGCGTTGCGCACAACTGGTTTGCGACAATCCTTGGCGAAATGACCTAACCGACCACAGTTGTAGCATTTGATTGGCTCGTCTTTCGACTTCACTTCATTTCTCTTGTCAGACTGCTTACCAACTTCAAAGCGTCTATTACCTTCAGACTTTTCTCGATGATCACGTCAAGTAGAGACTCTTTGCTTGTTGGAGGAGTTGTTAAAAAACTTCCTCTTTTGAAATGCTTGAGTGAGAAACAACATTGCTTCTTTCATCTTGGCAAGTTCTGGATCCGAGTCGCTATCGGGATCTTCAGGTTCAGAATCACTCAGCACGGGCTCTTTTCCAGATGATCGGCTGACGGACTTGCCTCTTCTCTCAGATACGAGTGCTAATGGATCAGCTGCTAGTTTTTCCTCTGCTTTCTGATTCCCAATAAGCTCCATCACTTCCTCTTCGTCCTGGAGCAGCATTTCATAGAGTTCGTGAAGGTACAACTTCTCCAGGGTCTGAGTGTGGCGTATATGGGAGACGAATGGTTTCCACTCAGGCTGTAAGTTGTTCATAAACTTTATATTGTTTTCCGTGTTCGTCTTTGTGATCTTATTCTTCTGAAGATCATTTAGAAGCATATTAAACCTCTCGTAGGTTTCCGTCAGCGTTTCACCTTTTCTCGCTTTAAACCCATCATATCTGGTGATACAGTTGGTCACCTTTAGCTGGTTGTTGATGTGGCTTCCCATCATCATCTTCTCTATTTGGTCCCACATCTTTTTCGATGAATCCTTGAAGCTATCTATACAAGCATAGATGTCATTTGGTAGACTATGAAGAAGGTACGATTTTGCTAGCTTTTCTGCATCGTACCTATCCCTTTCGTCCTTAGTAAAATCAATAAGAGATTTCCGAATCTGTTGCTCTGGCCTTCCTTCAGCTGGGTTTCCTGGTACCACTTTCATCGGCCAATCTGGTGGACCCTCAGTCAGGCATTTGTAAATTGCTTCATAGGTGGTTTTTGCTTCTATGAAGTTCATAAATCGATCATGCCACTGAGGGTACTCTCCCCGAAAGAGCACCGGGGGCTTTTGGTCAGAACCGATGGCTAAAGTTTCCCTTGAGTTCATCTTTACTCTTAACTTAAGAGCACTGTAATGATCGTTAGGCAAGCAGGATGATCCAAATATACTAATAAATTGAAAGAAACACAGAAACACACGGACACGGTCTAACAGGATATCTATCTAAAGAAAGACCGGAGAGTGCACAGTACCGGTCGAAGCAAAGACCGGAATATGCAAGATATCGGTCGAAGGGTAAGTCCGGAGTAGCAAGTATCCGGTCGAATGGCAAGACCGGAGTAGCAAGTACCCGGTCAAAAGGAATGACCGGAGATTACACCTACCCGGTCGAAGGGAAGACCGGAGTAAGCAAGCACCCGGTCGAAGGTGCAAGACCGGGGAATACAAGTATCCGGTCGAAGGTGCAAGACCGAGGAATACAAGTATCCGGTCGAAGGTGCAAGACCGAGGAATAGAAGTATGTGGTCGAAGGTGCAAGACCGGGGAATACAAGTATCTGGTCGAAGGTGCAAGACCGGGGAATACAAGTATCCGGTCGAATGCTCATGTCGAATGACTATAAATACGATAAACACAATTAACATATAAGGTCGATAAACACGATGAATCGACCGAAGAACACAATGAGTTTCTGGGATTCGACCGAAACCAAACCCAGAAACTTTAATCGACCGATGAACACCATTAAACCAACAGAAACTTTGATCCTTCGATCGAATAAAACGCACAATAAATCAATCAAAAATTCGACCGGATGCGATAAAACATAGAACTCATTTAGACCGAAGGTTTGCAAATAGATAAATCCAGATTCGATCGATAGCAAAAAAAAAATCCAGAAGAGAAATTTTGATCGAAACACAGACACAAAAAAACTTAACTTTGCAGATATCGATTAATCAGATAAACACAGAATGTAAACACTAGCATTCAATTAAATCAAATAAAGCAATTATCACAAGTAATTGATTTTAGGGTTTTAGACAAACATTTTTACTGGATCAAACCTTTTTGCCTATCTGCTCTGATACCAATTGTAGATCCCAGTGCAGTGCAAAACAGAATAACAACAATCAAAGATGAACAGATTATAGGCCACAACAACTAGTCATATGATCTATGATTAAAAATTTTTATGAGAATTTCAATTTCGTAAAATTTTGATCTGATTTGATGATAAATTGATTCGAAAATCATCATAGAATCAATAAAAAATTGAGTTTGTTAAGTGATTTCAAAGCATTTTGAACAAGTTTGAAGAATTTGGATTTTCACAACATTCTTCGTGTTCTTAAAGTTCTTGATTATTACGAGTTAAGTTCTTCTCTAATTGTGTCTCTAAACACAATTTAATCTGAGTTTCAAAGGATTTTCGTGAAATCTTGTGTTTGTATAAATCTTCCTCTAAAAAATCTCACGAGAGATAAAGAAGAAACATCAATCGCATATCTTGAATTAACATTTTGTTTGAATAATGTCAATCGAAAGCATTTGACATATTCAAAGCCACCTCCCCCTAAATTAAAATTTTGGCAATGCCCCTACGGGTGTCGTGCCAGGTGGAAAATCTTTGTCATCAAAAACCTCATCATGTTTGTTAGATCATCAAGGTCATGAGGGGGAGATGGAAAAGAGACCAAGAGTTGAAGGATCTTCTGAAGCAAGAGAGGATATTCAGGAAGAAGCGACTGGTGATAGAGGAAAGAGTGGAGGATCTGTTGAAGACTGCAACATTCAGGACTTAGTGAATATTATGATTGAGAATGTTGATCTGTCTTCTTTGCATAATGAACTGAACTTTTCTGAAAGCAACATTAATGATAATATGCAAATTGTTGTCTACATGGATCCAAATGTTTCTCCTAGTGTTCATGAAGTTGAAGAATCTGAAGCAGCAAATGACATGAGATCATTCTTCGCTAACTTCATCGAGATTAATTATGATGATGATGCAGATGTCTGATTGGAAAAGATATGTCAAGTAAATGAAGAAGACTGTGATGACATCATCATCATATCAGACACAGAAGATGACTTAGTGTTCATGGATTCTAAGGATGAAGAGATATCAGATATGTTGTACAGAGATCTTCCTGAAGCTGATGTTCCTGAAGCTATTGTTCCTGAAGATACTCCTGTTTCTTCATCTCCTGTTGTTGCTAATGCTCCGACTACCTCTGCTCCTTCAGATACATTTGAAGTAGGTCAGTCGTCTAGAGCACAAGCTGTTGATCCTCCTGCTGAACCTATAATTTCTCCAAGTATTTTAGAAGAAGGATCAGCTTTGTCAAGACGGGAGAGACGAAGAAACTTACAACAACGTTATATGGCTTCACGTCCAAGATCTGTCTTCCTTGAAGATTCCCAAAGCAATATTTTTGTTTCGAGAAGAAGACCGATCAACATCCATGCCATTCTTGGTGTATAAAAGGAATCAGATGCTTTTAAATATGAGTATGTAATGCTTTTCAGATGTCAACGTCGTGGAAGGGATTTGTTTTCTTCTCCTCATCTGATAGTTCGGATTATCAAAATTGAAATTCAGAGGTTGGTTAATATCTGGTATCCAGTTTTCGAGGTTGAAAGAAGAGACTACAACCGTTATATCTTCTTAGAGGCTGACTTTAATGATTTATCCATTGACGACGTTGAGTTTCTGTACAATGAATTGAGGAATCAGTACTACAGGACAAATGATATCTCTCAAGCTTTGTTTGTGATCAAAAGGTTTATAAGGCGCCAGATCAGGTTCTTCAGAGTCTTTGATTTTCAAATGGAAGTCGAAAGCTTTCAGCCAGTGGTGAATTTGCTAAGACCTAACCGTAGCCTGCCAGACATTGATTCTTACTCATTATTCACTATTCTTCAGGATCCACATGGAGTTGTATACAGGAATGCATCAGGTCAAAAGTGCTTCCTCAGATTTGAAGAGATAAGTCATTACTCCGATGGAACTTTGAAAGTAATAAGGCTGTAGTTAGATCAAAGATTGAAAGATGTTGTTAGAAGATTTATGGAAACGCGAACAAGCAGGATTCAGATAACAAATGATGAGATTCAACTTCTACGCATTGCATTGGATAAAATCAATGAGAGGATCAATTTCCGCTCTACTTTGCGACGATTAGAAGTGTTACTCGGGTTGAATAGATTACGTCAAAGAGAAGAGCGTCAGTAATTCTACAAAGTCGCCTGGATGGTCTATGCTGTTATTGAAGATTGTTTTTGAAGACCACGACACCAATGATTACTAAAGGGGAGATTGTTAAGTCTAATTTTGTAGTAATCATTGTATTTATTTTATAGCTTTTAATGCTTTTAGTAGTGTATTCTGTTTGTAAGGGCTAGGGGTATTTAAGTCCCCTTTGCGCCTTTGTTTTGTAACAATTCAGACACGCACAATTTAATATCAGATTACTTTGCGTTTCACACTTTCTCTCTCTACTTTCTCTCTCTAACGAATCAGTGATCTTGGAACTCTCAATGTTCTTGATCGGGGTTTCGAGACCCATGAATTCCTTGTTAGAGGAGCCCAAGAAACACAACTGCAACCTTAGTCATTTGTTTCTAATGACTACACTTAAAGAACCCAAAGAATACATGAAAATAACCAAAAAAAAAGGCATAGACCATTTCCTATCATAGGTCGACCAGAGTAACGGGCTCTGCCAGAAAGATGCAGAGGTTGATAGGAGTTCCTTCAGAAAAGCGGTTGCCATAGTTGTAATGATAAGCAACCCCCCCCCCCGGGCAGGAGGTAAAGAAACATCATAAGAAGGCATAAATGTTCCATTAAATAGAGATGAACCATAGAGAGGTACACCCATATACATTGATGAGGGCGCATCCAACCAGCATATGGAGATAACCACAAAGAACAAAGATAACCAATACATGTTTTTAAGTGCGATTCATCCTTGCTTGCTCGGTATAAGTATAAAGACGTAGCAGGCATGGATCCTATCAATTTCAAGTTGGCATATAAGATTTGCCCCATTTAGATACAAAGTGCATCGATAAATGTGACCTTTCAAAACACAGGCACAAATGAAAAAGACTAACCATGTGACTGAAACGAACAACGAATCATTCACTCAATTCTTGGAAGATCTAAGCTTTTCCAAAATGGTAATTTATTCACAAAGATTTGGAAAGCAAGAATTAAGAACACTAATTTACTAATCAATCAAATTTATAACTTTTGCAAATACGCAATTTTCTCTACCTTAAACTACTAACAAACAAAAGATTCGCGACAGAGGTTGCAATGTGGATATGCAAGAATTAGGTTTGAATACTTTCTCATATATGATTCAACCGTTTTCTTATATTTTTAACAACTCTTCCCAATAACTTTCTTTTTCTGGATTGTATAAAGATACCCGAGAATCAAATTACCAAGTTTTGGATTCGATAGCTAAAACAGTTAACAATTATATTTATCCTAACTACTCTTATTTATATGCCGTTAAAGCCTTCTAATAAAAATCACAATAATAAAAGTAGCCTAAATTCTCCTGAACAACAAAATTACCTCAATTTCATATCCAATTGCTTTCAAAGTAACTGCAACAGTGACCATCAACAATTGTTGTGGATCAACCCATATATCTGCAAAAACCTAGAAAGAGAACTAATAAAGCTTAAAACTAAAATGAACCCAAACCCAAATACCATTAAGAAGAAGATTGTTACTTAGTAAGCACTCAATAAAGCTAAAAAATGAGCAAGAATGTTTAGAAAATAAACATACTCAAAAAAGCAAGTTGGGGTTTTTTGTGCCCAAATCTAACTACTCTTCTTCACCCTCCAAAACCGACATTATTAAGATCTTTATTGTCTCTTTGGAATTTGAGCAAAATATTGGTAAGCTCAAACTTGATACCTTCAAATTCTTCAATTCCCCTCCAACTCCAAGATTATCATCCTTTTGTTTCAATAAATTGCCACCATCTTTTTCTATAGTGGAAAGAGGCAACAACATCTGAAAAACAAACATAAAGAAGATGAATAGGACGAACAATAGAAAAATAAAATGTGGTGCAAAAATCAAAGGACAAAGAATAACTTAAAAGAAAAGGAAAAAGAAGCGTACATGATTGGAAGAATTCCATGATCTGCTTGTCGAGACCTTCTGAGTTTTGAGATTTCATTACCTAATTGAAATTTAACTTATACTAAAATTAAAACTTACCTTTTCTTGAACTCAATGCCTCACATAATTAGAGAAACAACCAGAATACAGTGAAAATCTTCACGATGGATTAAGAGATCATCGAGTATGTCTTCCTCTCAGATTGTAGCAGCAGAGGGAGGAGTAGATTGATCCATTTCATAGGTGTCTCATATCCACAGCCAGGAAGAATTTGAGGAGTAGGTTGATCCGTTGGTTTGCCCAAGCGTTGAGGGTTCAAGGAGCATGGGTTTAGTATCGATTTCTAGAAGTGCTCGCAGGTTCTGAAATTAGGAGGTCGCGAGCTGTTCAGAGAAGGAAGGAAGGAAGCGGTGAAGTAAGGGTGGCGATGACAATGGCTAGAGAGAGCAGATTATTTGAGAAAAGAGATTGTTTTTTGGGATTAGGGTGTGGTAAAATTGAAGCTGATAAGGTTAAAGATTGAGTTGGGAACGATTTGATGGTTGTGGTGATGTTCTTGGAGGAGGGGAGTGGTTATGGAGGGAGAATGGTAAGTAGTTAACCCGAAGCTCATGGTTACCACTGATATGGGCACATTTGTGGTTGAAGATGATCATGTGTGTGAGGAGAGGAGTGGGCCGCAGGAGGTGGGAGAGAAACATGGAAGGGGCAGACGTGTGAGAGAAATCATGGTAGGGGAGAGTGAGTGGGTTGTAGGAGGAGGCCTGGTAGTTATACCGTGGGGGTTAAATAAATTTAAACGGTCGATATTCAATTTAAAATGAATTTAAATGGTCCAGATCGAATCAACAAACTGTGACTCGTCTGGATCCATATGTATATAATTTAGTTCTTCATTGTTTATCTTTAAATCTACAAGATTGATGTATTTGGCGTTATTATTTTGTTGTAATTAACTGAATATAAAAAAAAATATTATTGTATAAATTGGCATATATAATCCGGTATTTTGTATGACCAAACAATTATTTTTCATTTCCAAATCTTATAAAATTCGGAAAGATAAATTTCTTTTTTTGAAATTGATTCTTATCCACCAAACAATTAAGTGTTAGTGAACAAAACTAAAAAAAACACTTGATTGAAAAACGTAAATTCAAGAACTTTAAAAGCAATTGTGATCTTTATGTCTTAAGATAGCGTTTGATACATAGATATAATTGGAAATGACATTATATAATTGGACAAGACTGGACACGACAGGATATGACAAGACATTACAAGATAGGACAAGACATTACAAGCATCTGTTTAGTATTTGGTACGACTAGGACCGGATATGACAGAACTAAACAAGTTACCCCTAAAGTTTTTTTTTAATGGGAAAGGGTGTCCTAAGCTATGCGTTAGGGTGAATTATATGTTAAATAAAAGTTCGGGGTGAAAACTGTAATTTACTTGATGTTGATTAGTTATTGGGCTTTTGGGCCCTAAAGGCTTGCACGCCTCATATATATATTCTTTGTTTAACCTAGTTTTGGTTAGAGTTGGTCATTAGGAGGTTACTAATCCCTATCATAAATTCTCTCTGTAAACCTTAAACCTTTGAGTGATAAATCTAATCATATGACCAACAGTTGTGATTTAATGCTTATTGTTTCTTGATTATTATTGTGATTGCACTATTTCTGGGATCTACACTATGCCTAGGCTAATCCCTTGCCAAATTATGACTGTAAGACATCAGCTCTGATTAAACCTCAATGGCCATAATTGTTGTATACGCTTGGATTGAACCGTGGACAAATGGAATATTCCACCACATCCCCCAGGGTCTTAACCACTAAGTCACAACCCTTGTGGTTAGTTGCCCCTAAAGTTGTTTGATGAATATATATATATATATATATATATATATATATAGAGAGAGAGAGAGAGTCGGTTTCAAACGAGAACAATACCTACTTAAAAGAACACGAGAACGACAAATCACATACAAAATCATAAGTGATTTTACATTAGCGGGGAAATCACATTACGGTACACAAACGACTTTTTCCGCGACTTAAGGTCGCAGGAATCACATGTAAAATCACTTATGATTTTGTATGTGATTTATCGTTCTCGTGTTCTTTTAAATAGGTACCGTTCTCGTTTGATCATCCATCTATATATATATATATACATACACGTATAGGATGTGTTTCATTTGAAGACCAAGCAATTCGTACAAACTTTGCAAACCACTATATTAGGAAATAATAGATATATTTATTTATAATTATTATAATTCATTAATAATGATTGTGATATATATGGAACATGATAAGTTCATTTATTATGATCATGACTTTATGTTAGGAAACATAATAAAATCATATATTTATTAGACTTGATGAACAACTAAGATTGGTTTGTATAGTTTCTACGAATTATTTAGTTTGCAAATGAAACGCACCTTATATGTATATATCACATATAAAGGAATACTTAAAAAATATGAGTTATAAACATTTTTACACAATTTTCATATACATAAATACATACATATATAGAGGTATAATCATTTGCAAACCTTCTAAAGGTTACAAACAATACAAACCCATGTAGGTCATCCAAATTTTTGATCAACGATTGAAGAATTTTTGGATTTAAATTTAATAAGAAAATAGGGAGAAAATAGGGAAAGGGTAGTTTGGGAATAATTTTTAGGTAATTTAAATTTAAATTTTATTAACTAATTTGAATTTATCTAATTATGGTTATAAGATTCCTTAATTTTCTCCATATTTAACTAAATCTCTCTCTCTCTAAAAAAAATCCGGCCACCAGCACCATCACTTCACCGGCGACCGAGAACCACTGCGGTTGTCCACTACTCCATTCGACGACCGTCGTACGCCGCCGCCATCTTCTAGTAGCCTCCTTCGTCACACCACGTACCGTGATCTCCTCCCCCGAATCTGGTAACTGAATCCACCCTCAACTACCTTTTCTCCCAAGCTAGTGATCCCAATATAAATTGACCTAAAAATGTATTAATTTTAAAAGCGAGGGTTAGACCAAAAAGGTCTAGTGAGAAATCCCTGTAAGAGAAATAAATTAGTAAAAATCACTTTTATTTAATGTCATAAATAAATCATTTGATCATAAAGTAAGCTCTCAGGCACTACGAACCAGTTAATCATAAATTGGCACTAAGGCATAACATCCCTCCCAGGTAACTAACCACAACAGTCGCTTTTGAAATAACGCACACCCAAATAAGAACGAAGTCAATATCGACAGTGGCTCACTACACGAAACATATTCGCGAGCACAAACACGCACACTCCGATAAGACCGCGATCAATATCGGTAGTGGCTCACCACACGAAACATATTCGTGGGCCAAAAATATATATAACCCCCTGCGCTGACCATTACAGTCTCACACGCACACGAGCTTTTGTTGTGAAAATCCCTTTATCCCAAAAATTTATAATCAAGCCACATGTGTTAATAATAAACAACATGTAATAAAAACTGTATCACAGTTAACGGTAATAATTCAAACAAATCAATCTGGTATAACAGCGAAATAATAACCATTTTATAATATATGCATTTCAATTCGAAAATGGTTAAGAGAAAACTCACCTCGGATCCAGATATTCCACCCCGAGTCTTAACGGTTAAACAATCCCAAACCGAACTTCTAAAACTAACGATTAAAAAGAAACGGTCATGAAAACATTTCTTCACTATTTACACACCATCGCCACCTCCATAATTCTCTTTAAAATTTAGAGACCATCGCCTCCTGTATCCATATTGTCAGGATCGAATTCTCAACAAGAATTATGAATACTCAGAAACAATATCAAAGAAGTTGCAGAATAACACTTTGATATTCAATGTAACAGTAAACAAACAGTATATGATTAACAACTTGTAAACTTGTATTGAATGATTAAAATCACAAGATTACACACTCAACCTCAATCTGGAAGAACAAGCTCTTTCAAGGCGAATTCTACTTCTCTAGAATTAGGATCTATGCCTTGAGGTTGATTCTCTCTCAAACCAAAAACTTAGAATCAATTATTCTAAACTATTCTATCAATTCTATACATAAACTGAATAAAAGATAATTACAATAAATAAAATATCTTCAGTATATCTTCCATGAATATCTTCAGCTTTCCATGTTTATCTTTAAACACGATCTCTTCAGCATTATCTTCACATTATCTCAGAAGCAACATTAACTGAGTCTTGGCAGCATTAACTACTAAGCAGCACTAACCTCTAGCAGTACTAACTAGCTAAGCAGTACTAACTTTGTTCAAGCAGCACTAACTTTGACTAGCAGTATTAATTCTACTAGAAGTATTAATACCTAGCAGTATTAACTTTTGAAGTCCTCTGGCAGTAGTAATTCTGAACTAGCAGCATTAAAGACTTGTTCACATCTTCAGTTCCCAACAATCTCCCCCTAACTTGACTTTTAGAAAGAGAAGTCAAGTTCTTCAAATGCTTCCAAAATCTTCATTGATCTACTCCAATGTTAGGATCCAGTCCCATACTCTGATTGATAGTTCTCTGAATTAGGTACTTTGTCATTTCTGAATTTGGTGCACAACCCAACTTCTTATTTAGCATGGCATGAAGCTTCAGACTTGTGTGGTTGTAGACCCTATCCACCAAGTAATACTCCATGTGAAAAGTATCCAATGCCAATTCGTAGACTCCACTCCTTTCATATAAAGTCCATCCTCTAACAGCTTCAAATACATCTCTAATTAAATGCTTTACTTCTTCTGGATTGAACAACATGCACAAACATTCCATAACCAACTTCACAATTGGTAACCCTAGAGCTTTCAACTGATCTGCATGTACTTTCATACCCACTTCAAACATTTCTTCCAAATCAGATCTTGAACACTCTCTGACAATTTTGTTCCAGGTGCTGTAGACTTCATACTTCTCATCCTTTCTTCTCAATCTGATATACTCTTTGCCATCCACCTCCATAGTATCCAGTGGATAACTTCAGGAGGTTTGAATCCAACAGGTTCAGCTGAGATAGGCTTTGGAATTTTATCCATTACCACCATGTACATGTTTACATCTGAACTCTGTGATACTTCCTGAGATTCAGCTTTCTTTTCTTCATTCTTAGATGCCTCTTCTTCTTCAGCAACCTTTTTCTCTTCTTCTATTCTAGGCTTCTTCATAATCTTCTTTCTTTTGGCCATCATCTTAGTTCTCTTCAGAGTCTTTTGAACTTGCCCTATAGGAGCTTCCTTCTTCTTTTCTTCCTTTTTCTCTGCCTTTTCTTTGATAGGAGTTCCCTCTTCACTTTCAGGGAAGGGTTGATTAATATTCACATCATGTCTCTCCTTGGCTTTCTTTTCAAACTCCACTCTATCCTTTTCATTACTCTTCAGCTTTCCCATTTCTTTCTCATAAAGATCCTTGATTTGATCAAAAGTCATCTTCACAAACATTTATTTCTTTACACCAATTGCACTCCTCAAGAAAGTTATCATTTTGTTTCTTTCCTGAGTTGCAAGGTAAGTTTGTGAAGGTCTTCTATTCTTAGCACTTGTTCTAGCCATCATAGCCTTTCTCAAGCTCATTGCTCTTTGCTTTGCCTTCTCTGTTTCCAACCCTTTCTGGAATGCTTCATTTAACTCATTTGCAAGAGCTCTGGCTATTTCTCTGTCTTTTTCAACCTGCTCTTTTTCTGCCCTATCTAACTCTTCTTGCATTTTCTTGGCTAATTCTTCATCTGACTCAATTATCTTTTGCTTTTTGGATGGTTGATCAGATTCTATCATCTTTTCTTTTCCCTTTTTCTTTGCATTTGTAGCCATTTCTTTCTTCTCTATTTTCTTTGCTCCCCCTTCATTTATGACCACTCCCTTTGCTTTGGGAGTGTCATTCTTTGCTTTGACAAGCATTTCTGCTACTTCAATCCCTGTTGGTGTTAATTCTGTTACTGCTGCTTGTAAATTTTCAGCAGCACTAACAGTTTCTGCTGCTTGTTTTGGCTCAGCAGTAGTAACAAATTCTGCTTCTGGGGTTGTAACTGCTGCTTGTGTTGTTTCTGCTGCTTTCTTTTCTTCAACAAACTCCCCCTCAATCTGTTGATCTATCTGTTCTGAGCTTGAATTCTCCCCCTTTTTGGAAGCATTCACATTTTCCTTATTGGTTGCCTCCTTTCTCCTTCTGAGAACAAACTGACCTCTTCTTTTCTTGGCCATAAGCTTTCCCACCAGTTGTTTGAGTTTGGAAATCTACGGTTGTTGGGAGATGATCACTTGCTACAATTCTTCGATATCCTTTCCTTGATTAACCACATCAACATTAATGTTGGCTAATGCTTTAATCAATTCCCAGTAAGTATATCTATCCTCACCTTCTTTAGGTGTTTTACCCACCCTTGAAGTATCCTTGGAAAGTTTTGCCATCAATTCATAAGTGTCAGTTCTGTCCTCACCCTTTTTGGATGTTTTGCCCATCCTTGAGGGATCCTTGGATCTTTTAATAGTGGCCTTCTGCCTATCAGAAGCACCAGCTACCCCCTTGGTTTCTTGGCACCGGGGTCCTTTGGTTGATTTCTCACCCAAAGTTGCCATGGGGAAGGTCTTAGAGATGTTACCACTATCCTTCTCTGTGCTAGCAGAAGTAGTGGAAGCCTTCTCACCCATATGCGCTTCCATCTCCTTAGAGAGCACCTCCTGAGGGTTGGGAGACACCCTGTTGGTTTCCCTTTGAATATTCTCTAAAGGAGAATTCTCCCTTAGAGGGCTTAAAGGCTGAGTGGGTGAAGGTACAAGAAGGGAAGGAGCCTTCTTTACCTCTTTTCTTTGATAAGTTTGGGTGATTGGTGAAGTTGGTTTATCAAGAAGAGACTGGGGAATTGATTTAGAGTGGGAAGGTTGGGATTGGCTAGCAGTGGGATGGTCTAATAGGGGCCTTGACCCTGCTCCCATACCATCATCAGTGTGGGACACCACCATCATTGTAGAGAACAATGGGGTGTCAACTCCTTCCGAGTCCAGAGGAGACCTTTTCATGTTTGAAAAGACCTTACCTTTAGGAATTTTGGGTACATATACCTCATCAAAATGAGGTATATCCGTCAATTCATGGGTAAGAACTTCTTGGACAAACCTGGGGTACATATAAAAACTCTTTTTACTTCCTAGGTTTGAGACAAGATCATTAAAAATCAT
Source organism: Arctium lappa (assembly GCA_023525745.1). Lineage (NCBI taxonomy): Eukaryota > Viridiplantae > Streptophyta > Magnoliopsida > Asterales > Asteraceae > Arctium > Arctium lappa. The sequence continues at coordinate 165,042,194 of CM042047.1, forward strand.
TTGAGAAAAATTATACTTTCTGGCAGTGGCGCCAAGCACACCAAAGCATAAGCAATGGTGCTAATGAACTCACTTCAGCCAGTAGTCTTTTTAGAGATACAGTGCATAAGGGTATGGACAAAGAAACGCCATTGGGGTGAAAATTTAGCTTTTGAGAACTTGAACACACCCAATGGGCCTCCATACCCCATTCTTGTAAGAGTAGAAAACAGTTCATCATTAGAGATAGAAGTTATACCAGAGGCATCGTCTAGATGTAGACTGATGCGAATTACCTCTTCAGTAACTGTCAAGGGTTTGCCACACACCCTTGTCTTGATCAGTTGCACACCATTCTCAGTAACAATGGTGGCATTTGCCCAGAACTGCCTTTGATGCTCCATATAGATTGATGGCGATACAGTTAGAGCATGGGCAATGTGGCTTGTCTTGAGGAAATCCACAATCTGGTGGAAACCAGCGGCCTGTTTGGGCTTCTGTAGCATAGCAATTTCGTTGTGCTCGTCTATGAATGCCATTGATGCCATTGATCTTGAAAGTTCTTGCCTGAAATCTTTGAATTGTTTAAGCTTGTGATGAACTGAGTACTGCTATGTATTCTCTGAAAAGGAAGATTAGTAACAACAAGAATAAAGGATATACAGGTATTTATCCACTTTTTGAGAAGGGGCTTATTCAGAGTTGATCATTCCCACACTTGTTACCAAGAAAGTGAATCTACCCACATCAAAGGCTTTGGTGAATAGATCAGCAAACTGGTTATCAGTATGAACTTTTACAACTTGAATAAGTTTCTTTTCATTATAGTCTCTTATGAAGTGATACCTGATCTCAATGTGCTTTGTATTTGAGTGCTTGACAGGATTATTCACAATGCTAATAGCACTGCTATTATCAATAAAAATTGGAGTGTGTAGAAAGGTTACCCCATAGTCCAGCATTTGATTCTGAATCCATAAGACATGAGAACAGCAACTTGCAGCTGCTATGTACTCTGCCTCTATTGTAGATGTGGACACTGTGGTTTGTTTCTTGCACTGCCATGAAACTAGTCTTGCACCCAAAAACTGACATCCTCCAGAAGTAGATTTTCTGTCCAAGTTTGCTCCACCTAGATCACTGTCTGAGTATGCAAGTAGGTCAAATGATGAGTCATGAGGATACCAAAGTCCCAATCTGGGTTGCCCTTTGAGATATCTGAATATCCTCTTAACAGCTTGATAGTGAGATTGCTTTGGCCTAACTTGGAATCTTGCACATACACAGACTGGAAACATTATATCTGGCCTAGAAGCTGTAAGATATATGAGAGATCCAATCATGGATCTATAATGATGAACATCCATATCCTCCCCCTCAAGATCTGCTGTTATCTGCTTGTGTGTCTCCATAGGTGTGGTAGCAGGTTTTGAATCTGAGAAACCAAACTTGGTTAGAATGTCCTGCACATACTTGGACTGACGGATAAAGATTCCATCTGACTTCTGTTGAACTTGGAGTCCAAGGAAGAAAGTAAGTTCCCCCATGGAACTCATTTTGAACCTTTGATGCATTAGTTCCTCAAACTCCTTGCACATGTTGTCTCTTGTGGATCCAAAGATAATATCATCAACATAGATTTGGACCAGCAAGATATCCTTCTTCTTTCTCTTGATAAATAGAGTCTTATCAATGACTCCTCTTTCAAAGCCATTTTCTAAGAGATAGGATGACAGAGTGTCATACCATGCTCTTGGAGCTTGATGCAGTCCATAAAGTGCTTTCTTCAATTTGTATACCCTGTCTGGATAGCTTGGGTTTTCAAACCCTGGTGGTTGACAGACATATACTTCTTCTTCAATTGAGCCATATAGAAATGCACTTTTTACATCCATTTGATAGACTTTGAATTTCATATAGGAAGCATAAGCCAGGAATAATCTAATTGCTTCTATCCTGGCTACAGGTGCAAATACTTCTTCATAATCTATTCCCTCTTCTTGTGTATACCCTTGAGCCACCAGCCTTGCTTTATTCCTTATTACTATTCCTCTTTCATCTCTCTTATTCCTGAAGACCCATTTTGTTCCTATTGCTCTTTGGCCTTTAGGAAGGTCTACAAGATCCCAAACATCTTACAGCTTGAATTGCAGTAGCTCTTCTTGCATGGCTTCTATCCAACTGGACTATTTCATAGCATCATGTGCCTTCTTAGGCTCAAGTTGGGATAAAAAGCAAGAAAGCACTGTATGTTTTTGGTCTTGCATTTCTTGAAGCCTGCTTTGATTTCTAGTCATCATAGGAGAAGATATATCTCCTATTACCAGCTGTGGAGGATGATTCTTTTGAGTTCTGGTGTGATTACTAGGTTCTTCATTAAGTCTCACCTCTAGATTAGAGTTATTCAATTCAACTGAGGTGTTTTCAGCAGCTACTTCTGGTTCTTTTTTTTCTTGACTCTCCTCATCTCTACTTTCTTCTTCACTTTGATTTGGTCCAGTAGATGGTTCCTTTTCACAGTTTTCAACAGGATCCACTGTAGGTATGGGAAAGATCACAGATTAAGATATATTGTCTTGAACTTGTGTAGTCCTTGATCCTCCACTACCTGAACCTGCATAATCATCACTACTGAAACCAAAAGAGTTAGTTAGTGAATCAATGTCAAACAACCACTGAGGACCAGACCCAATAGGATTTGGTGTGTTCTCATTGCATTTGACATTGTCACTTTCTTCAATTATTCTAGAAGAAGAGTTAAAAACTCTGTAGGCCTTACTCTGAGATTAATAACCAACAAGAAATCTATCATCTGCTTTGCTATCAAACTTACCTAAGTTAGATTTGGTATTGAGAATTGTACAAGGACACCCAAAAGGTTTGAAAAATCCAATAAAGGGTTTTCTATTATTTAAAAGCTCATATGGGGTCTTGTTCTTTGGCTTGACCACTAGAACTCTGTTTTGGACATAACAGGCAGTATTAACTGCTTCAGCCCAGAAGGTAATTGGCAGTTTTGAATCAGCCAACAGAGATCTAGCAGCCTCTATTAGTGTCCTATTTGTCCTCTCAGCAACTCCATTCTGTTGAGGAGTCCTAGGGGCACTATACTGTCTCTCAATTCCTTTTTCTTCACAGAAGGTGTTTAGATCAAGATTTTTAAATTCAGTCCCATTGTCTGATCTAATGACTTTCACTTTTTGATTAGTTTGGTTTTCAATTCTTAGGATAAAGGATTTGATCAGTCCACTTGTCTCATCCTTAGTTCTTAGAAAATATACCCAAGTAAATCTGGAGTAATCATCAACAATAACCAAGCAGTAAGATTTCTTGCCTACACTCATAACATTTGTAGGACCAAACAGATCCATATGTAATAACTGGAGACAAGAAGAAATTGTATTTAACTCTTTGGTCTTATGAGAAGTTTTGTGTTGTTTGCCTTTCAGACAAGCAACACAATGATCATCACATGAAAAGACTTTTGATGGTAAACCTCTTACAAGGTTGTTTTTAACAAGTTTGTTCATAGTCTTGAAGTTCATGTGACACATCCTTCTATGCCAAAGAGAGGATTCATCCACAGAAGCTTTTGAAATAAGACAGTTCAGGGATGAATCACTAGAAACATTGTCCATATCTAGACAATAAACATTGTCCTTTCTAGGAGTTCTCAGTAGTATCATGCTTTCATCAACTACTTTGAACCCTGGAGCAAGGATCATACACTCTGTATTAGTAAATAATATGCTATGTTGTTTGTCACAAACCTATGATACACTTAACAGGTTGTACTTCAACTGATCAACATAGTAGACATCCTCAAATGTCATCTTACCTTTTGACATTTTATCTTAGGTCCTAAGGCTTGAGCTTCCCAGTAGGTCACCCATCCTAGGATTGCTCTCGCCCGAGCACGCTTAACTTGTTAGGATCAAGCGCTTAACACTACACCAAAAGCAATTGCTGATGGTGAAGGCGCAACTTTCTTTCCTTAAACCATGGTAGCGCAAAGCCTCGTACTAAGCGACAGGCGGACATGAGGGGCTGCACCACTTTCGTGGATCCAGCGGGTCAGGCTGTTAGTCCCGGCCAGTTACGTACTCCCGAGTCGAAGGTGAGGGCGCTGGATGCTTGCAGCATTCCCAGCAAATGTTGGGATTTCTCCTCAACAATCCCCCCCCAGCATTTGCACACTGGGAGACTCGAACCCGCGACCTCGCTCTGATACCACTTGTCAGGATCGAATTCTCAACAAGAATTATGAATACTCAGAAACAATATCAAAGAAGTTGCGGAATAACACTTTGATATTCAATGTAACAGTAAACAAACAGTATATGATTAACAACTTGTAAACTTGTATTGAATGATTAAAATCACAAGATTACACACTCAACCTCAATCTGGAAGAACAAGCTCTTTCAAGACGAATTCTACTTCTCTAGAATTAGGATCTATGCCTTGAGGTTGATTCTCTCTCAAACCAAAAACTTAGAATCAATTATTCTAAACTATTCTATCAATTCTATACATAAACTGAATAAAAGATAATTACAATAAATAAAATATCTTCAGTATATCTTCCATGAATATCTTCAGCTTTCCATGTTTATCTTTAAACACGATCTCTTCAGCATTATCTTCACATTATCTCAGAAACAACATTAACTGAGTCTTGGCAGCATTAACTACTAAGCAGCACTAACCTCTAGCAGTACTAACTAGCTAAGCAGTACTAACTTTGTTCAAGCAGCACTAACTTTGACTAGCATTATTAATTCTACTAGAAGTATTAATACCTAGCAGTATTAACTTTTGAAGTCCTCTGGTAGTAGTAATTCTGAACTAGCAGCATTAAAGACTTGTTCACATCTTCAGTTCCCAACACATATCTCCTTATTTTCTCTCTCAAAACAAAAAACACTAAAGTTGTCAATTAGATTTGAAGTCGGCATAATGCATCATGCATGAAGAGGATAAATCATCTTTTATAATTCCAATTTGCAACCAAGGTCCCTCAAAAATTAATAACTTACCAATAATCACCCCCAAGTTCCAACTTTGGTCCTTTAAAAATAAAAACTCTTTATAAAGCAACCTTTGAGCTTCTATAAATAATACTTTTAGGAAAAATTGGGTTATTACATATTGGTCTTTTGGTATGCAGGTCATGGTGGCCACTATTTTGGAACAAAGAATGTCTTGTTTGTGCATCATAAATGTTTGGAGTCGATTTAAATTATTTTACGTTTCGATCAAATCATATGAATCTATCGTTTTACTAAGTTTGGGAAATAAACTAATGTAGCTGAGGCTTGTCGGGAATTTTATTTCATGTCATTTTATGGTTAAAAAGGAGAAATTGGATCTTGAAAATGTGAAGTTCCTCTTTTGAGAGTTTGTACAATCATATATTTCGCATTGTATTGGTACAGAAAATTTTTATGTACACGACATAGATTAATGCATATTAGGACCATAGTGGTCCATTTGAAAAGTCGTTGCGCCTTTATGTTATTGTCATAATTAGCATGAGTAACGATCAAATGCTTTTCGAAATGGTTTTATGTGTGTGGCATTTGTGACCCCTTTGCACAACTACCGAGTAGGTGGTAGTGAACTTTTATGCGTACGATTAATTGTTATAAAGATTTTGCAAAGCATTAAAAATTTTCATTTGGCATATTTGTTGAGTCCTATAGTTGAAAAGCCTTGAACTCATCAGAACTATTGATTTAAACCCTCTTGAGAAAGAAGTTGCAATGAGGGACTAGAGACACCCTAGGGAATTGAAAATATGAATGATATGAATGGTTGGCGGATTTGAATCGTGGAAATTCAACCTCGTGAAGTCTGGTCAGGGATGATTGTTTAAGGTAGTAGATTTATATTATTATCAAGTTATGCAAGTGGTGATCTTTCCCTTTCGGTAAGTTTTCGGGTTGAAGCCTTGTGTGATTATTTGCATACGGTTAGATTTAAAGTAGTGGGTAACTGTGTGACATCATGTTATATGTCGGTGGTGTTCCATCTTATTGTGTATTTTTGAATAATGGTGATGTTATGATTTATTCGTAAAGCAGTATGAATAGGGGTTTTAATTCTATATTAGGTGTTAACTTTAAATCATTTGAGGATCGACTCAGTGGAATCCGACTTGTTCTTTTGAGTCAAATGATCTTTGGAATGTTTGGAAGTACCCGTGGGAGCATGTGAAATGTTAGCATCACGGTGGTAGAGTTTAGAGGGAGATTAGACGTTGGTTAGTAATCATTGATGTGTATGATTTTATTGATGTGATGAGGATCTTATTGTCAAAATGTTTGAGGTTTGAGAATAGATCGGAGTTATGTGGGAGCTTAATCTGAATTGGCCAACTCCACGAAAAGCGTATTGGTACGTTCTTGGAAGGAAGACCTTACCAATACTCGAGGTGATTTGTTAGGAAATTTTGGGAATTCTTTGGGCTGATGTTGATCATTGGAATGTGAATTTAAAATCGAATGAGCTGGGATGATCTAGTCAGTAGGAAGTGAAGTCACAAACTACCCTTAGGGTAGTATGTGTAGCCTAAAGTCGGGAGGCGATCGAGATCGCATGGTTAGGAATCGCTCCAATAAGGTTTGACGTTCACTCTAGTATGAGTGCGCCGCATCAAAGTGGATATGTGGTATGTGTCCTCACAGAAATCAGGGTGGCAGTTTCGTCACGAAGATAATGGGTTTTAGCTCAATGATGAGATGGATTAGAGACAACCCCTCGGAAAGGGAAGCAATCGCTTGGGAAAATGACATCATTGAGGTCTATGACATGTCACTACCTTTGGGGTAAGAGGAAACCCAATAAGCGTTGAGTGTGGTAATAGAATGCCTTGGATGAGAATTAGATTTCGAGGACGAAATCATTCTAAGGTTGGTAGGATTGTAACACCCGTAATTTTCTCCAGTCACTAAAAGTGTGTCTGGGCCGAAGAAGAAGTTTATAAGGACAAACCCTGCGTACGAGAGGATTCGCCTTAGATCTCTAAAAACGTCGGAAACATTTCGGGTGAGAAAATTGGACTTTTGGGCTTCGGTACGGGTTGGGCGATAGTGCCCCGTGATAGTGACAGGGTCACTATCGCCGTGTCATAATCGTCGAGGGAAAAAGCCTCTCGGTACATCTTCAACGAGAGTGCCTCGCGATTGTTACATGCTCACTTTCGCTTGGCACAATCGTGGAGAGCTGGAAACTCTCGGTACATTACCAGCGAGAGTGCCTCGCGAGAGTGACCATGTCACTTTCGCTTGGCACAATCGCATTTGGGGCCAGATTGCTTAAAATCAAGTTTTTTAGCCTTTTTCTCATTTGTTACTTCACCGATCTCATTCTTCTCTCCCAAGAATCGAACCCTTACCCCTTATGATCGATTTTGAGCATTTGAGGCACTAAGACATGGGATTCCAAGTGATTCATTAGCCTCTAGCAAATCTTGGAAGGTAGAACTAGAATCTTCATCTTCTTGATCACCTTCATCAATTTCTTAGGGTTTTCATCCAACCCTTTTCATCATTTAAAGTTTGGGAGTTTATGGCTCATCTTGGTAACCTAGAAGTATCTTGGTTGGTGGATTGAAGTTATGGTTAAAGTAACCTCCTATTTTCTTCATTTATGGAAATTAGGGTTTTGGATATATAATAAGATCTTTGTGTAAAATGTTTAGGGACCAATTATATATGGTGGAATATGTATATTTACGGTTGGAAACATGTGGATCTAGGTTTTTGGAAGAATTTACTTGTGGATTCAAGTTTCGCCAAGAAAATCTCAAGTTGGGGTAAAATATAGATTTAGCTTAAATCTAGCAAGGTGAGTTCAAGTTGATTTGTGAAAACGGTGTACATGCCAAAATGTTTATTTTAAAGTGTTTAGATGTTTTGCATGAAATTATTAACTATTGAGTTCTTGGTGAACCTTGATTATTTGAAGTGTTTAATTTTATAAACATTGTGAAACACTCACTTTGGGATTTTTGAACATTTTGGTAAATAAATCATGTGTATATGTTTCCTTGATGATTTTACATATCTAAATGGAGTTCATTTGATGTAAGTGTCATCTTTTGTGTATTTGATCTTATAAACCATTTGGAAAATGTGCATTATTGTGTTATGAGACATTTTGGAAATGTAAGGGTATGAGTTCATTTGGAAAATGGTCTGTCTCAATCAATGATGAGTTTTGAATTAAGTATACTTTTGGTCGTTGTGTTTGCATAACCCGTTGTGGAGTTTTGAGTACGATGGCATTTATTACGTGTCATTTGAGAGTTATATGTTTTGGGTGCTTTGGTCATTCAATTGGAGTCATGTAATGTTAGACTGTGTTCGAATGGATCCATAGGTACGTAAGTCTGTCTGTTTTGGGAGGGTATGTGATGTTGGTTATAACTGTTGACCGTTTGGGTCGCTAGCGAGTAGGCAATAGAGGGCGCAAGCCTTTGAGGTGTAACTCGTCTAGATTCGATAGGCACCCTTGTCTGTAAGACCTTGAGGTGTAACTCGACGGAGTAAGCACTTGAGGCATAAACGGTTTGAGGATTGTGATGTTTGTTATGGCATGGGAACTAGAACCGGGATAGGTGGTGAAATCCAATAACATCACGGGTGGCCCAATTAATGTGTTCTCGTCACCCAAGATAGAAACGGGTTTCCCCCATCGTTGATCATTAGTATTATAAATGTTAATGTCGTATCTTTCTATCGTTGGTTTTGTGTGGTCGACGGTAAATGATGGCCTTAATATTGGGTTCCCCCCACGTATATTAAGGATATTAAGGTTTGAATGAAATACGTCATTCTCATGTTTTGGTATTTGGTTTCCCTCCATTTTATGGTTGTGTGAGTATTGGGCCTAATGTCCATGTTTTCGATGACGTTTGTTTATATCGGTTTTCATCCATGGTTTATGGGTTGAGTGTCATATCCCACCCGTGTTTTGGGTGTTTCGGTATATAAAGTTTTATCCGCGTTTCATAAATTGGGAATCCGCTTTCTATTCTCATTTTGAGTAAGTTTTAGTTTGAATCTAAATTTATAAAAGAACGTTTATATTGGGGTCTTAGCCCTTAAAACAGTTTGGTTTGGATAACGTTTATATTGGTGTCTCCTTGTTTTAAAATGCATCTTATTGGAGAACGAGTCGTTTTCATAATTGAAGCATATCATTTTGAAAGATTATGATTTCAATTGTGTTCTTCCTTTTTAACGATACATATATAAATGTTGAAAACTCTTGAGCTCACTAGGCTTTAAGCCTAACATTTTTATTTGCCGGCATGTGAATCAGGTTCAGTTGGGGGTTTGGTTCTAGCAGTGCAACAAGGAGATGAGTACTAGATTTACACGAGGGTAAGTAGTATTGTGAAGTCTTCTGTAGTTTGGAGATAGTGATTGTTATTAGGTTTTAGTAACATCCATCCCTATTATAGACCGTGTATAAAGGTTGAAATGTGTTTATTGAAGTTAACCTTAACTTGTTGTGGTGGATGAATCATTTATCGATGTATTTAGAAAAAATTTAAATTAGTTATTATTTCAAGATTTGAGGGTGTTACATGGACGGCAGGGTTAGTGGTAGCTGATGGTGGTGTGGTGGTGGTTATGGTGGAGGTGGAGGTTGCCGACGATAGTAGTGGTGGTGGTGGTCTGTGGTCGACGTTGTTGTGGACAAGGTTGTTGTAGTGGAGAAGATGGTGGAGGTGGCCACCCTGATTTTAAAAAAAGAAATTGGCCAGAAATCCACCACAAAACTATCTAATTTAAAAAATACATTTAATTAATTTATATTAGTGACAGTTTTATGACGGATTTTAATTAATAATTAATTAAAATCTGTCACAAATATGTTACTAATATTAATTAAGAAAAAAACAAATATAAAAAATTCACAAAAATAGTTTTCGGACGAATTAGTGGCGGATCCTCCGATCTGCCACAAATGCTTTGTTTATGCCACATACTCCTTCCACGATCAGAAGGAATAAGAGCCTTTATGCTCTAAAACAATTATTGGAGGAGTAGCAACAGTCCAACTAGCTACAACTATCACAACCTATGTAAGGATCTATATGTATCCATAGTCTCAAGAGATATATGTCTAATCTATCAATAGGCCAACCAATCAAAAAATATTAAATAATTAAATTATTTTTGTTTGATTTTTAAAAAAATAAAATTAAGAGAAGTGATTTGTGGCAGATTGAAAAATCTGCTACTAATATACCCGTAAATTAAAAAAAACATCTTTTAATTTAAAAATAAATATAAAAAATATGATCAAAATCACCGGCGGATAAATGGCAGATCCCAAAAACCTGCCACCAATTTTAAAATTTGATTTTTAAATCATTTATTTAGATAACATAATTTGTGGCGGATTGAAGAGTCCGCTACTAATCCTCCGATGATTTAATTTTGTTATTTTTGTTTAAAGTTGTATTTTTTGATAATCTTGTAATTTTTTCTATCTGTAAATACTTATTCTCATTTAATTTATGTATTTCGTATATAGAGGTAATTCAAATGAAAAATCAATTTTTATTGTGCACGGGAGAACGAATCTCAGCCTCTCAATTTCTATTGATCCAACAACTAATATTAAATATAGTTTTTAATTAATTAATATTAGATTAGAGGTAAAAACAGAAGATAATTTAAAATTACGCCTATCATATTTGACTTTTCATTTTCTTTTTCAATTAAAAACTTTTACCCACTTAAAAATTTAAAATAAATTATCTTTAAAATTACTAATATTTTAATAAAAAAATTTACATCAAAAAACGAGAATTTTGTGCTTTTCGATATGACATCCATCTCGATATAGTTTTTTTTTTTGTTTTAACCGTTTTTATGTGAAATTTTATATATGTGTGTATATCTATTATGAATATTTATGTACGTTCAAGTGTGTACAACACTCGACACCGTAAGTTCGTAACTCGACATCACCTTCTTCAACACTTTCTTCAACATCGTAAGGTATCGCGTTCTTCATCACCGTAAACCCAACACACATCGAGACGAATCGAGAACCTATCGAGTTTTGGTTGTGAACCGGGGAACAAAAGAGAGTGTGTCACGTCACCACACCTTCACGGGTCATTCATGTATTATTCATCATGAATAATGTATCATTCGGGATGAATAATACAACGTTCATGGTGAATAATTCACGATTCCTGAATATTGTATTATTCAACATGAATAATGAATGAACGTTTACATTTGTTATTCATATTGAATGTGAGACACACGGGGATGTGCATATATATTCATAATGAATTAAACGAAATTTCGGTTGTGAATCGGGAAACAAAAGAGAGTGTGTCATGTTGTAACACCCTAAAATTTCGGGTAATTTTAAAAAATGAAGATTCGGTAATATAACGTTTATAAATAGGGCAAACCACCCATAAAGGGGTAAAAGCGTAAACATTTACAAAAACTTGTAAGGAGGTATGAGGAAACAACAACAAACTAATCTAAACCACAACTAGCTAGATTACATAGGTTGTCAACCCATTACCAAAATGGAATAATTGTTTCAAATGCTAAAGTTTCCAAAAATAACTATCATCCAAAAATGCCCTCAAGAGACCACGCTCTTCTCTCAACCCCTTGACGGCCCGTCGCTAATGGAACCTGTTATACACATCATTTGAGAAAAAGTGTTAGGCGTAAAGCCTAGTGAGAACATACAGTTTATATAAAAGATAGTAAGAAGAATTATATTGCAACATAAATAAATTGTTTTCGTCAATCGACTTTGTAAAAGGTTTGGTAAACCCATAGTAACCTTCCGGACCACACTTCATCTTGCGATGACGGGTGTAAGCCCGAATTCCAAGGATTGTGGCTAAACACAAAGTAAGCCACTTTCCAAGTTTTGAGCTTACCATACTAGGATCAAGGCCACGAACACGCCGACTCGTACTAAGATATGGGGGAGGGCACCCAATGATCCCTAGTCATGCTCATTCACTAGGATTTATATTTACGACCCACGGCTAGTAACCGGTCCCACATAACCGTACCAAGTTGCCCTCTAGGGTCCAATGTCTCAACTAGCTACATACGGGAGTTACCCCTAAATAATAAGTCAACTCAATACCTTTGGATCCAATAGTAATAGTCTAGACTCGTCACAATACACTTGTGACCAACTATAATCAAACATATAGTTCATATTTCCATTTAGTTCCTAAATCACATTTTGATGGTTAACTACTGATAAGAAATACAAAGCCTATATATAAAACATAAGTTTATCATCTCATTTCCCAAAATGTTCCTTTACCAAGTAAACCTTTCCATAGTAGAAACCATTTTATTGAAACATGGAATTCTTCATGTTTTAAACCATTTGTCTCCTTTCCACCAAATACCCTTAATATGCATAAAACATAAACTTGGTTGAAAAGCCATATATTTAACACATACTCAACAAAATGAGATAACATTCATATGTGTAGTTCCTAGTCATGGATTATATCTTTATTTCACAAAATGGTAAGAAACCCTAAAATCTCCCAAAATACCAAGTTAGGTCAAATCTCATCCACAATGAAAATGTTAAACAAGGAGATGTTTAGAAGTTTAAAAGATGCATTTTGATGTGTACAAAGTTTAATAAAAGAGAAGTATGAACTCACAATGGGTTTGTTCTAAACCCTAGCAAAACTTCTAGGTGAGAAGAACTTGAACTATAGCACTTGAAAGTTCCACACCAACACTTGATAACCTAGGTTGAGCAATAATGAGCCTTAGACTTCCAACAACAAGGAATAAATGAAGAGAGATGAGAGGAGACTCACCTAGGGTTCCAAAATCGACTAAATCGAACACCTCTAGCTCCACACTTGCAATAAATGAGAAAAAGGGGAAGAAACCCGTATTTGGGTGCTTAGGGGAGTCCCGCGGGTTATGCCGCGACCTCAAGTCGCGACATAAGTCGCCCATTTTTCTGTAAAGGTACACAAACTGTGGGCAACGCGGCTAGTTCCGTAACCTTGAAGTCTCGAGGTAAGTCACATGATCCACTGTCCCACTTATCCAAAATCAAGACTTGACACACGAACTTGGCTAGGAACACGCGATACTCACGAATAGGGTAACTGCACGATAACTAAGATTTAAAATACGGAAGACTAGGAGTCTAAATGATAGAATTAATACAACGAAAGTTCGGGGTGTTACAATCCTCCCCAACTTGGGAATGATTTCGTCCCTGAAATACTAACTACTCAAACAGATGAGGATATCTTCGCTTCATATCCTCCTCGGCTTCCCACGTCACATTGGCACCTCGATGATGCTTCCATTGCACTTTGACCATAGTGACTTCCTTGTGGAGAAGTTTCTTTGACTTACTCTCCAAAATAGCTTCGGGTTCTTCAACACAACGTTTACTCTCGTCCACTCTAATCTCGGAAAGAGGGATAACACTCTCCTCTTCCGCCAAGTATTTCCGAAGATAGTAAATATGGAATGTGTTGTGGATCTCGTTCATTTCTGGAGGAAGTTCCAACTGATACGCTTGCAAGCCCACACGCTTAAGAACTTTAAATGGTCCAAGGAAACGGGGACTCAACTTCCCTCGCTTTCCGAACCGTATAATGCCTTTCCATGGAGACACTTTCAACATCACACGATCGCCCACTTGGAATTCCATCGGCCGCCTCTTCTTATTGGCATAGCTCTTTTGCCGATCTTGGGCCGCTTTCAATCTTTCCCGAATGCCTTTGACCTTATCGGACGTCTCTTGCACAATTTCAGGTATGTCGAATTGCTTCTCTCCCGCTTCAAGCCAACATACGGTAGTTCTATACTTCCGCCCGTATAAAGCCTCGAACGAAGCCATTCCGATACTCGAGTGGTAGCTATTATTGTAAGCAAACTCCACCAAGGCAGGTGAGAGTCCCAACTACCCCCGAAGTCGATAACGCAAGACCTTGGCATGTCTTCTAGCGTTTGGATCGTTCTCTCGCTTTGACCGTCGGTTTGAGGATGGTAGGTCGTACTCAACTTCACGCGCGTACCGAGTTCTTTCTGTAGGTCAACCCAAAAGTTTGAAGTGAACCAACTATCACGATCCGAAACAATAGACAAGAGCACTCCATGCCTCGAGACCACCTCGTCGATGTAAAACTTCGCTAACTTGTCCATCGGTAGTGTCTCACGCATGGCCAAGAAATGAGCGCTCTTGGTCAACCGGTCAACTATCACCCATATGGTTTCGTGACCTCGAAGAGTCTTGGGAAACTTCGTCACGAAGTCCATAGTAATGTGTTCCCATTTCCATTCGGGGATCTCCAAGCATTTAAGACTCCCGTACGGTCGTTGATGCTCGACCTTCACTTGCAAACATGTCACACAACACTCTACGTAAGGTACCACGTCAAACTTCATCACCGACCACCAATAATGTAGCTTCAAATCCCGGTACATCTTTGTACTTCCCGGATGAATGGAATATTTGGAATTGTACGCATCCTCAAGGAGAAGTTCCCGATTGCCCCCAACCTTGGACACCCACACACAGCCGTTAAACAACTTCACCCCAGGGCTATCTTCCGTTAAGAGTAAACGTTGTTTTCTCATGACTTCATCCTTGAGATTCTCTTCCAACAATGCTTCCCCTTGAGATGACTTGATCTTCTCAATGAGGCTCGACACAAGTTCGATTATTGAGAGGGTGGCCCGTATGCCCCCGCTATAGTCCTTCCGACTCAAAGAATCGACCACCACGTTTGCCTTACCGGGATGGTAAAGCAACTCACAATCGTAGTCTTTGAGTAACTCGAGCCACCGCCTTTGCCTCATATTCAACTTTTTTTGATAAAAAAAACATACTTCAAACTCTTATGATCTGTGTATAGAGGTAGTGTCACTAATGCTTCAAAGCGAACACCACCGCCGCCAACTCTAGATCATGGGTAGGGTAATTTTTTTCGTGAATCTTGAGTTGTCTCGATGCGTAAGCGATTACTTTGCCTCTTTGCATCAACACACAACCCAAACCCATCTTCTAAGCGTCGCTATAAACCACGAAGTCTTCCGACCCTTCGGGTAGCGACAAGATTGGAGCTTCACACAACTTCTTTTTCTAAATCCGGAACGCCTTCTCTTGCATTTCGGTCGAAACAAACTTCACATTCTTCCTAGTCAAAGCCGTCAAGGAAGAAGAGATCTTGGAGAAGTCTTGAATGAATCTACGATAGTAGCCCGCTAAACCCAAGAAACTTCGGATTTCGGACGGACTCTTTGGAGGTTCCCAGTTCATCATTGCTTCAATCTTGGAGGGGTCTACTTTCACTCCGTCTTGAGTGACAACGTGACCCAAGAACTGAACCTCTTCAAGCCAAAAGTCGCACTTAGAAAATTTGGCATACAACCTTTCCTTTCTCAACACTTCTAGAACTTCGCGTAGGTGTTGCTCATGTTCTGACTCGCTCTTGGAACACACGAGTATGTCATTAATAAATACAATGACCGACTTGTCGAGGAATGGTCGGCACACTCTATTCATCAAATCTATAAACACTGTCGGTGTGTTAGTTAGACCAAACGGCATCACAAGGAATTCGTAATGGTCGTAACGCGTTCTAAAAGTCGTCTTCGGAACGTCTTCCTCTCTCACCTTCACTTGGTGATATCCAGAGCGTAAATCGATCTTCAAGAAACAACCTGCCCCTTGGAGTTGATCGAATAAGTCGTTGATCCTCGGGAGTGGATACTTATTCTTCACTGTGGCCTTATTCAGTTCACGGTAATTGATGCACATTCCCATTGTGCCATCCTTCTTCATGACAAACAAGACCGGAGCTCCCCAAGACGACGAGCTCGGCCTTATAAATCCCTTCTCTAGGAGTTCTTGGAGTTGAGCCATCATTTCTTGCATCTCCGATGGCGCCAACCAGTAAGGAGCTCGCGCAATTGGAGCCGCCCCCGGTATAAGATCGATCCGGAACTCCACTTGACGATCGGGTGGCAAACCGGGAAAATCGTCCAGAAAGACATCGGGTAATTCGCGTACCACCTTCACGTCCTTGAACTTCTTCTTCTCGAGTTTTGCGTCTATCACATAAGCTAGAAAGGATGAATATCCTTTCACCAAAACATTTTCGCGCTTTAGCCATGGTGATAACCGCCACATCACCTTTCCTTCTTTCGCCATAAACTACCACCATGTCACCATCCGATGTAGGGAGTCAGATTAGCTTCTTGGAACATAGGATTTCGGCATGATTGTCCACCAACCAATCCATACCGACCACTACGTCGAACCCACCAATGACCATTGGCATCAAATTGATCAAGAACTTCTTTCCTTCGATACCAAGGGTACAATCTTTCAAGACGTCACGGATTAACACTTGGCTACCATTAGCTATCTCTACCACTAAAGCATTCTCTAGACTATTAGTGGGCATGGCAAGTTTTTCACGAAACGAATCAGATATGAAAGAGAAGCTGACACTCGAATCAAATAGCACACGAGCATGTACGGAGTTTAAGAGAAACGTACCCGATACCACGTTAGAGGTTGCCTTGGCCTCATCGGCCGTCATCTGGTAAGCTCGGCCAGGAACTCTGGGAGGGTTCTCTTTCTTCTACGGGGCACTCCCCGTCTTCCACTTCGGACAATCCTTTCGAATATGTCCCGACATCTTGCACTCAAAACAGACAATCCCTTTGATTGAACAATCTTTGGTAAGATGATCGGTCTTACCGCACTTGACACAAGCGGTGAAAGCAGGATTATAGTTTCCGTGGTGCTTACTTCTGCATCTCTGGCACCACCGTGCCTCTTGACGGTTGTTGAAATTTCGGTTCCCAACAAAAGGTCGATTCCTCTTAGGAGGTCCGAAATTGCCTTCCCACCTCCTCTTCTCTACTACCGCCGCCACCTTCTCTGGGTTGCCTCTAGCATAGACTTCCTCCATGAATTGAACTTCCTCAATCGTCTAACGAAGATTGGAAGCTTTGGAGTTGCGGACCATTGACATCATGTCCACCGGTAGGCCATTGAGATAAGCCTTCATCTTCTCTTTCTCTGTTGGGGCCACGTGCCCCACCAATCCCAGCTTTTCCATAAACTGACGGGTATACTCCCTCACCGTCAAGTTTCCTTTCACTAGGGACCAAAACTCGTCTTCAATGCGGTCTATAGATCTTTCACTGCAGAACTCTTCCAAGATCTTTTTCTTAAACTCGGTCCAAGACAACTGAGCCAGAACGGTAGGAGAGAGTGTGGACTGGGTGACGTTCCACCATCTGAGTGTCGTATCTCTAAGCAGTTGGGTACCAAACCTCACTCTCTGGACATTCCCACACTCAGATGAGCCAAAAGCCTGCTCTACAGCTTAAATCCACTTCACACACACAATCGGATCGTCAGAACCGGAGAATTCCGGCGGCCCGCATCCCAGAAAGGATTTATATGAGCAGCTCCTTCCACTCTTCTGAGCACCCACAATCATGTGCTCTTCCATTCTAACACCCTGACCGGTGCCACCAGAACCCACCACGACGTTCTCTGCAACCGACTCATTCTCTTGAGACTGGCATCGCGGTCTTCCAACATCTTCAGAAACGCTTCATGCTGCTTCTCCATCGTCGATGACACCATCTGCATAATGTTAGCCATCATGTCGTGTAGATCCCAGTACAGTGCAATCACGAACAAATCAATAATAATGAATCAATGTAGAACAATATTTAAGCCACAACTGCTAGTCATATGATTATATGCAATTGCTAGTCATATGATTATATGAAACACTCAAAGGGTTTAGGTTTACAGAGAGAATATCTGATTAGAGTATGTAAACCTATTGACTAGCAATCTAATAATGACTTGTGTTAACCTGACAAATGAACTAATAACGCCTTTATATACCAGGCATACAATCATAATGGGCTTATGGGCTTGGGCCCATCTAACAAAACAACTATTAAAGAATTACATATTGAACCCTTATAAATGCTTTATACCACTTTCAACACTCAGGACTTTCAGTCCTAACATGTCGGCTTGAGGATTTGCCTCCTGAACAATCGGGTTTGTGGATGCCAACTCGACCCTCGGAACTTGCTCCACCACTCCCGTGAATATAGGTGGCATACCCGGAGGAACGACGGTCGCTGCCCTAACTACTGGATTCCGGTCGGGCGAGATATCTTCACGTACATTCCCATCGGCTAACGGTCGACTGCGAGTGTTCACCATACTAGAATAATGGCTGCCACACAAGCACGAGAAGAGAGTAAGAAGAGAATAACAGAATTAAACACGAAAGAAACGTACTACTACGTCTACCAATTGTCATAACATTAGCAAACCATGTACATTCACGTAAAATATTCTCATAATAACATTAGCTAAGTGAGATTACGAGCATATAACACATAAGGTGGCGTTTGGTTCGTGGAATGGAATTCGATGGAATTGGAATTCATCAAGGAATTTGACTTTGAATGAATTGGAATTGGAATTTGATGGAATTTGACCACGCATTTTGGTCACGTTTGGTTGGAAGGAATTGGAATTGGAATTGGAATTTGTTGGAAAGAAAATGAATTCCATAGGATACCCCGTGGAATTGTGAAATCCGTGTTTGAAGGAATTTGATGGAATCCGCAGGATTCCTTAGTTTTAATTATGTGAACCAAACAAGACTTTGGAATTTGGTCAATGGATTTGGACATTCCAATTCCATTGAATTCCATCCAATTCCGCGAACCAAACACCCCCTAAGAGTTCTTGTTACCATCATTACAACGTTTGATGAACATGACTTCCGTCGACTCTAAGAATAACCAATCTTAGAAGTTCTACCCAACTCACAAATCATTGCCTAACAAACTCAGTCTAAGTCTAGACATCTTACATTCATGCCTAGTTCACTTCAACTAGAGCTCTGATACCAACTTGTAACACCCTAAAATTTTGGGTAATTTTAAAAATTGAAGATTCGGCAATATAACGCTTATAAATAGGGCAAACCACCCATAAAGGGGTAAAAGCGTAAGCATTTACAAAAACATGTAAGGAAGTATGAGGAAACAACAACAAACTAATCTAAACCACAACTAGCTAGATTACATAGGTTGTCAACCCATTACCAAAATGGAATAATTGATTCAAATGCTAAAGCTTCCAAAAATAACTATCATCCAAAAATGCCCTCAAGAGACCACGCTCTTCTCTCAACCCCTTGACGACCCGCCGCTAAAGTAACCTATTATACACATCATTTGAGAAAAAGTGTTAGGCTTAAAACCTAGTGAGAACATACAGTTTATATAAAAGATAGTAAGAAGAATTATATTGCAACATAAATAAATTGTTTTCGTCAATCGACTTTGTAAATGGTTTGGTAAACACATAGTGACCTTCCGGCCCAGACTTCATCTTGCGATGACGGTTGTAAGCCCGAATTCCAAGGATTGTGGTGAAACACAAAGTAAGCCACTTTCCATGTTTTAAACTCACCATACTATGATCAATGCCACAAACACGTCGGCTCATACTAAAAATGTGGAGGAGGGCACCCAAAGATCCTTAGTCATGCTCATTCACTAGGATTTACATTTACGACCCACGACTAGTAACTGGTCCCACATAACCGTACCAAGTTGCCCTCTAAGGTCCAATGTCTCAACTAGCTACATACGGGAGTTACCCCCAAATAATAAGTCAACACAATACCTATGGATCAAATAGTAATAGTCTAGACTCATCACAATACACTTGTGACCAACTATAATCAAACATATAGTTCATATTGTCATTTAGTTCCCAAATCACATTTTGATGGTTAACTACTAATAAGAAATACAAAACCCATATATAAAACATAAGGTTATCATCTCATTTCCCAAAATGTTCCTTTACCAAGTAAACTTTCCATAGTAGAAACCATTTTATTGAAACATGGAATTCTTCATGTTTTAAAACATTTGTCTCCATTCCACCCAATAACCCTTTCCACCAAATACCCTTAATATGCATAAAACATAAACTTGGTTGAAAAGCCATATATTTAACACATACTCAACAAAATAAGATAACATTCATATGTGTAGTTCCTAGTCATGGATTATATCTTTATTTCACAAAATGGTAAGAAACCTTAAAATCTCCCAAAATACCAAGTTAGGTCAAATCTCATCCACAATGAAAATGTTAAACAAGGAGATGTTTAGAAGTTTAAAAGACGCATTTTGATGCGTATAAAGTTTAATAAAAGAGAAGTATGAACTCACAATGGGTTTATTCTAAACCCTAGCAAAACTTCTAGGTGAGAAGAACTTGAACTATAGCACTTGAAAGCTCCACACCCACACTTGATAACCTAGGCTGAGCAATAATGAGCCTTAGACTTCCAACAACAAGGAATAAATGAAGAGAGATGAGAGGAGACTCACCTAGGGTTCCAAAATCGCCCAAATCGCACCTCTCTAGCTCCACACTTGCAATAAATGAGAAAAAGGGGAAGAAACCCGTTTTGGGTGCTTAGGGGAGTCCCGCGGGTTATGTCGCGGTCTCAAGTCGCGACATAAGTCGCCCGTGTGTCTGTAAAGGTAGACAAACAGTGGGCTACGTGGCTAGTGTCGCGACCTTCAAGTCGCGAGGTAAGTCGCGTGATCCACTGTCCCACTAATTATCCAAAATCAAGACTTGACACACGAACTTGGCTAGGAACACGCGATACTCACGAATAGGGTAACCGCACGGTAACTAAGATTTAAAATACGGAAGACTAGGAGTCTAAACGATAGAATTAATACAACGAAAGTTTGGGGTGTTACACATGTGTCCACACCTTCACTGGTTATTAATATATTATTTATCATGAATAATGTATTATTTAGGATGAATAATACAACATTCAGAGTGAATAATAACGATTCGTGATGAATAATACATGAATCATGAATTCACTTATTATTCATCCTGAATATTGTATTATTTATCTTGAATACTGTATTATTCATCATTAATAGTGAATGAACGTTCACCTTTGTTATTTGTATTGAATGTGGTCACTCGCTGACGTGCATCCATATTCATAATGTATATAACACGTATATAGCATTTCACGTAAAAAACGGTAAACATGAAGAAAAAAAACTATATCGAGATGGATGCCATATCGAAGAGCACGAAAATTTCGTTTTTTAGTCTAGTTTGTTTGATTAAAATATTAATAATTTTTAAGATAATTTATTTTAAACATTAAGGGGGTAAAAGTTTTTTTTTGATTAAAAAAGAAAATAAAAAATCAAATAAGGTAGGCGCTGATTTAAATTTACAGTTTTGTCCCTAATCATTTCTCATTTAATCTTATTATGTTTAACCATTGATTAGTTTCCTGAGTTTTGATCAATGGCTAAGATTGTCCTCACGTGCACAATGAAAAATGAGTTTTCATTTGAACTCACCCTTTCGTGTGTGTGTGTGTGTGTGTATATATATATATATATATAGGTTATATCAAATGAGAATCATAAATATATTACAAACATGTGAGAACCGATATAAAAATATTTTTTTTACATGATACATTTTCACCAAATGCTTGAATTTAAGATATTGCTTTATATATATTTGTTTCATAATATAATAGTTTCACATGTATTTGTTTCACCACATTAATATTTTTGACCTGTATTTTTCATTTCACTAGGTGAATCAAAAAAAAATTCACGTGTAATCTTTTCACAAGATGAACAAAAATATATGTGAAACAATATCTTAAATCATAGGTTTTGATGAAAAAAATCATGTAAACAAATATTTTTATATCGGTTCTCAAGAGTTTGTAACATATTTGTGGTTCTCATTTGATTATCGGCTATATATATATATATAGATAGATAGATAGATAGATAGATAGGGAGGATCATGCGAGAATCAAACTAATTTGCGAGAAGGCGAGAAAAAATATGAGGCACATAATTTATTAATTAAAAATAACATAAATAGAAAATGAAAAATAATTTTAGAAATTAGGATAATTGTCATTTTAAATTGGATAAATTCTTAAAATTCTCATTATATCTTTTAGACTTATTTATTCTTTAATTTCAATTATTTAATAAATTTTTTATTAATTTTTTTTCTAAATATACTTCTAATAAAAAAATCACAATTTAAACCGAATATCACATGTGATATAATTATATGAATATTTATACAAATTCCATATCATATTACCACGTGTGATAATTATATATATTTTAGTTAATCATACGTGATTACGTATATTTATATTTATATATCTATTTGTGATGTAAATATTATTACATGTGATAATTGTATATATTTTAGTTAATCATATGTGATTATATATATTTATATTTATTGATTTTTTTGTGAAGTAAAAATATTATCACGTGTGATTTTACGTCGCTTATATTCAGACATGTATTATCATATGTCATATTTACAAAAATTCACCTGGTGGGATCATATGTGATACATAATAATAGATCACATGTTAAACGAAGTTAATCACATTTGATTCAAAGCGTAAATCCAAAAGTAGAGAAAAAAATGGTGAAATAAATAACGAATTAATTGTGGATATCACATGTGATATTTGATGAAAATCATGATTTTATCTAGAAAATAATAATATAAATTTGATAAAAAATTATGAATTTATTAAAATTAAAAATAAATAAATTTAATAGATATAATGAGAATTTTAAGGATTTGTTCAATTCAAAATTGTAATAATCCTAATTTTAATTTATGATACTTTTTAATTAATATATTATGTGGCTCATATTCCTTCTTGTTTTCTCACAAATTGACCACCTTCTCGTTTGAATTTGTATATATATATATATATATATATATGTATGTGTGTGTGTGTGTATATACACATATATGTATGTCTCATTTGATGTTAGTAGGGTTTAATAACTAATAGAATGTTTTATTGAACTTTAGTGGGTGTTATTGGGATATATGGGTTCTTAATAGACTTTAGTGGTTCTTATTAGGTTATATTGGGCTTAATGGTATTATCAAGTCCAATACATACTATAAACATAAGTGTAACACTCGGATTTTCAGTATGTTAATTTCGAGTTCCATATTTATATTTCGACCCTAGAATAACCATTGGTATGCATTTTGAGTTGGTTAATGTTTTGGGTGAGAAATAAGTTAATTAACTTTTTTGGAGAACGTTCACACCCGAGGAAAATTTTCACGCTCGAGGAGTCGCCCTTCCCGCACGTGATGAAATCTTTCACGCCGAGAGAGTTTAGGCCAAAAATGGAGCTGATGCTTCTTAAAAGAACTTTAACCCCTGTTTCCTCCATTTTCTCATTCCAAACTCCTTTCTCTTCATCCTGATTCTCTCTCATCTCTCATCATATTTACTTTGTTCATGACACCATTATTTCACCAAATCAATTTCTTTTTGATCTTTTAAGAGTGTTGGAGATTCAGATTCAAGTTTGGGGGTTAGGGTTCATAATCTTCATCTTCCTCATCAAACTTTCCACCATTATTGACTTAGTTTCTAGGGCTTTTTCCTGAAAATGAATTGTAAGTTAATATTAACTTTCTAAACCTTTATTCTTGCTACAACCTTCCATTTCGACCTCCTAGAACATCACTTTTGATGTATCTCTTATATTATGAGTTTTGACCAAATTTGCGTATTTTGGGTGATTTGAGTTTTTTTTACTAAAGTTGGTTATGGTTCTGATTTTGGGGTTACTTTTGTTACATTTCTAAGCTTGGTTGGGACCCAATAAAGTTTATAGAGATGTGTGTTTGTGGATCTAAAGATTTCACAAAAGGAAGCTCAATACTGGGGTAAAACCTAGATTTAGCCTAAATCTAGCAAGTTGAGTTCAAGTTGCTTTGTGAAAACTATGTAAATGCCAAAAATGTCCATCTTAGAGTCTTAAAGATGTTTTCTTGATATTTATCAACGATATTGATTATTTGGTGGGATTTGCAACTTTGGTACATTTGGTTTATAAATCTTGTAAAGTACCCATGTTTGAGACTTTTGGATATTTTGATAAATAAATAACAAGTAAAGAGATTTTGATGATTTTGGTCCACCCTTAATCAATGATTTTAAAAGTTGGTTTTTTAGAAATCAAAGTAAAGTTAGTTCCTTTTGAATACAACTTTCCCCTAGTATAAATATAAATATAATTTATAATATAATATAAATATCACGTAAAAGCTACTAAAATTTTAATAGCATTAAATAAAAATACCTAAATCTCATAATTGAAGGATGCAGTTTGTGATCATGAAAAATGGTGAAATAAAGGTTGTAAATGAATAGTCTTATACTAATTTGGTGTATTACCAGTTATTACATAATAAAATGGTGTTGCCTAGTGGGGTTTCAATCAAACACGAATCAGGTAATAACAAAAGTAAAAAGATTGATTCAAACTTTGTTGTTTATTGAATCAAATATGAATATTTGTAAAATTAGGTTCCTCCTCTTAAAACGTAAAACAAAATGTTATATTTATACTAATCTATGATGACGGTTATTTTCAAACCATCGCATCCCTTCGTGAACCATCGCATCCCTTCGTGAACAGGTATGCATCTCTTCGTGAACAGTCATAAATGTTGGCATCCCTGGACGGGATTAGCCTAACATTCACCCCCCTAATCTCGTTCCTGCTCCTTTAGATCCTTCACGCCAAGCAACTCTCTCATTTCTGCGAACTTGATCCTTGCTAAGGCTTTAGTAAGTATGTCCGCCCTTTGTAAATCACCATTTACGTGCTCGACTTCTATCTGATTCTTTTTAACACATTCTCTGATAAAATGATAACGTATATCAATGTGTTTGCTTCTTCCATGAAATACGGGGTTCTTCATAAGTGCTATCGCCGATTTGTTGTCGAATCTGATTGTAACCCTTTCTTCCTTCTAGCCTGTTAATGCATTCAATAGTCTTTGTAGCCATAAAGCTTGACAAGCTGCTGCTGTTGCCGCCATAAATTCTGATTCACACGATGATAATGCAACAGTAGGTTGTTTCTGAGAATTCCAACTTATTGGTGAATTTCCAAGGTAAAATATGATCCCTGTCGTTCCTTTGCCTTCTTCTATGTTGATGTCGTAACTACTATCACTATATCCAAGTAACTTGCAGTCACCTTTCTTCTTGTAGGTTATACCAAAATTTAATGTGCCTTTGATATAACGTAACACCT
The DNA here is from genome assembly GCA_023525745.1 of Arctium lappa. Lineage (NCBI taxonomy): Eukaryota > Viridiplantae > Streptophyta > Magnoliopsida > Asterales > Asteraceae > Arctium > Arctium lappa. Next base: position 165,067,441 of record CM042047.1, read on the forward strand.
GTCTAATTGCCTTCATATGTTGTTCCTTTGGTTTTTGCATGAACCTGCTTAATAGACCAATTGAATAACTGAGATCCGGTCTTGTATGAAGTAAATATCTTAAACACCCAATTAGACTTCTGTACTTCGTAGCATCAACTAGTTCTCCTCCCTCTGTCTTTATTAGCTTTGGTCCTGGATCCATGGGAATCTTGGTTTCGTTGCAATCTAACATTCTTGTCTCCTTAAGAATCTTGTTGGCATATCCTGATTGCTTTATAGAGATTCCACCCCCTGTTTGGGTAACCTCTATTACCAAGTAGTAAGCTAATAAACCTAAGTCACTCATCTCGAACTTTTCTTCCATTTGTGACTTAAACTTCTGAAGGTCTTCCTTACTGCTTCCAGTTACTATTAAGTCATCCACATAAATTCCAAAAAGCAACATAGAGTTTTTACTTATCCTTGTATAGACTGCTTGTTCTAATGTGCATTTCTTGAAATCCAGTAATTTTAAAGTTTGATCCAACTTCATGTTCCATGCACGTGGAGCTTGCTTCAACCCATAAAGTGCTTTAACAAGTTTGTACACTTTATTTTTCATTTCCTGGTTTCATAAATCCTTCTGGTTGAGTAACATATACTTCTTCCTTAACTTCCCCATGTAAAAATGTTGATTTTACATCTACGTGGTGAACTTCCCATCCATGATAAGCTGCCAATGCAAGAATTAATCTAATTGTTTCCATTCTTGCTACAGGAGCAAAGACTTCGTCATAGTCTATTCCATGCTCTTGTACGTATCCCTTAGCTACTAAAAGAGCCTTGTGTTTTATAATCTTCCCATTTACGTCTCGTTTAGTCTTAAATACCCAGTTCAGACCAATAGCCTTTTGTTTGTCTGGTATGGTGGCTAGCTTCCATGTCTTGTTTTTATTGATTGCGTCAATTTCTGTATGCATTGCCTCAATCCACTTCTTATCTCGTGCAACCTCTTTGTAATTTCTAGGCTCTTCCTCTAGTAGTAGCAATTCATTACTTTTCACTTTTGGTGCTTAATCATAGATTTCAGATAAGTTTCTGAAACCTCTAACTGGCGTATGATCAAACGGCCTGGATGAACTTGCTATTGATGATGTATATCCAGTAGATTCTTTTGAATTAGGCTCATAGGTATATGGTGGAGGTGTTGATGGATTGTCTATTGGTTGTACAATCTCATCATCAGATATATCACTTTGAGCATTATTTTGCATGGAACTTGGTGTACTCTCTTCATCATTTCTTTCCGAATCTTGAGTGCTAACTTCATTAATCATCCTTGAACATGATGTTCGGTTATCATTTATAATAAAGTCCTTCCATTCTGGTTCCTTTGGATCAACGTTATCCAAGTAACCTTTCCAGTCCCATCCCTCATTTTCTTTGAATTTTACATCTCTACTAACATTAATCACCTTTGTTACAGGATCAAATAATCGATAAGCTTTTGATCCTGGTTCAGTTCCTAGGTAAACTAATTCCTTGCTTCTATCATCTAACTTCTTTAGATGTGGCTTGGTTACCTTTGCATAGGCTTTGCATCCAAAAACTCTAAGGTGTCTCATATTCGGTTTTCTACCCTTTAATGCTTCATAAGGTGTAGAATCCCTTAGAGCTTTTGTAGGTACCCTGTTTAAGACATATACCGCATGTCTAATAGCTTCAGCCCACAAATTTTGTGGCATATTCACAGCCTTCAGCATACTCCTTGTCGTGCACATTATAGACCTATTCCTTCTCTCTACTATGCCATTTTGTTGTGGAGAGTATGGTGCTGTAAGTTGTCTAAGTATGTCATTCTCCTTACAGTACCGTGTGAATTCCCTTGATGTGAATTCACCACCTCTGTCTGTTCTAAAAGTCTTTAACTTTTTCCCGAACTCATTTTCCACCTTCAACTTGAATTCCTTAAAAGTCTCAAATGCTTCATCTTTTGAATTCAAGAAGTACACCCACATGTACCTAGTACAATCGTTTACTAGTAAGAACATGTACTTTTTTCCCGATTCTGTTGCTGGGGAAATAGGTCCACATAAATCACCAAACACTAAATTCAAAGGTTCTATTGACTAAGTGTTTGTCTGGTTAGGAAACAGAGCTCTACTGTGCTTTCCTAGTAAGCAGGCGTTGAACATTTGATTCTTATGACTTATACTGGGTATCCCTTCCACTAATTTCTTCTGAGTCATTTGTTTAATTGAATCAAAATTCAAATGACCCAACCTAGCATGCCAAAGCCATGCATAGTCTTCCAAATTAGTCAATAAACAGACAGGCATACCAATTTTCAAATTGATTTTGTAAAGTCTGTTTCTTGATCTCTCAACTCTCATAAGGAGTTTTTGATCCTAACCATATAGCAATAATACATTGTTTTGCATAACGACCTTACAACCATTCTCTGTTAGTTGTCTTAGGCTAAAAATATTACTTTTCAGACTTGGAATGTAATAAACATTAGGAATTATTTTTTGTTCCTTGTTTTTACATTCGAGTAATATAGAGCCTCTACCCTTAATCTCTACATATGACCCATCACCAAAACAGACTCTTCTTGAGATTTTTTCGTCTATCTCCTTAAAGTGTGTCCTAACTCCGGTCATATGGTTACTAGCTCCATTATCCAAGTACCATAAGCTTTCATCCGTGCTTATGTATTTCTCAGGTTCAATCTCCTTTTCATCTAAGAAGATTTCCTCAACCTTATCTCCTTTTCCTTGAACTGCCATTAAGAGCGTTGGTTCCATATCTTCCTGAACCAAATTCGATTGCTCTTATCCACTATCCTTTAGTTTGCAGTTTCTCCTGACGTATCCAAACTTGTTACACTTGTAACATTTAACCTTACTTGAATCTTTTGCACCCTTCTGGAAGTTATTCTTCTTGAACTTGTGCGAGGATTTCTTCCCTTTGTTAAATTGTTTGGTTCTTTCGTCTTGCTTGTTATCCTGAGATGACCTAACCTTCTCTTGTCCACCATTCTTAAAAACTTTCTCATGACTTGAATTGTTGTCATGGTTTGTGAACAGAAGTTTATCCTGATTGTCAGTCGGGCTTCCATTTAACAGATTCAGCCTTTCCTCAAAGGCTTTCAGCCTACCAATTGTCTCATCTAAGGTTGTTGTCTCTAAATCAGTAAATTGTTTTATGGCTGCCACAATCTGTATAAATCTCTTCGGTACGGAACTTAAAAGTTTTCGTACTAGAGTTTCCTGATAAAATGTTGATCCTAAGCCACTTGCCTTTGTGACAATACTATTGAGTTTCGCTGAAAAAACATCAATACTGTCATCTTCTTTCATCATTAACATCTCAAATTTGGTTTTGAGAGTTTGAAGTCATGCTTTTTGCACTCTATCTACTCCTATGTGTGTCTGGTTTGCAGTGCTTCCCAAATTTCTTTTGCACTTTTGCAACTAGCAACTTGTAATACCATTTCCTCTGGTAATGCTTGAAATAGATATGCAGTTGCTGCCATATCTTTCTTTTCATCTCGTTGCGTATTATCAATAGGTTCTATCATTTCCCAAAGTCCGTTTGCCTTTAGTATGGTTTTTATCCGAATAGCCCATACCGTATAATTTGTTGCCTTTAAAACAGGACATTGAAATTGGGAAATGGTAAATTGGGAAATGGTATTAATCTCCTTTTGAATTATAATTTCCTTTTGCTTTTTATCACCCATTGTACTCTAACTATTCCTATCTCAAACTTTGACTTGATATAGCAATTTAGGAAAATTATATTCAAATACTAAGAATCAAAAATAAGATTAAAAAATTCAGGTTTAAATTAGAACGTAAAACCTGGATTTCCAATGATTCATTTGATGAGACTTGTTTTCCTTCCTGTAACCGTGGTCTTTTCTTTCTTGAATGGCTTTTAAACAATCTTCCTTTGGTTTCTTAACCACTAAACCCCTTCGATGTTTTTTTTTCTTGAAAAACAATTTCAACCCCGAATACCGAATCCGTTTGGTATTCAAATGCTAATACAAACTAGCACGCACTACCCAAATTTTGATCTTTTATAAACTTTGCAAAAAAAAATTTATATTTTCACAATAATTAACAAAATAAAATATTTTTATTTTGTTAATTTATAAAAGATCAAAAAAAAATATAAACAGAGAAAAATGATGCCTTTTTTTCTTTCTTATGTCAGACTTTGAAAAAAAAATATGTGTTGTTCTTTCCCTTTTGTTTCTATCGAGGGCTACAATAAGACCACTCCTGGTTTTCCTTTTTTTTCAAAAAACACCAAGAACACAAAATGTTCTTCTTCTTCCTTGTAAAAACAGCGAACACACCCTGGTGTGCCTTTTCTCTCTTTTTTTTTCGAACCAACAAGAACACACAAATGTGTTCTTCCCTTTCGTCCATGATCTGTTTGTCTAAAGAAGTCCCTGTTCTTCTTTGTTTCTGTTCGAACCACAAATCAAACACTGGAGTTGTGTTTTGGTTCAAAATCTATATACAGAAATCGCCCCTAACTTCCTCGATTTTATTCCGGTCCTGGAGTGCCAAAATCGAAGCCTAGGCTCTGATACCAATTTGTTGCCCAGTGGGGTTTCAATCAAACACGAATCACGTAATAACAAAAGTAAAAAGATTGATTCAAACTTTGTTGTTTATTGAATCAAATATGAATATTTATACAATTAGGTTCCTCCTCTTAAAACGTAAAACAAAATGTTATATTTATACTAATCTATGATGACGGTTATTTTTAAACCATCGCATCCCTTCGTGAACCATCGCATCCCTTCGTGAACAGGTATGCATCTCTTCGTGAACCGTCACAACTGTTGGCATCCCTGGACGGGATTAGCCTAACAAATGATATGTTCATTTAAGTGATTTGGTTTAAGAAATGGTGTCTGGTCATTTGAGATGGTATTGTACCGTGTCAAATAATAGTTTGTTTTTTTCGTTAAAAAGATTTAAAGGTTTTAAAGCTAATTTGATGCCATTATTAAGTATACAACAGATATTATATTTGCGAGTAGATCAAAGCCAATAAGCAAATTTCCACAACAGACAAGTTCTGTTCAGCGAAAAGAACACAAATTTTAATTTGATTCAAGATAATTTAGTATACATAAAACAAAGTTGAACAATTTAAGCGTACAATTGCATTGTGTCCGGTGATCAAAGTACTTTATGGTACCAGTATGTACCCTTGTGCTCGCTATCTTCATCTGGTTCAATGTAGATGCATTCTTTGGCCTCCCTCCACATTGCTTTGAAAATTGGAGTCCTGTCGATCTTATAATGCTCGCCTAAAACAGGCTTGATTGCATCCCTTGCCTCCTTGGCATGATAATGTGGAATGTATGAGATCAAGTGATGCAATACATGAGTGTGTGTAACGTCATGGAAAACCCTATTTAGGAATCCGAAGTCTCTGTCGATTGTTGATAAGGCTCCTCTGATCCAGTTCCATTCAGTTGAATCGTAATGAGGCAAAGAGAGATGGGTGTGATGCAGATAAGTGATCAAAACAAAGAAAACATGTACTCCTACCACCGGAATTCCATAAATAGAAATTACCCAAGCAGCTCCTTTTGCTGCTACAGCAAGCTTAATTGCGTAGAAAACGGCAAGAAGACCAAGATCCGATACCAGAACCTGAATTCGTTCACGCTCAGTGAAAATTGGACTCATTGGATCAAAGTGGTTGGCAAACCTTCCGTATTTCTTGCCAGAGATATTAGTCAAGAGGTATAAAGGAAACCCTAGGGTCAACCTGAAAACCAAGGTGAAGACGCGACCAGGTGGGTTGTTGAGAAGTTTTGAATAAATCCTGACCTTGGACTTACGTTTAGGAATGTAAACTTCATCGTTATCAAGTGAATTTGTGTTGGCATGGTGATTCCTATGGCTGTATTTCCAAGAGAAATAAGGGGTAAAGAGAGCAGAATGGAGGATGAATCCAACAGTGTCATCAACCCACTGGTACTCACTAAAGGCATGGTGACCACATTCATGACCGATGACCCATAATCCAGTGCAGATGCTAGCTTGGCAAAACCAGTAAATGGGCCAGGCCAGGTAAGCTAGAGGAGCAGGAAGAAGAGGAATATATGTGTTGGCAAGGAAGTAAAAGACATAGGCAACAATGAGATCATGAACAACATAGTAAGATGAACGGATGACAGATCGCTCAAAGCACTGGGCTGGGATTGCTTTCTTTAGATCACTTAACAAGAAGGGAGGATCAACCGGGACACGTTTCAGGAGGTTATTTTCCTCTGATGAATCCAACATCCGACCACCTGCACCCATATTTCTGAAATCTGATAACCTGGAAATTGTTAGTAATACAAGGACACAAAGCTCGATCAAGAAAGAGCTAGAGACCTTAAAGATAATGTATAGATGTTTTAATGTTTGTATTCTCTTGAGTTTGTGACTTTCTCTGTGCTACCACATGTTCAATATTTATAGTTAGTAGTAGTCAAAGATGAGGGCTTTCATAGAAAAAAGAGATTTTCAAAAAATCACGTTATGATTGGATTTTCTCTTTTATTCATTGACACCACTTCCTAAGTAATTAATTATACATGTTCATAATATAAAAAAAATGATTTAAACTAATTCCAATCAAAAGTTAATTCACTGTGTTTAGCAAATTTAATTCGGTATAGGTTTATATTTAGAATCTTTTTAATAAATAAAAACTTGTAAATTAACATGTTTTTACCATTTTTGAAATATGAGTATATTTTTTGAAATATAATTATATTTTTGTCTTGCAAAACTTAATTCGTTTGTGTTTTTCTATGCAGATAATGCACTTTGGACAGCGGAGCCGTCGTGGAAATAAAAGATCAGCATCCTTGATAGGCCACAGTCGAGTCAAGTTTGATTGGCCACCATGTGACAATATGTCCACTAATCATCAACATAATTCAGTTCTCCATTTTTGATCTTTGAATATTTATTAAATTATTTTTTTCATTCGAACGTAATTTGTTGCAAATAACGATTACACCACATTCGATCGAACTCCACAAAACGATATCGAACCGAGTAGAAACTTAATTGAATTTAACCCAAGAACCAAAAATAAACTCATACGAGTATGTAATGCAAAAACGATAAACTCAAATCTCTCAAGAGAAACAATAATCAACCACAAATGATAATCGAAACTTGACGGAATTAAATAAGGGAGAAAACAACATCGGATTTACGTGGAAAACCCAAAACGGGGGGAAAAAACCATGGGCGGAGGAGACCACCGAGAAGTCCACTATAATCATCGATGTTTACAATACTTGAGAAACGGAGAAATCGATGAAGAAACACATATCAAAAGCTAATCTAATATGTGTGTATTTTGTTGGGAGAATTCGTCGATCTATATTTCTAGAGAGTGTCTTAGCAAAATATGAAGAAACCATAATAAAAACCGTCCATATGCTCTTGGGACGACTTTCCGGCAGGTAAAGCTGCATGGAAGTTGCCTGACCTCCCAATGTGAAAAAAAAACACAGAAGCTAAGGCGAGTAACACACAGGCAAAGGCGCATGCAAAAGCCGCCATATACCCTGACTAAATTCCACCAATTTTTGAGCTTCATCTTGATGCAGACTTTGGAAGGCTACATGGACTCCAACTCATCCACTATTATCTCCACTATCATTTAGAAACTTTTTAAGATCCATTTTTATGCATGCATTTGTGAAGGCAAACAAATTACAATTTCCACCTTTGTCTCAAAAAATACATCATCCCAACAAACATTTTTCTTCATGAAACAAAGCTCCAACACAAGCTTCAAAAATACATCATCAACACGAAAATAGTGATATATACATAACTTCTCGAAAGTGGACTAACGAACACATACCTCCTCCGTCGGCCGTTCACGGGCTACTCCAAAGCATGGATTCCGACGAAGTTTGTAAACAAACCAAACTTAGCTGTCGGAAGAACTTTGGTCATCATGACGGCCGGATTTAAGTGAGTAGAAACCTTCCTGTCCTTGAAGTCTTCCTTAGCGTTAGCGATCACCTCCTTTATGAAATGATAGCTCACATCTATATGCTTCATGGGCTCGTGGAATATTTGATCTTTCGTCAAGAAGATAGCACTTCGATTATCACATAATACAAAGTCCACTATGAGCTCATCACCGTAAAGGCTATTGAACACGCCTTTAATCCATATCGCCTCTTTAAAACCCTGGGTAATGGCCATGTATTCAACCTTACTTGTAGAAAGAGAAACTGTCAATTGAAGAACGACCTTCCAACTGATGGCACATGACCCCATAGTAAAAACATACTCGATAAGAGAGCGTCGTCCATCCATATCACCACCATAGTCAAAATCAACATACCTCTGAACACCGTCTCTAGAGTCCCAAAACACAAACTATAGTCTCTAATACCCGATAGGTACCGGAGAACCCACTGAACCGCCTTTCAATGCCCTTTACCCTAATCAGCCATATAACGACTCACCATGCTCACAGCATAGCCTAAGTTCGGTCTTGTACAGATCATTAATTATACATCAATGACCCAACCACATTAGATTAAGGAAACCGAGACATATATTCTTTTTCTTCATCAAAAACAGGGCATTGATGTGCATATAATTTGAAATTAGTAGCAATAGAAGTATTTACCGTTTTGGCGTCATCCATGTTGAATCTCTTCAACACCTTCTCGATATATCTTTTTTGACTAAGTGTCAAATTTCCTGCCTTTCGGTCTCTTGAAATCTCCATGCCAAGAATCTTTTGAGTTCAACCCAAGTCCTTCGTAACACAACTGTCATATAAACAATGTGAGAAACTATGTGAAGTCATAAAAGTATCGAACCTTTTGGTACCATTGCCTTGGTGATTGCTCCAATACATATAAAGACTTCTTTAGCTGATAACCCAAATCCTCTTAACCAACACTCACAAAACCTTGAGGTTGATCCATATAAATGTTTTCCTCTAACTCACCATGTAGAAAATGCAGTTTTAACATCTAACTGCTCAATCTCAAGGTCATTAATGCAACTATGCTCAATAATGCACGTATAGAAGAATGCTTCACTATAGATGAAAAAATATCCATGAATTCAATACCTAAAATCTGACTGAATCCCTTTGCCATAAGTCGAGCCTTGTATTTGGGAGGCTATACGTTGCGTATCATTTCCTTCTGCTTGTAGATCAATTTGCACTTTATAACCCTTTTACCTTGGGGAAGAGTAATAAGCTCCTAACATCAATTTTGTGTAGGGACTCCATTTCATCATGCATTACCACAATCCACTTTACTAAATCTTCATAATCAACCCCTTCATTATACGTAGATGGATCCTCAACGGACTCCATCTCGAAGGCAACATTAAACATACAAGCTACCACCTCAACCTCAGCAACCCGTGTAGGACAGACTATCGGTATTCGACTTTGATCCCTGGTAATGCAAGGTCGTGGCTCGAGTAGTAGTGAATTAGGTGCACCATCAATCTCACCATCAGACAACGAAGGCATAAACAACTGTGAGTCGGTAGAAGGCTTTGTATTAGAAACAACTTGTAGCTCCACCTCCACTCGAGATCCCTCAGAAGAACTAGGAACATCTACCTTCGGCTAATCAGAAACGGAAGGCTTACACAACATAAAGCTTTCTGATAAGTAGTCACTTTCTGAGTACTTAAGCACATTGTTTATATCCTTTTAGATTTGATTTTGCATCTTATAATCCCAAGCTTAAGTCATTTTGGTTATTATTTTCCACTTTCTTGATTTGGAGCTTAGGATATGGATTTGTATAATTACATGGGTTGTTTAGGCTAATTTTAATGTATTTTGGAAAATCTCTTTAGAGCAGGTCATGCTGCAGCATTGCCGTAACACTGGACCTGTTGGAAAGAAGGGAATTGGAAACTGATTAAATGGGAGTGGACTTAGTCTTTTTGTGGACCGCTGGATAATAGCTTGTGTCAGCTGATGTGAAGCCCTTAGTTGTAATATTCTTAGTTTTTGTACATATTTAATTAGTGTGCTAAACTAAGTAGTTTAATTAGGCAAGATTTACGCTTTTGGCCCCTCTCTATCTCTATAAATAGAGGGCTCTTGGGGCATTTATTGTATCACTAATCACTCACTCATCTACCCTCACTACTCACTACTAGATACTCTGTAACATCCTAAAAATCAGAGTGATTTAAAACTTCATATTTAAGGCAATATGACAACTGCATTGATACAAACTTCTCAAAAGTGTATCAGTCCTTAAGACTTTACAAAAACCTGTATGGATTTAGAATTCATCAACAAACTAATCTAAACATAACTATCTAGATTACACCAATTGACAATCCAATATTCATCAAAAGAATGGGACTTAACAATGCCCAACTATCAACACACTATAGTCATCTCAAAAATGCCTCGAGACCAAACTCGTCTCTCCGAACCCTGTACATCCCACCGCTAAAGGAAACCTGTTATACATATCATTTGAGAAAAAGTGTTAGGCTTAAAGACTAGTGAGAACATACAGTTCATAAATCTCAAGAGATATAATCGAATGCATCAAGTAAATCTTTCCAAAAGTTTAGTTATGCAAAATACAGTTCTTTGGTAATATACGGACAATCGGTCCAAAACACATCTTCCGATGACGTGGATTACCCGATTTACCAAGGATTATAGTGGAACACAAAGTAAGCCACAAATCCGAGTTATGAGCTAAATACATGGAACCATGGCCACGAACGCTACGGTCCGTACTACGATGTGAGGGAGGGCCCCCGAGGAACCATGTCATACTCGTTCGTTAGGCTACAATTTGACCCATGGCTAGTAACCGGTCTCACATAACCGTACCAAGTTGCCCCCGAGGATCAAATGTATCTAACTACAATAGAAGGGGCATATCCTTCCCAGCCATAAGTCGACTCGATACCTAGGGATCCACTAGTATAGTCATGACTTGTCACAATATTTCATGTCACCATCAAAGCTAGATAAATAGCTATCAACACATTTATATTTCAAAATGTCGTTTTTAAGATCAACTGTTGGTAAGAAAGAAAATCATAAAACCAGTTTATATACATTCTTTCAATAAGCCACAAACATGGGCAAGTAAAACATCATTTTACTTCTGATAAGGCGGAACCCGTCATTTTAGTCAATACTGACCGGGAACCCCGAAAATCACCAAAAACTTCATTTATATCAAAATGTAGAGAACATGAAATCATACCGTAGAAATACTTCGGATTTCGCAAATAAGAGGTTTGACATGTATAAAGTTTGTAAAATGGTAGTAGGAACTCACCAGTAGGTTTTAGGATAAAACCCGGAAAACCAGATAACGATCACGACGTAGAGGTGAAGCTTAAAACACCGAAACCTCGGATCGAACACCAACTATCACTACCAAACTCTAGAGAGAGAGAGAGAACGATTTAAGAGAGAGAAGAGAGAGAGAGAAAAAGATATTTAAGATTGAGATAATGAGATCTTTGGGAAACTGAACCCTTAAGACGGTCCAGGCAACTACGCGGGTTATGCCGCGACTTCAACTCGCGGCACAACTCGCCCGTGTCCAAAAACCCTAAATCATCCAGTGGGTTTCGCAGGTTGTGCCGCGACCTCTAGTCACGGTGCAACTCGCGTAGTTCTAAAATCTCATTTTAAACAGAGGGTTACGCGGGTTGTGCCGCGACCTCTAGTCGCGGTGTAACTCGCGTAGTTCACTGCTTGTCCCTAAACTTCACAAAAATCCAAATCAACTTCAAACCAAACACGGAGCTAACTATAAAAGCTTAACCACGAGAATACCAAAATTACACAACGGAAATTCGGGGTGTTACAATCCTCCCCAACTTGGGAACGATTTCGTCCCCCGAAATCCTAACTATTCTCTCTAAAATGGCGTCGGACTCTTCCACACAACGGTTACCCTCGTCTACTGTTAATTCGGAGAGAGGAATGACGCTTTCCTCTTCCGCTAAACACTTCCGAAGATACCAAATATGAAACGTGTTGTGTATTATGTTCAACTCTGGCGGCAGTTCCAATTGGTAGGCTTGCAAACCCACCCGTTGGAGCACTTTGAAAGGTCCGAGGAAACGGGGACTCAACTTCCCACGCTTTCCGAACCGTATAATACCTTTCCACGGTGATACCTTAAGCAACACACGATCGCCCACTTGGAATTTCATCGGCCGCTTCTTCTTATCGGCATAACTCTTCTCCGATCCTGAGCCGCTTTCAATCTTTCACGAATACATTTGACCTTACCGGCCGTCTCTTGCACGATTTCAGGTCCGGCAGACTGCTTTTCTCCCGCTTCAAGCCAACACACAGGAGTTCGACACTTTCGCCCGTACAATGCTTCAAAAGGTGCCATTCCAATACTCGAGTGGTAGCTATTGTTGTAAGCGAACTCCACCAAAGGTAAATGAGAGTCCCAGCTACCCCCGAAATCAATGACACAAGACCTCAACATGTCTTCCAATGTTTGGATCGTTCTCTCGCTTTGCCCGTCGGTTTGTGGATGGTAAGTCGTACTCAACTTAACTCGTGTACCAAGCTCTTTCTGAAACCATCCCAAAAGTTCGAAGTGAACCGACTGTCGCGATCCGACACGATCGAAAATAGTATACCGTGCCTCGATATTACCTCATCGATGTACAGTTTCGCTAGCTTTGTCCATCGGTAATGTCTCGTGCATGGCCAAGAAGTGAGCGCTCTTTGTTAATCTATCAACTATCACCCAAATGGTATCGTGACCTCGAAGAGTTTTAGGTAACTTTGTCACGAAGTCCATAGTGATATGCTCCCACTTCCACTCGGGAATCTCTAGAGACTGAAGACTCCCATACGGTCGCTGATGTTCGGCCTTAACTTGCGAACACGTCACACAACGCTCGACGTAATGTGCCACGTCAAGTTTCATTACCGGCCACCAATAGTGCAGTTTCAGGTCCCTGTACATCTTTGTACTCCCCGGATGAATGGAATACTTGGACTTGTGTGCATCTTCAAGCAACAGATCACGGTTACCCCAAACTTGGGTACCCACACGCGACCAATGAACAGTTTTACCCCACGGCTATCTTCCGTTAAGAGTAAACGTTGTTTTGTCATGACTTCCTCTTTGAGATTCTCTTCTAACAATGCTTCAACTTGCGATGCCTTGATCTTTTCAACAAGACTAGACACCAACTCGATTCTCGAATGGGTAGCCCGAATACAACCGCTATAGTCCTTCCGACTCAACGCATCGGCTACCACGTTTGTCTTACCAGGATGGTATAGCAACTCACAGTCGAAATCTTTAAGCAACTCGAGCCACCGCCGTTGTCTCATATTCAATTCTTTTTGATCAAAGACATACTTCAGGCTCTTATGATCTGTGTAGAGAGTGCATTTCTTGCTGTAGAGGTAATGTCGCCAAAGTTTCAAAGCGAACACCACCGCCGCTAACTCCAAATCATGGGTTGGATAATTCTGCTCGTGTATCTTAAGCTTCCTCGAGGCATAAGCGATCACCTTGCCTCGTTGCATCAACACACATCCCAGTCCCATCTTTGAAGCGTCGCTGTATACCACGAAATCTTCCGACCCTTCAGGTAACTCTTAGATCGGAGCTTCACATAATTTCTTTTGAAGGATCCGAAACGCCTTCTCTTGAGCTTCAGTCCATTCAAACTTCACATTCTTCCGAGTCAAAACTGTCAAGGAAGAAGCGATCTTTCAAAAGTCCTGGATAAATCTCCTGTAGTATCCCGCCAGACCCAAGAAACTTCGGATCTCGGACGGACTCTTAGGAGGTTCCCAATTCATCATAGCTTCAATCTTGGAGGGATACACTTTCACTCCGTCTCGAGTGACAACGTGACCCAGAAATTGTACCTCTTTAAGCCAAAAGTCACACTTGGAAAACTTGGCGTACAATCTTTCCTATCTCAACACTTCAAGCACTTCTCGAAGATGTTGTTCGTGTTCTGACTCGCTCTTGGAGTACACGAGTATGTCATCAATGAATACAATAACCGACTGGTCGAGGAATGGTCGACACACTCTATTCATCAAGTCCATAAATATCGCCGGTGCATTCGTTAGACCAAAACGCATTACAAGAAACTCGTAATGGCCGTAACGCGTTCTGAAAGATGTTTTCGGAACATCTTCTTCACTCACCTTCACTTGGTGATAACCCGAACGTAAGTCAATTTTGGAAAAACAACCCGCCCCTTGAAGTTGATCGAACAAGTCGTCTATTCTCGGAAGCGGATATCTGTTCTTTACTGTAGCTTTGTTCAACTCACGATAGTCAATGCACATTCTCATCGTGCCATCTTTCTTCTTTACAAACAAGACCGGAGCTCCCCAGGGTGACGAACTCGGTCTTATAAAGCCCTTCTCCAAAATCTCTTGGAGTTGTACCATCATTTCTTGCATCTCTGACAGCGCTAAACGGTGAGGAGATTTAGCAATTGGTGCTGCTCCAGGCACAAGATCAATCCGAAAGTCTAACTGATGGTCGGGTGGTAACCCGGGCAAGTCGTCTGGAAAGACATCTGGAAACTCACGCACAATCTTCACATCTTCCAGCTTTGGTTTCCCTAACTTGGCATTGATCACATAAGCTAGGAAAGACGGACATCCTTTTACTAAGCACTTGCGTGCCCTTGCCATTGTGATTATTGCCACCTCACCTTTTCTCTTTTCACCATAGATGACAACGACTTCGCCAGAGTGGTTGGGAAGTCGAATCAACTTCTTGGAACATACGATCTTGGCATGATTGTTTGACAACCAATCCATGCCAACCACAATATCGAAACCCCCGATTAACATCGACAATAGATCGATTGAGAATTCTCTCCCCTCGATACTAAGAGTACACTGCTTCAGGACCTCGTGGATCAAAACTTGACTACTATCAACTATTTCTACCACTAATGCATCCTCAAGACTAGTAGTGGGCATAGAAATTTTCCGACGGAACAATTCAGATACGAAAGAGAAATTAGCACCCGTATCGAACAAAATACGAGCATGTACAGAGTTTATAAGGAAAGTACCCAATACCACGTCAGCGGATGCCCTGGCCTCTTCGTCCGTCATCTGAAATGCTCGACCCGGAACCTTTGGAGGGTTCTCCTTCTTTGTCTCCACGCTACCAGACTTGAGCTTCGGGCAATCTCTCTTCATATGCCCCGGTGCCTTACACTCGAAACAGACCATCCCCACGACAGCACAATCGCGGGCGGTGTGATCATTCTTACCACACTTGAAGTAGAATCTAGAAGTGGAGTTATAGTTACCATGGTGCTTGGTTCGACACTTCGAGCACCATTTGGCTTCTTCATAACCGCCGAAACTGCGGTTTCCGACAGAAGGTCGGGTCCTCCTGGGGGGTACAGAACTGCTCTCCCACTTTCTCTTATTGTTAGCTCCAAATCTTATGTTTGTTAAAGTGTTGAAAATACCCAAGTCCTATTTCAGAGGACTTCCAAAGATAGACTTCAGAGGACGAAGACTTCAGAGGACAAACCTGCCTCTGAAGTACTTATCAGAGATTGCAACTTTCAGCAGAAGACATCAGAGATGGCTTCATCAGAGGCTCTGAAGACAACGTCAGAGCTCTGAAGACATTCTCTCTGAAGATGACGCTGAAGACTCCTAAAGTATCAGAATAGATAACCAATCACTTAGTGATAAGATTTACTTTATAGAGTAGGTTACTGTTCAAGCATGTCTTAAGCTTACCTATTAGGTAAGACACTGTTCAAGCATGCTTCTATTTGTCAGAATAGTACACTGTTTACTTTATGGTCCTATAAATAGGACCATCACTCCTTTGACAAAAGTGTGCTTTTTGATATCTTGCATAAGAAGAATCAACTGAATATATCTCACAAAGATCTTGTTCTTTCTACTTGCTTTATATATGAACTGGGATATTTGAATCTGCTTTTGATATTAAACTATATTGCTTCCGCTGTTTATACTCTTGTTGTTTATATCATTATTGTTATAAGATTAAATCTGGGATCCAACAATTGGTATTAGAGCCTCCTTTGTTTTCTAAACAAAGAAAGATCATATCTGCATACTCGGATAGATTTAATTCTTACTGATTCAAGCTTTTATAATCTGTGCATGTTTGTGTAAACACTGGTTTATTAAACTTCATATGCTCCAGATTTAAAAGTAAATCACAATTACATCATTTAAATAGAAAGATCTTCATAGAAAATCATCAGTTCTTCAAATCTTCATCTTTTCTTCACAAAAATGGCAAACTCAAACATAAGTGCCATTTATACAGCCGGATCATTAACCAAACCTCCTACACTTCTAAGGGATGAATATCCTCAATGGAAGATAAGGATGGTAAATTTCTTAGAAGGCATGGACAGGGATCTGTTAAGATCAGTGAACGATGGACCTCACCAACCAATGGTGTTGGTACCAAGAGTTCCAGCAACAACAGATACTGCTGAAATTCCCGCTTACTATGAAAAGAAAACTTCAAACTTTACGAATGAAGAAACTAACATGATGGATAATGATTCAAAAGCTGTTAGATTACTTATAATGGCCATTCCCAATGATATCTTCCAAGAACTTGATTCTTGCGTGACTGCAAAAGAGATATGGGATCAGTTTGTTAAATCAACTTGAAGGAGGCCTACAAACTCAAAAGAACAGGAGAAATCTTTGTATCAATGAATATCATGATTTTCATGCATTACACGAAGAAACCTTACATCAAACATCCTCAAGGTTTAACATCCTCATTAACAAATGCAGAAAATTTGGGGTTATGAGAACAAAAGAAGAAAACAATGTTCTCTTTCTTAAAAGTCTAAATGAAGAATGGTCACAACTGTCAATGTCGATACAAGCCAATCAAAATCTTGAATCATGGTCATTGACTGACATTTATGGTACCTTGGTAGCATAGGAAAAAGAAGTTGTTAAACAAAAATCAAAAACCTCTTTAGGTGGTCCACTTGCACTCATGTCAAAACAGAAGGGTGTATCACAAGAATGCGGAAATGTAGAATGTTAGGACTGAAAGTCCTATGTGTTGAAAGTGGAATAAAGTATTTATAAGGGTTTATATTGTAATTCTTTAATAGTTGTTTAATTAGATGGGCCCAAGCCCATAAGCCCATTAGGCCTTGTAAGCCTGGTATATAAAGGCGTTATTTATCTCATAATTAGGGTTGAACAGTTTAGAATAGTTAAAAGAGAAATTCAATATTCAGTTTACTAGTCATTAGGTTTACATATCCTTATCAGAAATTCTCTCTGTAAATTTTAACCCTTTAAAGTTATATCAATCATATGACTAGTTGTTGTGGCCAATACTCTGTTCATCATTATTCATATTACTTGTGATTGCACTGCACTGGGATCTACAATTGGTATCAGAGCAGATAGGCAAAAAGGTTTGATCCAGTAAAAAGGTTTGTCTAAACATCCCTAATCGAGTATCTGTTTAATCTGCTTGAATCGTTTACTGTTCATCTGGTTGATTCGATCGAATTTTTTCTGGAAAATTAATATCTATCGATCGAATCTGGAAAGTTCATATTTTTGCAAAACATCGCTCTAGGTGAGTTTTCTGTGTTATCTATCGCATCCGGTCGAAGTGTTGTTTGATTTTCTTTGTTTCAGTCGATCGAAGGATCAAATTTTCTGGGTTGGGTTTCGGTCGAATCCCAGAATTTCAACGTGTTCTTCGGTCGATTCATCGTGTTTATCGGTCGTATTTGTTATCGATCTTATCTGTTATATGTGATTATCGATTTTATAGTTTTGACCGATAGTCATTCGACCTGAGCCCTTCGACCGGATAAGGTATTCACCGGTCTTGCATCTTCGATCGGATACGTATATTCCCCGGTCTTGCCATTCGACCGGGTACTTGCTACTCCGGTCATACCCTTCGACCGGGTACTTGCTACTCCGGTCTTACCCTTCGACCGGGTACTTGCTACTCCGGTCTTACACCTTTGACCGGATACTTGTATCTCCGGTCAAACCCTTCGGCCGGACCTTATCTTTTCCGGTCTTTCCTTCGACCGGTATCTTGCTTACTCCGGTCTTTCCTTCGACCGGGTTTAAAAAAAAAAGTATAAAAGGTCAAATTTTTTGTCTCACGATCTTTTTGCAGTGCATTTATTTTAGCCCCCGTACTTCAAGGATTCAGCGTGTCGTTTGTGACCCTAAACTTTCAAGTTTCACATTTTGTCACTTTTGGTCCCTGCACTTTCAAGTTTCATCTTTCTTCTAAGCCAGATCGAATACAGTCTAGTCAATTCGTACAAAATGGTGAACCCACCAATGCTGCGGTCCAAAGGAGAATATGAAATGTGGAAAACTGATTTTCTGGATTTTGTTGACGAACATGAGGTTGATCCCTACATCAGATTATCTTTGACTGAAGGAGAAAAGCAATCCCAAATTCCGGCAGAAGCTTCTCCTGTGGAAAAGGAACAAAGAGAGAGGGCCAATAATAATGCTCGAAATTATATGAAAAGTAGTATCTGTAATGAATTTATTAGTGACATTTTTAGTCAAATTATTGGTCAAATAAATACTAACAACATGACAGGAAAAGAGCTGTGGGATTGTGCTGAATGGTTGATGTTAGGAACAAAGGGTTTATTAACAGGAAGAGAATTGGAAGCTGAGAACTCTGAGCTAAAAGGAAAGATCTCTATTTTGGAAGCTAAAACTCAGCAAATAGTCTCTGTTGAAAGTTCTGAGGAGCAGATTGAGCATCAGAAAGATACAAATGCTGAGCTTCAAAAGCAAATATCTGATTTGGAGCAAAAGCATGCTCAAGATAAATCCGAGTTTGAGAAATCGTTCGCAAAGAAGTTCTCAGAATTCTCGAGAAAATGTGCTGATGAGAAGAAGGAAGTTGAGCTGAAATGCATAAAACTTTCTCAGCAAGTTTCTGATTTTCAGAAAGTAATCATTCTTGAAAGAGAGAAGTTTGCAACAGAAAAAAAGGCCATTGAACAAAAGAATGTTAGCGTCTTCAAAGAAATATCCGGCCAAAGAAACAATGCTGAGAAAGGATTTGAAGAAGAACGAAGCATGTTTGAGATGGAGATCAAAAAGCTTACTGCCAAGTTATCTGAACTATCTGAGAAGACACTAAAAGAGCAGAGAACGAAGTCTGAATTCACGAAGAAGATTGACCAGCTTGTTAAAGAAAGAGACAACTTTGCATCAACGATTAAAGTGCTTGAAAAGAATGTATCAAACTCAAATCAGAAATATGTCTCTTCACACAGGTCAGTTAAATCTTTTGATCAGATTCATAAAACTAACATTTTCTATGATAGCAATATAGATGGTTCAGGTACATTCCAAAGAAGAAGGAGACACAAAGATGAGGAACTGGTCTGGAAGAAGAAACCAGTTGAAGATGAGCTGAAAGAAAGAGAATCGTGTGTACATGCGTTTAATGCAAAAAAGAACAATGCGAGTAAAGGTAAACCTGATCACATCTACTCAAGAGATCAATTACTCAAGTTGTCAGGTAAGAAATACCACTGTTCTTATTGTCATACACATGATCACATTCACAAAACCAGTGATCACTTCTGGTATGGTTCTTATTCTATATCCCCCACAAGAACTGCAACTAACATTCATGGACCCAAATACCAGTGGGTACCAAAACCGAAAACTGATTCTTTGTTGCAGGCACCTACTGTCAAGGGGGAGTAGAAGAACAATGGCTTCTAAGTAAATCAGCTTAGAACCCGGACTTCAACGAAGTTTGGCTTCTGATTACATGACAGATCAGGTTCCGTTCTTCAACGTTCAGACTTGGATATTTTGCAACTATCCAGGGGGAGCTTAAAAGACCTAAATCATTATATCATGATTTGAGGGGGAGCTTAAAAGGTAAATATCTTCTAATCCTAGATCTCTGATTGTTTGAAAGAAGAACAACTTTCAAGCATGAAAAACAGTTTCTGAGATGTTCAAACCACTTCTGATTCTCAAAAGGTTTCATGAATCTAGAAGTGTGAATTTAAATGTTTTTCAATTCTTGAGCTTTAATGTTTAACTGACTGTGTGTTTCTAAAGATCAATACTTGCGTATTATCTTATCATTATACTGTAACGTATTCACACACACATGTTCAGTACTTCATTTGTATTTGTTATTACCATGTCTCATAGCGAAACAATTTTTTCGATGGTAATACCCCCGCTTGAAATTCAATGTTGTTGAGCATCTATCATTATTTCTAAATTTGTGCTTTCATTGCTAAATTGTTTATATTTGTTCATATAAACAAAATATTCAATTCTTTGATACCCTATCCATTTTATGTGATCTGGTTGATACACTGTCAGATTCTCAAAACAATGCTCTTGATTTCATTTCATTCATTCAATATATCTGTTTTGAGAAGTCTTCAAATTTCAATTGCTCAAATCTTATGAGCATACATTTTGACAGTGTTATCATACATTATGTGCTTAAATGTTCAAGTTAAACTTTTGAGTAACTATTTTTTAGGACTTACATGGGATTTGTGTGAGAACTTAAACAGTACTTCCATGGATACACGTTAACCGGTGTTTCCTACCCCGAAAGTTATCCTAGAGTGATTTGAGGGGTGAGGGGTCATAAATCAAAGAGTGGGGGAGATAACTCATCGGGTTGAGTTTTTCTCATTGTGTGGAGCGGAAAAACGGAAAAGAGAGTTTGGTTAGAAGTGAGCTTCAATGATAAAAAGAAAGAGGGTGTGACTGAGTTAAAAGAATATGAAAACTCTACACCAACCACTTTCTGAGCCGGGCAACCACATATTCTGATTGGTTCACATTCTTTGGTGACCATCATTGAAAAAGGCACCTAGCCCATGCCAACTCTTGCTATTACCCCACCAACCACTCGTTTCTTTCTTAACAAAGAAATGTTTCATTTTCTTTGGGGACGCAGCATATCTGCTATCTAGTCTTCACTCGGAAGATTTAGATATTGAAAAAAGAAGGAAAGTTGCCCCACCTTCGCACCTCTTTCATGCACATTGAGTCCGTGTAATATCTGTTGCTGTCTCAACAGTTTACATAATTTGAGCCTGATTAAGCTAAGTAGCTTCAATCATTCTACACTTGCACGAGCACACAAGAAATGAGTTTTCTTGTCATAACATTCATAGAAAATTCCTTTGTGGTTTTTCAATGATTGAATGGAAGCCCTGGGGGAGTGATCATCACAAAAACTCCTTTCCAAAGTACATATGCTGTACAAAGTGGCTCTGTGCTACTTACAGGCATACTAACTGTTTCATCTGTTGAATCAGGGTTACATTGTTCATTATGTCTGAATTTGAAAAGATTCAGATATATACATTTCATGAATTGACGGATAATCAGATCAATGGGCGGAGAATGCCAAATTTTCATAGAGGGGAGATCAAAGAAAGTGCTGAAATTGAAGAGTTTTGAAGATCATGATGCTCACAATCAATTTCAAAGTATTAAAGAAAGAAAGTCAGTTCTGAAGACAGTCTAGAGATCAAGGAGATGAATATATGATTTTATTGCTAAATTTGTTTGTCTGAAGACAGTGAAGATTTCAAAGTCATTTCAAAGTTTGTATTGATTATTTTCCATATCATGTGGTGTCTGCTACAAGTTTCTTCATTATTCCTCCTACGAGCTGATTGAAACAAGTTCTTAAGATGAAAGTCTATTCAACTCGCGGTTCAAAGACAGATTCTTTTGTTTTAAACTGAAGTTGCACCGTGGAATGTCAAGTAACTCTCACATTATCTTTCTTGTATGCTGATCTGATGTGATTGAGTTTCTACAGTTAAAAGCTGCTTGATAGTGCATTTAGTCGAGGATACTGTACATTGAATCTGGTTACATAGTTGATACTATGAAGAACAAGAGATTTATTCAAGGGGGAGCGTGGAAAGTCATGAAGACATGCAACACCAAAGTTCTTCAAAGATTCAAGAGGGAAAGAAGATCAAGGCCTGAAGCTTATCAAGTTGTTAAATGCTTTATTCAACTTTAGGGGGAGATTGTTAGGACTGAAAGTCCTATGTGTTGAAAGTGGAATAAAGTATTTATAAGGGTTTATATTGTAATTCTTTAATAGTTGTTTAATTAGATGGGCCCAAGCCCATAAGCCCATTAGGCCTTGTAAGCCTGGTATATAAAGGCGTTATTTATCTCATAATTAGGGTTGAACAGTTTAGAATAGTTAAAAGAGAAATTCAATATTCAGTTTACTAGTCATTAGGTTTACATATCCTTATCAGAAATTCTCTCTGTAAATCTTAACCCTTTAAAGTTATATCAATCATATGACTAGTTGCTGTGGCCAATATTCTGTTCATCATTATTCATATTACTTGTGATTGCACTGCACTGGGATCTACAATTAGAAAAAGTCAATTGTTCAAAAAGGGAATCTAAAAGAAAATCCAAAAAGGTTCTGATGTCTGAAAAAGTTGAACACTCAGATTCTGACTCAGATGATGACATCAATGCCTTTGCCAAATCTCTTGCATTAATCACCCATCAATTTAACAAGAAATTTGGCAAGAAAATCTTTGAAGGAAGAAGAGATGATGAAGAAAGACGAGGAAATCCAGAAAGAAGATTTCAGAAAACTGAATATCAACAAGAGCCCAGATCTACTCTGCATAGTGATCAAAAGGGCGTTCATTTCACCAATCATAATTCTACTCAACAATCAAGATCTCAACAATCATTTCAGCCGAGGTATCCTCAACCTCAGAGGTAATTCAAGC
The DNA here is from genome assembly GCA_023525745.1 of Arctium lappa. Classification (NCBI taxonomy): domain Eukaryota; kingdom Viridiplantae; phylum Streptophyta; class Magnoliopsida; order Asterales; family Asteraceae; genus Arctium; species Arctium lappa. The sequence goes on from CM042047.1 coordinate 165,090,264, forward strand.
CACAACCACAAGTACAAGCACATAAGACAGAATCAGACACTGCTCTTCCATCAAACCAAAACGATGGAAGATGTTTTAGATGTGGAAAGCCATGCCATTACTCCGCCAACTGCAGAGGTAGACTCATCAAGGATGAAGACTACTACAAAAACAAGTACAAATAAATGTCAAAGAAAGAGTACTTGTAGCAGAGATGGAAGACTGACTGTCAGACTCAACAAGCGATGGAAAGGAAGAACCCACCAATATCTGTGGTATGGCATTCACAGATGATCAAAGTGACGGATCATCAGAGGACTACTTTGAAAAGGTAAACTCTTCTTCCACCTCTGAAAGTGATCTTGAATTGGATGTTATTAAACTAAGAGATGAATTTCAAATCCTAAAGAAAAAACTTGTTGAGGAAAAAGAAAAAGCAAAACAAATGACAAAAGATCTTAATTTCTACAAAAGGGAAAAAGATCTTCTTGAATCAGAAAAGAGAGATATTTTTGTTGAAAAATCTGATCTTGAAAAAGCTCAGAAACAAAAGGAAAAATCATTTTCAGAAAAATTCAAAGAACTTGAGAAAGTTTTAAAAGTTAAAGAAGAAGAAGTAAAAAAATCTGAGTATGAAAGACTCAATTCTGTTGCCTTAACCAATTTTTTCCAAAAAGAAAGAGAAATCGTACATCAATCTCTGGAAAGGAAAGAACTTCAAATCAAAAGTTATCTTGATGCTCAGGATGTTCATATAAAGATAAACTCTCAAATGGATACTCAAGGGCTTGGATTCAATGAATTGGATCCATTCACTGGATTGAAGAAAACTTCACTTTCTTCCACTTTCTGTAAAGGAAAGGTACAGAGCTCTGACTGTCCATCTCTGAACAATTTCAAGAGAATAAAAACCTCAGAGAGATCAAAAACTAGGGCTCTGAACTTTAAAAATGTTGCATACTCTGAAGTTTAAAACTTTCCAAATTCTATCTTAAAAATAGAAAAAGAAACTTCAGAGGTATTTTTCACAAAACCTCAGAGCAATGATCCTAAAGAGATTTTCAAGTTCAATGCATTTATCAAAGATGAGTCAGAGACATCTGAACAAAGTACCTCTGAAGCAAGTACTTCTGAAGATGAACCTCAGAGTTCACTTAATCCAGATGCCCCTTTGTATTCACCCTTCTCTGATGAATGCCTCAGAACTACATTTGTGGATGACATCAAGAAAATAAATCAAGAAAACATCATAGCTGATTTAGAGAAGAAAGAAAGCATGAAAAGAATCATCAAAGTCTCTAGACCAAAGAAAGTTGAGAAACCATAAGAGGTAGTTATCTCTGGTAAGACTGAACGAGACTTTCTTGACTCTGATTCTGAATCTGATCCAGAGGTAGATGAACAGATTTTCTACAAACCAGAGAAAGTAATTCATAAAAAGATAGATACTGTTGGTTCTAGAATTTTGAACATTCCTATTTCTATTTTAAAAATTAAGCCCAGAATACCAATATGTCCTGACTTTGCAGAAATGTGTCTGCAAGCAAAAACTTCTCTGGAACTTGAAAAAGAATTACAAGAAAAGGCAAAGAATAAAACTATCACTTCTCAACTCTACACTTATAAACCAATCAAGTTACTCCTGGACAAAAAGGAAAATGGCAAGAAATTAACCATTCTGATCCTGTTTGTTCAGTGAGCAACAAAGAGAAGAGGTTTATTGAAATTGCAATTGCTTTTTAATCACTTGAGAAGTTTATTGAAAAGTGGTGTTGGTCGGTGATTTCATGGGTCGGTGAACTGAAACTTAATCATGGTGGAACTAATTTGAGATTAGCGGTTGTGGTTTACATGGTGACTCATCGACTGTTATTTGTTTTTTAATTGTTGGAAGCTTTGCAAATTCAATCACGGGTCGGTGAAGAACTCGTTAAGAAAATGAAGAACATGCAAACCATTCTTGCGAGTTTCAAACTGATTTGATATGCAAGTTTCACAGAACATGCACAACCTTTGAAAGATTAATCTGCGAGTTTGGTTCTAATTCAATCTGAGATTTTCATTTGAAAGACTAATTGCAGAACACAGATCTCAATTCCAAATTAATCTGTGATGTTTAATTCCAATTGATATGAAGCCTGCAAGTTCATAATTGAATCCGTGTTTTCAAGATGAAGAACACGCAAACAGGTCATGCGAGTTCTAATATGTTCCAATCAAAAATTGAAGTAATCTGCAATCTTCAATGGGTCTGATAATTTCAATTGAATCTGAGTAATCTGCGATCAGTTCCACTCCTTACAACTTGCGAGTTTCATGAACACAACCTTACTTCTCGTGCGAGTATCAAAAAAAAAATTTTAATTTTTTTTTGTTTCAATCTCAATGTCATTCAAGTGAGTCTACATAATCGTTTTTTGTATTCGATTTAATCTGTTCTAATCTCTTCTCCTTGTGTTTTAGAGCACCACACTGCTTTCAAAATCAATTTTGGTCGAGAATCGAGCAAGATATCGAGGTTTGAAGTCTCGCCGGAGCATCGCCGGAAAAACGGGATTCACTGGAATCCACTTTTAGTTGTCGTTTTCGATGTAATAAGTCCATATCCTTGCTAACATAGTGATTTACATCGATTTTCAGTTCCTTACAGTCTTTAACAGATTGAAAGAAAAGTCGCCGGAAAATACATATCACCGGATCTCTTCACATCGAGATACAGACCAACACTCACTGCATGATCGAAATATTTTCGTTGGAGTCGATTTATTTTTCCTCAAGGATCATTTTGCAACCAACCTCACTCGATTTGGTCAAAAATTGAAGGAGATACATGTGTTTGAAATCTGCAAATCGTTGAATGAGAGAGATAATGAACAGTACTAACGGACTTCCGTTAAGTCTGTTAGTTTTCTAACAAATCTGGTCCTAGTCCATTAGTTTGTTAGTTTTTCTTTCATTTCAGTCCTTTTTTCATTAATTCATTGTTAGTTTTGATTAACTAGTTTGTTAAGTTGTCAGTTTTGGTCCCTGTTATTAGAATTGTTAGTTTTTCCGTTAAATTCCTTACATTTTTAGTCTTTTTGTTAAGTGTTGTTAGTTTTGGTTAAAGTCTTTTAGATTTTGGCAGATTTGGTCCCTCTAGTTTAGATTTCTATTGTTTGTCAAGTTTAGCCCTTGTAGTTTTTAGTTTCTGTTTTTGCCACTTTTAGTCCCTAGATTTTATATTTTGTGTTTTTTTTGTGATTTTAGTTCTCGTTTTTCGTCGAGTCTTAGTATTTTTTCTATTTTAGTCCTCGTTTTTCGCATTAGTTTCGTATTTTGTCGATGTTAGTCCATATTTTCATATTTTCTTTCATTTTTAGTCCGTTTTATGTTGTTTTTGAGCTTATCTGATATTATTTTTTTGTGCTGATATAAGTTTGACTTTCAGTTAAACTGTTCTGAACTGTTTGGGAACGATCTTTCATAATCAAGCTAATCATTCAAGATGTCTTCTACAGGCAAACATTCTACAGAGAGAAAGCGAATGATCAACAACAAAGATTCGGAGCATATCGTTTTAATTCCACGTATAATTGAGACGTATGGTGAAACATGGACTACCTCAGTGACATCAGGAAATAAATCTAATACTACATCACTAGTTTCTGATTCATCTGAAATAATAATTACATGTCCAATTATAGTGGATGGAAATGAAACTATGCCTGAGATACCGAAAATAGAAGTTGAACGAGATCAACTGAAAAATCAGAATTCAGTGCTTCTAAAACAGATTCAGGAGTTGAAATTTAATTTGTCAAATTCTGATAAAACTTCTGACTGTATAAAGTGTACTAATACTGTTAAATCTAATTCTGCAGGTATCATCAGTGTAAAAGAGAAAGAGATAAGAGAGAAAGAGGAAGAGATTAAAGAAAGAGAAAAAATGATTGATTTAAAAGAAAAGACTATTCAGTCATGTGAGAAAGAGATTAAGTTGAAAGACAAAAAGATTGTATATCTCAAAAGCCAACTGAAAACAACTGAACGAAAATTATTAGATTTACAAGATGAATCAGTTGAAATTCAAAACAAGTTTAAGGCTTTTGAAGATAAGATATCTGCCTTGGAAATACAGAATGTTGAACTGTCAAAAAGCATCCAAGCAGATAAAGTTAAATCTGATTCAGAAAAATCTTTTACTCAACAGATATCTGAAATTTCAAAGAAAACTCTCCAAGAGAAAAAGGATTTGGAGCTGAGATGCATTAAACTTTCCAAGCAAGTGTCTGATTTTGAAAAGATTCTAATTACTGAAAGAGACACATTTGCTAAGGAAAGAAAAGTTCTTGAAGATAAAAACACTGAATTTCCCAAACAGATCCCAGTTTTTCAAGACTTATTAGAAAAAGAAAGACAAATTTTTAAAGAAAAGAAAAAGTCTTTTGAATCTGAAAAGAAAAATTCTGAAAAGAGAAATGTTGGGATCTTCAATGAAATTTCTGATAAATCTAAGAACTTACAAAAAGATTTTGAGCAAGAACGTTCATATTTTGAAACTAAAATATCCAAGCTCATGTCCAAGATCTCTGTTCTATCATCAGATATTCTTAAAGAAAAGAAGGCAAGATCTGATTTGAAAATAAAGTTTGACACACTTTCAGATGAAAGAAACATTTTGACTAAAAAGATAAATGATTTGGAAGTTGCAAACATTGAATTGTCTGATAAAGTAACAGTTGATGTGATTAGTTAATCACCTGTTGATAATTCAACAGAATCAGTCTGTTCTTTCAAAACAGCTTCAAGTTCTATTCATGATAAAAATGCTTTCAAAAAGAAAAGTGTTAAACCAATCATTGTCAAATCAAGTCAGATCAGACCATCAAATTTATTTTATGACAAATCTGTTGATGGTTCAACGAGCTTTTACGTTAAATCTCTTGGAAAGAATTCTACGAAAAATCAGATGGTCTGGAGAGTTAAAGATTCTGCTGAAGAGAAAAAGAAGAAGGACAAAGCATCTGCATCCACATCTAAAGCCAAAAGGAACAGTGTGCATAAAGGTAAATCTTTTGGTAATTCTGATATATATTACTCGACTAATCATCTGATCAGGATTGCTCAGAAGAAAATCTGTTGTTCTTACTGTGGAGAGAATGACTTCATTCAGAAAGAATTTGCTCATAACTGGTACGGTTCTTATAGAATAACTTCTCAGAATTCTGGATTTAAAAGATATACATCTAATGAGAAGTGGATACCTAAATCTAACATACCAGGACCCAAATACCAGTGGGTACCAAAACCTGTTAAATTGTGTTGCAGGCACCCAAAATTTAAGGGGGAGCATGATGTTTGACTTCTAGACAAAACAGTATAGGACTCGTACTTCAAAGTACAAGTTTATGGCTCTTGAATAATTCAGTTCAAGACCCGTACTTCAAAGTTCAAAGACTGTGGCTTCTGATCACATGACAGATCAGGACCCATTCTTCAATGTTCAGACATGGATATTATGCTAATATCCAGGGGGAGCTTAATAGACCTAAATCATGATATAATGATTTGAGGGGGAGCTTAAATGTAAGTATTTTCTGATCTAGATCTCTGATTGTTTGAAAGACGAACAACTTTCAAGCATGAAAAACGTGTTCTTAAATGTTCAAACCACTTCTCTATTCTCAAAAGATTTCATGAATTAAGAAGTGTGATTTTAAATGTTTTTCATTACTGAGCTTCAATGTTTAACTGACCGTGTGTTTCCAAAGATTAATACTTGTGTATTATCTTTTCATATACTGTCAAGTATTCATACACACCAGTTCAGTACTTCATTTGAATCAGTTATTACCATGTCTCTAAAACGAAACAATTTTTCGATGGTAATACTCCCGTTTCTAAATCACTGTTGTTGAGCAACAATCATCATTTCAACTTGAGCGTTCATTGCTAAATTGTTTATATTTGTTCATATAAACAAATTATCCAATTCTTTGATACCCTAACCATTTCATTTGATCTGATTGATACATCGTCAAATTCTCAAAACAATTCTCTTGATTTCATTTCATTCATTCAATATCCTTGTTTTGAGAGATCTTCATTGTTTAAATGCTCAAATCTTATTCATATTTTTAATGAGCATACATTTTGACAATGTTATATTATCTGTGCTTAACTGCTAAAGTTAAATTGTTGAGCAATTATTCTTTTTAGGACTTACATGGGATTCGTGTGTGAGCTTAAACAGAACTTCCATGGATTCACGTTAACCAGTGTTTCCTACCCAGGAAGTAATCCTAGAGTGATTGAGGGGTGAGGGGTCAAAATCAAAGAGTGGGGGAGATAACTCATCCGGTTGAGTTTTCTTATTGTGTGGAGCGGTAAAATGTAAATGAGAGTTTGGTTAGAAGTGAGCATAATGATAAAAAGAAAGAGGGTGTGAGAACAGAGTTAAAAGAATATCAGAACTCTGCACCAACTACTTTCTGAGCCGGGCGGCCACAAAATCTGATTGGTTCACATTCTTTGGTGACCATCATTGAAAAAGGTAGTGAGCCCATGCCAACTCTTGCATTAACCCCACCAGCCACTCGTTTCTTTCTTAACAAAGAAATGTTTCATTTTCTTTGGGGACGCAGCATATCTGCTATCTAGTCTTCACTCGGAAGATTTAGATATTGAAAAAGAAGGAAGTTTGCCCCACCTTCGCACCTCTTTCATGCACATTGAGTCCGTGTAATACATGTTGTTGTCTCAACAGTTTACACAATTTGAGCCTTAAAAAACACAATCATTGTGCTAATTTCTTTCATAACACAAGCACGAGCACACAGAAAATTTGTTTTTCTGTCAGAACATTCATAGATAAATCTTGTGTTTTTCAATGATTGAATGGAAGTCCTAGGGAGTCATCATCAAACCAGCTCTTTATATTGTACATTCGTTGTACACAGTAACTCCGTGTTACTGACAGACACTTCTAACTGTTTCATTTGTTGAATCAGGGTTACAACGTTCATTATATCTGGATTTGAAAAGATTCAGGTATATACAGTTCATGATTTTGCTATTCAGATCAAAGGGCAGAAAATGTCTAATGTATCTCAAAGGGGAGAATATCTGTAAAAGGGGGAGATTCAAAGAAAGTGCTGAAATTGAGGATGTTTTGATGATTATGGTGCTCACAATCATCAAAAAGGGGGAGAAATCTAAAATTTCAATTTCAAATCAATTTCAAAGTCATGAAGAATGTTCAAAGTGAAAAGACTTGTGGAGAAATCTACAAAGTTCAAGAAAGTTCAAGTTAGATGAAAGTTTGTTTGGATCAAGAAGATTAAAAAAGATTCTGAAGAAAGACATTTCAAAGACAAATGGTGAAGATAATCCTGAAGAGATAATTCTGAAAGTTCAAGACAATTCAGATGCTTATTATGTTTCAGAGACAGATTCTGAAGATACTTAACTGCAAGTAGGCCTAACATAATGTTTGCAACATGTCTTTGTGCTAGATATCAAGCAAATCCAAAAGAATCTCATTTATCTACTGTCAAACGAATTTTCAGATACCTAAGAGGGTCACCATCATTAGGCCTCTGGTATCCAAAACTTTCTAGTTTTGATTTAACAGCTTACACTGACGCAGATCATGCAGGATGCAAGCTTGACAGAAAAAGTACCTCTGGGTGCTGTCAGTTATTGGGAAATAAGTTGGTAAGTTGGACATCCAAGAAGCAAAACTGTGTTTCAACTTCCACAGCAGAGGCAGAATATGTTCCTGCTGCTAGTTGTTGCTCTCAAGTCATATGGATGCAAACTCAGCTCCGAGACTATGGCTTACAATATGATAGAATTGCAATTCTGTGTGATTCAAAAAGTGCCATAGCCATCTCTGCCAATCCAGTACAGCACTCCAAAACCAAGCATATCGATGTAAGGTACCACTTTTTGAAAGATCATGTTGAAAAAGGAACAATAGAGATGTATTTTGTACCAACTGAACTTCAACTTGCGGATATTTTCACAAAAGCTTTAGATGAACGAAGGTTCAATTTCTTAATTAGCAAGTTGGGTATGTTGAACATGTCTGCCTAACACAGGAAAACATCAGAGTCTCTGATCCATTCATCAGAGCCTCTGGACTTTTTCACAAATGGTAAAAATCATTATTTTGTATCTCCAAGCATGTGTCAAGGGGGAGAAGATAAAGACTTCATTTTTTGGTAAAGGGGGAGACAAAGACCCTATCATCTTTCAAGGAGGAGAAAGTGAGTTTCTCTGATATTTATATCAGAGTCTCTGATCTTGTCTCTGATATTTATATCAGAGCCTCTGATCTTTTCTCTGATAATTAAATCAGAGCCTCTGATCTTTGCTTTGATATTTATATCAGAGCCTCTGATCTTGTCTTTGATATTTATATCAGAGTCTCTGATCTTGTCTCTGATATTTATATCAGAGCTTCTAACCTTTCCTCATTAAACGAATATTCCAGGAAATTCTTTCAATAATAAATCTTTTGGATAACCATTCGTTTCTTTTCAAAAAACCCAAATGGCGGTTTTCTGACACCAAGCGGCTCTCCCCTACACACCTCAATGTGTCACCTATTAATTAGGGGATGATGGAACGTCCTTTCTGACATTGGAACTCTCAATAGCTGTTTCCATAACCTCTCCCTCTACCTTTCTTTTTATGTCCATATAAACCCCTTTTCTCTTCTCATTATTCTTTACGCTCTTAGAATCCCATTTTCCAAATCTCTCTTTCTAAGCTCTCATCTTTCTCAAAAATCTGCAACAATGGCGGCTCATTCCCAAACCTCAGATAACTCAAGCAAACTTGTTCCAAGCTTGAATATGGCACAGTTCGATGTTCCAGTAAAAGGTAACAACTATTTTATGTACGTTACCCCAACCAAATATGATGAGCAGTTTCGCCCAATCCTCGACTTTTTGACCAACTGCGAACTCAACGATGTCCTTACCCAACATGCCTCAGATATTCCTCTACGCTTTGTCCAACAATGGTGGTATTCAAGTGAATACGATGATGAAAAGGAAGGACTGGTTGGGTACATTGACCTTGGTGAACAAAGCATGAACATAAGAATCACTCTACAAACCCTAACTCGCCGATTTAACCTGCTCACAAAAACTGATCTCCAAATAGAAACCTTTGAGAAACCACCAACTCAAGAAGTTCTTCTTCAGTTCCTCCACCACTTAGGCTACAACAGGGAAATCACACGCCTAAGTCAATTCAGACGTCAGTACCTGCCTCCCAAGTGGAACTTTATGTTTAGTGTTCTCAACCGAACAATTACCTGCAAGATTGGAAGCCAGGATCAGACCCATCCAGCGATTCTAGCCATAATGTATGCTCTATTCTTCAACAGAAGCATAAATATGGCTCACATTCTCTTCTTTGAGATGCTGACAACGGTGGACAAGAAGAACAAAGACTTGACCAAAGGAAAACAACCAATTTCGGTACTGTTTCCCAGATTCATCTCTGTGGTCATTCAACGAGCAATGGAGAAATTCTCCATCACTGAGGAGGGCCCAAGGACACCTCTGTTTATAATGAACTCGTTCAAAGCTACAGAGGTTCCTCCTTATCCAAATTACCGACGTTTCCCACACACCATGATTGAGATAATTCCTGCTGACTCTACTTCCCACCTCCTACTTAGTCGTGTTGCCCAATCATCAGAACCGATGATGGGATCCCCAACACACTTAGGTTCTGAGCCTGAGCCTGAATCAGAAAGTGATATCTCTGATACTGCTCAAAACGTTAACAGAGCGCAACGAGAGGTGGCTCTGAGAGAGTAAGGAAGAGAAAACAAGAGAACCCTCCCTCTGACGAATAGAATAACTCTGTCAGAGCAGAGGAAGGTGAGGCAGAGAGAATTCCAGAGGGTGAGTTTCTAAACTTAGAATCTGAGGGCGGTGAGGTAGAAAAAGATGTCCTTGTTGACACACATGAGAGATTCCGAAGCCCAAATCCACGTGCAAACACATTTACTGTCCAAGGTGGTCCAACATCAATGGACATTGAAACAGAGGTGCACACCTCGAACCCTTCCCATCCTAACCGCTCAGAGGCATCTATTTCTGCCTCTGAAGCACGCACCAAAGGGGAAACCTCTGATATGGCTAAGTCCTCCCAACGGGACTTAGACCAAGATAAAAATACTCATTCACCCCAGAGTATGTCATCTCCACACACACATGATGCCTTTGTGGCTCATAAAAAGTTGGACCGTCCCTTAGATCAGAAGAGACCTACGATCTCTCGTAAGGATTGCCTGTCAGAAAAAGAATGGCATGACCTTCTTGCACATGGACTCCTTAGCCTGGACAGCAAGGTTTCCACCCACATTCGTTTCTCATCATCAGATTCTGACTCTGATGATCAGAGACCAATCGGAACCATTATAGGGAAATCCTTGAAAAAGGGTTCCCAAGGATAAATGGGAAGCCCTTCCGGAGTCAATATCAAACCAACTCCGAAAGAAGGCCCCTCTGAACTCGAGGGAAACTTAGAATCATGTGTTGATCCTAAGGTCACCCCCTTTGATATCGTTACCAAAGAGGAGTTCAAAATCTTTGGTGATGAAATCAGAGAATCTCTGAAGGAGATTAAACTTCAAATAGAGAAGACCTCAAAGGCCTCTACTTCTCACTCTGAAGTTTCAAAGCTTACTTCAGAGGTCTCTGAGCTGCGCACGACCATAATCTCTCAGAACGACAAACTGGCTGTTCTGGAAAGCATGGTCATCAAAAATGACTCGGTTTTATCCAGAGAAATTCAGAACTCCACAAAAGAGATCCTCCAGGCGATTCCAACTCCCTCTGCCCCCACTCCAACACATGCATACTTTTCTCAATTCAAAGAGGAAGTCTTGCGTTCATTGGCAGAGGTACTTGCAAAGATCCCTACCTCCTATGCTGCTCCTACTACATCAGAATTTGTTACAAAGGCTGACCTCACCAACTTCTCCAAGAAGATCACCAGCAATGTAATGAATATCTCCAACAAATTCGTCTCCAAGACCACTCAGCAGAACAAAAAGATTGAAGACCTTCGCAGAATGTCAAATCTTCAGAGGGAGCATTGAAGAGAAAGGAACCAGAGGTCGCATGCTCTGAGGAGGCCTGGAAGAAAGCCAGGTATGAAGATTCTTATAACAATGATGACCAACCTTAGGGGTCATCCGATCTTCATAAGGGGGAGAAGACTCCTACTCCAAAAACTGTTGAAACACAAAAGGAGTCCACTCCCTCTGAATCAAATCAAAGAAAGGAAAAAGGAGCAGAGAGACGTTCAACCTCAACCTCTGCTGAAGATAACCAAGCCACTCTAAAGTCGCCAGTACCTGTCATCTTTCTAGCACCATCCACTTCGAGTGCTCCAATAGTTCCAATAATAGCTGCAACTCCAGAAACTATTGGAGCTCTGGAAGAAGATGAAGACGAGCAGCTAGTAGACTTCTCTACATCAGAAGATGCATTCTCATCACCAGAAATACCAACTTAAGTGATGAGAGATGCTTACGAATCCGAGGATGAAAGAGCAGAATCTGAATCTGAAAAAGAAGCAAAATCATATTATGGAAAAGAAGTTGCTGAAGAACAAATTGAAGTAATTGATGTTGAAGAGTACATATTCAAGAATGCTCAACCACATCATACTTCAACAGCAACAAAGCTGAGGGAATCACCAGAGATAGATGGCTACATCTCTGAACCCACAACAGAAGATCCTTCACAGACGAAGGAACAAGAAACCATGGTTGCTGATGAACAGGCTCCTTCAGAGAATCCTGTTCAGAAGGCAAGCATCGGTCTACCATCCAAAGTGTTCACTAAACCTCCTACATTCCTTGAATCAAATCCCGAAGCTTCCATAGAAGACCACTTCAGATACATCTACTGTGAGTTCAATATGGCAGACACTCTAGTCATTCCTCTTAATCCAGGGATCAGAGAGGACACGCCGGACTATGAGTGAAGATTTGTCAGAGATAAAACCAGACCAAGAGCACAGGTCCTCTTTGATGATCCAATCATCAAAATCAACAAAATCTCAGGGAAGACCTTTGCTTACAACAAGATCATCTATAGGCACTATGTGGTAACTCGATCTGATAAGAAGATTTACGAGTTCAATGATAATGATCTCATAAATCTAAATCCATATGGTTTACCACATTTATATGCCTATTGCTCTGCCAGATATGATCATGGAAGAAGGGAAATCAAGATGGGCATGGTTGAAGTCAGACGGGCAATGGAGGCCTATGTCAAACACAGAGCAAAACGTGACTTCTAAATTGTTCTGAACCTAGGGGAAGAAAAGCTGGAGGTAACTGAACCTGTGGAGTCATTCGATAAACTTGAGGAACAGAAGACTGGATCAATCGTTGCAGAACCTCTAGGTTTCGTCTACAGAGTAAACCAAGTAAAGAAGATCTTTCTAGCTTCGGAAGTTTCGAAGTACTCTGATGAAACCTTGAGAGGTATAAAGAAAATGATCCATGTGACGGAAGAAAGGCACAGAGCAGATTTACTTGCAAAGCTTGACTTAGAGATTGACTCGATGATCAACTTCAGAGCTCTGATCATGAAATTCCATGGATATTACTTTCTCTGTATTAAAACTTCCAAATGTTTAAGTAATATTTAAGAGGATGTTTTTCTCCTCTACACTTTCTAGTTTAAATCTTCTATTCTCTGCTATTATTGTATCTTTTATTTTCAATACTTAGGGGGAGATTGTTAGCTCCAAATCTTATGTTTGTTAAAGTGTTGAAAATACCCAAGTACTATTTCAGAGGACTTCCAAAGATAGACTTCAGAGGACGAAGACTTTAGAGGACAAACCTGCCTCTGAAGTACTTATCAGAGATTGCAACTTTTAGCAGAAGACATCAGAGATGGCTTCATCAGAGGCTCTGAAGACAACGTCAGAGCTCTGAAGACATTCTCTCTGAAGATGACGCTGAAGACTCCTGAAGTATCAGAACAGATAACCAATCACTTAGTGATAAGATTTACTTTATAGAGTAGGTTACTATTCAAGCATGTCTTAAGCTTACCTATTAGGTAAGACACTGTTCAAGCATGCTTCTATTTGTCAGAATAGTACACTGTTTACTTTATGGTCCTATAAATAGGACCATCACTCCTTTGACAAAAGTGTGCTTTTTGATATCTTGCATAAGAAGAATCAACTGAATATATCTCACAAAGATCTTGTTCTTTCTACATGCTTTATATATGAACTGTGATATTTGAATCTGCTTTTGATATTAAACTATATTGCTTCCGCTGTTTCTACTCTTGTTGTTTATATCATTATTGTTATAATATTAAATCTGGGATCCAACACTTATCAGTCCCCACCACAGCTTTCTCAACTTTGTTCCTTACGAACATCTCTTCCATGTACTGAGCTTCTTCAATCATCTCACGGAGGTTAGAAGCTTTAGAATTGTGGACCATAGATTGTATGTCCGCAGGTTGGCCATTCAGATAGGCCTTCATCCTTTCCTTCTCTGCTGGGGCAGCGTGCCCCACCAGATCAAGCTTCTCCATGAACTGACGGGTGTACTCTCTCACCGTCAGGCTTCCCTTTACCAGAGACCGGAATTCTTTCTCGATTCGGTCCATGGTTCTTTCATTGCAGAACTCTTCTACCAACTTTTTCTTGAACTCGGCCCAAGACAACTGGGCCAACACAGCAGGAGATAGGGTGGATTGAATGACATTCCACCAAATGAGCGTAGAATCCCTCAGCAGTTGGGTACCGAACCACACTCTCTATTCATCACCGCATTCGGAAGAGCCAAAAGCTTGCTCGACCGCTCGAATCCACTTCACACACATGACTGGGTCGTCGGAACCAGATAACTCTGGCGGTCCGCAACCCAGAAAGGACTTGTAGGAACAACTTTTCCCACTTCCTGAAGTATTAACAATCCTGCGTTCCTCAACCCTGACCCCTGTACCAGCGCCTCCAGAACCTGCTACGATGTTTTCCACAACCGTCTCACTTCTACGATTGTTCACATCGCGGTCCTCAATCACTTTCAGAAGAAACTCTTGCTGCTTTGCCATCTCTTCCCTCATTGCCAACATCATGCGGGCCATCAACTCAGACGGGGAACTAGCATCCCTGATTACTTGGTGGGACGAAGCTAGGTCTAACGCGGAATGGCCTCTGGCCCCCCACCTAGTATTTGTTGAACTGGTGGACGCACGACAACCTCAACTCCTTCCGGCTGATCAGAGGTGGAGGTTGTCGCTTCCAGACCATCAACACGCGTACGCGGTCTTCCACGCGTATTCACCATACCAAACTGCTTCACAGAACAGGAAAAGAGATAAGAAAGAGTTGGAATAAACACAGAGGAAACGTACTACCACATTACCAATCGTCATAGCAATAGAAATTCAAGTACACTTACGTACGATATCCTAATAATAACATTAGCTAAGTGAGATTATGAACATATAACACATAAAGGTTCTCATCACGATTGTCACAACGCCTGATAAACACACTTTCCGTTGACTCTAAGACTAACCCATCTTAGAAGTTCTACCCGATCTCACGGATCAATTCTTATCATACTCGGTCTAAGTCTAGACATCTTACATTCATGCCTAGTTCACTTAAACTAGAGCTCTGATACCATTTGTAACATCCCAGTCCACCATACATGATATTGTCCGCTTTACGGATTTGTTCCTGCCAGCACAGGCATACGCGGGATGCACCCAGACCGCACCCCATGACAGGCAAAAGGCCTCATGCAAGGAAGGTATCCATCCACCCTTATAAGGAGGACTTTGTTCTCCTTCCTAGCCGATGTGGGATCTCACAATCCACCCACATAGTGGGATCAGCGTCCTCACTGACACATCGACCCGGTGACTGGCTCTGATACTAACTTGTAACATCCGAAAAATCAGAGTGATTTAAAACTTCATAATTAAGGCAATATGACAACCGCATTGATACAAACTTCTTAAAAGTGTATCAGTCCTTAAGACTTTACAAAAACCTGTATGGATTTAGAATTCATCAACAAACTAATCTAAATATAACTATCTAGATTACACCAGTTGACAATCCAATATTCATCAAAAGAATGGGACTTAACAATGCCCAACAATCAACACACTATAGTCATCTCAAAAATGCCTCGAGACCAAACTCGTCTCTCCGAACCCTGTACATCCCACCGCTAAAGGAAACCTGTTATACATATCATTTGAGAAAAAGTGTTAGGCTTAAAGCCTAGTGAGAACATACAGTTCATAAATCTCAAGAGATATAATCGAATGCATCAAGTAAATCTTTCCAAAAGTTTAGTTATGCAAAATACAGTTCTTTGGTAATATACGGACAATCGGTCCAAAACACATCTTCCGATGACGGGGATTACCCGATTTACCAAGGATTATAGTGGAACACAAAGTAAGCCACAAATCCGAGTTATGAGCTAAATACATGGAACCATGGCCACGAACGCTACGGTCCGTACTACGATGTGAGGGAGGGCCCCCGAGGAACCATGTCATACTCGTTCGTTAGGCTACAATTTGACCCATGGCTAGTAACCGGTCTCACATAACCGTACCAAGTTGCCCCCGAGGATCAAATGTATCTAACTACAACAGAAGGGGCATATCCTTCCCAGCCATAAGTCGACTCGATACCTAGGGATCCACTAGTATAGTCATGACTTGTCACAATATTTCATGTCACCATCAAAGCTAGATAAATAGCTATCAACACATTTATATTTCAAAATGTCGTTTTTAAGATCAGCTGTTGGTAAGAAAGAAAATCATAAAACCAGTTTATATACATTCTTTCAATAAGCCACAAACATGGGCAAGTAAAACATCATTTTACTTCTGATAAGGCGGAACCCGTCATTTTAGTCAATGCTGAACGGAAACCCCGAAAATCACCAAAAACTTCATTTATATCAAAATGTAGAGAACATGAAATCATACCGTAGAAATACTTCGGATTTCGCAAATAAGAGTTTTGACATGTATAAAGTTTGTAAAATGGTAGTAGGAACTCACCAGTAGGTTTTAGGATAAATCCCGGAAAACCAGATAACGATCACGACGTAGAGGTGAAGCTTAAAACACCGAAACCTCGGATCGAACACCAACTATCACTACCAAACTCTAGAGAAAGAGAGAGAACGATTTAAGAGAGAGAAGAGAGAGAGAGAAAAAGATATTTGAGATTGAGAAAATGAGATCTTTGGGAAACTGAACCCTTAAGACGGTCCAGGCAACTACGCGGGTTTTGCCGCGACTTCAACTCGCGGCATAACTCGCCCGTGTCCAAAAACCCTAAATCATCCAGTGGGTTTCGCAGGTTGTGCCCCGACCTCTAGTCGCGGTGCAACTCGCGTAGTTCTAAAATCTCATTTTAAACAGAGGGTTACGCGGGTTGTGCCGCGACCTCTAGTCGCGGTGTAACTCGCGTAGTTCACTGCTTGTCCCCAAACTTCACAAAAATCCAAATCAACTTCAAACAAAACACGGAGCTAACGATAAAATCTTAACCACGAGAATACCAAAATTACACAACGGAAATTCGGGGTGTTACATACTCTCTCTCTCTCTCATCATTGGCTAATTTTAATCAACTCCAATTCCCCTTTTAATTTAAGCAATCTTTAATGTTCATCTTGTTCTTCATTTATTTCTTCAAGCCTTCTTCAAATCTTCATCCTAGTGTATGAATGCTTGTAGCATTTCTGCAACACTGGGGATTTTTATTCTTACTTTGCTTTCTTTATTTGCATCTCTAGCCTTTCATTTACTTTCTTGTATTTAATTTTCAGTATTTAAATTCCTTGTCTTTAATTTCATTTTACTTTCTTGTCATTTACATTTCAAGTCATATACATATATTTATATATTTTCATGTCATTAACATTTCAAGAGCAATTTGCATTATGTCTACTTTTGTTGTTCTTAGTATTTATTTATTTTATTTATTGTAATGAGTAGCTAAGCATATTAGCTTGGGTATGAAGCAAATGATGGTTAAGTTAATCTAAAAGAAAGTGGACTTTTTGTGACATTAATAAAGTTTTATTATTCCAACTCAAGTTTTATCAAGATAATACAACTCCTTGACAAATTGATCACTTTGATAGTGTTAAAGTGTCATGGACCTAGAGATAGAGATAGGCCATTAAATAGCACGTCAATTTGAATGACATGGGAGGTAATATCGAAAGAGTTATTTGCAATGAGAGTTGTTACTTGTGTTGTTTAAAATGATTCATATTTGATAAATTTTCACTTTTTTAAAGGGTTAAAATGGAGTAGACTTAGAGATAAGATATTTGGATTACATCAACTTAGGAGGTATGGGGGTTATTTCGAAAGAGTAACTTTTAACGAATAGAATTTGTTTTGCCGTATATTTTGAGAACTCCACTCCCATCAGTCCTTTATCTTGAACTTTGCTTAGAGATGAGAGTCCGAGAGGAACGTGTCTTGAAATAGATAATAAAACTGGTTAATCCTATAGCATTGGTCGGCTGGAATTCGGGTTAATATATCACCACTAGTCTTACACCCTTGGTTTTCTTTTCATCTTGTTTAATTAAATCAGTGTTCGCCAACCAACCAAAATATTGCTTCAAAATCGTCATCTGAAATCAAATTTTTCATTATACTTTTATTACACTTTTTAATCCAATCTCTGTGGGACGATACTTAGTATTTTACCACTTTATTACTTGAAAGGCGACATAGTACCAATTTGTATACTTGCTTTTTGGTATTATTTCATATCCCTAAGGTACATAAAAAGGGCCTGTCAATTTCATCAAAACTTACACCCCTACTCAATGGTCTTCCAGGTCTCCAGGCACCGTAATCTGAACTATCTTACATCGGCTTTGAAAGACAGAAATACATATTTAATAGTTCCCAACTCAAGTTTAGCATTGTCCACTTTGGCATAAGCGACACATCCTAAGACCTTCAATTCAAAATAATTAGCAGGTTTGTCCGACCACACCTCAAATGGTGTTCTCTTGTCTAGGGCATATGAGGGAGAGTGATTAATTATGTAACAAGCAGTTGATGCAACTTCAGCCCAAAACATTTTTGCCAAACCCGAGTTTGACAACATACACCAAACCTTTTCCATGATCGTTCAGTTCATGCGTTCCCCCACACCATTTTGTTGGGGAGTTTGAGCCACCGAATTGTGTCTAGTAATGCCTTCACTAGTACAAAAGTCATTAAACTCCGCCAAATAAAACTCTAGACTATTATCCGTCCGGGGATATTTTAACATGTTTGTCAATTTGTTTTTCTATCATCGACTTCCAATCACGGAAGGTAGCAAACACATCATTCTTATTTTTCAAGAAATAAGCTCATACCTTTCACGATTAGTCGTCAATAATCGTCACCATGTAAATAGTACCGCCATGCGACTGGACTCTCGCCGGTCCCCATAGGTCAAAATGCATGTACTTGAGAATCGCCTTGATCGCATGGGTTAAGCTTGAGAATGACTCATTCTTTTGCTTCACATATACACAATGCTCACATAATGGGAGCAATCAATTTGTTGGCCATCCAAAAGCTTCCTTTTGCTCAACTCCATCATAGCAGTTTCACTCATATGCCATAACTTTGTTTTATCAACATTCAAAAGCGTCGATGAAGCTACCTGAGCATCTCCCATAATGGTAGTGTGTGTTTAAACATACAAATCCACACTTTGTCTTGTGTCGTTTAAGTAGACAAGATTACCTCTAAAAACACTTTGATCACTCCACCTCAACAGATGAACTTGTAGACTTTGATGTCAAGACTACTAAGTGAAATCATGATTCTATTAAGCTCAGGTACATGTATAACATTACCTAAAGTCCGGATGACCCCATCATACATCTTGATTCGGACATTACCTTGAGCCACAATGTAACACCGTATAATATTTGGTACATTAGAGACCTGGATTCCAAGCATGTTTGTTAACTTGGGGAATTGTTTCTTTTATAGTGTAGTTTTGTGCCCGAACTAACTCTTAGGAGTGAAGGCTTTAAGCTGCCCAAGTACAGCAAGTCGCATAGGTTGAGGTGCGGCCTCAAACCGCGGCCAAAATCGTGTGACCCACTGTTTGTATTGGGTTCTCAGGACCGCGGGCGGGTTATGCCACAGCCTAAGTCGGGGCAAAGCCGAGTGGTGCACTGTATATTTTGGGTTTCAAGACCGCGGGCGGGTTATGCCGCGGCCTAAGTCGCGGCCAAACCCGCAGGAAGCCATCTGCAGGTCTTAAAATCGAGATTTTGGCCCTATACCTCATTTCACACGCATTCCTCTCTTCATTGATTGCTTTGATAGTTGTTGTTGGGAACATTTATTGGTCATCAATTACTCTTTGGGAGCTTACATTGAAGATCCTCAAGCATTTTAACCACACCTCATCCCTACCTTCATTTATAGCGTTTGCCAGTTTCTAGGTTTTGTTAAACTAGATACACATCACTATATGATACTTGTTGTTATTGCTACATTTTCTTATTATTATTCATCATGTGTACCATGATACCTCTAAGTGACAAGTTGTGAGTTATGGGATATTGTAACCAAAGTGATGATAGTCATAGCTTGAAGACACCAAGAATATCATATCTATTTGTCCACTTGGATATTTGTGAACTTGATAAAATAACTCATATGTTGGATTTTAACCTAAAAGGGGGATACTTATTTTTAATTGATTCTTGAGTGGATAGGGCATGCCTTGGCATTTAGTACGGAGTAAGCAATCTAAAAAGTACACTATTAATGTATGTATATACCAAGTGTGGGAAATTGTGTCTTATAAGAACTTGGGACATATGGGAGTCTTAATTGGTGCTTATATTTGTGATATATAATGCTTAAACCATGATTTCCTCTCTAATTGTGGACTAAAGAGCCTTGTGGCCTATAAATTGTAATGTTGGACGAACCAAAGCAGTAGACACTAGGAGGATACAGTCTTAGGTACCACCGTGTGGGTATGTACCTAGACCTCCGCCATTCTGGGTAATGCCATGGTTGTAGTCCTTGGATGTGCCGGGCCTTTCGGGTGTCGCTCAAGGTAGCGTGGCATCAAGGTGTATCGACTCTTTGGGTGGAACTTGATAGGTGCTACGAGCCTTCCCCATTGACTCCACATATGGAAATTATTTATGAATGTATCATGTGTATATTATGTAATACTCATGCTTATAAGTTGCTTGTTTGGTCTCACTAGGCTTTTTGGCTTAACACTTATTTGGGGTCGATGTGTATCTCAGGTTCTAGCGGGGCCAACACTAAGAAGACTTAGCCGGGATTTGAGCGAGCTTGGGGAAAGTTTCTTTTTGGTTCTTCGTCACATAAAAGACCTTATTTTTGGAAGTTATTGGGTGACACATGTATTGTAATCTTATTTCCTTAGAAACTAGATTAGTAGGTTGTCATTTCCAATACTTCGAATTGTAACTTGTTCTAAACAGGTGAATATTCATTTTCCCATTTTTAGGAGGCGCGATTGGTTTGGCAATTATTATATACCATATTTCCATTTTTCGAAAATTTTTGTTATCCCCATTTTTTGGGATGTTACACACTATCTTGCATAAAACAACATTACCAACCCGAACTAACCATGAGGACGGCTCATTATTGGAAAACCGGTCACGGTTTAGGCGCATGTAGTAGGTACATCCCGAGTCAAGAATCCATTTGGGTGGTGAAGCATTCACGTCATCCGTTACAACCATCAAATCACCCGTACCATCTTCAGCTACATCTGAGTGAGATTGGCTAGAAGTCCACTGTCCTTTGTCTCTATTTTTGTTCTGTAACTTGTAGCACTCATATATAACGTGACCTTGGATTTCGATCTTGATCTCCCCGAGGTCTTGAAATCTTTCTCTGACTGTCTCCCTCTTATACTAAGGCCTTTAGCCGCCTTAGTTACATTAGCAATCTGCTTCATCTTGTTCTTTGCATTCAAAGATGCATAGACCTCCTCCAAAGACAATGACTATCGGCTATAGATGATGGTATCCATGAAGTTAGCAAACGACGGTGGCAATGAACACAAGAGAATCAACCCCAAATCTTCCTTATCGTACGACACATCCAAGGACAATCTCCTTCAACAATTTTGATTACTATTTTGTTTGCTATTTATTTATGATTTATAAGGGTTTTTTTTCTAAAAAAAAACTGGGATCTTTAATATATATTGAATCCTTAATTACAATATGAATATCATATCTACCAACTATCCGATAATGTGCATTACTTGGTATTGGTAATGGTTAAATTACTGAATTTGTATTGCAAGCTTTTGAGAAAAATGTTCTATAATTTTTTTGGACTCCCAAAAAAATTAATATTATTTTTGTACATGGCCTAAGAAGTCTATGACCAAATTAAATGAATTGTTAGTTTTAATTTTATGCCTAATAGTTTTATCATTGGTTTGGATATGAAAACAAATTAAACCCATTTTTTTGGTAGTGGCACGGACGGATCATGACTTAGTCTGGGGACAAAAATATAATATTACAAAATTAATATAATACGAACGTTACCTTTTTTTTTCTATGATCCACTATTAAATTTTATAGAAAAGATCGGTTGATGTAAGATTAAAATTCAGAACCTTCAAATTATTAACCGAAAAATAGTAATACAAATTTATTATGTTTTTTGACTATTAGATTACTAATATGTCACTATATAACCAACCTAAAAATTATTCTCTTGATTATTTAAAAATAATAATTTCTTTTATATTCAATATTAAAAATTTAATATGTAATGGACGGGGAGGTAAAATGACATAAATAGTTAAATACAAAGACACTGACGTCGAGGGATGGTGGCCACAAGGTGATAACCAATTGAGCTGCGTATCACATGCGTCCTTGGATATTCATATATGGTATTTGAAATTTAAAAGTGGGTGGCCATGGTCCCCGAAGGCCCCAATGGTTGATGAATGTGTTAGCCAACGCACAATAAGTTTTAAATTTATAAGTCCGTTCCCTCTCTTAAGTAGAGAGATGTTCCCGCGGCGAAGAAGTGGAATGATCAAAAGGAGGTGAAGGGCTCGTAACTTATATTAGTAATGATGGTAAGTCGGTTATCGTTCTTCTCAGTGAGTCAGTCGTCAATTCAATTGTTTTGTTAAACAGGTTTGTACGTGCGTCACAAAGATTGACTACTCAAAATTAATCAATTAAAGCTTAAAGACAAATCACTAAAAACCGAAATCTAATTATTACAAATGATAGTACTTCAAAGCTTTGGGAGTTTGGAACGTTGAATTAAATCACTAGAAAGAAACTAAAAATCAAAACTTTTTATAAAATAGAAAATCAAGATCATCCTTAATCATTAGTAACCCAAGTGTTCCTGAAACCCAAATGATTTACTTGCTCTAGTGACTAGTCTTTAGTGATCTTGTCCATATTTGTTACTTGTTCTATTAGAATCTTTGACATTGACTATTCATCTTATCATATGCATGTAATGAATGTGTATCATCTACTCCACTAGTACTCGTAACTATATATTCTTACCTTTTTCCTTTATGTCTATTTCATTTTGAAGAAGCTTATGTATACTGGTTTCACTATAATAGGTGACACGTATCTTCCTTGCATTGTTTTCTACGTGTTTTTTTATATCCTTTATGTGATTTTGCCACCCACTCTAATCTAATCACACATGATGCTTAAGCCTTTTGATACCTTGCACTCATACTTTTTAGGTAACCCATAAATATCTAAATAATTATTTCGTAGTCTAACATGCTAACCAGAAATTATCATCATACCTCAATTTATTAAAATCATCTTACTTTGCTTCATTAATCACTCGGGCTTTTACATATTCATCAATGTCATATTATTCAATGACCTACCCTTAAGTCATCTCATGACCTCATTACTTAGATCAAGCATAAGGACTAGATTCGTAAAACCAAATTTACTCAAACTATGATTATGCCATCTTACCTCCATAGGAAAGGCCTCATATCATGATACATTAATCTCATATTGCACTTCTATCATAATTATCAATATTACGCTCTCAGTTTAAGTCCAGGCAAAGTAACCTAGTTCAACTAAACTGGCGTTGGCGTTCTGATACCAACTGAAACACCCATAAACTTTTATCTAACATTTCTACCAGAAATTCGGCATGACTTCTTCGAAAAATCGTTATACACCTATTTTATATCCTACGGATCATACGCACATATAAACTAATAAAATTCCAAACCAAAAGAGGGTATTTAGACCGTGTATATTATTAACTACTTACAAACCTATTCCAAATGTATTGATATAAAATCTACTCAATATTATCTTGAGCTAATCTTCAGTTCCAATCGATGTCGTATTCGAAACACTATATCAACCAATAGTATGGTCTAACAATGCTTACCTCCACTAACATCATCAATAATACCATCTAATCATGATCCTGGGATACATGTCGACAAATAAAAAACAAATCAGGCTTTATGCCTAGTGAGTTCAAGAGTATATAATGAAATATTTCATCAAAAATCAAACTAATCCAAATATCCAAAATAATGCATGATTTATAAAAATTAGTAACATGCAAACCAACATATTACTTTAATCAAAATCAATAAAAGATTTGGTTATAAATTTCAAAATGAGGTAACAATCATCGCACCACATGGGGGAGACCCACAACATAACCGGAATCAGTTAAGGAGCACTACCCAACTCACCATGTGCACGTTGTGCCCTAAAGACACTATGCCTATTAGTTGAGTATTTGACACCCATCCGTGCATGGTACACCAATACAAAGCCCGTGGGAGCAACCCATCAACTGTAAAAGGGAGCGGCTCCAATACAAAAGAAAATAAGGGGGTGGCCCTATGTTGCCAGATCCGGATATAATACATCACCGTCCACTACAAAAAAAACGACATTTCCGACGGCCAAAATCCGCCGGAAAATCACTGTTTCGGCGGATTTGGCCGGACGGAATCCGGGGCGCCGCAAAAAATGTTTTTCGACGGCATTTTCGGCGGAATTTGTGTTTTCGGCGGATTTTTCCGCCGGAAACTTTTCCGATTTGTTTTAATTTTGAAATAAGTCGATTAATTAAATAAAAAAAGTAAACATTTTCGGCGGAATTTCGGCGGAATATTCCACCGAAAATTTTAATATTTATTTATTTATTTATTTTTAATTAATTTAAAAAACATATTTCGGGGAAAAAGTTTTGGCGGAATCAAATTTTTTTAGTGTTTTGGTAAAAAACATATTTAATAAAAAGTGTTCTAAGAAAAAAATATATTTATTTTTTAGTATTTTCGGCGGAATCAAATTTTTTTTATTTTTTTTATAAAAAGTTTTCTAAGAAAAAAATAAATATTTAATTTTTAGTGTTTTCGGCGGATTTTCGGCAGAATCAAAAAAAATTTTAAAAAAGTTTTCTGAGAAAAAAATAAATATTTAATTTTCTTAGCGTTTTCGGCGGATTTTCGGCGGAATCAAACTTTTTTTTATTTTTTTTAATAAAAATTTTCTATGAAAAAAATAAATATTTAATTTTTTTAGCGTTTCCGGCGGATTTTCGGCCGAAAGTAATTAATTAAATAAAATCCGCCGGAAATATTAATTTTGAAAAAAAAAATAATTTAAAAACTAATTTTCGGCGGATTTCCGGCGAAAGTCAACGAGGTTTGACCAGGTTGGGTTTCGTCGGAAATCCGCCGAAAATTTTCCGCCGAAAACAGCCGCCGGTAAAGGCTGTTTGTTTAGTAGTGGTCTGAGCACACTAATAGCTTAAAATGTCTCAGTTACACAAAGTATAGATCATAATAGTTTAAATCAATAACATGCTAAATAAACATCAAGTTTCTATACATCAATGTTCATTTTGTATAGTTCTTCAAAAACATTTTAGCATACATTGCATAAAACATAAATAACCACATTTCATAAAACCATTTAAATCATGCATTTTTCCATGACACCCATTTAAACACAAGCAACATGAATCAACTATGTTTACATAAGTTTGACGTGTACCTAGTTTTAAAACTACTTGAACTCACCTTAATTCAATTAAGTCGAATCCAATCTCTGAGTGGCTCATGCAATTGTCTCAACACCTAATAATCCATATGGCATCAATATCAGTATAAACACTATACCGGACAATAAATCAAATCTTTCAAATTAAGACCTGTTCTAAATGGTTTTCAACCCATTTTATACCAATTTATTAATATTCATTCTCCTATTCCTGTCTAAAAATGAGCAGCTCTATAAAAGTCTGTTTTTAACCCACTTAGAATTCGATATATAACATATTCATCTAAAGGGTATTTGTAGTAGACATTCCAAGATTTTCATAAATATATTACATGCCTTAATCCAATTTACAAGTCATTTTATACAATTTTTACAATTTTCAGCACCAATTTAGCTTTATTCGACCACTTGCTAATATTTCTTTTAAAACTATTGGTTTGCATTCTATTCTTCAAAAAGTAGTTAATATAAAAATTAAATTATGTTTAGAAGGTTTGCGTATTCATATATAACTTGATCTCTAACTAATACATATATTTTATAACATTTTGATTCAAACCGAATGTAAACGTACTTTAACATTGAAATTCCATCATAATCCATATGAAATGTTGATTTCATCATTGAAACACCTTTATATATCTATAATAACTATAATCTTTGAATCTCAACATTTGACTTTGAATAAAACCATTAAATTTGAGTTTTAAGCAGAAAAATTCGAGTTATTGGAAAAAAGCCAACTGTAATCTAAGCCTTAATCATCCATCAAAAACATGTTTGGGTGGTATTTTTCTTCTTGAATCCATATATTATCATATTAAGGTTTCTTATATACAAATTATATTAAGTATCTTCACCATTTTATATTGATTTTAACATTTCAATATCCATCACCATAATTTGGCTTTTGAAACAGTCAACTGCTAGGGTTATTTATAGTTTCAAGTTTTATGTTTTAACAATGTCAAGGTCATTGAGCATCTAAATGATTTAGTATTTCTAATATGTCAAGAACACCAAGCATATAAGATATGTACTATCAAAAAGTCGCTTCTATTTTCTTTCTTAAATTTATACTTGAAATACCTATATTAGCAAATTAGTTGGGTAATTGTTTCGCCTACATATATGGGTCTTATGGGCCTTTTTTTAATTAATTGGGCCAACCTATATTACTTGTACCCTTTTTTTCAATCTTCTTAAGGTTAACTGGTCCATCAATTAAGGCCAACAAAAAAAGTTTACTTGATTATAAATACAACTTAACCCACAATAATTTCTATAATATTTAGTAGAATCAGGATGTTACACTATCTATATAACCATTAACATTTTTCATAACCCAACCATCAGTAATCAAAAAGCCACTATGATGCACATAATACATGAAAAAACTAACAGTGAACACAACTTCAAAGACTCATCCAACAAAAAAATTTACCCAAATTTTAATTAGATCATCACGTGGCCCATAAGTCATTAGAATAAGCTCCAACTGTTCATAAATAGTCCAAAAGCGACGGACCATAACTTTTCTTTTGATCCAATCCTCTCTAGCCTAGAAGCAATAAACTATTGGCCCGTGAAACTTGCAAATTCAACCCAAACCCTTTCAAATTCCTCCAAACCCGTACTCCAAAAAACATTAGGGCCTAAAATATTCAAATAACAAGAGCCCAAACAATCTGATGAATACCATTCATCTTCAACATCTAAAACAAAATTTTAAGTTGCTAATCATAACTAGAAGCTACAAGATTCAAGTTCACATCATCACTCCTTACATGATTACCTACTTCAGTAACGAAGAACTAGGGCTTTAGGAACACTAGATTCATCTTTACCCTATGAAACAGAATTTGTAGTTGCTGATCAAAACTAGAAGCTACAAGATTCCAGTTCCGATCATCACTCCTCGCCATTTGTACAAGCATTGTCTTTCCATGTCATCAATAGAGAAGAACCAAATTGCAATAAATTCTCACATAACATCAAACCTCCTTTGTAGACGAGAAATATTAAGATCATCATCAAACCATTTTTCATGATGCAAAACAACAAAATGTTCCACAGATCAAGTTCCAATATTTGAGATTGAATAATGCAAACTAATTTAAATTTTGGGCAAACTGAAACCTCAAAAACATATTGTATATCACATAAATCAAATTTGATAAACTCTTGAGCAAACATGACATGCATTGATGCAAACCAGCTTGTTGAAACTAGTAGCCACACAATTTGTTGACAAACCTCTATAAGCAGATTTGATAGATATTTTACGTTGAAAGCATCGACATTGATGACGAGTGAAATTTGGAGCATTTGATCAATCTTTTATGTGGTGGACTAATGCAAGAAATATGACACCAAGTTTGAGCATATTTGAAAGAAAATAATTCAGGAGGAAGATTTTGATAAAAATGAAAGCAGAAGGTGGACCTTGAAGTAGCAGCAAAGTTCAGGGGACTGAATTGAATTTTTTTTATTTGAATTGAATTGTTTTGAGGTTTTTGCATGTTCTCTCTTTCTCCTTACCTCCACGGCGCTATTGATTCTTTTGTTTCTTTTTTATTTATTTTTTCTGTTTTTAGTTTTTTTCAATCATTTTAGTTTAGACTTTAGGTTTAGTTTTGGTTTTCATTTATTTGTAATCCTTTGATGAAGATGCAATGTTTCAGCAGATCGAAGATGAAGATGGAATGTGACTGGTTCTCATTCAACACCTGTTGTAACCTTTTTTTCCATATTTTATATTTATGTTTAAATTTATTATCTTTACCGTTCATCTGTTGTTAACGTTTTTCTCCTTATTTTTATTTTCTGTACTTTTTAATTTCTTGCATCGTTCTTAATTTATTTTACCGCTTTCTTAGGTTAAAAACGATTCTTGGAGAGTGACATTTCTTGGATCGATCTTTAGATTAATTTTATCGTGTTTTAAACTGTTTGGATCGAATTCTTAACAAGAATAAATACTCAGAAACAATATCAAAGAAATTTGCGGAATAACACTTTGATATTCAATGTAACAGTAAACAAACAGTATAAATTTTATGAACAACTTGTAAACTTGTATTGAATGATTGAAGTTACAAGATTACACACACAACCTCAATCTTGAAGAACAGGCTCTTTCAAGACGAATTCTACTTCTCTAGAATTAGGAACTATGCCTTGAGGTTGATTTTCTCTAGAACAAAAACTTAGAATGAATAATCTCTCTAAAACTATTCTATCAATTCTATACATATACTAAAGACAAAAGATAATTACAATTAATAAAATATCTTCAGAATATCTTCCATGAATATCTTCAGTCTATCCAGCTGTCATTCTTGTAATTCGGATCTCCATCTCATAAGCAGCACTAATCATCTTAGAAGTAATAACTGCCTGAACAAACCTGGGATACATAAAGAAACTCTTCTTGTTGTCCAGCTTTGAGACTAGATCATTGAAGATCATTAAAGAAAAGTTGTTATTTTTTAGCAGTGGATAAACATACCAATGCATAGGCAATTGGACTGCTAAATTGGCTCCAGCCAGTTGTTTTCTTAGAAATACAATGCATGAGGGTATGAACAAAGAACCTCCATTGTGTTCTCATACTGCTGCTTTAGAACATCCCTATGATTTCTTTTGATGCTTTTAGTTCCAGCAAATCTTTTCTCTAGAGCATTCCAGAGAATCTGAGCATCAGTGCAGTTGCAAAATTGATGCTGATATTCATTGGGAATGGCCAAGAGTAGAGTGCTCAACGCCTTCATCTTTGTTTGTCTGATCTTTCTCTCACCATCTGTCTTTGGTGGAGGTCTTTTCCCATCTGGTCCAATCTTTCCTGCTTCAGAAGGACCATTCTCAATGATATCCCACATTGAGTAGTCAGTGAGAAGAATGTATTGCCTGATTCTGATCTTCCACATGTCAAACTCACTGGGTTTGAGCATTGGAACCTTAGAGACCAAAGTACTGTTTGACTCTGCAAAGTTTTCCATGATGAATGAATAGATTTTTCTGAGAGAACATGCTCTGATACCAGTTGTTTGGATCGAATTCTTAACAAGAATAAATACTCAGAAACAATATCAAAGAAGTTTGCGGAATAACACTTTGATATTCAATGTAACAGTAAACAAACAGTATAAATTTGATGAACAACTTGTAAACTTGTATTGAATGATTGAAGTTACAAGATTACACACACAACCTCAATCTTGAAGAACAGGCTCTTTCAAGACGAATTCTACTTCTCTAGAATTAGGAACTATGCCTTGAGGTTGATTTTCTCTAGAACAAAAACTTAGAATGAATAATCTCTCTAAAACTATTCTATCAATTCTATACATATACTAAAGACAAAAGATAATTACAATTAATAAAATATCTTCAGAATATCTTCCATGAATATCTTCAGTCTATCCAGCTGTCATTCTTGTAATTCGGATCTCCATCTCATAAGCAGCACTAATCATCTTGGAAGTATTAACTCAAACTTGGCAGCATTAACTACTAAGCAGCACTAACCTCTAGCAGTACTAACTAGCTAAGCAGTACTAACTTTGTTCAAGCAGCACTAACTTTGACTAGCAGTATTAATTCTACTAGAAGTAGTAATACCTAGCAGCATTATCTTTGAATTCCTTTGGCAGTAGTAATTCTGTACTAGCAGCATTAAACACTTAAGCTTTTCTTCAGTTCCCAACAATCTCCCCCTAACTTGACTTTTAGAAAGAGAAGTCAAGTTCTTCAGATTTGATCTTCAAGATGATTTCAACACCTCAGGTTCAGTTACCCAAATTTGGATCTAGGCCCAAACTTTGATTGACAGTTCTTCTCACCATAATCTTGGCCATCTCTGAATCCTTTGTGCATACTAGCTTGGCTTTTAGCATTCCTACTAGCTTCTCCTTGCTATGCTCATATATTTTGTTCACCAGGTAATATTCATGATAACATTTGTCAATGGTAATCATGTATACACCACAGTTTTCAAATAACATCCAGTTATCTATCTTCTTGAATAAGTACTCATGATTATGATCTTTAATCCTGTATGGTACTCTCTCTGGATCAAACATCATACACAAGTATTCCATAGATACCTTGAGAAGATTTTCTTCATTACCTTTCAACACAGGCTCATAGAGTTTCATCCCCACTTTGTACATTTCCTCTATATCTGCTCTTGAACAGCTTCTGATAACTCTCCCCCATGTTGAAAATGCTTCAAATGAACCATCAGCTCTTTTGATTCTGAAGAAATCCTTTCCACTATCTCTTAGAATGTCCCAAAAGGTAATCTCAGGAGCTTTCATGTAGATTGGAACAGCCTTAATGGGTTCTACTATTGTCATGTAGACATCCATATTCTCATCAGTTGGCTTACTTGATTGTTCTGGATTATGCACTAGTTCTGCTGAAGGTGTCACATAAGGTTTTGCTTCAGCATCTGCTGCAGTTTCTGCTTTTTCTTCCACTCTTGGCCTTTTAGACTGCTTTTTGGAAGCAATTGTCTTCACCCTCTTTCCAGATTTGGCTTCTACATCAACATTCTCATGTTCTTTCTTCATCTCTTCAGCTTTGTCTTTTGAGGGTGTGGTCTCCTCAGGGAATGGCTGTTGAATATTAAGGTCATACCTCTCCTTCATTCTTCTCTCAGCCTCTTCCCTTTGAGATGAATCCCCTTGAAGTTTTTCCATCTCTTTCTTGTACAACTCTTCAACCTGATTGTATGCCATGTTTGTGAACATCTCCCCCTTGACTCCAATTGCACCTTTCAAGAAATTTATCATTTTTCTTCTTTCCTGATTGGCCAAAAAGGTCTTGGAGGGTTGTCTTTTCTGCTTTTGAATTGGCATCTTTTTGACTTGAAGTTTCTTGGCTTGAGCTGCTTCTTTGATACTTTTCTGATACTCTGCATTTAGCTTTCTGGCCATGACCTTTGCAAGTTCTCTATCTGTCTCAATTTGCAGTTGTTCCTCCTTTTCCATTTGATCTTGAAGCTGCTTAGCTATTTCCTCATCTAATTCAATCTGAGTCTTTTTCTGTGCAGGCAGTTCAGCTTCAACTATCTTTTCCTTTCCTTTTCCCTTTGTATCCTTTAAGATTGCCTTTTCTTTTTCCTTCTTTGAGATCCCTCCTTCATTGATGACTACTCCCTTGGCCTTTTGACTAGCCTTAGGAGTATCATTCTTGGCTTTAACCAAAGTTTCTGCTATCTTCATTTCCTCTACAAAGAGCCCTGTTTCTGCTGCTTCTGTTTCTGCTGCTTCTTGTACCTTAGCAGCATTAACTGTTTCTTCTGTTGTAGCAGCATTAACAGTTTCTGCTTCTATTCCATGCTCTGTCTCCCCTTCAACTTCAACTCTCTTTTCAGCTGAACTTTCTTTCTTTGTTTCTCCCTCTTGCTTCTCCCCCTTGTTAAAAGGATCTTGAACTTTTGCCCTCTTCTTGAGCACAAATTGTTTATTCTTCTTTTGGAGGATCAATTTCCTTACCATGTGCTTCAAATTGAGGATCTGCTCTTGTTGTGACAGAACAATAAGTTTAAGCTCTTCAATCTCTTGACCTTGTTTGATCACATCCAAATTGATGTTTCCCATTGCATCCATCAATTCCTGATAGTTATATCTGTCCTCACCTTCTCCAGAAGTATTACCCTCTTTTGAAGGATCATTGGATCTTTTTGTAGTGGAAGCCTTCTGCCTAGCAGAAGCACTATCCACCCCCGTGGTTTCTTGGCACCTGGGACCTTTGGATGATTGCTCACCCAAAGTTGCCATGGGGAAGGTCTTAGAGATGTTGCCACTGTCCTTCTCTGTGCTAGCAGAAGTAGTGGCAGCCTTCTCACCCATATGCTCTTCCTCCACCTCAGAGAGCACCTCCTTGGGGTTGGGAGACACCCCTGTGGTTTCCCTATAGATATTCTCTAAAGGAGAATCCTCCCTTAGAGGGCTTAAAGGCTTAGTGGGTGAAGGTACAAGAAGGGAATGAGCCTTCTTTACCTGTTTCCTTTTGTAAGTTTGGGTAATAGGAGAAGTGGGCTTATGAAGTAGGGACTGTGGGATAGATATAGAGTGAGAAGGTTGGGTTTGGCTAGCAGTGGGAATGTCTAATGAGGGCCTTGACCCTGCTGCCATACCTTCTTGTGGTTGGGACACCACCATCATTGTTGAGAACAATGGGGTGTCAACTCCTTCCGAGTCCCTAGCAGATCTTCTCATGTTTGAGAAAACCTTGCCTTTAGTGGGTTTAGGTACATATACCCCATCAAAATGAGGTATGTCCATCAATTCATTAGTAATAACTGCCTGAACAAACCTGGGATACATAAAGAAACTCTTCTTGTTGTCCAGCTTTGAGACTAGATCATTGAAGATCATTAAAGAAAAGTTGTTATTTTTTAGCAGTGGATAAACATACCAATGCATAGGCAATTGGACTGCTAAATTGGCTCCAGCCAGTTGTTTTCTTAGAAATACAATGCATGAGGGTATGAACAAAGAACCTCCATTGTGTTCTCATACTGCTGCTTTAGAACATCCCTATGATTTCTTTTGATGCTTTTAGTTCCAGCAAATCTTTTCTCTAGAGCATTCCAGAGAATCTGAGCATCAGTGCAGTTGCAAAATTGATGCTGATATTCATTGGGAATGGCCAAGAGTAGAGTGCTCAACGCCTTCATCTTTGTTTGTCTGATCTTTCTCTCACCATCTGTCTTTGGTGGAGGTCTTTTCCCATCTGGTCCAATCTTTCCTGCTTCAGAAGGACCATTCTCAATGATATCCCACATTGAGTAGTCAGTGAGAAGAATGTATTGCCTGATTCTGATCTTCCACATGTCAAACTCACTGGGTTTGAGCATTGGAACCTTAGAGACCAAAGTACTGTTTGACTCTGCAAAGTTTTCCATGATGAATGAATAGATTTTTCTGAGAGAACATGCTCTGATACCAGTTGTTTGGATCGAATTCTTAACAAGAATAAATACTCAGAAACAATATCAAAGAAGTTTGCGGAATAACACTTTGATATTCAATGTAACAGTAAACAAACAGTATAAATTTGATGAACAACTTGTAAACTTGTATTGAATGATTGAAGTTACAAGATTACACACACAACCTCAATCTTGAAGAACAGGCTCTTTCAAGACGAATTCTACTTCTCTAGAATTAGGAACTATGCCTTGAGGTTGATTTTCTCTAGAACAAAAACTTAGAATGAATAATCTCTCTAAAACTATTCTATCAATTCTATACATATACTAAAGACAAAAGATAATTACAATTAATAAAATATCTTCAGAATATCTTCCATGAATATCTTCAGTCTATCCAGCTGTCATTCTTGTAATTCGGATCTCCATCTCATAAGCAGCACTAATCATCTTGGAAGTATTAACTCAAACTTGGCAGCATTAACTACTAAGCAGCACTAACCTCTAGCAGTACTAACTAGCTAAGCAGTACTAACTTTGTTCAAGCAGCACTAACTTTGACTAGCAGTATTAATTCTACTAGAAGTAGTAATACCTAGCAGCATTATCTTTGAATTCCTCTGGCAGTAATAATTCTGTACTAGTAGCATTAAACACTTAAGCTTTTCTTCAGTTCCCAACATAAACTTATGTTTTATGTTTGGTAGTGTAGCTTTCGTTTGATTGGGTTGTGTGTCTCGGATAAAAAAATGTTGGGATTAACCAATTGAATTTAAAACGATTATGAGATTTGATTGATTTTTAATCAACGAAAGTTGTTATGTGGTTAATCGGTTTTTAATCAAGTGTTTGTTAATTTGTTTAGTCGGAATATGGACAAAAGATTGATTCTCGACTTAGAACGAATTGGTTGATGACTACAATCTGAGAAAATATTTGTTTTATCAAAATGTTTCTTTTCAATGTTTGTATCATACGAAAGTATGTGCAGATATCGTTTAAGAAAAAGCTTTTCTACCACGATAGGGGTTAAAGTATTTTCACAAAACAAATACTCACAATCATTAAAACCCGAGACTAACATTGCCCGATATTCATTAGCTTTCATTTTTATTGTCTCATCATTCTTTTTAGTTTATTTTATTAAAAAATAAAAATATTCATCGATAATTCCCATATCTAGGCCATAGTCTATAATGAGTCCATGTTTAGTCCATCGCCTCCCTGTTATCGACCCGTATGCTACACCTCTCGTACGCTTGCGGTTATAAATTTAAGACATATCAAGTTTTTGGCGCCGTTGTCGGGGACGCAATCAGGCTAACATGGACTTTGTTTTGGACTTACTAATCTACATATTTATCCCATTTCTATTTTCCCATTTTCTTTTCGTCCCTATACACCTGGGTGGTTGATTTTTTTTTTCATCCGTTAATCCGCCACTTTTTGCGGAGTCCAATTAATCACGCTTAATAGTGTTGGGTGATGAACCGTTGATACGTGTATTTTTCTACGATAAAGATAGTTATCACCATTAGAGGTGATGTGTGATGCCAACTCAATGTTGTTTAATGCGTCTCATGCGTTATTTTAAAATTTACTCGGATTCGGTATTTTTTTATGTCAAGTCGAACATTACCGATCCTTCTTTCTCATCCTTGTGTTTAATTCTTGACTATGAGTAGTGTAACATGTTTTGTAACGATTACATGTTGATTACCCGGTGTGTCTTTTGTATGTTTACACAACTTGTACGAACCGGTGACCACTTACATCAATTATTTGACTTACATTGATTCCTACATTTTCTCTCTATCATTTAATATTTCGTCAATGTAGTGACGCTAAGTAAGTCATTCCCTCTCTCGTGTTTAATTCTTAGTCCAAAGTCAAACTCACGACTTAAAACGATTCTCCGTTTTCCCTCTTATTCTACCACAATTTTTCGGTTTTACAGGTTCAAATGCTCGAAAACCGACCCCCGAAAGTGTTCCCTAACACTTGTAAATATTTTCTTTCGTTTTTATCTTCTCTCCAGAAATTCTTCCTGGGCGTGAAAAAATTCATCTTTTGCTGCCTAAATTACCCGGGCATGAAGAAAACTTCCCGGGCGGGAAAATAACCTTCCTGGGCATGAAAAAGACGTCCCGGGCGTGAAGTTGTTCTAGATTGTACAAGGTCTATCCCTTTCTTCCCCTTTACTCTTTTTTCCCAATTTTGAAAAAAAATAGTTTTGGCTTTTTTTTTTTTACCATGGTAACTTATTTATTTATTTATTGTAGGAATAGTATAATCCCTCTTGTTGTTTTTTTCTTTTGTTTCTAGGATTTTTTTTTTTTCTGTTTTCTATTTCATGTTTTACAGTTTCAAATCCTAAGTGCTCTCAAGAGCTTCAAACTTCAAGGAACATCCACACTTTCATCATGAAAGTTGTTCTAGATACAAGAAGCATGTAATTCATCATCGGGTACATTCTTTCCATGCTTTTATTCATTTTAGATGATTGTTATGCTTTTATTTGCTTAAAAATAACTTATGGGTTGTTTTCCTTGTGAGTTGTCATTGAAAAGATTGTGGTCTTGTGCCTGATTAGTTGGGTTGCCACCACTGGGCAAACGATAGGATTTGATCACTTTGCACCGAAACTCATCAATGGTACGCACACATGATGTCAAGTCATTTCCCTCGCGATGATTCTTTTACCCCTACCCGTAGTCAAGCATTAAGGATAATGCTCATTTTCAGCTTGTGGGTGGGGTGTTTGTTTGTTTTTTTATACTTCTTTTTCTCTTTTATTTGAGCATTCGTTCATTTAGTCATAGTCCATGCATAATTTTTCCATTTTTGGATGCATTTTGTTTCATATCATTGCATTGAATAAAAAATTTGAAAATCCAAAAAGATCTTTCGCATTTCTCCACGATTTTAGAGCTCGTAGTAACCACCTGTCACTTATCATCAATCTTTTAATTATGTGTACTAATGTACTTTTCGACTATTTTAGCCATGGTGTAAATATTTTTTTTAAAAACACGGTTTTCCTTTAATTAGTCACTTGCACGCACCACTTTGCATATTATTCTATGTAACTTTTAGGATTAACTTTCATACCATAGTCCCCCTACATTACATCTATCATTACTTGGATGGACTTTACCTTGTGAGAATTTAAGTCTTATCGGATTGACACATATATAATCAATTTCATTTTCTTTTCTTGTGTGTTACCTCCCATCGAGATGTATTTCTAGGTTTTTGATTCATTTCTCGTCTAAAGTTATTATAAGTTTTGCATAAAGGCCATTTTTTTCTTAATACCATCCATATAAACAAAAACACAAAATGATTTTCCTTTTGTACCGAATTTTGAGCCTAAACACTTACCCTTTTGTTGAACACCACATACACACCTAAACCACCCAAAAATGGACATATAGTTCTGCTTTCAGAAAATTGAAAACAGATTAAAGCATTAGTTAAGTAGTATACACAAACATAACTTATTGGTTGGTAGAACTCCATAAACAAGCAGAGCCAGTGTGGGTTCGTAAAAAATCAAAAAGGAAAAAAAATGAAAGATGCAAAAAAAAAATATATGTATATGCATTTATATAACTAGTCTTGCAATAAATAAGTCGAGATCCGTTAGAATTATAGGAAAGAACTTGTGTTCACAAAAACAAAGCAAAATACCTTTTTAAAACCCCAAAAACCAAACTCAATCCTTACCTTAAACCTTATACTTACCTGAAAGTCCTCATCTTATGCAATTTTTATGAAAATATTTAACTTGAGAATTGTTTCAAACGCGTCAAGAGTGCAGTTCATATTTCACGATTGGGTAGACATTCAGTGTATACACATCCCTAAACACACTAGAGTAATTTGAGCAAAACCGTGAGCTTTCATCCATGTAGATCATCTTTCCCTTTCCTTAGCGGCTACGTGTGTTTCTAGATGTGTTTTTTGTGATATGTTTTCTTTGGTGGCGTGTTAGTTTAACATTTCGAAGAACTATGTGTTTCTACTACTATTTTCAATTTGAAGACATGGTACAAGTTGCATTTGTACATGAGGAAGCCTAACATTAGATTGTGCTTAGTGAGGTCGTGTATTAACTCACTTTAATATTTGTGGAGATGGTTGCTTGTTTTTCCTTTTTTTTCCCACCCATTCCGTAATAAATTCTAATATCTTTTTTGGGGATAAGAAATGTTTAGCTTGTGGTGTTTTGTTAAGTGCATTTTAGGCATGCATCATTTTAGTTTAAAATTGCATTTATACCTCTAGTTTAATTATTTACATGTAGATTTTATTATTTTTAGTTAATTTTCATATAATCATCGATTGGGGATATTACATTGGTATTTTTGTGTTTTCATTAGTTTTGACAGATATTTTACGTTGAAAGCGTCGACATGGATGAAGAGTGAAATTTGGAGCATTTGATCAATCTTTTATGTGGTAGACTAATTCAAGAAATATGACATCAACTTGGAGCATATTTGAAAGAAAATAATTCATGAGGAAGATTTTGATAAAAGTGAAAGAAGAAAGTAGACCTTGAAGTAGCAGCAAATTTGAGGGGGCTGTATTGATAATTTATTTATTTAAATTGAATTGTTTTTAGGTTTTTGCATCTCCTCTCTTTCTCCTTACCTCCACGGCGCTGCCAATTCTTCTTATTCTTTTTCTTTATTAGTTTTTTGTTTTTCTCAGTCTTTTTAGTTTAGATTTGGTTTTGGTTTTCATTTATTTGAAATTCTTTGCTTCTTGACTCGATGAAGATGTGAAGAAGATGCGATGTTTATATAGCGGATCGAAGATAAAGATGGAATATGACAAATTCTCATTCGTCATTCAACACCCGTTGTAACGTTTTGTTTTTCCATATTTTATATTTATGTTTGGATTTACTATTTTTACCATTCATCTATTATTAATGTTTTTCTCCTTATTTTTATTTTATGTACTATTTAATTTATTGCAACGTTCTTAATTTATTTTACCGCTTTCTTAGGTTAAAAACGATTCTTGGAGAGTAACTCTCTTTGGATCGACCTTTAAAGTTTTCTTAGATTAACTTTATCTTGTTTTAAATTTATGTGTTATGTTTGGTAGTGTGGCTTTTGTTTGATTGGGTTGTGTGTCTCGGACAATTTTTTTTTGGGATTAACCAATTGATTTTAAAACGATTAATAAATTTTAATTGATTGTTTTTTAATCAACAAAAGTTGTTATGTGGTTAATCAATTTTAATCTAGTGTTTGTTAAGTTGTTTAGTCTGAATATGGACGAAAGTTTGATTCTCGACTTAGAACGAATTGGTTGATGACTACGGTCCTAACATGAAAATAGTTAGGGATGTTGGCCGAGAAAATATTTGTTTTATCAAAAGACTTCATTTCAATGTTTGTATCATACGAAAGTATGTGCAAATATCGATTTAGAAAGGTTTTTCCACCTCGATAGAGGGTTAAAGTATTTTTACAAAAACAAATACTCACCATCATTAAAAGCCGAGACTAACATTGTCCGATCTTCGTTAGCTTTCATTTTTATTGTCTCGTCATTCTTTTTAGTTTATTTTATAAAAAAATCAAAATATTCATTGATGATTCTCATAGCTAGGCCATGGTCTATAACGAGTCCATGTTTAGTCCATCGCCTCCCTATGATCGATCCTTATGCTACACATTACGTACGCTTGCGGTTATAAATTTAAAACTACATCAACACATAACATAACCAAACTTTATGTCATCACCCAAAACTACATGAAATCAAAAGAAGGCTAAAACAACATGAATCAACAAGACTAAACCAAACAAACTGGAACGGTCCCGCCTCAAACCCCCCCTCCCCCAAAAAAAAAAAATTCAAGAAAATCCAACACTAAGGGGGATCCAGAAAAACCAATTCCTCCTAGCACTGGGACACGAAGACAGAATCGAACTACCCCTTTCTTTCCAATCATAACTACCCCTTCCTTTCCAATCATAACTCTCCCCCACCAAATAAAAACACTCCAACGAAGCACATATCACTTCCAAAGGACCTCCTTGTCTCTCCAAAGAAAATTTAAAAAACTAAAACAACCTAATACCATTGCTCTGCACCCGTTATAACACCATCCAAAAACTTAACCCAAATCTTAGTTTTAACCCAGTCCCTTATTAAATACCCAGACTAATCTAAATATAACCTGGTGCACCTGTCAAAAACCCATCCCAAGCACAAATATTTTTGTAAACCTCTTATTGAACAAGTAACAATGAATGAAAAGATAAATCTTTATTGAATATTATGAGGGCATTACATATGAACGAAACACATTCTGGCTCTCTATAATCTATGAAGCGCATCACACAAATGACCTAGAACACACTTTAAATACTAGCCCCTTTACATTGAAAACCCAAGCCCATTTAGCTAACTCTAAGCCCAGACTACATATTATAGGCCATTTACAATTCTCTATAAACCTTTATAAAACTTTTAACTACTTAGGACATTTATGATCATAATATTCTCCCCCTAAAGTTTTATAAAGTGAAAGAACTAGATCTGATAACGTAATAAGTTATTCAAACTTCATGTTCATTGATCATCAGAGAATTGGGTTTACATGAGAATTTTGTACTTTCTCTCTCTAGAATGCTCTCTAGTTTCTCTCTCTAGAATTACCATGAATGTGTCTAAAAATTAGATTTTGCTTCTACAATGCTTAGATATTAAGTAACCTATAACTATTTATACCTACGACAACTACATGGCATTAAAACTATAAAACACATTGACTTTATATAACTTTTACTTTTACACTTTGACAACTTTGACTTTTACAACATTGACCTCAACATAAATCTTGAATACAATTCCATTCTAATATCTCCCATTTTGGATTCAAGATTTTATAAAAGGTTCGGTATGTTTGATCTTGAAGAACTCTCTCTTTTACACCTTTTGTGTGTGTGTTTGTATGTGTCCTGATATGTTCGATGATAGCTTCTACAACACACTAAACAACTAATATCTAAACTTAGATATTAAAACTATAATATCTATATTAGATATTATCTAACAACTAACAATATAATATCTAGAATATAATATCTAGATATTATCTAACTAATTTAACTAATAACAATAACAACTAACTTTGACTATTTATTACAAACGACTTAGACTAATATTAATGAGACGACTTTTCTGCTTTAGCTTCAGATTGCGATCTTCGTATCGTATGATCTTGAATCAAGTGAGACTGTGTCCTAACACTATCACTCTCTCTACTACCTCTCTCTCTCTTCGCTCATCCCTCTCAATCTATCGACGCACCAAGTACGCTTTTCTCTCCATCTCTCTCTTTCTCGATCTCAATGTGTAAATTGAACACCCCACACCTCCTCACCGGCTTCGGCTTCGCCGCTGGTCTGTGGATAAGTGAGTTAAGATTTCTCACGATCGATGCCATCGTCGATTGCCGACTTCATCCACGCCGCCGACGAGTTTGGGTTAGACGAAATTTACATTTGGATTTAGGATTTATGTGTTTAAAGATCGATTATTCGATCGATTTCATATGTTTGATTTGATTCTGATCGCTTCAATGGGCTTGAATGCATATCTTTTTGGTGTGGACTTGTTTTAATCTGTCAAGAATAATTTTTTGGTTTAATTGGTATTTCGCGGATTCGTTTGAATCGTATAGGTATTTGATACCGGGCTTCAAGCTTCATCTATTAAGGGTTGGGTGCCTTGTAGCTTGTTGTGTTCGATTTGAGGTTACGCTTTTGGTCTTGAACTTGTTAATTGGTTATAAGATGTTAGACTCAAATCGACTTGGAATAGGTTGATTTGGTTGAATTCGTTTGATAAGTGTAATTTCTTTTGATTTTATATTATTACATTAAAGGTTTCTGTTTATTTGATCGATTTGGAACTCCCGACACTTGACTTCTTTCCCGGGCATTGTAAACTTTCGACATTTGATCTCCTAGTGCCAAACTCTCGGGACCATTATTGTTTCCCGGGGACTGCGTGATGATTCCCGGTATCTATCCATCTCCCGGGACGCGACTCTCAGTATATGCCCGATATGTGGGCTTTTACCGGTTCTCCTTCGACCCATCTCTCAGGTTCAAGTAGTTTCCCGGGTTCAATAAGTTTCCCGGTACATGGTAATTCCTCGGGTCAAGATCGATTCCCCGGACCCTTCCTTTTTCCTGGATCTTGAACTCCCGAAGCCTAGATCCTCTCCTGGGCCACATGCCGACTCCCTGGTCGTGTCGTGTTGTGCCACTTTTCCCCGAGCCGTGGTCCTGGCCCGAACCACATGGCCCCGAACCGCAACCCACTATCAACTTGTTATTAGTTTACTTGGTTTATTAAGTGTTTTCGCTTTCTGTTAATTACTTGATGAGGGGTATCATGCTCATTTCTTTATCTCGTTAAGATGGGTTATATATTGCTGACTATAATTTTTCCCGTGCACTTCATTGGAATTCTCTTGTGTAAACTTTTTGCTTAAAATGCATATCCATAATGTTAGGACTGAAAGTTGTAGTGTGTTGAAAGTTGTATAACACATTTATAGGGTTCAATTGTTTTATTTAAAAGGGTTGTAAAAGCTTTTAATTGTTTATTGCGCTTGTTTGTTTGCTTTGGGCCTTGGGCCTGAGGGTTTAGATTTGGGTATAAAAAGGTTGTTTAACCTAATTTCTATAAGAGTTGGTCATTTGAAGGTTAATTACACGTATTGAAATTCTCTCTGTAAATCTTAAACCTTTGATTGATAAATCTAATCATATGACCAGTAGTTGTGATATAATCTTTCATTATTGTTGATTATTTTCTGCGATTGCACTATTTCTGGGATCTACAATTGGTATCAGATCAAAGAGACAATGTTAATTCCCGAATTATCAAGTTCTAATTCAATTACAATTACAAAACAAGATGATACAAATCAATTATCCAACCTGTTATTAAAATTCAATTCAAGGATTCGTATACAAAGACTCTGCAAGGAACTTTCTCTCTCTACAAACTCAGCGTACTCTCTCTCTATCTAACTTGCAACTGTCAACTACTTACACAACTACAACTTCTAGCCATATATCTATTAAAGACAAAAACACGCTTACAACACAATACAAAACAAGACTTTGACTTTTGACTTTTATTACAATGACTTTGACTTTGAGAGTTGACTTTGAGCTTTGATTTGCTTGACTTTGACCTTCAGTTTTCATGATCTTGTATCCAACAAATATGCTCTAACAATCTCCCCCTTTGGATTCAAGATCATCTCTAAAAGATTTTGCAATTCAATTTCCCTCTTTAAGCTTAATCTGTGCAATCTCCCCCTTTCGTCCGAATATTATCAGATTAAATCTCCCCTTTTTTACTTAGAAATCTCCCCAAAGTCTATCTTTAAGAATAGTGACAATCTCCTCAAGGTCGTAAAACCTCTTTCAGACACTAGAAAGAAATTATCTTTAGGTTTAGCTCGGTTTGCTTCAGCAAATTGTCTTCAAAGAAAACTTCAGTAAAATTTGCTCATATTCGGAAATCTTTGAACTTTTCTCTTCCAGCTTTCAACAATCTTCAACAATCTTAACAAAATCATCATCAAACTTTGCATTTCTTGAATACTTCTCAAACATTTTCTTTATCCTCTCCCATAATCATATCTGATTCAAACATTACTTTAACTCTTCTCCCCTTCTTTGATGATTAGAGCATGAAATCATCAAAACTTTATAAAAGAAATGTCTTTAATCTGTTCTGACCACTGATCTTTTAACACTGAGCCTCTGACTATCCATCGATCCAAAAAGATATTTATCCAAATCTTTGCAAATTCAGACAAAATATGAATATAACACCTGAATCAACAAATGAATCAGTTAAAGTGTCTGTCAGTAACACTAAGTCACTGTGTGTAACGAATACACATTGGAAAGGAGCTTTTGTGATGTTCACTCCCCCAGGTCTTCCATTCAATCATCGAATAACACAAGTTTATGCTATGAACGTTTTGACAGAAAAAACAAATTTCCTATGTGTACGTGCTTGTGTTTGAAAGAATTAAGCACAAATGATTGCTTTTATAGGCTCAAAATTGTGTAAACCATTGAGACAACAACAGTTAAACACAGATTCGATTTTTCCTGATCAAAGTGCAAAGGTGGGGCAGACTTCCTTCTTTTTCAATATCC
Organism: Arctium lappa; assembly: GCA_023525745.1. Taxonomy (NCBI): domain Eukaryota; kingdom Viridiplantae; phylum Streptophyta; class Magnoliopsida; order Asterales; family Asteraceae; genus Arctium; species Arctium lappa. The sequence continues at coordinate 165,133,555 of CM042047.1, forward strand.
AGATTTTCCAAATGAAAACCAGATAGATTTTGTGTTGCGTCCCTTTGAAATATTGAAACATCTTCTTTTTTAGAAGAAAATGAGTAGCTGGTGGTTTTTTTTTGTCAAGAGTTGGCATGGGCTAGTTGCCGGTTTCAATGATGTTCACGAAGAATTGTGAAACACCAGCAATGTGGTTGCCCGACTCAGAAAAAGTTGGTGCAGAGTTTATATTATTTTACTCTATTCTCTCACCCTCCTTCTTTTTTATCATCGGGCTCGCTTCTAACCAAACTCTCATTTACATTTTACCTCATCACTCAACCCACACTCAGTTATTTTGACTCCTCACTTTTCGATCACTCAAGATTAACTTCTTGGGTAGGAAACACTGTTAACGTGAATCCATAGAAGTTTCAATTAAGCTCACACAATGAACCCATGTAATCCTATAAGCACATGTTGCTCAAAATAGTTTAATTTTGCAGTTAAAGCACATATATATACAAGTCAGATGTCTGTATGCTTAATGAGATAATCATGAAGATTTGAGCATTTTTTTAAACAAAAAAAAATATATTTCAAACAAGATAATTGAAAGAATGAAATAAATACAAGAAACTTGTTTGAAAATCTGACATTGTATGAAAAAAAATAATATCTGAATGATCTATCGATTAAGGCTTAGGTTAGCAAAAATTAGATATTGTCTATACGAATCAAGATATAGACACTCTTGAATGAAATGTTTCGAAATGAAATCACGCTCAAACTTTGAAAATCAAGCGGGGTGTATCACCATCGAAAAAAAAAATTCAATTTGAGACATGGTTATAACATAGTCAACAAAAATTTAAACTGGTGTGTGTGAATACTTGAAAGTATATAGAAAAGATAATACGCAAGTATTAATCTTTGGAAACACAAAGTTGGTATATCATTAAAGCACAAATAAGATGAAAACATTTAAAATCTCACTTTTATATTCATGAAATCTTTTTAAGAATCAGAAGTGGTTTGAACACTTAAGAACATGTTTTCATATCTGAAAGTTGTCCATCTTTCAGATACATATGAGATTAAGATTAAAAATAAACCTTTTGCTCAGTCTTAAATCTCATCAAGTCAGCTCTAAGTCATATTTGATGATCGTTTAAGCTCTCTCTCAATTCTACAAGAAATCACAAAGTCGTCAAAGTACAAAGCTTTATTCACAACATTTTATTGAAAAGTAAATGACATAATGCCGTAAAACTTTGAATGTATGAGTTATGATTTGATATAATCAGAAGTCATATACCATACTCCTTATCTTTTACTCCCCCTGCGATTATGCATCAGAAAAAAAAATTATCAGTGATAAACATATGCAAAAATATAAACTCCCCCTCAAATGAATGTAGATCATCTTAAGTTCTTCTCTCACTCCCCCTGAGATCATGAACAAATCGTAAGTGCAGATATCTTTCAGAATAAAAATAAAGAAATGAAGAAAAATAACAATAACAAAAACTTTAGTAGGTAATCACAGATTAAGTCTTGAGATTTAGCATACCAAGTTTTGAAACGAGAAAATTAAATCTCTTTTCATCTAGAGGCTTGGTAAATAAATCAGCAAGTTGGTAATCTGTGTTTACAAAATAAAGTTCGATTGTACCTTTATCCACATTATCTTTGATAAAGTGATATCGTACGTCGATGTGTTTGGTCTTTGTATGTTGAACAAGATTCGCATATATAGCAATGGCGCACTTCGAATCACAGTATATCTGGATCTTGTTGTATGTGAAGCCATAATCTCGGAGTTGTGTTATCATCCACAACACTTGAGAACAGCAGCTCGCCGCAGCGACGTACTGTGCCTCAGCTGTTGATGTGGAAATACATAGTTGTCTCTTTGAAGCCTAACTCATGAGTTTATCGCCCAAAAATTGTATGTGACCCGATGTACTTTTTCTGTCAAGCATACAACTTACATGGTCTGCATCTGAATATGATGTCAGTTCAAAACCAGTATCCTTAGGATACCACAAACCAATATCTGCAGTGCCCTTCAGATATCTAAAAATTCTTTTAACTGTAGACAAATGGGATTCTTTTGTATTAGCATGATATCGAGCACATAGACATGTAGAGAACATTATATATGGCCTACTAGAAGTTAAATACATCAAAGAACCAATCATCCCTCGGTAGGTTCTAACATCGACAGCTTTTCCCGAAGGATTAGTGCCAATCTTAGTTCCTGGTGCCATCGGGGTTCCAATAGGTGTACAATTTTCCATTTTAAATTTTCTAAGAATATCAAAAATGTACTTTGATTGATTGATAAAAATCCCCATTGAAAATTGTTTGACTTGTAATACGAGAAAGAAATTCATCTCTCTCATCTTGCTCATCTGAAATCTTGACACCATGAGGTTAGAAAAATTCTTACAGTATTTCCGATTTGTTGAGCCAAATATGATGTCATCGACATAAATTTGAATTAAGATGATATCGGCTTTTTCTTTTTTGATAAACAAAGTAGTATCGATCTTACCTTTAGAGAAGCCAGACTTGACTAGGAATTTAGATAAGACTTCATACCTGGCTCGAGGGGCTTGCTTCAGTCCGTAAAGGGCTTTGTCTAGAATGTAAACATGATTTGGATTTTCTGGATTGACAAAGCCTTCAGGCTATGAAACGTATACTTCTTCCTTAAGAATGCTGTTTAGAAAGGCAGTCTGCACGTCCATTTGGTAGATGGTGAAGTTCTTGTGGGCGGTATATGCAAGAAACATACAGATAGCCTCGATGCGCGCCACTGGAGCATACGTATCGTCATATTCAATTCATTCCTCTTGCCTATATCTCTTAGCCACTAGTCTTGCTTTATTTCTGATCACGATACCATCTTCGTCCTTTTTGTTCTTGAACACCCATTTTGTACCGATTATTGTCTTTCCTTCAGGCTTAGGCATAAGTCTCTAGACATTGAGTGCTTCGAACTGATTCAGGCTCATCTTGCATCGCAGTTACCCAATCTGAGTCGGCTAGGGTGTCAGGATCTTAATTCTAAACAAGAATAAACACTCAGAAACAATATCAAAGGAGTTTGCAGAATAACACTTTGATATTCAATAAGTAATGGAACATAGTAAATCAGAATAAGAACTTGCAAACTCTATTGAATGATTATAAAGTTACAAGACTCAACACACAACCTCAATATTGATGAACAGGCTCACCAATACGATTCTAGTTCTCTAGAATTAGGATTACAAACCTTGAGGTTAATTCTCTCTATGAAAACAAAAATTCAGAATTCTAAAGTTAACTCTAAACTATTCTGACTAATTCTATATATACTGAAGATAAAAGATAATTATAAATAATAAAAGATCTTCAAAATAATCTTCTATCTTTATCTTCAAGCTTTCCATATTCTTCAGTCTTAATCTGCACGAATCTTGATTATCTCATAAGCAGCACTAAGTCTTCAGCAACATTAATACTCTGAGCAGTATTAACCTTCAGCAGTACTAACTACTAGCAGTACTAAAATTGCTTAGCAGTGGTAATCTTCTCTAGCAGTATTAATCTTGATGAGCAACATTAAGTTATATCAGCAACATTAACTTCACTCCGCAGCATTAACCTCAGAAGTATTAACCAAGTTCTTCTAGCAGCAGTAACTGTACTTGTGAAATTCTGAATTTCCCAACAATCTCCCCCTAACTTGACTTTTAGGAAAAGAAGTCAAGTTCTTCAGATAATCTTCAAGATGCTTCCAAAACTTCATCATGTCTTATATTCCTGTATTTGCATCCAACCCAAACTCTGATTTATAGTTCTTTGGATCAAATACTTAGCCATTTCTGAATTTAGAGTCCAATTGTTGACTGTTTTGAACACATTCCTGATCACATGCTCTACATCATCAGGCTTGAACATCATACACAAATACTCCATCACCAGTTTTGTAATTGAAATCTCTGGAGCTTTCAATTGATCTGAATACCACCTCATTCCTATGTCAAACATCTTTTCAAGATCTGACCTAGAGCATGTTCTAACAATCTTTTCCCAAGTGTTATACACTTCATACTTTTCATCCTTTCTTTTGAGCCTTATGTATTCCTTGCCATCAACCTTCAGTGTGTCCCATAGAATAACCTCTGGAGGCTTAACTCTAACAGGTTCAGCTGAAATTGGTCCATACACTTTATCCATCACTACCATGTACATATTTACATCATTAGTTCTTGCTGGTTCTTTCTGGTCAGATGACTTAGGTGCCCCTTCTTCTTCAGCAACCTTTTAAGCTTCTCCTTCAGCTATTCTAGGCTTCTTGGCTGACTTTCTCCTTGCCATCATCTTGGTTCTTTTTATAATCCTTAGACTTTCACCAAGAGTTTCTTCTTTCTTTGGTGGTGTTTCTTGCTCATCTGGAAAAGGTTTTTCTATCATAAGATCATTGCTTTCTTTCATTCTCTTCTCCATTTTCACTCTTGCAGTTTCATTAACTCGAAGCTTTGTCATTTCAGAATTGTACTGCTCTTGAATCTGCTCAAATGTCATCTTGGAGAACAACTCCTTTCTGACTCCTACCGCACCCTTGAGAAATGTAATCATCTTGTTTCTCTCTTGGGTACCTAGGAAGGTCTTTGAGGGTTGTCTCTTCTTTGCAGCTGTTTTGACCACAGATTTCTTCAGAGATGCTACTTTCTTCTGTGCAAGTTCAGTTGCCAGGCTTTGTTGATAGGCTTCATTCAGTTCAGCAGCTAGAGCCTTTGCCATCTATCTGTCCTTTTTAACCTGAACCCTTTCTTCTTTTTCAATATCGGCCTGCATCTTCCTGGCCAAAGCTTCATCTGACTCAACCAACCTTTGCTTTTTGACTGGTTGATCAGATTCCACGATTTTAGCTTTGCCTTTGTCTTGGCTCACCTTCTTCTCTACATTTGTTTTCTTGATCACTTCACCTTGTTCTTTGATGACAACTCCTTTGGCCTTTGAGGTGACCTTGGGAGTATCATGTTTGGGTTTGATTAAGGTATCAACAATTTCAAGTTCTGTTAGTACTTCTTGCACTGTTTCTGCTGCTTCTTTCAGTTCAGCAGTATTAACAGTTTATGCTGCTTGACTTAAACTAGCAGCATTAACTGTTACTGCTTCTTAATCTGTTACTGCTGCTCTGCTTGATGTTTCTGCTGCTTGTACTGATTCTTTACTTACTTCATCAATCTCCCCCTCAACACTATGATTCTCCCCATTATCTGTATCAGCTTCTGATTTGTCCTCAGCTTCTGACTCCCCCTTTTTGGGAGCATCAGTCACTGGTTCCCTTCTTTTTAGCGCAAACTGCCTTCTCTTATTTTTCTGAAGTAGTCTCTTCACCAAGTTCTTCAGTTTGGAAATCTGAGCTTGTTGAGAAAGGACTATTAGTTTCAGCTCTTCTATGTCTTTTCCTTGGTTGATGACATCCAAGTTGATTTCCCATAGCATCCATCAATTCTTGGTAGTTATATCTGTCCTCACCTTCTCCAGAAGTGTTACCCTCTTTTGAAGGATCATGGGATTTTTTTGTAGTAGAGGTCTTTTGCCTAGCAGAAGCAACTTCTACCCCCGTGGTTTCTTGGCACCTGGGACCTTTGGATGATTGCTCACCCAAAGTTTCCATGGGGAAGGTCTTATTTATGTTACCACTGACCTACTCTGTGCTAGCAGGAGTAGTGGAAGCCTTAGCACCCATATGCTCAAACATCTCCTTGTTGAGCACCTCCTTGGGGTTGAGAGACACCCTTGTGGTTTCCCTGTAGATATTCTCTAATGGAGAATTCTCCATTAGAGGGCTTAAAGGCTCAGAGGGTGAAGGTACATGAGACTGAGGGATTTATATGGTGATGGAAGGTTGGGATTGGCTAGCAGTGGGATGGTCTAATGAGGGCCTTGATCCTGCTGCCATAACTTCCTCATTGTGGGACACCACCATCATTGTAGAGAACAATGGGGTGTCAACTCCTTCCGAGTCCAATGGAGATCTTTTCATGTTTGAAAAGACCTTACCTTTGGGAATTTTTGGTACATATACCTCATCAAAGTGAGGCATATCCGTCAATTCATGAGTTATAACTTCCTGTACAAACCTGGGGTACATGTAAAAACTCTTTTTGCTTCCCAAGTTTGATACAAGATCACTGAAAATCATTCTTGAAAAGTTGTACTTTCTGGCAGTGGCCAAGCAGACCAAAGCATAAGCAATGGTACTGCTAAACTCACTCCATCCAGTAGTCTTTTTGGAAATACAGTGCATCAGGGTATGAACAAGAAAACGCCATTGGGAATAGAATTTTGCTTTTGAGAATTTGAAACCATCCAATTGGCCTCCATACCCTATTCTTGACAAATTTGAGAACAAATCCTCAATTGGAATAAAAGTAATCCTTGCAGCATCGTCTAGTCGTAGACAGATGCGTATCACCTCTTCAGAAACTGACAAGGGTTTGTCACACACTCTTGTCTTCAGAATCTGCACACCATTCTCTGTGACTATGGTGGCATTTGCCCAGAATTGTCGTTGATGCTCAATGTAGATAGTTGGCGACACAGTTAGAGCATGGTCAATGTGGCTGGACTTGAGAAAAACCACAATCTGGTGGAATCCAGCAGATTGTTTCCGCTTCTGTAGCATCACAATCTCGTTGTGCTCATCAATGAAAGCCATGGATGCCATTGAAACTTGAGGATTTTGGACTGAAGCACTTGTTCTTGAGAGAAAAGGGTTATAGAGTAGATGAATAGAAATCAAAGAGTCGTTATGAACGTTTGGGCGGGCAAACAGGGTATTTATACGGTTCGGGACATAAGCAGTATTAACCACTAGCAGTATTAACTAACTAGCAGTATTAACTACTAGAAGTATTAACTACTAGAAGTATTAACTAACTAGCAGTATTAACTGAGAGCAATATTAACTACTTGCAGTATTAACTGAGAGCAGTATTAACTGAGAGCAGTATTAACTAAGAGCAGTATTAACTGAGAGCAGTATTAACTGAGAGCAGTATTAACTGTGCACTGACAGTATTAAAACTGCACTGGCAGTATTAACTATACTTACACTTTTTGAAGCTTGAGGTACTCTATGCAAAGTAATAACTTCCTGTGAAATATGTTAGTATCACCAAAGAATAAACCAATAACTGGTATGAAAACACTTTTTAAACCAAATGAGCTTATTCAGAGTTATCATGCCCACACTTGTGACCAAGAAAGTGAATCTACCCACCTCAAAAGCTTTAGTGAATAGATCAGCAAACTGGTTGTCAGTGTAGATCCCAGTGCAGTGCAATCACCAGTAATAATGAATAATGATGAACAGATTATAGGCCACAGCAACTAGTCATATGATTTATATAACTTCAAAGGGTTAAGTTTTACAGAGAGAATTTCTGATTAGGATATGTAAACCTAATAACTAGAAAACTGAATAATGAATTTCTAACCTAACAAATGAAATAGAAATAACTTTAAATACGTAGGCTCGCAGGCCTAATGGGCTTATGGGCTTTAAGGCCCAACAAGCTTACAACTATGATAACTTGTCATAATCTACCCTGAACTTCAATTTAACTAATAAATTAGCCCTAACAATCTCCCCCTTTAAATAGAAGTTGAAACTCGCGCCAGTTAGGAACATATATCTTCCGAAAACCAAAACTGATCTCGAAATATCTTATTTGCGTTCTATACTCCAGTCGTTCTTCGATAACTCTCAGTGCTTTAAGAACAAGTGCTTTGTATGAAGAATCCAGTATCTGAACTCCTTTTTCATCTTGACTCAGCGGACGCTTCAACTTGTCTTTCAAAAGCATCAACGTACCATCACAAAATCTGGCAATCTGATCAAAACGGATAAAGCGTAGAACACCTTTGTTGTTCACGTATGACATACCAAACTCTGGAATCTTTATAACTGTGAATGCAGGTACATTTAGAGCATCATACGGAACACTCAGATCAGGCTTGAGCAGATTAATCTTCGGTTGATCGCTTTCTAACCCAATTTGAAAATCTTCCACCGAAGCAAGTTTCATTTCGCACTTCATGTATCTTTTCACGATTTCTAGTGCATCAATGACTTCTCCGGGTCTGACGGTTCTGGTCTTTAAATCACGTAGGATGAACAGCAGATCTTGTGGCTCCAGACATGGAAAATCAGCATCAGAAAAGAAGTATTGTTGACCATATTCTCTTGTAACCATAAAGTCCGTATACTTAACCTTCATGAAGTAGGCAGGTATAATCTTATCAACTGATACGATCCTGAGCTTCGTCTTGGAGTACTTGTGCTGGAACTTTCTGTACACGAACACAAGTTCACGCTGTTTTTCTTTGTTTTTCACTGACTGTAGACCATGGATAACGACTTCATCATACTTTCTGATCCAGTGGGCAAAGATCTTTTTCTGGCCTTCTTCGAGGAAAGGAACTTTTATTCGGACTCTTTCCCACTTGGATGGACGAACTGGAGTAGTACGAACTGGTACTCTAACTGGTGAAGCTAGAGGAGATATCTCGGGAAAAACTGTAGAAGAGAAGTCAGGGTGATTAACTGGATAGGTCAATAAAGGAATCACGATAGAAGACTGATTATCTGGATGCAGTATTTCATCAATTTCTTCTTGCATAACCACCAGAGCTCTTTCAGTATTGGCACATTCTTCTGGCGTGTCCGTCACTTCATACGGATCTAGTATTATTGCCCAATCTTCAGGAACTATCGGAGAACCATCTTCAAATTCCTCAGGCTTTTCAACCGTCGGATAATCGTATAGTATCAAGTCTGTCACCGGTTCCCGTTCCTGTTCCTGTCTCTGTCCCTCTATTCTTGTACCGTAACCCGTACCCTGTTCAACCTGTTCTGATTCCACTAGGTGTGTCTCCGGCTCAGATAGGCGTTGGCGCTTCTCCCCCTCATGGTGATGAGGATCATCCTGATCATCATGTCAGCGCTTGAGCCGTTCTGCCTGGCTGCGACAGGTATCCTCCACTGCTGATAGGCGTTCAGTCAAAACAGCTACGGTTTGCTGAAGTGACTGAAGCATAGCTTGTTGGATCTGGAAGGCTTCGATAGAGACACTAGACTGGGGGTTTGGTGGGGTTGGTGTGGATGCTTGAGAACGAAGTAGAGATAGCAAATCGGCATCCTGGGTGGGTTCGGTTTGAGACTGGGCTAGAAGTTTGGCAAGAAGGATGGATTTAAGCTCTGGGATAGAAAGATCTGTTGCTAGGAGGGAAGGTGGAATGGGTGTAGACTCAGGCTCAATCGCTGGACCTTTGCCTTTGATCAGTCATTTGATGTTGTCCATTTATTCCCTCATCATAGATTGGACAGCCTTTAGGGCGCCGTCCATGTATTCCCTTGAGACGAACTCGGTTGGGGTAACTCCGGGGTCACTTAGACTTCCCGTTGTAGCTACGACTGTAGAAGTCGAGCCGCCTACGTTCACGGTTGGCGTGATGATAGTCGTGGTAGGACTTCCACCCAATCCTCGTAAACTACCCGAAGGCGGATTTACTATGGGTGTTCCGGCCGGGCCACTTAGGCTACCGGCGATAGCCGAAAAAGGAATTTGTGTCCTAGGAATGGCATGTATAACAAATGGCTCTAGACTCTGTGCTTGCAAAGATGTCGAGAACGGGGGCAGCTGTTCTCTTGTTTCAATATCGACACCCTCCAAGTGAGAGCCCGATAGCAGATGTGCTAAGTCCCCGTGAGAATGTGAAACCATCATCTGTTGAGAGATGGTGGAGTGGCTTGGTTGGGCGTGCAAGTGCGCCGCTAGGTCCACGGCGGCTTCTTCAATACCCTGTCCCAACACATGAGACTGGGTAGCAGATGTGGCTACCTGGCTAAACGTGGCTAGGGGGGATACAACCGAAGATGGTTGTCCCGTCTCTCGTGTACTCTCGGAAAGCATTTTACTCCGCCTTTCCCTCACACGACTCACTTCTTGATTTTCAACTGAGACTCCCGCCGCTCTCCTTATCTCTCCAGATGAGGGTTGATTATCGTCACCATCGGAGTTAGAAGACTCTTCATTTGATGTCGATGCTGCAGTTTGGGTTTCTTCTGAGTCGGAATTGGCTGCCGTGTCTTCAGTAGCAGCGACAGAAGAGGACTGAACATGAACGACTTCAGAATTTGTTGCCTCTTCTGCCATTTGAGTCTCGGTTGGTGGTGGCGAAGATGGTTGTCTTGAAGAACTAGGCTGGCTCGTTCCAACGGCACTGCCCATGCCAGATCCCCTCACGATAATAGCTCTCGACACACCCTGTCCGGAAGCCCCAGCTATCCGGACGCTCCCGCCTCTCGTTCGTGGACGCGGACCCTCACGTCGCTCAGGTCTTGCTCCCTGGGCAGGTCCTGCCGGTCCTGGCCGGACCATAGGAGCTGGAATGTTGTGTGTGTGCCTATAAGCTATCACACTCAGTGCCGTGGGACGAGCATGGTCTAGTACCCTGACTGGGATTTGTCGGGCGACAACACCTTCCGGATCAGCGCGGGAAGGAATCTTGCGAGTTGGATATTGTGGGCACGTCGGGTGGGTAGAGCGGCGTTGTATCTCGGGATACAGGTTCATGTAGTTCCGGATAGCGATCTGTAGGAACCGCATGAATGGAATGAAGTTTGACCGGCGTGATGCAGTAGAACGAACTCTCTGAATGAGTTCAAACCAGAGAAAGTCGGCAAAGTCCACGTGGCGATTGAAGGCCACCGCGTGAAAGATGCGTAGAATCGGGGCGCTCGTCTGATCAATGCCCTTCGTTATAGATGAAAGGCACCGATTGATGTATGAGAACAACGTGTACCATATCGTCGATTGATGTTTGCGGTTGAAGGTTGATGGTATGCGAAGTTCTGCGCCGTAACCCAAGGAGAGAAGGTCGGTGCACAGAGTAGCATCACTGACAATCGGGTCAAAGTCTTCTCGGCCTGCTACGGATCCGGCGGTCGGTAACCGAAGGAATTGTCGGAAGAGATCACTTGTGAGAAGCACTGGTGTGTGATCTATCCGACCTTCAAGATGGAATCCGTCATCGGCCTCTAACGCATGGAGAGAATGCCAGAACTGCTGTAAGTATAAGATTGGTACAGTTGCAGTTTCCGTTAGAGCATAAGAGATTGGATGGCCCCTGAGTATCTCGATGATGACCTGATATTGAATAGCAGGTTGGGTTACATCGAGATGGTAGTTATTGGCAGTAAGAGGAAGGAACTGATCCTCGGGAATCAGTTCCGCATCTGCGATTGGATCAATCGCTGGTGGCTGGTTTTGTGCCATTGTACCTATGAAGAATTAATCGAGTAGTACGCAGGTTAGGAAAAAGATAATAGCCGTTGGAGTTATACAGTCATGATTTAAATCACAACGCATAGTAACTCCAAATCTTGGAAGAACAAAACCCTATTCGAGAATTAGGGTTAGTCACCAAGGCACATAGACTTTCACCAGCACATAGAATCACCAAAAATTCCTCATAACCACACATATTAAAAGGTATAACTATAAGCACCAAAAACTTGGATTCGACCGGATAAGATTCAACCGGATAAGATTTAACCGGGGTTCTATTAAGACCGGATAAGTTCGATCGGATAAGGTCTTCGACCGGAGGTCACTAAGACCGGATAGGTGTTCGACCGGATGTTACTTAAGACCGGATATGGTCTTCGACCGGAGGAGATATTCGACCGAAGGTTACATTCGACCGGTGGTTAAACCACCGGATATTTGTTCGACCGGAGGGACCTTTGACCGGGGGAGGCTTCGACCGGGGCGTAACTCTAGATCGGAGTATACCCCCGGAGAAGATAAAACGACACCATATCCATCCCCGGGGAACATCCATAGCAGAAAACAAACTTGAAATCGATCGATTACAATCGATCGATTACAAACGATCGATGCAGACTAAAAATCGTATCGATTACCTACCTGATCAAATGAAGACGAAGGATTCGGTCGAAGGAGTTCGGTCGAAAGAGTTGTCCGGGCGAGAGAGAGATAGAAGACTATGAGAGAAAAAATGGGATCGATCGAATGAGGGACTAAGGGGTTCGATCGGGGTTCTTATACCCCCGGAGGTGTCTAGGGCTTGGGCTGAGGGGGGGGGGTAGGCTTTGGGCCGAATCAAACCAAACAAACAAAAAACAAAACAAAATAAACCAAACCTTAAAAAACATATTTTTGGAGTTTTCGGTGATATATAAAACAACTTAAAAAAAACAATCCTAATGGGGAAAAAACAACAATGAAACCTATGGAGAGAAAAAAAAATTAACATCGAAGACACGAGACCTAGCTCCCCCTCGAATGATTACCAGGAGGAGGTCCAAACACAGAACCCTCTTACCTACTCCCCCTTGAATGGAGGACCCGTGAGACTTACCAACCATCTGACGCTAGTGCTCCCCCTGAACACATTACCGGGTTGTAGATCCACCACAATCAACTTGCACTTTTCAGAGAACAAGAGATAAACTGCACACAAAATCACAAAAAAAACAAACACACGAACACAAAAGGAGCGGGAAAAACCCGAAATCTACTTTGTTGATACAAAAGTTCGTAACGGACACAGAGCTGAACGAGTAAAATGCAATAACCAAGGAGTGTGGATAATAGCAACCAGAGACAAGGCACTGGTGCAGTTGTTACAGTCATTCGTTATTGAATGAAACTCGTAGAGATCTGCGAACGGATCAAACTTTCAGATTTAGCATACCTAGCTTGGACACAAGGTAATTAAATTGTTTTTCGTCCAAGGCTTTGGTAAATAGGTCTGCTAACTGATGCTCTGAATTAACAAAATAGAGTTCGATAGTACCTTTTTCCACGTGATCTTTTATAAAGTGATAGCGCACATCAATGTGCTTCGTCTTCGTGTGCTGGACGGGATTGCTTGATATGGCTATAGCACTCTTCGAGTCGCAGTAGATGGGAATCCTGGAGTAATTAAATCCATAATCTTTGAGCTAGGTGCGCATCCAGATGACTTGCGAGCAGCAACTGGCGGCTGCTACATACTCCGCCTCGGCGGTGGAGGTGGACACGCAGTTTTGCTTCTTAGAAGCCCAGCTGACAAGACGATCGCCCAAGAACTGAACATGACCCGACGTGCTTTTCCGGTCCAGCATGTTTCCAGCATGGTCCGCGTCCGAGTAGGCTGTCAATTCAAAACCTGTCTCTTTTGGGTACCACAAACCAAGATCAGCAGTACCTTTTAAATATCGGAAAATTCGCTTAACCGCAGCTAAGTGAGACTCTTTAGGTTTCGACTAAAATCTTGTACACAAGAATGTCGAAAACATAATGTCAGACCGACTAGCCGTCAAGTACATCAGAGAGCCAATCATACCTTTATAAATAGTAGCATTCACATCCTTACCGTCATGATCGGAGTGAAGCTTTAGAGTAGTGGACATGGGGGTTTTCATAGATGAAGATTGTTCCATCTGGTATTGCCGAAGAATATCCGAGATGTACTTAGATTGATTAATGAAAATTCCTGTTTGTAATTGTTTTACTTGTAGACCCAGGAAAAAATTCATTTGCCCCATCATGCTCATTTGAAAATGTTTACTCATTAAGGTAGAAAAGTTCTGACAATACTTGGGGTTCGTGGAGCCAAAGATTATATCATCAACATAAATTTGTACAAGAATGATATCATTCTTCTCTCTTTTAATAAATAAAGTAGTATCAATTTTACCTTTAGAGAAGCCAGACTTCACTAAGAAGGATGAGAGTGCATCATACCAGGCTCGTGGCGCTTGCTTAAGACCGTAGAGGGCCTTGTCAAGAAAGTAGACGTAATGCGGATTTTCAGTACTCACGAAGCCTTCGGGTTGCGAGACATAAACTTCCTCCTTGAGCACGCCGTTGAGGAACGCGGATTTCACGTCCATTTGAAAGACGATGAAATTCTTGTGAGCGGCGTATGCGAGGAACATGCGGATCGCTCAATGCGGGCAACCGGTGCAAACGTCTCATCGTAATCAATTCCTTCTTGCTGGGGATATCCTTTAGCCACTAGACGCGCTTTGTTCCGAACAATGATGCTGTTTTCGTCCTTCTTGTTCTTAAAAATCCATTTAGTCCCTATCACCGTCTTGTTCTTAGGTCGGGGAACTAGGCGCCATACTTTGATGGTCTCAAATTGGTTGAGTTCCTCTTGCATAGCAATTACCCAGTCCGGATCATGCAGCGCTTCAGAGACAGTGGAAGGTTCGATACGGCTGAGGAACGAGGAAAATAAGCAGTCATTCGCGGTGGTGGATCGAGTTTGAACTGGTGTGGAGGGATCACCGATGATCTGATGAAGGGGGTGTGCTCGAGTCCACTTGGTGGTGTGTGGATGAGGTTGATATGTCTGATGGGAGGTATCAGAATCCATATGACCACCTGGGGGTAAATCATGAACTGCCTCGAGGGATGATGGCCTGTGAGGTGTAAGCTTCGTAGTGGGAGTCGAACTAGGAGTAGAGGACGACTCAGCTGGAGATGGAACGATGGGAGGTTCCGGGATTGCCGGAGAGGAAGCTTCGAGAGCACCATCAACAGGAGTCGGTGCAGGAAGTTGAACGGAAACAAGAGACGGTTCAGGAGCACCGTCATCAAGAACTTGAGCAAGAATATGTTTATCACTTGAGCTTGGGGAGGCTTGATCCTTGGCAGTAGAAGATGGAGCACCAGGCGAGGATGGACCACCGGAGTTGGTAGGACCAGTGACTTGTGTCACTTCTGGTGCTTGAGCAGTATTCCTGTCACATGACGTAGTATTAGACTTAACATTAAATAAGTCATCATAAAAGAATTCAAACAGTAAATCCAAATCAGAAAGATGTGCTCTTGACGTAGACGCATGATTTGGATCCACTGGAGATTCTGTAGCCTCCGAACGGAATTGTCCAGAAGCTAACACACCAGTAAGCGCGGGTTCTGAACTAAGATGTTCAGAAACCATATCAGGGGCCTCGTCAAAAGTCACATTTACGCTCTCAACGACGGTCTTCGTCCGTTTGTTGTAGACACGGTAGGCTTTTGCTTGCTGAGAGTAGCCGATAAACACTCCTTCATCCGCTTTGGGACTGAATTTGCCAAGGTCATCCTTATCATTTAAGACAAAGCAGGTGCACCCGAAAGCATGAAATTAGTTGATGTTCGGGATACGCTTGTTGATGATCCCGTACGGAGTCTTGTTGAACCGCTTGTTGATGATAGACCGATTTTGAGTATAGCAAGCGGTAGTAACGGCTTCTGCCCAAAGAAATAGTGGTAGCTTGGAATGAGATAACATCGTGCGTGCTGCTTCAACTAGAGTTCTATTTCGACGCTCTACCACCCCGTTCTGCTGAGGAGTACGAGCGGCGGAGAAAGTATGCGAGATACCCACTGAAGTGAGATAACCGGTGAGTATTTGATTCTTGAACTCAGTGCCGTTGTCCGTCCTGATGGTCTGAACTACTTGGTTGAGACTGACTTGAATGCTCTTCAGAAGTGAGATTACCAACTCGGGAGTTTCGTCCTTTGAACGGAGAAATCGGACCCAAGTGTAACGATAGAAATCGTCAACCATCACCAGGACATACTTCTTGTGATTTATGCTTTGTACGCGCATCGGTCCACATAAGTCCATGTGGATTAGCTCAAGGGACCGAGAAGTACTAGGAACGGCTTTAGGCTTGTGAGACGCCTTTTTCATCTTGCCCTTTTCGCAGTCAGCGCATAGATGATCTTTTGCAAACTTTAGGTCTGGCATACCTTTGACATGTCCCCCGAGCACCAACTTGTTGATATTCTTGAAGTTCAAGTGCGAGAGACGACGGTGCCATAGCCAGCTTTGTTCAGCAGATGCTTTGGACAACAAGCAGACTTCCTTGTCGGGTTTCAAGGACGAGAGGTCAATCGTGTAGAGGTTGGTGCGTCGCGTTCCAGCAAGTATTTCTTTGCCATCCTCAGTTCGAACGCTGCACCTTTTAGCCTTGAACGTAACCTCGAGATTCTTGTCGCAGAATTGACCGATACTGAAGAGATTGTGACCGAGACCTTCGACATAGGAGACTTTCTTGATCGTGATGTTATCTTTGACAATATCGCCGTAACCCCTGATTGGAGAGGAGTGATCATTCCCGAACCGTACATTCCCACAGAACCTCTCGGTGAAGTTTGTGAGTAGCTCCCTTCTTCCGGTCATGTGTTTGGAGCAGCCTGAATCTAGATACCACACATGACCGTCCTGCAAATAGTTTATTTCTTTTTAGGTACCCATTCGTAAATGGGTCCTTTGGGGTTAGAATTAACACCCGACTTAGAGACCCGTTTAGATTTGGGTCTTTTTCTATCATGGGAAGCATCACAATGAGAATAATCCTGAGCAACATGATATGAGCCGAACCAATCAGATGCAAAACGACTATCAACAAAATCATTTGATCCACAATAAGAACAACACAGACAATCATGAGACAGTTGAAGTAATTGCGGAATGGAATAAACTTTTAAAGGAAGAGTTCCATTACAGTCAAGTAAAGGTTAAGAAATAAAAACATCATGATTGTTATTGTTCTTTTTAGACTTTAAGACAGGATCAACTAATTCTGATGTTGCCAAGCTTTCTTTTGACTTCTTTGCTACCCAAGCATATTTCACTTCTTTCCGCCGACCAAAAGTATCTGAAATGCTGTTAAACCTATATTCAGTGGATCTGAAAATTGAAGATTGTGACCTTTGAGAGCGAACGGTCTTTCTCTTCTTCTGTGAATGCTTTTTAGATTTGGACTTTGAAGATTTTGAAGAATTGTTCACAGAAGGTTTTTGTGGGGCAGATGTGGAACATTCGCCCTTATAAAAAGTAACCGGAGGCTCACAGGACTCATTTATAAAATCAACATGGCTAGGTAGAGAAGGATTAAAATCAAATTTGCTCAAATCACCATCTAAACACACCTCAGAATTCAAAAATGCGGAAAATTCTAATTCCTCATCTGAAAGGACCTTATCACATGAGGACTTTAGAACAGTGGAAGAGTTTGTTGAGAGCAGATCATATGCGGAAGCATTTTTACAATCAGAACACTGATCTGATTCAAAACCTTGAGGCTCTGTTCCTTTTTTTGAAATGATTGGTGACGAGTCACCCATAAAAGCTTTGCAGGAAGATGTGTCAGAAGGAGGATAAGAGTTTTCAGACAGATGAGATATCTCTCTTTGGAGAAAGGAAGGCTGAGCTTGAGGGTCAGCCTTGTGAAGTTGCACTTTCAGATGATCTGCTGCCATAGCAGCCAGTTGTGAGTGCAACTTCTTTATTTCCGTCTGGAAATATTCTTTTTCCTCATCCGACATAGTCTCCTTTTTGTTGGAACTGAGACACTCAATTTGAGATAAAAGACCTTGTTTTTCCTTTTGAAAATTTTCCCTTTCTAGTGCATACGATTCTTCTAGCTGAACAAGTTTCTTTTCTAAAATCAGAGTTGGAACATAAACTTTGGGAGCTAGAGGTTCCTCCTCAGTTTTAACGGTTTTAGTATCTAGTTCATCTTGAGAGTAACTATGAAAATAATCGGATGATAGAAAACGGGGTTTGTCAGTATTATAAGTAGCATTTAATGAATCATAGACAAACGGAACTGTCCTTTTAGAAAGAACAGAGTTTTCTCTTCTCAACTTATCTTCCAATTCTTCCTCCTCAGTGGGTGTGGTCCATCGTATCTTATATTCTGGAAAAAATTTGTCTAATCCAAAAAATTCAGATGCATATAAAGTAGGAACTTTGGATAAAGCCTTGTTTAAATAATTAGGGTTATCGTACCCGATACCCGCATTTCCGTACTTTGGTTCTTTTGGTGCGATTAGCTTTAGCGTTTGATCAGATTGACCAAATTTATAGAGTTTCTTTTCAAGCTCTTCTAATTGATTAGATAACCTTTTGTTCTCATTCTTGTACGCCACGTTTTGAGTGATTAAAGCAATTTTCTCGGTATCAGACGTACGTAGCTCATCGGTCAGGTCATCTACTTTGGTCTTTAGCTTTTGTGACTCTGTTGAACAACTGTCTTTCTCTTCTCTTAAATTAGAAATCGTGCACAGGTAGCTAGAAATTTCTAAGCTTTGTTTTTCCATAAATTCAGACTGTTTAGTGACACGGTTTTCCAGAGATGAGAGAAGTTGTTCTTTTTCTTTTAAAAAAAGTTGTAGGAGTCAAGTTTGTTCATTGAAAGTTGCATCTGATCAAGTAAAGCTTTATGAAAAGGGGCACATACCTGGCATGGAGCATTGCGATCTTCATCATCAGTGTCAGATGGTGATGAATGTTTGCCCATGAAACACAAATGAGCTTCAGCATCCTCAGGTTCTTCATCCGACACTTGCAACCAGTAATCGTCTTCAGCCATTAGAGCTTTACCGGCTTCCTTTTCATTGGCAAGAAGCAGCTTGGCTCGGTAGTAGTCGGCGTTGCGCACAATTGGTTTGCGACAATCTTTGGCGAAATGACCTAGCCGACCACAGTTGTAGCATTTGATCGGCTCGTCTTTCGACTTTTCTTCATTTCTCTTGTTAGACTTCTTAACAGCTTCAAAGCGACTATTACCTTCAGTCTTTTCTCGATGATCACGTCGAGTAGAGACTGTTTGCTTGTTGGAGGACTTGTTAAAAAACTTCCTCTTTTGAAATGCTTGAGTGAGAAACACCATTGCTTCTTTCATCTTGGCAAGTTCTGGATCCGAGTCGCTATCGGGATCTTCAGGTTCAGAATCACTCAGCACGGGCTCTTTTCCAGATGATCGGCTGACGGACTTGCCTCTTCTCTCAGATACGAGTGCTATTTGATCAGTTGCTGGCTTTTCCTCTGCTTTCCCAATAAGTTCCATCACTTTTCTTCGTCCTGGAGCAGCATTTCATAGAGTTCGTGAAGGTACAACTTCTCTAAGGTCTGAGTGTGGCGTATATGGGAGACGAACGGTTTCCACTCAGGCTGTAAGTTGTTCATAAACTTTATGTTGTTTTCCGTGTTCGTCTTTGTGATCTTATTTTTCTGAAGATCATTCAGAAGCATATTAAACCTCTCGTAGGTTTCCGTCAGCATTTCACCCTTTCGTGCTTTAAACCCATCATATCTGGTGATACAGTTGGTCACCTTTAGCTGGTTATTGATGTGGCTTCCCATCATCATCTTCTCTATTTGGTCCCACATCTTTTTCGATGAGTCCTTGAAGCTATCTATACAAGCATAGATGTCATTCGGTAGACTTTGAAGAAGGTACGATTTTGCCAATTTTCTGCCTCGTACATTTCCTTTTCCTCCTTAGTAAAATCACCAATAGATTTCCGAATCTGTCGCTCTGGCCATCCTTCAGCTGGGTTTTATGGTATCACTTTCATTGGCCACTCTTGTGGACCCTCAGTCAGGAATTTATATATATTTTCATAGTGGGGTTTTGCTTCTATGAAGTTCATATATCGGTCATGCCACTGAGGGTACTCGCCCCGAAAGAGCACCGGGGGCTTTTGGTCAGAACCGATGGCTAAAGCTTCTCTTGAGTTCATCTTTACTTCTTAACTTAAAAGCACTGTAATGATCGTTAGGCAAGTAGGATGATCCAAATATAAAATATAGAAGAAATACAAAAACACTTGGTTTGACAGAATATCAGGTCAAACGAAAGACCGGAGTATGCAAGATATCGGTCGAAGGTAAGCCCGGAGGAAGCAGGTATCCGGTCGAATGACAGGACTGGGGATTCCCTTATCCGGTCGAATGATACGACCGGGGATACACGTATCCGGTCGAATGAGCAAGACCGGAGATACACGTATCCGGTCGAAGGACAAGACCGGGGATACACGTATCCGGTCGAAGGGACAAGACCGGGGATACACGTATCCGGTCGAAGGGACAAGACCGGAGATACACGAGTCCGGTCAAATGCTCAGATCGAATGCTCAGGTCGAATGTCTATGAAAGCGATAAACACAAATAACAGATAAGCCAATAAACACGAAGAATCGATCGAAGAACACGATGAGTTTCTGGGATTCGATCTAAACCAAACCCAGAAACTTTAAACGATCGATTAAACCAACAGAGATTTCGATCCTTCGATCGAATAAAACACACAATAAACCAATAAAAAATCGACCGGATGATAACACCCCAAACTCACTTAGACCGAAGGTTTGCACATAATTGTAGATCCCAGATTCGATTCGAAAAGAAAAATTCCAGAAAATTACTTTCGAACGACAACCAGATACCAAATTTTTTTTTTGCAGATAACGAGAAAATCAGATAAACACTAATAATCAATTAAAGCAAATAAAGCAATTATCACAAGTAATTGAATTTAGGGTTTAAGACAAACCTTTTTACTAGATCAAACCTTTTTTCCTACTGGCTCTGATACCAATTGTAGATCCCAGTGCAGTGCAATCACCATAATAATGAATAATGATGAACAGATTATAGGCCACAGCAACTAGTCATATGATTTATATAACTTCAAAGGGTTAAGGTTTACAGAGAGAATTTCTGATTAGGATATGTAAACCTAATGACTAGAAAACTGAATAATGAATTTCTAACCTAACAAATGAAATAGAAATAACTTTAAATACGTAGGCTCGCAGGCCTAATGGGCTTATGGGCTTTAAGGCCCAACAAGCTTACAACTATGATAACTTGTCATAATCTACCCTGAACTTCTATTTAACTAATAAATTAGCCCTAACAGTCAGTATGAACTTTAGCAACTTGAATTAGCTTCTTTTCATTACAATCTCTGATAAAGTGATACCTGATCTCAATGTGCTTGGTTTTGGAGTGCTTGACTGGATTGTTAACAATGTTTATAGCACTGCTATTGTCAATGAAGATTGGAGTGTGAAGAAAGGTTACCCCATAGTCCAGCATCTGATTCTGAATCCATAGAACCTGAGAGCAGCAACTTGCAGCAGCTATATACTCAGCTTCTGTTGTTGATAAGGACACTGTGGTTTGTTTCTTACACTGCCAGGATACTAGTCTTGCACCCAAAAGTTGACATCCACCTAAAGTAGACTTTCTGTCCATGTTTGCACCTCCCAAGTCACTATATGAATAGGCAATCAAGTCAAAGTTGGATCCATAAGGATACCAAAGACCTAATCTAGGTTGCCTTCTTAAGTATCTGAAAATCCTTTTAACAGCTTGTAGATGTGATTGCTTTGGCTTGACATGGAATTTGGCACACACACACACTGGAAACATGATGTCTGGTCTTGAGGCTGTGAGATACATGAGAGATCCAATCATTGATCTGTATAGATGGACATCAACATCCTCCCCCTCAAGATCAGTAGTGATCTGTTTATGAGTCTTCATAGGTGTGCTTGCTGGCTTTGAGTCAGTTAGACCATACTTATCCAGGATGTCTTTCACATATTTTGATTGGCTTATGAAGATCCCATCTTTCTTTTGTTTCACTTGAAGCCCAAGGAAGAAGGTAAGTTCACCCATTGAACTCATTTTAAAGCTTTTGTGCATCAACTTTTCAAAGTCTCTACACATTTGATCTTTTGTGGATCCAAAGATGATATCATCCACATAAATCTGAACCAATAGGATGTCCTTCTTACTTCTTTTAATGAAGAGGGTCTTGTTAGACTATAATTGTATTCAAGATTAAATGAGGGTCATTATTGTAATTGTTGTATTAGTGTTTGTGTGTAGTGTAATTGTTTCTAGAAGGGTTGACCTTGCTTGGTCATGTTGACCTATATATAAGCAAGTCATAGTGTTGTTTAAAGTGTGTGTGCAAGAACAAGAGATTAAGTGTGTGAAAGTGAAGGTGTAATTGAGAGAGAGTAAGAACACACATAGTAGCACACATTGAGTACACACACAAACACTCAATCTTAATTGTTCATCACAAATAGGGATATGGATTGATGTAATCATTGTGATTAATAAACAAAGTGTTTTGTGTATGTGTTTATGCTAGTAAATCTTGGGCCACAATTGGTATCAGAGCCAAATCCGTTTGAAAATCAAGAAAATTTTAAAAATCGACACTGTTCATTAAGTACTGTTCATCGTCACTGTTCACCAAATCATTTTTGAGTTTTAGTGGAAATTTCGAGTTGAGATTGATCAGGTTTTGTTCGCTGGGTGAAATAGATCGAGTCTGTATCGTTTATTTCAGTAATTGCACTGTAATTGATCATCAATTTGATGATTTTGTGTGTTTTTAAGTTTTCGAGTTTATGCACTGTATTCACATCAATTATATAGATTTTGTGTTGTAAATCGAAAATAGTTGTTGGAAATGAGTTCTCGGTGATCAAGTGAACAAATTCTCGAAGTTTGGTGATCAAATTCGAAGTTTTATGTTGAAATCGATGAATCAGATGAAGAACACGCAAGCTATCTGAAGAACGCGCTAGATCTGAAGAACGCGCAAGTTCTTCGTTAAAACGCGCAAGATTCTTCGCTAGAACGCGCAAGCTGAAGAAATTCGTTTTTGGTCGAAACGCGCAAGGCGTTGGTTGCGAGTTCTAGAAACGCGCTGGTCGATATCTGTGAGTTCTCCAAACATGCTAAACGAAGCTAGCGAGTTTGAGTAGGAACAGTGTTCAGCGAGTTCTTTGTCGTACGAGTTTGAAGATTTCAGAATTTTTCTGAGTATCAAAACGCGTAAGTAGTGCCTAGCGAGTTTCTGGAACGCGCACGCCTCTATCAGCGCGTTTTAGCGTGAATAGTAACTTACGTGTTTAGGCACTTGCGAGTTTTATCGTTTAGCGAGTTTCAGTGCTTAGCGAGTTCATCAGAACGCGCAAGTCTTTGCGAGTTTGCTTGCGAGTTTGCTTGCGAGTTTGCTTGCGAGTTTGCTTGAGAGTTTATCAAACGCGCAGATCTTGATTTGCGTGTTTCTCAGTCTGCGAGTTTCATTTTCAATAGTGATCTGCGAGTTTTGTCACTTAGAAGGACCCCCGTGCTAAGTCTGCGAAGGGGGACAAAAGTTCTTTCTGTGATCAAAATCTCTGAATTTTTTTTAAAGATTTCTGTATTTCTCTTGATTTGTTGGATTTAAAGATCATTTCTAGCATATTTTTAATAGATTTCAAAATGTATCAGGATGACATTTATGATTTTGATGAGATGATAAGAGAGCTTGATGATTGTAGAAGACGAGCAAATATTGCCAGTGAGACAGTTGATGGACTTAAAAAGTTAAATTCTCAAATTTTTGCGGAGAGAGATAAGCTGAAAAATGAGACAGTTGATTGAAATTAATATGATGAAGGAAAAAGCAACCCAAGTCAAAGACAATACAAAAGCTCAAGATGACTTGAAGAAGATTGAACAGCAAAGAAAAGAGTCTGAAAAAGAGAATGCTGAGCTGAAAAAGAAATTATCTGAATTAGAAGCTCAAGTTGAAAAAGAGAAGAAAGAAAAAGAAGGTTATGAAAAAGAAAGAAAAGATTTTGCAAAGAAATTCTCTGATTTCTCTAGAAAGGCATTTGAAGAAAAGAAAGTTGTGGAGCTGAAATGCATTAAACTTTCTCAACAAGTTTCAGACTTTGAGAAAGTAATCATACTGGAAAGAGAGAAATTTGAGAAAGAAAAGAAGAAGATAGTTGAGACACAGATTATAAAGGAAGATTTTACTGAAGAGAAGAAAGTGTTTGAGAATGAGATTGCTAAGCTTACAAAGAATCTATCTGAACTGTCATCAACAATATTTAAGAAGAAGAATGCAAAAGCCGAGTTGCATAAGAAGTTTGACACATTGTCAAAGGAGAGAAACTGTTTGACCACAAAGATTAAAGAACTTGAGGAGATCATGTTCAAGGTGAAGCTGACTGAGCACAAAACGCCAGAGTCAATTGCTCAATCACCGAGAGATTATCTAGCTGCATCAGAATGTTCATTCAAATCAGCTGCAAGTTCAATTTTCACACATGTTTCTATGAATCCTTTATTTGATTCAATTGATAGTCATTCTTCTGCACTTAAAGATAAAATTCGTTCTTCTAACTTGTTTTATGACAAAAATGTTGATGGATCAGGTAACATCAAGAAGAAAGAGAATCAAAAGAAAATGACATGGAGAAAGAAAGATGAGAAAGATAAAGAGAATTGGTATTGGAGAGTGAAAGGATCTTCGGAAGAGAAGAAGAAAGAGAAATCATTTGAGCATACATCTAAAGCTAAATGGAACACTACTCCTAAAGGTAAAACTTTTGGCAAGCCTGATCTGATTTACACTGTTAATCAACTGATCAGGCTAGCTCAAAAGAAAATTAATTGTTCCTACTGTGGTTCAAAGGATTTTGTAAGTAAAATTTTTAATAATTACTGGTATGGTTCTTACTATGTTTCTCCTAATAGAACTGCAACTAACAAATTCGGACCCAAATACCAGTGGGTACCAAAACCGAAAAATGATTCTGTGTTGCAGGCACCTACAGTTAAGGGGGAGTAAGAGAACAATGGCTTCTAAGTAAATCAGCTTAGAACCCGTAATTCAACGAAGAATGGCTTTTGGACAATTCAGTTCAAAACCCGTTTTCAAATGTTTTCTTCTGAAGGATGCTTTCATGATAACATCATTTCAGGAAGTTTTTTCGTTTGCAAGAGAAATTATATTGTTATATTTTTTTTCTGATAAGTTGATTTTTACAGATATCAAGGGGGAGGATATCTAGTCAAGGATACTTTCAATGTTATATTCATTCCAGGGGGAGTTAAGGATTCTAATTCACAGGTATAACATTCTAATCTGTATACTCTAACACTTTTGAAAGAAGAACAACTTTCACTTGTGAAAAATTGTTGGGAACTGAAGATTCTACTAAGTGTGGTTACTACTGCTATTACAAGAGTGGTTACTACTGCCAGAACACTTTGAAGATTAATACTGCTGAGTATTACTACTGCTAGTAGAATTACTACTGCTAGTCAAAGTTAGTGCTGCTTGAACAAAGTTAGTACTGCTTAGCTAGTTAGTACTGCTAGTAGTTAGTACTGCTTACAGTTAATGCTGCTGGAAGAAGTTAATGCTGCTAAGCATAATTAGTGCTGCTAAAGAGATCCGGATGGAATGTATGACAGCTGGATATTCTGAAGATATACTGAAGATATACATAGAAGATATACATGGAAGATATACTGCAGATTTGTTTATTCTTTGTAATTATCTTTTGATCAGTATAGAATGTATAGTATAGATAGAATTTTTTTTTGATAATTTTAAGAGAGAGAAAATCAACCTCAAGGCATAGATCCTAGTTCTAGAGAAGTAGAATTCGTATTGGTGAGCCTGTTCATCAATATTGAGGTTGAGTGTGTAATCTTGTAGCTTCAAGCATTCAATACAAGTTTACAGTTTGTTAATCATATACTGTTTTGTTTACTGTTTTATTAAATATCAAAGTGTTATTCCGCAACTTCTTTGATATTAGTTTCTGAGAATTAATTCTTGTTAAGAATTCGATCCTGACAAGTGGTATCAGAGCCTATTGAATCAGAAACATCTATCATGGAAAATCTTACAGAATTAAGCAGTACGTTGGTCTCCAAGGTTCCAATGCTCAAACCCAGTGAGTTTGACATGTGGAAGATAAGGATCAGACAATATATTCTTCTCACTGACTACTCAATGTGGGATATCATTGAGAATGGTCCTTCTGAAGCTGGAAGGATAGGACCAGATGGAAAAAGACCTCCACCAAAGACAGATGGTGAAAGAAAGATCAGGCAGACAGAGATGAAGGCCTTGAGCACTCTGCTCTTGGCAATCCCTAATGAATATCAGCATCAATTTTGCAACTGCACTGATGCTCAAATTCTCTGGAATTCTCTAGAGAAAAGATTTGCTGGAACTAAGAGTATCAAGAGAAATCAAAGAGATGTTCTTAAGCAGCAGTATGAGAATTTTACTTCCACAAAGAATGAGTCTATGACTCAAACTTTTGATAGGTTCAACAAACTTATTGGAGAATTGGCCACTGTTGGAGTAAAGATGGATCAAGATGACATCAACAGGAAATTCCTCAGATCTCTTGGGGATGAGTGGACTATGTACACTGTCTCTTATAGGCAGAGTGACAATCTGGAGGAGAAAGAACTTGATGATCTATACAATGATCTAAGAGTTTTTGAAACTGAGGTAGAGATCAAGAAGAAACCTACTGGTTATGTCCACAATTCTGCACTTCTTTCAGCAGCCACTGATACTACTGCCATCCCTGAAGCAGTTAGTACTGCTGGTGGAGCAAGTTCAGAAAAAGGATCTGAAACAATTTTTGAAGCCTTCTTGTCCAGTCATAGTAACACTTCATTAATCAATGATGATCTGGATCAACTTCACCCTGATGACCTGGAGGAGATGGATATAAAATGGCAGATGGACATGCTATCCATGAGGGTGAAGAAGTTCATTAAAAGAACAAGAAGGAATAACTTCTCCCAAAGAAGAGAAGATGGAGCTGGTTTTGAAAAAACCAAAGTGGAATGTTACAAGTGTCACATGAAAGGACACTTTGCTAGAGAATGCAGGAGTGCTGTGTCTAACAACAACCACCAACAAGCTCAGAATGGAGGCTACACTCAGAACAAGAATCCTGCTCAAGCCCTTGTTTCTCAACAAGGAATGGGATTTGACAGGAGTGATCAAGCTGAGGAAGCCATTCAGAATCAAGCTCTTATGGCAGAAGTGTCTGATCTCCCATCTGAGGTAACTTCTAACCTTTGCACTAAAACTTGCATTGACACTGTCAAAAGATACAGGGATCATAATCAAAGTATGTGTGATGACCTCAAAAGGTTAGAAAAAGATAGAAGAGATTATGTTCTAATAGTTGAGAGATTTGAAGAACAAATCAAAGGCTTTCAAGCCAATGAACTTCAACATTCTTATGATACTAACTACTGGAAGTGGGAAAAGAATGAGTTAGAGACTAAACTGTCTAAATCCTTAGAAGAGAGTGATAAGCTAAAGGAGGAATTGTCCAAAGTTAAACTTGACATAGAGAAGTTTTCATATGCTTCAAAGGCAATGGATTCTCTTCTAAAGGCTCAGATTCATGATAAGATGAAGCCTGGTATTGGATACAACAGTACACCTCCTCCTTATAACAACAATTATATCTCTCCTACTTCAGACTTGTTAGAAACCAAGGAGAATAAGGACTTATCTGAAAAAGCTTTTAAGATAGACCCTTTGGATGAAGTAGTGATTAAGGATCTAACTGAAAAAGAAGCAAGTAAGAAGAGAGATAATAAGATAGGTAAAGAAATCCATGAAGAAAACAATATAATCACCAATGAGGGATGTGGGAAAGACTGGATAAAGTCCAAGGAGATAGAAAAGACCAAAGGAAAAGACAACAAGGTCCATTACAAACAGACCACAGTTGTGAATCCTGCATCTGGTAAACAGTGTGATTGCAGTAAAGCCAAGAGCCTATATTCTGGTTTAAAAAGAGGAAATCAAAGAAACTGGAATAATCAATGGGCTCTGAAGCAAGGAGTTGATCTGAATAAAATCAATAGACCAAAACCTTGCTTCATATGTGGCAAGTTAAATCATCTGGCTAAATCTTGTTTTTTCAACCCTATTAATCAACAGATGACCTTTCAAAGATGTAAGCAAACGTCTGTTGATTATAGAAAGGCTGGAAAGAAACATGGTGAAAAGAAAGGCCCCATAAAGAAAAGGATTTTAAAAGAAAGCATTAAAATGTGGGTGCCCAAAAGCACTAAAACTGTTAGTACTGCTGACAGGGTTAGTGCTGCTGGAAGTATTACTGCTGCAACCTGTGTTAGTACTACTAAAAACATTAATGCTGCTAATACAGTTAGTATCTCTTCAAAGGTTAATACTGCTAACACAGTTACTGCTGCTAACAAAGTTACTACCGCTAACAAGGTTAGTACTGCTAAGCATACAAGTGCTGCTAAGGCAGTTAATACCTCTAAAACCAGTACTGTTTCCAGCACAAATGTTTCCAAGCCTATAATTGTGACAAAATACTCCAAGAATGAGGAGGTAAAATTCAAAAATCTTGTCAAGAAGGAATGCAAGTATTTTGATGAGAAAGGGGTACCCAAGACCACTTTGGCTTGGGTTCCTAATTCATACTAACTGATCTATCTTATGTGCAGGGCAACCAACAGCTCAAGGGAAAGAGCATATGGCATGTTGATAGTGGTTGCTCAAGGCACATGACAGGCAACATGTCATGCCTTCAGGATTTCAATCATATAAATGGAGGACATGTTGCTTTTGGAGACAATCTTACTGGTGGTAAGATAAGTGGAAAAGTTAATGTCACCAAAGGTAAGATGACATTTGAGGATGTCTACTATGTTGATCAATTAAAATACAACCTGTTAAGTGTATCACAGGTTTGTGACAAACAACATAGTATAGTATTTACAAATACTGAATGTATGATCCTTGCTCCAGGGTTCAAAGTAGTTGATGAAAGCATGATACTACTAAGAACTCCAAGAAAGGACAATGTTTACTGTCTAGATATGGAAAATGTTAAAAGTGATTCATCTCTAAATTGTCTTGTTTCAAAAGCTTCTATAGATGAATCCTCTATATGGCACAGAAGGATGTGTCACATGAATTTTAAGACTATGAACAAACTTGTTAAAAACAACCTTGTAAGAGGTTTACCTTCTAAAGTCTTTTCATGTGATGATCATTGTGTTGCTTGTCTCAAAGGCAAACAACATAAAACTTCTCATAAGACCAAAGAGATAAATTCTATTTCTTCTTGTCTCCAGTTATTGCACATGGATCTGTTTGGTCCTACAAATGTTATGAGTATAGGCAAGAAATCTTACTGCTTGGTTATTGTTGATGATTACTCTAGATTCACCTGGGTATATTTTCTAAGGACTAAGGATGAGACAAGTGGACTGATCAAGTCCTTTATCCTGAGAATTGAAAACCAAACTAATCAAAAAGTAAAAGTCATTAGATCAGATAATGGGACTGAATTCAAAAATTTTGATCTAAACACCTTTTGTGAAGAAAAAGGAATTGAGAGACAGTATAGTGCTCCTAGGACTCCTCAACAGAATGGTGTTGCTGAAAGGAGAAATAGGACATTAATAGAGGCCGCTAGATCTCTGTTGGCTGATTCAAAACTGCCAATTACCTTCTGGGCTGAAGCAGTTAATACTGCATGTTATGTCCAAAACAGAGTTCTAGTAGTTAAGCCAAAGAACAAGACACCATATGAGCTTTTAAATAAAAGAAAACCCTATATTGGATTTTTCAAACCTTTTGGGTGTCCTTGTACCATTCTCAATACCAAAACTCACTTAGGTAAGTTTGATAGCAAAGCAGATGATGGATTTCTTGTTGGTTATTCATCTCAAAGTAAGGCCTACAGAGTTTTCAATTCTTCTTCTAGAATAATTGAAGAGAGTGACAATGTCAAATGCAATGAGAACACACCAAATCCTATTGGAACTGGTCCTCAATGGCTATTTGACATTGATTCACTAACTAACTCCTTTGGTTTCAGTAGTAATGATCATGCAGGTTCAGGAGGTGAAGGATCAGGGACTACACAAGTTCAAGAAAGTGTATCTAAATCAGTGATCTTTCCCACACCCACAGTGAATTCTTTTGAAAACTGTGAAATAGAACAATCTACTGGACCAAGACAGAGTAGAGATGAAGAGATTCAAGAAGATAAAGAATCAGAAGTAGCAGCTGAAAACACTTCAGTTGAGTTGAATGACTCCAATCTAGAAGCTGATGTTAATGAAGAACCTAGTCATAACACCAGAGTTCAAAAGAATCATCCTCCACAGCTGGTAATAGGAGATATATCATCTCCTATGATGACTAGACATCAGAGCAGACTTCAAGAAATGCAAGATCAACAGCATACAGTGCTGTCTTGCTTTATATCCCAGCTTGAGCCTAAAAAGGCACATGATGCAATGAAAGAATCCAGCTGGATAGAAGCAATGCAAGAAGAATTGCTACAGTTCAAACTACAAGATGTATGGGATCTGGTAGACCTTCCTAAAGGTCACAGAGCAATTGGCACAAAGTGGATCTTCAGGAACAAGAGAGATGAAAGAGGAATTGTCATAAGGAACAAAGCAAGGCTAGTGGCTCAAGGGTATACTCAAGAAGAGGGTATAGATTATGAAGAAGTCTTTGCACCTGTGGCTAGGATAGAAGCTATCAGATTATTCCTAGCCTATGCGTCTTACATGAACTTCAAAGTCTATCAAATGGATGTAAAGAGTGCTTTTCTCTATGGATCAATTGAAGAAGAGGTATATGTCTGTCAACCACCAGGGTTTGAAAACCCAAGCTATCCAGACAGGGTATACAAATTGAAGAAAGCTCTTTATGGACTGCATCAAGCTCCAAGAGCATGGTATGACACTCTGTCATCCTATCTCTTGGACAATGGCTTTGAAAGAGGAGTCATTGATAAGACTCTATTTATCAAGAGAAAGAAGAAGGATATCTTGTTGGTCCAAATTTATGTTGATGACATTATCTTTGGATCTACAAAAGATATCATGTGCAAGGAGTTTGAGGATCTAATGCATCAAAGGTTTAAAATGAGTTCCATGGGGGAACTTACTTTCTTCCTTGGACTCCAAGTTCAACAGAAGTCAGATGGCATCTTCATATGTCAATCCAAGTATGTGCAGGACATTCTAACCAAGTTTGGTTTCTCAGATTCAAAACCTGCTAGTACACCTATGGAAACACACAAACAGATAACAGCAGATCTTGAGGGGGAGGATATGGATGTGCATCATTACAGATCCATGATTGGCTCTCTCATGTATCTCACAGCATCAAGGCCAGATATAATGTTTCCAGTCTGTGTGTGTGCAAGATTCCAAGTTAGGCCAAAGCAATCTCACTTTCAAGCTGTTAAGAGGATATTCAGATATCTCAAAGGACAACCCAGATTGGGACTTTGGTATCCTCATGACTCACCCTTTGACCTAATTGCATACTCAGACAGTGATCTAGGTGGGGCAAACTTGGACAGAAAGTCTACTTCTGGAGGATGTCAGTTCTTGGGTGCTAGACTAGTTTCATGGCAGTGCAAGAAACAAACCACAGTATCCACATCTACAACAGAAGCAGAGTACATAGCAGCTGCAAGTTGCTGTGCTCAGGACTTATGGATTCAGAATCAAATGTTGGACTATGGGGTAACCTTTCTACACACTCCCATCTTTATTGATAATAGCAGTGCTATCAGCATTGTAAATAATCCTGTCAAGCACTCTAAGACAAAGCACATTGAGATTAGGTATCACTTCATAAGAGACTGTAATGAAAAGAAACTTGTTCAAGTTGTGAAAGTTCATACTGACAACCAGTTTGCTGATCTATTCACCAAAGCTTTTGATGTGGGTAGATTCACTTTCTTGGTAACAAGTGTGGGAATGATCAACTCTGAATAAGCTTTATCTCAAAAAGTGAATAAATAACTGAATATTATAGTTTCTTGGTGCTACTAATTTATCTTTGCAGGGCATACATAGCAGTACTCAATTCAGCCTAAGCTTCAAGGAGTAAGTACAGTTAATACTGCTAGTTGGTTAATACTGCTAGTTGGTTAATACTGCTAGGCGGTTGATACTGCTCGCAGTTAATACTGCTAGTTGGTTAATACTGCTAGTTGGTTAATACTGCTAGTTGGTTAATACTGCTAGTTGGTTAATACTGCTAGTTGGTTAATACTGCTAGTTAGTTAATACTGCTAGTTAGTTAATACTGCTAGTTAGTTAATACTGATAGTTAGTTAATACTGCTCGCGGTTGATACTGCTCGCAGTTAATACTGCTAGTTAGTTAATACTGCTCGCGGTTAATACTGCTCGCAGTTAATACTGCTAGTTAGTTAATACTGCTCTAGGTTAATACTGCTTATAATCCGAATACTATAAATACCCTTTGCCCGCCTAAACGTTCATAACGACTCTTTGCATACTGTTCACTTGCTCTTCTAATCTTTTTCTCTCAAGTACCTAGTCTTCCAGGCAACAACATCCCAGTTCAATGGCATCCATGGCGTTTATCGATGAGCACAATGAGATCGCAATGCTACAGAAGCTCAAACAAGCCGAAGGATTCCACCAGATTGTGGATTTCCTCAAGTCAAGCCACATTGCTCATGCTCTCACTGTTGCCCCTACCATCTACATCGAGCATCAGAGGCAATTCTAGGCAAATGCCACCATTGTCGCTGAGAATGGTGTGCAGATGATCAAGACCAGGATATGTGACCAATCCCTAACCGTCACTGAAGAAGTTATTCGCATCAGTCTACGTCTAGACGATGCCTCTGGTATAACTTCTATTCCTAATGATGAACTGTTTTCAACTCTTTCCAGAATGGGATATCAAGGCCAGATGGGGATTTTTAAGTTTTTCAAAGCAAAATTTTCACCCCAATGGAGGTTCTTTGCTCATACTTTAATGCACTGTATTTCAAAGAAAACAACTGGCTGGAGCCAATTTAGCAGTTCCATTGCTTATGCATTGGTGTGTTTATCCACTGCTAGAAAATTCAATTTTTCTCAAATGATTTTTCATGATCTTGTCTCAAACCTGGATAACAAGAAGAGCTTCTTCATGTATCCCAGGTTTGTTCAAGAAGTTATTAACCATGAATTGACGGATATACCTCAACCTGTTAGGGTATATGTACCTAAACCCCCCAAAGGCAAGGTTTTCTCAAATATGAGAAGATCTGCTGGGGACTCGGAAGGAGTTGACACCCCATTGTTCTCTACAATGATGGTGGTGTCCCAAACCACTAAAGGTATGGCAGCAGGGTCAAGGCCCTCATTAGACCATCCCACTGCTAGCCAAGCCCAACCTTCTCACTCAAAAACAATTCCCCAGTCCCTTCTTGCAAAACCAACCTCTCCAATTACCCATACCTACAAGAGAAAACAGGTAAAGAAGGCTCCTTCCCTTCTTGTACCAGAATCCCCTAAGCCTTTAAGCCCTCTAAAGGAGAATTCTCCTTTAGAGAATATCCATAGGGAAACCACAGGGGTGTCTCCCAACCCCAAGGAGGTGCTCTCTGAGGAGGAGGAAGAGCATATGGGTGATGAGGCTGCCACTACTCCTGCTAGCACAGAGGAGGAAAGTGGTAACATCAATAAGACCTCCCCCATGGCAACTTTAAATGAGCAATCATTTGAAGGTCCCTGGTGCCAAGAAACCAAGGGGGTGGATAGTGCTTCTGCTAGGCAGAAGACTTCCACTTCAAAAAGATCCAATGATCCTTCAATAGGGGGTAACACACTTGGAGAAGGTGAGGACAGATATAACTATGAGGAATTGATGGAAACCATGGGAAACATCAACCAGGATGTTATTAAGCAAGAAAAAAAAATAGAGGAGCTGAAGCTGGTCATCCTATCTCAACAAGTGCAGATTACCAAGCTCAAGAAGTTGGTAATGCAACTAGTACAGAAACAGAAGAGGAAACAGTTTGTGCTAAGGAGAAGGAAATTTGAGAAGGATGCTCCCAAAAAGGGGGAGATCAACATGGAAGAAGCAACAAGAGAGGGAGAGCTTGAAAAAGAGAAAGTTGAAGTTGAGGGGGAGAGGGAAGCACAAAAAGAAAGAGTCTCAGTTCAACTAGAAGCAGAAACTGATAATGCTGCTGAAACCTCACAAGCAGCAGTAACAGAATTATCACCATCAGAAATTGAAGTAGCTGAGATGTTGATCAAAGCAATGAATGACACTCCCAAAGCAAAGGGAGTAATCATAAATGAAGGGGGAGCAAAGAAAGGAGAAAAGAAAGAAATGGATGCAGAGGCAAAGAATAAGGGAAAAGCAAAAATGGTGGAATCTGATCAACCTGTCAAGAAGCAAAGGTTGGTTGAATCAGATGAAGCCTTAGCAAGGAAAATGCAGGAGGAGATGGAAAAAGAAGAAAGAGCTCAGGTGGAGAAGGACAGGGAGATGGCAAAGGCTTTAGCTGCTGAGTTAAATAAAGCCTATCAAAAAGGGCTTGAAACTGAAAAAGCTAAACAAAGGGCCATAAGTCTGAGAAAGGCTATGATAGCTAAATCAAGTGCAAAGAAAAGAAGACCTTCACAAACTTACCTTGCCACTCAGGAAAGAAACAAAATGATAACTTTCTAGAGGAGTGCAATTGGGGTAAAGAAAGAAATGTTTGTGAAGATGAATTTTGATCAAATCAGGGACCTCTATGAGAAAGAAATGGGGAAGCTGAAGAGCAATGAAAAGGATAGAGTGGAATTTGAAAAGAAGGCCAAGGAGAGTAATGATATTGACATGAATCAACCATTCCCTGAAAGTGAAGAGGGAACTCCTATCAAAGAAATGGCAGAGAAAAAGGAAGAAAAGAATAAGGAAGAGACTCTAGTGCAGGTTCAAAAGATTTTGAAGAGAACCAAAATGATGGCTAAAAGAAAGAAAAACAAGAAGCCTAGAGTAGTAGAAGAACAAAAGGTTGCTGAAGAAGAAGTGGTACCTGAGTCATCTAACCAGCAAGAGTCATCAACCAAAGATGATGTAAGTTTGTACATGGTAGTGATGGACAAAGTGCCTGAACCAATGTCTGCAGAACCTGTAGAAGTTAAGCCTCCTGAGGTCATTCACTGGGATACATTGACAGTGGATGGAAAGGAATATATCAGACTGAAGAGAAAAGATGAGAAATATGAAGTGTACAGCACTTGGAGTAAGATTGTCAGAACATGCTCAAGGTCTGATATTGAAGAAATGTTTGCAATAAGGATGAAGTCATATGCAGATGAACTGAAAGCTCCAGAGATTTCAATCAAAAAGCTGGTAATGGAGTATCTGTGTATGATGTTCAAACCTGATGAAGTAGAGGAGGTAATCAGAAATGTATTTCAAACAGTGAATAATTGGACTCTATATGAAACTAGTGGAGTATATGCAGTGACTTTGGATTTAAATCACACTGAGTACTTCCTAGTGGATAGAGTGTACAATCATAGCAGATTAAAGCTTCATGCCATGCTGAAGAAAAAGCTAGGGTGTATTCCAGATTCACAGATGGCTAAATACTTGATCCAAAGAACCATCAATCAGAGTTTGGGATTGGATGCAAATACTGGAATATAGGCCACTATGAAGTTTTGGGAGCATCTTGGAGAGCTTATGAAGAAATATCTGAAGAACTTGACTTCTCTTCTAAAAGTCAAGTTAGGGGGAGATTGTTGGGAACTGAAGATTCTACTAAGTGTGGTTACCACTGCTATTACAAGAGTGGTTACTACTGCCAGAACACTTTGAAGATTAATACTGCTGAGTATTACTACTGCTAGTAGAATTACTACTGCTAGTCAAAGTTAGTGCTGCTTGAACAAAGTTAGTACTGCTTAGCTAGTTAGTACTGCTAGTAGTTAGTACTGCTTACAGTTAATGCTGCTGGAAGAAGTTAATGCTGCTAAGCATAATTAGTGCTGCTAAAGAGATCCGGATGGAATGTATGACAGCTGGATATTCTGAAGATATACTGAAGATATACATAGAAGATATACATAGAAGATATACTGCAGATTTGTTTATTCTTTGTAATTATCTTTTGATCAGTATAGAATGTATAGTATAGATAGAATTTTTTTTTGATAATTTTAAGAGAGAGAAAATCAACCTCAAGGCATAGATCCTAGTTCTAGAGAAGTAGAATTCGTATTGGTGAGCCTGTTCATCAATATTGAGGTTGAGTGTGCAATCTTGTAGCTTCAAGCATTCAATACAAGTTTACAGTTTGTTAATCATATACTGTTTTGTTTACTGTTTTATTAAATATCAAAGTGTTATTCCGCAACTTCTTTGATATTAGTTTCTGAGAATTAATTGTTGTTAAGAATTCGATCCTGACAAAAATGTTTTTAAAATGTTCAAACCACTTCATGATCTTAACATGATTTTATGATTTGAGAAGTGTGATTTTTAAATGTTTTTTTTTTGGATACTTCATTGTTTATCTGGCCGTGTGTTCTTTAAAGAATAATACTTGTGTATTTTCTTTTCTACATACTTTGTCAAGTATTCATACACACACTGGTTCAGTATTTTCAAATTGACTTTGTTATTACCATGTATCAAATGATATATCTTTCTATGGTAATACTCCCGTCGTTTGGTATTCATAGTTGTTTGAATCAAACGTCATTTCACTTTTAATGTGCTTTCATTGATAATATGTTTATATATTGTTCAATATAAACAATATACGTCTTTGAATTCCCAAATATCTTTCTTCATGATAATTTGATCTGATCTTAATCATTGTCAGATTCTCAAAACATTTCTATTCTTTCATGATTATTCATTCCTATAAAGTTTTGAGATATCTTAAATGTTTAAATTGCTCAAATTTCAATTCTGATCCTTGTTGAGCATACATACACTGACATATGATTTCTTGTGCTTTACATGTCAAGAAAATCATTGAATAACATGTCTTTTAGGATTATGGGATTCAGTGTGAGTGCTTATTAGATCCTCCATGGATTCACGATAACCAGTGTTTCCTACCCCGGAAGAAATCCTTTGAGTGATTGAGGGGAGAGGAGTCTAAAAGAATTGAGTGTGGGATTGAGTAGAGGTAAAATGGATATGAGAGAATGGTTAGATGTGAGTTTATATGATTAAAAGAAAGAGGGTGAGAGAACAGAGTTAAAAGAATATTAGAACTCTGCACCAAACATCTTTCTGAGCCGGGCAGCCACATTACTGATTGGTTCACATTTCTTTGGTGACCATCATTGAAATAGGCAAATAGCCCATTCCATCTCTTACATATAACCTCTCTAGCTACTCATTCTTTTCTCAAAAAGAGAATGTTTCACATTTTCTGGGGAAGCAACATATAATCTATCGGATCTTCATTTGGAAGATACTGATATTGAAAAAGAAGGAAAGTTGCCCCACCTTCGACCTTTCTCATGCACATTGAGTCCATGTACAATCATTGTTGTCTCAGTGATTTACATATGTTGAGCCTTATGAAAGACAATCATTGTGCTAATTCTTTCAAAACACAAGCAAGAGCACACAGAGAATATGTTTTTCTGTCAGAACATTCATAGAATTACCTTGTGTTTTTCAATGATTGAATGGAAGTCCTGGGGAGTCAACATCAAACAAGCTCCTTACATTGTACATTCGTTGTACACAGTAACTTCGTGTTACTGACAGCCACTTCTAACTGTTTCATATGTTGATTCAGGGTTACCATTCTTATTTTGTTTGAATTTGAAAATATTCAAATGAATATGTTTGTGAATCAAAGGCCAATCCAGATCAGAAGTCAGAATATCTTATTAATGGGGGAGATTGTTTACTTTTCTTATATGGGGGAGAATGTCTATTATCCAAAGGAGGAGATGAAAGTTCATGAAGATTGCGATTATCAGATGGTGGAAAGTTCATTCAATGACGGATCTGATCTTGAAGTGTTTTAATGATTTTGATTCTTACAAATCATTAAAAAGGGGGAGAATAATCAAAGTTCAAAATCAGATTGAAGTTTTAAAGATTTCAGAGGAGATAAAGTTTTCAGATGATTGAAGTCAAAGATTAAAGAAAGCTTGTCATAGAAAAAGTGGAAGAAATTCAAAGTTTGAAAGAAAGGTTGTTTATTCAGAATTTGAAAAAGCAAATTCAAAGTTTGAAAGAAAGGTTGTTTATTCAGAAAGAAAGGTTGTTTATTCAGAATCTGATCCAAAGGGGTGATTGTTAGACTATAATTGTATTCAAGATTAAATGAGGGTCATTATTGTAATTGTTGTATTAGTGTTTGTGTGTAGTGTAATTGTTTCTAGAAGGGTTGACCTTGCT
Source organism: Arctium lappa (assembly GCA_023525745.1). Lineage (NCBI taxonomy): Eukaryota > Viridiplantae > Streptophyta > Magnoliopsida > Asterales > Asteraceae > Arctium > Arctium lappa. The sequence goes on from CM042047.1 coordinate 165,171,445, forward strand.
TGGTCATGTTGACCTATATATAAGCAAGTCATAGTGTTGTTTAAAGTGTGTGTGCAAGAACAAGAGATTAAGTGTGTGAAAGTGAAGGTGTAATTGAGAGAGAGTAAGAACACACATAGTAGCACACATTGAGTACACACACAAACACTCAATCTTAATTGTTCATCACAAATAGGGATATGGATTGATGTAATCATTGTGATTAATAAACAAAGTGTTTTGTGTATGTGTTTATGCTAGTAAATCTTGGGCCACAGGTCTTGTCAATTATTCCTCTTTCAAACCCATTCTCCAAGAGGTATGTATACCATGCTCTTGGGTCTTGATGAAGACCATACAGTGCTTTCTTCAGTTTGTATACTCTGTCTGGATATGATGGATTTTCAAATCCAGGGGGCTGACTGACATATACTTCTTCATCAATTGTACCATAAAAAAAAGGCACTCTTCACATCTATTTGGTATACCTTGAACTTCATGTATGATGCATAGGCTAGAAATAGCCTAATTGCTTCTACCCTTGCTACTGGAGCAAACACTTCTTCATAGTCAATGCCTTCTTCTTGAGTGTACCCTTGTGCCACCAGTCTTGCTTTGTTTCTTATCACAATGCCTCTCTCATCCTTTTTGTTCATGAAAATCCACTTGGTGCCTATAGCTCTATGACCTTTTGGAAGGTCCACCAAGTCCCAAACTTCTTGAAACTTGAGCTGCAGTAACTCTTCTTGCATAGCTTCTATCCAACTGGAGTCTTTCATTGCATCATATACCTTCTTAGGTTCAATCTGGGATAGAAAGCAAGTGAGTATTGTATGTTGCTGATCCTGCAGCTCTTGAAGTCTGCTTTGATTCCTTGTTATCATAGGAGAAGAGATGTCTCCTATGACCAGCTCTGGAGGATGATTCTTTTGAGTTCTAGTCTGATGACTTGGTTTTTCATTGATTCCCACATCCAGATTGGAATCATTTAATTCAGCTAAGGGGATCTCATCAGCTGCTTCTGGCTCATCATGCACATGATTCTCTTCATCTCTTCTTTCTTCTTCACTCTGAATTGGTTCAGTAGTATTCTCCTTTTCACAGACCTCAACAGGCTCTATTATAGGTATGGGAAAGATCACAGACTGAGGAATAATGTCTTGTACTTGTACTTGGTCATCCCCTGATCCTCCATTTCCTGAACCTGTATTGTCATCGCTACTGAAACACAAGGAGTTAGTTAGTGAATCAATGTCAAACAACCACTGAGGACCAGACCCAATAGGATTTGGTGTGTTCTCATTGCACTTGACAATGTCACTTTCCTCAATTATTCTAGAAGAAGTATTAAAAACTCTGTAAGCCTTACTCTGAAATGAGTAACCAACAAGAAAACCATCATCAACCTTGCTATCAAACTTTCCTAAGTGAGTTTTGGTATTGAGATCGGTACAAGGACACCCAAAAGGTTTGAAAAATCCTATAAAAGGTTTTTTATTATTTAAAAGCTCATAAGGTGTCTTGTTTTTAGGCTTGACTACTAAAACACTGTTTTGGACATAGCAAGCAGTATTAACTGCTTCAGCCTAGAAAGTAATTGGAAGTTTTGAATCTGCCAACAGAGATCTAGCAGCCTCAATCAGTGTCCTATTCCTTCTCTCAGCAACACCATTTTGTTGTGGAGTCCTAGGAGCACTGTATTGCCTCTCAATTCCTTTTTCCTCACAAAAGGTGTTTAGGTCATGATTTTTAAATTCAGTACCATTGTCTGACCTAATGACTTTTACCTTTTGATTAGTTTGGTTTTCAATTCTTAGAATAAAGGATTTGATCAGTCCACTTGTTTCATCCTTAGTCCTTAGAAAATATACCCAAGTAAATCTAGAGTAATAATCAACAATAACTAGGCAGTATGATTTCTTACCAATACTTATAACATTTGTAGGACCAAACAGATCCATATGCAACAACTGATGAGAATTAGAGATTGTGTTCAACTTTTTGGTCTTATGAGAAGTTTTGTGTTGTTTGCCTTTGAGACAGGCAACACAATGATCATCACATGAAAAGACTTTGAAAGGTAAACCTCTTACAAGGTTGTTTTTAACAAGTTTATTCATTGTTTTAAAATTCATGTGACACATCCTTTTATGCCAAAGTGATGATTCATCCAAAGAAGCTTTTGAAACAAGACAGTTTAGGGATGAATTAGTTGAAACACTTTCCATATCTAAGCAATAAACATTATCCTTTCTGGGAGTTTTGTAGTAGTATCATCTTTTCATCAACTACCTTGAATCTTGGATCAAGGATAATACATTCAGAATCTGTAAATAATATACTATGTTGTTTGTCACAAACCTGTGATACACTTAACAGGTTGTATCTCAACTGCTCAACGTAGAATACATCTTCAAAGGTCATTTTACCTTTGGTTACATCCCCCTTACCACTTATCTTACCTCCATCTGGAGTATTACCAAAGGCAACATGTCCACCATCAATTTTCTTGAAATTCTTGAGGCATGACATGTTCCCTGTCATGTGCCTAGAGCAACCACTGTCAACATGCCAGATACTCTTCCCCTTGAGCTGCTGGTTGCCCTACACATAAGATTAAACAATTAGTATTGATTGGGGACCCAAGCCAAAGTGGTCTTGGGTCTCCCTTTCTCGTCAAAGTATTTACATTCCTTTTTGATGAGGTTTTTAAACTCAGAGAACTCTTTATTAGAGTACTTTGTCAATATGATTGGCTTAGCAGCACAAACACTAGAAGCAGTACTAACCTTAGAAGTACTAACAGAGGTAGCAGTACTAACAGGTTTAGCAGCACTAACTGAGTTAGTAGTATTAACTTTTGAAGAAGTACTAACAATGTCAGCAGCACTAACATTGTTAGCAGTAGTATTACTTCTAGCAGCACTATCATTGTCAGCAGTACTAACAGTTTTAGTGCTTTTAGGAACCCACATATTGACACTTTCTTTAACAGACTTTTTCTTCATGTGGCTTTTAGATTTAACAGTTTTCTTAGCCACATGATTGTCTTCAACCTTCCTATAACCAAAGGGTCTTTCCATGGATCTTTGAAAATTCATCTTTTGGTTCATAGGATTGAAATAACAGAATTTTGCAAGATGATTCAATTTTCCATAGATAAAACAAGGTTTTGGTCTATTGATTTTACTCAGATCAACCCCTTGTTTTTGTGCCCACTGATTATTCCAGTTTCTTTGATTTCCCCTCTTTTTATCATGTTTTAGGGGCTCATTCTTCTTACATGCACACTGTTTGCAAGGACCTGGATTCACACCTGTGGTCTATTTGTAATGGACCTTACCAGACTTTCCCTTTGTCTTCTCTATGTCCTTGGATTTGATCTAAGCCCTTCCACAGTCCTCATTGGTGATAATGTTATTCTCTACAAGAATCTCACCACTCACCTTGTTCTCCTTACTCTTTCCAACCTCTTTCTCAATTTTATCCTCAACAACTACCTTATCTAAGGGATCTATCTCAGTGGCTCCCTCAGGCAAGTCCTTCCTATCTTTGGTTTCTAGCAAGTCTGAAGTAGGAGGGATGTAATTGTTGTTATATGGTGGAGGTGTGGCATTGTACCCAATTCCTCTTCTCAGCTTATCATGAATCTGAGTTTGTAGTAAAGAGTCCATTACTTTAGAAGATTTGGAAAACTTTTCTACATCAAGCTTGACCTTGGTTATCTCCTCTCTCAACTTTTCACTCTCCTCTTTAGATTTGGTCAGTTTAAGTTCTAGATCATTTTTCTCCCACTTCCAGTAATTGGTGTCATATGAGTGTTGGAGTTCATTGGCTTGAAAACCTTTAATTTGTTCCTCAAACCTCTCAACAATTCTCATATAATCTTTGATATCATTTTCTAATCTCTTAAGGTCATCACTCATCTTTTGGTTGTGATCCCTGTAACTTTTAACAGTGTCTATGCAAGTTTTAGAACAGAGATTAGAACTTACCTCATATGGGAGATCAGATACTTCAGCCATAAGAGCTTGATTCTGGATAGCCTTTTCTGCTTGATCACTCCAATCAAACCCCATTCCTTGTTGAGAAACAAGGGCTTGAGCAGAGTTTCTGTTCTTATTGAAGCTTCCAGATTGAGCTTGTTGGTGGTTGTGCATTCCCTTGCAAAGTGTCCCTTCATATGACATTTGTACCACTCCACCTTTGATTTATCAAACCCTACTCCATCTTCTATTCTTTGGGAGAAGTTGTTCCTCCCAGTCCTCTTTATAAACTTCTTCACCCTCATGGAAAGCATGGCCATCTGCCATTTAATATCCATCTCTTCCATATCATCAGGATGAAGTTGTTCCAAATCATCATTAATTAAGGAGGAATTTCCATGACTGACAAGAAAGGCTTCAAACACAGAATCAATGCCTTTATCTTGATTTGCTCCATTAGCAGTATTAACTGATTCAGGGTTAGCAGTAGAATCAATTGATGCTGATAGGAGTGCAACATTATGAATATATCCAGAAGGCTTCTTCTTTGCCTGCACCTCAGCTTCAAATACTCTAAGATCATTGTACAGATCATCCAGTTCTTTCTCTTCCAACTGATCATTCTGTCTGAATGAAACAGTGTACATGGTCCATTCATCTCCAAGGGACCTTAAGAACTTTCTGTTTACATCATCTTGATCAATCTGTACTCCCATAGTAGCTAGTTCACCAATCATTTTGTTAAACCTGTCAAAAGTTTGAGTCATGGACTCATTCTTAGTTGACATGAAGTTTTCATACTGTTGCTTCAAGATTGCCTTTTGATTTCTTTTGGTACTTTTGGTACCAGAGAATCTCTTCTCTAGAGCATTCCAGAGCATCTGTGCATCAGTACAATTGCAGAATTGGTGCTGATATTCATTTGGAATGGCCAAGAGCAGTGTGCTCAAGGCTTTCATCTATGTCTGCCTTGTCTTTCTGTCTGCATCTGTCTTTGGAGGGGTTCTTTTGTCATCTTCACCAATCTTTCCTGCATCAGATGGGCCATTCTCAATGATGTCCCACATAGAGTAATCTGTGAGGAGAATGTATTGCTTGATTCTGATCTTCCACATGTCAAATTCATTAGGTCTGAGCATTGGAACCTTTGAGACCAGAGTACTGTTTGATTCAGCTGTGTTTCCATGATGAATAATATTTCTGAGAATACTTTCTCTGATACCACTTGTCAGGATCTTAATTCTAAACAAGAATAAACACTCAGAAACAATATCAAAGGAGTTTGCGGAATAACCCTTTGATATTCAATAAGTAATGGAACACAGTAAATCAGAATAAGAACTTGCAAACTATATTGAATGATTATAAAGTTACAAGATTCAACACACAACCTCAATATTGATGAACAAGCTCACCAATACGAATTCTACTTCTCTAGAATTAGGATTACAAACCTTGAGGTTAATTCTCTCTATGAAAACAAAAATTCAGAATTCTAAAGTTAACTCTAAACTATTCTGACTAATTCTATATATACTGAAGATAAAAGATAATTATAAATAATAAAAGATCTTCAAAGTAATCTTCTATCTTTATCTTCAAGCTTTCCATATTCTTTAGTCTTGATCTGCACGAATCTTGATTATCTCATAAGCAGCACTAAGTCTTCAGCAGCATTAATACTCTGAGCAGTATTAACCTTCAGCAGTACTAACTACTAGCAGTACTAAAATTGCTTAGCAGTAGTAATCTCCTCTAGCATTATTAATCTTGATGAGAAGCATTAAGTTATATCAGCAACATTAACTTCACTCAGCAGCATTAACCTCAGAAGTATTAACCAAGTTCTTCTAGCAGCAGTAACTGTACTTGTGAAATTCTGAATTTTCCAACATAGGGCTTCAGATACTCGTGTTGGCTCTATCTTACTCAGGAATGAGTCATTCATACACATATTTAATGTAGCAGACCTAGTTTGCACTGGTTTAGATGGATCTCCTATGATCTGATGTATTGGGTGCTCTATGGTCCACCTACGTTCATGAGGGAGTGGATTTGATGTAGATTGATCATGATTTTCATCTAGAAATCCACTATAAGCTTCATCAGTTTGCTTAGGAATTGATAGGGGTGCAGTTGAAGTTTCTTGTACGGAAGCTTCAGTTGGTACAACGGTATATGGCTGTTGATTAGTCGTTACAGTGCAACCAACTGATTCAACAACTTCTGTCTTCTCGTTAACGTTCATAATTTCAACTTTGGAGTAGGCGTTTGAATTGGAATCTCTTGCTGAATCGGGGAATTTGAATCAGTAGATATATCTAAAGTGGTTGGTTGATTTCTTCTTGAATCTTCTGATCTGTTAACCACAATACGTTTAGACACTTTAGTTCCAAGAAATTCATCATAAAACAATTCAAACAAAAGATCTAAATCAGATAAATATGAATTAGACGATGACGCTTCATCTGATTTATTTGCAGTAGGCACAGGTTCTGGACTGATCTGCCTAGAAGCTAGTACACCAGTGATTACGGGTTTTTAATTGTCTTGAACATAAGACATTTCTTCGTCGAATGTAACGTTTACGCTCTCTACTATTGTCTTTGACTTCTTTAGATAAACTCTGTAAGCTGCAGATGTTTGAGAGTAGCCGATAAAGATACCTTCTTCATCCTTTGGACTGAACTTGTTCAAGTTCTCCTAGTCATTCAGTACAAAGCACCTGCATCCAAAAATATAGAAATGTTTAATTCTAGGTGTACGGTTATTTATCAAAGCATATGACGTTTTACCAAACCGGCTGTGGATTATAGAGTGATTATGCGTGTAGCAAGCAGTCGACACAACTTCGACCCATAGAAACAGAGGTAGATCCGCTTGACTCAGCATAGTTCGAGTGGCCTCGACTAGCGTGCGGGTCCGTCTTTCTATGACTCCGTTCTGTTCTAGCGTTCTGGCAGCAAAATACTGATGTGTTATCCCGACCGATTCAAGATAATCTTCAACAATTCTGTTCTTGAATTCTGTGCCATTGTCTGTTCGTAGAAACTTAACTGTCTTTTGCAGATTCACTTAGGTAGTCTTTAAGAATGTGATGATGACTTCGGCCGTCTCATCCTTTGTTCTCATAAATTTGACCCAAGTATACCGCGATTAATCATCTACAATCACTAAAAAAGATTTCTTGTAGTTTATGCTCTTTGTACGCATAGGACCGCAGAGATACATATGCAGAAGTTCCAAGGATGAACTTGTACTCGTCTCAGGAAGTGCTTTTACTAACTTTCCGGGGACCAGTTTGTTGATGTAACGAAAATTCAAGTGAGAAATCCTTTGATGCAATAACCAGCTTTGTTGCAGCGGGGCTTTTAATAGTAGACACACCTCATTGTCAGTCTGGACTTTTGACAGATTATATGTGTAGAGGTTTGACTTTCATATGCCGACCAAGAGTTCTTTACCGTCTTCAATACGCACATAACATCTCTTAGACTTGAAATTAACCTCTAGATCTTTGTCACAGAACTGGCCAATGTTGAATAGGTTATGCCCTAAACCTTTAACGTAGCTCACCTTCGTAATCGTCACGTTGTCTTGAATCACATCACGATAACCCAGAATAAGTGAAAACTGATCATTTCCGAAGCGCACTGTTCCACAATATTTCTCTGTATAATTAGATAATAAATCTTTCCGCCCGGTCATATGCTTGGAGCAACCAGAATCCAAGTACCACATATGGCGGGTCTGCACAGAAGAAATCACGAAACAATAGATTTAGGTACCCATTTATAGATGGGTCCTACAGTGGTAGCGCAAGATTTTGGCATCCATTTGTATATGGACCCTTTGATCTTTAGAAAAACATTTGAAGCATGAGAATGATAAGAATACACATGATATGTGCCAAACCAAACATCAGAATTTTTCCGAGAAGCATAATCATTTCTTTTATAATTAGAAGACTTTCTAGCAGACTGAGATAATTGGAACAATTGCTTTATTGAATATTTCTTGTAAGAAGTTACAAGTTTTTGTTTATTGAAAGCAACATTCTCAACTACATCAGTTTGACTAGTAGTTCCTCTATTACAATCAAGATCAAAATATGATTTAGCAGTCTCGTCAATTTTCTACTTTGGTTGCCATTCTGATCTAACTCCAGTCTTTCTTTTATTCACATCTGAAACATTTGAAACTTTAGAGTTAGAACTGTGAGATTTTAAAGATTGCTTCTTCTTTGGCTTACCAGTGGTTTTCTATTTCTGGGAATGTCTAGATTTCTTCTTCTTACCTTTGGCATTCTTGGTATTCACAGAAACTGGTTAATCAACCTTCGTTGATGTTTCACCATTCTCAAACTCACTGAGTAATCCAAAAGAAATGATTATAAATTGTGAATAATCAGGAGGTTTAGCATTAAAATCAAATTGACCAACACAATCATCTAAATCACCTTCAGAGTTAAGAAAATAAAACTCTTCATCAAGTAGATCAGAAATATCATCAGATTTTGAAGCTTTGGAATTTTTAGAAATAGCAGAACTTTTAAGCACAGTAGAAAACACAGTTTGTTCTAGATCAATCAAAATCCTTTCTTCTTCTAGATTATTCTCGAGTTCGGAAATTTTACTTTGTAACACGAGAGGAGGTACATAAATTTTACCTTCAATAGGCTTAGCCTCCAACTCTTTTGAAGAATAGCTATCAAAATAGTCATTAGAAAGAAATTTTGATTTATCAGAACTATAACTATAATTCAACTTCTCATAACGAAATGGAAGTTGCATTTTAGTTGTGTTCTTCCTCTTCTCTTTTTCCTTAGCTTCATCATCTTCAGACAGTTTAGTCCACTTAACTTTGAGTTCGGGATATTGTGGTGCCAGTTTTAAAAATCCAAAGTCATAAAGCGCAGACACTTTAGAAATGCCCTTTTTGAGATAGTGTGGGTTCTCGTAACCAAGACCCCAACACTCACTACTCCCTTTAGGTTTATTCAAATGAATGGTCTGTTCAGTTTGACCGAAAGTGTAAAGTTTTTCTTCCAAAACATTCACTTTTTCAATCAAAAAATTGTTTTCTTTTGAAAGAAATGAACACTTTTTAGCAATCTATTTGGAATCAAATTGACACAATTTATCTTTAGAAGTAGTTTCAGATAATTCATTGTGAATTATAGTCTTCTCTTTCATGCTGGTATCAATTTTTTTATGTAACGCATCAATCAACACTTTCTTCTTAGCAATGTCCTTGATAAGTTTCAGTATTGATTGATTTTTTTCTTTATTGATACCTCTTTCACACTTAAGTTTGGACTCCAATTCTTGGAGTTTAATCATCATGACATGCATTTCATTTAGAAAGTCTAATTCAGTCATATCACATACGTCTTTAGTGTCTTCACAGTCAGAATCATCTTCTTCTTCAGTCACTGCCTTACCCATAAAGCATAAATGGGCTTTCTCTTCTTTCTCTTTTTCATCTTCTGAATGGTCGAGCCATAACTCGTCCTCAGGCATAAGAGCCTTGCCAGCCTCCTTGTAACACCCGGTCTTTTGTAAAGCAAGCTCTGTCTTTCGTTGGTTATCTCTCCGCCTTCCGCCCATCTTTTTGAGTGGTAAATGTTGTGCTTTCGAGCCTTAAGTCGACCCATGAGAGAATCTCAAGTTCCGACCTTTTTCGGGGCTCGGTACGTGTAGCGCAACTGTGACTCGCGATAGTGACATGTGTCACTATCGCATGGCACAATCGTCGGGGGTGTACCACCCGCGGTACATTCCCCGCGATAGTGACTATGTCACTATCGCGTGGCATTATCGCCCGCGGCCACTGGTTCCCTAAATGTCCGAATTTCTCACCATTTCTCTCATTTTCACTTCTATCTTCTTCCCTTTTCTCTCCCAAACCCCAAAACTGAACCCTAACCCATTTTTGGGGTTTTTCCACCCTAAACCACATGATTACTCACCATCTAGCTAGTAGGGAGCTTGAGTCACAAAACCTCCATATTCATCTTCCTCATCAAGTTCAACGGTTAGGAGCTCGGGTTGAAGTGTTGGATTGGGTGTTCTCAGAAAGTCTTGTCATCTTTAATGGTAAGCTTCTTTGATTTAAGGTTATATATGTTCTTTGGGTGTTTCCCTAGTGTTTGGTTTATCAAATCTCGGATTTGTTGTTTTGGAGAAACTAGGGTTTTGATCTCGTTTAGGGATTTTTGGTATATAATGTTGGGGAATGTTTCTATATGGTTGTTTATGGATATTTAGGGCTCGGTATGTATGGATCTAGGTTTTGGATGTTCTCGGCTTGAGGATTCAAGCGGCCTTCAAAAGAGCTGGTTGGGTGAAATCTAGATTTAGCCTAAATCTAGCAAGATGAGTTCAAGTTGATTTGTGAAAACGGTGTACTTGCCAAAATGTTTATTTTGATGTGTTTTATGTCTTACATGAAGTTGTTAACTGCTGATAAGTTTGGTTATTTTGAAAGTGTTTAACTTTATAAACTTATATAGCACACATCTTTGGGATTTTGGGCGTTTTGGATGAATAATTCATATATTTCGGTATCTTAATGATTTATTTTATGGAAGTAGATTTTGAGTATAAATGTATTTCATTTTTGTGTTTTGGAGAAATGCATGGTTTTGTGTTACGGGACGTTTTGAAAGGATAAATGTTATAAACTTACGTGGAAAACGATTTGTCCCAATCTACACTACGTTGGAGTTATTTATACAAATTGGAGTATCGTTTTACATACATGCGGGTTGTTCACATTTGGTTTCACTTTATGATTTTCAACGTTGGGTCTTTGGGTTTGTTGAGCTTACGACTCAGTTTGGATTTTGTTGGGTTTTGAGGACACTTGTCCGTTTTAATAGCTCATGGTAGAGTGTATGGTTATGATTTGCATTATTGCATCTTATTTAAGAATTACATGTTTTGAATGCATTAGTCCATTCATTTTGAGTCATGTAATGGTTTAGTTAGTGCAATGGATCCATAGGCACGGTGTTCCTATGTCCCCGTTTGGGCATTGGGTTCACCATTGGGCACTGAACAGGCATCGGGTCACCATGATAAGTAAGGTGTGGGCCTATACGGTCGGGCAGCGTCTCATGGACAGTAAGGTGTAATTCCCCTGTTTTGGAACTATCAGGAATAGACTCAGAGGAGTTGACATGATGCTTTCGAGTGATAGACTCAGAGGAGTTGAGCTCGGTGGGTTTTTATTTGTGTAACCCACATGTTTTGATTTCATGCTTTCGAGTGATAGACTCAGAGAAGTTGAGCTCCGTGGGTTTTTATTTGTGTAAGCCACATGTTTTGATTTCCTACATAATTATGTGACCTACGTTTGTGTTCCATCACGTATCATGTAATCGGGTCTTTCCCGTCACCAATAGGTGTGGTTTTGGTTATGGAGTTTTATAATCCATGTTTTCGGAGACGTTCGAATATGAGTATTTATTATGTTTTAAGATTTTGATTATTGAAACTCGTTCGAGTTATTGGGATGTTTTGGAAGTTGGGGTTATCTACGTTTTCAGTGTTTGATCATTATAATGTCGGTTATGTTTTACGTACGCCTTAGGTTTTGGCTTTATTTGAAGAGGTGTCTGTTTTATGATTTTAATCACGAAAAGGGTGAATGATGAAAGGAGATTGTTTTTAGATTTAATGTATTTCATTTTTGGTTGCTTTCAAATCAAATGTATTGGATTGTGGAAATCATGATTTTAAATAACATTCTTAAAGTTGTTGCTTTATATATCTCTAATGTAAAACTCTAGAGCTCACTAGGCATTAAGCCTAACCTTTTTACTTGTCGGGATGTGCATCAGGTTCCAGAAGGGGGTTCGGTTCTAGCAGTTGTATGAAGAGATGTGCTTAGTGATTTACGGGTGTAAGTATTTGGTGAAGTCTTCCGCCGTTTGGATGTTGTGACACTTTTGGGTTTTAGTAGCACCCGTCCTCATTATAGACTGTTTGTATAGAACGAATGTGTGTATTGAGGTTAAATATTAAATTGTGGTTGTAGATGATTTATTTATCGGTGTGTTTAGAAAATTTTAATTGAGTGGCTATTTCCAGATTTGAGGGTGTTACAAGTTGGTATCAGAGCTTAAGTTTGAGAGAACTAGGTGTTGATTTTGAATGCCTAGACTCAAACTAGCGTAATTTTAAGTGTTTGAATGTTAGATCACACCATTAGGAACTTTAAAGTTTGATGATTCGAGGTGAGTGGATTCACTAGGAATGGGAATCACGACGAAAATGGCAAGGATGATCATGTACAGTACGTTCATAATAACACCTGGCCAGTGTTATGGTGAGCTTGCGAGTTACATATCTATGCTTGAACTGCCTTGGTAAGATAACCGTCGGGGTAGTGAAGAAGTTTCTGGATAATTAACCGTTAGAAAGAGTCGATGATTTGAGTATTCGACGCTTGAAATAACAGTAAGCATGACGATAGTATTAAGTGGACTGTTTCGGGTCGGAATGATCGGAGAGGTTTAAGTCATAGACTTTTGGAAACGACATTATTTAAGGAGAATTTGTAAGATGGACCGAGGAAGTCTTCATTAATTTCCTTAAGATGTTTGATCACTCAGATGACAATAGTGCGACGAGAAATTCAAGGATTGAAATTTCGGGATGTTGAGTGTCGACCAAAGTCATGCACATAATTTATTTCTAAAATAAGATTGCATAAATTGTTTCTCATGTTTTCGAAGCGTAAGGTGAGTTATACTATGAAGCCTTGGTAAAACAATTAGCACTAATCAGATTTTAAACCGTGAGCTTAAACATGCATAAAATTGTTTTGTTGCACGAGGTTGCAATTTTTATTGAAAATCTCTTTATCCCCGTTTCGTGTCTAACGCTGTTTTTGGATATTATAATATCCGTGTTTTAATGTTATCTGAGTTATTGGTCAAGTAACTGCGGAATTTTTGACTTTGACATTGGATCTCCTCCACGTATGTTAAGGTTTTAAAAGAAGAGTTGTTCCCATGTATCGAGTCGCAATTTTCTTGAGAATTTTAGTTTGTACGAGTCATGTTGAGTTTATGAAACGTTATTTTATGACGCTTTACTACTCACGAGTGTATTTTGAAGCGCGTGAGATTCAATTTTATTTGCGTGTAAGTTTACAAGCTTATTGGACATCACGCCTCATGAAAGTTTTGTCGAAGAAGGGTCACTTTATCGTACGTTGTGGTTTTAGAATTTTAACATTTTAGACTTGTTGTCGTCTTATGCTTTTATGTTGAGAAATGAAAATTGTAATCCCGCTTGATTTTTAGCGTTAATGGGTTTTATGAAAATTCAGTTGGGTTTTATGGTGTCTTATCTTACGACATTTTGCGTCGCATAGATAAACTTTGGAACGTATATACTTCCATTATTGTATGCGTTAACTTATGAATTTTTGTTTAACATTTTTGTCTCGTACGAGTTTTGGCACCAGTATTTTCGCAACCGTAAGAGACGTTTTGAGAGTTTTGTTAGTAGATGTTATCCCATGTGTTAATTTGGGAAGTTTCAATATTATGTGGTTTCCCTTTTGGGGTTTTATACAAGTGTCATAAGTTGTATGCTGCTTAGTATTCAAGTTGTTTTAAATTGTGGGTGTGAGTAAGCATATGAAGGATTTATGTCGTTTCGTATTGAACTTTCGCTTTGAACATATTTCAGATGTTGATTTTAATGTTATAAATTCCGCAATACGTTAAGTGGGTTATCAGTATACAGGTCTTTGTAGCCACTATTTTCGGACAAGATCATTTCATTGTATGACCTAAAGTTTGAAAATTGATTTAAATTTATTATATGTTGACCAATCGCATGCATATTATGTGTTACTAAATTTTGAGAAGCGAACTCAGCATACGAGTCTTGTCGGGAATTTTATTCCCTATCTTTATTTAGTCGAATGAGAAATTTTGGGAACTCGATTACGTAACTTGTCTCTTCGGAGTTTTGTTCAACCGCCTCGCTATAAACTGTTTTGGCACACAAAATTATTTTCCCACGAATGGGGTATGTTGATGCGAACCGGGACCATAGTGGCCCATTTGAAACTTGTTGTATATCCTTATTACTGCCATGATTAGCGTAAGTAAGGGCTGAATTTTTTGTAAATGGTTTTATATGCATAGTAGTGGTAACCAGTTTTGAAACCTATCGGATGAACGATAGTATGTTTCCACTGTACGGTTAATTGTTATAAAACATGTGTATTTAAAACTTCTATAAGAGCTTAAATTGGCATATTAGTTGAAAACCTTGAACTCATTATGCCTATAAATTTAAACCTCTGTCGTGAAAGGAGCAATAATAAAGGGGCTAGAGGAGTCCTTTGGATTTGAAGCGTCGAATGATCTGACTTGTGGTCGATCTTGAAATTGGGTTTCAAATTTTGAATCGGGTCACGCTTGAATAGTGGAGGTATTAGATTTTGTTCCCCATTTGATTAAGAGATGACCTCTACGCTTCGGTAAATCTGCGAGATAAGGTCTTAGGTGATTATCGGCGATTAGTTTGGGTTCGTTTTAGTGAATTGCTCGTTGGGGTGGCATCATGATTTATGTTGATGGTGTACTATATTAGTGCGCTTCGCGATCTAAGGATATTCTTGTGGTCCTTCTGTTAGAAATGCATGAGTTGAATTTTAGCACTCGGTTACGTGTCAACCTTAGTGCGACTATCCGTCTGGAATGGGATTTTGGGATGGGATGTCCATGTTTTTGAAGTCACCGTTTAACTCTAGGTGTCGACTTGTTTTCTTGAGGTCATCGTATTATTCAATGTTCAGAAGTATCCCGGTCGGATCATGGAAAATTTTGACCTTTCGGTGATGGAATCTGAAAGGAGTGTGGGTGTTGAGGATTAAGTATCGGTGTGTGTAAGCATTCCGTGGTGATAAATGTTTTATTATAGGAATGTTGTGAGGATGGTATGGGATCGGAGTTGAGTGCTAACCAAATCGGGGCTAACCAGTCACCTGAAGGACGCATGGGTGCGCCTTAGAAGAATATCTTTAAAGATATTAGGAATGGATCAGTTGAAATCTGAGGGTTTTGGAAGTTTGGTTATGATCTCTGGCTTTGGGTTCAGAACCGTTTAGTTTCGAAAGGAGTAGGTCGGTGGGAAGTTGAGGCCACTAGCTACCTGAAGGTAGTAATTGTCACCCAAGGTTGGGAGACGACCGTAACCTTGTTGGGAAGAGGTTACATTAGAGTATCGGTGTAAGGGTTGTGTTATTGGTGCTGGCAAACGGGTTAAGGTCATCTTGCTCCAGGTAAGGTTTCGTGGGAACCTAGATTTCGAGGACGAAATCATTTCAAGGTTGGGAGGATTGTAACACCCGGTCTTTCGTAAAGCAAGCTACGTATTTTGTTGGTTATCTCTCCGCCTTCCGTCCATCTTTTTGAGTGGTAAATGTTGTGCTTTCGAACCTTAAGTTGACCCATGAGAGAATCTCGAGTTTCGACCTTTTTCGGACTTGTAGTTTTTGAGAAACTATGGTTTTGATCTCGTTTTGGGATTTTTGGTATATAATGTTGGGGAATGTTTCTATATGGCTGTTTATGGATATTTATGGCTCGGTATGTATGGATCTAGGTTTTGGATGTTTTCGGCTTGAGGATTCAAGCGACTTTCAAAAGAGCTCGTTGGGTGAAATCTAGATTTAGCCTAAATCTAGCAAGGTGAGTTCAAGTTGATTTGTGAAAACGGTGGACATGCCAAAATGTTTATTTTAATGTGTTTTATGTCTTCCATGAAATTGTTAACTGCTGATAAGTTTGGTTATTTTGAAAGTGTTTAACTTTATAAACTTATATTGCACACATCTTTGGGGTTTTGGGCGTTTTGGATGAATAATTCATATATTTCGGTATCTTAATGATTTATTTTATGGAAGTATATTTTGAGTATAAATGTATTTCATTTTTGTGTTTTGGAGAAATGCATGGTTTTGTGTTACGGGACGTTTTGAAAGGATAAATGTTATAAACTTACGTGGAAAACGATTTGTCCCAATCTACACTACGTTGGAGTCATTTATGCAAATTGGAGTATCAGTTTACATAAATGCGGGTTGTTTACATTTGGTTTCACTTTATGATTTTCAACGTTGGGTCTTTGGGTTTGTTAAGATTACGGCTCGGTTTAGATTTTGTTAGGTTTTGAGGACACTTGTCCGTTTTAATAGCTCATGGTAGAGCGTTTGGTTATGATTTCCATTATTGCATCTTATTTGAGAATTACATGTTTTGAATGCATTAGTCCATTCATTTTGAGTCATGTAATGGTTTAGTTAGTGCAATGGATCCATAGGCACGGTGTTCCTCTGTCCCCATTTGGGCATTGGGTCACCATGATAAGTAAGGTGTGGGCCTATACGGTCGGGCAACGTCTCATGGGCAGTAAGGTGTAAATTCCATGTGCTTAAGTTCCCCTGTTTTGGAACTTTTAGGAATAGACTCAGAGGAGTTGACTTGATGCTTTCGAGTGATAGACTCAGAGGAGTTGAGCTCGGTGGGTTTTTATTTGTGTAACCCACATGTTTTGATTTCCTACATAATTATGTGACCTATGTTTGTGTTCCATCACGTATCATGTAATCGGGTCTTCTCCGTCACCAATAGTTGTGGTTTTGGTTATGGAGTTTTATAACCCATGTTTTCGGAGACGTTCGAGTATGAGTATGTATTATGTTTTAAGGTTTTTATTATTGAAACTCGTTCGAGTTATTGGGATGTTTTGGAAGTTGGGGTTATCTACGTTTTCAGTGTTTGATCATTATAATGTCGATTATGTTTTACGTACGCTTTGGGTTTTGGCTTTATTTGAAGAGGTGTCTGTTTTACGATTTTAATCACGAAAAAGGTGAATGATGAAAGGAGATTGTTTTTAGATTTAATGTATTTCATTTTTGGTTGCTTTCAAATCAAATGTATTGGATTGTGGAAATCATGATTTTAAATAGCATTCTTAAAGTTATTGTTTTATATATCTCTAATGTAAAACTCTAGAGCTCACTAGGCCTTAGGCCTAACCTTTTTATTTGTCGGGATGTGCATCAGGTTCCAGAAGGGGGTTCGGTTCTAGCAGTCGTATGAAGAGATGTGCTTAGTGATTTACGGGTGTAAGTATTTGGTGAAGTCTTCCGCAGTTTGGAGATAGTGACACTTTTGGGTTTTAGTAGCATCCGTCCTCATTATAGATTGTTTGTATAGAACGAATGTGTGTATTGAGGTTAAATATTAAATTGTGGTTGTAGATGATTTATTTATCGGTGTGTTTAGAAAATTTTAATTGAGTGGTTATTTCCAGATTTGAGGGTGTTACACTCCTACTGCTTGGCCAAGAGCATCTTATTTTTGTAGTACTCGGAGTTTCAGACCTTGGGCTTTCGGCAGTCCTTCGCAAAATATGTGAGATTGCCGCAGTTGTAGCACTTTGTCGGTTTTGGCTTTTTCTTCTCTTTAGTTATGTACCTTTTCTCATCAGGCCTTTTCTCTTCCATTCTCTTTCCTTATATCCTCTCCTTATGTTCATAGTTCCTTGAACCCAAAGAATACCTCTAACTGTTCAAGCCAGGCTTTTTGTATAATTTTTTCTGAAATGCTTTTGTCAACATCAGCATAGCCTGCTTCAAGTTCTCACAGTCATTAGAGTCCTAGTTATCATCACTGTCCACTTCCTCGGACTCAGAAACTACTACTTTCTTCTTCTTTTTTAGGCTCACTGACTTCTTTTTAACAACCAGGGAAATCGGATCAGCAACCACCTTCTCATCCTTTTTCTTTTCCTCTTTGATCTCCTCTACCTCTTTTTCATGTTGCCTAAAAGTCTCGTACACCTCGTGAAGTGGAATCTCGTTCAGATCCTTCATCTGTTTCATTTGTATGGTAAACCTCTTCCACTCAGGCTGGAGGATGTTGAGAAATTTGACATTAAGCTCTATATGAGGCTTTCTGACTTTGTTTTTGCTGAGCTCATTCAGCAAAGTCACAACTACCATAAGTTGTCTCCAGAGATTCTCCCTCCTTGGCTTTGAACTCTTCGTAGTTGTTGAGGCAGTTGGAGACTTTGAGTTGATTGCCTATCTTAGATCCGAGCATCATCTTTTTTAATTGATCCCACATTTGTTTGCCCGTTGTGCTGTAACTATCAATCTTGACATAGATGTCATTAGGAATGCCTTGTAGAATGAAAGATCTAGCCAATCTATCAGCTTATGTCTTCTTCTTTGTACATCTGTATACTCCTCAAGTGGTGGAGGGTACTCTCTTTGTTCTTCTTCTCCATTTTCTCCTATAACTATGTGAGTCTTTGTTGGAGTTTTCATGAGTCCTTCCTTTAGAGATATTCTGATGTAGTCTCCCAAGTCATTGCGATCGATGAAGTCCATAAAGCTATCTTTCCATGCTAGTACTCTCCTTTGAAGAGTACCGGTGGTTTTATGTCACTTCCGATTGCAAGTGCTTCCCTTGATGTCATCCTGTTATTAAAAATGTTCAATAAGAACTTGACAATGATCGTTAGTCCAAGTGAAATCAGAAAAATACAGAAACACTTAGAAAAATTCAGAAATGAAATTTAGAAAAATCACTAAGTATGGAATTCGTACATCAGAGTGAAGTACAAGGAATTCACACACAGAATTCACACACTACAATTCGCACACACCAAACTTTCATAATTCGTATGCAATACTTATGTGAAATCTTGACTTGGAAGGAATTTTGAAAATCAAACTTTTCGCATAAAACACTTTGATACGAATTCTGAACTTAGAAAGATATTTGAAAAACAAGAATTCGTATAATATCTCTATGCGAATTCTGAAAATTCGTATGAAGTTAGATGCGAATTCTGAGGAATTCGTATCCTACTTTATGCGAATTCTAACCTTGGAGATTTTTCACAAAACTTTTCGCATAAAAGACTTATGCGAATTCTGACTTTTCGCAAAACAAAAGCTATACGAATTATGTCCTTTGAAAAATTTAACAAACACTTTTTGCACAAAATGATTATGAGAATTCTAGGCAATTCTCACATCACACACATATGAAATCTACACAATTCGCATATGACACATATGCGAATTCTACACTTGAAAATTTTCAGAATAAAATATTATGCGAAAACAATAGATCTGCGAATTCCAGATGTGAAATCTTGGAATTCTACTTAAGTTCTTCGAGATATGCGAGTTCTTGAGAATTCTACGAATTTTTCAGATTTTCGGCCAAAATACCCTTTGATTCACTCAAAATCCCATCTAACTTTCGACTTTTAGTTCGAAACTTCGACAATATGACCTCTAACACATCTAGAATCAAATTCGACAAAAGAATTTCAACAAAATACACTCAAACTTACAAATTCGATCCAATACAGTGCAAAGAACTCGTGAACTCCAAACTCATGAAATTTCAAAATTGATGATCAATTACAGTGCAATTCTCTACCAAACCTATACAAGATTGATCAAAAACATAATTTGAACCCAATCTAATCAATAAAACTCACAGATTCACACAAAAATTCGAAATTTGATCTACGACTCAATGAATAGTGCCGAAAACCATTTTCTTGATCGATTTCACTCAAAATCTGCTCTGATACCAATTGTTAATTCCCAAATTATCAAGTTCAAATTCAATTACAAAACAAGATGATACAAATCAATTATCCAACCTGTTATTAAATTTCAATTCAAGGATTAGTATACAAAAACATTGTAAGGAACTTTCTCTCTCTACGAACTCAGCGTACTCTCTCTCTCTAACTTGCAACTGTCAACTACTTACACAACTACAACTTCTATCCATATATCTATTATAGACAAAAACACACGCTTACAGCACAACACAAAACAAGACTTTGACTTTTATTACAATGACTTTGACTTTCACTTTGAGAGTTGACTTTGAGCATTGACTTGCTTGACTTTGACCTTCAGTTTCCATGATCATGTATCCAACAAATATGCTCTAACATACAATATTTTTGATCCAAAAGGTTTGTCTTAAACCCTTCTTTTTATCGTTCTTTATTTTATCGACTTCTGGTTCGTTTGATCGTGTTCTTCTTATTCGAATATATTGAGTTTTGGTACTTAGAATCTGTGTTTGTGTTTGGTAAGAAAAAAAATATGTGTTCGATTTTGGTTTTAAATGTTTAGTCTGTGTCGATTTTGATTAATCGACCACCATCGAATTAACCCAGATTTACCTTTAGTCTGCGTTCATCTTTGTTCATCAAATTGAAGTTAATTATTTGTGGTTTTAGGGTTTATTCTGTCAAATTAAGCCTGCTTTGTAATTACTTAGTAAAATCCTTAGGTAATTTTATGTGTTAAAAGCTTTTTCTTAATCAATTTTCTGTTTATCGCCGAATTTTTTGAAGAACTCGAACCCAAATTCAATCTCCCGGTACAGACTCTCCCGGGACTTTGACTCCCCGACTTTTCACTCCCGGAATCTTCTTTCCCGGTCCGTCTCCCGGGACCTTGCAATCCCGGGACCATGCACCCCGGGACATTGCATTCCCGTGTCCGTGTCTCCCGGGTCCCTGCGTCTCCTGGGTAGTAGGTGTTAAAAAAAATCGGATCAAATATGTTGTCTCATGATCATAACATTGCACTTCGATATTTTTCATTCTTAGTCCCCGTACTTTAAAGTTTCAAAGTTTGTCATTTTTGACCCCTGAACTTTAAAGTTTCATTTTTTTTGTAAATCTTGACCCCTAAACTTTCAAGTTTCACTCATTGTCACTTTTGGTCCTTGCACTTTGAAACTTTCAAATATTGACAACTTTTGTCCCTGGACTTCAAGCTTTGCTAATAACAATGCCTTATGTACCCATGTCTGAACACAAAGCAATGATTAAAGCTCTCGAAAAAAAATTGGAAAACATGTTAAAGTTTGTGAACACACTGATGGAAGAGAAAGCTTTTTTTTCAGTTAGATTTGGACAATCTGAGATCAGAAAGCCAGACGTATAAAGAGATGTGTGCCTTACAGACAAGCAATGACTGGCTCAGCGATAGGAATTCTCAACTTGAAAGGGCAACAGAAAATAGTTCTTATCACAGTATGTTTAATGACCAAATAAATTCTCTTAAAAGAAAGATTTTAGATCTTGAAAGCGAAGCTTACATGAAGAAAAGTGATCGGACAAGTGCTGAAAGTTCAAAGAAAATATTTGAACTTGAAAGAAAAGTTGTAGATTTTGAAGCCAAGTAAGAGAAGAACCTAGTGCTTGAAGAAAGAGGAATCATGTTGGAGAAAGAAAATCTGGACCTGAAGAAAAGACTTGTTGTTTTTGAAAAAGAAAAAGTCGATTTCTCAAATGAAAGGAAGAATCTTGAAAGAAAGATTCTCAAGCTTTCAAAGAAAATTTTCGATGAAAGAAAGGTTTTTGAGACTCAAAATGCGAAACTTTCAAAACAGATTTCTGATTTTTAAAATGTTTTGATAATTGAGAGAGATTTTTTTGAGAAAGAACGAAAAGGTTTTGAGAGTGAAAACAAAATGCTTGAAAAGAAGAATGTTGCGGTTTTTAAAGAGATATCTAATAAACGCAACAGTATAGAAAAGGATTTTGAGAGTGAAAGAGAGATTTCCGAAACTGAGATTCATAAGCTTTCAAAAAAATTATTTGGATTAGCAATAGAGATTTTGAAAGAACATAAGGTAAAATCCGATTTACAAAAACAATTTCACTTGATTCTAGAAGAAAGAAATGTTTTATCTGCAAAAGTCAAGAAACATGAAGAAATACATCCAAAAGTTGATTTATCTGAACAAGCCAGTCCCGATACTGTTGTTCAGGCTCCTTATTCTTCAAGTTCACCTTCTACATCTATTTCTTCGAAGAAGTTTGTCAAATCAAATGAATTTTGAAAAGATCGGATTCGTCCTTCAAATCTTTTCTATAATTCTCTTGTTGATGATTCAAATAATCAAGTATTTCGAAAAGTCAAGATGGTTTGGAGAAAGATACCAATTACAGAAAGTACTAATGGAAACAAGTCTCATGATTCTCCTGTAGTTGATACAAAGTCATTTATTTCCAAGACTAATTCAACTACTTATGTCTATTCTATAGGAAAGTTGATTAGTCTGCGCCGACAAACGATCTGTTGCACTAATTGTGGAAAGAAGGACTTTGTGCATCCAAGGTACGTTAATTGTTGGTATGGTACTTATAGTATCCCTAATCCTCAGTTTAATTGCTTCAAAGCCAAGGCAACTAACCATAAAGGATCCATCACAGCATGGATACCAAAACCAAAATCTTCCTAATCTGTTTTGCACGAATGTCATGTGTGATTTAGTTCAGATTATTCTCATCACATGACTACAATCAAGGGTTATGCCACTTTTGAGGGGGAGTACCATGTTTTTTTAATTCTCACATCGACTTCTGAAAACTTCAGTTTAGGACTCATTCTTAAATGTTTTTTACTTCTGATTATCTCAAATCAGAAATTTTACTTCAATGTTTTATCTTGGTAAGTTAAAGGAGTGTTAGGGATTTTTATGTTTCTATGGTCAATACAGAACCAGAAGGACCTATCCAAGAAACACATCCAATATCAGTGAGGGTCTATAATGATATACGAGTTCGGAGTGAAAAGAATATGGTGAGAGTGTGACAGGAATTAAAAGAATTATCGGTCCTTACCAAACCGAGTAAGTTATCCGGGTTACCACATAATCTATTCATTCTCGTTCTTTGGAGATGGATAATGAAATAGACATGGACCCAGTGTCGATAATTCGTGTCACCCCACCTAGCCACTCAAGTGTCTCACAAAAGATACTTGTTTCAAATATGCACGGAGATTTAGCACATAATCTATCTATTCCTCAATCAGATGTCTTAGATATTGAAAAAGGAAGACATCAACTCCGGTCTCTGAACATCATATTCATCTCACTGTGTCTATTGATTTCTAACCTGCGTCCCAAGTTGAATCAATATTTGAGCCTAATAGATATGATTTATACTTCTTTCACACATGAACTAATCTTTGTGATTACCCTTGCATATCTTTGTGATATTTCCAGAACAGTTTGAGAATTAAATTTTTAATACTTTACTTCAGTGATAACTGGAAATCCTATCAGATATACCCCATTACCAACTCTGAAAAATAGGCCACACAATTATTTTTAATTGTTGTGAAAACAGTTATTAATGTGTTTCTGTGTTAGCTGTTACCCTTGGATACTAATTCGTTTTATCTGGTATTTTGCTACTCATCCATTTACTCTTTGAAGATACATGATGTTCAGGATTCTCCAAATCGTCATGAGGGGGAGAACAACACAAAATTCAAAGACACAATTTATCGTGTTGAATGGGAGTTAGCAAAATCTGAGGGGGAGTAACAAAATTTCTTAAATCTAAGGTTGAAAAGCCATTGGATTTCAAGATTACATTTCTTCTATACCTTATTAAGTGGTGTTTGCGACAAGTCATTTCCTCCTAGCTGATTGAAACAAGTTCTAAAGCTGAAAGTCAATTCAACTCGCGTTTCAGAGACAAATTCTTTGTTTTAAACTGAAGATGCACCGTGGAATGTCAAATAACTCGCACATTATCTTTCTTGCGTGTTGATCTAATGTGTTGAGTTTCTACAGTTGAAACCTGCTCAATAGTGCGTTCAGTCGAGGCTATTGTACATTGAATCTGGTTACAAAGTTGAAACTATGAAGACCAAGAGCTTTATTCAAGAGGGCGCTTGGAATGACATGAAGACATGGAACACCAAAGTTTTTCAAAGATTCAAGAGGGAAAGAAGATCAAGACCTGAAGATTTCAAGATGATAAATGCCTTATTCAACTTTAGGGGGAGATTGTTAGGAATGAAAGTTGTAGTGCGTTGCAAGTTGTATAACTCATTTATAGAGTTTAATTGTTTTATTTAAAAGCATTGTAAAAGCCTTTAATTATTTATTGGGCTTGTTTGTTTGTTTTGGGCCTTGGGCCTTAGGGTTTAGATTTGGGTATAAATAGGTTGGTTAACCTAATTTCTAGAATAGTTGGTCATTTGAAGGTTTGCTTACACGTATTGAAATTCTCTCTGTAAACCTTAAACCTTTGATTGATAAATCTAATCATATGACCAACAGTTGTGATTTAATCTTTGATTATTGTTGATTATTTACTGTCATTGCATTGTTTCTGGGATCAACACACAAGATCATGTTTGTCGCTCCGTTAAACACTTCAAGGCTTACTTGTTTAATTTTACAGGTACGATAGCTCAGAACCCGAATACAGAAATCGATCCCGTCGCAGATAATGATTTGATTCTTCTGGAACAATTCCTCCTGCCCACACCGAATAACTTCCACCTGGACTTTGCAACACTCCAATGCCAACACCAGGTGGTCGTTGAGATTCTTCGAGGCCACCCTCTCTCATATGCTCTCAGTGCAATAGCTGACGTCCCTCAGCTATACCTCCAGCAACTCTGGATATCTCTCACTCACATAGGGGAAATGTTGAGGGCGGTGCCATGCGACGAAGCAAGGATATTACTTCATTCAGACTGCCTACTCCACCTTAGGCAGACCCTCAGATTCTAGAAGAGGACACCGCGACTGAGCACGTATCTACCCACTCTACATCTATCACCGTGATTTAGACCGATCAAGTTCATTCCTCTTCCCACACCGAATCTGATGCTGCCAGAGACCAATCAGCCTCCCAATCTGAATCCAAACATGCATCGCAGGTATCAAATGATGAGTCATCTAACTCTGATTATGAGGATGACCAAGCCTCATCTGGAGATACAAGGAGAGCGGAGGAAGACTTAGTTGAAAATGAAACGATTCATAGAGAGAAAGGAATGGTCATTTCGGTTTACTCGTATTACTCAGAAATTATCCCTGTAAACCTTAAACCCCTGATTGATAAATTTAATCATATGACCAACAACTATCACTCTCTCTCTATCAGAGATACCCTATTGCCAACTCTGAACATAGGTCACACAATTATTTTTAATTGTTGTGATAAAAGTGACTAATGTGTTTTTGTGTTAGCTGTTACCCTCGATTACTAAATTTTCTTATCTAATCTTTTGCTACTCATCCGTTACTCTTTGAAGATACATGATGCTCAGGATGCTCCTAATCATCATGAGGGGGAGAACGACATAAAATTCAAAGATACAGATTATCGTGTTGAGGGGGAGTTAGCAAAATCTGATGGAGAGGAACAAAAAAAAATTATTTTCTTAAATCTGAGGTTGAAAAGCCATTAGATTTCAAAGATTGCAATTGATTTGATTGTTTCTTCATATCCCCTATCAAGTGGTGTTTGCTACAAGGTGATTCCTCTTATGAGCATATTGTTTCTACAAGTTATTGAGCTAAAAGTCAATTCAACTCGCGGTTAGAGACAGATTTTTTGTTTTTAAACATAAGATGCACCGTGGAATGTTACATAACTCACACATTATCTTTCTTGTGTGTTGATCCGATGTGTTGAGTTTCTAAAGTTGAAAGTTGATCAATAGTGTGTTTCAGTCGAGGCTATTATACATTGAATCTGGTTACAAAGTTAAAATATGAAGACGAATAGGTTTATTCAAGGGAAAGCTTGGAAAGACATGAAGACATACAACACCAAAACTTTTCAAAGATTCAAGAGAGAGAGAAGATCAAGCCTGAAGGTTTCCAGATGATAAATGCCTTATTCAACTTTATGGGGAGATTGTTAGGACTGAAAGTCCTAGTGCGTTGAAAGTTGTATAACGCATTTATAGAGTTTAAAGTTTTATTATTTAATGCGTTAGTGGCCTTGTTTGGTTGTAATGGGCCTTGGGCTTTTAGACCCAATCCCTTAGTATTTAAAGTTATTTGTTAGAGATTAGGGTTAAGAGAGGAGAGGTTAATGGTCGTTTAGGTTTACATACTTGCATCAGAAATTCTCTCTGTAAACCTTAAACCCTTTATTGATCAATCTAATCATATGACCAACAGTTGTGATTCAATCAATATTGTCTATTATTGCTTATTATCTTGATTGCACTGTTTCTGGGATTTACAACATCTTTGTATATTGAATCTTGAGAGAATATGATTTTACATATGAATTCTTCACAAAATTGACAGATTCATTAAAAAAATTAAGAAGAAAACGTGAAATGTCTAGAACACAAAAAAACTTCCTTGATTTCTTCTAGATCTTCAATAATTGTTGTACAATATGTTCTGCCAAGCTCTGATACCACATGTTAGGATCCAAGAGCTTAATACTACGCCAAAAGCAATTGCTGATAGAAAAGGTGTAACTTATTTCCATATAGTGGAGCAGCCAGCGCCACGTTTCGATTTAGGAAGATGTTGGTCAATGACCCAACAATCCTCCCCCCCCCCCCTAGAATCCGCAAGCATTAACAAGATCTTCGCTAGAAGACAATGGTTGCACAACATACCTTTTGACATTAAAATGCACTCCATGGGATTCGAACCCATGACCTGCTTTGATACCAATTGAAATAACCAGATCTAATCAGGTAACAAGTAATCGAAACTTCATGTTCATTGATCTTGAGAGAAGTGGGTTTATATGGGAATTTTGTACTTTCTGTTTCTAGAATGCTCTCTAGTTTCTCTCTCTAGAATTACAATGAATGTGTATAAAAAATAGAATTTGCTTATACAATGTTTAGAGATTAAGTAACCTAAAGCTATATATACCTACGACAATTACATGGCATTAAATCTTTGAAACACATTGACTCTATATGACTTTGCCTTTAACACTTTGACAACTTTGACTTTTACAACATTCACCTCAACTTAAATCTTGATACAATTCCATTCTAACGTAAAGAACGCATCATCTTCAGATCTTCAGCTCCTCTCGCCCATTGTATTTCTTTGAAAAACTTTAGTGTTGTTTGTCTTCATGTCAATCCAAGTTCCCCCTTGAATAAAACTCTTATTCTTCATAGTTTCAACTTTATAACTAGATTCAATGTACAATGACCCCGAATGAATGAACCAAAAGTTGCTTTCAACTCAACACATCTGATAAGAACACAAGAAAGATAATGTGCGAGTTACGTGACAATCCAAAGTGCAACTTCAGTTTATAACAGAAAATCTGTCTTTGAACCCCGAGTTGAATAAGCTCTCAGCTTAAGAACTTGTTCCAATATGCTCGTAGGTGGAATCAACTTGTAGCAACCACTAACTGGGTAAGGGTTAGGAGAACCATTCAAATAATACCGTTCAACAACTGTAGAGATATGCTCATTTCCAAAATACTTTAAGAACACTAAATGAATAAAACCCAAAATTCCAACATTTGCTTCACATATCTGAGTGCATATCATTACTCCCCCTCAATATGATCTTCTGTGTCTTTGAATCTTGATATTTATATCATTTATCCTCTCATGATGATTAGGAGCATCCTGAGCATCATGTAACTTCAAAGACAGACGGATGAGTAACAAAAATATTAGATAAAACGATGAATTTTCTCTGATAACTGAGATGGGTAATCAACTAACACAGAAACACATTAGTAACTGTTATCACAACAATCTAAAGTAATTGTGTGGCCTATTTTTAGAGTTGGCATCGGTGTATCTCTGATCGGACTTCCAGTTATCACTGAAGTAAAGTTTGAAAAATTACTTCTCAAACAGTTCCATCAATATCACAAAGATATGCAATTGGAATCACAAAGATTCGTGAATGTGTGAAAGAAATATAATCATATAGATTTGGCTCAAAGATTGATTTAACCTGGGAATCAGGTTAAGAAATCAATAGACAGTGATTAGAATATGAAGTTCAAAGACCGAAGGTGATGTCTTCCTTTTTCAATACCTAAGACCTCCGAATGAGGAATATATAGATTATATGTTAATTCTTCGTGACTATATGAAACAAGCATATTTTGTGAGACACTTGAGTAGCTAGGTGGGGTGACACGAGTTATCAACACTGGGTCCATGTCTATTTTAGTATTCATCTCCAAAGAACGAGAAATAATAGATTGTGTGGTAACCCGGGAAACTAACTCAGTTTGGTAAGGACCAATATTTTCTTGTAAGTCCTGTCACATTCTCACCATATTCTTTTCATTCAGAATTCATCTATTTATCTAGACCCCTCACTGATATCTATGAATAGGATGTGTTCTAGGTAGGTCCTTCCGGTTCTAGATTGACCATAGAAACTTTAAAAGTCATAACACTCCTTTATATCACCAAATAGAACAGGTTCTGAAATGTTATATTCAGAAGCTAAAGATCACTGAAGAACGAGTACTAAACTGAAATGTTCATAAGTCAAAAACAGTGAAGAATTAGTCTTGGTCTGAGATGAGCAGAAGTCAAAAACATTGAAGACCAAGTTCTGAACTGAATTATTTAGAAGTCAATATCATTGAAGAATGAGTCCTGAACTGCTTTGTGTAGAAGTCCAAATATCTCAGAAATGAATTGATTGAAATAATAAAATTAAATATCATACTCCCCCTCAAAAATTGCATAACCTATGTTTATCACTCATGTGACATAAATACTCTGAATTAAGGCAAACATGACATTCCTACAAAATAGATTAGAAAGATTTTGGTATCCATACTTTGATGGATCCTTGATGGTTAGTGACAGTGTTTTTTACACACATATAGACATGTGAAAATTAGACCCCAAAGCAAGTATATAATGTAGTCCAATATCGTCTTTCAAGTAATAAAATGGTGAGAACCAAGTATCATATTCTACAGGGATAGGTATTTAAGTCGCAAGATATCAAGATGAAAGACTAAATTTAGATGGCGAATTTGAAGACTTTGATTTGGGTTTGAGTTAACAATACTAAAATAACATAATATAAAGAAAATCATGGGTGTAAGACTTGTGGTGAGATCTAAACACGAATTTTAGCAGACTAATGTTGTAGGGAAGCTATAACATCTATCTGGTAATAATTAGTTCTACCTTCTATTTTGAATGTATTTCTCTCTAACTTCAATATTTGCACTAATGTTTAGATTTAACCAACATTTTTCTATGTAGTATCCAACTAGTGGTAGTGTAGAATAGAGTCCTCAAAATATATGGATTTACAAATCTCTTTGTATAAAATAACTTTCTCGAGTCGATTCCCATATCATACATGTTGGTGTGTTCCATGTGGCTCATCTCTGAGTCCACTACACTTTAACACTTTGAATAGTGACCAACCAGTCGAGAATTAATCAATTTAGAAAACATAGATAACAAATCTATTTGTTAGCAATTTTCTCAAGTCTACTTCCCAATCATTCTGATTGACGTGTTATTCAGTGGCTTATCTCTAATACCACGACACTTTAAAATTTTCAAAGTGATCAACTCATTAACAAGTGTCATTCATTTTATAAAGCCTGAAATGAAATGGTAAAACATCATTATTGCCAAACAATGTCTACTTTTCTTCGGTTTAAAAAAATCTCACCATTTGCGTTACACCCAAGCTATGAAAAATTAGCTACTCATTACGGAAATGAAATTAAAAAAATGTAAAGTATTTAAACTAAAGACATGAAAGTAATGACGGAAAGTAATGACGGAAAGTAAATGCGGGAATTTAAAGTTCTAAAACTAAAGACTTGAAAGTAAAGATGGAAAGTAAGTACTGAAAGCATAATAAAAGAACATCTCTGGTTTCATAAGTAAGAAGAAAGGAAAGAGAAAGAAAAAGAAAAAGAATATGAAGAAGACTTGCATTAATAAAAAGATTAGAGAGAAGATTTTTAGAACTGAAATAAATCAGATTCTAAGGTGTACCTAAAAAGCAAACTCAAGCTCTCTATTTATAACTAAAAAGAGGGGCTAAGATGTAAATAACAACTAAATACTTAGCATCCAAACTAGCAAGTACATCCAAGTAACGAAAAGTACAAGTGACAATTAATACATACTTAGAACTATTAACCAACTAGATAATTGTCTAGGGGTTAACAAAAAATGCTTTCCAAGCCAAAATAATCGGTTTTTAGCCCAAGTTTCTTTTTATCTTCCATTCTTTATCTATCAGATCCATGTTATTCCCATGCTCTAGCATGACCTTTGATCTAAAGATTCTGCCCAAAAAATGCCAACATTAGCCTTCCTACTACTAGATACAAGTAAACCATAATCTTTAGCTCCAAAAACTGAATGAATGGAAAATAAGGTAGAAAATTGACTCAAAGTTGGGATATAGAAGTAAAAGATTCTATCTAAAAGGTAAGAAAATACCATTTAAGCATTAAATACTTAGGGGCTGTTTGTTTAGCTTTGAATGGTTACATTCAGAGCCTACCTCTTATTCGGTAAGAGGTAGAAGTGTTTGGCAAAAAAAATGTCCTCTTGATGGTGACAAATACCTCTTAGCGATTTAGTGGTTAGGGTATTGAAAAATGGTTAAGACGTAACTTAATTATATTTTTACCCATATCATTAACTTCATCCCTGCTTCCACAAAGAACATCTCCCACGGTCATCTTCTCCCACGCTTTTCTTCTCGGCGTCAACACCCTCCATCTCGCCGGCGACAACCTGCATCTCGCCAACGACCACACAGGTATCACCGCCGCCGACCCCTTATGCTTTCTTCCTTCTTTCGTTTTTCCTTGATGTGTTTTCTTCCCTGTTTATCAATGTCGCCGACTGTGTTCTTTCCTGTTTATCACCCTACTGTTTGAATAGCAGAAATTATTTTTCCCTCATCCCTGTTTATCACGCCCCCGTGTTGATTGATGATGCTCACAATATTCATGCTACTGTTGATTTCATCATCTCACAAGATTTATGCTACTGTTGACTTCATCATCTAGCAAGATTTATGCTCCATTTAATTAATTTCATCAATAGTTCATTGATTCCTCTTTTGTTGATTTATGGTCCACAAGATTTAATTTTTATACCAAAAATTGATTCAGAACTAAATCATTCAAAGGGTTAAAATGGTAATTTGTTGTCATTCAGACTTTCTATTCAGAGCATTTACAAAACAACCATATGTCATTATGCACTACATCATACTGAGCCTCTTAAGCATTCTGCCCTCTTAACTATTCTACACCAAACCATTCAGCAACTACCAAACAGCCCCTTAGTGCGTATCACACCCCTAAACTAAAATCGTTGCTTGTCCCATGTGAGGCCTAATCACAACACTTCAAGAATGAATTACTCCATTAAGTAGAACAAGATAAAGATTGGAATGAAGGATGATCTTATTCATAATCTTTGAAGTACAATGGAGTTTAGAGGAGGGATCCCTAGTCATCCTCATATTAAATTTGATCTTCTAAGCTCTCAAGAAGATGACTCTCTCTCTCTCTCTCTCTCTCAACAATTCAAACTCTCCTTCTCTACAAGTTTAGGCGCTTAAACTCTCATCTTACAATTGAACTCACAAACAACTTTATATACTAGCCCATTCACATGTAAAGCCCAAGCCCATTAAGCAATGCCCAAACCCCAATTACAAAATACAAAGACTTTATAAAACTTTTTGTTAAACCCAGATATTAGTTGATAATCAATCACACAACACAATAAGAACAAGAGATGAATAGAAATCAAATCAATATGCCATAGATCTCTTGATAATAATATGAATACGTGTTTGTGTTCTTGGTGTACAACCAATACCTTTGTACGTGTAAATCCTATTGAGCGGCCTCCTTTTTTCACCACCAAAATCTAGAAACAAAATGCCTTTTATATGTAGGTCAACATGACCTAGGCATTACTAGATATCTACTAAAACACCCTAAAGAATTAAACACTATTACAAAATAAACCCCTTTTACAATTTAATCTTGAATACAATTACTGATCCAATAATCTCCCCCTTTGGATTCAAGATTAAAAAATTTGCAATTATCTCTGGGTCTTCATTTCTCTTGAAAACTGTAGTAGATATGACGTTAAAAGCTTCAAAGCTTGTAGCTTTACACAGTCTTCACAACTTTAAGGAAATGGATATCTTCCTTTTTCTTTAAATGAAGTGTCTTTCTGACGATTATCTTTAGTCAGGCGTTTGGTAAATCATATAGGTTCAGACACTTTGTTATCTTTGAATTCTTCAGCACTCTTCAATCAATCTTACTTTCTTGATCAGAACAAACAAACTCAGATCTAATTTTTGAAATTCTTGTATTCTCCCCCTTTTTGATGAGTGGTGAGAATCAGCATCATCAAAACATTTCAAAAATAATCCAGGAATTTTATCTCCCAAATCAACAAATAAGCGCAATATTCATGTATAGATCCCTTTGTGGAAATAAGAGCAGTCTCCCCCAGATAGAGAGAGAGTGATTATTTCAATCTTAGCAGATTCAAATAAGTGATGAGTGGTAACCCTGAATCAACAAATGACTCAGTTTGAAGTGTCTGTCAGTAACACACAGTTACTGAGTAACACGAAGTTACTATATAAGGAGCTGGTTTTGATGTAGGCTCCCCAGGACTTCCATTCAATCATTGAATAAGACATGGTTATCTATGAATGTTCTGACAGAAAACAGATTTCTGTGTGCTCGTGCATGTGTATGAAAAAAAAATAAGCACAGATGGTTGCTTTTCAATATTGTCTCAAAGTATGTTAACTTGTTGAGACAACAACAAATTATACAAGGACTCAATATGCATGAGAAAAGGGTCGCAACTTTCCTTCTTT
This sequence comes from Arctium lappa, assembly GCA_023525745.1. Classification (NCBI taxonomy): domain Eukaryota; kingdom Viridiplantae; phylum Streptophyta; class Magnoliopsida; order Asterales; family Asteraceae; genus Arctium; species Arctium lappa. Next base: position 165,204,148 of record CM042047.1, read on the forward strand.
TTCAATATTAGTATCTTCCAAGTGAAGAACCAATAGCGTATGTGTTTCGTCCCCAGAAAATGTGAAACATTCTCTTTTTGAGAAAATAATGAGTAGCTGGTGGGGTTTTATGCAAGAGATGACATGGGTTAGGTGCCTATTTCAATGATGGTCACCAAAGAATGTGAACCAATCAGATAATGTGGCTGCCCGACTCAGAAAGAATTTTGGTGCAGAATCTAATATTCTTTTACTCTGTTCTCTCACCCTCTTTCTTTTAAGCATTTAAGATCATGACTAACCCATCTCTCATTTTCATTTTAGCTCTTCACACACCAACACTCAATCTTTTTACCCCTTTCCCCTCAATCACTCAGGGAATACTTCAAGGGTAGGAAACACTGGTTAACGTGAATCCATGGAAGTTCAGTTAAGCTCACACATCAAATCCCATGTATTTTCCTAAAAGAATGTGTTGTTCAACAACCTTTTGTACATGAAAGCACAAAGGAACACAATTACACATGAAGAATAAAGATTTGGAGAAGTCAAAAACATTTCGTGTTTGAAAATACAATTCTCCCCCTCAAAACAAAAGTGGTTGACAATTAAGCTCGCCCTCAACGCAATTTTTTTTTAAATTGAAATCAAATCTCTGAAGTGCGGGTTCTAATCAGATGTGATTAGAAGCCATACCTTTTGGCAATTAAGTGCGGGTCCTGATCTGATATGACCAGAAGCCAAATTTCTTGTCATTGAAGATCGAGCCTTAAGTTGTTGTACTTAGAAGTCAATGTTCTTTCTCCCCCTTAAACTTTGGGTGCCTGCAACACAAATTTAGCTTTTGGTACCCACTGGTAATTGGTTCCTAATGTGTTAGTTGCAGTTCTAGTTGGAGAGATAAAATAAGAACCATACCAGTTATTCACACAATCTTTTCTTACAAAATCATTTGTACCACAATAGGAACAACTAATTTTTTTTAGCTAACCTGATCAATTGATTTATAGTGTAAACAAGATCAGGTTTGCCAAAAGTTTTACCTTTCGGAGCATTATTCCTTTGAGCATTGAATGTATGCACAAATGATTTTTCGGTCTTCTTCTCCTCTGAAGATCCTTTAACTCTCCAGACCCAATTTCCTCTATATCTCTCATCATCCTTTCTCCAGAACCTTTTCTTCCAAGACTTATTCTTCTTGAAGTTACCTGAACCATCAACATTTTTGTCAAAGAAAAGGTTAGAAGGACAAATCTGATCTTTATGTTCAGAAGTATGATTATCAATTTCACAAAACAAAGGATTATTATAAACATTTGAAACGTGAACTTGAAGTTATTTTTGATGAGCATTCTGAATCAGCTAAATCATCTCTTGGTGATTGAGCAATCGATTCTGGCGTTTTGTTCTCAGTCAGCTTCACCTTGAATACGATCTCTTCAAGTTCCTTTATCTTTGACGACAAACTTTTCTTTCCTTTGCAATCAGATCAAACTTCTTTTGAAATTTAGATTTCGTCTTCTTTTCCTTCAGAATATTTGTTGAGAGCTCAGATAGCTTTCTTGTTAGCTTAGCTATATCAGTCTCTAGAACTTTCTTTTCTTTAGAAAAGTCTTTATTTACATTCTTCTGCTCAGCTATCTTCTTCTCTTTCTCAACCTTGTCTCTCTCAAGAATGATAACTTTCTCAAAGTCTGAAACTTGTTGAGAAATCTTAACACATTTAAGCTCTCATGATTTCTTCTCTTCAAAAGCTTTTCTTGAGAAATCAGAGAATTTTTTAGCAAATTCTTTTCTTTCTTTATCAATCTTCATCATCTCATCTTTGGCTTTTGTGTTGTTTTTGTCTTGGTTTATGTTGGGTCTGAAAAATGCTAAGTCTGGTTAGTACTGCTAAGTATTGAAGATTACTACTGCTAAAGACTTTAGTACTGCTACTTGAAGAAATTACTACTTCTAGTAATATTAATACTGCTTGAAGAGTTAGTACTGCTAGAAGAAAAGTTAGTACTGCTTGGAGAGTTAGTACTGCCAACAGAGTTGCTACTACTAGCATGTTAGTACTGCTAAGGATGAAGATATTGCTATGAAGATTAATGTTGCTTATGATGATAAAGATTGATTGGTTGCTTAAAGCGAAATATAAGGAGATTCCAGATAATTATGGACTGGATGCTGAAGATCAACATTAATTTAATAATTATCTTGTAATCTGTTTTGTATATATATAGTGTTGGGAACTGAAGAAAAGCTTAAGTATGGTTAATATTGTTGGTTCAAAGTTACTACTGCTAGAGATATTCAAGGTTAATACTGCTGAGTATTACTACTGCTAGTAGTTAATACTGCTAGTCAAAGTTAGTGTTGCTTGAACAAAGTTAGTACTGCTTAGCTAGTTAGTACTGCTAGTAGTTAGTGCTGCTTAGTAGTTAATGCTGCTAGAAGAAATTTAATGCTGCTAAAGATTAATACTGCTTATATGATGAAGATTCGCATGAAAGGATATACATGGAAGCTTAGAGATATACATGGAAGATATACTGAGGATATGTTTATTTTTTTTGTAATTATCTTTTTGTTTAGTATATGTATAGAAGATACAGAATAGTTTTAGGAGTGATTAATTCTAAGATTAAGAGAGAAATCAACCTCAAGGCATAGATCCTAATTCTAGAGAAGTAGAATTCGTATTGGTGAGCCTGCTCATCAATATTGAGGTTGAGTGTGTAATCTTGTAACTTCAAAGCATTCAATACAAGTTTATAGTTTGTTCTTCATATTTTCTGTATTGATTTACTGTTTCATTGAATATCAAAGTGTTATTCCGCAAACTTCTTTGATATTGTTTCTGAGAATTAATTCTTGTTAAGAATTCGATCCTGACAAGTGGTATCAGAGCTAAACTCTCTCACAAACATCTATTTATCATGGAAAATCTTACAGAATCAAGCAGTACTTTGGTCTCCAAGGTTCCAATGCTCAAACCCAGTGAGTTTGACATGTGGAAGATCAGAATCAGACAATATATTCTTCTCACTGACTACTCAATGTGGGATATCATTGAGAATGGTCCTTCTGAAGCTGGAAGGATAGGACCAGGTGGGAAAAGACCTCCACCAAAGACAGATGGTGAGAGGAAGATCAGACAGACAGAGATGAAGGCCTTGAGCACTCTGCTCTTGGCCATCCCCAATGAATATCAGCATCAATTTTGCAACTGCACTGATGCTCAGATTCTCTGGAATGCTCTAGAGAAAAGATTTTCTGGAACTAAGAGCATCAAAAGAAATCAAAGAGATGTTCTAAAGCAGCAGTATGAGAACTTTACTTCCTCAAAGAATGAGTCTATGACTCAAACTTTTGATAGGTTCAACAAGCTCATTGGTGAACTAGCTACTGTAGGAGTGAAGATGGATCAAGATGACATCAACAGAAAGTTCCTCAGATCTCTTGGGGATGAATGGACTATGTACACTGTCTCATATAGACAGAGTGATAATCTGGAAGAGAAAGAACTTGATGATCTATACAATGATCTAAGAGTTTTTGAAACTGAGGTAGAGATCAAGAAGAAGCCCACTGGTTATGTCCACAATGCTGCACTTCTTTCAGCATCCACTGATACTACTGCCATCCCTGAAGCAGTTAGTACTGCTAGTGGAGCAAGTTCAGAAAAAGGAACTGAAACAATCTTTGAAGCCTTTTTGTCCAGTCATAGTAACAATTCATTGATTAATGATGATCTGGATTAACTTCACCCTGATGACCTGGAGGAGATGGATATTAAATGGCAGATGGCCATGTTATCCATGAGGGTGAAGAAGTTCATTAAAAGAACAGGAAGGAATAACTTCTCTCAAAGAAGAGAAGATGGAGCTGGTTTTGACAAGACCAAGGTGGAATGTTATAAGTGTCACATGAAAGGACACTTTGCTAGAGAATGCAGGAGTGCTGTTCCAAACAACAACCACCAACAAGCTCAGAATAGAGGATACACTCAGAACAAGAATCCTGCTCAAGCCCTTGTTTCTCAACAAGGAATGGGATTTGACTGGAGTGATCAAGCTGAGGAAGCCATTCAGAATCAAGCTCTTATGGCAGAAGTGTCTGATCTCCCCTCTGAGGTAATTTCTAATCTTTGCACTAAATCTTGCATTGACACTGTCAAAAGATACAGGGATCACAATCAAAGTATGTGTGATGACCTCAAAAGATTAGAAAAGGATAGAAGAGATTATGTGTTAATAGTAGAGAGATTTGAAGAGCAAATCAAAGGCTTTCAAGCTAATGAACTTCAACACTCTTATGACACTAACTATTGGAAGTTGGAAAAGAATGAGTTAGAGACCAAACTGTCTAAATCCTTAGAAGAGAGTGATAGGCTGAAGGAGGAACTGTCTAAAGTTAAGCTTGACATAGAAAAGTTTTCATATGCTTCAAAAGCAATGGATTCTCTTCTAAAGACTCAGATTCATGATAAGATGAATCCTGGTATTGGATACAAAAGTACACCTCCTCCTTACAACAACAATTATATCACTCCTACTTCAGACTTGTTAGAAACCAAGGAGAAAAAGGACTTATCTGAGAAAGCCTTTAAGATAGATCCTTTGGATGAAGTAGTAATTAAGGATTTAACTGAGAAAGAAGCCAGAGAGAATAGAGATAATGATGTGAGTAAACAGATCCCATTAGAAAACAACATTATCACCAATGAGGGATGTGGGAAAATCTGGATCAAGTCCAAGGAGATAGAGAAGAACAAAGGAAAAGATAACAAGGTTCATTACAAACAAACCACGGTTGTGAATCCTGGATCTTGTAAACAGTGTGATTGCAGTAAAGCCAAGAGCCTAAATTCTGGTTTAAAAAGAGGAAATCAAAGAAACTGGAATAATCAATGGGCTCAGAAGCAAGGAGTTGATCTGAGTAAAATCAATAGACCAAAACCTTGCTTCATATGTGGCAAGTTAAATCATTTGGCTAAATATTGCTTCTTTAACCCTATTAATCAACAGATGACCTTTCAAAGATTTGTGCAAAAACCTGTTGGTTATAGGAAGGCTGGAAAGAAACATGGTGAAAAGAAAGGCCCCATGAAGAAAAAGATTTTAAAAGAATGTATTAAAATGTGGGTGCCCAAAAGCACTAAAACTGTTAGTACTGCTGACAGGGTTAGTGCTGCTGGAAGTATTACTGCTGCTACCTGTGTTAGTACTGCTAAAAACATTAATGCTGCTAATACAGTTAGTACCTCTTCAAAGGTTAATACTGCCAACACAGTTACTGCTGCTAACACAGTTACTACTGCTAACAAGGTTAGTACTGCTAAGCATGCAAGTGCTGCTAAGGCAGTTAGTACCTCTAAAACCAGTACTGTTTCTAGCACAAATGTTTCCAAGCCTATTATTGTGACAAAGTACTCCAAGAATGAGGAGTTAAAATTCAAAAATCTTGTCAAGAAAGAATGCAAATATTTTGATGAGAAAGGGGTACCCAAGACCACTTTGGCTTGGGTTCCTAATTCATACTAACTAATCTATCTTATGTGCAGGGCAACCAACAGCTCAAGGGAAAGAGCATATGGCATGTGGATAGTGGTTGCTCTAGGCACATGACAGGCAACATGTCATGCCTTCAGGATTTCAAGCATATCAATAGAGGACATGTTGCATTTGGAGATAATCTTACTGGTGGTAAGATAAGTGGAAAAGGTAATGTCACCAAAGGTAAGATGACATTTGAGGATGTCTACTATGTTGATCAATTGAAGTACAACCTGTTAAGTGTATCACAGGTTTGTGAGAAACAACATAGTATATTATTTACAAATACTGAGTGTATGATCCTTGCTCCAGGGTTCAAGGTAGTTGATGAAAGCATGATACTACTTAGAACTCCAAGAAAGGACAATGTTTACTGTCTAGATATGGACAATGTTGATAGTGATTCATCTCTAAATTGTCTTGTTTCAAAAGCTTCTGTAGATGAATCCTCTCTTTGGCACAGAAGGATGTGTCACATGAATTTTAAGACTATGAACAAACTTGTTAAAAACAACCTTGTAAGAGGTTTACCATCTAAAGTCTTCTCATGTGATGATCATTGTGTTGCTTGTCTTAAAGGCAAACAACATAAAACTTCTCATAAGACCAAAGAGATAAATTCAATTTCTTCTTGTCTCCAGTTATTACAAATGGATCTGTTTGGTCCTACAAATGTTATGAGTATAGGCAAGAAATCTTACTGCTTGGTTATTGTAGATGATTACTCTAGATTTACCTGGGTATATTTTCTAAGGACTAAGGATGAGACAAGTGGACTGATCAAATCCTTCATCCTAAGAATTGAAAACCAAACTAATCAAAAAGTAAAAGTCATCAGATTAGATAATGGGACTGAATTCAAAAATCTGGATCTAAACACCTTTTGTGAAGAAAAAGCCATTGAGAGACAATATAGTGTTCCTAGGACTCCTCAACAGAATGGTGTTGCTGAAAGGAGAAATAGGACACTAATAGAGGCTGCTAGATCTCTGTTCGCTGATTCAAAACTGCCAATCACCTTCTGGGCTGAAGCAGTTAATACTGCATGTTATGTCCAAAACAGAGTTCTAGTAGTTAAGACAAAGAACAAGACACCTTATGAGCTTTTAAATAAAAGAAAACCTTTCATTGGATTTTTCAAACCTTTTGGGTGTCCTTGTACAATTCTCAATACCAAATCTCATGTAGGTAAGTTTGATAGCAAAGCAGATGATGGATTTCTTGTTGGGTATTCATCTCAGAGTAAGGCCTACAGAGTTTTTAACACATCTTCTAGAATAATTGAAGAAAGTGACAATGTCAAATGCAATGAGAATACACCAAATCCTATTGGGTCTGGTCCTCAGTGGCTATTTGACATTGATTCACTAACTAACTCCTTTGGTTTCAGTAGTGATGATTATGCAGGTTCAGAATGTGGAGGATCAGGGTCTATACAGGTTCAAGAAAGTATATCTAAATCAGTGATCTTTCCCATACCCACAGTGAATTCCTTTGAAGACTGTGAAAAGGAACCATCTACTGGACCAAGTCAGAGTGAAGAAGTAAGTAGAAATGAGGAGACTCAAGAAGATAAAGAATCAGAAGTGGCTGCTGAAAACACTTCAGTTGAGTTGAATGACTCTAATCTAGAGGCTGGACTTAATGAAGAACCTAGTCATAACACTAGAGTTCAAAAGAATCATCCTCCACAGCTGGTAATAGGAGATATATCCTCTCCTATGATGACTAGACACCAAAGCAGGCTTCAAGAAATGCAAGATCAACAACATACAGTGCTTTCTTGTTTTCTATCCCAGCTTGAGCCTAAAAAGGCACATGAAGCTATGAAAGAATCCAGTTGGATAGAAGCAATGCAAGAAGAACTGTTGCAGTTCAAACTACAAGATGTATGGGATCTAGTAGACCTTCCTAAAGGTCACAGAGCAATTGGCATAAAGTGGATTTTTAGGAACAAGAGAGATGAAAGAGGTATTGTCAAAAGGAACAAAGCAAGACTGGTGGCTCAAGGGTATACTCAAGAAGAGGGTATAGATTATGAAGAAGTTTTTGCACCTGTGGCTAGAATAGAAGCAATCAGATTATTCCTAGCCTATGCTTCTTACATGAACTTCAAAGTCTATCAAATGGATGTAAAAAGTGCTTTTCTCTATGGCTCAATTGAAGAAGAGGTATATGTCTGTCAACCACCAGGGTTTGAAAACCCAAGCTATCCAGACAGGGTATACAAATTGAAGAAAGCTCTTTATGGACTGCATCAAGCTCCAAGAGCATGGTATGACACTCTGTCATCCTATCTCTTGGAAAATGGCTTTGAAAGAGGAGTCATTGATAAGACTCTATTTATCAAGAGAAAGAAGAAGGATATCTTGCTGGTCCAAATCTATGTTGATGACATTATCTTTGGATCTACAAGAGACAACATGTGCAAGGAGTTTGAGGATCTAATGCATCAAAGATTCAAAATGAGTTCAATGGGGGAACTTACTTTCTTTCTTGGACTCCAAGTTCAACAGAAGTCAGATGGCATCTTCATCTGTCAATCCAAGTATGTGCAGGACATTCTAACCAAGTTTGGTTTCTCAGATTCAAAACCTGCCAGCACACCTATGGAGACACACAAGCAGATAACAGCAGATCTTGAGGGGGAGGATATGGATGCGCATCATTATAGATCCATGATTGGCTCTCTCATGTATCTCACAGCATCAAGGCCAGATATAATGTTTCCAGTCTGTGTATGTGCAAGATTCCAAGTTAGGCCAAAGCAATCTCACTTTCAAGCTGTTAAGAGGATATTCAGATATCTCAAAGGGCAACCCAGATTGGGACTTTGGTATCCTCATGACTCACCCTTTGACCTAATAGCATACTCAGACAGTGATCTAGGTGGGGCAAACTTGGACAAAAAATCTACTTCTGGAAGATGTCAGTTTTTGGGTGCTAGACTAGTTTCATGGCAGTGCAAGAAACAAACCACAGTGTCCACATCAACAACAGAGGCAGAGTACATAGCAGCTGCAAGTTGCTGTTCTCAAGTCTTATGGATTCAGAATCAAATGCTGGACTCTGGGGTAACCTTTCTACACACTCCCATTTTTATTGATAATAGCAGTGCTATCAGCATTGTAAATAATCCTGTCAAGCACTCTAAAACAAAGCACATTGAGATCAGGTATCACTTCATAAGAGACTGTAATGAAAAGAAACTTGTTCAAGTTGTAAAAGTTCATACTGACAACCAGTTTGTTGATCTATTCACCAAAGCTTTTGATGTGGGTAGATTCACTTTCTTGGTCACAAGTGTGGGAATGATCAACTCTGAACAAGCATCCTCTCAAACAGTGGTTAAATATCTGAATATTATAGATTCTTGGTGTTACTAATCTTCCTTTGCAGGGAATACAAAGCAGTACTCAATTCGGCTAAGCTTCAAAGAGTAAGTGTAGTTAATACTGCTAGTGGTTAATACTGCTAGTGGTTAATACTGCTAGTAGTTAATACTGCTCGCAGTTAATACTTCTAGTTAGTTAATACTGCTCGCGGTTAATACTGCTTGCAGTTAATACTGCTCTCAGTTAATACTGCTAGTGGTTAATACTGCTAGTGGTTAATACTGCTAGTTAGTTAATACTGCTTGCAGTTAATACTGCTAGTTAGTTAATACTGCTCGCGGTTAATACTGCTTGCAGTTAATACTGCTCTCAGTTAATACTGCTAGTGGTTAATACTGCTAGTTAGTTAATACTGCTCGCGGTTAATACTGCTTGCAGTTAATACTGCTAGTTAGTTAATACTGCTCGCGGTTAATACTGCTTGCAGTTAATACTGCTCTAGGTTAATACTGCTTATGTCCCGAATACTATAAATACCCTTTGCCCGCCTAAAAGTTCATAACGACTCTTTGTATACTGTTCACTTGCGCTCTAAACCTTTTCTCTCTCAAGTTCGAAGTTTTCAGGCAAGCTTTTCACTAAGATCAATGGCATCCATGGCATTCATCGATGAACACAATGAGATCGCGATGCTACAAAAGCCAAAGCAAGCTGCAGGGTTTCATCAGATTGTGGATTTCCTCAAGTCAAGCCATATTGCTCATGCTCTTATTGTATCACCTACAATCTATATCGAGCATCAAAGGCAGTTCTGGGCTAATGCCACCATTGTTGCTGAGAATGGTGTGCAAATGATCAAGACAAGGATCTGTGACAAGCCACTAACAGTTACTGAAGAGGTTATTCGCATCAGTCTACGTCTAGACGATGCCTCTGGTATAACTTCTATTCCGAACGATGAACTGTTCTCCAATCTTACAAGAATGGGGTATGGAGGCCCATTGGGTGTTTTCAAATTCTCTAAAGCCAAATTTTCACCCCAATGGCGTTTCTTTGTCCATACTCTTATGCACTGTATCTCCAAAAAGACTACTGGATGGAGTGAGTTTAGCAGCACCATTGCTTATGCTTTGGTGTGCTTGGCCACTGCCAGAAAGTATAACTTTTCTAAAATGATTTTCAGTGATCTTGTCTCAAACATGGGAAACAAAACGAGCTTCTTTATGTACCCCAGGTTTGTTCAAGAAGTTATTACTCATGAATTGACGGATATACCGCAACCTGTTGGGTTATATGTACCTAAACCCCCCAAAGGCAAGGTATTCTCAAATATGAGAAGATCTGCTGGGGACTCGGAAGGAGTTGACACCCCATTGTTCTCTACAATGATGGTGGTGTCCCAAATCAATGAAGGTATGGCAGCAGGGTCAAGGCCCCCATTAGACCATCCTACTGCTAGCCAATCCCAACCTTCCCACTCAAAATCAATCCCCCAGTCTCTTCTTGAAAAACCAACCTCTCCTATCACACAAACTTACAAGAGGAAACAGGTAAAGAAGGCTCCTTCCCTTCTTGTACCATCATCCCCCAAGCCTTTAAGCCCTCTAAGGGAGAATTCTCCTTTAGGGAATATCCATAGGGAAACCAAAGGGATGTCTCTCAACCCCAAGGAGGTGCTCTCTTAGGAGGAGGAAGAGCATATGGGTGATGAGGCTGCCACTACTCCTGCTAGCACAGAGGAGGAAAGTGGTAACATCAATAAGACCTCCCCCATGACAACTTTGAATGAGCAATCATTCGAAGGTCCCTGGTGCCAAGAAACCACGGGGGTGGATAGTGCTTCTGCTAGGCAGAAGACTTCCACTACTAAAAGATCCAATGATCCTTCAAAGGAGGGTAACACTTCTAGAGAAGGTGAGGACATATATGACTACCAGGAATTGATGGAAACCATGGGAAACATCAACCTAGATGTTATGAAACAAGGAAAAGAAATAGAGGAGATGAAGCTGGTTATCCTGTCCCAACAAGTTCAGATTGAAAAATTGAAGAAGATGGTGACCAGGTTGGTTCAAAAGAAAAGAAGGAAACAGTTTGTACTCAAAAAGATGGACCAAGTTCAAGATTCTTTCAACAAGGGGGAGAAGCATGAAGGGGAAACTGTTGAAAAGAAAGTTGAAGTTGAGGGGGAGACAGAGGAAGAGATGGAAAAATAAACAGATACTGCTGCTGAAGTAAAAGTAGCAGCAGAAACTAAAGCAGCAGAAATAGGGCTCTCTGTGGAAGAAATGGAGATAGCAGAAACTTTAGTCAAAGCAAAGAATGATACTCCTAAGGCTACTCAAAAGGCCAAGGGAGTAGTTATCAAAGAAGGAGGGATCTCAGAGAAGGAAAAAGAGAAGGAAGTTTTGAAAGAATCAAAGGGAAAAGGAAAAGAGAAGATGGTTGAAGCTGAAATGCCTCCAAGACAGAAGTCTCAGATTGAAATGGATGAGGCAATAGCAAAGCATTTGCAAGACCAAATGGAGAAAGAGGAGCAGTTGCAAATAGAAAAGGATAGAGAACTGGCAAAGATTATGGCCAAGAAGTTAAATGCAGAATATCAAAAGAGTTTGAAAGAAGCAGCTCAGACAGCAGCTCAGGTCAAGAAACTTCAAATTAAGAAGATGCATATTCAGAAGCAAAAGCAGAAAAGACAACCCTCCAAGACATTTTTGGCCAATCAGGAAAGAAGAAAAATGATAAACTTCCTAAAAGGTGCAATTGGTGTTTAGGGGGAGATGTTTATCCACATGGCATACTCTCAGGTTGAAGAGTTGTATAACAAGGAAATGGCCAAGCTCCAAGGGAATTCAGCACAAAGGGAGGAGGCTGAGAGAAGGATGAAAGAGAGACATGATCTCAACATCCAACAACCATTCCCTGAGGAAAACACACCCTCCAAAGAAGAAGCAGAATAGAAGAAGGAAGAACCTGGAAGTGTTGGTATAGAAGCCAAGTCTGGAAAAAGAGTGAAATCAATTGCTTCAAAAAGGCAGTTGAAAAGGCTTAGGGTGGAAGAAACTGAAAAGGAAGCAGAACCTTCAGTCACATCTCCAACAGAGCCAGTACAGAGTCTAGAGCAGGTCACTAAGCAAACATATGAGTGTATGGATCCGTACATGACTATAGTGGAACCTTTGAAAGTTGTTCCAATCTCTATGCAAGCTCCAGAGATCATCTTCTGGGATATTCTGAGAGACAATGGAAAGAATTTCTTCAGAATCAAGAGAGCTGATGGTTCATTTGAAGCTTATTCAACATGGGGGAAAGTCATCAGAAGTTGTTCAAGAGCTGATATGGAAGAACTATATAAAGTTGGGATGAAACTTTATGAACCTGTGTTGAAAGGTACTGAAGAGAATCTTCTCAAAGTGACATTGGAATACTTGTGCATGATGTTTGAGCCTGAAAGAGTGCACTATAGGATTAAAGATCATAAGCATGAGTTTATATTCAAGAAGATTGACAAATGGATACTGTTTGAAAACTGTGGAGTATACATGATTACTATTGACAATTGTTATCATGAATACTACCTGGTGGACAAAATCTATGAGCATAGCAAGGAGAAGTTAGAAGGGATGCTTAAAGCTACACTGGTATGTACAAAGGATTCAGAGATGGCAAAGATTGTGGTGAGAAGAACTGTAAATCAAAGCTTGGGCCTAGATCCAAATTTGGGAAATTGAACCAGAGGTGTTGAAAGCATCTTGAAGATTAATTCTAAAGAACTTGACTTCTTGTCCTAAAAGTCAAGTTAGGGGGAGATTGTTGGGAACTGAAGAAAAGCTTAAGTATGGTTAATGCTGCTGGTTCAAAGTTACTACTGCTAGAGATATTCAAGGTTAATACTGCTGAGTATTACTACTGCTAGTAGTTAATACTGCTAGTCAAAGTTAGTGCTGCTTGAACAAAGTTAGTACTGCTTAGCTAGTTAGTACTGCTAGTAGTTAGTGTTGCTTAGTAGTTAATGCTGCTAGAAGAAATTTAATGCTGCTGAAGATTAATACTGCTTATATGATGAAGATTCGCATGAAAGGATATACATGGAAGCTTAGAGATATACATGGAAGATAAACTGAAGATATGTTTATTTTTTTTGTAATTATCTTTTTGTTTAGTATATGTATAGAAGATACAGAATAGTTTTAGGAGTGATTAATTCTAAGATTAAGAGAGAAATCAACCTCAAGGCATAGATCCTAATTCTAGAGAAGTAGAATTCGTATTGGTGAGCCTGCTCATCAATATTGAGGTTGAGTGTGTAATCTTGTAACTTCAAAGCATTCAATACAAGTTTACAGTTTGTTCTTCATATTTTCTGTATTGATTTACTGTTTCATTGAATATCAAAGTGTTATTCCGCAAACTTCTTTGATATTGTTTCTGAGAATTAATTCTTGTTAAGAATTCGATCCTGACATATAGTCTAGAAGTCTTATATAATTTGCTATATAGATACATAGATACACAGATAGACATATACGTATTGTTTTATTCTAGAGAGAATTAGCCTCAAGATTCTTAGAAATCCTTTCTTTAGAGAAGTATTGAACGTCTGTTGAGCCTGTTAAACAAATTGAGGCGTTGGTTGTAATCTATAAGTTAATTCAATATAACTTGTGATTTGATCTCATATACTGTTTCATTGATTTACTTTTAAAGTGTTTTTCCGAAACTTCTTTAACATAGTTTCTGGGTGTTTAGTTTAAATTCTTGTTTCGAATTTCGATCCTGACAAGTGGTATCAGAGCAAAGGAACTCATAAATCAATAATCATAATTGACAGATCACATGACAGTGTTCTTGTTTCAAAGGTTCCCATGCTCAAACCTAATGAGTTTGACATGTGGAAAATCAGGATCAAGAAGTATATCCTTCTTACAGATTACTCAATGTGGGCCATCATTGAGAATGGTCCCTCCAATGAAGGAGAGATGGGAGCAGATGGCAAGAGACCTCCACCAAAGACTGATGGATAAAGAAAGATAAGGCAGATTGACATGAAAGCCTTGAGCACTCTGCTCTTGGCAATTCCTAATGAATATCAACATCAGTTTTGCAACTGTGCAGATGCCAAAATTCTATGGAATGCTTTGGAGAAGAGATTTTCAGGCACCAAAAGCACTAAGAGAAATCAGAAAGCAATTCTCAAGCAACAATATGAAAATTTTATATCTACAAAGAATGAGTCTATGACTCAAATCTTTGATAGGTTCAACAAGTTGATTGGAGAATTGGCCACTGTTGGTGTTAAGATAGACCAGGATGATGTCAACAGAAAGTTTCTAAGATCTCTTGGTGAAGAATGGGTAATGTATACTGTATCATTCAGACAGAATGATAATCTGGAGGATAAGGAACTAGATGATCTCTACAATGATCTCAGGGTGTTTGAAGCAGAGGTTAAATCTAAGAAGAAGCTATCTGGATACTCTCACAATGTTGCTCTCTTATCATCTACTACTGATTCTTCTCCTAATAAAGAATCAGTTAGTACTTCTTATTGCTCAAAACAGGATGGACCCAATGATTCTGTGTTGGAAGCCTTCCTTGCTAGTCATGCTAAAACTTCTCTTATCAATGATGATCTGGAACAGATTAATGTTGATGATCTTGAAGAGATGGATTTCAAATGGCAAATGGCAATGCTCATAATGAGAGTCAAAAGATTCATTAAAAGAACAGGAAGAAACAACTTTGCCATGAGAAGAGAAGATGGTGCTGGATGTGACAAATCCAAGGTGGAATGCTATAAGTGTCATAAACTGGGACACTTTGCAAGAGAATGCAGAGGAGGAATCCCTCAACAGCATGGGAGCAACAATCAACAATCAAAGTCGACTAACTATAACAGGAACCCATCTCAAGCACTTGTCTCACAAGATGGAATGGGATTTGATTGGAGTGATCAAGCAGAAGAGGCAATCCAGAATCAAGCATTGATGGCTGAGGTTTTAGAGTCTTCAAGTACTGCAATTCCCATAGAGGTAAAATCTAAATTATGCTCTAAATCATGTCTTGAAACTGTTAAAAAGTACAGGGATCACAAACAGAGCATGTGTGATAATCTTAAAAGGTTGGAGCAACACAGGAGAGAGTCTAATTTGATCATTGTGAATTTTGAAGAACAAATTAAGGCATATCAGGCCAATGAACTTCAACATTCATATGATCAAAACTGTTGGAAGTGGGAGAAGGAGTTAGAGATTAATCTAGAGAAGGCTAGAGAAGAATGTGAGAAAGTCAAAAGTGAATTTGAGAAGGCCAAATTAGACATTGAGAAATTTTACAATGCCTCTAAAGCAATGGACACTTTACTCAAATCTCAAGTTCATGACAAACTGAAGAGAGGTATAGGATATAATAACACCCCTCCACCTTACAACAACAACTATAATCCACCCACTTCAGACCTTTTAGAAAGGAAAGATAAGAATGACTTACCTGCAAGATCCACAGAGGTAGATCCACTAGACACTGTAGTGGTTGAGTCAGAATATGGGGATGAGAACTTTAAGGATAAGAATAAGGAAGACCAGAAAGAAATTCCCCTAGAAAACCATATTCTTACAAATAAGAGGGGAGGTAAACCATTTATAAAGAGTGAGAAAGTAGAGAAGGTTAAGATTAGGGAAGAGACTGTTAAGAGTGAGAAAGCTGAGACCTCCAGGAAAGGTAAGGAGAATGTTCAGGGAGATCACTATATGCAAACTACTGTTGTAAATCCATGTACTTGTCAACAGAACAAGCCCCATCAACATGATAAAATAAGGGGAAATCAGAGAAACAGAAATAACTAGTGGGCTCAAAAACAAGGAATTGATCTAAGTAAAATCAATAGACCAAAGCCTTGTTTTATTTGTGGCAAGTTAAATCATTTAGCCAAACATTGTTATTTCAGTCCTATTAACCAAAGATTTACTTTTCAAAGACAACATCAAAATTTTGTTGGTTATAGGAAGCAATCAAGAAGTTCAAGGAATCACATGACTGAGAATGTGAGAACAACACTAATGAAGACTGGTGCTGCAAAATCTTATATTCAGAATAAGTTTGCTAAAACAAAAGAAGATATTCCAAGCAAATCAAGGAGTAACACAAAGAATAGAAAAGCAAACAAATGTGTCTTAATTTAGGTCCCAAAAGAAACTAAACCTGTTAGTACTACTACCACAAATAGTACTGCTAACAGAAATAGTGTTGCTGATAGCAATACTACTGCTGACCAAGTTAGTACTGTTAATAAAGTTAGTACTGCTAACGAAGTTAGTACTGCTAATGAGGATAGTACTACTAACAAAGTTAGTGCGGCTGACCAAGTTAATACTGCTAACAAGGATAGTATTGCTATCAGTATTAATACCGACAAGCCTATAATTAAGACAAAGTATTCCAGCCATGAGATTCCTGACTCTGATAATCTCATCAAGACTAAGCTTAATGAATATGAGTATGTTGATGAGAAAGGGCAACCCAATACCACTTTGGCTTAGGTTCCCTCAAGAAACTAGTTGTTTTATCTTATGTGCAGAGTAACCAACAGCTCAAGGGGAAGAGCATTTGGCATGTAGATAGTGGTTGCTCTAGGCACATGACAGGTTACATGTTCTGCCTTCAAAATGTCAAAAGGTTTGATGGAGGACGTGTTGCTTTTGGTGACAATCCAGCAGGAGGAAAGATAAGTGGTAAAGGTATGGTTTCAAAAGGTAAGATGACTTTTGAAGATGTTTACTATGTTGAGCAATTGAGATACAACCTGTTAAGTGTATCACAGGTTTGTGACAAGAAACATAGTATATTATTTAGTGATATTGAATGTATTATCCTTGCTCCAGGATTCAAGGTAGTTGATGAAAATATGATACTACTTAGAACTCCTAGAAATGATAATGTTTATTGTTTGGACTTAGAGAATGTTTTATCTGATTCATCATTAAACTGTCTGTTTTCAAAAGCTTCTTTAGATGAATCTTCACTTTGGCACAGAAAGATGTGTCACATGAATTTTAAAACTATGAACAATCTTGTGAAAAACAACCTTGTGAGAGGTTTGCCTCAAAAAGTGTTTTCATGTGATGATCATTGTGTTGCATGTCTTAAAGGCAAGCAGCACAAAACTTCTCATAAGTCCAAAGAAATAAACACAATCTCCTCACCCTTCAGTTATTGCATATGGATCTTTTTGGTCCTACAAATGTGATGAGTATTGGTAAGAAATCCTATTGCTTAGTCATTGTTGATTATTTCTCTAGATTTACTTGGGTATATTTTTTTAGGACTAAGGATGAGACAAGTGGACTGATCAAATCCTTTGTCCTTAGGATTGAAAACCAAACAAATCTAAGAGTTAAAGTCATCAGATCTGATAATGGAACTGAGTTTAAAAATAGTGACTTAAACAGCTTTTGTGAGACTAAAGGTATTGAGAGACAATTTAGTGCTCCTACGACTCCTCAACAGAATGTTGTTGCTGAGAGGAGAAATGGGATACTGATTGAAGCTGCAAGATCCCTGTTGGCATATTCAAAACTACCTATTACTTTTTGGGCAGAAGCAGTTAATACTGCTTGTTATGTCCAAAACAGAGTTCTAGTAGTCAAATCCCAAGGTAAGACACCTTATGAACTTTTCAAAAAGAAGAAACCTTTTATTGGATTTTTCAAACCTTTTGGGTTTCCTTGCACAATTCTCAATACCAAATCTCATTTGGGCAAGTTTCAAAGCAAAGCTGAGGATGGATTGCTTGTTGGATACTCCTCTCAGAGTATGGCATATAGAGTTTTCAATAGTTCTTCTAGGATTATAGAGGAAAATAACAATGTCAAATGCAATGAGAACACACCAAATCCAATTGGTGTAGGTCCTGATTGGCTATTTGACACTGATTCACTAACTAATTCTTTGGGTTTTAGTAATGTACAAATTGCAGGAACAAGTTCAAAAAAGGTACAAGCACAGAAACCAGAGTTTGTGCTATTTCCTATACCTACAGTTGATGTTGTTGAATTTTGTCAACAAGAACAGAAGGATGATTCAGAAACAGGGGAGTCTGAACCAGAACAGACTGAAGATGATAAAGGTGTTGAAGAGGATAAAAGTGATAAAGAGGATGCTCATCATTCAGGTTCAGGAAACACAGGTCTTGAAATGACCATATTGTCAGAAGATGATACTGATGAAGAAAATTCTTCAGTATTTGGTAGAAACACTCCTAAAAAGAATGACTCTAATCTGGATGCAAATATTAATGAGGAGGCTGCCCATCAAACAAGAACTCAGAAGAATCATCCTCCTCAGTTGGTGATTGGTGATACCAATTCTCCCAGGATCATAAAGCATCAAAGTAAGTTAGGAGGATTGAAAGACTTACAGTCAGGTTTGTTATCTTGTTTTCTATATCAGATTGAACCTAAGAAGGTCTATGATGCAATGAAAGACCCAAGCTGGATAGAAGCAATGCAAGAGGAGCTACTGCAATTTAAGCTGCAAAATTTGTGGGATCTAGTTGACCTTCCACAAGGACAAAGGGCAATTGGAACTAAATGGGTTTTCAGGAATAAGAAAGATAAGAGAGGTATAGTGATAAAGAATAAGGCCAGGCTTGTGGCACAAGGGTATACACAAGAAGAGGGGATAGATTATGAAGAAGTGTTTGCACCAGTAACTAGAATTGAGGCAATTAGGCTGTTTCTAGCCTATGCTTCTTTCATGCAGTTCAGAGTATTTCAGATGGATGTTAAGAGTGCATTCCTATATGGGAAAATTGATGAAGACGTGTATGTTTGTCAGCCTCCAGGGTTTGAGAATCCTAACTTTCCTGACAAAGTATACAAATTAAAGAAGGCACTCTATGGGCTACATCAAGCACCAAGAGCATGGTATGACACTCTGTCTACCTATCTCTTGGAAAATGGTTTTGAAAGGGGAATCATTGACAAGACCCTTTTCATTAAAAGGAAGAAGAAGGACATCCTGCTTGTTCAAATCTATGTGGATGATATCATCTTTGGATCCACAAAAGATTATATGTGCAAGGAGTTTGAGGAGCTGATGCACAAAAGATTCAAGTTGTGCTCTATAGTTGAACTCACATTTTTCCTTGGGCTACAAGTTAAACAGAAGAAAGATGGCATTTTCATAAGTCAATCCAAGTATGTGCAGGATATACTTACAAAGTTTAGATTTTCATATTCAAAGCCTGCAAGCACACCTATGGAAACATACAAACAGATCACTGCAGATCTTGAGGGGGAGGATGTGGATGTTCATCATTATAGATCTATGATTGGCTCCCTCATGTATCTAACAGCTTCAAGGCCAGACATTATGTTTGATGTATGTGTGTGTGCCAGATTTCAAGTTAGACCTAAGCAATCTCATTTTCAAGCAGTCAAAAGGATCTTCAGATATCTCAAAGGACAACCTAGGTTGGGTCTTTGGTATCCTCATGACTCACCATTTGAGCTACTTGCATATTCTGATAGTGATTTGGGTGGTGCAAACTTGGATAGAAAGTCTACATCAGAAGGATGTCAGTTTTTGGTGAAAAACTAGTTTCATGGCAGTGTAAAAAGCAAACCACAATGCCCACCTCTACAACAAAAGCAGAGTATATAGCTGTTGCAAGTTGCTGCTCACAAGTACTATGGATTCAGAATCAGATGTTGGACTATGGTATTACTTTTCTTCATACTCCCATCTTCATTGATAACAACAGTGCTATAAGCATTGTTAATAATCCAGTGAAGCATTCAAAAACAAAGCATATAGAAATCAGGTACCATTTTATTAGAGATTGCAATGAAAAGAAGTTAATTCAGGTTTTGAAAGTACACACAAGTAACCAATTTGCTGATCTATTCACCAAAGCCTTTGATGTGGGTAGATTCACATTCTTGGTCACAAGTGTAGGCATGATAAACACTGAATAAGCCTCTTTTGATTTTCTTTATGTACCACTTCTTTATTGATTTGTTATTGCTTACTTTTTCATATTGAATTGTGCATGGTGCTGCTAACTATTTGTGTTTAAGTGTTTCAGATTACCTTGTTGATTAGAAACTTAGTACTTCTAGTTAAGTTAATACTGTTGTCACTATTAATCCTAATGCCAGTTCAAATATGGTTAAGTATGGTTACTAGTGCTAGGTAGTTTATACTGGCAGTGCAAAGTTACTATTGCTTTCCTTATTTCTACTGCCAGACAGTGTTAATACTGCTGGTATGTGTTACTACTGCTTATATGGGTTAGTACTGCGGGTTTGTTAATGCTGCTAGGGTACTTAGTACTGCTTTTAACTGAAACCCTCCACCTATAAATACCCTCTCTGACCGCCAAAACCCAAACGAATCTTTGAATTTCCAGCGAGTTTTCCTCCTCTCTCTCTCTCTCTTTCTCTCTCAAATTCTTGCTTTCCAGTGCGTAATCCCTAGTGTTGATTCAAACCCAAGAACGATGGCAGGACTGGAATTTGTTGACGATCAGAATAAGCTAGCAATGCTGCAAAAATCCACACAAGCTGAGGGTTTTGATGAAATTGTGGATTTCCTGAAAGTATCCCACATTGCCTATGCACTCACAGTCAATCCCACCATTTATGTGGAACATCTGGGACAATTCTGGACCAATGCCTCCATTTAGAATGTTAATGGCAATCAGGTCATCCAATCTAGGATCTGTGATAAATCTATCACAATCACAGAAGGCTGCATTCGCACTCATCTACGTCTAGATGATGCCTCGTGTATATCTACTCTCCCAAAGGAAGACCTATTTCTTGAAATTGGTCGAACGGGGTATGAAGGTCCTATTGAGGTTTATAAGTTCTTCAAAAGCAAATTTTCACCTCAGTGGAGATTCTTTGTTCATACTCTTCAACATTGTCTATCTCGCAAAACAACTGGCTGGAGTGAGTTTAGCAATACAATAGCTTATGCTCTTGTATGCCTAGCTACCTACAAAAAGTTTAATTTCTCTCAAATGATTCTGAATGATTTGTTGTCAAACCTGGATACCAAACCCAAAACCAAAAGATTGCATATGTATCCAAGGTTTGTGCAAGAAGTACTGAACAATGAATTGACGGATTTACCCTCTTTTGAAGAGGTGTATGTACCTAAACCTCCCAAAGGGAAAGTGTTCTCTAACATGAAAAGGCCTAGTAAGGACTTTTCTGGAAAAGACACACCATTGTTCTCTACAATGATGAGTGTGTCTCATTCCCATGGTGAGGCATCAGGGTCACAGCCCACATCTCACCAACCCACAGATGACCTAACCACACCATTCATTTCAAATGATCCTCCTCAGATCCCTGTTGTGAAGCCAATTTCCCCCATCACTCAAACATATGTAAGGAAAAAGGTACAGAAGGTTCCTTCCCTTCCTGTATCTTCACCCCAAAAGCCTGCAAGCCCTCTGATGGAGCATTCTCCATTAGAGAATATCCAAAGGGAATCCACAGGGGTGTCTCCCAATCCTAAGAAGGTGCTCTCTAAGGAGAAGGATGATCATGTGGACAGTAAGGCTCACACTACTGATTCTGCACAAGGTGTGTATCAGGACAGTGTGAACATCACTAAGACCTTCCCCACGCCAACTTTGGATGAGAAATCATCTAAGGGACCCAGGTGCCAAGAAACCAAGGGGGTAGTAGGTGCTTCTGCTAGGCAGAAGGCCTTTACTAAAAGATCCAAGGATCCTTCAAGGGTGCTCAACACACCTAAAAGAAGTGAGGACAGATATAACTATGATGAATTGATGGAAACAATTGGTAATGTCAACTTGGATGTAATCAGTCAGGGTTTGGAAATAAAGGCAATGCAAAAGGTGATCATCTCTCAACAGGAGCATATAGCCAAACTCAAGAAGATGGTACTAAACTTGGTACACAAAAAGAGGAGGAAGCAATTTGTCTTAAAGAAAAGAGGGAGTTCTCATGATGCTTCCAAAAAGGGGGAGAATCAAACTGAAGTTGAGAAGGAAAGCTCAGTTGGAATGGAATACAAAGTTGAGGGGGAGATTAGTGGTAAAGTTGAAAAGAAGGTTGAAGCAGAAACTGACAAAGCAGCAGAAACAGTGAAAGAAGCAGCAATTGAACCAGCAGTAGAAACAAAGAAACCAACAGCAGAAACTGAAATGTCCAGAGAAGAAATCAAGATTGCAGAAACTCTAGTTAAGGCAAAGAATGACACTCCCAAGGCTACTCAAAAGGCTAAGGGAGTGGTAATCAAAGAAGGAGGCACAGAGAGGCCAAGAAGAAAGGCAAAGAAAAGATGGTAGAGCCTGTGAAAGCATGAAAGAAGCAAAAGCAAATAGAGCTGGATGAAGAATTGGCAGAGAAGATGCAAGAAGAGCTTGAAAAGGAGAATGAGATTCAAACTGCCAAAGACAAAAAGCTTGCCTTAGATCTGGCAAAAAAGCTCAATGAAGAATATCAGAAGAGCTTGAAACTGGCTGCAAAGAGGGTTACTATTAAAGCTTCACAGAAAAGACAACCCTCAAAAACCTTTCTAGCTAATCAAGATAGAATAAAAATGATAAACTTCCTGAAAGGATCCATTGGAGTTCCTGAAGGGATGTTTACCAAAATGTCATTTGGGAGAATAGAAGAATTATACAAGAAGGAGATGGCCAAGCTTCAAGGAGACTTCAGTCAGAGGGTTGAATTTGAAATAAAGATGAAAGAAAGACATGATCTGAACATTCAACAGCCTTTCCCTAACAGTGAAGAAGGCACTCCTACAAAAGAAAGGGCAGAAGTAAAGAAAGAAGAAACACTAGCCCAGAAGATTAGAGTTGTCAAGAGAATGAAGTCAATAGCCACCAAGAAAAAGGCAAAGAGGCCAAGAACTGAGGAAGGTGAGAAAGAGCAGGAAAGTGAAAGAATGGAAGCTGAATCAAGAGCAGAGCATGTTGAAACTCCTGCAGAGCAAGTTGAAACTCAAGAGAAGGGTCAAGAGCAAACAAGTCAACAATCTTCAGAACAGCCAAGACAATCTTATGAGAAGCTTGATTTGTATATGACAGTGACAGATGATGAACCAGTTAAAGCTGATCCTATCTCAGTGGAAGCTCCAGAAATCATCCATTGGGATACTTTGTTGGATAAAATAACAGAGTACTTAAGAATCAAGAGAATGGGTGACAAATATGAGGTTTACTCAACTTGGGGAAAGATCATCAGAAGTTGTACCAGGGTTGATTTGGAGGAGATGTATAAGGTTGGTCTGAACTTATATGGTGACTTACTGAAAGGAGCAGGGATGAGCATAACAAAGATGGCCATGGAGTATTTATGCATGATGTTATACCCTGATAGAATGAAGTATCTTATCAAAGACTTGCATCACGAAAATGGATTTAAAAGAATTGATCATTGGATGCTTTTTGAAAGATGTGGAGTCTATGTCATAACCATTGACAAAAGCTTCCATGAATACTATTTGGTTGATAAGGTGTATGACCACAACAAAGTAAAGTTGGAGAGGATGCTGAAAGCAAAGTTAATCTGCCCTAAAGGATCTGAAATGGCAAGAATAGTGATCACAAGAACCATTAATCAAAGTGTAGGATTGGACCCTAATCTGGGAAATTGAGCAGTTATTTTGAAAGCATCATGACGACCGCATTCTGAAGAACTTAACTTCTTGAATTGAAAAGTTAAGTTAGGGGGAGATTGTTGGGTCTGAAAAATGCTATGTCTGGTTAGTACTGCTAAGTATTGAAGATTACTACTGCTACAGACTTTAGTACTGCTACTTGAAGAAATTACTACTGCTAGTAGTATTAATACTGCTTGAAGAGTTAGTACTGCTAGAAGAAAAGTTAGTATTGCTTGGAGAGTTAGTACTGCCAACAGAGTTGCTACTGCTAGCATGTTAGTACTGCTGAGGATGAAGATACTGCTATGAAGATTAATGTTGCTTATGATGATAAAGATGGATTGGTTGCATAATGCGAAATATAAGGAGATTGAAGATAATTATGGACTGGATGCTGAAGATCAACTTTAATTTAATAGTTATCTTGTAATCTGTTTTGTATATATATAGTCTAGAAGTCTTAGATTATTAGATACATAGATACATAGATACACATATAGACATATACGTATTGTTTTATTCTAGAGAGAATTAGCCTCAAGATTCTTAGAAATCCTTTCTTTAGAGAAGTATTGAACGTCTGTTGAGCCTGTTCAACAAATTGACTCTTTGGTTGTAATCATTAAGTTAATCCAATATAACTTGTGATTTGATCTCATATACTGTTTCATTGATTTACTTTTAAAGTGTTTTTCCGCAACTTCTTTAACATAGTTTCTGAGTGTTTAGTTTAAATTCTGTTTCGAATTTCGATCCTGACAGTTTGCCTTTTCTTTCATCATATTAATCTCAACCTCAAGACTGAAAACTTTATCTTTCAAAGAGTTTCTTTCAGCAAAAATTTGAGAATTCATTTTTCTCAGCCCATCAGATGTCTCACATGCAATGTTTGGTCTTCTTATCAGTTCATCTAGCTCTGTTTGCATTGATTCCTTCTTTGACTAACTTGAGCTAGAATTTATACTTTCAGATCTTTTTAATTTAGCTTGAAGATTTAAAATCTCTTTTTCTTTTGACTCAATAATTCCTGCAAAATTAATTTTTGAGTTAGAGATACATTCTGAGCAAACAAAGTCTTTCTTTAAGTCTTTATCATCTTTTAATCTATTAATCTGTTCTAGAAGAGATGAGTTCTGAATCTTCAGATTTTCATTCTCTGCTTCCAATGCTGGAATCTCTGGCATATATGCTAAAGCACAATCTCTCTTGGTCAACACTGTATTTCCCTTCTCGTCTGTGTAAGGCATGATGATATATGTACAACTTAAATCAACTTATAAGATCTTAGAATCAAGAATCAGATAAAAACTACACTCACAAATTTCAGAAAAATAAATTTCCAAAAAGCTCAAGTGCAGAATTCACAAACAATAAGGACCACACAAAGAGTTTCGCAAAAGATAGAAAGCTTTCAGAATTCGCAAACAGGAATAGATAGAATTCGCAGACTATAGCATCAAGAAACTTAGAATTCGCAAAAACACAGCCTGCGAAACCTTGACAATTCGCGAAGTAGTACTTAGCGAACCCTATCCTTAGAATAAATTTAGAAAACACATTTTCACAAGTAAGATTCGCAGAAAACAGGGTTGCGATTTTTGGACATTCGTAAGGAAGAATTCGTAAGTGATTGAATCACGAATTCTAGACAGAATTTTTGAGAAACTTTCGTAAGCAACTTTCACAACCTGAGTGGATAAGCAATTTTAGAAACTTGCGGATCCTACACTTGATGAAAATTTTAGATGTTAAGGAAACAAGCATTCGTAGATACCACTTGAGAGTCTCAAGGAATTCTCAAGCTACCAACCTGCGAGTTCTTTGATTTTCGCAACCAAGGTATTAACGAAACTTACACTTAATCAAAATTTTCAGCTTTTATGCACCCTGCGAATCCTAGACTTTCGTAAACAATAAACTAGCGAATCCAGAGGTTTCGCTACTCAAACACATGCGAAACTTGTACTTAGGTTACATTAACACCCTGCGAGAGTTAATGGTGCTTTGCGAGTTCATCGCAGGTTCGTCCCTGTGCACGACTTTGAATCCAGAAACACACTAAACAGATTATATGTTAGTGTAAAGATCACACAAATCACTCACCTATCTATTTCGATCAAACCCCAAACACAAAAAAAACACTTATGTGCTTAGAATTGAATGGAACAGTACTTCGACAATTTCAGGAACAAAGTTTTCAAAAATCATCAAAAGCCAATTGAATAGTGTTTTTAAATGCAATAGGTCAATCTAATGATGTTCTATAACAGTAAACACACCTATTCCAATGATTTTCAGCCTCAAAAACACAATAAACTTTGAAATCGATTTTCACATAGTAACAGTTTTCGAAAAACATTGTTTCAATCCAAATACTTGATTATTTGGCTCTGATACCACTTGTTAAACCCATATATTAGTTGATAATCAATCACACAACACAATAAGAACAAAAGATGAATAGAAATCAAATCAATATGTCATAGATCTCTTGATCATCAGATGAATATGTGTGTATGTTCTTGGTGTACAGATCAATACCTCGTGTGTGTGTAAACTCAGAATGTGCGGCCTACTTTTCCCCCACCGAAATTTAGAAACAAAATGCCTTTTATATGTAGGTCAACATGACCTAGGCATTACTAGATATCTACTAAAACACCCTAAAGAATTAAACACTATTACAAAATAAGCCCCTTTTACAATTTAATCTTGAATACAATTACTGATACAACACTTTCTAAACATAGGACATTTAGGTCCTAACATCCCTAAGCAACCAAATGACAACTAAAAATGACTTAATTTAAGGAAAATGCAAGTCATAGCAATAAGTGTATATAAAAGTAAATTTGTTCTATCGATCATGTTATTTATAGCCTTTCATAAATTATAAGTAAACACAAAACCATGTTAACCACTTGTATGAACCATATGCTAGCCCTGCATTTCCTTTTGTTATGTCAAAAACTTGCCTCTATTCAAGGATCAATAGGACTTCTCCAACACTGATTCTCATTTGGCACATTTTTTTCTCAGCAAGCCTTTTCTCTCATTTTTGCTTCAACATTGGAATTTTTTCTCATTTTGGCATTTTTGCTCTTTTGTTGACAACATGCACTTTGTCTCTATGGAGCATTTTTAGTGCTATTAATAAATCCAAAACAAAGTCTCTTTTTAATGCTTTGCTCCTTTTGTGTTGATCTTTTGGCCTTTTTTTGGATTTCCCTCCTACAAACTCATTTAAAACAATATCTTGTTTTTGGATGAATTAATGAGAACAAGGGTGTCAAATGGCTATGATGAAAAGAACAAATGTCCTCTATCCTTTCCTAGAATAAAGAGCGAGTTTAAAATAAATTGTGTCCCAAAAAATAGAGTGACTAGTTATGGCAAAAAAATAAAAGTAGGTTAAAAGATAATAAAAAAAAACTAGTCATGTATTGGGGCTATGAACACATTTAAGATAATATGAACAACTTACTTGGCTTGTAAAAATAAAATCCTAAAATAAAAGACATTTCTCAGACTCAAATAAATGAAAAATAAAGAAGAAAGTTTGGAACTACAGGGTCATGATTAAACCTGTCCTACTCCAATGGAGTAGCTTGTGGTGGTGGTAGTGGTGGTGATGCATGTTGCGACACCAGACACTACATTTCCTTCTTTTAGCAAGGTGTTCTCCTATTTCAGTTGATGGATCTTTTGCTGACAACTTCTTATGGAACGGTGGAATTTGCAGGAACACGTCAGTATGTTCCTCAGTCCTAATCGCATTCACCAACTTAACACTTGATGTTTCTCTTTCCACTTTTGTTTATATACTTTTCTCACCACTTGCTTCACTCTTTGATCACGACACAAGACTCTGATGGCTCAAACGAGGGAACATATCATCCCACAAAGAGTTTTCCACATTACCTTACCAATAAGAGAACATTATTTTATGAATTTTCGCAAGTCCTCGGATTGATCATCACATCCCTTTGTCAAAACAACTTGAAGATTTTCTACACAACTTTGCTGCAGGGATGTTGTAGTATCTACAATAGTATGTTCTTTCCGCATAGATTTAAAGCATGGGTTAATGATAATCTTGGCATTTTGTTGCACCTCTTCACTATTTTGAAGTGAAGAAGAGTTGCTTAAATAATCATGTACTTCCTCAGAACTCTCTATCTCTTGACTATTTTCCAAGGAATTAACCTCACCCTCACCCTTATCCTTACCAACACACTAATATTTTTCAATATCACTTGGTATAAGGATTTGGCTTTCTCTTTTACGCTCACTAATGATCTCTCCAACATAGGTTGTTATGTTAATAACATCTCCTTTTATGTGCATAAGAAATCATTCATCAAAGCATCAAGAGATTCAAAGTTTTCAACTTGTTCTAAATAGGGCGTAGGGGTAAAAATGAGTTGTTAAAATCATCTCCTTTAAAATTCCCAGAAAAATCAACTCGTTCCTCCTAAGATTCGTCAAAAGTATTTGCGTAAGTGTTACTCCAATTATGGTAGGGAGGTATTGGGGATGTGAAAATGCCATGATCTTAACCATTTAAAAACAACTAAGGATGATCCTCCCATGATTGAGTGTTAGATTTGCGGTATGAGGTATCCCAGTTACTATCTCCCATGAAATAACGGGATTCGGGGTTCGAAGGACAACTGTATGAGAAATGATTTCCGTCACAGTAGTCACAGAAAATAGTTTCATACGGCCTAAACGAATGTCCCATTGGATCCATATTCTTAGAAATATAAACTCAAAAAGTTGTTACTTGCAAGCACATGGAAACGTATGACAAGCAACAAAGTTGGTAGAAAATTTATCTTAACATGACTCAATCTCTCAATAACCATAGATTTACGACTATCCCCGGTAACGGCGCCAAAAACTTGACAGTGCTTTTTACACACCTATAGACATGTGAAAATTAGACCCCAAAGCAAGTATATAATGTGGTCCAATGTCATCTTTCAAGTAATAAAATGGTAAGAACCAAGTATCGTATTCCACAGAGATAGGTATCTTAAGTCGCAAGATGTCGAGATGAAAGATTAACTTCAGATGGCGAATTTGAAGACTTTGATTTGGGTTTGAGTTAACAATACTGAAATAAATCATCACCATTTGTCTCACACCCAAGCAATGAAATTAGCTACTCATTACAGAAATGAAATACAAAGAAATGTAAAGTACTAAAACTAAATACATGAAAGTAAATGACTTGAAAGTAAATGGTGGAAAGTAAATGCAGGAATTTAATGTACTAAAACTAAAGACTTAAAAGTAAGCATGGAAAGTAAATGCGAGAACTTAAAGTACTAAAAATAAAGACATGAGAGTAAAGATGGAAATTAAATGACTTAAATTAAAGACGGAAATTAAGTAGGAATAAGATAATAAAAGAACAACTCTGATGCTATACTAGTGTTGCAGGCATTTATAAGTAATAACTAAAGAAAGAAGAAGAAGAAGAAGAAGAAGAAGAAGAAGAAGAAGAAGAAGAAGAAGAAGAAGAAGAAGAATAACCTCAAAATGCCTTTGACGGCTTCCCAATGTGCCTTACTAGGTTTAGACATATACTTTCTAACCACAACATACATAATGCTTCCAACTGCACTTGTATACGGGTACCTTGCTCATCCGGGCTCGATCTTCTTTAGAGAGGGACAATCACGTAGAGATAGCTTTGTGTGTAAAGACATGGGTGTAGAGTTTTCTTTGCACCTTCCAATTCGAACCGTTTCAAAACCTTACGATTGTACTCCATTTGGGTTAACTTCAAAGTTTTTCAGCTTTCAATCTCGAGTGATCTCTGTACCCAAAATATTTTTTTCTTATCTAAGATCCTTCATTTCGAAGGTACAGTTCAACTTCTTTTTAAGTTGGTCGATTTCCTGTTTATCTTTAGAAGCAATCAACATATCGTCAACGTACAATAGTAAATAAGTGTAAACGCCCTTAACACATTTAACATAAACATACGCATCTTTTACACATCTATCATAGTGGTTTGAAAACATAAAAGAATCAAACCTCTTGTACCATTCGTGGCGACCATTTCAAGCCATATAATGACTTGTATAGCTTTCACACCCAATAAGTTTTTCCCTGTGCCTCAAAACCTTTTGGTTGCTCAATGTATACTTCTTCGTCTAACTCAATTATGGAGTACGTTAGTCTTCACCACGACTGTCGACAACAAGACACGAAATAAAGTGTGCCCCGTGATCGGGGCAAAAATCATATTCAATACCCTTTCTTTGTGAGAACTCCTTGGCTACCAGTCTAGCCTTGTATCACCCGTAATCCTTAACTTTGAAAATCCATCTGCAACCTATGGCACGGTTCTTTTTGATGGTGGTACGAAAGACAAATTTTGGTATTTCTCCAACGATTGCATCTCTTATTTCATAGCTCCAAGCCATACCTCACTATGAGATGCCACCATAACATCTTCATAGTCATAAGGATACTCCAGGCCTACACTAAAAGCTTGATCAAATTGTTCACTAAAGCTCAAGCAAGCATACAACTAGTCTCCATATTTCGTAGGAGCATGCCGAGTGAGTTGTCTCCTCCGAACATTCTCATATCCGCGAACTTCTTGGTTAATGGTTCCACCTTGATTCGAATTATCCCTAACCTCAAAATTATCAACATGAGCGTTGGAAGATGACAAAGGTGAACCATTATCTTCATTAACCGTTTCAATGGTTGGTTCTCTAACAAACTTTATGGGTTGTGGTATAGGAGGTGGATCGATAAGGATGCACCAGGTAACAATAGACCCCTCACGACGGGTAGGTTCCGGAATCTCGGGATCAACAACACCCTCAGTATTAGAAGCCTCAACAGTCGGGGTCTTTGCCTTGAAGAATTGTGACTCATTAAAAGTCACACATGTCGAGAATGAATAATCTTTTTAGTCTCGTGCAACAAAATTTGATACCCCTTAATCTCTTCTGGATAACCAAGTAAGACACCCTGGTTAGCACAAGGCTCCAACTTGTCATTCCCTTTTTGGTGAGCATAATATAGCAAACCAAAAACTCTAAAGTAACTTAAACATAAATTTTTCATTCCTCTCCACATATCTTCGGGGATTTTCCCGCCAACTGTCAAGCACGAAATTTGGTTTACTATGTGAACAGCGGTGGATAGTGCCTCGACCAAAACCATTTGGAAAGACACGCATTAATGTGCATGCATCTTGCATTCTCCAACAAGGTACGATTCATCCTTTCTGGAACCCCATTTGATTGAAGATCATCGGGTGTAATAAAGTGGTGTTAAATACCCCTCAATGAGCAAAATTTAAGGAACTCCATATCCTTGTATTCTCCACGTCATCGAAATGCAAAATCTTCATTTTTCGGCCCGTTTGGTTCTCAACGAGAGCTAACCAAACCTTGAATTTTCCAAAAGTATTTGACTTATTCTGCATCACATACACCCAACACTTTCTTAAGAAGTCATAAATGAAAGATACAAAGTAATGATAACCGCTAAGAGACAAGAAACTTGTCGGACCCAAACATCGGAATGCACATAGTCAAGAACACCTTGCTATGTATGCTTACCCGTGTTGAACGAAACCTTTGTTTCCTTTCCTTGTACACAATCTATACAAAACTCTAGCGAACTCAAATTGTTGGACGGAATCAAATTTCTTCGGTAAAGGATATCAAGATTCTTCTCTGAATTGTGACCCAACCGAAGATGCCACAATCTTACCGCATCCAAGCTCTTCGAGCTATCAACTCCAACGTTTGCTTCAGCCTTCACAACTTGCCCCAATAGCATAGAAAAGCTATTCATCTCCATTACTCCCTTAATGATAATCAAAGTGCCTTTGGAAATCTTAACACCTCCGTCAACAAAAGTTGCCTTACAAAAGAGTTTCACAGTTTGTTCGATCGACAAAAGTGACCGCAGCATGGATGGCACGTATCGCACATCAGAAATAGTGCATTCAACATCGTCAAACATGCGAATCTGCACCAACCCGATACCCATAACTTTGCAAGCCTCATTGTTACCCGTTAAAATGTTTTCTCCCTTACTTGGCTTTGAACGAAGAGAAACAAACTCTATCGGGAGTCTTGTGAAACGACGCCCCATAATCCAACACCATGTATTGGTCAAAACCATTGATTCCCGATGTGCTACAAAGTGACTCATAGTTCATCGTTGTGGATGAACCCACTTCCGTCACCTGCTTTTTCTTCAACTTTGGGCAATCTTTCTCCCAATGTCCCAGTTGTAAAAAATAGTTTCACTTATTTTTCACTCCAGACCTTCGCTTTTCATACGACCCTAAAAGATGAAATTTGTAACGCCCGGAAAATTCTATGTAAGTAAGAAACATTTCAAATTTTCTTATCTCAATTATTGGTTGTTACTTAGAGTGAATAAGTCTTGGATTGTGATCATGAACCAAAGTATCATTTTAGTTGGGGAAAACGTCAAGGAATTTGAAAAAATCGTGGACCAAAACCCTGTTGGCGACAATGTCGGCGATAATAGCATTTTTTCAAGGTCGTTGGGCAAAGTCGCGTGGGGTTAGTGAGATTTGGTACATCCAGAGTGATTGTTACCGTGATTGTGCCATGGGCCACTCTTGCCTATCAATCGCCAAGATTGTACCGCGAATGGGTGGGGGAGTCTCGCGATTGTGCCTAGCGACAATGCCAGATGGCAAAGTCGCATGACACTCTCGCATGCGGGGGCTTGTCGTATAAAAACATTTCCTACTCGATTTTACTCCACTTTTCAACAAAATCATATTAGGGTTCGATTTGGGAGCTCTTGAGGGAGATTTTCTCTTCTCGTTACCCACTCTCTTCATTTATTACTCAAAGATTCCGGTTGATGCATTAAAGTCTCTTCTAGACTCATTTAGGAAGCATTTAAGGCACTCAATCAAGCTTAGAAGCTTCAAGACCTCATCTTCTACAACTTCTAGGGTTATATATTCTTTTCTAGGTTTTTGGCTAAAAACCTAGGAGGTAAGTTCCTAAACCTTTTTGTTAAACTAGATAAACATCACTACATGTTCCTTGTTATTATTATTGTAAATTTTCTTGTAATAACTACCATGTATGATATGATGCTTATGCTTATAAGGTTAAAGTCTATGGAACATTTGGAATGAAAATGATGTTAGTGATGGTTTCAAAACACAAAGGATGTCATATTTATATAGTTATCTTGATATTAGCTAATTTGAAGAAATAACCTATGTGTTGGGGTTTTGACCTAATGTGAATAAATGACTTTACATTACACATGAGTGATCATGGGTTTGTCTTGGTATTTGATATGAAGTAAGCAAGCATAGAAATGGTATTAACAATATTTGGATACATCTCATGTGAGGATATGTGCATTGTGTGGACTTGAAACATGTAGAAGTCTTAATTGAAGCTCATACATGATGTATGTAGTACTTAAACCATATTGGTTTACCTATGAAGGGTATTGTATGCACTTCACGTGGAATAAAGTGCCTTATGGTCTAATAATGGTATTGTTTGATGAACCAAGTCAGTAAACACTAGGAGGACATAGTCTTGGGTGCCAAGGTATGTACCTAGACCTCCGCCATTCGGGGTAATGCTATTGTTGTAGTTCTTGAATGTGTCGGGCCTTTTGGGTGTCGCTCATGGTAGCATGGCATCAAGGTGTATTGAGTCTTTTGGTGGAACTCGATTGGTGCTATGGATCTCCCCCATTGACTTCACATATGGAATTGTTTTTAAAAAACTGTTATGCATATATTATATAATCTGATTATTGTTGCTTGTTCAATCTCGCTAGGATTTTTGGCCAAACACTTGTTTGGTGTCGATGTGTATCTCAAGTTCTACCGGCACCGGCTATAAAAAAGCTTAGACGGGAATAGAGTGAGCTTGGGAAAGTGATTTTTGGGACACCTACATATTGAAGACCTTTAATTTTGGAAGTTTTGGGTGACACCCGAACTTTATCTTGTTTCACGTGAGATTAGATTATTAGGTTGTCATTTCCAATTACACAGACTTACAACTTGTATTTAACAAGTGATTATTCATTTTCCCATTTTTAGGAGGCTCAATGCTTTGGCATGTTTTAAATAGCACTTTTCTGTTTTTGGGAAAGTTTTTGTTGTCCCCATTTCTAGGCTGTTACAAAATTGATTTCGTCTATGAAACAGCGTGATTTCATCCATCCTAACTAGTGTTATACCCGTCCGTTGGTCGGGTACACGACGTGACTTTAATCTAGATTCAGTTATTTGAAAGGTCAGACTTCAGACATCTTTGAGCACACAAAATTTCAATTCTGACTTCCAAAGGCAAAACCAAACATGGAACCAATCAAGACTCCGTGACCGTTAAAAGCACCAGTCTGGACCAAAATCTGGAATAACTGCAGATGATAAAATAACATGATAGTAACATAGCTGATGTTAGGCATCCAAATCTGGACCAAAATCTGGTATAGCTGCAGATGATAAAATAGCATGACAGTAACATATGACATAAATTGGACCAAAATGAGAGAGAAAAAAGACGGTAAGCATTGGGCCATGGAATATGTCAAAAATCCATAATTATTTGAGCACACAGAAGCTTCAGTCTTTTCTGTCTCTCGAACTTGAACACCGGATTTTGGGGGATAAATCAGTAGCTCAATTCGATGGGCCACTAACCTGATATTTGTTCTCTCCATCCAAAGTGCATTGTAATGTAATGCTTCTTTCTTTATGGCTTCCAACATTTTGGTTGCAGTAGGTGTAAGAGGTCTATCAACTTCAGCAATGACCTTCTGAACAGTAACTATCCTCTTCATCAAGTATTGACGTATATACTCCAGTGCTGTTACTATTGGTTTATCCCTCCCTTCCACAAGTTGCCTATTGAACACCTCGCAAATTGTTTTTTAATAACACATATGTGTGACTTCTGCCTGGAAAGATGCTTAACAATGTAAACACCGTGACCATATTGAAAAAACAGTGACCATCATGAAAAAACAGTTATATCTTTGACACAAACACAGTGCCATATTTCAAAACAGTGACCATAACCATTATATATACCTGTGAAATATGCTCTGGTCCAGTGTTTTGGGGTGATCTGATTTAGCCAAGTAAATGCTTCAACACTCACCCCCTTAACTTGATCCATTGCCCTCTTGAAGTGTTGTGGTGTAGTTGTTGCTGCACACTTCCATAGTAGGTCCTTGTATTGCTTTCCCCTCCATTGTAGTTTCATGTTTTCATGAACATGTCTAAAACATAATCTGTGCTCTGCACATGGGAACACCTTTGATATTGCAGGAATTACACCCTGTGCCATTAAGTAAATGTTAGTTCAAATGTGAAATTCGATAAATAAATCAACTGCATACAAATCATGAATACCTTTTGTCTCTCAGTTATAAATGTGAAGTTGGATCTGGCATCCAAATCCAAGTCATCCCCCAAGCAATCTAAAAACCACGACCATGAAGATGTGGTCTTAGCCTCAACTATTGCATAAGCAACAGGGTATATCCCAGTGTTGGAATCAATCCCAACTGCAGACAAGATTTGACCTGGATAAGGTCCCTTCATAAAAGCACCATCAAGTCCATGGAATTCCCTCATACCATCTTTAAAACCCTTCTTCAAT
Source organism: Arctium lappa (assembly GCA_023525745.1). Lineage (NCBI taxonomy): Eukaryota > Viridiplantae > Streptophyta > Magnoliopsida > Asterales > Asteraceae > Arctium > Arctium lappa. Next base: position 165,239,329 of record CM042047.1, read on the forward strand.
GCCCCTAGACAAAAGTATATACGCTTGAATCTCCTTGTATCACTTGCAGGGCCACTTGCAGATTCAACCTCTAATTTCATAGTGGTATCTGGATTAGTTCTTTGCACCTCGCATATGTAATCCCTCAGATGGGTGTATTGATCTACATAATCTCCACGTAGCTTATTCATTGCTAATGTCTTTGCTCTGAAAGATTTCATCTTTCACACCTTCAACTCATATTTTCTCTGCATATCTACTTAGATAGCTCTAACAGGAACATCTGGATTAGTCACCAATGTTTGTGAGATCTGTTGGGACAAGAACCTTGTTGTATAAGCTCTGATTGTTCTAGATTGCATGCATTTATGAGTTTCCACATAAGTTTTCACCATCCACTTCAAACTCAAGATGTATGTTGCCTTCATCAACTATAGTATCATCCCCATCTTCATCACTAGTCTCAACTCCCTCACCATTCTTATCTTCAGCACCACCCTGAACCTTTGACCCTATTTCTTGTGCGTGATCTTCCTCAAGTATGGGTTCATGGAAACACCCATCAAAAGGATCAAAACCATCAAAAAAATTCATCTGCATTGATAACTGGCATGTTTAGATCAATCCCCTCACCCTGATCATTCCCCTTACCCTGATTTTGATCAATCTCTTCAAAAAGGTTGTTCATATCAATCCCCTCAACCTGATCATTCCCCTTACCCTTATTTTGATCAACACCTTTAGTCCCCTTGTCTTGATCAACTGCATCTATGCCCCCTATGATCAACCACATCAGTCCCCTTCTCATGATCAACCACTTCAGTTTCATCTTCCCATTCTAGACATAGTTTCTTTTTTTCCTTCACATGTTGTTGAGTTGGTACTACCTTTTTCTTACACCGATTCATTTCTAGTGACTTATCTTCTGGTAGTTCTTCTAGTACTACCTTACTACTAGCCCCATGACTTCTTAAATAAGTACCCACAGTTGGTTTCCATTGTTCTATATATATTTCGAATACTTATCTAGTACCAACATATTTCAAAAACTTCTAACATCATTATCATTACCTAGAGCTTTTAAACCATAATCTAAGCTTAAACCAAGAACATTGAAATGGTAAAAAGTAGGGATAGATGTTGGATACCCTAATGTTTCCACCATTGATTCCAACTCAAGAACTGAGAACTCATTTGTATCAACCAAGTCGACGTAGTGCATTTTACCTTGAATATACTCCCTTCCAGGTGACTTTGTGAAAAACCCTCCATGATATAGCTTCAATGTAACAGGGTTGGATAGATATCTGTAAAAAATGTTTTTAATAAAGATCAAATCAAATATATTATGAATGTTTGGAAGCATTTTCATTCAACATTTGATTCACTTAGCATAAATTTCAAGATAATCAATCGTATCCGTTCTAGTATAAACTTGCCACTGTCCTCCCACCATTAAACCTCGGTCGTAAAGTTCTTTGTCCGATCAGAATGCTTTGATTAAGAAGCTTGGAGTCGATAAGGATGGAGATTGAAGAAGAAGCTTAAGGGACGTGAGGTGAAAGAAAGATCAGCGCATGATGACTTATGGCAGGTACAAAAGAGAGGGAAAGGAAAAAAGACTAATCTACCCCTCTCGTGCAAGGCACGTGTGAGGGGTAACGGTGAGGTTATGGACGACGTTAGCGATAGGACCTGGAATGTGACAAAATGCATACCACAGGGATCCCTAGTGTAATTATTTCAAAATAGGGACCATATCCAGATTTTGAGCAAACCACAGGACCAACGGTGTAATTTACTTTTTTTATTAACATAAATAACTCAAATACATCTTGACCCTTGATAAATGAAATCTACGATTACAAAATGGGTTGCATAGTTTACAAAATAAATGTGGTTTCCAATTAAAACACCTCTTCCCCCCCCCCCTCTCTCTCTCTATATATATATATATATATACAGAGAGAGAGAGAGAGAGAGGTGAGTTATTGTGTAACCTTTTTAATGGTGCAACCCACCTATCTACCACTCATTTTATTTTCACTTTTTTTAATTAAAAACGTGAAAACAAAATGAGTGGTAGATAGGTGGGTTGCACCATTAAAAAGGGTTGCATTTGAACACCCCTCTACTTATATATATATATATATATATATATATATAGGAAAACAAAATGAGTGGTAGATAGATGGATTGCATGGGGTTGCACTATTAAAAAGGGTTGCATTTGAACACCCCTCTCTCTCTCTCTCTCTCTCTATATATATATATATATATATATATGCTAGGTAAGACTCCCCATCCTTTCCATTGCCCTTATTGGGTGGGTAGGATTCTCAACCATTTCCGTGTTATCCTTCAAGGTAAATGACTCGGTAGGGCTTACCGGGTAAGCATTTAGTAAACAACCCCTAAGAGAATAAAGTTCATTCCTATCCTGAACTACAACAAGGGTTACAACAGGTTTACTCATAAAAGATAACTCTCTACAAAGAATCATCCTTCAAGAAAGAATCATTTAAATAAGGGTTTTAATGGGGTAAAGAAGTGGTCAAACACTCAAATGTAGCACCCAACAAAAACTTGGAAAACATGAAAAACATCAAAGATTTTTTTACTAAGTTGGGCGAAGAAATGGGAGCTTGATCAAAAACACGAATCCAATGTTGAGAGTTGAACAGAGATTTCAATTTAAAAATGCTATATATCGAAAGAATAGTGGCGATTGAAAACATGAATGGACTCGGTTTTCTTCTTCTTTGCGGGCATTGCATTCAACTTGCCCATTTGAATCGTCCCCCTCCTCTCTTTCACTTTCACGCAGATTGTTGATTGATTACTAAGAGCCCAACTATTTTCCTATACCAAAATAAAAGAAGAATAAAAAAATCATGGATAGAAAATATAGAGCAGAATCTTTACCTCCAGCAAATCCTTTACCTCTATGGAGAGCAAGATCGAAAAAATAAGAGAATAGAAAATAAGAGAGCTTCGTTTAAAAAAAAAAGAAAATAAGAGGGTGAATCATGAAGACGGGGGTCAATGAAAATTTTGAATTTTTGAATCCCTGTTCTTGAAGCGTGAATATCTCTGATCTCAAAACCTGAAAAGGAAAAAAGGAACCTACAATCTTGATAAAAAAAAAGCCTGCGATCTTCAGCAATTGAAAAGCCAAATGGGGGAGGAAAAAAACAGCTGGAAGGAAGAAAGTAAAATTGAAATTTTCAGTTTAAGTGATATTAATGGAGGTGTATTAGGAAGTTGTACATTATGCTTTCTTAGTTGTAATTCATAGTTTTTTGAATTTCATGCATAAAATGGTTGTACCATATGCATTATGATTTGTTTTTAAGAGTTTTGATGTTAATGTATTATAAGGTAGTATATATATATATATATATATATATATATATATATATATATATATATATAAGTAAAAAAACCATAACGAATCATTTGGCACTCATAGATTTGATTATTTTTTGATCTTGAATTGTGGTTGGGTTTTGTTATCCGCATTGATGAGAAGATGAAAGATTAACAAATGATGTGTCACCCTAAAAATTGAGTATTATCCAATCTTCGTATGTTAAAACCAACAAAATCTATATGTATTTATAAATATTTATTTATATTTAAGAAAAAATCAAGGAGCATGAGGTGGCAAGTTCGACACACTAAAAATCTTTTTTTTTTTTTTATCAATTAATGGTTTGTATCATTTATTCAATGAGGGTGGAATACCCTAAAATTTAGAGTAAATTAAAATTTTGGAAATTTGGCAATATAACGTTTGTATTTGGAATAAACCACCCAAAATGGGTAAATGTATAAGGCATTTACAAAAACCTGTGAACGGAATTGATAATTGACAACAAACTAATCTAAACATAACTTATCTAGATTACATCGGTTGTCAACCCAAGGATCGCCAAAATATGGAAATAACTCAAATGCCTCTAACACCAAATACTACGAATCACAAAAAAAATGCTTCAAGGCTATGCTCGTCACTCAAGCCCTTGGCAACCCACCGCTAAAGGAACCTGTTATACACATCATTTAAGAAAAAGTGTTAGGCTTAAAGCCTAGTGAGAACATACAGTTTATATTTTAAAGGAATACAAACAATTGTAATAAAAAGGAAATCTTTGCAAAAGCATTGAGTTTATAAATTAAATCTTTGCCATGTAAGGACTATTCGGTCCAAAATTCATCTTGCGATGACGAGGGATACCCGATTTACCAAGGAGTGTAGTGGAACACCGAGTAGGCTACAATTCCGAGTTATGAGCTAAATACTTGGAATCTATGGCCACGAACAGCGTCGGTCCGTACTAAGATGTGAGGGAGGGCACCCGAGGAAACCAAGTCATGAGGTATGCTTGTCAAATGATGTTTAACATTGTTAATTATATGTTTGTTAAATGTTGTCTAACATTGTTATATATATGTTTGTCAAATATTTAATTTTAGTTGGATAAACTGAGATAGAGGCTAGAGAGAGAGGAAGCAGAGAGGATCCAGATACATGAGCGACTAGAGAGAGAGGAAACAGAGAGGAACCGGATGCAGGAGCGACTTGACCAGCATGAGGCGTTCATGAAAAAGTTTCAAGATCACCCCTCCCCCCCACCAATGTAGGATAGTTTGTATTACGTTTTAATTTTTAGATATTAAATGAAAAATGGACAGGTTTTGTACAGTTTTAAACTGGATATTAAATGAAAATTTGACAGGTTGTGTACAGGTTATAAACTGGAATTTATTAATTTATTAATTATTTTTTTAATTAAAATTAAATTACCGACAGATTACCGACGGATAATCCGTCGGTAAAAATATTTTAATTTAATTTTTATTTATTAATAATTCATAGGAAATCCGTCGCTAATTCCGTCGGAAAATTTCCATCGGTAATGATTCGTCGGTAATCCGTCGGAAATAACTCACGCCGTTGGTGATCCGTCGGAAAATGTAGCCGTCGGTGATCCGTCGGAAATATTAACGCCGACCACTGAATTTCCGAGGGTCATTTACCGATGGATCACCGACGGATATGACATTCACCAACGGATTACCGACGGATTATTCTGTTGGTGATAGGCCTCTTTTTTGTAGTGAAGGAGTCGAAAGAAGTTGTTTTTCAAGTGAACTTGAGGGTGAGTTCTTTTCAACTGAGGGTCACTGATACAGAGAGAATTCCAAATTTAATAAGCTTTTTTGCATATAATTGGAAAATAGGAAAACGAGCTCGAAGAGGAAATGAGCTGGAAAGAGGCTAGGAATTTGACATCAAAAAAGAGGCAAACAAAAAGCACCGAATATAGAGAGGATTGCGATAGAAATCGAAGATCAAATCGAAAACCACAAATAGAAGCAAATGCGGGTACCATACGAATTAAGTCGCATCAAACCCGCTTAACACACTGTGATTTTTCTACCATGCAACTTGCATGCTGTTTCATCCGCATCCAAGTCGCCTAAGACACTGTTGATACGTCGTTCCATGCGTCCATGAATCCACATGTCCCATGAAACCTTGAGTCGTAAAGCATCCGCCTTCTCATGATTTGCATTATTATTTTATTTCCTTTATTCTTCCTTTTTAATTTCCTTCTTAATTATCTTAGATTTAATTTATTTTTTGTAATTATCTTTTTCCTAGTTTAGATTATAAATAGGGTTTATAGTTTTCATTGTTTTCAAAAGTTATTAATCAATAAAAGTTTTCGTCTTTGAAACAATTCTCTTGAGTTTGAGTTTTACATTTGTAATTCTCGATTCCTTTATAGAATTTAGACGTTTGTCGATCGTTTCGCACGCCTACGCTGCATCATTCATTGATTCTCGGTCAATCAGACCAAAAATTCGTCTTCGTAATCACAACTGCAACATTGTCATCATGGGTTACCGGATACTTGGGCCAATATCCTTTTGGTCAATCTGAGATCTTCTCCGACAACCAATGGCGAACAAATTTAGTGTACAAGATACTGAAAGGTCCAAATAACACAAAATGCAAATGTGAACAAATCGAATAGAAAAATCCAAAAATAACAAATCTAGCAATACATGTATATATGATCAAAACTCAAACCAAATAGCAAACCGCAATGTAAATGGGCAAGATCACAATCACAAATACACAATGCCACACAACGACAAGAGACTATGATTTAAATTTAGTTTAGATTATTTAACTAGGGGGTGTTTACAATTGTCTTCGTGGTTTCATGTCACTGTTTGTATTTGAAAATCAGAAATGATAATAATACGTAGATGATATTAAGAAAGAAACCAATTCACATATACAATGTGCATGGTTCAATCAAGTACAACCCAAAAACTTTAGTTCAAGATAATATTTTATTATAAATAAAACAAAGGTGAACGATTAGCCATAGTACAATTGTCTTATGTCATCATCACATTTTATGGTACCAGTATGTACCCTTGTGTTCGCTATTTTCATTTGGCTCAATGTAGATGCATTCTTTGGCCTCCCTCCACATTGCCTTGAAAATCGGGGTCCTATCGATCTTATAATACTCTCCCAAAACAGGCTTGATTGCATCCCTTGCCTCCTTGGCGTGATAATGCGGAATGTATGAGATCAAATGATGCAATACATGAGTGTGTGTAACGTCATGGAAAACCCTATTGAGGAATCCGAAGTCTCTGTCGATTGTCGATAAGGCTCCTCTGATCCAGTTCCATTCAGTTGAATCATAATGAGGCAAAGACAGATGGGTGTGGTGCAGATAAGTAATCAAAACGAAGAAGACATGTACGCCTAACACCGGAATTCCATACATGGAAATCACCCAAGCAGCTCCTTTTGCTGCTACAGCAAGCTTAATAGCGTAAAAAACGGCAAGAAGACCAAAATCAGATACCAGAACCTGAATTCGTTCGCGCTCAGTGAAAATTGGACTCATTGGATCAAAGTGGTTGGCAAACCTTCCGTATTTCTTGCCAGAAATATTAGTCAAGAGGTATAAAGGAAAGCCCATGGTCAACCTAAAAACCAAGGTGAAGACTCGACCAGGTGGGTTGTTGAGAAGTTTTGAATAATTCCTGACCTTGGACTTACGTTTAGGAATGTAAACTTCATCGTTATCGAGTGAATTTGTGTTGGCGTGGTGATTCCTATGGCTGTATTTCCAAGAGAAATAAGGGGTAAAAAGAGCAGAATGGAGGATAAATCCAACAATGTCACCAATCCACTGCTGCTCACTGAAGGCATGGTGACCACATTCATGGCCAATGACCCATAGGCCAGTGCAAATGCTAGCTTGGCAAAACCAGTAAATGGGCCAGGCCAGGTAAGCTAGAGGAGCAGGAAGAAGAGGAATATATGTGTTGGCAAGGAAGTAAAAGACATAGGCAACAATGAGATCATGAACAACATAGTAAGATGAACGGATGACTGATCGCTCAAAGCAATGAGCCGGGATTGCTTTCTTTAGATCACTTAAGGTGAAGGGCGGATCAATGGGGACACGTTCGAGGATATTTTTGCCTTCAGATGAATCCGACATCCGACCACCTGCACCCATGTTGTTAATATATATCTGATCAACCTGCAAATATCAAACGTAATTAATATATGATTTATGTAAATTATTTAAAAATCGAAAAAATTACAAAAAATCTGAAGCTCAAGGAAGAAAGAGATACCTCAGAGAGAAGTTGTGATTGAGTTCTCTTCTAATGGTGATTCTCTTTGCGTTACGCATGCTTCGTATTTATATTCACGAGTCACACTCACTTGCTATGCAATTCTCGACTATTTTAATCGCCAACTACCATTGCTGATTTTTATTCTACTTAAATTATGTTTCCCCATGGGAGCTAGGCAGGATACTTTTGCATTATTTTTATATTATTACTATTTATTTATTTATTTCAGTTCCCGGGCGAGAAAGAAAGAAAGGAAAGGATGAAAAAAATATCATGTTTTAGTTTTTATTCTTTCTTCGTCTTTTCAAGATAAGGAGAAACGGTTTAATTAATCTCAAACCTGTATACTTACTGTATACCATTTTTTTATAGGGTTAAATTACACCACATGCGAAAAACATGCGCAACTACTTCATTTTTGTCATGCCAAGAAGAGTATTCATGCACTTCTAACTCTGACAGTCTTTGATCCTTTAAATTTTACCTAGTGATGCATAGGAAAGTGGATAACTGATCGACAAATGTCTAAATCTAAAGGATAACGTTTACAACGAGACACTCGAAAAAAATAAGAGAAAACTCTGAGGTGCCGTTTGTTTTTTAAGAGGTCTAAATTCTGAAATTTTATTTTAGTTATGATTAATAAAAGTTGATATATAAAAAGGTCTGAACGATTCAGACTTAAAAATCATTAAGAGATTAAAAAAAAAAAAAAAACCCTTAGTAACTAGAGATAAAACTCTAAAAATAATTTTACTGATAATAAACTGAATATTGAAAAAAACAAACAAATCCTAATTATAAACTAAACTAATTAACTAACATTAATTAAATTTCTATTAAGGTTAAGTATTTGTTTTGAAAGCTTCTTTCTCCAGCCCACGTTTCCTCCCCACGTTTCTTCCACTTCCATGATTCAAGGTTACATTTTGCACGAGTTATTTAATTTACTTTATATCTCTTATTTTTTCATTTTTCATTTTACACATTTATCATGTTAACACAAATAATCGTATATGAACAAAAATGCAATGAAACGATAAGTTTTTTTTACAAATTATACCATTATAATCGTTTCGTTATACCATCAACACGAGCCAATATTGAATATTTTTTAATTTAACAATACTATTAAATATCATAAATATCTACGAAATAATTTATTTATTATCCATACGTTTTATTTTTTTACACCGTTAGCATATTAAAAATATGTAATCGAAGATCAACTAAAATATATTAAACATACGTTTCATTCTTATAATAAATTATATCATTATACTTTTTTTCGTCAATAATTTTAATATAAACTAATTATTAAATATTTTTATGGATTTATAATATTTTAAAATAGCATAAATGTGTAGCATTATATATATTTTCTATATCTATATCTACACTATTATATTAATATTGTAAAACAATTATATTTAAGATTAAATTTAACACCCTTACAATTAGTTATTTAATTTACTTTATATCCATTGTTTTTTCAATTTTCATTTTACACCTTCATCATGTTAAAACAACTAATCGTATATGAACAAAAACGCTATGAAAAAATATGTTTTTTTTTTTACAAATTATAATATTATAATTGTTTCGTCAATACTTTCAAAAAGAGTCCAATATTGAATATTTTTTTAGTTTAACCGTACTATTAAATATTATGAATATCTACGAATTAATTTGTTTTTTATTCATACGTTTTATTTTATTTTTTCATCATTAGCATATTAAAAAATACATAATCATAGTTCAACTATAATATATTAAACATACTTTTCATTCTTATTATAAATTATATCATTATAAATTTTTCGTCAATAGTTTCACTATAAAACTAATTATTGAATATTTTTATTGGTTTTATAATATTTTAAAATAACATAAATGTGTAGCAAATATATATACTATCTATATCTATACTATTATATTAAAATTGTAAAATGGTTATTTTCAAGATTCAATGTTATATTTAGCACTCTTACAATTAGTTATTTAATTACTTTATATCACTTCATTTTTCATTTTTGATTTTACATCCTTATTATGTTAACAGAAATAACCGTGTATGAACAAAAATGGAGTGAAAAAATATGTTTATTTTTTACAAATTATATCATTAAAATCTGTTGGGAACTGAAGAATTGCACAAGTACAACACAAGTAAAGTTAATGCTGCTAGAAGAAAATAGTTACTACTTCTAGTTAGTACTTTTGTGATTAATGCTGCTAGTTGCAGATTAATGCTGCTCAACAAGTTTAGTACTGCTAGTTCAAAGTTAGTACTGCTTGAAGAGATTAATACTGCTGAGCATGGTTAGTACTGCTGGAGTTAATACTGCTCAGAGTATTAATGTTGCTGAAGAATAATGCTGCTTATGTGATAAAGAATTTGCATGGAAGGATGACAGCTGGATGGACTGAAGATATTCATGGAAGTTGGAGATAATTATGAAGTTTATATTGAAGATCTTTTTATGTTTAGTAATTATCTTTTATTCTGCAATATATATATAGATTTGTTTAAAATAGCTAAGTAACTTTTTGTGAGAATTAATTTTGTGTGTTTTTGTTCTAGAGAGAAAACCAACCTCAAGGCATAGTTCCTAATTCTAGAGAAATAGAATTCGTTTTGAAAGAGCATTTTCTTCAAGATTGAGGTTGTGAATGAAAAGCTTGTAACTTGAATCATTAAATAAAGTTTACAAGTTGATTGTGATTCACTGTTTCGTTGTTTTTCTGCTTATTGAATATTAAAGTGCTATTCCGCAGTTTCTTTAATATTGTTTCTGAGTATTCATAATTCTTGTTGAGAATTCGATCCTAACAAGTGGTATCAGATCCAGTATTCTCAGAAACCTACATTCAAAATCACATCATCATGTCTAAAGGTTCAGAGTCTTCAAGCTCAAAAATTCCTACAGAGGTAACATCTAATCTTTGTTCTAATTCCTGTATTGAAACTGTTAAAAGGTACAGGGATCACAACCAGACAATGAGTGATGACCTTAAAAGATTAAAAAGAGATATAAAAGACTATGCAAAAATTGTTGAGAGTTTTGAGTAACAGATTAAGAGTTTCCAAGCCAATGAACTCCAACACTCATATGACACCAACTACTGGAAGTGGGAGAAAGATCAGTATGAGTTGAAGCTGAAACAGAAAGAAGAGGACAATGAGAAAATAAAGAGTGAGTTTGAGAAAGCCAAGCTGGATATTGAGAAATTTTCCAATGCTTCAAAAGCAATGGACTCTTTGCTCCAAACTCAAATCCATGACAAACTTAGAAGAGGAATAGGCTATAATACCACACCACCACCATACAACAACAATTACATCCCTCCTATATCAGACTTGCTAGAGACCAAGAATAGGAAGGAATTGTCTGATGAAGCCACTAAGGTAGATCCATTAGACAAAGTGGTGGTTGAAACAGATTCTGAAGAAGAAAACTCTAATGATAAGAGTAAGGAGAACACTGTGAGTGGTGAGATTCCCCTAGAAAATCACATTATCACCAATGAGGGATGTGGAAAAACTTGGTTCAAATCTAAGGACATAAAGAAGACAGAGGGAAAGTCTGGTAAGGTACATTACAAACAGACCACAGTTGTGAATCCTGTCCCTTGCAAGCAGTGTACATGCAATAAATCTGAGCCCCAAAAACATGATAAACCAAGGGGAAATAAGAGAAACTGGAATAATCAGTGGGCACAAAAACAAGGGATTGATCTGTGTAAAATCAACAGGCCAAAACCTTGTTTTATCTGGGGCAAATTGAATCATCTTGCCAAATACTGTTATTTCAATCCTATTAACCAAAGAGTCACTTTTCAAAGACAACCACAAAACTCTTCTGGTTATAGGAATCAAAGAAGGAATCAAATGGCTGAGAAAAGAGCACCTAAAAAGTTTCATGCTCAGAACAAGTTTGCTAATATAAAGAAAAATACTCCAAATAAGCAAAGAAGTAATTTAATGACAAAGAAAGCAAACAACTTTGTTCAGGTTTGGGTTCCAATTGTAAAGAAACCTGTTAGTACTGCTATCCCAGATAGTACTGCTAACAGAAATAGTGCTGCTAACTCAGTTAGTACTGCTAACCAAGTTAGTACTGCTAACAAGGCTAGTGCTGCTTCTAGTAGTAATGCTGCCAAGCCTATAATCTTGACAAAGTATTCCAGCCATGAGAATCCTAAACAACTCATCCAGACTAAACTTACAGATTATATTGATGAGAAAGGACAACCCAAGACCACTTTGGCTTGGGTTCCCTCCAAGACTAACTGATTTATCAAGTGTGCGGGGCAACCAAAAGCTCAAGAGGAAGAGCATTTGGAATGCAGATAGTGGTTGCTCTTGGCACACAACAGGTAACATGGACTACCTTCAAATTCTTGAAAAGATTTGATGGAGGACATGTTGCATTTGATTCAGAGGGAACTAATAATAAATGCTCAGGGCATGGGTTAAAAGATAAGTTGCGTTTGGAAGATTTCATTGAGCATGATACTACTAACCTGTGTGTTTAAGTGTTTCAGGTTGAAGTTAGTAATACTCCAAATGGAGTAATGATCATGAAGGATCAAGAAGAAAAGGATCAGGGGATGAACAAAGGAGTAAAAAAATGAGTAAAAGGATGGTGTCAAAAAGTGTAAGTGTAGTAAATGCTGCCAGTGCAGTTTTAATACTGCCAGTGCAGTTTTAATACTGCCAGTGCATTTTTAATACTGCCAGTGCATTTTTAATACTGCCAGTGCACAGTTAATACTGCTAGTGGTTAATACTGCTAGTTAGTTAATACTGCTAGTGGTTAATACTTCTCTCAGTTAATACTGCTAGTGGTTAATACTGCTCTCAGTTAATACTGCTCTCAGTTAATACTGCTCTCAGTTAATACTGCTCTCAGTTAATACTGCTCTCAGTTAATACTGCTCTCAGTTAATACTACTCTCAGTTAATACTGCTTTCAGTTAATACTGCTCACTGTTAATACTGCTTTCACTAAATTTTTAGGGTTAATACTGCTTATAATCCACAAGCTATAAATACCTTTTCCCCGCCTAAAAGATCATAACGACTCTTTGTCTACTGTTCATCTTCTCTCTCACTCCTTTCTCTCAAGTATCCAGTGCTCGCTAGTCAAGAATCCTTGCGTACAGATGGCTTCAATGGTGTTTATTGACGAGCACAACGAGATTGCAATGCTAAAGAAGCCGAAACAAGCCGATGGTTCCACCAAATTGTGGACTTTCTCAGGTCAAGCCACATTGCCCATGCTCTCACTGTATCACCAACTATCTACATAGAGCATCAAAGGCAATTTTGGGCTAATGCCACCATTGTTACTGAAGATGGTGTCCAAATGATCAAGACAAGGGTATGTGAAAAACCCCTAACAGTTACTGAAGAGGTGATACGCATCTGTCTACGTCTAGACGATGCTGCAGGTATAACCTCTATTCCTAATGGGGAATTATTCTCAACTCTTACTAGAATGGGGTATGGAGGCCCATTGGGTGTGTTCAAGTTCTCAAAAGCTAAATTTTCACCCCAATGGCGTTTCTTTGTCCATACCCTTATGCATTGTATCTCTAAAAAGACTACTGGATGGAGTGAGTTCAGTAGCACCATTGCTTATGTTTTGGTGTGCTTGGCCACTGCTAGAAAGTACAATTTTTCTCAAATGTTTTTTAATGATCTTGTCTCAAACCTGGGAAGTAAAAAGAGTTTTTATATGTACCCCAGGTTTGTACAAGAAGTAATAACCCATGAATTGACGGATATACCTCATTTTGATGGGGTATATGTACCAAAAATTCCCAAAGGTAAGGTCTTTTCAAACATGAAAAAATCCCCTCTGGACTCGGAAGGAGTTGACACCCCATTGTTCTCTACAATGATGGTGGTGTCCCACACTGAAGAAGGTATGGCAGCAGGGTCAAGGACCTCATTAGACCATCCTACTGCTAGCCAATCCCAACCTTCCCACTCTATATCTATCCCACAGTCCCTACTTCATAAGCCCACTTCTCCAATTACCCAAACTTATACAAGAAAACAGGTAAAGAAGGCTCCTTTCCTTCTCGTACCATCACCCACTAAGCCTTTAAGCCCTCTAAGGGAGAATTCTGCTTTAGAGAATATCCACAGGGAAACCATAGGGGCGTCTCCCAACCCCAAGGAGGTGCTAACTGAGGTGGAGGTTGAGCATATGGGTGCTAAGGCTGCCACTACTCCTGCTAGCATAGAGGAGGTCAGTGGTAACATACATAAGACCTTCCCCATGGCAACTTTGGGTGAGCAATCATCCAAAGGTCCCAGGTGCCAAGAAACCAAGGGGGTGGATAGTGCTTTTGCTAGGCAGAAGACTTCCACTACAAAAAGATCCAATGATCCTTCAAAAGAGGGTAACACTTATGGAGAAGGTGAGGACAGATATAACTATTATGAATTGATGGAAACCATGGGAAACATCAACATGGATGTATTCAAACAGGGCAAAGATATAGAAGAGCTTAAACTCATAGTTCTGTCACAACAAGAACAAATCATCAACTTGAAGCAAATGGTAAGGAAACTGATTTTGCAAAGGAAGAAGAAACAATTTGTGCTCAGAAGGAGGAAACCAGTGACTGATGCTCCCAAAAAGGGGGAGTCAGAAGCTGATGCCAAAGCTAAGGGGGAGCAAGAGGAAAAACATGATGTTGAGGGGGAGAATGAGCAAGCAGCAGAAACAGAGCCAGCAGCAGAAACCATTAATACTGCCAGTTCAAGCAAAGAAGCATCAGAAATGGTTAATACTGCTGATCTGAAAGAAGCAGCAGAAACAGTAAAAGAGGTTCTTACAGAGCTGGAGATTGCAGAAACACTCATCAAAGCCAAACATGATACTCCCAAGGTCACCTCAAAGGCCAAAGGAGTTGTCATAAAAGAAAGAGTTGATGCAACAAAGAACTTTAGCACTTAGAAGGTGATGGGTAAAGAGAAAGGTAAGGCAAAGCTAGTTGAATCTGATAAACCAATGAAAAAGCAGAAGCTGATTGAATCAGATGAAGCTCTAGCTAGGAAGATACAGGATGAACTTGAAGAAGCAGAAACTGTGCAAGTGGAAAAAGATAGAGAGATAGCAAAAGCAATGGCTGCAGAACTAAATAAAGCCTATCAACAAAGCCTAGCAAAAGAACAAGCCAAGCAGAAAGCTACATCTTTGAGGAAGTCTGGAAAGATCAAAATGGCTGCAAAGAAAAGACAACCTTCAAAGACATACCTGGGTGCTCAAGAGAGGAAGAAAATGATTACTTTCCTCAAGGGTGCTATAGGTGTCAAAGTGGAAATGTTCTCAAACATGTCTTTTGAGCAACTTAAAGGGTTATATGATGCAAAAATGATCAAGCTTCAAGGGGATGAAGTTGCAAGGGTTGAAATGGAGAAAAGAATGAAAGAGAGCAATGATTTCTTACAAAAACCATTCCCTGATGAACAAGAAACTCCAAAGAAGGAAGCCACTATTGGTGAAAGTCTAAGGACTTTAAAAAGGACAAAGATGATGGCAAGGAGAAAGATAACAAAGAAGCCTAGAATAAATGAAGAAGAGGCAGAAAAGGTTGTTGGAGAAGAAGAGGCACCTGAACCATCAGAAAAGAAAGAGCATTTAAGCACTGAGGATGTAAAGATGTACATGGTTGTGATGGACAATGTCCCTGAACCAATTTCAGCAGAACCTGTAGGAGTTAAACCTCCTGAAGTCATTCACTGGGATGTACTGGAGGTAGATGGAAAAGAGTACATAAGGCTGAAGAGGAAAGATGAAAAGTATGAAATCTACAGTACTTGGGCCAAGATTGTCAGAACATGCTCAAGGTCTGATATTGAAGAAATGTTTGACATAGGGATGAAGTTGTATGCAGATCAGTTGAAAGCTCCAGGGATTTCAATTACAAAACTGGTGATGGAGTATCTGTGTATGATGTTCAAACCTGATGAAGTGAAGGAGATCATAAGGAGTGTTTTTCAAGCAGTTACCAATTGGACTTTATATGAAACTAGTGGAGTATAATATGTGACTTTGGATAGAAATCACATAGAATACTTCCTAGTGGATAAAGTATACAACCATAGCAGATTGAAACTTCATTTAATGTTGAAGAAGAAGCTTGGATGTGTTGAAAATTCAGAGATGGCTAAGTATTTGATCCAAAGAACAATTAATCAGAGTTTGGGGTTGGATGTAAACACTGGAATATAAGCCATGACAAAGTTTTGGGAGCATCTTGAAGATTAGATCTGAAGAACTTGACTTCTTTTTTCTAAAAGTCAAGTTAGGGGGAGATTGTTGGGAACTGAAGAATTGCACAAATACAACACAAGTAAAGTTAATGCTGCTAGAAGAAAATAGTTACTACTTCTAATTAGTACTTTTGTGATTAATGCTGCTAGTTGCAGATTAATGCTGCTCAACAAGTTTAGTACTGCTAGTTCAAAGTTAGTACTGCTTGAAGAGATTAATACTGCTGAGCATGGTTAGTACTGCTGGAGTTAATACTGCTCAGAGTATTAATGCTGCTAAAGAATAATGCTGCTTATGTGATAAAGAATTCGCATGGAAGGATGACAGCTGGATGGACTGAAGATATTCATGGAAGTTGGAGATAATTATGAAGTTTATATTGAAGATCTTTTTATGTTTAGTAATTATCTTTTATTCTGCAATATATATATATAGATTTGTTTAGAATAGCTAAGTAACTTTTTCTGAGAATTAATTCTGTGTGTTTTTGTTCTACAGAGAAAATCAACCTCAAGGCATAGTTCCTAATTCTAGAAAAGTAGAATTCGTCTTGAAAGAGCCTGTTCTTCAAGATTGAGGTTGTGAATGAAAAACTTGTAACTTGAATCATTAAATAAAGTTTACAAGTTGATTGTGATTCACTGTTTCATTGTTTTTCTGCTTATTGAATATTAAAGTGCTATTCCGCAGTTTCTTTAATATTGTTTCTGAGTATTCATAATTCTTGTTGAGGATTCGATCCTGACAAAATCGTCTCATCAATACCATCAGAACGAGCCTAATACTGAATATTTTTTAATTTAATCGTACTACTAAATAATATGAATATCTACAAATTAATTTGTTTTCTATCTATATGTTTTATTTTAGTTTTCACCGTTATCATATTAAAAATAAATAATCGTAGATCAACTAAAATATATTAAGAATACGTTTCTTTTTTATTATAAATTATATCATTATAATTTTTTCGTCATTAATTTTAATATATATTAATTATTGATTTTTATGGGTTTTATAATAGCATAAATATGTAGCATTATATATACCATCTATATCTATATCTATATTGTCATATTAAAATTGTAAAACAGTTATTTTC
This sequence comes from Arctium lappa, assembly GCA_023525745.1. NCBI lineage: Eukaryota > Viridiplantae > Streptophyta > Magnoliopsida > Asterales > Asteraceae > Arctium > Arctium lappa. The sequence goes on from CM042047.1 coordinate 165,256,396, forward strand.
AAGATTTAAAGTTACATTTAGCACCCTTACAATTAGTTATTTAATTTATTTTATATCCATTGTTTTTTTCATTTTTCATTTTTCATTTTACACACTCATCATGTTAATACAAATAATCATATATAAAAAAAATACAATGAAAAAATACGTTTTTTTTACAAATTATAGCATTATAATCATCTCGTCAAAAATTTCAAAACGAACCCCAATATTGATTATTTTTTAATTTAACCGTACTATTAAATATTATGACTATCTACGAATTAATTTATTTTTTTATTTTTTTTAACCGTTAATATATTAAACATATGTGTTATTCTTATTATAAATTATATCATTATAATTTATTCGTCAATATTTTAATATAAACTAATTATTGAATAATTTTATGGGTTTATATTATTTTAAAATAGTATAAATGTGTAGCAATTATATATACTATATATATCTATATCTATATATATCTATATCTATACTATTATATTAAAATTATAAAACAGTTATTTTCAGGATTCAAGGTTATATTTAGCACCCTTACAAATAATTGTATATGAACAAAAATGCAATGAAAAAATGTTTATTTTTTTACAAATTATACGATTATAATCGTCTCGTCAATACCTTCAAAACGAGCTCAATATTGAATATTTTTTAATTTAACCGTATTATTAAATATTATGAATATCTACGAATTAATTTGTTTTTTATCCATACGTTTTAATTTTTTTTCACCGTTAGTATATTAACAATACATAATCGTAGATCAACTAAAATATATTAATAATACGTTTCATTCTTCTTATAAATTATATCATCATAATTTTTTCGTCAATAATTTTAATATAAACTAATTATTGAATATTTTTATTGGTTTTAAAATATTTTAAAATAGCATAAATGTGTAGAATTATATATACTATCTATATCTATATCTATATACTAATATATTAAAATTGTAAAACGGTTATTTTCAAGATTCAATGTTACGTTTAGCACCCATACAATTAGTTATTTAATTACTTTATATCCCTTGCTTTTTCATTTTTCACTTTACACCTTTATCATGTTAACACAAATAATCGTATATGAACAAAAATTCAATGAAAAAAATACGCTTGTTTCTTTAATTTTTTCCTTGATTTTACTCTTTATCATTGTGTTTTCAAGGTAATGACGTGTTCCTATTTTTGAAAATTTGATGTTTGTTGTCATTTATTTACTCTTGCTACAGGGGGAGATAAAAGGTTTATTGGCGGGGACCCATGGCCCCGTGACCCACTTTTGTGGACCCTACAAGCCATCCCTCTACAAGCTTGCACCGGAAGACTGCCGGTGTCCTTGGCTTGGTTTTTTCATGATGCATGAACATATGAAATGGAATTTAGGTATTATTAGGAAAGTCATATTCTTCATGAAATGGATAATAATGATTATAACTCCTTCCATTCTCAAAGAGGGCGATAACTAAGTACGTTAGGTAGTGAATCATCAATCTTGTTTTCGACCAGAGTGTTTGTTATCTTTTAAAGATATTTTGGACATCTTTGTCAGACTCGACCATCGGGTTTGATGTTTTTTGGAATTTTATATTATATTATATTGTGCTCTTTTGGTATGTGTTCTACATAAAAAAAAATCTATACCTTTTCTGTTATCTTAGCTAAGGAAGTCACTACATAATTGACCTCGTTCATATTTGCAGTATTGAGGCTATCACAGTTGGAGATAAGAAAATAGGGATCAAGATTATTCACGCTGCATCGTGCGCAGATATGTAACTAGTTAACTAACAAAGAAATAACTATGAAAATTAAACTCAAATTCAATCATAAACCAACTATAAAACTTAATTAAATAATAAATAAAAGTAACTAACAATAATCCTAATCTAATTATAAAGCTTATAGATAATAACTACAACTAAATAGTTATTCTAAATTAATTTAGAAACAAAATAACCAAATAAACAAATCATAGCAATCTCTTCGGGACTAGTCAGGACGTGGCCACGACTTACGCGACTTATAAGTCGCGCTGAAGACTGTTTTCCCTTTTTTGATTCCAAATTTCAGGCTTCTTTTGAGATCGTTTTCTTCTTTTCCAATGATCTCTGAAAACCATCATTAACTCTCCAAACCTCTCTCTATCACCAACATTCAGAATATTAACATATGTTGGTGTAAGTCGAAAGACTATTGAGTTCATGATATTATGCAATAATCTTAGCATTGACGTCGATAACTTAAACCATGGTTCAAAGTTCAAAGAATACATCTCTTGCAGATAAAACACTCATCTATTCTAAACCATCTAGACCTTGTTGACTATGGAAATCGATTAAGAAAGTATTGTGAATGTATACTACATATCTAATTCTCTTCCTGTAACACCCGTGATTTTGGTGAATCCTTAACCTACACCTCTCTAGTTAATCTGTAATTATTAATCTTACATGGGTTGTGCTTGTGGATTTTGGGTTCTGGATCGAGAGCACGTCAGGTCGAAAAGTCGGATTTTAGCGTTCGACACCCCCTGGGCAACTATTCCGCCGATTGTGATAGGAGGTCACTCTCGTGGAGCACAATCACGACCCTTGTACTGAGAGTGGTGTGGGTTGGGCGACTATGCACGCGATTGTGACATGATGTCACTCTCGAGGGGAATTATCGCATGCCATGTATTGTGGGAGGGGGAAGCCAGGCGACTGTGCTCGCCATTATGACAATGTGTCACTCTCGCCGGGCACTATCGCCAACGAGCGTCAGACTGCATTAAATAAGATTTTTCAGCTATTCTTCTCATTTCTCATTTCAAACTTCTTATTTTCTCTCCTAGATCGATTCCCCACCTTCACTCAAGAACCCTAACTCATTTTTGGGGTTTTTTCTTCTAAAAACCTAGTGCTTCTTCATCATCTATGATAGTGGTTTCATCCCATGATGCAAGATCAAGATATTACCTCCACTATTAGAGATTTTCGGGGTTTATTAGGTTTTGCTCAAAACCTAAGTGGTGAATTCGTCCCCATCCCCTCTTTTCTAATACTTTAATCACGTTACAAATACCCCATTCATGACTCCCTAGTGTTTATATTTCTCTAATTTTGGTTTCGATGATTTTGGGGAAGTTAGGTCAAATTAGGGTTTTTTTTTGCCAAAATGGAGATTTTGCTATAAAATGATTGGGGAACGATTCTAGATGGTTGGATATGGATATTTATGGTTAAAAACTTATGGATCCAGGTTTTGGAAGATTTGGTTTGAGGATTCAAATTTCTTCAAAGGAGCTCAAGTTAGGGAAAAATCTTGATTTAAGCTAAATCTAGCAAGGTGAGTTCAAGTTGATCTGTGAAAACATTGTACACGCCAAAAATGTCCATTTTAGGGTGATTATGTGTTTATATGATTTTTACTAAATGTTGGAATATTTGAAGAGTTTTACTTACTTGGGTTATTTAGTTTTATAATTCATGTGAAACACCCACTTTTGGGATTGTTGGCCATTTTGATAAATAAGTCGTAAGTATAGGTATTTTATGATGTATTTTATGAATGAAAATCTTTTGGTATAAGTTCACTTTTGGTATGTGTTTTGGAGAAATACTTGTCGTTCTTGGGTTATGAGATGTTTTGAAATGATAAATAGTATAAATACTTTTGGAAAATGATTTGTTCCAATATAAAATTGTGTTTTGAGTTTTCACGTCTTTGGAGAATGTGGTTGCATAATCGTGGGTTATTTACATTTTATTGTATTTTATAACTTTCAATGCTTTATACCTTCTTCGGTTGTTGATTTTACTGTTATTGTTTCACGCAATGCATTATATTCGTTTATTGGTATGTAAGGCATTGTAGCCACTATTTTTGGAGCAAAGAGTGTCTTGTTCGTGCGGCTTTAAGTTTGAAGTCGATATAAATTATTTTCCGTTTCGATCAATCGCATGCACATTTTGTCTGCTAAGTTTTGAGAAATGAACCCAGGCATGTGGGTCTTATTGGCGAATTTTCTGCCATGTCATTATATGGTTAAATGTGGAATTTTTGGAATTGATTACGTGAATTTCTCCTTCTGGAGTTTTGTACAAACGCTTTACTACACACTGTTTTAGTACATAAAATTATTCTTCATACATGGCGTAAATAGATGCATGTTTGGACCATAGTGGTTCCTTTGAAATGTTTGTTGAACATCTTTCGTTGCTTTCAATATTAGCTTGAATAATAATCAAATGCTTTTCGAAATGGTTTTATAGGTGTGGCATTTGTGACCACTTTGCACAACTAGCGAGTAAACGGTAGTGGATTTTTACGTATGATTAATTGTTATAAAGATCTTGCGTTGAAAAGTCTTATAAAATTTCAAATTAGCATAGTAGTTTGAAAAACCTTGAACTCAATCGGAGCTATAGATTTAAACCCTCTTGTGAAAGGGGTTGTGATAAGGGACTAAAGACGCCCATAGGAATTGAAACGGCGGATGACCCAAATTGTGGGCAAGCTTGAATATTAGGAATTCGACCTCATGAGTCTGTTCACATGTGAATCATTAAAGTAATAGATTTAGATTATTATCTCAGTTATGTATATGGTAATCATTCCCTTTCAGTAAATCTTCGGGTTAAACCCTTGTATTGTTGCTTATGTGTAGCGGGATTTGAATTGATGGATTGTTCGTTTGACAGAATGTTATGTGTTGGTGGTGTACCATCTTAATGAGTCTTCGTGAATAAAGGAGTTTTTGTAAGCCGTTTGTTAAAGTTGTAAGATTTAGGGTTTTATTTCCTTATCAGATGTCAACTTCAAATGTTTATCTGGGGATCGATTCAGTGCATCCAGAAATAAAATACTTTTTGTCATACCCATGTTTTCGATATGGCCATTTTGATTTTAGGCATCGACTTGACCTTTTGAAGTCAATGATCTTTGGAATGTTTGGAAGTACTCCCGATGGATCATAAGAAATGTTAGCCTCACAATGGTGGAGTTTTAAAGAGATTAGATGTTGGTAATTAAGTATCGATGAGTAGGATTTTCTTGTTATGGTAAAGATTTTATCGACTGAATGTTTGATGTGTGAGTATAGTTTGGACTTGTGCAATAGTCTAATTGAATTAACCAACTCCCTGGAAAGTGTATTGGCACGTCCTTGGAAGACAGGCTCTACCAATACCTAAAGTGAATTATTATGGAATTTTGGGGACTCTTCGGGTTTGGTGTCGATTATTGGATTATGGATTTGAAATCATGTTGAGCTGGGAAGAATTAGTTCCTGAGAAGTTCAGGTTACAAGCTACCCTTAAGGTAGTACGTGTCACTTAAGGTTGGGAGGCAACCGAGATCGTATGGTTAAAAATTGCTCCAGTTATAAGGTTCGATGTTCACTCTAGTATGAGTGTGACATATCAAGGAGAATATTGGATATGAGAGTCTTCATGAGAAATCAGTATGGCAGTTGCGTCAGGAAGTCATCGAGTTTTAACTCAAGGATGAAATGGATTAGAGACAATCCCTTGCGAAGGGATATGGTCGTTTTGTGAGGATGACATCATTGAGGTCTATGATTAGTTTGTTACCTTTTGGGGACCGAGAAAACCCAATAAGTACTGAGAGTGGTAATTAAATGCCTTTTGTGACAAATAGATTTTGAGGACGAAGTCATTCTAAGGTTGGAAGGATTGTAACACCCGTGATTTTGGTGAATCATTAACCTACACCTCTCTAGTTAATCTGTAATTATAAATCATACCTAGGTTATGCTTGTGGATTTTGGGTTTTGGATCGAGAGCACGTCGGGTCGAAAAGTTGGATTTTATCCTTCGGCACGCCCTGGGCGAGTGTGCCCGCGATTGTGATAGGAGGTCACTCACGCGAGGCACAATCGCGGCTCCTATACCGAGAGTGGTGTTGGTTGGGCGACTATGCCCACAACTGTGATAGGATGTCACTCTCGCATGGAATTTTCGTGGGACATGTACCATGGGAGGGGGAAGCCGAGCGACTATGCTCGCGATTGTGACAAAGTGTCACTCTCGCCGAGCACTATCGCCGACGAGGGTCAGACTGGATTATATACACATTTTCAGTCATTTCTCTCATTTCTCATTTCAAACTTCTTCCTTTCTCTCCCAGATCGACCCTCACCTTCCCTCATTAACCCTATCTCATTATTGGGGGGTTTCTCCTAAAAACCTAGTGTTTCTTCATCATCTATTATAGTGGTTTCATCCCTTTATGCAAGATCAAGATTTCACCTCCAATATTAGAGATTTTCGGGGTTTATTAGGTTTTGCTCGAAACCTAAGTGGTGAGTTCGCCCCCCCCCCCTTTCTAATACCTTAATCAGTTTATAAATACCCCATTGATGACTCCATAGAATTTATATTTCTCTAATTTGGGTGTCGATGATTTTGGGAAAGTTAGGTCAAATTAGGGTTTTTTTGGCCAAAATGAAGATTTTGATATAAAATGCTTGGGGAACGATTCTAGATGGTTGGATATGAATATTTATGGTTGAAAACTTATGGATCCAGGTTTTGGAAGATTTGGTTTGAGGATTCAAATTTCTTCAAAGAAGCTCAAGTTAGGGATAAATATAGATTTAGCCTAAACCTAGCAAGGCGAGTTCAAGTTGATTTGTGAAAACGTTCTACACGCCAAACTTGTCCATTTTAAGGTGATTATCTATTTACATGATTTTTACTAAATGTTGGAATATTTGAAGAGTTTTACTTACTTGGGTTATTTAGTTTTATAAATCTTGTGAAACACCCACTTTTGGGATTGTTAGCCATTTTGATAAATAAATCATATGTATAGGTATTTTGTGAATGGAAATCTTTTGGTATAAGTTCGCTTTTAGTATGTGTTCGTTCTTGGGTTATGGGACGTTTTGGAAAGATAAATAGTATATATACTTTTGGAAAATGATTTCTCCCAGTCTAAAATTTTGTTTTTGGTTTTTTCACGTCTTTGGAGCATGTGGTTGCATAATCGTGGGTTATTTACGTTTTATTTCATTTTATAACTTTTAACACTTGGTTTTTTGATTAGTTGAGCTTATGGATTGGTATTGACCTTGTTAGGTCTTGGGGACAGTTGTCCGATTTTGATAGCTCAACATAGAGTATTTGGTTATGATTTTCATTTACTACATCTTATTTGAGAATTACATGCTTTTAATGCGCTAGTTCATTCGTTGGAGTCATGTAATGTTTTTTACTACAATGCAATGGATCCATAGGCACTTGAGTCTTTACGTTCAATGATGAAACGTTAGTTTCCCTCATTGTAGCACGGAATAGGCATCGGGTCTCATGGTAAGTATGATGTGGACCTGTACGGTCGGGCATTGTCCCATGAGCAATAAGGTGCAATTTCAATATGCAAATAGGCATCGGGTCTCATGGTAAGTAAGATGTGGACCCGTATAGTCGGGTATTGTCCCATGAGCAGCAAGGTGTAATTCTAATGTGCTTGTATATTTTCTTTGGATTTGGATATCTCAACGTATAGACCTAGAGGTGTTGAAATTGAGACTCCACAAGCAATGGACTTAGAGGAGTTGAGTTCGATATATCTTATGATTATAATTGTGATTCAACGTAGAGCATTTGGTTATGATTTGCATTTACTACATATTATTTAAGAATTACATGTTTTTAATGCGCTAGTTCATTTTTTTGGAGTCATGTAATGTTTTTTTTTACTACAATGCAATAGATCCATAGGCACTTGAATCTTTACGTTCAATGATGCGACATTAGTTTCTTTCATTGTAGCACGGAATGGGCATCGGGTCTCATGGTAAGTAAGATGTGGACATGTATGGTCGGGCATTCTCCCAAGAATAGTAAGGTGCAATATCAATATGTGAATAGGCATCGGATCTCATGGTAAGTAATATGTGGACCTGTATGGTCGTGTATTGTCCCATGAGCAGCAAGGTGTAATTTCAATGTGCTTGTATATTTTTCTTGGGTTTGGATATCTCAACGTATAGACCTAGAGGGGTTGAAATTGAGACTCCACGAGCAATGGACTTAGAGGAGTTGAGTTCGATATATCATATGATTATAATCTAAGTGTTTGATTTTATTAACTTAGATATGTGACCTTTTTTTGTGTTCCGTCATATTCTATGAAATCGGGTCTCCCCTGTAACACACCGATTTGCGAAAGGTATCATTTCGAGTTATTACAGAAACCGATATATTAAGGAAAAAAAGATATTTGATTTTGGACTTTAATCCTAGATTTTATAGTCTTGATAGATGAAGGATTCAATTACGAGTCCAACGGTCCTTTTCGGAGCGAAAACGGAGCTATAACGAAGAAGCTATGCGCAAAATAGTGAACGAGAAGAAAACCGGGCGAATAGTGCATCCTGCGACTTAGGAATTATGCTGTGACTTAGGGAAGCGGGCGACTTACGCCGTGACTTGCAGTCGCGTGGTAAGTCGCGAAACACCCTGTCGAGCTTAAAACCCGATTTTCAACCCTAGAACTTCATTTCTTCATATCTTCTTCATCCCAACTTCGATTTCAGTTATTCAAGTTTCCATGGTTTCGTTTTTGAGAGCTCTTCAAGGATTTAGAAAGAGATTGGAAGTGTATTGGAGTATACAAGAGTATTTTTTGGTGGTAAGGTCCTCAACTCTCTTAATGTTAAGCTAGGGTTTGATGATTTCATCCTCTTCCCTTTCATCCTTCCTCTTGGGTGTGATTTTTTTGACTTGTGTAGTGAAGGTGACCGTGTAGATGTGTTGGATCTAAGATCTAGAGAGATTTCTTGGAGATTCAAACCTTCATCAAAGGAGATTCATGTTTTGGGGGTAAAATCTAGATTTAGCCTAAATCTAGCAAGGTGATTTCAAGTTGATTTGTGAAAATGGTGTACATGACAAAAATGTTTGTTTTAATGTGTATTGCATCTTGCATGAAATTGTTAACTGCTGATAAGTTTGGTTGCTTTGAAAGTGTTTAACTTTATAAACTTATATAACACATATCATTGGGATATTTGGGCATTTTGTTAAAGGTGTCATAAATGAAAGGGGTTTTGATGAATTATTGCATAACTGGGTATTTGGTCAAAATTTTACTTTTAAGTGTTTATCGGGTTTTATGCATCATTCATGAAATGAGATGTTTTGAAAAGTACGAATGTGTGAGTCCTTTAATTTTGGGTCATTCCTGACTTGGGGAAACATTTTGGAAAATGGAACACCTTTTGGGTCAAATGCCAATGATAATTTGAGAATCAAAGATTTGGGGAAAAGGTGTATTTTGGTCTATGTAACCATATTGGCTCTTGTGTTTTTAGCCAAACGACGGTTAAGCCTCTTGGGGCTTGATTTGTACTCAGTGGAGTCTTTGGAACATTTGTTCGGTATTGGTAGCTCGTTGAAGAGCCTCAGACGTATGGTGTACTTAGTTGCATCTTATTTGAGAGTTACATGTTTTGAACGTGTTAGTTCATTATTTTGAGTCATGTAATGTTTTAGACTGCATTGCATTGGATCCATAGGCATATGAGTCAGTCGGTTGGTTAGTTGGGGGACTTTATCCCCGTTTGGGGACTGGACATTATTTATGGCTAGCGGGAGCTCAAGGTACAGATCGTGGGTGGTTAAACTCGATAACTGTGTAACCTTTATTGAAGGACTCGAGGTAGAGATCGTGGGTGGTTGAACTCGATGCCCGTTTGTCATCCAGGTTACTCATCGTGGAATTTAGTGTCTGCGTTTGAATTCTAGCGAGTGGTCCCCAAGTCATGTTGTTGTTATGTAAGCTTGCGATGGTGCTCTCCAGAGCCATATACGGAGCTAAGTTTTGCGGTGGTGCCCAGTGTGAGCCGGATATGGAGACTTATGGCTTTGGTTGTGACACTCATTTAGAGGTCGAGTAGACACTAGGGTCATTTGGGTATCTTGCGGTGGTAGCTCGGTTGGGAGCCGTATACGGGGATCCATGTCTTATGTGAAGCTCGAGAACATTGATAAGTGACTTAACTTTGTGTGCCCGTCACTTTCGATAGAATTCGGGTATCCCCCGTCACCGAAAGGTGTTGTTTTTAGGTATTGAGTTTTATTATCCGAGTTTTCGGTGGCGTTGTGTATATTTGGATTTTACCCTTGATTTATGGGTTAAGTATTATGCCTCACCCGTGTTTTGGGGGTTTCAGGATATAAAGTTTTAACCGTATTTTCATAAATGGAGAGTTCAATTTCTATTCACGTTTCGAGTGAGTTTTGTGTTAAACCTAATTTATGAATGGGCGGTTTATGTTGGTTTCTTCATCTTTAAAGTAGTTTGATTTGGAAAACGTAAATTGGTGTTCTTTGTCTAAAATGCATATTATGGGAAAATGAGTGGTTTTCAAATGTAAGACATAACAAATTGAAAGATTATGATTTTAACCGCATTCTTTCTTTCTAAACGATTAATTTATATATGTCGAAAACTCTTGAGCTCACTAGGCGTTAAGCCTAATCTTTTTATTTGTCGACATGTGCATCAGGTTACAGATGGGGGTTGGTTCTAGTAGTACTATGAAGAGATGTGCTTAGTTTCTTACAAGAGTAAGTATTGGGCGAAGTCTTCCGCAGTTTGTAGATAGTAACTTTTATTGGGTTTTAGTAGCAACCGTCCTTATCATAGACTGTATGTATAGAATGAATGTGTGTATTGAGGTTAAATCTTAAATTGTGATTGTAGATGAGTCATTTAATGGTGTATTTAGAAAATTCTAAATTAGTTGCTATTTCTAGGTTTGAGGGTGTTACATCCCCCATCTCCGAAAGGTGTTGTTTTGGGTATTGACTTTTGCTATCCATGTTTTCGGTGACGTTTTATATATATAGTTTATTATCCATGATTTATGGGTTGAGTATTATGCCCTACCCGTGTTTTGGGTGTTTCGGGATATGAAATTTTATCCACGTTTTTATAAATTGGGAGTTCGATTTCTATTCACATTTTGAGTGAGTTTTGAGTTGCATCACTTCATGATGGAATGTTTTGTATTGGGGCGTTCATTTTTAAAAATGCGGGTTATTGGAAAATGGGTCGTTTTCATATTTAAAAGAAATCATTTTGAATGATTAGGATTCAAGTTGCATTCTTTCATTTTAACGATATATTTATTAATGTTGAAAACTCTTGAACTCACTAGGCATTAGTCTAACCTTTTAACTTGTCGGCATGTGCATCAGGTTCTGGTTGTGGAATGGTACTAGCGGCACTGTGAAGGGATGGGTGCTAGTTATATGCACGGGATAGTGTAGCTTGGGTGAAGTCTTCCACACTTTGGGAATAGCAATTTGGATTAGGTTTAGAAGCACCCGACCTTTAATTAGTCTTTATGTAAGACTTTATTTATTTTGTTGATGGTTAAATCTAGAACCATATTTCAAGTATGGGCTTGTCGTAAGAGATTTTATCATTATTTGAGGTTTTATTGAAAATATTAAATTAGTTGTTCTTTCCAAATTTGAGGGTGTTACACTTCCTTACCTAACATGACTTACATCTCATGCTTTTTCACAACCATGTGGCAACATCCACTTATTTTGTTGTACGAAGATTTTCACGAGGCGATCATAGTCCCATGATAATCTCACTTTCAAATTCCACTATGTGAGTCCAAGACACGTTAAAGTGTCAATTAAACCCATATAAAGATGAAACCCATCAGTGAACAATAACATACAAATAGAAGTAGGCATAACATAAATATAACCAACGAAAGAAACTACACCCCTCTAGTCTAACTCAGTGTAACACCCGTAATTTCGATGTTATGTATAAAATAAATCTAGAGAAAACGGTCGGTGAACGTCCGGGAAAACGGTTGAGGAATGGCCGGGAAAATGGTCGAGGAACATCCGGGAAAACGGTCGGTGAACGGCCGGGAAAACGGTCGAGGAACGTCGAGAAAACGGCCGGTACAAGTATGGCGAAAGTGCCAAGCAAAAGTGACATATGTCACTTTAGCCAGGCACTCTCGCTGAGAGTGTAAAACTCTTGGTACATCTGGCGGGAGAGTGCCTAGCGAAAGTGATATATGTCACTTTAGCCAGGCACTATCGCGGAGCGGATCAGGAAGTTAAAAATCCAATTTTTGGGGGTTTTCTTCATTTCCTCGTATCTCCTTCATCATAACTCCACTTGAGACGATTCTTTTTGATATGGCTTCATATTTAAGAGATTTTCAAGGATAGATTATTAGTTTTGGTAAGATTCAAGAGTATTTGGTGTGGATTGGAAGCAAAGGTCTAGAGCTCATCATCACCACCTCCACCATCAAGAAACTTGGGGTTTTCTAGGTTTTCCCCAAAACCTAAGTGGTGAATTCATCCTCCTAGATTCTGAACATTATTATAAGTTATAAATGCTCCATTGATGATTTCCTAGTGATTGGTTACTCAAATTTCGGATTTGATGATTTTGGAGAATTTGGGTCAAAATTAGGGTTTTGGCCAAACTAGGGATTTTGATGTAAAATGTTTGGGGATTGATTCTAAATGGTTGAATATGAATGTTTATAGTTGGAAACGTGTGAGTCTAGGTTTTTGGAAGGAGTTGCTTGTGGATTCAATTTTCTTCAAGGAAGCTCAAGTTGGGGTAAAATCTTGATTTAGCCCAAATCTAGCATGGTGAGTTCAAGTTGATTTGTGAAAACGATGTACATTCCAAAATGTCAAATGTCAAATTTTAAATGTTTATATGTTTTACATGAAATTATCAATTGTTGAGCTATTTGATGAGTTTGGATTATTTGAAATGTTTAACTTTATAAATTTGGTAAAACACCTACATTGGGGATTTTGGGCATTTTGATAAATAAAATCATAAGTATTTGTGTTTTAATGAGTTATTTTGTGGAAGTAGATATTTTGAGTATAAATGTACATTTAGTGTGTGTTTTGGAGAAATGATTGATTTTGTGTTATGGAACGTTTTTGAAATAATAAATGGTATAGACTCATTTGGAAAACGATTTGTCCCAATCTAAATTGGGTTGGAGTTATTCATGTATTTTAGAGCATGTGTTTGCAAAAACGGTGGTCGATTTTGTTTTATTTCATTTTGTGGATTTTAGCATATGGCCATTTGATTAGTTGAACTTAAGGCTTGGTTTTCGTGTTTGTCGGGTCTTGGAGACCTTTTTCCGATTTTAATAACTTAAAGTGGAGCTTTAGGTGTGAGTTGCATTTATTGCGCTTTATTTTGGAGAATGCATGTTTTAAGTATGTGTGTCATTCATTTTGGGTCATGTAATTTAGACTGTAATGCATTGGATCCATAGGCACGTAAGTCAATCTTTATTTGATGCATTGGATCCATAGGCACGTGATTGCAAACCTTGTTGAGATTTTATTTATACCTGTTTTTGTCGAATGATAATTTCGGATATTGTAAGTATTTACGATTTAACCTTGTTCAGAGTCTCGGGCAAGTGACTGCGATTTATGACCTTGACATTGGACCTCCTCCACATATGTTAAAGTTTTAGAGGAAAAAGTTATTCCCATTTTTTGGGGTTCGAGTTTTATTGGAATTTTTTTTCTTTCGTGTGAGTTTTGTTGAGTTTTATGAGGTATGATTTTATGACATTTTACTACGCACGAGGTAATCATGAAATGCGTAGGCTTTAATTATGTTGCATGTAAATTTAAGAGTTTATTTGGACGTTATGTCTTACGCGGGTCTTGCACATTCTTTTCGCAACCGCAAGAGACGTCTTAAGAGTCTTAAAATCGCATATTTGCACTTTGAGTTTTATACAAGTATATTTCGTTGTACACTACTTAGCATTTGAATTGATTTATACTTTTGGCGTGAGTAGACATATGAAGGACTTGTGATGGTCTGAACTGAACTTTTGCTTTGTACCTTCTTCAGCTGTTGATTTTACTGTTATAGTTTCACATGGTGCATTATATTGGTTTATCAGTGTGCATGTCATGGTAGCCACTATTTTGGGACTATTAGAATTTTATTATTCGGTTTAAAATCTTGAAATCGATATAAATTATTTTACGTTGGGCCAAATCGCATGCACCTATCATTTTACTAGATTTGGGAAATAAATTGATGTATGCGGGTCTTGTTGGGAAACTTTATCCCATGTCATTTTATGGTTAAAAGAGAATTTTGGAGCTTGAACTTGGGAAGTCCTCTTTTGAAATTTGTACAATTATTTGTTACCCATTGTTTTAGTACAGAAAACTATATTACGTACACGACATAAATTGAGGTATGCTAGGACCGCAGTGGTCCATTTGAAAGTTTTGTTGTCCATCTTTTGTTGTTTCCATTATTAACATGAGTAGTGATCAAATGTTTTTTTGAAGTGATTTTATGTGTCTGACGTTTGTGACCGCTTTGCACAACTATCGAGTAAACGGTACCGGATGTTACATATACGATTAATTGTCATAAAGCTTTTGTGTTTGAAAGTCTTATGAAATTTCAAGTTGGCACGTTTTTTTGGAAAACCTTGAACTCATTTAGGCTATATATTTAGACCCCTATTGTGAAAGGAGTTGTAATTTAGGGACTAGAAGAGTCCTTGACAGTTGAAGCGTCGGGCGATCCGACCTGTGGCCAGTTTTGAATTGTTGAATTCAGCCTTATGAGTAGATTCACATATGAATAATTGAAGTGTTACATTTATCTTTTCTCCTAGTTAATTTAGAGGTGATCTTTCCGTTTCGGGGAATCTTCGAGTTAAATTCTGGGGTGGTTGCTTGCGTATGGTTGGATTTGTTTGATACGTTATTCGTTAAACGACATGTTATGTGTTGGTGGTGTACTATCATAGAGAACCTTCACGAATATAGGGAATATCGTGGTTTGTTGATTAGAGATGTAAGATTGGAATTTTAGTGCCACATTAGGAGTCAACTTTAATACAACATGCCAATCCGGGATGAAATAATTGACGGTATACCCACGTTTGTGGTATAGTCATTTTGAGGGTAGGTGTCGACATTTAATTTTGAGGACAATGACCATCGGGGTGTTTCAGTGCACTTCCGGCAAATCCTGTGCGTTTGCAAAATTATGTGGCAACTTCAAGGGTAATAGTCGTTAGCAAATACGTATCAAAGTTAGAGATTGTTTTGTTACGGTAAAAGGTTTATAACGACTGGATGGTCGATGTTCGAGTATGGTTTGGAGTTGTGCAATCGCCGAATGTGGATAAGCCGACCCCCTGGAGAGCATATTGGCACGTCCCTGGAAGGCAAGCTCTACCAATATCAAGGGTGAATCATTAAGGAATTTTAGGAATTCTTTGGGTTTGGTGTGGATCATTGGATTGTGGATTCATAACTGTGTTGAGGTGGAAGTAATTAGTCAGTGGAAAGTTGATATCACAAGCTACCCTTGAGGTAGTACGTGTCACCTAAGGCTGGGAGGCAACCGAGATCATATGTTTACAAATCGCTCCAATAAGGTTCGATGCCCACTCTAGTAAGAGTCTAACATGTCAAGGTGGTTATTAGGTGTGAGTGTCTACAGGAAGATCAACATGACAGTTTTGACAGGAACTTATCGAGTTACAGTTAAGGTTGAAATAGGTTAGAGACACATCTTTGGAAACGGAGACCGTTGTTGGTGAAAGTGACGTTATTTGAGATCTACATCATTTGATTGTTACCTTCTTTGAGACAGGTGGATGGTAAGCCATCTGTCGGGCTTGTTTGTTAGGTTGTGTTTGTGTTTTGAATTGTTTCATGTGTGTTTTATGGTTCAAGAATATGGTGAGATTATGAAAGTATGATATCGAAAAAGAAAAGGCCCTCGGGTTGTTGTTTGTTTGGTTAAGAGAAGGATCGAATCATTGAGAGGCAGTCCCTCTGTGGGTGATGGCATTCGAGTTTTGATCGACATTATATTTCGTGGACGAAATCAATCTAAGGTTGGGAGGATTGTAACACCCATAATTTCGATTTTATGTATAAAATAAATCTTGAGAAAACGGTCGGTGAACAACCGGGAAAACGGTTGAGGAATGGCCAGGAAAACGTTCGTTGAACAGCCGGGAAAATGGTCGAGGAACGACCGAGAAAACGGTCGGTGAACGGACCCGAGAAAACTGTCGGTGAATGGCCGGAAAAACGGTCGGCGAACGACCAAGAAAACGGTCGAGGAATGACCAAGAAAACAGTCGAGGAACGGCCGAGAAAACGGCCGGTACAAGTATGGCGAAAGTGCCAAGCGAAAGTGACATTTGTCACTTTAGCTAGGCACGCTCGCTGAGAGTGTAAAACTCTCATTACCTCTGGCACGAGAGCGCCTAGCGAAAGTGACATATATCACTTTAGCCAGGCATTATCGCAGAGCGTGTCAGGAGGTTAAAAAACTGATTTTTGGGGGTTTTCTTCATTTCCTTATATCTCCTTCACCATAATTCCCTTTGAGACCTTCGTATATGAGAGCTTTTCAAGGTTAGATTATTAGTTTTGGGAAGATTCAAGAGTATTTGGTGGTGGATTGGAAGGAAAGGACAAAAGCTCATCATCATCACCTCTACCTTAAAGAAATTTGGGGTTTTCTAGGTTTTCACCAAAACCTAAGTGGTGAGTTCATTCTCCTAGATTCTAAACTTTATTATAAGTTATAATTGTTCCATTGATAATTTCCTAGTGATTGGTTTCTCAAATTTCGGATTTGATTTTGGCCAAACTGGGGATTTTGATGTAAAATGTTTGGGGATTGATTCTAAATGGTTGAATATGAATGTTTATAGTTGGAAACGTGTGAATCTAGGTTTTTGGAAGGAGTTGCTTGTGGATTCAAGTTTTCTTCAAGGAAGCTCAAGTTGGGGTAAAATCTTGATTTAGCCCAAATCTAGCATGGTGAGTTCAAGTTGATTTATGAAAACGATGTACATTCCAAAATGTCAAATTTTAAATGTTTATATGTTTTACATGAAATTATCAACTGTTGAGTTATTTGATGAGTTTGGATTATTTGAAATGTTTTACTTTATAAATATTGTAAAACACCCACATTGGGGATTTTGGGCATTTTGATAAATAAATCATAAGTATTTGTGTTTTAATGAGTTATTTTGTGGAAGTAGATATTTTGAGTATAAATGTACATTTAGTGTGTGTTTTGGAAATGATTGATTTTGTGTTATGGAACGTTTTTGAAATAATAAATGGTATAGACTCATTTGGAAAACGATTTGTCCCAATCTAAATTGGGTTGGAGTTATACATGTATTTTGGAGCATGTGTTTGCAAAAACGTTGGTCAATTTTGTTTTATTTCATTTTGTGGATTTTAGCATATGACCATTTGATAAGTTGAACTTAAGGCTTGGTTTTCGTCTTTGTCGGGTCTTGGGGACCTTTCTCCGATTTTAATAACTTAAAGTGGAACTTTAGGTGTGATTTGCAATTATTGCACTTTATTTTGGAGAATACATGTTTTAAGCAAGGTTCTAAAAAACGCTCCATGGCGTCGAGGCGCCACCTTGCCACCACGTTTTTGCCCTTGGCGTCGATATTTGGCGTTAAGTCTGTTGTGGCATGCCAAGGCGCGTTATGGCGTTAACTGACGTTATGACGTTATGTCGTTATAAGGTTTGGGGGGGAAAATTGTAACTTTTTAAAAGTTTTAATTTTACATGGTCAAAACCCCAAAAGTCAAAATTAAAAAAATTGAACCCTAATTTTTAACTTCCTTTCTCTCTTTCTCAGTGAAGACTCACGACTCACGACCAGGTTCGAGACTTCGATTTGCTGCTTCGTTCGTTCTTCAATCGATCACACAACCAACAGCCAGGTTCGAGACTTCGAGACTTGAGTATATGAGTTTTGGATTTGGATTTGGCCGATTTGCTGCTGCTTTGTTCTTAAATTATGTATAGGTCTGCTCATTGTGTTCGATTTTTCTGCTCATTGTGTTCAAACTTCAAACCACTACTTGTGGCCTATGAATATGATTGTGTTCGATTTTTCTATTTGGGTCTGGACATAAATTTTGTATGGGTCTGCAGTTTTGCACATATATACAGAGATGATAATCACAATGAATCTGTGATGTATTATGTAAATATGAGTATTATGACTGTGAATGTGAAGAATCTGTGATGTATTAATATTATGTGAAGTATCTATGAAGTATTTTTCTGTGAAGAATCTGTGATGTATCTAAGGAAATACTGTATCCATTCCTAGTTGTAGTTGTAGCTTTTACAGATTGGGGCACAATGACCCTTGTACATACAATTTTTCTCATGATGAGTCCATTCCTGGTTGTAGTTGTATCTTTTCATTTATTTGCTAAAAAGAAAATTATGCCATCTCATGATGAGTTCATTCAATAATTTAGTCATTCAAGTTTTATGACTTGTTAATTTAACCTATTTCTCCTTACTATCCATTTTATGATGCTTCTTGATTTCAAAAATTTATTCAGACAATACAAAGGCTGGTCTAATGGATAAACTTGCATTTTCGACTAAAAGTGTTAGCTGAAGGCAAAGAACAATAAATGGCCATATCCACTTAAACGAAATCATCAAGTTTATGATCCGAATACAACATGTTAAAGTCAATTATAAATTCTATGGGTATGGATGTGATCAAGTATATGTATACCAAGGTTAATTGATGTTGACTCTATCTTTTTCTTCATGTACATATTCTAACAGCCTCTTTCAAGTTCTTTTGTCCATCACACAGTTGCAAGTGATGTGAATTAGTAAATACAGTAGCTTATGTATCCACATTCCACAATGTCCAAACCATTACAATGTGAATATGTGATGTGAATTAGTGAATATAAATTATAAAATTATAATTTATAAATATAGTAGACGCAATTTGCAAAGAATTATAATTTATAAACATAATGTCCAAACCATTACTATTGAATATTGATTTATTATTTTTGATCTTTTCTAATTTGATTTTGTATAGGTTTTGCAAATGCCTATATAGTTAGATAATGGGTAGTGGTAGTGGGGGGGGGGGGGGGTTCGACCAAACCGACCAGAACAACTGAAGCAAGTTCTTGTGCAGAGACATTCTTGAAAAGGAATTCGGGTGATGCGGGATGGAACTATGGTACTTTGTGTGATCCTACAAATAAAGATGCGGTCAAATGTAACTTGTGCGGGTTTATATGTAGAGCGGTAATCACAAGGTTAAAGTATCACGTTGCGGGAATAAAAGGGAAGGGTGTTGCCATATGTAAGAATGCTAGCAAAGAAGGTAGAGATGTGTGTGCGGCATTACTTGAGAAGCCAAGAGAGAAGAAAAAAGAGATTAGAATCCGAGAAGAAGAAATGAGGGCGGAAGTTGAATTAGAAAAGGAAGAAGATGAGGTGACCGTGGGTTCAAAAAGAAAAAAAAGCATCATCTTTAAGTCCCATGGACAAATTTGCTAATCCTATTAATCCCGATGCTCCAACTACGCGTCAACAAAATATTGTAGACGCAATTTGCAAAGAAAGAACACATCAAGTGCATCAATATTGTGCACGATGGGTTTATGAATCGGGCATTCCTTTTCATGCCATCGACAATGATGGATTTAAGAAGTTTGTTGAAGCAATTGGACAATACGGTCCGGGTTACCGTCCTCCAAGCCAATATCAACTTAGGGAACCACTATTGAAGGAAGAAGTTGAGAGTACTAAAGGACTTCTCAAAAATCAAGAAGAAGAGTGGGCACAAAATGGTTGTTCGGTCATGACGGATGGTTGGACGGATAAAAAACGGAGAAGCATAATGAATTTTTGTGTAAACTCGAGAGTAGGTACAACATTTCTTTCTTCGGTTGAATGTTCCAAAGATGCACATACCGGGATGTACATCTTTGATTATGTTGACAAATGTATTGAAAAAGTTGGGCCACAAAATGTCATACAAGTTGTCACAGACAACGCTTCTAATAATATGGCCGCCGCACAATTATTGGTAGAGAAGAGGCGGAAAATGTTTTGGACATCTTGGGCCGCACATACCATCGACCTTATGCTTGAAGCAATTGGTAAGGAGGATAAATTAAAAGGTTTGATTTCTAAGGCAAAGACTTTAACTATTTACATTTATGCACATCATAGGACGTTGGCGATGATGAGAAAGTTCACAAAGTCTAGAGATATTGTGAGGCCGGGAGTCACTAGATTTGCTACCTCATTTCTAACTTTGCAAAGTTTGATGGAGAAAAAAAGAAAAACTAAGGCTTATGTTCGCTAGTGATGATTGGACACAATCCAATTGGGCCAAAACGAACAAAGGAAAAGGAGCGTATGCGATTGTGATGAGTGTTTCATTTTGGGATGGGATTAGCTTATGCTTGAAGGTGATTTCTCCTTTAGTGAAACTCCTTCGACTTGTTGATGGAGATCGAAAGCCATCAATGGGTTTCTTGTATGAAGAGATTTTGCAAGCAAAGGAGGATATCAAAATGGCTTATAACAATGTGGAGACTAACTACCGTCCTATTTTAGACATCATTGAAACAAAAGCAAAAGATCGACTTGATGGTCCATTGCATATGGCGGGCTACCTATTGAATCCTTATTACTTCTTCAAAGATCCAACTATAAAAGATTATCTTATCATCTAGGATGCGGTTTTCACGTGTGTAGAGAAGTTCTTTATTGATGAATTTGAGAAGCAAGATCTAGTTATGAATGTGGAGCTTCCAAAGTACAAAAGCAAAGAAGGATATTTTGGAAGAATGTTAGCCGCAAAGGGGTGTTCGGAAAATAGTAGCACTTATGATCCCGGTATACAACTATACATTCATTTCTTGTTTACATATGTAATATGTTAGATGACTTAGACCTTAAACTCTTTTATTTATTATATGTGTTTATTTTTATTTGAGTAGTTACTTGGTGGATGACTTATGGAAATGCCACCCCGACTTTGCAAAGGATGGCAATAAAGATTCTTTCGTTGACAACTAGCTCTTCGGGATGTGAAAGAAATTGGAGTGCTTTTGAGGGGGTAAGTATTTTTATGTTTAAGTAAATATTAATAATAGTTACTAACAATTAAATACACACATATTTGAAGATAATTTTGTATTTAATTTTTTTGTTGTTTAACTTTAGATACATACAAAGAAGAGGAATAGGCTTGATAGTCAAAGATTGCATGATCTTGTCAACAAGTGGGCAAGAGTCAAGAACCAAAATATGGATGTGTTACGTTCTCTTGATGCTAGTAAGGCACAATCATGGTTCGTTTCTATTAGTGATGAGGAGGAAGAAATGGAAGAAGGTGGTGCTTTTGAGGATAGAGACCATGAGGCTAGAGAACTTCATGAGGATGATTTTGAGTCGGATGAAGAACCACAAGTTGAAGTTGGCGAAGAGTTTGAATTCAACTCCGATGAAGAAAGATTTTTGTATATAATTGATGATGATAACATGGAATGATAGTTTGCTTAAACTTTAGATGATACATCTACTCTAATTGTTGGTCCCGAAGGTGCTAAACAAGTTTGTAGAAGGGGGGGGGGTGAATACAAATACAGAAATTAAAGTTTAATAAATTGTTTATTGATAAATCAAAATACAATTTACATGTTTGTTGCGGAATAAGATTAAGACAGACTCAATCTAAACAAACTTAAGAAACACTAAGATAATTGCACAAGAAATTCAGAGAGTGGGAGATTAAGAGATATAGAAAACAAGGGTTTCTATATGGAGTTCAAGGATTGAGCACCCTTTCAGATGAAGGGGTGAACTTCCTATTTATACCCTATGCATTAAATGCGTGGCAGGGTACTTTACACGTGGCGTTCACAGATTGGCTTTGGGAGACTGACTTTTGGGAGACATGCTTTCGGACGGGTCATGAATAGTGTAGTTGACAGAGTTGTTGTACGAATGGTTGCAGAGACTTGTCCGTTCTGACACATCGTACTAGGTTGTGCAAGGATAGACAAAAGGAAACTTGAGGCATAAGCTTTGTGATCGATTGATCGCTGAGTATCTCTAAGTTCAGAGATAAAGAGGTTCAGCTATCGCTGAAGATTTTTCTCATGTTCCTTCGCGTATAAGTAGAGTTGTCTTTGCTTCACTGATATCCGCATCAGGTCACTAGTAGACTTCTCTTTGTTCATCAGCTTCATCTTCGATTCAGCTATGAACATATGTTGACGCGAGACTTGTCTTCAAGGATTACGTTTGGCTGTCTACTTCTGAAACTATCAGTGATAACTGAACAGACTCAGTCTGATCACTGATAGTGAAACACTAATACATAGAAATGTTTATAAGAAAGACTATCAGCGATAACTGAACAGATTCAGTCTGATCGCTGATGGTGAAACACTAATACATATTAAAACGTAATTTTCACTAAGTATAGAAGAGGGTCGTTATCAAATCACTGAGAGAGTTTGGATCAACAATCTTCCCCTATTTGATAATGCCAAAGTAACTGAAGAAAATTACTTTATAATTCAAAATGATGGAATAATCAGGACTCGTAACATACATGTCCCAATTACTATTTTGAGGGATCTTTTACAGCACTTGATGGAGTTAAGTACTTCACTGAAATTTTCATTAAACCAAGAAAAGAATTACAGGGAATGAAAAATTACAAGTACAAGTGATGTACTAACTGCTGTAAGTTAAACTAATAGATTACAAGTAAGAAAACTAATCTATCAGCTATCTAAAGAAGACTTAGGAGGATTGATCATATACTCAGGTATTTCTTCTCCTTTCTGTCTTCGTTCCAAAGATTCTTGGCTGATAATTTCTTTAATTTTCTCAGCAGCAGGGAAGAAGTCACACCATAAGCATAAGAGATCCTTGAGATGATTCAGAGGACAGATAGGAATCTCAGAGACTCTTTGAAATTTGAGTTCCTCATCATCATCTCTGAAGAATATTCCATAAGGATTGTCAATTACTTGACCAGCTTGGAAAGGACCACCAGTAGGTAGAGATAAATCCAGAACTGAAAGATCGGGAGAAGGACCAAACAGTGCATCTCTTGAAAATTTGATAGAAGTTTCATTCCTGATGATGGCGACGTCTTCAGAGGAGGAGGACCCAATTCTTCTCTTGAGTTTCTTGGGATTGGGAGGGATAGGAGATGGCAGATTTAGTACAGAAGTGACTCTGTTGATGAGAGCTTCAAGAAGCCCTTCAACGTAGCCTCTGTATGTAGATTTCGATTTCTTCAGCGCATCCCAGAATTCTATCCACTCTGTAAACCCGAAGCCTTCAAGTTTGGAAACGTACATAGCTTTCTGGGTTCCATCCTCTCTGGTAATCTCCATGGTCACTGAGAGTTGATCCTTCTTCTTGCGACCAGAGATAGTCACGGCTGTTATTGGAAGAAGATCAGAACGATAATCCATCTTCTGTTTACACCATTCGATAGACTTATCGTTGATCTCTTGTTCTTTGGAGCGTTCCTCTTCAATTTCTTTCAGCAGTGCAGCTTGAACTTCCACAGGCTTTCTTTTCAGCTTTTTGTCCTTGACTTGAGAAGATTGAATCTTTAAAGCGAGTTGGGCATCTCGTCTACATTCAGCGAACAGTTTCTCAGCTTTGGCAGATTCTTCTCGTTCAGCATCAGTGAGGAAGTCGAGCTCTGAGAAGGATGTTTGAAGAGGGATTTTCAGCCGTTGACTTTCTAGTTGAGCGATCATTTCAACTCTTTTCTTCACCACTTTCTATGACCATTGAGATGGTTGAGAGGGCCTTCCTGGATGGACCAGGGAATCTTCTTCTTCTTCTTCATCAATCTCAGCGATAGAGATTGGGATTATGTCTTCAGCGATAGTAGCTGGAATTATTTGTAGTTCAGAACCCTTAAGCAGGGGAGAGAACTATCTGGTCAGAAAATGAAAAAATTAGATTATTTTTAGGAAAGAAGAGAGATAAAGGCTAGAAAGAAACAGGGGTTGGATTTTTATAGAAAGATAAGGGAACAAGAGTAAGGCATACCTGAGAAGGATTCTCCTCAGGCAGTGAGATCATCTTCAGGGTTCCCTCAGCAGATACACCTTTGCTTTGGGAAGGGGTTCCTGAAGATGTTTCTTGTCTCCCCCTGCTTGGATAACTTCTTTCGAAGCTATTGCTGATGATGTGGCGGATGAAGAACACCAGAGAGCTGGATCTTCATCGTCATCATCATCATCAACTTGATGAGAATCATCCTCTTGATATTCAATATCAAGGTCTTCATCATCGTCTTCATCATCGATTATTTCAGCGATGGTCGGAGGGGCTTTATCAGCAGCTATCTCCCCCTCAACCTGAGAGGGAGTTTCCTTCAGTGGTTCAGCAATGACTTCAACCTCCTTGTTTTCTTCAGCGTTCTTCTCCCCCTCTTTGTCATTATCACCGAGAGAGAGATCTTTGATAGGAGATGAAGTTGTTGCGGTAGCCAACTTCTGGACTTCAGCCTCCAGACCTGTGAGTCGTCCTTCAAGTGCAGGGATGTCGTACGTATCTAGATGAATGAATTCCACAACTATGGTCAGGGCTGAACGATCATCTTCTGTAAATGATGGAGCAGGAACTGGAGCTGGTTCATTCAGCTTGTCAAGGATTTGCTGAAGAGTAGCAGTGCAGGAGTCAATCTTTGCAGACAGGTCATCATACTGCTGCTTGGATTCTTCCCTGACTTTGACAATCGCTTCCTGAAGAGTAGCTATCTGAGAAAGGTCAGCTTTGGAGGCGCAGGTGGCAGTCAGCGTCTTCAGCGCATCGCCAGTTGTTTGAACAGCGCTGGTAGTGTTGTTGAGAGAAGCAGAAAGAGAATCCACCTTTGTACTCAAACTGTTGACATTGGTGTCAACAGTCGCCAGACTAGGACCTGAAATATAAGTTAGTTGTTGAGAAACAGGCTTATATGGAGAGGGGAGAGTAGTGTATAGGGTTATAGGATTACTTGAATTATCAAACATTTTGTAGAATTGCATGGATTCCTCAAACGAATGATGTTCAGTTCCTATGGGTCCAAACTGAGGAGTAGGGATAGAAGGAGGGTTAGATACCAAAGAAATAGGACTAGAGATGGGGATAGAAGATGTAGGGATAGGGGTAGTTACCTCAGGTTGTGTTACTGTTGTTGTGACAGCGACCGAGATCGCTGGCACGGTTGAAGTGGTTGGAGCTGAGGATGTGGAGGAGAGACCCACGAAAGCATCTAAGGAAGTTTGTAGAGAAACATCCTTAGGTATAGAGCTAGAAGTAGCTTTCTCTTTGGTCATCTTGGCCTTCTTCGAAGGACCAAGGGAGCCAGTTGATAGTCGTTTTGAAGGGGTAGCGGCAGAGATAGCAGAAGAAGGAACCTCCTGCGTGGCCGCTAAAGACGAAGAATGTAGGAGAGAGAGACGAGAGCGAAGTTCAGAGATACTTACCTCGTTGGGGAGCGTCTTGACCTCCAGTGATCGCTGACCCACTTTCGGAAAAGATGCATCCGAGTTGGTGGGGTAAGTGGTAGGGTAGAGAAATTTCAGGTACGCGCAGATGAAGCGTACGTAGGGAACTTTGGGATCCCTCTCGGTCTTCTCTATCTTTGACTTCAGGTCGTCAAAGATAGCTGTTGCGTAGTCGAAGTTACGTCCAGTGATCACTGAGTAAGCCATCTGTACCTGAACCTTGCTCGCTTGGTCCAGTGACCCACTCTTCCCACTCATACACTGAATGATGTGTGAGAAGAAGTAGTTGAGCTGGGAAGGCATCAGTGCCTTCTTCACGAGAGTCAGCTTCTTGTTTGGAATAGTAGTCCTTGGTTTAGGTTCCCAAGCGTATTCCATGGCATCCAAGAATTGGATAAGTTCAGTGTCAGTTGGTAATGAGTCATATCCATTCCTGGGCTTGTCAGGGAATCGAAGAGCTTTCTTCAGGCCTAGGGCAGTCATCATCCCTGAGCCTAGTTGAGTGCTGAAGGAGATAGCAGGAACCTGTTCACCCTTCTTGTTGGTGAGAGAGGTTTCTTTAGCGGTAAACCAGAATTGCTGGAGTAGAGCTTTCGAAGGTGTGGGATCCACAGTGATAGCATAGGCAATGCAGGATTGCCTTAGAAATTGTGCAGCTTCCACCAGATGTGGGTACTTGACACCATCAAAGTCAAGGCGAGCAAGATGGTTGTTCTTTGGAAGCTCAGAATCTGTGATGGCGAACTTGACGTTCTTAGAGGCGACAAGTGTAGATTGAGACATTCTGAGAGTAAACAGATAGATGAATAGAAGAACAAGAACAAGATAGGATACAATTTTAAAGATTAAAGAGGTGTTCTTAAGATAGGATACAAGAACAAGAAGAAAAACCAAAGATTTTGAATGAAGAACAATCAAAATAAAACGGTTTTTAAAGAATAAAATCAAAAATGAAAGTGATTTTATGTGATAAGAATCTTATAAACCCATAATGGTAGACCATAAATGGAGTTTTATGTAAAAGGATTTAAGATAAGAAATCAAGAATAACCTGTGGATCTTTGAAGAGGATGATGCAAAGGCTTGAGAATGCTAGAATGCTTGAGAGAGAATTCTTGCTTAGAAAGTATTTCCAGAAAGCGTAAATTGATAAAATGGAAAAGTATTCCTTTTATATGTGAGAGAGAGGAGAGAGAGTGTGAGAGAAGCGGGAAAACAAATGCACATCATGACATGGACACGTCCCACGAAGTTGATTGGATAGAAGAGCAATGGACGAACGTGTCAGAAAAAGGCATGTCGTGGATTGTCGGTTCAAATGACGTCATAGTTTAAGAAAGAGACTGTTCATTTGTCCGTTTTGAATTTATCACTGAAGAAAAATCAGCAATAGAATTTTCTTTTTGAAAGTATCCCTGAAGAAAAGATAGGGATAGATTTTCTTTTAAATGGATCACTGAATATAAATATCAGTGATAAATTTAATTTCAAAAAGCTTTTAATCATTTGAAGAAAGATTCAGTGATTAAGATTTTTATTTTTAAAAAATATCTCAACTGAATGAAGATTCAGTTGTAGGGATTGAGAAAATATACCTGAGAGTCAGAATATTTATCAGAGAGAATGATGAAAGGGGAACTTTTGATTACTGACGCAATACATGAACGATGAAGAATTATTCTTCAAGGTTCAGCATTCCAAGCTCACTGATGAGAAAGTTGAACCTTGTCTCATCAAGAGGTTTGGTGAATATATCAGCAAGCTGAAAGTCAGTAGGGATAAAGTGAAGTTCAATATCACCATTCATCACATGATCTCTGATAAAGTGATATCTGATCTCTATGTGTTTTGTCTTTGAATGTAGCACTGGATTATTTGCTATAGCGATAGCACTAGTGCTGTCGCAAGAGATAGGAATCTTGGACAACTGAAGGTCATAATCTAATAGTTGATTTCTCATCCATAAGATTTGAGAACAACAGCTTCCAGCGGCTACGTATTCAGCTTCAGCTGTGGAAGTGGACACAGAATTTTGCTTCTTGCTTGTCCAACTTACCAGCTTTCCTCCCAAGAGTTGACATCCACCAGTGGTACTCTTTCTGTCAAGTTTACATCCTGCAAAATCACTATCAGAATAACCAGTTAGATCGAACCCTGAGTCTTTGGGATACCAAAGACCGAGGTTAGGAGTTCCTTTCAGATATCTGAAAATTCGCTTTACAGCGATCAGATGAGATTCCTTGGGTTCAGATTGATAGCGTGCACATAAACAAGTAGAGTACATGATGTCAGGTCGGCTTACTGTGAGATACAGCAGGGAGCCTATCATTCCTCTATAGGCAGTGACATTAACAGGTTTTCCAGAAGGATCTTTGTTAAGTGTCAGGGGTGGTGCCATAGGAGTTTTCATCGCTGAAGTTTGAGTAAGATCAAACTTCTTCAGCATATCTTTAACATACTTACCTTGCCTGATAAAAGTACCTTTGTCAGATTGTTTAATCTGAAGACCAAGAAAATATGTTAGCTCACCCATCATACTCATTTTATATTCTTTCTTCATTCTTTCAGCGAAGCGAGTACACAGAGATGGGTTAGTAGAACCAAATATTATGTCGTCGACATATATTTGTACAAGAATTATATGACCTTTTATCTTTCTGAAAAATAACGTATTGTCAATCTTGCCACGTTCAAAATTTTCAGAGATAAGAAAAGATGAGAGAGTGTCATACCAAGCACGAGGGGCTTGTTTTAGACCATAGAGAGCCTTATCCAATTTATAAACATAATTTGGATGCTTAGGGTCATAGAACCCTGGTGGTTGTTCTACATAGACTTCTTCATTTAGCTTTCCATTTAGGAACGCTGATTTTACGTCCATTTGATACACAATGAAATCTTTATAGACTGCATAAGCTAAGAATAGTCGAATTGCTTCGAGCCTGGCCACAGGGGCAAAGGTTTCATCATAGTCTATGCCTTCCTCTTGTCTGTATCCCTGAGCAACAAGTCGAGCCTTGTTGCGGGTTACAGTTCCATGTTCATCTAACTTGATTCTAAACACCCATTTGGTGCCTATTACAGTTTTATCAGATGGTCTAGGAACGAGATTCCAAACTTTGTTTCGAGAAAATTCAGTCAGCTCTTCTTGCATAGCGCTGACCCAGTTTGGATCTCTGAGGGTATCATCAGTCTTCTTTGGTTCTATTAAAGAGAGAAAGTTTACAAAGAGACAGATATTACCTGAGCTTCGTCGTGTCTGATTACCTGCACCTGGATCACCAAGAATTTGATCTATTGGGTGATCTTTGGTCCATCGCTGAGCAGGAGCATTATTGCTTAACTCAGAGGTTGGATCAACAATTGGTATGTTTACTGATGAGGATGATTGAGGTTCATCAGCGATTAACTGTTGAGTAGATTCACTAGAGAGGTTTTCAGACGAAGGCAGATTTGATGGTAGGAGTGTGTTTAGAGGTTCAGCTGAAACCCATGAGGTGGATTCAGCGGTAGGATGTATAATGTTTGGATCATCATCAGCGGCTGGAGGATCTGAATGCTGATGGTTTGGAAAGGAAGGTTCAGTTTCTCTATAGTGAGAGAGCATCCAAGCATTTAACTCTTCATTGTCAGCGATTGGTTTGGAGTTCGCTGAGCGAGTTTTATCAAAAGTGACATGAATTGTTTATTCTACGGTTTGTCTTCTCTTGTTGAAGACTCTGTAGGCTTTGGAGATGGAGGAATATCCTAGAAATATTCCATCATCAGCTTTTGGGTCGAACTTTCCAAGTTGATCTCTGTTGTTTAAGATAAAGCACTGACAACCAAAGATATGAAGAAAGCTGATAGAAGGCTTCCTTCCAACAAAAAGTTCATAAGCTGTCTTCCCAAATCGCTTTATTATCAGCGATCTGTTTTGAGTAAAACATGCAGTGTTTACAGCTTCAGCCCAAAATTGAGTAGGGAGATGAGAATCGCTGAGCATTGATCTAGCAGCTTCTATGATCGTTCTGTTTCTTCTTTCAGCGACTCCGTTTTGCTGAGGTGTTCTTACTGAAGAGAAGTTGTGAGAAATTCCCTTATTTTCAAATAAATTGTTCAGGGAACTATTCTTGAATTCAGTTCCATGATCACTTCTTATTGAACGAACAGTAAGATTGTTCAGCACTTCCATCTTTTTCACAAAAGATATTAGTTCTTCTGGAGTATCACTCTTACAGCGAAGAAAGATAACCCAGGTGTAGCGAGAATATTCATCTACAATGACAAGTGTATATTTCTTTCCATCTATTGATTGGATGTTGACAGGGCCAAACAGATCCATATGTAAGAGCTGAAGAGGACTTGTCACTAAGGAAACTTGTTTCGACTTGAAACTTGCTTTTGTTTGTTTTCCTTTTTCACATGCTGAGTAGAGAGATTCTTTGGCATATGAGTGCTGAGGAAGACCAGAAACCAGTTCCTTAGATGAGAGAGAATTCAGGGTTTTGAAGTTTAGATGAGAGAGCCTTTTATGCCATAACCAGTTGACATCAGAAGAAGCCTTAGAAAGAAAACATAAGTTTTCAGTGATGATTGAGTCCATATCTATTACATAGACATTTTCTCTTCGATAACCACTTAGAGCAAGTTTTCCTTTCTCATTTACCACTGAACATGCTTTCTTAGTAAAGCGTACTTCATAGTTTTTATCACATAGCTGACTGATGCTTAGAAGATTGTGCTTCAGTCCATCTACATAAGCGACTCTTCTAAAGGTAGTTGTCCCATTGCTGAGAACACCAAACCCTTGGGTATATC
This sequence comes from Arctium lappa, assembly GCA_023525745.1. Classification (NCBI taxonomy): domain Eukaryota; kingdom Viridiplantae; phylum Streptophyta; class Magnoliopsida; order Asterales; family Asteraceae; genus Arctium; species Arctium lappa. The sequence continues at coordinate 165,286,598 of CM042047.1, forward strand.
CTTTTCCATTTCCACCAAAAGTCACAGAGGGACCTTTCTCTTCCTTGTATTCAGTGAGTAGGTTTCTTTGTCCAGTCATATGACGAGAACATCCACTATCAAGATACCAGATGCCCTTTGATCCCTGCACACATAAGGAAGATTAAACGTTGTTTGGTACCCACTTTTCAATGGGTCCTTCAGAGTTAGTGGATAAAAAAGGGTCAGCTGTCTTCTTAGCAGATGAAGATTCAGCTTCAGTGGTAATCTTCACTTTGGTTAATTTCTTAACCTTAGTGGTATTTTTCACCTTGGTGACCCTCTTAGCTTTAAAGGCATTTTTCTTCACTTTAGCTATTTTATCAACTTCAGTGGCAGTTGGACATTTACTTGCAATATGATCAGTAAAACCACAGTGATAACATTTTCTGTATCTGAAAATGATTTTAGGATCAGAAGTAGAAGGTTTTGCAAGTTTAAGATGAGCAGGGCCGGGTCCAAGAAGACTTTTCTCTTGAGATCTGGGAGGAATTTTCATTTCTTCAGATCTCGACGGTTTAAGGTCAATCTTCAGCTTTGGAGGACAGAGATCAAAGATTTCTATCACAGAGCTAGAGGATTGCTTAGCTGAAGGTTTAGAAGGAACTTTCAGCTTTGCTTTTCTGGTTTCCTTCTGAGGAAGGAGAATGGACTTTCCTTTATCCGTAGACTTAGTGTCTTTGGATTTTTCCTTAAGGATGGGATTTGAAGAAGAACAGGGATAGAATTGATTATAAGAAGTGTCAAACAAAGAGGTGACAAAAGTTCCAAACTTAAGCGAGGAACTCTCTTCCTTAGGATCGTCCTGAGGTGTCCAAAAACCAAGACCAGTTTTATCACTATCAGGAGTTTGAGCATTTATTATCTCAGAGATCTTTGTTGATGATTTGCACCATTTTTCAACATGAGCCTTTTCTGTTTTTAGAGCAGCGATGGCTTGTTCGCGTTCAATGCTGATGATTTCATTTATAATGACTTGATCTTTCAACTTTTCTTCTAAAAGATTTAGTTCTTTGATCTTTTCATGACATTTCTCTAGCTCTTAAGTTAAATGAACATTTTTATTCTCAGCTTGAGTTTTGTCGTTTAGGGCATTATAAAGGTCAATCGTCAGCACATCAACAGCGCGACTTCTCTCAGCTTCAGGCAGAGAGGGATTTGTAGAGATAGATACCTGAGATGATCTGTAGCTCATAGAAGGTTCAGATGGTTCTTCCACTTCTTCTTTAATCTCAGCCATGAGGCAAAGATTAGCGACTTCTTCATCAGAAGATGATTCTTCTGATTCAGCCCAGTCGTGTTCTTCAGCGATGAGACCTTTACCTTTTCGCTGATAGCTTTTCAGCTTTTGATATTTGTTCTTCAGCTTTTGGTATTTGTCATCACTGAATCTTCTTAAGGTAGAAGGTTTGAAGACCTTTTTCGACCTGCACTCACTAGCAAAATGTCCAATCTTTTCACAGTTATAGCAAGTGGCAGTAGCCTTATCAACCGGAGTTGATTTTGGCTTTTCAGTAAGAGAGAAAGGTTTACTTCTTCAAAAGTTGCTCTTTCTTGCAAATCTCTTAAAGGAGTTTGTCAAGAGTGCTAAGGACTCATCAAACTCTGAAAGATCAGGGTCTGATAGATCCTCAGATTTAGAATCTAACTCAGTGATAGTGAGAGTAGATCGTTGAGATGGAATTATCTCTGAAGAGACTAAAGCAACAGGAGTGCTTTTAGAGTCTTTAGAATCTTTTACAAGATTCTTCTTTAGGAGATTAGATTGCTCATAGTTAAGCAATATTCCATATAGAGTGCTTAGAGAGAGAGTATGTAAGTCTTTTGTCAGTTTAAGACATATTGAATAACTGTCCCAGCTTTCAGGAAGACATTCCAAGAATTTTGTTAGTACCTCAGAATTAGAATAGGTCCTACCAACAGTTCTTAGGTCAATGATTAGGCAGTTAAATCGTTGATGAACGTCAGAAAGAGATTCATTCTTACCAGCGATAAAACTTTCATACTGTCTTACCAAGTTAATCTTTCGAGTCTCTTGGATTTCAGTGGTGCCCTCATATTGAACACATATGGTTTCCCACATTTCTTTAGAAGTTTTCAGATGCATGATGGAATGGAAAACTTCATCAGGCAGAGCCATCGATATAATGATCTTTGCCTTTGCATCTATGCCTACCTTCTTTTTATCTTCATCACTCCACTTTCTTATTTCCTTAATGACATATCGTTCAGGGACAGCTTCAGTGGTGGTAGTAGCGGGAACCGCAGCTATAATTCTAACAGGTTCATAGGGTCCGTTTTCTATATATTCAGGTATCGTAGGATCCGCACCTTCAAGAAATAGCATCATTCGATTTTTCCATAGAGAAAAGTTATCTCTGCTAAATCGAGGAGGTTTAGAAAGTGAACCATTATCATAGTAGTTTGTGTTTGTGTTTAGTGCCATTTTAGAATAGTAAGGAAGAGTGTACAGCAAGATCTTGTTTATTAGATTAAACAAACTGCTCTTGATACCACTTGTTGGTCCCGAAGGTGCTAAACAAGTTTGTAGAAGGGGGGGGGTTGAATACAAATACAGAATTTAAAGTTTAATAAATTGTTTATTGATAAATCAAAATACAATTTACAAGTTTGTTGTGGAATAAGATTAAGACAGACTCAATCTAAACAAACTTAAGAAACACTAAGATAATTGCACAAGAAATTCAGAGAGTGGGAGATTAAGAGATATAGAAAACAAGGGTTTCTATATGGAGTTCAAGGATTGAGCACCCTTTCAGATGAAGGGGTGAACTTCCTATTTATACCCTATGCATTAAATGCGTGGCAGGGTACTTTACACGTGGCATTCACAGATTGGCTTTGGGAGACTGACTTTTGGGAGACATGCTTTCGGCCGGGTCATGAACAGTGTAGTTGACAGAGTTGTTGTACGAATGGTTGCAGAGACTTGTCCGTTCTGACACATCGTACTAGGTTGTGCAAGGATAGACAAAAGGAAACTTGAGGCATAAGCTTTGTGATCGATTGATCGCTGAGTATCTCTAGGTTCAGAGATAAAGAGGTTCAACTATCGCTGAAGCTTTTTCTCATGTTCCTTCGCGTATAAGTAGAGTTGTCTTTGCTTCACTGATATCCACATCAGGTCACTAGTAGACTTCTCTTTGTTCATCAGCTTCATCTTCGATTCAGCTATGAACATATGTTGACGCGAGACTTATCTTCAGGGATTACGTTTGGCTGTCTACTTCTGAAACTATCAGTGATAACTGAACAGACTCAGTCTGATCACTGATAGTGAAACACTAATACATAGAAATGTTTATAAGAAAGACTATCAGCGATAACTGAACAGATTCAGTCTGATCGCTGATGGTGAAACACTAATACATATTAAAACGTAATTTTCACTAAGTATAGAAGAGGGTCGTTATCAAATTACTGAGAGAGTTTGGATCAACACTAATATAACATGTTTTTTGGATAATAGAAGTATATAATTAATTATAAACCATGGGTAGATTGTTCTTTTTGTTATGATTTCTTGATATCATTTTTGTAAACTTTGTATATTTGATATCAATTATCAAATCAATTCATGGTTTCTTCTTTTGGTTATTTATATGATTTAAAACTCCCATTATTATATAATTATATATATAATTAATTAATTATACATTTATACTATTACATATAGATAATATTATATATATATATATATATATATATATATATATTTGTCGCCTTTGCGCCGCCATGAAAAACGCCATGGCCTCGCCGTAACTCGTAAGGCTTGAGGCTTGACCTCGCCGCCGCGGCACGCCACGCGCCATTTAGAACCTTGGTTTTAAGTGTGTGTGTGTCATTCATTTTGGGTCATGTGTTTTAGACTGTAATGCATTGGATCCATTGGTACGTAAGTCAGTCATTATTTGATGGTCAATTGGGTATTTCGGGGTTGGACTCCGGGATCATTGTTTTATGACCTGAACCTTTCAAGTACACTAGGAGGGCTGAGTCCGGTTGTGCCATTGTGTTGAAGGGCGTTTGGGTCTCCACCACTTTCAGGTAATGCCTTGGATGTAGTCCTTAAACCAAGACCAGCTGTCTTTTGAGGTGTAACTTGAAAGGAGTCATAGGGACCCTTGGGATTTCATGTCGTGAAGTGTCATACGATTAACGTTGTATGAGTGGCATACTTTTGTGTTCCTGCACTCTTAATGGATACGAGTCTCCCCTGTTTCCGGGCAGCAGTATTTTGGAAATTTAATTGTCCATGCTAAAACATTTGGATTTTGTTCCATTTTATGGTTACGTGAGTATTGAATTTAGTTCCATGTTTTCTGTGGCATATTATATTTAAATGGATTTCCTTCCATGATTTATGAGTTGAGTATTAGGCCCCACCCGTGTTTTGGGTGTTTTGGGATATAAAGTTTTATCCTCCTTTTGATGAATTGGGAATTTATTTCCTATTCACGTTTTGAGTTGGTTTTGGGATGCATAGCTTTATAAACAATGTTTTGTATTGGGGTGTTCATCCTTAAAAATGCATGTTATTGGAGAACGAGTCATTTTCATATTTAAAGTAAAGCATTTTGAAAGATTGTGTTTTAAGTTGCATTATTTCCTTTTTAACGAAATATTTATTCATGTTGAAAACTGTTGAACTCACTAGGCGTTAAGCCTAACCCTTTTTATTTGTCGGCATGTGCATCAGGTCTTAGTTGGGGAATGTCACTTGCAACACCGTGTAGTGTTGAATGCTATTTAGATGCTCGGAAAGGATGTAGCTACTGAGTCATGTCTTTCACACATTTGGAGACAGCAATCGTTCTTTTTGGGTTTAGTGAAACCCGATCTTTGTTTAGTCTTTATATAAGATTTGAGTGGTTATTTGTTGAAGTTAAATTTAGAATTACATTTGATGTATTCCAAGTATTCATTTGTAGAAAGGGATCTTTATCCTTCATGTGATGTATTGATGAAAATTTTAAATTACTTTTCCAATTTTCAGGGTGTTACAAGTTGGTATCATAGCATAAGTTTGAGAGATTTAGGTGTTAATTTCGAATACCTAGACTCAAATTAGCGTTCTTCTAAGTTAGTGAAAGTGAGATTGCACTATTAGACACTTTAAGATAGGATACTTTGAGGCCGATAGAGTCACTAAAATCGGGAATCATGATGAGGGTAGCAAGGATAATCATGTACGGTAGGTTCATAGTTGCACCTGGCCAGTGTCATGGTGAACTTACATGTTGCATACTTGAATCGCCCTTATGTTATGACCGATGGGGTAGTGTATGAACTTTTGAGGAGTAATAGTAAGAAGAAGTTGATGATGATAGCATTGTCACTTGGAGTGACGTCTAAGCATGATGAATATATTAGGTTGACCGTTTCGGGTCAGAACTATTGGTTGGATTAGAATCATAGACATACGGAATAGACATTATTCGAAGAGGAATTTTAAGGTGAACCGATGAAATTTTTGATTAAGTACCTTAAGATGTTTGTGCATTTGGGTACCAATAGTGAGACCGTTGGAGTTGGCGAGTTTGGTCCCAAGTTGTGAGCCTCGACCAAAATTCATGCACGAAATTGTCTTTAAAATACCTTGCATAAAGTATTTCATACTTTTCCAAATTATCGTGCCGCTCATATTTTGAATCCTTGGAAGAACTTTTAACACACATGAGATTTTATATCGTGTGTTTAAACATGCATAAAATTGTTTATTACACGTGATTGCAAACCTTGTTGAGATTTTCTTTATCCCTGTTTTTGTCGAATGATAATTTCGGATATTGTAAGTATTTACGATTTAACCTTGTTTAGAGTCCCGGGCAAGTGACTGCGATTTATGACCTTGACATTGGATATCCTCCACATATGTTAATGTTTTAGAGGAAAAAAGTTATTCCCATGTTTTGGGGTTCGAGTTTTATTTGAAAATTCTTTATTCCGTGTGAGTTTTGTTGAGTTTTATGAAGTATGATTTTATGACAATTTACTACGCACGAGGTAATAATGAAATTCGTAGGCTTTAATAATGTTGCATGTAAACTTAAGAGTTTATTTGGACGTTATGTCTTGCGCGGGCTTTGCACATGTCTTTTCGCAACCGCAAGAGACGTCTTGAGAGTCTTAATATCGCATATTTGCACTTTCAATTTTATACAAGTATATTTCGTTATACACTACTTAGCATTTGAATTGATTTATACTTTTGGCGTGAGTAGACATATCTGAACTTTTGCTTTGTACCTTCTTCAGTTGTTGATTTTACTGTTATAGTTTCACACGATGCATTATATTGCTTTATTAGTGTGCATATCATGGTAGCCACTATTTTGGGACTATGAGAATTTTATTATGCGGTTTAAAAGCTTGAAATTGATATAAGTTATCATACGTTGGGCCAAATCGCATGCACCTATCGTTTTACTAGACTTGGAAATAAATTGATGTATGCGGGTCTTGTTGGGAAATTTTATCCCATGTCATTTTATGGTTAAAAGAGAATTTTGGAGCTTGAACATGGAAATCCTCTTTTGAAATTTGTACAATTATTTTTTACCCATTGTTTTAGTACAGAAACTATTTTACGTACACGACATAAATTGAGGTATGCTAGGACCACAGTGATCCATTTGAAAATTTTGTTGCGAATCTTTTGTTGTTTCCATTATTAGCATGAGTAGTGATCAAATATTTTTTTGAAATGGTTTTATGTGTTTGACGTTTGTGATCGCTTTGCACAACTATCGATTAAACGATACTGGATGTTACACGTACGATTAGTTGTCATAAAGCTTTTGCGTTTGAATGTCTTATGAAATTTCAAGTTGGCACGTTTTTTTGGAAAACCTTGAACTCATTTAGGCTATATATTTAGACTCCTATTGTGAGAGGAGTTGTAATTTAGGGACTAGAAGAGTCCTTGACAATTGAAGCGTCGGGGGATCCGACTTGTGGCCAGTTTTGAATTGTTGAATTCAGCCTTATGAGTAGATTCACATATGAATAATTTAAGTGTTAGATTTATCTTTTCTCCTAGTTAATTAAGAGGTGATCATTCCGTTTCGGTGAATCTTCGAGTTAAATTATGGGGTGGTTGCTTGTGTATGGTTGGATTTGTTTGATGAGTTATTCCTTCAACGACATGTTTTGTGTCAGTGGTGTACTATCTTAGAGAACCTTCACGAATAAAGGGAATATCGTGGTTTGTTGATTAGAGATGTAAGATTGGAATTTTAGTTCCTCATTAGGAGTCAACTTTAATACAACATGCCAATCCGGGATGAAATAATTGACGGTACACCCACGTTTGCGGAATAGTCGTTTGGAGGATAGGTATCGACACTCGATTTTGAGGACAATGACCATTGGGGTGCTTAGTGCACTTTCGGGAAACCCGTGCGTTTGCAAAATTATGTGGCAACTTCAAGGGTATTAGACGTTAGCAAATACATATCAAAGTTGGAGATTGTTTTGTTACGGTAAAAGGTTTATAACGACTGGATGATCGATGTTCGAGTATGGTTTGGAGTTGTGCAATCGCCGAATGTGGATAAGCCGACCCCCTGGAGAGCGTATTGGCACGTTCCTGGTAGGCAAGCTCTACAAATATCAAGGGTGAATCATTAAGGAATTTTGGGAATTCTTCGGGTTTGGTGTCGATCATTGGATTGTGGGTTCATAACTGTGTTGAGGTGGGAGTAATTAGTTAGTGGAAAGTTGATATCACAAGCTACCTTTGAGGTAGTACGTATCACCTAAGGCTGGGAGGCAACCGAGATCATAGGTTTACAAATCTCTCTAGTAAGGTTCGATGCCCACTCTAGTAAGAGTGTAACATGTCAAGGTGATTATTAGGTGTGAGTGTCTGCAGGAAGATCAACATGACAGTTTTGACAGGAACTTATCGAGTTTCAATTAAGGTTGAAATAGGTTAGAGACACATCTTTGGAAAGGGAGACCGTTGTTGGTGAATGTGACATTATTTGAGGTCTACATCATTTGATTGTTACATTCTTTGAGACGGGTGGATGGTAAGCCATCTGTCGGGCTTGTATTTCGGGTTGTGTTAATGCATTGTTTAAATGGCATCTACAATTCTTTCAGTTCGGATCTTGAGAAGCTTTCCCATTCCTTTTTCACCTTGTTTCAACTTCTCTTTGTTTTCTTTAAGCTTCCTCTCCAATTGCATCTTGATCACTTTCAAGGTTCCATCTGAAAACATGGCAATTTCGGATAATCTGAAGAACCTCTCTTTGTTCTCAGAAGTCTTGTAAACTACACCAAGTTTCGGTCATATCTTTCAAAACAATATCAAACTGATGTGTTAGTTTCATATTCTTATCCTTTAAAGAAATTATTTCTTTTTGAAGTTCAGAAATTTTGGTTTGAAGTTTAGATTTATCCAATTTCAGAACATCCTTCTCTTCTTCTCTTTCTTCAGCCAAAGTTTTATAAATCAGTGCCTGATCTTGATGTCCTTGTATGGTACTCTTTTGTTGTTTAAAATTTTCTTTTAATTTCAAAAAATCAGAGTTTATCAGATTTAGCTGGGACATCAAGTTCAGTACCTCTTCATTTTCATAACATGAATCAGAGATGTCAGATGTAGAATTTACCTCAGAATCTGACTCCTCATTCAGATGTGCAATTAGATTATAATGCACCTGAGTCAGATTCACCTTTGCTTCCTCTTCTTCATCATAAAAAATATTCAAACCAGATTTCATCTTCTGCTTTCAATGCCTTGCCCTTCTCCATTGCTTTTGTCAACCGTTCTTTCTTCTTGTAATACTCATAATTCTTTACTCTTTTCTCCGGGCAATGTTTGATGAAATGACTGCTTTTGCCGTAATTGAAGCATTTATATGACTTCTCCTTTTCTCTTTCTTCTCTTTTCTCTTCTTTCTTCTCCTCTTTCTTCCTTTTCTCTTTCTCTTTCTCTTTCTTCTCCACGTATCTGCCTTTGTACTTGCTATACTTGTACGAATCATACTTCGGCTTGTTGTAAAACTTTTTCTTTCCAAACCGCTTATGGAAGCTCGAAGCCAATAATGCAAGCTTTTCCGCAAACTCCGTCAATTCATCATCCTCCGATTCTTCTTCAATCTCTTCATCTGAACTATCTGAGCTTTCAATCAAAGGGGTCATCAAAGCTTTCTTCTTTGCACTTTTAGACAAACCAGAACTTGACTTGATCATCTTGCCCTTACCCTGAGCCAACAGTGCCAAGGAATCCTCTACCTTTTTCTTCTTATCCTTTAACTGATGTAATTCCTTATTCACTGCAGCTTGCTCCTTAACTTTGTCCTCATGTTGGTTTAGAGAACATAATAGATCATTGAGTTTTTCCTCGTCCATATCCTTATTAATCTGCATTTGAATGTTATAGACGTCCCACTCTGGTTGAAGATTCTTGATGAATTTGTAATTAATCTCAGACTCAGATTTCTGCACTCCGTTCCTTCGCAAATCATTAAGGATGATGTTATATCAGTCATACGCATCCCTCAGAGATTCCCCTTCTTTAGCTTTAAGGCCCTCATATGCGTTGATGCTTTAATTCCTTTTTGTCTTGATAGACTTTGCAGAACCCAAAAAATGCTTCTCTAGCTCATCCCATATATCCTTTGTAGATTCTCTGTTGTCAACACGGTTGAAGGTATCATTCGGAATAGCCATGATCAGGTATGTCAAAGCAATTGCATCTCTTTCCACTAGTTCTTTATCTAGCTCACCATACTGAATGGAGTCTCTTGCTACGATTCACTCAGGGATTTCAGGATTTGTCTCTGTGGCTGGAATCCTGGCGACAGTAACATGCGGGAAGTGAGGACCGTTCAGAATAAAATCCATCAATTTCTTATCCTGATTGTTTAAGAAATTGATCATCCTTTTTCGCCATTGCGGGTATTCGTCAGCTTGCAGAACTGGAGGCTTGGATTTTGAACCCATACTTAGCAGATCTGGAGACATGATTGCTGAATAAGAGAAAGATATCTGATAGAAGACTTGAATACAGTAGATCTCCCAAAAGAATCAGAAATAATTGACTTGAAAAGTCAAATCTGGAAAACCACTTGAAAACGATCTCTGAAAAAAATGACAAGTATAAAACTCGCACACCACAAGAACTCGTAGACTTTGGAACTCGCAAATCACTATTCACTGGGCTTCACGCTAGAAGCTTTATGCGCGAACGATAAACTCACAGAACACTAGTTGCGTGAACTGAGAAACTCGCAAGAAGTGTTGTGCGTGAAGTAGCTTCTCGCACGATGCTATATGCACGTTTCTAACTTAGACAAATTTCGAACAATAGAGCTTCCCGCAGATGAATGAAAACTAGCAAGTCAAGTAAAACTCGCACACTGCTTTGCGTGTTCCATACTTAGAAAAAAATCTGAGAAATTGAAACTCGCACGCTGAGAAACTCGCAGAGGGAACTTGCGCGAACCAGACTTAGAAAAAAAATCCATAATCTTCAAGAACTCGCAAACCAAAACTCGCAGATCAACAGGAACTCGTAAAACATGTAACACAACACTTTGCACGAACTTGCTTCTCGCACACTGAGAGATGCGTGAACTAGATGAAACTCGCACAAAAGAAGAAAATCTTCATCTTGTGCGTTCTTAGTCTTAGAGTGTTCTTCCTTAGCGCGTTCTTTAGATCTTGCGCGTTCTTGCCTCTGAGTTCTAGAAATCGATCCAAAGATCGAAATTCCCTGCAAATCAATTTACAAACTGATCCACTATGTTCGAAGAGATAGTTCGAACACTTTCTAAACAACAACAATGATTAAAAGACAACAAATTACAGTGAAATTCTTCATTTCCAATGAATCTGAATGTTTTTGAAAAAATCTTCGAAAATCAAAATTCAGAACGATTGAATGATTAATTCGTGAAGACTTGTGAATACAATATGATCACTAATACCAATCGATCACCGCTAATCCATTTTCACACTCTAATTTCAACAAATAAATCTGAATTTGATCAAACAGTGAAGACTACGGGACGTTCTGCGCGTTCTTGAAAAAAATCCAAGAAATCGATCCAAGAAACTAATTCAAACAATCTGAATTCGATTGGGTAGGCTCTGATACCAACTGATAATGTCCAATTCAAGATTAGATCAATCAATTCAATACTAAAAAATAAGATTCAAGATCACATTCTAGAGAGAGAATAGAGAGAGAAAGTCAAATGTCATTAAGTCTCAAAATGATATGCGTATAACTCTCAATAGGTTACATGGTTCTCTCACAACAAATCTATATATACCAACAAGCTTCTCTCAAGCAACTTCTCTCAAACAACTAGTTCTCTTAAAGCACTACAAATAAACCTCACTACAAGTTCTCTCAAAGCAAGGTAAAATACATAATACAAAAAGTCAAAGTCATTAACAAAAGTCAAACTCACTTTATCTAAACAATGCATTAACACAACCCAAAATACAAGCCCTTATGTTATGACCGATGGGGTAGTCTAAGAACTTTTGAGGAGTAGTAGTCAGAAGAAGTTAATGATGATAGCATTGTCACTTGGAGTGACGTTTAAGCATGATGAATACATTAGGTTGACCGTTTCGGGTCAGAACTATTGGTTGGATTAGAACCATAGACCTACGGAATAGACATTATTCGAAGAGGAATTTTAAGGTGAATCGATGAAATTTCCGATTAAGTACCTTAAGATGTTTGTGCATTTGGGTACCGGTAGTGAGACCGTCGGACTTGGCGAGTTTCGTCCCAAGTTGTGAGCCTCGACCAAAATTCAAGCACGAAATTGTCTTTAAAATACCTTGCATAAAGTATTTCATACTTTTCCAAATTATCGTGCGGCTCATATTTTGAATCCTTGGAAGGACTTTTAACACGTATGAGATTTTATATCGTGAGTTTAAACATTCATAAAATTGTTTATTACACGTGATTGCAAACCTTGTTGAGATTTTCTTTATCCCTGTTTTTGTCGAATAATAATTTCGGATATTGTAAGTATTTACGATTTAACCTTGTTTAGAGTCCCGGGCAAGTGACTGCGATTTATGACCTTGACATTGGACCTCCTTCACATATGTTAAAGTTTTAGAGCAAAATGTTATTCCCATGTTTTGGGGTTCGAGTTTTATTTGAAATTTTTTTATTCCGTGTGAGATTTGTTGAGTTTTATGAAGTATGATTTTATCAGGTTTATATGTTTTACATTAAATTATCAAATGTTGAGTTATTTGATGAGTTTCGATTATTTGAAATGTTTAACTTTATAAATATTGTAAAACACCCACATTGGTGATTTTGGGCATTTTGATAAATAAATCACAAGTATTTGTGTGTTAATGAGTTATTTTGTGGAAATAGATATTTTGAGTATAAATGTACATTTAGTGTGTGTTTTGGATAAATGATTGATTTTGTGTTATGGGACGTTTTTGAAAGAATAAATGGTATAGACTCATTTGGAAAATGATTTGTCCCAATCTAAATTGTGTTGGAGTTATTCATGTATTTTGGAGCATGTGTTTGCATAAACGTTGATGGATTTTGTTTTATTTCATTTTGTGGATTTTACCATATGGCCATTTGATTAGTTGAACTTAAGGATTGGTTTTCGTCTTTGTCGGGTCTTGGGGATAGTTGTCCGGTTTTAATAACTTAAAGTGGAGCTTTAGGTGTGAGTTGCATTTATTGCGCTTTATTTTGGAGAAACATGTTTTGAGAGCGTGTGTCATTCCTTTGGAGTAACGTATTGTAGACTGTAATGCATTGGATCCATAGGCACGTAAGTCAGTCTTTATTTGATTGTCAATTGGGTATTTCGACTCCGGGTCCCATGTTTTACGACCTGAACCTTTCAAGTGTACACTAGGAGGGATGAGTCCGGTTGTGCCAATATGTTGAAGGGCGTTTGGGCCTATGCCACTTTGAGGTAATGCCTTGGAGGTAGTCCTTAAGTGTGTCGGGCCTTCGGGGTGGTATTCATGGTAACGATCTCCAAGGTCAGCTGTCTCTTGAGGTGTAGCTTGAAAGGAGTCGTAAGGACACTTAAGCTTTCATGTTGTGTAGTGTCATATGATTAACGTTGTATGAGTGGCATACTTTTGTGTTCCTCCACTCTCAATGGATACGGGTCTCCGCCGTTGTCGTCCAGCAGTATGTTGGATATTTAATTGACAATGCTTTAACATTTGCATTTCGTTCCATTTTATGGATGCGTGAGTATTGAATTTAGTTCCAAGTTTTCGGTGACATATTATATTTTTATGGACTGCCTTCCATGATTTATGAGTTGAGTATTAGGCCCCACCCGTGTTTTGGGTGTTTTGGGATATAAAGTTTTATCCGCTTTTTGATGAATTGGGAGTCCGTTTCCTATTCACGTTTTGAGTGGGTTTTGGGTTGCATCACTTTATAAAGAATGTTTTGTATTGGGGTGTTCATCCTTAAAAATGAATGTTATTGGAGAACGAGTCATTTTCATATTTAAAGTAAATCATTATGAAAGATTGTGTTTTAAGTTGTATTATTTCTTTTTTAACGAAATCTTTATTCATGTTGAAAACTCTTGAACTCAGTAGGCGTTAAGCCTAACCCTTTTTATTTGTCGGCATGTGCATCAGGTCTTAGTTGGGGAATGTCACATGCAGCACCGTGAAGTGTTGAATGCCATTTAGATGCTTGGGAAGGATGTAGCTATTGAATGATGTCTTTCGCACATTTGGAGATAACAATCGTTCTTTTTGGCTTTAGTGACACCCGATCTTTGTTTAGTCTTTATATAAGATTTGAGTGGTTATTTGTTGAAGTTAAATTTAGAATTACATTTGAGGTATTCCAAGTATTGATTTGTAGAAAGGAATCTTTATCCTTCAAGTGATGTATTGATGAAAATTTTAAATTAGTTTTCAAATTTTGAGGGTGTGACAAGTTGGTATCATAGCATAAGTTTGAGAGATTTAGGTGTTAATTTCGAATACCTAGACTAAAATTAGCGTTCTTCTAAGTTAGTAAAAGTGAGATTGCACTATTAGACACTTTAAGATAGGATACTTTGAGGTCGATAGAGTCACTAAAATCGGGAATCATGATGAGGGTAGCAAGGATAATCATGTACGGTACGTTCATAGTTGCACCTGACCAGTATCATGGTGAACTTACATGTTGCATACTTGAATCGCCCATATGTTATGACCAATGGGGTAGTGTATGAACTATTGAGGAGGAGGAGTCAGAAGAAGTTGATGATGATAGCATTGTCACTTGGAGTGACATTTAAGCATGATGAATACATTAGGCTGACCGTTTCGGGTCAGAACTGTTGGTTGGATTAGAACCATAGACTTGGAAGGATTTTTAACACGCATGAGATTTTATATCGTGAGTTTAAACATTAATAAAATTGTTTATTACACGTGATTGCAAACCTTGTTGTGATTTTCTTTAACCCTGTTTTTGTCGAATAATAATTTCGGATATTGTAAGTATTTACGATTTAGCCTTGTTTAGAGTCCCGAGCAAGTGACTGCGATTTATGACCTTGGCATTGGACCTCCTCCACATATGTTAAAGTTTTAGAGGAAAAAGTTATTCCCATGTTTTGGGGTTCGAGTTTTATTGGAATTTTTTTTATTCCGTGTGAGTTTTATGAAGTATGATTTTATGACATTTTACTACCCACGAGGTAATCCTGAAATGCGTAGGCTTTAATTATGTTGCATGTAAACTTAAGAGTTTATTTGGACGTTATGTCTTACGCGAGTCTTGCACATGTCTTTTCGCAACCACAAGAGACGTCTTGAGAGTCTTAATATCGCGTATTTTCACTTTGAGTTTTATACAAGTATATATTTCATTGTAGACTACTTAGCATTTGAATTGATTTATACTTTTGGCATGAGTAGACATATGAAAGACCTGTAATGGTCTGAACTGAACTTTTGCATTGTACCTTCTTTAGTTGTTGATTTTACTGTTATAGTTTCACGCGATACATTATATTGGTTTATCAATGTGCATATCATGGTAGCCACTATTTTAGGACTATGAGAATTTTATAATGCGGTTTAAAAGCTTGAAATCGAAATAAATTATCTTACGTTGGGCCAAATCGCATGCACCTATTGTTTTACTAGATTTGGGAAATAAATTGATGTATGCGGGTCTTGTTGGGAGATTTTATCCCATGTCATTTTATGGTTAAAAGAGAATTTTGGAGCTTGAACTTGGGAAGTCCTCTTTTGAAATTTGTACAATTATTTGTTACCCATTGTTTTAGTACAGAAAACTATTTTACGTACAAGACATAAATTGAGGTATGCTAGGACCGCAGTGGTCCATTTGAAGATTTTGTTGTGCATCTTTTGTTGTTGCCATTATTAGCATGAGTAGTGATCAAATGTTTTTTTGAAATGGTTTTATGTGTCTGACGTTTGTGACCGCTTTGCACAACTATCGAGTAAACGGTACTGGATGTTACACGTACGATTGATTGTCATAAAACTTTTGCGTTTGAAAGTCTTATGAAATTTCAAGTTGGCACGTTTTTTTCTTGAAAACCTTGAACTCATTTAGGCTATATATTTAAAACCCTGTTGTGAGAGGAGTTGTAATTTAGGGACTACGAGAGTCCTTGACAATTGAAGCGTCGGGCGATCCGACTTGTGGCCAGTTTTGAATTGCTGAATTCAGCCTTATGAGTAGATTCACATATGAATAATTAAAGTGTTAGATTTATCTTTTCTCCTAGTTAATTAAGCGGTGATCATTCCGTTTCGGTGAATCTTCGAGTTAAAGTCTGGGGTGGTTGCTTGCGTATGGTTGGATTTGTTTGATGCGTTATTCGTTCAATGACATGTTATGTGTTGGTGGTGTACTATCTTAGAGAACCTTTACGAATAAAGGGAATTAGAGATGTAATATTGGAATTTTAGTTCCACATTAGGAGTCAACTTTAATACAACAATGCCAATACGGGATGAAATAATTGACGGTAAACCTACGTTTGTGGTATAGTCATTTTGAGGATAGGTGTCGAAACTCGATTTTGAGGACATTGACCATTGGGGTGTTTCAGTGCACTTCCGGGGAATCCTGTGCGTTTGCAAAATTATGTGGCAACTTCAAGGGTATTAGACGTTAGCAAATACTTATCAAAGTTGGAGATTGTTTTGTTATGGTAAAAGGTTTATAACAACTGGATGATCGATGTTCGAGTATGGTTTGGAGTTGTGCAATCGCCGAATGTGGATCAGCCGACCCCCTGGAGAGCGTATTGGTACGTCCCTGGAAGGCAAGCTCTACCAATATCAAGGGTGAATCATTAAGGAATTTTGGGTATTCTTCGGGTTTGGTGTCGATAATTGGATTATGGATTCATAACTGTGTTGCGGTGGGAGTAATTAGTCAGTGGAAAGTTGATGTCACTAGCTACCCTTGAGGTAGTACGTGTCACCTAAGGCTGGGAGGTAATTGAGATCATATGTTTACAAATCGCTCCACTAAGTTTCGATGCCCACTCTAGTAAGAGTGTAACATGTCAAGGTGGTTGTTAGGTGTGAGTGTCTGCACAAAGATCAACATGACAGTTTTGACATGAACTTATCGAGTTTCAGTTAAGGTTGAAATAGGTTAGAGACACATCTTTGGAAAAGGAGACCGTTGTTGGTGAAAGTGAAGTTATTTGAGGTCTACATCATTTGATTGTCATGTTCTTTGAGACGGGTGGATGGTAAGCTATCTGTCGGGCTTGAATTTCGGGTTGTGTGGTGTTTTGAATTGTTTCATGTCTCTTTTATGGTTCAAGAATGTTGTGAGATTATGAAAGTATGATATCGAAAACGAAAAGGCCCTCGGGTTGTTATTTGTTTGGTTAAGAGAAGGATCGAATCATTGAGAGGCAGTCCCTCTGTGGGTGATGGCATTCAAGTTTTGATCGGCATTATATTTCATGGACGAAATCATTCTAAGGTTTTGAGGATTGTAACACCCGTAATTTCGATGTTATGTATAAAATAAATCTAGAAAAAAGGGTCGGTGAACGTCCGGGAAAACAGTTGAGGAGTAGCCGGGAAAATGGTCGAGGAGCGACTGGGAAAACGGTCGGTGAACAGCCGGAAAAACGGTGGAGGAACGACCAAGAAAACGGTCGAGGAACGGCCAAGAAAACGGTCGGTACATTCCAAATGGATGTATATGAATATGAATGTTTATGGTTATGAATATTTTGATGTTAAATGTTTGGGGATTGATTCTAAATGGATGAATATGAATGTTTATGGTTGGAAACTTGTGAATCTATGATTTGTGAAAACGGTGTACATTCCAAAATCATTATGAAAGATTGTGTTTTAAGTTGTATTATTTCTTTTTTAACGAAATCTTTATTTATGTTGAAAACTCTTGAACTCAGTAGGCGTTAAGCCTAACCCTTTTTATTTGTCGGCATGTGCATCAGGTCTTAGTTGGGGAATGTCACATGCAGCACCGTGAAGTGTTGAATGCCATTTAGATGCTTGGGAAGGATGTAGCTATTGAATGATGTCTTTCGCACATTTGGAGATAACAATCGTTCTTTTTGGCTTTAGTGACACCCGATCTTTGTTTAGTCTTTATATAAGATTTGAGTGGTTATTTGTTGAAGTTAAATTTAGAATTACATTTGAGGTATTCCAAGTATTGATTTGTAGAAAGGGATCTTTATTCTTCATGTGATGTATTGATGAAAATTTTAAATTAGTTGTTATTTCCAAATTTGTGGGTGTTACACTCAGCATTCTTGTAACTTAACTACCCACTACCTAACCGTATACCCTATCCTCTACCTCTTTAATTCCACTCCTCCCATCTACCCTAACGGCATATTCCCACCCCCATCTACTAGCCTCCTGAGTCTCCAAGAACTCTTTTTCTGTCTCTAAGAAACATGACAATTCTTTTTAAACTAGAACCAACCTCACAACTTGGTCGTGATCTGCTCCTTTAATACTCGATTAAAATTATGATTTCATGACTTCTCATTCATAATTCGATTTCCAACATTTTATTAGGTGTTTCTCCTCTCATGGACCATGAACAGTTAACCAATCACCTGGCACTACGTAAAGAACTTAAGAAACGGGCAGTGGCTTCCTCGTAAGATGGGTTTATTCTTTTCTTCTAGAAAAATTTGATCCAAAAATAGGTATTTACACACCAATGAAGTCAACACTAATGGTGCACGAAAACCCTACCAACCTAGCCCAAAGCCATTTGATGCTTGATCGAGTAGTAAGAATTTCAAACCGTAGGTATTAATTGGGTTAGGATTATTTGAACCCAACACATCCCAATAAACCCAATGCCTCTCTTTTATGTTATAAGCATCTTCTCTTAGAAATGTCGTTAGTGTTGCCTTTGATCACTAGGTTTTTCTTTGTTCCCCATGTAGCATAAAATGTCAATAAACTAGTACTAGTGCCTAATGATTATTAAGTATGTTGTTGTATTGCTGATATTATGTCACAACCCGACAATTCCACTACATTGGGTTATTTTTTAAATATTGTTTAGTGGATTGAGGTTTTTCAAGCCGCACTAGTTGATTGGGTTGTTCAACTGTCTTCAAATTGACCAACCCAACTATGGGTGTAAAAAATTTGAGTTTTTAACGAGCTACTCAAGCTCGAGCTTTATAGTTCTCGAACTCAAGTTGATCATGAACAGAAAATAAAGCCTGTTTAACTTAACGAGTCTAGCTCCTTACCACTAATGTTAGACTCGGCTTGTTTAAAAGCTTGATTAAACTTTACAAGTCAAGTCGAACCGAGTCATTCGAACATACACTTTTTTCGAACCAAACATATTTAGATGTTTCTAAGTTATATAAAGCAAAACATAAAAGTCATCGAGTTTGAACAAAAAATGAGTTAATCGATCTCGATTTCGAGGTCGTAATTATACGAGCATATTGAGCTCGAACCCAACTTTAAAAAAATTATTCGAGCTTGAGCCTCAAATTACTTTTTTCCAGTCGTACTCAAATAACACGCTAATCAACCCGTTTACACCCCTAAACCCAACCTGGTTGAAGCGACAATTGTTGCAAATTTGGTGGCCTACTGGCCTTGGGGTCACCAATAAGTCTCAGGGGGTGTTTACTTGGGGCTTAATGAGCTTAATGACAAAACCGGCTTATTCTCGCAGACATTTGGTGTGTTTACTTGGGGCTTAATGACAAAACCGGCTTATTCGCGCAGACATTTCTGGATTATTCACTAAGTAGGGGAAAGATATGTTGTCCCCATTAAGACACATTTTTGACATTTATACCCTTTAAAAATAAAGACATGCCTACCCTCCTACACAATAATCACACAATAAAAACCTAGCTGCTCGATTTCACCTTCACTACTTGTTCGATTTCGATTTCACCTTCACCGCTCGTTCGATTTAACTGCTTCGAGTTCATTGATGGTTAGATTACACTATTTCAATTCACTGATGGTTCGATTTCAACCCTAGACAATAATTTCCTTTGGTCGATTTCTCCAAAGGTAATGATTTTACTGATTGTTCGATACTTGTTTCTTCTCCATACTCAATTGTTGTTCCATACTTGTTTCTTCAGTCGATTGTTGTTCCATACTTATTTCTTAAGTCGATAGTTGTTCCATACTTGTTTTCTTTAGTCGATTGTTGTTCCATACTTGTTTTCTTCAATCGATTGTTGTTCCTTACTCGTTTTTTCAGTCGATTTTTGTTCGATACTTGTTTCTTCTCCATAACTGCTCGATATTTCTGCAATGTAGATTTTTGTAACCATGATTTCTACAATATCGATTTCAAACTTGCTACTTTTTGTTTGAATTGGTTACATTGTGTTTGAACTTGGAAGTTTAAGTACTTAATGAATTTTTGTTTGATTTTTGGATTATATCAATGAATTTATGAATATATGGCTTAAAAAATAAACAACAATTTATAAAACAACTTAAAATTAATATTCAGGGGTAAATTGGTCATTTCTGTTATTCAAACTGTTAATTCAGATAAAAAAGTAAACAACATCAATTTATCCATACAGACACATTTATCCATACAGGACTTAATAGAAAATTTGGTAAATAGTCAATAAATATATAATTAATTCGTATATCAATGTGGAAAGCTGATCTTAATCTCGTAAATTAATACTTACCAAATTCGTTCGTGACTTATTGCTCGTTCAATGCTTGATTTGTCTAATATATTTCTAACCCCAATTTTTGTACCCTATATATAGATTATAAATTTTGGCAACAAATCAAGGCTAGAAATCTGAAGTTCACCGACCAACATCATTGTTGGCCATAATTTGTTGGTGATTTCCGACAGATCACCGGCGATTATCCGACTATGAGAATATATATTTTCTATCAAACCAAAATTTCACATGTAATACACCATTGAATTTAATAATTAAATAAAAAAAATTATTTATTTACTCCGGCTCGATGGTAATCCGACAAATCGGGAGCACTTGCTGAGCCAGCTGGATAGTGAACAAAAAAAGACGGAAATGTTGGAGTAACAACAAAAGGAGACATTTGACGAGTAAGCTTGATAGAAAGCACTTACGGAGCAGTGTTCTGCTTTCATGCCTCGTACTAGATAGGAATACAGAGATTTTGTAATAAGTATTACTTTTGTATTGTTAAAAACATCTGTATTTTTATCGTATTTTGGCATGTTTATTTTTTCAGGAAATACAATTGTTTGGGTAGAAATTCCAACAGTCCACCGTTGAACGACCAGCGATAACCGACACCCTTCCAGTAGGCGACCCCGACTAAACGACTTAAAACCCGTCCGGAAAATTCTGTCGTACGACCTGATTTCAGTTATTAACTTATGACATACGTTATATCATGTTTAATGCAGGATTCAAAAGACATTCATGACCAAAGATTGTTACGGTTGCTATCATCAATAACAACGGACATAACGGACGCTATCATTAATATCAAACGGTTATTCTATTAAAGATACGCATTCAAGACTTGCCAACAGAAAAATAGAGTATAAATATGAAGATGGAACCTCACATTCGGGACATCTGATTCTCAGACCTTAGAAGCTCACGAATTACGTTCTCAAGCTCACTCAGTTTCTCTTGAAGTCCACAAGGCCTATTGTTGTTTGTCGTACGACGCACGACCGAAGTCTAATTATACACGACGCACAACCAACTTTAATTTATTGTATTGTTTTACATTGTATTACACTTGTAACAGTTGTTCTCAAGGACGACGTCCCTGATTGACGTCCATAGTGCATGACGACTCACACTCGTCCGCGGTTTTTACCCATTTCAGGGGCTTTCCGCGTCACCAATTCTCTCGTCTCATTTACTTTATTTTTCTTTATTGTCGTACGATTATTGGAGTTACTTTCTTTGGTTGGATCAGGCTTCACATTGACCTTAAATTTCCCTTGGGAGATTTTTAGCATAAACAGTTTGGCGCCCATCGTGGGGCCCTATCCAAAGAAAATCTTCGATAATCTTACGACGTACTAACGTTTTCCTTCTAGTGTTTCCCTTTTTCATTTGTTTTGAACAATAGCATTCCAAGGAATCCAAGATCATGTTGTGGCCTAGATGAACATGGAGCTGACTGTTGCCCGTGCTCGTATTGACGCCCTAACAGCTCAGGCTCGACAAGCAGCTGAAACCATCGAGCATCTAAGAAACCATAACGGAAACAATATGACAGGGACTACGAATGCTTATGTCGGTGCTTGGAACGTGCCACCTCCATTGCCCAATTATCCTCGTCCACCACCAGTTAATCCTGCGACCTTCATAATCCCAACCATGCCTATGGCCTTTATGCCATTCAATGGACATGCCTCTGATTCATTGCAGCAGACTAGCTTCAACGGATCTGGTTATGTTCCATTAGGTGTCCCAAATGGTGTCTCGATAGATCCCGTTGCACAACGATTGAAGCTTCTGGAAGAGTAGAATGAGCGTGTCTTGTCGATGCTGGCCAAATTGCCGGGGGCAACAGTTCCAGTTGATGTCGAGCCACGTATAGGATTTCAGGCGTCGCCGTTCGTTGAGGAGATCGTGTTGGTGGACATCCCAAAGAAATATAGCATCCCGACCTTCACCCCAAAATATTCAGGCATCACTGATCCGACAGAACACGTCGCCCAATACAATCAACTTATGTGGATTGTCTCGATACCGTATCAGTTTCAAGAAGTCTGCATGTGCAAAAGTTTTGGGGCGACCTTGACTGGAGCATCGTTACAATGGTTGATCAATCTCAAACCCAAAACCATCGGGTCTTTTGCAAAATTGGTGAACCAATTTTCTCAACAATTCGCCAGCAGCCGAAAAATGGAAAAACAGACGAGCGACCTTTACTATGTCGTACAGAAAAATGGAGAGTCCATCCAGGACTATTTTAACCGATTCAACGCAGAAATGATCAGCATCCGAAATTGCGACGTAAAAACAGTTATTGAAGCATACAAACGGGGTCTGGACGATAGTTCAGGGTTATATCTCGACCTTACGAAATATCGTCCAGAAACCTTTGAAGATGTATGAGCAAGGACACTCGCTCATATGAGGGTTGAGGATGACTTCGCTTTCAGAAATAAACACTCGAGCGACAAGAAAGGCCTAGGTGTTAAAAATCCAGACTTCAAACCAAAGCCGACCGGTCGATCAGAGCCTACCAGACAAATTTCAAATGTCAGATTTGAGAAGAAAGGGTCGACAACTTTCAAATCTGTCCAGTATCCTAAGATATCATCTTATGGCTTCCCTGGATCAGCTAAGGACGTCGTCACATCCCTGAAACAACTCCAACAAAACATTCGATGGCCAAAGAAAAGCGACAAAGACAATGATAAGAAAGACAAAACAAAATGGTGCGATTTCCATAATGACTTCGGTCATGTAACGGATGATTGCATTGCCCTGAAGAAAGAACTGTCCTGGCTTAACCCGAAAGGTTATTTACAAAAGTTAACAGGAAAGAAGGATGTGTGTCCCACATCCCCAGAGCATGTCAAGGTGATTAATTGTATTACCGGAGGTTCTGATGTCTGTGGGACCACATATTCAGCTGCTAAAAGACATGCTAGTCGTGGTCCCGACGACCAACCAATTCCAAAGGAGGCAAGACCCAAGGAGGATGCAGGGTTAGAATCTATGCCCTTAACGTTCGACCAATCAGATCTCGACGACGTACACCAGAAACATCATGACGGACTAATTATCCAATTGAGCATTGGAAATTGCCTGACGAAGAGGATACTCGTCAACGGAGGTAGTTCCACTAATATTATCTTTTTTGATGCAGTGAAAGCTATGGGGATCAACAAATCCAAAATTACCCGACGCTCGACTACACTCGTTGGATGTAATTGAGGAGCGACAAATACCATGGGGGAAATCACACTACCAGTATATGCTAAAGGAATCAACAGGCAGACGAAGATTAACGTTGTTGACTGTTCATCGACTTATAACGTTATCCTTGGGCGATCATGGATCCACGATATGAAAGTCGTACCTTCGACGTACCATCAAACCTTGAAATTCCCCACACAATGGGGAGTAAAGGAGATCAAAGGCGAAAGAAAGGTTGCTAGGGAGTGTTACAAAGTCTCTTTGAAGCCCCCGAAGCAGACAGTATAGCAATTACAGAACTAGGACATTCTTGGGACTGATGACGATTATCGTTTGGAAGCTGTCATTCTAAACCAGGATAAGCCTGATCAGATGGTCTATATAGGTTCGACACTCGATCCATCCTTTAAAAAGAGACTAATTTCTTTTTTGTAGGATCACTATGATTGCTTCGCATGGACGCACGAAGACATGGTGGGTATTGATCCAAGTATTATTTCCCATAAACTCAACGTCGATCCATCATTCAAGCCCGTTCAAAAGAAAAGGCGAAAATTTGCTCCTGAAAGAAATAAAGTTATCAACGACGGAGTTGATAATCTGCATAAAACAGGAAAGATAGGAGAAGTCAAATATCCAGATTGGCTCGCCAACATTGTTGTCGTCCAAAAGTAAAATGGAAAATGGAGAGTGTGCGTTGATTTCACAGACCTTAACAAGGCCTGTCCAAAAGATCCATTTCCGTTGCCACACATCGATTCTATGGTCGATGCTATAGCTGGACACAAATTGCTCACCTTCATGGATGCATATTCTGGATATAACCAGATATTGATGCATTCCGACGATCAAGGAAAAACAGCCTTCATGACAGATAATGATATTTATTGTTATAAAGAAATGCTTTTTGGTCTTAAAAATGCAGGTTCGACGTATCAACGACTAGTGAATATGATGTTCAAAGAACATTTGGGCGACACAATGGAGGTATACATCGACGACATGCTCGTCAAATCGAAACATACGGACGATCATATAGGACATTTGAAGCAGTCGTTCGACATTTTGCGTGAATAAAAAATGAAGTTAAATCTGACAAAGTGATCTTTTGGAGTTCGAGCTGGCAAATTCCTCGGTTACGTGGTCACACGACGAGGAATCGAAGCTAACCCGGATCAAATCAAGGAAATTATCGAAATACAGTCGCCCATAAATTTTAAAGAAGTCCAACGTCTAACAGGTCGTGTAGCAGCATTAAACAGATTCATCCCTCGGTCGTCCGACCGATGTCACCTATTCTACAATGTCCTACGAAAAAACAAAGGATTCGAGTGGACTGATAAGCACGAGGAGGCGTTGCAACAACTCAAGAAAATACATGACATCACCTCCCTTCCTCTCTAAACCTGAGAAAGGTGAAGTTCTTCAACTCTATCTAGCCGTCAATGCTAATTCGGTAAGTGCAGTCCTTATACGAGAAACCGACGGACGACAATTGCCAATCTACTATGTAAGTAAAACTCTATTAGACGTTGAAACCAGGTACTCGTCTATAGAAAAACTTTTGCTTTCGTTAGTTATGGATGCTAAGAAGTTACGTCATTATTTTGAATCGCATCCTATAACTATTGTAACTAACTTTCCATTGAAGCCTGTGTTAAGAAAACCCGGACTAACAGGACGACTAGCTAAATGGAGCATCTACCTCAGTAATTATGATCGAGATTTCAAGCCCAAAACGGTGATCAAATCACAGGTCTTAGCAGATTTTGTTACAGATTTCAGTCCAGAACTAGAAGGAGCGACGACGTCCAACGAGTTAATTGTGGCAACTTTGCACGACACCACTTGGACGCTCGACGTCGATGGTTCATCGAACATACGAGGAACAGGCCTGGGTGTCGTCCTACAGTCCCCACAAGAGGGAAAAATAGTGTACTCCATACGATGCGACTTCAAGGCAACAAATAATGAGGCAGAGTATGAAGCACTAATTGGAGGAATCAAAATTGTTCATGACTTGGGGGCAACACATCTGCATGTCTGAAGTGACTCGTCCCTAGTTGTTAACCAAATCAATGGAGAGTTCGCAGCAAAAGATTCGAGGATGATTGCCTATTATAAAATAGTAAAAGAAGAAGCAAAGAAGTTCAGTCGCTTCATAATCGAGGAGATACCAAGAGATCAGAACACTGAAGCTGATGCACTAGCCAACTTGGGGTCAGCACTTAATCAAACGACGTTCGACAATATCCCAATAGTCCACCTTGCAACACCATCCATCAAAGACGACGGTAATACTTTGGTCGCACCAATTGAGGAAGAAAATTCTTGGTTGGACGACATTAAAAATTATCTAGAAAACGATCAACTGCCTGACGACAGAATGGAAACAAGAAAGGTTAGATTTAAAGCGTCAAGGTACATCATGATCAGAGGACAATTATATCGAAGATCTTCGACTGGTTTGAATCTACGATGTATTACCAACAAGACGCAAGTCCAGAAAATCCTACAAGATATGCATGATGGTGAATGCGGAAATCACTCAGGAAGTCGCAGTCTAGCCAACAGGATATCACGACAAGGTTACTATTGGCCGATATTAAGACAAGATGCGATCAGGTATGTGCAGTCGTGCGACACATGTCAATGACACGCAGGTATGTCTCATTAACCGTCTGAACCCTTGCACTCTACTTTGATCACATGGCCCTTTATGAAATGAGGAATGGACATCGTTAGGAAACTACCACCTGCCCCCGGGCAAAAGGTATTCCTTCTAGTTTTAACAGATTATTTCTCTAAGTGGATAGAAGTAGCGGCTTTTTCCTAAGTTCGGGATAAAGAAGTCGTTTCTTTCATCTAAACTAACATCATTTGCAGGTTTGGAGTTCCATCCGAAATAACATGCGACAATGGGACACAATTCATCAGTGATCGGACGCGAAGATTTTGTGAAGAAAGAAACATCAAGTTGGTAACATCGACACCTCGATATCCACAATCGAATGTTCTAGCCGAGTCAAGTAATAAAACTATTATCAATTCAATCAAGGAAAGACTCAAAGCTGCCAAAGGAAAGTAGGTGGAAGAATTACCTTCCGTTCTATGGGCTAATCGTACGACACCACGTACTTCCACAGGACAAACTCCCTTTTCCTTAGTCTATGGATGCGAAGTTGTGTTACCTATTGAAGTACGACTACCGACTTCAAGACATACGTCCGTTGAGCATAACTTGGTCGACCTAATCTATGACCTCGACGCCTTAGAGGAACTTAGAGAAATAGCATATATCCGCATGGCGTCACAGAAACAAGCGGTTGAGCGACATTTCAACAAAAATGTCCAAATCAAAGTCTTCCAAGAAGGCGACTACGTTCTACGTCGAGTGTTTCAAAACACTCAGGAGCTCAATGCAGGTAAACTTTCCACTAAGTGGGAAGGTCCTTATCAAATCTTTGGTATCGTGGGTAAGGGAGCTTATAAAATACAAACCCTCGACGGTCGAGATATTCCACGAAGTTGGAACACAGTCCATTTAAAGAGGTATTTCTTTTAAATTCCGAATCTATTTCCTTTGGTTATTTCTTAAGAAAGATTACTGACTTAAGCATCGAAGGGTCGTTGGTCAAACCAACGACCACCCCACTAATGTTGTTCTTCGCAGGGACGCACGACTTAGTTAAAATCTTTATGTCAGGTACTAATCATACGATCGCATGTATACGGTCGGTCGTAATTGTTGACAAAGGTTAATTTCTACACTTGATATTTATATCCGAAAACCATTATTACAATCGCATTTGGTCAATCGTAGATATTAGTTGATTTCATTATAACACATTATTGAATGATGGTGTGGTTAGACATATGATATATCGTGACTACATATCTTTTTAACTTATTCGACGTACGATAAAGTATAAATTTGAAAAAGAAAAGCAAGTGACAAGCATCGACAGACAAAAGAAATTTTTTCATTAGATGTCCAAAAGAAGAACTACAAGTATAAAGAACGACCACAGACGGCCAACCCTTAATAAATTCAAAGGGAAATGAGCTAAGAAGGAGGAATGTCAGGTTGATCCTGTACGACATCAGCTACGGCCGCCACCTCTTTTCCGTCATCACTCCCTTCCAGGTCATCATCTTCATCGAGGTCCCTTTCGGTCCCCATGGTGTCGAGATAAGTTTTGAGCTCCTCAGCGGCCGACGCCATAGGGTTCTTCCCATTCAGATGGCGCCTCATCAAGGCAGCTCGGGCCGTGACACGGGAGAAGGCTTCAACTTTCCTATTCTCCTCCTCAAGGTCCTTTATGTCATCCTCCAGCTCTTCGACCCTCTTCTTGAGGGATACAATTTCGTCAACAGAAATAGCGGCAACAGTGACGACCTTGATCTTCTCGACCTCCAGTTTGGTCGAAGACGCCTCCAGTTCAAGGAGACGATCCCTGAGCTTAACTTTCTCACGATCTGAAATCTCTAGTAGATTTCGAGCATCGGAGAGCTCAGTTTTGAGGCCCTCAAATTTCGCCTTCTCAGCCTCGACTGCCTCCAGAGCGACCTTTTCCCTTACGAGAGCCTCATCGGCCCTTTTCTCAACGTCAGGGAAGGTCGTCCTAAGACTTTCCATTTGAGCAAAGAAGCTCAGACTAGCTTGAAAAGCCTATACGACAGAAGGAAAAGAGTTAGTAGCAAGCAAAGTGAGTCACAAAGAAAATATAAAAAAAAAGGATTTATCATGAAAGAGAGACCAGTGGCGTGCGCCCCAGTGTCCTCGACCCGAGACTCCTTGTATCGGTCATAGAATGTTGGGAGGAGGAATTTCCCAGGTGTGGAAAAATGACGTCCCTCTCAAGGACGTCATTGACCATGAAGTCAGATGGGAGAGTGACTTTAAATGTCTTCTCTCCCACTTTCTCCTTATTCTTCTTCTCACTCTTGGAGGAAGAAGATGCAAGGAAGCGCTTGTCAACGCCCGACACCCCCGACGGTTCCTTTCGATGGTGTCGTCCCTGCAAGGGACGATAGAGCAGCGTCGCCTGTCTTCTTGGGCGAGAGTCGAGGTTTGCCTCGAACCAGCCTTGTGTCCACCCCCGCAGAAGGGGCAACTCTCTTCTTTGTTTTTTCCCTCCCTTGGCAGGCAAGCTCTAGTTGTTCGGCTCATCTTAGGGTGGACGAATTTGTAGGTGCATCTCCTGGATAAAATAAAATAAGTTAGAAAAAACATGCAATACGAAAATAAAAACACTGTCAAATGACATACCAGTCATCTCTTCTTCTCTTTCTTCTTCTCCTTCTTTCCTCTCTTCTTCTCGATTAGAACCCTCAACGAACGTCACTTCTTTCACAAAGACGACCTTCTCTTCTTCTTCGTTCGACCGAGCAGAGAACGAACGATCAGCGATACTTCTCTCCAAGATCCTCTGAATCTTTTCGTGAGAGCCGCGATTCGGCTTCACTTTAGAGAATTCGATTACTGCCGAACAGAGAAAGAAACCATTAGAATATATATAATAAAAAATAAAACGCACGACAATGCAGTAAACCTACTCGTTTCATTCCACCCGGACGACAACCATTGGTTGTCCTCGTCGCTCACAGACGCCACTTGGATGAAAATGTATTGGCGTTTCCAACCACGGTCGTTTACCGAAGTATTATGCACCTATACATTATCTCCCTTCGTTCGAGGGAATAGGCTATATCTGTGGTAATTATCCGCCCGAACGCTGTAAGCAGTCAGGAGGTCGTTCAAGTTGAACGGAACCTCCCAATTGGCAGTAAGACGCTCGACAACCTGGACAATCCGCCAGAATTGAGGCATTAACTGTCCAGGCGTCAAGTCGAACGCATCCAAAAACGTGCTGACCAAAGGACTAAATGGCCAAGTAAAACCTATCTTGAAGGGATACTCGTATAAAACGCAGTACCCCTTCGGAACCTCATCCGACTTTAAATCTTCCGGCGTCATCAGATTGATTCCATCTGGAATCCTGGCGAATTTTTTAAAGTAATCTAAGTTTTCCTCTTCCCTATACACACTCACGGGTTCGGTCGACATCTGAAAAATCTAGGATTTTCAGGGTCGCACGCCTGTAACTAAGGATGTCCCAAGCTTTCCTAGGCTTTCTAGCTATGGACTTCCTACGCATATAATTGAAACAGAGGGAAAACGGGAAGTCGTACCTTAAATAGAACTCTAAACCTCGAACTTAGAAAGGAAAGGATTCTTATCGCTCGGAAAGTATCTTGCTGGAGGAGAACAACCTCTAAAAAGGGTAAGCATAAAAAAGGGAGAGATTGAGGACAATCCTTATTTATGCTGAAAATCGGAAAGCGAATCACCGAAAAAACGAATCGTTAATCGCTAGTTGACACGTGTCAAGCAAAACACTCGAGTGCATCCATCGAATGCATGACACCTGTCCGATACTAGCTGTCTAACTGTTTACTCTGCATGGGGTGACATCATGGTTCAGTTGGAAACAAACCGATTCGGTTCCATTCAAACTACCCGCGTTTCTTTTATGACACGTGTCCTAATTTTAAAATTTAAATTTCAAAAAAGTTGCCGCTTGAATTTTAAATTTGGGGGTAAACTGTTTGGGTAGAAATTCCAACAGTCCACCGTCGTACGACCAGCGATAACCGACGCCCTTCCAGTAGGCGACCCCGACTAAACGACTTAAAACCCGTCTGGCAAATTCTGTCGTACGACCTGATTTCAGTTATTAACTTATGACATACGTTATATCATGTTTAATGCAGGATTCAAAAGACATTCATGACCAAAGATTGTAACGGTTGCCATCATCAATAACAACGGACATAACGGACGCTATCATTAATATCAAACGGTTATTCTATTAAAGATACGCATTTAAGACTTGCCAACAGAAAAATAGAGTATAAATATGAAGATGGAACCTCACATTCTATTAAAGATACACATTCACTCAGTTTCTCTTGAAGTCCACAAGGCCTATTGTTGTTTGTCGTACGACGCACGACCGAAGTCTAATAATACACGACGCACGACCAACTTTACTTTATTGTATTGTTTTACATTGTATTACACTTGTAACACTTGTTCTCAAGGACGACGTCCCTGATTGATGTCCATAGTGCACGACGACTCATACTCGTCCGCGGTTTTTACCCATTTCAGGGGTTTTCCGCGTCACCAATTCTCTCGTCTCATTTACTTTATTTTTTTTATTGTCGTACGATTATTGGAGTTACTTTCTTTGGTTGGATCAGGCTTCACATTGACCTTAAATTTTCCTTGGGAGATTTTTGGCATAAACAACAATATTTCCAATTATTAAAAAAAAACAATATTACGGAAATCCGTCGGTAAACATTAAAATGAGTCGTTGGTGAGTCATTGGTATTTAATGTTGTCGGTAATCCACCAGTATTGTAGGTTGTGGGGATCTGTCGCTGAACTCAAATTGTTGGTGATCTGTGGGTGAAGGTGATCGTCGGTGATCCATATGTGAAATTCGTCGTTGATAGCTTCACCCACCATGTCCTGCCCCATAGACTTTCATTGACGGATGACCGGCAGATTTTTTGGTCGGTAAGTCTTATGTTTTGTAGTGAATCAATGATTATTTGGATTCCGTCAGTGTTCAAAAAGACTGGTCATGGTAGCCATTGAGGCATGTTTTTGGCTCAAGAGTCTTATATATTCAATGTTACCTTAATTTTATTCCATGTCATGGCCCAATGTACAATTTTTGTAAGGTGATATTAGACTTCTTATTTTAGTTTTTACCTTTTTTAGTCTTTAATTTTTAGTTTTTAGTATATAACCTACTTTAAATTGCAATAACATTGATTCATTGAATAATTATAAAAAACACATAGGTATGTATATAATATATATATATATATATATATATATGGTATATAATTGCCACATAATTAGTCACACCTTAAAAAAGGTTGTGACCTTGTTGTAACTCCTAAGACTTGAGCTCACCGACACGACATGTCTCGTCTCATGCTATATAAGAACATGTATTTCCATACAAATAATTCCTTCCAATTTCAAATCTTATATAAAGTGGCAAAACATATTTTTTAAGATTTCCTTTTACTTTTTTCTTTTTTATACCAAAAGAAATTATATTTTTAATACTTATATATTGTTTATTATCAATCGTATAGTGAAAGATTCAAATAAGAAAGATAAATATCATGAGAAGATAATAAAAGAAAAATTCAAAGGAAGGTTAATATGTGGAACCATTGAAAAAATCCATTCGAAAGTACATAACGAGAGTCCAAGAATCTCTAAATCCTTAGAGAGAGAAAGTAGAGAGAGAGACAATAGGAGCGCAAAACAGAAAATTCAGATTAATGTGCGTGTAATTCTTACAACCAACAAAGAGCAAAGGGACTTAAATACCCTTGGTCAGATACAACACAGATAAGCACTAAACACAGTATATGACCAAGCTCTATAAATACAATGATTACTATAAAATCAGACCTAACAATCTCCCCCTTAGTAATCATTGGCGCTTTGGTCTTCAAAAATTGTCTTCTATAATAGCACGGACCAACAAAGCGACTTTCAGAAGCTTTCTGACTTTTAAGAAAAAATTTCTTCTCAGCATCTTGCAGGTTGAAAATTTTCTTTGCTGCTTGAGCTCTAGACGATACACCTCTTTTGAATGATCTTGAATGAACTGTGGTGTTCGGAGCAGGAACAGCAAAAGAATTTGTTGTAGCTGAGAGAATAGAATCTTTGAGTGAATCTTGATCAGCAGATAAACTTTTGAGCTCTTTGTCTCTTTAACTTCTCCTTGACTCCGGGGACTAGGTGTCAAGAACCCCTTGGAACTTACTCTCCCGGATCAGAAAGGCTACATCGACATATTCTAAACCCATTCATACCAGTAGAACATGACTTTCGATCTGATTCTATAGAAGGATTTCTGTTCGATCACTCCCAGACCAAATGACCTTAGGAGACCAGATGACAAGCATCCCACGGAACGTACTTTTCCAAACCAGAAAGGTCACAGGTACAAACTTTTAAACTTAGAGATTTCTGTATTTTAAGAATTTAATATTCATCTCAATTACTCAGATCAACGTCTAAATGCTTAGCCCATATTTTCATTTCAATCTATAATTCTGATCATTTAGGTAGTCTAAGCAAAGTAATCTATAAAAAATCTGACTCATATATCTTTAAAGCATTAATAAAAGTTTCAAACATGTTACTGACTTTTCGACTTTTGTAAGACTTGAAGTTTGACCATATAAAAACTTTAATATAAACAAAAGAACTTGAAAATTTATCCTAGACACATATTTTATTCAAAGGAAAGAAAAAATGTAAAACTTTACTTTATAGAATAAAATTTGTAAAGATTTAAACTTTTAATAGATATTTAGTTGGAACAAAATAAAATTCAACTATTTCATCTTTTACATTGAAGATAATAAATTTGTGTCTCATATTAAAAGAAAATTTTGGGTAATACAAATTCATGAGTTAGATAAACAAGCTCACATTCTTGAAACATTGAGAAAAACTGGAATAACATCATTATCAGAGATAAATGCAGCGGAAATAAAATTGATGTACTCACAGTATCTCATTAAGTCAGAAACTTAATCATTGAAGAACGAGTTCTAAACTGTTGTGTTTAGAAGTCGAAGTCGTTGAAGCACGGGTTCTAAGCTGAAATACTTAGAAGCCAAAATCCTATTACTCCCACTTAACATGTGATGCCTGCAACTTTGAATCAGATAAAGATTTGGGTACCCACTTGAATTTGGCCCGTGTTTGTTAGTTGCAGTTCTTATGGGGAAACAATAATTAGATTTAACAGGTAAAACACGAGGAATAGGATCAGAAAAATAATCACAACCATCAGAAGAGAAAGCATGATCATCTGAACTAGAATCTGAGGAAGAGCATGAGACATGTTTTGAAATTTGAATCATTTGCTTTATAGAGTATTTTGAAATTTTATTACATTTAGCAAATGAATCATTGTAATAAAGTTTGTCTCAATTTCTATCCCCATCAAAAGTATGTTCATCAGATGTCCGTCTCGCTCTCCAGATTTGCTTCTTTGACTTGCTTACAGTCCTATCTGAAAGAATAGAATCGGAAGAATTAGAACAGTCAGAAAGAACTGTATCTCGTTTCTTCGACTTCTTTGACCGTCTTCTTTTACGCTTAGGTTTATAATATTGATCATTGAGCGTAAGAGAATTATCAAGAATTTTAGACGAAATATTTAAATCAGAAGAAATAAATTTATCCAAGCAACAAATCTGATCAACTAATAAATCTAAATTTACCTCGGAGTCTGAATTATTTTGAGAAAGGATTTTAAAATTTGAAACTTCCTTTTTATTTTCCTTAGAATCAGAAGATAGGCTAGAAATAGAATCTGATTTTTGAGAAAATAAATTTTATTTAAGACTAGAAGTCATAAAAGAAAGAATAATGTCAGATTCAATTTTCTTCAATATATTTTGATCTTCTATCTGATCTTCAAGATCTATGATTTTTCCTTCTAATACTAACGGAGGAGTATATTTCTTCGAATCATAAATGATTGGAGAAATATTTCCTTTATCAGAATCAGGAGCATACGAAGGAATAAAATCGTTAGATATTGAAGATTTGATAGAAGATATATCATTTAAAACTCTTCTTCCTCTTCTTGATTTTTCGGGAAAATATTTTGCATTTTCAGACGTATAAACAAAAGGAATTTCATTTTTCTTTTTATTTATCTTTTTCTCATTTTCAAGATCTAACACTTCCTTTTCACTAGTCCAATGAAATTTGAACTGAGGAGCATAATGAGCAAGTGTCAGATAATCGTATTTATATAATGTGGGAACTTCGTCTATTACTTTTTTTAAAAATTGAGGATTATCAAAACCAAGTCCCCATCTCTGTTTTAAAGCCTCTTCACTCATCGGCTTGTTCATATAGATTGTTTGTTCATATTGGTCTCTTCGATAAAGCTTTTCTTCTAACTTTATTATTTTATCAGAAAATTCATCTTTTAAAGTAGTCATTGATGACAAAGATTCAAGATAAGTCTTGTTAGAATTTTCCAAAGCATCCAATTTTTTTGAAAGATGTTATTAGTATTTTCTAAAATAGATTCTTCATCCTTCAAAGAAATTTTCAGCTTTTCAATTAAATCTGACTTTTCAGAATTTAAATTCTTTTCAGATAAGAGTTTAGAGCGCAAATCAGATAAAGCATTAATCATGATTTTAAACTGGGAGGTAATAAAGTTGTAGTCCAATTCAGAATATACCTCATCCTCATCAGTGTCAGAATCGTCTGACTGGTCATCTCCGAGTAAGCACAAATGGGCGATCTCGACGTTCGATGCTTCATCATCGGAATAATCCAGGCAGAATTCTTCTTCTGCCAGCAAAACTGTTACATTCTCTCTTTTCTTAGCTAGCTCCAATTTCCTTCGGTAATAAGCTGAGTCCTTAACCCTCTTTGCTCTACACTCCTTTGATATATGACCCAGCTTTCCACAGTTATAGCAAGTAGCAGTCTTTGGCTCGGGTACTTTGGCTTTAGACCCAGAAGTGAAGCGAGAAGAGTTGGAATCAGATCTTGGTTGGAACTTCTTCTGATAATGTTGAGAGACAACAATCATAGCTTTCTGTAAGGCCTCTCCATCATCATCAGTTGATCCGGTGTAAGCATTATCAGACAACGCTTGTTCATTCAGTTGCTTCGTGAGAAGAGCAACCGGATCAACTGTTTTCTTGTTCTTTTTATCCAGTTTGGCCTTCTTTTCCAGTACCAAACTCTCATCAGTCAGCAAAATCTCATAC
Source organism: Arctium lappa (assembly GCA_023525745.1). Lineage (NCBI taxonomy): Eukaryota > Viridiplantae > Streptophyta > Magnoliopsida > Asterales > Asteraceae > Arctium > Arctium lappa. The sequence continues at coordinate 165,321,892 of CM042047.1, forward strand.
AGTTCTTGAATCTGCATTGTAGATATCCGAACATCGTTCCTCAGTCTATGACATGCTTTATTCCACTCAGGCTGAAAAGAATTAAGGAACTTCAGATTCGTCTCCAGATCAGTCTTTTCCACTTTAATCTTTCTGAGATCATTAATCACAGCGCAAAATCGGTCAAAGATAGCCTTCAGAAATTCATTGTCCTTCGCCTTAAATTCCTCAAAGTTGTTCATGAAGCGTGTCTGGCGTATCTGAGTAGCAACAGATGACCCAAACATGATCTTTTCTAATTGAGTCCACATCATGTTTGGATTATGCTTGAAACAATCAATTCTATTGTAGATTGAGTTAGGCAGTGCTAGCATCAAATTGGACTTTGCTTCTCTATCGGCTTTTTCGCTTTTGATTTCATCATCAGTCAAAGGAATGTCATCTTTTGGCTTGACAAATGGTCCTTCAGACAAAGATTTCATCATGTACTCTCTGTTACTCTGACGCTCAATGAAATTTATAAACCTATCTTGCCACTGTGTAAACTCATCTTCGTTGATTAAGACTTGTGGACGAGTATCTGTTCCCAATTGCATCATCAGATCACTGCTGTAGAACTGAGCTTGGAAAGCAAACTTGGAAGAATCCATTGCAATTGTAAATCTGAAAATCAAAAATCAGATTGAATTCAAAAAATTCGAAAAATATTAAAAATTGTAACTTTGAAAAACACTTGTTATGGCACAAAGTTTAAAAAAAAATAAAGATAACACACTAAAAAAAATTTCCAGATTTTTTTTTTTAACTAAGAGCTTTGCGGGTCTAGAAGGAAACGTAAAGTTGAGCTTTGCGTTTGCAATGGGAAACGCAAGATGAGGTTTTCGGGTGTAGTGGGAAACGCAAAGTGAGGTTTGCGGGTCACTGAGGACACGCAAGACAGGCTTTGCGTGTGTAGCCTGAAACGCACAATGAGCTTTGCGGGTTCAAAGTGAATCGAAAACCTGAAAAATTCAATGATTGAAACGCAAAGTTTATGAATAACCCGCAAAGTTCTTTGAATGACACACAAAGAACTTTGAATGACACGCAAAGTTTAAAAACTCATAAATTTTCGCAAAATCAAATCAAACCAAGAAATTTATGCATGAAAAATACACACTGATGAACGAAAACAACTTTTGATTATCAAACTCGATTAAAAACCACTAAACCTCAAACTCGTGAATGAAACAACACCAAACTCGAGTTTTCTGAAAAAATACAAATTCGCAAAATTGAAGATCTAAACTTGAATTTTATGCAAAACAATGTGAAACAAACACGATCGATTAACAAAAACGAGTCTAAAGAGAACAAAAACAACACAATTCGAACACAAACAGATCCAAATTTTATGAGAAATCAAGAAAACGAGATTTTCTTGAAAAATTCAAGAAAATCAATCAAATTTTCGATTTCGATCACTAATTCAGATTCAGTAAAACAATCTCTCAATTCTCTCAAGATCTAGCTTGCTCTGATACCAATTGAGAGTCCAAGAATCTCTAAATCCTTAGAGAGAGAAAGTAGAGAGCGAGACAATAGGAGCGCAAAACAGAAAATTCAGATTAATGTGCGTGTAATTCTTACAACCAACAAAGACCAAAGGGACTTAAATACCCTTGGTCAGATACAACACAGATAAGCACTAAACACAGTATATGACCAAGCTCTATAAATACAATGATTACTATAAAGTCAGACCTAACACATAATGTAAACGCATATGAATAATCTGTAACATTGGTTCACATATGCATCTTTAAATAGATTTTTTTTTCTTTTTTGGATTTTTTCTTTTCAGTAGATTCATATATGAAACTTCATTTCTTCTCTTTTCACGATATTTAGTCTTCTTATTTCAACCCGTCCCAGTTATATGTCTGCATATATATTTTTTTCTTTTTTATACCAAAAGAAATTATATTTTTAATAGTTATATATTGTTTATTATCAATCGTATAGTGAAAGATTCAAATAAGAAAAATAAATATCATGAGAACATAATAAAAGAGAAATTCAAAGGAAGGTTAATATGTGGAACCATTGAAAAAAATCCATTCAAAAGTACATAATGTAAACGCATATAAATAATCTGTAACATTGGTTCACATATGTATCTTTAAATAGATTTTTTTTTTCTTTTTTGGATTTTTTTTCAGTAGATTCATATATAAAACTTCATTTCTTCTCTTTTCACGATATTTAGTCTTCTTATTTCAACCCGTCCCAGTTATATGTATGCATATATATTTTTTTTCTTGAGATTTGTTAGCCCTAGTAAATCACCAAGGATGTATTGGTACGCAAAAAATAAAAGTTTATATCGTGCATGATTTAACTTGGAATCAACTTATTTATTTAAACATATAATTGTATTCTCCATCCAAATCCAAACAAACATTCTGAATATATATAAAAAAAACTTATTCCATACACATTTCAACTGAAAAACAAAACTCTGGTAGTTGTACGTTAAGTATATAGTCAATTATTCATAATGGTATATAATATAAACAACACTACAAAGTTGGATAATTGATTCACTTTTTCACTGAAAAACAAAGTGTCTATCGCTTTCATCATACATACTCGTAACCAAATATCGTTTACTTTGATTTTTATCGTGACGCACAATGAATAAAGAATTAAAGAGTATTTGTCTCAAATACGACCCATATGCCTTTGCTAAAAGAACAGTTAGCAATGCATCTCAACCTAACACTGAAAACATAAAAATAGAGTTGTTTTCATCTTCAATCTAACACTAAAAAATATGAAGGTAAAAAATGTTGGTCTCTATATTTAAAAGTCAATAAAATAAGCTTCTATAAATATATATTAATATAATATTAAGTTTTCATAATTATATATGTATAAATTGATTAAAAGTTTAATATATTTACATTTTTATTATTATTATTATAATATTAAAAATGGTTTTTAGTGGGTTTTTTAGTGTGTGATTGGTGTTGATTTTTTTTAGTGTTCAATGAACTACCATTTTTAGTGTTTTTATTAGTAATTGAGTTGAAGATGATCTCTAAGGTCATTGTAATCATCAAGCACTATATGATCTCATAAAGTTCTATTATTTACTGAGCTATATTACATCACTATTTTTTGAATAACCTAACGAACTATCATATTTTTTGAAGGGTGTTGCTATCCCTACCCCTTCTTACTCACAAAACCCTCCATACCCCCTTTTATTTCACTCACATACCCCCTCCTACCTCACTTACATATCCTATATAGGAGGGGATATGGATAGAATTCACCTTTTTTGAATGATTGTCCTTAAACTATTTTTTTGAATGAAGAATCCATTAAACTTTTGCATTTTGAATAATTAAGTACCTGAACTATTTTTTTGAATTAGAAACCATTAACCTTTCTCATGTTGAATGATAAAGTCCCAAAATATTTTTTTAATAAATAATTCATCAAACTTCAAAAAATTGGTTACCTACAATCTATAAAATAAAAAAAATAAAAAAACCCACCAAAATTGTAACCGACCATGAAGGTTTTAGAGTACAAAAGAGATTTAATTCAGTTTTACCATTTTCAAATCTTACGTCATTCAAACCCCTCACGAACAACAGTATTGCTCCCCCTCGTCACTCCCCATCGACCCATCATTGTCCGCCTATCACGTTGTTGGCTCCTGCCATTAACTCCCTCTTTTTTATCTATATTTTATCTATGAAAAGAAGGATAATCAGAAGATAAAAAAACAGATCAATAATACGGAAATTGATGATAGGAGCCAACAACGTGATAGGCGATATGGAAAACAAACTATGAAGGGGCGATGGGGAGTGGCGACCGGGAGCGATACCGTTGTTTGCGAGCGTTTGAATGGCGTAGGGTTGGGTACAATAAAAATGATTTATGATTCTTTTTAATTTAAAACCTTTTAAATGGTTACAAATTTTTTTTTTGGTTAAAAACATGTTGATAGTCCAGTGGCTTAATCATTTAAAATGAGAAAATTTAATAGGTTTTTTAATAAAAAAGTATTTATAGGACTTAGTTATTCAAAATAAGATAGTTTCTTGGTTTTTTTAACCTTTCCAACTATTTTATTATTACATTTACATTTTAGAAACAACATTCTACTATAATGAAAATCTTACAAATTCATAAATGAATTCCGTTTGTCTTTTTTTTTATTTTAATTTTAATGAAAATTGAAATTCCAATAACATAACTTGATACAATAACTAAAAATAAAATTAGGATAAAATAGTTTTCAGTTACAATAACAAAAATAAAATACAATAATTAATAAAAATCTAACAGTACATGCAATAATGAAAGTAAAACTATAAACATTACTAGAAAAGGGGTATCCGTGACGAAAATCAGTGAAGGACAAAATCCGTCGCTAACTAGTGACGGAACAACCATCAACCTAATCTGTCACTAATTAGTGACGGATTTTATCCATCACTGATTAGCGACAGAATTCATTAAATTCAATTTAAAAAATAAATAAAAATGAAAATCCACGTTTTCATTGTAAATTAGTGACGGATTAGCGATGACACGTGGATTTTCATTTTAAAAATAAATAAAAATGAAAACCACTTATCCGTCGCTAATCCATCACTAATTAGCGACGGACACGTGAATTTTCTTTTCTTTTTATTTTTTAAATATAAATTAATGAGTTCTGTCACTAATACGTCAAATAAACAGAAAAGAAAATCCACGTGTCCGTCGCTAATTAGTGACGGATTAGCGACGGATAAGTGGATTTTCATTTTGATTTATTTTTAAAATGAAAATCCACGTGTCTATTGCTAATCCATCACTAGTTAACGCCGGACACATGGATTTTCTTTTCTGTTTATTTTTTTAATATAAATTAATGAGTTTTGTCACTAATCCGTCGCTATATTAATGACGGACACGTGGATTTTCATTTAAAAAATAAATGAAAATCCACGTGTTCGTCGATAATTTGGTCCGTCGCTAATCTGTCGCTAATATTATCACCCACCTTTTTTCAGCGACGGATTAGTGACGGAAATCACTTTTAGCGACTGATCAACGACGGATATGGTCGTTTTTTGTAGTGAAAACAACGATTATGAAACTAAATAACATTTTTGGTCCTTCTGCTTTTTATTTTTCTCTGGTTTTAGTCCTTACAATTTAAAGACTGCTACTCAGCTATCGTGGTTTGTAAAAATGCTTGGAACTGGTTCTATTGCTAACACCCAGTGTTCAAAAAGGTGCGCCATAGCTCGATATAGTGCAAGACGTGTCTTCGCCGTTACAAAATAGCCCATAACGTTTCTGTAAGGCGTGACTCACGCCATGGCGCGCTGCGGCACGCGTTTTTTTAAGACGTGGTTTTTTTTAATTTCTTTTAAATTTTTTTATCTTTTGTGTTTTTTTACATTTTTAACCTTAGATCTAACAGTTTTATAGATTTATCTAATCAAATCACTCACAGTTTTACGAAGTCATAAACGTTATGGACTCACGATTAAAACGAAATTGTAAAATTATTTTTCTAAGTTCTATTTTAAATATTCAATCAAAAACTTCTTTTATACTAATAGTTTATATGATTTTTCTTCTCCCAATATGAATGTACATTCTTTAACATCATTATTTGATTAGAATAATATATAAAACATATACGTATATATAGTTTTGAATATTACATACAAATTTGTCGCCTTATGTCACACCTTGAAAAACGTCGTGTCTTCGCCATGGCGTGTAAGACTTAAGACTTGACCTCGCTGCCACGCCACGCCTCATGCCATGTTGAACCTTCCTAACACCATTAGTTTGGATTCTACTAAACCCCTCCCCCTAATGGGACTTGCATACAAGGGTATCTCTTGTTTATTGAGTGTCTCTAGATGTGACTAAGATGCAATGTTTTTGGTGGATCCACAATGAAGTTGAAGCTTTACAGATTCTCACTCGTTGTATTGTATTCTTCTCATCCATCTTTTTAATTTTATATTTTAGTTTAGGTTAATTGTTCGAACTTATGTTCGATTTATTCGAATTATTATCTATCTTCTCATGCTTTATAATTTATAGCATCATTCTTAAATTAGTTTTATTGGTTTCTTAGGTTAGAAATGATTTTTGGAGAGTGACACTCCTTAGATCGACTTTTAAAGTTTTCTTAGATTAATTTTAATGTTTTCGTTAGATTTATGTTTTGTTCCGTAGTCTAGTTTTCGTTTGACTGGATTTTGTTGTCTTGAATTAAGGTATTGGGTTTAATAAATTGATTTTATAATGAAGATTGCATTTTAACTGATTCATTTCAACCAACGAAAGTTGCTCTATGGCTAGCCTAATGTTTGATTAATTTGTTTAATTGGAAATATGGACAAAAGTTTGATTTTCGATTTAGACAGAATTGGTTAATGACTACGGTCCTAACATTGAGATAGTCAGGGACGTATGATGAGAAAACATTTGTTTTACCTAAATGCTTCTTTTTCAATATTTGTATCCTAAGAAAGTAGGTACTAGTTTGTTTTGGAAAGACTTTTTCACCTTGATCGAGGGTTAAGGTATATTTACACAACAAATACTCACCATAATTGAAATCCAAGATAGTCATTACTTGAGCTTCGATAGCTATCATTTTCATGTCTTGCTATTCTTTTTAATCAATTTATTAAAAACCAAAATCACTAATTCATAATTCGCGTAGCTAGGTCATAGTCTATAATGAATCCGTGTTTAGTCCATCACCTCCTGGTGATCGAACCGTATGCTACACATACACACTCTTGTGGTTATAAATTTAAAATACATCAAACTCATTGTTGTTGAGATGGTTTGTGAAAGTCGTCGTGAAAGTAGCAAGGGTTGTGGCAAAAGGCACAATAATCCTTTTCAGAAATGCTCTGGTAAGCGGTTGTTGTTGATCGAATACCAACTGATGTTGTAGGAAATACAGTGGGTAACACTCAAAGAAATAACAGACGAACTCCAAACGTTTTATTATGAATGATAAAAATCTAAACATAACAACTTAGGGGTATTTATACATGGAAAATAAAATCTTAAGGCAACTAAAACACGTCTAAAGCCCATGGGCCAAAAGCCAAGCAAGTATGAAATATAAAATAAAACTAAATAATGCTTAAAGTACGAAAACCTCGTTTTGAGGCTCATGATAAGCCTGAATGGCCAAAAAATCCTATTCGTCTCGACAAAGTCGTTAGTTTGATCCGTTGGCCCGTTTCACTAACAAAAAACATATTATGATAGTCGATTTAACATTGACAGCCAAATTTGGAGCAAATTGGGTTTTGTTCGACAGCGATCAATCATTGCTTATATATCTGTTGTCATTCTCCCTACATAAAATAATTGATAGATGTAAAAACATTACATCAAAGAAATGCAAAAAGCTTAGAAACACAAATGACGACATCATTTATAAATCTTCAACATCCGTGTGTTTTTTGTAGGGACTTCACTGGAATATCTTGAAATTGCACTCAAACATTTTATCCCTCAAATCTATGAAAACATTTGCTTTTATTTTTTTATCACATAAGCCCTCGAGAGTCATGACTAGAATATCTGTCGGGTGTCGCTAAAATCATGGCTAACTTTTTGTTCTATTAATTCGTCACTTGATTAATTGGTAAAAAAAATGTGGGTTAATGGGCGAGGAAATTCATGGAGACGCACTCCTCAGGATGGACCACATAATAAAATCGTTCACGAGCAGGACGACCCGCTAAACACGACCTGCGAACCACTAGAAAAATAGGTTTGAAACAAATATTCTCGAAGTAATGGGCGGGCATGGGCAATTGAAAAAAAATGTGGACAGACCCGCCCAACCCGTTAACATTTTTATATTAAATTATGAACAAATTACAAATTTGGTCCCTCTATCATGCGAGTTTTTAGAAAATAGGTCCTAAACTTCAGTTATTACATAGATTACCTGATGGTATGCTTTCTTTGTCATGGTTTTGGTCCTTCACCCTAACGACCATCTAAGAGGTCCGCTAAAATCAAGGAAAAATGGGTCTTCTTTCTATTTTTCTTTATTTAAAAAAAATAGTAAAGTTTTTTAAATCACGGAGAAAGTGTACACATTTAAAATTGGAGAGCCAAACATAAACACCGTTTATCTTATTATCCCTCTCGTCGATACTATTGGTGCCTCCCCCTCCATCTCCAATTCCGGTGATTCACGACTCCTTTCATCTTCGTTTCAGTTGATTCAAATCCCCTTCCATCTCCGACGTCACACCGTTACTTTCCAACATCAATGCCCATCATCTACCAACACCCACCAGAGCCCCATTCACTACAACCTCCATGTCTAGGAAAACCTATAATTGTATACAACGGAGATCCATCACTTAAACCTCAAAATGGTCGGGACTCCCCCAAGTAGAAAAAAAACCTCAAAATGGGTGGTGGTGGGTGAAGGTGATTGGTTGTCATTGGAGAAAGGGAGTCTCTTAAAACTTAAAATTTTATTAATAGAAAATACGATTACAATGAAAGAAAATGTTTAACTAATTCATCTTCAAGAGATTTGAAGATGAAGAACTCTAAATGTTGTGAGAAAAATGAAGTAAACTAAATTTGTGAAAATGAGATAATGAATCGTGTTAGGGTTTTTTCAGCAGAAAAAGCCTTTATATATTTTCCAAATTTTGCAAAATAGTCCTCCTCTTAATTTTCTGAATATTGCTCCGCTACCACTATAGATTCCAGATATTTCAGTCCAGCCCCTTAACTTCCTGAAATTAAACCATTCACACTTAATTAAATATGATGACAAGATTGGTAAGAATTAACATATATTTTAACACCCTCCCTCAATCTTGACATCTAAACATATCTAACATGTTTAATTTAGATATGAGATAGTTGTGTTGATTAACCACAAGAGATTTAGTAAATATATCTGCAGGATTTTCTGTAGATAAAACCTTTTTCGTTTTTAATAAACCAGAAGCAATTTTATCTCTTACTTGATGAATATCTATCTCAATGTGTTTAGTTCTCTCATGAAATATAGGGTTATTAGCTATTTGTATTGCTAATTTGTTATCATAGTTTAAACTTACAGGAAGTAAATTTACTAATTTTAAATCAGCCAAAATACTAAGTACCCATAATATTTCACAGAGAGCAGATGCCATGGCTCTATATTCAGACTCAACTGAAGAGCGAGAAACAGTTGCCTGTTTCTTACTTCTCCATGACACCATGCAATTTCCCAAAAATAAACAATAACCAGTGACAGACCTCCTAGTTGATAAGCACTTACACCAGTCAACATCGACAAATGCAGACAACTTGAAATCAAAATTAGAACAAGTAGAAAAATTTACACCTTTACTAGGAGAGGCCTTTAAGTATCGTAAGACACAAAAAGCTAATTTTAGGTGAGACTGACGGGGTGAGTGCATGAACTGGCTTAAACACTGAACAACAAAGGAGATATTAGGTCTAGTAGCTAACAAATAAATGAGTCTACCAACTAATTTCTGATATCCGGTAAAATCTTTTAAAGGAGGATCCTTATCAGCAGATCTTGCATGATCTGTAACAACCAAGTTCATGTCCATTGGGGTTGTAATTGGTTTACAACCCAAATATCCAAAATCATTAAGAAGTTCAAGACAATATTTTCTTTGTGACATGTATATGCCTTTTTCGCTTTCTAATATTTCAATTCCCAAAAAGAATTTTAACAAACCAAGATCTTTTATTTATTTGATTGCAAATAATCATTAACTTTCTGAATTTCATAATCCCAATTTCCAGTAACAACTATATCATCAACATAAACAAGAAGAATAAGAAATATATTACCTGAACTTTTAGTGAATAACGAATAGTCACTATAACTTTGATTGAAACCACAATCTAGAAGGCAGTTTGACAATTTTTCATACCATTGCCGAGGAGCTTGTTTTAATCCGTAGAGGGATTTACCAAGTTTACAGACACGACTATCATTAGATGAAAAATATCCAGGAGGTAAACACATATATACATCTTCAACTAAGTCACCATACAAGAAAACATTATTGACATCTAATTGATACAAAGACCAGTGATGTTGAATTGCTAAGGCAATAACACACCTTACAGTAACCATTTTAACAACAGGTGAAAATGTTTCTTCATAATCTAAATGTTCTCGTTGACTATAACCTTTTGCTACAAGACGAGCCTTATAACGTTCAATTTCACAAGAGGACTTGTATTTAATTTTATAAATCCATCTACATACTATGGGTTTTCTACCAGGAAGTAATTCAATCAAGATCCAAGTACCATTTCTATACAAAGCTTCCATTTTCTCATTCATGGCATGTTGGGAACTGAAGAATTTACCAAGTATGGTTAGTGCTGCTAGTTCATCATGGTTACTACTTCTGTGATTAATACTGCTAGTAGAAGTTAATGCTGCTGGAACAAATTTAATGCTGCTCCTCAATATTAGTACTGCTGGAGTTACTACTGCTAAGAGATTAATACTACTGATCATGGTTAGTGCTGCTGAACTTAGTACTACTCAGAGTATTATTGCTGCTTATGAGATGGAAATCCGTATGGAGAGGATGACAGCTGGATAAACTGAAGATTATGGAAAGCTTAGAGATAATGATAGAAGATATTTTATTAATTGTAATTATCTGTTATCTTCAGTATATGTATAGAATTTATAGAATAGTTTAGATTATTATTCAATTCTAAGTGTTTGTTCTAGAGAAAATCAACCTCAAGCCATAGTTCCTAATTCTAGAGAAGTAGAATTCATCTTGAAAGATTCTGTTCTTCAAGATTGAGGTTGAGTGTGTAATCATGTGATTTTAATCATTCAATACAAGTTTACAAGTTGTTAATCATATACACTATTTGTTTACTGTTACATTGAATATCAAAGTGTTATTCCACAACTTCTTTGATATTGTTTCTGAGTATTCATAATTCTTGTTGAGAATTCGATCCTGACAAGTGGTATCAGAGCCTGTTCTCTCAGAAACATCTATTCATTCATCATGGAAAACTTTGCAGAATCAAACAGTACTCTGGTCTCAAAGGTTCCAATGCTCAGACCCAATGAATTCGATATGTAGAAGATCAGAATCAAGCAGTAAATACTCCTCACTGACTATTCTATATGGGACATCATTGAGAATGGCCCTTCTGAAGCAGGAAAGATTGGTGCAGATGGAAAGAGAACTCCACCAAAAACTGATGCAGAGAGAAATACTAGACAGACAGAGATGAAAGCCTTGAGCACCTTGCTCTTGGCTATTCCCAATGAATATCAACATCAATTCTGCAACTGCACTGATGCAGAGATGCTCTGGAATGCTCTAGAGAAGAGATTCTCAGGTACCAAAAGTACCAAGAGAAATCAGAAAGCCATTCTGAAGCAACAGTATGAGAACTTTATGTCAACCAAGAATGAGTCCATGACTCAAACTTTTGACAGGTTCAACAAGCTAATTGGTGAATTAGCTACTGTGGGAGTACAAATTGATCAAGATGATCTAAACAGGAAGTTCCTAAGGTCCCTGAGTGATGAATGAACCATGTATACTGTGTCTTTCAGACAGAATGATCAACTGGAAGAAAAGGAACTTGATGATCTATACAATGATCTAAGAGTTTTTGAATCTGAGGTAGAGGCTAAGAAGAAGCCTTCTGGGTATGTTCACAATGCTGCACTCCTTTCAGCATCAATTGATTCTTCTTCTAACCCTGAATCAGTTAGTACTGCTAATGGAGCCAGTCAAGAGAAAGGCACTAAAGCTGTATTTGAAGCCTTTCTATCCAGTCATGGAAACTCTTCTTTAATTAATGATGACTTGGAACAACTCCATCCGGATGATCTTGAAGAGATGGACATTAAATGGCAGATGGCCATGCTCTCTATGAGAGTTAAGAAGTTCATAAAGAGAACTGGGAGAAATAACTTCTCTCAAAGAAGAGAAGATGGAGTTGGATTTGACAAGTCAAAGGTGGAATGCTATAAATGCCATCAGAAGGGACACTTTGCTAGGGAATGCAGAAGTGGAGTGTCTCACAACAACAACAACAACAACCATCAGCAGGCACAGCCTGGAAGCTTCAATAGTAACAGAAACTCTGCTCAAGCCCTATTCTCTCAACAAGGTAAGGGGTTTGATTGGAGTGATCAAGCTGAAGAGGCCATCCAAAACCAAGCTCTAATGGCAGAGGTATCTGATCTCCCAACAGAGGTAACTTCCAATCTTTGTTCTCAAAATTGCATTAACATTGTTAAAAGGTATAGGGATCACAACCAGAACATGAGTGATGACCTTAAGAGATTGGAAAAGGACATAAGAGATTATGTGAGGATTGTTGAGAGATTTGAAGAACAAATTAAGGGTTTTCAAGCCAATGAGCTTCAACACTCTTATGACACAAACTACTGGAAGTGGGAGAAGAATGACTTAGAACTTCAACTGACCAGATCCAAAGAGGAGAGTGAAAAGTTAAGAGGGGAGCTAGCTAAAGTCAAACTAGATGTAGAAAAGTTTTCCAATGCTTCCAAAGCAATGGATTCTTTGCTACAATCTCAGATTCATGATAAACTGAGAAGAGGAATAGGATACAATGCCACACCACCACCCTATAACAACAACTACATTCCTCCTAGTTCAGATTTGTTAGAAACAAAGGATAGGAAGGACCTACCTGAGGGAGCCACTGAAATTGATCCCTTAGATGAAGTAGTTGTTAAAGATAAATCTGAGAAAGAAGTTGTCAAGAATAAGAACAACACTGTGAGTGGTGAGATTCCTATAGAAAACCACATAATTACTAATGAGGGATGTGGAAAGAATTGGGTCAAGTCCAATGAGATAGAGAAAACTGAGGGAAAGAACAAGAAGGTTCACTATAAGCAGACCACTGTTGTGAACCCTATTCCTTGCAAGCAGTGTGCATGCAATAAATCTGAGCCCCAAAAACATGATAAACCATGGGGAAATCAGAGAAACTGGAACAATCAATGGGCACAAAAACAAGGGATTGATCTGAGTAAAATCAATAGACCAAAACCCTATTTTATTTGTGGAAAGCTTAATCACATTGCCAAATATTGCTATTTCAATCCTATGAACCAAAGGTCTAACCTTCAAAGACCTAATAAAAAACCCTTTGGTTATAGGAAGAAAGAAAAGAACCATGTGGCTAAGAAGGGTGCTAAATCTAAAAGCCACATGAAGAAACAGAATGTGGAAGACAGTGTCAAGATGTGGATTGCTAAAAGTACTAAAACTGTTAGTGTTGCTAATGCAAATAGTGCTGCTGACAGTAATAGTACTGCTAGAAGCAATACTGCTGCTAGCAATGTTAGTGCTGCTGACATTGTTAGTACTTCTGCAAATGTTAATACTGCTAACTCTGTTAGTGCTGCCAACAAGGTTAATACTGTCAAACCTGTTAGTGCTGCTAACTCTGTTAGTACTTCTAAAGATAGTACTGCTTCTAGTATCAGTGCTGCTAGACCTATAATCTTGACAAAGTACTCCAATATCAAGTGTTCTGATTTTAAAAACCTTATTAAAAAGGAATGCAAGTATTTTGACGAGAAAGGGGGACCCAAGACCACTTTGGCTTGGGTCCCCAATCAATACTAATTGACTATTCTTATGTGCAGGGCAACCAACAGCTCATAGGGAAGAGCATATGGCATGTTGATAATGGTTGCTCTAGGCACATGACAGGCAACATGTCATGCCTTCAGGATTTCAAGCATATCAATGGAGGGCATGTTGCATTTGGAGATAATCTTACTGGTGGTAAAATAAGTGGAAAAGGTAATGTTACAAAAGGTAAGATGACATTTGAGGATGTCTACAATGTTGATCAGTTGAAATACAACCTGTTAAGTGTATCACAGGTTTGTGACAAACAACATAGCATATTATTTACTAATACAGAGTGTATGATCCTTGCTCCAGGGTTCAAAGTAGTTGATGAAAACATGATACTACTTAGAACTCCAAGAAAGGACAATGTTTATTGTCTAGATATGCACAATGTTTCTAGTGATTCATCTCTAAATTGTCTTGTTTCAAAAGCCTCTGTAGATGAATCCTCTCTATGGCACAGAAGGATGTGTCACATGAATTTTAAGACTATGAACAAACTTCTTAAAAACAACCTTGTAAGAGGTTTACCATCTAAAGTCTTTTCATGTGATGATCATTGTGTTGCTTGCCTTAAAGGCAAACAGCATAAAACTTCTCATAAGACCAAAGAGATAAACTCAATTTCTTCTTGTCTCCAGTTATTGCATATGGATCTGTTTGGTCCTACAAATGTTATAAGTATAGGCAAGAAATCTTACTGCTTGGTTATTGTTGATGATTACTCTAGATTTACCTGGGTATATTTTCTAAGGACTAAGGATGAGACAAGTGGACTGATCAAATCCTTTATCCTAAGAATTGAAAACCAAACTAATCAAAAAGTAAAAGTCATTAGATCAGATAATGGGACTGAATTCAAAAATCTTGATCTAAACACCTTTTGTGAAGAAAAAGGAATTGAGAGCCAATATAGTGCCCCTAGGACTCCTCAACAGAATGGAGTTGCTGAGAGGAGAAATAGGACACTAATAGAGGCTGCTAGATCTCTGTTGGCTGATTCAAAACTGCCAATTACCTTCTGGGCTGAAGCAGTTAATATTGCTTGTTATGTCCAAAACAGAGTTCTAGTGGTCAAGCCAAAGAACAAGACCCCATATGAGCTTTTAAATAAAATAAAACCCTTTATTGGATTTTTCAAACCTTTTGGGTGTCCTTGTACAATTCTCAATACCAAATCTCACTTAGGTAAGTTTGATAACAAGGCAGATGATGGATTTCTTGTTGGTTATTCATCTCAGAGTAAGGCTTACAGAGTTTTTAACTCTTCTTCTAGAATAATTGAAGAAAGTGATAATGTCAAATGCAATGAGAACACACCAAATCCTATTGGGTCTGGTCCTCAGTGGTTGTTTGACATTGATTCACTAACTAACTCTTTTGGTTTCAGTAGTAATGATTATGCAGGTTCAGGGAGTGGAGGATTATGGACAACACAAGTTCAAGACAGTATATCTCCATCTGTGATCTTTCCCATACCTACAGTGGATCCTGTTAAAGACTGTGAAAAGGAGCCATCTACTGAACCAAATCAGAGTGAAGAAGAAAGAGGAGATGAGGAGAGTGAAGAAAATAAAGAATCTGAAGTAGCTGCTGAAATCACATCAGTTGAGTTGAATGACTCAAATCTAGAGGTTGGACTCAATGAAGAGTCTAGTCATCACACCAGAACTCAAAAGAATCATCCTCCTCAGCTGGTAATAGGAGATATCTCTTCTCCTATGATGACTAGAAATCAAAGCAGGCTGCAAGAAATGCAAGACCAACAGCATACAATTCTTTCTTGCTTTTTATCCCAGCTTGAGCCTAAGAAGGCTCATGATGCTATGAAAGAGTCCAGTTGGATAGAAGCCATGCAAGAGGAGCTGCTACAATTCAAGCTGCAAGATGTGTGGGATCTGGTAGACCTTCCTAAAGGCCAAAGAGCAATAGGCACAAAATGGGTCTTCAGGAATAAGAGAGATGAAAGAGGAATAGTAACAAGGAACAAAGCAAGATTGGTGGCACAAGGGTATACACAAGAAGAAGGAATAGATTATGAAGAAGTACTTGCACCTGTGGCTAGGATAGAAGCAATTAGATTGTTCCTGGCCTATGCTTCTTATATGAGATTCAAAGTCTATCAAATGGATGTAAAAAGTGCATTTCTGTATGGCTCAATTGAAGAAGAAGTATATGTCTGTCAACCTCCAGGGTTTGAAAACCCAAGCTATCCAGACAAGGTATACAAATTGAAGAAAGCACTTTATGGACTGCATCAAGCTCCAAGAGCATGGTATGACACTCTGTCATCCTATCTCTTGGAAAATGGCTTTGAAAGAGGATCCTTGATAAGACTCTGTTCTTCAAGAGAAAGAAGAGGGACATTTTGCTGATTCAAATCTATGTTGATGATATTATCTTTGGATCCACAAGAGACAACATGTGCAAGGAGTTTGAGGAACTAATGCATCAAAGGTTCAAAATGAGTTTCATGGGGGAACTTACTTTTTTCCTTGGACTCCAAGTTCAACAGAAGTCAGATGGTATTTTTATCAGTCAGTCCAAGTATGTGCAGGATATTCTAACCAAGTTTGGTTTCTCAGATTCAAAACCTGCCAGCACACCTATGGAGACACACAAGCAGATAACAGCAGATCTTGAGGGGGAGGATATGGATGTTCATCATTATAGATCCATGATTGGCTCTCTCATGTATCTTACAACCTCTAGGCCAGATATAATGTTTCCAGTCTGTGTATGTGCACGATTCCAAGTTAGGCCAAAGCAATCTCACTATCAAGCTGTTAAGAGGATATTCAGATATCTCAAAGGGCAACCCAGATTGGGACTTTGGTATCCTCATGACTCATCTTTTGACCTACTTGCATACTCAGACAGTGATCTAGGTGGAGCAAACTTGGACATAAAATCTACTTCTGGAGGATGTCAGTTTTTGGGTGCAAGACTAGTTTCATGGCAGTGCAAGAAACAAACCACAGTGTCCACATCCACAACAGAGGCTGTCAGGATCGAATTTTCAACAAGAATTAATTCTCAGAAACAATATCAAAGAAGTTTGCGGAATAACACTTTGATATTCAATGAAACAGTAATCACAAACAGTAAATATGAAGAACAAACTGTAAACTTGTATTGAATATTTGAAATCACAAGATTACACACTTCAACCTCAATCTTGAAGAACAGACTCTTTCAAGACGAATTCTACTTCTCTAGAATTAGGATCTATGCCTTGAGGTTGATTTTTCTCTAGAACTTAGAATCAATAAATTAATCAAAAGTTATCTATATATTCTATACATTCTATACATATACTAATCAAAAGATAATTACAAGAAATAAAAATATCTTCAGTATATCTTCCATGTATATCTTCAGAATATCCAGCTGTTATTCTTTCATGCGAATCTTCATCTTATTAAGCAGTATTAATCTTCAGCAGCATTAACTACTAAGCAGCACTAACTACTAGCAGTACTAACTAGCTAAGCAGTACTAACTTTGTTCAAGCAGCACTAACATTGACTAGCAGTATTAATTCTACTAGCAGTAGTAATACTCAGCAGTACTAACCTTGAAGTCTTCTAGCAGCAGTAACTCTGAACCAGCAGTATTAACCATACTTGAGCTTTTCTTCAGTCTTGTAGATGTGGACACTGTGGTTTGTTTCTTGCACTGCCATGAAACTAGTCTAGCACCCAAAAACTGACATCCTCCAGAAGTAGATTTTCTGTCCAAGTTT
Organism: Arctium lappa; assembly: GCA_023525745.1. Taxonomy (NCBI): domain Eukaryota; kingdom Viridiplantae; phylum Streptophyta; class Magnoliopsida; order Asterales; family Asteraceae; genus Arctium; species Arctium lappa. The sequence goes on from CM042047.1 coordinate 165,339,328, forward strand.
GCCCCACCTAGATCACTGTCTGAGTATGCTATTAGGTCAAAGGGTGAGTCATGAGGATACCAAAGTCCCAATCTGGGTTGCCCTTTGAGATATCTGAATATCCTCTTAACAGCTTGAAAGTGAGATTGCTTTGGCCTAACTTGGAATCGTGCACATACACAGACTGGAAACATTATATCTGGCCTTGATGCTGTGAGATACATGAGAGAGCCAATCATGGATCTATAATGATGCACATCCATATCCTCCCCCTCAAGATCTGTTGTTATCTGCTTGTGTGTCTCCATAGGTGTGTTGGCAGGTTTTGAATCTGAGAAACCAAACTTGGTTAGAATGTCCTGCACATACTTGGATTGACAGATGAAGATGCCATCTGACTTCTGTTGAACTTGGAGTCTAAGGAAGAAAGTAAGTTCCCCCATGGAACTCATTTTGAACCTTTGATGCATTAGTTCCTCAAACTTCTTGCACATGTTGTCTCTTGTAGATCCAAAGATAATGTCATCAACATAGATTTGGACCAGCAAGATATCCTTCTTCTTTCTCTTGATAAATAGAGTCTTATCAATGACTCCTCTTTCAAAGCCATTTTCCAAGAGATAGGATGACAGAGTGTCATACCATGCTCTTGGAGCTTGATGCAGTCCATAAAGAGCTTTCTTCAATTTGTATACCCTGTCTGGATAACTTGGGTTTTCAAACCCAGGTGGTTGACAGACATATACCTCTTCTTCAATTGAGCCATAGAGAAAAGCACTTTTTACATCCATTTGATAGACTTTGAAGTTCATGTAAGAAGCATAGGCTAGGAATAATCTGATTGCTTCTATCCTAGCCACAGGTGCAAAGACTTCTTCATAATCTATACCCTCTTCTTGAGTATACCCTTGAGCCACCAGCCTTGCTTTGTTCCTTATGACAATTCCTCTTTCATCTCTCTTGTTCCTGAAAATCCACTTTGTGCCTATTGCTCTGTGACCTTTAGGAAGGTCTACTAAATCCCATACATCTTGTAGCTTGAACTGCAACAGTTCTTCTTGCATTGCTTCTATCCAACTTGATTCTTTCATAGCATCATGTGCCTTTTTAGGCGCAAGCTGGGATAGAAAACAAGAAAGCACTGTATGCTGTTGATCTTGCATTTCTTGAAGCCTGCTTTGATGTCTAGTCATCATAGGAGAAGAGATATCTCCTATTACCAGTTGTGGAGGATGATTCTTTTGAACTTTGGTGTTATGACTAGGTTCTTCATTCAGTCCAGCCTCTAGATTAGAGTCATGCATCTCAACTGAAGTGTTTTCAGCTGCTACCTCTGATTCTTTATTTTCTTGAGTCTCCTCATCTATAGTTTCTTCTTCACTCTGACTTGGTTCAGCAGATGGTTCCTTGTCACAGTCTTCAACAGAATCCACTGTGGGTATGGGAAAGATCACAGATTTAGATATACTTTCTTGGACTTGTGTAGTCCCTGATCCTCCACATTCTGAACCTGCATAATCATCACTACTAAAACCAAAAGAGTTAGTTAGTGAATCAATGTCAAATAGCCACTGAGGACCAGACCCAATAGGATTTGGTGTGTTCTCATTGCATTTGACATTGTCACTTTCTTCAATTATTCTGGAAGATGAGTTAAAAACTCTGTAGGCCTTACTCTGAGATGAATACCCAACAAGAAATCCATCATCTGCCTTGCTATCAAACTTACCTAAGTGAGTTTTGGTATTGAGAATTGTACAAGGACACCCAAAAGGTTTGAAAAAGCCAATAAAGGGTTTTCTTTTATTTAAAAGCTCATATGGTGTCTTGTTCTTAGGCTTGACCACTAGAACTCTGTTTTGGACATAACAAGCAGTATTAACTGCTTCAACCCAGAAGGTAATTGGCAGTTTTGAATCAGCCAACAGAGATCTAGCAGCCTCTATTAGTGTCCTATTTCTCCTTTCAGCAACACCATTCTGTTGAGGAGTCCTAGGAGCACTATATTGTCTCTCAATGCCTTTTTCTTCACAAAAGGTGTTTAGATCAAGATTTTTGAATTCAGTCCCATTATCTGATCTAATGACTTTTACTTTTTGATTAGTTTGGTTTTCAATTCTTAGGATAAAGGATTTGATCAGTCCACTAGTCTCATCCTTAGTCCTTAGAAAATATACCCAGGTAAATCTAGAGTAATCATCAACAATAACCAAGCAGTAAGATTTCTTGCCTATACTCATAACATTTGTAGGACCAAACAGATCCATATGCAATAACTGGAGACAAGAAGAAATTGAGTTTATCTCTTTGGTCTTATGAGAAGTTTTATGTTGTTTGCCTTTAAGGCAAGCAACACAATGATCATCACATGAAAAGACTTTAGATGGTAAACCTCTTACAAGGTTGTTTTTAACAAGTTTGTTCATAGTCTTAAAATTCATGTGACACATCCTTCTGTGCCATAGAGAGGATTCATCTACAGAGGCTTTTGAAACAAGACAATTTAGAGATGAATCATTATCAACATTGTCCATATCTAGACAATAAACATTGTCCTTTCTTGGAGTTCTAAGTAGTATCATGCTTTCATCAACTACCTTGAACCCTGGAGCAAGGATCATACATTCAGTATTTGTAAATAATATACTATGTTGTTTGTCACAAACCTGTGATACACTTAACAGGTTGTACTTCAACTGATCAATATAGTAGACATCCTCAAATGTCATCTTACCTTTGGTGACATTACCTTTTCCACTTATCTTACCACCAGTAAGATTATCTCCAAATGCAACATGTCCTCCATTGATATGCTTGAAATCCTGAAGGCATGACATGTTGCCTGTCATGTGCCTAGAGCAACCACTATCAACATGCCATATGCTCTTTCCCTTGAGTTGTTGATTGCCCTGCACATAAAATAAATCAGTTAGTATGATATAGGAACCCAAGCCAAAGTGGTCTTGGGTACCCCTTTCTCATCAAAATACTTGCATTCTTTCTTGACAAGATTTTTGAACTTTAACTCCTCATTCTTGGAGTACTTTGTCACAATGATAGGCTTGGAAACATTTTTGCTAGAAGTAGAACTGGTTTTAGAAGTACTAACTGCCTTAGCAGCACTTGCATGCTTAGCAGTACTAACCTTGTTAGCAGCCGTAACTGTGTTAGCAGCCGTAACTGTGTTAGCAGTAGTAACCTTTGAAGAGGTACTAACAGTATTAGCAGCATTAATATTTTCAGCAGTACTAACACAGGTAGCAGCAGTAATACTTCTAGCAGCACTAACCCTGTCAGTAGTACTAACAGTTTTAGTGCTTTTAGGCACCCATATTTTAATACTTTCTTTTAAAAACTCTTTCTTCATGGGGCCTTTACTCTTACCATGTTTCTTTATCACATGTTTCTTTCCAGCCTTCCTATAACCAACAGGTTTTTGCACAGATCTTTGAAAGGTCATCTGTTGATTAATAGTGTTAAAGAAGCAATATTTAGCCAAATGATTTAACTTGCCACATATGAAACAAGGTTTTGGTCTATTGATTTTACTCAGATCAACTCCTTGCTTCTGAGCCCATTGATTATTCCAGTTTCTTTGATTTCCTCTTTTTAAACCAGAATTTATGCTCTTGGCTTTACTGCAATCACACTGTTTACAAGATCCAGGATTCACAACTGTGGTTTGTTTGTAATGGACCCTGTTATACTTTCCTTTGGTCTTCTCTATCTCTGTGGACTTGACCCAGATTTTTCCACATCCCTCATTGGTGATAATGTTGTTTTCTAATGGGATCTCTTTACTTACATCATTATCCCTATTCTCACTGGCTTCTTTCTTAGTTAAATCTTTAATTACTACCTCATCCAAAGGATCTATCTTAAAGGCTTTCTCAGATAAGTCCTTTTTCTCCTTGGTTTCTAACAAGTCTGAAGTAGGAGAGATATAATTGTTGTTGTAAGGAGGAGATGTATTGTTGTATCCAATACCAGGCTTCATCTTATCATGAATTTGAGCCTTTAGAAGAGAATCCATTGCTTTTGAAGCATATGAAAACTTTTCTATGTCAAGTTTAACTTTAGACAGTTCCTCTTTCAGCTTATCACTCTCTTCTAAGGACTTAGACAGTTTGGTTTCTAACTCATTCTTCTCCCACTTCCAATAGTTTGTGTCATATGAGTGTTGAAGTTCATTAGCTTGAAAGCCTTTGATTTGCTCTTCAAATCTCTCTACTATCAACACATAATCTCTTCTGTCCTTTTCTAATCTTTTAAGGTCATCACACATACTTTGATTGTGATCCATGTATCTTTTGACAGTGTCAATGCAATATTTAGTGCAAAGATTAGAAATTACCTCAGAGGGAAGATCAGACACTTCTTCCATAAGAGCTTGATTCTGAATGGCTTCCTCAGCTTGATCACTCCAGTCAAATCCCATTCCTTGTTGAGAAACAAGGGCTTGAGCAGGATTCTTGTTCTGATTGTAGCCTCCATTCTGAGCTTGTTGGTGGTTGTTGTTTGGAACAGCACTCCTGCATTCTCTAGCAAAGTGTCCTTTCATGTGACACTTATAACATTCCACCTTGGTCTTGTCAAAACCAGCTCCATCTTCTCTTCTTTGAGAGAAGTTATTCCTTCCTGTTCTTTTAATGAACTTCTTCACCCTCATGGATAACATGGCCATCTGCCATTTAATATCCATCTCCTCCAGGTCATCAGGATGAAGTTGATCCAGATCATAATTAATCAATGAATTGTTGCTATGACTGGACAAAAAGGCTTCAAAGATAGTTTCAGTGCCTTTTTCTGAACTTACTCCACTGGCAGTACTAACTGCTTCAGGGTTGGCAGTAGAATCAGTGGATGCTGAAAGAAGTGCAGCATTGTGGACATAACCAGTGGGCTTCTTCTTGGTTTCTACCTCAGTTTCAAAAACTCTTATATCATTGTATAGATCATCAAGTTCTTTCTCTTCCAGATTGTCACTCTATCTATATGAGATAGTGCAAATAGTCCATTCATCCCCAAGAGATCTGAGGAATTTTCTGTTGATATCATCTTGTTCCATCTTCACTCCTACAGTAGCCAGCTCACCAATGAGTTTGTTGAACCTATCAAAAGTTTGAGTCATAGACTCATTCTTTGAGGAAGTGAAGTTCTCATACTGCTGCTTTAGAACATCTCTTTGATTTCTTTTGATGCTCTTAGTGCCAGCAAATCTTTTCTCTAGAGCATTCCAGAGAATCTGAGCATCTGTGCAGTTGCAAAATTGATGCTGATATTCATTGGGGATGGCCAAGAGTAGAGTGCTCAAGGCCTTCATCTCTGTCTGTCTGATCTTCCTCTCACCATCTGTCTTTGGTGGAGGTCTTTTCCCATCTGGTCCTATCCTTCCAGCTTCAGAAGGACCATTCTCAATGATATCCCACATTGAGTAGTCAGTGAGAAGAATATATTGTCTGATTCTGATCTTCCACATGTCAAACTCACTGGGTTTGAGCATTGGAACCTTAGAGACTAAAGTACTGCTTGATTCTGTAAGATTTTCCATGATGAATAGATGTTTCTGAGAGAGTTTGGCTCTGATACCACTTGTCAGGATCGAATTCTCAACAAGAATTAATTCTCAGAAACAATATCAAAGAAGTTTGCGGAATAACACTTTGATATTCAATGAAACAGTAATCACAAACAGTAAATATGAAGAACAAACTGTAAACTTCTATTGAATATTTGAAATCACAAGATTACACACTTCAACCTCAATCTTGAAGAACAGACTCTTTCAAGACGAATTCTACTTCTCTAGAATTAGGATCTATGCCTTGAGGTTGATTTTTCTCTAGAACTTAGAATCAATAAATTAATCAAAAGTTATCTATATATTCTATACATTCTATACATATACTAATCAAAAGATAATTACAAGAAATAAAAATATCTTCAGTATATCTTCCATGTATATCTTCAGAATATCCAGCTGTTATTCTTTCATGCGAATCTTCATCTTATTAAGGAGTATTAATCTTCAGCAGCATTAACTACTAAGCAACACTAACTACTAGCAGTACTAACTAGCTAAGCAGTACTAACTTTGTTCAAGCAGCACTAACATTGACTAGCAGTATTAATTCTACTAGCAGTAGTAATACTCAGCAGTACTAACCTTGAAGTCTTCTAGCAGCAGTAACTCTGAACCAGCAATATTAACCATACTTGAGCTTTTCTTCAGTTCCCAACAAAGGCAGAGTACATAGCAGCTGCAAGTTGCTGTTCTCAAGTCTTATGGATTCAAAATCAAATGCTGGACTATGGGGTAACCTTTCTACACACTCCAATTTTTATTGATAATAGCAGTGCTATTAGCATTGTTAATAATCCTGTCAAGCACTCAAAGACAAAGCACATTGAGATCAGGTATCACTTTATAAGAGACTGCAATGAAAAGAAACTTATTCAAGTTGTAAAAGTTCACACTGATAACCAGTTTGCTGATCTATTCACCAAAGCCTTTGATGTGGGTAGATTCACTTTCTTGGTAACAAGTGTGGGAATGATCAACTCTGAATAAGCACCTTCTCAAAAAGTGGTTAAATACCTGTATATTGTTTATTTGTGGTGTTACTAATCTTCTTTTTCAGGAAATGTATAGCAGTACTCAGTTCATTACAAGCTTAAAAGAGTAAGTATGGTTAATACTGCCAGTACAGTTTTAATACTGCTAGTAGTTAATACTGCTCTCAGTTAATACTGCTAGTTAGTTAATACTGCTAGTGGTTAATACTGCTCTCAGTTAATACTGCTAGTTAGTTAATACTGCTAGTAGTTAATACTGCTTGTTAGTTAATACTGCTAGTTAGTTAATACTGCTAGTAGTTAATACTACTTGTTAGTTAATACTGCTCTAGGTTAATACTGCTTATGTCCCGAATACTATAAATACCCTTTGCCCGCCTAAAAAGTTCATAACGACTCTTTGCATACTGTTCACTTGCGCTCTAAACCCTTTCTCTCTCAAGTACCAAGTTTTCAGGCAAGAACTCTCAAGATCAATGTCATCAATGGCATTCATAGACGAACACAATGAAATCGCGATGCTACAGAAGCCCAAACAGGCCGCTGGTTTCCACCAGATTGTGGATTTCCTCAAGACAAGCCATATTGCCCATGCTCTCACTGTATCGCCATCAATCTACATCGAGCATCAAAGGCAATTCTGGGCAAATGCCACCATTGTTGCTGAGAATGGTGTGCAAATGATCAAGACAAGGGTCTGTGAAAAACCTTTGACGGTTACTGAAGAGGTAATCCGCATCAGTCTACATCTAGACGATACCACTGGTATCTCATCTATCTCTAATGATGAACTGTTTTCTACTCTTACAAGAATGGGGTATGGAGGCCCATTGGGTGTGTTCAAGTTCTCAAAAGCCAAATTTTCACCCCAATGGCGTTTCTTTGTCCATACCCTTATGCATTGTATCTGTAAAAAGACTACTGGATGGAGTGAGTTCAGTAGCACCATTGCTTATGCTTTGGTGTTCTTGGCCACTACCAGAAAGTACAATTTTTCTAAAATGATTTTCAGTGATCTTGTCTCAAACTTGGGAAGCAAAAAGAGCTTTTATATGTACCCCAGGTTTGTCCAAGAAGTTCTCACCCACGAATTGATGGATATGCCTCATTTTGATGAGGTATATGTACCAAAAATCCCCAAAGGTAAGGTCTTTTCAAACATGAAAAGATCTCCATTGGACTCGGAAGGAGTTGACACCCCATTATTCTCTACAATGATGGTGGAGTCCCACACTGATGAAGGTATGGCAGCAGGGTCAAGACCCCCATTAGACCATCCCACTGCTAGCCAATCCCAACCTTCCCACTCTAAATCAATTCCTCAGTCTCTTCTTGACAAACCAACTTTTCCAATTACCCAAACCTACAAAAGGAAACAGGTCAAGAAGGCTCCTTCCCTTCTTGTACCTTCACCCACTAAGCCTTTAAGCCCTCTAAGGGAGGATTCTCCCTTAGAGAATATCCACAGGGAAACCACAGGGGTGTCTCCCAACCCCAAGGAGGTGCTCACTGAGGAAAGGATTGAGTATATGGGTGCTGAGGCTGCCACTACTTCTGCTAGCACAGAGGAGGATAGTGGTAACATCAATAAGACCTCCCCCATGGCAACTTTGAATGAGCAATCATTCAAAGGTCCCAGGTGCCAAGAAACCACGGGGGTGGAAAGTGCTTCTGCTAGGCAGAAGGCTTCCACTACTAAAAGATCCCATGATCCTTCAAAAGGGGTAACACTCCTGGAGAAGGTGAGGACAAATATGACTATCTTGAATTGATGGACACAATGGCCAACATCAACAGGGATGTGATCAACCAAGGAAAAGACATCGAAGAGCTAAAACTAATAGTCCTGTCTCAACAAGCTCAGATTTCCAAATTGAAGAATATGGTAAAGAGACTGCTCCAGAAAAAGAAGAGGAGGCAATTTGTGCTTAAAAGAAGGGAACCAGTGACTGATGCTCCCAAAAAGGGGAGTCAGAAGCTGATGTCAACAGGGAAGATGCTCCAGAAAAGGGAGAGGAACTTGATGTTGAGGGGGAGAAAGCAGCAGTAATAGATAGAGCAACAGAAACCATTAATGCTGCTAGTTCAAGTAAAGCAGCATAAATGGTTAGTACTGCTAAAATAAGCAAAGCAGCAGAAACAGTGAAAGAAGTTCTAACAGAGCTGGAGATTGCAGAAACCATACAAGGGGAAGTGATCAAGAAAACAAATGTAGAAAAGAAGGTGAACAAAGACAAAGGCAAAGCAAAAATGGTGGAATCTGATCAATCAGTCAAAAAGCAAAGGTTGGTTGAATCAGATGAAGCTTTGGCCAGGAAGATGCAGACCGATATTGAAAAGGAAGAAAGGGTTCAGGTTGAAAAGGACAGGGAGATGGCAAAGGCTCTAGCTGTTGAACTGAATGTAGCCTATCAACAAAGCCTGACAACTGAACTTGCACAGAAGAAAGTAGCATCTTTGAAGAAATCTGTGGTGATAAAAACAGTTGCAAAGAAGAGACAACCCTCAAAGACTTTCCTTGGTACTCAAGAGAGAAACAAGATGATAATTTTTCTCAAGGGTGATGTAGGAGTCAGAAAGGAGATGTTCTCCAAGATGACATTTGAGCAGATCAAAGAGCTGTACAATTCTGAAATGACCAAGCTTCAAGGAAATGAAACTGCCAGGGTGGAGATGGAGAAGAGAATGAAAGAAAGCAATGATTTCATGATAGAAAAACCTTTTCCAGATGAGCAAGAAACACCACCAAAGAAAGAAGCCACTCTGGGTGAAAGTCTAAGGACTTTAAAGAGAACCAAGATGCTGGCAAGGAGAAAGTCAACCAAGAAGCCTAGAATAGCTGAAGGAGAGGCTGAAAAAGCTGCTGAAGAAGAAGGGGCACCTGAGTCATCTAAACAGAAAGAGCCATCAAGTACAGATGATGTAAATATGTATATGGTAGTGATGGACAAAGTGCCTGAACCAATTTCAGCAGAACCTGTAGGGGTTAAACCTCCTGAAGTTATTCTCTAGGATACATTGACAGTGGATGGAAAGGAATACATAAGGCTCAAAAGGAAGGATGAAAAGTATGAGGTGTTTAATACTTGGGCAAAGATTGTAAGAACATGCTCTAGATCAGATCTTGAAAAGATGTTTGAGATAGGAATGAAGTTGTATGCAGATATACTGAAAGCTCCAGAGATTTCAATTACAAAACTGGTGATGGAGTATCTGTGTATGATGTTCAAGCCTGATGAAGTAGAGCATGTGATCAGGAATGTGTTCAAATCAGTCAACAATTGGACTCTATATGAAACTAGTGGAGTATATGCAGTGACTTTGGATTTGAATCACACTGAATACTTTCTAGTGGATAAAGTGTACAACCATAGCAGATTAAAGCTTCATGCCATGTTGAAGAAGAACCTAGGATGTGTTCCAGATTCAGAAATGGCTAAATATTTGATCCAAAGAACAATTAATCAGAGTTTGGGGTTGGATGCAAATACTGGAATTTAAGTCATGATGGAGTTTTGGGAGCATCTTGAAGAAGATCTGAAGAACTTGACATTTCTTCCTAAAAATCAAGTTAGGGGGAGATTGTTGGGAACTGAAGAATTTACCAAGTATGGTTAGTGCTGCTAGTTCATCATGGTTACTACTTCTGTGATTAATACTGCTAGTAGAAGTTAATGCTGCTGGAACAAAGTTAATGCTGCTCTTCAATATTAGTACTGCGGGAGTTACTACTGCTAAGAGATTAATACTTCTGATCATGGTTAGTGCTGCTGAACTTAGTACTACTCAGAGTATTAATGCTGCTTATGAGATGGAAATCCGTATGGAGAGGATGACAGCTGGATAAATTGAAGATTATGGAAAGCTTAGAGATAATGATAGAATATATTCTGAAGATATTTTATTAATTGTAATTATCGGTTATCTTCAGTATATGTATAGAATGTATAGAATAGTTTAGATTATTATTCAATTATAAGTTTTTGTTCTAGAGAAAATCAACCTCAAGGCATAGTTCCTAATTCTAGAGAAGTAGAATTCGTCTTGAAAGAGTCTGTTCTTCAAGATTGAGGTTGAGTGTGTAATCTTGTGATTTTAATGATTCAATACAAGTTTACAAGTTGTTAATCATATACATTGTTTGTTTACTGTTACATTGAATATCAAAGTGTTATTCCGCAACTTCTTTGATATTGTTTCTGAGTATTCATAATTCTTGTTGAGAATTCGATCCTGACATGGCATCAACCCATTTCTGATCCTTAATAGCTTCAAAGAAGCTATTTAGTTCAAAAGACTTATTCAAAGATAAAGTGAAACAAATATTATTAGCACTAAGAAAAGAATAGTTTACTACCTTTTCTATACCATATTTAACCTTGCCCACAACAACATAATCATCAAAACGTTTTGGTAAATTTGAAGAACGGTTTGATTTTCGAACAGAGGAAACATTTTGGTTATAGTTGTTTCCCTCAGAAGGGGACCCCAAACGTTCATCATTAATATGTTCATCATCTTGTCGAACACTTAATCTAGGAAAATTAACATCACACGACTCACTGACAACCTTAGTACTAACAGGATCATTTGATCCGGCAACCCTTTTTGAAGTATCACATGCACTACTACCAGGTCCAAAGACCCGACAGCTCTGACTTGACTACCAGTATTATCATGGTTGCTAGAATCATTTGAGGGACTTCGAACATTTACATTTGAAGGATTCTCCCTATTTTCATCATTGGGCATGCTAGAGTGTTGGGTCTGAAATATGCTATGTCTTGATAGTGCTGTTCAGAATTGAAGATTAATACTGCTGAAGACTTTGGTACTGCTACTTGATGAAATTACTACTGCTAGTAGTATTAATACTGCTTGAAGGGTTAGTACTGCTAGAAGAAAAGTTAGTACTGCTTGGAGAGTTAGTACTGCCAACAGAGTTGCTACTGCTAGCATGTTAGTACTGTTGAGGATGAAGATACTGCTAGAAGGATTAATGCTGCTTATGTTGATAAAGATGACTTGAAGCGAAAGACTAGGAGATGAAGATAATTATGGAATGGATGCTGAAGATCAACGATGTTTTCATATTTATCTTGTAATCTGTTTTTTATATATAGTCTAGAAGTCTTAGATTATAATATATACGTTTTTGTTTTAGAGAGAATTAGCCTCAAGATTCTTAGTAGTCCTTTCATTAGAGAAATATTGAACGTTTGTTGAGCTTGTTCAACAGATTGAGGCTTTGGTTGTAATCATTAAGTTAATTCAATATAACTTGTGATTTGAATTCATACACTGTTTCATTGATTTATTGTTAAAGTGTTATTCCACAACTTCTTTAACAAAGTTTCTGAGTGTTTAGTTTAATTCTTGTTCGAATTTCGATCCTGACAAGTGGTATCAGAGCTTTCTAGCTACACAAGAAAGAAGAAAAATGATAAACTTCTTGAAAGGATCTGTTGGACTTCCTGAAGGGATGTTTACAAAAATGTCTTTAATTAGGATAGAAGACTTATACAACAAGGAGATGGCCAAGCTGAAAGGAGACTTCACTCAGAGGGTTGAATTTGAAAGAAAGATGAAAGAAAGACATGATCTGAACATTCAACAGTCTTTTCCTGATAGTGAAGAAGGCACTCCTACTAAAGAAAAGATAGAAGTCAAGAAGAAAGAGACTCTAGCTCATAAGATTGGAGCTATTAAAAGTATGAAGTCAATTGCTTCAAAGAAAAGGGCAAAAAGGCAAAGAACTGAGGAAGGTGAGAAAGCACAGTGAAGTGAAGCACCTCCTATAGAGCAGCAGAAACAAGCAGAGCATGTTAAAATTCAAGAGTAGAGTCAAGAGCAATCAAATCAACAAACTTCAGAACAGCCAAGACAACCTGATGAGAAGTTTGATTTGTATATGACAGTGACAGATGAAGAACCATTGAAAGCTGATCCTAACTCAGTGAAAGCCCCAGAAATCATTCATTGGGATACTTTGGTGGATAAAAGAACAGAATACTTCAGAATCAAAAGAATGGGTGACAAGTATGAGGTATATTCAACTTGGGGTAAATGTACAAGGTTGGATTGAACTTGCATGGTGAATTGTTGAAAGAAGCAGGGATGAGTCTAACAAAGATGGCTCTGGAATATTTGTGCATGATGTTTGACCCTGTTAAGGTTGAATATCTTATCAAAGACGTGCATCACGAAAATGGATTTAAAAGTATTGATCACTGATGTTTTTTGAAAGATCTGGAGTCTATGTCATAACCATTGACAAAAGCTTTGATGAGTATTATCTGGTTGATAAGGTCTATGACCATAGCAAAGAAAAGTTGCAGAGGATGCTGAAAGCAAAGTTGGTCTGCCCTAAAGGTTCAGAAATGGCAAGAATTGTGATTAGAAGAACCATTAATCAAAGTGTAGGATTGGATCCTAATCTGGGAAATTGAGCAGTTATTTTGAAAGCATCATGAAGACCTTTATGCTGAAGAACTTAACTTCTTGTTTTCAAAAGTTAAGTTAAGGGGAGATTGTTGGGTCTGAAATATGCTAAGTCTGGATAGTGCTGCTGAGAATTGAAGATTAATACTGCTGAAGACTTTAGTACTGCTACTTGATGAAATTACTACTGCTAGTAGTATTAATACTGCTTGAAGGGTTAGTACTACTAGAAGAAAAGTTAGTACTACTTGGAGAGTTAGTACTGCCAACAGAGTTGCTACTGCTAGCATGTTAGTACTGTTGAGGATGAAGATACTGCTAGATAGATTAATGATGCTTATGTTGATAAAGATCACTTGAAGCGAAGGACTAGGAGATGAAGATAATTATGGAATGAATGCTGAAGATCAACGATGTTTTCATATTTATCTTGTAATTTGTTTTGTATATATAGTCTAGAAGTCTTAGATTATAATATATACGTTTTTGTTTTAGAGATAATTAGCCTCAAGATTCTTAGTAGTCCTTTCATTAGAGAAGTATTGAACGTCTGTTGAGCCTGTTCAACAGATTGAGGCTTTGGTTGTAATTATTAAGTTAATTCAATATAACTTGTGATTTGAATTCATACACTGTTTCATTGATTTATTGTTAAAGTGTTATTCCGCAACTTCTTTAACAAAGTTTCTGAGTGTTTAGTTTAATTCTTGTTTCGAATTTCGATCCTGACACAGAGGTTAAACCATCAGATTGTAAAAAAACAGAATCAAAGAAATTCAAGGAATTTAAATCACTAAGATTATTGGAAGACTGATTTGAGCTCATCTTAAAAGGAAATATGGTTTCGTAAAACTTAACATCCCTAGAAACAATTATTTGTTTTGAATCCAAGCTATAAAGTCTATAGCCCTTTTTTGAATTTGAATATCCCAACATAACACATTTTTCTGACCTTGAAGAAAACTTATCAGTAACATTAAGTTTTATGGAAAAACATAAACAACCGAAATTTCTAAGATGAGTCAAAAGAGGAGCAAATACAAAAACTAACTCATAAGGTGATTTTCCATTTAAAACAGAAGAAGGAGTGCGATTAATAAGATAAGTAGTTGTTAAGATACACTCGTTCCACATATTTAAAGGAAGATTTCCTTGAAACATTAATGCACGAGCTACATTTAAAAGATGTCTATGTTTACGTTCAACCACCCCATTTTGTTGTGGTGTGTAAACACAGGAAGTTTGATGTAAAATACTTGTAGCCTTAAAGAACTCGCCTAATCTGTTATTTATGAGTTCATTACCATTATCACTGCGAAATTGTTTTACATGTTTCCCAAACTGAGTAAGCAGCAAACTGTGAAAAGCACAAATATTATCAAACACTTCATCTTTCGTTTTCAACAGGTAAACCCAAACAGATCTGGTGTAGTCATCAACTATGGTCAAAAAATACTTATGTCCATCTCTACTAGGAACCCGATAAGGTCCCCAGAGATCCAAATGAACTAATTCCCCTAGAACTCGAGAAGTATGATTACTCATGTTAAATTTATCTCGGGTTTGTTTAGCTTGATGACAAATATCACAAGGAAAAGAGCCATGTTCATTTTCAAGATTAAGAGTTCCTTTTAGAACTCCTAGCACTTGGTCAGTTGGATGTCCTAGCCGACTGTGCCACAACTGTCGTGAAACACAACAAGTAATAGACAAATTTGCTCTATTAGCACCTTGAAAACCAGAGTGATCAAAAAAATAGAGACCGCCTTGCTCACTACCAGTCCCCACAATTCTCTTTGGAAGAGAACCCTGAAGAAGGTAACACTTACATTCATCAAATCCAACAAAAAATTTACTATCTCTAGCAATTTTGTGAACAGATAACAAATTAACACGAAAATCAGGAATAACAAGAACATTAAATAGAACAACTTTATCATTTAATCTAAAATTTCCAATCTGATTGATTTTAGATTCATCTCCATTAGGTTGAATTACTTTAAGATTTAAATCTGAAATGTCAATAATATTTTCAAGGAGAGAAGTGGAGCAAGTCATATGTTGATTTGCTCCAGAGTCAATAATCCAACCAAACTGAGAAGTTAAAGAATTACCTATATTAACAGATAGAATACCTGCCATATTGACAGAGATGTTGTTTGTCTGCCTTTGATCAAAAAGAGAAAGAAGCTTATTTATTTGATCTTCTGTTAAGGATAGGGAAACATTCTGGCAACAACCAGAAGTATCCGCAGTATAATCCTTACTAGATGAAGGCTTAAAACCTTGATTAGTTTTAGACTTAGTAAACTGAAAATCTTTTGGAAAACCAATCAATTTGTAACATCTTTCTATGGTATGACCATTTAAACCACAATGTTTGCAAGAAAGGGGAGATTTCCCCTGTTTTTTCTTGTCATTTGTCTTACCAAAGAAAGCAGTATGTTGATCTCCCTTAGTATCAAAGGATTTAGTCACACCTCTATGTGACTCTTCCCTTGATACCAACGAAAAACCAGTCTTAACAGACGGCAGAGGATCAGTTGCTAAAATGCTACTTCTAACATGCACATAAGTATCATCCAGACCCATTAGAAACATGCACATAAGTATCATCCAGACCCATTAGAAACTGCAAAAGTTTTAGTAATTGATTATGCATAGAGAAATCGTGAGCAGCGTTACAAGTACATGAAGGTAGTTTTATTAAGGCATCAAATTGTTTCCATAAAGCATTCAATTTATGATAGTAATCAGAAATGGGAGCACCGTTTTGAGAAAGAGAATTTATTTTTTGGTGAAGATTAAAAGTAACCGAGCCATCAATTTTGTCATATGTCTCTTTTAGTTCCATCCAAACCTCAGAAGCCACTCTAGAAAAGACTTGGATTACAAAAAGATCCTCAGAAATGGAGTTTAATATCCAAGACAAAACCACAGAATCACATCTATCCCATTGTTTGCCCAAAACATCATTTTCAACAGATCGAGTAACAGTTCCATCAATGAAACCAAGTTTGTTCTTGGTTTCCAGAGCCAAAATCATAGCACAAGACCAGACTTTATAGTTGTCGGTACCAGTAACTTTCAGGGTCAAAATTGAAGCACCTGAAGTGTCACTGGGGTGGAGATAAAACGGATCCCAAAGTCCAGTTTAGCAATGAGAGATCGTTTGTTGGGAACTGAAGAAAAGCTCAAGTATGGTTAATAGTGCTGGTTCAGAGTTACTGCTGCTAGAAGACTTCAAGGTTAGTACGGCTGAGTATTACTACTGCTAGTAGAATTAATACTGCTAGTCAATGTTAGTGCTGCTTGAACAAAGTTAGTACTGCTTAGCTAGTTAGTACTGCTAGTAGTTAGTGCTGCTTAGTAGTTAATGCTGCTGAAGATTAATAATGCTTAATAAGATGAAGATTCGCATGAAAGAATAACAGCTGGATATTCTGAAGATATACATGGAAGATATACTGAAGATATTTTTATTTCTTGTAATTATCTTTTGATTAGTATATGTATAGAATGTATAGAATATATAGATAACTTTTGATTAATTTTTTGATTCTAAGTTCTAGAGAAAAATCAACCTCAAGGCATAGATCCTAATTCTAGAGAAGTAGAATTCGTCTTGAAAGAGTCTGTTCTTCAAGATTGAGGTTGAAGTGTGTAATCTTGTGATTTCAAATATTCAATACAAGTTTACAGTTTGTTCTTCATATTTACTGTTTGTGATTACTGTTTCATTGAATATCAAAGTGTTATTCCGCAAACTTCTTTGATATTGTTTCTGAGAATTAATTTTTGTTGAGAATTCGATCCTGACATCGTTGATGTGGCTCTTTAGAGTTCTCAGCTCCAGTCATAGTGACAAAAAGAAAAGATAGAAGAAACAGACAAAACCTGAGAGGCAAAAGGACAGGATTTCTTGCCAATAAATAAGTGGTAGGTCAAGCCAAACCTTCAGTTGTCAAAAAAAAATACACACAGAGAAAAGGATAAGAAGACTTACAGTGCAACAAGGAGCAGATAGTCGGAACAAACTTACAGAGAACAACCTTAGTTGTAATAGCAGCGGAGAAGATATGGTGAAGCAGATCTGAATCCTTACAACAGATCTAGAGAATAGTCCACAGATAGATCTCAAGAGTAAATCTGAACAAACAAAACGAAGAATGCAAGAATCCAAGAACACTCCACAAATCATGCACAACAACCAAAACAAAGGGAAGGGAAGAACAAGAATACACTAGACTAAGACCAAGGACAAAGTTAATAAGCCACTGTTCTATTCACAACAAAAAAACAAGAATGATGGAACCACCCTTCAATGTATAATCGTAGAGAGAATCTTACAGATCTGCCCTAATAATACACTTCATAAGAAATCCCCGTAGATCTGAGGAACAAAACTAGAATGCACAAAGATGATAATCAAAAAGAGGAAATAGATCTGAATTACAAGAGAAACAAATATAAACAGAAAACATCAAACCAGATTGATAATAAATCTGACTTTAATCATACAGAAGATAAAATGCATAAAAGACACAGATGACACACGAGAATTTGGACGAGATCTAGCTCAGATCAGATCCAAATCTCTGTAGGTCGAACACACAACACGACATAAACGGAGAAAAGAAAAAGAAATGGAACCAAGCCAAGAGAACTCCCTAGACAAGATCTACACAGATCAGATCTAGAGAAAAGAAGGCTTGATCTCAAATGAACACCCTCTCTAAACAAGATCTACACGGATCAGATCTAGAGATGATATGAAAGAGGAATATGAACTCAAAAATATGAAACACTCTCTAGACCAGATCTACATGGATCAAATCTAAATATAGAGTGTTGAAAGAAAATGATAGCCTCCAGATAAAAAATCGTGATACTGATTAGATCTGAAAGTTATACATTCGAAGAACTTCAAAAAAGAAAGAGACCTTAGTCATTTGAAGAACATCTTAAGGACGATTAAAACGAATAACAGATTAAGATGAAGATATAGAAGATTTACCGATTCAGTCCCGAGAAAGACGAAGAAACATCGATATCAGCTCTGATACCATCTTAAAATTTAAAATTTTATTAATAGAAAATATTACAAACGATTACAATGAAAGAAAATGTTTAACTAATTCATCTTCAAGAGATTTGAAGATGAAAAACTCTAAATATTGAGAGAAAAATGAAGTAAACTAAAATTGTGAAAATGAGATAATGAATCGTGTTAGGGTTTTTTCAGCAGAAAAAGCCTTTATATATTTTCGAGATTTTGCAAAATAGTCCTCCTCTTAATTTTCTGAATATTGCTCCGCTACCATTATAGATTCCAGATATTTCAGTCCAACCCCTTAACTTCCTGAAATTAAATCATTCACACTTAATTAAATATGATGACAAGATTGGTAAGAATTAACATATATTTTAACAGAGTCACAGTGGGAGCTAGGAAAGGGATGGTGTGTGTTGGATTGTGTATATGGTGTTATGTGTGTTTTGAGAGTATGGAGTGTGTGGGGGGTATTTTAAAAGAAAACATTGCAAGTTTCGAAGGAGATGGTGTGTGTGTTAATTAGCGGGAGAAAGAGGATGGTTTCAGTGTTGGTCGGAGACTATGTTGGCTTTTGGCAGGGATGGATCACTGGTTGTGTAGACACACATGTGTGGGTGGGTGTGGAAACGATCTGGAAAGAATCTAGATAAAAAGAACTGAAAAACTCTTCCAAACTGTTGATCGAGATGATCCAATTGATGTAGTTAAAAAGGTGGTTATAAACATCCTTTTTTAAATAAATATATTTCCTCTTATTTTTTAAATCAAAATTAGTTGAAATATATAAAAAATGGTATGTGTGTTAATTATGGTATTTTTGTGGGTTTGTTGTGTTTTGATAGGTATTTGGTGTCGAAACGTTGACATGGATGACGATGGATTTGAATGTTTATGTAGTTGACCAATTAAAGAAAGTTGGCACCAAATTGGATCAAGTTTGAAAAATAAAACATCATAAATCTTGAGGGCCAGCTTTGAAACATACGTAATATATTTAGGAATCTTTTTTTAGTTTTTTTTATCTTTTTTTTCCTTCTTTTCACCGCAATGTATGGTTGGCTGAGCCGTCTTCTACTTTTTATTTTATTTTATTTTTATTTTGTCTTTCAAGTCTTTTAGTTTAAATTTAGGTTTTTCATTCGTTTATTTTTTTTTTTCCTCTTAATCCTTGAACATTTGCAGATTTGATGAAAGATGCAATGATTTAGTGGATCAAAGATGAATGTTAGAATGTAACTAATTCTCATCCAACATTTACATCCGTTGTAATGTATAATTTTCTTCATACTTTATTTTTATATTTCAGTTTAGTATTTAGTTAAATTTGACATTTATCTATTGAATGTTTTTCTCATTATATTTATTTCTTGGGCTTAATTTATTGTTTTCTTAGGAATAAAAATCAAACATGGAGAGTGACACTCCTTGATTATCTATACAATTTTCTTATATTTATGTTTTATGTTTAGTAGTGTAACTTTTGTTTGATTGGGTTTATGTCTTGGATTAAAAGTGTTTGGATTAACCAATTGACTTTATAACGAGTACTAGATTTTAATCGACTTACTTTTAATCAACAAAGTTGTTATGTAGGTAATCAGTTTTACTCTAGTGTTTGCTAATTTGTTTAGTCGAAATATGGACGAAAGTTTGATTCTCGACTTAGACCGAATTAGTTGATGACTATGATCCTAACATGAAAATAGTTAGGGACGTAGGATAAAAAAACATTTATTTTATCTAAATGCTTCTTTTTCAATATTTTTACCCTACGAAAGTAGGTACGAGTTTGTTTTAGAAAAGGTATTTCCACCTCGATAGTGGGTTAAAATATTTTTACACAACAAATACTCATCATAATTGAAATCTAAGACTTGCATTACCCGATCTTAGTTAACTTTTATTTGTATCATCTTATCATTATTTTTAGTATATCTTAATAAAAATCAACCAACTGATTTCCCGTAGCTAGGCCATAGTCTAGAGCAAATACATGTTTAGTCCATCGTCTCCTCGTGATTGACCCGTATGCTACACATCCCATATGCTTGCGGTTATAAATTTATAACTAAAACACATACAACAAATTACACCAAAAAATGATCATTTTATTTTGTTAATTTGACATCCATTTTAATATTTTTCTCATCGGTTTTTTCGTAGTTCTTCAGTTTTTTAGGTTATCTCCCGACCTCACTCCTAAAACAGAATTTAAATGATATTCACATTGGGACCTCCAGTAATACCCACGGTCCAGGAGCCTAACTCATAAGAGCTCATCTCCGTAAAACCGAAGCGGTCCCAGAGTCCAACTGTTAGGACACAGTCTCATTGGATTCAAGATCATCCAAAACGAAGATCGCAATCTGAAGTTAATGCTGAAAGTCACTCTCAACCAAAGTCTAAGGGTCAATTTGTATTAATTGTCAAAGTTATAATATCTAGATATTTATTATTTAGATATTATGTTTTTAGTTTTAATATTAGTTTATTAAGTTTTGATAATATCTTAAACAGATATTATCTCTTTCTCTCTGTACATCGATCAATCAGACAAAAAAACAGAACACACACAACACATAATCAAGGTGTAAAGAGAGAAAACAAACAGAGAGCTTAACTCAAGAACTCAACCGTGTAATCCGCGTTTGTAATCCAAACAGGTTGGTTTATCATCTATTGTTTGTTGTTTTGATTATCTGGTAACGATCACGGACTCACAATTAGTATCAGAGTTGATCCAGATCAAAATCAAAATTTTCAACTCTCTGTGTTCTTCATTTTTTGAAGAACACTGATCAAACGTCAAAATCTTGATTTTTCGGTTGTTTTTGAAATCAAGTGGTTGTATCTTGTTCTAATTGATAAGGAGATCGTTGTGTCAAAATTTGGTGTGGTAAATCGATCTCTAGCTGGGTTAATTTTAGAGTTACAGGTTGATTTAATCGGAGAAGACGACGTATCGGTCTTATGCGTACCGGTCGAACCTTAGTTTTTACATTCTATCGGTCTTAAGCATTCGACCGGACTCTTGCAAATACCGGTCGAAGATCATTTTTTATCGGTCGAATCTCACAAACTTTTGGTATCGGTCAAACACTCTCCGGTCAAATCCCACTTTGTATCGGTCGAATATATTTTTTTTATCCGGTCAAAGTAAACCTCAATTCCGGTCGAACCCCACTTTTCCACCTCACTTCCCCGGTCGAATAAAACTTTTCCACAACACTTCCCCGGTCGAACTCCTCATTAATATCGGTCTTATCAAATCCCATCATCCGGTCGAATCACATTTCAAACCATTTCAAACCAACTTCCCCGGTCAAACATATCATTCCGGTCGAATTGTCCATAAACTTTACAATCTATCGGTCAAATCGGTCAAACACACCACTCACATTCTATTCTTTGTTTGTTGTTTCAAAAACCACACGGGTCGAACTATTCCACTCACTCACATGCAAAAATCAAACACACCCACTTTAAACCTTATACACCCTCACGTGTTCACTCTCACACTCCACTCCACGTGACCACCTTTTCCACACCACTCACAAACATGCACGTGATGCTTTCTTGATATGGTTTTCTCACATTTCGGTCCATCAATTGTTGACTTCCATCAATTCTCACATATAAAATTCCACTCTCACATTTAACTCTCATTTAAAACTCTTATCAATTCCACTCACATCAATTTTCATTTTGGTCCAATCTTTTTACCGGCCAAACAGTTTTACCGATCGAAAATTTTATCGGTTCTTTACGTCTTATCGGTCGATCCTCAC
This sequence comes from Arctium lappa, assembly GCA_023525745.1. NCBI lineage: Eukaryota > Viridiplantae > Streptophyta > Magnoliopsida > Asterales > Asteraceae > Arctium > Arctium lappa. The sequence goes on from CM042047.1 coordinate 165,361,168, forward strand.
TTTGCGCAATCAACATCTCGTGCAAACTTTTGAATTTTAAAATTCTCTCATATCTCAAAGCCTCTCGCATCTCAAGCCTCACGCATCTCAAAGCCTCTCGCATCTTAAATTTTGTTCAATTATGACTTCCAGAGAAGCTCTTGCCATCGGAACTGATTCCAAACCACCAGTTCTATTTAAAGGTGAATACGAACAGTGGAAGGATCGGTTTCTAAACTTCATAGACAGACATGAGCTTTGTGAGTTCATCAGACAGTCATTTGCAGAAGGAAATATGCAACCAATAAAGACAACTCGTCTGGATGGAACAGTGCCAACACAAGTTGAACTGAAGTAGCATGAGCTTGATGGTGACAACCTAAACAGAGCTAAAGGTGATAAGCTAGCTATGTCATACATTCTTCAAGGAATCCCCAATGAGATCTACATAAAGATTGACAGCTACAAGGCCTCAGCTAAGGAAATGTGGGATCAGCTGGAGAAGATGATGCTAGGTTCTAAGGTGGGAAATCAACTGAAGATCTCCAACTACCTAAATAACTATGAAGAATTTAGAGGCAGAGCCGGAGAAACCTTAGAAGAAGTACATGACAGGTTTGTGACCTTGCTGAATGAGCTAAGCAAGAACAAGGTCCACAAATTTCAAATTGAGCTAAACGTCAAATTTCTAAGCGTTCTACAGCCAGAATGGAAGAGATTTGCGAGGCAGATGAAGCAGATTAAAGATCTGAATGAGATTCCACTTCATGAGGTGTATGAGACCCTCAAACAAAATGAAGAAGAAGTGGATGAAATTCTAGAAGAGAAAAGGCAGAGAGGAAAGAAGGTTGAAGACACAGTTGCTCTTGTTGTCAAGAAGAAGAAGAACAAAGCGACTGTGTATGTATGAGATGAAGATAAAGCTGAAGCAAACTCTGACAAAGATGAATGTGAACAACTAAAGCAAGCATTGCTTTTGTTGACTAAGGTTTTCCAGAAGAAATTCTACACAAAGCCAAGCTCAAACAGTCAGAGGTATTCGTCTGGTCCAAACAACTACGCTCATAGAGAAAGGGTCGAAGGAAGTAGATTTGAAGGAAGAAGGTTTGAAGGAAGGAGAATGGAGGAGAGGAAACCAGAAGATAGAAGAGATCTTGCTGAAGGAAAGGGATCAGAGGAAAGGAAACCTGAAAAGAGAAGGTTTCAAGCAGAAGGATCAGGTCAGACAGAACCTATAACGTGCTACAACTGTGGCAAAACCGGTCATTATGCCAGAGATTGCCGAAAGCCAAAAGTCAAGAACTCGGACTACTACAAGAACAAGATGTTGCTTGCAAAGCAACAAGAGGCTGGGAAGGCATTGATGGCTGAAGACGTTTTCTGGCTCGATCATTCTAATGATGATGATGAAGAAGATGAAGAGAAAGATGAAGTTGTCAACCTGTGCTTGATGGGAAAGCATGAATCAGATGATGAAGTTGATTCAGAGAATGAAGAAGAGGTATGCAACTTATGGTATGCTGAATTCATAAATCAATTGCATGCCATGAATGATAAACTCAAAGAGTTAGAGTCGAACCTAAAGCGTGAAAAGGGTGTCATTACTGACAAAAACCAATCAATATAGAAACTTAGCAATGAAATTGCTGAGAAGAAAGTACTGGTTGAGGTTTTACATAAAAACAATGACACCAACGCAACGGAGAAGACAATAATTCTTTGTGAGAATTCTGAACTCAAGTCTAAACTGCTAAAACGTGAGATTGACTTATACGAGGTTACACAAATGCATTCTTCGTCTATCGAAGAAAACAAATCTTTAATTGCAAAAATGGATGCTTTGGAAAAGAAGTTGTACTCATTAGGTCAAACTGAGCAAACCATTCATCTTAACAAACCAATAGAGAACAAAGAAAGATGGGGAATCGGTTATAAGAATCCTCACTATCTTCAAAAGGGAATGTCTGAAGTGTCTGCACTTTATGATATTCTTTCTATGAAGTTAGCTAGAAGAATCCCTGAACTTAAAGTTTATTGGACTAAACTATCTGAAGAGGATGAAGCCAAAGAAACAGAAAAACATTTAATATCATCTAAAGTTCATCTTCCATTTTATTATGCGAAGCTAAATAATAGCTATGATAAGAAACCTGAAAAGAAGAAAACTCTTTCAGATGACTTCTTTCTAAGTTATTCTAAAAAGGAAATGGAGGCGAAACCTACTCAAGGTAAACTATATGTCCCTCCTCTCGTTTTAGAAAGTAAAATTTCTGAACTCGAGAATTCCTTGTCAGATGAAAGACTTTTGATAAACATTGAACATAATGTTTTTACAACTGTGTTTACAAATTCTGTTCTTTCTAAGGCTTCAAACTCTGAGAATATGGTTAGTTCATCAAATCAAGGGTTTGATTTTCTGAACTCTAACGGTGGTTTAGATGATTGTCTTGAACAATTTGACTTTAATGCAAAACTTCCAAACCATTCATCCTTTCTTAAGAAATCTGTTGGATCAACCAGTAAGCCTGTTAACAGTGCAAAATCAACGCGAGTTGATAACTCAGTCTCTGTGAAAGCTAAAAATGCTAAAGGCAAGAAGCATTCACAGAAGCCGATCAATACTGGTAACCCAAAGAAAATGCATTCAGTTGTTTCTCGAATGTCTAACTCAAAGGTTTCAACTGTTTCAGATATGACCAAGAAATGGCAACCCAAACGGAAGCTTGACAAGACTTTTAAATCTTTTGATTCTGTTTATTGTAATAAGAATATGTCTAGTTCAGATACTTTGAATATGAATGTTGCTCCTAAACTGAAATACTCTTTTAAGCAACTATTCCTGTTATCTAAAACTACTAGACAGTCTTCCTTTTATGATAAACATGCTTCTAATTTCTGTCAAGATTCTGTTATGCGGTTTGAATCATCTCATGTGCATTCTTATCATTATCCTACTTCATATCTATTTCAAAAGAAAAGAGAACCCAATTTGCAATGGGTACCAAAATCAAAACCTTGTGCTAACACAGCAAGACCCAAATTCAAGTGGGTACCAAAATCTAAATCTGTGTTGCAGGCACCCAATGTTTAGCAAAACATGTGGCTTTTGATTACAACAGATCAGAACCCGTACCTCAATAGAGAAAATGGTTCTTGAGTAAGACAGCTCAAGACTCGGACTTCAAAGACAAGACGATGGTTTCTGAACACGTCTGTTCAGAACCCGTGCTTAAGAAAAATAGGCTTTTGAATTCATCAGTTAAAAACCCGCACTTTAATATTAAAGCTCCAACGTCTTACTCATTTATAATGCTTAAAATCTAAATCTGTGTTTCGTTATTTCTCCTATGCAGATCCGTCATATGTGGTATTTGGACAGCGGTTGCTCCAAACACATGACAGGACAGAAAGATATGTTGACAAACTTTACAGAGAAATACTGCGGAACAGTCAGATACGGAAATGATCAGTTTTCACCAATATTAGGCTACGGTGATATACAACGGGAAAATATAACGATCTAGAAGGTGAGCTACGTAGAAGGATTAAAACACAACCTGTTCAACATAGGTCAGTTCTGTGACAAAGACCTAGAGGTCAACTTCAAAGCCAAGAGATGTTCTGTTCGCACAGAAGAAGGCGAAGAACTCTTGGTCGGCACCCGAAAGTCAGACCTCTACACGATCAATTTATCAGACGTCCAGACTGACAAGCAGATTTGTCTACTATCTAAAGCATCGATGCAGCAAAGCTGGCTATGGCATCGACGACTCTCTCATCTCAACTTTCGGTACATCAACAACCTGGTCAGTGGAAAGCTCGTCAAAGGACTTCCAGAGCTGAGATATGAAAGAGAACATCTTTGTGCAGCTTGTGAGAAGGGCAAGATGAAGAGGGCACCTCATAAACCGAAGCTAGAACCAAGTACCAATGCTCCTTTAGAGTTATTGCATATGGATCTATGCGGTCCAATGCGCACTCAAAGCTTAGGTGGCAAGAAGTACATACTCGTGATCGTGGACGACTACTCACGATACACTTGGGTCAAGTTCCTACGATCAAAGAATGAGACACCTGATGTGCTCATCACTTTCCTGAAGACGACCCAGGTGAATCTGCAGAAACCGATAAAGCTTCTAAGAACAGACAACGGCACAGAGTTCAAGAACAAAAATGTTCAAGAATATCTCGAATCTAAAGGGATAACTCATCAGTACTCTGCTGCACGTACGCCTCAACAAAATGGAGTGGTGGAAAGAAGGAATCGGACGCTAGTCGAGGCAGCTCGCACTATGCTAAGTCATTCCGACCTACCTCTATTCTTATGGGCAGAAGCTATATCTACCGCATGCTATACGCAGAACCGATCCATGATTCACAGACGATTAAAGAAGACTCCTTATGCGTTGATCAACAACCGAACACCTACAATCAAATACTTCCATATCTTTGGATGTAAGTGTTTCGTTCTAAACGATAGGGAGAATCTCAACAAGTTCAGCGCCAAGGCAGATGAAGGAATCTTCATTGGATACTCCTCATCATCAACTGCATTCAGAATCTACTTCAAGAAGTCAAAGACGGTGATTGAAAGCGTCAACGTCACCTTTGATGAAGAGATGGCTTCCGAACAATACTGTTCAGAACCCGTTTTAACCGGAGTACTAGCTTCTGGGCAACTCAGTCCAGAACCTGCATCTCAACAGAACAAATCAGATGAAGCTTCAACATCAACTAACCATTTATCTTATTTAGATTTATTATTTGAATTGTTTTATGACGAATTTCTTGGAACTAACATAAAGAAATCTGTTTTAGTTGACAGGATAGAAGAACCAACGCCTACTCATCCAACCAGTTCAGACATTCCAAATGAATCAAGTACCCCTATTCATCAAGACGTCACAATTCAAAACCAACTCCTACAGTTCAAGAAGTGCCAAATCATGCAGAGTCAGAAGTAGCTGAACCAGTAGGATGTTCAATTCAGATCAATCTACAGCCGGAACAAGCTGTACCTACTGAGACTTCTACACCAACTACTTCAACTGAACCCCACATTCCTTTTTATATTGATCTATCATCATATAATACACTCCCACCAATTACTTCAACTGAAATCATCATTCCTCCAGAACAAGCCGAAGAAGGTACAAGTGGATTTATAGATGACACAACTGACATTCATTCCTATAATCCACTGCCTCATGAACGTAAATGGACCAAACCGCACCCTGCAAGTCAGATCATAGGTGATCCATCCAAGTCGATGCAAACTAGGTCAACGTCAATCAACTGGTGCATGCACGACTCCTTTCTAATCAAGATTGAGCCAACTCGAGTATCAGAGGCTCTTGCGGATCCAGATTGGGTAGTCTCTATGCAAGAAGAATTGAACCAGTTCGACGCACTGCAAGTCTGGAGACTCGTACCAAAGCCTAAAGGTAAAACAATCATTGGTACGAAGTGGATCTTCAAGATTAAAAAGGACGAAGCTGGTATCGTCATCAGAAACAAGGCGAGACTAGTAGCCAAAGGATACAGACAAGAGGAAGGATTAGACTATGACGAGACATACGCTCCTGTGGCGCGTTTAGAGGCAATCAGAATTTTCTTAGCCTACGTTGCCCACAAGAACTTCACGGTCTTTCAAATGGACGTGAAGACAGCATTCCTGAACGGAATCTTGAAGGAGGAAGTCTATGTCTCTCAGCCAGAAGGTTTTGTTAATCAAGAGAAGCCAAATCACGTCTACATTCTCGACAAAGCTCTCTACGGTCTGAAACAAGCCCCTCGAGCCTGGTATGATGTCCTTTCCACTTTTCTAGTCAAGTCTGGGTTTTCAAAAGGTACGGTGGATACCACCTTGTTCATAAAGAAAGAAAAAGCCGATATCGTTTTAATACAAATCTATGTCGACGATATTATTTTTGGTTCAACTAATACTAAGTACTGTAAGAATTTTGCAAACCTTATGGTGTCTAGATTTCAAATGAACTTGATGGGAGAGATGAACTTCTTTCTCGGGCTTCAAGTAAAACAATTTTCTACGGGTATCTTTATCAATCAATCTAAGTACATTAGGGAAATTCTCCGGAAATTCCAAATGGAAAATACAAAACCGATTGGTACCCCAATGACACCAGGAACTAAGATTGGCACCGATCCTTCGCAGAAAGGCTGTTGATATTAGGACCTACAGAGGAATGATAGGTTCTTTAATGTATCTTACTAGTAGTAGACCAGACATAATGATTTCAACATGTCTTTGTGCCCGATATCAGGCTAATCCAAAAGAAATCCATTTGACTGCTGTCAAGCGTATATTCAGGTATCTGAAGGACACCGCAGATCTCGGTCTGTGGTATCCCAAAGATACTACTTTTGAACTAACAGCGTACACAGATGCAGATCATGCAGGTTGTATGTTAGACAGGAAGAGCACGTCAGGACACGTACAGTTCCTCGGTGACAAACTAGTAAGTTGGGGATCGAAGAAGCAACTTTGCGTTTCAACTTCCACGGACGAAGCAGAGTATGTAGTTGCTGCTAGCTGTTGTTCTCAGGTTTTGTGGATGCAAACACAACTTCGCGACTACGGTTTCCACTTCAACAAAATCCCGATCTACTGCGACTCCAAGAGCGCCATCGCAATAACAGCGAATCCTGTTCAACACACAAAAACCAAACATATCGACGTCAGGTATCACTTTATCAAAGATCATGTAGAAAAAGGAAACATAGAACTTTTCTTTGTAAAAACAGATTATCAACTTGCAGATTTGTTTACCAAGGCGTTAGATGAAAAGAGATTCAACTTTCTTATCTATAAGCTTGGTATGCTAAATCTTAAGACATAATCAGTAGTTACCTATAAAAGTTCACTATTGTTTACTTTTTCCTCATATCTTTATGCTTAATTATGAATGATATCTGTATTTCATATGTTAATGTTCATGATTCTAGGGGGAGTATGAGAAGAAACTCATACTTGGTCAATATTAATTTGAGGGGGAGCTCATACGATTTCTGCACTTACGTTTTATGACAAATTTTTGTAATGCAAGATTTTAGGGGGAGCTCTTCACGTCAAAGGAGTTCGGATATGACTTCTGATCAATTCAGATCAGAACTCGTTCTTTAAAAAGTTTTACTGCTTTTTGTCTTTTCAATTTAAGTGAATAAATTTTACTTTGACTTGACTTAAGACTTTTGCAGAATTTTTGAGAGAAGCTTAAAAGATCATATCTTTATGACTTTAAGCTTAGCTTCATGAGATGTAAGATCATACGTTCAGGTATAATCCTTTATATTAATCTCATATATGGTTGAAAGAATGACAACTTTCAATCATAGAAAACATTGTTTTTAACGTTCAAACCACTTCCCGATTTTTTCAACAGATTTTATATTATGGAAGTGTGATTTTAAATGTTTTCAAAATCAATATTGTGCTTTAACTAAAATAGATAAACCAATCTGAGCATCACGTGCATCATAGGAAAACAAGAATCATTGTGCTAGGACTTAACACAACTTCAATGAAAACACCTTAACCAGTGATTTCTACCCACGAAGTTAATCCTTAGTGATTGAGTGTGAGAAGCGAAAAGAAATGAGTGTGATTAGAGTAAGCAAACTGTTTAAAAGAAAGAGCGTGTGAGAACAGAGTTAAAAGAATATCACAACTCTGCACCAACTTTTTCTGAGCCGGGTAGCCACAATTCTAATGTTTCACAATTCTTTGGTGATCATTATTGAAACATGCAACTAACCCATGCCAACTCTTGATCAAACCTCACCACCTACTCATTTTCTTCTCAACAAGAAAGTGTTTCACATTTTCAAAAGGGGAAGCAACACATATGCTATCTGATTTTCATTTGGAAAATCTGGATATTGAAAAGAAGGAAGTCCGCCCCACCTTCGCACTTCACTCATGCACATTGAGTCTGTGTTTAACTTACTGTTGTCTCAGTGGTTTACACATTTCGAGCCTTAAAAGCAATCATCAGTGCTTAATTCTTTCTATCACAAGCACGAACACACAAGGAATTAGTTTCTTTGTCATAACGTTTATAGAAACTGCCTATGTGGTGTTTCGATGATTAAATGGAAGCCCTGGGGGAGTCAACATCAAACAGCTCATTTCCAATGTGTATTCGTTACACACAGTGACTTAGTATTACTGACAGGCATCTTAACTGATTCATTAGTTGATTCAGGTGTTACATGATTATTTTGTCTAGATTTGCAAAGATCAGGATGAATAACTATTGAATTGACGGATCAAAGACTCCAAGTGGTTGACATTTCTTACTCAAAGTTTTGATGAAGTCGTTGCACTTTCCATCAAAAAGGGGGAGAATCTAAAGCTTGAAGAAATGTTCAGTCCATTACATTACAAGACCAAGAACTGCGAGATCAAAGTATTCTGAAGACATGCTGATTTCAGATAAATTTTCTTTGAAGATACTTTGCTAAAGCATTCTAAGCTAGAGAAAGAGATTGCATCTTCTGTGCTGAAAGAGAAGATCGTATTGACAAATCATTTTCGTAATGATCTTGATCCAAATGGGAGATTGTTAGGACCCAGTCTCATTGGATTCAAGATCATCCAAAACGAAGATCGCAATCTGAAGTTAATACTGAAAGTCACTCTCAACCAAAGTCTAAGGGTCAATTTGTATTAATTGTCAAAGTTATAATATCTAGATATTTATTATTTAGATATTATGTTTTTAGTTTTAATATTATTTTATTAAGTTTTGATAATATCTTAAACAGATATTATCTCTTTCTCTCTGTACATCGATCAATCAGACAAAAAAACAGAACACACACAACACATAACCAAGGTGTAAAGAGAGAAAACAAACAGAGAGCTTAACTCAAGAACTCAACCGTGTAATCCGCGTTTGTAATCCAAACAGGTTGGTTTATCATCTATTGTTTGTTGTTTTGATTATCTGGTAACGATCACGGACTCACACCAACTCACACGCTTCCTCCCTACAATACAGGCTACAGTCTCAGAGTCTAACCAACTCGGGTTACCAACACAACCAAGCTCAAGCACTCTAGGTCTATCACTCGTATAGGCACCAAGTTCAACCACTCCAGGTCCATTGCTCGTATGAATGCAAAGAAATAAAACAGGATAATGATCCCATTATCAAACCAACAAACTGACTCCTATACCTATGGATCTATTGCTTTACAGTCTAAATATATGACCCCAAATGAATGACCAATGCACTCAGAGCATTTAACCTTCAAATCATTATGCTATAACTTCATATAACTCTAAAAGCTCAACTTAGAGCAAATCAAACTGGAGAAATGTCTCCAAGACTCATTTGACTCAAAATTAAGTCATAACTCAACAATTCAGTTGTCGTCATATACGGTAAAAAGTATTTAACACATGTTTATGCAAACACATGCTCCAAAGACATGATTAACTCCAAAAGGCAACTTTAGTTTGGGACAAATCATTCCAAATGAAATCATTCCATTTATATTTTCAAAACGTCCCATAACACAAGAATATGCATTTTTCCAAACCACGGGCACTAAAGGTGCATTTTCACCAAATGATCTCCACTTATAAGATAAATCATTAGAAGTACTTACACTTATGATTTATTTATCAAAAATGCTCAAAACTCCCAAATATGGGTGTTTCACAAGATTTATAAAATCAAATACACCAAATAGGCAAAGCTTATTAAATAATCCAACATTTGATAATTATCAAGTACAACACATAAATACTTCAAAATTGACATTTTTGGCAAATACATAGTTTTCACAAATCAACTTGAACTCACCTTACTAGGTTAAGTTAAACCTAGTCCCTAAAACCCCAAGTTCTAGCTTCCATTGATGAAGATCCACCATTTCCATGTCATCTTCAACAATGAACTATGTAACACCCCGAATTTTCGTTATGTAACCTTGGTCTTCTAGTGTTAACTCTTGTCGTTATCACCGTATTTGGTTATCGTTCGAATTTATGTTGTTCGGTGAAGTTCGAACCTTCCAGTGAGTTCCGCGACTTGCTCGAGACTTGGAGTCGCGGCACTAGTCGCGATATCCGCTGTTGGTTTTAGGGTTTGAGAACGCGGGCGAGTTATGCCGCGAGTTGAGGTCGCGGCATAACCCGCGAAAGTCCCTGGCCGACTTAAGTGGCTTCAGCCACAAATATCTCATTTTGATCTCATTCTCTCGATCTCTAACTCTCTCTCTATTCTCTCTCTAAATATTTATCTCTCTCTAAGTTTGGTTGGTATTCTTTGGATCTTCGAGCTTCCGTTAATCGCTAGTATTAAGTGCATTGCTCGGGGTTTCGGTGTTGAAAGCTTCGTCTTCGCAAGGGGGTCGATATCTGGTTCTTCGGGTTTTCGTATAAACCTAGTGGGTGAGTTCATACTGTCATTTTAAACTTTATACATATCAAAAGTTACCTTTTGGAACTCCTATATATCCCAATGGTTTCAAATTTAAGTTTTCTACATATTTGATATAACTTGAGTTTTGGGAGATTTTAGGGTTCGCGATCATTTGTGTTTACTAAAATGATGGATCTTATCTTATTGAAGTAAAATGATGTTTTACTTGTACATTATGTGGATAGGCGAAAAGAATGTTTAAGAACTCATTTTTAATGATTTTCATTCTTACCAGAAGTTGAACTGGAAATGACATTTTGTTTAAAAAATGTGTTTATACTATATGTTTATTTATGGTTGGTCACATATGTTGTTGTGACGAGTCTGTACCATTACTAGCGGATCCCTAGGTTTTGAGTCGACTGTTGGGATGTCACATTCCCCATTTTGTAGCTATGGATGCATATGATCCTCGGGAGCAACTTGGTACGGTTATGTGAGGCCGGATACTAGCCATGGTTCATAGTGATCCTAGTGAAGGAGTATACATTGGTTTTGCTTGGGGATAGATCTCACGTTGTAGCATGGACTTATGTGTACGTATCCTCGGATTCCAATTGTTTAGCTCACAACTCGGATTGGTGGTCTACTTTGTGTTACACCACAATCCTTGGTAAAATGGTTCTTTTGTCATCGTATGATGAGTTTTGGACTGAAAGGGCCCGGTTGTGGCAAGATGTTATCTTTTATAAATTAAACCCTTATGAAAAGATTTCCTTATGATACTGATGTTTATATTTCGGGAAGTTTATAAAAGAACTACTTGTGCATTAAATTGTGAGGTTCTGGAAAGAAGGTTTATGGTCTCATTTTAAATGGATTTCATTCTTATCAACAGTTAACATGGAAATGCTTATTTGAAAAGATTCCCTTTGATACAAAAGTTTATATCTCTTGAAATTTATAAACTGTATGTTCTCCCCAGACTTTAAGCCTGACACTTTTCTCAAATGATGTGTATAACAGGTTCCTTTAGCGGCGGGTCGCCGAGGGTTTGAGTGTCGAGTGTGGACTCAGGCATTGTTTGAGATGGCTAATATTTGGAGTTGGGCATTGTTAAAGTCCTATTATTTTGGTGAGATATGGATCGTCAACTGATGTAATCTATATAGTTATGTTTAGATTAGTTTGTTGATGAATTCTATATCCGTTCAGATTTTGTATAGTCTTAAGGACTGATCCCCTTTATGGGAAATTTATATCGATGCAGAAGTCTTGGTGCTATATTTCCATGTTTTAATTTACTCTGAATTTTAGAGTGTTACAAACTAGGGTTTCCAAACAACCCATTTCCTCAAATTTAGAAATGAACCACTAATATATAAAATCTTTAGATCTACAAAGATCCTCATACTAGAGCTTGAAATATATAAGAAATTTACCTTAAAAGCTTGAAGTCTTCCAACTAACATTTCTCCCATGGAATCTTTCATCCTTTCCATACTCAAGCTTCCAATCACCAAATCTTTGATCTATATATGGTAGATCCACACCAAGATGGTCAAAAATTGGTACTTAAACTCCCAAACATCATTATAAAGAAGAGAGAAATGGAGAGGGGGAGAGAAATGAGAGAAGATCCTAAAAATCAGACATTTAAATTACCCCATGTTGCCAAACAGTGAGTCACGCGACTAGCTGCGACCTAGGTAACATGGCTAGTCACTTGATGTCTTGTTTTGTGTATTTTCTTCGTTTTTCACATCTGATTCGATCCCCAATTCTTTTAGTATGGTATTTATATAATAACCTTCTTTTCTTAACAATCTTGAATGCCAAACGTCTCCAATTAGATCCAAATCGAAAACCCGAAAATCACGGATGTTAATATCCTCTCAACTTTATAATAGATTTCGTCCTCGAAATCCCGAAATACAAAGTTAACCACACGTCATCCGACACTCTAACTCCCAATGACTTATCTAGTCCTTGCTTACAACCCCTTCCACAAAAAAAGGGTTTTAAATCTATGAGTTAGAGAGTTCAAGGTTTTCAAGTTCAAAACTTAACAAATATGTCAATTTACAACTTAAAAGCTTTACCGAACATAAAATCTTTAATATCAATCTTATGGGCTATTTGTTTACCTCTTAATAGTTTCATTAAGATGCAACCTCTGAATTGTTAAGAGGTGAATCTTGTTTGGAAAAAAAAAACTGTCTCTTAATGGTTCTAAATCCCTTTTGTATCTTAGGCCTCCCTCAACCATTTAGCGCCCTAATTTCATCTTGTACAATTACAAAACAACCATATTTCGTTTTGCACTATATCATAGTAACCTCATAATCATTCTGACCACTTAATCATTCTGCACCAAACCACTCAACAACTTCCAAACAACTCCTTACACACTCATAAAAAAATTACTACCTAAGTAGGTAGTCGTGCAAAGTGGCTACAAATGCCATGCTTGTAAAATCAACTTGAAAGTTGTGTGACTCTTACTTGAAGTAATAACGACAATGAACGAAAATAGGCTCAACAAAATTATTCAAATGGACATCTATAGTCTTAACATGCACTTATTCATGACATGTATGTAAATCAACCCATGAACTAAAACAATGTGCAACAAAACGCGTTCGTACAAAATTCAAGGGAAAACGATGCAACCGAATGTCATCAAAACTTTACATCTAAAACCAAAATCGCGTAGGATAAAAATCTCAATAAAACCTTATACGCAAACACGCACAATAAAGCAATCTTATGCATTTCAAAATTTCACTCTTACATAAAATAAAATTCCAACAAAACTCGCATGCAAAAATGTGAGATAAAGTCGCTTCATGCATTTCAAAACTTTCCCCAACTCTCACATACAACATTTTACCTCTTAAAACTAATAATAAAATAGGTGCATGCATTTTGGGTAAAAAATGAAACAGTTCCTGTTAGTTTCAAATTTAAAACTATCTAACTAAATGCTTTTCAATAACTTGCATTATTAGCAAAAGTAGTATGCAAAAATTTCTAATTAAAACTTGTATACAAATCTTATGCAACCAAAACAATTTAGGAATTTTCAAGACATGAGCTACACTCTTGTGTGTGCCGAAACAATTTCCAAAATTGGTAAACTGACAAGTGTAAACTTTTGACAATCATGGAATAATTCATGCAAATTATTTCAAAAATTATTATCGTCCATGCATTTGGTCGAGACCGAAAGTCTTAGAGCCAAGCTCGCAAAGTTTACTAGTCACACTATTGACATTGGAACGCCTAAATATCTTAAGGCGATAACTCACAGCTAGATAACTCACAGCTAAGTCAATTAACCTCACAATTTTCTTCCCTAATAGTGATGATTCAACAAGCCTATGATTCAAACTTAATCACAAACTCTGACCTATAATGGCCAGCTTAACGAAATCACCATACTTAACTGTTACTCCAAGTGACAATGCTACAAACATCAATTCTTCCAGTGATCATCCACCGAGGATTCACTCACTACCCTATCGATCATAAAAAAAGAAATTCAAGCACTCACATGTAACTGTAAATTTATAATAACACTGGCCATGTGCAATCATGAATGTACCATACATTATAATCCTTGCTACCATCGTCGTGATTTTCGATCCTTGTGTTTCTATCGACCTCAAAATATCCTATCTTAAAGTGCCTAATCGTACAATCTCACTTTCATCTACTTAGAAAAATGCTAGTTTGACTCTAGTCATCCTAAATCTCTCAAACTTATACTCTAATACCAACTTATAACAAGCTCAAATCAGGAAATAGCGACTAAATTAAAAAAAATTCGATAATACGTCAAATAACAAATAATTCCCTTTCTATAATTCAATACTTAAATTATATTGAATATTGAATATTGAATCCACATTAAATGTCAATAAAAGATAAAGCAAGCCTTACATCAAGACTAAGTCAAGATCGGGTGTTACTAGAATCCAATAACAATCTCTATCTCCAAATGCGGAAGACATCAACGAATAACTAAATCCTTCTCTTGTCTCTTAATAACACTCACCTCATCACGGTGTTGCTAGTACCAAACCCCAACAAGGACCTGATGCACATACCGACAAATAAAAAAGGTTAGGCTTAACACCTAGTGAGTTATCAAGTTTTCATCAAATATATAAAATGGTAAAGTCAAAAGGATGCTATATTAAATCATAACTTCCAATTAATATATTAATATAAAACAATCATATTTCTCAAAACCCTTCGTTGTCGTGATGAAATATCATCAACCAAAAACACACTTTTGTCATAAGAACAAAACTCAATACTTACCTAAAACGTGAATAACTAATGATACTCAAATACTAAAAACATGGTAAAACTCTATTACCTAAGACATACAAAAACATGGATAAGGTTGAATACCCAAAACCACAAATCATAAATAATAATCCATACTCAAAACGTCACTAAAAACATGGATAATATTGAATACCCAAAACAACATCTCTCGGTGACGGGGGAGAACTGTTTCCATCAATCATGGTGATACACATAGTAAGCCATTCATCAACGTTGTCAACTAGCACCATAAGATCACGGTCCCCGTGTCTAACTCCTCTCAAGTTTTCACCGCAATACCTATGGTTTGGGGCCCGACTCCACACAAGTTTATCCTCAAAATACCTCCGATGACTTAGTGTCAACTCTATTTGGCACAAAGCCTCAAAACAAGGGTCGCGGAGTCCAATGAACATGGGTTACTGACACAACCAAGCTAACCACTCCGGCCAGGTCAATCGCTCGTATAAACGCCAAACTCAACCACTCCAAGTATATCGCTCGTATAAACGCCAAGATATAAAACAGGGATAACGATCCCATTTTCAAACCAACAAACTGACTCATATGCGTATGTATACATTGCATTACAGTCTAAAATATATGACCCAAATGAATGACTGACGCGCTAAAAGCATGTAACTTCCAAATCATTATGCTAGAATTTGCATATAACTCCAAAAGCTCGACTTAGAGCAAATCAAACTGGACAAATGTCTCCAAGACTCGTTTGAGTCCAAATCAAGCCATAACTTAACAATTCAGTTGACTATTCAATAGAAGTTGTCATATACGGTAAAAAGTATTTAACCCACGTTAATGCAAACACATGTTCCAAAGATATGGTTACTCCAAAAGGCAACTTTAGTTTGGAACAAATCATTCCAAATGAAATCATACCATTTATAGTTTCAAAATGTCCCATAACACAAGAAATATGCATTTTTCCAAACCACATGCACTAAAAGTGAATTTTCACCAAATGATCTCCATTTATAAGATAAATCATTAAAATTACCTACACTTGTAATTTATTTATCAAAATGCCAAAACTCCCAAATATGGGTGTTTCACAAGATTTATAAAATCAAATACACCAAATAGACAAAGCTCATCAAATAATCCAACATTTGATAATAATCAAGTAAAACACATAAATACTTCAAAATTGACATTTTTGGATGTACATTGTTTTTCACAAATCAACTTGAACTCACCTTGCTAGATTAGGTTAAACCTAGTCACCAAACCCCAAAGTTCAAACTTCCATTGATGAAGATCCCACCATTTCCAAGTCATCTTCAACAATAAACTAGGGTTTCCAAACAACCCATTTCCTCAAATCTAGAAATGAACCACCAACATGTAAAATCTTTAGATCTACAAAGATCTTCATTACTAGAGCGTGAAATATAAAAGATATTTACCTTAAACAAAGCTTTAAGTCTTCCAACCAACACTTCTCCCATGGAATCTTTCATTTCTTCCATACTCAAGCTTCCAAACACCAAATCTTTGATCTATTTAAGGTATATCCACACCAAATTGCTCCAATATTGGTACTTAAGCTCCCAAACATCGTTCAAAGGAAGAGAGAAATGGAGAGGTGGAGAGAAATGAGAGAAAACCCTAAAAAAAACGAACATTTAAAGTACCCAGATGCATTCCCGTGACCTACCCATGACTTAGGTCACATGACTAGTCGCCCTTGTCCTGTGGGTAGCCAAAAAGTGAGTCACACGACTCTAGCTGCGACCTAGGTCGTGTGGCTAGCTAGTTGCGTGAGGCCCTGTTTCGTGCATTTTCTTCGTTTTTCACATCCGATTCCATCCCCAATTCTTTTAGTATCATATTTATATAATAACCTTATTTTCTCAACAATCTTGAATGCCAAACGGTTCTAATTAGATCCAAATCGAAAACCTAAAATCACGGGTGTTACAAATATGTTGTATACTCTCTCTCTCTCTCTCTCTCTCTATATATATATATATATATATATATATATATATGTGTGTGTGTGTGTGTGTGTGTGTGTGTGTGTATGCGTGTATGTGTATGTGTGTATTATAGTAGTAATAATAATAATAATAATAATAATATACAGATTTGATCCATGTAGTTTGAAAAAAAAAATGCTAAAACACCAATTTACCCTCATAGTTAACGGGCAAGTTAGATGTCCGTTTATGTGAAGTATCAAACCCGATACAAATTGCATTGATGGAGGGTTCTTTTCAATAAATGAAGATATAGGACCATTCCATAACAAATGACAAACCTTATGGACCATATCTGTAATTTACTCTTATATTTTTCTTTTTATTACTTAAAGAGTAAATTATATATTTCGTCCCTGTGGTTATATGTTTTACCGGTCCTTATCCTTTTTTGAAAATTCAACGTATTGTGTCCTTGTGGTTGCTTTTTTACAACGAAGTGAGTCCTTAATGCAACCACAGGGACCTAGGTTGTTGTTTTATATAGCGACCCAACTCATTAGAAAAATTCAACCACAAGGACCCAACTCATTAAAAAAATGCAACTCCAAGGATGTAACTCGTTAAAAAAGCAAACCTAAGGACACGTTCCGCTGAATTTTCAAAAAAGAGACAAAGATCGTTAAAAAAACACCTAACCCCAAGGAAGAAACATGTCATTTACCCTTAAGTTAAATTTAAAATAATAGACATTTTCCTATTCCCACTTAATTCTGACACTTATTTGATAACCTAAAAACATCTCAATTGATAAATAGCCTCTTCTGTTTTCAACAACAATTCATTAAAAAGCTAGTAAGTGGCTAGAGAAAAGAGAACATAGCTACACCTTATCAAGGCAATTACAAGGGGAGGTTCTCCAATTTATGATGTTCTTATGACACTCCTTTCGTCTAAGGATTATTCAGTTAAAGGA
This sequence comes from Arctium lappa, assembly GCA_023525745.1. Classification (NCBI taxonomy): domain Eukaryota; kingdom Viridiplantae; phylum Streptophyta; class Magnoliopsida; order Asterales; family Asteraceae; genus Arctium; species Arctium lappa. The sequence continues at coordinate 165,378,795 of CM042047.1, forward strand.
CTTATCAACAACAAAGTCGAACATATCGCCTAACCACGATAAAGAGTTGTTAAAGATAGATATGTTGCGAAAACACCAGATTGAATAACAAGTAACCATGAAGATGGTCTCCAAGTACTTGTGGGACGGAGATTTAATTCTGGTGTTATCAGTACGTTAAGGGAAGTTTCCATGGAGCTGAAGTCAGAGAAAGAGAAACTCCACCGGTTGGTAATTTTCGACCAAAGCTCCTTAGCCCAACTGCAGGCAAAGAAAATATGATTGACGGATTCAACCTCGAGTTTGTAGAACGTGCATAAAACATTGTCAAGATCGCTTCCTTGGGTGGTAAGTCTTTCTTTACACGTAATCCGATTGAGGAAATCTCTCCAAAAAAATATATTAATTTTGGCAGGGACAAGTTTGCTCCATCTCGTTTTATGAGAGCCCGATCCGAAGGTAGATTTTTGTATTTCTTTACGCAAAGATTTGACATCAAATACTCCATTTGGATTTGGTCTCCATTGCCATTTATCCGGAGCATCGTTTAGAGAAGGAGAACCGATACAGTTGAAGTTCGGTTTGTTCAAATTGTTCCCTACCACCTCTCACCTCCTTTCGTCGTCGTTCCGGCAAAAATCACCACCACTTATACGATCAGCTGCCAAGGCATCTTTGTCGACCTCTAAAGAGAAAATAATAGGAAACTTGTCTTTAAACAATTTGTTTCCATACCAATTGTCCTTCCAAAACCGAGTGTTTAGGTCGTTACCCACCTGATTGCTGCAAAAAGAGTCAAAAGAAGTAGCCAAATTGTTAAGATATTTAAGAACAGAGATGATATTCCTCCAAGGTCCACGACCGCCATCCATATCTTCATTAGTATCAAAATCTAGGCCACCGTTACTTCCGTGAATAGCCTTAATGATTTTAACCCAAGTTTCATTTGGTTCTGTCCTAAATCTCCAGACCCATTTTGGTAAAAGTGCCATGTTTGTAGCCCCGATGCTTTCAATCCCAAGACCACAGGAATCTTTCCGTCTAAGGATTGAATTCCATTTGACCTAAGCTATTTTGTTAGTGCTGCCCTTAGAACCCCCAAAAAAATCTTTTCACGGTTTTTCGAGGTTAGAAACCACCAGTTTAGGAGCTTTGAAAATAGACATATAGTAAGTGGCTAAACTTCCCAATACGGTCTGTAGAAGAACCCGTCAGAACTCGTCTTCCTCCTCCGGATAAAGCATTGGCTTTCAATAACGAAAGTTTACGATGGAACTTCTTGATTATAGGATCACTAGAATTAATTCGAGCCATATTGTCCCCTAACGGAACCCCGAGATACTTACATGGAGTGTAACCAGGTTTACACATTAAATCAGCAGGCAATCTTCAGATGTTTTTGAAATCCACACCAATACCAAACAACTTGTTTTTATTGAGGTGCAGTCGAAGGCCCGAAGCCATAAAGAAACATTTTAGAATACGGATGATGTTTTTACCTTCTTCTGTCGACCAATCATTGAAAAAAAGAGCATCATCAACATAGAAAAGATGAGAAATGATAAATCTATCCTGCCCAATACCTTTAATGAGATTCTGGGAAATAGTGTCTTCGATGAGGAGGTGAAGGCCTTCCATTACGATGATGACGAGAAAAGGAGAGAGGGGATATCCTTGTCTAAGGCCGCTAAGAAGCCAAAATTCTTTCGTAGGTGAACCATTAATAATGACTGAGGAGGTGGTCGAGTGAAAGCAGGCTTTTATCCAATTCCTCTATTTAAGTGAGAATCCCATCTATTGGAGAACACCTAAAAAGTAATTCCAATCCACGGAATCAAAGGCTTTTTCAAAATCTGCTTTAAACATCAAGAGTTCCTTTTTATTGTTTTTTGCCCAGCTAATAATCTTGTTGGCTATTAAGGCTCCGTCCAGAATGAATTTGCCCTTTGAGAAGGCGGATTGAGAGTCACTCACGATCGAATTTATGACCTCGCTTAAGCGGTTAGCAAGAAGCTTAGCGATCACCTTGTAGACGCATCTAACAAAATTGATAAGACGGTAGTCTTTATATTCTTGGGGATTTACCGTTTTATGGAGGAGGCAAATGAAGGAGGGATTACAACCTTTTGGGATCCAAGCTTTAACCTGAAAATCTGCAACAGCATCACAGAAATCAGAATTGAAAATCAGCCAAAAACATTTGATGAAACCAAACGAGAATCCATCAGGGCCGGGGGATTTGACATCCCCACAATCCCACACCTCTTTTTAATTTCTTCAACCGAAAAATCCATGTTGATCCATTAAGTGTCCAAGGGTTAGAGTTTCTTGAAACCAGACAACTTGAATTCGTATCTATGATGCAATCGACTACCCAATTTGTTTTTGAAGAAAAACATAAATTCATCTTTGACAATTCGGGAATCTTCATTCAAAATACCATTAACCATAAGTCCTCTAACCTTTTGGTTGTTCCTTCGGTGGTTGATGACACCGTGAAAAAACGAGAGTTTTCCTCTCCATCCAAAGCCCATTTAATTTTGGCTTTTAGACGCAAATCGTCTCTAACTTTTTTATCGATCTCACTTTTTAACATAGTTGCTTCGAGCCTCCTTGCTATATCAGAATCAGCTGTTGTCCCAGCTTCAATGGTTTGGTTGACCTCTTCAATGATCGAAGATGCCTTCTTTTTGTCCTCGTCCAGGGTGAGTTTCTTGACTTTCCACCAAAATTTGATCTTTCCTTTGAGCAACTTGAATTTATTTTTAAAGGCATTGAGTTTGCAGTCAGACCATATAGAACTTCCCTCTTTCCACTCTATCTCGACTAAAGATTTAAAATCGGACATCTCAAGCCAAGGGTTGAAAACTTGAACGGGATGGGGCCAAAATCTTGTCTACTTTCTTTTAAGACAATAGAACAGTGGTCTGATTTGTCTCTAGGAATGATGGAGCAACTCATATTTGGACAGAGGTCAAAGAACTTATTGGAAACGAAATTAATTTGTCCAGTTTACTGAGTTTAGAGCCCGATTTGTTGGACCAAGTAAATCGCCTACCAACAGCAGATAACTCAGTGATGTCTGCCTCAAAGATAAAGGAATAAAATTACGGATGGCAGGAAGATCGTAATGAGAACCAACCTTTTCAGAAGGGTCTCTAATTACATTAAAATTACTTGCTATAATTAAGACACTTGATGAGGAGAAGAATGGTAGACCATAAAGTTCTTTTCTTAACGTCTTGTTGAGGGGCATAAGCAATTATGAAGCAACATTGGGTATTTTTAGGGACCCAAGATCCAAAGAAAGCTACCAATCCATCTAAGCAAAACACATTGTCTTTAACGAAAATTTGATTGTTCCATATAGACAGAATGCCACCAGATTTTCCCCTAGAACTCAAGAAAGCGAAGTTGAAGCCGTAGTCGCCCCAAATTATTTTGATCAGGAAGTCATCAAAGGAATTAATTTTGGTTTCCTGGAAGGCCATGAAACCAACATCGTGGTCTCTACAAAGTCCGTAATCCAGTTGACTTTATTGTCACACCCCAAGCTTCTACAATTTAAGGACATAAAATTCATTAGGAGTTATCGATCATACCTTTCCCGAAAACACATTTCTCAACTTCTTTTTCCATGCCTTTCATATCAAAGCCAAGAAGATCTGCCACCTCTAGAGTTTTGTCAATTTCGAGAGAGTGCTCCTTTAGAATAGAAGAACAATGGTCTAAATCTTCGTCTTTGCGAGGATTACGAAGTAAACTTGAATAACATCTGAGAATATTCTTATTTCGCTTATTCTGCTTCCTAATTCCCACTTATCTCATCTCTATGTTGACGCTCCATGGTTCCTTAAATTTCAAATGAGCTCCTTCGTTATGTTTTTACGTATTATTTTATGTTGAAAATATTATTATTTATTTTGAATTATTTTACATAACTTGTGATTTTATATAAAATTTATTTTCTTATAAATCTAAAGATTTTTAAGTCTGGCTCATTTATAAGATAGGTGAGCGCAAGTTATCAAGCCCGTAAAAAAGAGAATGAGTTTTGCCATATTAGACCCATTGGACAAAGAAAAGTTAGGCCCGGTCTAGACCAGGCTCAAATTTGTAAATGATCACCTTTAAAAAAAACATATATCAGAATATTCTATCAACTTCACTATTTTAGTTATTTTCATTTTAGTTTAGGGTTTGTTCTTTCTTCGACAGAATCCTGAAAAAAAGGGGGGGAACCTTCGGAATTAAATCATACTCTCTATCCCTTATTTCACAGAAAATGGAGAGGCGAATTGATGTACTTATTGGATCCGTCGGGACTGACGGGGCTCGAACCCGCAACGTCCGCCTTGACAGGGCGGTGCTCTTGCCTATTGAACTACAATCCCAGGGGAATCAGAAGGGATCTAGCAAAAAAATTCGATTCTTTTTTATTCTCCCGTATCAGGTATTTCTTACGAACAAGAGGGTTCTACCATATCTGATGGTAGATTGGCGAATTGTTGGGCCGAGCTGGATTTGAACCAGCGTAGACATATTGTCAACGAATTTACAGTCCGTCCCCATTAACCACTCGGGCATCGACCCAACGCCTAATTCATTTTAGACGATTGAAAATATCATTCCTATGGGCATGATTTATCCCCAGAGGGACTTGAACCCTCGTTATCTCCGTGAAAGAGAGAAGTCGTGAAACCGCTTCAGGACCACCATATATAAAAAAATTGTGTTTGATTACATTTTTTCCACTTGGAGTAAGGTGACTTGCGAAAAAGTTTTGTAGAGACAAATTTTGTTCTAAGTTTCTCTTTTTTATAAGAAAGTTGTGCGGATTTGTTATCTCTAAATTATACAGTTTAGTTTATTTTGTATTAAAAAGATTTAACTGTAGATCTCATTAATTTGGTACCACTTGTCGTAATTGTATATAATACATTAACTTAGAAATGATATGAATACTCACAGAAGATTACATGGAAGCAATTCATACATGTACGGTTGAGACACAACCGGTAAACTCCATCAGGATATTTTATTATACCAAAACAAAGTTGAAAAATTTAAGCATACAATTAATTGCATAGTGTCCACTGCTCACAGTACTTTATGGTACCAGTATGTACCCTTGTGCTCGCTATCCTCATCTGGTTCAATGTAGATGCATTCTTTGGCCTCCCTCCACATTGCTTTGAAAATTGGAGTCCTATCGATCTTATAATACTCTCCCAAAATAGGCTTGATTGCATCCCTGGCCTCCTTGGCGTGATAATGCGGAATGTATGAGATCAAATGATGCAATACGTGAGTGTGTGTAACGTCGTGGAAAACTCTATTTAGGAAACCGAAGTCCCTGTCGATTGTCGATAAGGCTCCCCTGATCCAGTTCCATTCAGTTGAATCGTAATGAGGCAAAGAGAGATGGGTGTGGTGCAGATAAGTAATCAAAACGAAGAAGACATGTACGCCTAACACCGGAATTCCATACATGGAAATCACCCAAGCAGCTCCTTTTGCTGCTACAGCAAGCTTAATTGCGTAAAAAACGGCAAGAAGACCAAAATCAGATACCAGAACCTGAATTCGTTCGCGCTCAGTGAAAATTGGACTCATTGGATCAAAGTGGTTGGCAAACCTTCCGTATTTCTTGCCAGAAATATTAGTCAAGAGGTATAAAGGAAACCCCATGGTCAACCTAAAAACCAAGGTGAAGACTCGACCAGGTGGGTTGTTGAGAAGTTTTGAATAATTCCTGACTTTGGACTTACGTTTAGGAATGTAAACTTCATCGTTATCGAGTGAATTTGTGTTGGCGTGGTGATTTCGATGGCTGTATTTCCAAGAGAAATAAGGGGTAAAAAGAGCAGAATGGAGGATAAATCCAACAATGTCACCAATCCACTGCTGCTCACTGAAGGCATGGTGACCACATTCATGGCCAATGACCCATAGGCCAGTGCAAATGCTAGCTTGGCAAAACCAGTAAATGGGCCAGGCCAGGTAAGCTAGAGGAGCAGGAAGAAGAGGAATATATGTGTTGGCAAGGAAGTAAAAGACATAGGCAACAATGAGATCATGAACAACATAGTAAGATGAACGGATGAGAGATCGCTCGAAACAATGAGCCGGGATTGCTTTCTTTAGATCACTTAAGGTGAAGGGCGGATCAGTGGGGACACGTTCGAGGATATTTTTGCCTTCAGATGAATCCGACATCCGACCACCTGCACCCATGTTGTTGATCTCTTATTAACCTGCAAATATCAAAAGAAATATATATGAGATATATGTAAAATAATAATTGTGTGATTACAAGAATTTGAAGGTCAAGAAAGAAAGAGATACCTCAGAGTGAAGAAGTTCTGTTGGAGTTCTCTTCTGCTGGTGATTCTCTTTGGGGTTCCTCGTGCTTCATATTTATAGTCGAGAGTTTCCAAAAGTCTTGGCTCATTCGCTCTCCAGTTGCTGACTAATATTATAGTCGCCAACTACCATCAAAGAATTTTCCCACAAATTTTGACCGTGTAGCGGACGCCAAACTTTCCACTTGAAAACTGAGCGGTATACTTTTCTACAATCATTTATGTTTCTTATTTGTTGTTATAAGTTGTTTTATTATTATTAATCTACAAATTAAAATTAGAGTGGATTTGGTACATGTGGTTTCGTGATTTCTTTGATCATGATCCTAATTCTATGTTTATTGTGAATTTGGTCCTTGTGGTATTCAATTTATTTTGGTTATGGTCCTTCTAACTAACACTTCCATTAACATAATTAAAATTTTAATTTAATAAATCAAATCATAAAACCATATTTTATTTTATTCACTCTAAATAAAAAGAGATATAGTTTTATGATCTTATTTGTTTAAATTGAAATTTTAATTAAATTAAAACAATAAAACTATATATATTTTTCCACAATTACAATAAAATAATAAAATTAAATCGTATTTAATATAATTAATTTAAAAAAAATTAAACAATTAAATCATAAAATAATGTCTTATTTTATTTATTTTAATATCGTTATATATATATATATATATATATATATATATATATATATATATATATATTAATATATATATATATATATATATTAATATACATGTGTGTATAAAAATATTGTTTATATTTTTCTTATCAAAAAATAGACAAAATGGCTAAAATGGTCCTTGATTTAACAAAGTTAATAGAAGTGTTAGTCAGAAGGATCATGACCAAAATAAATTGAATACCACAAGGACCAAATCCACAATAAACATAGAATGAGGATCATGGTCAAATAAATCAATAAACCACAGGGACCAAATCCACAATTCACTCTTAAAATTATGTTATTTTATTTTATAAATAATAAAATTCGAAAAATAATTATAATAAAATATTAAATTTAGTTATTAAATTATTAATTAATTAAGATATGTGTAATTGACAATTTCTGTTTATTTATATCTTGTGTAACTTTATTTATCATTAATTAATTTAAAATTTTTTAATTTGTATTTGGTTCCACAAAGCAATATATATATATATATATAGTGGAAGAATATTTTATAATCCTGAAAAAGGTTGCAACCTTTGCAACCCACATCTTAACCGTTGGATTCATGATCGACGGTTAATTTATTTTTATTTTTCTGTTTTTTTTAATTAAAAAAATTGGGCCCCATATTTATTGTAACCGTCGATCATGAATCCGACGGTAAGATGTGGGTTGCAAGGTTTACAACCTTTTTAATGGTTGCAAATAAAACAACCCATATATATATATATATATATGTATGTATGTATGTATATATGTATGTATGTATGCACGAAGGATCGTGTGAGAACACTTTTCAACGATATACATCACTTAACCAAGCAATCATTTAAAAATAAATAAATAAATACTAATAATAAATGACAATTTTATATGGAAAAGTTACTTGAGATAACAATCTCATCCCTATAGTTTCTCACTTTTATAGTTATATTTGATATTTGTGTGTTATAATAGATGGTGTATACTTTTTGCTACTATCCATGATTTACGAGAGAGGGAGAGAAAGAAAGTATAGAGAGAGAGCATTTCAAATACAACTTCTTACATTTATACAAGAGTGCAATCCAATCAGAGATATTTATGGAAATGATGATCATTTATTTGTTATAATTTTGATATATATATAACGTTTGGTTCATTTGAGAAATGGTAAATATATGAGAAATAGAAAAGTAATCTTATCCAATCATATGGTCAAGATCGGATTTGACTAGTCAAATATTGCGGCTTTGACCGGTCAAAAGTTGCGGCTTTGACCGGTCAAAAGTTGCGGCTATCCCTAAAATAGAACGACAATTTCGTAAATTTTACAAAACACACGGGATGTGTTCATATATGAACATATATAATTCACATATGAACTATATGTTCATATATGAACCAGTGTAATTCACAACTGAACTCTTTTAACTGATTCATATATGAACCTGTTAGTTAGTTCAAAACTGAATCACAAAAGGTTCATATTTGAATCTGTTAGTTAGTTCAACTGATTCATATATGAATCACAAAGGTTCATATATGAATATGTGTGAATCACAAAGATTCATATATGAACTCATCCCGTGTATTTTACGAAATTTCCCCTCTACCTTCTATAGACCACACAAAGAATTATCCGGTGCTTCGCGATCAAAGCTGCAAATGTTGACCAGATGAATTGCTAAGAGTACTTCTCTATTTCTCATATATTTAACATTTCTCAAATGAACCTCTCCATATATATATATATATATATATATATATATATCAGCTGATAATCAAATGAAAACCAAAAATATGTTACAAACCCTTGAGAACCGATATAAAAATATTTTTTTACATGATTTTTTTCATAAAAACATATGTTTTAAGATATTGTTTCATATATGTTTTTGTTCACTTTGTGAAAAGATTACACGTGAAAAATAAAATATGATTCACCTAGTGAAATGAAAAATACAGTTAAAAAATATTCATGTGGTGAAACAAATACATGTAAAACTATCATATTATTAAACAAATATATGGGAAAAAAATATATTAAATCCAAGCATTTAGTGAAAATATATCATGTGAAAAAATATTTTTATATTGGTTCTCACATGTTTGTAACATATTTGTTGTTTTCATTTGATTTAGCTCATATATATATATATATATATATATATATATATATATATATATATATATATAGTCAGGTTCAAGTGAAAACTCTAAATAAATGGAAAACTGAAAAATCACGAAAAAACGAATGAAAAAGTATATGAATATGGATGTCAAATTAACGAGAAAAATATTATCGTTTATTTGGTGTAATTTATTTCGCTCGAATTTTGTTCATTTTTCGTTTTTTTTCGAATAAAAAATAGGGGGTGGAGGTTTTTTTAATTTAAAAAATAGTATTGTAACCGCCTGTTTAATCATATCCATCAGATCATCTAATTTAACGGTCGATAAGATGTCTTTTAGTTTTTCATTTATTTGAGGTTTTCCCTTGAACCTCCGTATATATATATATATATATATATATAGAGAGAGAGAGAGAGAGAGAGAGAGAGACGGAGGTTCAGGGGAAAACCTCAAAAAAACGAAAAACTGAAGAACACTCTGGTAGTCTTTCATCTGAATGTTATGCACTTGTGCATACAGGTAAATTATGTTGTTTTTTGGTTTTTATGCACAAGTGCATTATGCATGTTACAATTTACCTGTATGCACAAGTGAATACCGTCCAGATTAAGGGCTACCAGAGTGTTCCTCAGTTTTTCGTTTTTTTGAGGTTTTCCCTTGAACCGGACCCTATATATATATATATATATATATATATATATATATATATAGGGAGAGGTTCATTTGAGAAATGGTAAATATATGAGAAATAGAAATAATCTTAGCCATTCATCTGGTCAACATTTGCGGCTTTGATCGCGAAGCACCGGATAATTCCTTGTGTGGTCTATAGAAGGTAGAGGGGTAATTTCGTAAAATACACATGATAAGTTCATATATGAATCTATATGAATCACAAAGATTCATATATGAATCTGTTAATTAGCTCAACTGATTCATATATGAAACTTTTGTGATTCATACAGATTCATATATGAATATTTGTGATTCACAAAGGTTCATATATGAATCTTTGTGATTCATACAGATTCATATATGAATCACAAAGGTTCATATATGAATCTGTTAGTTAGTTCAACTGATTCATATATGAATCACAAAAGTTCATATATGAATCAGTTAAAAGAGTTCGGTTGTGAATTGCACTGGTTCATATATGAACATATAGTTCAGAGGCACCTTCAAATACAAACTTTTTAATGGTGCAAATCATGCAACCCACTTATCTACCACATACTTTGTTTTTACCTTTTTAATAAAAAAATGGGAAAATAAAATATGTGGTAGATAAGTGGGTTGCATGGGTTTGCACCATTAAAAAGTTTGCATTTGAACGAGGGGTGTTCAAATGCAACCCTTTGTAATGGTGCAACCCATGCAACCCATCTATCAATATAAAATCACATTAATTTTGAACATGATTTGGCTGTTATCTTATTTTATTATTGTTTTCCGTTTGAACACACACACAAACACACACACACACACACATATATATGTATATATATATATAAGGAGAGAGAGAGAGAGAAAGGGGGGAAGTATCATGCAATAAGCATGATATCATATATGATTGCACGACTTGTAGGTGTGTTTAATTATATATGATGTGTATCATATATGATATCACGTTTCTCGTCTGTTTCAACTTGTCGATACACAATATAAAATCAAACCATGCCAGCTTCACATGACCATAACACACACATATGTGTAGGAAATGAAGCATAAATTAATTTCCACTCTTCAATTTGTTTGAGCGAAACATATTCATAAATCTTAAAAATATATACAAACAACGAGGAGTTCATTTTTACACTTGATACATGCATTGAATCACCAATTAATAATGAACAAATGATAAAAGTTTTAAAAAAGATTACCCCTCAAACATATTAACTTGACTATTTCCAAAAATAATGCAGAATCACACTCTTAATTGGTATTGTATAGTGTAAAAAAAATGAAAATTCAGTGTCCTGGTTGATTGATTTGTTAGCAAACTATTTCAAAATTTTAACATGTCTTCATTTCTTTGATCCTTTCCTTAATTAAACACAATTTAATAATGAAGAATATATGTAATTTTAAATTCTTCATGTCTTCTGAAAACAAGTACGATAACCTTAAAGTTACATGAAGAATCTATGTAATAAATATTGTATCAATATGAATATAGACTAAGAAACAAACCTCTGGTAGTTCCTAAGGAACAAAATCATGGTAGTTTCAGAACACACATGATTATTTTACATGATTAAATAATAAGAAAAGGTGAACTATTGACTTTACATTTCTGTACTAAAAAACGAACTGTCGTTGGTTCCAACTCGCATTATCATTATGAAAAGAGGATATTTTCTCAAGATTATCTATTAATTTAAGAAGAAGAAATGAATTGATATTGCTTTAAATCTCCAATAAAAGAATTCAATACACACATTAAGGTGAGTTAAAACGGAAACACCACTATTTTATAAAAATGTACGCAATAACATTTATATCGCATGTGATATGTAGTTCATCACATGTGACACTAGATCAGAGTCGCAGGCGGCCTTTGACACGACGTAGGTCGCCAGCCAAAGTAGCCCACATACCACCACGACCCCACATGTATATTACCACATTTGATATTGGTGTTCTTTGCATTTTCGTAAAATGATTATATTCTTGCATGATCCCATGCACCCTATATATACAAAGGGACTAATACAAAAAGGTTAAGAACTATGATAACAGTTTTCATGTGTTGTATGAAACAAAGTATGTGAAAATACAATGTTGCTTTACAATATGATTATTTTGCTTGTCCATGTTTTGTTTTTTAGTTTCATATTGTACATTCAAATGCATCATTTAACAAAGTGAAACAACAAATGATCAATGGTTTTTATGGTTCTCAAGTTTTTCATGGTTTTCTCCCCCCCCCCCCCCCCCCCCCCCCCCAAACATATACATATAGGGTTGGTTCAAATAAGAAAGATAAATCTGAGAAGATAAGGGGAATATTCATAACTTCATATGTGAATTATTAACAAATCTAACGGGGAGATTAGGGATGAGATCGGGACCGGACCGGTTGGAACTGAATTTTTTTTAGACTAAAAAGTAGGACCGAAAACCGAACCGTATGTACCGGTCGGGTTAAGTTCCGGGACGGGAAAATCAGTACTAGGACCACTTAGGACTGAAAAATATGAAAATGTATCAAACGTGTATCAATATCAATCCCAAACTATCAAAAGTTCAACAATCTTCAGTATTCTTTACGTATTTCCTTTTCCATTTTGTTCGTTTAGGAGATGATATTTGTGTTTAGGAAAAGATAAGGTTAGTTTATTTAGGAGATGATATGCATGCGTAAGGAATTTCAAAAATAATTGCCTCTTAATATTCCGGTTCGGTTTTGGGATTTTTCGGGAAAATCCCAGTACCGAATCCCGATTTTGTCGAATACTTGGAACCGAAAACCGGACCGATTACATGGTACCAGTTCGGTCCCGGTTCAGCTCAGGAAAATGGTCCTCGAGGCTCATCCCTAGGCGAGATAGTTAGAGAGGTGACGTGTATGTGTGTTGGATGAACCAAATCCTCATTGAAATATATTTTTCCAAAGTTTCCTTTCATCCGACTCAAGTAGGTACACCAAATAAAGAAAAAAAAGGAGTTCTCGCTTCCGCAAATATTCACTTGTGGCATACCATGTCTCGATTGATTGAAGTAACTTATCTACCGCGTGTACATTTCCATCACTACAAAACAGAGGGCTATTACTGACGGACATATCCGTCGGTGAAAGTCCGATCCGTCGGAAATGAGCCCTCGAAAATAATATGGTCGGCGTTCACATTTCCGACGGATCGCCGACGGATTTTTACCGACGGCTCATCGACGGCGTGAAGTTTCCGATGGATCACCGACGGCCACATATCACCGACGGATTACCGACGGGAGTGGTTTCCGACGGATCATTCTGACGAATTTAGCGACAGATTTCCTACGACATTTAAAAAATTAAAATTAAAAACATCATCCGTCAGTAAGCCGTCGGTGAATTACTTTTTTATAAAAAAATAATTAAAAATTGATAATTTTCAGTTTAAAACTTGTACAAAATATGCCTATTTTTCATTTAATATTAAAAAATTAAAAATAAAACGCAAATCCAAAACGTAAAATTATATTAAAAAAATATATTCAAATATCGTTAATACAACCAACTATCCTACAACGGGGGAGGGGGGAGGGGAGTGATCATGAAAATTCTTCATGAAGGCCTCAACCGCCTTCATTTGCTCCTGCAACCGGGCCGTCACTGCTCTCTCTTCCTCTAACTTCTGTTTTAGCTCCTCTATCGGAAATTCAACATTTGACAAACACATAACAATGTTAGACAACATTTGACAAACATACCTCCACATCGCGATGGTCGCCCGAGATTACGCTCGTACTAGCACCTAAATCACCGGTCATAGCATAATAGGGATCCTGATTGGTCCCCCATCCAAACAGACGGCCTTTACGCCGTCTTACAACACTACGCTCCCATAACTCGGTGTCATTAGGAGGAACAGTGCCGGGATCTAAGTCCGGGTACTCCGTCTCCCTAATCTATGCATAGTTATCCTACAGTTTACCAAATTGGACATTGTCAACTAACATATAGAAAATTCGTCAGCATTTCAATAGTAATTTGAATATATCCATTACCTGCTTTTATCAAAACAATCATATCGTCTGCCCAACAATGGCAACCCAAACTAAGTTTGCTATAATTTCGATCTATCTTATAAAACAAACAAAAATCTAGACATACATAATTGAACTTACCGCCATATGAGCCGCCTTTGGGTGAATGTTGATCGGAGGATCTTTGGGGTGGACCAATCGCACCCGGTACAAGCTTCATGTTGGTGCATTGTGTAGCCTCATAAACCTCCTCGCCAGTAGACTCACGACCCCATGCCTCTTTCTACAATAGACAACTTAAATTGTTATTAGGTAACAAAATCATATATATATATATATATATATATATATATATATATTCATCAACTATATACATTTAGTATAGTGTTTGATAAATTACCATGCGGTCCCGATGCATAGCGGTACTAATAGATCCACACGTATGTCTAGATGTCATCCCCTCATATGTGGTGGCCCGATTGGCCGTATTGGACCTAGATATACACCTAAACGCGTTGGTGTTCCATACCTGTTAAAAACAAGACATAAATCAATATAAATCCCAGTACAACCAGATACAAGTATTCAAAACAATACAAACCTGATCAATCATCTGGACCCAAAACTCATGCGGGATCCACTCTGGAGGGTGTGCGCTAAGAACCGTGTAGTCATGATGGTCGAACCGGACACCATCAATAGCTAAAGCCCTCGCAATGGCCCATCTACGGGCATCTCTCATCATGTCCGGGTACCTAACCGGAATGCAAGTAATATGTCGGCCTTCATCTCATGAGGCCAACTATAATACATCCGCATACACATTGTTTGGATTAAGTAAAAACAAACCCACCCAATTAGTTAAATGGAGTAAAATACATACCCCAAAACGCTCCATCATCTGTGCATAGTGCTCCTTAGGGACATCCCCATAATTAGCCCATGAACCAGCGAACATGGACCGAAAGATGCTAGTGGCTCTCCGGACCACTTCCTGATTCTAAAACCTTCACAATTACAAGATATACAACATAAAAAACATTAGGATCGATTTATTAAGTCCTAGAATAAATAATATATCACATCTACTTACTTGGAGGCAGACAACACAATCGTCGGTCGCTGACTCAGATGGCGAGGCGCCTGTAACACCCCGATTTTCGAAAGGTATCATTTCAAGTTAATACAAAAATCGGTATTTTAAAAGAAAAATAAGATATTTTATTTTATACTTTAATCCTAGATTTTATATTCTTGTTGGATGAAGGATTCAATTACGAGTCCAACGGTTCTTTCCGAAGCAAAATCGGAGGTAAAAACGAAGAAGTTGTGGCCAAAACAATGAACGAGAAGAAAACCGGGAGAGCAGTGCACGGCGCGACTTGCGGCACGACTTAGAGCTACCCGGGAGACTTGATGGAAAATGGGCGGGTTACGGCGCGGGTTAGTCCGCGTGGAGCACTGTTCGACCATAAAACCCGATTTTCAGCCCTCAAACTTCATTTCTTCATAAGTTTTGCATCTCAACTCCGTTTTTGGTGATTCAAGTTGCCATGATTTCGTTTTTGAGAGCTATTCAAGGATATATCAAGAGACTTGAAGTCTATTGGAAGATACAATAGTATTTTGTGGTGGTAAGTTCCTCATCTCTCTTAATGTTAAGATAGGGTTTGATGGTTTCATCCTTTTTCCATTCATCCTTCAACTTGGGTGTAATTTTGGTCAATTGTGTGGTGAAGGAAACCTTGTAGATGTATTGGATCTAAGATCTAGGAAGATTTCTTGGAGATTTCAGGCCTTCATCTAAGGAGCTTCAAGTTTGGGGGTAAAATCTAGATTTAGCCTAAATCTAGCAAGGTGAGTTCAAGTTGATTTGTGAAAATTTTGTACATTCCAAAAATGTCTATTTTAGAGTATATATGTGTTTTACATGATTATTATAAAAGGTTGAAAGTTATGATGAGTTTTGCTACTTGAACAAGTAAGATTTTATAAATCTTGTGAAACACCATATTTGGGATTTTTAGGCATTTTGATAAATAAGGCATAAATGAAAGGGTTATGGTGATTTATTGCATAAATGAGATTATTCGGTTAAAAGGCATTTTTAGTGTTTGTTTTGGAGAAATGTTTAATTTTTTGTCATGGGACGTTTTGAAGGAGTAAATGGTATAAAATCATTTCGAAAGTAATTTGTCCCAATCTAAACTGTGTTGGAGTTTATTCATGTATTTTTGGGCGTATGTTTGCATGACGTGATTCGATTGTGTTTTATTATTTGGGATCTTTCTTGGTTGGTCAAAAAGGGTTTTGAGCACTTTAGCTCGATGTTGACTTAAAAGAGTCTTGGGGACAATTGTCCAGTTTTAGTGGCTTAGTGTAGAGCTCAGTTATGATTCACATATCAATGCACCTTGTTGCATATGGAAGTTGATTACATGCTCGAGTGCATTGGTCATTACGATATAAGCATGTAATGTTAGACGGTGTTGCATTGGATCCATAGGCACGTAAGTCAGTCTGTTTTGGATGGTCAATTGGGTATTGCGGGGTTGAACTCCGGTATCCATGTTTTACAAACGGAAACTTTACAAGTAGGCACTAGGAGGGTTGAGTCTGGTGGTGCTACCGAGGAGGTAGGTACTAGGACCTCCGTCGCTTGAATTAATGCCTGAGAGGTAGTTTTTAAGTGTGTCAGGCCTTCGGGATGGAGTTCTTCGGAATGTTCATCAAGGTCAACTGACTTGAGGTGAAACATGTTAAAGAAATCGTAGGGACACGTGGGATGTCATGTCATGAGGTGTCATGCGATTAACGTTGCATGGGTGGCATTCTTTTGTGTTCCTCCACTCTCAACGGATACGGGTCTCCCCCATTGTCGGCTAACAGCATTTTAAATATAAAGACGTTTTACTTTATTGTCATTGGGCTTATGTGGTTGACCGTAAATGAGGACCTTAATATTATATCTCCCTTCATATATATTAAGGTTTGAATGAAGTACGTCATCCTCATGTTTTGATAATTGGTTTCCTTTCAATTTATGGTCGCTTGAGTATTGGGCCTAGCGTCCGTGTTTTTGGTAACATATTGTACATGCGGGTTTTAACCATGTTGTGTGGGTTGGGTATTTTACCCCACCCGTATTTGTGTGTTTTGGGATGCAACGCTTTATAAATAATGTTTTGTAGTGGGGTGTCCACCTTTGAAAAATACATGAAGTTGGAAAAGAGTCGTCTTCGAGTTTAAAGTAAACCATTTGAAAGATTATGATTTTTAGTTGGGGTTCATTCCTTTAAAGATATATTTGTTCATGTAAAACTCTTGAACTCACTAGGCGTTAGCCTAACCTTTTTATTTGTCGGCATGTGCAACAGGCTTCTTTGGGGAATAGCTCTAGTGACACTATGAAGAGAGAAGTGTTAGTTGTGTGCTCGTGAGGTGAGTATCTTGGTGAAGTCTTACGCGTTAGCTTATGAAGAGCAACTTGAATTGGGGTTAAGTAGCACCTGACTTCAGTTTGGTCATTGTTTAATACTGAAATTTTATAATTGTTGAGGTTAATTATAGAATGTTATATTTAAGGTGTGTTGAGCTTTGATATGTAAGTGGAAGTTTTGTCCTTTATTTGATATTAAATTGAGATTTTTAATTAGTTGCTCTTACCAAATTTGAGGGTATTATAGCGTCTCCGATGTAATATTGGGGCCTCTAACCCTCGAGCCCGATCCAAGTGACGGCTACGCAAGCACGTTCTCATGTTGGATATGATCTAGTTCCTCATCGGTAGATGCAACTAACTCGGAATCGTCCCTAAGCTCATCGGTATGGGGGTCACCACGACCGGTGGAGCTTCTACTGCTCCTGCTAGAGCCTCTACCCCTACCCCTACAAGTGTGTCCCCCCATCTTAAAATATAGAATGGTTCGCACACAAAGATATACGTGTACATAAATCATAAAACACAAAAATATAGGTATACAAACATATAAGGATATAATTATTATGAATAATGTTTACAAAACAAAGGCACGCTAGTCATCAGACGAGTGATTAGATAACATAGGTTCGTTTTCTCTATCTGAATCATCGTCCACGTCTTCAAATTCTTCTTCCTCGTCGCTAGCTTCGTGATCTGATGCATCTTCCTCGTTGCTAGATTTGTCATTTGTGGGGACTACGTTGACCTCCCCAGTGACAAGAGGGACAAAATCGAGGTCCTCATTTACCCAATTGTTTGTATTATGAGCTACCCATTCGTTGATTTGAAAGAACGGTTCTCCATCCACGTTATCATCATCCAAGTCATCGATAGCCCTTTCTGCAACTTTATATATTCCACGGGCTTTGGTATTCACAATTGCCCACCAATCCTTTAAATCCTTACTGCCTGAAGGATAGGGTGTGTAATACACTTGTTCGTGATGAAAGGTGTTTTGGAATGAAAGAAATGAGTTTAAAACACAAACATGTATTTTTTAAAATTTCGGCGGCATAACGACTATAAAATGAATATTTCCATATATCAATCTAATGTGTGCCCAACAATTGGCAACCCAACTAATTAATTCATAGTCTCTATTTACCTAATGGCATAAAATAAAGTCAGTTTAAGCCTGACCAAAAGGGAGGAGTGAGTTGACTATTTTTATCAAAAAAATTCTAAAGCGTTGCCAAACATTCAAAATGATACTCTAAATATAGCTAGTGAAGCTAATGAAGCATATACAAACACATGCGTATATATAGCTAGTAAAATATTAATGCATCATTCACACCATCACAAGCTATTACGTAGTCTTTAGTCCCAAAATGTGGCACATGAAGATTAACATATTCTAAAGCATGCTGAAGGACAAATGGTAGTCTTATATCTTGTCATTCCTTATGACCATGTCCAGGACAGTGGCAAAAATCCCACAGTTGGAGAAAATGTCTGTCCACCAAGTTATCCTTTTAAATGTCGCTGGTTCAATTGTAAAGATTTCAATATGCATGTTTAATGTTTACACTTGGTGGAACAAGTTTTTGTTATTTAATGTCTATTTTGTCCGGCGTACCAAACGTACCAATTGCCAATACTTATAAAATTAATAATCAATTAACATATTAATTTGGTTTTGGGGAAGCGTATAGACTACAATTTGCAACATTTTACATGATTAATTCATCAAAAAGTTGAATCAACATAGAAGGCACAATTCTCTACATTCAACAACCATTTCAATATACTTCAAATTTTCACAGAACAAAGCTGTAAAATGGGATGCAACCCATATCAAATTTTCACACAAGCGTTACTTCTGTAAATTTTCACACAACCATTTCAATAGACCTCAATAATAAAACCCATATCAAATTTGAATTCCATTACTACTGTAGATTTGCAATCAGAATAAGAGCAAAAGAGAAACCTATGAGACACAATTCAAAACGATATGAACAAATCAGAAGAAGAGCAAAAGAGAAACCCATAACACAAACCGCATTACAAATCTAACAAATAAATTAGAAGAAATTTACCAACTATTATTAGTGAGGCAGGTTCAATATCTGCCAAGAACAGGATGAAGGTCTTTAGATTTGAATTGCTCGAAAACTGAGTTGAAGGTCGACAAGGTTGTGGAGAATGATGGAGATGGTGGCCGGCGAAGTGAGGGAGATGGTGGCTGGTGTTCACGCTAGAAGGATGGAGGCGTCGGTCGGCGGCGTTACCGAGATGGTGGCCGGAGTGAGGGTGACGAGAGGAGAGATCGAGATGGCAGTGAGGTCGATGAGAGCGAGGCTTGAGAAGAATCGATGAGAGCAATGAGAGGGAATAATTGAAATTAGGGCTATGCCCGCTATTTTTTTAGAAAATTCAGAATATCACCAACGGATTTATGACGAAATATCTGTCAGTATGTCCGAAATTCGTCGGTATTTACCGAGAGAACTTTTCCGTCGGTGATTACCGACAGATTTCTTTTTAAAATTAAAATAAATTTACATATAATTTATTAATAATTATTAAATTATATTTTTTTAAATTATTAATAATTATTAAATAAATTATTACATAATATTTAATATTAAAATTATTAAATAAATTATTAATTTATCAAATTATATATATTTAAATTGACTAAAATACCCCCGAACTAACTGCACTTAATGGAAACAGTTAACGGCCATTAGGAGAATGGACCAAAAGTGTAATGAAATTGTGTCATTTTGTAACAGTTTTGGTCCATCCTTCTAACGGCCGTTATCTTTTCCCGTTAGTTCTAGTTAGGTCAGGGACCAAAACTGTTATACACACATACATACATCTATAGACATACATATATACATAGACATACATACATACATACATACATACATACATACATTCATATGTATACGATACAATCAATACATATGTATACAATTGTATACGACATATACATAAACATGATATACATATATATATGTGTGTGTGTGTGTGTGTGTTATATACATACAACATATGTATACAATATATCTATAGACATACATACATACATACATATACACATACATAGACATGATATAGACATTTGTGCTATATACATAGAAGCAATACATATGTATACAATACATCTATAGACATACATACATGCATATATAAATACACACATACATAGACATGATATAGACATATGTGCTATATACATGTAAGCAATACATATATATACAATATATCTATAGACATACATATATATACACATACATAGACATGATATAGACATACACACACATTTATATGCATATGACATATACATATATACATGATATACATATATATATATATATGCTATATACATACACGCAATGCATATGCATGTATATAATACATGCATCTATAGATACATACATGCATAGACATATACACACTTATATGCATACGACATACACGTATATACATGATATACATATATATGTACTATATACATACAAGCAATACATATATATATACACATGTACATATATACTATATAGACATGGATATACATACGTACATACACATATAGATATGTACATGTTATATACACACACACACTTATAGGCATACGACATACATACATACATACATCAACGAATCACTGATGAAATTCTTGGGAAAAAAATAAATAAGTTACCGACGGATTTCCTAATGGCCGTCGGAAATCCGTCGGTAATTTGCGACGGATTACCGAGGGATTGCTGGAAAATAAAAATAATAATTAAATTAATAAGATTTCCGACGGATTACCGACGAAATTCAATATTTAAAAAATAAAAAATAAAACAATTTTCGGTCCGTCGAAAATGTTTATAGTTACTGACGGATTACCGAAGGATATGTTATTTGTCGCAAATAGCATCATTCTGTCGGAAATTGGTAGGTGATCCGTCGGTGATTACCGACGGATTTCGGGCGTCAGTAATAGGTGGTCAGTATTAAGCTTTTTTCTAGTAGTGCATAATGATGGTGTTTTTCCAAAATAAAACTTTGTTGTTTGTGAGGCTTTCCCATGGGATGTTTTCTATTGACATTCTTGTCTCTTAGAAAGAGCTGCTAAACGATCGGACTAGACAGATGCAAGTAGCTTCACCGCCTTACCACTACTTAGCTTTCAATTCGCCTCTGACCATCAAACAAACTGATTGTGTGTAAGACAGTCAAATATAACTGTTCTTGGCGAGGTGGGCTGCCCACCTTCAATGTGAATTATGTTGGTGATTTTAGTGAAATTGTCGGTTCATTTTGTGTAATTGGATTCAGAAGATAATAATGGTGTTGATAGTTAAGCTATAACATGAGCTAGGAGGTGTGGAGTGCACACTCGTGTAAGCTAACTAGAACCCGGGATCATTGGATGGTTATGTTTGGCGAGTTACTAAGTGGAAAAAGGTTGAGCACGACCCGTGCGTTTTTGGCATGGCCCATGCGTTTTTGTTCATAAAATGAGCACAAGTCGTGCGTTTGTTGACAGAAGGTTTTGCACGACTCGTGCGTTTTTCTTCTTGAAATTGGCACGGGTCGTGCGTTTTCATCAGTTTTGTAACTGATAGAAATTCTTGTAACCACCAACATTAATGTCCAGCAATCAATCTCATTTAATGAGAAATTATTATCATTATTAATATAGGGTTGGTTACGATTCTCAATGTGTTTAAATAGGATCGATTTTTGCCTAAATCGATACTGTGAATTGAGATTATCCTCGAGTGAATTTTGTGATACCCAGGCAGTATAGGGTCGAAATATCACTTAAGAAAAACGAGTTCTCACGCGATCTCACATTCTTATCCAAGTTCTGATCCGATCACTCTCTCCTTCTCCTCTCCATCGATTCTCTGTGCCTCACTCCCCAACAAATTCATTTGAATGATCTGTAATATTTGGTTTACGTATGCATCCTTAAATAGGTTTTTCTAATTTATTGAAAGATTCACATATATAACTTTCTCTTAACTTTTCTTCTTACCATCTCATGATATTTAGCTTTTTTATTTGACCCTCTCATTATATATATATATATATATATATATATATATATATATATATATATATATATACGTCACTACTGGAAAATTGTTTATTTCCGACCAAGATTACCGACGAATTAGAGATTACCGACGGATCACCGACGGAAATGAAAACTTTGCGACGGATAGACTATCCGTCGGTAAATGTATATATTTACCGACGGATTACCGACGGATATTAAATTATTTTTTTATTTTTTTTTATTTTTAAATCCGTCGGTAATTTATATAATTTAATAAATATTTATTTTTTCTGACGTTCGTCGGTAATCCATCGGTAATTACAGACGGATTACCGACAGACATCAAGAATCCGTCGGTAAATTTAATAATTTAATAAATATTTATTTTTTCTATGATCATGTATGTGTGTGTGTGTGTGTATATATATATATATATGTATGTATGTGATCATGTATGTATATACACATGTACGTATGTGATCATGAATGTATGTGATCATGTATGCATGTACATCATGTACATGTATAGTACGTATGTGATCATGTATGTATATACAAGTACGTATGTGATCATGTATAGTATGTATATACATGTACATGTGTGTTCATGTATGTATGTGATCATGAATGTATGTACACCATGTATAATATATATGTGATCATGTATGTAATATGTATGTATGTATGTACATGTACATATGTGATCATATATGTACCATTAAAGCCCAACTAGGAACGTTAAAGCCCAACTGATCCATTAAAGTCAACCGGGTCTATTAAAAGCCCATCTTGGTACGTTAAAGCTAACTGGATCCATTAAAAGCCCAACTGGGAACGTTAAAGCCCCACTGAATCCATTAACTGGATATATTAAAGCCAACCGGGTCCATTAAAGCCCAACTGTGTATGTTAAAGCCCAATTGGATACGTTAAAGCCCAACTGGGAACGTTAAAGCCCCACTGAATCCATTAAAGCCCAACTTGATCTATTAAAGCCTAACTGGTAACGTTAAAGCCCAACTAAATCCATTAAAGCCCAACCGGATTCGTTTAAAGCCCAACTGGGTACGTTAAAGCCTAACTGAATCCACAAAAAACAACTGGATATATTAAAGCCCAACCGGGTCCATTAAAGCCCAACTAGATTCATTAAAGCCCAACTGTGTACGTTAAAGCCCAATTGGATACGTTAAAGCCCAACTAGGAACGTTAAAGCCCCACTGAATCCATTAAAGCCCAACTAAATCCATTAAAGCCCAACCAGATCCATTAAAGCCCAACCGAATTTGTTTAAAACCCACCTGGGTACGTTAAAGCCCAACCAGATCCATTAAAGCCCAACCGAATTTGTTTAAAACTCACCTGGGTACGTTAAAGCCTAACTGATCACATTTGGTCCCTGATCTAACTGGAATTAACGGGAAAAGATAACGGCCGTTAATTGTTTTCATTAAGTCGAGTTACTTCAGGGGTATTTTAGTCAATTTAAATATAATTTGATAAAATAATTAATAATTTTAAATATAATTTGATAAATTAATTAATAATTTATTTAATAAACTTGATAAAATAAATATAATTTATTAATTTAAAGTAATTTATTTAATAAAAAATAAAAAATAAAAATAAAACCGTCGGATCTATTAGTACCGCTATGCATCGGGACCGCATGGTAATTTATCATACACTAGACTAAATGTATATAATTGATGAATATATGTACTATATACTGCCGAATTTTATTACTTACTAACAATTTAAGTTGTGTATTGTAGAGAGATGCATGGGGTCGTGAGCCTACCAGCGACGAAGCTTGGGAGGATACACACTGCACCAACAGGAAGCTTGTTCCGGGTGCGACTGGTCCGTCCACGAATCCTCCGATCTACGTTTACCCAAAGACGGCTCATATGATTGTAAGTTCAATTATGCATGACTAGATATTTGTTTGTTTTATAAGATAGATAGAAAATTATAGCAAACTTAGTTTGGGCTGCCATTGTTGGGCAGACGATAGGATTGTTTTGATAAAAGGAGGTCATGGATATATGTTCAAATCACAGTTGAAATGATGCCGAATTTTCTATAGGTTAGTTGACTTGACAATGTCTAATTTGGTAAACTGTAGGATGCCTACCATCGGATTAGGGAGGAGGAGTACCCGGACTTACCTCCCGGCACTGTACCTCCCAATGACGCCGAGTTGTGGGAGCGTAGTGTCGGAGGACGACGTAAGGGCCGTATTTTTGGATGGGGGACCAGTCAGGATCCTTATTATGCTATGATCGGTGATTCAGGTGCTAGTTCGAGCGGGAGCATGCGCGACCGTCGCGATGGGGAGGTATGCTTGTCAAATTTTGTTTAACATTGTTAATCATATGTTTGTTAAATGTTGTCTGACATTGTTCTATATATGTTTGTCAAATGTGGAATTTCAGTTGGAGGAGCTGAGGCAGAGGTTAGAGAGAGAGGAAGCACAGAGGATCCAGTTGCAGGAGCGACTACAGAGAGAGGAAGCAGAGAGGATCCGGATGCAGGAGCGAATGGATAGAGATGAAGCAGAGAAGAGACAGATGCAGGAACGAATGGCACAGTTTGACGCGTTCATGATCAAGTTTAACAATAAGCACCATTTCCCCCTCCGTATGATTATGTTTATGTATTTATAGATATTTTGTACATTTTAAGGCTTAGTAATATTTAAAAATTGGCAGGTTTTGTACAGGATAAAAACTGGAAAATTTTAATTTTTAATTATTTAAAAAAAAAATTACCGTTGGATTACCGACGGTTTATCCGTCGGAAATTATTTTTTAATTTAATTTTTATTTAAAAAATATTCGTTGGAAATCTGTCGCTAAATCCGTCAGAACTAATCCGTCCGTGAATAGCCGTCGGTAATCCGTCGCTAAAAGACGACCGTCGGTGATCCGTCGGAAATAACCACGCCGTCGGTAACCGTCAGAGATTCGTCGGAAAATTAAACCGTCGGTGATCCGTCGGTAATATCCGTCGGTGATCTGAACGTCGACCACCTTTATACCGACGGATCACCGACGGATTTGGATTTTACCGACGGTTTCATCCGTCGGTGATAAGCCTCTGTTTTGTAGTGTGTGTGTGTGTGTGTGTGTGTGTGTGTGACGATAATCAAATGAGAACCACAAAAAGGTTACAAAATCGTTAAAATGTATTTTTTACATTATTTTCTTCATCAAAAGCTATAATTTAAACTACTGTTCCACCTATATATGTTTGTGTTTATATATTGAAAAAAATCCGTATGAAACTTTTTTTGCTTTACATAGTGAAACGAAAAAATGCACATAAAATAGTTTCACAATGTAAAACAAATTAATGTAAAACTATCATATTATAAAACAATATATACTTCAAATATTAGCATTTAATAAAAAAATATCATGCAATATTTTTTGATTGGTTCCCACGGGTTTATAACATTTATATAGTTTTATTTGATCTGCTCCCTATATAAGAAAGTTAAATATCGGGAAGGAGAAAAGTTCATATGTAAATCATTGAAAAGATTCATTTGAAAATAAATATGTGAATCTATATGAATATTATGTAAAGTTGGTTCACATATGCATATTAAAATAGATTTTTCCCGATTTTTTCAATGATCCACATACGAACCTTCCATTTTTACCTTCTCACAATATTTAATATTCTTATTTGAACTGATCGCAAAATATATTGTTTATAAGAATAAATTGATGTGATGTACTATATTTATAGGTGATAGTATACATCGTTACTACAACAGGAAGATTAAGGGGTCATTTACTAAAGCTTAGAAGATAAGCGCCTACCAAGTGTCACTTACCTTACAAATTGAGCATGACATGGACCGAAAATCTTACCGAGTAAGAGTCATAACAAGGACCGAAAGTCTTATGTAACACCCTTAAATCTGGAAATAGCAACTTATTAAAAATTTTACTAAATACATCAATAAATAAATCATCTTCAACCACAAACTATGACTAAACCTCAATACAACCATTCATTCTATACAAAAGTCTATGATAAGGACAGGTGCTACTAAAACCCCATAATAGTTACTATCTCCAACGTTGCGGAAAACTTCACCAACTACTTACATTTGCATAAAGCTAAGGCTCAACTCTTCATAGGATTGCTAGGACCAACTCCCAACCTTGAAACCTGATGCACATGCCGACAAATAAAAAGGTTAGGCTTAACGCCTAGTGAGCTCAAGAGTTTTTCAACATATATAAAATAATCGTTTAAAAGAGAAAAAATGTGGTTAAAGTTATAGCCCTTCAATATGATACGTCTTACAAGAGAAAACGACTCATTTTCCAATAATATACAATTTAGACAAATAACACCCATTTAGACATTTTCCAAAACCAACTACTTCGAAGATAATGACCCCAATGTAAGCCGCCCATTCATAAATTAGCCTTAATCCAAAACTCACGCAAAACGTAAATATAACTTGAACTCTCCCTTTAAGGAAGTACGGTTAAACTTTATATTTCAAAACACCCAAACACGGGTGGGACATAATACTCAACCCATAAATCAAGGGTAAAACCCAAATATACAAAACGTCACCGAAAACTTGGATAATAAAACTCAATACCCAAAAACAACATCTTTCGGTGACGGGGGATTCCCGATTCCATAAAATGTGACGGTCCACAAAGTAAGCCCACTTTATGTTGTTATGACTAGTCATATAAACAAAAGTACACGCAAGGGATGTCAGGCTCAGTGGCTTTAAACATACACCCACGGAAACTCAAGTTCAACCCCGAAGGGTTGCTAGGTCGAGCTCCTCATCCAATATCGTAATACTTGAACACGAAGGAACCCACATCCGGTACCTTAACGTGCAGCACGAATGTCTTACACCCACATCCGGTGCCTAACGTGCCTCGACGTGGAAAACTAATCGTCCCAACGCCGGACAATAAGAGCACGAAGGAACCCACATCCGGTACCTTAACGTGCCTCGACGTGGAAAACTAATCGTCCCAACGTCGGACAATAATAAACCAAATACGGGATCATGACTCCCAATACATCAAATAAGCCAAATAATACACATAAGGCCCAACAAGGCTCGAAGTCGAGCTACCAAAACTGGACTATTGTCCAAAAACCCCATCAAAATAACAATGCCAAGCCGCAGACTTAGCAACCCATTGACTCATTAATAAATGGAATAAAAACGCGATAAAACGCACTCACCCAACGGATATGCAAACATCACGACCAAAAGTGAGATTAGTTCAAAACTCAACATTAGTTAAGGCAATCCATTTTCCAAATGAACTTATAACACAAAATATGCATTTTCCAAATTTAACTGCTGATAAGAATGAAAATCATAAAATGAGACTATAAGCATTCTCTCAAGTTACCTCGCATAAATGTGCAAGTGTTACTTTATAAAACACTCCATTTCATGACGATGCATAAGACTCGACAAACATTTAAAAGTGTATTTCTTTGACCAAAGATCCATTCATGTAAAAAGACTTCAAAACACATTCGTTTGTGACACATATAACAAATGCCCAAAAATCTCCAATGTGGGTGTTATACAAAGTTTGCAAAGTTAGATAATTCAAATAATCAAATATTAGCAAATAACCCAACATTTGATAATTTCATGTAAGACACATAAAACACTTTAAAATAGACATTTTGGCATGTACACCGTTTTCACAAATCAACTTGAACTCACCTTGCTAGATTTAGGTTAAATCTAGATTTTACCCCGCTTTGAGCTCCTTTGAAGAAACTTGAATCTTCAAGGTCAAAACTTCCATAACCTAGATCCACAAGTATCCAACCGTAAATAACCGTAATCAACCACAAATAATCGTTTCCCAAACCATGAACATGAATACCTCAACTAATACCGAAACCCTAACTTCCATAACCGAAGAGGGTAGAAGATTACCTTAACCCAAGCTTGAATCCACCAACCAAAACACTTCTAGTTCACCAAAATGGTTACAAAACTCCAATCTATGAAAGGGAGAACAAAGGGTGGATGAAAACCAAGAAAACTTTGGGGAAGAAGATGAATAGTGAGAGATGAGAAGCTTACCACCACCAAATACTCTAGTATACTCCAATATACTTCCAATATCTTTCCATATCCTTGAAAATCTCTCATAAACGAAACCGTAGCAACTTGAATCGCCCAAATCGGAGTTGAAATGAGAGAGTTATGAAGAAATGAAGTTTGGGGCTGAAAATCGCGATTTTAACGCCCTGAAACACCCGGGCGATTGTGCCAGGCTATAGTGACCATGTCACAATCTCCGGGCACAATCGCTGAGATTGTACCGAGAGTTCTCGGGCTCCGCCGACCTTGACAGGCGATTGTGACACTGTCACAATCGCCGGGCACTATAGCCTCGGGCGTACCGAAACTGTTTTGGCCATAACTTCTTCGTTATAGCTCCGTTTTCGCTCCGGAAAGAACCGTTGGACTCGTAATTGAATCCTTCATCCATCTAGACTATAAAATCCAGGATCCAAGTCCAAAATTAAATATCTTATTTTTCCTCGATATATCGGTTTCTGTATTAACTTGAAATGATATCTTTCAAGAATCGGGGTGTTACAATCCTCCCAACCTTAAAAGAGATTTCGTCCTCGAAATCTGGAACCACCAAACACCCAACATCACACTTGGAAAGATCAATTGATTTTCTATCCAAAAGGAATGCCTTCACTTAAAATTCACCTTATATACAAACCCGATTACATTCCGGTTGAGGTTGTAGCTGTGTTTCTCATAACGTGCCGTTACAAACTAAACCTCAACGTTCAATATATTTCACCGATGTCAGGATGAACGTTGCGTCATTGATTAATCATTTTCTAAATCGTTCACTCTCGGTTGCCTCCCAACCTTAGATTTCTCATAATACCCCGAAAGCAACTTACAACCTTATCTAGTCATTTCCATCAAGAATACCCCAATCCGAACTATTCCCTTAGATACTTCTGATTACGACGCATCAAGGTCTCCTTAAAATTCATTTGTACTTAAAGTCCACCTCGACATTCCCACCAAATGTCTCCCAAAATCATCATCACTAAAGAGTTATTGTCCTTTGACGAAGTTCCTAACGACAAGTTTGGTCTGAACCATCGCAGCCTTTAAATCCGTTCCTCAAAGCTGACCCGGACACAATGTCCGCAAGTGCTCCCACACTTCTACAGACCCAAGCATTGTGATTCCACCAGAACATACCATTACGCTCTACAAATTGTCGATTATCCCAAATCCCATAAATCCTCAGATTCCTGCAAATTCATTGACTTCAAGAAAACAAGTCGACACTTAAGACTAAACGGTGACCTTGAAAATGTGGACATCCTGCCCACGATTTCATTCCAGACGGATCGTCACACTAAGGTTGACACCTAATAAAATGCTAAAATTCCAAATCGCGCATTTCTAACAACCAGATCACCAAAATTTCCTTTTAATCGCGGAACCCACCAAGACGGTATGCCGACAACACAGCCCATGATGTGACACCGACTAGCAATCCATCACAACGAATCCCAAAAGAAGCGCATATAGTCACATAAGACCTTATCCCGCATGGTTACCGAATTATAAAATCACTTCTTAACTAACTGGAAAAGCTTAAACATACCAACTCCATTAACCATGCGTACCCAGATTCAAAACTGTAATCCAAAATCCAAGACTGACCGCGGGTCGGATCATCTGACGCTTCAAATTACAATGACTCCATTAGTCCCTATTTACAACTTCTTTCACTACAGGGCTTAAATCTATATGCCTAATGAGTTCAAGGTTTTCAACTAAAAGACCAATTTAAACTTTCATAAGAACTTTTAAATGCGTACGCTTTATAACGATAATTGGTCGTGCAGTAAAATCCACTACCGATCACTTGATAGGTTGAAAATTGATCACCGACGCTACACATATAAAGCCATTTACCAAATTCTTTTGGTCAAAATTTACGTAAACAAAACAGTAACAAAAGGTGTGTAGTAAAATTCATACTATAATCATGAAAATAAATTCCAGTGCCCCAACCACGTGGAATAAACGTTTGTACAGCTCCGAAAGAGGACTTCACAACTTTTAACTTTTACTTCTTTAACTGAAAATGTTGCGGCATAAAATTTTCAACAAGTCTCCTATATCTCAATCTATTCCCTAAAATTTTGTAAGATAATGGGAAAACAAATAAATTTTCAAATCGAGTTTAAAGTCTTGAGCCGCCTCGATAAAACACATTTGACCAAGATGGTAACTACAACGATATGCATCCCGAAAATTCATTTCATGCATTGCAGAAAATTTATAACAATAAGGTCCATAATTGAAGCACGCTTAGATTAAAAGTTTAATATGAGATAACATAAATATATCACATTTTACTCACGCGAGTGAAAATCATATCCAACCCAAAAGTATGCACATATACCCGTGTGAAACTCAAGATACAATCATGAGACACTAAAATTTTCAAGGTGCCTCTTATGGTTCCAAGATGTAGGTGTAAGACTTGCATGAGACAAAGTATTAAACAAAACTCGTAAGCTAACACACACAATGATGCATATGCACATGTTCTCAAAATTATTTACGCAACGCAAAATAACGTAAGACGAGACACCCTAACCCAACTGAATTTTCATAAGATTTACTAACGTGAAAACCAATTGGCGTCAAACTTTCATTACTCGACAAAAGTGTAAAACGACAATACTTTTAAAATATTAAACTTTTAGGAGTTTCCTCCTTTTACTGAAATGAAAAGTGAAATAGCGTTTTACAAAATTTACATGGGACACGACGCTAAATAACTCGTAAGCTTAAAAGGAACAAAATTTAAACTCACGCATAAAAAGATATCGTATAAAACAATACTCCATGAAATTTCAACAAAATTCACACAAACTAAAATTCTCAAGAAATTCCGACTCAACGCGTGGGAATAACTTTTCCTTTAAAACCATTGACATATGTGGAGGAGATCCAATGCCTAGGTTAAAATCTCATAGCTATTTGCCCAATACTCAAATGACATTAAAATATGGATTTTACATTATCCGCAAATAGCGTTAAACAGGAGACGTGAATAAAGAGATTTTTGATAACAATTTGCAATTATGTGCACAAAACATATTCATGAATGCTTAAGCTCACAGTTTAAAATCTGATGTGTGTTAAATGTTCTACCAAAACTTTATAATATAAACCACTTTTTGTTTTACGAACATAAGAACCAATTTATGCAAATTTATTTCGGAAATAAATTTAGTGCAAGAATTTGATCGGCACTTGGCATCATAGGACTACACTTCCCAATGACCCGACACACTATTGTCATCTGGAAGCATCAAACATCTTAAGGCCACACTCTCAATAATTTGATAAGCTTACGAATTCTCCTTGAAATAAAATTGGTCTAACGAACATATAGTTCTAATCCAACCAATAATTCTTACTCAAGATGATCAACTTAATGCGTTCAACGTGTTTAACTATCACTCCAAAGTAACATTGCTATAACCATCAATCATTCCTTAAATTATTCGCTTTGAAACTTTCTCACTACCCCAACGGTAATCGTACCAAGGTAGTTCAAGTATTCACATGTAATATGTAGGTTCACCATAACACTAGCCACGTGCCATTATAAACGTACCATACATGATCATCCTTACGATCCTTGACAAATTTCCCGTTTCTAGTTACTCGATCAACTCCATCATATCTTATCTTAAGGTTCCTAATGTGCAACTTCACTTACAATCGCTTATAAAAACGCTAGTTTGAGTCTAGGCATCCTACAATCAATAACTAATTCTCTCAAACTTAAGCTCTCATACCAACTTGTAACACCCTTAAATCTGGAAATAGCAACTTATTAAAAAATTTACTAAATACATCAATAAATAAATCATCTTCAACCACAAACTATGACTTAACCTCAATACAACCATTCATTCTATACAAAAGTCTATGATAAGGACGGGTGCTACTAAAACCCCATAATAGTTACTATCTCCAACGTTGCGGAAGATTTCACCAACTACTAACATTTGCATAAAGCTAAGGCTCAACTCTTCATAGGATTGCTAGGACCAACTCCCAACCTTGAAACCTGATGCACATGCCGACAAATAAAAAGGTTAGACTTAACGCCTAGTGAGCTCAAGAGTTTTTCAACATATATAAAATAATCGTTTAAAAGAGAAAAAATGTGGTTAAAGTTATAGCCCTTCAATATGATACGTCTTACAAGAGAAAACGACTCATTTTCCAATAATATACAATTTAGACAAATAACACCCATTTAGACATTTTCCAAAACCAACTACTTCGAAGATAATGACCCCAATGTAAGCCGCCCATTCATAAATTAGCCTTAATCCAAAACTCACGCAAAACGTAAATATAACTTGAACTCTCCCTTTAAGGAAGTACGGTTAAACTTTATATTTCAAAACACCCAAACACGGGTGGGACATAATACTCAACCCATAAATCAAGGGTAAAACCCAAATATATAAAACGTCACCGAAAACTTGGATAATAAAACTCAATACCCAAAAACAACACCTTTCGGTGACGGGGGATTCCCGATTCCATAAAATGTGACGGTCCACAAAGTAAGCCCATTTTATGTTGTTATGAATAGTCATATAAACAAAAGTACACGCAAGGGATGTCAGGCTCAGTGGCTTTAAACATACACCCACGGAAACTCAAGTTCAACCCCGAAGGGTTGCTAGGTCGAGCTCCTCATCCAATATCGTAATACTTGAACACGAAGGAACCCACATCCGGTACCTTAACGTGCAGCACGAAGGTCTTACACCCACATCCGGTGCCTAACGTGCCTCGATATGGAAAACTAATCGTCCCAACGCCGGACAATAAGAGCACGAAGGAACCCACATCCGGTACCTTAACGTGCCTCGACGTGGAAAACTAATCGTCCCAACGTCGGACAATAATAAACCAAATACGGGATCATGACTCCCAATACATCAAATAAGCCAAATAATACACATAAGGCCCAACAAGGCTCGAAGTCGAGCTACCAAAACTGGACTATTGTCCAAAAACCCCATCAAAACAACAATGCCAAGCCGCAGACTTAGCAACCCATTGACTCATTAATAAATGGAATAAAAACGCGATAAAACGCACTCACCCAACGGATATGCAAACATCACGACCAAAAGTGAGATTAGTTCAAAACTCAACATTAGTTAAGGCAATCCATTTTCCAAATGAACTTATAACACAAAATATGCATTTTCCAAATTTAACTGCTGATAAGAATGAAAATCATAAAATGAGACTATAAGCATTCTCTCAAGTTACCTCGCATAAATGTGCAAGTGTTACTTTATAAAACACTCCATTTCATGACGATGCATAAGACTCGACAAACATTTAAAAGTGTATTTCTTTGACCAAAGATCCATTCATGTAAAAAGACTTCAAAACACATTCGTTTGTGACACATATAACAAATGCCCAAAAATCTCCAATGTGGGTGTTATACAAGGTTTGCAAAGTTAGATAATTCAAATAATCAAAGATTAGCAAATAACCCAACATTTGATAATTTCATGTAAGACACATAAAACACTTTAAAATAGACATTTTGGTATGTACACCGTTTTCACAAATCAACTTGAACTCACCTTGCTAGATTTAGGCTAAATCTAGATTTTACCCCGCTTTGAGCTCCTTTGAAGAAACTTGAATCTTCAAGGTCAAAACTTCCATAACCTAGATCCACAAGTATCCAACCGTAAATAACCGTAATCAACCACAAATAATCGTTTCCCAAACCATGAACATGAATACCTCAACTAATACCGAAACCCTAACTTCCATAACCGAAGAGGGTAGAAGATTACCTTAACCCAAGCTTAAATCCACCAACCAAAACACTTCTAGTTCACCAAAATGGTTACAAAATTCCAATCTATGAAAGGGAGAACAAAGGGTGGATGAAAACCAAGAAAACTTTGGGGAAGAAGATGAATAGTGAGAGATGATAAGCTTACCACCACCAAATACTCTAGTATACTCCAATATACTTCCAATATATTTCCATATCCTTGAAAAGCTCTCAAAAACGAAACCGTAGCAACTTGAATCGCCCAAATCGGAGTTGAAATGAGAGAATTATGAAGAAATGAAGTTTGGGGCTGAAAATCGCGATTTTAACGCCCTGAAACACCCGGGCGATTGTGCCAGGCTATAGTGACCATGTCACAATCGCCGGGCACAATCGCTGAGATTGTACCGAGAGTTCTCGGGATCCGGCGACCTTGACAGGCAATTGTAACACTGTCACAATCGCTGGGCACTATAGCCTCGGGCGTACCGAAACTGTTTTGGCCATAACTTCTTCGTTATAGCTCCGTTTTCGCTCCGAAAAGAACCGTTGGACTCGTAATTGAATCCTTCATCCATCTAGACTATAAAATCCAGGATCCAAGTCCAAAATTAAATATCTTATTTTTCCTCGATATATCGGTTTCTGTATTAACTTGAAATGATATCTTTCAAGAATCGGGGTGTTACATCTTACATGGTAAGTGAGGAAAAAGACACTTACCCGATAAGCACATGTTGGGTTTAATACGCTTACTAACAATCCATTTTGATGGCAAAAAATGTTACCCAATAAGGTAAGTGAGGGTGATGTTTCTTACCGATAAGCGCTTACCTATAAGCGTTTGATAAATGACCCTAAAGGAATGTTCGGTTGTGGCTTAATGGGCTGTATAGCCCATATAGCTTATTCACTCAGCCATAAATAGTTGTTTGGTTATGGCTTAATCTTTAAATCATGAACTTCTTCAGACAGCTGGAGAAGAGCACTAGTTTACATTCAACCAACCTTTTTACTTAAATACCCTTCTTTTAAAATACAATCTCATCCTCAATAACAAAAAGAAAACCCATTACCTCCATCACTTGAAGCTCTACCCACCGCCTCCATCCCTTCTCGTCGTCGGTCCACCGCCTTCATCTTCATTCTCTGTCCCCTCTTCTTTTCCCTATCTTTTTTTACGAGATCACCGGTAATGGGTTGAGAGATGAACTGACGGGTTTTGGTGGCCTCCATGGAAGGTGAAGGTGAAGATGAAAGGGTTGGATTTTGTTGCTTCCATGGAAGATTAGCAAGTGAAGGGGAAGAGGTTGGATTTTGTTTTTTATTTTTTTTGTTTTGGTGCTTCCATGGCAAGTGAAGGTGAACGCATGGGTTTTGGTGATGAGTTTTGGTAGCTTCCATGGCAGGTGAAGGCGAAGGGCGTGAACGGTTTTGAAATTTCTGAAATTTCAGGATTTTCTTGTTTTTGTTTTCTGGGTAGCTTCCAACGTTTTCTCAAATTTTTGGGTTTTGATTATGTTTCTTGTTTATGTGAAATTTTAGAGTTTTGATCAAACCTACAATCTTGTTTATGGCTTTATGCGTCTCCCCTCTCTATTGTTCTTCATTTGTTCAATGACTTTAATTTAAAGATTTTAGGTTTGAAAAAATATTTGGGTTTTATACTTTTTGAGGATGAATTTGTTCTAATTTATGTTTGGAAATGAAGTAGTTTGGAATTGGATTCAAAAATAGAGATACAAGGGTAAAATGGTCATTTTTGATATTCAGACTGTGTATTCAACACAAATACTGAACAACGGTTTATGTTATATCATTCAGACAACTTTATCAATATAGACAATTTTATCCATACAGGTCATAAAGGGAAATGAACCTAACACCCCTAAATATGTTAATAATATGAGAATATTGTATGGCTTATTAAGGCTGCGATGGTTCATGTTGTAAAAGGACAACACATACTTATTTACGACTTAATTAAGCATCCAAATAACTAATATATAAGGACATTTTAAATTTTCAAAGCCTTGTTGTATAAAATACTTCCGCCAAATATCAATTAACAAATCATTCTGCTTGTTTTATTTATAGAATCATGACCTGGCCTTTGAGTAGGAAATACAGTATTAGATAAATGATAATTTAATTAAAATACCCTTTTTTGAAAAAATCAGTGTCTAATATTCCTCCAATCTTGTCATTTTTGCCAAAATACCCCATATGTCCGCGTTTTGGTCGCGTTTTTTAAAAAAACGCGGGGTGACACTGTTTGGGTCCGCGTTTTGGTCTAAACGCGGGTATGGTCCGCGTTTGGTTTATTTCACGCGGGGTTAGTCCGCCTTTTGTTGATTTCACGGCCGACATGTACAATTCAATTCATTGTAATTTTTATTATATATTTACAGTTTATACCCCTATAATTATTTAGTTAGTTTATTTTATAACTTTTACTTTTATACTATTCATTTTATACTTTTATCATATTAACACACATAATCATATATTAATTAAAATACGTTAAAAAAATACGTTTTAATTTTAACAAATTATACCATTATAATCGTCTCTTCGATACCTTCGAAATAAGCTCAATATTGAATTTTTTTTGATTTAATTATTTTATTATATCATATATATTAAAATTTTATACACCTATAATAAAAAAGTAAAAGATATAAAGTAAACTAACTAAATAATTATAGGGATATAAACTGTAAATATATAATAAAAATTACAATGAATTGACATGTCCGCCGTGAAATCAACAAAACACGGACTAACCCCGCGTGAAATAAACCAAACGCGGACCATACCCGCATTTAGACCAAAACACGAACCCAAACAGTGCCACCCCGCGTTTTTTGAAAAAACGCGGCCAAAACGCGTACATATGGGGTATTTTGGCAAAAATGACAAGATTGAGGACATATTGGACACTTATTTTTCAAAAAATGGTATTTAATTAAATTCCCTAGAAAATATTCAATTGGTGAATCTCAAAAATCGATTACGATAACATATCTTGAGAAAGATTTTTTGCTATCATCTATCATGTGATTATCTCTCCAATCGACCGACCTTGGCATCTTAATTACTTCACTTGATTATAGATTATTAAATTGGCAGCTGGTTACATGTGTAGTTAATCGCTTATCTTCACACTAGATGGCATGTGGATTCTGCTTTGATGAATTTACGCACATGGCACTATAGAAATGACGTATATAGTTTTAATGATAATAACATTAAATAAATATTAATATATATTCAATAGTTTATCTAATCCAGACGAACAGTGACAGATTCAGAAATTTAGGTCGATCTTAGGGTATAAAAAATTTCTGAAACCCAAAAACTTACCCAAACAAAAACGGTTTCGGGTTATTCAGTTTAGGGGTTAAACAGTCCGGTTAACCAAATAAGGTAAAACTCGATTTCGAATATTTTTTTTATCATGTCCATTAACAAAATATATTGTTATTTAATTTATATAATTCCCTTATAGATTAATTGGTTTGAACAAATATAAAACTAAAACAACAAAAAAACAAATGAACAAATTTAATAAGATCATCAATCAACGTATCATTATAACATAATTGCAACAACTAACGGTAAAAATATATGACAAAAACGCCTGTCAAGTAAGAGAGAGGATTTCGCTAAAACGGACTATGCCACTAGAAGAAACTATAAAAAATGTAATTTTACCTAAATAAATCTAAACTTTGACCATATGATGCCCATATGCTCATCATTTACGCTACCATCCAAAGAGATTTTGGGGCTCATCAAGAGATTCGTTTCTCTAAAAATGGTTGGATGCCCAAAGTTTCTCAAAAAATAATGCGTGAAATATTACAGGTTGTCTTTTCAAGTTAACCTTGATGTCGTAGTTAATTATGAGTCAAATTTGATGGGCCAAAAGGAGACAAATGTGCATATATGGTTCATAATATTTGAAAATACCCCATTTAAATAAAATAAACATTTTTGTTTTAGCTTATTTGAAGTTTGTTGGCAAGGCAATCTTAGGGACTGTTTGACAGTTGCTGAATAGCTTAGTGTAGAATGATTAAATGGTCTAAATTATTAAGAGGTTTTTATGATATAGTGTAAAATGAAATATAATTGTTTGTTAATTGTTTATAATGAAATTATGACTCTTAATAGTTAAGGAGGGTCAGGATACAAAATCATTAAGAGGATTTTGGAACCATTAAGAGACAACACTTTTTTTTTGTCAAACAAGATTTACCTCTTAGCGATTCAGCGGTTGTCTTTTAATGGAACCATTAAAAGGTAAACAAACATCCCCTTAGTAAATTTTAAATAACTTATTCAAGTGATGATGTACAGACTTCGATGTTTAAGTGTTAAGCATACTCGTGCGTTTTATGAACCTTGGGAAGTGATAAAATAACTCATTATACACTATTAAAAAAATAAATATTAGCAATTGAATTTACCGATTATAGATGGACCATAAACAGATTGGACAAAAGTTGATTTTGACTCATATCCATTGACTTATTATGATAATCCATCAAAAAATATATAAAAAATTAAATTTTCAATTCTATGAAATTAATTTATCAAGGAATTATCGACGGAATTTAAAATAATAGTTAATTAAATAAATTCCGTCAATAACAAAGAAAATATATTGATGAATTACTGATGAAATTTATTTAATTAATTATTATATTAAGTTTTGTCGATAATTCATCGATAATTTTATTCAATTTTAAAAAAATAAAAATTCTTAATTTTAATTTATTGATGCAATTTGTTTTTAATATTTAATTAAATAAATTTCGTCCGTAATCCTTTGGTAAATTTATTCAATTTAAAGTAAACAAAACATATTGAATAAATTTATTGACGAATATCGAGAAGTTATTTTAATAGTTAATTAAATAAATTACGTTAGTAATCTGTCAATAAAATTAATTATAAAAAGATTTTTAAATTTACCGATGGACGTACTTAAATTTCGTCAATAATTTGCCGGTATTTTCCATTAAATTTTTTAATTTTTTTGTAAATTAATTTTGATTTAATTAATTATATTTTTATTTAAATGTAATTAATTAAATTAAATAAGTTAATTTTTGTTTGAATTTAATTAAAAATACGTATATGTATCTAGTGGCTTATATGTATCGATTCACATACATACTACGTATACATACATATATGTAACGATTCACATACATATTACATATACATACATATATGTAGCGGTTCAGATACAACATATTTGTATCTGTTTATATGTATCAGTTCACATACATACATATATATATATATATATATTTATATATGTATGTATCTTTTCATATGTTGTGGTTCACATGTATCAATTCTGTAACACCCTAAAAATAGGGGAAATTTAAAAGTTAAAATTTCGGCAATATGACGTCTATAATAGTTAGAAGCCACCCAAAATTGAGAAATGTATAACAGCGTTTACAATTCCTGTAAATGAAAATTGGAATTAACAACAAATTAATCTAAACAGTTATACATCTAGATTATATTGGCTGACAACCCAAATTTCCCAAAGTATCTATTTTCCTGTACGCTTTGTCTCCAAAGTATCTATCCCAAAAATGTCCAACATGGCCCAACGCTCTTCCCTCATACCATATGCGTCCCGCCGCTAAGGGAACCTGTTATACATGTCATTTAAGAAAAAATATTAGGTTTAACTCTAGTGAGAACAAACATTTTATAGAAATGACTTGGAAATAACTGAATTATAAACGAATGGTTTTTCAATATTTCAAGTATGCAAAATGCACCAAATAACCACATAGGAACTGTTAGGTCCCAAAGCATCTTGCGCTGACAGGGGAGACCCGATTTCCAAAGATCGTGGCGGAATACAAAAGTAAGTCACTCTCCGAGTTATGAGTTCAATATTGGGACCCATGGTCACGAACAATGCCGGTTCGTACATAGATGTGTGGAAGGGCACCCAAGGATCCCAATCATACTCATTCACTAGGATTACATTTACGGCCATTGGCTAGTAACCAATCCCACATAACCGCACCAAATTGCCTTCGAGGACCCAATTTCTCAACTAGTTACAAAGGGGGAAGAACATCCCAAAATAAGCCGACTCAATAACTGAGGATCCATTAGTAACAGTCTATGGCTTGTCACAATTACATTAGTGACAAAACTATAATCACACATATAGTTCTCGTAATACATTTCCATGAAAGGCAAACATTTGTATAAATATCACCATATGGGACCAAGTCCATAAGAAGGCCAACATGGACCATTACCCTTTCCAAACATAAATCATTTCCCAAATGTATAATTTTCCAAAGTTATAGAAACTCTACATTGCTCATTATTAATGTAAACATAAAACCCAAGTATATCATCTTCTAAAATCCACTTTTAACAAGTAAAACCCCAAAATAGTGTGAAATCCACATATAACGAAGATGGCTTCATTTCAGGTATTTTAACCATCAATACATATGTTTTAACACATTTTATATCACACATATCTCAAAATGGTAAAACCGTAAAATCTCCAAAAATACACAAGTTAGATCAAAACTCTTCAAATCAATAAAATTTAGCAAATGGGAGATCAAGAGTTTAAAATATAAGTTTTGACATGGATAAAGTTTAGAAAAAGTAAATTGAACTCACAAATTAGGTTTTGTTAGAAAAACATAGAAAACCCTAGATGGATTTTGAGGTTGAAGATGAAGATGGAGGCTTTTACTATCTAGCTTCTATCCTTGAACTTGATGGAGTAATGACCCCTTAATGCTAGAGGATTTGAGAATTCAATGATCCAAAATCACCATAAATGAAGTTAGGAGTTCTTGGAAGAGTTTAGAGAGAGTTGGGAGTGAAATGGGAAGTGAGAAATGAAGAAAGGGGCAAAATCTCATATTTGACAGCAACCAGCACCATTTGTGCGACAACGTCGTGCGACTATGCCATGTCATTGTCGCTGGTTCTACCCCATCCACTGTCCACTTCGTGCTACTACGCCAGGTGCGACTATGACATGTCATAGTCACCGGGCATTGTAGTTGGGCTCGTACCAAGCCTCGAAACTCGACTTTTTCGACACCAAGGCTCCCGATACTTATAGGGGACCACCTAAAATGATTATTTAACATAAAACCTGCTATTTATAAGATGCAACGAAGTACAGGTTGATTTTCACTTACCGAAAATTTCAGGTGTTACAAATTCACATATATACATACGTATACATATTTAACTTTAACGGTTCTTAATAGGATATAGTGAATGTCAGTGGTCTTATCAAGCTCAATACATATCACATACATACATGCAGTACATACTTGCATACAAACACGTAATGAGTCATGATTTGTGTTAGTGGGATTTAGCAAGTCATAAAGAGTCTTATTGAGCTTTGAGGGGTCGCAATACACACCACATGCATATATGCAATAAATACCTACATACAAACACATAATGAATTATAATTGGTATTAGTGGGCTTTAGTAAGCCATACGTGGTCGTATTGAGCTTTAACGGGTCTTAACTACTTTTGTGGGTCTTAGTCAACTTTAATAGACAAGATGAGCCGCAAATGATTATATTGGGGCGAGATGGGTTAAGATCAATTACTTGTCAATTTTACTACGTATAATAATAATACTAATAAAATAATAATAAAAATAACATAATCATAATAATAATAAAGAAATAATAAAAAAATGAAATAATAATAATTATATAAGAATAATAATAATTTAAAATTTTAAAATTTAGAAATAATAATAGTAAAGCAGTGATGGATCAGTGACGAGTTAAAAAATCAACAAATTAAGTTACAAACCTGAAAACGTTCCTACAATTGTTTTCGAGATCATCATTAACGTCTCTCCAACTATTCCAAGGTCCCCCGAACATGTTTGTTAGATTAGCCATGATAGTGCATCCAACAATATACGAACCGAACATTCATACAAAGACAAAAGAACACAATTAATTAACATTAGTATGAATCAGCGAATTAAAAATTATATGCCTATACACTTAAAACAAATATACGTACTCCAAATCCTTGAACTTAATCCATCGCCTATGTGATGTATCATTGGGTATATCTATACCAATATTAACTCCTCGACGGATATGTGAGGAATTTGTAGCATCAGGTGAAGCAAAACCTTCTATACCGACCTCCACCTCTTGGTCCTCTAATGTCATATCCAAATGGACACCTTGGTTGATGCTACCTACATCGTTTATGGATGAACCGGGAGTATGGCCACCTCGAGATAGAGAACGACGACCAC
Source organism: Arctium lappa (assembly GCA_023525745.1). NCBI lineage: Eukaryota > Viridiplantae > Streptophyta > Magnoliopsida > Asterales > Asteraceae > Arctium > Arctium lappa. The sequence continues at coordinate 165,421,387 of CM042047.1, forward strand.
CTCGCCTAGAAGACTCAGGCTCGGAATGAACACCTCGAGCTACTAAAGATTGAGCACGTTGGACCGAAGACTCGACTTCTAAAAAAGACCACCTCGCATTCATGGCATATTGATGGATGTTGCTGCAAAAAAAGTGATCAATACCAACATATACAACATTATATGTAGTATTACATAATCAAATAAACATACGTCAACCAAACATACATCAACTAAACATTTGTGTGTAATATTACATCAACTAATCATTAGAAGAATGGTCAGACAGACTAGGTTCATTTGAATAATTTGTATCTTCAAAATCTTCTTCCTCGTCAACGTCATCATCGCCCACAACTTTGATGTCTTGTCCACGAACGACAAGACTAATGGATTCAGTATCCTCATCTATACTTGTAGACATTAAGTTTAGCATGTCATTCTCTTGGAAAAACCGTTCCTCATCCACATTATCATCATCAGCCACTTCAGTAGCACATTCTACTATTTCAAATATTCCTCTTGGCTTCATCGACAACGAGCCATCAATCTTTCAACTCTTTTGAGGTCGGGTACGGTGCATAATATACTTGGTCTACTTGTGATGTAAGCACAATTGGGTCGTCGGTTTTTAGCTTAGACTTGTATTTGATATCCACAAAATTATGTTTAGGGTGAACTCTAACACCTTGAATAGTATCAAACTAATTAAATTTGAATAACACAACAATGCAACGTCCTACGCCATGATATTCTACCTCTAGAACCTCATCCAACAACCCATATTAGTCAGACTCATATTCGTTATAACAAGACCCTTTCACACATACTCAATTATTTTGTGTGACCCAATCATCAACATATGATCTTGTGTGGAACTTGTATCCATTTACGAAATATCCTTGCTGAGAGCGAACATAATATAATGGTCCTTTTGCTAGAACTTTCAAGTGTTCAGTACAATCGTCTTCACATGTTTGTACCTACAGTTACAAAAGAACATGTCATTTTTGCAACGATACTATATTACTAGGTAGTACAAACATTACATCACTTACGTATGTCCCAATTGGTTGGGGAGGGGAACGAAAGTTGCCTTATAAGGGACTGGATACCTCCTCTACCAGACGCGTTTTAAAATCGTGAGTCCAGGTGTGTGGATAAAGCGAACAATATTTGTAACACCCCGGATTTCCCTTGTGTAATCTTGTTATTGTTGTGTCAAGCTTTTGTCGTCAACTCCGTGTTTGGTTTGATGTTGATTAGGATTTTATGAAGTTAGGGGGGGAAGCAGTGAACTACGCAAGTTACACCGCTACTGGAGGTCGCGGCACAACCCGCGTAACCCTCTGTTTGATATGAGATATTGGGAACTACACGAGTTACACCGCGACTAGAGGTCGCGGCACAACCCGCGAAACCCACTGGATGATTTAGGGTTTTGGACACGGGCGAGTTATGCCGCGAGTTGAAGTCGCGGCATAACCCGCGTGGTTGCCTGGCCGACATATACTGAGTTTCTCAAAAATATCTCATTCTCTCTCTCAAATCTCAAAATCTCTATTTCTCTCTCTCCTCTTTCTTTTTCTTTATTTTCATCTTTCGATCTTCAAAGTCTCGTTTGGTTGCTAGTTTTCGGTGTTTCTAGCAAGGGGTCGGTGTTCTAAGCTTCACCTCTACGTCGTGATCGTTATCTGGTTTTCCGAGTTTTATTCTGAAAACCTACTGGTGAGTTCCTACTACCATTTTACAAACTTTATACATGTCAAAACTATTATTTGCGAAATCCGAAGTATTTCTACGGTATGATTTCATGTTCTCTACATTTTGATATAAATGAAGTTTTTGGGTGATTCTCGGGGTTCTCGATCAGTTTTGACCAAAATGACGAGTTCCGCCTTATTGAAGAAAAATGATACTTTACTTGTACATTATGTGGATATGTAAAAAGAATGTTTAAAGACTCATTTTAATGATTTTCATTCTTACCAGAAGTTGGACTGGAAATGGCATTTTGTTTATAAAATGTGTTAATACCATATGTTTATTTATGGTTGGTCACATATGTTGTTGTGACGAGTCTGTACCATTACTAGCGGATCCCTAGGTTTTGAGTCGACTTTTTTGTTGGGATGTTATATTCCCCAACTTTGTAGCTATGGATCATATGTTCCTCGGGGGCAACTTAGTACGGTTATGTGAGGCACGATACTAGCCATGGTTCATAGTGATCCTAGCGAAGGAGTATACCTTGGTTTTGCGCTTGGGGCTTGATCTCACGTTGAAGCACGGACTTTGTGTTTCGTATCCGCGGATTCCAAATGGTTTAGCTCATAACACGGATTTATGGTATACTTTGTGTTACACCACAATCCTTGGTAAAATGGTCATTTTGTCATCGTTTAACGAGTTTTGGACCGAAAATGCCCGGTTGTGGCGAAATGTTATCTTGATGAATTAAACCTTTATGAAAAGATTTCCTTATGTTACTGATGTTTATATCTTTTGAGCTTTATAAACTTTATGTTCTCACCAGGCTTTAAGTCTGACACTTTTTCTCAAATGATGTGTATAACAGGTTTCCCTTAGCGGTGGGTTGCCGGGGTTTTGAGAGATGGGTTTAGTCTCGAGGCATTTTGAGATGACTAGTATTGTTTCAGGGCATTTGTTAAGTCCCATTCTTTTGGTACATTTATGGATCGTCAACTGATGTAATCTTGTTATAGGTGTCTAGATTAGTTTGTTGACAAACTCTATCGATACAGGATTTTGTAAAGTCTTAAGGACTGATCCCCTTCTTGGGAGTTTATTATCAATACGAATGTCATGTTGCCAAGTTTTGCAGGTTTTAATTTACTCTGATTTTTAGGGTGTTACAGATTGGTATCAGAGCCCTAGTTTAAGCGAACTAGGCATGAATGTAAGATGTCTAGACTTAGACTGAGTATGTTAAGAATTGATCTGCGAGATTTGGGTAGAGTTTCTAAGATGGGCTAGTCTTAGAGTCAACGGAAAGTGCGTTTATCAGGCGTTGTGGTGATCGTGACGAGAACTTTTATGTGTTATATGTTCATAATTTCACTTAGCTAATGTTATTATGAAGATATCGTATGTAAGTGTGCTTGAATTTCTATTGCTATGACAATTGGTAATGTGGTAGTACGTTTTCCTTTCGTGTTTTCCTATCTCCCTCTTATCTCTTTCTCTGTTATGTGAAGCAGTTCAGTATGGTGAATACGCGTGGTAGACCGCGTACTCGTGTTGATGGTCTGGAAGCGACAACCTCCACCGCTGATCAGCCGGAAGAAGTTGAGGTTGTCGTGCGTCCGCCAGTTCAACAAATACTAGGTGAGGGGCCAGAGGTCATTCCGCGTGTGGACCTGGCTTCGTCCCACCCAGTAATTAGGGATGCTAGTTCCCCGTCTGAGTTGATGGCCAGCATGATGTTGGCAATGAGGGAAGAGATGGCGAAGCAGCAGGAGTTTCTGCTGAAAGCGATGGAGGACCGCGGCGTAAATCATCAGAGAAGTGAGACAGTTTTAGAGAACGTCGTAGCAGGTTCGGGAGATGATGGTATAAGGGTCACGGCGGTAGAGCGCGGGATTTTTGGTGCTCCGGGGAACAAGAAGAGTTGTTCCTATAAGTCCTTTCTGAGTTGTGGACCGCCAGAATTCTTCGGTTCAGATGAACCGGCAGTGTGTGTAAAGTGGATCCGAGCAGTTGAGCAAGCTTTTGGCTCTTCCGAATGTGGTGATGATCAAAGGGTGCGGTTCGGTACCCAACTGCTGAGGGACACCGCACTCATCTGGTGGAATATCATCCAATCCACTCTATCTCCTGAGGTGTTGGCTCGGTTGTCTTGGGCCGAGTTCAAGAAGAAGTTGTTAGAGGAATTTTGCAACGAGAGAACGATGGACCGAATTGAGAAAGAATTCCGGTCTTTGGTAAAGGGAAGCCTGACGGTGAGGGAGTACACCCGTCAGTTTATGGAGAAGCTTGGTCTGGTGGGGCACGCTGCTCCAACAGAGAAAGACAAGATGAAAGCTTATCTCAACGGCTTGCCAGCGGACATGCAATCCATGGTCCATAATTTCAAAGCTTCTAACCTCCGAGAGATGGTGGAGGAAGCTCAGTTCATGGAGGAAATGTTCGCGAAGAGCAAATCTGAGAAGTCAGTGTTGATGCCTGAAAAGAGAAAGTGGGAGAGCAGCTCCGTACCTCCCAAGCGGGCCCGACCTTTTGTTGGAAACCGCAACTTCAACAGTTATCAAGAAGCTAAGTGGTGCCCGAAGTGTCGAACCAAGCATCACGGTAACTGTTACAACAATTCTCAAACTTGCTATAAGTGTGGGAAGCCTGGTCATACTGTCAAAGATTGCCCGGTCAGGGGACTCATCTGTTATGAGTGCAAGGCACCGGGGCACTTGAAGAAAGATTGCCCGAAGCTTGTGTCGGGTAGCATGCCAGCAAGGAAGGAGAACCCTCCTAAGGTTCAGGTTCGAGCATTTCAGATGACCTCCGAAGAGGCCAGAGCATCCGCTGACGTGGTATCGGGTACTTTCCTTATAAACTCTGTACCTGCTCGTATTTTGTTCGATACGGGTGCTAGTTTCTCTTTCGTATCTGAATTGTTCCGTCAGAAAATTTCTATGCCCACTACTAGTCTTGAGGATGCATTAGTGGTAGAAATAGCCGATGGTAGTCAAGTTATAATCCACGAGGTTCTGAGGCAGTGTACTCTTAGTATCGAATGGAGAGAATTCACGATCGATCTACTGCCGATGTCAATCGGAAGTTTTGATGTTGTGGTCGGCATGGATTGGTTGTCAAACAATCATGCCAAGATCGTATGTTCCAAGAAGTTGATTCGACTTCCCAACCCCAATGGCGAAGTCGTTGTCATCTATGGTGAAAAGAGAAAGGGTGAAGTGGCAAAAATCACAATGGCAAAGGCACGCAAGTGCTTAGTAAAAGGATGTTCGTCTTTCCTAGCCTATGTGATCGATGCCAAGTTAAAGAAATGAAAGCTGGAAGATGTGAAGATCGTGCGTGAGTTTCCAGACGTCTTTCCGGACGACTTGCCCGGGTTACCACCCGATCGGCAGGTAGAGTTTCGGATTGATCTTGTGCCTGGAGCAGCACCAATTGCTAAAGCTCCTTACCGTTTAGCACCGTCGGAGATACAAGAGATGATGGCACAACTCCAAGAGCTATTGGAGAAAGGCTTCATAAGACCGAGTTCGTCACCTTGGGGAGCTCCGGTCTTATTCGTCAAAAAGAAGGATGGCACAATGAGAATGTGCATTGACTACCGTGAGTTGAATAAAGCTACGGTAAAGAACAGATATCCGCTTCCAAGAATAGACGACTTGTTTGATCAACTTCAAGGAGCGGGTTGTTTTTCCAAAATCGACTTACGTTCGGGTTATCACCAAGTGAAGGTAAGAGATGAAGACGTTCCGAAGACGGCTTTCAGAACGCGTTACGGCTATTATGAGTTTCTTGTAATGTCGTTTGGCCTGACGAACACACCAGCAGTGTTTATGGATCTAATGAATAGAGTATGCCGACCATTCCTCGACAAGTCGATCATTGTATTCATTGATGACATACTCGTGTACTCCAAGAGTGAGTCAGAGCACGAGCAACATTTACGTGAAGTTCTGGAGGTGTTGAGAAAGGAAAGGTTGTACGCCAAGTTTTCCAAGTGCGATTTTTGGCTTAAAGAAGTACAGTTTCTGGGTCACGTAGTCACTCGGGTCAGAGTGAAAGTAGACCCCTCCAAGATTGAAGCTATGATGAATTGGGAGCCTCCTAAGAGTCCGTCGGAGATCCGAAGTTTCTTGGGTCTGGCGGGATACTACAGAAGATTTATCCAAGACTTTTCGAAGATCGCTTCTTCCTTGACAGTTCTAACTCGGAAGAATGTGAAGTTTGAATGGACTGAAGCCCAAGAGAAGGCGTTCCGGATCCTTCAAACGAAGTTGTGTGAAGCTCCGATCTTGACGTTACCTGAAGGGTCGGAAGATTTCGTGGTATACAGCGATGCTTCAAAGATGGGACTGGGATGTGTGTTGATGCAACGAGGCAAGGTAATCGCTTATGCCTCGAGGCAGCTTAAGATACACGAGCAGAATTATCCAACCCATGATCTGGAGTTAGCAGCGGTGGTGTTCGCTTTGAAACTTTGGCGACATTACCTTTACGGCACGAAATGCACTCTTTACATGGATCACAAGAGCCTGAAGTATGTCTTTAATCAGAAAGAGCTGAACATGAGGCAAAGGCGGTGGCTCGAGTTGCTTAAAGACTATGACTGTGAATTGCTTTACTATCCCGGTAAGGCGAACGTAGTGGCCGATGCGTTGAGTCGAAAGGACTATAGCGGAAATATTCGAGCTACCCATTCGAGGATCGAGCTAGTGTCTAATCTTGTTGAGAAGATCAAGACATCACAAATGGAAGCACTGTTAGAAGAGAATCTAAAAGAGGAAGTCATGACAAAACAGTGATTGCTCTTGACGGAAGATAGCCGTGGAGTGAAATTGTTTAACGGTCGTGTGTGGGTGCCCAAGATTGGGGGTAACCGTGAGCTGTTGTTAGAAGATGCACACAAGTCTAAGTATTCCATTCATCCGGGAAGTACAAAGATGTACAGGGACTTGAAGCTGCACTATTGGTGGCCGGTAATGAAACTTGATGTAGCGCGTTACGTTGAGCGTTGTGTGACATGTTCGCAAGTTAAGGCCGAACATCAGCGACCATATGGGAGTCTTCAGTCTTTAGAGATTCCCGAGTGAAAGTGGGAGCATATCACCATGGAATTCGTGACGAAGTTGCCTAAAACTCTTCGGGGACACGATACCATCTGGGTGATAGTGGATAGATTGACAAAGAGCACTCACTTTTTGCCTATGCGCGAGACTTTACCGATGGATAAGTTGGTGAAGCTTTATATCGATGAGGTGGTATCGAGGCATGGGATACCTTTGTCGATCGTGTCGGATCGCGACAGTCGGTTCACTTCGAACTTCTGGGATGGGTTTCAGAAAGATCTTGGGACTCGAGTGAAGTTGAGTACGGCTTACCATCCGCAAACCGACGGGCAGAGCGAGCGAACAATCCAAACTTTGGAAGACATGTTGAGGTCTTGTGTCATCGATTTCGGGGGTAGCTGGGACTCTCACCTGCCTTTGGTGGAGTTTGCTTATAACAATAGCTACCACTCGAGTATTGGAATGGCACCTTTTGAGGCGTTGTATGGGCGAAAGTGTCGGACTCCCGTGTGCTGGCTTGAAGCGGGAGAAAAGTAGTTTGCCGGAACTGAGATCGTGTAAGAGACTGCCGATAAGGTCAAGTGCATTCGTGAAAGAATGAAAGCGGCTCAGGATTGTCAGAAAAGCTATGCCGATAAGAAGAGGCGGCCGATGGAATTCCAAGTGGGCGACCGCGTTATGCTTAAGGTATCGCCCGTGGAAAGGTATTATACGGTTCGGAAAACGTGGGAAGTTGAGTCCCCGTTTCCTCGGGTGGGTTTGCAAGCCTACCAGTTGGAACTGCCACCGAAGTTGAGCAGAATACACAACACGTTTCATGTTTGCTACCTCCGTAAATGTTTGGCGGTGGAAGACAACGTCATTCCCCTTTCAGAGTTAAGTGTAGACAAAGGTAACCGTTGTGTGGAAGAACCTGACGCCATCTTAGAGAGAAATTCTAAGAAGTTGCGTCATAAAGAAGTCACCTTGGTCAATGTGAAGTGGAAGCATCACCGGGGAGCGAATGTGACGTGGGAAGCCGAGGAGGATATGAAGCGAAGATATCCTCATCTTTTTGTATAGTTAGGATTTCGGGGACGAAATCATTCCCAAGTTGGGGAGGATTGTAACACCCCGGATTTCCGTTGTGTAATCTTGTTATTCTTGTGTTAAGCTTTTGTCGTCAACTCCGTGTTTGGTTTGATGTTGATTAGGATTTTGTGAAGTTAGGGGGGGAAGCAGTGAACTACGCGAGTTACACCGCGACTGGAGGTCGCGGCACAACCCGCGTAACCCTCTGTTTGATATGAGATATTGGGAACTACGCGAGTTACACCGCGACTAGAGGTCGCGGCACAACCCGCGAAACCCACTGGATGATTTAGGGTTTTGGACACGGGCGATTTATGCCGCGAGTTGAAGTCGCGGCATAACCCGCGTAGTTGCCTGGCCGACATATACTGAGTTTCTCAAAAATATCTCATTCTCTCTCTCAAATCTCAAAATCTCTATTTCTCTCTCTCCTGTTTCTTTTCATCTTTCGATCTTCAAAGTCTCGTTTGGTTGCTAGTTTTTGGTGTTTCTAGCAAGGGGTCGGTGTTCTAAGCTTCACCTCTACGTCGTGATCGTTATCTGGTTTTCTGAGTTTTATTCTGAAAACCTACTGGTGAGTTCCTACTACCATTTTACAAACTTTATACATGTCAAAACTCTTATTTGCGAAATCCGAAGTATTTCTACGGTATGATTTCATGTTCTCTACATTTTGATATAAATGAAGTTTTTGGGTGATTCTCGGGGTTCCCGATCAGTTTTGACCAAAATGACGAGTTCCGCCTTATTGAAGAAAAATGATACTTTACTTATACATTATGTGGATATGTAAAAAGAATGTTTAAAGACTCATTTTAATGATTTTCATTCTTACCAGAAGTTGGACTGGAAATGGCATTTTGTTTATAAAATGTGTTAATACCATATGTCTATTTATGGTTGGTCACATATGTTGTTGTGACGAGTCTGTACCATTACTAGCGGATCCCTAGGTTTTGAGTCGACTGTTTTGTTGGGCTGTTATATTCCCCAACTTTGTAGCTATGGATCATATGTTCCTCGGGGGCAACTTAGTACGGTTATGTGAGGCACGATACTATCCATGGTTCATAGTGATCCTAGCGAAGGAGTATACCTTGGTTTTGCGCTTGGGGCTTGATCTCACGTTGAAGCACGGACTTTGTGTTTCGTATCCGCGGATTCCAAATGGTTTAGCTCATAACACGGATTTATGGTATACTTTGTGTTACACCACAATCCTTGGTAAAATGGTCCTTTTGTCATCGTTTAACGAGTTTTGGACCGAAAATGCCCGGTTGTGGCGAAATGTTATCTTGATGAATTAAACCTTTATGAAAAGATTTCCTTATGTTACTGATGTTTATATCTTTTGAGCTTTATAAACTTTATGTTCTCACCAGGCTTTAAGTCTGACACTTTTTCTCAAATGATGTGTATAACAGGTTTCCCTTAGCGGTGGGTTGCCGGGGTTTTGAGAGACGGGTTTAGTCTCGAGGCATTTTGAGATGACTAGTATTGTTTCAGGGCATTTGTTAAGTCCCATTCTTTTGGTACATTTATGGATCGTCAAATGATGTAATCTTGTTATAGGTTTCTAGATTAGTTTGTTGACAAACTCTATCGATACAGGATTTTGTAAAGTCTTAAGGATTGATCCCCTTCTTAGGAGTTTATTATCAATACGAATGTCATGTTGCCAAGTTTTATAGGTTTTAATTTACTCTGATTTTTAGGGTGTTACAATATTTGGTACGGTTGGCCTGGGATGTTACAGATGGTATCCGAGCCATAGTTTAAGGGATCTAGGTGATATGACGGGCCTACACTTAAACTAGGAGGGTAGAAACACAACTGAGAATTAGGAAGACCTTAGGGATACGAGTAATAGGGTAGTGAGTACTGGCATGTAAAGTAAATTTGGAATTACATCTAGCCAATGTAATTGCAAATTTACAGGTATATGTGTGTGCTTAGTTTGACTTATTACGATGGGACTGTTGGTTGAATGTTTTTTGTGTTGCATCTTTTCATTAATCACCATGTCTGAGCGTGTGACGAGGAGCAAATTTGTGCCCGTTGTTGAAGCCATACCGGTGAATGAAGTGGTAGTAGATGGACTGACAGCCCCTCCGAGGAAGGAAGCCGCTCGAGGAAGGGTCCGTGGTCGTGGAGTTGAACGAGGGGAAAGGATCCCGGAAGGCTGTCACTCAGCTGGACGAACCCGAAGCAGTAACTCAGGAGCGAAAAACAGTGGGTGGTGTTCTCCGAGCAAGAAGTGTAGAAGTCTTTGCGAAGCAAGAACTTTCTCTGCAAGAGAGTTCGACTACCGTTAGGGGGAGAGGGTGATCGAAGAGCCGAGGTAGGGGTCGGGCTTAAGCCTTCGTAACTCAAGAAACCTTTGCCACTGAGATGGGAAAGCTCCAGGAAACCCTGCAAGCTCTATTGGCACACCAGACGAGGACTGTATAAGAGAATAGGGAAAAGAGCAAGGAGAGAGAAGTGATTGAGATTCCTAGTTCGCCCTTAACTGTGGTGGGTAGTCACTCCAGTCAACTCCATTTGTGACAACCATGTTAGAGATAGATAAAGGGTGCAGCTACACGTCATTCTCCTTCAGCAAGCCCCCTAGGTTCAAAGGAGAATGTGATTCGATGGTAGTTATTAAGTGGATTCGAGAGATGGAACTGGTGTTCGACACTTGCAAGTGTGCCAAAGAAGATAAGTGGCGTTTTCTTTGTCCATGATGAGGGATAATGCAGTATTCCAGTGGGAGCCTGACACTAGAGGAGAGGGTTCAAAGGCAGCAAGAGGTATGGCATGGGAGACCCTCGTCACCAAGTTCAAGAGACAGTTATGCTCGTTAGCGGCTGTTAAAAAATTGGAGGAAGAGTTTCCGGGATTAGAGCAAGGGGAGATGACCGTTCGAGAGTACACAACCAAGTTCCTTGAAAAGGACCGTTTTGATGAGATTTATGTGTCGAATGAGGAACGACACATAGAAAGGTACCTTTATGGGTTAAGAAGCAACATCCGAGAGTTGGAAGCTGCACGAGACCCTACTACCTTTCAAGCGGCAATTAACGCAGCCGAGATGACAGAAAATGAAAACGGTTGTCAGATGTCGAAAAGGGGTACCGAGAAGAGAAAATGGGAAGGACTGACACATGAAGTTAAGAAAGTTAAGACTGTAAGACCCGAACAACGGGTAACGTTGAGGTTTGGGGATAAACCGTGTGGAAAATGCAACCGGATGCATAGGGGAGAATGTATGATAGATCGGGACGGTGTTTCAAGTGTGGGAAGATTGGGCATATGTCCAGTGACTGTCAAGGACCGAGATCATGTTATCAATGTGGTTCTCCAGATCATATTAAATCTGATTGTCCACAACTGAAGAATGGAGCGGTTGGAAGTTTTGGAGGGAAAGGGGGAGAGAAGAAGGTGGAACCGGCCCGAGCGAAGGCAAGGGCGTTCCACATGACGGCAGAGAAGGCGGTGGAAACACCAGATGTGGTGACAGGTATTTTTCCTATTGAATCGAATTTTGCTAAGGTGTTGTTCAATTCAAGCGCAAACCGTTTTTTTGTGTCGTCGAAATTTGATTGGAAATTGCATGTGAAATCCAAGAAGTTAAGTCATGGGTTTGAGGTAGAGGTAGCCGATGATAGTCAAGTCTTGGTAGGGGAAGTATATGATGGGTGTAGGATCGATATTAACTGTCATTTATTCCTGTTACGACTATACCCGATGGGTGAGGGGGAATTTGACGTGATTGTGGGGATGGATTAGTTGGCGTCTAACGATGCTAACATAGTGTGTAACAAGAAGTTGATCCGTATAGCTTTGCCTGATAAGAAAGAGGCTGTAATCTATGGAGATCGTCGAGATAGAAAGTCATACTTGATCTTAATGATCAAGGCTAGACGGTGCTTAGTGAAGGGGTGCTTGGGGTTCTTAGCGTATGTGTTAGATGCTAAGAAAGAGAAGAGGGGATTAGAATCAGTTCTGGTGGTAAGTGAGTACCCGGAGGTGTTTTTGGATGATCTAACTAACTTGCGCCCTGATCGAAAAATGGAGTTTATAATTGATTTGATGCCTCGAGCGGCACCTATAGCAAGTCACCCTATCGTTTGACGTCGGCCGAGATGATGGAGATGATGACCCAACTGCAAGTGATGCTCGACAAGGGGTTCATTCGTCCTAGAACTTCAACTTGGGGAGCGTCAGTGTTGTTTTTCAAGAAGAAGAATGCGTTGGATAGACTACTGGGAGCTCAACAAAGTGACGATCAAAAACAAGTATCCGCTTCCGAAGATCGACGACCTCTTCGATCAGCTGTAAGGAGCAAGTTACTTCTCGAAGATAGACTTGTGGTCGGGTTATCACCAGTTTAAGGTAAGAGAGGAATATGTACCCAAGACGACCTTTCGTACGAGGTATGGGCATTACGAGTTCTTAGTCATGCCTTTCGATTTGACTAATTCCCCAGCTGTGTTCATGGATCTAATGAATAGAGTGTGTAGCCCACACTTGGACAAATGTGCAATCGTATTCATCGATGACATTCTCATCTACTCACGGTCCATGAGTGAGCACGGGAAGTACCTTCGATCGGTGTTGGAATTGCTAAAGCGTGAGAAGTTATATGCTAAATTCTTGAAGTGTGAATTATGGCTAAGGGAAGTGCAGTTCTTAGGACAGGTTGTGTCGGAGGACGGTATCAAAGTTGACCCAGCTAAGATCGAGGCTATCAAGGGTTGGGAAGTGCCGAAATTGCCATCGGAAGTGAGGAGTTTCGTTAGGTTAGCGGGCTACTACTGAAAGTTCATCCAGGACTTTTTGCGGATAGCCACGCCCTTAACTGCCCTAACTAGGAAAAATGTTAAGTTTATGTGGACCGAAGCCTAAGAGGGGGCATTCGGTAAATTGAAGGAGAGCTTGAGTAGTGCACCAATTCTATCCTTACCCAACGGATCTGAAGGATTTGTGATCTATAGTGATGCTTTTAAGTTGGGATTAGGGTGTGTGCAGATGCAAGAGGGAAAGGTAATCACCTATACGTCTCGGCAGTTGAAAGAGCATGAGAAGAATTATCCCACACATGACTTAGAGTTGGCGGCGGTGGTTTTCGCCTTGAAGATCTGGAGGCACTACTTGTATGGGGTTAAATGTCAGATTTACACTGACTACAAGAGTCTTCATCACCTGTTCAATCAAAAGGAGTTGTACATGAGACAAAGGAGGTGGATGGAATTGTTAAGTGATTACGACTGCCAGATCCTTTATCATCCGGGTAAAGCCAACGTTGTAGCTGACACCTTGAGTCGAAAGGACCGAGGAGAAGCGACAAAAGTTGTAGCCTTTCGGGTAGAAGCAACTTCTAACCTCTTGGATGAAGTTAAGAAGCTTCAAGAGAAAGCGCTTATGGAAGAGAATTTGAAAAGCGAAAGAAATGTCGGACTTTGTAGCCTTGTTAACGGTTGATAGTCGTGAAGTGAGATGCTTGGAAGATCATGTATGGATTCCTCAATTGGGTGACCTTCGGAAGAGGGTGTTAGAGGAAGCTCATAAGTCTTGCTTTTCAATACACCTGGGAACCAATAAGATGTATCGAGACCTGAAGCAGTGCTATTAGTGGCCCGGATTGAAGAAAGACATTGCTTACTTCGTCGAGCGATGCCTGACGTGCTTGAAGGTTAAAGCTAAGCATCAGTGACCGTATGGGGAACTTCGGTTTTGGAAATATTAGTGTGGAAGTGGGATGAAATCGCGATGGATTTCGTGACGGGACTTTCGCGATCACCTAAGGGGCATGACGCCATTTGGGTGATAGTGGATCGGCTCACAAAATCAGCCCACTTCCTACCGATTAAAGAGACATACCCGTTGAAGAAGTTGACCAAGTTGTATATAGATGAGATTGTGTCCAGGTATGGAGTTTCGTCGTCTATAGTGTCAGACTGGGATGGCCGATTCACGTCGTCTTTTTGGAGGAGTCTCCAAAGAGAGTTGGGTTCGCAACTCAAGTTGAGTATCACGCATCATCCTCAAACGGATGGCCAGAGTGAGAGGACCATCCAAACGTTGGAAGACATGCTTCGAGCATGTGCAATTGATTTCAAGGGTTCGTGGGAAGTTCATCTACCGTTGATAAAGTTCTCCTACAACAATAGTTATCATGCAAGTATCCAAGTGGCACCGTTTGAAGCTTTGTATGGGAGAAAATGTAGAATGCCTTTGTGTTGGAACGAGGTGGGGGAAAGGCAATTGACAAGTCCGAATATAGTGCAAGTCACTGCCGATAAGGTGAGTCAGATAAGAGAAATGTTGAGATCAGCTCAGGATCGCAAGAAAATGTACACGAACAAGAGAAGGAAACCAATTGAGTTTTAAGAGGGGAATAAGGTGATGATAAAGGTCTCACCTTGGAAGGGTGTGGTCCGTTTCAGGAAGAAAGGGAAATTAAGACCTAGATTCGTTGGACCCTTTGCTATCGTTGGGCGAGTTAGGGAAGTGGCCTACAAGCTCGATCTACCCTAGGACCTACGAGGAGTCCACCCTACGTTCCACGTAGCGAACTTGAAGAGGTTTTTGGCCGAAGCTGATCTAGTGATACCGTTGGACGAAGTATAGGTGGATGAGAAATTAAGTTTCACTGAGGAGTCGGTGGCTATCTTGGACCACAAGGTGAAGAGGTTGAGGAATAAGGAAATTCGAATCGTGAAAGTGCAGTGTCAATTTCATAAAGGAGAAGACGCGACTTGGGAATTAGAAACGGACATGAGGTCCCAGTACCCCAGTTTGTTCAGCGATTGACTTTTGAGGGAGAGATATTGTAATAAATGTGACCAATTTAATAAAAGAAAGGAGTATGGGGAAGTTCTTGCTTAAGCCTATAATAGGAGGGGGCTAGTTGTAAAAGTTAATAGAAAGGGGTTAAGCCCTAATATCCTCTTACCCTAAATCATTTGTTGAGAGGCGGCTAAGAGGAACCAGGCTCTAGGCGATTTTGGGAAAGCAAGGAGAAGGGAGCAAATTCTTGTGGAAATCAAGCCTGCACTAATCTCCATCAAGGTAAGATACATCTCTAATTCTTCTTCTAGTGTTGGAAAGATTGGAAAACCCCTTTTTGGTTATGAATATGTCTAGAAGGGGTGATTTTTTGGAATTTCCTTTGTCCATGGAGTAGATTGAGACCATAAACCCTTTAGAGGTTGGACTCTAATGGTTTTAGGGCTTAATGTTTGTTAGTAATCGGTGTGTATGTATCAATCCTTCTACCGCCCAGAAATCGAGACTCTGTGAAAATGTAACCAGTTTCACGATGAAATGGTTCGTCAACTTGGGACCGGGCGCTGCAACCAGGAAGCTTCCACCAGGGGATGACCCGGGGAAGCCTCCATCCGGGGGTGACCCGGGGAAGCATAGCAACGAGATTACCCGGGAAGCCTTCCACTCGGGGGTGACCCGAGGGTTTCCATGGAGTCTCGGGAGACGGGGAGCCCGGGTTAGGCAGAGCCGGGAGGTGGCATGTGAAACGGGGGCCCAGGAGTCGGGTGACCCTGGGTTGGAGTCGGGAGTCGGCGAGAGGGGGAGAGGACCGAGAGGGGGAAGGGCCTAGCTGGACGGGGGAGGCCCGTAGCCGAACCCAACTCCATAGAGGTACAGGTTTGGGTGAACACTTTTGGAGTTCGGGTCCTTACCGTCCTGCTCATTTTTGGTAGGTGTTGGTCATAAATGTTGGGTTAGTAGTAAGGAAGTTCTCGCGGTAAATACAGGTGAGTGTTCTAACCAAATTTTACTACTGAAGTTTATGATGTTTATGTTTGTAGGTTTATGTAAATGTGAGTTACATGTTTATCGTTTAAGTTGGGTTGAATGTATGCATACATTGTGTTAGCGTGTTATGGCCTAAGCCAGGGGATGTCACGTATATGCCATTGGGGGTGTGTCCCAAAAGGAGGCAGTATGAGCCAGACACGTCGTCACCTCCGCGTGATGGTAGTGTGTGCTAGAAGCGTGTTTTGTAAGTATGAAGTTGATTTTAAAAATGAATTGGTTTATTTATTTTAAATATTTTGTATGTTGCATGTAACTGTTATTGGAGGGATCTCACTAGACTTGTCGGTCTAACCCTCTGAGAGTCCTAAGATCTCTGATTCATTTAGAGAGAGAAAGTAGAGAGATAAAGTGAAGCGCAAAGTAACTGATTCTATTCAATATGCGTGTGCCAACTATTACAAGACAAAGGCGCAAAGGGGACTTAAATACCCCTAGCCCTTACAAACAGTAAAAACTACTAAAAGCAGTAAAAGCTATAGAATAAATACAATGATTAATACAAAATTAGACTTAACAATCTCCCCCTTAGTAATCATTGGCCATTTTTAAAATCTAAAACCTTTTCAGGTAGCCGAGAAGTAGGAGGTTCAGTTAAAGGGAAAGAGAAGGTGTGAGCCGGAGCTTGACTTAGAAGTTTGCCATTTTTCTTCTAGCCTTAGTTATTTCTCTTGTACTCTAAGTTGTGTATTATGTTGCTTTACCGCAAACCTTGGAATTTTATATTATTGAATTGGGTCATTTTGGCATTGTCTTATTTAAAGTTGTTTATGTTTATTTCTGAAAATGTGGGTTATTAAAATTGGTATCAGAGCCGGGAGCCGGACTAGTGTGCCAGCGAGGACGTTGGGCTCCCAAGGGGGGTGGATTGTAAGACCCCACATTGGTTGGGGAGGGGAACGAAAGTTTTTTTATAAGGGACTGGATACCTCATCTACCAGACGCGTTTTAAAACCGTGAGTCCAGGTGTGTGGACAAAGCGGACAATATTTGGTACGGTTGGCCTGGGATGTTACATCTTCATGGGCAAAAGCTCTTCGTTTTCCACCCTTATCAAATAATCTTCGAGATGGAACTTTGAAGATGCTTATTTGAGAGTCAATTCCCGAATAATTAGGAATATCCAAATCAAAATTCTGAGGCTCATGATTTAAACGTGTTTCAATCGTTGGATCTAAATATACGGAACAATAGGTGAAAAGTTCATTAACTAGATAAGACTTGACAATTGACCCCTCAACCCCTCCTTTGTTTCTAACTATTCTTTTTGATAAGCCAAGTTTCCTCTCATAAAGATATATCCATCTATATTGCACTGCATTGCTGATAATGGCTTCATGTGTCAAATTAACTAAAAGATGTTCCATTGAATCAAAGAAGTCGGGTGGGAAGACTTTTTCCAATTTACAAACAATTTCAACAATACGTTCTTGCAACGGGATCAAATCATCGATGTGTATCACTCTTGAGCATATTGCACAAAATAATGTGCACAACTCCATAATCACATCCCATATCGGATTAGGTATCATCCGCAATAGGAGCAATCGTTGCATAAACATATGACAATCATGACTCTTGAAGTTATGAAAGTTGCCATCTTCAAAGTTTACACACCCGACGATATTCGAAGCATACTCGTACAGAAACTTCAATTTCTTCAACCATTCACAAACTTTCTACACTTGTTCTTTGGTCAAGGTATATGACGCTCTTGGTTTATTAAACTTATTGCCTACCTTGTTAATATGCAAATTCGATCGATCACAATAAAGTTCTACATCCAACCTCGCCTTAATATTGTCTTTTGTCCTTGGTGTGTCCATGACAGTGTTGAACAAATTCTCGAAAACGTTCTTTTCGATATGCATTACATCCAGGTTATGTTGGACTAACAAAGTGCGCCAATATGACAACTCCCAAAAGATGTTTCTCTTCACCCAATGGGTTATCCCAAAACCCGGTATTTTTCTATTCTTTGGTTTGTATGAAAAACCTTCATAAATTGTTGAAAGCTGATGGACTTGCTCCTATATTTCTTCACCAATTAACATTAGTGGTGGACGAGATGTCACGACAATTGAAGTCTAAAATCTCTTTCTATCACGTTGGAATGGATGTTGTCGAGATAAATGTTTTCGATGACAGTCGAACTAATATGATTTTCCTCCGTTTTTCAACTGAAAGACTCCAGCTTTGTCCATGCAGTATAGGCAAGCTAACTTGCCATGAGTGCTCCAACCAAACAACATTGCATAGGCAGAAAAGTCACTAATTGTCCATAATAGTAAGACTCTCACTGTGAAATTATTCCTACGATGAGCATCATAGGTAACAACGCCCTCCTCATACAACATCTTTAATTCGTCAATTAACGGCCTAAGAAACACATCCAAATTCTGACCAAGACACTTCTCTTCCCGGAATGACCAAGACAAGCTTAACATATAAATCTTTCAAAGTCATCCAAGGAGGTAAATTGTAGATTGTAAGAAATACATGCCATAAAGAATACGGATTTGAGTTTGAGTTATAGGACTGAAACGATCTTTCGCAAAACAAGGGCCTTTCGAGTCAAAATGCTTCCAAGCCTGACCATCACTTAGGGGTTGTTTGTTTTTTAAAAAAAATCTCTTAATCTCTCTGAAGTCTAAATCGTTCAGACCTTTTTACACACCACATCTTATTAATCATAACTAAATTAAGACTTCAGACTTTAGACCTTTTAAAAAACAAACAACACCTTAGTCTACTAACGGATTTTTATAATTAATTTTTAAATTATATGGGTGGATTCCGTCGGAAATCCGTAGGAAAATTCTAAAAATTTCCAATGGATTTTTATAATTGATTTAAAAATTAATTTTTAAATTATATTAGTGGATTCCGTAGAAAATCCGTCACTGATTTCCAACGGATATTTTCGTCCGAAATTTTCGTAAGTAAAAGTCTAGTTTCTAGTTGTGATTGCTCCATTGATTAATTGTATAAATAAGATATATATTTTGTTATTATTAGTTAAATAGTAGAGTTACATTGGACTTTGAATTAGTGAAATGGAAATTTTCTCTAGAAATAAATGCCATAACTTCTTGTCATAATTATTAAGGAGTGATTATGTAATTTCTAACGAAATATTATCAAGATTTTGGATTAAACCGCTTGTTACATAAGTTAGCCAATTATTTTTTAAATTAGAACTATTTATTTACAAAAGTCAGTTTTTATAAAAATAAATTATTGACTAATTTAAAAAGCATGATAAGATATAGCAAATTTTGTGATCGACGATTCTATCCATCATAACATGAGTCGTATGCATTGCTGTTATATTTTAATTAAGAAAAAAAGAATATATTCTTGCTGCCATATTTGACTCCATATTTCACTCCACCAAACATACATCAAAATATCATCGTGGTACACTCTTTGCAAATATATTATATAGATAAAGATATCCACACCTTTTCCAAAAAATATATTGAGAGATTTGGTTCTTTTTTTTAATCAACGAATCCTATAATAATTATTATTTATCTTTTTAAAAATTTAAAAATAAATTTAAAATTTTATTTTTTTTCACTATATGATCTAGATATGAAATAAATTAAATACCTGTTTTGCTATACAAATTGTTTACTTTAATATTAATTATATTTAAGATAATTTAGATTTAGAAAAGGGATAAGTATATTTTTATTTAAAAGAAAAAAAAACACACAATTCAAAAATCAACTTCTTTGTCTAAAACCAGTTTTATCATCAATCTATTCAATTAATAAACCTTTAATTCATTCATACCTTTTAATTTAAATATTATCCAACTAAATATAAAAACGTCATCCACTGTTGATTAAAATGTAGTTCAACTCTAACCAATGTAACACTCTAAGTATTAAGTTTTATTTTACAAAATAAACAATCATTGAAATCTTTAGAGAGTTTAGTTCATAGTTGGACTCACCATTCTTGGCAATCCTTTCTTGACTACACTATTGTGTCTGCACTTGCATCCACCATGACTTTAAGCTAGTTGCTATAATAAACACAAAAATATGTCTATTATTTGTATTTTTTTTAAATAGTTTTAAGATACATCTTCAGTTATCAAAGATTTTACATAATAAACAATAAATCTAAGCATATATCACTAAAAAACAACACATCTCCATCCATCCACAAAAAAATCGCAGGTAAAACAAATCAGCGGCTGATAACTGACGAAATGATATTGTCGCTAACATCTTGATCGGTGATTGACTTTATTGGCAGATTACTAGCAGATATTGTCCGCAACTAAATTCGTTTGTGAACATTTTTTGATTAATTTAAAAAATGAATTAATATTTGGGTGGATAAAATCATCGACAGATATTTCGCACTTCATCCCCCGGTGAATAATTAAATTAATTAATTATTTAATTAATTATATAATAAAATAGTATAATAAATGCAACAACGGATATATCTGTTGGTAATTCGCCGCTGCTTTATTTAATTTCTGGGGGATTTATTTTTTTCTTTTTTAATTTAAAGCCGGGAAATTATTACCGGCTGAATTTCAACCACTAATCCGCCTCCAATTCCTAAAAAAATATTTTTTTGCTCTTTTTAAAACATTTTACGTGTAAATTAAAAAAATCTAAAAACTGTAGACAACACATACAAACGAAAATGCAAATACCATACATTCAAATTTAAAAACTACAAATTGTTCCGCTGGAAAATTCAAATTACAAATTAAAATTAAGTATATATTCCCTACACACCATGTCCAACAAATTATTGAAACGACGGATCACTCGGCAGAAACTGAAACTCAGACTGCGTGAATTTGGCTACCATCTCTTGCATCTTTTCTATCTGTTTCCAACTTGCCTCCGCCCTTTCCTCATCTCCACGTTTCAACTCTTCACTTTGGGCCTCTAAATCTTCAACCTACATATATAAGACAACCTACATATATTATAGTTAGACATTGCAACAAAAAAGGAGTATAAACCCGAACATTAGCGGAGCAACTGCAAAAATCAATGATTCTAGTACATGACCTACCCTGACCCGGAATAAATAGAGGATCTACATTGTACACGAAGCCGAATAGACAACCTTTCTTGCTCCCGCATGCTGCCTACTTCCACAACTCCAGATCAACGGGAGGATAGGCACTGACAACTTCCTAGTTGTTCTAGCTAAAGTTATCATGTTACTGATCCTATAGTTATAAATAAACATTAAAAGTAAATTTCAAAAGTTGGGTAGCATAAACGCTATAAATCGGATGCTTACCAGGTTAAAGTTAAATAATCCTAACATTTTCCCAAAAATTGGCAACCCAAACTAGATATATAAAACGATCATGGATTAAAGATTAACAATTGTAACGCTTCTCCAACAATTGGCAACCAAAACTAGATATATATGATGAGACGGATTAAAGTTAAACAATCTTAATGTTTACCCAATAAATGGCAACCCAAACTAGATATGTAAAATGAGGCGGGTTAACTTTAAATAAATTCTATCTTTGCCAATAAATGATAATCAAAACTATATATATATATATATATATATATATATATATATATATATATGATGTAATAACCGGGTATAAGTCTTAAATGTTAAAGTTGGGTGTTAAGTTGGCCAAGACTCAAAGATGAGGGGGCTAGATGTAACATTGTTTAAAAAGGGCTTTTAACCCTAATGACCTCACATTGTTATTGATCGGCGACTGAAAAGGGAAAGGAGGGATTAGGGCGATTTTTGGAACGAGGCAAGGAAGAGGACGGCTTATTGGAGATTTCAAGGTTTCATAGATTCCTCCTTAAGGTAAGCTTCCTTCTAACCAAAATCTTCTTTACTTGATGTTTAGTAGCAGTTTTAGTCTTGGGTTTGGGGTTTGTTGGAGGAATCTGAGGAATTGTTTGATTGGGGTTTCTTTTTGGTTAATCTGTATGATGGGAGTCGATGGGATTGAAGTTTGATTATCATTATCGTGGAAATGTTATTTTAGACATAGAAATTAAGTATCCAAATCGTTGAATGGGTTTTGGGTTTGCAATCGATCCTCGATCGATGTTAGAGATGGTTTTGGCAATCTGTTCTCGGCGAGAGGTATGTTGGTCGATCGACCGGACTATGAAGTGGGGAACCGGGTGACCCCGGGAGCCTTAACCCTGGTCGATACCGGGCGGGATGGCCCCGGTCGACACCGGGCAGTGAAGTCCTGGTCGACTCCGGACGGGCTGGTCAACACCGTGCGCTGAAGCCCCGGTCGGTTCCAGTCCAGGCGAGGGAGATGTGGGTCGCAACCCTGGTCTATTTTGCGTGGGCTTTGGGCAGTTATTTTAGCAGGCCCAATTGTACGTTGCTATCATGTTGGGATTGATAAGTTTTTGTGGGTCGGGTTCTATTAGATTAAACTGGCCCAACCACTCGATCGAGAACTATAGGGTGTTAGTCGAATTTCATATTTAATTAGAAGATGTCGGGAGTTTATTATAGGATTTGTTCGAGTCGTAAGAGTAGACACAAAGTTTTAAGCAAGGGACCTCAGGTGAGTTTTCTGAACTAAAGTCTCTTATGATGAAGAAGTTATGTTCTATGTACGTGAGTTTATATACAAGATTTGAAATGATGTTGCTTTAATATTTACTTTCGAGATTTATTTAAATGTTAAAGATGTTTTATTATTGTTGTTAAGGTGCAAATGTATGCATACATGGTCATAAGTGTGTTATGCTCAAAGTCGGGGGGTGTGGCCCGCCTGTGCTCATACCGGGGGGTGTTCCATTTATGCCGTTAGGGGTGTGTCCCAACAAAGGCAGTGTGAGTTACAGACACGCTGTCACCTTAGGGTGGTGGTAGTGTAAGCTAAGAAGTTTGCTGAAAGTTTAAATATTTTCCTTGAAACTGAAAATGGTTTATTTTATGATAAATCCTTGCTTGTTTATCGGTTTAAAAACTGTTGTAAGAGGGAACTCACTAGACCGTTGGTCTAACCCTCGCTCTTTCAAATTTTAAAAACCCTTTTCAGGAAGACGTGATCTAGGTGGAGCTGGTAAAGGCTAAAAGAAGGCGTAGCGGAAATGCATAGAAGACCGCCACCTTAGTTTAGTTTTTACTTTATCTCAGTTGTGTATAGGTTGCCGTTGCAAACCTGGAATTAAATTGTACGCTTGGGGCCGTTTTGGAATGAGTTATTATTATGATTTATTTGTTATATCGTTGTCTCGGTTGGGTTGTTACATATGATGAGCTAAACGAACGGGTGTGTGCTTGACAGTCAGACCAACATGACTTCCCTCCACTTCGTAATTGGAATGAACCTGCCTTATCCATGCAATATGGATAAGCTAACTTGTCATGCCTTCTCCAACCAGACAACATGACATATGCAATGAAGTCACTCACCTTCCACAATAATACATCACTTATTGTGAAATTGTACCTATGATAAACATCATATGTAATGACAACCTCGTTGAACAACATCTTCACCGTCGATTAAGGGCCTTAGAAATACATCAAAATTCTGTGCAGGGCTTTTCCTTCCGGGAATCAGCAAGGCTAGGTAGACATAACACTCTTTGATGCATACCCAAGGTGGAAAATTGTCCTTTATAAGAAACACGTGCCAAAACAATCATGGATTTGAATTCGAGTTATTAGGGTTGAAACCATCTGTACATAACCCAAGTCGAACATTCCTAGTCACTTGAGAAAAATCTGGATAGTTCCTATCAAAATGTTTCCAAGCCTCTCATCACTTGGATGTACCATTTTTCACGGTTGAGTCTGATGATCATGTGCCAAGACAACTCATTTTCCGTTTTTAGACATATACAACCCTTGTAATCTAGGTGTAATCAACAAGTACGTCAAAACCAAATTAGGTGCCTTATTATTTCATCCGATTGCCATATAATAAAGTTCTCCACACACTCAAAAACAGCAATAATATGCATATTCTTTATAGAATAACATGAAGTGGTTTTTCCAAGCATGAATCTTTTTCTTTCGGAAGATCCAATTGTTTCAACATTTTATTTGTCTCATATGTAACGTCCGAAATTTTCGGTAAGTAAAAGTCAACTCGTACATCTTTGCAACTTATAAATGGTAGGATTTATGTTAACAAATCACTTCATACGGTCCCTAAAAGTGTCAGAAGTGTTGGCATAGAAAATTCAAGTTTCCGGACTTGGTACAGGTCCGACTACAATGCCCAATGACTATGATAGTGTCATAGTCGCACCTGGCAAAGTAGCAGCCATGAGATAGGCCAGTGGAGGACCTGGGCGACAACGCCAAATGACATTGCCATGGCATATATAGTCGTTTGGCAATATCGCACACAGTGTGCAAGTAGCTGTCAAATACGAGATTTCAGTTTTCTCTCATTTCTCACTTCACACTCTCTCAAGAACAAACCTACCTCATTTATGGCGATTTTGGGGCATTAATTGCACAAATCCTTGGGTCATGAAGTGTCATCACTCCATCAAATTAAAGAGAAGAAGCTAGAGACCAAGAACCCTCCATCTCTATCTTCATCTTCAAGTTTCATTTAAGGTTTTCTAAGTTTTTCTAACAAAACCTAATTTCTGAGTTCATTCTTATCTTTTAAACTCTATACATGTCAAAACTAATTGTTTAGGCTTTTAATCATCTCCCTGTTTACATTTCCTTGTTGAAAAGATTTTGACCTAACATGGGATTTTGGGGATTTTTAGAGTTTTTACCATTTTAAGGTATGATAAAGAGTTGTATGATTTGAGATATAAAATGTGATTAAACTTACATATTTATGGTTAAAACACCTGAAATGGAGTCATCTTGGTCATATGTAGTATTTTCACTATTTTTTAGGCTTATTTTAGTAAAAGTAAACTTTGGGAATGATTTGCATTTGGAAATGGAAATGGTCTATGCTTAACCATCTTATGGACTTGGTTCCACATGGTAGTGATTATACAAATATTTGCATTTTATGCAAATGTGTTAATAAAACTATATAAGTGATTATATTTTTGTCACTAATGTAATTGTGACAAGTCTTAGACTATTACAATTGGATCCATAGGTATATAGTAGGCTTAATTGTAGGATAACTCCCGTTTGTAACTAGTTAAGACATTGGGTCCTCGATTCAACTTGGTACGGTTATGTGGGACCAGATACTAGCCATGGACCGTAAATATAATCCTAGTGAATGAGTGTGATTAGGATCATTGGGTGCCCTCTTCCACATCTGAGTACGAGTCGATAAGCTCGTGACCTTGATCCCAGTATTGAACTTACACCTTGGAAAGTGGCTTACTTTTGTGTTCCACCACAATCCTTGGAAATCGGGTCTCCCCCATTATCGTGAGATGTTTTGGACCGTATGGTTCGTATGTGGTAATTTTGGAAAGCAAAACTATTTATCACGTTTAAAAGTCTTTCATTATAGATTGTACGCTTTAGTGATTTATATAAAATGTTTGTTCTCGTTAGGCATAAAGCCTAATACTTTTTCTCAAATGATATGTATTACAGGTTCTTCTACCAGCGGGTTGCACAAGGGTTGAGGGACGAGTGTTAGGCCGTTAGCGACATCTTTTGGATTTAATCTTTTGAGCCGACAACCGTTATAATCTATATATAACTGTTTAGATTAGTATGTTGTTGACCTTAATGTTCATTTATAAAAATTGTAAACGGTATTACTATTACCCCTTTTTGGGTGATTTCCATTTATTAAGATGTCATATTTCGTAAGTTTTAAGCTTTAAATTTACCTTTATTTTTAGGGTGTTACAAGTTGGTATCAGAACCCTAGTTTAAGTGAACTAGGTATGAATGTAAGATGCCTACACTTAAGCTGATATGTTAAATGATGATTTGTGAGACTAGGTAGAACTCCTAAGATAGGATGGTCTTAGGGTCAACAAAATTTCACTAATTGAGAATTGTAATGATGGTGACGAGAATGCTTGTGTATGCTATGTTCAAAATTTCACTTTGCTATTGCTATTATGAATGTGTTGTTATGTGAGCATGCTTGACTTACTATTGTTATGATGATTGATGAATGTAGTAGTATGTTTCTTCACGTGTCATTCTTATAACATATTCCTTACCTTCATTCTCGTGTGTGTGACAGATTAAGATGGTAAGCACGCAAGGTAGACCGACACCCATGTTGATGAATACGAGGCAATTGCTTCTACAACTGACCAACCAGAGAGGATTGAGACAACGGTAATCCTGTCTGTGCCACCATTGTTGGGTGGAGGGCCCGAGATTATACCAAGGGTTGACTTGGCTTCATCCAAACCGTTCACTCGTGAGGTGAACCCTTAGTCGAAGATGATGGCCAGCATGATGTTTATGATGAACGCAGTTATGGCCAAGCAACAAGATTTCCTATTGAAGGCAATCGAAGACAGGGATGTCAGCAACCGTAGGAATGAGACGGTTGCCGAGAATGTGGTAATGGTGGGTGGATCCGGGGGTATCGGAAATGTGATCCCTATCGAAGAGCCCTTGTTAAATGATGTGAGGCAAGGTAGAAGGGCTTGCTCCTAAAAGTCCTTCTTGTGTAGCAAACCACCGGAGTTCTCCTGGTCGAACAATCTAGTGTCGTGTATGATCTAGATTCAAGAAATTGAGCAAGCCTTCGATACTTGCGAATGCAAGGAGAACCATAAAGTGAGATTTGGCTCCCAAATGCTTAGGGGCCCGATACTTATTTGTTGGAATGTCACTAATTCCACTCTCTCGGATACTATTCTGGCCCAATTGGCTTGGGCCGAATGTAAGAAGATGGTTATGGACGAGTACTGCAATGAGAAGGCTATGGACCCCATCAAATAAGAGTTTCAAGCTCTTAAGAAGAGAAGCATGTCGATGAGGGAGTACACCTGACAATTCATGGAGAAGCTAGGTTTGGTGGGGCATGTGGCCCCTACTGAGAAAGACAAGATCAAGGCCTACCTCAAAGGTCTACCGACAGACATGATGTCTATGGTCTGGAACTATCAGAGAGATGATAGAGGAGGCACAAATTATGGAGGATGTCTATGCTCGGGGGAGAGAAGAAATATTGGTGGTGGGGAAATAGAAGGGAGGAGAGCAATCCCAGGCCTCTAAAGAGGTCAAGACTATTCAATGGGGGAGGAAACTTTGATAACCGCCGAGAGGCTAGTTGGTGCCCAAAGTGCCAAAGTAAGCACCACGGTACTTGTAACTCTAACCCCATCCCTTGCGCTAAGTGTGGGAAGACCGATCATCCCACGAGAGATTGCCCAGAGAAGGGGCTTGCTTGTTATGAATGCAAGGCACCAGGGCACTTCAGAAAGGACTGCCCGAAGTGGAAGACTGGTAGTGCTCCGGAGAAGAAAGAGAATCCTCCGAGGGTTCCGGCTCGAGCTTTCCAGATGACAACTGAAGAAGCCAAGACATCGACCAATGTGGTATCAGGTACGTTTCTCCTAAACTCCATACATGTGCGTGGGTTTTTTGACTAGGGTGCCAGTTTCTCTTTCATATCTGATTCGTTTTGCCAAAAGCTTGCTATACCCACTAGTAATTTAAAGGATGCTTTAGTGGTAGAAATAGCGAATGGTGATCAGATATTAATTCGTGATGTCTTGAAGGGTTGCACTCTTGAACTTGAAGGGAAGGAGTTTTCAATTAGCTTAATTCCTATGTTGATCGACAGAAATTCTATTGGAAAAGTCGGCGGTAAACATTTCCGACCAGAAAATTTCCGACGGACATTTTCCGTCAGAAATCCATCGGAGAAGGTCTTTTCTTACGAATTTCCGACGAAAAATGTCGTCGGCATCCTTTTGATGAGTGATACGACTTACGAGTGGGCAAGGGTGGTCTAGGTAACCACAAAATATTTTGTCCTAAGTAAAAGAAATTACGATTTTTAAAGGTATAACCACGTGAAATGTTTTGTGCAATCAATGGGTATCGTTATCCAAAATTTGAAAGGCTACACAATCAAAGTTTAAATTTGAGTTATAATGGTGATAATTTTAACATGATGTACTACTTACAGAGAAAACTAAATTTATGAACTCCTTATAAGCTCAAAGTTGTGGACTACTTATAACTGTCATCATAGTTTTAAGTTAATTTCGAAGTTATTAGGTTAACCTGGTGGTTTGGGCTTTAGATGACACAAATGGTAGTAGGATCCTTGTACCATCAGGATGAGGGGGGGGGGGGGGAACCTCATTGGACGTGATGAATCCTCAAAAGGGGCAGGAGTATTTGTAGTATCTTAGATGAATCACACATCGTCGATTACAAGGTAGAAGATTTTGGAAAGGCCATACGAGTATGCTAGGAGTTTAATTAGTGATGAAGTCTATAACAACTCGTCCCACATAGATAAAAAAAATTTGAATTATTAAACTTAAAGTTGTGTGCTACTAATAACTTCAACCATTATTTGAAGTTATTAGACCAGACCAACTAGCTTCACTAGGCTTAAGACTTTACAATAATTGTGAAACACCAAAAGTTTAAATGTAAATCATTTAAACTACATTGATTTTTGGAGTATTATTTTATTTTGTAATTTATAAGGACTAGAAATGTACCCTCGCAATGCAGCGGGTTTCTGAAATCTAGAACTCGAACACTCAATCATTATTCATACTTTTTGTTAGTCTTTTTTGATTTTATTTTACGATTTTGAGAAACCTAGATTTAAAACAAAAATATATTTTAGTTTAGTTTAATTATTGTTTTTTATAAAAAATAATAATAAAGTAATTTGTTACGGGTTAAAAAATATTTAATTTAAATAATAACTATATTTAAGATATTTTATATTTAAAATTAAAAAGATAACATACTTCAATAAAAAATAAAAATAAGGTGCTTTATCTCGAATTTTCTTATATTTATCGGTTAGTTATATCAATAGTTAAAAATTTTAGATATTTTAGAAAATAAAAATAAGTGCTTATTTGCAGTTTAAAAAGATAACATACTTCAATAAAAAATAAAAATAAGGTGTTTTATCTCGAATTTTCTTATATTTATGGGTTAGTTATATCAATAGTTAAACATATTAAATACATGATAAACACTATGAGATAAACTACCTATTTTATTTTTTATTAAAATATATTATCAATAATTTTAAATATAATAACATAACAAAATAATTTATCATTATCTTTATAAACAGATCATAACTAAAACTCTAAAAGTAAAATAAATTATATCTTTATAATAAAATATAAATTGTACCAAAACATTATGAAATTGTAAATTAAGTAATTGACTTTAATTAGTTGTATTTTGTGCTTAAAATGTTGTAATTAAGACAAAATAATTTATCATTATCTTTATAAACAGATCATAACTAAAAATAAATAACTTATATTTTTATAATAAAATATAAGTTGTACCAAAGTATTATGAAATTGTAAATTAAATAATTGACTTTAATTAGTTGTATTTTATGTTTAAAATGTTGTAATTAATAGTTTTTTTATCTCTTTTATAATATAGTATAGATAATAAAATTTTATATTTATTTTATTTTATAATAAGTTTTTTATTCATATTATATTAAAGTAATTATTTTACGTCATCATCCAAAAAAATTATGAATTCTCCTTTACCCAGGTGGATGAGACAAAAGTAAGGAGGTTACAAAATTTTGTGACTAAATTTAAATTATAACAGCGATTTGTAACTGAATCTTCTGTGTTTAGTATTTAATTTGATATCTATACTATATTATAAAAGTTCTATTACGGTTCTTGAAAAAGTTGGTTATTGGAAAACGGTTTTTGGAAAGTTAAATTTTACATTTATCACTCTTACAATTAATTATTTAATTTACTTTCTATCCCTTGTTTTTTCATTTTTCATTTTACACCCTTATTATTTTAACACAAATAATCGTATATAAATAAAAATGCAATTAAAAAATACGTTTCTTTTTTACAAATTATATCATTATAATCGTCTCGTCAATACCTTCAAAACGAGCCCAATATTGAATATTTTTAAATTTAACCGTACTATTAAATATCATGAATATCTACGAATTAAATCTCTACTACTATATAAAAAAACTAATACAGTTATTCTACAAACTTTTGTACAATAACACTTATCACCCTAAGCTTTTATACAATAACACTTATTATCCTAAGCTTTTATACAATAACACTTATCACCCTAAGCTTTTATACAATAACACTTATCACCCTTGTAATGTTACATTTGTCACCCTTACAATTACTTATTTAATTCATTTTATATCCCTTATTTTTTCATTTTTCATTTTACACCATTATCATATTAACACAAATAATCATATATGAACAAAAATGCAATGAAAAAATATGTTTCTTTTTCTACAAATTATACTATTATAATCGTCTCGTCAATATCTTCAAAATGAGTCCAATATTGAATATTTTTTAATTTAACCGTACTATTAAATATCATGAATATCTACGAACTAATTTGTTTTCTATCCATACGTTTTTTTTCCACCGTTAACACATTAAAAATACATAATCGTAAAATACGTTTCATTTTTATTATAAATTATATCATTATAATTTTTTTTGTCAATAATTATAATATAAACTAATTATTGAATATATTTATGGGTTTAGAGTTTCATAAATTATGATTCATAGGTCATGGTTGGATTGTTGATGACATGTCTATAAGAAAGTAACATTAATTGTTCGTTATTTACTTACATTCCGCTGCATCGCACGGATATATGGCTAGTATAATTAAAATATATATAATTACTGAGTGAAGAGGATCTCACGCCAATTCCACATTTAAAGCATGCCCAATTGTTTAATCTCTAAATCAAAAGGTACGGGCCATTGGATAATAAAAGTGCCAAATGAATATTTAAATAAGTTTAAAATGTTTAAAATAATTAAAATAATTAAAATAAAATCATCGTCAAAAAATAAAAATGCCATAAATAAATAAAAAAGATATTTGTGTGATTAAGCAAGGCCTCTTACTTCAAAAAAAATAAAAATAAACCTTTATTAGAACTTAGAAGTGAAATAAATTAATGTTGTCCATTAATAATATTAAATGGTGACGGATATTAATTACGACAAAGAAGTTAATTACAAAAGATTTCATAACATGTATACATCAATACATGTTAATTACAAAAGATTAGTATGCTTTTCTATATTTGGATGATTTAAATCTATTTCGAAAGATGGTCCACAAAATTGTTAATTGGAAAATAAATAAAACGTTTGATTTTTTTTAATATAATAAGATGAAATATGATTTAATTACTTTTTTATTTATGTCATTTACCATAAAAAAAAATTATTTCTTTCAGAAACGTATATAATTTTAGAAAAATAATATATAATCGGTTGAAAATACTCTCACTACTATAAAAAAAGGTATCAGTGACGAAAATTTCCGTCGCTAATTAGTGACGGAGTAGTGACGGATTAGCGACGAAAAGAAGTCCATCACTAATTAGCGATAGATTAGTGACATAAAAGTTTTTGTCACTAATTAGTGACGGATTAGTTGACAAAATACATGATTTTCTATATAAAAATAATTAAAAAGTGAAAATTCACGTGTCCGTCGCTAATCCATCACTAATTAGCGACATATTAGTGACGGATTCTTAATTCTGTCACTAGTCCTTCGCTAAGTAGTGACGGATTAGCTACGGAAAACATATTTTTCTTTTTTTCCTCATTCACATACATGTTTATGTGTATGTTTTATATTTGTACATGTGTTTGTGTTTTATGTATTCCTCGCTCCATGTTGGTTGCTAATCGCTATTGAATATATTTGTTTATGTGTTGTGTTGTATATATATATGTGTGTGTGTGTGTGTGTGTGTGTGTGTGTTTATACCCATGTGTATATGTGAATGTATTGGTAATATATGTTTTTGTGTTGTTTATTGGTAACCTCATATGATGTACATATGCATGTGTTAATAAACCGCACACTATATGTTGTGAATGTATAAATAAGGTGAGTATGTGTGTATGTAACCACATATACCAGTATAAGGAATACGTGGCCATTGGTGTTTATCACTTCAAAATCACTCAGGGGGCGTTTGGTTTGCAGGATTTCGATGGAATCTGAAGGAATTGGAATGATCAATTCCATTGATCAAATTTCATTCAGCCGTTTGGTTACCTATGGAATGGAATTGAATTCCACACATTTCATCATTCATGGATTTGATCATTCCATCACAATTGAGAAGGAATTCAATTCCATTCTATCCTATTCTCTCAAAAAGACAAAACTACCCTCATCTTCCCTACTTGATTTATCCAAACCTATATGAATCTATG
Source organism: Arctium lappa (assembly GCA_023525745.1). Classification (NCBI taxonomy): domain Eukaryota; kingdom Viridiplantae; phylum Streptophyta; class Magnoliopsida; order Asterales; family Asteraceae; genus Arctium; species Arctium lappa. The sequence goes on from CM042047.1 coordinate 165,453,392, forward strand.
TCGACTACCGTTGATCTGAACCAACGCCGACCACCACCGATCTGAACGACCACCGACCACCGCCGACCGCCACCGGTCTGAACTGTAACAACCCATACATTTATAATTCTATCAAAATAACAATTCCTGTCCAAAAACAGCCCCGGGCTTACAATTCAGATTATAAGGTTTACAACTATAACCTATTACACAACTGAGTCAAAAAGGAAACTATTACAAGGAGTCTTCTAGCTCCTGGAAACAACTCATATCTTCTCCTTACCCTTATCAGAACCTGCTACCTTTCGATAACCTGAAACGGGATTATAATTTTGAAAGAGCGAGGGTTAGACCGATGGTCTAGTGAATCCCCTCCAAGCACTACTGTAGCAGTTCAAATATTATTTAAAACATTTAAACAAAGCCTTATACCTCACGAGCGTAACTCGCTCTATTAATCAAACATTAATCATACTTTACGCTTCGCAAGCGTAACTCAATCTACTAGCCAACACTGACCACTCTTTACGCTTCGCAAGCGTAACTCAAGCTACTGACCAACATTGTCGTCAAAGACGTTATGTCTGTCTCGTACTGCCTTATTTTAGGGACACACCCTAATGGCATAAACGTGCCACACTCCCCGGTACGAGCAGGCGGGTCACACTCCCCGACTTAGGTCAGACTTCTGAATCAAATGTATGCATACACTTAATCTTCTACAATATATAAAACAAGTTTATATAAACATAGCATAAACATGCCAACATAATTAAATCAACCTTTTTCAATTGTTCTTCATAACTTTCAATAATATAAACGTGCAGTTTATAAAACTCACATTTATCAAATAACTTTCAAAATCGTAAAAGATTTAGTTTGAAAGACTCATCTCAGATTCTTCTTGCTTAAAATCTGTCTTCTAACGATTAACACCACCTACGATGGTATCGAAATAAAAAGAGATAAGCTAACTTGCACATAACACTCTTTCCTTTTCTAAACATTTTAAATACAACATATTGTTACTACCCCGGTAGAGACCACTCCGGTCAACACCACTCCGGTCGAGACTACCACGGTCGAGACCGGTTAACATTACATACACCAGTCGACACCGGTCCGGTCACTACACCGGTCGGTCGACACTGGTCGCACCATACCGGTCGGTCGACACCGATCGCACCACCCGGTCGGTCGACACCGGTCGGCCCCGGGTCCGGTCCATATTCAATCAAACACTTGAACACTTGCAGGCGATACAGAACTTCGTACAAAATACTCAGATCCTTTAAATCGATAAATTTCACGGTTACAAACTCAACAACTAGATCATTTACCGATTAAAACTCTTATATGAGAGTATTAGGCTAGAATCATACCTTTATTTGCAAAGAAACTGATCGATCTTTGATACCTAGCTTTTCTTTTCTCCCTGCTTTTGCTCTGCTCTTCGCTCTCCTTAGTCGGTCACACGAAATTATCAGCAATGAATCCTGATAACATCTTAGGGTTAATATATATATATATATATATATATATATAACCCAAATTTCAATTAACCCCCCTGAACTTTGGGTCTCACTTAACTTTTCACCCAACTAACAAAATTAATAAAATTTTCGGACCCGGATATTACATGAACGACCACCGACCACCGTCGACCACCACCGGTCTGAACCGCCATCGATCACCACCGTTATGAACCGCCGTCGACCCTCACCAATCTGAACCACCGCCGACCACCACCATTTTAAACCGCCGCCAACCACCACCGATATGAACCGTCGTCTATCACCACCGTTCTGAACCGCCACCGACCCTCACCGATCTGAACCGCCGCCGACCCTCACCGATCTGAACCGCTGCCAACCACCACCATTTTAAACCGCCGCCGACCGTCACCGATCTGAACCGCTGCCACCACCACCGTTCTAAACTGTCGCCGACCCTCACCGTTCTGAACCGCCACCTACCACCACCGTTCTGAACCGCTGCCGACCCTCACCATTCTGAACTGCCGTAGACCCTCACCGTTCTGCACCGCCCGACCATCACCATTTTGAACAACCACTGACTACCACCGATCTGAACCGTCGCCGACCACCACCGATCTGAACCGCCGTCGACCACTACCGTTCTGAACGGACACCGATCTGAACCGCCGACCACCACCGATCTGAATCGCCGTTTTGAACCACCGCCAACCATCACCGATCTGAACCACCGCCGACCACCACCGATCTGAACTGCCGTCGACCACTTCTGTTCTGAACCGCCGCCGACCCTCACCATTTTGAACCGCCACCAACCCTCACTGATCTGAACCGCCCGACCACCACCGTTTTGAACCGCCGCCGACCACCACCATTCTGAACCGCCACCGATCTGAACCATCGTTCTGAATCGCTGCCGACCACCACCGATCTGAACCACCGCCAACCACCACCGATTTGAACCACAATAGTTGGATTTCGATTTCAAAAAGGGTATTTTGGTAATTTACTAATATTTCATTCCAATTCCAAAGCTACATTATGTGAACCAAACAGACAGATTTCAATTACTTTAACAAATTCCATTCCAATGCCTGTCAACCAAACAAGTGGTCAAACCTGATAACATTCCATTCCAATTCCTTCAAAGTCAAATTCGTTTGACATATTCCATTCCATCCAAAAACATTCTTCGAACCAAACGCCCCCTCATAATCTTAGTGGTCTTGTTGTGCTATAATGAATCTTAGTGAGTCTTATTAAGCTATAGTTGGTCTTAGTGGTCTTATCGAGCCCTAATAAACACCACATGTAATATGCAACACACACTTGCATACAGTCATGTAAAAAGTCAACAATGATCATAAATGAATCTTATTGCGCTTTAGTAGATCTTAGTGGACTTTAATGGATCTATTGGGCTTTAAACGATTTCATTGGGCTTTTATGGGTCTATTAAGTTTTATTCAATTTCATTAGGCTATAATCGGTTCTATTGGGCTTTAAACGGTTTCATTAGGATTTATTCGGGTTTATTGGGTTATAATGAGTTATATTGGGCTTTATTCGATTATATTGGGCTTTAATCGACTATATTGGGTATTGGACTTTAACGGATCTTTTGGGATTTAATGAATTTATTCAGTTTTATTGGGCTTTATTAAGTTTCATTAGACTTTATTTGGATTTATTAGGCTTTATTTGGTTCTATTGGGTTTTATTCGATTTATTGGGCTTTAATAAATTATATTGGGCCTTATTCGGTCTTGGGATTTAACATATATTTTGCGTTTTGTGGGTTCTATTCGGCTTTATTGGTCTTTATTCGGTTTCATTAGACTTTTATTTGAGTTTGTTGGGCTTTATTCAATTATATCGGGCTTTATTCGGTCTTATTGGGCTTTAACGAATATTTAGGGCTTTATTGTGTTTATTCGGTTTTATTGGACTTTATTTGGCTTTATTGGGTTTTGGTGGGATCTGTTGGGCTTTATTGGAATTATTGAGTTTTAATCGATTATTTTGGAACTCATTCGGTCTTATTAGGCTTTAACAGATATTTTGAGTTTTAATGGGTTTATTCGATTTTAATCAATTAATAATAATAATAATAATATAAATAATAATAATAATTTAATTTTTTATAATGAATTATTCCAATTAATAACAATATAAAATGATTTAAATAATAATAATTTAATAAATAAATATTATAATTTGATTTTTAATAATTAAATAATCCAATTAATAATAATTAAAAATGATTTAATAAATAAAAATAATATATAATAAATAAAAATAATATATAATAAATAAAAATAATTATTTAATTATTCAATAATTAGACAATTTAATTATTAGTAAATAAAAATAATCTATTTAGCAGTTTATTAAAATCTGTTTGTTCTTTACTAAGGGACCATTTACTAAAATCTTACCAAGTAAGTGCTTACATGTGTCACTTACCTTCCGAATAAACATGGCAAGGACCTAGAAGCTCGATTGGTCGCAAAAGGGTATTGTCAACAAAAGGGCATTGATTATGATGAAACATTCGCCCCGTTGCAAGGATCGAAGCCATCAGAATCTTTCTAGCATATGCAACGCATAAAAACTTTACTGTCTATCAAATATACGTAAAGTCGCCTTTTCTGAACGGCGTTTTGCATGAAGAGGTTTACGTGGTTCAACCTGAAGGTTTCGTTGATCCTCATCACCCTGATCATGTCTACGTCCTAGACAAAGCGTTGTATGGTCTTAAACAAGCACCGCGAGCCTAGTATGAAACTCTCACTAAATTTCTACTTGCTTCTAGTTTCAAGAAAGGTACAGTAGATACTACCTTATTTCTTAAAAGGCAAGGTGAGGACTTGATTCTCATTCAGATTTATGTTGACGACATAATATTTGGGTCGACAAATCAGAAATTTTGTAAGAACTTTTCAAAGATAATGGAAACAAAGTTTGAAATGTCGATGATGGGTGAATTGAACTTCTTTCTTGGTTTACAAGTAAAGCAATTACCCGATGGCATATTTATTAATCAAGCTAAATATATAAACGATATTTTGAAAAAGTTCAATATGTCAGATAGTTCAGTCATGAAAACACCAATGGCTACTGGTACACTCTTAGACGCGGATCCCTCCGGGAAACCTGTTGATCAAAAGGTGTATCGTAGCATGATTTGTTCTTTACTTTATCTGACTGCCAGTCGCCTGGATATAATGTTTGCCACATGTTTTTGTGCGAGATATCAGTCTAATCCTAAAGAGTTGCACTTATCTGCTGTTAAGCGAATCCTTAGATATCTCAAAGGCTCGCCTAATCTAGGCCTTTGGTATCCAAAGGATTCTCGTTTTGAACTAACTGCCTTTACAGATGCTGATCATGCAGGATGTAAGCTAGACCGGAAGAGCACCTCTGGATCATGTCAATTCATAGGTGACAAACTTGTGAGTTGGACTTCGAAGAAACAAAACTGTGTTTCAACATTCACTGCCGAGGCTGAGTATGTAGCTGCTGCTAGCTGTTGTTCTCAAGTCCTCTGGATGACGACACAGTTAAGGGACTTCGGATACAACTACAAGCGTGTTCCTATTTATTGTGATTCCAAGAGTGCAATATCTATAACTGCTAATCCGGTACAACATTCCCAGACCAAGCATATCGACGTACGCTATCATTTCATCAAGGATCATGTAGAAAAAGGTAATATTGAAATGCACTTTGTTCAAACTGACTTCCAGTTAGCTGACCTTTTCACCAAGCCATTGGATGAAAAACGTTTTCAATTTCTCATCAGCAAACTTGGTATGTTGAACATGTCTTAAACCTTACTCATGATTCTAGGGGGAGTATTCCAAGTTTGTATCTTGTGTGTTATTTTTTACCTGTTGCTAACGAGAGAGGAATCATTTTCATAAATGATTACCCTTATTTCTTTTATTTATGCAGGTTTATTCAAGTGACAATGGTTTCTAATCACATCAGATTAGAACTCGCACTTCAGTGCTTTATTTATTTTTTTCTGCTTTATTTATATATAATAAAAATATAAAAAAAATATAAAAAAAAATTATTTACATTAAGTTAAGGGGGAGAATATCTGTGATTTTAACAGATTTTTGGATACTTAAATGCTTATCTGACCGTGTGTTCTTAAATATAAATACTTGTGTTTTATCTTGTCAATATACTTTGTCAAGTATTCATACACATAACGGTTCAGAACATTCTATTTTGACTTTGTTATTACCATGTATCAAAAGTTAAATCTTTCTATGGTAATACTCACGTTATTTGTATTTACTGTTGATTGAATCAAACGTCATTTCATGTGCTTTCATTGAAAATATGTTTATATATTGTTCATATAAACAACATTCGTTTTTTATTCTCCAAAATCTTATTCATCATGATAAAATGATATGAGTTTAATTGTCAAACTCTTTTAGGTTGAGGGGGAGAATTGCATCGTCAAACATAACTGTTTTGACATCTCCGAAAGTCTTATTTTTCATGTAACAAGTGGTATTTGTGCTTACATGTACAAAAGACTGTTGAACAACATGTTCTATTAGGAAAATACATGGGATTCAGTGTGAGAACTTAACAGAACTTCCATGGATTCACGATAACCAGTGTTTCCTACCCAGGAGGTATTCCCTGAGTGATTGAGGGGAGAGGGGTCAAAAGATTTGAGTGTTGGTGTGTGAAAAGAGGTAAAATGGAAAAGAGAGATTGGTTAGACGTGAGCATTAAAAGAAAGAGGGTGAGAGAACAGAGTAAAAGAATATTAAACTCTACACCAAACTTCTTTCTGAGCCAGGCAGCCATCTACTGATTGGTTCACATTCTTTGGTGACCATCATTGAAAAGGCACCTAGCCCATGCCATCTCTTGCATTCACCCAACCAACTACTCATTATTTTCTCAAAAAGAGAATGTTTCACATTTTATGGGGACGCAACACATACACTATTGGTTCTTCATTTGGAAGGTACTAATATTGAAAAAGAAGGAAAGTTACCCCACCTTCGAACCCTTTCTCATGCATATTGAGTCTTTGTATAATTTGTTGTTGTCTCAACAAGTTTACATATTTTGAGCCTATATTGAAAAGCAATCATCTATGCTTAATTCTTTCATACACATGCACGAGCACACAGAAATTTGTTTTCTGTCAGAACGTTCATAGATAACCATGTGTTATTCGATGATTGAATGGAAGACCTGGGGAGTCTACATCAAACCAGTTCCTTATATAGTAACTTTGTGTTACTCAGTAACTTTGTGTTACTGACAGACATTCTAACTGAGTCATTTGTTGATTCAGGGTTACACCTATTGACTGTTTGAATTTGAAAAGATTCGAATGGTTACCACCTTTTTATTTTAATCTGAAAAGATTGAAATAATCACTCTTTCCATTTGGGAAGACTGCTCTTATTTCCATACAGGGCTCGTTACATGATGAAGACTATGCTTACTTGATGACCATATTCAAAGGAGGAGATTGTCTTGATAAGGGGGAGATTGTTTTGCAAAGTTTTGATGATGATGATTCTCACCACTCATCAAAAAGGGGGAGAAGATACAAAAAGGGAGAATTATCAAAGAAGGAGAATATAATCTGAAGACTGACTGCTGAAGATTTCAAAGATATCAAGTTTTGAAGTTTTGAAGCTATCAACGTCATATCTTAAGAAAAGTGAAGACCCGAAGACAATTGAATTTTTTTTTAATCTTGAATCTAAAGGGGAAGATTGTTGGATCATAATTGTATTCAAGATTAAAGGGTCTAAACTGTATTTGTTTGATAGTTAAAGTTAGAGGGTTTAAAGTGTAATATGTTAATAGTTTATTAGTTATTGGGCCCAAGCCCATTAGAAAGCCTGTTAAGCTTAAAGCCCATAAGGCTTAGGTATTTAATGTTTTGATTAATTAGTTTTAGGGTTTAATCCTCTCATTAGTATCATTATCATAATTTTATTTAGAGAGAGGTAGCAAGTTTTCTCTGTATTCAAGGGTATCAAGAACACTCAAGGGTTTCATTGTTTATTCAAGGATTGGTATGTTACTCTGATTTATATATCTCTTGATTATTATTGTGTTGCTTGATTACTTGATTGATTATTTACCAACTAGATTAAACTGGGATAACATGAAGAATGTGATTGTAGTGTGGTATCATGGTGTAATAGTTATGTGATTAAGTCAGTAACCTTCTTCGCCATGGTGGACGTGTAATTCACTGATGTAGTAATGATTTCCTGTGAAATCTAGTGGCGAACTTGTGTCACTAATACATGATAAGTGTAGTTGGGGATCCCGGTTAGAAGATTTCTGGGGAGGTAAACAAGGGCGGTAAGTATGCTTGATTGATGTGTATGAACTGTGAGGCGATATTATACTATTGCTTGTTGAGAATGGATGATCAAAAGGTAATTGACGACCGCCTAAAGGAAGAGCTCGTGTTATTCTTGGTTGTGTTGCATTGAGGTGAGTTTAGCTTGCTAAAATTGAATATTGGTAGAAATGTCATAGTTGAGAAATTGTGACACCTTGTAGTAGATTTGAATTGTAATTAAGAGGGTTGAAAGATTCTCTGTGGGTAAGAGAATCTGGGGGATAGTTTGACCTCGTACGGAGGGCACGAGATGCTTGGCATTTCTGTGCATTGAATATCAATTACGAGAAATTAGTTGAATGTATCGGTTGAAAAATGTAGTGGAACCGTTGGTGGGGCGGAACGTAGGATCGACGTGTCCCAAGGTGTGGAACCAGTGAAATGTGAGTGTGTAATGGTGAGTGATTGGTGCTCCATGCAATCATGAGAGAAAGTGAAGATGGTATACCAGAAGGAGTGGAAAAACTAAAGGTGGGGAGTTTGTCAGGAGACACATAAAATATGGGGTATGTTTAAAGACGTGTCATTTGGCGGGTATGCGAACTCCTCGTGAGGGTATGAGGAAAGGAGTGTTGGATACGCATCGGTAAGTGACATAGGAGTTTACTCGTGTGGTTAGTCTAACGCTTACACCTGTGAAGAATTCATTCCTTTGAAGGGAGTGTTTTTTTATGTGTTCGAGAAAGCGTTACATAAGTGGTTAAACGTGATACCCGAAGTTAAAGGCTGTCAGATTCGAGTAAGTATTGGTATGATAATATTCTGAGTGAATATGGTTTTCAATGTTATGTTATTTGGATTGGTTTTGTGCGAGTGTGTTCGCTTCTCTCTGGGAAGCAAGTGAAGATTTGAGTCACTTCAGAATGCATAAGTTTTTGGGTGGATGCGGCGAGAATTTGAAATGTGTCCCATTAGGATTGGTTCATTTTGAACTGATGGGTTACTAAGATGTTGGATTATGGAAGTTTCTTTTGTTAATTATGTATAAATTAGGGGTGATGTGTGGTGGATGATGACAATATAGTCGCAGGAATTGGTTAACATTGGTGAGTTGGGAGCAGTATGGTTCCGGAAGGAGAGTGTTATTCGTAAGATATATATACATATATATATATATATATCATGTTAAGAGAACTTATGATTGATTCGTGTGTTGTCAGATGAAGGAACACCTGATAGCAAGTGTAATATGATAATTCAAAGATGATGAGGGGTTATGTTGGCAAATTAAGCAATTATTGTCATCGTATGGGACGTTATAGAACGATTGCAAATGGGAGGTATGTGTTACGATTTAGTCGTGCTAAGAAAGATGCAGAATGTGGAATGACAGTTTGAGGAATGTCGGTTGTTATGATTTAGATTGAAAAATCTTGGGCCTTTTGAACCTCAAGATGAGGTACAAATGATGTGGAATACATCCCCAAAGGAGTAGAGTGGTGCGTTCGAGAGGAAAGTGAAGTTAGGCTACGATTTTGGTCAGTTGCGGTTAGTGAAAGAGTTAGAGAGTTGGTGTATGAATTGGATGGTCCTGATGGATATATGAGAAATGTTATGAGGTCCAAGTGCCCGCATCTTTTCAGCAAAGGAATTCCGGGGACGGAATCCTTTTAGATAGGGAAGTGTTGTAATGACCTACATCCTCATCTAACCTTATTCTTGATTATTGGTGGCCAAAATTGGAAAAAGGAGACTCAGGGACCATTTTTGAATATTAGTTGAAAGAATCACATTTAAGGGTAAAAACCCTAAATGCTTACCCTCACTCTTTGATATTAGCGACGCATAAGGGAGAGAAGAGTAAGTAGAAAAGCTAGGTTGGAATTCTTGCAATCTTGAGGAAGGTGAAGAGGAAATCAAAGGAAATCGTGAGTTTTCATCTTAAAGAGGTAAGCCTTTTTCAATATTTTCTTTAGAAAAGAGATAGAGACTCCATTTGCGATTCTTTGTCTGTATTTCTGTATGATTCGGGAAGAGTTCATAATATTAAGGATAATTTTGGAAAAATCAATTATTAGATGACTTGAATCTGTCAGTGTGGGTTTGTTTTCGGTATTGCCTAATCATAAGCAATTAAGGGAGAGAGAGACCCTAGTAAGTTTCTTCGTAGGGTCGAAAGTAGACAACCTGGAATCGCCTAGGACCCGGACCGATCCCAACTGGGAAGATGGGAACCCGGGAAATTGTGAGTACCGGGATTAGAACCTGGATGGCCGAAATCCGGGAATATTGCCGAATGAGCCGGGGAAACCGGGACCCTAGTCTGAATGAGTGAAGACCGGATCAATCCGGTAGATACCAAAGCCGGTAGCAAACCCGGATCGGCCTTAACTGGGACCAAACCGGGATCAAACCCAGGTTGATCGAAAGCCGGTAGGGCCGAGAAGCCCAAACCTAATTCGGTTAGGCGTATGGGTGGATGGATGGTCCGGGGAAGTTCTATCCGGAATGTAAAGAAAGGACTAGCCTCGGATTTGATTGGATTATTCTTTTTAAATCAAATTGTAGGAGTGTGTGTCATTTTGGGGTGAGACCTATTCGTGTGTCAAGTGCCTCACAATCAGGTGAGTTCCCTTAAACCCTTTTTTTTTAAACTACTGAATTTGGATATTGAGCTGATGATATTTATGATTTGAAAAGAAGCATGCTATTATGTACCATGAAAGTATTTCTCTTGCATACTCATGATTTACATGTCTCCATGAATTTGTGCTTGTATGTATGTGGAGTCAGGTTGCACAGTGGTGGTCGTGTACCTCAGATTGTTGAAAATCCTTGGGAGGTTGGTTGAATTGTGTGCATTGAATCTGTGTCGTACGCACACGGATATGGCATCTATTAGGGGGTCGTGGGGATCTATTGGGGGCCCCGAGTGCGAACATCACGAGGAGGTGATGGGAGTTAAGACCACTGTGCAAATACCCTTATGTGGAGTTGAATAATTAATCTATTACGTTACCCTTAATGTGACAATTTCGTTGTTTTAAAGTTGAGAATTGTGCAAACCGTATTCGAGACGGAATTCACTAGACCTCATGGTCTAACCCTCGCTTTTCAAAAACTAAAACCATTTTCCGGTGAGAGTTTAGTCGGGTTTCATTCGAAGAAGGGGAGGAAGAAGGATGTCATAGAAGAGGCATAGTTTCGTGGAGGCTTGTAGTGTCATAGTTGTGAATATGTATTATCTATTGCGTACTTTAGTTTGGGAACGATGTAAATTAATCTGTTTTGGGACCGTTTGAGCTATAATGCTATATTTTAATTGTTATTGATTTTATGGTTGTTACATCAGTGAACAATTTGATCACATTTTTAAGGTAACACTGTTTATACATATTGGTTGATCTTTTAGTGAGATACAAATTTTCTCCTCATATGTGCATATAGGATGTCGTTATCATACGTGTTATGGTCATTTCTACCTTCGGGTTATTTTTAATTTGGTTGTGTTAGATCATTGTCATTGTTGTTAATTTGACTATGTTGTCCAATTGTAAGCACACATGTGACGATCCTATAACTGTTGTTAATGGATTGAGATCTCGTATTTTGTGTAATTAGGACTTCATTTGGTAACAAACCGCTTACATTAACTTGTATAGTCACCAAGTTAATGTTTTATTCATAAACATTTAATATTTTTAGCTATCTTACTAATTATAGATAAACGGCAATATTCACGTGTAATGCACCCCAAGCACGGACGGACTTGAAGCAGTGGCGACGGTGGCACGTGCCACCGTATCATTTCTTCGACGAAGGGTAAAATTTTGACGTTCGTGAAAGGTGCAACCGTATCGTTTTCGAGTGTGCTACCGTATTTATTTTCGAAACTTCAAAGGTGCACCAAATCCTAATCTGAAAGCCCAATTCTTCACTTCTATTCTATCCCAACTCTTGAAATCAACCAAAAAAAGGTAAAAATCTCTTGAAATCAACCAAAAAATCCGAAAAAATCTCTTAAAATCAACCAAAAATACTGAAAAAGTCTCTCAAAATCGATAAAAAAAAACTTAAAAATGTCTCGAAATCAAGCAAAAAACTTTAGAAATCCCTCGAAACGGTGGAATTAGGCTAAAAATACATCGGACGATATTGATCGCCGGTAAAAAAATTAAGACATGTCGATAAAAATCGTATGAAAAATATGGTGTCACCGTATGAAAAAGTTGTTGCGTCCGTCCCTGAACCCAAGCTTGTAAAGTTGTACTATTATGATACGTTATTGATTACCTCGTGTTCCCTCACTCTACTTATTCAATCTATAATGATACAATCTTGTGTTTTTTAATGGTCAATTATTCCACTACTTTATTCTGATGCGACATATTACATATATCATATTATCATTTGTGCAACATTCAACCTTGATGCTTTTTTAGGTGGGGTTTAATGTTTAATAAAGCATATATTCTTCTATGTCAAAATCCATCTAATTGATCTTGTTTCGCCATTCACGAAGATCTAAATCAAACTATTCCCCATTTGATCTATAATGTTGTTTTATGACTATGTAAATGTTGAGTTCAAGAAAAAAAAAAAGGAACAGATCATGACCCTTTATTCTAATTTAATCAACGGTGGATTTTGTAAGTGATATTTTTATAGTTAGAAGGATAATTAAATTAGAAGGTATGAATTAAAGATTTATGAATTAAATAGATCGATGATAAAATTGGTTTTAAACAAAAGAGTTGATTTTTGAATTGCATTTTCTTTTTCTTTGAAATAAAAATACATTTATCCCTTTTCTAAATCTAAGTTATCCTAAATATAATTAATTTTGAATTAAACAAATTGTATAATAGAAAATGTATTCTATTAATTTGATATCTACATCGAAATATTAAAAAAATAATAATAAGTAACGAGATCTTCAAAATGTGGATCATAATATACTAAACATATGACCATGAGTAATATACACCAATAAATAACCATGACTATATTCATATGTGAATAAATTACATCAGATTATTAGTATATGTATAAATTACTATATAAATTAGGAATATAATTTAGAAATGGCGGTTGAGAATAACTTGTTAATGTGAATCTCGAAAAAATGTAAATGTAAATGTGAAATAAAAAATAAAAAATTCTTTTTCTAATATAAATTGTTGAGGACAAAATTTTATTATAATTTGAATATTTTAATTTAGACGGAAATGTATGTTAGTTTTATAAATAAAGATTTATTTAAATATAAATTAGAAATGATGGTTCAAACACACGTTATTTTTAATTTTAAAAAGAATTCATTTAATGGAAAATAGGTTGAATCGAAGAATTATAATGCGCTTTCGTGTGTGTATATCTATATCTATACTATATTATAAAAGTTCTATTACCGTTTTTGAAAAGTTAAAATTTTACATTTATCACCCTTACAATTAATTATTTAATTTACTTTTTATCCCTTGTTTTTTCATTTTTCATTTTACACCCTTATTATTTTAACACAAGCAGTCGTATATAAATAAAAATGCAATTAAAAAATACGTTTCTTTTTTTACAAATTATACCATTATAATCGTCTCGTCAATACCTTCAAAACGAGCCCAATATTGAATATTTTTAAATTTAATCGTACTATTAAATATCATGAATATCTACGAATTAAATCTCTACTACTATTTAAAAAACTAATACAGTTATTGTACAAACTTTTGTACAATAACACTTATCACCCTAAGTTTTTATATAATAACACTTATTACCCTAAGCTTTTATACAATAACATTTATCACCATTGTAATGTTACATTTGTCACCCTTACAATTACTTATTTAATTCATTTTATATCCCTTATTTTTTCATTTTTCATTTTACACCATTATCATATTAACACAAATAATCGTATATGAAAAAAAATGCAATGAAAAAATACGTTTCTTTTTCTACAAATTATACTATTTAATCGTCTCGTCAATAACTTCAAAACGAGTCCAATATTGATTACTTTTTAATTTAACCGTACTATTAAATATCATGAATATCTACGAAATAATTTGTTTTCTATCCATACGTTTTATTTTTTTCCACCGTTAACACATTAAAAATACATAATCGTAAAATACGTCTCATTTTTATTATAAATTATATCATTATAATTTTTTTTTGTCAATAGTTGTAATATAAACTAATTATTGAATATATTTATGGTTTTAGGGTTTCATAAATTGTGATTAATAGGTCATGGTTGGATTGTTGATGACATGTCTATAAGAAAGTAACATTAATTGTTCGTTATTTATTTACATTCCTCTGCATCACGCGGGTATATGTCTGGTATATATATATATATATATATATATATATATATATATATATATATATATATATATATAGATGGTTTCATTTGCAAACCATTCTTATGTCGCAAACTATAAAACCCATTTTTTCACCCTAGATTGAAATCATCAACGGTTAAAATGCATTTATTGTAATTATGGTAATAATTAAAATATTTTGATTTTTTAATGGAAAAGAAATTAATGAAAGGGTAAACTTGTCAATTGGCGTCCCATCTAAATTTAGGAATTTGGATGAAAAACTGTTTTTAAATAGGAATTTTTTTATTTAAGGTAAAATCTTTTTCATTTTCCGCTACTAAATCATATCATTTACATAGAAAGATATTTTTTTTGTTTTTTCAATGATAAACACCCATTTTATTGCTTATTATGGTAAAAAAAAATTATTTTTGGATACATATATACTAAATCTTAACCGTTTTTACATTGATGATCATTTTTTATTTTTTTTTAAATTAAAGGACACTTTCATTGTTCTAGATCGAGTAAAATTTCATAACAATTGACACAAAACAAGTCACAAACGAAATGAAAGGCTGATGAAAAAGGAGATGAAACAGAGATGAACGACGATGAAAACGAAGATGAACGACGATGAACGGATAAGAAAACAGAGATGAACAACGATGAATGGAGATAAACGACGATGAACGGATGATGAAAATGCAGATGAACGACGATGAATGGAAATAAAACGAAGATAAACAAAGATGACATAAAGATGAACGACTACCCTTCTGGAGCTTCTTCCTCCAGCTTTGAGTCACGGAATGCTACCCTGTATTTTTTTTAATGTATTCCAAATTTCAAAATCCATTAAACCCAAAAAATTGTTTGAAAAAAAATAGAAAACTACATTTTTTTAAAAATATATTCAAAATATCAAAATCCATTAAACCCGGAAAAAATAGTTAAACCGCATAAAAAACTGCAATTTTTAGATAAATTAAATCTCAATACTATGTACAACTCGCAAATTGTTAAAAAAAACTACATTTTCATATTTAAATGGGTAAAAAGTAAAATATATCAATTATTAATGAAATTGGATAACTACCTAATTTAAATCTTCTTAATCAAAATGACAATTATGACCTTGGAATTAAATATATATATATATATATATATATATATATATATATATATATATATATATATATATAAAGAGAGAGAAGTTCATTTGAGAAATACTAAATATATCTATACCATATTATAAAAGAGACATAAAAATTCTTAATTACAACATTTTAAACACAAAATACAACTAATTAAAGTCAATTACTTAATTTACAATTTCATAATACATTGGTACAACTTATCCAAGCACACAGTATCTCACATCATTATCTATTTGTGGAATGAATACTCATATATTAATATAAATATTTGCTTTTTATAGTTAATGAACGACTTGATCAATATTATCTACTATTATCAATATTTATTTTTTATATTTATTGGACGATTTGATCAATATTACTATTATCAATATGTTAAAGGAAAAGCAGAATAGAACAACAATATACAGAGAGAATGAATCTGTAATTCTCATTAATCAAATGCCCTTTAAATAGGGATGAGTTACAAGTAGATAACCACGAGATATTTCAGTTCTAATCTAACTCTGATATATTTATCTCTATCTCTATCTTTATCTCTATCGTCATATCCTTTAGACGATGACACACTTATCCTACAACACTCCCCCTTGTGCCGAGTTAAAGGAGTGGTGGTGCACAGTTGTTGCCTCGTTAAAACCTTACACCAAAATAAAACCCAGTGGGAAAAAATAAAAATATGACGAAGGAAAGAGTACAACGCACCAGCTTCTTTGCAATACATAGACTTATCCTTCAGTCTAGTTTTCTCTTAGATTCATACTTTAATCTTGAGAGTTAAGAAAACATGATGGTATATAAACAGTTGCCTCACTAAAACCTTACACCAAGGAACAAAACCCAATGGGAAAAATAAAACCTTGGTTGAAGGAAAGAGCACAACGTACCAATATCACAAATATAGTAGACTCCCCCTTTTGTCTACTACTCCCCCTGATTCGTGCATTAACCAAGGGAATTTGGAAAACATTTCCATTTACTTTCTACACGTTTCCCAATATATGGTTTTAGGTAATGACTTGGTAAAATATGTCACATTCTTTTGACACCTTACTTGATTCACTTGAATCTAAAGGAAAGTCTTTTATTGCTGATTGTATAGAAACTTAAGCAGAATATGCTTTGTGTTATTACCCCTGATGTATCTTATGTTCATTTCTTCGATACATGATACATTATTTCCATATATGCAAGTAGGATACTGATTGAACCCAGAATTACTAACTCCTATAATATATGTAATGATAGTCCTTAATCATATACATTATTTTATTATCTCATTGAGAGTAATATTATTGGATTAATTCAAGGAGGTGGTTACAAATGATCGCTTAGTTTACTTCCAAGCAATCGACGTGTTCCTTGTGGTAATTCCTTATCCAGTTTGGGAACAACCTTTGTATGGGTCAGACAGATACCTAATATCAGCAAACACATACCAAGACATTGTTTGGTGTTTTTCTATAAGAGCTAGTACTTTTGCTGCTTACATTCTAAGTAGGTATTGAAATTCCATTATCAATCCAACTTTTCTTTCTATAGGGAAAGTATAAACCCATGTCAATGGTTCCAAAATATTAATTTGATATCATTCCAATGACTTTGCGTTGGCGCTGAGCTAAATCTAGCTAACAAGTTCATTGAGAAATATAATGTATGGTCAAGTGTATTATGCTAAGTACGATAATGCGCATATTGTACTTAGATAGGGAATTTCATCTCCCAGCATTTTTTTTTGTCATCATCCTTTAGACAAAATGGATCTTTCCTTATATCCGACACTTCGACCGATCATGGGAGTGCTAACCGGATGCGCTTTGTCCATATTAAATTGCCTAATTATTTTTTGGACATATGCGATCGGTGAATTAATATTTCACAAACTCGGTGTCCTAGCCCAAATATCTAGACAAAACCAAGTTTTCCCAAGATCTTTCCTCTCAAAATCAGATTTCAAGTAGCTTGTGGTTCCTCTCATTTCATCAAGAGTGCCTATTATGTTCATAACATTGACATATAGTGCTACTTTGAAAATCTGGAACTTGTTTTCCATAATAAATAAGCAAGAGAACATTTCATCGTTCTTATATATCATTTCCCAATCAAGTATTCCATTAGGCGGATATACCACATCCACTTATATTGCTTTAATCTATAAAGTGGGCATTTCAATTTTATTGCAAACACATTTCGTGGTTTAGAGTTACTTGATTTTGGTAATGTAATATCATCAAGTACTTTATATATCTCTAAATCTTGATCCCCATAGAGATACGTAGTAACCACATCCATGAGTTGCATTTCCAGTCCTTCGGAAACTATGCTAATAAATTATTTGGATGTCATAACATCCATCATGAGAGAGTAAGTCTCCTCGTGGTCAATCCAGAGCGTTGTGAGAAACCTTGCGCCAAAGGAGAGCCTTACATATTAGGACTTCATTATTCTCATTACGCTTTCTGACAAAGACTGAGTTATGTCCTACGGGCTTTACACTTGGTAGGTTAGCACTACCAGACCAAATACCCGATCCTTTGTCAAATAATATAATTATTTCTGGATTGTTTCTTTACATTTAGGTCAATATGCTCTTTTTTGATATAATTCAACCGAGCCTGGTTCGATGTCGTCGTGCTCAATCATTTTATGATCCATTGTATATGCGAATAAATCATCAATGATTATATATGATCTGTCCATCGACTCATATGTACTCTCATAGTTCATTTGAGATTAATATTCATCTCTAGAATCAATATTAATTTTGGAGCGTCCTCCAGTGATGATTTATGGACATAATTATAATTAGAGACAATCTCATGAGAGTTTTGTGTATTGATGATAAATGGATGTGCCTCACTATTCTCTTCCTTTAGAATAGTATCTATCAAACCAAGTAGCTTCCACCACTTCCATTTGGTAGCTACGACCTCAACCACACCTCCACTATGTGTGATTGCAACACACTTTCCAACGGCGTTGTGCCCCTGTTGGGGACTTTTTAACCTTGCAAGTATATTTGCAGCTCACATATGTGATCTTGTCACTTTTGGAATATTAAACGTATCAGGTATCGAGTCTGATTCGTTTGACTTCAACATTACGTTGTGAAGTTTTGGGGATCAAAATGAGACAGAGTGGGAATATTCACTGACACTTACTGTCGTTCCCATGGAAAATCCTTTTTCCTATCTCCCCCTAACGACGAGAAGACTGTCTCATGAAAGTGACAACCCGCAAATCTAGCGGTAAAGAGATCACTAGTCAAATATTATAATTAGCGGATAATTGTTGGGGGTTCATATCCAACATTTACCAAACCGTCTTTAAGGACCCATTTCGATGCGCTGTGGGGGCGCAATTGGCACATATAATCAAACATGCGTAAATGTAAAGTATCAGGCTTATATCCAGTTACCAACTGGTACGCATGAGACTGGTTAGCAAGCAGTGGGTCTAAAAACGAAAAAAAACTGCATATAATAATTGCATAATCCCAGGTAGATGTGGGTAAATTGGTGCGCATTACTAATACCCTAGATGTCATCATATTCTTTTGATAACAACTTCTATGAGACCATTTTATATATACACATGGGGTATAGGAAACTCTACATTGATCCTAATACATATGCAATTAACATCAAATCCTTATGATGTAAATTCTCCAGCATTCCAAGTCATGTAGACTTGATGAAATAATAAGGGTGGTGATCCCTTAAATGTATAACTAGTGCTAGGAGTGCAGTATTTCATGTGGACAATAATACGACATGCGTTCATCGTGTCGAAACCAGAACCATAAAGTACTTTAATGGTCCGCATTCTGGATGTTTATGTCCATAAATATCACCTTGTAATAATGGAATATTTTTGTATAATGTCCTTAGCTTTAGTACGATCTCATTCCTGTATTGGCTAAGGATTAGGGTATATACAAAAGTTTATGTATTCGAGAGGGCATATTATGATAGCAATGCTGTTTCTTATGCTTCAGAAGTCAACAGTTGCAATTTGCCTCATTTTGCCTTTCACTCGAAAGAGAATGTGTCTGTGTATTTTGCAATACACGGATCACTATGTCATAACCACGGTGTCCCACATGGTCATGTCAAAACATATATATGTTATTGCCCCCAAAAGTTCTTTATTGGTGACAAAATATGTTTCGATGACCCAGTAATCTACTAGTTTGACACATTAGTTTCCATGATATATGTTTCCTTTCATATTCATTGGAATTTATGTATATATGCTCATTTTTATTTCCATTTGATACGAATATCTTTAGAAGGTTCCTATTAAACTTGTTCCAACAAGAGAGTGACAGTTCATCGTCTAAGTAATTTGGTTGGATGTATTATAAAACAAGTATTAGTCTATCTTTTTTTTCGATTGTGTGATAGGTAAAAAAAAATCAATTCTCCTCGATACATTCCTACACGGAACGGAGAATATTGAAATTTTTTGTATTTGTTTTGATGTATTTCTTTACATCTATAATGGTTACATATTCGATTTTACTTTAGCAAATAAATTAATTTTGGTACTTCAAATTAATTTCAAAGAAACATATGCATAATCAATATTAAATATTAAAACAAATATGTTATATTTCATTTTCAACGTGTTCCCTTTTTGATAGAAGCACTTTTTAATGCATATCTTATTTGATTGTCCATTATCACCTGGGTAGTAGTTGTATCCTACACCAGGTGTTGAAAAATCCTTCCTGACTTTTACCAATACCCTGACCCTTTATAGGGTCTCGTCCACATGGTGCATAAATGTCACATGTGTGAAATTGTTTTTAACTCACAATCCTTTGGAGTTGTTTCCACCTCTAACACTTTCACTATCGATATCGGGACTTTTCTTTATCCCGACATATGTGGTGTTATTCGAAAGAACCTTGTTATGTCTCTCAATCACTTGCATTAGGTTTATGAGTTTGTCTAAAGGTTGCATTCCAACTTATATTTATATTTACTTATATATGAAAGGTGGAAATCATGTCATCTTCTGTGAGTTCCTTGCCACAGAGATTGAGACGCGTTTTGGATGTAACATTTCTTTGTTGACATCAATTAGCTTTTTGTAATCGAGTAAGTGGGTTTCATTCCACTGTACGATTAGTTCGGGAAGTACATATTCATGAGTACTCCCGATTATCCCTTTCGGGACATCCCACATTTCTTTGGGGGTTTCTAGTAAAGGTATTCCTATGAAACTTAGGATTTATATGTCGTCTCAAAGCATGAGGGTATTTATTTTTTATTTTATGATTTGCTCTTAATATATCTATATCTATATTAGTTATAATATCATAACTAATATATCTATACTATATTATAAAAACATGCATTGATCTAATAAATATATTTAAAAATAAATAAAACAGGTAGTTTATCTCATAGTGTTTATCCTGTATTTAATATGTTTATTTGCAGTTAGTTATACAAATAAAAACATGTGACTTTAATAAGTTATAATTATGTTTCATTAACTTGAAATTTTGAATTTTAACTAGTATATCTATATTTTATATTATAAATCATTTAAGCTAAACTGTTAAAAACTAATTTTTATGCATTAGGTACCACTTATTAATGCATATTACTTAAAATCCAAAAGTACATATTGATTAAACATAAGTATAGCTTATAAAAACTCAATGTTTGAATTCGTGTAACTAACTGCAGATAAGCACTTATTTTTATTTTCTAAAATATCTAAATTTTTTAACTATTGATATAACTAACCGATAAATGTAAGAAAATTCGAGATAAACCACCTTATTTTTATTTTTTTATTGAAGTATGTTATCTTTTTAATTTTAAATATAAAATATCTTAAATATCGTTATCATTTAAATTAAACATTTTTTGACCCGTAACAAAATTTTTTATTATTATTTTTTTATAAAAAACCATAATTAAATTAAACTAAAATATATTTTTGTTTTAAATCTAGGTTTCTCAAAATCGTAAAATAAAATAAAATAAAATAAAAAGACTAACAAAAAGTATGAATAATGATCGAGGGTTCGAGTTCTATATTTCAGAAACCCGCTGCATTGCGAGGGTACATTTCTAGTCAGAAATAGAGAACTAATTCTAGCCTTTTATTCGGTCAAGATCAGCTTTAACTGGTCAAATATTGCGTCTTTGACTGGTCAACAATTACGACTTTGACTGGTCAAAAGTTGCAGCTATTCCAAAAATAGAAGGACAATTTCGTAACTTTTACAAATACAAGGGACAAGTTCATATATAAACATGTACGATTCACATATGAACTATATGTTCATATGTGAACCAGTGTAATTCATATATGAACCTTTGTGATTCATATATGAACCAATTAACTGATTCACATATAAACTAGTTAACTGTAGATTCATATGTGAATCAGTTGAACTAATTAACAGATTCATATATGAACTTTGTGATTCACATATTCTAGAAATTTTATTATGAAAATGCTACAACCATTATTACAAATAAAACGATATTAACCTAGTTCATCTTCAAGAGATTGGAAGACGAAGAACTATTGCTAATTTCTAGAGAGAGAAAGAAACTAAGAGCTAGCTAAAGAATTTTCAGAGAGAATATGAACGACTTTCAGCCGAAATATATATATATATATATATATATATATATATATATATATTTTCCACAATTTGCAAAATGATCCTCCTCTAATTTATTATAAATTGCTTCGCTACCCTTGCAATTCCTAGAAATGTGAGGCGCTATCCTAGACACCTTCAACTATTAGGCATCAGCTAGAACAACCCCTCAACTACCTGAAATTACAAAACAACCATAATAAGTTAATTATGATGACAAGATTGGTTAGAACAAAAACATCTTTTAACACCCCCCCTCAATCTTGGCATCTAAACATATTTAACATGTTTAATTTAGAAATGAGATGGTTGTGTGGATTAACCCCAAGAGATTTAGTAAAAATATCTGCAAGGTTTTCTGTGGATATAACCTTTTCTGTTTTAATAAACCAGAAGGAATTTTATCTCTAATTTGGTGAATATCAATCTCAATGTGTTTAGTCCGTTCGTGAAATACAGGGTTAAGCTTACGGGGGTCGACGGGCAGCACCCCTAGAGAAAATTTTTTCTGACATATTGAATAATATGCTTGAAATGATTGTTCCCAAACAATTCAGAAAAAAAATTGACTGAAAATTCAAACTCAGATCACCACTTGAAATTGATCTAAAAAAAACTCTAACTCCAGAACTCGCAAACCACAAGAACTCACAGACCAATAGAATTCGCAAAACACTGTTCACTGAGCTTCTCGCTAAACGCTTTGTGCGCGTTTTCAGAACTAGCACACTACTACTTGCGCATTTTGAAGAACTCGCAATCCTCGACGTGCGTGAAGTAACTTCTCGCAGATAACAGTATGCGCGTTTTTACAAAACTCGCAGACAATGATGTGCGCATTTTAGCTTCTCGCAGAGAGCTCGTGCGCGTTCTGTACTTAGATTTTTTTTTATTAACTTTAGCTTCTCGCAAACAAATAGAAACTCACAGATCAAATAGCTCTTCCACGTTCCATACATAGACAATTTTGGAAAATGTAGAACTCGCTAAATGGAAACTCGCAGAACTAGAAAACTCGCAGATCACTGTTCATATTACTTCTCGCAAGATGGCTTGTGCGTGTTTTTCACTTCTCGCAATATACTCTATGCGTGAACTATGTCCAAACTCGCAGAAATCATAAAGATTAACATCGTGCGTGTTCTTCAGTTCGTGTGTGTTCTTGATTAGCGCGAAGTGCAGATCTTGCGCGTTTGTTCCTTTGACTCACGAATTCGATCCAAAAATCATTTTAACCTGCAATTTTCTCAACAGACTGAACCAATATGATCGAAATTCGAATTTGAACCAGTTTCTAATACATTTTATGAACTAGAAACTTCAATTTACAGTGCAATTGATCAAGATACAGTGTTCGTGAATTTTTTCAAGAAAATAGAAAAATCCAAAATTCAATCAGTTTTGATGATTAATTGATGAATCAATGTGAACAAGAAAGATACTATTACATCAAACGAATGCTATTGAACCATTTTCTAACACAAAAACAAATTATCAAGTATGAATTCGATCCAACAGTGTTTCTGAAAAAATATTGTACGAGTTCTTGAAAAATCAAGAAATTTGATCCAATCCAAGTGATGTATTCTTTCTGAATTTGATTTGGGTTTGCTCTGATACCAAATGAAAATATATGATCCCCAGATTCAAGCAATACAATTAAGATCAAGATTTTACAATTAAGATCTAGAGAGAGAGTAGAGAGAGAAATCACAAATTCGTATATCTATGAATGTGACAATTACAAGTTCTAGTTACATGATTACAAACACACAAAGCTTGTATATGGTCAAGGACCATGAACTCTCAAGCTAAACAAACTATGACTAAACTAGACTTGACTTGGTTAAGTTTACAGACTTTGACTTTAACTGACTTACAAAGATAGACTTTCTATATTAAATCTTGGATACAACTTTATACACTAACACACAATGAATAAGACAACTAGATAATTTTCGTACCACTGACGTGGAGCTTGTTTCAATCCGTAAAGAGACTTAACTAACTTACAAACACGGTTATCATTAGGCGAAAAATATCCAGGGGGCAAGCACATATAGACATCTTCTATTAAATCACCAGATAAGAAAGCATTGTTCATGTCAAGTTGATATAAGGACCAGTGATTTTGAACAACTAAGGCTATAACGCACCTTACTGTAACCATTTTCACTACAGGTGGAAACGTTTCTTCGTAATATAAATGTTCTCGTTGGATGTAGCCTTTGGCTACAAGACGAGCTTTATATCGCTCAATTTCACCATTTGACTTATATTTAATTTTATAAATCCATTTACATCATATGGGTTTTTTACCAGGAGGTAATTCAGTTAAAGTCCATGTACCATTTCTATATAGGGCTTCCATTTCAAGATTCATGGCATATATATATGGCTTCCATTTCAAGATTCATGGCATCTACCCGTTTCTGATCCTTACTAGCTTCAAAGAAGCTTTCAGGTTCAAAATACTTGTTTAACAAAGAAGTGAAACAAACATTATTAACACTAAGAAAAGAATAGTTGACTACCTTTTCTAACCCATACTTAACTTTTCCCTCTACTACATAATCATCAAAACGCTTTGGTAAATTAGAGGGACGATTAGATTTTCGAAGAGAAGAAACATTTTGTTCAAAAACATCACCCTCAGAAGGGGACCCCAAATGTTCATCATTAAGACGTTCACTACAGGATCGTCGAACACTTAATCTGGGAAAATCAGCAACTCGTGATTCACTGGCAGCCTCAATACTACCAGGATCATTTGATCTGGCAGCTCTGATTGAATCACTAGGAGCAGTACTACCAGGGTCCACAAACCCGACAGCTCTGTCTTGACTACCAGGATTATCACGGTTACTAGTATCACTTGAGGGACCAGAACCATTATCATTTGAAGGGTTCACCCTAATTCCATCACCTGACACAACAGAAGTCAAATCATCAGATTGCAAAATAACAGAATCAAAAAAGTTCAAAGAATTTATACCATTAGAGTCACTTGTAGACTGTTCTGAACTCATCTTAAAAGGAAATATAGTTTCGTAAACTTTAACATCTCTAGAAACAATTATTTGTTTTGAGTCTACACTATAGAGTCTATACCCTTTTTTTGAATTTGAATATCCCAAAAAAACACATTTTTCTGAACGTGAAGAAAATTTATCAGTGACATTAGGTTTTACTGCAAAACATAAACAACCAAGGTTTCTAAGATGAGTCAAAACAGGAGCAAACCCAAAAACTAACTCATAAGGGCATTTCCCATTTAGAACAGAAGAAGGAGTGGGATTAATAAGATAACTGGCTGTCAAAATGCACTCATTCCACATATGTAAAGGAAGATTTCCTTGAAACATTAAGGACCTAGCAACATTTAAAAGATGCCGATGCTTGCGTTCAACTACCCCATTTTGTTGGGGAGTGTAAACACAAGTGGTTTGATGTAAAATCCCTTTAGCCTTAAAAACTCACCTAGCCTGTTATTAACGAATTCAGTACTGTTAGACCACAGTCTCATTGGATTCAAGATCATCCAAACTGAAGATCGCAATCTGAAGCTAAAGCCGGAACGTCGACTCTCAATGTTAAAGTCAATGTCGTTTGTAATAAATGTCAATGTAATTCAATGTAATTGTATTAGTTTACTTAGATTTAATATCTAAGTTATAGTATTGTAATAGTTAGATAAAGGTATCTTACCTAGTTTAGTTAGTTTCTAGTATAAGTTAGTTAGCTTTATTAGATATAATATCTAGAATTAATATCTAGATATTATCTAGATAGTGTGTTAGACACACTTAGTGGATTAAATATTGTGTCTCTAGTCTCTCTCAATCACATAGAGATCACACATACAAACACACACAAAAAGGTGTAAAAGAGAGAAAAGATTGAGAACACAAAGCAAAGCTTAATCGATCAACCTTGTAATCGTTATTTTATATATCAAACAGGTTGGTAATCTTATTGTGTTGTTTCTAAGAACTTGTTAAGTAGTATTGTTGGACCGACAATTGGTATCAGAGCCTGATTAAGATCAAACAAGTTTTTCAGAAAAATAGTTTCTGTGTTCTTCAAGAAAAATTAATTTCGAGTGTAAGAGTGTTTTAGGTGTTAGAATCGATCAAAGTGTGATCGAAATACATGCTAGATCGAGTTGTATGTGTTTAATTTCACGTTAAAGCTTAAATTGAGTTCTAATTTCTGGTTTTTGTGAGAAAAGAGTTGAGAAGAGTAAGTCACTGTGCGATCAGATTATTTTCTAAAAAGAGTGTTTTAGTGAGATCGAGTGCCTACAATCTGTTCTAGAAGTGTTTCTAGACATAAGGGTAGTGTTTGTTATTGCTAAATCGTTTCAGGAACAAGATTCATACGATTTACAGAAAAACAGGTCGAACACCCGCATTCCAGAGGTTGAATAACCCGAAAAGCTCAACTTCTCGGTTCCCAAGTGACCCGAAAAGCTCAACTTCTCGGTTCCCAAGTGACCCGAAAAGCTCAACTTCTCGGTTCCCAAGTGACCCAAAAAGCTCAACTTCTCGGTTCCCAAGTGACCCGAAAAGCTCAACTTCTCGGTTCCCAAGAGACCCGCATAGCTCAGACCCGCAAACCTCGGACCCGCATTCCTTCAAACTCGGTTCATTCCTCAAAGACCCGCATTTCTCTTTATTCCATAATTAGAGATGACATCCAGAGAAGCCCTTGCAATAGGAACTGACACCAAGCCACCAGTTCTCTTCAAAGGAGAATACGAACAGTGGAAGGATAGGTTTCTAAACTTCATTGACAGACACGAGCTGGGTGATTATATCAGAACATCTATAGAAGAAGGGATTATGACACCACCAATGACGACTCGTGTAATTGATAACGTGCCTACTCAGGTTGAACTAAAGTATCACGAGCTACAAGATGATAACCTCTGAAGAGCCAAAGGCGACAAATTATCAAAGTCATACATCTTACAGGGGATCCCAAATGAAATATACGTCAAGATTGACAGTTACAAGGCTTCAGGTAAAGAAATGTGGGATCAGCTCGAGAAAATGATGCTGGGTTCAAAAATTGGAAATCAGCTAAAGATCTCCAACTGCCTAAATAACTATGAAGAATTTAGAGGCAGGGTAGGAGAAACCTTAGAAGAAACCTATGACAGGTTTGTGACATTGCTAAATGAACTTAGCAAGAACAAAGTTCACAAATCTCAAAATGAGCTGAATATCAAATTCCTTAGTATTCTTCAACCTGAATGGAAAAGATTTGCTCGTCAGATGAAGCAGATTAAAGACTTGAATGAGATTCCACTTCACGAGGTGTATGAAACCCTCCGTCAAAATGAAGAAGAGGTGGATGAAATTCTGGATGAGAAGAGACAAAGAGGAAAGGTAATTGAAGACACAGTCGCCCTTGTAGTCAGAAAGAAGAAGAACAAGGCGACTGTATATGAATCAGATGAAGAAGATGAAGGTTGTGCAAACTCAGAATCAGATGAAAATGATCAGCTGAAGCAAGCAATGATGATGCTGACTAGTGCCTTTCAGAAAAGGTTCTACACAAAGCCAACATCAAATAATCAGAGATATTCATCTGGTCCAAACAACTACATTCACAAAGAAAGGATTGAAGGTAGCAGATTTGAGGGGAGAAGATCAGAGGAAAGGAAACCTGAAGAAAGAAGGTTTCAGTCGGAAGGAAAGAGGATAGAGGAGAGGAGACCGGAAGAAAGGAAATTCAAAGCTGAAGGATCAAGTCATCCAGAACCGCCTACATGCTACAACTGTGGTAAACCAGGTCACTATGCCAAAGACTGCCGCAGATCTAAAGTCAGAAATTCAGACTACTACAAGAACAAGATGCTTCTTGCAAAACAACAAGAGGCAGGCAAGGCATTGATGGCTGAGGACGAATACTGGCTCGATCACTCAGATGATGAAG
Source organism: Arctium lappa (assembly GCA_023525745.1). Taxonomy (NCBI): domain Eukaryota; kingdom Viridiplantae; phylum Streptophyta; class Magnoliopsida; order Asterales; family Asteraceae; genus Arctium; species Arctium lappa. The sequence goes on from CM042047.1 coordinate 165,481,291, forward strand.
AAGAAGATGATGAAGATAGAGAAGAAGCCGTCAACATGTGCTTGATGGGCAAGATAGAATCAGATGCTGAAGCTGATTCTGACAATGAAGAAGATGAGGTATGTAATCTTTCTGATTTAGAATTCATGAATAAAATGCATGCCATGAGTATGAAACAAAGAGAGTTAGAATCTAATCCTAAACATGATAATGGTGTCATGACAGACAAAAACCAATTAATACAGAAACTTAGCAATGAAATTGCTTAGAAGAAAGTATTAATTGAGGTTTTACATAAAGAAAATGACACCAATGCTAAGGAAAAGACAATAATTCTAAAAGAGAATTCTGATCTTAAATCTCAACTGCTAAAACGTGCGGTAGATATTTTTGAGCTTAAAAAGTTGCATACTTCTTGTACAAAAGAGAACTTTTCTTTGTTAGGAAAACTAAAAAGTTTGGAAGAGAAGTTGTATAAAATGGGTCAAACTGAACAGACTATTTTTCTGAACAAACCCAAAGAGGAAACAGAGAGATGGGGAATCGGTTATAAGAATCCTCACTTTCTACAAAAGGGGATGTCTGAAGTTCCAGGACTTTATGATCATCTTAATATGCAATTAGCCCGCAGAGTCCCCGCGTTTAAAACCTTTTGGACTAAACTGTCAAAAGAGGATGAAGCCAATGAAACGGAAAAACGGATGAAATCAGCTAAAGTTCATCTTCCATTTTATTATGCGAAGTTGAATAATAGTTATGATGAAAACCCAATATATAAAAAGAAGGAACCACTTTCAAGTGATTTCTTTCCAAGTTATTCTGTAAAGGAAATGGAGGCGAAGCCTATCAAAGGTAAATTATATGTCCCTCCTCTCGTTTTAGAACGTAAAATTTCTGAACTCGAGACTTCCTTATCAGATGTAAGACTTATGATAAATATTGAACAAAGCATTTTTACAACCGTGTTTTCAAATTCTGTTCTTTCAAAAGCTTCAAACTCTAATGATTTGTCTGGTTCATCAAATAAAAGTCTTGATTTTTTGAACTTTGACGGTAGTTCAGATGATAGTTCCAATCTCTTTGACTTTAATACAAAACTACCCAACCATTCATCATTTATGAAGAAAACTTTAAGAAAAACCAGTAAGCCTGTGAACAGTGCAAAATCAACGAAAGCTTTCGTTGATAAATCAGTCTCTGTGAACGCTAAGAGTGCTAAAGGTAAGAAAATATCTCAGCATTCACAGAAACCGACCACTACTGGTAATTCCAAGAAGAATCATTTGTTTGTTGCTCCAAGGTCTAACTCACCAGCTTTACATGTTTCAGATCTGAGAAATCAAAGGCCAGAAGCAAATTCTCTGTGGCAACCCAAACGGAACCTTGACAAGACCGTCTTAACGTCTAGTAGTGTTAATTGTAATAAGACTTTGCTTACTAAAGATGTTGTAATTGCTGATATTGCTGTTTTGAACCCAAAACTTGTTGTTTCTCGTAAACAATATACAATGAAGCAATTATTTCAGTTATCTTTATCTGCTAGAAAGTCTTCCTTTTATGATAAACATATATCTATATCTTGTCAAGATTCTGAAGATTGGTTTGGAAATTACCATGTGCATTCATCTCATACCAATTCTTCTCATGCATTTCAAAAGAAAATAAGATCCAATTTGAAATGGATACCAAAATCTTGTGCTAACACAGTAGGACCCAAATTCCAATGGGTACCTAAAGTGAAATCTGTGTTGCAGGCACACAAAGCTTAGAGAGAAAGCGACTTCTGATTATGTACAGATCAGGACTCGTTCTTCAATGTCAAAAATAGGTTTTTGGATAATGCAGTTCAAAACCCGAACATCAAAGTCGAAATAGGCTTTTGAACAAATCAGTTCAAGACCCGCACTTCGATGACCAAAGTGTATATTCCAATGTTGTCATATACAAATCTAAATTTCTAATTACTCTTATGCAGACTTGTCATACATGGTTCTTGGACAGCGGATGTTCAAAGCACATGACAGGGCAAAAAGAGATACTGTCCAACTTTAAAGACAAATATTGTGGAACAGTAAGATTTGGCAACGACCAGTTTTCTCCAATCATGGGATACGGTGATGTACAACATAACAATGTCACTATCAAGAAGGTGAGCTATGTAGAAGGCTTAGGACACAACTTGTTCAGTATAGGCCAGTTCTGTGACAAAGACTTAGAGGTCAACTTCAAAGCCAAGAGTTGTTCTGTTCGCAATGAAGAAGGCGAAGAACTCTTGGTCGGTACACGAGAATCAGACCTCTACACAATCAACTTATCAAATGTCCAGACTGACAAACAAGTTTGTCTACTATCGAAAGCTTCGATGCAACAAAGTTGGTTATGGTATCGACGTCTTTCTCACCTCAACTTCAGGTACATCAACGATCTGGTCAGTGGAAAGCTCGTCAAAGGACTTCCAGAGCTGAAATACGAAAGAGAACATCTTTGCGCAGCTTGTGAAAAAGGAAAGATGAAGAGAGCACCTCATAAACCGAAGCCTGAACCAAGTACAAAAGCTCCTTTAGAGTTATTGCATATGGATCTATGCGGTCCAATGCGCACTCAAAGCTTAGGTGGCAAGAAGTACATACTCGTGATCGTGGACGACTATTCGCGATACACATGGGTCAAGTTTCTTCGTTCAAAGGATGAGACACCAGATGTTATCATTACATTCCTGAAGACGACCCAGGTGAATCTGCAGAAACCGGTCAAGTTTCTAAGAACAGATAACGGCACAGAGTTCAAGAACAACAAAGTTGAAGAATATCTCGAATCTGTCGGGATTTCACATCAATACTCTGCTGCTCGAACGGGATTTCACATCAATACAAAGTTGTATACTTTTTCATCATTTCTTCATTCTTAACTCTGATTGATATTTGTCAGTCTATCATATGTTCATGATCCAAAGGGGAGTATGAGAAGAAATTGACATCTGGTCAATATTATTTTGAGGGGGAGCTCATAAAATTTGTGCATGTACCTTTTAATGTCAAATTTTTTTGTAATGCAAGATTTTAGGGGGAGCTCTTCAAGTCAAAAAGGGAGTACGGATATGACTTTTGATTATTTCAGATCATGACTCATACTTTAAAAAGTTTTACTGCTTTTTGTCTTTTCAATATAAGTGAATAATTATTACTTTGACTTGACATTAGACTTTTGCAGAATTTTTGAGAGAAGCTTACAAGTTCATATGTTTATGACTTAAAGCTTAGCTTCATGAGATGGAATATCGTACGTAAAGGTATAATTCTATATCTTCATCTCACATATGGTTGAAAGAAGGACAACTTTCAATCATAAGAAAACATTGTTTTTAATGTTCAAAACACTTCCCGATTTTTCATCACATTTTATATTTTGGGAGTGTATTTTAAATGTTTTCATGATCTAAATTGTGCTTTAACTGAAATAGTTAAACCCATCTGAGCATCACGTGCATCTAGGAAAACAAAGAATCATTATGCTAGGTATTAACACAACTTTTATGGAATCACCTTAACCAGAGATTTCTACCCAAGAAGTTAATCCTTAGTGATTGAGTGTGCAAATAGAAAAGGAATGAGTGTGATTAGAGAAAGCAAAAAAAATTTAAAAGAAAGAGCGTCTGAGAACAGAGTTAAAAGAATATCAAAACTCTGCACCAACTTTTTCTGAGCCGGGTAGCCACCATTCTAGTGATTTACAATTCTTTGGTGATCATTATTGAAACAGGCAACTAACCCATGCCAACTCTTGATCAAACCTCACCATCTACTCATTTTCTTCTCAACAAGAAAGTGTTTCACATTTTCAAAAGGGGATGCAGCACATTTGCTATCTGATTTTCATTCGGAAAATCTAGATATTGAAAAGAAGGAAGTCTGCCCTACCTTCGCACTTCAATCATGCACATTGAGTCTGTGTTTAACTTACTATTGTCTTAGTGGTTTACACAATTTTGAGCCAATAAGCAATCATCTGTGCTTAATTCTTTCAAACACAAGCACGAACACACAAGGAATTAGTTTCTTTGTCATAACGTTTATAGAAATTACCTTTGTGGTGTTTCGATGATTAAATGGAAGCCCTGGGGGAGTCAACATCAAAACAGCTCCTTTCCAATGTGTATTCGTTACACTCAGTGACTTAGTGGTACTGACAGGCATGATAACTGATTCATTAGTTGATTTCAGGTGTTACACGACACATTTGTCTGGATTTGCAAAAATCTAGATGAATCTCTTATGAATTGACGAATCAGGGGCTCTAACCGTCAGATTGACATTTCTTACAACTAATTTTGATGAAGTCGTTGCACTTAACATCAAAAAGGGGGAGAATGACTACACAAGAAATGGCAAAGATCACATGTTTCAAGAATCACGTCTACTCTTCAATAGGGAAGATTGTTAGATTGAAGACATGCTGAATTTAGAGAAAGAGATTGCATCTTCTGAGCTGAACAAGAAGACTGAAGTCGATAAATCTTTTTATTATATGATCTTGATCCAAAGGGGGAGATTGTTAGACCACAGTCTCATTGGATTCAAGATCATCCAAACTGAAGATCGCAATCTGAAGCTAAAGCCGGAACGTCGACTCTCAATGTTAAAGTCAATGTCGTTTGTAATAAATGTCAATGTAATTCAATGTAATTGTATTAGTTTACTTAGATTTAATATCTAAGTTATAGTATTGTAATAGTTAGATAAAGGTATCTTACCTAGTTTAGTTAGTTTCTAGTATAAGTTAGTTAGCTTTATTAGATATAATATCTAGAATTAATATCTAGATATTATCTAGATAGTGTGTTAGACACACTTAGTGGATTAAATATTGTGTCTCTAGTCTCTCTCAATCACATAGAGATCACACATACAAACACACACAAAAAGGTGTAAAAGAGAGAAAAGATTGAGAACACAAAGCAAAGCTTAATCGATCAACCTTGTAATCGTTATTTTATATATCAAACAGGTTGGTAATCTTATTGTGTTGTTTCTAAGAACTTGTTAAGTAGTATTGTTGGACCGACAAGTACCATTATCACTCCTGAATATTTTTACATGTTTCCCGAAGTGAGTAATCAGCACACTGTGAAAAGCAAGAATGTTGTCAAAGACTTCATCTTTTCTTTTCATCAAGTACACCCAAACAGACCTAGTGTAGTCATCTACAACAGTTAAAAGATATCTAAATCCCTCTCTACTGGGAACACGATAAGGTCCCCAGAGGTCTAAATGAACTAATTCTGTAAGAACCCGAGAGGTATGATTACAACTAATGAATTTATCCCGGGTTTGTTTAGATTTATGACAAATGTCAAATGGAACAGAAGCATGCTCATTTTCAAGGTCAAGAGTTTCTTTTAAAACTCCTAGCACTTGATCAGTTGGATGTCCCAACCGACTGTGCCACAACTGACGAGATATACAACAAGTAATAGACATATTAGATTTATTTACAAAATTTCTACTAGCACCTTGAGAATTAAACTGATCAAACAAATAGAGACCACCTTGCTCGCTACCACTCCCCACAATTACCTTTTGAAGAGAACCCTGAAAAAGGTAACACTTACACTCATCAAATCCAACAAAAATTTTGCTATCTCTAGCAATGTTGTGTACAAATAACAAATTAACACGAAAGTCTGGAATAACAAGCACATCAAACAAAACAACTCTATCATTTTGTCTGAAATTCCCAATTTGATTGATTTTAGTTTCATCTCCATTAGGTTGAGTTACTTTAAGATTTAAGTCATAAATATCGAGAATATTTTCAAGGAGAGAAGTGGAGCAAGTCATATGCTGATTTGCTCCTGAATCAATAATCCAACCAGACTGGGAAATAGAAGAGTTAACCATATTTACAGATAACATACCTTCCATATTGACAGAAATGTTGTCTGTTTGCTTTTGATCAAGAAGGGCGAGTAACTTGTTTATTTGATCTTCAAAAAGAGATGTAGAAACATTCTGACCACAACCAGAAGTATATGTGGTACATACATTACTAGAAGAAGGCTTAAAGCCTTGATTAGTTTTGGTCTTGGTAAATTGGAAATCTTTAGGAGATCCTATCAACTTATAGCAACGTTCTATGGTATGTCCTATTATTCCACAATGTTTGCAAACAAGAGGAGATCTCCCTAATTTTTTCTTGTCATTAGTTTTTCCAAAAAAAGCAGTGTGTTGACTCCCCTTGGTATCTGAGGATTGAGTCACACCTCTGTGTGATTCCTCCCTAGATACCAAAGAGAATGCAGTCTTAACCGAAGGTAAAGGATCTGTTGTCAGAATATTACTCCTAATATGAGCATACGTATCACCCAGACCCATTAGAAACTACATAAGTTTTAACAATTGATTGTGTTTTGAGAACTCATGGGCAACATTACAAGTGCATGAAGGCAATTTGACTAATGCGTCAAACTGCTTCCACAAGGCATTTAACTTGTGATAATAGTCTGAAACGGTAGATCCATTTTGTGAAAGGGAATTTATTTTCTGATGTAGATTAAAACTCACCGAACCGTCAATTTTATCATATGTATCCTTTAGTTCAAGTCATACCTCAGAAGCTACTCTAGAGAAAACTTGGCTAACAAAAAGATCTTCAGAAATAGAATTTAGAATCCAAGATAGCACAACTGAATTGCACCTATCCCATTGTTTGCTCAAAACATCATTATCAACGGATCTAATAACAGTACCATCAATGAAACCAAGTTTGTTCTTAGTTTCCAGAGCCAAAACCATAGCACAAGACCAAACTTTGTAGTTATCGATACAAGTAAGCTTCAATGTCAAAATTGAAGCCCCTGACGTGTCACTAAGGTGGAGATAAAGCGGGTCTCCAAAGTCTAATTTCGCGATCAGAGATCACTGTTCTGGCTCTTTGGACGCTTCAACTCCAGTCATAGTGACAACAACAACAAAAAAACACACAGACAAAAAAACTAAGAGTCTTAGAGGCAGGATTCCTTGCCACTCGAGAGGTGCTAGGTTAAGCCAACCTCTTAGTTGTCAAACAAAGAGCACACACAGAGAGAAGGAATCAGAAAAAAAAACTTACAGTACAATAACGAGCAGAGAGTTAGAACGAACTTAAAGAACCACCTTAACAACAAATGCAGCGGAAGAAAAAAAATGATGAAACAGATCAGGAAACTTGTTAACAAATCCAGAAATCAACTCACAGGAGAGTCGCAGGAATAAACCTGAACAAACAAAAAAGAAACATAGAACTCTAAGACATCTCAAGGAACCAAACACAGTACAAAGTAAAGAACACAGGAACACAATAACAAGCCCAATGGTTGAAACGTGTGCCAAAAAGAAAAACACGATCCTCAAAACAGGGAGGATGACAGATCCTTCAATGAAACCCTAACGGTTCATGTCCTAAGAATCAAACAAGAAATAAAGAATTTCTTTAGTAAGTCAATCGAGAAACGTAAACAGTTTTCAGATCTTGACTTACGTCCCAAGAATAAGGCAAAAAAAAAAAAAAAACAGAAGGAAGAAATTCAGCACAAACAGATTAGAACTGAGTATAAAAAACTTTGCAAACACTAAAAACCTCACATGCATAATACCTGAACAGAGATCTATATCTGATCTGATCCAGGTCAAATGAGGTAAACATAACACAGATTAGATCTGAAACAAGTAAAAAACACTTTTGAGAGTCACACTGAACCGAGATCTATATTAGATCTGATCCAGAGTGAACCATAAGGTCAAACAAAAATGAAAATCTTCGAGAAACACACTGAACCAAGATCTATATCAGATCTGATCCAGAATGAACTCGAAGAAACAAAGGAAGAAGGAGTTTACAAGTGAACCTGGTCCAAATAGGTTAGATCCAGATTTACAAAGCCCAAACAACCTTGAATATTCCTTAACAAAGCACCTTAAGCCAAGATCTATAACATATCTGATTCTGGATGCGTAAGGAAGAAAGAAAAGGAACAGTGAAGAGACAAATGAATACTAATCTGAAGATGTTAACAAAAACAATGAGAAACGAGAAGAGCAAGTTCTGGACAAGATCCGCAAAGAGAATCAAATCTAGAACATGTATATGAAACATAAACTCCTCATCGAAAAGAAAAAAAATACAAGTATGAACAGGTAACAACACAAGAGTCATTACTATAGTTGAAATCGAGAAAAGAGAAATGGTTTACCACTTTCGAGATTGAGGATGAGCATCTCAGGAGCAACATAGCTTTGATACCATCTAGAAATTTTATTATGAAAATGTTACAACCATTATTACAAAGAAAACAATATTAACCTAGTTCATCTTCAAGAGATTTGAAGATGAAGAACTACTGCTAATTTCTAGAGAGAGAAAGAAGTTGAGAGCTAGCTAAAGAATTTTCAAAATGAAAATGAGAGAATATGAACGACTTTCAGCTGAAAAACTTATATATATATATATATATATATATATATATATATATATATATATATATATATATATATATTCCACAATTTGCAGAATGGTCCTCCTCCAATTTATTATAAATTGCTCCGCTACCTTTGCAATTCCTAGAAATGTGAGGCGCAGTCCTAGACACCTTCAACTATCAGACATCAGCCAGAACAGACCCTCAACTCCCTGAAATTACAAAACAACCATAATAAGTTAATTATGATGACAAGATTGGTTAGAACAAAAACATCTTTTAACACATATGAACTAATTAACTGATTCCTATATGATTAGCCGTGACTTCAAAGTCACGGGAAAAGTCGTTCGTGTCCAGTTTTTGGCCATTAATGCCGAATCATATATGATTTTGCACATGATTTACTATTTTCTTGTTTTCTTAAATAGTTAGTGTTCTCGTTTGAACCTCCCCCTCTCTCTCTCTATATATATATATTGTCTTTTCTCTTGATCACTCTATATATATATACAAACAAAATTAAGAGTTACGATTTATTCATTAAAAAAACATATAGTTTCATTAAAGAAAAGAGATTAAACAATAATTATTGTAGAATTCGTTCATTGAAAAACGAATCAAATCTCTCAAATATATTTTGAAAAGGGTATGAAAATATTTTAGGGGTTAACAATGCTCCATACACACTTTATCTATATAGATTTTTTTGCAAAGAGTATACATTACCACGATATTTGATGTGTATGTTTGCCACTTAATGTTTGGTGGAGTGATATTTTGTGTCAAATAGAAATGGGAATGGGACAGGATAGGGATTCTCTGCAAAACTGGAACCTGCTGTATTGGGGAATTCTATATATTTATTTTGATCAAAGTCAGGGATTGTCTGTAAAATTGGAACCGAGATACGGGGATCTCTAAAAGTTAAAAATTAGGAATTGGGACGGGATAGGGTAGCGTGATCCCAACTCGTCCCGTCCCGTCCCATATATCTAGTATATTATATATTTATTATTAAACATATTGTATATATATTATTAAAATTATAAGAAATTAGATTTAGAAATAATATTTTGACATTTCTTTCTCAGTTTGGATCACATGATTTTGATTATAATTTTGTTTTGTTATTTTTGATTTAATGATTTTTTAACGGCAAGTTAACGCACACATACGTTCCAACGGTATCGGGCCTCCATTACGGGCAATCCCACTAATCCGCTGCGACCCGGCCTCCGTCAGAAATCGACCGGAAATTTGTTTTTTTCTCTTTTTTAAAATTATTATTTGAAAATTAAAGAATAATTCGCCGGAAAATTCCACTGAAAACTTTTTTTTAATTATAATTGGAATGTTGTAAAATTATTTTTACTTTAATTCAGCGATGAATAATCCACCGGAAATTAACTATATATATATAAAGTTTAAAGTTGATTTTAAAATTTTAAAATCCTATAAATGCAAAAAACTATAAATCAAATATCAGAATATTAAAGTCCGTTATTAATTATTTGGGCGCTAAAAATACAAATTGTCCCAATTTTTCACTAAAAGGAGTTCAAGTACATTAGTTCAAATACAGTTAGTTCATAACAATCAAACATCAAGACTCTGGGGCAGGGGAGGCGGAAACTGCGACGGGGAAACTGCGATTGAGGAAACTTTCCCGAAGGAAACTGACTTTGCCTTAACCTGGTCACCAACTACATCATGTCCTGATGCTACTTCTTGCGGACCTCTTCTGCTCGACGCATCTCCTTCTTACGGGCCTCTAATGATTGAATCTACAAAAAGAAAATGAAACAATAGAGTTTTTAATAAGAAGTATATACGAAATAAATAAACATCAAAGGAAAATGAGATATACACCCAAGCATAAGAAGAAGATGCACTACTCGCATATCCATGTGAGGGTACCCCGGTCAAGACCAAATTCAGATCATCGGTGTTCCCAAAGTCGTATGTTCGACCTTCCTTGCTTCCCCAGACCTCCTGTTGCCACAATTCTTCATCTATTATGGGATGGAAAATGGCATCCTCGCCGTATTTTTGGGTGACATTGGTATGATAGGTATCTTGTGGTTTAAAACACACAAGTCAATTTCGACAGCATGACGGCTGTAATTAGGATGTTTTCAAATAAAACAATCCTAACGTTTGCCCAACAAATGGCAACCCAGATTAAAATGGATATATATATATATATATATATATATATACCAACATTTAAGCTAAAACAATATTAATGTATGTCCAACAAATGGCAACCCAAACTAGACATAACACTAACATTTTAACTTAAACAATCCTAACGTTTGCCCAACAAATGACAACCCAGACTAAAATGAGATATATATACCAACATTTAAACTAAAACAATCTTAATGTTTGCCCAACAAATGATAGCCCAAACAAGATATATATATATATATATATATATATATATATATATATATATATATATATATATATATATATAGGGGGCCCTTCATGGTAGAACTGATTATTTTGTGATAACCGTGAGATCCAGTCTCAATCACAAATCAAAGAATAATTTAGGAAATATATAAATTTGGTAATTTTGATTTAAAATTATAGTTAAAGGACATTTTAGGTATTTTTAAAAATTTTATCTCTCCTCTCTCTGGCATCCGGTGAAACTAATTCCGACGAAATACACTGTGATACCCTTTTTGATACAAAATAGACTATGATATCCACTGTGATACAAATGTGGTACAAGATACATTGTGATACAAAATACACTGTGATACCCATCGTGATACAAAATGCAATGCCATACATACAATACATATAAGACCCAATGTGATACCCACTGTTATACCACTGTGATACCCACTATAATACCATTGTGATACGCATCGTGATACCACTGTGATACCCGTTGTGATACCAAGAACTTTAAAAAGGTAACTCACTTTGATACCCATTGTACTACCACTGTGATACTGTTAATCATAAAATCCCAAACATATCAAGCAATCTCAATAATATGAACAATAAAGTCTAGAAAGAGAGTAGAGAGAGAAAGTAGATCTTGAAACCCCATATTCATATATCTCACAATACGTGCTAACTACCTTCCTTACCACAAGATTACAAAGCAAACCTTATTTATACCAACTATCTATTACAAGACTTAAAGATTAAGGAAACTAAACATACTTTGACAACTATGACTTTGACATTGTTGACTTTTACATCTTTGACTTTCCTCATTAAATCTTGGATACAATATTTAGACTTAACAATCTCCCCCTTTGTATTCAAGATTTAATAAAAAAAATTGACACTGATCTTCAGCACTAGATTCTTCAACTTTTGTCTCTTTAACTTTGAACTTTGAAGTTTTCACAGCCTTTACTCTTTCAGCCTTTGAAGAATCTTGAAAAGTCTTTTACACTTTGCAGCTTTGAAAGTCAACAAGTCTAGAACACGAAACTGAATTCTTAAACCACCTTTGAAACTTTGAAACTTCTTTCATCTCAGAGAAATCTTTCAAAACTGTATCTTCATCACATTGATCTCTTGACTGTCTTCAGAGAAACAAACTTTCACAAATCATCTTGATTTATCTTTGAATAATCTTTCTTCAGAATCTTTTGACTTTGAATTAGCGGAAGCATTTTGAATTGACTTTTGAACTCTCAAAATTTCTTCACAAGTATTTTCACTTTGACAACTCTTCATGGCTTTGAAATTGAATCTTTGTAAATTTCTCCCCCTTTTTGATGATTGTGAGCATCATGATCATCAAAACATCTTCAATTTCGACACAGTCTTTGATCACCCCTTTGTATTCAAATAACAATCTCCCCTTTCAATGATAATTTGACTGTTGCCGCCCTTTGATCTGAATGGCTGAATCATGAACTGTATATACCCGAATCTTTTCAAATTCAGATATAATGAACTTGGTAAACCTGATTCAACAAATGAAATAGTTAGGAATGTCTGTTAGTAACACAAAGTTACTGTGTACAACGAATGTACAATTTAAGGAGCTGGTTTGATGATGACTCCCCAGAAGTTCCATTCAATCATTGAAAAATACAAGGTTTATCTATGAATGTTCTGACAGAAAAACAAATTTTCTGTGTGCTCGTGCTTATGTATGAAAGAATTTAGCACAATGATTGTGTTTCATAAGGCTCAAATTGTGTAAACTGTTGAGACATCAACATGTATTACACGGACTCAATGTGCATGAAAGAGGTGCGAAGGTGGGGCAACTTTCCTTCTTTTTCAATATCTAAATCTTCCAAGAGAAGATTAGATAGCATATATGCTGCGTCCCCAAAGAAAATGAAACATTTCTTTGTTAAGAAAGAAATGAGTGGTTGGTGGGGTAATAGCAAGAGTTGGCATGGGCTCACTGCCTTTTTCAATGATGGTCACCAAAGAATGTGAACCAATCAGAAATGTGGTTGCCCGGCTCAGAAAGTAGTTGGTGCAGAGTTTTGATATTCTTTTAACTCTGATCTCTCACCCTCTTTCTTTTTAACATTTAAAGCTCACTTCTAACCAAACTCTCATTTCCATTTTACCGCTCCACATAATGAGAAAAACTCAACTGGATGAGTTATCTCCCCCACTCTTTGATTTTGACCCCTCACCCCTCAATCACTCAAGGATAACTTCCTGGGTAGGAACACATGTTTATCTGAATCCATGAAAGTTTTGTTTGAGCTTACACACGAATCCCATGTAGTTCCTAAGAAGAATCGTTGCTCAACAGTTTAACTTGAACAGTTAAGTTCAAAAAGACAACAGTGTCAGAATGTATGCTCATTTAAAATTATGAATGAAATTTGAGCATTTGAACTTTGAAGATTTCTCAAAACAATGATATTGAATGAATGAAATGAAATCAAAAGAATTGTTTTGAGAATCTGACAATGTATCAAGCAGATCAAATGAAAAGGTTAGGGTATCAAAGAACTGGATATTTTGTTTATATGAACGAATATAAACAATTTATCAATGAAAGCACAAATATGAAAAAGATGAATGATGCTCAACAACTTTGAAAGCAAACGGGAGTATTACCATTGAAAAATTGTTTTGTTATGAGACATGGTAATATCACATTCAAATGAAATACTGAACCGGTGTGTGTGAATACTTGACAGTATATGGACAAGATAATACACAAGTATTGATCTTTGGAAACACACGGTCTGTTAAACATTAACGCTCAAAATTGAAAAACATTTAAAATCACACTTCTTAATTCATGAAACATTTTGAGAATCAGAAGTGGTTTGAACATTTAAGAAACTATTTTTCATGCTTGAAAGTTGTTCTTCTTTCAAACAATCAGAGATCTAGGACAAAAGATATTTACCTTTTCAGCTCCCCCTCATATCATGATATAATGATTTAGGTCTTTTGAGCTCCCCCTGGATATTAGCATAATATCCTTCTTTGATCATTGAAAAACGGGTCCTGATCTGTCATGTGATCAGAAGCCACTTTATTCACATCATTTATTCAAAAATAAAATGACAGAAAGCAGTAAAACATTTTATAGAATGAGTTCTGATCTGAAATAATCAGAAGTCATCACCTTTACTCCCCCTTAAATTAGGCATCTAAAATATGTCAGTTAAAACAGGATAGAGATCAGACACTCCCTTTTGAATTGTAGACCATCATATCAGTAAAATCTATCAGTGAAAAAGTACAGGATAGAGATCAGATCAATTCTCTTGGGATGTAGACCATCATATCCATCGGATGCAAAAACAGGAGTAAGGTCTTTTGATCGCTGAGGTCCGAGTCCTAAACTGTTGTCTTTAGAAGTCAAACTCCGTTAAAGAACGAGTCCTAAGATGTGTACTTAGAAGCCATAGTCTTTTAACTTTGAAGTTCGGGTTTTGAACTGTTGTGTTCAAAAGCCATGGTTCTCTTACTCCCCCTGACTTGAGGTGCCTGCAACACAAAATCAGTTTTCTTCTTTGGTACCCACTGGTATTTCGGTCCATGAATGTTAGTTGCAGTTCGTGTGGGGGTAATCAAGTAAGAACCATACCAGAAATGATCACTGGTCTTGTGAATATGATCATGTGTACAACAGTAAGAACAATAAAATTTATTTCTTGAAAACCTGAATAATTGATCTCTTGAGTATATAAGATCAGGTTTACCTTTATACTCTTTGTTCTTCTTTACTTGATGAACATGTACACATAATGTGTTTCCTTTCAGCTCATCTTTCTTGTCATCTTTGACTGATTTCTTCTTCCAGATCAGTTTTTCTGACTTGTAACTTCTTCTTCTTTGAGATGTACCTGAACCATCTAAATATCTATCATAGAAAATGTTAGTTCGACGAATCTGATCAAAAGATTTAACTAACCTTTGTGAAGAGATAGATTTCTGATTTGAACTTGAAATAGTTTTTTCAAGCTCTTTGATCTTTGAAGAAAATTTGTCTCTTTCTTGAACAAGTAGGTCAATCTTTTTCGTGAACTCAAACTTCGTTTTCTGCTCTTTCAGTGCATTAGCAGATAGTTCAGATAACTTGGAAGTCAACCTTTTGATTTCAGTCTCAAAGATGGATCGTTCTTCTTCAAATCCTTTCTCTGAATCATTTCTTTGGCCTGATAATTCCTTGAATAATCCCACATTCTTCTGTTCAATGGACTTCTTTTCTTGAACAAACTTCTCTCTTTCCAAAATAAGTACTTTCTCAAAATCGGAAACTTGTTGAGAAAGTTTAATGCATTTAAGATCAACTGTCTTCTTCTCTTCAAAACACTTTTTAGAGAAATCTGAGACACAGCTTTATTTTCAGCAAGTTGTTTTTCCAAATCAGATATATTCTTTCTTAGTTCAGCATTCTCAGATTCCAATCTCATTATCTTCTCATCATTCATCCCATAAGTTCTTTTCAGAAGTTCTTTATTGATTGACTTCAAAACACTAATTTCTTCTTTCAGTATGAGAATTTCAGCAAAATATTCTTTTGACTTTTGAGAGTGAAAGTCAACATCATAACCTAGATTAACTTTCTTTAATTCAAGCTTTCTATTCTTCTCTTCAAGATCTGTAAAAAATCCCATTTTTAATGAGTAATCAGCTTGATATGAATGATGGTTCCCAAACTGTAAATCAGAAAATCAGAACAAATTGAAATCTTTTGCAATATTTAAAATTTGAACAACACTTGTTATGGCGCAAGACTGAGTTTTGCGTGAAGTGAAGGTAGCGCAAACCAAACTTCTCGTGATTAGCGTATGGCGCAAAGTAAGGTTCTCGTGAACCGTGGAAGACGCAAAGTGAAGTTCTCGCTATCAGTGCAAGGCGCAAAGTAGACTTCTCGCGAGTAGTGTATGACGCAAAGTAGATTTGCGTGACCCGCTGAAGACGCAAACTAAGCTTTTCGTGAGAGCCTTGTAGCGCAAATGGAACGTTGTGTGAGAGCCTTATTACGCAAAGAGACTTTTCGTGATAAGTGCAAGACGCAAAGTAAATTTGCATGAGCCGAAGGTTGCGCAAACTTTCTTTCGCATGACACGGATAATACACAACCTGAACTTTGCTTTAAATCCCTTATAATCTCTCGCAAATCTGAAGAACTTGCGCAAAGCTAGATGAACTAGCGCAAATCGTGTTCTTGGCTCTGACTATCTCAAATCGATCCAAATCTGCAAATTTGATCTCAAAAACTTATCAGTATCATCGAAAACAAATACTAAACACAAATTTGCTAACAATTTCAGATTAAAAATAACAATTTTCACAAAAACGATCAAGAACAGTGTTTGAACTCGACATTTCAAGAAAATTCAAAAATAAAAATTTGACATCGAATTAGTTAGAATTACAAGACGTAATCAATACACGAATCAATCCTAAACACAATTCGAATCCAACGATTCCAATTTCTTGCACCAAAAACGACTTTTCCAACAAAATTCGGATGAACAGTACACAAACTCGAGTTCTTAATTTTTTTTTCGAAAAATCAATTTTTCGATCTAAAACTCCAGATTTCAATTCAAATCTTTGATCAAATCATTTCTGAAAAGTTTGGTTCAGCTCTGATACCAATTGTTAATCATAAAATCCCAAACATATCAAACAATCTCAATAATATGAACAATAAAGTCTAGAAAAAGAGTAGAGAGAGAAAGTAGATCTTGAAACCCCATATTCATATATCTCACAATACGTGCTAACTACCTTCCTTACCACAAGATTACAAAGCAAACCTTATTTATACCAACTATCTATTACAAGACTTAAAGATTAAGGAAACTAAACATACTTTGACAACTATGACTTTGACATTGTTGACTTTTACATCTTTGACTTTCCTCATTAAATCTTGGATACAATATATTTAGACTTAACAGATACCCATCGCGATACCACTGTGATACCGTTTTGAGCATGGGCTGAGACTAGATCGGTGCCGATGACGTCCACTGCCGAGATCCACCGCCGAGATCCGCCGTCAACACCACCAATGTCGGCTCGATTTAGAGAAGTTACATGTTGTGATCAGGGTGGCGAAGAGTGGATGGTTTCCACCGTAGTGACTATCAATGGTGATGCATATAAATATGAAGGGGAGGAAGAGATCATGGTTTAGAAACGCTATGATTTTCCAGTCGACGAATTTTTTTCAAGGTTTAGAAAGAGATGGAGGGAGAGAGAAAGAGAGATACCAATCTATCCTAAAATTATGGGATTAGAATAAATGAAATTATTTATGAGTTGTCATATTTATCAATTTACTAAATTAACCTTTAGTATTTAATTAATAATAAAATAAATAATTTTAAATGATTGGCTCACATTGGATCTCACTGTTACTACAAAATACCTAGTTCTCATTTGATTAGACCCATATATATATATATATATATATAGGGAGATTATTTTGTTAACCATCACATTCATATTAACTTTGTTAACCCTCTTCAACAAATAGAAAGCCATTGTGAGTCTTGGTTTGATATATATGTCTAATAAATATATGAGAGCATTATTGGAATTCTTTTATTTTGTTAACAATAGCATTCATTTAATTAGGAGTTACAATACTATAATTCCTAATTTTATCCATATTTTTAAATTTAAAAAATGAGTTAAGATACATGTTTGGGTTTTTTTTAAAATTTACCAACAAGGATTGACGAAATGAGTGTACAACATGACCAACAAGGATTCATGTTTGGTAAAATCGATATTGTTGAGCATGAACATACCCAAGAAGATTTGACGAACGTTGTTACGAATCCGAGGGATTTTAACGACGACTTTCGTGGAGTCGATGTAAAGGGTCGTTCGACAATGATAACAATGATGGATGAAGATGATGAGACGCAACTCAATAACGGCGTTGATAGGGAAAGTCCCATCAAAGGAGTTGAAAACGTTGAATTCAATCGAGATGATTGTATGGGTAAGATTTTTTTATGTGTGCAAAAGATTATGATTTCATAGTTAGATTCATGTTTATCTTATGCCATGATTTCTTAGTAAAGGATGTTAGCACGTGATAGCTTATGCCATGAACACTAACAGGTTGTGTTCGTTCATGTTCATGAATATAGATCCAATATAATCACCATGGTTCATATAGTCTGGAGTTTTCATGTGATCATGATTGTTCATGGTTCGTAGGGTTTCATGATTGAACAAAAAGAACATGCAATATATAGTTTTCATGAACATGCAAATTTTAATACTATGGTTCATAATTGTTCATATATCTTATCAAGGAATAACAGTCAATAGTGAGTAACCGTTATATGTGTTCATTGTATTTATTTTCATATTGCAAGTTCATCCTTGTTCATATGTATTCATATTTTAATACAAAATTTATGTTCATTAATGTTCATGATTCGGATGAACATTCCACAAACAAGTACAAAAATAAATGTCTAATTATCTTGTTTATTGTGCATACATGTTCAAAAATAAAGATTTCCTTTGGTTTCGATTAGCAATGACGTCAGTTTCAAATTGGGTTGATTAATACACAGGGGTTACAAATTGAAAAAGATATTCTTTTCCTCAAATACCCTCAAACACCGTTGTTCATTATATTAATTACTTCTTTCACCTTTTTTAAATTGGTTTATTTAATTCTAATTAATCTAGGCCATTCATTCTAAGATCAAAGGTTATAAATTGGGTTAATAAGGTTAGTACAAAAAATTGGGTTAACAAAATAACTCAACTATATATATAATAACATTTTAATTTAAAGAATCCCAACGTTTGCCTAACAAACTAAATAAAGATTTGGAATTAAAGGTAAATAATTATAAACTTATCGCAATCTGGCCTGCCCTCGAAGTCACGTAATCCCCTAGTGACCCGCTATCCGAAGAAGATGACTCTGAAGTTGACCTCTTCCTATGTGTATAATCAAAGAGGTCCACACAGGTCGGTCGCACACCTTTTCTAGCTTTTGTCTACAAAGGTAAATACAAACATGTGTTAATTGTAAAATACTAAAAATCAAGCTACTAAAGTAATCGTTGTTAAGGATCTACCAATCGAGCACATCACATATAGAATGAGATCGACCCGGAGGTGTGTTTGGATATTTCACCATCAATTTCTGTCTATCTATTCGCGCTAGCCTTCTTGGATACGCTCTTTCAATGGTCGTTGCTCCATCGGTTGATCATCTCGGGCCAGAGACACGGAGTAAGCCATTTGGGGGGGGGGGAGTCCTTCAAGAAATTCTTATCCCGTTGTGGGTTCCCTTCAACATAGACCCGTCCAGCATTGATGGCCCTTTCGCCTGCTCCTTTCCTTGCTGAATTCAATCCGTCATTGTAATTTTTAATTGATTTGGCCTCCCAAATCTTCAACATACGGATGTCTAATGTCGAATCCCAACAATAGAATCCCTGTACATAAAGTGTTAGTTGATTTTTAAGTTCAAAATGATTAAAAATTAAATACATACTACAAACCTGAAATCGCTCCCACATCCGGGCCCTGAGCTCCTTAGGGATCTCCATCCAAGTACACCAGGCATGATCAATCATGGACCGATTTGATCTGGCTCATATGGAGAATGGCATGAGCGTTGTTGAAGCTATATAATAACTTGAATTAATATCGATACCCCAAAACAAATAATTTGATCAATTAATTAATAAGATACTTACCCGTTGCTGTTTACCCCAATTTTCCGCCTTTGCATCAGAAGCTTTCTCGGATTTGTGATGCCACGGGCATTTCCTGACTCAAGTTCATCGGCTAGAGGTGTTGAAGGTAGAGGTGTTGAATCTAGAGGTACCGCAACACTACTAGAGGCTCCAGGAGTAGAAGTGTCCTCTCCTCGGATGCCAGAATTTTCCCTACCTCCAAAACCCCACATGCGTGGCATTGTTGGAAGTCTTCAAAACAAAGTTAGAAAGCATAGAACAACGTTAGATTTAAAAGACCTAGACAAATAAAAAACACAACATTTTATCTCCAAATTCACCAGAGTGACAAATAAACAATTAAACATGTTTGCCAAATAAAGATTTAAAACATCTAGACAAAGTTTAATAAGACTAAAATCAACCTAATATTTAATCATCTGAGGAGTGATCAGACAAGTCAGGTTCTTCGTCCTCTGAGTTAGGGGTGTAAATGAGACTAGACAACTCGCGAGCTACTCGAGATCGACTCGGTCAAAACTCGGTCAACACTCGACTCGAATATGCTCGACTCGAACTCGAGCTCGACTCGATATACTAACGAGTTGAGTCGAGCCATTTGATACTCGACTCGATAAGATCGTGAGATACTCGAATATATTTTTTATGTAATTAACTTTATATTATAATTTATAAAATATAATGTAAAAATATGACAAATTTATCTTTACATATTAATAAATTTTTATTTAAAAGAAGAATAGGTCAAAGATAATACTAACATAAAAGTTCTAATATTAAAAATATGTATAAAGAAAGTATGAAGTTCTCCTTCTCCACTCCTTATTCTAATCCCACATCCCCTAAACAAAGCTAACTTACCCCTATCACCTTCCTATATAAATGAATTCTATCCCACATCGCCTAGTAAAATGATTCTACCTCATGGCCACTTTATATAAATTGCAATGTAAGGTTGGGTGGTTTAGGCTCATCTTGTTAGGACAAGATTAATCTTTGAACTAAGAAAATGTTCAAGTTTTAACCTTTTATTTTGAAATATTTTGGAGCACCCCTTAAACTTAAGTCGGTGCACATTTCAAGTTCTTCAAAGTTTTGTATTGAAATTTTTTATCGAGTCGAGTTTGATTCGAGTTCGAGCTTGATTCGAGTTCGAGTTCGAGCTTGATTCGAGCTTAAAACGAGTTCGAGTCGAGTTCGAGCTCGAGTATTAGCTTTTGAGTTCGAGTCGAGCTTGGGTTTTTACTAATCGCGAGTTTTCGAGTCGAGTTCGATCTCGAGTATTAGCTTTCGAGTTCGAGTCGAGTATAATGATACTCGAGCTCGACTCGCATCATTTACACCCCTACTCTGAGTCACCATCCGATTCTTCAAACTCTTCTTCGTCACTACTCTCGTCAACATGTCAGTTGTCGTGACGATCATTGGCAATTTCAATGTCTTCTTCCTCTGTGACAAGACATATAGGTTCATCCACATTTTCATTTCTACCTATGGATGTTATTCTATCATTTTCTTGGAAAATTGTTCATCATCCACATTTTCATTGGAGGGTACTTCCGCCGCTAGCTCGTAGACCCCTTTTGGCTTTGTTTTACCACACATCACCAATGTTTTAATGATTTAGATGGATATGGTACATAATAGACTTTTTCAGCTTGTGATGCTAGGATAAATGGGTCGTTTGAACGAAGTCTTGATCTGTATTTGACATCAATGAGATTATGTTTTGGGTCAACTCGGATGTCACTAACTGTATCAAATCATGTGCATTTGAATATTGGAATAACACAACGGCCGAGTCCAAATCCATGATACTCTATATCTAGGACTTCATCCAACAATCCATAGTAGTCAGACTCATACTCTGAGTAACAGGAGCCTCTAACGTATACTCCACTATATGTATGGTGGGACCGGTACTGCGAGTTTGCGTGTGAAACTTGTAGCCGTTTGCAAAAAAGCCTATACATGACGATCGGTAGTGGACTCGGTAGAAGACATAACCTATACATGACAAATAATCATAAAAAACATATAAAAAGAACGAATAACATATAATGACAAATAATATGTATACACTTGTAGCCGTTTGCAGATAGTTTCAATTATACTTGTCTGCAATTGCTGCAAGTCATTGTTGGATCATAAATTGTATTCAAGATTAAAGTTAAAGTTAAGGGTTTAAATTGTAATTGTGTTAAAGTTAATTAGAGGGTCTATTTAGTATTTAGTTAATAGTTATTTTGTAATTGGGCCAAAGCCCATTAGGCCTATTAGGCTTAGGTATTTAATGTTTTAATTATTTCAGTTTTAGGGGAAACCACCAATAATCACAATTATCATAATAGTGAGTTAGCCAGATTCTCTGTATTCAAGGTATTAAGAATACACAAGGTTTTCATTGAATATTCAAGGGATTGGTATGTTATTCTGATCTTATTATCTCTTGATCTATATTGTGTTTGTGTGTTAATTATCAACTAGGTCAAACTGGGATAACAAGTGGTATCAGAGCCTAAAGAATCAATTTAATTGGATAATAAACAGTGTTTATCGAATTTCCTGTGTTCATCGACTGTTCATCAAGTGAAAATCGATTTCATGAATTAACATGTTTTTATGCTTGAAATTAATACGATTAGATGAGTTTTATACTATTGAAAGTTATCTGATTAGTTAATTGCACTTAATATCTCAAATCGACTGGCTTTTGGTGGATTTTTAGAATCTGGGTTCATTTATCTATCGGTCACTGTGTTCTTCAAATTGATGCATGAAAGTTGAAATTAATCTTTGCTTTTGCTTGAATTGTGATCGATATATATTTCTAAGCACAAAGATATAATTTTTGCATTCAATTTCTGAGTTTTGTGTGATTTCTGGGTTGATCATCGAGTCTCTGTGTCGACCTGCATGAACACACCGGTCGTTGTTTAATTACATTTTTCCGGTCGACCGCATCATATCGGTCCATATAATATTCGGTCGACACTATACCGGTCAATACAATTGTCCGGTCGCCCGATCAATTTACCTGCCCATACCGATCGAGACATACCGGTCAGCTCTCTCACAGACCACCCCGGTAAGCATTATACCGGTCGTTACCTTGGTTCCGGTCGCATCATATCGGTCGAACAAGTCACCGGTCCAAGTAGGACACCGGTCGACGTGTTATCGGTCAGCTTACCGATCACCTTACCTTAGATTATATCGGTCCGATCGAATACCAGTCAACTTCACTTTACAGGTCGATACCCTATACCGGTCGTGAGACTATAACGGTCAACATCTTACCGGTCAGAACAACCTACCGGTCGACTCTTAAGTCCGGTCGAGCAAGTTACCGGTCCAAGACCTTTACCGGTCAAAGCATTATCGGTCGAATCTACCGGTCGTGTAACTTACCGGTCGAACAAGTTATCGGTCCGAACAAGTTACCGGTCCAAGCAAGTTACCGGTCGACCACCTTTGCGCCACCCGGGGCTCGCGCAAACCTTATTTTGCGCGACCCACATCTCACGAGAACCTCATTTTGCGCCAGTGCCTTCTCGCGCGAAATTTGACTTTGCGCCACTGCCATCTCACGCAAACCTCTGTTTGCGCCATTCACTGCTCGCGAGAACCTTTACTTTGCGCCACACGCGGCTAGCGCAAAACTCACTTTGCGCGACCTGCCCTTCGCGCAAACCGTCCTTTGTGCCACTGTCCTTGGCATATATCTGATTTTTGCACCAGATTTAACTGTGTTTAATCTATTTGAACTTTATACTGTGTGAGAGGACTGCATTTAATTATTTTTGGAAATTTAATTTTCTGAAAATTTTTGAGTGTGGTTTTATCTTGATTCTAACGATCTCTTCTAGTTGATTCTCTTGGTACAAATTAGTTTGATATCTAACAATATAGCTAAAGATGTCTAAAGGTTTTATCCTTGATTATGACAAGATGACTCTTTCTGAAGCAAAAACAAATGTTAAACATTTTGCTGGACAGTTGTCAAGATATACAAGCATGGCTTATGATTGTGAAAAGGAGAATAAAAAGCTCAAATCCGAGATGTTACCTCTCAAAGCTGAGAACAAGGATTTAAAGATTCAGAACTCATCTCTTCTTACTCAGATCAATGTTTTAAAAGAAAATTCAAAAGATTCTGATTCTAAAATTGACTTTGCAGAAATAATTGAGTCTAAAGAAAAAGAGATCTTAGATCTTCAAGCAAAGATGAAAAGATCTGATTCTAGCTCAAGCTGGTCAAAGAAGGGGTTAATGCAAAAAGAGCTTGATGAGCTTAGTAGAAGAGCAAACATTGCTTGTGAGACATCTGAAGGGCTTAGAAAGACAAATTCTCAAGTGTTTGCGGAAAGAGATAAACTGAAAGATAAAGTCTTCAGTCTTGAGGTTGAGATTGATATGCTAAAAGAAAAGGCAACCCAAGACAAAGACAATACAAAAGTTCAAGATGAAATGTTGAAAATTGAGAAAGAAAGAAAAGAATTTGCTAAGAAATTCTCTGATTTCTCCAGAAAAGCCTTTGAAGAAAAGAAATCATTAGAGCTTAGATGTGTTAAGCTTTCTCAACAAGTTTCAGACTTTGAGAAGGTTATCATTCTAGAGAGAGAAAAAGCTGAGAATGAGAAGAAGAAAGCTGAGCTGAAGGATATAAATAAAGACTTTTCTAAAGAAAATAAAGTATTTGAGACCGAGATAGCTAAGCTGACAGGAAAGCTATCTGAGGTATCAACAAACATCTTGAAGGAGAAGAATGCAAAATCTGAGTTGCATAAGAAGTTTGATCTGATTACAAAGGAAAGAAACATTTTGTCTTCAGAGCTTAATCACCGAGAGATGATCAAACTGATTCATATTGCTCACTCAAAAAGGCTTCAAGTTCACATGTTTCAAATGTTTTCTATAATCCTTTCTGTAATTCAGATGATAGTCTTACTTCTAAATCTACTGATCAGATTCGTCCTTCTAACATTTTCTATGACAAAAATGTTGATGGTTCAGGTAACTTAAAGAAGAACAAGTCTCAGAAGAAAAGGATTTGGAGAAAAGAAAATGAAGAGAAAGATAAAGGAAATTGGATCTGGAGATTTAAAGGATCTCCAGAGGAAAAGAAGAAAGATAAATCATTTGTGCATACATCAAATGCAAAATGGAACTATGCCTCAAAAGGTAAAACTTTTGGCAAACCTGATCTGGTTTACACTATTAATCAACTTATCAGGTTAGCACAAAAGAAAATTAGTTGTTCCTACTGTGGCTCAAATGATTTTGTCAGAAAAGATTACGTTAATAACTGGTATGGTTCTTACTTCATCTCTCCCACTAGAACTGCAACTAACCCATTAGGACCCAAATACCAGTGGGTACCAAAAGCTAAATCTGTGTTGCAGGCACCCAAGGTTTAAGGGGGAGAAAGAACAACGACTTTTGATTACTACAGATCAGGACTCTTGTCTCATTGTCAAAACGATGACTTCTAAGTATAACAACTTAGGACTCGGACGTCAATGACAAAATGTTTGATATCTGAATGCAGTTATTAAGGGGGAGCTTATATGCTTAATATTTATACTGATATATTTTTCTGATTTAACTGACTTTTTACATGTATCAAGGGGGAGGATATCTGATTTTTGTTAAAGATACTTAAATGAAAATATTCATTCCTGGGGGAGTTAAGGATTTTGATTTACAGGTATATCTTTCTAATCCTTACACTCTATCACTTGTTGAAAGAAGAACAACTTTCACTTGTGAAAAATGGTTTCTTAAATGTTCAAACCACTTCCTATTCTTCAAAGATTTTCATGAATTGTGAAGTGTGATTTTAAATGATTTTTGAATACTTACTTGTCAAAGAGCTTAATTTTCGAACTCTTTTAGTTTGAGGGGGAGAATTGCATCGTCAAAAATAACTGTTTTGACTTCTTCAAATTTTTATTCTTCATGTAACTCTGTGCTTATTTGTGCTTATATGTACAAAAGACTATTGAACAACACATTCTTTTAGGAAAACACAAGAGATTCAGTGTGAGAACTTAACAGAACTTCCATGGATTCACGATAACCAGTGTTTCCTACCCCGGAAGTATTCCCTGAGTGATTGAAGGGAGAGGGGTCAAAAGAATTGAGTGATGGTGTGTGAAGAGGTAAAATGGAAAAGAGATATTGGTTAGAAGTGAGCATTAAAAGAAAGAGGGTGAGAGAACAGAGTAAAAGAATATATATTAGACTCTGCACCAAACTTATTTCTGAGCCGGGCAGCCACATAATCTGATTGGTTCACATTCTTTAGTGACCATCATTGAAATAGGCAACTAGCCCATGCCATCTCTTGCATAAAACCCCACCAGCTACTCATTCTTTTCTCAAAAAGAGAATGTTTCACATTTTCTGGGGACGCAGCACATACACTATTGGTTCTTCATTTGGAAGATACTAATATTGAAAAAGAAGGAAAGTTGCCCCACCTTCGAACCCTTTCTCATGCACATTGAGTCTTTGTATAATTTGTTGTTGTCTCAACAAGTTTACATACTTTGAGCCTATATTGTAAAGCAATCATCTATGCTTAATTCTTTCATACACATGCACATGCACACAGAAATTTGTTTTCTGTCAGAACGTTCATAGATAACCATGTGTTATTCGATGATTGAATGGAAGACCTGGGGAGCCAACATCAAAACCAGCTCCTTATATAGTAACTTCGTGTTACTCAGTAACTTTGTGTTACTGACAGACATTTTAACTGAGTCATTTGTGATTTAGGGTTACAACTCTTAAACTGTTTGAATTTGAAAAGATTCGAATGGTTACTACTTTTTATTTGAATCTACATAGATTGAAATAATCACTCTTTCCATTTGGAGAGACTGCTCTTATTTCACACAGGGCTCGTTACATGAAGACAGTGCTAAATTGATGACCATATTCAAAGGGGGAGATTGTTCTGATATGTTTTGATGACGATTATTCTCACCACTCATCAAAAAGGGGGAGAATATACAAAAAGGGAGAATAATCAAAGAAGGAGAATAAAAAGAAGATTTCAAGAGTTTTGAAGTAAAGACTGTTGAAGAATTCAAAGATATCAAAGTGTCTGAACTTATTCGATTTATCAAAGGACACTTCAAGTAAGAGAAAGATGAAGACTGAAAGCTACAAGTTTTTGAAACGGTATATCAGATACAGTTTTCAAATGTCATAACTGAAGATATCTGAAGTTTTCAAGAGAAAAGTGAAGACCCGTGAAGACCTGAAGACTATGGAATTTTTTTTAATCTTGAATCCAAAGGGGGAGATTGTTGGATCATAAATTGTATTCAAGATTAAAGTTAAAGTTAATGGTTTAAATTGTAATTGTGTTAAAGTTAATTAGAGGGTCTATTTAGTATTTAGTTAATAGTTATTTTGTAATTGGGCCCAAGCCCATTAGGACTATTAGGCATAGGTATTTAATGTTTTAATTATTTAAGTTTTAGGGGAAACCACCAATAATCACAATTATCATAATAGTGAGTTAGCCAGATTCTCTGTATTCAAGGTATCAAGAACACACAAGGTTTTCATTGAATATTCAAGGGATTGGTATGTTATTCTGATCTTATTATCTCTTGATCTATATTGTGTTTGTGTGTTAATTATCAACTAGATCAAACTGGGATAACAGTCATCAACGTGTTACACCTTCGAGCATATTGCACGAAAGAATGTGCACAACTCAGTGATAGCATCCCAGATCTAGGTTGGTACCATCCCTTTAATGGAAATAGGGAGCAATTTTTGCATAAACACGTGATAGTCATGACTCTTGAAGCCATATAAACTACCATCCTCAAGGTTTACTAATGATCCTATGTTGGAAGCATAGCCGTTTGGAAATTTCAATTTCTTCAACCAATCACACACCATTCTTACTTGCCCTTTGTTCAATGTGTATGAAGCTTTCGGTTTGAAGATTTTATTTTGTTCCACTCTGATATGCAACTCCGATCGAGTATTCTTCTTTGTCTTTCCTTGCTTTCATGTTGTCCTTTGATTTTGGTGTGTCCATTATTGTGTGAAACAAATTATCAAACACATTCTTCTCAATGTGCATTACATCCAGGTTGTGTCATATCAATAAGTGTGACAATACGATAGCTCCCAGAAAATGCTCCGCTTTACCCAATTGTGTGTTTCCCCAAAATCCACAGGCTTTCTATAGTGCCTTGACCCGTGTGGGACACCATAAACTATAGGAAGGCTACAGACTTGATTCCATATTTGGTTCCCGATTGGTAGTAGGGGTAGATCGGCTTTTTCGGTATGTCCCTTACGAAATCGGATTCTGTCATGCTTGAACGTGTGTGTTATTAGTAGAAACTTGCGGTGACAGTCAAACCAACACGACTTCCCTCGGCTTCGTAGCTGTAACTCACATGCATAACCCATGCAATATGGACAAGCTAACTTACCATGCATGCTCCAACCAGAAAGCATTGCATAAGCAGGGAAGTCACTAACCATCCACAACAGTATGGCCCTCATTGTGAAATTCGTCTTACGATAAGCATCATAGGTATAGATGCCCTCGAAGAATAACGTCTTCAACTCGTCGATCAAGGTTCGAAGAAATAAGTCCAAATTCTGTCTGGGGCACTTCTTTTCGAGAATAAGCAAAGCCAGGTGGACATTGCACTCTTTCATGCACATCCAAGGCGGTAGATTGTAGTTTGTAAGAAAGACATACCATAGTGAATACGGATTAGAGTTCGAGTTATTGAGGTTGATGCCATCTGTACATAATCCAAGACGAACATTCCCGATCTCATGAGCAAAATCAAGATATTTCCTATCAAATATTTCCAAGCATCCCCATCAATCGGATGTACCATCTTTCCCGACTGAGGTCAATGATCATGGTGACAAGTCATCTCCTTTGCTGTTTTCTTAGACATATACAACCGTTGTAATCTAGGTACAATCAACAAATACGTCATCACCAGATTAGACACCTTACTGTTTTCTTAGACATGTAAAATAGTTAATATTTATGGTTGGTTGAGAAGGAAAAAAACAAAAAGAAAAATTCACAAAATAATGTATTGAGAACGAGCAAGTCGGACCTAGTGGGCTCAATCTCCCCAACCGACGCTAGTCTCCCATATCAGTGAGATTTCAGGTACGACGACGACGTCAGTCGCATAAGCTTTTGTTGGTGATTTTTGTGGACCTTATCTCCGCAAGAAAAATGACTCAAGATACTTGGTGGTTTTTTTTCTTTCTAAAAACCGTTAAAAATGAGGTTAGTTTTGTAATTTATTTTTCTCAAAAGGTAATTCGAGGTAAGTACTCAGCTTGCGACTGGGCATGGGCGGATATTGAATCTAAGTGGTGGTCCGAGTAACCACAAATAACTTAATGTTTTGTTGTATGTAAAATGATTATGATTTAGATATGATGGGTAACACTATCGAAAATTTGAGAGGATACCCAAGCATGTCGGAATTTAAAATTGAGTTTTAATGGAGATAATTCTAACAACACATCCTACATAGTTAGAAAAGTAAATTTACGAGTTCATTATAAGCTCAAAATTGTGGGCTACCAATAACTTCCACCATTTTTTTAAGTTAATTTAAGAGTTATTGGGTCATCTCGCTGCTTTAGGTTTTGGCGATACAAATGGTATCAGGGCCGATTATTGTATCATCAGGATGGTCGGGCAAACCTCATTGGACATAATGAGTCGTCGAAAGGGGTCAGGGGTATTTGTAACATCTTAGGCGGATATCACATCATCGATCACAAAGAAAAATATTTTGGACATGCCTAGCGAGCATGTCAGAAGTTAGAAGTTTAAGTAGAGAAATTTATAACAACCTATACCATATGGATAAAAAATGAATTATTAAATTCCTTATAACCTTAAAATTGTGAACAAAGTGATAATGTTACCAATAACTTTTTTTTTTTTTTTGGTAAAGGGTGTCACCATTATTTGAAGTTATTGGGTGAAACACAAA
This sequence comes from Arctium lappa, assembly GCA_023525745.1. Classification (NCBI taxonomy): domain Eukaryota; kingdom Viridiplantae; phylum Streptophyta; class Magnoliopsida; order Asterales; family Asteraceae; genus Arctium; species Arctium lappa. The sequence goes on from CM042047.1 coordinate 165,510,918, forward strand.
AACTTTAACCATTTAAATTACATTAATTTTTTAGTTGTATTTTTATATTGTAATTTATAAAGTTTTATATTTAATTTATTTATAATAATTTTTTATTTATATTATATTACAATAATTATTTTATAATATATTATAATAATTATTCTATAATATTATAAAAAGATTATGTATTCACCTCTACAAGTGGGGGATAAGATAAATTAATATTTAATTTGATATATAAATATTTCAAAAAAAATTGATATATAAATAAATAAAATATATTATTATTGAGTGGACAGGATCTCACGCCAATTCCACATTTATAGCATGCCCAATTGTTTAATCACTTCATTGAAGCACTAAGCAAAAAAGGTAAGGGTCATCGGATAATAATAGCGCCAAACAATGTTTTAAAATCTGGGTTGACCTGACCGGTTCAACCGGTTAAACCGAGAACCGGTGAAGAGACAGAGTCAATTACGATCGTTTTTTTGGGAAATTACGACCCGGATTGAACCGCCGGTTTTTTGATAGAACCGGTCTAATTGAACCGGTAAAAACCTGGGTTGACCCGGTTAAAAAATCAATTTCTTATATTATTTTTTTTATATTTTTGGATTGATGTAAAACTTGTTGTTATGTGTTTTTTTAATGTTTTTGGATTGATGTAAAACTTTTTGTTATGTGTATTTTTAATGTTTTAACTTGTGGACATCAAATTCTTAGTTTTTTTTCTCTCTCTCTCTCTCTCTCTCTCTATATATATATATATATATATATATATGCAAGAAAATGAAAAATATATAAAATTTCTTGAAACCGGATCAACCACCCGGTTGGACCGGTTTAACCGTGACCCGGTCACCACACCGGGTCAACCAAAAAAACGGTTTTTAAAACATTGGTGCCAAATGAATATTTAAATGAATTTTAAATAATTAAAATAACACCATTGTTGCCCGAAATAAAAACAAAAAGATATTTGTGTGATTAAGCAAGGTCTTTATTAGAAGCCAAAAATAAAATGATGACGGATATTAGACACCATAAAGAAATTAATTACGAAGATTTTGTAACATGTATATATGCATCAATACATGATTATGCTTTTCTATATCTGGATGATGTTAAATTAAAATCTATTTTAAAAAATGGTCCAGAAAATTGTTAATTGAAACATGAATAAAATATATTATGTATTTTTATTATAATAAAATGAAATATGATTCAATTATTTTTTGATTTACGTCGTTTACTATAAATGGAATAAAAATGTTGATTGTATCTATGACGTTATAATTTATTTTATTATTTATAATTAAACGTATCTTTTTTTAAATTTATTAAAAATATTTGATTCTATTTTAAGATGTGGACCTTCGTGTGCCTTAATTTGTCTATCATTTGTATGCTACCTTCGAAAAATTCTCATGTGCAGGGTCGTTTGTTAGCATGTTAAATGTATGATTTTTTAGACATGACCCTCAAATATTTGGGACTAATTTTACATTGTTTAGGGTCTTTCATAAACGAATGTAAAATTATAGCCCACATCAGCGTCTCCCTAATTTTTATTAGAAGACAAAAATAATAGTATGCATTATCATCACATCTGTAATTTATATACATGTATCTTTGTTATCTCATTTTGCACGATAATAAAAAACTTCAGGGATAACAAGGTCACCAAAAAGATTGCAACGTCCCTGTCCATTTGGTATGAATTGTTGCCACCACAAATAAAGGCAACAACAACCCTAGCTAAGTTATCTCATCTCCGAGACTATATCAAGCTTTTGATATATGTTAGGGCGTCAATAACCATTAATAACTATAAACGAGACTTTCAAGATTATAAGATCAACCTTATTCAAAATCGTTACAATAAGTTGTTGTGATGAATTTGAACAACCTAACAAATATAGTATACATTGTAGATTTGAAGAAACTAAAAGCCTATTAAGTATATTATGATAAAACTTAAGGAATAGTTAAATTCATCAATCTTTTTATAAAACGCTTGTTAAAAGGTGCCATGTTAAATTATCCCAAAAGCAAATTTTGTTTTAGTGGAATGCAGTTCTAGAGCTGTACAACGGGAAGAGAAAAAGAGTCAAATTTTTATCCCCAAAGTGACTTTACTTTCAACTAATTTACATTTGGTAAATTTATGTTTTATTTTGAAGTACCGTTCCTCATTTAAGTATCATATAATAACTTTTATCTTTTTAGCGATTATTTGAGGTTTTCTTTTTGTTAGTTAGTTTTGCACATTGTATTCTTTTTGGGCAGTCGTGTTACGCACACCAAGTAATACCCTGGATGACCACGAATAATCTAGAATCATCGCAGGTGAGCCTCCATGGCCACAAGTGATTTGCCAGGGCTTGGATTCGGACCTAGAAAAGATGAAGTTTCCACTACATTTTCTTGAACCTTACTAGTACTGCACCATAACCCAAATGTTCACATTGTTTATTACGCGTTTACGTACATGTTCAAAGTTAGACTTATTTGACATATCAAGTGTGTTCATATCAAATACCTTAATTTTGGTCAATTACCATATGAAACGTTCTTTAATTATTAATAAATATTTTTTTGGTATATTTTGGCAACCGTCGAAAACCTAAAGTCTTTTCGTATATTTTTTCATATTTGGCAATTTTTAAGCTTTGAATAATCAAATGTAGGATGATAAATACATCCAACAAATTTGACCTATTCAAAACGTAAGGAAACTCAATGGCAACCCTCTCTTTTTACATTAAGAACCAACAGTCGTTTGTTTATTTCAATTTGATTGATTAGTCAATCGATTGATTGAAATTCATGATCTTTATTATACGTTAGAAGCAAGCATAAATTGCAACATTTAAATAAAATTTTACAAAAATAGATAAACTTATTTTCTTAAAATATATAAATACAAAAATAAAATTATGTGTTTTTTATTTACATGAATAAATAATATACTTAAAATAAATATATATTTTAGTACAATATCATCACATTTGATCACATTTGATCAAATAAACTAAAAAATTAAAAGAGTTAAGCAATATAACAGATGAAAATCAATGTTTATATGATTAATAACCCTTATTTATTTCAAGAAATATGAAAATCTAGTAACCAAGTTATCTATTTTGTTTATTTTATTGGTCAATTAGCAATAATTTTTTAAAATATTAGCCATTTAACGTGAGACGTGATGTGGTGATAAGAACAAACCTGAAGTAATTAGAGTGTCGGTGTTTTCCAAAATGTTACTTAAGGCTACCATTCTATATATACATATAAATAGGAGAATCCTAAAAGAATAAAAAGCGGAAGGAAAAACGAACAAAAAGTATATATTGATATAGATATCAAATTAATTAAAATTAAGAATAAAATGATATTTTTTTGGTGTATTTAATTTTTTACAATCTTGAATATATTTCGTCTATTCTGAACTAAAAAATAGTGGAGGTTTATTAATTAAAAAATAAATTTGTAACCCTATGTGAATCACATCCTTTTCACTAATAATCTAAACGATTTGGATAAGTTTTTTGATTCTTTCTTAAAATTAACTCCCATCTCTTTCTCTATCTCTCTGTGTATATATGTGTATGTGTTTGTGTATTTATAAATATGTATATGTATATATAGACTTAGGATTATGTTAGATAACCTTTCTTTTTTGTGAGAACACCTACTATCCAATGTACATATATATTTAATCTTGCAAACCGTCATATTTTTTCCTCAAACCTTCACATTTTTTTTTCTGGATAATTAAAATCTAAAGTTTTGACGAGATACTATAAATCCAATTGCTAGGAGGTTGTCTCAAGGATTTCACAGAAAAAGGTGGTCACGTAAAATCTGAAGTTTTGACGAGATCCTATAAATCCAATTGCTAGGAGTTTGTCTCAAGGATTTCATAAAAAAAGGTGGTCACATAAACCTAACCCCTTAAAAAGTGGAAAACCATGAAAAATCGAAAGAAAAAGTACAAAATGTATATCAAATTAAGGAGAATAAAATGACCATTTTTTACATAATTCTCGTTACAATTTTGGTGATATTGGTCTTTTCCAATGAAAATAAGTAGGATGTTTTTTAATTTAAAAATAAAATTATAACTAACCACATTTAATCATATTCATTTGATTACCTATTTAGGGTCCTGATTTTCCAATATTTTTTTTTGTTAGCTTTGTCGATATTATTATTTTTGTTAGCTTTACATAACACCTCATAAAGGGATTTTATGAAAAATGTAAAATAAAACATATTATGTGTCAAAATTTAGAGATAATTTGCACGGAATTAAAACTAAGCTGTCCATCAATATGTAATGATTGTCAAACATGGAAATACTTCATATATACATTTTAGAAATTAATCAAGCATAACAATGTTATGGATCGATGTTCATCGTATTTATGAAAAGAAATAATTAAATTAACAGTTTTTAGCTTGCCATCAAATTAAAATGGCAAATGAGGAATAGTACATTCATATTTCTTGCGATTGACCCTCTAATTAACGAGGATCAACACTATTAATGCTATGACCAATTATTAATGCCAGAATTACAACTTTTACATCTTATTGTTGAACCAATAGACACCTTTGCTCTTGTCTTCACCTTCATCAGCCTCAACAAAGAAGCACTCACTAGCTTCTCTCCACATCGCTTTGAATATTGGGGTGTCATCAAACTGATAGTATTCTCCCAACAGGGGTTTAATCGCTTTTGTGGCCTCCATGGCATTATAATGAGGAATGGTGAAGAACAAATGGTGGGCGACATGTGTGTCGGTGATGTGGTGAAGAACTTTGTTGAAGACGCCGTAATCCCTATCGACGGTTGACAAAGCTCCCCTCAACCAGTTCCATTCGGTGGAGTCGTAGTGTGGCAGTGATCGGTGAGTGTGGTGCAACCAGGTGATGACGACCAGGAACCCATAAACGATAACCAAAGGAGCAAAGTAGACCAAAACTATCCAAGTGAACCCGTGTGCCAAGGCCAATTTGTAGACACCATAGCTTGCTACAAGAAGCCCGACATCAGTCAGGAGAATTTGGAGTCGCTCACGGTCGCTGTAAATAGGGCTCTTCGGGTCAAAATGGTTGGCAAATTTCTCATACTTCCGGCCCGAGACATTGAAGCAAATGTACAAGAGCCAGCCTATGGTGCACAGAATTGTTAGCCTAAAGAGACGGCCAGGTGGGGTGTTGAGCAGTCTGGCTACAGAGTTTAGGCTAGACTTCTTTTTAGGGACAAAAGATTCATCGTTCTCGAGTGAGGCAGTGTTAGAGTGGTGACGACGGTGGCTGTACTTCCAGGAGAAATAAGGAGCAAGCATACCAGTGTGAAGAAGGTAACCGATGGTGTCGTTTAACCACTGGTAGTCACTAAAAGCTTGGTGGCCACATTCATGGCCAATAACCCACAAACCCATCTGGACACTACCTTGGAGGATCCAGTAACCCGGCCACGCCACATAGGAAAGGGGGGTCGGAAGGTGGACGATGTACTTGGCAGCAACGTAGTAAAAGAAGAAGGATAGAAAGAGGTCAGTGAAAAGGTAGGATGAAGATCGGATCAGGGATCGTTCGAAACAGTGTGGTGGTATGGCTTTTTTTATATCACCAAGAGTGAATGGTGGTTTGGACGACGGGGCGCGCTTAACAACTTCACTCCCCGAGTTATCTCTCTCGGTCGCACGGCCACCAGAACCCATCTTTCAAGTTATTTTCTCTCTAAATATCAGATAACTTTTCAGTTTGATTCCGAATGTAAGAAACAAACTGTACAAGTATGCTCAGAGATATGCAAGGCCTCTGATGATTTACAATGGTGAGATGTATTTGGTATTTATATTGATAGAAGTCGATTATAATAATAATATTCTAATTGCATGAATATTAAAGTAATGCGTCAAAAAATTGACCCGCTACCGGAGAGTTCCGAATTGCTGGGGGTCTTGGTTGTTGCTTAGGAGTTTCGAAGTATTACTATACTTTAAGTGAAAATTCTTTTATTTTTAAAGGAAGGTAACTAGGGCTGTAAACAAACCGAACGAACACGAACGGAGGCTTGTTCGTGTTCGTTCGTTTAACTTAACCAAACAAACGAACGAACACGAACGGTAAATGAACGAAACTTTTTGTGTTCATGTTCGTTCGTGAAAAAAAATATGTTTGTTCATGTTCGTTTATTAAGAGTTAAACGAACATAAACGAACATAAACGAACGAACATAAATAAACATAAACGAACGAACATAAATAAACATAAATGAATGAACACAAATAAAAAAAAACAACCACCATTACTCATCGTTTCATTCGTAAAAAATAACATAACAAAATGAAAAACCGGGTAAACTTATGAGGTATAAAAAATTAATTTTAGAAAGTTAATTTAATTAATGTTTTTGCAAATTAATGTCATAATACATTTAAATATATTTATATATATAAACGAACGTAAACGAACATAAATGAACGAACATTAACGAACATAAATGAACGAACGTGACCATTATTCATGTTAGGTAACCATAGACTAAAACCAAACAAAAAAGAATAACCGAGTCACCGAACATTGAACAACTAACAAAAGCACACCCACCTTCTACAAAGCGACCGGAAGCATATTCTCTGTTCTCTTTCTTTATTCTCAGTCTCAGTTAGCTGATTCTGCTTTAGACCTGATAGACGTACGAACGAGGGAGACAACAAAAACGAAACCAAGCAAAAAAACACCGCACACATGGGCTACCAGCACAGCAAAAAAACCAAGCGAAAAAGAGCTCGAAACAATAACAAAGAAACAACTAACCGGGAGAAGCCGGATTACAACAGCACAGAGGCCAAGACCTACCAAAAGCTTTAACACGATGAGAAATTAAAGCCAACGAAACGAGGTAAGTTGGATGTCAAACAATAAATCACTATCCTCACACAAGCTACCGAACACGAGTTTATTACGAGAACTCCAAATCAAATGACTGTTGAACAATGTGATAGAAAAGGACTTGTGTAAAGCCAACACATTTGAAACCGAGGGTAAATGACGAGGAGAAAGGCCCCACCACTTTTGAATCCTAGCCCACAATAACGACACTGTAGAGCAGCCCGTGATACAGTGATCCACCGATTCAATGTTGCTACCGCATCGAGGGCAAAACACCGAGTTAAGGTCAATCCCTATTTGATCAAGACGGGCACGAACCAGACTTCTTCCAAGCTTTAACCACCAAATGAAAATACAAATTTTGGAAGGAAGCAACTTGCTCCAAATAGTGGGGATGATACATGTCGAAGGGATAAAAAAGGAAGAGTCAACCAAAACCCTAATGTATTTTACCGTAAAAAACTCGATCATCTCTAAGCCACCAAATACAACTATCACTCTGATCAGAGAGCGGGCTAACATTCCTAATAAGATCCTCCAACTCGCACCATATTCACAAAGCTCTACCCCGATATAGACATCTCCAACCCTCGTTCCACCCCCATTCCCCTTCACTTCTAAAAACTACTAACCACAACCTATATATGACTTTCAAGGTTAGACGGGAATTTATCACAAAGTCTAAAGTCCCCTACCTATCCATATTTCCAAAATAGCATCGAAAGGGCATTACCTACTTTTTTCCTGATGGATGAACTAAACAGAATGCCATTATTATCTATAACATTTCCCATCCAAATAATGTTGCCCCAAGTGCCCCCATCCAAGGTGTACCTCAAATCCCTGTCCACACCGAATAAACTTTTAATAACACGAATCCATAGTCATTCCCTACATGGAACCTCCACACCATTTTCCCGACAAACCTAAATTGGAAGCCCTAAGACTCCCAATATTGAGAGGACCCAACCGAAAAGGACAACGAACCCAATCCCAATTAGCCCTTGCAACTTTGGAAGAATTAAACCTCCCCTACCCCTAAAAGAAAGAACGCATTTTCAAGGGTTTGCAGAACTTAAGGTGGAGCGTTGAAGAGGGAGAAGTAGTACAAAGGCAAACTACTTTGAACTGACCGAATAAGAGTTAAACGACCCCTAAACGACAGTAGTCGAGAACTCCAACCCGACAACTTATTAAGGAACTTATCGACAATCAGGTCCAACTTTCTAAGAGATTCATACGAACGAAAGGTTGTGAAAACTACAGTTAAAAGAGGTTGCAAGAGTTGCCACTTCTACATCCAAGACCCCAATCCCATAAAACTTACTCTATAAAAGTTTGATCTTTAAACCCGGGGCTTGCTGAAAACAATTTAGAATCCCCAACAAAATTTTAAATTTTCTACCACTCCATTCCATGAAAGAAATTACGTCATAGGCATATTGGAGATGAGAAACCAAGATGTTATTTCTACCAACCTTGATCCTACAAAAACACCCCTGATTCAACGCTTAATGAACGACAACATTTAATCCCTCGACCGTTAAAAGGAAGAGAAACAGGGAAAAAAATCCCCTTGCCGCACCCCTCTTTCCATACCAAATTCACGTGTAGGGGAACCATTCACCAAAATCGAAACCCCGACTGAGCACACTTGAATCCATCGGCACCACTTTTCCCCTAACCCCATTTGAACCATAATGTCACCAAGGTAACTCCAATTAATGCAATTTAAGGCCTTTTCAAAATCCACCTTAAAAATTAAAGAAGCCAATTTTTTTTCACGAAAGCAGTAGCCTCATTTGCAATTAAACTGCTATCAAGGATGTATCTGCCCTCAATAAAGGCTGACTGAACATCGCTAATTAACTTTCCAATGATTCTTTGAAGTCTAGTTGCAAAAATGTTGGCAACTATCTTATAGAAAAACTCAATCAAACTCATTGAACGAAAATCCCCCAAGCTAATTGGGTCCAAAGTTTTACGAACTAATGAGGCGAAAGAACAATTACATCCCAAACTAATAGCCTCTTTTTCCCAAAACTAGAGAAGAGCCACTTTTACCTCGTCTTTAATTATACGCCTTGACCTCTTCAAGAACTTTTAGCTTTGTTGCTACCACAATTATTAACCGCGTTCCAAATCTCCTCTTCTGAGAATCGATATTCCAAAAGAGAAGCATCGACATCTGATAACTATTTAAAAAAGCTTCTAATTTTAGGACGAACCACTCCAACCTCATCGAAACGGGATCGAAAGTGATCGAACACAGATTGTCGAACCACCAAAGGGTCCTCACACCACGACCCATTTATCATGAGACCCATCAGAGACGACCAACAAATCCTCTTATTTATAATAGAGTGAAAGAACTTTCTATTTTCATTGCCTTTAATATCCCATTTAAAACAAGAATTTTGGTGAAACGTACCCATTTAGCACATACCTCTTTTCGTTTAGCAAGTTTGTGGTCTTTTAAAACACGGGATTTGACCTCCAACTCCTAAGAGAGAACCTTAGTTCTAAAATACTCCAATTTATTATCAAGAGGTCCAAATTTACATTTACTCCACACCTTGAGAGCAACTTTCACTGTCTTTAATCTATCTCGATGAATCATATATGGGAAAGAGGACGTGGGAATCGAGGAGATCTGAGCCTCTTTATCGACCTCCTTGCAGTCTTTCTCTGCAACCAAAAATTAAAGAAGCAAAAAGGCTTTGGACCACTATAAGCCTTGTTAAGTTTCAACATGAGAGGCAGATTGTCCAAAAACTTACGGGCCTAAGCCAAAGCGGAAGACCACTTCCATAATTGCAAGAAAATCCCATTCACCAAAACTCTATCCAACTTACTTAATCTTCGACGTTGTCATAGATTCTAGTATATTTTCGACTTCCCAAAGGGACGTCAAAAAGGTTCCATAATCTGATAAAATAGTCAAAATCGGCCATACTTCTCGTGTTAGACTGAGAATTAAAATGCTCAACGATTGTCCTAACCTCGTTGAAATCACCAAGAGATATCGGACAAATCGAGGAGATGCGATCCCAAAGAGCTTTCTTTTTTACTCGAATCTTGAGGCTTGTAAATGTTCATGAACCCAACTTCGGTATTAAACCCTTTCCACCTGCCGATAACAGCCAGCACACCTTCTTCGCTCAAAGCCTGCAACCCTTCAAATTAAAGAGAATCCCATACGACAATCAATGCACTCGATCTTCTGGAAGCCGGGACATAAGCGAAACAAAAATTTTCCGCCCCACAATTTTTGAATAAGGGCCTCACTAAATGTCAACAACTTAGACTCTTGAATTTCCAAGGATAAAAGGAGCGTACAAGGAACAAATATTCTTGACCCAATTGAACTTTGAGGAAGAACCAATACCCAAAATATTTAACGTAACAATCTTCATGAAAAAGAGAATCCCTGAAAAGAAAAATGACGAGAAGGTTACCTGGCAGTCGATAGTTAGTGAGCACCTTATTCATTGTGGGGCGGACAATTTTGGACGAAAATACTTGTATAATATTATTTTTCGCTCATTATCTCATGATAAATTGTGTATCATATAACGACCATACCACACTCCAGTCAATCAAGAAAAACGAGATTGAACCAAACAAAAAATCAGCCGAATCTACCGAAGACCAAAAATTAAACTCAAACCTGTTCGTATGCGGAAACGATAAACTTGAACTCTCAACAGAAACAATAATCACCCACAACGTAACTTGACGAAAATAAATAAGAGAGAAAAAAGACACATAATTTACTTGGAAAATCCAAAAAGGGAAAAACCACGGGCGGATGAGAACACCGAGAAGTCCACTATAATCGATCGATGTTTACAAATTACAATACATGAAAATAGAGAAACAATGGAGAAATCTACAGATTTTATGCTTCTAAAATATGTGTATGATAGGAGAGAAATCCTTGAATATTATGGAAAGCACACCCACGAGAAAAGGAAGAAAACTACCATTTAAAACTGCATCGAGACCCTCATGCGACTTGGTATGCAATTAAAGCCACTAGTCAAATCATACGAACCATTGTTCATGAAGCCAATAAATCTGACCAAACAGTGACTAATGCGTGTTTGACTGTGGTTTAGGTGCATGGAAACTAGCATGGAACACTGTTGATGCTTCAATTTTCATGCTGACTTTGGATCCCACTTTCATGCATGAATTCAGAGTCAACACATTTACAATCTCCACCTTCGACTCCATAATTGCAGAATACCAACAAACATTTAGCTCCATGAAACAAACCTCCATCTCAATCTTAAACACAACATCAATAGAAAAATAATGACATTAGATATGACTTTTCCAAAATGGATCAACAAACATATACCTCCTCCACTGGCCCTTCACGGGCTACTCAATACAACAGATTCCGAACAAGTTTGTAAACAAATCAAACTTAGCCATAGAAAGAACTTTAGTCATCTTGTCGGTCGGGTTAACATGAGTGGAAATCATCCTTCCCTTGAAGTCTCCCTTAGTAATGACCTCTCTTATGAAATGATAATGCACATCAATATGTTTTGTGCGCTTGTGGAACGTCTGATCCTTACTTAGGATAATAGCACCCTGATTATCATATAAGACAAAGTCCACAATAAGTTTATCACCTCTAAGGCTATTGATCAAGCCATTAAACCATATCGCCTATTTGAAACCCTCGATGATAGGGCATTTATTTAGACTTAGTTGTAAAGAGAGAAACTGTCGGTTGAAAAACGAACTTCGAAGTGATGGCACATGAACTCAGAGTGAATACATACCCAGTAAGAGAGCAATCAACCATCCATATCTCCACCATAGTCTGTATCAACGTACCCCTTTAACACCGTCTCTTGATGTCCCAAAACAAAACTATAATCTCTAGTACTCGAAAGACCGAAGTACCCATTGAACTTCCTTTTAGTGCTATTTGCCCGGATTAGCCATATAACAACTTACCATGCTCACAACATGCGCTAAATCCAGTCTTATGTAGATCATTGCAAACATCAATGATCTAACCACACTACAATAAGAAACCCAAGACATATACTCTTTCCACAAAAACGGGGCATTGACATGCAAATAATTTTAAAATGAGCAACAATTGGTGTATTTACCGTTTTGGATCCATCCATCTTGAATACATGTTGAAGTGTCAAAGTTCCCGCCTTTTTGGACAATTCTGATAAATAAATCATATGTGTAGTCTTTTGTTTATTTATTGCATATAATGGAGATTATTTGATTTTATAAATTGTTCAAAAAAACCATATTATTGGTTATGAGATCTTTTGGAAGTATAAATTGTATGATTATCATTTGGTGATGATTTATCCTAACCAATGATGGGGTTTTCAAGTAATTGTGCATTTAGAGCATGAGTTTCCATAAATTTTGGGTAAATATATTTTATTGATTTATGTTGACTTTTATTAAGTAGTCAAATAAATTTTGGAGTTTGCTATTTTATTATTGGTTCAAATGAGCTTTTGGGATTTTTTTCAACTTTAATTATTCAATGGCAAATTATTCAATGTTGAGGTTAGTTAATGGCGAAGAATTATTTAGCTTTTTGGGACGTCTCCCTGTTTGTTTGTTTTTTTTTTTTTTTTTTTTTTTTTTTTTTTTTTTTTTGGAGATAACAAATGTTATTGGGTTTAGTTATAGGATTTGTTTGGAAGTTGTATGCTTTTAATTTTGGTTTTTCCTTATAAGTAACTAAAGGATCATTTTTAGATCGGATTTGGAGTAATTTTAGTGTAAATAAAATTTTAAATAGTCTCTATTTTTCAGATGATATAAACAGGAGCTATCGAGGTAGAGGTTTGAAGGTAAGATTAGTGAGATGATAGTTAAGTTAACCGAGTCCTATGTTAGACTAGAGATGCATGTGTATTTTTTCTTACATTGACTACGTTTTCTTACTACTTTTGATTGTATGTTGTTGTTTATTCTAACTAGATGTTCTTGGTTTTTGTTTCAGGATCTTCTTTTCTGAACCATCACCTTTTGTTATGCCCCTTATTTCTCTGGGGAAACTTTATATTTATTTTGCACACTGCTCACAAGTTGAGGGTTTTCACATAAATATCGACCACTCTATTTTTTAACGGTAGAGATTAAGTTTGTATACATACTACCTTTAGAGTGGGGTAAAATAAGTATTATCCTTCCTCCAGGCAGGTTATACTGTGCACTTTTGGTTTGGTTTGATGTAATAAGTATTTTTGTTGTTTAGCCACGTTAGTGTGAAAAGTTGGAATTTCTTCATGAAATGTGGGTTTGAAGTGAGATGGTGAAATTTTATTTTGTTATGGTTTGTTTAATTGTAGGTGGTATGAGTGGTTAAAATAACCGATGTAAATGCTTAAGCATACTCTAACCTTTTGTTAAAAGGGATTTTAGTATTTCCACAAAAAATTAAAAATATGTAATATGTTTTCAGGTTCCAATATTGTTTGGACCGGGACACACGGTGTTATACAAACCTTTCTGTTGAAATATCCGCTTTCTCTTTTTGATAACTCATTCCACATTGATGGAAATGAGATTTGTGAGTTAATTTGTTGGCTTATTTAAGTCGAGTGGGGTTCTCATAACTTGTTCCACACGTATAAATATTAAGAATTCCTTATAAGCCCCAAATTGTGGGTTTACCAATAATTTATATCATGGTTTTAAATTTATTAAGAGGTTATGGGATTAGATTGCTTCTTTGAACTTGGGCGCTACACTATCTTTAGCTCATATTTGAATGCTAGATGTTCTTTTAATAAGCAATATGTTTGTTGTTGATGATCTATTTTTCTTTGGATTGATAATGAAATGTCTCCCTTCGACCACCGTCTGCTCCCCTCCCCCCACCGTGTCTCCGATGAAAAATTAAAAGAACAACATAACATGCACGTGAACAGAAGTAAAAATTCAAGAACATCTTGAATACCCAGGTAATTATTCAAGAACAAGAAGAATATGAACACATATCATTAATTCATACATGAACATAAAATCAACCTATTTTACCCTCAAAATCAAGCAAAATATCATAAAAACATCAAAAACATATAAAGATAAACAACAAATTTGTACAAATTCAAAACCCTAAAAGTTTGTACAAATTTAAAATATATGTTACCCAAATCATCTAATATCAAAACCCTAAAAAATTTGTGTAACCACATATGTACATTTAGATGATTTTGAAGTGACGTTTTGAATAAGAAAACCCTAAATCTAAATCTCCCATCTCCCGTTCCTCTAGTTAGAAATCGAAAGAACGGTGGCCAGATTTGATTCTCCTCCTACCACAAATAGTGTATACGGATTTGCTTCTCCTTCTGTAGTAACGACGAATAGTGGATTTGGATATGTTTCTCCTTTAGTCGCTTTTGTAAACTAGAAATTTGAGAAGGGAAGAAGGGAAGTCATTGGTGCCATGATTCAGATTATGGATCTGCTTTCCATTGCATATAAATATATCGGGAGTTGGTGGGTTCTGCTCGGTCAGAGAAGAAGAACATATACCACTACAAAAAAGGACCCTATCAGTGACGAAAATTTCCGTCGCTAATCCGTCACTAAAAGTCATTTCCGTCGCTAATCCGTCGCTGAAAGTCCGTCACTGAATATGTGGTGGGTAATGCTTATCAGCAACAGATTAGCGACGAAAATCAGTGACAGAATTATTAGTGACGGATTTAGCGATGGAATTTATTAGCGTCATAATTAGCGACGGAAATTATTAGCGACGAATTTGTGACGGAATTTATTAGCGACGGAATTAGCGACGGAAATTATTAGCGACGATTGCTTACAACGACGGAATTCCATCACTGATCCGTCACTGATTTTTGGTATTTTAAAAAAAATAATAAATTAAAATACAAGATTTCATGTATTATTATACAAAACTTGCCATAAATTCAAATTTTGATTAAATTCACTCATTTTCATGTACAAATACACATGTAAATAATACTTTTTTATTTACAAACTCAATTTTCTAAAATGCTATTAGATCAAAAAAACAATCCTATACAAATAATAACTAGCTATGTAGGGGGATAATTAAACCATCGTCTCCCCAAAGGTATACATGTGTGTCTCCTCTGACGGGCTATTGAAGACGATCCCAGGATTATCTGCATAATATTAGAATCACCTTAGCAGTCAAACATCTCATGTTAACACTACTACATACTAGTTTAAGAACCCTATTTACTATTGCTTGATGTCTATAACAAATGCTTGAAAAGATCAAACCAAGTTATGATCACACTTTTTTAAAATTCACTTGCGCTTGATAATAATAAACAACCATTCTTTTTTTCTTTTTTGAACAAACTTAAACAACCATTCTAAAAATTTAAACTTTGAGAAGTTTAAGTGCTTTTACAATAAAACATATTACTGTCATTCTATGATCAAGGGAAAAACAACGATAATTTAGCAAATAATCAAGTTCCAAAACACATGAAATTCAGTTTGATACTACCGGCATCCCAACCTAGCCATTACTAATTGCCCCAACACACGTGTCCAATGCATAACATACTCATGTCGTGAAACATGAACCATTTAGTATGTGTTGGAAACTGTCAACAATTAACATGCTTGTATTATATATATATATATATATACCATATTGTATCTCAAGCAAAGCTCAAATACATGATCATATACTATTGCATTTATCCATGTTTTAAAGTCACATGAAACTCACCTCCAATTCGTGTAAGTCTAGTTGAACGAGCACCTTCGGTTTGTATAAGTCCGGTCGGACATGTGCTATGCGCATACGATCATCGTTGCACCCAACATGGGGCATGTTACCTTCTATTCGACTTTAAGTTTCTTCCTCAAATGATATTCTACAATGCAAGCTAACCATCACCAACTTATTGTGACTTTCCTTGTGAACTCTGCCTTGTGACCTTTTCCACTCTGTGACTTGTATATATACTAACATCATGACATCTTTAAACATCAATCAAACTTGCAATCAATGATCTAATTTCAAGTTTAACCTACTGAATACATGGGGAAAATCATTTTTAACAATTTAGTGGCTTTAAAAGGCCATTAATTTCATGCCATAATTGTACCAATCACAAAATTGTTTCTCAACCATGCACTAAAACACCGTATCCCGATTGTCATTAAAGAGTAACATGATTAAATTGTAATCACACAATAATGAACTTCCCAATTTATAACACGATAAATAGTGTAAATTCAAGATAAAACATCGATTTTTCATTCAAATACCTAAATAGGAATGGTTTATTAACTTACACTCATGGCTGCAAATTTAACAAAACCTCCTTATTCCCATGTTTTCTAAGCCAAACACCACGTTTAAAATCAATTAATCCAAGATGTCTGCACATCTGTATATCAAAACCTATATCACGTTTACTCTTTTCTACCAAATTCTACCACTTTAACAAAAGCAAATACCCCACTTGTACAATCAACTTGAACCACAAAAGATAAGTGGAATGATGACTGATCAAAACGATAAATGGGACAGAAATTGAACGAGAAATGGGACAAAAATTGAACCTGAGATAGAGAAATCGAGCCTATTGAGTAGAAATCGAACGAAACATTGAGCAGAAATCGAACAGAGATAGAGAAATCAAGCCCATTGAGCAGAAATCGATGGCCAAATCCATTGAGAAGTCGAAATGGTCTCGTGAGGAGAGAACAAATATTCTGAAGATGGAGAGTCGGCTCGGGTTTATTCTGAAGATCTCCTATTTTTAGCAAACGTTTGTGCAATCTATCGATCTATCCAAAATGTTATTCTCATTAGGTTTTCACAAAAGTTTGAGAATAACACAAACATATGATATAGGCTTTAGCGGCTCTTAAAACACAATAAAACTCATTACACACATATAACACAGACCTACGAATACATTGAAGAGAACCACTAGATCAATGTTGGGTCATTTAAGATTTGAAGATGACCTCTCCTTTAGTTTGTGTTTACTCTTCTGTAATGATTGTACATCTTAGAATTAATATGGTTCTTTGTAATAGCCTAGTTATGCATAAACATATCGGTAAGTCGAAGACCTACCGAAATCAACTGAAAGAAGTCTACTTTGCGGATTGAGATGAACTTCAAGAAAACTAAGCCTTGTCTGCCGAAATCATATTCGGCAGACTACCCATCTGCCGAAGCCTGTTCAGTTCGGCATCCTTCTGCCACTCTTTCGGCAAAACCTATCATTGTCGATACTCTCAGTGTCGGCATCACCCCTTCATGTCAAACCCTCTCGATTTGACATACTTTATCATTTCCAATGTTCTTCTGACAATGGGAATGGAGGCTTCCTTCTCTTAGAAGATATTCACTTGAGTTCTGATTTGATTGAGACATTTATTTCTTAAAAGATCTCAAAAAGATTTGAATCAAGTATGTTTTATTTAGATATTGTACTTTAATAGTACAAAAGTTACCTTTTGTGCTGTGATAAGTCACCTCAAATATCTTATAATTTATTAGCAATATCTCAACCACCCTTGCTTTAAATGATTAATGTCCTTTGCACTCATTGCCTTGGATGATATAAAAAGGGTGGAGCTAGCTCCTTGCTTCTCACGCTTTCAGCTCAAGTTTTCTCAAGTTCAAGATTTCAACAGGTTGATAGCTATTACTTTCTCTCTAAGATTTAGTCTTTGTGTTCTATAAGTCTTCTTTGTGTTAGATTGTTAGAGTAGTTCTTAGCTATTCTATTCCGCAACAATCTTTTGTTTCCTTTGTGTAATTCTTGATATTTATATCAATAAAAGAATTAAAAATTAAGTAAAATTTGAGTATTGTATTCAACCCCCCCCCCCTCTACAATACTTGTTTTGCTATCTCGGGACCAACAAGTGGTATAAGAGTGGTTGATTTAACTTAATAAATCAGATCCATAATGGCATCTTCATCCAAAGTTGATCCTTCTTCTATTTCTTCTCAAACTGATAATGGCTCTATGGTCAAACCTCCTAAGTTCAATGCTAACAACTTTTCTCTCTGGAAAAGTCGAATGATGCTATTCTTAGAAGGAGTTGACAGTCGTTATCTGACCATTCTTCGTGAAGGTCCTTTTGTCCATAAAGTATGGGACAAATTTATCAAAACCTCTAAAAAGAAATACAAAGAAAAAGATCCTCTTTTCCACGTTTTCGATGACTTTTCTGATGAGGAACAAAATTCTACTACTGGTAGATATATTCTGAAACTTAAAAAAGAATACACTGATGAAGATAGACGTACCATTGGACTCGACTCCAAAGTGCGAGCAATAATTGCTCATTCTCTTCCAGATGAAGTGTACCACTCTCTTGTAAACTTCTCTACTGCTAAAGAGATGTGGTCGACCCTATGTGTTCTATACGAAGGTACAGATGAAGTTAAGAAGTCTCAAAAAATCTCTCTCGTTCGTAAATACAAACTTTTCTCTCATGAAATGGGAGAATCTCTTTCTAACTACTATAATCGTTTCAATAGTCTTTTAAACGATCTAAAACTTCTGGGGATGCTTTATGACAACGAGGTAATCTTATGTAAGTTTATGGATAGTCTTCCAGATTTCTGGGAGAACCTCAGCACTGGCATAAAGACAACCAAGTACTTGGAAATCCTACCTCTTACTAATCTCTATGGAACTTTCTGCAATTATGAACAAACCCGTGTTCAAAGGAAGACCATTATCAAAGAGATAAAAGCCCATTCTATGGCTCTTATCTGTGATGGCTCCAAGAAATCTATGTGTATTCCTCGTATTACTTACCCTTCTAATGACTCAGAAAGAGAAAGTCATGATGACATAGATCACTCCTCGGAGGCTTATCTTAGTGAAGCCGATGATGAAGGAGAAGACATCTCTGTTGATCAAATGACGAAGGAGATGAATATGCTTGCAAACTTTTCTAAGTATAGGAAAAACCCTCCTCTAATAATTTTTGAGGCAACCGGAAATTTTCTATTTCTTCTTCTAAAAATTCTTTGAACAAATCCAAGGAGGATTGCTACGCATGTGGTAAGAAATGCCACTTTGCTTCTGAGTGTAGAAGCAATCCTCCTATGATCTCTAAGTCCAACTCTTCTAATTCTTCTAAGAGAAGAAATCTCATATATGTTTCAACAGGTAGATCGCAGCCTCGAAAACCTTCTCCTTCCTCTTCCTTCAAAGAGCTCTCTAACAAAGCGAATAAGTATAAGGCTTAGTACAAAAGAGAAAAGGAAAGAAACTTCCACTCCCAACGACGAGGAAAAGGCTTAATGGTAGAAACTCTTGACTGGGATGATGAGCCTACCTCCAACAGTGAAAAAGAAGTGTCAAGTAAATGCCTTATGGAAAAACTTGATGAAGAAGCTAAAGACTCCTGCTCTAGGATGGACTTTGCAGCTGAGTGCTCTTCCTCCTCTTCTCAGGTACATCCCTTATACTCTCTATCTGATGAAGAAAAGATTGAGGCATATGACTCTTTGACTGTACTTTTTCACAATGAGAAAGATGCAAAGAAGAGCGCCAATGCTCAAATCAAATCTCTCTCTTCCCAACTTCAGGCTTCTCTCTCTCAACTAAAACATTTTGACAAAATAAAAGTTGAGTTGGAAGACTTGAAAACAATAAACCATGTGTTGGATAAAGAAAAGAACAAACTTCTCAAGCGTGTTCAAAACGAACAAGAGATAGTAAGCAAATGGAACACCTCTTTCAAAAACCTTGAGAAAATTTTTAAAGACCAAGTAGTTGGTGACGAAAAATTTGAACTTGGCTACTAAAAAGATGACGCTGACTATACTCCTTCTGAAGACGTCCCTTCCCCTTCTCAAAATCCCTCTATTTCCTCTAAACTTCCCTCCTACTCTTCTGAATGGAATGATACCGATTCAGGAGATTCTAACTCTGCTTATTCCATGGATCTTCGAGATTCAAGGAATTTTGATATCTTTGTGTTTGCCAAACCATCTAAACCCTTTCTAAAAGAAGATAAAGATTCAAATGAGTTTGTCAAACCCGTTAACGATCTTCTTAAATCTTTGAAACTAAAAGAATGTTCTTCCTCTTCTTCCTCTTTGTAGATCCCAGATACAGTGCAATCAAGAGATATAATCAATGAAGAACAATATATGAGTCACAACAACTAGTCATATGATTGATATGAAATCAAAGGGTTACAGGTTTACAGAAAAGATTTCTGATCAGAGAGAGTAAACCTATAAACTAGTTGTTTGTAAATTATGAGACTCTTCTTTCTAACCTAACAAATGAACTAAATATTAACTTTAAATACTTAGGCACGCAGGCCTAATGGGCTTATGGGCTTGGGCTCATCTAACTAATTAACTATTAAAGAATTACAATATAAACCCTTACAAATTCTTTATTCCACTTTCAACGCACGGGACTTTCAGTCCTAACAATCTCCCCCTAAAGTTGAATAAAGCATTTATCAACATGAAAAACTTTAGGCCTTGATCTTCTTTCCCTCTTGAATCTTTGAAGAACTTTGGTGTTTCATGTCTTCATGACTTTCCACGCTCCCCCTTGAATAAATCTCTTGATCTTCATAGTATCAACTTTGTAACCAGATTCAATGTACAGTAGCCTCGACTGAACGCACTATCAAGCAACTTTCAGCTGTAAAAACTCAATCACATTGGATCAGCACACAAGAAAGATAATGTGAGAGTTATTTGACATTCCACGGTGCTTCTTCAGTTTAAAACAAAGAATCTGTCTTTGAACCGCGAGTTGAATAGATTTGTTTTCTTCTCAAGAACTTGTTTCAATCAGCGCATAGGAGGAATGATAAACAAACTTGTAGCAGACACCACATGATATGGAAAGAATCAATATAATCATTGAAATCTCTTTTGAAACATCATCTTCATCTCTTTGATCTCTAGACTGTCTTCAGAA
The DNA here is from genome assembly GCA_023525745.1 of Arctium lappa. NCBI lineage: Eukaryota > Viridiplantae > Streptophyta > Magnoliopsida > Asterales > Asteraceae > Arctium > Arctium lappa. The sequence continues at coordinate 165,531,770 of CM042047.1, forward strand.
ATAACTTTCTTTCTTTAAAACTTTGAAAATGAACTTTGTAAGATTTCTCCCCCTTTTTGATGATTGCGAGCATCATGATCATCAAAACTTCTTCAATTTCAGCACTTTCTTTGATCTCCCCTTTTATGATAAGTTGACTTTTCCCACCTGTGATCTGAGTATCCGTCAATTCATGAAATGTATATATCCGAATCTTTTCAAATTCAGACATAATGAACAAGGTAACCCTGATTCAACAGATGAAACAGTTAGTATGCCTGTAAGTAGCACAGAGTCACTTTGTACAACGGATGTACATTGGAAAGGAGCTTTTGTGATATTCACTCCCCCAGGGCTTCCATTCAATCATCGAAAAACCACAAAGGAATTTTCTATGAATGTTATGACAAGAAAACTCATTCCTTGTGTGCTCGTGAAAGTGTAGAAATGATTGAAGCTACTTAGCTATGTCAGGCTTAAATTGTGTAAACTGTTGAGACAACAACATATATTACACGGACTCAATGTGCATGAAAAAGGTGCTAAGGTGGGGAAACTTTCCTTCTTTTTCAATATCTACATCTTTCGATTGAAGACTAGATAGCAGATATGCTGCGTCCCCAAAGAAAATGAAACATTTCATTGTTAAGAAAGAAACGAGTGGTTGGTGGGGTTAATGCAAAAGTTGGCATGGGCTCAATGCCTGTTTCAATGATGGTCACCAAAGAATGTGAACCAATCAGAAAATGTGGCTGCCCGACTCAGAAAGTGGTTGGTGCAGAGTTTTCATATTCTTTTAACTCTGTTCTCACACCCTTTTTCTTTTTATCATTAAAGCTCACTTCTAACCAAACTCTCTTGTCAATTTTTTTCACTCCACACAATGAGAAAAACTCAATCCGATGAGTTATCTCCCCCCACTCTTTGATTTATGACCCCTCATCCCTCAAATCACTCTAGGATACCTTCCGGGGTAGGAAACACTGGTTAACGTGAATCCATGTAAGTTCTGTTTAAGTTCTCACACAAATCCCATGTAAGTCCTAAAAAGAATGGTTGCTCAACAGTTTAACTTGAACAGTTAAGCACAAAATGTATGATAACACTGTCAAAATGTATGCTCATAAGATTTGAGAAATTGAACTTTGAAGATTTCTCAAAACAAAGATTTCTCAAAATGTACCAAATAATTGGATATTATGTTTATATGAACAAATATAAACAATTTAGCAATGAAAACACAAATTTGGAAATAATGATAGATGCTCAACAACATATGAAATCAAACGGGAGTATTACCATCGAAAAATTGTTTCGTTATGAGACATGGTAATAACAAATACAAATGAAGTACTGGACCGATGTGTGTGAATACTTGACAGTATATGGACAAGATAATACGCAAGTATTGATCTTTGGAAACACACGGTCAGTTAAACATTAAAGCTCATACTTGAAAAACATTTAAAAGCCACACTCCTAAATTCATAAAATCTTTTGAGAATAGAGAAGTGGTTTGAACATTTAAGAAAACGTTTTTCATGTTCGAAAGTTGTTCTTCTTTCAAAAAATCAGAGATATAGTATTAGAAGATATTTACCTTTTAAGCCCCCCCTTAAATCATGATAAGGATATAGCTCTATTAAGCTCCTCCTGGATATTTGCAATAATATCCAAGTCTGAACGTTGAAGAACGGGTCCTGATCTGTCATTTGATCAGAAGCCAAACTTCGTTAAAGTCCTGGTTCTAAGCTGATTTACTTAGAAACCATATTTCTTCTACTCCCCCTTGACAGTAGGTGCCTGCAACAAAGAATCAGTTTTCGACTTTGGTACCCACTGGTATTTGGGTCCTCGAATGTTAGTTGCAGTTCTTGTGAGGGATATAGAATAAGATCCATACCAGAAGTGATCACTGGTTTTGTGAATGTGATCATGTGTACGACAATAAGAACAGTGGTATTTCTTACCTGACAACCTGAGTAATTGATCTCTCGAGTAGATATGATCAGGTTTACCTTTATGCACTTTGTTCTTTTTGGAATTAGACGCATGTACACATGATTCTTTTTCTTTCAACTCATCTTCAACTGGTTTCTTCTTCCAGACCAGTTCCTCATCTTTGTATCTCCTTCTTCTAAAACGTGTACCTAAACCATCTATATTTCTATCATAGAAAAGATTAGTTTTACGAATCTGATCAAACAATTTAGCTGACCTTTGTGAAGAGACCGATTTCTGATTTGAGCTTGATGCAGTCTGTTCAAGCACTTTAATCGTTGAAGCAAAGTTGTCTCTTTCTTTAACAAGCATGTCAATTTTCGTCATGAACTCAGACTTCATTTTCTGCTCTTTCAGCACACTTTCAGATAGTTCAGATAACTTCTTTTTAAGCTTTTTGATCTCCCTCAAACATACTTCTCTCTTCTTCAAATCCCTTCTCAACATTGTTTCTCTGGCCGAATATTTCTTTGAAGACGCTAACATTTTTTGTTCAATGTCCTTCTTTTCTGTTGCAAACTTCTCTCTTTTAAGAATGATTAATTTCTGAAAATCAGAAACTTGCTGAGAAAGTTTTATGCATTTCAGCTCAACTTCTTTCTTCTCGTCAGCACATTTTCTCGAAAAATCTGAGAACTTCTTTGCGAACGATTTCTCAAACTCGGATTTATCTTGAGCATGTTTTTGCTCCAAATCAAATATTTGCTTTTGAAGCTCAACATTTGTATCTTTCAAATGCTTAATCTGCTCCTCAGAACTTTCAATAGATGCTGCTTGTTGGATTTGGATAATTTGAACTTCCAGATCAAAAATCCGTCTTTTTAGTTCAGAGTTCTCAGTTTCCAAAAACTTTACTCTTGAAGACATCTTTGGTCCTGTCATTATCTTTTGAAGATGTTCCCACAGCTGTTTTCCTGTAGCCTTTTTACTGTCTAAACTTACAGAAATCTCTTTTGAAATCTCCTCGGAAATTCCTTACAAGATAAAAGCTTGAGTCAATTTATCAGCTTCAAATCTCTTTCTTTGCTCATCTGTGTAATCCTTAAATGGTAGTGTGTACACTTCGTGTTCCGTTCTTCCATTTTCTCCCATAAAATAACAAATGTCTGTCGGAGTTTTCATTCTTTCTTCCCTCAGAGATAATCTGATATAGTCAGCCAAGTCATTTATGTCGATGAAGTCCAAGAAGTTGTCCTTCCATTGCTCGTACTCTCCTTTGAAAAGTACTGGTGGATTCTCATTCGTACTGATTGAAAGAGCTTCGCTTGAAGGCATTCCTTTTGATATACAGGGACTGAACTTGACAAGAGATGAAACTTGACAGTGCAGGGACCAAAAGTGACAAATTATGAAACTTGAAAGTTTCGGGTCACAAATGACACACTAATGAAACCTTGAAGTACGGGGGCTAAAAGAAATGCACTGCAAAATGATCGTGAGACAAAAAATTTGACGTTTTTTTTAAGCCCGGTCGAGCAAGGTACCGGTCAAGCAAATGACCGGTAATGACAATGTACCGGTCAAGCAAAGGACCGGTATAGACAACCTATCGGTCGAATCCAAAGGACCGGTATCAACAATGTACCGGTCTAATCTTTTTATCGGTCAAATCAAATCCGGTCGAACCAAAGGACCGGAAGAGACAAAAAATATCAGTCAAAGGACAAAGATCGGTAATCAGGGTACCGATCGAATCAGTGTATCGGTCGAACACAAGATCGATAGAGGCTAAGATTCGTTCGAAGCAAAGACCGGAAAACACAATGTATCGGTCAAACACAATGACCGGTAATTACACTTTCCCGGTCAAAGGATGTCTATCGAGCAAAAAATAGATTAGCAGGTAGGGTCGATAAAGTCAAAGAACACCGAAGAACTCGATGAATTTCAATATTATTCGACCCAGAAAATAAACAAACAATAGACCGATAAACACTAGAAATCGATTAACACTGGACAAACAATGACCGATACACAACACCGAATTCAGATAATCAAAAGACCGATAATAATACCAAGCATAAACAGATCGAAACCCACTTTTTCAGAAAAAAATAATAGACCGAATCTGATTTTTTTTTCAAATAAACATTCGATCGATAAAACCTCATACGATAAAAACATGAACAGATAATCACATGAACAACAATCGCATGATAAAAGCAGATTAAACAGATAATCGAATAGGGTTTTAGACAAACCTTTTTCTAGATCAAACCTTTAGTCTCTTTGCTCTGATACCAATTGTAGATCCAAGATACAGTGCAATCAACAAATATAATCAATGAAGAACAATATACGAGTCACAGCAACTAGTCATATGATTGATATGAAATCAAAGGGTTACAGGTTTACAGAAAAGATTTCTGATCAGAGAGAGTAAACCTATAAACTAGTTGTTTGTAAATTATGAGACTCTCCTTTCTAACCTAACAAATGAACTAAATAATAACTTTAAATACTTAGGCACGCAGGCCTAATGGGCTTATGGGATTGGGCCCATCTAACTAATTAACTATTAAAGACTTACAATATAAACCCTTATAAATTCTTTATTCCACTTTCAACGCACAGGACTTTCAGTCCTAACACTCTTCTTCTCCTTATCCTAAGCAAGCTCCTCTTCTTAAAGGAAAATCTGTTGTTGTTGATCTCCCTAACAAAAGAAAGATTACACCTTCCTCCAAAGGTAAATCTCCCATGAACACAACATAATTTATTCCTAGAGCTTTGAAAATAAAGAAGTCCAAAGGAATCTCCATAGATCCTCCTTCCTCCTCTGAAAAAGGAATTCTTGGACCAGTACCTCGAAATCCTCACATTCCTTAAAGCTATCCCATTCTTCCTCACTCTTCTAAACCCCTAAAGTCTAAACCTTAAGGAAAAGTGAAAGCCTCATCTCTTGAACCCAAGACAAAGTTCATCTACAGAAAATGCTACAACTGTGGTGATACTTTTTATCTAGCCAAGGACTGTCCGAAAGACCGTATTAAAAGATATGGTCAAAATAATCCTGCTTCTTCTTCTAATCCTAAAGGGCCCACCTCAAAACGAGTTCCAAAGGACTAATTTGTTTGTGTCTGCAGGTCTTTGGGCATCATCATACTTGGTATCTTGATAGTGGATGCTCACGACATATGACAGGAAACAAATCACTTCTCTTAAACTTTGTGAAAGAAAAGGGACCGACCGTAATTTTTGGTGACAACTCTCGTGGTTCCACTAAAGGTTATGGGACTCTTTCTAATGGATCCATTACTTTCAATAAAGTCGCCTATGTGGAAGGACTAATGCATAATCTTATGAGCATTAGTCAACTGTGTGATTTATGTCACTATGTGATTTTCAGAGAGCATGATTGTCTCATTACTGATAAACAATTTCACACTGTCCTATCTGGCTATAGAAAGGACAATGTGTATGTCATCAATATGAGTATCAAATCAACTGAAGATGAAAACATATGTTTCATTTCTGAAGACTCAGAAAAGAAGAACTGGCTCTGGCATAAACGTCTCTCTCATCTCAATTTCAAGACGTTGAATGCCCTTTCTAACAAAGAGCTAGTTGTCGGTTTGCCGAAAATATCCTTCTTTAAAGAGAAGCTATGTGCTGCATGTGAGAAAGGCAAGCTGACAAAATCCTCTTTCAAGTCAAAGCAGTGTTTCTCTATCTCTACTCCTCTTCAGATGTTGCATATGGATCTTTGTGGGGTAGTCAACACACCTAGTCTTGGTGGTAAAAGGTACATTCTTGTCATTATTGATGAATTCACACATTACACTTGGGTATTCTTTCTCAGGTACAAAAGTGATACAACTGAAGAAATCATCAATTTCATCAAGAAATCTGAAGTTCTCAACGGTCAACTAGTCAGATCTATCAGAAGTGACAAAGGGACCTAATTCATAAATACTACCTTATATGCCTTTCTAAGTGACAAAGGTATCTCTCAAAACTTTGTAGCAGTCAGAACTCCACAACAAAATGGTGTTGTGGAAAGGAAGAATCGTACACTATGTGAAGCTGCAAGGTCTATGCTAAGTGAATCCAACCTCCCTACCTACTTCTGGGCTGAGGCTGTCAATACAACATGCTTTACGCAAAACCGATCTATCATTGTGAAAAGACACAACAAGACTTCCTATGAAGTCTTCTATGGCCGAAAACCAAACATCGGTTTTCTTCATGTTTTCGGTTGCTCGTGTTTCATTTTAAATGATCAAGAACATATTGGGAAATTCGATCCCATGGATGATGAGGGTATCTTTATGGGTTATTCTCTATCTTCTAAAGCCTATAGAGTCTACAATCTAAGAATAAAATGTATTGATGAATCAATACATGTGAAGTTCGATGATCATAAGACATCTTCCTTATCTTGTGATGATAATGAACTTCATGAGTGGATCACTTCGTGTGTTGGAGACGATTCCTCAAAACTTTTTGTCTGTAGGACCTCCCTATGTTCCATTCTCAGCAGCTTCCACTTCCTTTAACCATAGTTCGACAGATCCCCTACTGAATGCCGAACCTATTGCCCCTGCCGAACCAACCTTACTTTCTTCTCCTCTTCATCATACTCATCCTATTCCTACCGATCCTTCACCCTCATATTCACCTAGCCCATTTTCTGCACCTCTTCCTCCACCTCTAAAATGAACCAAGGATCATCCAATTGATCAAATTATTGGTGATCAGCAAGTAGGTGTCCAAACGAGAAGAGGTGTTGGAAACATTTGCCTCTATGTGAATTTTCTCTCCCTAACAGAACCCAAGAAAATTGAAGAAGCTCTAGCAGATCCTTGTTCGATCACTGTCATGCAAGAAGAGTTGTCTCAATTCGAAAGAAACAAAGTATGGAGACTTATGCATCGTCCGTTCGGTAAGACTATTATCGGCACTAAGTGGGTCTTCCGAAATAAGATCGATAAAGTTGACACTATTATTCGGAACAAATCCTGGCTTGTTGCTCAAGGATATAGATAAGAGGAAGGTATCGATTATGACGAAACCTTTGCTCCTGTTGCTAGACTTGAAACAATAAGGATCTTTCTTGCTCATGATGCTCACAAAAACTTCTGGGTTTTCCAAATGGATGTTAAAAGTGTGTTTCTCAATGGAGAACTTGCTAAAGAAGTCTATGTGAAACAACCTCCAGGTTTTGAAAATCCAACTCATCCTTACTATGTGTTCATATTAGACAAAACTTTTTATGGTCTGAAACAAGCTCCTCGTGCCTGGTATGACACTTTGTCAGATTTCCTTCTCTCAAACTGATATACCAAAGGTAAAATTGACAATACTCTCTTTCTCAAGAAAATCAAAGGTAATATCATTCTTGTCCAAATCTATGTAGATGACATCATCTTTTGGTGCCACTGATGAATCTCTTTGTCAGGAGTTTGCCTCTCTCATGAAAAACAAATATGAGATTTGTATGATGAGTGAGCTTACTTTCTTTCTTGGTCTTCAAATTAAACAAACTTCTGAAGTAATTTTCATAAATCAGGGTAATATATTCGTGATTTATTAAAAAAATTTGATTTTGAAAATTGCTCTCCCATGAAAACTCCAATGGCACCACCTCTTAAGATTCATGCTGATCCAGCTGGTAAGTTAGTTGATATCACGAATTATAGAGGGATGATAGGTTCTCTTCTTTATCTTACTGCTAGTAGACCTGACATCATGTATGCTACGTGTCTATGTGCGCGTTATCAAGCCAATCCCAAGGAATCTCACTTGGCGATTGTGAAACGTATTTTTCGGTACCTAAAAGGTACTTCGAATCTGGGTCTTTGGTATCCTAAGGACTCAGTTTTTGATCTCATTGGCTATTCAGATTTTGATTTTGCAGGGTCTAAGGTAGACAGGAAAAGTACAACTGGCAGTTGTCAATTACTAGGTGGAAATTTGGTCAACTGGTTGATAGTGCTTGGAATACACCTATAGACGTGTGCTAATTAAACCTCAAAGCAAGTATACAATGAGATCTAATATCGTCTTTCAAGTAATAAAATGGTAAGAACCAAGTATCGTCCCACAGAGATTGGAGTAAAAGTAGATTAAAAAGTAAGAAAAAGAAATGACTTCAGATGGCGATTTTGAAGACTTGATTTGGTTTGGTTTGTCACTTGATTAGATTAACAGAATAATAAAGCAAGCACAGGTGTAAGACATTTAGGTGAGATTTAAACACAAATTCCAGCAGACTTATGCTACAGACATGCTGCAGCATGAGTTGGCCATAACTAGATCCACCATCTATTTTGAGGGTATTCCTCTCGGACTTCAATATTCACACTACTGTATAGAGTCGACTAAACACATCTCTGTGCAGCCTCCAACTATTTATAGTGTAGAATAAAGTCCTCAAAATATATGGACGATCAAATCTCTTTGTATCTAAAACCGCTCTCTCGAGCCGATTCCCATATCATCCAAGTTGACGTGTTCGAAGGGGCTTATCTCTAAGTCCTCTACACTTTAACACTAATGACTAGCGATCAACTTGTCGAGAATAAATCAGTTTATAAATAAAAAGCAACTCTCTCAAGTCTACTTCTTATATCATTCAAACTGACGTGCTTTTGGTAGCTTATCTCTAAGTCAACCGCACTTTAACACTTTAGCAAGTGATCAGTTCGTCAAGAAGTGTCATTGAACTTTATAAAACTTGAAATGAAATGATGGAACATTGTTATTGGGAAACAACGTCCACCTTTCTTTGGTTTAAAATCTTACCCTTTTATCTCACACCCGAGCTAAATAAAATTAGCTACTCATATTTAAAGACATAAAGCGATAAATGACGGAAAATAAAAACATAAATGTAAATGACATAAATTAAATGACGGAAATATAAATTACAACAAATATAAAAGACTTGAATATAAATTGCAAGTTAAGTAAAGAACTAAGTAAATAGTACTAGAAATAATAAAGCATAAAAGACAAGGGATGATGACTTCAAAAGATTACTTGGAATTAATAAAGTAAACCAAAATCACAAGGTTATTGATGCCAACCTTTGATTTTCACTAACATGAGAGAGAATTAGATGGATTATGGATTGCTAACTTACTACCCCAAGCTCCCCTTTTATAACCAAGGGGAGTGGCACAAAAGGTAATTATCCTAAATAAAGTACTTAAAGTACAAAAGTAGTCTTAACCCAAAAGTTGATAACCAAAAGACAATAAAGTGTTTAACCACAAATTACAAATCAGCCAAAAATTAGTCTAGAAGGTTCCCAAAAGTCAGATTCAAAACTCAAAAAGGTCTTCCCACAAAAAGCTCCTCCTAGCTTATCCATTAAGCACTTCATACGACTGCTGTAAGGATGCTGCAGCATGCTGCAGCTTGCTGCACTTATAAATCTGCCCAAAAATTACACCAATTAGCTTATCCAAATGCAATAAAACAAGTTCTTCATATCTTTAGCTCCAAGAAACAAGAAAAGAGAAAATAATGAACTAAAATGACTCAAATGTTGGGATTAGAAGGTAAAAACTATGCTAAAAAGAAGATAAAAAGAGCGTAATGGCACTAAATAATTAGTGTCATCACAACCCCAAACTTGAAATATTGCTTGTCCCCAAGCAATTAAGACACAAAAGAAATAAAAAAAAATGACTCAAGTGGTAAGCTTTGCAAGATGGATGCATTAAGTGCACACATGTAGATGATCAACCCAAACATACATGGCATAGCCCTTCATAAATCCAAAATTTCCATGATTTCTATCTACCATGAGTATGAACCATATGCTAGTAAGATTTTCTTTTTGTTATGGTACTCACATCTCACAATTAAGATCAAAAGGACTTTTAATGAACTGGATAACTCTTTTTGGCTTTTTCTTATGCTCACTTTGCCTCTTATTTTCACCTTTTGCATCATTTTTTTTTTTTCAGATTTGGCACTTTTGTGCTCTTTTCTTTTGGTGAATGCAATGCACTTAGCCCCTATGGGACTTTTTTAGTGCCTAAGTCCAAACATGGCATATTTGAAGAGCTATGCTCTTTTTCTGTTTTTAAGCTTTTGCCATGGTGGACTTTTCCAACCCCAAACTTTGAAATTTACAATGTCCTCATTGTAATAACATGAAAGTGTATGGATAATATGGAGTGGGTACAATTGGATAATGTTGAGTATCGAAAGATGGCCTAAATCATTTCTTATGTAAGATGTGGACCAAATTGCGTCCCAAGTAAAATAATCCTAGTTCTAGCAAGTACTATAAAGTGAGATATAGACCATGGATGTATGAATTTATTGTGGATATGTATGCATGCTCAAGATGATCACCAATGCCCATTTGCAAGAAAATAAAACCTAGAAAACAGCAAAGACACATCCCAGACTTGAAAATTAAAAACGAACAATAGAAATTGGAGCTAAAGGGTAATGAGTAGAACCTGTCCTACTCCATTGGAGTAGGCTGTGAATCCTTCGGTGGTGGTGCAGCAGAAGTGCCTTCCACGCCCTCTCTGTACGCCTTTAACAATTGCCTCAACTCTGCATTCTCGGCACTCAATCTGATGTTTTCCTCCTCGATCGCTTTCAGCTTTCTTCCCTGCTTCTTGATTTTTCTGCCAAACCTTTCAACCAGCGCAGCCTCAACCCTTTCGAAGTCTTCCCTTCCTTTCTTGCATTCTTTCTTCACCTTCTCTCCTAACTCTGTCCTTAAGCTATCGATCTTGTCAAAAAACTCATGCCTCTGGTAAAATAACCCATCCATGAGAGAACTGTTCTGAGACAGCAGGTCCTGAAGCATGGTCGAAATATCCGCAGCCTGTGGTCTGTTCTCTCTTCTGTCCCTCAATCTGTTGACTGCCTTGAGATCTATCTGCCATCGTCCCCCACCTTCCTTGATGATCTGGTCCTCTTCATACTGTGGTACTCCCTTTTTGAGCAACATTTGGGTAATGAGACTAGGGAAATACATCTGTCCCCTAGTCTTTGCAGCACAGATCCTTATGTTCTTCAAAATGACCCTCCCGAAATTGATTGTATGTCCTTGCATCAAACAAAATAACAGAACCATTCTTTCCACAGAAACCAAGTGGACATGAGTGATGGGTGAGATTGAGTGTCGTAGGAAATTTATCCAAACATTGGCATCAGGCTTTAAGTTACAAGCCTTAAAATGCCTCAACATGAAGTTAGAATGAGCATCCCAACTAGTTTCAGGCAACCCCAACTCAGTGGCAATATCATCCAAATCATTTTCAGTGAGATTTTTCATCATCTGGTGGAAATCAGTGCGTTTAGGAGGAGTGAGGTTCAAAAATTTGTTGATTTTCTTTGAAGTGAGAGTGAACCTCACTCCCCTGAGCATGACCTTTGAAGAGCTATTGACAGAAATTTCAGCGTAAAATTCTCTTAGGAGAGTTATATTATACGAAACAGGTACCTCACAAAGCTTGCTGAGTCCATGTGATTCCACCACAGTTTTGATAAAACTGTATTCGGTTAGGCTTTGGGGGTGGAATCCCTTGTCAGGTAGGCCCATCATATCTTTGAATTTCTCAAAAGCACTCTTAACAGCTTCTGAACTCAATCCCCCATGAGGCAGGTCTGGTCTTGGGAGTTTTTGTGGTCTGGTCTTGGAGGTACTGGCTGCAGATTTTGATGCTGAGCCTTGCTGCAGGACTGCTGCAGCATCCTGCCCCATACTCCTAGTGGTTACCCTTGGCCTTTTTCTAGCTGTGCTCTCCTCAACAGGCTTGGTCTTTTTGGCTTTCTTTCTAGAGGTGCATTCCTTAGCAGTTTTAGACCTAGTGACCCTTTTTCTAGCCAATGATTTGGTCCTCTATCTAGTTGGAATCACCACAGATGGTGAGTTACTAAAGGGTAAGTTTAGGTCAGGAAGGTCATCCCTAGGAGAGGCATTGCTTTCTGCATCATGTACCTTAGGTATCTTTTCATATTCAGCCCCCATCCTATCCAAAAGTTCATCAAGCTCCTCAAATCTAGGGAGTGATTTAGGCATTGAAATGTCATTCTCCAAGGAGTATGGCACAACAGCCCAATCATCGTGCATTTCGAAATCATCAGAGTGAATATAGAGGGGTATACCCTCTGTGTTGTGATCATCATCATCCTCATCGTCGGAGACAGAGGTGAAATACCCATCAGCTTCTAGAACAATAGTGGGAGACGATACCTGAGCCTCTTGAACAAGGGTAGGAGTTGGTGCGACCTGGACATCGACAGGGGGTGGTACTTCAGTGTTGTGTTGAGTGGGTATGTAGATGTGCAGCAAAGGGTGAGGGGTTGTGGCGGACTGTACGGGTGATGAAGACTCACCTTCGAGGGTATTTGGTTCAGGGTCGATTTGTGCGTGTGATGGTGGGTTCGCCGGCTGATTGAGGGTCTGTCGGCGTTGGCTTCGCCGTATCGGAGTGGGGTTTTGGGCTTCATCGGGGTTTCGAATGGCTGGGCGTTTTACTTTGGCCATGTCGTGGAGTGGTCGACGATTTCGACAGGTCGCCGGAGGTGGTGTTTGTGGTGGTGGGTTGTTAGGTCGGCCGAGAGAGAGAAAGACGAGATTATGATTGGATTAAGGCAAAATGAGGGTTTTCTTGGGATAATGAAGGGTCTGTTCAAACTTATCTTACAAGATTGTTGGAAGGATCTTTTAGCAACAAATCTCAGATATCTAGGCTGGTAAAAAAAATGATGAAAATTTTATGGGGAAGGAGTTTTTAGAAGGTGATGATGCTCTGCAAACGGTTGAAAAGAAGTTCCCTTTTTGAAAAAGGTGGCAGATGACATCACTTAACTGTACCTTCCTTAAAAATTTTAAATCTTATCCTTATGGTTTCCCGCTTAAACTCAAAACCTGATTCCTTGCAAAACTAGGGTTTCATGCTGCAGAGATGCTACAGCTTGGGATCTTCATTTCTTTTCACAATTAGAGCTGCAAACTATACAAACAATTAAAATATAAGTCCTAGAAAGCAGTAGAGGTAAGGTAAGTTATTTACAAACAAAATGGGACTTCAAAAAGTCCACATCATTCTTGAAGCTTGTTCAGCACAAAGTGACCAAATCCACAGAACAAGGTTCTGGGATGGTCACTGGAGTGTGGTATGCCTTAACTCTTTGTCCATTGACCTTGAACACAGTGTTATCCTCAGGGTTAACTAGGTCAATTGCTCCATATGGATATACATGATGAATGAGGAAAGGTCCTGACCATCTGGATTTTAGCTTTCCTGGAAACAATTTTAACCTTGAGTTAAACAAAAGAACTTTCTGGCCTGGTCTTAAGTCTCTGTGTTGTATCTTTCTGTCATGCCATTTCTTGGTTTTCTCCTTATAGAGTTTGGCATTTTCATAGGACATGTTCCTATGCTCTTCTAGCTCACACAGTTGTAACTTTCTTTTACTACCAGCAACATTTAGGCACATGTTTAATTCTTTGATTGCCCAGTATGCTTTGTGTTCAAGTTCTAAAGGGAGGTGGCAAGCTTTGCGAAAAACAAGCTTATATGGGGACATACCAAGTGGTGTCTTGAATGCAGTTCTGTATTCCCATAAAGCATTGTCTAGTTTAAAGGCCCAATCTTTTCTGTTTGGCTTGACCACCTTTTCAAGAATTCCCTTTATCTCCCTATTAGAGAGCTCAGCTAAACCATTGGTTTGTGGGTGGTATGCAGTGGCAATCCTGTGATTAACATTGTACTTTTTTAAAACTTCTTGTAACATTTTGTTCACAAAGTGGGTACCCTCATCACTGATTAGTGCCCTGGGGGTACCAAACCGTGTAAAAATTTGCTTTTGAAGAAACTTGATCACAGTTTTTGCATCATTTGAGACACATGCCACTGCCTCTACCCATTTGGATACATAATCAACAACAACCAGTATGTATTGGCATTGGTTTGATGGGGGAAATGGTCCCATGAAATCTATTCCCCAAACATCAAACAACTCAACCTCCAAGATCCCATTTAGTGGCATTTCATTTCTTTGAGAAATGGAACCACTCCTTTGGCATTCATTGCATCTTTGTGCAAAACTGTGGGCATCTTTGAAGAGAGTTGGCCAATAGAATCCTGATTGTAACACTTTGGCTGCTGTCCTTTGACCTCCAAAATGGCCTCCATACTCAGATTGGTGGCAATGCTGCAAGATTGCTACAGCCTAAGTTTCTGGTATGCATCTTCTCAAGATCTGATCTGTACCAAGTTTAAACAAGAAAGGGTCATCCCATAAATAAGATTTGGCATCATGGAGAAATTTCTTGAACATTTGGCCAGAATAATCAGAAGGTCGTATGCCACAAGCCAAGTAATTTGCCATGTCAGCAAACCATGGTAGCTCAGAGTGTTGTAACATTAGAATTCTCTCATCAGGGAAGGTCTCAATAATGTCTCCTTCTCCTTTGTTCTCACTAGGTTTTTCTAACCTAGACAAATGGTCTGCTACTTGGTTGTCTACTCCTTTCCTATCCACAATTTCTAGGTCAAACTCTTGCAACAACAGAATCCATCTTATCAACCTAGGCTTAGCATCTTTCTTGGAAATCAAATACCTAATGGCAGCATGGTCAGTGTGAACAGTAACTTTTGTGCCCATCAAGTATGATCTAAACTTCTCAAATGCAAAGACCACAGCTAATAATTCTTTTTCTATTGTTGTGTAGTTAATTTGAGCTTCATTCAAAGTCTTACTTGCATAATAAATTGAATGAAAAACCTTTTCTTTTCTTTGACCCAAAACTGCACCTACAGCCCAATCACTGGCATCACACATGATTTCAAAAGGTTTGTTCCAATCTGGAGTGACAACCACTGGTGCAGTTACCAAAGCTTTCTTCAAAATGTTGAATGCATCTCTACATTCTTCATTAAAATCAAATTTTTGATCATGCTGTAAAAGTAAACACAAAGGTTTGGATATCTTTGAAAAATCTTTGATAAACCTTCTGTAAAAACCAGCATGGCCAAGAAAGCTTCTGATTCCTTTAACAGTGGTTGGCTCAGGTAGCTTTTCAACAATTTCAATTTTAGCTTTGTCTACCTCAATTCCTCTTTTTGAAATTACATGTCCCAGAACAATCCCTTCCTTGACCATGAAATGACATTTTTCCCAATTTAGGACTAAATCAGTTTCTTCACACCTTTCAAGACTCTTTTTCAAATTTTCTAAACAGTGATCAAAAGATGAACCATATACAGAAAAGTCATCCATAAAGATTTCTATGGAGTTTTCAAGCATGTCAGAAAATATGGACATCATGCATCTTTGAAAGGTTGCGGGTGCATTGCAAAGTCCAAATGGCATCCTCCTAAAAGCAAAAGTACCATAGGGACATGTGAAGGTGGTCTTTTCCTGGTCCTCTTGTGATATGGCTATCTGGTTATATCCTGAGTATCCATCCAAGAAACAGTAATATTCTTTACCGGCTAACCTGTCCAACATTTGGTCAATGAAAGGTAATGGAAAGTGGTCTTTTTGGGTAGCATTATTGAGTTTCCGGTAGTCCATGCAAATCCTCCATCCAGATACTACTCTAGTTGGGATGAGTTCATTTTTATCATTGGGGATGACTGTGATCCCTCCTTTCTTTGGAACACACTGGACTGGGCTAACCCAAGAACTACTGGCTATTGGGAAAATAATTCCTGCATCTAACCATTTCAAAATTTCCTTTTTCACTACCTCTTTCATGACAGGGTTTAGCCTTCTCTGTGGTTCAATTGATGTGAAGTTCTTGTCTTCTAGAATGATCTTATGCTGACAAATGGAAGGACTAATCCCTTTCAAGTCAGCAATGGTCCACCCTATGGCTTTGGTGTGTGACTTCAACATATCCACAAGTTGTTTTTCTTGATGCAAATTTAGGGTAGATGATATGATGACAGGCAATTTGTTCTCTTCCCCAAGAAAAGCATATTTCAAGTGAGATGGGAGTTGTTTCAACTCCAGGTCAGGTGGTGATATGACAGATGGTGTAAAGTTCTTTTAGTCATTCTGCTCCAATGGTTCAAACTTTGCAGCATAAACTGGGGCAGTTTCATCTTCCACTATGGCTCTATCTAAGTCATCCTCAAGATCATCATCATCATCAATCTTACAAACCCTCCTAACTCCTTCCTCATGGAACAATGATTCAATCACACTTAAGTTTGAACAATCCTCAACATCATCAGGATATTTTAAAGAATTGAAAACATTGAAGGTGACTTTTTGGTCTTGGAGTCTCATGGTCAGTTCTCCTTTCTGGACATCTATCAAAGTTCTTCCGGTGGCTAGAAAAGGTCTTCCTAAGAGAATAGGAATATCTTTATCAGCCTCAAAATCCAAGATGATAAAATCTGCCGGAAATATGAACTTGTCAACCTGTACTAGAACATCCTCAATCTTCCCCTTAGGATAGGCTATGGTCTTGTCAGCCAATTGGAGTGTAACTGTGGTAGGTCTGGCTTCTCCTATTCCTAAGTTGTTGAAAACAGATAAGGGCATGAGGTTGATGCTAGCTCCTAGATCACACAAAGCCTTTCCTACTTCCTTCCCACCTATTGAACATGGAATGGTAAAACTTCCTGGGTCTTTCAACTTAGGAGGTATTCCATTGGTCAGGAGTGCGCTACATCCTTCAGTCAAAGCAACTGTCTCATATTCATTCAACTTCTTCTTCTTGCTTAGGATGTCCTTAAGGAATTTGGCATAACTAGGCATTTGCTCGATTGCTTCAACAAGAGGTATGTTGATGTGCAATTCTTTGAACACATCCAAGAATTTTTTAAATTGCAATTCTTCTTTTTGATTCCTTAACCTTTGAGGGTAAGGAACATAAGGAGGATCTGGTTTTATGAAAGCTTTACTTGGATGTGTGGAGCAAGATGTGTCTTTTGTGCCTTTGATTTCACTCTCCTTAGGTAAGGTTGGGATTTCATTCACTACAGGCTGAACAGGACTGGCTACCCCAGGCTCTAGATTCTTTGTGGGTTTAGGTTGTGGTTCAAGAATAGGAGCTAAAATAGTAGTCTCGGGTTCTGACTTTTTGTTATTTTCAAATTTTGTTTGAGTCATTGGTCCAAACTTGTTTTGCACTGTTTCATTCAATTCTCTACCACTCCTAAGGGTCACAACTTTTACATGTTCTTTACCAGGAGCTCTTGGGATTTCTGTGTCACTAGGTAACATGCCATTTGCCCTACTGTTCTGATTAAGTGCAATTTGACTCACTTGAGTTTCCAAATTCCTAATGGCCGCACTCTGTTGATTAAAAAGAGCTTGATTTTGGCTCAAAAGTTGCTGTTGAGCTTGTGATTGAGCCACGAGGCTTTTTATCATAGCTTCCAAAGAAGATGATGATTCAGCCTGTGGAGGAGGTTTTTGAAAATGCTGTTGGTTATTTTGAAAATTCCTGTTCTGATGATGCTGTGAACTTTGGTTATGCTGATGTTGAGAACCTTGGTTTTGATGATGTGAACCTTGGTTTTGATTATGTGAACTGCTAGCATGATGTTGTGTTTGAAAATTTGAAGTCTCTTGTGGCTTAGGAGCTTGCTGATTTAGACATGGACTGTTCCAAGAAAAATTTGGATGTTGCCTCCAACTCGCATTGTAATTGTTGCCATAGGGAGTATTCCTGTTTTGAACATAGTTTACTGATTCAGAGTTTTGAGGACAATGTTCATAGGAATGTTCCCCACCACAACAAACACATTGAATAGAAAGGACTGACTGGGTTGATGTAGCAGCAACTTGTTGTGTTCCTTGGTTTGAAGATAAGTTTTTGAGCATTGAAGCCATGGAAGCAAGTTGTGCTGTTAATGCAGTATATGCATCCACATCATGAATCCCAGCAGTTTTCTTTTGTGGTTGAGCACGTGGATCAGCCCAATGTCCATTGTTTGTTGAAATTTTTTCAAGAATTTCATACCCGTCATTATAGGTATTAGCTGTAAAGGCCCCTCCTGATGTCGCATCGAGCATTTGTTTTGCCATGGGGTTTAATCCATTGTAAAACGTCTCGAGTTGAATACAGTAGGGAATGCCATGATGAGGGCATTTTCTTAACAACTCTTTAAACCTTTCCCAAGCATCGGGAATCGCCTCATCGTCCATTTGTTTAAACATGCAAATTTCGTTTCTGGACTTAGCATTACGGGTAGGTGGAAAATATTTTCTCAAAAATCTTTCAGCCATGTTGCTCCATGATGGCACAGAGCCAGGTGCCAAAGAATTAAACCACGACTTTGCCCGATCCCTTAGAGAAAAAGGAAACAAAGTAAGTCTCAAGGCATCGTTAGATACCCCAGGGATCAGGAATGCATCAGTGATCTCCATAAAAGATTTTAAATGAGAATGTGGATCTTCCGATGGCATTCCAGCAAATTGTCCGTTTGTTTGCAACATTTGAAACATGATGGGTTTTAGCTCAAAATGGAGGGCTTGTATATGGGGTCTAATTATCCCTGAATTTAATTGCTCAAAATCGGGGATAGCGTAGTCCATAATTTTTCCCTCTTTGGAATTTGCAAGATTAATTATGTTTGGAACTTCATTTCTTATTTCATTGGTGCCTTGAGATTCAACATCATCCTCAACATGGTTATGATTATTTCCTTGATGTGGCGGATTTTGGTGAAAAGGGTGCTCCGGTGGGTTTCCAAAAATTGGAGGTGCATCATGGAACATTGGTGGTGGTCTAGGATTTTCTAAAAGTGGTGGTGGTCTAGGTCCTCTATTTTCAAATCCGGGTGGTGGTGGTTCCATAATTGGAGGGTCTAAAATTAATGCGATTCTTTGCGTTCTTCTCCTATTACGAAACGTTTGTTCAATTTCCGGGTCAAGTTCGAACAACACCCCACGTGGTATTCTTGGCATACACCAAACAAAATGCGATTCAAACGGTGGTAGAAAAATCAAATCTTTTTAAAACTTTTTAAAACTTTTAGCGTGCCAATCCCCGGCAACGGCGCCAAAAACTTGATAATGCTTGGAATACACCTATAGACGTGTGCTAATTAAACCTCAAAGCAAATATACAATGAGATCTAATATCGTCTTTCAAGTAATAAAATGGTAAGAACCAAGTATCGTCCCACAGAGATTGGAGTAAAAGTAGATTAAAAAGTAAGAAAAAGAAATGACTTCAGATGGCGATTTTGAAGACTTGATTTGGTTTGGTTTGTCACTTGATTAGATTAACAGAATAATAAAGCAAGCACAGGTGTAAGACATTTAGGTGAGATTTAAACACAAATTCCAGCAGACTTATGCTACAGACATGCTGCAGCATGAGTTGGCCATAACTAGATCCACCATCTATTTTGAGGGTATTCCTCTCGGACTTCAATATTCACACTACTGTTTAGAGTCGACTAAACACATCTCTGTGCAGCCTCCAACTATTTATAGTGTAGAATAAAGTCCTCAAAATATATGGACGATCAAATCTCTTTGTATCTAAAACCGCTCTCTCGAGCCGATTCCCATATCATCCAAGTTGACGTGTTCGAAGGGGCTTATCTCTAAGTCCTCTACACTTTAACACTAATGACTAGCGATCAACTTGTCGAGAATAAATCAGTTTATAAATAAAAAGCAACTCTCTCAAGTCTACTTCTTATATCATTCAAACTGACGTGCTTTTGGCAGCTTATCTCTAAGTCAACCGCACTTTAACACTTTAGCAAGTGATCAGTTCGTCAAGAAGTGTCATTGAACTTTATAAAACTTGAAATGAAATGATGGAACATTGTTATTGCGAAACAACGTCCACCTTTCTTTGGTTTAAAATCTTACCCTTTTATCTCACACCCGAGCTAAATAAAATTAGCTACTCATATTTAAAGACATAAAACGATAAATGACGGAAAATAAAAACATAAATGTAAATGACATAAATTAAATGACGGAAATATAAATTACAACAAATATAAAAGACTTGAATATAAATTGCAAGTTAAGTAAAGAACTAAGTAAATAGTACTAGAAATAATAAAGCATAAAAGACAAGGGATGATGACTTCAAAAGATTACTTGGAATTAATAAAGTAAACCAAAATCACAAGGTTATTGATGCCAACCTTTGATTTTCACTAACATGAGAGAGAATTAGATGGATTATGGATTGCTAACTTACTACCCCAAGCTCCCCTTTTATAACCAAGGGGAGTGGCACAAAAGGTAATTATCCTAAATAAAGTACTTAAAGTACAAAAGTAGTCTTAACCCAAAAGTTGATAACCAAAAGACAATAAAGTGTTTAACCACAAATTACAAATCAGCCAAAAATTAGTCTAGAAGGTTCCCAAAAGTCAGATTCAAAACTCAAAAAGGTCTTCCCACAAAAAGCTCCTCCTAGCTTATCCATTAAGCACTTCATACGACTGCTGTAAGGATGCTGCAGCATGCTGCAGCTTGCTGCACTTATAAATCTGCCCAAAAATTACACCAATTAGCTTATCCAAATGCAATAAAACAAGTTCTTCATATCTTTAGCTCCAAGAAACAAGAAAAGAGAAAATAATGAACTAAAATGACTCAAATGTTGGGATTAGAAGGTAAAAACTATGCTAAAAAGAAGATAAAAAGAGCGTAATGGCACTAAATAATTAGTGTCATCACAGGTCCAGCAAGAAACATAATTCGGTATCTACCTCTACTGCTGAAGTTGAATATGTTGCAGCTGGCAGTTGTTGTGCACATATCTTGTGGATGAAAAATCAACTTAAGACTATGACAAGTTTTACTCTAACATACCGATCCTATGTGACAATTCCAGTGCCATAGCAATTGCTAACAATCCAGTGATGCACTCTCGATCTAAACACATTGATATTCGATATCACTTTATAAGCGATCATATCTCTAAAGGTGATATTGAACTTCACTTCATCCCTACAGATCATCAGCTTGCAGACCTCTTCACAAAACCACTGGATGAGGCACGATTCAACTTTCTCGTCGGATCCTTAGGTATGTTAAATTTTGATTAAGTAAAAAAAAATATCGACATCTCACTCTTTTACCGACATTCTTTCGGTAAACCTCTCGAATACCGAAACTTCTCTCATATCGGTAAGGAGTTCCTCACATACGGTAAGTCTCTCATGTACCAAAATTTCTTTCGTGTTCCATTTTCGGTAGCCTTTTACCATGCCGAAATCTTTTCTTCGGTCTGAAGTATCTCTTACCGAAACTCCCTTTTCCTCTTACTTTCGGTATCCCTTGCCGACATATTACTTGCCGAAGTATCTCTTATACTTCGGTACCTCTCACCATTTGCATACCAATTTAATCTTTGCCGAAGATTGGATACCGAACTTTCGGTAGTGATGATGATGTGTCATCCTTATCCACATCTCTCATACCGAAAACCTTTTCGGCACCTCTTCCTCCACCTATCAGATCATGCCACGTGGCTTCACAGGGTACGTGTGTCAGTTGATGGGACGTCCACGACTCTGACATTAGCCGTTTTCGGCTATTCCACTTCCCCATTTCGCACGATTTTCAGTACGATCATTAACATTTAATATTGTTAAATTCTATTTGAAATTAAGTCTTTCCCTCCAAGTTTCTTACCCTATAAATATCACTTCATCTTCCTCAATTTTCACTCTTTCTAAGCAAACCTGCAACTACATTTTCTACGTAAACTTGCAACTACATTTTTCACTTCATCTCCAAGTTTCTCTCTTTCTAAGCAAACCTGCAACTACATTTTCGAACCTTTCTTTCTTCAAAAATGGCTTCTTCCAAATCTTCCAAGGCTTCCAAGTCTACTACTCTCACTAGGGAAACTCTTGCATTTCCTGCGTGCAACCAGGTTGCAAGACTTTCAATTCTGCTGATGTGGACCACCCGGAGTTCAATCAAGTCACCATGACAACATGCTCTCACGACCTCTACCAAGATGAGCAAAATGCTACTTGGTAGCTTCTGGCTAACCTGTAAGTATGATTTTGAGACTCACCAGGTCTCTGCCTCTGTCCTTTCCTCTGAAGAACACCCCGACCTTTCTTTTGGGGTCGAGGATGTTCGATCGATCCTTCGGATTCCAGAGTTTGATGTCTACGCTCCTTTCCCCACTGGTCGGGAACATGAGGAGGTCATTGCTACACTCAACTATGTACATGAAGGGAAAACCAAAGGTTCTGGCACTCTCCTTCGAAAGAACATGGGTGTTGTTTGGAATTACTTTTTCTCTCACCTCATCTACTGCATTTCCCACAAAACGTCTGGGTGGCATCAATCACCTGCTTCTATCACCAGGTTGGCACATGCCCTCATCTTTATGAGGCGCATCGACTTTGCCCAGGTGATTTTTTATTCTTTAGTCACCGCAATCACACCACCTAGGACTCACAACGTGGCCCTTCCATGGTTCATCTCTCTCATCATCAATGAGAAACTTTCTGCACAGCTTCGTGCCGATGCAAGTCTGTCAGAACCGACCATAGCATATGACTTGCCTATTTCTCAGATAAGCAAGCAGACCATCTTCAAGCCGCTCAAGCGTACCGACACTCCCATCACCTCAAGTATGATCTCTTTCCTTACTTCTCCCAATCCGATTTGGGGTACTCTTTTGGAGAGTGGTACCGAAAGGCCTCCACTTTCTCAAAGTACTCCCCAATCGGTGGTCCCTTTTGCCCCCAAATCTACCCGAGCCAAATCGGTGGCCATTAAGAAGAAAAAGGCCACCGGTAACGTCATACTTGCTTCTATGACTATGCCACCGAAACAACCATCGGTGGTTGCCCCAGTCATTTCATCTACTTCTTCTAAGCGAAGGGGCTCAAAATCCCAACCTAGGTCTCGTTCTAAGAGGCTTAGGAAACCAATGGCCGAACCACACTCGCCTTCTACCGATTCTCAAAAATCGGAGGAAGTTGAAATTCCCCTATTTAGGCCACGAGGATCTGCTAAAACCCATCCTACCTCCTCCAAATCTTCTTTGCAAGGTTTGGTTGTACAAACGAAGACCCTTGTTATCCCTTCTCCAAAATTAAAATTTAGAGATGAAGATGAGTTGGCCTCCTCTCCGGACCAACGCACCCCCTCTCCACAGCTCAACCTATCACCCGGGGTCACACCCGAAAATATTGCACATATCGATAGAAATACCGATGACATGTTTGATCTTTTATTTTCTGATGCAGGGGACGTTTTGCCCCTTCCATTCGAAACTATACCCTCTCCAAAGATCTCCCTCTTCCCACAACTAACTCCTTCTCCTAAACACTCACTCCCAGCTTCACCAAAGAAAAGTCCTTCCCCTTCTCCCAAACACTCACCCTCTTCCTCAGAATCCTCTTCGGATGGCTTCCATCCAGATTGTCCACCGAATAGACAATCTCCACCGAAGGATCGCACCTTGCCCCATGATCCCCCTACTCCCACTGCCGACAGGGCTGGGCCTTCAGCCTCTTCTTCTTCAGCACCACAGGTGCCGATCTCCATGCCTGCCGATTTCCTTGCCGAAATTATTGATACCAATCGGCAGGTAAGGATGCTCGGTACTCAGTATGAGATGCTTCGCAAATCTTTGCATGAGCCTGAGCTACTGACTTCTCTGGACATCAACAACACTTCCCTAGCTGAGCTCTTGCAGCTAGTCAACGAGTAGAATTCTGAATGCATAGATCTGAACAGAGACATCTTTTGGTGCTTGGATGTTCTGCATCATGAAATTGAGGGTCTTCGTACCCCTCTCTCCGACGCTCTGGATGCCGTTCTTAAGGAGGTTATCAAGTTCGCCGGATCAAACTTCTATCAACTCTCAGATTCTAAGTGCTCTGCAGGGTATAAATCAACGCCTTGACTCGATGCATGCCGAAGTGGCTCAGTACTGTGTTGGGTCACTTGATATAGATATCACGGAGTCGACCTTTACTCCAGACGATAGAACCACTCTTGATCGGATAGACCGACGTCTTGGCCATGTGTCAGCTAAGGCTGGTCTTTCTTCCCCGGCACGTACTGAGGTGAAGAAACAAATTGAGGGGGAGCAAATTACCCCTCAAATTGTCATTACCAGTACGAGTCAGGGAGAACCTTCTACTGCCGCTGCTCCTATCAAAACCGAAACCGCCAGAGTTTCGGCATTTGCCGAAGGGGAGGGAACCGACCACCCTAAAGTGGTCGAAGAATCCAAGGGGGAGCTTTTGCCTAAGAAAGATAAGGGCAAAAAGAAACTAACACCGGATGAAGTAGCTGCATAAGAAAAGCGTCGTAATGATGCTATGAAAAAGAAAGTTGCCGACGGTGGTGGAATCCATCTTCCTCCCCCGAAGATTACTTCTCCAGACTTGGGCTTGTCTGAAGAAGAATGAAAGGCTGCGAAGTTGGCCCAAATGGCTCGAGATGAAGATACCAAGCTAGCTTTAAATTTGCCCGTGGAAGAAGCCGAAATCACAAAATCTCCTGCTGACGCTATCAAGGCTCAGCTGTGTGCTCTAGAGAATTCGGCAAAAAAGAATGAAGAGATCAAATCTTTGTGTGTCGATTGGTACCACAAAGTACTCACCAAACGCCGATCCTCCGCTAAAATCACAGATGTTAAAATCATTAAACCATCTTCCAGTTGCAAAGTCATTCGGATAACGATTACAAGGGATGATGCTTCAAGATCAGTTGACAGGCTGGATTCTCTTGTTCGGTTTGGGGTTTTGGAATGGATGGAAATTGGTATCTGCCTGGTGAACAGCAGAAATGCTCTCAAGCCTGATGTTGATAAATATCTTGCAGATCTCCAACCAAAATTCAAAACCTACCGAAAGACCTACAACATTGTCCACACTCTAGCCGAAGAATAGCTCATCAAGAATCTAAAGTCTGGTCTTCCTCCTCCTAAATCGAAGCCGAGATCTAAAAAGGAAGATGTGTTTGTGCAAATGGCAAGGGAAGGAAAGGTTCCAGGTGTTTCAAATCTCGATCTGTCTTTACCGACTCTGGTTCCTCTCCCTTCCACCAATCTTCAACGATGCATTTGGGCAAATTCGTTTCTTCAGAACAAGTCAGATCCATCTTGCCGATATTGTCTTTCTTCATGGGATTATTTCAATAATCCCACTTTCTGCAAAGGATCTCTAAGTGGCTGTCATGGATGAACTCAAAAGAAGGGATGCCGATCCTCATCTACCTTTTGAATAGTTCTTTGTTGTTTAGTTTCTTGTACATACTTTCCTTTATCTTGTATTGTAATATTCTTACAAGATTAATACAATGAGCTTTTCTAGTTTAACGTAAATAGCTTGTACAATTCATTATTTCATTATTTTATAATTGTAAATGTCGGATACTCTAAAAAATCCAAAAAGAAACAAAAGAATGGTCTATGTGAAAAAGAACCCAAAAGAATATGAATAAGGGTCAAAATGCATTACTCATGTTTTATATTTTTAAAATTCTAAGTATGAGATGTCATCATCAAATAGGGGGAGATTGTTGGGTCATCTAAGATTTGAAGATGACTTCTCCTTTAGTTTGTGTTTACTCTTCTGTAAATGATTGTACATCTTAGAATTAATATGGTTCTTTGTAATAGCTTAGTTATGCATAAACAGATCGGTAAGTTGAAGACTTACTGAAATCAACTGAAGGAAGTCTACTTTGCGGATTGAGATGAACTTCAAGAAAACTAAGCCTTGTCTGTCGAAATCATATTCGACAGACTACCCATATGCTAAAGCCTCTTCAGTTCGGCATCCTTCTGCCACTTTTTCGGCAGAACCTATCCTTGACGATACTCTCAGTGTTGGCAACACCCCTTTATGTCAAGCCCTCTCGATTTGACATACTTCATCATTTTCAATGTTCTTCTGACAATGGGAATGGAAGCTTCCTTCTCTTAGAATATATTCACTTGAGTTCTGATTTGATTGAGACGTTTATTTCTTAAAAGATCTCAAAAAGATTTGAATCAAGTATATTTTATTTAGATATTGTACTTTAATAATACAAAAGTTACCTTTTGTGCTGTGATAAGTCACCTCAAATATCTTATAATTTATTAGCAATATCTCAACCACCCTTGCTTTAAATGATCAATGTCATTTGCACTCATTGCCTTGGATAGTATAAAAAGGGTGGAGCTAGCTCCTTGCTTCTCACGCTTTCAGCTCAAGTTTTCTCAAGTTCAAGATTTCAACAGGTTGATAGCTATTACTTTCTCTCTAAGATTTAGTCTTTGTGTTCTATAAGTTTTCTTTGTGTTAGATTGTTAGAGTATTTCTTAGCTATTCTATTCCGCAACAATCTTTTGTTTCCTAACTGTAATTCTTGATATTTATATCAATAAAAGAATTAAAAATTAAGTAAAATTTGAGTATTGTATTCAACCCCGCCCCCTTCTACAATACTTGTTTTGCTATCTCGGGACCAACAATCAACATTAATGAGATACACTAGATCAATTTCCTTATAAAACGAGGCACGGGGTTTGGGTTTCCTATATGTTTCTAGTGGGCTTCTATGACAGTTAATTAACATTATTGGGCCATTATGGGCTTCATATATGTTTGTACTGGGATTTGGGGCTTAGGTGACTCTTAATGATATGTATTGAGCCTTGGTGAACGGTTTAAAGCCCAATGAAACCCTTTAAAGCCTAATAGAACCCTTTAAGGCCAATGAAACCCATTAAAGCCCAATAGAACCTTTTAAAGTCTGGCATATCCATTAAGGCCCAATGAAACTCTTTAAAGGCCAATAGAACCGATTAAAGTCCAATACAATTAATTAAAGCCTAATAGATTCATTAAACCCCAATTAAACCTTTTAAAGTCTAATGAAACCCTTTAAAGTCCGATAGATCCATTAAGACCCAATGAAACCCTTTAAAGCTCAATAGAACCCTTTAATATCTGATAGATACATTAAGGCCCAGTGAAACCCTTTAAAGCCTGATAGATCCATTAAGGCCCAATGAACCCCTTTAAAGCCTAATGAAACCCTTTAATGTCCGATATATCCACTAAGACCCAATGAAACCTTTTAAAGCCCAATAGAACCCTTTAAAGTCCGAATAGATCAATTAAGGCCTAATAAAACCGTTTAAAGCCGAGATAGATCTATACATTAACATATACACATGCATATATACATATATATACAACACATATATACATCATAGAGGCTCATTCATTTGCTAACCGTGACATTGGTGCTAACCGTGTTAACCAATCTCAACCGTAGATTAATGAGATCAATGGTCCACAATTAATTGATTTTTTATTAAAATAAAATATTAAAAACGGTTGAAAAAAATACAATGCATGTATGCACAGGGGTATTTCGGTCAAAATACGATTCCTTTTAATTTGGGGAATATACATCTACCAAATTAAAATCCCAAATAATTAGGGATTTGATCCCCAAAATCGTGGGCATCATGGGCATCACTTTCATCTTTTCTCCTCTCAATCCCCACAACCCTTTCTCAATCTCCTACCTTCAACGAATTCTCCATTTCCTACATCTACAACTCCGGCTTCCAAATTCCACCGGTCACTCTTCCCGCCGACTATCCCTACAACTTCCAATCCACCGTGAAATGAAGAAGAGAGAGAGGAACGAAGAAGCAAAAAACACGAGCCAAGATTCAAAGGATCAAGAACCGGACTCACCAGAAAGTGATCGGAAAGTACGTGAAACCACCGCCGGAGAATGAGATGGTGGTGGCGGCGACAAGGCATTTCCGGTGACTCTTGATAGCTAGTATTAGTTGTAGTTTTTGATTAGTTCAATTTTTTTGTGAAAAATTCACTTGTTTTTTGTTAGTTTTTGGTGGATAAAAGATGAAGTGCATAGAGAGGGTTTTGTATGTAAATGACATCTTTTTTGTTAGTTTTTGAATCTTCTTGATGATTGATTCAAAAAATCTGTTGTTTAATAGATGAAATATTACATGCATATGTGCACTGTAATTGAGAATGTATATGTGCACATTTGGAGAAACACATACATGTACTATAATCATACATGCATATGTGCACAACTATCGGATATGAATATGGACATATTTCTTAAATGCATATATGCATAGTTTTGTCTA
The DNA here is from genome assembly GCA_023525745.1 of Arctium lappa. Lineage (NCBI taxonomy): Eukaryota > Viridiplantae > Streptophyta > Magnoliopsida > Asterales > Asteraceae > Arctium > Arctium lappa. The sequence continues at coordinate 165,559,788 of CM042047.1, forward strand.
TTACCAAATTTATAAGATGTAAATCAAAATAAAATTTTAAATTAATATATTTAATATCAGGATAACTACCAAATTAAAAAACTCCTTTAAATATGGAAATAGATTAAATGAGACGATATATTTAATATCAGGATAACTACCAAATTAAAAAAGTCCTTTAAATATGGAAATAAATTAAATGGGGCGATATATTTAATATCAGGATAACTATCAAATTAAAAAACTTATTTAAATATGGAAATATGTTTGCTGAAATATTACATGCATATGTGCACTGTAATTGAAAATCCATATGTGCACATTTGGGAAAATTCATACATGTACTATAATCATATATGCATATGTGTACAAATATCGGATATGTGCACAATGTTTCTGTATATTGTCTATAGTTGTTCATTTTGAATCTTAGTAAAACAAAACAAAAAACGAAATTGGTGAAATTGGCTATGGCGTGAGAAATATATCAAATGCTAAAATTAAGGAAAAAGATAACTTCCATTCATAAACACATGCAAATCAAACTTTAAATTTGAATTAATACATTTATTGTTTAGATAAATACCAAATTTAAAACCTCCTTAAAATATGGTATGCATTAAATTGGGTGATTTTATAGAATTCCAATTATGCCCTTCGATATTTAATAGCCTTGATCGATTAACATAAACAAATGAAAGCTTCTGATTGGTCAAAAATTGGTTATCACGATTAGCACCAATGCGGTGGTTAGCAAATGAAGGGGACCCATACATCATATGTGATTAACAAACAACACACACATTATCTATATATTCATATAAATATATATACAACAATATACATAGATCCATCGATTTAACAAACAACACATGTACACACACACACATATATACACACACACACACATATATAACACATAAACATGAAAAAATAAAAAATTCCGTTGCTAATCTGTCACTAATTAGCGACGGATTAGTGACGGATTCTCCGTCACTAATCCTTCGTTAATTAGTGACGGATTAGCGACCGATTCGTGGATTTTAATTTTTATTTATTTTTTAAATAGAAAGTAATGGGTTCCGTCACTAATTAGCGACGGAAATTTCCGTCAATGATTTTTCGTCGTTAATCTGTCGTTAATTAGTGACGGATTAGCGACGAACACGTGAAATTTCTTATTTATTTTTAAATATATCCCGTCGCTAATTAGCGACATAATTAATTCCGTCACTAATCCGTTGCTAATTAATGACGGATTAGTGACATAAATGATTCCGTCGCTAATCTGTTAGTGACTAAAATTTCCGTCACTGATACCCCTTTTTCTAGTAGTGATATCTTGCCGATAGATTGGGGGACGACAGGGAAGAGGAGTCGTAGATTGGGGGACGACAGGGAAGGGGATCGTTTGTGTGTAGGGATTGTGTGTGTATCCCTATACAAGATCCAGAGAAGAGGATGAAACCGGAAACAAGGAGATGGGGGAAGCGCCGGAGTAGGTAAGTCGGGATTGAGGAGGGAATCATATGATAGATGGATGCATTTATTGTTTTTGTTTTTTGGTTTTATTATTGAATGCATGCTTTAGGTTTTTTAAGTAAAAATAAGAAAAAGGAGTAAAATAACTAAAATAAAATTCCCCTTTAGTTAACCTACTTAATAGGAAAATTTTAACAGAGTTAGAAGCATGGACATAATATGTTATAAATTGCAAACTATAGGTATATAATCTATAATTATTTCAAAATAGGACCTGATATGTTATAATATGTAAAAAGCAGGGACGAAATATGTAAAAAGTAATATTAATATTAATAACGGCATTCCATGAGAATTAAGTTGAATTCCATCAAATAATGGAATGATAAACTTTTTTTAGATTGCGGAATTCATTGAATCCAATAGAAATAAATTTATGGCATGTTTCCAACCAAATTTGGTAAATAAAATTAATTATTCCCATAGCATCAAAAATTAATATTTTTTGATCTGTTTGATATAATATTTTGTTAGAAGATAATATGGTTGAAGAACACGATGAATATACTGAAGGTTTGTAACCTCGATATATTGATTGAGAGAGAAACGTACAATACGAGAGGAAAAATAATAATTGACTTAACCTAAACTACAGGATACAACATATATATATACTAAAGCTAAAATGGGCTTGGGCCCTATACTAACATGGGCCTGGGCCCTCTATATACATTAAGATCCCCCCTCAAACTCAATCGGGAGAAGAATGAGCCAGCTGGAGTTTGGAAACGAGATCACGAAACCGTCCTGGTAAATGAGCTTTAGTGAAAATGTCGGTCGGTTGATCAATAGTTGAAATAGGAAGAAGCTGAATAGTCTGACGAGTCACGTGTTGACGAACAAAGTGACAGTCAATTTCAATATGCTTCGTTCGCTCGTGAAAAACATCATTGTGAGCAATCTGAAGAGCACTATTGTTGTCGCACCACAAAGGGGTTGGAGAATGTTGAGGTGCCCCCATGTCAGAGAGTAGCCAGCGTAACCACACAAGTTCTTGAGCCATGTCTACTAGTGCTCGATACTCAGCTTCAGTACTGGATCGAGCTGTCAGAGATTGTTTCTTGCTCCTCCAAGAGATGAGAGAGTCTCCAAGAAAGAAACAGTAGCCAGTAGTAGAGCGACGGTCCGTAATGTCACTGTCCCAATCAGCATCAGAAAATCCTCGCAAAGTCAATGAGGATGTGGATGAAAAATGAAGACCGTGAAACATGGTCCCCTTTAAATATCGAAGGATGCGAAGGACAACAGCATAATGATCTGAACAGGGTGCAGACATGAACTGACTGACTGTATGGACAGCATAGGAAATGTCAGGTCGGGTCACTGTCAGGTAGACAAGTGACCCCACTAACTGTCGATACAAAGTAGGATCACGCAGAGGAGGTCCAGCATTCGGAGCTAGATGAAGGTTGTGCTCAAGAGGAGTGGATGCAGTTTTATTGTCAATAAGCACAGCTTTTGTCAAGAGATCGGAGGTGTATTTGGCTTGATAAAGATAAATTCCCGACGGATCTGAGATCACCTCAAGACCAAGAAAATAGTGTAAAGAACCAAGATCCTTCATCTCAAAACAGGAGCTGAGAGATGTCTTGAGATGAGCTATGCCAGTAGAGTCACTTCCAGTAATAATCATATCATCCACATATAACAGAAGTAATATTGTGCCAGCCTCAGTGGTCCGAGTAAACAGTCCTGAATCGTAGTTGCTGGGTGCGAAACCCAGAGAGGTGACGGTGGAACTGAACTTCTCAAACCAAGCTCGCGGAGCTTGCTTGAGTCCATAAAGAGCCTTCCGAAGTCGACAAACATGACCTTGTGGAAGTCGAATGCCCGGAGGAGGTGTCATGTAGACTTCCTCAGATAATTCACCATTCAAGAAGGCATTCTTAACATCCATCTGAAAAAGAGGCCATTGTTTGGTAGCTGCAATAGCTAGAACACTGCGAACAGAAGTGACTCGAGCAACAGGTGCAAATGTTTCCTCATAATCAATACCATACTCTTGATTGAAGCCCTTGGCCACAAGGCGAGCTTTGTACCGATCAATAGATCCATCGGATTTTGTCTTGATTTTAAACACCCATTTGGAACCAATGGGTGACTTTCCCGGAGGAAGAGGGACAGATTCCCATGTCTGAGCTTTGTCAAGAGCCTGAAGTTCCTCATCCATAGCTTTCTGCCAATCAGGGTTAGAGGAGGCTTCTTTGTAGGAAGTGGGTTCGTGATTTGACAGCAGAGTAGCATAAACATGATAATCACGGAGATGAGAAGGAACTTGTCTTACCCGATCTGATCGTCTAACATTCTGAGATTGAGACGTTCCAGGAGCCAAAGACTCAACAGGCACCTCAGATGTTGGTTGTGCAGATGGAGCAGATGATTGATGTTGATCAGGAAAACTAGAAGAGGCAGGCTGTGTAGGGGCAGGATACTCTGAAGGAGAGGCAGATTCAGACTGTGGTGAAACAACAGGTGGAGACAATATGATGTCAGATTGGAGTGAGTCCAATGAGACGGAAGCATCGGTGAAGAACGGAGTGGTGAAAGTGGGAGACTCACGAAACTTGGATATAGAAGAAAAAGGAGCATGTTCCCAGAAGGTAACATGACGCGATATACGAAGACGCTGGGAGATAAGATCCCAGCAGCGATAGCCTTTGTGCTCAATACCATATCCAAGGAAGCAGCAAAGTCTGGAGCGAGGTTCAAGTTTGGTATGTTCATGGGGTTGTAACTGAACAAAACAGGCACTACCCCAAACTTTTAGGAGTTCATAGGCAGGGAGGATGTTATAAAGAGCCTCGTAAGGAGACTTATGTTTAAGAAGAGGAGTAGGATGACGATTGATAGTATAAACTGCAGTGAAAACAGCTTCCCCCCAAAACCGTTCCGGACATTTAGCAGAAATGAGAAGAGTGCGAACTGTATCAAGTATATGACGGTGTTTACGTTCGGCACGACCATTTTGAGGAGATGTGCCGGGACAGGAGTACTGAGAGAGAGTCCCCTGAGATTGAAGAAAGGAGAGAAGAGAGGAATTTTTATATTCCATAGCATTATCAGCTCTAAGAATCTTTATAGGTTTTGAAAATTGAGTGTGAATCATCCGAGCAAACATAATATAAATTTTAGGTAGCTCCGAACGATGTTTCATGAGATATATCCATGTGAAACGTGTATGGTCATCAATAAAAATAACAAAGTATCGAGCACCCCCCATTGATGAATGTGGTGCTGGTCCCTATACATCAGAATGAATAAGATCAAAAGCAGAAGTAGAATTAAACTCATTTGTTTCAAAGGATAAAGCATGATGTTTTCCAAGTTTGCATGATAAATAGGAAATACTGTCAGAGGACACACAATTTCCTAACACCCCTGAATTAGCTAATGATTTTATTCTGGATAGAGATAAGTGACCTAGCCGGGCATGCCACAATTCAAAGGAAGAGGAGCTGGAAACGGAGGCAACAAGATTTGAAGATGGTAACGACAGACGAAGATAGACCACTTCAAACATCCGTCCAATCTTACGGCCGAGTCCAAGGATCTGCTTGGTCTTTGGATCCTGTACAATACAACCAGAGGAATGAAATAAAATGATCAGGTTAGATTCTAAAAGCTGTGCAACTGAAACTAAGCTTAGAGATAGTTTCGTAACATTGAGAACATCCGGTAATTGAATATGAGGAGTGGAGACATTTCCACTAAAGGATACCGGTAGGCCAGTGTTGTCAGCAGTTCGTACTGACGTAAAATGCTGAGGTGGTTTCTTAGAAACGAAACCATCAGTGCAGGGTGTCATATGATTGCAACATCCAGAGTGAAAAAGCCATGATTTACCTGATGCAGTTAAGTGTTGAGAATTCATACCCATAGCACCAGACATGATTTGCTCCATGAGTTCCTGATTGCGACGCATCAGTTCCATGAGGTCAGGTGCAACCATGGTGTGCGACCGGTAGAATCGACCGGTATAAATCGGTAGGGTGAGCGACCGGTATGGATGAGGAACAGTATGAAAGACCGGAGAAAAGCTCGACCGAAGGTTGTTTCGACCGAAGGTTGATTCGACCGAAGGTTAGCTCGACCGAAGGTTGTTTGTTCGACCGATAGGTGTTCGACCGGTGGATGTTCGACCGATGACGTTCTACCGATAGGCACACAACGGCGGCGACAATGTAAATCACACAGATCGATCAATTTTAGATCAATCGATGTCGACTAACAAATCAAGAGGCAATGGCAAGTGATCGATTCAAGAAAACAGAATCGATTCAAAAGGCGATGGCAGCGATGACAAACGATCGATTCAAAACAAAACCGATCCTGATGAACAGTGAATCGATTGATGAACAGTGCGATGAACAGTAACTGATGAACAGTGAAATCGATGAACAGTACCGTGAATAGTGAAATCGATGAACAAACCTACAGCTCTGATACCATGTTAGAAGATAATAAGGTTGAAGAACACGATGAATATACTGAAGGTATGTAACCTCGATATATTGATTGAGAGAGAAACGTACAATACGAGAGGAAAAATAATAATTGACTTAACCTAAACTACAGGATACAACATATATATATACTAAAGCTAAAATGGGCTTGGACCCTATACTAACATGGGCCTAGGCCCTCTATATACATTAACATATTTTATTAGTTGTTCAAACACATTTGGTAATAATGGGATTTCTATAGAAAAGGTAAAATTTATTTAAGATAGTATTTGCATGTATATAAAAGTTAAATTAACCAACAAATATGTAATCAAGGAAATAGATTTTCCCTGTTAGGTATGAAGTAATAATATGCATTTTAAGAATCTATGAAACATAACATGTTATGAAGGTTCATCATATATAAAACGAATTGAATCAAGGTTTCGTTCATTAACAAGAAGTCAAATTTTTAAATCAAAATAACAAATGAAGTTCATATTTCTTGCAAGTAATTAACCTCTACTTTGTAGATCTAGTATCATCAAGGCATAATATATAGGGAACATGATGTTTTAAGTAACATGACCAATTAATGCCCGAAGAATTACGATTTCTACATTTTGTTGTTGAACCAATAAACACCTTTCGGCTTGTCTTCACCTTCATCTGCCTCAACAAAGAAGCATTCGGTAGCTTCTCTCCACATGGCTTTGAATATTGAGGTGTCGTCAAACTGATAGTATTCTCCTAAGATGGGTTTGATTGCTTTTGTGGCATCCATAGCATGATAATGAGGGATGGTGAAGAACAAATGGTGAGCAACATGCGTGTCGGTGATGTGATGTAGAACTGTGTTGAAAACGCCATAATCTCTATCCATTGTTGACAGAGCTCCCCTCAACCAGTTCCACTCGGTGGAGTCATAGTGTGGCAGTGACCGGTGAGTGTGGTGCAACCAAGTAATGACGACCAGGAACCCATAAACAATAACCAGAGGAGCAAAGTAGATGGTCACGAGCCATGTGAATCCCTGGGCTAAGGCCAATTTGTAGAGCCCATAGCTTGTTACGAGAAGTCCGATGTCGGTCAGGAGGATTTGAAAGCGCTCACGGTCGTTATAAATAGGGCTCTTTGGGTCAAAATGGTTGGCAAATTTTTCATACTTGCGGCCGGAAACATTGAAGCAAATGTACAAGAGCCAGCCTATGGTGCATAAAATGGCAAGCCTAAAGAGACGACCAGGTGGGGTGTTGAGCAGTCTGGCTACAGAATTCAGGCTAGACTTCTTTTTTGGGACGAAAGATTCATCGTGGTCGAGTGAACCAGTGTTCGAATGGTGACGACGGTGACTGTATTTCCAAGAGAAATAAGGAGCAAGCATACCAGTGTGTAAAAGGTAACCAATAGTGTCATTCAACCATGGGTAGTCACTGAAAGCTTGGTGGCCGCACTCATGGCCAATGACCCACAAACCCATCTGGACGCTACCTTGGAGGATCCAATAAACAGGCCATGCCAGATACGAAAGAGAGATCGGAAGGCGAGGGATGTACATGGCCGCAACGTAGTAAAAGAAGGATGATAGAAAGAGGTCAATGAAAAGGTAGGATGAAGATCGGATGAGGGATCGTTCGAAACAGTGTGGTGGTATGGCTTTCTTTATATCACTTAGAGTGAATGGTGGCTTTGATGATGGGGCTCGCTTCACAACTTCACCATCCGAGTTACTTCTCTCCGTCGCTCGGCCACCGGAACCCATCTTTCAAACTTAATTAATTTAGAAAGCTAGCGTGCTCAGATATCGCTACCTGTAAATTTAGTGATTTTAATTAGAGTGCTTGAAACTCTCTGCTGAGATGATCTACTATGGAGACTTCTGTAGCGTATTTATATTGATCGGTCTCAATAGGTATAACAGTAAACCACGAATGTATTGGGTCATATTTGGCCAGCCACATGCGACCATGAAAGTTGCCTTGAAGTTGCCAAACAATTGAACACGTCCTAGTCTTGGATAAATTTTTTGCATGATTCAAATTTTATTAAACTATCTACAAAATTAAGGGGATATATGACGGTTGCTGAATGGTTAGGTGCAGAATGATTAAGTCGTCAGAATGATTAATAGACTCTTATGATATAATGGGAAATTAAATATGGTTGTTTGCTAATTGTTCAAGATGAAATCAGGGCTCCGAATGGTTAAGACGGGCTCCGAATGGTTAAGACAGGGTCAAGACACTAAATCATTCAGAGGGTTTTGGAACCATTAAGAGACAGTCATTTTTTTTGCTAAACAAATTTTACCTCTTAACGATTCAGAGGTTACCTCTTAATGAAACCATTAAGAGGTAAACAAACAACCCCTAAATATTCATTTTTTAGATTGAGAAAGTATATTTAATAATTATGACATGTAAACAATTTGTAAATATTTTCTAAGAAAATTGTTAAGCATTTGTTTTTGTTTCTATAATTGGTAGTTATTTAATAACTTTTTGCCATAAAAATAAAATCCAAACAAGATAAAAAAAGTTGAGAGTAAAAATATCCATATAAAATGGGTCTTATTATTAAGTATTAATGGGTCTTATTGGGTTTTAACGGTCTTAGTGGATTGTAAACTTAGGGCCTATTTGTTAGTAGCTTAATGAGCTTAATGAGACTTACATCTTATTCAGTCAGCTATATATGACTGTTTGGCAGTGGCTTAATGATATAGAAAGTGGCTTATTCAGTAAGATGTTAAGGGGAAACTTTATGCAGAAAGCCAAGTTTTTTCCAAACTAGTCTCTCCCATTAAAAAACACGTTCATTCCATCTATGAAAAAACTCTCTCAAATAAAAATCTTCTAAATCTATACAGACAGATTAATCCACACAGACAACTTTATCCATACAGAACTTAATGGAAAACCAACCAAACAGTCCCTTAGTGGGATTTAATGGGTCTTGTTGGGATTTAAAGGTCTTATTTGGCTTTGGCAGGTATATATGGGCTTAATAATAATAATAATTTTTATAACAATTAGCGATGGATCAGTGGCAGAATATTCCATCATCAGGGATCAATGACGGAATATTCCTCCAACAATTAAAAGAAAATCTTCAAAATATATATAAAGCGGGATCTGAAAATTTTAAATACTCTTTTTTAAATTACAGGCGGATCAATCTGCCACTGATAGGGGCTTAATCAAATGAGACCCTATTAGATTGTGGTAACTATGAAATCCAATCTCATCCATTCATTTTAATTTAATTATTTATTTTAATTAATTAATAGGGGAGGATATATTAGTAATTTGATAAATTAATTAATATAACATTTTTTTTTGTAACTGAAAAAATCAAAGTCTCATCAATCAAATATTACGTTTCCTTTATTATCTCAACAAATTGATTTTGGGATAATATCCATATGGACCATGTGACATTGTGTTAAATTGTGATAATATAACACCATCTGAATCTCATGTGCCACGTGATTAGACATATATCTGATGTATGTGTTACATTGTGATTTGGCATATATCTGATATATGTGTTATATTGTGATGTATGTGTTACATTGTGATTTGACATATATCTGATAATCTAACATCTGAATCTCATATGTACCATGAGACATATGTACCATGAGACACTGATCACAGTGTATTACCACCTACGAAATTAGCAACAATAATCACATCATTCTATCATGAAGGATATAAGGTTTTGCAAGATGATCACAGTGTATCACACCCATTTTTCCTAATTTAGTTGCATTAAATCCGGTAAGCGCTATCACACCCAAAATTATCGGAACACGCCTAAATTAGATCATACTGATTTATAATGTTTTTTGACAATTTTACTCCTTTTTCCTAATTTAGTTGCATTAAATCCGTTTTTTAATTATTATTTATATTAGTTATTTTAAACCATTGATTAATTAAATGGATGGATGAGATTGGATCTCATGGTTACCACAAAATACTAGAGTCTCCCATGAAAGGCCCCACCACTGATAATGGGTAAATCGGTTTTTAACGTAGGCGACCAAAGAGAACCTCATTCTCTACCCCCCCCACCCCGCCCCGATTTCCCCACCCCTGGCGACCTCCCCTCTCTGGCCAAAACCCCTCTGCAGCCACCTCCTCTTTCTTGTTATTCCGCAAACTTCTTTGATATTGTTTCTGAGAATTAATTCTTGTTGAGAATTCGATCCTGACAAGTGGTATCAGAGCTAAACTCTCTCAGAAACATCTTTCTATCATGGAAAATCTTACAGAATCAAGCAGTACTTTGGTCTCCAAGGTTCCAATGCTCAAACCCAGTGAGTTTGACATGTGGAAGATCAGAATCAGACAATATATTCTCCTCACTGACTACTCAATGTGGGATATCATTGAGAATGGTCCTTCTGAAGCTGGAAGGATAGGACCAGATGGGAAAAGACCTCCACCAAAGACAGATGGTGAAAGGAAGATCAGACAGACAGAGATGAAGGCCTTGAGCACTTTGCTCTTGGCAATCCCCAATGAATATCAACATCAATTTTGCAACTGCACTGATGCTCAAATTCTCTGGAATGCTCTAGAGAAAAGATTTGCTGGAACTTAGAGCATCAAAAGAAATCAAAGAGATGTTCTAAAGCAGTAATATGAGAACTTTACTTCCTCAAAGAATGAGTCTATGACTCAAACTTTTGATAGGTTCAACAAGCTCATTGGTGAACTGGCTACTGTAGGAGTGAAGATGGATCAAGATGACATCAACAGAAAGTTCCTCAGATCTCTTGGGGATGAGTGGACTATGTACACTGTCTCTTATAGGCAGAGTGACAATCTGGAAGAGAAAGAACTTGATGATCTATACAATGATCTAAGAGTTTTTGAAACTGAAGTAGAGATCAAGAAGAAGCCTACTGGTTATGTCCACAATTCTGCACTTCTTTCAGCAGCCACTGATACTACTGCCATCCCTGAAGCAGTTAGTACTGCTAGTGGAGCAAGTTCAGAAAAAGGAACTGAAACAATCTTTGAAGCCTTCTTGTCCAGTCATAGTAACAATTCATTGATCAATGATGATCTGGATCAACTTCACCCTGATGACCTGGAGGAGATGGATATCAAATGGCAGATGGCCATGCTATCCATGAGGGTGAAGAAGTTCATTAAAAGAACAGGAAGGAATAACTTCTCTCAAAGAAGAGAAGATGGAGCTGGTTTTGACAAGACCAAGGTGGAATGTTATAAGTGTCACATGAAAGGACACTTTGCTAGAGAATGCAGGAGTGCTGTTCCAAACAACAACCACCAACAAGCTCAGAATGGAGGCTACACTCAGAACAAGAATCCTGCTCAAGCCCTTGTTTCTCAACAAGGAATGGGATTTGACTGGAGTGATCAAGCTGAGGAAGCCATTCAGAATCAAGCTCTTATGGCAGAAGTGTCTGATCTCCCCTCTGAGGTAATTTCTAATCTTTGCACTAAAACTTGCATTGACACTGTCAAAAGATACAGGGATCACAATCAAAGTATGTGTGATGACCTCAAAAGGTTAGAAAAGGATAGAAGAGATTATGTGCTAATAGTAGAGAGATTTGAAGAACAAATCAAAGGCTTTCAAGCTAATGAACTTCAACATTCTTATGACACTAACTATTGGAAGTGGGAAAAGAATGAGTTAGAGACCAAACTGTCTAAATCCTTAGAAGAGAGTGATAAGCTAAAGGAGGAACTGTCTAAAGTTAAACTTGACATAGAGAAGTTTTCATATGCTTCAAAAGCAATGGATTCTCTTCTAAAGGCTCAGATTCATGATAAGATGAAGCCTGGCATTGGATACAACAGTACACCTCCTCCTTATAACAACAATTATATCTCTCCTACTTCAGACTTGTTAGAAACCAAGGAGAAAAAGGACTTATCTGAAAAAGCCTTTAAGATAGACCCTTTGGATGAAGTAGTAATTAAGGATTTAACTGAGAAAGAAGCCAGTAAGAAGAGAGATAATGATTTGAGTAAAGAAATCCCAGTAGAAAACAATATAATAACCAATGAGGGATGTGGGAAAATCTGGGTCAAATCCAAGGAAATAGAGAAGACCAAAGGAAAAGATAACAAGGTCCATTACAAACAAACCACAATTGTCAATCCTGGATCTTGTAAACAGTGTGATTGCAGTAAAGCCAAGAGCCTAAATTCAGGTTTAAAAAGAGGAAATCAAAGAAACTGGAATAATCAATGGGCTCAAAAGCAAGGAGTTGATCTGAGTAAGATCAATAGACCAAAACCTTGTTTCATATGTGGCAAGTTGAATCACTTGGCTAAACATTGTTTCTTCAATCCTATTAATCAACAGATGACCTTTCAAAGATTTGTGCAAAAACCTGTTGATTATAGGAAGGCTGGAAAGAAACATGGTGAAAAGAAAGGCCCCATGAAGAAAAAGATTTTAAAAGAAAGTATTAAAATGTGGGTGCCCAAAAGCACTAAAACTGTTAGTGCTGCTGACAGGGTTAGTGCTGCTGGAAGTATTACTGCTGCTACCTGTGTTAGTACTGCTGAAAATATTAATGCTGCTAATACAGTTAGTACCTCTTCAAAGGTTAATACTGCCAACACAGTTACTGCTGCTAACACAGTTACTACTGCTAACAAGGTTAGTACTGCTAAGCATGCAAGTGCTGCTAAGGCAGTTAGTACCTCTAAAACCAGTACTGTTTCCAGCACACATGTTTCCAAGCCTATTATTGTGACTAAGTACTCCAAGAATGAGGAGTTAAAATTCAAAAATCTTGTCAAGAAAGAATGCAAGTATTTTGATGAGAAAGGGGTACCCAAGACCACTTTGGCTTGGGTTCCTAATACAAACTAACTGATCTATCTTATGTGCAGGGCAACCAACAGCTCAAGGGAAGGAGCATATGGCATGTTGATAGTGGTTGCTCTAGGCACATGACAGGCAACATGTCATGCCTTCAGGATTTCAAGCATATCAATGGAGGACATGTTGCATTTGGAGATAATCTTACTGGTGGTAAGATAAGTGGAAAAGGTAATGTCACCAAAGGTAAGATGACATTTGAGGATGTCTACTATGTTGATCAATTGAAGTACAACCTGTTAAGTGTATCACAGGTTTGTGACAAACAACATAGTATATTATTTACAAATACTGAGTGTATGATCCTTGCTCCAGGGTTCAAGGTAGTTGATGAAAGCATGATACTACTTAGAACTCCAAGAAAGGACAATGTTTACTGTCTAGATATGGACAAAGTTGAAAGTGATTCATCTCTAAATTGTCTTGTTTCAAAAGCTTCTGTAGATGAATCCTCTCTATGGCACAGAAGGATGTGTCACATGAATTTTAAGAAAATGAACAAACTTGTTTAAAACAATCTTGTAAGAGGTTTACCATCTAAAGTCTTTTCATGTGATGATCATTGTGTTGCTTGTCTTAAAGGCAAACAGCATAAAACTTCTCATAAGACCAAAGAAATAAATTCAATTTCTTCTTGTCTCCAATTATTGCACATGGATCTGTTTGGTCCTACAAATGTTATGAGTATAGGCAAGAAATCTTACTGCTTGGTTATTGTTGATGATTACTCAAGATTTACTTGGGTATATTTTCTAAGGACAAAGGATGAGACAAGTGAACTGATCAAATCCTTTATCCTAAGAATTGAAAACCAAACTAATCAAAAAGTAAAAGTCATAAGATCAGATAATGGAACTGAATTCAAAAATCTGGATCTAAACACCTTCTGTGAAGAAAAAGGCATTGAGAAACAATATAGTGCTCCTAGGACTCCTCAACAGAATGGTGTTGCTGAAAGGAGAAATAGAACACTAATAGAGGCTGCTAGATCTCTGTTGGTTGATTCAAAACTGCCAATTACCTTCTGGGCTGAAGCAGTTAATACTGCTTGTTATGTCCAAAACAGAGTTCTAGTGGTCAAGCCTAAGAACAAGACTCCCTATGAGCTTTTAAATAAAAGAAAACCCTTTATTGGATTTTTCAAACCTTTTGGGTGTCCTTGTACCATTCTCAATACCAAAACTCACTTAGGTAAATTTGATAGCAAAGCAGATGATGGATTTCTTGTTGGTTACTCATCTCAGAGTAAGGCCTACAGAGTTTTTAATTCATCTTCAAGAATAATTGAAGAAAGTGACAATGTCAAATGCAATGAGAACACACCAAATCCTATTGGAACTGGTCCTCAATGGCTATTTGACATTGATTCACTAACTAACTCCTTTGGTTTCAGTAGTGATGATTATGCAGGTTCAGGATATGGAGGATCAGGGACTACACAAGTTCAAGAAAGTATATCTACATCAGTGATCTTTCCCATACCCACAGTGAATTCTTTTGAAGATTGTGAAAAGGAACCATCTACTGGACCAAGTCAGAGTGAAGAAGAAAGTGGAGATGAAGAGAATCAAGAAGATAAAGAATCAGAAGTAGCTGCTGACAACACTTCAGTTGAGGTGAATGACTCTAATCTAGAGGTTGGACTTAATGAAGAACCTAGTCATAACACCAGAGTTCAAAAGAATCATCCTCCACAGATGGTAATAGAAGATATATCCTCTCCTATGATGACTAGACATCAAAGCAGACTTCAAGAAATGCATGATCAACAGCATACAGTGCTTTCTTGCTTTCTATCCCAGCTTGAGCCTAAAAAGGCACATGATGCAATGAAAGAATCCAGCTGGATAGAAGCAATGCAAGAAGAACTGTTACAGTTCAAGCTACAAGATGTATGGGATCTAGTAGACCTTCCTAAAGGTCACAGAGCAATTGGCACAAAGTGGATCTTCAGGAACAAGAGAGATGAAAGAGGAATTGTCATAAGGAACAAGGCAAGGCTAGTGGCTCAAGGGTATACTCAAGAAGAGGTTATAGATTATGAAGAAGTTTTTGCACCTGTGGCTAGGATAGAAGCAATCAGATTATTCCTAGCCTATGCTTCTTACATGAACTTCAAAGTCTATCAAATGGATGTAAAGAGTGCTTTTCTCTATGGCTCAATTGAAGAAGAGGTATATGTCTGTCAACCACCAGGGTTTGAAAACCCAAGCTATCCAGACAGGGTATACAAATTGAAGAAAGCTCTTTATGGACTGCATCAAGCTCCAAGAGCATGGTATGACACTCTGTCATCCTATCTCTTGGAAAATGGCTTTGAAAGAGGAGTCATTGATAAGACTCTATTTATCAAGAGAAAGAAGAAGGATATCTTGCTGGTCCAAATCTATGTTGATGACATTTTCTTTGGATCTACAAGAGACAACATGTGCAAGGAGTTTGAGGATCTAATGCATCAAAGGTTCAAAAGGAGTTCCATGGGGGAACTTACTTTCTTTCTTGGACTCCAAGTTCAACAGAAGTCAGATGGAATATTCATCTGTCAGTCCAAGTATGTGCAGGACATTCTAACCAAGTTTGGCTTCTCAGATTCAAAACCTGCTAGCACACCTATGGAGACACACAAGCAGATAACAGCAGATCTTGAGGGGGAGGATATGGATGTGCATCATTATAGATCCATGATTGGCTCTCTCATGTATCTCACAGCATCAAGGCCTGATATAATGTTTCCAGTCTGTGTGTGTGCAAGATTCCAAGTTAGGCCAAAGCAATCTCACTTTCAAGCTGTTAAGAGGATATTCAGATATCTCAAAGGGCAACCCAGATTGGGACTATGGTATCCTCATGACTCACCCTTTGACCTAATAGCATACTCAGACAGTGATCTAGGTGGGGCAAACTTGGACAGAAAATCTACTTCTGGAGGATGTCAGTTTTTGGGTGCTAGACTAGTTTCATGGCAGTGCAAGAAACAAACCACATTGTCCACATCTACAACAGAAGCAGAGTACATAGCAGCTGCAAGTTGCTGTGCTCAGGTCTTATGGATTCAGAATCAAATGTTGGACTATGGGGTAACCTTTCTACACACTCCCATCTTTATTGATAATAGCAGTGCTATCAGCATTGTAAATAATCCTGTCAAGCACTCTAAGACAAAACACATTGAGATCAGGTATCACTTCATAAGAGACTGTAATGAAAAGAAACTTGTTCAAGTTGTGAAAGTTCATACTGACAACCAGTTTGCTGATCTATTCACCAAGGCTTTTGATGTGGGTAGATTCACTTTCTTGGTAACAAGTGTGGGAATGATCAACTCTGAATAAGCATTCTCTCAAAAAGTGGTTAAATATCTGTATATTATAGTTTCTTGGTGTTACTAATCCTCATTTACAGGGCACACATGGCAGTACTCAATTCAGCCTAAGCTTCAAAGAGTAAGTATGGTTAATACTGCTAGTCAGTTAATACTGCTAGTTAGTTAATACTGCTAGTTGGTTAATACTGCTAGTGGTTAATACTGTTAGTGGTTAATACTGCTAGTGGTTAATACTGCTAGTTAGTTAATACTGCTAGTTGGTTAATACTGCTAGTGGTTAATACTGCTAGTTGGTTAATACTGCTCGTAGTTAATACTGCTAGTTAGTTAATACTGCTCGCAGTTAATACTGCTAGTTAGTTAATACTGCTCACAGTTAATACTGCTCGCGGTTAATACTGCTCGCGGTTAATACTGCTCGCGGTTAATACTGCTTATGTCCCAAATACTATAAATACCCTTTGCCCGCCCAATCGTTCATAACGACTCTTTGCATACTGTTCACTTGCTCTCTAAACCTTTTTCTCTCAAGTACCAAGTCTTTCAGGCAAGAACATCCCTGCTCAATGGCATCCATGGCATTCATCGACGAGCACAATGAGATCGCAATGCTACAAAAGCCAAAGCAAGCTGAAGGATTTCACCAGATTGTCGACTTTCTGAGGACAAGTCACATCGCTCATGCACTCACGGTGTCCCCAACCATCTTTATAGAGCATTAGAAGCAGTTCTGGGCCAATGCCACCATTGTTGCTGAGAATGGTGTGCAGATGATCAAGACAAGGGTGTGTGACCAACCCCTAACAGTTACTGAAGAAGTTATTCGCATCAGTCTACGTCTAGACGATGCCTCTTGTATAACTTCTATCCCTAGTGATGAACTGTTCTCAACTCTTTCAAGAATGGGGTATCAAGGCCAAATGGGGATTTTTAAGTTTTTCAAAGCAAAATTTTCACCCCAATGGAGGTTCTTTGCTCATACCTTAATGCATTGTATTTCAAAGAAAACAACTGGCTGGAGCCAATTTAGCAGTCCCATTGCTTATGCATTGGTGTGTTTATCCACTACTAGAAAATTCATTTTTCTCAAATGATTTTTCATGATCTTGTCTCAAATCTGGATAACAAGAAGAGTTTCTTCATGTACCCCAGGTTTGTTCAAGAAGCTATTAATCATGAATTGACGGATATACCTCAACCTGTTGGGGTATATGTACCTAAACTCCCAAAAGGCAAGGTGTCAGGATCGAATTCTCAACAAGAATTAATTCTCAGAAACAATATCAAAGAAGTTTGCGGAATAACACTTTGATATTCAATGAAACAGTAAACCAAAACAGTAAATATGAATAACAAACTGTAAACTTGTATTGAATGCTTTAAAGTTACAAGATTACACACTCAACCTCAATATTGATGAACAAGCTCACCAATACGAATTCTACTTCTCTAGAATTAGGATCTATGCCTTGAGGTTGTTTTCTCTCTAAAACTAAGAATTAATCTCTAATTCTCAAAAAGTTATCTCTAACTATTCTAAACAATACTATATATATACTGAAGATAAAAGCTAATTACAATTAATAAAATATCTTCAGAATATCTTCCATCATTATCTCCAAGCTTTCCATAATCTTCAGTTTATCCAGTTGTCATCCTTTCCATACAGATCTCCATCTTATAAGCAGTATTAATCATAAGCAGCATTAATACTTTGAGCAGTATTAACTCTAGCAGTACTAACCATGCTCAGCAGCATTAATATCTTCAAGCAGTACTAACTTTGAACTAGCAGTACTAATTTTGTTGAGCAACATTAACCATCAACTAGCAGCATTAACTAGAAGTATTAACTAGAAGTATTAACTGTTTTCTTCTAGCAGCATTAACTAGAAGTATTAACTGTTTTCTTCTAGCAGCATTAACTAGAAGTATTAACTGTTTTCTTCTAGCAGCATTATCTAGAAGTATTAACTGTTTTCTTCTAGCAGCATTAACTTTGTTCCAACAGCATTAACTACAACTAGCAACATTAACCACAGAAGTAGTAACCATGATGAATATTAACTTCAGAAGTAGTAACCATGATGAACTAGAAGTAGTAACCATGTTGAACTAGAAGTAGTAACCATGTTGAACTAGAAGTAGTAACCATGTTGAACCATCCTTGGCATATTTCAGACCCAACAATCTCCCCATATTTCAGACCCAACAATCTCCCCCTAACTTAAGTTTTCAAAACTGAGAAGTTAAGTTCTTCAACATAGGGTCTTTATGATAATTTCAAAACTTTCTGCAATTACTAGTTCTTCTTGATTCAGTTTCTGCTGTTATCTTCTTTTTTGTTTCTGCTGTAGTTAATGCTTTATTTCAGCTTCTTCACTTATCTCCCCCTCAAAATAAGATTTCATATCAACTTGATTCTCCTTCTCATGTCTTCTCAAGTTCAGTTGTTTAAGTCTCCCCCTTTTTGAAATAATCATGATCTGTGCTCCTTTTCATCTCTTTTATCTCCATAATTTGATTGTGAACTTTCAGACTAATTGTACCAAGTGTATACATCAATTCTTTGTAGTTAAATCTGTCCTCACCTCCTTTAGGTATGTTTACCACCTTTGAAGGATCATTGGATCTTTTAGTAGAGATCTTCTGCCTAGCAGAAGCACCTTCTACTCCCTTGGTTTCTTGGCACCTGGGACCTTTAGATAATTACTCATCTAAAGTTGCCATGGGGAAGGTCTTAGATATGTTCACACTGTCCTGTCCTGCACTTTGTGCAAAGTCAGTAGTGTGAGCCTTACAACCCATATGCTCTTGCATCTCCTTATTGAGCACCTTCTTGAGGTTGGGAGACACCCCTATGGTTTCCCTTTGGATATTCTCTGATGAAAAATGCTCCATCAGAGGGCTTGTAGGTTTTGAGGTCGAAGATACAAGAAGGGAAGGAACCTTCAGTATCTTTTCCTTATATAATATAGTAATAGGGAATGTTGGTTTGTCAAAAGGAATCTAAAGATTTGTCAGGATCGAATTCTTAACAAGAATTAATACTCAGAAACTAATATCAAAGAAGTTGCGGAAAAACACTTTGATATTTGATAAAACAGTAATCTAAACACAGTATATAATATCAAACAGTAAACTTGTATTGAATGCTTAAAGCTACAAGATTACACACTCAACCTCAATATTGATGAACAGGCTCACCAATACGAATTCTACTTCTCTAGAATTAGGATCTATGCCTTGAGGTTGATCTCTCTCTTGAAAAACAAATTATCTAAAGTTATCTCTAACTATCCTAAACAATACTATATATATATACTGAAGATAAAAGCTAATTACAATTAATAAAATATCTTCAGAATATCTTCCATCATTATCTCCAAGCTTTCCATAATCTTTAGTTTATCCAGATGTCATCCTTTCATGTGAATCTCCATCTTATAAGCAGTATTAATCTTCAGCAGCATTAATACTCTGAGCAGTATTAACTCTAGCAGTACTAACCATGCTCAGCAGCATTAATCTCTTCAAGCAGTACTAACTTTCATCATTATATAATATCAAACAGTAAACTTGTAAACTTGTATCAAGCAGTACTAACTTTGAACTAGCAGTACTAATCTTGTTGAGCAACATTAACCATCAACTAGCAGCATTAATATCAGAAGTACTAACTAGAAGTATTAACAACTAGAAGTATTAACTGTTTTCTTCTAGCAGCATTAACTAGAAGTATTAACTGTTTTCTTCTAGAAGCATTAACTTTGTTCTAGCAACATTAACTACAACTGGCAGCATTAACCACAGAAGTAGTAACCATGTTTAACTAGAAGTAGTAACCATGTTGAACTAGAAGTAGTAACCATCCTTGGCATATTTCAGACCCAACAATCTCCCCCTAACTTAACTTTTCAAAACTGAGAAGTTAAGTTCTTCAACATATGGTCTTTTTGATAATTTCAAAACTTTCTGCAATTACTAGTTCTTCTTGATTCAGTTTCTGCAGTTATCTTCTTTTCTGTTTCTGATGTAGTTACTGCTTTATTTCAGCTTCTTCACTTATCTCCCCCTCAAAATAAAATTTCATATCAACTTGATTCTCCTTCTCATGTCTTCTCAAGTTCAGTTGTTTAAGTCTCCCCCCTTTTTTTTTAAATAATCATGATCTGTGCTCCTTTTCATCTCTTTTATCTCCATAATTTGATTGTGAACTTTCAGACTAATTGTACCAAGTGTATCCATCAATTCTTTGTAGTTAAATCTGTCCTCACCTTCTTTAGGTGTGTTTACCACCTTTGAAGGATCCTTGGATCTTTTAGTAGAGATCTTCTGCCTAGCAGAAGCACCTTCTACTCCCTTGGTTTCTTGGCACCTGGGACCTTTAGATAATTACTCATCTAAAGTTGTCATGGGAAAGGTCTTAGATATGTTCACACTGTCCTTCTCTGTGCTAGCAGAAGTAGTGTGAGCCTTACAACCCATATGCTCTTGCATCTTCTTATTGAGCACCTTCTTGAGGTTGGGAGACACCCCTGTGGTTTCCCTATGGATATTCTCTAAAGGAGAATCCTCCCTTAGAGGGCTTAAAGGCTTAGTGGGTGAAGGTACAAGAAGGGAAGGAGCCTTCTTTACCTGTTTCCTTGTATAAGTTTTGGTAATTGGAGAAGTTGGTTTGACAAAAGGAATCTGAAGATTTATGCTTTGTAGTGGAAGGTGTGGATAGGTCATCAGTAGGTTGGTCTAATGAGGGCTTTGACCCTAATGCCTTACCTTCTTGATTGTGGGACATCACCATCATTGTAGAGAATAATGGTGTGTCAACTCCTTCCGAGTCCCTAGCAGATCTTCTCATGTTTGAGAAAACCTTGCCTTTAGGGGATTTAGGTACATATATCTCATTAAAATGAGGTTAATTCATCAATTCCTTATTAAGTACTTCTTGTACAAACCTTGGATACAGATAAAAGCTTTTTGATTGATATCCAGGTTTGACATTAAATCATTAAAAATCATTTTTAGGTATATAAAACTTACATTAGCAGTAGTAACACTTATCAGCAGCATTAACACAGACTGGCAGTAGTAACACATACCAGCAGCATTAACACAGTCTGACAGTATTCACTAAACTATAAGTACTAACTACCTTTTAGTATTAGCAACCTGAAACACTTACAGACACAAGGTTAGTAGTACCATATACCATAAAATTTTCAAAAGTTACTTTATCTTTTGAAACTATACCTTTTTTTTCACTTTTCTTACCTTCTGTTGGATCAAAGGTAACATGTCCTCCATCAAATCTTTTAAAGAATTTGAAGGCAATCCATGTTCCTTGTTATGTGCCAAGAGCAATCATTATCTTCATTCCAAATGCTCTTCCTCTTGAGCTTTTGATTGTCCTGCACACTTGATAAATCAGTTAGTCTTTGATGGAACCCAAGCCAAAGTGGTCTTGGGTTGTCCTTTCTCATTTATATAATCTGTCAGTTTAGTCTGGATGAGTTGTTTAGGAATCTCATGGCTGGAATACTTTGTCAAGATTATAGGCTTTGCAACATTAATACTAGTAGAAGCACTATCCTTGTTAGCAGTAGTATTGGTTGCAGCAGCACTATTTCTGTTAGCAGTACTATCTGGGATAGCAGTACTAACAGGTTTCTTTACAATTGGAATCCAAACTTGAACAAAGTTGTTTGCTTTCTTTGTCTTTAAATTACTCCTTGGATTATTTGGAGCATTTTTCTTTGTATTAGCAAACTTGTTCTGAGCATGATACTTTTTAGGTGCTCTTTTCTCAGCCATTTGATTCCTTCTTTGATTCCTATAACCAAAAGAGTTTTGTGGTTTTCTTTGAAAAGTGACTCTTTGGTTGATAGGGTTGAAATAACAGTGTTTGGCAAGATGATTCAATTTGCCACAGATAAAACAAGGTTTTGGTCTATTGATTTTATTCAAATCAACCCCTTGTTTTTGTGCCCACTGATTATTCCAGTTTCTCTGATTTCCTCTTGGTTTATCATGTTTTTGGGGCTCAGATTTATTGCAAGAACACTGTTTGCAAGGGACAGGATTCACAACTGTGGTTTGCTTATAATGGACCTTCTCAGACTTTCCCTCAGTCTTCTCTATGTCCTTAGATTTGACCCAAGTCTTTCCACATCCCTCATTGGTAATAATCTGATTTTCTAGAGGAATCTCACCACTCCCAGTGTTCTCCTTACTCTTTTTACTAGAGTTCTCTTCTTCAGAGTCTGTTTCAACCACCACTTTGTCTAAAGGATCTACCTTAGTGGCTCCAACAGGCAATTCCTTCCTATCCTTGGTTTCTAGTAAGTTTGATATAGGAGGAATGTAATTGTTGTTGTATGGTGGTGGTGTGGTGTTATAGCCTATTCCTCTTATAAGTTTGTCATGGATTTGAGTTTGGAGCAAAGAGTCCATTGCTTTAGAAGCATTGGAAAATTTCTCAATATCCAGCTTGGCTTTCTCAAACTCACTTTTTATCTTCTCATTCTCCTCTTTAGACTTTTTCAGCTGAAGTTCTAGGTCATTCTTCTCCCACTTCCAGTAATTTGTATCATAAGAATGTTGAAGTTCATTGGCTTGGAAAACTTTGATCTGTTCCTCAAACCTCTCAACAATTCTTACATAGTCTTTTATATCTCTCTCTAATCTTTTAAGGTCATCACTCATTGTCTGGTTGTGATCCCTGTACCTTTTAACAGTTTCCATACAAGTTTTAGAGCAAAGATTAGACATTACCTCTGTGGGGATTTCTGTGCTTGAAGAATTTGAAACTTTAGCCATTGATGATTTCTGATCTCAAGGAAGAATGATGATTGCAGGTTTCTGAGAATACTTGCTCTGATACCACTTGTCAGGATCGAATTCTTAACAAGAATTAATACTCAGAAACTAATATCAAAGAAGTTGCGGAAAAACACTTTGATATTTGATAAAACAGTAATCTAAACACAGTATATAATATCAAACAGTAAACTTGTATTGAATGCTTAAAGCTACAAGATTACACACTCAACCTCAATATTGATGAACAGGCTCACCAATACGAATTCTACTTCTCTAGAATTAGGATCTATGCCTTGAGGTTGATCTCTCTCTTGAAAAACAAATTATCTAAAGTTATCTCTAACTATCCTAAACAATACTATATATATATACTGAAGATAAAAGCTAATTACAATTAATAAAATATCTTCAGAATATCTTCCATCATTATCTCCAAGCTTTCCATAATCTTTAGTTTATCCAGCTGTCATCCTTTCATGTGAATCTCCATCTTATAAGCAGTATTAATCTTCAGCAGCATTAATACTCTGAGCAGTATTAACTCTAGCAGTACTAACCATGCTCAGCAGCATTAATCTCTTCAAGCAGTACTAACTTTGAACTAGCAGTACTAATCTTGTTGAGCAACATTAACCATCAACTAGCAGCATTAATATCAGAAGTACTAACTAGAAGTATTAACAACTAGAAGTATTAACTGTTTTCTTCTAGCAGCATTAACTAGAAGTATTAACTGTTTTCTTCTAGAAGCATTAACTTTGTTCTAGCAACATTAACTACAACTGGCAGCATTAACCACAGAAGTAGTAACCATGTTTAACTAGAAGTAGTAACCATGTTGAACTAGAAGTAGTAACCATCCTTGGCATATTTCAGACCCAACAAGATTTATGCTTGGTAGTGGAAGGTGTGGATAGGTCATCAGTGGGTTGGTCTAATGAGGGCTTTGACCCTGATGCCTTACCTTCTTGATTGTGGGACATCACCATCATTGTAGAGAACAATGGTATGTCAACTCCTTCCGAATCCCTAGCAGATCTTCTCATGTTTGAGAAAACCTTGCCTTTAGGGGGTTTAGGTACATATATCTCATTAAAATGAGGTTAATCCGTCAATTCCTTATTAAGTACTTCTTGTACAAACCTTGGATATAGATAAAAGCTTTTTGATTGATATCCAGGTTTGACATTAAATCATTGAAGATCATTTTTAGGTATAGAAAACTTACATTATCAGTAGTAACACTTATCAGCAGCATTAACACAGACTGGCAGTAGTAACACATACCAGCAGCATTAACATAGTCTGACAGTTTTCACTGAACTAGAAGTACTAACTACCTTTCAGTATTAGCAACCTGAAACACTTACAGAAACAAGGTTAGTAGTACCATATACAATAAAATTTTCAAAAGTTACTTTATCTTTTGAAACTATACCTTTTTCACTTTTCTTACCTTCTATTGGATCAAAAGAAACATGTCCTCCATCAAATCTTTTAAAGAATTTGAAGGCAGTCCATGTTCCTTGTTATGTGCCTAGAGCAACCATTATCTTCATTCCAAATGCTCTTCCTCTTGAGCTTTTGGTTGCCCTGCACACTTGATAAATCAGTTAGTCTTTGAGGGAACCCAAGCCAAAGTGGTCTTGGGTTGTCCTTTCTCATTTATATAATCTGTCAGTTTGGTCTGGATGAGTTGTTTAGGAATCTCATGGCTGGAATACTTTGTCAAGATTATTGGCTTTGCAACATTAATACTAGTAGAAGCACTATCCTTGTTAGCAGTAGTATTGGTTGCAGCAGCACTATTTCTGTTAGCAGTACTATCTGGGATAGCAGTACTAAAAGGTTTCTTTACAATTGGAACCCAAACTTGAACAAAGTTGTTTGCTTTCTTTGTCTTTAAATTACTCCTTGGCTTATTTGGAGCATTTTTCTTTGTATTAGCAAACTTGTTCTGAGCATGATACTTTTTAGGTGCTCTTTTCTCAGCCATTTGATTCCTTCTTTTATTCCTATAACCAAAAGAGTTTTGTGGTTTTCTTTGAAAAGTGACTCTTTGGTTGATAGGGTTGAAATAACAGTGTTTGGCAAGATGATTCAATTTGCCACAGATAAAACAAGGTTTTGGTCTATTGACTTTACTCAAATCAACCCCTTGTTTTTGTGCCCACTGATTATTCCAGTTTCTCTGATTTCCCCTTGGTTTATCATGTTTTTGGGGCTCAGATTTATTGCCAGAACACTGTTTACAAGGGACAGGATTCACAACTGTGGTTTGCTTATAATGGACCTTCTCAGACTTTCCCTCAGTCTTCTCTATGTCCTTAGATTTGACCCAAGTCTTTCCACATCCCTCATTGGTGATAATGTGATTTTCTAGAGGAATCTCACCACTCCCAGTGTTCTCCTTACTTTTTTCACTAGAGTTCTCTTCTTCAGAGTCTGTTTCAACCACCATTTTGTCTAAAGGATCTACCTTAGTGGCTCCAACAGGCAATTCCTTCCTATCCTTGGTCTCTAGTAAGTCTGATATAGGAGGAATGTAGTTGTTGTTGTATGGTGGTGGTGTGGTGTTATAGCCTATTCCTCTTCTAAGTTTGTCATGGATTTGAGTTTGGAGCAAAGAGTCCATTGCTTTAGAAGCATTGGAAAATTTCTCAATATCCAGCTTGGCTTTCTCAAACTCACTCTTTATCTTCTCATTCTCCTCTTTAGACTTTTTCAGATGAAGTTCTAGGTCATTCTTCTCCCACTTCCAGTAATTTGTATCATAAGAATGTTGAAGTTCATTGGCTTGAAAAACTTTGATCTGTTCCTCAAATCTCTCAACAATTCTTACATAGTCTTTTATATCTCTCTCTAATCTTTTAAGGTTATCACTCATTGTCTGGTTGTGATCCCTGTACCTTTTAACAGTTTCCATAGAAGTTTTAGAGCAAAGATTAGACATTACCTCTGTGGGGATTTCTGTGCTTGAAGAATTTGAAACTTCAGCCATTGATGATTTCTGATTTCAAGGAAGAATGATGATTGTAGGTTTCTGAGAACACTAGCTCTGATACCACTTGTCAGGATCGAATTCTCAACAAGAATTAATTCTCAGAAACAATATCAAAGAAGTTTGCGGAATAACACTTTGATATTCAATGAAACAGTAAACCAAAACAGTAAATATGAATAACAAACTGTAAACTTGTATTGAATGCTTTAAAGTTACAAGATTACACACTCAACCTCAATATTGATGAACAAGCTCACCAATACGAATTCTACTTCTCTAGAATTAGGATCTATGCCTTGAGGTTGTTTTCTCTCTAAAACTAAGAATTAATCTCTAATTCTCAAAAAGTTATCTCTAACTATTCTAAACAATACTATATATATACTGAAGATAAAAGCTAATTACAATTAATAAAATATCTTCAGAATATCTTCCATCATTATCTCCAAGCTTTCCATAATCTTCAGTTTATCCAGTTGTCATCCTTTCCATACAGATCTCCATCTTATAAGCAGTATTAATCATAAGCAGCATTAATACTTTGAGCAGTATTAACTCTAGCAGTACTAACCATGCTCAGCAGCATTAATATCTTCAAGCAGTACTAACTTTGAACTAGCAGTACTAATTTTGTTGAGCAACATTAACCATCAACTAGCAGCATTAACTAGAAGTATTAACTAGAAGTATTAACTGTTTTCTTCTAGCAGCATTAACTAGAAGTATTAACTGTTTTCTTCTAGCAGCATTAACTAGAAGTATTAACTGTTTTCTTCTAGCAGCATTAACTTTGTTCCAGCAGCATTAACTACAACTAGCAACATTAACCACAAAAGTAGTAACCATGATGAATATTAACTTCAGAAGTAGTAACCATGATGAACTAGAAGTAGTAACCATGTTGAACTAGAAGTAGTAACCATGTTGAACCATCCTTGGCATATTTCAGACCCAACAATCTCCCCATATTTCAGACCCAACACAAGGTTTTCTCAAATATGAGAAGATCTGTTGGGGACTCGGAAGGAGTTGACACCCCATTGTTCTCTACAATGATGGTGGTGTCCCAAACAAATGAAGGTATGGCAGCAGGGTCAAGGCCCCCATTAGACCAACCCATTGCTAGCCAATCCCAACCTTCCCTCTCTCAAATTTTCCCTCAGTCCTTTACTGCTAAACCCACTCCCACAATAACCAAGACTTATGTCAAAAGAAAGGTACCCAAGGCTCCTTCCCTTGGTGTATCTACCTTTAACCAAGAGCCTCTAAGCACTCTAAGGGAGAATTCTCCCTTAGAGAATATCCAAAGGGAAACCAACAGGGTGTCTCCCAACCCTCAGGAGGTGCTCTCTAAGGAGATGGAAGAGCATATGGGTAAGAAGGCTGCCACTACTCCTGCTAGCACAGAGGAGGACAGTGGTAACATACATAAGACCTCTCCCATGGCAACTTTGAATGAGCAATCATTTGAAGGTCCCTGGTGCCAAGAAACCACGGGGGTGGATAGTGCTTCTGCTAGGCAGAAGACTTACACTACTAAAAGATCCAATGATCCTTCAAAAGGGGGTAACACTCCTGGAGAAGGTGAGGACAGATATGACTACAATGAATTGATGGAAACAATGGGCAACATAAACTTGGATGTCATTAAGCAGGGGAAAGACATTGAGGAGCTGAAACTGGTTATTCTATCTCAACAAGTACAGATCACCAAACTGAAGAAATTGGTTACAAGATTGGTACAGAAAAGGAGAAGAAAGCAATTTGTATTAAAGAAGAGGGCAACAGCTCAATATGCTTCCAACAAGGGGGAGAATCAGGAGAATTCAGAGGCTGAAGTAGAAAAGGAGAGTATTTCTGAGATGGGATGTGATGTTAAGGGGGAGAAAGCTGCAGAAACAGAAGCACAAGAAGTGGAAACAGATAATGTTCAAGCAGCAGCAGTAACAGAACAGGTAGCAGCAGTAACAGGGCTATCTGTTGAAGAATTGGAAATAGCTGAAACCTTGGTAAAAGCAAAGAATGACACTCCTAAGGCTACTCAAAAGGCTAAGGGAGTGGTCATCAATGAAAGAGGCCTTGAAAAGAAGACACAAGAAAGAAGTGAGGCAGGTTTGAAGGATACAAAGGGTAAAGCTAAGATGGTTGAACCTGAACAACCTGCAAAGAAGAAAAATCAGATTGAACTGGATGAAGAAGTGGCAAAGCAGCTTCAGGCAGAAATGGAAAGGGAGGAACAACTTCAATCTGAGAAGGATAGAGAGCTTGCACTGAATATGGCCAGAAAACTAAATGAAGAGTATCAGAAGAGCATGAAAACAGCAGCTCAGGCCAAGCAAGTACAAGTAAAAAGGATGCCATTCAAAAAGCAGAAGAGACAACCCTCCAAGACCTTTTTGGCCAATCAGGAAAGAAGAAAAATGATAAATTTCCTGAAAGGTGCAATTGGAGTCAAGGGGGAAATGTTCACAAACATGGTCTATAGTCAAGTTGAGGAGCTATACAGGAAGGAAATGGCAAAGCTCCAAGGGGATTCCTCTCAAAGGGAAGAAGCAGAAAGAAGGATGAAAGAGAGACATGATCTCAACATCCAACAAACATTTCTTGAGGACACCACACCTTCAAAGGATAAAGTTGAAGAAAAGAAAGAAGAGCAAGAGAATGTTGAGGTGAAAGTAAAGTCTTCAAAGAGAGTAAAGTCTATAGCCTCCAAGATGCAGTCCAAAAGACAAAGAATTGAAGAAACAGCAGAATCTGAAGCAGAACCTCCTGTTACACCTTCAGCAGAACCAACTCAGAATTCAGAATCTTCAAACAAGCAATCTAATGAGCAGGTTGAATTGTTCATGACATTAACAAATGATGATCCAATACAAGTAGATCCCATCTCTATTCAAGCTCCTGAAATAATCTTTTGGGATATTCTGGAAGATCAAAGAAAGAAATTCTTTAGGATTAAGAGGTTAGGGGACATATATGAGGTGTATCCTACTTGGGGGAGTTTCATCAGAAGTTGTACAAGATCAGATCTAGAAGAGATGTTCAAAGTTGGAATGAGATTGTATGAAAAGGAGCTGACAGGAGAAGAAAGAAACTTAATCAGATTAGCCATGGAGTACTTGTGCATGATGTTTGAACCTAGTAAAGTTCAACATGTGATCAGGGATTTGCATTTGGAGAATAAATTCCTAAGGATAGAAAACTGGAAGATATTTGAAAGATGTGGGGTCTATGTCATCACTGTGAATGGAGCATATCATGAGTACTACTTGGTGGACAAGATATATGAACACAGCAAGGGTAAACTACAAGCAATGTTGAATGCCAAGCTTATTTGTTCAAAAGATTCAGAAATGGCAAAGGCTGTAGTTAGCAGGATTATAAATCAAAGCTTGGGTTTGGATCCTAATCTAGGGGTGTAAACTTAAGTGTTGAAAGCATCTTGAAGAGTAATTCTGAAGAACTTGACTTCTTTTCTTAAAAGTCAAGTTAGGGGGAGATTGTTGGGAACTGAAGAAAAGCTTAAGTGTGGTTAATGCTGCTGGATCAGTGTTACTACTGCTAGAAGACTTAAAGGATAATACTGCTGAGTATTACTACTGCTAGTTGATTAATACTGCTAGTCATGGTTAGTACTGCTTGAACAAAGTTAGTACTGCTTAGCTAGTTAGTACTGCTAGTAGTTAGTACTGCTTAGTAGTTAATGCTGCTAGAAGAAGTTAATGCTGCTAAGCATAGTTAGTGCTGCTTATATGATCCGTATGGAAAGGAAGACAGCTGGAAAGAATGAAGATATTCTTGGAAGCTTAGAGATATACATGGAAGATATACTAAAGATTTGTTTATTTATTGTAATTATCTTTTTCTTTAGTATATGTATAGATGATATAGAATAGTTTGATAGAAGTTTTTTTTCAAAGAGAAATCAACCTCAAGGCATAGATCCTAATTCTAGAGAAGTAGAATTCGTATTGGTGAGCCTGTTCATCAATATTGAGGTTGAGTGTGTAATCTTATGATTCTAATCATTCAATACAAGTTCACAGTTTGTTCTTAATATTTTCTGTGTTGATTTACTGTTTCATAAAATATCAAAGTGTTATTCCGCAAACTTCTTTGATATTGTTTCTGAGAATTAATTCTTGTTGAGAATTCGATCCTGACATTTTATGATTGGAAATCTTTTAGTGTAAGTTCATTTTAGTATGTGTTTTGGAGAAATACTTGTTATTGAGTTATGGAGGTTTTGAAAGAGTAAATGGTAGAAATGCTTTTGGAAAAGGATTTGTCCTAGTCTAAAATTGTGTTTTGGGTTTTCACGTCTTTGGAGCATGTGGTTGCATAATCATGGGTTAATTACGTTTTATTGCATTCTATAACGTGTAACACTTGGTCTTTTGATTTTTTGAGCTTATGGCTTGATATTGACCTTGTTGGGTCTTGGGGACAATTGTCCGATTTTGATAGCTCAACGTAGAGCATTTGGTTATGATTTACATTTACTGCATCTTATTTGAGAATTGCATGTTTTGAATGCACTAGCTCATTCGTTTGGAGTCATGTAATGTTTTTGACTATAATGCAATGGATCCATAGGCACTTGATTCTTTACGTTCAATGATGGGGCGTTAGTTTCCCTCATTGTAGCACGAAATAAGCATCGGGTCTCATGGTAAGTAAGATGTGAACCCGTATGGTCGGGCATTGTCCCATGAGCAGTAAGGTGAAATTTCAATATGCAAATAGGCATCGGGTCTCATGGTAAGTAAGATGTGGACCCGTATGGTCGGGCATTGTCCTATGAGCAGTAAGGAGTAATTCCAGTGTGCTTGTATGTTTTCCTTGGATTTGGATATCACAACGTATAGACCTAGAGGGGTTGAAACTGAGACTCCACGAGCAATAGACTTATAGAAGTTGAGTTTGATATATCATATGATTATAATCCAAGTGCTTGCTTCTATTAACGTAGATATGTGATCTACTTTTATGTTCCATCACATTCTATGTAATCGGGTCTCCGCCGTCTCCGAAAGGTGTTGTTTTGGGTATTGAGTTTTAGTATACGTGTTTTCGGTGACGTTTTAAATATATGGATTATTATCCATGATTTATGGGTTGAGTATTATGCCCCACTCATGTTTGGGGTGTTTCGGGATATAAAGTTTTATCCACATTTTTATAAATTGGGAGTTCGATTTCTATTCACGTTTTGAATGAGTTTTGGGTTGCATCATTTTATGAGGAATGTTTTGTATTGGGGCATTCATCTTTAAAAATGCATGTTATTGGAAAAACGAGTCGTTTCCATATTTAATGTACATCATTCTGAAAGATTATGATTTGAATTGCATTCTTTCCTTTAACCAATATATTTATTCGTGTTGAAAACTCTTGAACTCACTAGGCGTTAGCCTAACCTTTTATTTGTCGGCATGTGCATCAAGTCCCGATCGGGGAATGGTCCTAGCGACACTGTGAAGAGATGAGTGCTAGTCATATGCACAAGAGATAGTAGCTTGGTGAAGTCTTCCACATTTATCTTGGGAATAGCAACTTGTATTTGGGTTAAGAAACACCCGACCTTATTTATTCTTAGTGTGTGACTTAAGTTATTGAATGTTGGTGTTAATTTTTTGTTTTTAAAGTTGAAGTGTTTTTAAGGATGGATTTGTATAAAGGATTTTATCCTTTATTCGGTTATTTATTGAAGTTTTTGTTTTATTCGCTCTTCCAAATTCAAGGGTGTTACACTAAAGGAAGCTTATATACACATCATTTTAAGAAAAAGTGTTAGGCTTAGAGCTTAGTGAGAACAACAAGTAATAAATAAGTAAAAGGACCAAAATAAAATGGAATAACCTTTGATAAAAATCCACTCTAGGTAGGAGTATAAAACCAACTTTCCACAAAACAATTATCATTGGAATAAGGCGGGGGAGACCAGATTCATCATAAGTTGTGACGGAACACAAAAGTAAGCCACAAAGTATAATAAACATGTATCAAGAATGGGTAATAACAAACAACAACCATATA
The DNA here is from genome assembly GCA_023525745.1 of Arctium lappa. Lineage (NCBI taxonomy): Eukaryota > Viridiplantae > Streptophyta > Magnoliopsida > Asterales > Asteraceae > Arctium > Arctium lappa. The sequence goes on from CM042047.1 coordinate 165,591,820, forward strand.
CAAATCTTTAGTCATTTTGATCATCAACTCTATCTAAGTCTTTAGTTCGGTATAAAAATGGGTTCAACTCTATCCAAGTCTTTCATCCAGAGAATCACCAAGTTCAACCTAATCCAGGTCTTTAACTTGCGATCTCACCATTCTTGATAACATGTTTCTTTTTAGGTAATTATCATGTGTTAAATATCAATCCCAAATCATGTAATTATTAAAACATAATTACACAAGAACATCACAACCCAACTAAACATGTCTATGGATCCATAACATTTTAGTCTAACTTACTCATTTACCATCATGCCATACCAATACTCAAGTTTATGAAAACATAAGCATTTCAAGAACATCAATACATAAATCCAACTTTTATAAATAACACCACATGGTCCCAACTACTCATTTGGGTTCCAAAACTCCACGTAACTCAAATAAATCATCATTTATAAACATCCAACCATTTTTCATCATCATTTCCCAAAATGTCTCAAATATGCCAAAACTCTAGTTTTGACCTAGTAATTCAAATAACCAAAAAAAAGGAAATGACATAAAAGTTTCAAGAACATAGGTGGAAGGTTTTTAATGTGTATATAGTTTTAGAAATGTAAAGGTGAACTCACAATAATGGGTTTTGATGAAAACCCAAAACCCTAGAACTCACAACAATGGAAATGATGGGTATTTAATCCTAGCTTCCAATCTTGACTTGTGACACCAAATATTGAAATAAATGAGTGTGGATGAGTCTTGAATATACATAGAATCCATATTAATGAGTGTTTGGGAGAAGAGAGTCTTTTGGGATGAAGAGATTAAAGTCTTAAATGAATAGAGTGAAGATAAGTGAGGTTAAAAGGGCCAGGACTCATCAACGATAATGCCCCCGCGACTATGCTCTTGGCATAATCTCCGGACATAGTCGCCCGTGTGGAGAGCCCTACGGTACAAGTCCCGCGGTAATGACACACGACAGTGACCCGGGCATAATCGTCGGGCACTGTCGCCTTGTATGTACCGAGACCCATTCCAGGGCGGCGATTGTGCCACCGCGACTATGCCAAGGGCATAGTCGCCTGGCACTCTCACCCAACTGGTACCGAAGGCTATTATTCGGGTTTCTTCGCTCGGTTCGATCGTGGCCTAGTTTGTAAGGTGATAGTTCATCTCCAATACTCAAAATAGGATAAACAAAAAGGTAATGATGTCATAAAACTTACCGAGATTTCTGGGCGTTACAGGCCAAACCATCGATTTCATGGTCAGGTTAATGAAATTGTTTCATATGATTCTTTTCTTGGTGAAAATGTTTCATATATTTGTGTTTTTTTATTTAAAAAAAGTTTCATCATAATAAGAAAATACATGAAACAGTTTCATCAGAATAGAAAAATATATGAAACAATTTCATGTTTACATAAAAAAACACAAATATATGAAACAATTCATTAAGAAAAAATTTCATAAACTAATTTCAGTAACTTAACCAATGAAATCGACGGTTTACACCGTTTGCAAAATTAGGGTGGTTTGCATTTGATCTCTCCGATATATATACCGATATCTACAAGTTAGGATAAAAATATGAAAAAAATAACAAAATTGTTTAATACTATATGATAATACCCTTGATGATAAAAAAATTGAAAAGGAAAAAAAAGTAGGTACAAGATAGACGCCTAAGATGTGGTTTACAAGGTTTGTAAGAACTGTGTGATTTGTAAATGAGACGTGACCTATACATATTGATATAATATATATGTAATAAAAAACTTATAAATTATTATTAGTTCATTAAAAAAAAGTTATTCTACCAGTGGTTTCACATATTTCTAATGTAAGACCTGATATATAGGTTGGTCAAGTACTAAAACTAAAAGAAAAACACTAAAAGTGTAAACAAAATAACTAAAAGTTAGAAAAAAGCAAGTAATACCATAAAAAAAAAAAGATGTGATGGCAAACCTCAAGATGACATGTAGTGGATCTATCCTTAATTCCTTACACAACCACTACAAAATTAATGTGATGTTATTAGTAGGTATTCTTTACGCCAGAAAGAGAGAATATATTGTAGCTTAACTTATTAAGCAAAACCGATTCTAGGTCTATTCAGAATAGGGCAAGAAAGTGACTTGCCGCCTGATGAGTGCCAATTTTATATTTATTTTATGTTAAGTTCTCCTTGAAATTGATTTTCATTTGATGATTAATTGCTTATTATAATGGGAGTTGTTATTTAATTGGTTGAAGCAAGAAAATAGAGAAGAAAAGAAGCAATTCAAGTGAACATCTCATTTTCAAGCAAGGGATAGTTTCAAGTGAGTTGTTGCATTTCCAACCTATGACAAACTCTCGTCCAACGTTGTCATTTCGCAAGCAAGGGCTAGTTTCAAGTGAGTTACTGCATTTCCAACCCACGATAAACTCTCGTCCAGTACTGTCCTTTCCCAAGAAAGTTTAAAGTGAGTTGACAGTTTACCAACCCAAGCCGAACTTACGTCGGGCACTAGATTCCCACGACTCAATGGCCAACTTCGAGCTATTTTGAAGTGAGTTGCACGTCTGTCCAACTCATGCCAAACCCACTTGCTGTCAGATCATGGGCCCTTTGTTTTTGAGCGGTTTCAAACTTTTAGGTATAAGAAGGCTTTTTGTAACCAACATTTAGGAGACGTTCTTTCTGGGGGATCGCACAAGAGATTGAAGAGAGGTATAAGAAGACGATTTTGGGGGGAAACATCAATCGATATTTTCTTCCATCAATTAGGTATTTTAGATTAGGTTTAATCTTTGTTTTTCTAGTTTTCCTTGTATGTTAGAACAATGAGTTTATAATCATATGACTCAGATTGTGTTGAGACTTGTTGAACAATTTCATATCATTTGATTTCCATTTATGCAAACCTTGATCTAATCGTTATCATTGTCGGTTATTTATTTATGTCAGTACAAGCAGAGTATCGGTGTGTATCGATGCTCATAGCCTTTCTGAAATAAAATGAGAAAATTCCTTTATGAAAAAGTCTATGATACATGGTCCGGTCAGTGATTTACAATTACTTTTAGTTTAGTATCTCAATCCAACCCCCCTACATAAAGCGTAAAAGTTTAACACATTAACATCCAATCCCTGTAGAATCGACCCTCCTTACCACTATTACAATTTAGGTTGTAATTTGAGGTATTAGGATATTATTATTTGTCGGGCTCGACACCCGTCAAATTTTTTGTGCCGTTGTCGGGGATTGGCAACGCTGATTGTTGTTAGTTTTTACGCTTTATTTCTTCTTTCTTTTTCTTTTGTCTTTTTTTTCATATTTTATTATAAGATAATCGTGTACTTAATGCGAAGTGGTTTTTAAGTGTTTCATATATTTATAACGTGTAGCATCCATATGATTACGGGTCACAATACACCACCATGGGATGTGATTCAACATAGGTACGTCTTTCCTATCTTGAATCGAAAGTTTCAGAACTAATCAATGTTGTGAGAAAGATGGTTAGCAGAGAGGCGCCACAAGTGGGAACGTTTGGGATGTATCCTCATAATTCTCATCCAATGGACACATGTCCTACTTTCCACTACAACACCAAGTCGGTTTACACTTACGAAGAATTTCCATGCTTAATACAAGATTGTTTCAACTCGTACTCAAGTACCTACTATCCGGGATGGCAAGACAATCAAAATCTGAATGGGTACGAGTACGGATGGTAAGATCATTCATTCCCTAGCTATCAATCGACAACACAACACTATTCTGAGAACTCAGGTATCTCTCTAGAATAGATGGTCCAGCTAATATCTCTTAATACACACAATTGTATTCATTTCAGCAAGAGACAAGGGCTCAAATTCGACGTCTGGAGAATCAGATTAGTAAGTACATATCTTCTCAAAGTTGATGGGAAGCTCAAGATGAAGAGCTAGGATTGGTTGATAAGTGGAAAATAGAGACCTCCATCGAACAAGATGACGAAGAAGTGGTCTCAAGTACATCTCGTTCACTTATCAGTGACACCAAAGGAGAAGATGCTAATATTCTAAAACCCGTGGTGGTACCTCCTCCTTTTCTTACACCAATAGCGAATCTTATAAAGGAAGAGGAGAAAGTTGAAGACACGGGTAAAATCTTCACAGAACTCGAAAAACCGAAGATTGATGACGAGAAGGTAAACCCAAGATATGAAGAAACCTTTGCAAAGCTAAAAAGTGTGACATCTCTAGAGAGCAAAGGACCATGCTTGGAAGCCTGGTGGACTTCAAAGCGGTCCAATACATGATGAAGAAGCATGTGTGGAAGACGTCTATCCAAAGACGTAAAAGAAAGGCGTTACATGGGAGACAACCTATGGGTTTTTAAATTTATGCATTTGTCTTTATTTATTTCCTTTTATAGTTTTCTCTATCGATGTCTAATCTCTTATTTGTATTTTTCAGGATTTCCTACCCACCAATATGGATCTTAAATAGATGTTCTCACCTCACTAGCTCATACATTGGAAGAACACTCGCCAATCAGAGGAGTATATTGTTTCCCTTTGCTTTTTAATGTTTTGAGTGTCATAATCATATTGCATACATTAAGGACAATGTATGAACTAAGTGTGGGGGTGGGATCATTTGGATGATTTGGGTATATATATATATATATATATGGTTTTAGAGGTAAATTTTTTGCATTTTGTGCTTAAATGTGAGTCGTTGTCCGTCTTGACAATGTGTTAGCATGTTTTTAAAGCTTAAATTTTGATGATGATGAGTATTGATGTGTATATATCATGATTGAGTTTGATGATAGCATATAAAGTTGATTAGTAGGTGTGTGCTGGTCAAGTTTTGATCCTTGTTAATCTTTTGAACAAAGCCTGAATACTGTGAGACTTTGAGCCTTTTTGACTGAGTATTTAGCATTAGTCTCACTTTTATTCTTGTGTGATTACATCTTGCTTAGCTTTGTGCTTCTAGAACATGACTCACCTCTCCTTAAGATTACACTGATTTTTGCATGCTAATAAACATGATAAAGGCCATCTTTTGCTTCTTGTTGTTTTAGCCAATTAGCCTAAGATTACCTTTTTGTGCTAATTTTCCAATAGCAACCAAGTTTGAGCCTTAGCTTATTTTATTTGTTACCCAAGTTTTAAACCTATCCAAACACTACCCACCATCCAATTGCCAATGGAGTGGTCTGAACAACCTTGTATGCTTGAGAAGCGGAACTTATATGTTGGGAGAAAAAAAAAAGAAAAAAAAGAACAATGAAAAAAATGAAAAAGAAAAAAAAATATGTTTAAGAAAAAGGAATATTGTCGTCAATAAAAGAAATAAAACAAGACGAAAGAAAGGATGATACGGTCGAATATATGTATACCATCGCTACGCTCTATCATCTAATGGGAATGTGCCTTGAAGAATATATTTGAAGATCCCACATGTAGCTTGAGATTTCAAGGTAGTTCATCTCGTTTCTCCATTTGGCTTGAGGTCTTTAGCCACTCTTTCTTATACATATCCTAACCTTACCCAAATACGAGATACTCGTTATACCTCAAAATTCCTTTTGATTTATATACATGCTTTTAATCTAAGAAGTGAAGAGTAAGAGATTTTTCAAGCCTGTGGTAAGTGCATGTTAGTATGGAGACGTTTTGAGTGATGTAAGTAATACCCACAGAGTGACTTGAGATTAACGTGGATCTAATTGATTGTGTGTGTGCTCAATAATTGACGCTATGTTGCAAATCTCAAGTTCATGAAGTTCTACGTGTGTTGATATCTTCATCTTGTTACATTTTACCACTTCATGCTAACCTAGTCATTGCCGAGGATGGACAATGATCTAAGTGTGGGGGAACTTGATGATTGCCAATTATATATATATATATATATATATTATGTTAAATTCTCCTTGAAATTGAAGTTCATTAGATGATTAATTGCTTATTATAATGGGAGTTGTTATTTAATTGGTTGAAGCAAGAAAATAGAGAAGAAAAAAAGCAATCCAATGAATATCTCATTTTCAAGCAAGGGCTTGTTTCACGTGAGTTGTTGCATTTTCAGCCTAATACAAACTCTCGTCCAGCGCTGCCATTTCGCAAGCAAGGGCTAGTTTCAAGTGGGTTGTTGCATTACCAACCCATGAAAAACTCTCATCAAACGCTGCCATTTCCCAAGCAACGACTACTTTGAAGTGAGTTCCAGTTTGCCAACCCATGTCGAACTCATGCCGGGCGCTGGATTCCCACGACTCAAGGGACACCTTCGAGCTACTTTCAAGTAAGTTGTCGGTCTGCCCAACTCATGCAAAACCCATTTGTTGTCAGATCATGGGCCCTTTCTTTTTGGAGTGGTTTCAAATTTTTGGGTACTAAAAGGCTTTTTGTAACCAACATTTAGGAGACGTTCTTTTTGGGGGATCGCACAAGAGGTTGAAGAAAGGGAGAAGAAGACGATTTTGGGGGAAAACAACAATTGATATTTTCCATCAATTAGGTATTTTAGATTAGGTTTAATCTTTGTTTTCCTAGTTATCCTTTTATGTTAGAGCAATGACTTTATAACCGTTTGACTCAGATTGTGATGAGACTTGTTGAACAATTTCATATCATTTGATTTCCATTTATGCAAACCTTGATTTAATATTTATCATTGTTGGGTTATTTATTTAAGTCAGTACCCTTGGATATTTTAACCTAATTGTGAATTGCTAGATAAAATTGGAATTCCTAATTGGTCTCAATTATATTTTAGTAGCAAACAACACTTTAATTGATTGGGCGTTCGATTAACTTTAGTATTGTGGGTTTGTTTAATCTAGTCTAAATGGTCGGCTTCCGATCATTGGCTAGGAATCGAGTTTGTCTAAGCCCAGGGCAAATGGCACTTGAGTATATGTTCGTAACTAGACTTAATTAGATGATTAGGAACTAGTATATTGAGCATCTCATGCTAGTTTAACTTACGGACAAGCAGAGTATTGGTCCATATCGATGCTCATAGCCTTTCTGGAATAAAATGAGAAAATTCCTTTATGAACAAGTCTATGATACACGGTCCAGACGGTGATTTACACTCATTGCTAGTTTATAATTATTTGTTTTCCCCTTTAGTTTTATACGTTTAGTTTAGTATCTCAATCCAACCCACCCACCCTCCCCCCACTTTACATAAAGCGTAAAAGTTTAACACATTCACATCCAATACCTATAGAATCGACCCTGCTTGCCACTATTACAATTTTGGTTGTAATTTGAGGTATTAGGATATTATTATTTTTCGGGCTCGACACCTGTCATCGCCTCAGTCACGAAGGAATACCGGAAAACACCTGCTATAGAACTACCGATAAATCTTATCAGTACAATAGATTTCATTTTAAAATTCTTTGTCCGTCCATGTTTTATGTCATAACATGCCTTCTAAAACACTGAATGTAAGTACAACAGAAATGACGAGAGGGATAGAGAGAAAAGGCAACAGGAGAAAAGATTTATCAAACAACTAAACTAGTCTTTGGTAATATCCATCAACTTGGTTAATGGCGAGAGCGATAGAGAGAGAATGTAACACTCTAAAAATTGGGCCAAATAAGAATTCAAAATTTGGCAACATGACGTTTAAAACACGGAGGTCCATTATACCCTGTAAATAGAAATCTCAAAGTATAACAATTCCCAAGTTTGTGACAACCAAAGACCCCCATTAAACTAGGTTAGTTTGCACCATAAAGTTTGCAAAAGAATGGGACATAAAGATTTAAACAACCTACTTAATCTAGAATTAATTCAATCTAGATTAAAATGGGTGTTGCTATTCCACTATAATCTCTCTTCACAAAAGTCCCCAAAAGACCGGCACTTCACGATCTTCTACGTGCCCGGTTGACAAGCCCGACAACCTAGATTCCACAGCTAGTGGGATCTGTGAGAAAAATGAACAACCATAAAAAGTGTTAGGATGAAGCCTAGTGAGGTCTATAAATTATACAATTCACAAACAAGAATATCATAATACAAGACTTGTGTTACCGAACTCCAATGCCTTACAATGTTATTCCCCTTTGCAACAATGTTCCCAAACCTGAACATAACACATAAGAAATAACCCTTAAAATACGGGGGAGACCGATTTCCATTCGGGTGACATGTACAAGGGAGTTGAGTCACCCATGATGTTATTGGATTACACCTCATGTCCTAGTTCCCATGTCATCAAGAAATCACAATCTCAAACCATAACTTTGCCTTTATTGCCTACTCCGTCAAGTTACACCTCAAGGTCTTACGGAACATTATTGTCTATCCATATTTAGACGAGTTACACCTCAAGGGCCCACACCCCCCCCATTGCCTACTCGCTAGCAATCCACAATGACCAACAATAAGAGGTCGAATAAATAATGTGACTACATCCTCGTGCTCAAGGAAGTAGAAACCTATAATCTTATAAGGTGATCACATACTAACTAAATATACACAACTATATATATTTCTGTTGGGAACTGAAGATTCTATTAAGTATGGTTACTGCTGCCAGTACAAGATTAATACTGCTGATTACTACTGCTAGTTCAGAGTTAGTACTGCCAGAGTACTTTGAAGATTAATACTGCTGAGTATTCCTACTGCTAGTAGAATTAATACTGCTAGTCAAAGTTAGTGCTGCTTGAACAAAGTTAGTACTGCTTAGCTAGTTAGTACTGCTAGTAGTTAGTACTGCTTAGTAGTTAATGCTGCTAGAAGAAGTTAATGCTGTTGAGCATAGTTAGTGTTGCTTATATGATCCGTATGAAAAGGAAGACAGCTGGAAAGAATGATGATATTCTTGGAAGCTTAGAGATATACATGGAAGATATACTGAAGATTTGTTTATTTATTGTAATTATCATTTTCTTTAGTATATGTATAGATGATATAGAATAGTTTAAAAGAAGTAATAATATTTTGAGAGAGAAAAATCAACCTCAAGGCATAGATCCTAATTCTAGAGAAATAGAATTCGTATTGGTGAGCCTGTTCATCAATATTGAGGTTGAGTGTGTAATCTTGTAACTTCAAGCATTCAATACAAGTTTACAGTTTGTTCTTCATATTTTCTGTGTTAAATTACTGTTTCATTAAATATCAAAGTGTTATTCCGCAAACTTCTTTGATATTGTTTCTGAGAATTAATTCTTATTGAGAATTCGAACCTGTCAAGTGGTATCAAGCAGTACTTTGGTCTCCAAGGTTCCAATGCTCAAACCCAGTGAGTTTGACATGTGGAAGATCAGAATCAGACAATATATTCTCCTCACTGACTACTCAATGTGGGATATCATTGAGAATGGTCCTTCTGAAGCTGGAAAGATAGGACCAGATGGGAAAAGACCTCCACCAAAGACAGATGGTGAAAGGAAGATCAGACAGACAGAGATGAAGGCCTTGAGCACTTTGCTCTTGGCAATCCCCAATGAATATCAGCATCAATTTTGCAACTGCACTGATGCTCAAATTCTCTGGAATGCTCTAGAGAAAAGATTTGCTGGAACTTAGAGCATCAAAAGAAATCAAAGAGATGTTCTAAAGCAGCAATATGAGAACTTTACTTCCTCAAAGAATGAGTCTATGACTCAAACTTTTGATAGGTTTAACAAGCTCATTGGTGAACTGGCTACTGTAGGAGTGAAGATGGATCAAGATGACATCAACAGAAAGTTCCTCAGATCTCTTGGGGATGAGTGGACTATGTACACTGTCTCTTATAGGCAGAGTGACAATCTGGAAGAGAAAGAACTTGATGATCTATACAATGATCTAAGAGTTTTTGAATCTGAGGTAGAGATCAAGAAGAAGCCTACTGGTTATGTCCACAATTCTGCACTTCTTTCAGCAGCTACTGATACTACTGCCATCCCTGGAGCAGTTAGTACTGCTAGTGGAGCAAGTTCAGAAAAAGGAACTGAAACAATCTTTGAAGCCTTCTTGTCCAGTCATAGTAACAATTCATTGATTAATGATGATCTGGATCAACTTCACCCTGATGACCTGGAGGAGATGGATATTAAATGGCAGATGGCCATGTTATCCATGAGGGTGAAGAAGTTCATTAAAAGAACAGGAAGGAATAACTTCTCTCAAAGAAGAGAAGATGGAGCTGGTTTTGACAAAACTAAGGTGGAGTGTTATAAGTGTCACATGAAAGGACACTTTGCTAGAGAATGCAGAAGTGCTGTTCCAAACAACAACCACTAACAAGCTCAAAATGGAGGCTACACTCAGAACAAGAATCCTGCTCAAGCCCTTGTTTCTCAACAAGGAATGGGATTTGACTGGAGTGATCAAGCTGAGGAAGCCATTCAGAATCAAGCTCTTATGGCAGAAGTGTCTGATCTCCCCTCTGAGGTAATTTCTAATCTTTGCACTAAAACTTGCATTGACACTGTCAAAAGATACAGGGATCACAATCAAAGTATGTGTGATGACCTCAAAAGGTTAGAAAATGATAGAAGAGATTGTGTGTTAATAGTAGAGAGATTTGAAGAACAAATCAAAGGCTTTCAAGCTAATGAACTTCAACACTCTTATGACACTAACTATTGGAAGTGGGAAAAGAATGAGCTAGAGACCAAACTGTCTAAATCCTTAGAAGAGAGTGATAAGCTAAAGGAGGAATTGTCTAAAGTTAAACTTGACATAGAAAAGTTTTCATATGCTTCAAAAGCAATGGATTCTCTTCTAAAGGCTCAGATTCATGATAAGATGAAGCCTGGCATTGGATACAACAGTACACCTCCTCCTTATAACAACAATTATATCTCTCCTACTTCAGACTTGTTAGAAACCAAGGAGAAAAAGGACTTATCTGAAAAAGCCTTTAAGATAGACCCTTTGGATGAAGTAGTAATTAAGGATTTAACTGAGAAAGAAGCCAGTAAGAAGAGAGATAATGATATGAGTAAAGAAATCCCAGTAGAAAACAATATAATCACCAATGAGGGATGTGGGAAAATCTGGGTCAAATCCAAGGAAATAGAGAAGACCAAAGGAAAAGATAACAAGGTTCATTACAAACAAACCACAGTTGTGAATCCTGGATCTTGTAAACAGTGTGATTGCAGTAAAGCCAAGAGCCTAAATTCAGGTTTAAAAAGAGGAAATCAAAGAAACTGGAATAATCAATTGGCTCAGAAGCAAGGAGTTGATCTGAGTAAAATCAATAGACCAAAACCTTGCTTCATATGTGGCAAGTTAAATCATCTAGCTAAATATTGCTTCTTCAATCCTATTAATCAACAGATGACCTTTCAAAGATTTGTGCAAAAACCTGTTGATTATAGGAAGGCTGGAAAGAAACATGGTGAAAAGAAAGGTCCCATGAAGAAAAAGATTTTAAAAGAAAGTATTAAAATGTGGGTGCCCAAAAGCACTAAAACTGTTAGTGCTGCTGACAGGGTTAGTGCTGCTGGAAGTATTACTGCTGCTACCTGTGTTAGTACTGCTGAAAATATTAATGCTGCTAATACAGTTAGTACCTCTTCAAAGGTTAATACTGCCAACACAGTTACTGCTGCTAACACAGTTACTAATGCTAACAAGGTTAGTACTGCTAAGTATGCAAGTGCTGCTAAGGCAGTGAGTACCTCTAAAACCAGTACTGTTTCCAGCACACATGTTTCCAAGCCTATTATTGTGACTAAGTACTCCAAGAATGAGGAGTTACATTTCAAAAATCTTGTCAAGAAAGAATGCAAGTATTTTGATGAGAAAGGGGTACCCAAGACCACTTTGGCTTGGGTTCCTCATACAAACTAACTGATCTATCTTATGTGCAGGGCAACCAACAGCTCAAGGGAAGGAGCATATGGCATGTTGATAGTGGTTGCTCTAGGCACATGACAGGCAACATGTCATGCCTTCAGGATTTCAAGCATATCAATGGAGGACATGTTGCATTTGGAGATAATCTTACTGGTGGTAAGATAAGTGGAAAAGGTAATGTCACCAAAGGTAAGATGACATTTGAGGATGTCTACTATGTTGATCAATTGAAGTACAACCTGTTAAGTGTATCACAGGTATGTGACAAACAACATAGTATATTATTTACAAATACTGAGTGTATGATCCTTGCTCCAGGGTTCAAGGTAGTTGATGAAAGCATGATACTACTTAGAACTCCAAAAAAGGACAATGTTTACTGTCTAGATATGGAAAATGTCGAAAGTGATTCATCTCTAAATTGTCTTGTTTCAAAAGCATCTGTAGATGAATCCTCTCTTTGGCACAGAAGGATGTGTCACATGAATTTTAAGACTATGAACAAACTTGTTAAAAACAATCTTGTAAGAGGTTTACCATCTAAAGTCTTTTCATGTGATCATCATTGTGTTGCGTGTCTTAAAGGCAAACAGCATAAAACTTCTCATAAGACCAAAGAAATAAATTCAATTTCTTCTTGTCTCCAATTATTGCATATGGATCTGTTTGGTCCTACAAATGTTATGAGTATTGGCAAGAAATCTTACTGCTTGGTTATTGTTGATGATTACTCTAGATTCACATGGGTATATTTTCTAAGGACTAAGGATGAGACAAGTGGTCTGATCAAGTCCTTTATCTTGAGAATTGAAAACCAAACTAATCAAAAAGTAAAAGTCATTAGATCAGATAATGGGACTGAATGCAAAAATATTGATCTAAACACCTTTTGTGAAGAGAAAGGGATTAAGAGACAGTATAGTGCTCCTAGGACTCCTCAACAGAATGGTGTTGCTGAAAGGAGAAATAGAACACTAATAGAGGCTGCTAGATCTCTGTTGGCTGATTCAAAACTGCCAATTACCTTCTGGGCTGAAGCAGTTAATACTGCCTGTTATGTCCAAAACAGAGTTCTAGTAGTTAAGCCAAAGAACAAGACACCATATGAGCTTTTAAATAAAAGAAAACCTTTCATTGGATTTTTCAAACCTTTTGGGTGTCCTTGTACAATTCTCAATACCAAATCTCACTTAGGTAAGTTTGATAGCAAAGCAGATGATGGATTTCTTGTTGGGTATTCATCTCAGAGTAAGGCCTACAGAGTTTTTAACTCATCTTCTAGAATAATTGAAGAAAGTGACAATGTCAAATGCAATGAGAACACACCAAATCCTATTGGAACTGGTCCTCAGTGGCTATTTGACATTGATTCACTAACTAACTCTTTTGGTTTCAGTAGTGATGATTATGCAGGTTCAGGATGTGGAGGATCATGGACTACACAAGTTCAAGAAAGTATATCTACATCAGTGATCTTTCCCATACCCACAGTGAATTCCTTTGAAGATTGTGAAAAGGAACCATCTACTGGACCAAGTCAGAGTGAAGAAGAAAGTGGAGATGAAGAGAATCAAGAAGATAAAGAATCAGAAGTAGCTGCTGACAACACTTCAGTTGAGGTGAATGACTCTAATCTAGAGGCTGGACTTAATGAAGAACCTAGTCATAACACCAGAGTTCAAAAGAATCATCCTCCACAGCTGGTAATATGAGATATATCCTCTCCTATGATGACTAGACATCAAAGCAGACTTCAAGAAATGCATGATCAACAGCATACAGTGCTTTCTTGCTTTCTATCCTAGCTTGAGCCTAAAAAGGCACATGATGCAATGAAAGAATCCAGCTGGATAGAAGCAATGCAAGAAGAACTGTTACAGTTCAAGCTACAAGATGTATGGGATCTAGTAGACCTTCCTAAAGGTCACAGAGCAATTGGCACAAAGTGGATCTTCAGGAACAAGAGAGATGAAAGAGGAATTGTCATAAGGAACAAGGCAAGGCTAGTGGCTCAAGGGTATACTCAAGAAGAGGGTATAGATTATGAAGAAGTTTTTGCACCTGTGGCTAGGATAGAAGCAATCAGATTATTCCTAGCCTATGCTTCTTACATGAACTTCAAAATCTATCAAATGGATGTAAAAAGTGCTTTTCTCTATGGCTCAATTGAAGAAGAGGTATATGTCTGTCAACCACCAGGGTTTGAAAACCCAAGCTATCCAGACAGGGTATACAAATTGAAGAAAGCTGTTTATGGACTGCATCAAGCTCCAAGAGCATGGTATGACACTCTGTCATCCTATCTCTTGGAAAATGGCTTTGAAAGAGGAGTCATTGATAAGACTCTATTTATCAAAAGAAAGAAGAAGGATATCTTGCTGGTCCAAATCTATGTTGATGACATTATCTTTGGATCTACAAGAGACAACATGTGCAAGGAGTTTGAGGATCTAATGCATCAAAGGTTCAAAATGAGTTCCATGGGGGAACTTACTTTCTTTCTTGGACTCCAAGTTCAACAGAAGTCAGATGGAATATTCATCTGTCAGTCCAAGTATGTGCAGGACATTCTAACCAAGTTTGGCTTCTCAGATTCAAAACCTGCTAGCACACCTATGGAGACACACAAGCAGATAACAACAGATCTTGAGGGGGAGGATATGGATGTGCATCATTATAGATCCATGATTGGCTCTCTCATGTATCTCACAGCATCAAGGCCTAGATATAATGTTTCCAGTCTGTGTGTGTGCAAGATTCCAAGTTAGGCCAAAGCAATCTCACTTTCAAGCTGTCAAGAGGATATTCAGATATCTCAAAGGGCGACCCAGATTGGGACTATGGTATCCTCATGACTCACCCTTTGACCTAATAGCATACTCAGACAGTGATCTAGGTGGGGCAAACTTGGACAGAAAATCTACTTCTGGAGGATGTCAGTTTTTGGGTGCTAGACTAGTTTCATGGCAGTGCAAGAAACAAACCACAGTGTCCACATCTACAACAGAAGCAGAGTACATAGCAGCTGCAAGTTGCTGTGCTCAGGTCTTATGGATTCAGAATCAAATGTTGGACTATGGGGTAACCTTTCTACACACTCCCATCTTTATTGATAATAGCAGTGCTATCAGCATTGTAAATAATCCTGTCAAGCACTCTAAGACAAAGCACATTGAGATCAGGTATCACTTCATAAGAGACTGTAATGAAAAGAAACTTGTTCAAGTTGTGAAAAGAAACTTGGTAACAAGTGTGGGAATGATCAACTCTGAATAAGCATTCTCTCAAAAAGTGGTTAAATATTTGTATATTATAGTTTCTTGGTGTTACTAATCCTCATTTACAGGGCACACATAGCAGTACTCAATTCAGCCTAAGCTTCAAAGAGTAAGTATGGTTAATACTGCTAGTTGGTTAATACTGCTAGTGGTTAATACTGTTAGTGGTTAATACTGCTCGCAGTTAATACTGCTAGTTGGTTAATACTGCTAGTTGGTTAATACTGCTCGCAGTTAATACTGCTCGCAGTTAATACTGCTAGTAGTTAGTACTGCTTACAGTTAATACTGCTCGCGGTTAATACTGCTTATGTCCCAAATACTATAAATACCCTTTGCCCGCCCAATCGTTCATAACGACTCTTTGCATACTGTTCACTTGCTCTCTAAACCTTTTTCTCTCAAGTACCAAGTCTTTCAGGCAAGAACATCCCTGCTCAATGGCATCCATGGCATTCATCGACGAGCACAATGAGATCGCAATGCTACAAAAGCCAAAGCAAGCTAAAGGATTTCACCAGATTGTCGACTTTCTGAGGACAAGTCACATCGCTTATGCACTCACGGTGTCCCCAACGATCTTTATAGAGCATCAGAGGCAGTTCTGGGCCAATGCCACCATTGTTGCTGAGAATGGTGTGCAGATGATCAAGACCAGGGTGTGTGACCAATCCTTAACTGTTTCTGAAGAAGTTATTCGCATCAGTCTACGTCTAGACGATGCTTCTGGTATAACTTCTATTCCCAATGATGAACTGTTCTCTTCCCTTACAAAAATGGGGTATGGAGGCCCATTGGGTGTTTTCAAATTCTCTAAAGCAAAATTTTCACCCCAATGGCGTTTTCTTGTTCATACCTTGATGCATTGCATCTCTAAAAAGACTACTGGATGGAGTGAGTTCAGCAGTCCCATTGCTTATGCTTTGGTCTGTTTGGCTACTGCCAGAAGGTACAATTTTTCAAAAATGATATTCAGTGATCTTGTATCAAACATGGGAAACAAAAAGAGTTTCTTTATGTATCCCAGGTTTGTCCAAGAAGTTATTACTAATGAATTGACGGATATACCACAACCTGTTGGGGTATATGTACCTAAACCCCCCAAAGGAAAGGTTTTCTCAAATATGAGGAGATCTGCTGGGGACTCTGAAGGAGTTGACACCCCATTGTTCTCTACAATGATGGTGGTGTCCCAAACCACTGAAGGTATGGCAGCAGGGTCAAGGCCCCCATTAGACCATCCCACTGCTAGCCAAGCCCAACCTTCCCACTCAAAAACAATTCCCCAGTCTCTTCTTGCAAAACCAACCTCTCCTATTACCCAAACTTACAAGAGGAAACAGGTAAAGAAGGCTCCTTCCCTTCTTGTACCAGCATCCCCCAAGCCTTTAAGCCCTCTAAAGGAAAATTCTCCTTTAGAGAATATCCATAGGGAAACCAAAGGGGTGTCTCCCAACCCCAAGGAAGTGCTCTCTGAAGAGGAGGAAGAGCATATGGGTGATAAGGCTGCCACTACTCCTGCTAGCACAGAGGAGGAAAGTGGTAACATCAATAAGACCTCCCCCATGGCAACTTTAAATGAGCAATCATTTGAAGGTCCCTGGTGCCAAGAAACCACGGGGGTGGATAGTGCTTCTGCTAGGCAGAAGACATCTACTAATAAAAGATCCAATGATCCTTCAATAGGGGGTAACACTCCTGGAGAAGGTGAGGACAGATATAACTATGATGAATTGATGGAGACCATGGGAAACATCAACCAGGATGTCATCAAGCAAGGAAAAGAAATAGAGGAGATGAAGCTGAATATCCTATCTCAACAAGTTCAGATCACCAAACTAAAGAAATTGGTGACAAGATTGTTACAGAAAAGGAGAAGGAAGCAGTTTGTGTTAAAGAGGAGGGCAAGTGCTCAAGATGCTTCCAACAAGGGGGAGAAGCAAGAGAATGAAACTGTTGAAAAGAAAGCTGAAGTTGAGGGGGAGACAGAGGAAGAGATGGAAAAAGAAACAGAAATAGGGCTCTCTGTGGAAGAAATGGAGATAGCAGAAACCTTAGTCAAAGCAAAGAATGATACTCCTAAGGCTTCTCAAAAGGCCAAGGGAGTAGTTATCAAAGAAGGAGGGATCTCAGAGCAGGAAAAAGAGAAGGAAATTTTGAAAGAATCAAAAGGAAAAGGAAAAGAGAAGGTGATTGAAGCTGAAATGCCTCCAAAACAGAAGTCTCAGATTGAAATGGATGAGGCAATAGCAAAGCAGTTGCAAGATCAAATGGAGAAGGAGGAACAGCTGGAAACAGAAACTGATAGAGAGCTTGCAAGGATAATGGCCAAGAAGTTAAATGCAGAATACCAAAAGAGTTTGAAAGAAGCAGCTCAGACAGCAGCTCAGGTCAAGAAACTTCAAGTTAAGAGGATGCCTATTCAGAAGCAAAAGCAGAAAAGACAACCCTCCAAGACCTTTTTGGCCAATCAGGAAAGAAGAAAGATGATTAACTTCCTGAAAGGTGCAATTGGTGTTAAGGGGGAGATGTTTACCCATATGGCATACTCTCAGGTTGAAGAATTATATAACAAGGAAATGGCCAAACTCCAAGGGGACTCAGCACAAAGGGAGGAGGCTGAGAGAAGGATGAAAGAGAGACATGATCTCAACATCCAACAACCATTCCCTGAGGAAACTACACCCTCCAAAGAAGAAGCAGAAGAGAAAAAGGAAGAACCTGGAAGTGTTGGTATAGAAGCAAAGGCTGGAAAAAGAGTGAAATCAATTGCTTCAAAAAGGCAGTTGAAAAAGCCAAGGGTGGAAGAGACTGAAAAGGAAGCAGAACCTTCAGTCATATCTCAAACAGAATCAGTTCAACTTCCAGAACAGTCTAGTGAGCCAACAGATGAGAATATGGATACATACCTGACCATAGTGGAACCTTTGAAGGCTGATCCAATCTCTATGCAAGCTCCAGAGATCATCTTCTGGGATATTCTAAGAGACAATGGAAAGAATTTCTTCAGAATCAAGAGAGCTGATGGTTCATTTGAAGCTTATTCAACATGGGGGAAAGTTATCAGAAGTTGTTCCAGAGCTGATATTGAAGAACTATACAAAGTGGGGATGAAACTTTATGAAACTGTGTTGAAAAGCACTGAAGAGAATCTTCTCAAAGTGACATTGGAATACTTGTGCATGATGTTTGATCCAGAAAGAGTACACCATAGGATTAAAGATCATAAGCATGATTTCATATTCAAGAAGATTGACAAATGGATACTATTTGAAAACTGTGGAGTATACATGATTACTATTGACAACTGTTATCATGAATACTACCTGGTGGACAAAATATATGAGCATAGCAAGGAGAAGTTGGAAGGGATGCTTAAAGCTACACTGGTCTGTACAAAGGATTCAGAGATGGCCAAGATTGTGGTGAGAAGAACTGTGAATCAAAGCTTGGGCCTAGATCCAAATTTGGGAAATTGAACCGGAGGTGTTGAAAGCATCTTGAAGAGCATCTGGAAGAGTATCTGAAGAACTTGACTTCTCTTCCTAAAAGTCAAGTTAGGGGGAGATTGTTGGGAACTGAAGATTCTATTAAGTATGGTTACTGCTGCCAGTACAAGATTAATACTGCTGATTACTACTGCTAGTTCAGAGTTAGTACTGCCAGAGTACTTTGAAGATTAATACTGCTGAGTATTACTACTGCTAGTAGAATTAATACTGCTAGTCAAAGTTAGTGCTGCTTGAACAAAGTTAGTACTGCTTAGCTAGTTAGTACTGCTAGTAGTTAGTACTGCTTAGTAGTTAATGCTGCTAGAAGAAGTTAATGCTGCTGAGCATAGTTAGTGCTGCTTATATGATCCGTATGAAAAGGAAGACAGCTGGAAAGAATGAAGATATTCTTGGAAGCTTAGAGATATACATGGAAGATATACTGAAGATTTGTTTATTTATTGTAATTATCTTTTTCTTTAGTATATGTATAGATGATATAGAATAGTTTAAAAGAAGTAATAATATTTTGAGAGAGAAAAATCAACCTCAAGGCATAGATCCTAATTCTAGAGAAGTAGAATTCGTATTGGTGAGCATGTTCATAAATATTGAGGTTGAGTGTGTAATCTTGTAACTTCAAGCATTCAATACAAGTTTACAGTTTGTTCTTCATATTTTCTGTGTTAAATTACTGTTTCATTAAATATCAAAGTGTTATTCCGCAAACTTCTTTGATATTGTTTCTGAGAATTAATTCTTGTTGAGAATTCGATCCTGTCAATTTCACTTGTCAACACATAGACATGATATTCATCATACAAGGCTTCATATTGTTAGGATGACATGTTTCTCAATAATGACAATCCACCTTTACATTTCAATTAGTACCTCTACCATGCTTTTAATAAATACTATGATAAAGGATTATATTTTTCTTCCACATTTCCATGAAACCCTAGCTAACAAGGTCAAACCCATAAAATAAGGGCCTCTTCATATATTACCCATATAAGTACATAGATTAAGTCATAAGAGTAATAAATAAGCATACAAGTATAAGAGATAGAGTTTATAGAAGAAACTCACAACTAGGGTTTGTAAAGGAGAAAACCCTAAATAGTTGTATGGTCTTGGGAAGGACTTTGGATATCTTGAAGCTTTTATGACACCAAGGATCCAACACTAGCACCCAACAACCTCTTGGAAGATCAATAAATGCAAGATTAGGTTTGAGAGCATTGAATGAGGAGGGAGAAGATAGAGAGAGTGAAAATCGCCTAAGGGTTGAGTGAGATGGATGTGTAGCTGATAAGTGGGAAAGTGATTAGATTTTGGCCTACAAATCGACTTCAAAAATAAAAGGAGTGCCCACACGGGCGATAATGCCTATGCGACTATGCCCATGGCATTGTCGCCGGGGCATAGTCGCACCTCACTCCCCCCTTACTGGAATGTTTGGCTCGATGGTAGCTACCTGAGACATTGACACCTGCGACTATGCCCATGGCAAGGTTTTTGGGCATAGTCGCCGACCACCCCTTGGCTTACGAAATTTTGTCTTTAAACCGCAACAATCCCAAATACAAAGAGTCTATAGATACCACGGGTTTACGTTATCAAGATCGCAACCCGCTCACTCCTAAACTCATCACATAAGCGAACATCACATAAGCATATATATATATATATATATATATATATATATATATATATACATATACACATAGACACATGCATGGTTGATAAGTTCAAACACCCACACATAGGATACTTAACTTAAGAACATAAACGCATGCAGTGTTAATGTCTAAATCATAAAATTATAACTATATGAAGTTGTGAGTCAACGAGATATATATAACGTGAGCGTGTTAAATGGTTTATGGAGTTTACTCAAGAGTTTCGGGGTATTACAATCCTTCCCTCCTTAAAAAAGATTTCGTCCCCAAAATCTTATATCATTCGAACAAATTAGGATAACGCCGCTTCATGTCCTCTTCTTCCTCCCAAGTTACGTTGCGCCTCTATGATGTTTCCATTTCACTTTCACCATCACTACCTTTTTATGGCGAAGCTTATTCGTCTCTCTTTCCAAAATGGATTCCGGTTCTTCCACACTTCGATTGTTGTCTACTCGAATCTCGGATAATGGAATGACGTTATCTTCCTCCGCTAGGCACTTTCGTAGATAATAGACGTGGAATGTAGGGTGAATTCCACTCATCTCGGGCGGTAAATCTATCTTGTAGGCTTGAAACCCCACACGCTCAATAATAGGAAAAGGCCCGAGAAAACGTGGATTGAGCTTCCCTCGCATCCCAAACCTTATAATTCCTTTTCAAGGCGACATCTTCAACATTACTCGGTCGCCCACTTGAAATTCCATCGGTCGCCTTTTCTTGTCCGCGTAACTCTTTTGGCAATCTTGGGCCGCCTTTAATCGTTCTCGAATACTCTTTATTTTGTCCGCCGTTTCTTGCACCACTTCCGGTCCGGTGAATTGCTTCTCGCCTGTTTCGAGCCAACAAGTAGGCGTTCTACACTTACGTCCATACAACGCCTCGAATGGTGCCATACCCAAACTCGAGTGATAACTATTATTAAAAGCAAATTCCACCAATGGGAGGTGAGTGTCCCAATTTCCCCCAAAGTCGATGATACACGACCTCAACATATCCTCTAGTGTTTGAATAGTCCGCTCACTTTGTACGTCCTTTGGAGGGTGATACGTCGTACTCAACTTAACTTTCGTTCCCAACTCCCTTTGAAAGGCATTCCAAAAATGGAAAGTGAAGCGACTATCCCGATCGGAAACGATGGATAACGGCACCCCATGCCTCGAGACCACTTCATTGATGTACAATCATGTTAGCTTGTCCAACGGCAATGTTTCTCTCATGGCCAATAAGTGTGCGCTTTTCGTCAATCGATCCACTACTACCCAAATGGTGTCGTGGCCCTTCACGTGGCCCTTCAACGTCCTTGGTAATTTTGTCACGAAGTCCATGGTGATGTGATCCCATTTCCACTCCGGTTTTCCAGAGATTGTAAACTTCCATATGGTCGTTGGTGTTTGGCTTTCACTAACGAGCAAGTAATGCATTTCTCCACGTAGTTCGCCACATCAAGCTTCATAACCGGCCACCTAAAGTTCAACTTCAAATATCTATACATCTTTATGCTCCCGGGGTGAATGGAATATCTTGTTCTGTGCACCTCTTCCAAGAGTAACTTTCGGCATCCTCCCAACTTGGGTACCTAAACTCGCCCTTGAAAAATTTCCAATCCTCTACCGTCTTCCATCAAGATAAGGCGTTGTTTTGTCATTGCTTCGTCTTTGAGGTTCACTTCGAGTAACGCTTCAACTTGAGCGGTCTTTATCATGTCCATAAGGTTTGAGATGATCTCAATCCTTGCCAAAGAGGTGCGCACCGCTCCACTATACTCTTTCCGGCTTAACGCGTCTACCACAACATTTGCCTTGCCCGGGTGGTATTGAAGTTCACATTCGTAATCTTTCAACAATTCTAACCATCTTCTTTGCCGTATATTCAAATCCTTTTGATCGAAAACATACTTCAAGCTTTTGTGGTCGGTGTAGAGTGTGCACTTGGTACCGTACAGGTAGTGTCGCCATAGCTTCAAAGCGAACACTACCGCCGCCAATTCGAGGTCATGAGTAGGGCAATTCTTTTCGTGTTCCTTCAACTGTCTTTACGCATACACTATCACTTTACCTCTTTGCATGAGGACGCAACCTAATCCCATATTGGATGCATCGCTGTAGACGATGAAGTCTTCCGTTCCCTTGGGTAGGGATAAGATTGGAGCTTCACAAAGTTTTCGTTCCAAGGTACGAAATGCATTTTCTTGAGCTTCTGTTCATACAAATTTCACATTCTTCCGATTCAATGCGGTCAACGATGAGGCGATCTTGGAGAATCTCGAATGAATCTTCGGTAATATCCGGTAAGTCACAAAAAGCTATGAATTTCTGTCGGACTCTTTGGAGGCTCCCAGTTCATCATCGCCTCTATCGTCATTGGATCTACTTCTAATCCTTCACGAGTCACCACATGGCCGAGAAATTGAACATCCCGCAACCAAAATTCACACTTGGAGAATTTGGCATAAAGTTTTTCCTTTCTTAGGACTTCTAGGACCTCTCTCAAATGTTGCTCATGCTCTTTCTGTAACACCCTGAAATTTGGGGTTGGGTGAAAAGTTGACCGTTACCCAAAGTTCAGGGGGGTTGGGTCATGTAGTCACTCGGGACGGAGTGAAAGTTGACCCCTCCAAGATTGAAGCTATGATGAATTGGGAGCCTCCTAAGAGTCCGTCCGAGATCCGAAGTTTCTTGGGTCTGGCGGGATACTACCGGAGATTTATCCAAGACTTTTCAAAGATCGCTTCTTCCTTGACAGTTCTGACTCGGAAGAATGTGAAGTTTGAATGGACCGAAACCCAAGAGAAGGCATTCCGGATCCTTCAAAAGAAGTTGTGTGAAGATCCGATCTTGACGTTACCTGAAGAGTCAGAAGATTTCATGGTTTACAGTGATGCTTCAAAGATGGGGCTGGGTTGTGTGTTGATGCAACGAGGCAAGGTCATCGTTTATGCCTCGAGGCAGCTTAAAATACACGAGAAGAATTATCCAACCCATTATCTGGAGTTAGCGGCGGTGGTGTTCGCTTTGAAACTTTGGTGATATTACCTCTACGACACGAAATGCACTCTATACACGGATCACAAGAGCCTGAAAAATGTCTTTGATCAAAAAGAGTTGAATATGAGGCAAAGGCGGTGGCTCGAGTTGCTTAAAGATTACGACTGTGAATTTCTTTACCATCCCGGTAAGGCAAACGTGGTGGCTGATGCATTGAGTCGGAAAGACTACAGCGGAAGTATTCGGACTACCCATTCGAGAATCGAGCTAGTGTCTAGTCTTGTTGAAAAGATCAAAACATCACAGGTGGAAGCACTGTTAGAAGAGAAGCTAATAGTTGAAGTCATGACAAAGCAGCGTTTACTCTTAACGGAAGATAGCCGTGGAGTAAAACTGTTCAGCGGTCGTGTGTGGGTACCCAAGTTTGGGGGTAACCGTGAGCTGTTGCTAGAAGATGCACACAAGTCCAAGTATTCCATTCATCCGGGGAGTACAAAGATGTACAGGGACTTGAAGTTGCACTATTGGTGGCCGGTAATGAAAATTGACGTGGCGCGTTACGTTGAGCGTTGTGTGACGTGTTCGCAAGTTAAGGCTGAACATCAGCGACCGTATGGGAGTCT
Source organism: Arctium lappa (assembly GCA_023525745.1). NCBI lineage: Eukaryota > Viridiplantae > Streptophyta > Magnoliopsida > Asterales > Asteraceae > Arctium > Arctium lappa. The sequence goes on from CM042047.1 coordinate 165,615,689, forward strand.
TCAGTCCTTAGATATTCCCAAGTGGAAGTGGGAGCATATCACCATGGACTTCGTGACGAAGTTTCCTAAAACTCTTCGTGGTCACGATACCATTTGGGTGATAGTTGATAGATTGACAAAGAGCGCTCACTTCTTGCCTATGCGCGAGACTTTACCGATGGATAAGTTGGCAAAGATTTATATCGATGAGGTGGTCTCGAGGCACGGCATACCATTGTCAATCGTGTCGGATCGTGACAGTCGGTTCACTTCGAACTTCTGGGATGGGTTTCAGAAAAAACTTGGTACTCGAGTGAAGTTGAGTACGGCTTACCATCCGCAAACCGACGGGCAGAGCGAGCGAACGATCCAAACTTTGGAAGACATGTTGAGGTCTTGTGTCATCGATTTCGGGGGTAGTTGGGACTCTCACCTGCCTTTGGTGGAGTTTGCTTACAACAATAGCTACCACTTGAGTATTGGAATGGCACCTTTTGAGGCATTGTGTGGGCGAAAGTGTCGGCCTCCCGTGTGTTGGCTTGAAGCGGGAGAAAAGCAGTTCGTCGGACCTGAAATCGTGCAAGAGACTGCCGATAAGGTCAAGTGCATTCGTGAAAGAATGAAAGCGGCTCAGGATCGACAGAAAAGCTATGCCGATAAGAATAGGCGACCGATGGAATTCCAAGTGGGAGACCGCATTATGCTTAAGGTGTCGCCGTGGAAGGGCATTATACGGTTCGGAAAACGTGGGAAGTTGAGTCCCCGTTTCCTCGGACCTATCAAAGTGCTTAAGCGGGTGGGTTTGCAAGCCTACCAGTTGGAACTGCCACCGGTGTTGAGCAGAATACACAACACGTTTCATGTTTGCTACCTCTGGAAATGTTTGGCGGTCGAAGACAGCGTCATTCCCCTTTCAGAGTTAAGGGTAGACGAAGGTAACCGTTGTGTGGAAGAACCCGGCGCCATTTTAGAGAGAAAGTTTAAGAAGTTGTGTCACAAAGAAATCACTTTGGTCAAGGTGTAGTGGAAGCATTACCGGGGAGCAAATGTGACTTGGGAAGCGGAAGGGGATATGAAGCGTAGATATCCTCATCTTTTTGTATAGTTGGATTTCGGGGGCGAAATCATTCCCAAGTTGGGGAGGATTGTAACACCCTGAATTTTGGGGTTGGGTGAAAAGTTGACAGTTACCCAAAGTTCAGGGGGGTTAAATGTAACTTGGGTTATATATATACAAATCAAGTTAGATATTTTGAGATATCTCAGATCTCAGATATTTTCAGTTCTTGAAGAGAGAGAAAGAGAGTAAAGCAGGATAAAAGGGTTCGATCGATTCGGAAAAATCAAGGTACGAATCTAGCTTAATGCTTTGATCTGAATGTTTCTAGCCATGTAGAATCTCGTTGTTAAGGATTTTAACCGTTCCATTTCGAGATTTGAGTGTTTTGGTTTGGATCTGGGTTCTGTATCTCCGGCATGTTCTTGGTGAACAAGACGGCCGAAAGATGCATTCGACCGGTAGGATGCCTTCGACCGGTAGGATGCCTTCGATCGGTGTGCTATTCGACCGGTAGTGTGCATTCGACCGGTATGCCTTCGACCGGATTTCGTATTCGACCGGACTAGGGTTTTCTCGATGTTAGCTTATGTTATCTTTAAGTTTTAGTCAGGAAGTGAGAAAGTTATCTACGTTTCGACTTACCGATTCTTTCGGTGTTGTCATAGGTAGCATTCGTTAGGAAGAAGGAATATGAGGTGAGTTCCTACTAACTTTTCTAAACTGTTATGTATGTCAAATATTGTGTTTTTAACTCCTATATATCTCTACGGTTTCGGATTTTCCGTTTATTGCAGTTTGACGTAACTTGGGGTTTTTGAGATATTTTAGGGTTCCCGAACACTTTTGACTAAAATGATGGGTTCCATCTTGTTGAAGTAAAGAAATGTTTTACTTGCCTAGTTATGGGGCTTATTTGAAAGAATGCATATAATCTGGTTTATGATTTTCTTTCTTACCAGCAGTTGATTTTGAAAACGGAATTTTGAAATATAAATGTGTTGAAAGCTATTTATCTAGCTTTGTTGGTCACATGAAATATTGTGACAAGTCATGACTATACTAGTGGATCCCTAGGTATCGAGTCGGCTTATGGCTGGGAAGGTTGTGCCCCTTCTGTTGTAGTTAGATACATTTGATCTTCGGGGGCACTTGGTACGGTTATGTGAGACCGGTTACTAGCCATGGGTCAAATGTAGTCTAGCGAAAGAGTATGACTGGTTCCTTGGGGGCCTCCCTCACATCGTAGTATGGACCGAAGCGTTGTGGCCATGGTTCCATGTATTTAGCTCCTAACTCGGATTTGTGGCTTACTTTGTGTTCCACTATAATCCTTGGTAAATCGGGTAATCCCCGTCATCGGAAGATGTGTTTTGGACCGATTGTCCGTACATTATCAAAGAACTGTATTTTGCATAACTAAACCTTTGGAAAGATTTACTTTGATGCATTTGATTATATCTCTTGAGATTTATGAACTATATGTTCTCACTAGGCTTTAAGTCTAACAATTTTTCTCAAATGATGTGTATAACAGGTTTCCCTTAGCGGTGGGTTGTCGGGGTTTTGAGAGACGGGTTTGGTCTCGAGGCATTTTGAGATGACTAGTATTGTATCTGGGCATTTGTTAAGTCCCATTCTTTTGTTGAATTATGTATTGTCAACTGATGAAATCTTGATATAGGTGTCTAGATTAGTTTGTTGATAAACCCTATATCTGTACATGTTTTGTAAAGTCTTAAAGACTGATCCCCTTTATGGGAAGTTTATATCAATACGAATGTCATGTTGCCAGGTTTTTCAGGTTTTAATTTACTCTGATTTTTAGGGCGTTACACTTTCACATCTTTGGAGTATATTAAGATGTCGTCGATAAACACTATGACTGACCGATCAAAGAATGGTCGGCACACACGGTTCATCAAGTCCATAAATATTGTCGGTGCATTCATCAACCCAAAAGGCATGACTAGGAACTCGTAATGCCCATTCTGAATCCTAAATGCCATCTTCGGAACGTCCTCCTCTCGAACCTTCACTTAATGATAACCCGAACGAAGATCTATCTTGGAAAAGCATCCGGCCCCTTGTAGTTGATCAAAGAGGTCATCTATTCAAGGTAACGAATATTTATTCTTTATGGTCACCTTGTTCAACTCTCGGTAATCGATGCACATACGCATTGACCCGTCCTTCTTCTTCACAAAGAGCACCGGAGCTCCCCACGGCGATGAGATCGACCTCATAAACCCCTTAAACAAATCCACCTTAAACAATTCACCATTGATTTCTAGGGAACAATCCCTTAGGATGTCTCTTAGGACTACTCATTCGCCATTTGCTACCTCTATGACTAAGGCATCATGAAGTGTACTAGTAGGCACACTCAAAGATTCGCAAAATACATTCGATACATAGGAGAAATTCGCACCAGAATCAAACAACACTCTAGCGGGTATGGAGTTGAGTAAGAACGTAGTTATCTGGAAAGCCCTCCCTTAAGCCCTATGGACAACCTCTTTCTTCGGTTGTCTTTTTGAGCTTTCTCCTCTCGCAAGTCCTCTCAGTTTGGGCACTCCATCCGTACGTGCCCCATCTCTTTACATTCGTAACAAATTGTCCCCCTAATGGGACACTTGGAGCTAACATGGTCTGGTTTACCACATTTGAAGCATGAGACCGGATTGGGGTTGGAGTTGATTTTGCAAAACCCAAAATGCTTGCTTTTGCATTTGGGACATGACTTCGCCTCACGACGATTATCAAAGCTTTTTCCTCCAGATTGAAATCTCGGCTTCTTGTACGAACTTGGTGGGCTCTCCCAACTTTCCTTTTCCACAGTCTTCGTCTTTTCTTCCTTGTCCCGAGCATAGAGTCTTTCCATCACTTGGCCTCTTCGATTGTTTCACGGAGGTTGGAGGCTTTGGAGTTGCGGACCATCGACAACATGTCCGCAGGCAAGCCCTTCAAGTAATCCTTTACCTTCTCCTTCTCGGTCGGGACCACATGCCCCACCAAGTTTAGCTTCTCCAAGAATAGTCGGGTATACTCTTTCACCGACAAATTTCCATTCTTGATCGATCGAAATTCCTCTTCTATCAGGTCCATCTCTTCCTCATTGAAATACTCTTCCAACAACTTTCTCTTGCACTCGGTCCAAGATATCTTGGCTAACACAGATTCCTCTACAGTTGCGGTGAAAACATTCCACCATGTTAAGGCCGAACCCCGGAGTATCTGAGAACCATACTTCATTTTCTGCCCCTCATCACAGGCACATGCTTCGAAGGTTTGCTCAATTTCTTTGAGCCAGTTCATACACTTTACGTGTTCATTGGTTCTGGCGAACTCCGGCGGTTTGCAATAGAGGGAGGATTGGTACGAACATCCTTTTGTCGGTTGCCTTGTTTCCAAAGTCACCAACCCTTCGGTGGGATTCTCATCTCCAGTATCCCCTGGAACCCGCTATGACCACATTTTCTTCATTCGTCTCATGTCGGCGATGGTTAACCTCTCGGTCTTTTAGCAGTTTCATGAACAATTCATGTTGCTTTGCCATTGTCTCACTCATGGACTTCATCATATCCACCATCTGAGTTTGAGGGGTACCTCAGTCAGAAGTGGATCAGCAGTGCCAATGTTGGTTCTCGGAATTTGCTCCACCCTCCTGGTAAGCAAAGGCGGGAGTGAAGGTACAACCGTTACATTTTCATTTCGCCTATAGACCATGGATTCGGTCACAGCTTGACCCTCCGGTGACGATTGAAGATGACTCCGCCTATTTACCATCTTCGTCTGTCATGCAATCAAGAGAGAATGAGAGATGGGCAACACAATATTATTCACAAGAAACGTACTAATATTGTACATCGATCATCATAATCATAGCAATTCAAGCATGCTCACATAGAAATATATTCATAATAACAATAGCTAATTGTGATTATGAACATATTTTATATAAGAATTCTCGCTACCATTCCTTACAATGCTCAATGGTCTAATTTTCGTCGATTCTAAGACTGTCCCATCTTAAAATTTCTACCCGCCTCTCACAATTCATTGCCTAATAGTCTCAGCTTAAGTCTAGGCATCGAGATTACATACCTAGTTCACTTAAACTAGTGCTCTGATACCAACTTGTAACACCCTAAAAATTGGGCCAAATAAAAATTCGAAATTTTGGCAACATGACGTTTAAAATACAGAGGTCCATTATACCCTGTAAATAGAAATCTCAAAGTATAACAATTCCCAAGTTTGTGACAACCAAAGACCCCCATTAAACTAGGTTAGTTTGCACCATGAAGTTTGCAAAAGAATGGGACATAAAGATTACAACAACCTACTTAATCTAGAATTAATTCAAACTAGATTAAAATGGGTGTTGCTATTCCACTATAATCTCTCTTCACAAAAATCCCCAAAAGACCGGCACTTCACAATCTCCTACGTGCCCGGTTGACAAGCCCGACATACTAGATTCCACCGCCAGTGGGATCTGTGAGAAAAATCAACAACCATAACAAGTGTTAGGACGAAGCCTAGTGAGGTCTATAAATTATACAATTCACAAACAAGAATATCATAATATAAGACTTGTGTTACCGAACTCCATTGACTTACAATGCTATTCCCATTTGCAACGATGTTCCCAAACCTGAAAATAACACACAAGAGATAACCCTTGAAATACGGGAGAGACCCGTTTCTATCGGGGTGACATGTACTCGAGAGTGGACTCACCCATGATGTTATTGGATTACACCTCATGTCCCGGTCCTAGTTCACATGCCATCAAGACATCACAACCTCAAACCATAATTTCGCCTTTATTGCCTACTCCGTCGAGTTACACCTCAAGGTCTTACGATACAATATTGTTTATCCATATTTAGACGAGTTACACCTCAAGGGCCCACGTCCCCCATTGCCTACTCGCTAGAAATCTATAATGACCAACAATAATTGGTCCAATAAACAATACGACTACATCCTCGTGCACAAGATGTAGGAACCCATACTCTTATCAGGTGATCACATGCTGACTAAATATACACAACTATATATATTGACACCATATTCATCATATAAGGCTTCATATTGTTAGGATGACTTGTTTCTCAATAATGACAATCTACCTTTACATTTCAATTAGTACATCAACCATGCTTTTAATAAATACTATGATAGAGGATTATATTTTTCTTCCCCATTTCGATGAAACCCTAGCTAACTAGGTTAAACCCATAAAATAAGGTCTCTTCATGTATTACCCATATAAGTACATAGATTAAGTCATAAAAGCATTAAATAAGCATACAAGTATAAGAGATAGAGTTTATAGAAGAAACTCACAACCAGGGTTTGTAAAGGAGAAAACCCTAAATAGTTATATGGTCTAGGGAAGGACTTTGTATATCTTGAAGATTTTATGACACCAAGGATCCAACACTAGACCCAACAACCTCTTGGAAGATCAATAAATGCAAGATTAGGTTTGAGAGCTTTGAATGAGGAGGGAGAAGATAGGAGAGAGTGAAAATCGCCTAAGGGTCGAGATATCGATGTGTAGTTGATAAGTGGGAAAGTGATCATATTTTGGCCTACAAATCGACTTCAAAAACAGGAGGTGTGCCCAAATAGGCGACAATGCCCATGCGACTATGCCCATGGCATTGTCGTCGGGGCATAGTCGCACCTCACTCCCCATTACTGGAATGTTTGCCTCGATGGTAGCTACCTACGACAATGACACCTGCGACTATGCCCATGGCAAGGTCGCCTGGCATAGTCGTCGGCCACCCCTTGGTTTACGAAATTTTGTCTTTAAACTTCAACAATCCCAAATACGTAGAGTCTATAGATACCACGGGTTTACGTGATCATGATCGCAAGTCACTCACTCCTAAATTCATCACATAAGCATATATATATATATATATATATATATATATATACATACATATACACATAGACACATGCATGGTTGATAAGTTCAAATACCCACACATAGGACACTTAACTTAAGCACATAATGGCATGCGGCGTAAATGTCTAAATCATAATATTAGAACTATATAAAGTTGTAAATAAACAAGATATATATATAACTTCAGCGTCTTAAAAGGTTTATGGAGTTTACTCGAGAATTTTGGGGTGTTACAGAGAAGGCGATGGGAGAAAAGAAAGAAAGGATAACTTGGAAATAATAGCAACAACATTCTTCTTCACAAATTTTCCTGTAAGATTGGTTCGAGAAGAAGTTATAACGGATGTTCAACAATTATGGAGTGGTGGTCGATGTGTACCTGGCATGAAAACTGAACAAAGATGGAAAGAGATTCGGTTTTGTCCTATTCATCCATGTCCAAAACGCAGATAGTTCGAGAGAGAGTTAATCAAAATCTGGAGTAGGAGTTTCAAACTTTTTGCAAGTGTGGAGAAATTCAAAGGAAAGAAGGATAATTTGAAGATCTCGAAGTTCTCTTCTCAACCATCAGTAAGAATAAAGCAAGTTGCAAACAGGAGCAAGTTACAAAAGTCATACGCAGAAGTGGCTAAAGGTTTTTCAGGCGAACCCATTGGTAAAACTGACGAGAGTAACTCAGGTTTGAAATCCTCATTGCCTCTTTGTAAGAGATTTAGAGTTTCTCTAAAGTCTAAGGAGAACTTGGATACCTTCTGGTATTTGGAGTCCCAATTCGTTGCCAAGGCAAAATCGGTGCAGACTCTTTTCCATCTTCAAGTGTTATGTTCATTAAAAGGATGAAGAGATTTAAAGTTCCAATATCTTTGTGGCCGTTGGGTTCTAATTCAATGTTCATATCACTCTCGGTTGGAACTCGATTCCAATCTTAACAGTTTAAGCAAATGGATATCTATTTTATAAAAACGGACTAAGGAGTTTAAAGTAGATGAGAGATTAACATGGATTAATATAAAAGGAGTTCCAATGAAGGTTTGGAATCCAAACTCTTTCATCTCTATTGCTTCCAAATGGGGTGAAGTGATTATTTCTGAACCATAGTGGAATTCAACAACTTATTTCAGGAGAGGAAAAGTTTGTATTATCACTAAAATGCCACTTGTTATATCAGATTCTGAGAAAATTTGTGTCAATGGAAGCGAAGTAGTTATGCATATAACCGAAGGAGAACTAATATATATCCCATGGAATCGAATCTCATTGATAAGGAGGAAGATAAGTCTGAGAGCAACGATGAGGATGACGATGAGCAGTCGATTGATTTACTCGAAGAAGAAGAAGACCCGAAATTCGTGGAACATTTATTCACAAATAAAGAGTCATGTTCAAATATTTCAAACGCATATCAAGGGGGCACGTCTCCGGCTGAAGTCTCATCGGAAAACTTTCCAGCGGTGGACTGTCTAGCGAAGGGTCAGAGTTATAGTCCAGAAGGAATCGATGAGTCGATTGATTATGAAATTGATAATACCAAAGTCTTGGAACACGGAGTATGCGAGAAGATATCTTCAGATAACCGCAATATTTTCAGTAGGCCAAAGGTAATTGGTGATGGGTTGGACTGTGGGTTCCCACCTAAAGGTAAAGGACAGGATGAGATATGCCCAAATCAGGGGTCGGTGTTTGAGACTAATAACAAACTGGATCAATTTGTTGAGACACCTATGGGCCAGGTAAAATCTCAAATTCTGGAGACACATAATAAACAAATAAAAACCCAAAGTGATAAGCCTTTCGGCTATGCTGTCAAAAAAGTTCGCACATTAGAAGAAGAAAGGAAGTGCGATAATAGGAAAAATAGAGGACCTGCTAAGGGATAAGAAGGAAGAGATTGTGCATCCCGATGATTCAGTCATTATCCGATACAACAATCGAATTAAGAGACGAGTAATTGATTCCCCAAATCAAGTTGCCATTTCAGATATCGACTTATATCTGGAGGTTCAAAAGACAATCGAGGTAGGAGAAATGTTGGGTTTCAAATTAGAGGGAACGTTGAAGAAGCTGGAAAGCAACATCGGCAGACAAGGTATGTGTCTCGGTAAACAATGAATTGTCTATTAATTAATTGTAGGGGATTGGGGAACATTTCTAAATTGAAATGGATTAACGAATTGTGTAGATCTCACCTCATTAAATTCTTGGTCCTCCAAGAAACCAAACTTGCCAATTTATCTCTACTTCAAGTTAGAAGTATGTGGGGAGATTCTGATTTGAGATTACTGAGACTAAACTTATTAGCAAATCAAGGGGTATTGTGTCAATTTGGGATAGGAAATATTTCTTTAAAGAGAAAATATACTGTGATGAAGGTTACGTTGCTTTTTTCAGTCGATGGACCCCGAATGAAATTTCATGTTGCGTGATCAATGTTTACGCTCCTCAAGAGCTCATCAAAAAGAGAGATGTGTGGTCTTCTATTCTCATTTTGATTTCTAGTTGGTCGGGGATTGTAATTTTATTGGGGGACTTCAATTCAGTTCGAGACGCTCTGGAAAAAGTCGGATTATTTTTTGATCATACGGAAACGAGATTCTTCAACGAGTTCATTATTAAAGCCGACTTAATCGAAATTCCAACTTTCGGAAGAAAATTTACGTGGTCCAACAATGAGGGCTCCAAACTTAGCAAATTGGACAAATTCTTGTTTTAAAGGAACTTTGTTGAAAAGTGGTTAGCAAAGGAACTTTGCCAGGGAGAAATCCGATCACTGTCCGATTGTTCTTAAAGAAGCGGTTAGCAATTATGGCCCAATCCCATTTAAAGTTTTCAATTCTTGGTGTTCTTTTGATTTAGTGGGGACTGCTTGGAAAGAGGGTCGATATTCTAAGTCAAAGAACAAATTGATTGATTTGAGGAATAAATTTAAAATGATCAAATCTCATAATCGGAAATGGTGGATTGTCAAAAAGGGAGCGTTGGAGGAAAGGAAAAAAGAGGTTGAGAAGGTTATTGACGAAGTTGATGGTCGTATTGAAGTCGGCATTGTGGAATCTAATGCTTGGACAAGGACATTGGAGGCTATAAAATCCAAAGAAGAGATTGATTTAAAAGATAAGGTTGATTTGTCCCAAAGGGCCAAAATTAAATGGGCGGTGGATGGAGACATGAATTCCAAGTTTTTTCATGGTATTATTAATTATAGAAGGAACAAAACGAGAATTGGAGGGATTCTTGTAAACGATAAATGGATAGAAGATCTAGGCCAAGTGAAAAATGAATTAGTTTTTTTTTGCAAATAGTTTGGGAACCCAAAATCGGATTAGTTACAGTTTCATGGTCGGCCTAAAAAGCTTATCGTCCGAAGAAGTCGACTTCCTCAACAGCGTAGTCACTGAGGAAGAAATATAGAGAGCAATATGGGAGTGTGAAGACGATAAATCCCGAGGTCCGGATGGAATTTCTTTCGGGTTTCTAGAATCCTTTTGGCCTATCTTCAACAACAAGGTTGTTGGGACAGTTTTGGAATTCTTCAGTTCTGGATGGTTACCTAACGAGTGCAATCACTCAATCATTTGTCTTATTCCAAAGTTTGTGAACCCTTCGACTTGCAAAGACTTTAAATCCATTAGTCTCGTTGGTTGTAATTATAAAATTATAGCCAAAATTCTTGCAAATAGAGTGAGTTTGGTCATCAAGTCCATCACTAGCGGTTCACAATCTGCCTTCATTAAGGGAAACTGCATTCTTGATGGTGCCATAATTATCAACAAAGTAATTCATTGGGCTAGGAAAAACAAAAGAAAGATTATGCTTTTCAAAGCGGATTTTGAAAAGGCATATGACATGGTAGACTGGCATTATTTGGATGAGATTATAGGAGCCATGGGATTCTCAAGGAAATGGAGGAGATGGGTTAAAGCCTACCTATGTCATGCGGAAACTTCAATCTTGATTAATGGGTCCCCTACACCGGAGTTTTAGATTCAGAGAGGCCTCCGTCAAGGAGATCCTTTATCCCCCTTTCTCTTTATTATTGCTATAGAAGGTCTCCACTTACTTATGTTGGAGGCAAGAAATAAAAATTTAACAAAAGGCTTAGAGACCGGCAACAATAATTTGTCTTTATCTCATCTTTTTATGGTGATGATGCGATGTTCCTTAATGAATGGTCGGTGGAAAATGGGAGGAATATACTTAGGATTTTAAGATGTTTCTATCTCACCTCTGGACTTCGTTTAAATATGTCGAAAAGAGAATTGCTCAGAGTGAGAGTGGGAATGGATGTAATTGAAAGGGCTGCTGCAGATTTAAAGTGTAAAGTCGAACAGCTTCCAAGAAAATATCTTGGGGTTCCGTTGGGTGCAAATATAACTAGGGTCGAAACTTGGTCTCCTATAATCGAGAAATTCGTGAAAAGGTTGTCCAGATGGAAGATTAAGACTCTATCGATCAATGGAAGAAGGGTTTTGGTCAAATCTATCCTAGGTAGTATTGCTACCTATTATCTATCACTTCTTAAAGCCCCAAAATTGATTATCGTTCAACTGGAGAGGCTCATAAGAGATTTTTTCTCGGGGACGGAGGAAAATACAGGAAAATTTTGTTGGGTGAATTGGAGAACTGTGATCAGAAATAAAGAAAATGGAGTTCTCGACATTGGAAGCATATACTTCGCTAATCTCTCACTCCTTGTTAAGTGGCCTTGGATCGATATATAGGAGTGAACCTAATTCGACGTGGGCGAAAGTTATAAAAGCGATATATGGTAAAGATGGAGGTCTTAATTTGGTTCAGGGACGCATAAGTAACACTAGTCCGTGGGGAAGTGTCATCGCAGTTTTTCATTCATTGAGACCTTTAAACATCAAATATTATGATTTATGTGTGAGACAGGTCGGGAATGGAGCTCAGATTCTGGACAGACAGTTGGAAGGGTTTCACTTCTTTTGATTCTCGCTTCTCTAGACTCTTTGCGCTAGAAAGCGAGAAACATGTATCAGTGGCGTAGACCGATTTGTGATGGATGCGAAGCTGAGGAATTCAATGGTTTAAAGGAAACGATAAAGGAATGTTCGTTCTCAGATAGACCTGATGGTTAGAAGTGGAAACTAGTATCTAATGGTTTGTTTTTTGTCGGTTCTTTGAGACGTATCATCGAGAACTCTTATCTGGTTTTGGGTATAAAGGAAACAATGTAGAACAATTTAACATCTCTTAGAATCAATATCTTCATGTGGAGAGTCATGTTGGACAGAGTGCCTACATGTGTCAACCTCAGTAAGATGAATATGGACATCGACTCCATATTATGTCCCATATGCGGCTCCATTACAGAAACAATCGGTCATGTTTATTTGAATGCTCTGTAGCGTCGGAGGTGTGGAAGTTCATTAAGATATGGTGGATGATTTCTCTTCCAGCGGACAGGTTGGTTGATTCGATAATCAACGGTTCAATTTAGCGGGTGTTGATAACCAAGCCAAGAAAGCTATGGAAGCAACTTTTTTCATCAGTTGTTACCTTCTGTGATATTTTCGGAACAGGTGTGTTTTCGACAACTCTCCCCTCTGTAAAGATATTCTCCTCGATCGATTGTGGGGAAATCATACATTTGGTTATTGTCTAGGGGTAAAGGGAGTGTCAAAGACCCCCTATTGTGGAGATATCATCCTTCTGACTGTTTCAAGAACATGTAATTGTCTTTGTTACTTTTTTGCTAGTTCACTACAAAAAAAATTCTGATTAGTGACAAAAAAAATTTGGTCACTAATAACCTAAAATTGGTCACTAAGACCGTTTAGTGACCAAAATTTTGGTGGTCACTTTTCGTCACTAAAAGTCCGTCACTGATTTATGATAGTGACAAAATTCAAAAATGGTCACTAATTAGTGACGAAATTAAAGTGGTCACTATGTTTGTGACGACTAATTTAGTCACTAAATATGGTCACTAAGTTGCTAAAAGTCGTCACTAATTTTACAAGATAACGGCTCTGTTAACGTCCGTTAACTTCTATTAGTGACCAAAAAAAGTGGTCACTAAATTAAGAAAATATGAAGGAAAAAAAAAATATATATATATATATATATATATATTAATTTCTATTATAATTGTTATTACAATAATCTTTAAGTCCCCACAATACGAATCTAGTAAGAGATGTTGAACGAATAAATCTTGGTTTTTGAATATGGAATAATTGTATAAGCTCGCTTTTACAAAATGACGAGTTTCTATATCAGTCCAATTACAGACAGTATTTCTGCATCAGTCCAACTACAGAGCTCGTTTCCTTGGAGTGATCTAAAATACACTCAGATATGCAAAAACAAACGAGTCCGGTAAATTCCACACAGATATAGTAATTGATCTTAAAATAGTCAAAGAAAGACTCACAATGTAGCAACTTGTAGGAAACCATGTTGAATGGTATCTCTCCGATTACTTGGTTGTACGAAGGGTCCCTAACGAAAAAGCAACAGTTAACCAAAACAAACCATGCTCGATATTTCTATAAATGTTGATCACAACGGACGAAATCGCTCTCCAAAGTAGGTCCAAAGGGTAAGATGTAATCAGACCTCCATCCAAAAGGGCAAAACGCTTGTTTCCATAAATGTACTTTCTCAAGTCAGGGTACTTACAAGACCTGGAAGCCGGGTGTAGTTGCCGATATCCAAAGGAATTGTGCCACTTAAATATTGTTCCGCACATAGCTGTATAAGTGATTCGTGCATAAGTAAAAACGATAACAAGCTTAAAACCACATCAAAGATAACCCGTATATCCCACTACGTGTGCTACTGCAATTATGTACGAAATAATAATCTAAGTAAAACTACAACTTACAAATACCACAGGCCCTTCAGCTGACAGATATCGGGAGAGAGCTCGCCGACCAAATTGTTGCTCCTTAACCTCTGCGCTACCCAATCATATTTCAGTCAAATTTTGTAAATAGTTTCTGAAAGTATCGAGTTTTAGAAACTTACGAATACTGTCAAACCTCATTCCATTACACAAGCCTCGGTATTTCGAAAGCAGTATGTCTCCGGATAACAAATTAAACGATAAATCCTTAATAAACACAATTCAATTAGAATTTAAACTATATTATAAACAAAAATCCTATAATTAGAAGTCATCATTAGAAGTCAGCACCATTCAGAAAAATATAAATTAGAACATTTGGGAATCAAATTAAAAAAGTATTGGTCACATAATTGAGTAAACCCCCCACCCCCCCCCCCACCCTTTTGCTTAATCGAGTGTGTTTTGTAGTTAGAATCAAGTGTGATTTGAGTTCTATTTACCTGTAGAAATTCCAATAACACATCACTTGATTGTGAAACCATGCATCATGTGAAGATGAAACTATCAAACATTAACTTGGTCCTGTATTGTTTACACCAAGTACTGCAAGTCTGCAACCATTTGAAAACCAATATCAAGGGAGTATTAGACACACCAAATAGAGCATATAAACTCTAATATTATATCTAACTAATATGCATATCGCTTATATGCAACGATCTCGACAAGAAATGAAGAAATATCCTTGTTAACTGTTTACAGGGTGTTTCCGAAAACAAAATTGCAGATTTACATGAGTCAGTCGAGCAATGTCTCGCATAGAGTCGTAAAAAAGAAAGAACTTGTTTGTTTACATATTTGGTGATTTAATAAAAACACAATAGCCACTACTTTAGATTTTGGTCGCCATTGTTGTCGAACAAGAAAAAAAATTGAAGATTCAAGGAGTTGGGTTGGTGCTCATCGGGAAAACAAAGCTTAAAAGGATGAGTTGAGTAACTCAGGAGTTCAACCAATGATGATAGAGAGACCGCTAGGGATTTCGCTAGAAGCATAAGCTCGATTAGGCAAAATTGGGGCCTGTTCAGTATAACAAGATGGCACATACGAAAATACTTACAAAATGGCATAAAGGTAAGCGTTTATCCGGGTAAGCGTTTGGTAAACGACCCCTAAGTACTAATTTTTATTTCTTATCCTTTCATAGGCATATAAGATAGATCAATTACGACTATTAATACTGCTTCTACTACTGTTATTATTGTTTTTACCTACAGTACATAAGCGTTAAAAACAAACCTTCTAATCCAAAACTAGTTGGATTTGGCTAAAAATGGAAGCCAATATGATCACCCTTTGACACCGGTCTTGTCTTCTGATGGGGTGTTCAAAGGTCTACACAGGAGATGATCACATATGGTGTTAACGCACTTTCTCCTACATGCGTCACCCCAACCTTTCCTCACAAATCATCATTCCTAATCATATCCCTCATTGTGTGTCACACACCCACCTTCACATTTGCAATTATGATCTACACTCATAATCAAGAGATGGGATTTTAATGGTTTAGAAAAAGTCATCCCCATACACAAGCCTCCTCTTCTACAAACACTACTTTTTCAGTATACTATTTGACTGTTGATGTCCACATTCTCTTTGAAATCTCAACTCATAGAGGTTCTTTGATGCAAAGTAATGCAGCCAACCATACTCATGAGTGCTAGTATAACCAACATTAATATACAGAGAATTTTGGATTTCCTTAAAAAATTAAGTTTGTGTTCTTTAATTCAATTATGAATTTGAAGATTTTGTTATGATCCGACAAACTTCTTATCTCTACTGTCATTGAATGGAGGCCATGTATCCCTTGAATGCAGACATGGGCACCGTGTGCCCCTACCTACTTTTTGTCCTTTAAAGTCACTAACATTGCATAACGCAACCTCTGTTTGATGGTTTTACCACACTCTATTGGGATGGTTTTCCCTTGGATGGTTTTATTTATTGAAATAAAAAGAACTCAAGCAACAGTGCTTGGAGATATTTAAGAAGTTAATTTTACCTTAGATAACATGATGACAATAAAATAATTTTCAGCAACACTGTTCTCCTCCAAGGTGGTGGTATCCTTAAGCACTTTACCCTGATGGATAAGCATCTGCTGTGCAGCGGGATAAACATCTGGTCCCTGAACAGTTTCTATATTTTTCTTCACATCAGCGACCTGCAAGAATAATCATTATATCTTACCAACATACATGGAACTTCAAACAAACTGATTAAGGACAGACAATGCAAGAGCAGCCTTAAAGATAGAGAGATAAAAACAAAGATAATAGAGAATAACGAAAGAACAAAAAGTAGTGTATGACACCAAAAAACCTTCATTTTAGATTGTGATATATAGCTAGCTCCATCCATGCACCGCCTCTTCTAGACTAGTGTCTCATTTTAGATTCTCTTCTTTGGTATACATGCTCTCATATATTTTTTTGTCACCAAAAACCTTTTTCTCACACGTGAACATCAACACTTATTATTAATGATTAATGGGAGCATATATACTCACCCTATAAGTAACCAATTTTAATCATTTCAATGGGATGTGATATGTAACTTTTCTTATTATTAATGATAAATGGGTGTATAACCTTGTGGGTTAACTTAATTGGTAATAAGTGTCGGTCCACAACAATACTACTTAACAAGTTTATAGAATAACAATGACACAATAACGATTACCAACCTGTTTGATATATAAAATAACGATTACAGGATTGATATATGAAGCTTGAATGTGTTCTCAATGTTTTCTCTCTTTTACACCTTCTTGTGTGTTTGTGTGTGATAAGTTATCTGATCTTGAGAGAGTTGTTAGAGATACAATACAACTACCAAGTGTGTTGAACACACTAACTAGATAATATCTAGATATTAAATCTAGATATTATTTCTAACAAACTAGAAACAAACTAAGTTACCTTTTACAATATTTATAACTTAGATAATTAATCTAAGTAAACTAATATAATAAACAAACAATTACATTAAATTACATTGACATTTATTACAAATAGACATAGACTTTAACATTGAGAGTCGACGTTTCGGCTTTAGCTTCAGATTACGATCTTCAGATTGGATGATCTTGAATCCAATGAGACTGTGGTCTAACAATCTCCCCCTTTGGATCAAGATCATATAATAAAAAGATTTATCCAATTCAGTCTTCTTGTTCAGCTCAGAAGATGCAATCTCTTTTCTCTAGCTCTAAAACCAGCATGTCTTCAATCTAACAAGCTCTCCCTTTGAAGAGTAGACGTGATTCTTGAAACATGTGATCTTTGCCATTTCTTTTGTAGTCATTCTCCCCCTTTTTGATGTCAAGTGCAACGACTTCATCAAAATTTGTGGTAAGAAATGTCAATCTTGCGGTTAGAGCCCCTGATTCGTCAATTCATAAGAGATTCATCCAGATCTTTGCAAATCCAGACAAATTAGATGTGTAACACCTGAATCAACTAATGAATCAGTTAACATGCCTGTCAGTAACACTAAGTCACTGTGTGTAACGAATACACATTGGAAAGGAGTTGTTTGATGTTGACTCCCCCAGGGCTTCCATTTAATCATCGAAATACCACAAAGGTAATTTCTATAAACGTTATGACAAAGAATCTAAATCCTTGTGTGTTCGTGCTTGTGTTAGAAAGAATTAAGCACTGATGATTGCTTATAGGCTCAAAATTGTGTAAACCACTGAGACAACAGTAAGTTAAACACAGACTCAAAGTGCATGATTGAAGTACGAAGGTGGGGCAGACTTCCTTCTTTTCAATATCTAGATTTTCCAAATGAAAATCAGATAGCAAATGTGCTGCATCCCCTTTTGAAAATGTGAAACGCTTTCTTGTTGAGAAGAAAATGAGTAGATGGTGAGGTTTGATCAAGAGTTGGCATGGGTTAGTTGCCTGTTTCAATAATGATCACCAAAGAATTGTGAATCACTAGAATTGTGGCTACCCGGCTCAGAAAAAGTTGGTGCATAGTTTTGATATTCTTTTAACTCTGTTCTCACACGCTCTTTCTTTTAAACTTTTTGCTTTCTCTAATCACACTCATTCCTTTTTGTTTTCTTACATTCAATCACTAAGGATTAACTTCTTGGGTAGAAATCACTGGTTAAGGTGATTCCATAGAAGTTGTGTTATTTCCTAGCACAATGATTCCTTGTTTTCCTAGATGCACATGATGCTCAGATTGGTTTAACTATTTCAGTTAAAGCACAATATTGATCATGAAAACATTTAAAAATACACTCCCAAAATATTAAATCTGTGGAAAAATCGGGAAGTGGTTTGAACATTAAAAACAATGTTTTCGATGATTGAAAGTTGTCCTTCTTTCAACCATATGTGAGATGAAGATATAGAATTATACCTTTACGTACGATCTTCCATCTCATGAAGCTAAGCTTTAAGTCATAGAAATATGAACTTGTAAGCTTCTCTCAAAAATTCTGCAAAAGTCTAATGTCAAGTCAAAGTAATAATTATTCACTTATATTGAAAAGACAAAAAGCAGTAAAACTTTTAAAGTACGAGTTCTGATCAGAAGTAATCAGAAGTCATGTCCGAACTCCCTTTTTGACTTAAATAGCTCCCCCTAAAATCTTGCATTACAAAAAAAATTGGCATTAAAAGGTACATGCAACATTTTATAAGCTCCCCCTTGAAGTAATATTGACCAGATGTCAATTTCTTCTCATACTCCCCCTTCTACCATGAACAGAATGTTAACTTGCAGATAGCAATCAGATTTAAGAATAAGATAAGGATGAAAAAGTATACAATTAGAAAACTTTTATAGGTAATTACTGGTTATACTTTTAGATTTAGCATACCAAGCTTCGAGACTAGAAAGGTAAACCTCTTTTCGTCTAAAGGTTTGGTGAACAAATCAGCAAGTTGATACTCAGTCTTTACAAAGAAAAGTTCAATTGTTCCTTTCTCTACATTATCCTTGATAAAATGATACCTGACGTCTATATGCTTTGTCTTCGTGTGTTGAATAGGATTCGCCGTTATTACGATGGCGCTCTTGGAATCACAGTAGATCGGGATCTTGTTGAAGTGGAAACCGTAGTCGCTAATTGAGTTCTCATCCACAAGACTTGAGAACAGCAGCTAGCAGCAGCTACATATTCTGCTTCGGCCGTGGAAGTTGAAACGCAAAGTTGCTTCTTCGATCCCCAACTTACTAGTTTGTCACCGAGGAACTGTACGTGTCCTGACGTGCTCTTCCTGTCTAACATACAACCTGCATGATCTGCATCTGTGTACGCTGTTAGTTCAAAAGTAGTATCTTTAGGATACCACAGACCGAGATCTGCAGTGCCATAACCAACTTTGTTGCATCGAAGCTTTCGATAGTAGGCAAACTTGTTTGTCAGTCTGGACATCTGATAAGTTGATTGTGTAGAGGTCTGATTCTCGTGTACCGACCAAGAGTTCTTCGCCTTCTTCATTGTGAACAGAACAACTCTTGGCTTTGAAGTTGACCTCTAAGTCTTTGTCACAGAACTGGCCTATACTGAATAAGTTGTGTCCTAAGCCTTCTACATAGCTCACCCTCTTGATAGTTACATTGCCGTGTTGTACATCACCACATCCCATGATTAGAGAAAACTAGTCGTTGCCAAATCTTACTGTTCCACAATATTTGTCTTTGTAATTGGACAGTATCTCTTTTTGACCTGTCATGTGTTTGGAACATCCGCTGTCCAAGAACCACGTATGACTAGTCTGCATAAGAGAAATTAGAAATTTAGATTTGTATATGACAACATTGGAATATACACTTTGGTCATCGAAGTGCGGGTCTTGAACTGATTTGTTCAAAAGCCTATTTTTGATCTTTGATGTTCGGGTTTTGAACTGCATTATCCAAAAACCTATTTTTGACATTGAAGAACGAGTCCTGATCTGTACATAATCAGAAGTCGCTTTCTCTTTATGCTTTGTGTGCCTGCAACACAGATTTCGCCTTAGGTACCTATTGGAATTCGGGTCCTGCTGTGTTAGCACAAGATTTTGGTATCCATTTCAAATTGGATCCTTTGTTCTTTTGAAAATCATGAGAGTTGGTATGAGATGAATGCACATGGTAATTCCCAAACCAATCTCCAGAATCTTGACAAGTAAAAGAAACATGTTTATTATAGATAGAGGACTTTCCAGCAGATAAAGATAACTGAAATAATTGCTTCATTGTATATTGTTTACGAGAAACAACAAGTTTTGGATTCAAAACAGCAATTTCAGCAATCACAACATCTTTAGTAAGCGAAGTCTTATTACAATTAACACTACTAGACGATAAAACGGCCTTGTCAAGCTTCCGTTTTGGTTGCCATTGAGAATGGGCTTCAGGTCTTGACTTGCTCATATCTGAAATATGTAAAACTGGTGAGTTAGACCTTTGAGCAACAACTGAATGCTTCTTCTTAGAATTACCAGTAGTGGTTGGTTTCTATGAATGCTGAGATATTTTCTTACCTTTAGCACTCTTAGCGTTCACAGAGACTGATTTATCAACGAAAGCTTTCGTTGATTTTGCACTGAACACAGGCAAACTGGTTTTTCTTGAAGTTTTCTTAACAAAAGATGCATGGTTAGGAAGTTTCGCATTAAAGTCAATTTGTTCAAAACAACCATCTAAACCACCGTCAGAATTAAGAAAATTAAACTCTTTGTTTGATGAACCAAACATGTCATCAGAAGTAGAGGCCTTTGTAAAAACAACATTTTTCATAACAGTTGAAAAAACCTTTTGTTGAATCTCAATCATAAGTCTTTCATCTGATAAAGAGGTCTCGAGTTCAGAAATTTTACTTTCTAACACGAGAGAAGGGACATAAATTTTACCTATAACAGGCTTCGCCTCCATCTCCTTTTCAGAATAACTTTGAAAGAAGTCAGTTGAAAGAGATTTCTTTTCATCATTTGGAAAGTCATAACTATTATTCAACTTCGCATAATAAAATGGAGCGTGAACTTTAGTTGACTTCATCCGTTTTTCAAATTCATTAGCTTCATCCTCTTCTGATAGTTTAGTATTAAAAACTTTAAATGAGGCGATTCGGTGAGAAACAAGCATAGAGGTATAGTCATAAAGTGCAGGCACTTCTCTTATACCCTTTTGAAGACGTTGAGGTTTCACATAACCGATTCCCCAATTTTCTTTGTTCTTTTTCGGTTTGTTAAGATGAATGGTTTGCTCACTTTGACCTAATGAGTATAGCTTCTTTTCCAAAACATCTAATTTAGCAATTAAGGTCTTGTTTTCTTTAGTATATACAGAATGCACTTCAGTAAGCTTATAAAAATCAATCTCACTTTTTGTCAATTTAGACTTGAGCTCACTATTCTCTTTTAGAATTATAGTCTGTTCTTTTGCGTTGGTGTCAGCGTTTGTATGTAAAACCTCAACTAATACTTTCTTCTCAGCAAGTTCATCGCTAAGTTTTTGTATCAATTGGTTTTTATTAATAATAACACCATTTTCTCGCTTAAGATTAGATTCTAACTCTTCTTGTTTTAAAACCATAGCATGCATTTTATTCATTAAATCTTTATACGATAAATCACATACCTCCTCTTCTTCATTTTCTGAATCAGCTTTAGTATCTGATTCGATTTTGCCCATCAAGCACATATTGACGGCTTCATCCTTTTCTTCTTCATCTTCTTCTTCATCTGAGTGATCCAGCCAGTATTCATCTTCAGCCATCAGCGCCTTGCCTGCCTCCTGTTGCTTTGCAAGAAGCATCTTGTTCTTGTAGAAATCGGAGTTTCTAATCTTTGATATTCGGCAATCCTTGGCAAAGTGACCGGTTTTGCCACAGTTGTAGCACATCGGTGGTCCTGGCTGACTTGATCCTTCAGCTTTGTACTTCCTTTCTTCCGGTTTCTTCTCTTCCAATCTGTTTCCTTCTGTCTGATATCTTCTCTCATCAGATTTCTTCTCCTCTTGTCTCTTCCCTTCAAATCTCTTTCCTTCATATCTGCTTCCTTCAATTCTTTCCTTGTGAGCATAGTTGTTGGGTCCAGAAGTGTACCTCTGACTGTTTGACGTTGGATTTCTGTAGAACTTTTTCTGAAATGCATTTGTTAGAAACTGCATTGCTTGCTGCATTTGTTCATTTTCATCCGAGTCAGAGACAACATCAGCTTCAGCTTCTTCTGATTCATACACAATCGTCTTGTTCTTCTTCTTCTTCACAACAAGAGCGACTGTGTCTTCAACTGACTTTCCTTTTCTCTTTTCTGCTAGAATTTCATCCACCTCATCTTCATTTTGTCGGAGGGTTTCATACACCTCGTGAAGTGGAATCTCATTCAGGTCTTTTATCTGCCTCATCTGCCTGGCAAAACTTTTCCATTCTGGTTGTAGAATACTCAGGAATTTGATATTCAGCTCGATTTAAGATTTGTTGACCTTGTTCTTGCTCAATTCGTTTAGCAATGTCACAAACCTATCATATGTTCCTTCTAGAGTTTCTCCAGTTCTGCCTTTGAATTCTTCAAAACTGTGCAGGCAGTTAGAGATTTTCAGTTGGTTCCCAATCTTTGAACCCAGCATCATTTTCTCTAATTGATCCAACATTTGTTTGGCTGAGGCTTTGTAGCTGTCAATCTTTACATAGATTTTATTTGTAATCCCTTATAGAATGTATGACTTGGCTAACCTGTCACCTTTTGCTCTTAGCTTAGCATCACCTGTTAGATCTGTATAAGAGAGTGCAACTTTTTCTTCTTGAGTTCTGCTGCTGGCTCCCTATACTGTGTTTCCATTAGGCCTTCTTCTAGGGATTGTATAATGAAATTACCCAAATCCTGTCTTTCAATGAAGTTTAGAAACCTATCCTTCCACTGTTCGTATTCCTCTCGAAAGAGAACTGGTGGCTTGGTGTTGGTTCCTATTGCGAGAGCTTCTTTGGATGTCATCCTGTATTGAAAAATTCTCAGAAAAATATTCTAAGTCTGGAAATTTGAACTTTGCGATTGAGAAGGTTTGCGTTTCAAGTTAGGAACGCAAAGTTGAGGTTTGCGTTTCTAATGGGACGCGCAAATGGAGGTTTGCGGGTCTAGTGGGAAGCGCAAACTGAGGTTTGCGGGTCTAGATGGAAGCTCAAGGTTGAGGTTTGCGGGTGCTTTGGGACGCGCAAAGTTGAGTTTTGCGTTTCAAGATGGGAGCGCAAAGTAGATTTGATCTTTTGAAGAGATGAACACATGATATGAGGATTGCGTTTCTTGCTTGATCAGAGAAGTGAAGTTGAGATGCTTTGCGTTTGCTTTGAGGAGCGCAAAGTGGGCTTTGCGTTTCACTTGGGACGCGCGAAGTAGGACTTTGCGTTTCACTTGGGACGCGCAAAGTTGGACTTTGCGTGTTATTCTTCCTCTGGTTTGCGGGTTATTCGACCTGTACTTCGAAAATTCGTCTAAAATCTGTATTGAAACGATTTAGCAATACCA
Source organism: Arctium lappa (assembly GCA_023525745.1). NCBI lineage: Eukaryota > Viridiplantae > Streptophyta > Magnoliopsida > Asterales > Asteraceae > Arctium > Arctium lappa. The sequence goes on from CM042047.1 coordinate 165,639,013, forward strand.
AACCCTACCAATGTGTCTAGAAACACTTTTAGAACAGATTATGAGCACTCGATCTCACTAAAACACTCTTTTTAGAAATTAATCTGATCGCACAGTGACTTACTCTTCTCGACTCTTTTCTCACAAAAACCACAAATTGGAACTCGATATAAGCTTTAAAGTGAAATTAAACACATACAACTCGATCTAGCATGTAAATCGATCACAATCTGATCGATTCTAACACCTAAAACAGTTTAAATCTCAAAAATGATTTTCACACAGAACACAGAGACGTTTTCTTTTAAAACTTGATTTGATCTTAATCAGGCTTTGATACCAATTGTTAGGTCCCAAGGCTTGAGTTTCCCAGGAGGTCACCCATCCTAGGATTGCTCTCGCCCGAGCACGCTTAACTTGTTAGGATCAAGCGCTTACCACTACACCAAAACCAATTGCTTATGGTGAAGGCGCTACTTTATTTCCTTATACCATGGTAGCGCAAAGCCCCGTACTAAGCGACAGGCGGACATGAGGGGCTGCACCACTTTCGTGGAGCCAGTGGGTCGGGCTGTTAGTCCCGGCCAGTTACGTACTCCCGAGTCGAAGGTGAAGGCGCTTGATGCTTGTAGCATTCCCAGCAAATGTTGGGATTTCTCCTCAACAATCCCCCCCCCCCCAGCATTTGCACACTGGGAGACTCGAACCCGCGACCTTGCTCTGATACCAATTGTCGGTCCACAACAATACTACTTAACAAGTTTATAGAATAACAATGACACAATAACGATTACCAACCTGTTTGATATATAAAATAACGATTACAGGATTGATATATGAAGCTTGAATGTGTTCTCAATGTTTTCTCTCTTTTACACCTTCTTGTGTGTTTGTGTGTGATAAGTTATCTGATCTTGAGAGAGTTGTTAGAGATACAATACAACTACCAAGTGTGTTGAACACACTAACTAGATAATATATAGATATTAAATCTAGATATTATTTCTAACAAACTAGAAACTAACTTAGAAACATACTAAGTTACCTTTTACAATATTTATAACTTAGATAATTAATCTAAGTAAACTAATATAATAAACAAACAATTACATTAAATTACATTAACATTTATTACAAATAGACATAGACTTTAACATTGAGAGTCGATGTTTCGGCTTTAGCTTCAGATTACGATCTTCAGATTGGATGATCTTGAATCCAATGAGACTGTGGTCTAACAATAAGGCTTGTGGACATTTTAAAAGTTCGCTACAGATATCATCGGTTTAAGTCAGGAAGACCATTGGGGATTTTTCTTGGCTATTTTTTAGGACCCCTGCGATTAATAGAGGTGACCGCAAGTTTGCCTTAACACCCATGATTAATTTAAAAAAAAAAAGTAAAATTGAATGGACAAGTGTGTGTATCAATAATTATGTATGCATGAATGAAATTGAAAACGAAAACCAAATCGACACCGATGGACAACGTAACTTAGGATCATTAAGGTTGCCCATGAATATGATGGACGCCTGCTTCAATGCCAGCTAGCTAGCACTACAAGCACAACGTACAATCATCTCCAAAGCTCCTGAAATTAAACAAGTAGAGATCCAAATTTGAACTACCCAATACAACAATGATCTCCAACAACGAGAACTAGGTAGATATCAACTTATGCTATCTATATATAACCTTAAGCACACAAAATACAAAACGGAAAGCTAACCGAGACAACGAAATTTAGTGTGGTTGTAGTGTACGTCCATGTAAAAGTCAACAACTAAGTTTAGGGAAAGAAATGTTAGCCAAAATAGTGACCATTCCCCAATAGAAAATTCAAATAGTGCCACGACCTTTTCTCCAACTAGTTTTGTCAATACAGGGACAACTAGTCTTGGAAGAGATGCCACAGATACCTTGATCTGATAATTGTTGCTGAATTTACGAGTAGATATCCGCTCCTCTAGTAATGCCTGCAGATGAGAGGAACCATAATTTTGATGAAAAATCTTGAGAAGAAAACAAAAATATAAAAAAAAACAGAGTAGGAAAGCAGGCAAAATAATCAAAATATTATCAGACAAAGATAATAGGCATCAAAGGCTTGTCATTTCACCATAATACAAAAACAACGACAACGAAACCGATCGCATCAATGGCGCAATGGTACGAGCTTCGCATCAATGGCGCAAACCCCCATTTTGACTCTGCCACAACGATCACGAAAGCCAGAGACCAATTCACTTGGAAATAAATTAGAATTGCGAGTAATGTCGCTCCGATGACAGCAGAAAACCACATGAAGTGAATTGAGTTGTGATCGATTACTATTACAAACCCTAGGTTTTGTGCAAGCATAACGATTGATCCAACGAAGATGAGTTGTCGTTGGGATAGACGAGAGAGGAGAGAGGAGGGTTACGGCGGTCGAAGGCTGATGCAATTGACCGGAAGTTGCTGGTGCTCTCAAGAGCTTGGGTCTAGGATTTGTATCAGGTTGAGAGGAAAAATTAATCTGATCCAAATGAGAAAAATCTGATCCAAAAGCGAGATCCACTTACGTTTTTATTATAAGGTTACAGACTTGCCCTTATAGTTTTATTTGTTTTATATTTCAGCCCATAATAGTAATTTATGTTTAAATACAATCCATCTACTCAACTCAATCTTGTGATAAATATTTTTTAGTCACTAACACTTCTGAATAAGTAACCACTGTTTTTTTGTCACTAACCATTCCAACTCATTATAATTCTCTAATTAGTGAAAATTAATTAGTGACCATTATTTTTTGTCACTAACAATTCTAATTTAGTGACCACCAATGTTTGGTCACTAACCATTCCAACTCATTATAATTCTCTAACTAGTGAAAAATAATTAGTGACCATTATTTTTTGTCACTAACAATTCTAATTTAGTGACCACCAATGTTTGGTCACTAACCATTCCAACTCATTATAATTCTCTAGCTAGTGAAAATTGATTAGTGACCATTATTTTTTGTCACTAACAATTCTAACTTAGTTACCACCAATTTTTGGTCACTAACCATTCCAACTCATTATAATTCTCTAACTAGTGAAAATTAATTAGTGACCACCAATTTTTGTCACTAACTTATTTTTTTTTGTCACTAACAAATTTTAGCCATTAAATTTGATTAATATTAAGAAAAGAAAGTTGCCATGAGAATTAGTGACTAATCTTAGTGACCAAATAGAAGTAGTCACTAAAATTATGGTCACTAACAAGTTTTTTTCTTGTAGTGGTTTCTTGCTAACTTTAATAAAAGTCCGAGTTCGATTTATGTTTTAGAAAAAAAAAAAGTAGAACAGAAATGATAAATTGATATCATATAGATATAATAAACAACTTATAAAAACCGTTATATGCCGAAAGGTTATTCTACCAATGTAAGACTACACACAATTCGAATATCTACTAAAGCTAAAGGTAAAATACAAAAGATGTAAAAAATAAAATAAATTAAAAAGTTAAAAGAAGTTTAAGTAATACCTTACAAAATATGCACGAGATGGCACACCTCAAGATGCCATGGCAAATCCCTATAAAGCCACTAATATAAAGTCAAAAATACGTTTAGTGTAATAACGTGCCTTTCAAAACAATGATTATTCAAACACAATAAGCATTTTAATGACAAATAGCATGTTTTAAATGATTTTTTATTTGTTTTTACGGATAAAATCAAACATACAGTGAAATATATTTATTTCATTACCTCATTTATTATGCTACCTTATTTATTAAATATTTTATCATTTTATTATATTTCATTCAATTAGAAAAACCTAAATTAACGACTCATTATTCAGGATGATGGTAAGGTATAGTAGCTTTTTCAAACTATCAATTATTCGAACCATTCCTATTGACCAAATAATTGTTTTCAATGGTCAAATTTGGGGGAGTAAACGTATTCATTCTCTCTCTTATATATATATATATATATATATATATATAGGGTTGGGTTCACGTGAGACCAACATGTTTTCGTGAGACCAAGTTTTTACACTTGAAACTTCACAACAAAATATTGTGAAGGTAAAAAAAATCCGAACCTTCACAGCAAAAACACTGTGAAGGTTACCTTCATAGCATTTTGTTGTGAAGTTTCAAGTGTAAAAACTTGGTCTCACGAAAACATGTTGGTCTCACGTGATCCCAAGTCTATATATATATATATATATATATATATATTTGAAAAAAACAACTATTCAATTTTGAGTGATTAAGTTCCTGAACTAATTTTTTGAATTAAAAAACCATTAAATTTTCTCATTTTAAATTACTAAGTCCCTTAACTATTTTTTTTAATAAAAAACTCATTAAACTTTTTCATTTGAACGGAAAACCCATTAATTTTTTTTATTTTGAATGATTAATTTCTGAACATTTTTTTTAATAAATTAAATCATCAAACTTCTAAAAATTGGTTACTTACATCATTTTAACCAAAAAAAAAAACTACGTGTAACCGGTTATTTTTTGATTTTTCCTCTTTTAGAAGTTCGATGGTTTATTTTATTAAAAATGTTCATTCGAAAAAATAGTTGAGGGTTTAATCATTCAAAATGAGAAATTTTAATAGTTTTTTCACTCAAAAAAATAGTTCACGGACTTAATCATTTAAAATGGGATAGTTTATTGGGTTTTTTGAACTTTTCTCATATATATATAGAGAGAGAGAGACCTTCAAATACAAACCACATATTTGTTGCACCGCTTACAAACCAATCTCATCCGTTCATTTTGTTATTCAATGGCCTAGATTAAAGTGGGTAGAAATTGTAAATACATGAAACATTTGTACCGGAATTGGAATGTATAAACACACAGAAGGTTAAAATAGGGATTTTGCATAATTAATTAATTAAGGAATACAACGACTAACTATGCATACCTATATTATAGGGATTCTTTGTGATTTTTTTTTTTGAAAAAGAATTCTTTGAGATTTTCTTACCCTAGTTGCTTCAAAGAAGAATAATGTGGTGAAATTTGTCCTCAATCATCAGAAAACATAACAAGCAAATTCAAAGAATTCGATCTATGCTTCCCCCTAAAAATCTTTTACATATAAGTTGTTCCGTCGATTTTGAGTAAAGAATTTTTTACAATTTAACAGGCACTGTTATTCTTCGATGTATAATGTAAATGCATATATGCATCTATATTTATTGCCTAAAAATGCATATATGGTACTTTAACAGGTACTGTGAACCTGATACTGTTTCATCTATGCATATATGTATCTATTAAAAATTCATATATGCATATTTTTCATAAAATACATGTATGCTACTTTAAAAGGTAGTGTGAAACTCATATATTTTATATATGCATATATGCATCTATTGAAAATTCATAGATTAAAAATGTATCATTAGGGCATGGATTTCATTATGTAGCATATGTGAATGAATTTCATATCAGTATCATATATGAAAGTTCGTATATGAACTATGCATATATGCATGAATTTCATTATAAAGCATATTCATATATGCAGCCATACGAATTTTCAAAAATCAAAATGGATATGATATCCACCGATCTATAAAAATAACAAATTATATATACATGTCCAATATTTTGATTAATCAACAATAAATCATTACATATATCTTCAAATATAAAAAAGATACCATCGATATCTTTTTCTTCAACAATTGCACGTATGAAATACACAACACACATTAAAAAAAACACTCTTACAAGTGTCGACATCCATGCTTTCGTATATTTATGTAAAAGTGAAGAAGTTTCATCAGAATGAGAAAATGCATGAAACAATTTCATCAGAATAAGAAAATACATATAACAATTTCATTTGTACATAAAAAAACACAAATATATGAAACAATTTAATCAACAAAAGAATTATATATATGACACAATTTCATCAAATTAAATATTTTTATGAACCAATTTCATTAACTTAACAAATAGAATCAACGGTTTGCACGATTTACATAATTAGAATGGTTTCATTTGATCTCTCCCCTATATATGTATATATATATATATTTATATATATATATATATAGAGAGAGAGAGAGAGAGAAAGAGAGAGAGAGACACCTTCAAATACAAACTTTTTAATGGTGCAAACCATGCAACCCACTTATCTACCACATATTTTGTTTTTACATTTTTAATAAAAAAAATGGGAAAATAAAATACGTGGTAGATAAGTGGGTTGCATGGGTTTGCACCATTAAAAAGTTTGCATTTGAACATCCCTCTCTCTCTCTCTCTCTCTCTATATATATATATATAGTGTTTGGTTCATTTGAGAAATGGTAAATATATGAGAAATTGAGAAATAATCCTAGTCATTCATATGGTCAAGATCGGATTTGACTAGTCAAATATTGTGGTTTTGACCGGTCAAAAGTTGCGGCTTTGACTGGTCAAAAGTTGCGGCTATCCCAAAAATAGAAGGATAATTTCGTAAATTTTACAAAACAAATGGGCTGTGTTCATATATGAACATGTATAATTCACATATGAACTATATTTTCATATATGAACCAGTGCAATTTACAACTGAACTCTTTTAACTGATTCATATATGAACCTTTGTGATTCATATATGAATCAGTTGAACTAACTAACAGATTCATATATGAACCTTTGTGATTCATATATGAATCTGTATGAATCACAAAAATTCATATATATTCACACAGATTCATATATGAATCAGTTGAACTAATTAACAGAGTCATATATGAATATTTGTGATTCATACAGATTCATATCTGAACTTATCCCGTGTATTTTACGAAATTACCCTCTACCTTCTATAAACCACACAAGGAATTATCCGGTGTTTCGCGGTCAAAGCCGCAAATGTTGACCAGATGAATGACTAAGATTACTTCTTTATTTCTCATATATTTACTATTTCTCAAATGAACCTCTCCCTATATATATATATATATATATATAGAGAGAGAGAGAGAGAGGTGGTTTCAATTGGAAACCAAATTTCATTGGAAACTTTGAAAACCAAATTTCAACCATTGATCTTTTTAATCAATGGTTAAGATTCATTTGAATTATATATGGTAATAATCTAATTAATTTATTAATAAAAGATAATAATAATATGTCAAAATGGTAAATGTGTTTTTTTCTTTTGTGTTTCAAATTTGGCAATAAAGATGAAATATGATAATAAATTAATTAATTTATTAATAAAAGATAATAATTATATATGGTAATAAATTAATTAATTTATTAATAAAAGATAATAACAATATATCAATATGCAGTATGTAAAAACCCAATTAAGTTTCATTACCATTATTGTTTCATTACCTTTTCATTATGTTTCACTATAACAAATATGTTTCACTATATCAAATCTGTTTATCAGGTTTTACTATATTAATATTTTGTTTCACTATATCGGGTTTCACTATATTAATATTTTGTTTCATTACCTTTCCATTATGTTTCACTATATCAAATCTGTTTCATCAGGTTTCACTATATTAACATTTTATGTTTCATCAAGTTTCACTATATTAATATTTTGTTTCACTATGTCAAATCCATTATGTTTCACTATATTAATATTTTGTGCCTGGAGGTAATTTCATATGAATACTTGAAAAATTAGAGAAAATAGCACACTTTTAGAGAAATTGCCAAAATAGCACCCTATTACGCCGGATCCATTACTCCACCTCCCGGCGTAAATTGTTCATGGACCCCATATCTGATAAATCAATAGAAAAATGACACGTATCAATAATGTCTCCCCTTTTTCAGACAACCCCTCCTAGTGGGACCGACGTAAACCCCTCCCCACCCCCACCCGGCATAAAACCCCCCCCTCCCCCCCTTGAGTTGACATAATATTCCAATAATGATTTGCTGACATCAGCCCTAAAGGGATTTTTTTTATGTTTTGTATTATTTAAAAAAATTGTAGTGTATTTTTTTTATTTTTATGTCTTGTATTAATTATAAAAAAAACTGAAGTGTATTTTTTTTATATTTTGTATTAAATAAAACCCGTTTTTTTTTAATTTTGTAAAAAAAATTGAGTTGACATATTATTCTATCTTCCCCCTTCCCAAAAAAAATTTACCTTCCCAAGATATAATATTCCAAGATATATACTGATTTGACAACACAATGACAATAATCAGATATATTTTGACCAATTTTAGACCCGATTTTTTTACTCAATACCCGGTTTTTGCTATTTTATATTCATTGTGACATAGATAGCAAATTATTTCAAAAAAAACTTCATAATTTTTAAACACTGAAAATAAATATCAGATAAATTTTGATCAAAAAATATTCCTTCCTTCCTAAAAAAAAATTACCTTCCCAAGATATATATCGATTTGACAACACAATGACAATAATCAGATATATTTTGACCAACTTTAGACCCGATTTTTTTTACTCAATACCCGTTTTTTGTTATTTTATCTAATAAATTGGTATCTATGTCACAATGAAGATAAAATAACAAAAACCGGGTATTGAGTAAAAAAATCGGGTCTAAAGTTAGTCAAAATATATCTGATTATTGTCATTGTGTTGTCAAATCGATATATATCTTGGGAAGATAATTTTTTTTTGGGAAGGGAGGAATATTTTTTGGTCAAAATTTATCTGATATTTATTTTCAGTGTTTAAAAATTAGGAAGATTTTTTGAAATAAATTGGTATCTAGGTCACAAAGAAGATAAAATAGCAAAAACCGGGTATTGAGTAAAAAAAATCGGGTCTAAAGTTGGTCAAAATATATCTGATTATTGTCATTGTGTTGTCAAATCGATATATATCTTTGGAAGGTAATTTTTTTATGGGAAGAGAGGAATATTTTTTGGTCAAAATTTATCTGATATTTATTTTCAGTATTTAAAAATTAGGAAAATCTTTTTGGAATAATTTGCTATCTATGTCACAATGAAGATAAAATAGCAAAAACCGGGTATTGAGTAAAAATAATCCGGTCTAAAGTTGGTCAAAATATATCTGATTATTGTCAAATCAGTATATATCTTGGAATATTATATTTTGAGAAGGTAAAAAAAACTTTTGAGAAGGCGGAAGATAGAATAATATGTCAACTCAGTATATATTTTGGAATATTATATCTTGGGAAGATAATTTTTTTTTTACAAAATAAAAAAAATAAAAAAAAAACGGTTTTTATTTAATACAAAACATAAAAAAATACACTTCAGTTTTTTATATAATTAATACAAGATATAAATATAAATATATATATATATATATATATATATATATATATGTTAAGTCAGATTTTATAGTAATCATTGTATTTATAACCTTGTAGCTAATATTGTGTTCTTAGCGCTATTCTCTTGTATTGGCCAAGGGTATTTAAGTCCCTTGTGACCTTTGTGTTTTGTAAGTCATTAAGCGTATTGTTGATAATACACACTCTTTGCATCTTAAACTTTCTCTCTCTACTTTCTCTCACATAGATTATATCGATCATGGAATAACAATTGGTATCAGAGCCTAATCTGAATCTGAGAGATTTGAGAGAAACAATTTTCAATCTAAATTTGTTATTAATTCAGAGAATTTGATCGATTTTCTTGATCTCGATCAAGAAAATCTCATTTTTGGAATTTTTTACAAATTTCTACTGAAGTTTGATCGAATTTTCGTGTAGATTGATTCGTTGGATTCGTATTCACTATTAGATCAATTTTGTTTCACATCAATGTGCAAGAATTTCAGTTTTTGTAGGTCAATTTGAGAATTTTTGTGGTTTTGGAGCGTTTTGGCGTAAAGTTTCTGTTCAATTCTTAATTTCATGATTCTGTGAAAATTTGTTCAATTTGGTTCGAATTAGTTGTTAATTGTGGTTAGAAATCAAGTTTCGATCGTATCTGAGTGGGTTTAATTCATCAGATTCGTGTCTGTGATCAAATTAGAAGATTTATTGAGTTTTCGCCAGATCATTGATTTTTGCGCCAGTTCTTCAAGGTTTTCGCCAACTTCAATCAGTTCATCAAGGGTTAAGTTTCTAGAGCAAAAGTCAGAATCTCGCCACCTTAAGTAGCGCAAATCTGAACTTTGCGCCACTACATATAGTGCAAATCTCAACTTTGCGCCAGATTCTTCTTCAGTTTTTCACCAAGTTCAAGATTGTTCTCGCCTTCAATCTTCTCGCGAAAAGCCTTATTTGCGCCACCTTCTCCTCGCGCAAAACCTCTAGTTTGCGCCATCTACTTGCGCCAGCCTCTCTCTGCTTCCAGACTTGGCATTTTCTGAGTTTACTGACTTTATGGATATTTCAAAATTTTCTCTTCAAGCTCAGATTTACAAGAACGACATCATGATGTCGTTGGGAACGGACACTCGTCCTCCGGTTTTGGTCAACGAGAATGAGTTCTCTCAATGGCAAGATCGGTTCATTAACTTCATCGAGCGTCAAGCAAACGGAGAAAACATGATGAAGTCACTCACTCAAGGACCTTTCGAAAAGCCCTTGAAAGAGATTCCCGCGACTGCAACTACATCGACTGCTATGATTTTGAAGCCTACTGACGAGTACACAGCCGAATAGACTTTGCAATATAAAGTCGATCGTGAGATAAAGTCTAACCTGATCCTAACCTTGCCAAATTCTATATACAACCGAATTGACTGTTACAAGAACAATCCAATGCTGATGTGGACACAATTAGAGAAGATTATGCTTGGATCAGCGGTTGCAACACAACTCTGGAAACGCGCTACATGAACAACTTTGAGGAGTTCAAAGCCAAGGACGGTGAGTCTCTGAAGAATGTTTTCGACAGGTTCTGGGCAGTGCTGAACGATCTGCACAAGATCAAAGTGACCAAGACTAAATTAGAGGCTAGTCTGAAGTTCCTCAACGCTCTTCAACCGGAATGGAACAAATCATGCCACCGATTGAGGAACGATGTATGGGTCTCTACCATGCAAATTCAAGAGCTTTATGAGATTTTGATAACAGATGAGAACATCGTCAAGGAGAAGAAAGCCAAGCTTGATAATAAGAACAAGCCAAAGACAGTGGACCCGATTGCACTCCTCGCGAGCCAATTGGCTGAACAAGCATTGTCTGAGAATGCTTATGACGGGGCCACTGATGACGATGGTGAGGTGCTAGAGAAAACGATGATTCTCCTCTCCCAGCACTACAATAAGAAGTTCCAGCATCGTTCGGGTTCCAACAACCTTCGCTTCACTTCGGGGTCTAACAAGTACGAGCCTGCCAAAGTTCCCGAGTCTAAAAAGCTACTGCGTGTTTTAACTGTGGAAAGTCGGGTCACATCGCAAAGGAGTGTCGGGTAAAGGTTGTCCAGGATTCGGCGTATTACCGGAAGAAGATGGAACTGGCCGAAAAGAGAAAGAACGGAATCGTTCTGCTAGCTGAAGAAGAGCACTGGCTATATCACTCCGAGAACGAAGCTGAAAATGAGGAAATTTTTGCTATGTGCTTCAGAGGAGCAGATCAAAGCGATGATGATGATGAAGATTCTTCAACTGATGAATATGAGGTACCTTCAGAATTTGATTACAAATTTATTTCATCACAAATGAACGTCATTATCACTGCCTTACATGACTTACGTTCAAAGTTTTTATCTAAAAAGCATATTAATCAACAAAAGTCTATCTTGATTGAAAAATTGAAAATTTCTTTGAAAGATGAAAAATTTATTTTGACAGATACAAAAGAGAAATTTCAAAAGAAATTGGATGACTTAGAAATTTCAAATCAGACTTATCTTGATTCGTTGACAGAAATGACCAAATTAAACCACAATTTTACGGATAAAATAATTGAATTAGAAGACAAATTATATCTGCGAGATCAAACTGAGCAAACCATTTATATGAATAAACCAAGGAGTTATGATTCGATAAAAGAAAATTGGTGACTTGGTTTTGAAAATCCGCATTTTTTAAATTAAGATATAGAAAAAGTCTCCACTTTATATAAATTCGATTATTTAAGACTTGCTCGATATGCCCCTCAATTTAAAATTGAGTGGACAAATGAAAAGCAAATTTTAGATATCGAAAATGAGAAAAAAATGAATAACACTAAAATGGAACTTCCGTTTGTTTATACTCGCGAAAATGCAAAATATTTTCCTGAAAAATCAAAGAAGTCCAGAAAATCTAAAAATGTTTTAAATGTCAAATCTTCCATTAAAACTTCATTACCAAACGATTATTTCGATATATATGCCATTAATGCTAATAAGAAAAATATATCTCCTGTTTCTTATGATACTAAGAGATATATTCCCCCATTAGTGTTAGAGAGCAAAATCGTTGATCTTGAAGTTAAAATGAAAGAACAAAGTCTTCAAAATGAATTTGAAAACGATTTATTTCTTTTTATTATGAAATCAAGTTTTGAAGAAAATTTAATATCTCAAAAACAAGATTTTGATGACAAAAGTAATTCTGGATTTTCTACTGATTCTAAGGAAAATACGCAAGAAGTTCCAATTAGTGATAGTTTGCGCCAACCACTGATAGAGGAAACTGACAGTTTGCGCCAGCAACTGGTAGCGCAAAATGCATTTTGCGCTACCAGTGGGTCGCACAAACTTTGTTCAGACTTATCTTTTTCTGAAAATTTTTCTGACTCCGAGGCAAATTCAGGTTTATTGTTTGATTAGTTGGGCTTCTTAGGTAAAATTGTTTCTTCACATTCAAATCTTAAATCGGAATTTATTGATGACTCTTTTACGCTAAATGATGAGTATTATAAACCAAAGCGTAAAAGAAGAAGGTCAAGGAAGTCAAAGAAGCAAGTTAATGTCATTTTTGAAAATTCTAATTCATTTGATTCTAATGTTTCAGATAGGACTTTGAGGACTTCTACAAGGAAGATATGGAGGGTCAAGTAGAAATCTGATGAATCTGGAACTGTTGAGGATCGATATGTAGACAAAATTTGTAGTAGTGATTCATTTGCTGTTTGTAATAAATCCAACAAATATTCAATAAAGCAAATGATTCAAATTGCAAAAGATGTCCCATATTCTTCCTATGGTTCTAGTTCAGATGATTATGCTTCGTCCTCTATTGATGATTATGTTCATTTCTCTGATAATTTTACTCATGCTTTGTTTGTCAAATCTAACAAATTTTCTCGTTTTAGAAATGCAACTAACAAACCTGAATCCAAATTTCAGTGGATTCCAAAAGCTAAATCTGTGTTGCAGGCATTCAAAACTTAAAGGGAAATCATAACTTCGACTTCTAAATATATTTGTTTAGGACTCGTTCTTCAAATGTTAATGACTTCTGAGTAAAGCAGCTTAGGACTTGCCCTTGAATGTGTTTAGCTTCTGGACATATGAGAAACTGTGAGCGCATCTACTTCAAATTCCGCTGTACCTATCTCTGACAGTGATGTTGTTCCAGTTACATCAAGCTATTCAAGAATCTGAGCTAGTTCGACCAGAACCTGAATAAGTGTTGACCAAACAAATTGATATGCGGTAACACTTCATTAAACATCATGTGGAAGAAGGTATTATTGAGTTATATTTTGTTCCAACTGAATATCAACTTGCCGATATTTTTACAAAAGCATTAGATGAAAAACGTTTTAATTTTCTGCTTTCAAAACTCGGCATGTTGAATTTAAAAGTTTAAATCTACATAAATTGTATTCTATAAAGTAAAAGTTTTATAGTTCTTCTTTCTTTTGAATAAAATGTGTGTCTAGGATAAATTTTCAAGTTGCTTTGTTTATATCTAAGTTTTGTATGTTCAAATTTCAAGTATTACAAAAATCGAAAGGTCAACAAAACATGTTTGAAATTTTTGAGAATGCTTTAAAGTTGTGTCGGAATATTTATAGTTTACAATGCTTAGAAAACCTAAAAAGTCAGAATTATGGATCGTAATGAAAATATAGGCTAAGCACTTAGATGTAAAACCGAGTGATTGAGATGAAACTTAAATATATAAAATACAGAAGTCACTAAGTTTAAAAGTTTGTACCTGTGACCTTTCTGGTTTGGGAAAGTAAGTTATGTGGGATGCTTGTCATCTGGTCCCCTGAGGTCAATTGGTCTAGGAGTGATCGAACCCAAATCCTTCTATAGAACCAGATCGAAAGTCATGTTCTACTGGTATAAATGGGTTTAAGATGTGTTGATGTAGCCTTTCTGATCTGGGAGAGTAAGTTCCAAGGGGTGCTCGACACCTAGTCCCCTATGGACAACTAGTCTGGGAGCGGCTGACCCAAATCCTGCAACAGGATCAGATAGAAAGTTACGTTTACGACATGTTTTTTACTTACCAAACTTCTTGGTTAAAAAGATGCCAATGTGCACAAGCTTAAAAGATGCCAAAGAGCACAACAATGTGAAGATGCCAATGTGCACATATTATAGAAAGATTCCAATGAGCACACATCTCATGATACTTGGTGATACTTTTAAAGTTGCGATAAACCTATAAATTTGTGAAAGTCTTAATTCTTGACAACTTAGTGTGAGTAAAGGCAAAGTTCTCTATTATATTTTTAGAATTACATTTACTTGAAGCTAATCAAAGTTCGCATGCTAGCACACTGAATAGATTAATGAATTTTTTTGAAACTGAACATATATTAAATTGATATGCAATGAAACTTGTATCTGTATCCAAAAACACACACTTGATTTCAATTGATTGATTAATCTGTGATATTTTACTGCATAGAATTTAATTTGTATAGTGTTTAAAATTTTTATATATTTAGTTGTTTCAAAATACATATTCAGTATATTTTTCTTTCTACGATTGATGTTTTGATACTTGTGTTCTCATATCAGTGTAAGTGGGTCTGTGCATATTTCGAGGGGGAGTGAATAAGGAGAAATTTCTGACATAACATCTGATCATATCTCATTTCGAGGGGGAGTACATAAAGTGAATACAGTGGACAGTGCATTTGTGTAGGGGGAGTAAAAGAGCTCCTCAGGTGAATCATTTCAAGTCTCAAGTAAGATTTGCGCCTCTTATAGATTTCTTGCTAGATTCTTCGATCTAGTCTTGCAGATCTGCAGCTGTCTCATCTCCAGCGTAGACATGACCAAGATGATCCAGATCATCAAGGTCATGAGGGGGAGAAGTTAAAGAGACAAAGAGTTCAAAGTTTATCTGCTCAAGATTCTATTTCTTCAGTTATACTTGTCCTTATGTTGTTCCAGCTCCGACCACCACAGCTCATTCGAGTACATTTGAAAGAGGTGCGTCGTCTAGAGCACAAGCTGATGTTCCTGTTTCTGAACCGATTGTTCCTCCAAGCTTATTACAAACTGGTCCAGTCTAGTCAAGGCATCAAAGACAACATAGATTGAAAGATGCTGAGAAGAAATATTTTTTAGTCAAGAAGCTACGTTAAGACGCTTAGAAGGTCTAATTTGAGTTTGAAGATGGGTGTATCAGCCTACATTGAAGACCGGAGCGCCAATGATTACTAGGGAGGAGATTGTTAAGTCAGATTTTATAGTAATCATTGTATTTATAACCTTGTACCTAATACTGTGTACTTAGCGCTATTCTATCTTGTATTGGCCAAGGGTATTTAAGTCCCTTGTGGCCTTTGTGTTTTGTAAGTCATTAAGCGTATTCTTGATAATATACACTCTTTGCATCTTACACTTTCTCTCTTTACTTTCTTTCACATAAATTAGATCGATCATGGAATAACAATATATATATATATATATATATATATATATATATCAAATAAAAATCCTAAAATATTACAAATCAGGATATCAATTATAACCACTGTTCTAACCGCACAGCCGCCATGTCGCGCCATGGCACCAAGGCTTGTGTCTCACGCCACGTTAAACTCGTGGCACGCCATGGCCTAATGCGTAGTTTTTGTAATGCAATATTTGGTATTTTTTATGTTTCTAATGTCTTATTTGCGGGTTTTAATATATAACATAATTTAAGTTGTTTATTACTATTGACTCATTGAATAACACGCGAAAACATATGTTTTTAAATATAATATTATATATAAATTAGAAATTTGACGCCATAAGTCACGCCTTGAAAACACCAAGGCTTCGCCATGGCTCGTAAGGCTTGAGGCTTGGCCTCGCCGCCACGCCACGCCTCACGCCATTTAGAACCTTGATTATAACCGACTAATTTCTATACTCTAGTGGTCTTAATCAACATTTCATTTTAATGAAAAAAGGGTACTAAAGTAATTTTGCATGACTTGATATCCTCCAACTAATTTCCAATCATTAAATTTTCTTTCAATCTCACACTCTTGCCATCTTTACTTTGTCTTCTCTCCTGAATCCAAAGGGTTGTCGCTGCTCATTTGCTTGTGCCCATCGCACCTACGCTACCATTTATCCTAAACGATGTCCAATTTAGTTTCATCTTTGGCGGAAATCTGCATGGCATCGTTCTAGTTGCTCAGTTTTCTTTTATTCTCATGTATCGATGTGTTCCGCCTTCTTTTGTGCTTCTAGGTTTCTTCTTCTTTCTTTGATATCCAGTTATTCATCTCTTTCTTTGGTCTTCAGTTGGTCATGTCCTCATGCTGATTTAATTGTTGTTAATCTTCATAGCTCTAAATATTACAATAATTCTAAGTGATCACCAAAAAGAGAATGTTCTCGTGTCAGTGAAGATATTTTTGGGGTTTTTCTTGATTAGTTTGTCAAGCATTAAAATAAACTACATGAAATGTTAACACACATAAATGTATGTTAAAACGTTAACTTATGTGAACTTCCACTAATCGTGGAAGAACCATATAATTTATGAGGATAATGAGACTCAATATTATCCTTGTTTTGATTCAAACCTTTGAATTTGAAAAAGATTCAATATTAATTCAATAAGGGCATTATGGTAATTTGTTATTTCTATGATTTTCAATCCCATTAATATATGTTGTTAGAGCACAGATTGTTGTCTTCAAGATCATTTAGATTGAAAGTCAAAAGTCAAAGTCAAAGCCTTCAAATGCAAAGTCAAAGTCATCAAGTGAAAAGTCAATGTCAACTAATGTCAAGCTTATTTGTGTGTTCGTTGTATTGTATCTAGGTATAAATATTTTTGCCTTTGTCATTGTAATGTGAGTAGAACTTAGTAGTGTGCTACAATTGAGAATCATATTTGTATATTCTAGAGTGAGAAAGTAGAGAGAGAGTTTGTAATCTGTGAAGATCATATAAATGACATATGAGATTCAAATCTAGTTCCATTGTTAATCTTGATATTCTTGTACGATCTGGGAATAACATATGTCACTGTTTTCCAACTCATTTAATCATTCTCCCGTCAAAATAAAATCATATATGAAACAACATACGTAAATGCATATTCATACAATATCATTTCATAAATAAAATATTCCGTACTTTTTTACGTGTGAAAAAAACATGAAAATACCACACAAACTAACACACACACACACACACACACACATATATATATATATATATATTCACAAAAAATAAACATGTAAAACAATAATTTATATATAGATTAAAATAAAACTCAATAATATATACATACACACACACATACACACACACACACACACATATATATATATATATATATATATATATTTATAATATGTAGAGGCGGGTTCATGAAAACCTGAGTTCCGTTGTGAAACGAGGACAAAGAAGAGTGTTAGTCCCAAATAAGTAAACAAGTATTGTAGAAGGGGGGTTGAATACAATAAAAAAATTTCACTTAATTTTTAATTCTTTATAGATAATAAATTATCAAGAATTACACTTAGCTTACAAAAGATTGTTGCGGAAAAGAATAGTAAAACTATCTTAACAATCTAACACTTAGAAAAACTTTTAGAACACAACTTTAAAAAACACTAAGACAAAAACCAATGAAGGAGAAAAAACTAACAACTTCTTGAAAATGCACTTAGATCACTTGAGCTGAAAGCATATCTTGCATGAGAAGTCTTCACCCTTTATATACTACCCCATGCATTAAATGCAAATGACACTTGTCATTTAATGCGTTGGTAGTTGAGATTTCTTCAATAAATAATAAGATATTTGAAATGACTTATCACAATACAAAAGGTAACTTTTTTTACTATGATAGGACAATATCTTAATAAAATATACCTGATACAAATCTTTTTGAGATCTTTTTAAAAGAGAAAGTCTCAATCAGATCAGAACTTAAGTAAGCATCCTCTATGCAAAAGAAGTTTCCATTCCTTTTTGTTAGAAAGACATTAAGAATGAGGATTTATTGCAAATCGAGAGGATTTACTATAAAGTTACCACCGAACATAGAAGGTGTTCAGAAGTGAGAAGTTTTGTCGAAGATTCGGCAAAGGTTGCCGATATATATGAGAGTTCACGAATAAGACTTTTGCCAAAGAGGATAGATATCGACAAGAGGGATGACTGCCGAAGATGTTGCGAATCTTCGGCACTATTGGCTTAGTTCTTCTGAAGTTTATCTTGATCCACATCAGTAGACTTGCTTCATGTTGGATTCGGTTGGTCTTCGATTCACCGATCTTTTAAGGCACATCTAAGCTATTACAAAGAACCATAAAATTTCCTAAGTACGAAAATATTCAATCATTTTACATATATATAATTACAAGCTAAAAATGGGAGGTCGTCTTCAAATGTTTGATGACCCAACAATCTCTCCCTATTTGATGATGACATCTCATACTTAGCTAAAAGAGATAGGTACAAAATAAAGCATTTTGACCCTTTTTATACTCTTTTGGGTTCTTTTACACATAGACCATTCTTTTTGTTTCTTTTTGGATCTTTTAGAGTATCCGACATTTATAAGTATAAAAAAATGAAATAAAAGCTATACAGAATATTTACTTCAACAGCTAAATTTGTACTTTGTATTAATCGTGTAAGAAGATTACAATACTTGATAAGGAAGAAATAAAGTACAATGCTTTTTAAAGAAAACACTAAGATTCTTCAAAAGGGAGACGAGGAGTGAAGTTTCTCTTCTTCAATTCGGCAATAACAACATTGTAGAGGTCCACCGCACCCTTGAGGATAATTTGAAGAATTCCACTTAGAAATATGCTATCGGCAATAGGGATTTGTTCGGCTCTGAAGAAGCGAATTTGACCGAGGGCATCTGTGTGTCCCAGTGTTAACTATTCAATCAAGCAAACATATAAAACAATAATGCAAACCTGGTATTAATTAGTCAAACGATTACAAAGTTACAGATGAAGAAATCGATCTATCTCTGCTTCTATGTCTCTCTGTGTACGGCGCAAGACACCAAGCAACAGCCTCTCTCAAAGATTAATTTTCCAATTAAGCTCTCTTGATTTCCCCACTAAACCTAATTAACACTAACAAAACTAATTTATACTAAAATTTATAGCCAAATGGGCTTGGCATGGGCCCAACTAACTAAAACACAATTAAATAAAGGAATGGACTAAAAACGAAAATACTAAAACACACTTTGACTATTTATTACAAAAGACCCTCGACTATTTGTTGAGACGACTTTTCCAGCATTGACTTCAGATTTCCATCTTCATATAATGATGATCTTGAATCCAATAAAACTGTGCTTTAACAATCTCCCCCTTTGGATCAAGATCATTACTAAAAAGATTTAGCAATTCAATCCTTCTTCTTAAGCTCAGAAGATGCAATCTCTCTCTTTGTCTTCAGAATGTAGCAATCTCCCCAGTTGATAAGAATATAATCTCTTGGAAAGAAATTATCTCCAGTTTCAGCTCGGAATGCTTCAGCAAATCATCTTCAAAGAAAATATCTTCAATTCAGCATATCTTCAGAAATTCTTTCAAAAACTTGTGTGCTCTCCATTTCTTGTTGACGCTTCTCCCCCTTTTTGATGAAAAGAGCAAAGAGTTCATTAAAACTTTTCTTCAAGAAATGTCCTCCACCACTGATCTTGCAAAGAGAACCTCCGATTATCCCTCAATTCATATAGATGTTCATCAAGATCTTTGCAAATCTAGATAATTTAGAAAATGAAATGTAACACCTGAATATTACAAGACTGCCGCAAACCAAAAGACCGAAACTCCGAATATTACAAGAATAAGATGCTGCTAGCCAAGCAACAAGAGGCTGGAAAAGCATTAATGGTCGAGGATGAATACTGGCTCGACCATTAAGGAGAGAAGGACGAGACAGCACACCTGTGCTTGATGGGGAAGAAACAGTCAGTAGTTGAAGCTGATTCTGGTGATAGAGATAATGATGAGGTATATGACTTAACTGAATCTGATTTTTTGAACCAAATGCATGCCATGATGTCTAAACTCCAAGAATTAGAGTCTAAACTAAAGCGTGAGAAAGGTGTCATAAATGAGAAAAATCAATCTATACATAAACTTAGTAATGATATTGCTGAGAAAAATGTATTAATTGAAACTTTGCACAAAAATATAGACACCAACGCTAAAGAAAAGACTATAATTCATAAAGAGTTATCTGAAATTGTTTCTAAATATAAAAAATGTGAGTTTAAGACTATAGAGCTTTCTAAAAGGTACTTTTCTACTTCAAAAGAAAAAAAAATCTTTAATAGACAAGGTGAATGCTTTGGAAGAGAAATTACATACTTTAGGTCAAACTGAACACACTATTCATTTGAACAAACCTAAAGAGAAACCTGATACTTGGGGACTTGGTTACAAGAACCCACATCATCTCAAAAAGGGTATATATGAAGTGCCTGCACTTTATGACTTTGGGTTTATGTTGTTGGCTCCTCAACATCAGGAACTCAAACCCTTTTGGACTAGTCTGTCTGAAAAAGATAAAGCCAAGGAATATGCTAAAAGAAAGAACACAACTAAAGTTCAACTTCCATTTTGGTATGAGAAGTTGAATAACAGTTATAGTTCTGATAAATCAAAATTTATTTCCAATGATTATTTTGAGAGTTATTCTATAAAAGAATTGGAGGCTAAACCCATCGAAGGCAAGCTTTACGTTCCTCCTCTAGTTTTGGAAAGTAATATTTCTGAACTCGAGAATACTCTTACAGAAGAAAGAATTTTGATGAACTTAGAACAAACTGTATTTTCAACAGTGTTCAAAAATACTGATTTTTATAAATTCTCCAAGGCTTTAAATTCTGATGACAGGTCTGGTTCACTTGAGAATGATCTTAATTTCTTAAACTCTGATGGTATTTTGAATGATTGTGTTGCTCAATTTGATTTTACTTCCAAACTTCTTGATCATTCATTTTGTGTTGTTAATTCGTTTGGATTACCCAGTGTGTTTGAAAATGGTGAAACATCAACGAAAGTTGACAAATCAGTTTCTGTGAAATCTAAGAATGCGAAAGGTAAGAAAAGAAAATCTCAGCATTCACAGAAACCGATCACCACGGGTAAGCCAAAGAAAAAGCATTCTTTTAATTCTCATCATTCTAACTCTAAAGTTTCAAATGTTTCAGATATGAGAAAGCAAAGGGTTGGAGTTAAGACTGCATGGATACCGAAACAGAAGATAGACGAGAAAGCTAAATCTAGTTCTAGTTTTAATAAAAAGACTTCTAGTAAAGATGAATTGATTGTGAATGTTGCTACTTTTAAATCTAATCTTGTTGATTCTCGCAAGAAATACTCTATAATACAATTATTCCAGTTAGCACCATCTTATAAAAAGTTTTTCAATTGTGGTGAATGTGATTATGCTTCTCGTAAATATTCTGATGTTTGGTATGGTTCATATAATGTCTCATCTTATCATTATCTTTCGTCTTATCATGCTTATGGTTTTCAAAGACAAAGCGAACCCAATTTTAAATGGCTACCAAAATCAAGTACTAATAGTGGAGGTCCCATTTATAAATGGGTACCTAAACCTCTTCTTTCCTTATTTGTTTTGTGCAGACCCGTCATATGTGGTACTTGGATAGCGGGTGTTCCAAGCATATGACCGGAAAGAAGAGTATGTTGTCTAATTATATAGACAAATATTGCGACACAGTTCGTTTTGGAAACGATCAGTTTTCACCAATTTTGGGATATGGTGATGTTGTACACGACAATCTCACGATTAAGAAGGTGAGCTACGCTGAAGGCTTAGGGAACAACCTATTCAGCATTGGCCAGTTCTGCGACAAAGACTTAGAGGTTAATTTCAAGGCCAAGACATGTTCAGTACGCACTGAAGAAGGAAAAGAACTCTTGGTCGGCACTCGCAAGTCAAACCTCTACACCATCAACTTGTTAAAGGTCCAGGCTAACAATCAGGTCTGTCTACTATCAAAGGCCTCGATGCAACAAAGCTGGTTATGGAATCGATGGCTTTCTCACCTCAATTTTCGGTATATCAACAAGCTGGTCAGTGGTAAGCTAGTGAAAGGACTTCCAGAGCTGAAGTATGAAAGAGAAAACTTGTGTGCAACATGTGAAAATGGAAAGATGAAGAGAGCCCCACACAAACCAAATCCTGAACCGAGTACCAACTCTCCTTCAGAGTTGTTGCATATGGACTTGTGTGGTCCTATGTGAACGCAAAGCTTAGGAGGAAAGAAGTATGTGCTAGTTATCGTGGACGACTATACGCGATACACTTGAGTTAAGTTTCTACGATCTAAAGATGAGACTCCCGATGTTCTCATTACATATCTGAAGACGACCCAAGTCGATCTGCAAAAACAGGTCAAGATTCTCAGGACTGACAATGGCACAGAGTTCAAGAACAAGATAGTTGAAGAATATCTCAAATCGGTCGGGATATCACATCAATACTCTGCTACTCGCACGCCTCAGCAGAACGGAGTCGTCAAAAGGAGAAATCGTACACTTGTCGAGGCCGCTCGGACAATGCTCAGCCAATCTGAATTACCTTTATTTTTGTGGGTTGAAGCTGTATCGACTGCGTGTCACACTCAGAATCGCTCTAATACCAATTGTGTGTCCCAGTGTTGACTATTCAATCAAGCAAACATATAAAACAATAATGCAAACCTGGTATTGATTAATCAAACGATTACAAAGTTACAGATGAAGAAATCGATCTATCTCTGCTTCTAAGTCTCTCTGTGTACGGCGCAAGACACCAAGCAACAGCCTCTCTCAGAGATTAATTTTCCAATTAAGCTCTCTTGATTTTCCCCACTAAACCTAATTAACACTAACAAAACTAATTTATACTAAGGCTTATAGCCAAATGGGCTTGGCATGGGCCCAACTAACTAAAACACAATTAAATAAAGGAATGGACTAAAAACGAAAATACGAAAACACACTTTGACTATTTATTACAAAAGACCCTCGACTATTTGTTTAGACGACTTTTCCAGCATTGACTTCAGATTTCCATCTTCATATAATGATGATCTTGAATCCAATAAAACTGTGCTTTAACAACGTCGTTGAAGAAGATCCCATAAGCTGGCTCAAGAATGACAGAAGTGGAGGGATGAGGTACCGCAGTCGACAATGATAGGTCATGGTTGGAAATGTCTGGAACCTTTCCTTCCTTGGCCATAAGAGACAGGAGGAAGACCGACTCTAAGATTTTCAATTATCTTCTTTTCAGCAGAAGTATGAACAATATTGTACCGTCTTCGGTAGGAACCGAATTTCTTTTGAAGATCACGAATGAAATTTTCAACTTCAGGTTTGAGAGCATTTTTGCTTTTGTCCAAGCACATCACAATCTCCATCCGTTCGGTTATTTCATACCTAATAAGAGAGTCAAGTGTCTCAAAAAACCTGGAAAGATCTTCCCTTATGATAATTAGTCGAGTGGTGTCATATTCTTTGAAAGGTTTCAGAATTTTGACATCGATGATTTTGAGAGAATTCTTTCTGTTGGAGAGAGCCTTGTGGTACCAATCAATGTACATAGTTTTGATCTCCTCATTCTTCTTTGTCGACTCCTCCAAGGCACTAAGTTGAGCAATTATAGCACCTGTTGGAACCTCTGTCCTTTCAGCCTCTTCCTCAGCCAATTCCTAAGCTAACTTTTGAGATTGATCATGTTGCAATTGAGCTAGCTCATCCCTTTTGAGTTCCTCTACCGATAGACCAAGTTCAGAGGTAGCCTTTGGAGGAGGAGGAGCAAGTCTTAACCCAGTTCTGTCGGTAAACTACTTCTTCCTTGCTTCTTTTAGACGCTTGGCTTCCGCAGCTTCTTCCTCAGGATTGAGGATCTTCATACCTTTGTATTTTTTTGGTAAAGGCTCTTCCTTGGACTCTTCGACCACTTTAGAAGAGTGGTCGGTTACTTTTTGTTAGGACTACTTTGTTAGTTAAATAGAAGTACAGGGTAGATTATGACAAGTTATTAAAGTTGTAAGCTTGTTGGGCCTTAAAGCCCATAAGCCCATTAGGCCTACGAGCCTGCGTATTTAAAGTTAATTTTATTTCATTTGTTAGTTAGAAAAAATTCATTATTCAGTTTACTAGTCTTTAGGTTTACATATCCTTATCAGAAATTCTCTCTGTAAACCTTAATCCTTTGAAGTTATATCAATCATATGACTAGTTGCTGTGGCCTATAATCTGTTCATCATTATTCATAATTACTTGTGATTGCACTGCACTGGGATCTACAATTGGTATCAGAGCAGATAGGCAAAAAGGTTTGATCCAGTAAAAAGGTTTGTCTAAAAACCCTAGAATCTATTATTTGTGTTAATCTCGTTTATCTGCATTATTTGAGTATGTGGTTGATCTATTGTTTTCTGGAAAAGTATTAATCAGATCTGGGTTGTTTTTTTTAAGTTCTATCGGTCTAAGTTTAAGTTTTCTATGGAAAAAGTTTTTTTTCTCGACCGAATTCTGTTTGCAACTCAGATCCGGTCTTGTGTTTATTGCATATCTGTTTATCGGTAGATTATTTTTCTGGAAAGTTCTTGTTCGATCGTTTAAGTTTCTGAAAAAAAAATTTCGGTCGATTGTTAGTGTTGAAATCTGTTTATCGGTCGAACTTTCTGGGTTTGATCTAGATCGAGTTCCAGAAATCATCGAGTTCATCGGTGTGTTCTTCAACAATATCGGTCTTATCTCTTATTTTTTTGTGTTTATCGTTTAAATTTGTCTTTCGACCTAAGTATTCGACCGGACACTTGTGCTCCGGTCTTGTCCTTTCGACCGAATAAGAGTTCTCCGGTCTTGTCCTTTCGACCGAATAAGAGTTCTCCGGTCTTGTCCTTTCGACCGCATAAGAGTTCCTCCGGTCAAACACCTTTACTGAATACGTGTGTCCCCGGTCGTATCATTCGACCGGATAAGTGTATCCCGGCCGTATCATTCGACCGGATACCTGCTTCCTCCGGACATACCTTCGACCGATATCTTGCATACTCCGGTCTTTCGTTTGACCGATATTCTGTTAGACCAAGTGATTCTGTGTTTCTTCTATATTTATTTGGATCATTCTGCTTGCCTAACGATCATTACAGTGCTCTTAAGTTAAGAAGTAAAGATGAACTCAAAGGATGCTCTAGCCATCGGTTCTGACCAAAAGCCCCCGGTGCTCTTTCGGGGAGAGTACCCTCAGTGGCATGACCGATTTATGAACTTCATAGAAGCAAAATCCAACTATGAAGATATATACAAAGGCCTGACTGAGGGTCCACAAGATTGGCCAATGAAAGTGGTACCGGGAAACCCAGCTGAAGGAAGGCCAAATCGTCAGATTCGGAAATCTGTTGGTGATTTTACTAAGGAGGAAAAGGAAATGTACGAGGCAGAAAAGCTGGCAAAACCATACCTTCTTCAAAGTCTACCGAATGACATCTATGCTTGTATAGATAGCTTCAAGGACTCATCGAAAAAGATGTGGGACCAAATAGAGAAGATGATGATGGGAAGCCACATCAATAATCAGCTAAAGGTGTCCAGTTGTATCACCAGATATGATGGGTTTAAAGCACGAAAGGGTGAAACGTTGACGGAAACCTACGAAAGGTTTAATATGCTTCTGAATGATCTTCAGAAAAATAAGATCACAAAGACGAACATGGAAAACAACATAAAGTTTATGAACAACTTACAGCCTGAGTGGAAATCGTTCGTCTCCCATATTCGCCACACTCAGACCTTGGAGAAGCTGTACCTTCACGAACTCTATGAAATGCTGCTCCAAGACGAAGAAGAAGTGATGGAACTTATTGGGAAAGCAGAGGAAAAACCAGCAACTGATCAAATAGCACTCGTATCTGAGAGAAGAGGCAAGTCCGTCAGCCGATCATCTGGAAAAGAGCCCGTGCTGAGTGATTCTGAACCTGAAGATCCCGATAGCGACTCGGATCTAGAACTTGCCAAGATGAAAGAAGCAATGATGTTTCTCACTCAAGCATTTCAAAAGAGGAAGTTTTTTAACAAGTCCTCCAACAAGCAAAGAGTCTCTACTCGACGTGATTATCGAGAAAACACTGAAGGTAATAGTCGCTTTGAAGTTGTTAAGAAGTCGGACAAGAGAAATGAAGAAAAGCCGAAAGACGAACCGATCAAATGCTACAACTGTGGTCGGTTAGGTCATTTCGCCAAAGATTGTCGCAATCCAATTGTGCGCAACGCCGAATACTACCGAGCCAAGCTGCTTCTTGCCAAAGAAAAGGAAGCCGGTAAAGCTCTAATGGCTGAAGACGATTACTGGTTACAAGTGTCGGATGAAGAACCTGAGGATGCTGAAGCACATTTGTGTTTCATGGGCAACCATTCATCACCATCCGATACTGATGAAGAAGATCACAATGCTCCTTGCCAGGTATGTGCCCCTTTTCATGAAGCTTTACTTGATCAAATGCAACTTTCATTGCACAAACTTGACTCTTACAAGCTACTTTTAAAAGAAAAAGAACAATTTCTCTCATCTCTGGAAAACCGTGTCACTAAACAGTCTGACTTTATGGAAAAACAAAGCTTAGAAATTTCTAGCTACCTGTGCACGATTTCTAACTTAAGAGAAGAGAATGTGAGTTGTTCAACAGAGTCACAAAAACTAATGACCAAAGTAGATGACCTGACTGATAAGCTACGCACGTCTGAGACCGAGAAAACTGATTTGTTAAATCAAAACGTGGCTTACAAAAATGAAAACATAAGGTTATCTAATCAGTTAGAAGAGCTTGAAAAGAAACTTTATAAATTTGGTCAATCTGATCAAACGCTAAAGCTAATCACACCAAAAGAACCAAAGTACGGAAATGCGGGTATCGGGTACGATAACCCTAATTATTTAAACAAGGCTAAAAGGTGCAGCGTTAGAACTGAGGATGGTAAAGAAATACTTGCTGGAACGCGACGCACCAACCTCTACACGATTGACCTCTAGTCCTTGAAACCCGACAAGGAAGTCTGTTTGTTGTCCAAAGCATCTGCTGAACAAAGCTGGCTATGGCACCGTCGTCTTTCGCACTTGAATTTCAAGAATATCAACAAGTTGGTGCTCGGGGGACATGTCAAAGGTATGCCAGACCTAAAGTTTGCAAAAGATCATCTGTGCGCTGCCTGCGAAAAGGGCAAGATGAAAAAGACGTCTCACAAGCCTAAATCCGTTCCGAGTACTTCTCGGTCCCTTGAGCTAATCCACATGGACTTATGTGGACCGATGCGCGTTCAAAGCATAAATCACAAGAAGTATGTCCTGGTGATGGTTGACGATTTCTCTCGTTACACTTGGGTCCGATTTCTCCGTTCAAAGGACGAAACTCCCGAGTTGATAATCTCATTTCTGAAGAGCATTCAAGTCAGTCTCAACCAAGTAGTTCAGACCATCAGGACGGACAACGGCACTGAGTTCAAGAATCAAATACTCACCGGTTATCTCACTTCAGTGGGTATCTCGCATACTTTCTCCGCCGCTCGTACTCCTCAGCAGAATGGGGTGGTAGAGCGTCGAAACAGAACTCTAGTTGAAGCAGCACGCACGATGTTATCCCATTCCAAGCTACCACTATTTCTTTGGGCAGAAGCTGTTGCTACCGCTTGCTATACTCAAAATCGGTCTATCATCAACAAGCGGTTCAACAAGACTCCGTACGAGATCATCAACAAGCGTATCCCGAACATCAACTACTTTCATGCTTTCGGATGCACCTACTTTGTCTTAAATGATAAAGATGATCTTGGCAAATTCAGTCCCAAAGCGGATGAAGGAGTGTTTATCGGCTACTCTCAGCAAGCAAAAGCCTACCGTGTCTACAACAAACGGACGAAGACCGTTGTTGAGAGCGTAAATGTGACTTTTGACGAGGCTCCTGATATGGTTTCTGAACATCTCAGTTCAGAACCCGCGCTTACTGGTGTGTTAGCTTCTGGACAATTTCGTTCGGAGGCTATACAATCTCCAGTGGATCCAGATCATGCGTCTACGTCAAGAGCACATCTTTCTGACTTGGATTTACTGTTTGAATTCTTTTATAATGACTTATTTGATGTTAAGCCTAATACTACGTCATGTGACAGGAATACTGCTCAAGCACCAGAAGTGACACAAGTCACTAGCCCTACCGACTCCGGTGGTCCATCCTCGCCTGGTGCTCCATCCTCTACTGCCAATGATCAAGCTTCCCCGAGCTCAAGTGATAGAAACCCTTTTGCTCAAGTTCCTGATAACGGTGTTTCTGAACCAACTCCTGTTTCAGTTTTTCTCCCTGAACCGACTCCTAATGAGGGTGCTCCCGAAGCTACCTCTCCGGCAATCCCGGATCCTCATATCGGTTCATCACCAGCTGAGTCGTCCTCTACTCCTTGTTCGACTTCCACTAAGGAGCTGTCACCTCACATGCCATCATCCCTCGAGGCAGTTCAGGATTTACCCCCAGGTGGTCATGTGGATTCCGATACCTCCCATCAAACATATCAACCTCATCCACACACCACCAAGTGGACTCGAGCACACCCTCTTCATCAGATCATCGGTGATTCATCCACACCAGTTCAAACTCGATCCACCACCGCGAACGACTGCTTATTTTCCTCGTTCCTCAGCCGTATCGAACCTTCCACCGTCTCTGAAGCGCTGAATGATCCGGACTGGGTAATTGCTATGCAAGAGGAACTCAACCAATTTGAGAGCCTCAAAGTATGGCGCCTAGTTCCCCGACCTAAGAACAAGACGGTGATAGGGACTAAATGGATTTTTAAGAACAAGAAGGACGAAAACGACATCATTGTTCGGAACAAAGCGCGTCTAGTGGCTAAAGGATATCGCCAGCAAGAAGGAATTGATTATGATGAGACGTTTGCACCGGTTGCCCGCATTGAAGCGATTCGGATGTTTCTCGCATACGCCGCTCACAAGAATTTCATCGTCCTTCAAATGGACGTGAAATCCGCGTTCCTCAACGGCGTGCTCAAGGAGGAAGTTTATGTCTCGCAACCCGAAGGCTTCGTGAGTACTGCAAATCCGCATTACGTCTACTTTCTTGACAAGGCCCTCTACTGTCTTAAGCAAGCGCCACGAGCCTGGTATGATGCACTCTCATCCTTCTTAGTCAAGTCTGGCTTCTCTAAAGGTAAAATTGATACTACTTTATTTATTAAAAGAGAGAAGAATGATATCATTATTGTACAAATTTATGTTGATGATATAATCTTTGGCTCCACGAACCCCAAGTATTGTCAGAACTTCTCTGCCTTAATGAGTAAACATTTTCAAATGAGCATGATGGGGCAAATGAATTTTTTCCTGGGTCTTCAAGTAAAACAATTACAAACAGGAATTTTCATTAATCAATCTAAGTACATCTCGGATATTCTTCGGAAATACCAGATGGAACAATCCTCTTCTATGAAAACCCCCATGTCCACTTCTCTAAAGCTTCACTCCGATCCTGATGGTAAGGATGTGAATGCTACTATTTATAGAGGAATGATTGGCTCTGTGATGTACTTGACGGCTAGTCGGCCTGACATTATGTTTTCGACATTCTTGTGTGCAAGATTTCAGTCGAAACCTAAAGAGTCTTACTTAGCTGCGGTTAAGCGAATCTTTCGATATTTAAAAGGTACTGCTGATCTTGGTTTGTGGTACCCAAAAGAGACAGGTTTTGAATTGACAGCCTACTCGGACGCTGACCACGCTGGAAACATGCTGGACCGGAAAAGCACGTCGGGTCATGTCTAGTTCTTGGGCGATCGTCTTGTCAGCTGGGCCTCCAAGAAGCAAAACTGCGTGTCCACCTCCACCGCCGAGGCGGAGTATGTAGCAGCCGCCAGTTGCTGCTCGCAAGTCATCTGGATGCGCACCCAGCTCAAAGATTATGGATTTAATTACTCCAGGATTCCCATCTACTGCGACTCGAAGAGCGCTATAGCCATATCAAGCAATCCCGTCCAGCACACGAAGACAAAGCACATTGATATGCGCTATCACTTTATAAAAGATCACGTGGAAAAAGGTACTATCGAACTCTATTTTGTTAATTCAGAGCATCAGTTAGCAGACCTATTTACCAAAGCCTTGGACGAAAAACAATTTAATTACCTTGTGTCCAAGCTAGGTATGCTAAATCTGAAAGTTTGATCCGTTCGCAGCTCTCTACGAGTTTCATTCAATAACGAATGACTGTGACAACTGCACCAGGGCCTTGTGTCTGGTTGCTATTATCCACACTCCTTGGTTATTGCATTTTCCTCGTTCAGCTCTGTGTCCGTTACGAACTTCTGTATCAACAAAGTAGATTTCGTGTTATTCTCGCTTCTTTTATGTTTGTGTGTCTGGTTTTCTTTTTTTTGTGTGTGATTTTGTGTGCAGTTTATCTCTTGTTCTCTGAAAAGTGCAAGTTGTTTGTGATGGACCTACAACCCAGTAAGGTGTTCAGGGGGAGCACTAGCGTCAGATGGTTGGTAAGTCTCACGAGCCCTCCATTCGAGGGGGAGCAGGTAAGAGGGTTATTGTGTGGAACTCCTCTTGGTAAACATTCGAGGGGGAGTTCAGTCTCGCGTCTTCGTTTTTTTTTATTTGTTTCCATAGGTTTCATATTTTTTTTCCTCTTAGTTTTTTTAAGTTTTTTATATATTTTCGAAAAAAAAATACAAAAATATTTTCTTTTGATTCAAGGTTTTGGTTTGAGTTATCTTGTTTGGTCCCGACCCAATTGTCCCCGGACCAATTCCTTTTTCCTCGGCCCAATGTCAACCGGCCCCGGACCAAGCCCAAATCCAAGTTCGGGGTTTAAAACACCCCGATCGATTTTTCATTATTTCATTCGATCGATCCCATCTATTTTTTACTCATCGTCTTCATCTCTCTCTCGCCCGGAGTTGTTTCCGATCGAACCATCTCTCGACCGAACGATCTCTCGACCGAACCTTCGTCTTCATCATCTTCAATCGATCAGGTAGGTGGTTCGATATGTTGTTTTTCAGGATGCATCAATCGATTGTAATCGATTGATTTTAAGTTGTGTTCTTCAATCGATCTGTGGTCGTTTCGTCTTCTCCGGGGGTATACTCCGATCTAGGGTTACGCCCCGGTCGAAGGATCCCCCGGTCAAAGGTCCCTCCGGTCGAACAAACATCCGGTGGTTTAACCACCGGTCGAATGCAACCTCCGGTCGAATATATCCTCCGGTCAAAGGTCCCCCCGGTCGAATCTCTCCTCCGGTCGAAGACCCTATCCGGTCTTAGTGACCTCCGGTCGAAGACCATATCCGGTCTTAAGTAACATCCGGTCGACCACCTATCCGGTCTTAGTGACCTCCGTCGAATGCCTTATCCGATCTTGCACTCATCCGGTCTTAATAGAACCTCGGTTGAATCTTATCTGGTCGAATCCAAGTTTTTTTTGGTGCTAATAGTTCAAACTTTTCATGTGTATTTATGAGGAAATTTTGGTGGTTCTATGTGCTGGTGCAAGTATATGCGCCTTAGTGACTAACCCTGATTCACGAATAGGGTTTTGTTCTTCCAAGATGTGGAGTTACTATCCGTTGTGATTTAAATCATGACTGTATAACTCCAACGGCTATTATCCTTTTCCAAACCTGCGTACTAATTGATTAATTCTTCACAGGTACAATGGCACAAAACCAGACACCAGCGATTGATCCAATCGCAGATGCGGAACTGACTCCCGAGGATCAGTTCCTTCCTCTTACTGCCAATAACTACCATCTCGATGTAACCCAACCTGCTATTCAATATCAGGTCATCATCGAGATACTCAGGGGCCATCCAATCTCATATGCTCTAACGGAAACTGCAGCCGTACCAATCTTATACTTACAGCAGTTCTGGCATTCTCTCCATGCGTTAGAGGCCGAAGGCGGATTTCATCTTGAAGGACGGATAGATCACACTCCAGTGCTTCTCACATGTGATCTCTTCCGACAATTCCTTCGGTTACCGACTGCCGGATCCGTAGCAGGCCGTGAAAACTTTGACCCCATGGTCACTGATGCTACACTGTGCACCGATCTTCTTTCCTTGGGTTACGGCGCAGTACTTCGCATTCCATCAACCTTCAACCGCAAACATCTATCGACGATATGGTATACGTTGTTCACATACATCAATCGGTGCCTTTCATCTATAACGAAGGACATTGATCAGACGAGCGCCCCGATTCTACGCATCTTTCACGCGGTGGCCTTCAATCGCCACGTGGACTTTGCCGACTTTCTCTGGTTTGAACTCATTCAGAGAGTTCGTTCTACTGCATATCGCCGGTCAAACTTCATTCCATTCATGCGGTTCCTACAGATCGTTATCCGGAACTACATGAACCTGTATCCCGAGATACAACGCCACTCTACCCACCCGACGTGTCCACAACATCCAACTCGCAAGATTCCTTCCTGCGCTGATCCGGAAGGTGTTGTCGCCCGACAAATCCCAGTCGGGGTACTAGACCATGCTCGTCCCACGGCACTGAGTGTGATAGCTTATAGGCACACACACAACATTCCAGCTCCTATGGTCCGGCCAGGACCGGCAGGACCTGCCCAGGGAGCAAGACCTGAGCGACGTGAGGGTCCGCGTCCACGAACGAGAGGCAGGAGCATCCGGATAGCTGGGGCTTCCGGACAGGGTGTGTTGAGAGATATTATCGTGATGGGGTCTGGCGTGGGCAGTGCCGTTGGAACGAGCCAGCCTAGTTCTTCAAGACAACCGCCTTCACCGCCACCAACCGAGACTCAAATGGCAGAAGAGGCCACAGATTCTGAAACTGTTCATGTTCAGTCCTCTTCTGTCGCTGCTACTGAAGACACGGCAGCCAATTCCGACTCCGAAGAAACCCATTTTGCATCATCGCCATCAAATGAAGAGTCTTCTGACTCCGATGGTGACGATGATCAGCCCTCATCTGGAGCGATAAGGAGAGCGGAGGGAGTCTTAGTTGAAAATCAAGAAGTGAGTTGTGTGAGGGAAAGGCGGAGTAAAATGCATTCCGAGAGTACACGAGTGACGGGACAACCATCTTCGGTTGTATCCCCCCTAGCCACGTCTAGCCAGGTAGCCACATCAGCTACCCAGTCTCATTTGTTGGGACAGGGTATTGAAGAAGCCGCCGTGGACCTAGCGGCGCACTTGCACGCCCAACCAAGCCATTCCACCATCTCTCAACAGATGGTGGTTTCACATTCTCACGGCGATTTAGCACATACGCTATCGGGCTCTCACTTGGAGGGTGCCGATATTGAAACAAGAGAACAGTTGCCCCCGTTCTCTCCATCTTTGATTACACGGAGTCTAGAGCCATTTGTGATACATGCCATTCCTAGGACACAGATTCCTTTTTCGGCTATCGCCGGTAGCCTAAGTGGCCCGTCCGGAACACCCATAGTAAATCCGCCTTCGGGTAATTTACGAGGATTGGGTGGAAGTCCTACCACGGCTATCATCACGCCAACCGTGAACGTAGGCGGCTCGACTTCTACAGTCGTAGCTACAACGGGAAGTCTAAGTGACCCCAGCGTTATCCCAACTGAGTTTGTCTCAAGGGAATACATGGACGGCGCCCTAAAGGCTGTCCAATCTATGATGAGGGAGGAGATGGACAACATCAAACGCATGGTCAAAGGCAAAGGTCTTGCGACTGAGCCGGAGAACATCAGCCACGGATCTTACAATACCTGAACTCAAATCCATCCTTCTTGCCAAACTTCTAGCTCAATCTCTAACCGAACCCTCCCACGATGCCGATTTGCTATCCCTCCTTCGTTCTCAAGCATCCACACCTACCCCACCTACACCCCAGCCTATTGTCTCTACCGAAGCCTTCCAGATCCAGCAAGCTATGCTTCAGTCACTTCAGCAAGCCGTAGCTGTTTTGACTGAACGCCTTTCAGCAATGGAGGATACCTGCCGTAGCCAGGCAGAACGGCTCAAGCGCCGACATGATGATCAGGATGATCCTGATCACCATGAGGGGGAGAAGCGCCAACGTCTATCTGAGTCGGAGACACATGTAGTGGAATCAGAACAGGTTGAACAAGGTACGGGTTCTGGTACAAGAACAGAGGGACAGAGACAGGAACAGGAACGAGAACCGGTGACAGACTTGATACTATACGATTATTCGACGGTTGAAAAGCCTGAGGAATTTGAAGATGGTTCTCCGATAGTTCCGGAAGATTGGGCAATAATACTAGATCCGTATGAAGTGACGGACACGACAGAAGAATGTGCCAATACTGAAAGAGCTCTGGTGGTTATGCAAGAAGAAATTGATGAAATACTGCATCCAGATGATCAGTCTTCTGCCGTGATTCCTTTATTGACCTATCCAGTTAATCACCCTGACTTTTCTTCTACAGTTTTTCCCGAGAGATCTCCTCCAGCTTCACCAGTTAGAGAACCAGTTAGTACTACTCCAGTTCGTCCATCCAAGTGGGAAAGAGTCCGAATAAAAGTTCCTTTCCTCGAAGAAAGCCAGAAAAAGATCTTTGCCTACTGGATCAGAAAGTATGATGAAGTCGTTATCCATGGTCTACAGTCAGTGAAAAACAAAGAAAAACAGCGTGAACTTGTGTTCGTGTACAGAAAGTTCCAGCACAAGTACTCCAAGACGAAGCTCGGGATTGTATCAGTTGATAAGATTATACCTGCCTACTTCATGAAGGTTAAGTATACGGACTTTATGGTTACTAGAGAAGATGGTCAACAATACTGCTTTTCTGATGCTGATTTTCCATGTCTGGAGCCACAAGATCTGCTGTACATTCTACGTGATTTAAAGACCAGAACCGTCAGACCCGGAGAAGTCATTGATGCACTAGAAACAGTGAAAAGATACATGAAGTGCGCAATGAAACTTGCTTCGGTGGAAGATTTTCAGATTGGGTTAGTCATTGATGCACCAGAACCGTCAGACCCGGAGAAGTCATTGATGCACTAGAAACCGAAGATTAATTTGTTCAAGCCTGATCTGAGTGTTCCATCTGATGCTCTAAATGTACCTGCATTCACAGTTATAAAGATTCCAGAGTTTGGTATGTCATACGTGAACAACAATGGTGTTCTACGCTTTATCCGGTTTGATCAGATTGCCCGATTTTGTAATGGTACGTTGATGCTTTTGAAAGACAAGTTGAAGCGTGCGCTGAGTCAAGATGAAAAAGGAGTTCAGATACTGGATTCTTCTTACAAAGCACTTGTTCTTAAAGCACTGGGTGTAATTGAAGAGCGACTGGAGTACAGGACTCAGATTCGATATTTAGAGATCAGCTTTGGTTTCCGGAAAATTTTTGTTCCTAACTGGCGTGACTATCAACTTCTATTTAAAGGGGGAGATTGTTAGGGCTACTTTGTTAGTTAAATAGAAGTACAGGGTAGATTATGACAAGTTATTAAAGTTGTAAGCTTGTTGGGCCTTAAAGCCCATAAGCCCATTAGGCCTGCGAGCCTGCGTATTTAAAGTTAATTTTATTTCATTTGTTAGTTAGAAAAAATTCATTATTCAGTTTACTAGTCTTTAGGTTTACATACCCTTATCAGAAATTCTCTCTGTAAACCTTAATCCTTTGAAGTTATATCAATCATATGACTAGTTGTTGTGGCCTATAATCTGTTCATCATTATTCATAATTACTTGTGATTGCACTGCACTGGGATCTACACTTTTCCTTCAGCACTGTCAATAGCAATGACAGTGTTGGTGCCTTCAATTTCAGCAGATGCCAAATGATCCTTTTCTTCTTCAGCTTCGGTACCTTCTTTGTTGAAGAGGATGGTTTGAAGGTTCTTCTCGACGAACACTGGTAATCACAATCTGAGGGGTATTGAGCTCCCCCTTAGATGTTTTTCCCCCTCAGTATGAGCCGGCGAAGAAAGGCCAGCTTTAGCCGTAACACGACCGATTCGACGATTAATACGATGCAATTACCGGCGGTCATCAGGACTGAAAGCGGAGTCGCTGATGTCGATGTCAAGGGTTTCGGCATAGTACCGAGCCACTGAAGCAGACATGTCATCAAGCTTGGCATTTATCTTTGAAATAACATCGAGAATCTGAGTGTTTACCTGATCCTGAGTATTAGCCTGCTGCCGAAGAGAGGCAAGCTCTTAGTCATGAGCATCGGAGGCGACTTTTAGAGCAGCCATAGAGAGGGTGAGATTGGTGTTGTTGTCGATGAGTTTGATAATCTCTTTGAGAACAACGTCCAAAGCATCACTAAGAGGGTCACGAAGGCTGAGAATATCCTGCTGCATGGCTTCCATGCATTTGAAAAAGTCGGAGATCACACGTAGAATTTCGGTATTTTTCTCCTTAATGAGACCAAGGAGTTCGTCAAGAGATTTGTTGGTCGCATCAAGAGAAATAGATAGATCTTGATCTCGGATAGAGCCCTGTTCATGTAAGGTGACTCGGTGACCATTGGTACCAAGAAAACGGTCAAACTCACCCTGTAAACGCTGAAATTGATGCCTAAGAAAATGATGTTGCTGATTAGTATCCTGAATGTCGACAAACACTTCAGCAGGAATGGAGAAAGGAGTTTGAGAGGGGTTCGAAACATATAGAGGTGGTATCGAAGACCCTGTCCTTTCGACAGTGGGAGATGGAGGTTGGTGAGGCAAGGTTCGGTGAGGTGGTGGAGGTTGTCTTTTTGGTGGGAAAGCAGGTGGGGATTCATCGTCAGAAGAAGAAGAATGGGAAGATGAGTATTTTGGAGTGGATTTAGGAGAAGGGGTAGGATTTTTTTGGAGAAGGTTGCTTTGGTGACGAGTTTGGTGGGGAGGTTTTCGGTGATGACAGAGTGGGTGAAGGAGATTTTTTGGCAGCCATTAGTTCTACCGAAAGCATATCTTTCGGTGAAGGGGAAAAATGTTCGGTTGCAGCATAGGAGGTTGTGTCATCGAAAAGCATATCCAGAAACTCAATGGTGCTCTTGGAACCGACATCTGGAATTGTCGGCACTTCATCGAGTTGTGCAAAGTCTTTGGGTGTGACCCCGGGTGATAGGTTGTGTGGTGGTGAAAAGAAGCGTTAGTCCGGAGAGGAGACCAACTCATCTTCATCCATCAATTGAAATTGAGGTGAAGGTTGAGTAGGGGGATCCATTTGTACAACCAAACCCTTTTGTGAGGGAGTGGAGGAGGTAGGTTTGGGATTAGCAGATTCTCCTGGCTCAAAAGAGGAATTTCAACTTCATCCGATTGTTGAGAATCGGTAGAACGATGGTGAGGTTCGAAAAAAAGGGTTTCCTAAGCCTCTTTGAACGAGACTTAGGTGGGGATTTTGAGCTCCACCGCTTTTGAGAAGAAGGGGTGATGACTGGGGTAGACTCCGAAGGCTTCTTCGGAGTCAAAGTCATGGAAGCGAATGTGGCGTTACCGGTGGCCTTTTTCTTTTACATAGCCACCGATTTGGCTCGGGAAGAAGAAGGGGGAAGAGGGGCCACCGATTTGGGGTGACCCTGTGAATGTTGAGGGCTTTCGGCACCTATATCTATAGGAACTCCCCATACCGGATTGGGAGAAGAAATGAAAGAAATCATACATGTCGTTAGGGGGTTGTCAGTAGCCTTCAACGCTTTGTGCAAGACTTGTTTGCCAAGATGATTAGGCAACAAATCGTACAAAATAGTGGGCTCGGGAAAGGCAGCGTCGGCAGCAAGGGGTCCCACCAATTTGTGATTGATGATCAGGGATAAAAATATTGGAAGAGCCACGATAGGAGTGCGGAGTGGTGAGAAGACAGTAAGAATAGAGTCAAAGATCACCTGAGCAAAGTCTATTTGACACATAAACATTAATGCATGTGCTAGATGGGTAACGAATGCTGAAGATTGATCCCACCCAGAAGTTTTGTGGGAAATGCAGTAGATTAGGTGGGAGGAAAAAGAAGTTCCAAATGCCTCCCATATTCTTGCGGAGGAGAGTCCGGTTCCCTTTCCATTGCCATCATGAGTGTAATTCATGGCAACAACAACCTCTTCATGTTCACGGTTGGTTGGGAATGGAGCATATGGCTTGTACTCCGGAAGCTCAAGAATAGTGCGTACATCTTCAACCCCAAAAGAGAGATCGGGATTTTCAGCATCAGAGAGAATAAAGGCAGATACCTGATGAGTTTGCTCATTGTAGGAGCAGGTAAGCCAGAAGTTACCAAGTAGCATCTTGCTCATCTTAGGAGATGCAGTGAGAGCATGGCGAAGAGGAGATATTTAAATAAAGATCGAAACTTGGTTGAACTCCGGGTGTTCAACATTAGCGGTTAGACGAGCCGTGTGATTGCATGCATGAAATGAAAGGGTTTCCCTTGAGAGTAGGGTGTTCATGCGTGTCATAGAAGATTTAGAGGATGCCAGATGTGATTTTGATGAAGGAGAGAGAGAGAGTTGTAGGTTTTAGGGTAAATGAGAACTCGAGAGAGCGGAGAAGATGGTAAAAGGAAAAATGAAGGAGGTGTTGTAATTTATATAGATGGATGGAAACCCGTATTGCAAAAAGAAATTAAATAAAACAAAAAAATAGGTGTAATGATGGTTGTGGAAACGTGGGGAAGTGGAATGGCCAAAAAAGGCATTTGCACAAACGTAGGGTGACGCAAGACGTTGCCTCCCTAACCCACTAGTCATATCATGCCATGTGTCAATTGGGCATTGGTATAGACATAGGTGTCGAAGAAAGTTAGACAACATTTGTGGATAAGAACAAACCACGTCAGCTTTGATGCCGAAGTATCTTCGGCAAAGAATATTTATTCGGCAAATACATAAGGTTCGACATAAGGGTAAGCTATTGAAGAAAGGAGACTTACCGAAAAGTGATGTTTGCCGAAGGTATTAATGTCGAAGCCTTAGTATTGAGTACCAAAAAAAGATTCGGTGAGCGTGAGGCTTACCGAATGTAGGAATGGTTCGGTAGGCGAAAGAGGCTTACTGAAGTGTCGGCAATTGATGTGTTTGCCTAACACAAACAAAGTTGGTGATGGCTTAAAGAAAAATTCGTTAAAAAAAATATCTACCGAAAGAGACATAGTAATTTTTTTTACTCAAAATTTAACATACCTAAAGATCCAACAATGAAATTGAATCTTGTTTCGTTCATAGGTTTGGTGAAAAGATCTGCAAGCCGAAAGTCGGTAGGGATGAAATGAAGTTCAATATCACCTTTAGAGATATGATCTCGTATAAAGTGATACCGAATATCAATGTGCATTGATCTGGAATGCAGCATAGGGTTGTTTGCAATGGTTATTGCACTAGAGTTGTCACACAGTATAGGAACTTGTGAGTAGAACTTATCGTAATCTTGGAGTTGATTCTTCATCCACAAGATCTGAGCACAACAGCTGCCAGCTGCAACATATTCAACTTCTGCAGTAGAGGTGGAGACGGAATGTTGTTTCTTGCTGGACCAGCTAACCAAAATGCCACCTAGTAATTGGCAGCTCCCTGTTATGCTTTTTCTATCTACTTTAGATCCTGCAAAGTCAGAATCTGAATAGCCAATTGGATCAAAACCTGAGTCTTTGGAATACCAAAGACCCATATTCATAGTACCCTTTAGGTATCGAAAGATGCATTTTACAGCAGTCAAATGAGATTCCTTATGATTGCTTTGATAACGCGCACAAAGACACGTAACATACATAATATCAGGTCTACTAGCAATAAGATAAAGAAGAGACCCAATCATTCCTCTATAAATGGTGATGTCGACTGGTTTACCAGCTGGATCAGCATGAATTTTAAGAGGTGGTGCCTTGGGAGTTTTCATGGGAGAGCAATTTTCAAATTGAAACTTCTTGAGAAGGTCACGAATGTATTTGCTTTGATTTATAAAATTTCCTTCCGAAGTTCGTTTGATTTGATGACCAAGAAAGAATGTTAGCTCACCTATCATGCTCATCTCATATTTACTTTTCATGAGAGAGGCAAACTCCTGACAAAGAGATTCATTAGTGGCACCAAAAATGATATCATCCACATAGATTTGAACAAAACTATATTACCTTTGGTCTTCTTGAGAAAGAGAGTGTTGTCAATCTTACCTCGGGTATATCTGTTGGAGAGAAGAAAGTCTGATAGAGTATCATACCAGGCATGAGGAGCCTGTTTGAGACCATAGAGAGCTTTATCTAGTTTGAACACATAGTCTGGATGAGTTGGATCTTCAAACCCTGGAGGTTGCTTCACATAGACTTTTTCAACAAGTTCTCCAATGAGAAATGCACTTTTGACATCCATTTGAAAGACCCTAAAGTTCTTGTGAGCAGCATGAGCTAGAAAGATTCTTATTGCCTCAAGTCTAGCAATAGGAGTAAAGGTTTCGTCATAATCAGTTCCTTCCTCCTGTCGGTATCCTTGAGCAACAAGCTTAGCTTTGTTTTAAATGACAGTGCCTTCCTCATCCATCTTGTTTCTGAAGATCCACTTAGTTCCAATGATAGTCTTTCCAGAAGGATGAGGTATAAGTCTCCAAACTTTATTTCTTTCAAATTGAGAGAACTCTTCTTACATGGCAGTGATCCAACACGGATCGGCTAGAGCTTCCTCAACATTCTTTGGTTCTATGATAGAGAGAAAGTTCACATAGAAGCAGATATTTCCAATACCTCTTCTTGTCTTAACACCTGCCTATTGATCTCCTATGATCAGCTCAATAGGGTGATCTTTGGTATATTTAGTAGCTGGTAAAAGAGGTGCAAGAAATGGACTTGAAGAGTATGAGGGAGATGGTTCGGTAGAGATGATGTGAGTAGGTTGATGAGAAGTGTTTTGAGGTTGATTTTCGGCAGGGAGTTTGGTGACCACAAGTTGAGGATTTGGTTCGGCAGAGGGGACACTTGGGGACACTTGGTGATCCTGTCGAATTTTGATAATGATAATCTTCTCCTACATAATAAGTGATCCATTGATATAGCTCATTATCATCACAAGAAAGAGAAGATGATTTTTGATCATCAAACTTTACGTGTATTGATTCGTCTATACATTTTCTCCTGAAATTGTAGACTCTATAGGCTTTAGAAGTTAGAGAAAAACCCATAAAGATTCTTTCATCAGCCTTGGGATAAAATTTCCCAAGATGTTCTCGATCATTTAAAATGAAGCATACGCAACCAAAAACATGAAGAAAGCTGATGTTGGATTTTCGGCCATAAAAGACTTCATAAGAGGTCTTGTTGTGTCTTTTCACTATGATAGACCTGTTTTGAGTAAAACAGGTTGTGTTGAAAGCTTCAGCCCAGAAATAGGTAGGAAGATTAGATTCACTCAGCATAGACCGTGCAACTTCACATAGAGTTTTGTTCTTTCTTTCCACAACACCATTTTGTTGTGGTGTTCTACCAGCTGCAAAGTTTTGGGAAATGCCCTTATCATTGAAAAAGACATCCAAGGTAGAATTTCTGAATTCGGTGTCGTTGTCACTTCTGACAGATCGAACATGTTGACCGTTGATAACTTCAGATTTCTTGATGAAATTGACGATTTCTTAAGAAGTGTCATTTTTGTACCTGAGAAAAGACACCCAAGTGTAACGTGTAAATTCATCAACAATTACAAGAATATACCTTTTTCCACCTAGGCTTGGAGTGCTGACAGGCCCATATAGATCCATGTGCAGCATCTGAAGAGGTGTGGTGATGGAGAAACACTGCTTGGTTTTGAAATAGGACTTTGTTAATTTTCCTTACTCACATGCTGCACATAGATTTTCTTTAGTAAAGGAGATTTTCGGCAGTCCCACAACTAGCTCTTTGTTAGAGAGAGCATTTAACGTCTTGAATTTGATATGAGATAGACGTTTATGCCAGATCCAATTCTTCTTTTCAGAGTCTTCAGAAATGAAACATATGCTTTCGCCTTCTGCTGATTTGTAACTCATATTGATGACATACACATTGTCCTTTCTAAAACCAGATAGGACAGTGTGAAAGTGTCTATCAGTAATGAGACAATCATGCTCTCTGAAAATCATAGAGTAGCCCAAATCAAACAGTTGACTAATGTTCAGAAGATTGGGCATTAATCCTTCTACATAGGAGACCTTCTTGAATGTAATGAAACCATTAGAGAGAGTTCCATAACCTTTAGTGGAACCACGAGAGTTGTCACCAAAAGTTATAGGTGGTCCCTTTTCAGTCACATAGTTTATTGGAATAGAGTTATTGTGGGTCATGTGACGTGAGCATCCGCTATCAAGATACCAAGTTTGATGATGTCCAATAACCTACAATCACAAAGAAATCAGTCCTTTGGTACCCATTTTGAGGTGGGTCCTTTAGGGTTAGAAGAAGAGGAAGAACCATCTGCACTATATATGTCAATACGTTCCTTGAGGAAGTCCTTAGCCAAGTGAAAAGTGTCACCACAATTGTAACATTTACGATAAATGAACACCTTTTTAGATTTTTGAGAAGGTTCTTTGGCTTTTCCCTTGGACTTGACTTTAAGGGTTTTCAAAATAGTAGGAAGAGTAGTTGACTTGAGACGAGTAGGAAGAATACTAGGTATGGCTCCTAGAATTCCCTTTTCAGAGGAAGGATGAAAAGAAATAGAGATTCCCTTAGACTTTGACTTTTTCAAGTTTACTGATCTGGGAATGAACTTAATAGGTGGGACCTAAGACTTACCTTTTGAAAAAGGTGTTACCTTTATTTTTGTGGGAAAATCTATAGCTATTGATTTCCCTTTATCAAGGAAGGTAGGTTTCATGGAAGAAGAAGAGGAAGAAGAGGCTTCACCAAAATTCAAAGATTTAAACATATTATCCACAGGTTTAACAAAGTCATTCGAATCTTGGTCCTCCTCAAGTTGGGGTTTATTTTGTTTAGCAGAAACAAAAACTCCAAATTTTCTAGAATCACAAAGATCCATAGAATATACAGAGCCATACTCTCCTGAGTCAGAATCAGTACATTCAAGAGAGTAAGAAGGAAGTTTAGAGAAAGAAGGAGGATTTTGAGAAAAAGAAGGAAGATCCTGAGAGGGAGGATAGTCAACCTCCATTTTGCCATAACCTAAGCCAAACTTATCATCACCAATTACCTGGTCTTGAAAAATCTTTTCGAGGTTTTTGGAAGAAGTTGTCCATTTGTTGACTATTTCTTATTCTTTTTAAAGACTTTTAAACAATTTATTCTTTTCTTTTGCAAGAAGAAAATTTATAGTTTTTAAATCTTCTAACTCATCTTTTATTTTGTCAAAATGATTTAGCTGTGTAAGGCACACTTGAA
This sequence comes from Arctium lappa, assembly GCA_023525745.1. NCBI lineage: Eukaryota > Viridiplantae > Streptophyta > Magnoliopsida > Asterales > Asteraceae > Arctium > Arctium lappa. The sequence goes on from CM042047.1 coordinate 165,682,638, forward strand.
GTTGGGAAGAAAGAGATTTGATCTGAGCATTGGCTCTTTTCTTGGCATCTTTTTCATTATGATAAAGCACTGTTAAAGTGTCATATGCTTCGATCTTTTCGTCATTAGAGAGAGAGAGTGAAAGGGATGTACGTGGGAAGAAGAAGAAGATCATTCAGTAGAAAAGTCCATCATTGTGTCAGTATCCTTGGCCACATCATCAGTCTTGGCCATGAGACGTTTGCTTGAAATTTCTTTCTCACTGTCAAAGGTGGGCTCATCAGCCCAATCATGGGATTCAGCCATTAATCCTTTTCCTTTACGAAGAGAGCTTTCATTTCTTTCCTTTTCTCTCTTGTATTTAGCTTTATATTTTTCAGCTCAATCAGAATGGTCTTTGAAGGAAGAGGAAGAAGATTTTCTAGAGTGAGAACGACCAGTAGAAATAGATCTTATTCTCCTTACTTTAGAAGAATTGGAAGAGTTAGATTTATATTTCCTTGGAGGATTGATTCTGCACTCAGATGCAAAGTGGTCTTTCTTGCCACATGCATAGCATTACTCTTGGGATTTATCCAAAGAGTTCTTTGAGGAGAAAGAAGATTTTATGTTAGTTCTGAACCGATTAGAGGAGTGGTTGTTTCGGAATTTAGAAAAATTAGCTAGCATGCCCATTTCTTCCGTCATTTGGTCGACCGAGGTTTCATCACCTTCATCATCGGCCTCACTTAGATAGGCCTCCAAATGGTGATCTGAGTCATCTTGACTCTCTCGGTCAGAGTCATCTGAAGGATAGGTGATACAGGGAACACACATAGATTTCTTGGAGCTATCACCGATAAGAGCCATAGAAGGGGCTTTTATCTCTTTTATGATATTTCTCCTTTGAATATGAGTTTGCTCATAGTTGAAAAGAGTTCAATAGAGCACAGAAAGGGGAAGATGATAAAGATCCTTGGTTGTCTTGATACAAATACATATGTTCTCCCAAAAATCTGGAAGTCCATCTATAAACTTGCACAAGACTTCCTCATTATCATATAATCTCCCTAGAAGTTTGAGATCATTTAGAAGACTGTTAAAACAATTATAATATTCAGAAAGAGATTCTCCCTTTTCGTGGGAGAAGAGTTCATACTTTCGTCCGAGAAATATTTTCTTACTTTTCTTAATTTCATTTGTACCTTCGTATAGAACACATAGAGTAGACCACATTTCCTTGGCAGTAGAAAGGTTAACCAAGGAATAATACACTTCATCTGGAAGAGAGAGAGCAATGATTACTCGAACTCTAGAGTCAAGGCCTATGACGCACTTGTCTTCATCGGTGTATTCTTTGGGATTTTTGGCAATGTATCACCCAGTAGCAGAAGTTCTTTCCTCGTCAGAAGAGTCATCAGAATCTTGATACACAATATCTTTGTCCTTTTCTTTTTCCTTAGGAGATTTAACAAATTTGTCCCAAACTTTAGGGATGAGAGGACCGTCACTAAGAATAGTAAGAAAACGATTATCGACACCCTCAAAAAACAACATCATGCGACTTTTCCAAAGGGAAAAGCTATTGGGGTTGAACTTTGGAAGTTTGGCTATAAAGCCATTGTCGATAGGAAAAGAGTTTTGGGAAGATGAATCAACTTTATCAAAAGATAGTGATGCCATCGCAGATCTGGTTTATTTGATTAAACCAACCTGCTCTGATACTACTTGTTAGTCCCAAATAAGTAAACAAGTATTGTAGAAGGGGGGTTGAATACAATACAAAATTTTCACTTAATTTTTAATTCTTTATAGATAATAAATTATCAAGAATTACACTTGTTGATCCAAACTCTCTCAGTGATTTGATAACGACCCTCTTCTATACTTAGTGAAAATTACGTTTTAATATGTATTAGTGTTTCACCATCAGCGATCAGACTGAGTCTGTTCAGTTATCGCTGATAGTCCTCCTTATAAACATTTCTATGTATTAGTGTTTCACTATCAGTGATCAGACTGAGTCTGTTCAGTTATCGCTGATAGTTTCTAAAGAAAACAGATAATGTAATCCCCGAAGACAAGTCTCGCGTCAACATATGTTCATAGCTGAATCGAAGACGAAGCTGCTAAGCAAAGAGAAGTCTACTAGTGACCTGATGCGGATATCAGTGAAGCAGACAACTCTACATATACGCGAAGGAACATGAGGAAAAGCTTCAGCGATAGCTGAACCTCTTTATCTCTGAAAGAAAAGATACTCATCAATCGAATGATCACTTAGCTTATGTCTTAAGTTTCCTTTTGTCTCTCCTTGCACAAACTAGTACTATGTGTCAGAACGGACATGTCTCTGCCACCATACGTACAACACCTCTGTCAACTACACTGCTCATTGTACGGCCGAAAGCATGTCTCCCAAAAAGTCAGACTTCCAAAGCAAATCAGTGAACGCCACGTGTAAAGTGCCCTGCCATGCATCTAATGCATAGGGTATAAATAGGAATTTCGCCTCTTCATCTGAATGGTGCTAATCCTTGAACCTCATATAGAAACCCTTGTTTGCTATATCTCTAAATCTCCCATTCTCTGAATTTCTTGTGCAACCATCTTAGTGTTTCTTAAGTTTGTTTAGATTGAGTCTGTCTTAATCTTATTCCGCAATAAACTTGTAAATTGTGTTTGATTCATCAATAAACAATTTATTAAACTTTAAATTTTTGTGTTTGTATTCAACCCCGCCCCCCTTCTGCAAACTTGTTAAGCACCTTCGGGACCAACAAGTGGTATCAGAGAAGTTTGTTTAAACTAATAAACAAGATCTTGCTGTATACTCTTCCTTGCTATTCTAAAATGGCACCAAACACAAACACAAACTACTATGATAATGGTTCACTTTCTAAACCTCCTCGATTTAGCAGAGATAACTTTTCTCTATGGAAAAATCGAATGATGCTATTTCTTGAAGGTGCGGATCCTACTATACCTGAGTATATAGAAAATGGACCCTATGAACCTGTTAGAATTATAGCAGCAGTTCCCGCTACTGCCACCACAGAAGCTGTCCCTGAACAATATGTCATTAAGGAAATAAGACAGTGGAGTGATGAAGATAAAAAGAAGGTAGGAATAGATGCAAGAGCAAAGACCATTATTTCAATGGCTCTGCCTGATGAAGTTTTCCATTCCATCATGCATCTGAAAACTTCTAAAGAAATGTGGGAAACCATATGTGTTCAATATGAGGGCACCACTGAAATCTAAGAGACTCGAAATATTAACTTGGTAAGACAGTATGAAAGTTTTATCGCTGGTAAGAATGAATCTCTTTTTGACGTTCATCAGCGGTTTAACTGCCTAATCATTAACCTAAGAACTGTTGGTAGGACCTATTCTAATTCTGAGGTCCTAACAAAATTCTTGGAATGTCTTCCTGAAAGCTGGGACAGTTATTCAATATGTCTTAAGCTTACAAAAGACTTAAATTATCTTTCTCTCAGCACTCTGTATGGAATATTGCTCAACTATGAGCAATCTAGTCTCCTGAAGAAGAATCTTGTAAAAGATTCTAAAGACTCCAAAAGCACTCATGTTGCTTTAGTCTCTTCAGAGATATAGTTCCATCTCAGCAATCTACTCTCACCATCACTGAGTTAGATTCTAAATCTGAGGATCTATCAGACCCTGATCTTTCAGAGTTTGATGAGTCCTTAGCACTCTTGACAAACTCTTTTAAGAGATTTGCAAGAAAGAGCAACTTCCGAAGAAGTAAACCTCTCTCTTTTTCTGAAAAGCCAAAATCAACTCCAGTTAATAAGGCTACTCCCACTTGCTATAACTGCGAAAAGATTGGACATTTTGCTAGTGAGTGCAGGTCGAAAAAGGTCTTCAAACCTTCTACCTCAAGAAGATCCAGTGATGACAAATACCATAAGCTGAAGAACAAATATCAAAAGCTGAAAAGCTATCAGCGAAAAGGTAAAGGTCTCATCGCTGAAGAACACGACTGGGATGAATCAGAAGAATCATCTTCTGATGAAGAAGAAGTCGCTAATCTTTGCCTCATGGCTGATATTAAAGAAGAAGTGGAAGAACCATCTGAACCCTCTATGAGCTACATATCATCTCAGGTATCTATCTCTACAAATCCCTCTCTGCCTGAAGTTGAGAGAAGTCGTGTTGTTGACGTGCTGACGATTGACCTTTATAATGCTCTAAACGACAAAACTCAAGTTGAGAATAAAAATGTTCATTTAACTCAAGAGCTAGAGAAATGTCATGAAAAGATCAAAGAACTAAATCTTTTAGAAGAAAAGCTGAAAGATCAAGTCATTATAAATGAAATCATCAGCATTGAACGCGAACAAGCCATCGCTGCTCTAAAAGCAGAAAAGGCTCATGTTGAAAAATGGTGCAAATCATCAACAAAAATCTCTGAGATAATAAATGCTCAAACCCCTGAAAGTGATAAAACTGGTCTAGGTTTTTGGACACCTCAGGATGATCCTAAAGAAGAAAGTTCCTCGCTTAAGTTTGGAACGTTTGTGACCTATTTCTTTGACACTTCTAATAATCAATTCTATCCTTGCTCTTCTTCAAATCCCATCCCTGAGGAAAAATACAAAGACACTATGTCTGCGGATAAAGGAAAGTCCATTCTCCTTCCTCAAAAGGCAACCAGGAAAGCAAAGCTGAAAGTTCCTTCTAAACGATCAGCTAAGAAATCCTCTAGCTCTGTGATAGAAATTTTTGATCTCTGTCCTCTAAAGCTAAAGATTGACCTTAAACCTACGAGATCTGAAGAAATGAAAATTCCTCCCAGATCTCAAGAAAAATGTCTTCTTGGACCTGGACCTTCTCATCTTAAACTTGCAAAACCTTCTACTTCTGGTCCTAAAACCATTTTCAAATACAGAAAATGTTATCACTGTGGTTTTACTGACCATATTGCAAGTAAATGTCCAAATGCCACCAAAGCTGATAAAACAACTAAAGTGAAGAAAAATGCCTCTAAAGCTGAGAAGGTCACCAAGGTTGAAAAATCAACCAAGGTGAAATATACCACTAAGGTTAAGAGATTAACCAAAGTGAAGATTACCACTGAAGCTGAATCTTCATCTGCTAAGAAGACTGTTGAACCTTCCTTATCCACTAACTCTGAAGGACCCATTGAAAAGTGGGTACCAAACAACGCTTAATCTTCCTTATGTGTGCAGGGATCAAAGGGCATCTGGTATCTCGACAGTGGATGTTCTCGACATATGACTGGACAGAAAGACCTGCTCACTGAATACAAGGAAGAGAAAGGTCCATCTGTGACCTTTGGTGGAAATGGAAAAGGAATTACCCGAGGGTTTGGTGTCCTCAGTAATGGGACAACCACTTTTCGAAGAGTCGCTTATGTAGATGGACTGAAGCATAACCTTCTGAGCATCAGTCAGCTATGTGATAAAGACTATGAAGTTCGCTTTTATAAGAAAGCATGTTTAGTGGTAAATGAGAAAGGAAAACTTGCTCTCAGTGGCTATCGCAGAGAAAATGTCTATGTAATCGACATGGACTCTACGACCACTGAAAACTTATGTTTTTTCTCAAAAGCCTCCTCTGATGTCAACTGGCTATGGCATAAAAGGCTTTCTCATCTAAACTTCAAACCCTGAATTCTCTATCATCTAAGGAACTGGTGTCTCGTCTTCCTCAGCACTCATATGCTAAAGAATCTCTCTGCTCTGCATGTGAAAAAGGAAAACAAACAAAATCTAGTTTCAAGTCTAAACAAGTTTCCTTAGTGACAAGTCCTCTTCAGCTCTTGCATATGGATCTGTTTGGCCCTGTCAACATCCAATCAATAGCAGGAAAGAAATATACGCTTGTCATTGTGGATGAATATTCTGCTACACCGGGGTTATCTTTCTTCGCTGTAAGAGTGATACTCCAGAAGAATTAATATATTTTGTTAAAAAGATGGAAGTACTGAACAATCTTACTGTTCGTTCAATAAGAAGTGATCATGGAACTGAATTCAAAAACAGTTCCCTGAACAATTTCTTTGAGAACAAGGGAATCTTTCACAACTTCTCTTCAGTAAGAACACCTCAGCAAAACGGAGTCGCTGAAAGAAGAAACAGAACGATCATAGAAGCTGCTAGATCAATGATCAACGATTCTCATCTCCCTACGCAATTTTGGGCAGAAGCTGTAAACACTGTATGTTTTACTCAAAACAAATCGCTGATAATAAAGCGATTTGGGAAGACAGCTTATGAACTTTTTCTTGGAAGAAAGCCTTCTATCAGCTTTCTTCATATCTTTGGTTGTCAGTGCTTTATCTTAAACAACAGAGATCAACTTGGAAAGTTCGACCCAAAAGCTGATGATGGAATATTTCTAGGATATTCCTCCATCTCCAAAGCCTACAGAGTCTTCAACAAGAAAAGACAAACCATAGAAGAAACAATTCACATCACTTTTGATGAAACTCGCTCAGCGAACTCTAAACCAATCGCTGACAATGAAGAGTTAAATGCTTGGATGCTTTCTCACTACAGAGAAACATAACCTTTCTTCTCAAACCATCAGCATTCTGATCCTCCAGCCGCTGATGATAATCCAAACATTATACATTCTACCGCTGAAACCACCTCATGGGTTTCAGCAGAACCTCTAAACACACTACTACCATCAAATCCATCTACGTTTGAAAACCCTTCTGATAGCATTGATGTATCTAATGTTCAACAATTACTAGTTGATGAACCTCAAGCATCTTCATCAGCGACTGCTCCTATTGTTGATCCTATCGCTGAAATAAGAAATCTTGCTCCTGCTCAGCGATGGACCAGAGATCACCCCATAGATCAAATCCTTGGTAATCCTGATGCAGGTATTCAGACACGATGAAATACAGGTAATATCTGTCTCTTTGTTAACTTTATTTCATTAATAGAGCCAAAGAAGGTTGATGATGCCCTCAGAGATCCAAACTGGGTCAGCGTTATGCAAGAAGAGCTGACTGAGTTCTCTAGAAACAAAGTTTGGAATCTCGTTTCCAGACCATCTGACAAAACTGTTATAGGCACTAAATGGGTGTTTAGAAACAAGTTAGATGAACATGGAACTGTAATCCACAACAAGGCTCGACTTGTTGCTCAGGGATACAGACAAGAGGAAGGCATAGACTATGATGAAACCTTTGCCCCTGTGGCCAGGCTCGAAGCAATTCGACTATTCCTAGCTTATGCAGTCTATAAAGACTTCATCGTTTATCAAATGGATGTAAAATCAGCGTTCCTAAATGGAAAGCTGAATGAAGAAGTCTATGTAGAACAACCTCCAGGGTTCTATGACCCTAAGTATCCAAATTATGTTTATAAATTGGATAAGGCTCTCTATGGTCTAAAACAAGCCCCTCGTGCTTGATATGACACACTCTCATCTTTTCTTATCTCTGAAAATTTTGAACGTGGCAAAATTGATAATACGTTATTTTTCAGAAAGATAAAAGGTCATATAATTCTTGTACAAATATATGTTGATGACATAATATTTGGTTCTACTAACCCATCTCTGTGTACTCGCTTCGCTGAAAGAATGAAGAAAGAATATAAAATGAGTATGATGGGTGAGCTGACATATTTTCTTGGTCTTCAGATTAAACAATCTGACAAAGGTACTTTTATCTGCCAATATAAGTATGTTAAAGATATGCTGAAGAAGTTTGATCTTACACAAACTTCAGCGATTAAAACTCCTATGGCACCACCCCTGACACTTAACAAAGATCCTTCTGGAAAACCTGTTAATGTCACTGCCTATAGAGGAATGATAGGCTCCCTACTGTATCTTACAGCGAGCCGACCTGACATCATGTACTCTACTTGTTTATGTGCACGCTATCAATCTGAACCCAAGGAATCCCATCTGATCGCTGTGAAGCGAATTTTCAGATATCTAAAAGGAACTCCTAACCTCGGTCTTTGGTATCCCAAAGACTCAGGGTTCGATCTAACTGGTTATTCTGATAGTGATTTTGAAGGCTGTAAACTCGATCGAAAGAGTACCACTGGTGGATGTCAACTCCTGGGAGGAAAGCTGGTAAGTTAGACAAGCAAAAAGCAAAACTCTGTGTCCACTTCCACAGCTAAAGCTGAATACGTCGCCGCTGGAAGCTGTTGTTCTCAGATCTTGTGGATGAGAAATCAACTATTAGACTATGACCGTCAGCTGTCAAAGATTCCCATCTATTGCGACAGCACTAGTGCTATCGCTATAGCAAATAATCCAGTGCTACATTCAAAGACAAAACACATCGAGATCAGATATCATTTTATCAGAGATCATGTGATGAATGGTGATATTGAACTTCACTTTATCCCTACTGACTTTCAGCTTGCTGATTTATTCACCAAACCTCTTGATGAGACAAGGTTCAACTTTCTCATCAGTGAGCTTGGAATGTTGAACCTCGAAGAATAATTTTTCAGCGTTCATGTATTGTGTCAGTAATCAAAAGTTCCCCTTTCATCATTCTCTAATAAACATTCTGACTCTCAGGTATGTTCTCTCCATCCCCACAACTGAATCTTAACTCAGTTAAGATGTTTTTAATATAAACCTTAATCACTGAACCTTTCTTCAAATGATTAAAAGCTTTTTGAAAATAAATTTATCACTGATATTTCTTGTCAGTGATCCTTTTAAAAGAAAATCTATCCCCATCTTTACTAACAGTGATACTTTTAAAAAGAAAAATCTATCGCTGACTTTTCTTCAGCGATAATTTCAAAACGGACAAATGAACAGTATCTCTCTTCTATGACGTCATTTGAATCGACAATCCATGACATGCCTTTTTCTGACACATTCGTTCGTTGCTCTTCTATCCAATCAACATCGTGGGACGTGTCCATGTCATGATGAGCATTTGTTTTCCCGCTTCGCTCATTCTCTCTCCTATCTCTCACGTATAAATAGAATGTTTTTCCATTCTTATCATTTTTACGCCTTCTGCAAATACTTTCAAAGCAAGAATACTCTCTCCAGCATTCTAGCATTTTCAAGCATTTGGATCACCTTCCTTGAAGATCAACAGGTTATTCTTGATCTTCTTCTTATTCTTTTCTTAAATCTTTTTACATAAACCTCCATTTATGGGTTTATAAGATTCTAATCTAATAAAATCATCTTCATTTTTTATTATATTCTTTAAAAACCATTTTATTTTGATTTTCTTTATTCAAAATCTTTGGTTTTTCTTTTGTTCTTAAATCTTGTTCTATGATAAACTGTTTTAATCTGCAAATATGTTGATTTCCTACGTTTCTTTCCTCAAATAGAAACTAGCAAATCTTCTTTATTTTTAGACTAAAATTTCTTTTCTACTCGTTTATCTACTCCCAATTCAGAATGACTCAATCTGCACTTGTGGCCTCAAAGAACGTCAAGTTCGCCATTTCTGACTCTGAGCTCCCAAAGAACAATCATCTTGCTTGCCTCGATTTTGACGGTGTCAAATATCCTCATCTGAAGGAGGCCGTAATGTTTCTGAAGCAATCCTGCATTGCTTACGCTATCACTGTGGATCCAACTCCATCTAAAGCTCTTCTCCAGCAATTCTGGTTTACTGCTGATGAAACCTCTATCACCAACAAAAAGGGTGAACAGGTTCCTGCTATCTCCTTCAGCACTCAACTTGGCTCAGGGATGATGACTGCCCTAGGCCTGAGGAAAGCTCTGCGTTTTCCCGACAAACCCAGGAATGGATTCGACGCCTTGCCAACTGACGCTGAACTCATCCAATTCCTGGATGCCATGGAATATGCTTGGGAACACAAACCAAGGACTACGATTCCAAACAAGAAGCTGACTCTTGTGAAGAAGGCACTGATGCCTTCCCATCTCAACTATATCTTCTCTCACATCATCCAGTGTATGAGTGGGAAGAGTGGGTCACTAGACCAAGCCAGCAAGGTTCAGGTCCAGATGGCTTACTCAGTGATAGCTGGACGTAACTTCGACTACGCAACAGCTATCTTTGATGACTTAAAGTCAAAGATAGAGAAGACCGAGAGGGATCCCAAAGTTCCCTATGTACGCTTCATCTGCGCGTACCTGAAGTTCCTCTACCCTACCACTTACCCCACCAACTCGGATGCATCTTTTTCGAAAGTGGGTCAGCGATCACTGGAGGTCAAGACGCTCCCCAACGAGGTAAGTATCTCTGAACTTCGCTCCCGTCTCTCTCTCCTCACTTCTTCGTCTTCAGCGGCCACGCAGGAAGTTCCTTCTTCTGCTATCCCTGTCGCTACACCTTCAAAACGACCATCAACTGGTTTCCCTGGTCCTTCGAAGAAGGACAAGGTAACGAAGGAGAAAAGTTCCACTAGTTCAAGACCTAAGGATGCTTCTCAACAAACATCCTTAGATGCTTTCGTGGGTCTCTCCTCCACATCCTCAGCGATACCCACATCAACCGTGCCAGCGACTACAGTCGCTGTCACAACAACAGTGACATCGCCAATCGTCTCGGTTCCTCCTCCTCCAGAGGTAACCCCTACGGTAACTACCCCTATCCCTACTTCTATCCCCATCTCTAGTCCTTCATTTCTTTGATCTCTAACCCTCCTTCTATCTCTACTCCACAGTTTTGACCCATAGGACCTGAACATCAATCTTTTGAGGAATCTTTACAATTCTACAAAATGTTTGATAATTCAGGTATCCCTATAACCTTAAACACTTCTCCAAACTCACCATATAAGTCTGGTTCTGAAAAACTAACTTATCTTTCAGGTTCTAGTTTGGCGACTGTTGACACAAATGTCAACACTCTGAGTGCAAAGGTGGACTCTATGACTGCATCTCTCAACACCACCACCAACGCTGTTCAATCAGTTGGTGAAGCGCTGAAGACGCTGACTACCACCTGCGCCTCCAAAGCTGACGTTTCTCAACTCGCTACTCTCCAAGAAGCGATTAACAAAGTCAAGGAAGACTCACAACAACAGTTTGCAGCTCTGTCTACAAAGGTTGATGCATGTGAAGTCCTTCTTCAGCAGATCCTTTCCCACCTGAAGGAACCAGTTCCTACTCCTGCTCCTTCATTTACAGAAGACGATAGAACTGCTCTATGCGTCGCTGTGGATTTTATTCATCAAGCTACGTCTGACTTCCCTGTACTTGAAGATCGGCTCAAAGGACTGGAAGCTGATGTCCAGAAGTTGTCCACCGCTGAAACATCTACTCCTTCCAAAGATCTCTCCCTTCGTGATAATGACAAAGAGAGGGAGAAAGCATCTGAAGAAAATAAGGAGAAAGAAGCTGATGCTGCTGAACATCTAAAGGAAACTCCCTCTCAGGTTGAGGGGGAGATAGCTGCTGACAAAGCCCCTCCCACCATCGCTGATCTAGTCGATGATGAAGAGGAGGAAGAAGACCTTGATCTTGAAGATCAAGAGGATGATTCTCATCAAGATGACGACGATGACGATGAAGAAGATCAATCCCTATGGTGTTCTTCAGTCGTCACTTCATCAGCGATAGCTTCGAAAGAAGTTATCAAAGCAGGAGGGAGACAAGAGAAACCTTCAGGAACCCCTTCCCAAAGCAAAGGTGCATCTGTTGAGGGAACCCTGAAGATGATTACACTACCTGAGGAGAATCCTTCTCAGGTATGCCTTACTCTTGTTCCCTTATCTTACTATAAAAATCCTACCCCTGTTTCTTTCTAGCCTTTATCTCTCTCCTTTCCTAAAATAAATCTAACTTTTTTTCTTTTTCTGACCAGACAGTTCTCTCCCCTACTTAAGGGTAAAGAGCTCCAAATAATCCCAGCTGCTGAAGCTGATGACCAAATAATCCCAATCTCTGTTTGAGAGATTGATGAAGAGGATGAAGAAGAAGAAGAGTCCCTGCAACATCATGGAAGGCCCTCTAGACCATCTCACTGGTCAGAGGAAGAGAGAAAGAAAAGAAAAGAGATAATCTCTCTTATGGAGAGTCAACGACGAAAGGTACCCTTTCAATCATCAGATCTGAAATTCCTGACTGAAGCTGAAATTGAAGAATCCGTCAGGGCTGATAAGCTGATTGCTGACTGTCAAAGAGATGCCTCTCTAGCTCTCAAAATTCAGTCTTCTCAAGTCAAAGACAAGAAGCTGAAATACAAACCAGTGGAAGTTCAGGCAGCTCTGTTGAAAGAGATTGAAGAGGAACGCTCCAAAGAAAAAGCGGTCAGCGATAATACAGTCGATTGGTGCAAACAAAAAATTGACTATCGCTCTGATCCAATGAAGATCGTAGCGGTCGCTATCTCTGGAAGAAAGAAGAAGATAAACTCTCTGTCACCATGGAAATTACCAGAGAGGATGGAAGCTGCAAGGCAATGTACTTTTCAAAGCTGGAAGACTTCGGCTACATGGAGTGGCTTGAGTTCAAAAATGCGCTGAAGAAATCAAAGTCAACATACATGTTGGGAACTGAAGAAAAACTTAAGTATGGTTAATGCTGCTGGTTCAGAGTTAATACTGCTAGAAGACTTCAAGGTTAATACTGCTGAGTATTACTACTGCTAGTAATTAATACTGCTAGTCAAAGTTAGTGCTGCTTGAACAAAGTTAGTAATGCTTAGCTAGTTAGTACTGCTAGTAGTTAGTGCTGCTTACAGTTAATGCTGCTAGAAGAAATTAATGCTGCTGAAGATTAATACTGCTTATATGATGAAGATTCGCATGAAAGGATAACAGCTGGATAATCTGAAGATATACATGGAAGCTTAGAGATATACATGGAAGATATACTAAAGATATTTTTATTTCTTGTAATTATCTTTTGATTAGTATATGTATAGAAGATACAAAATAGTTTTGGTAGAGATAAATTCTAAGTTTAAGAGAGAAATCAACATCAAGGCATAGATCCTAATTCTAGAGAAGTAGAATTCGTCTTGAAAGAGTCTGTTCTTCAAGATTGAGATTGAGTGTGTAATCTTGTGATTTCAATCATTCAATACAAGTTTACAGTTTGTTATTCATATTTACTGTTTGTGATTACTGTTTCATTGAATATCAAAGTGTTATTCCGCAAACTTCTTTGATATTGTTTCTGAGAATTAATTCTTGTTGAGAATTCGATCCTGACAAGTGGTATCAGAGCCAAACTCTCTCAGAAACATCTATTCATCATGGAAAATCTTACAGAATCAAGCAGTACTTTGGTCTCTAAGGTTCCAATGCTCAAACCCATTGAGTTTGACATGTGGAAGATCAGAATCAGACAATATATTCTTCTCACTGACTACTCAATGTGGGATATTATTGAGAATGGTCCTTCTGAAGCTGGAAGGATAGGACCAGATGGGAAAAGACCTCCACCAAAGACAGATGGTGAGAGGAAGATCAGACAGACAGAGATGAAGGCCTTGAGCACTCTGCTCTTGGCCATCCCCAATGAATATCAGCATCAATTTTGCAACTGCACTGATGCTCAGATTCTCTGGAATGCTCTAGAGAAAAGATTTGCTGGAACTAAGAGCATCAAAAGAAATCAAAGAGATGTTCTAAAGCAGCAGTATGAGAACTTTACTTCCTCAAAGAATGAGTCTATGACTCAAACTTTTGATAGGTTCAACAAGCTCATTGGTGAACTGGCTACTGTAGGAGTGAAGATGGATCAAGATGACATCAACAGAAAGTTCCTCAGATCTCTTGGGGATGAATGGACTATGTACACTGTCTCATAAAGACAGAGTGACAATCTCGAAGAGAAAGAACTTGATGATCTATACAATGATCTAAGAGTTTTTGAAACTGAGGTAGAGATCAAGAAGAAGCCCACTGGTTATGTCCACAATGCTGCACTTCTTTCAGCATCCACTGATACTACTGCCAACCCTGAAGCAGTTAGTACTGCCAGTGGAGTAAGTTCAGAAAAAGGCACTGAAACTATCTTTGAAGCCTTTTTGTCCAGTCATAGTAACACTTCATTGATTAATGATGATCTGGATCAACTTCACCCTGATGACCTGAAGGAGATGGATATTAAATGGAAGATGGCCATGTTATCCATGAGGGTGAAGAAGTTCATTAAAAGAACTGGTAGGAATAACTTCTCTCAAAGAAGAGAAGATGGAGCTGGTTTTGACAAGACCAAGGTGGAATGTTATAAGTGTCACATGAAAGGACACTTTGCTAGAGAATGCAGGAGTGTTGTTCCAAACAACAACCACCAACAAGCTCAGAATGGAGGCTACAATCAGAACAAGAATCCTGCTCAAGCCCTTGTTTCTCAACAAGGAATGGGAGTTGACTGGAGTGATCAAGCTGAGGAAGCCATCCAGAATCAAGCTCTTATGGCAGAAGTGTCTGATCTCCCCTCTGAGGTAATTTCTAATCTTTGAACTAAATCTTGCATTGACACTGTCAAAAGATACAGGGATCACAATCAAAGTATGTGTGATGACGTCAAAAGATTAGAAAAGGATAGAAGAGATTATGTGTTAATAGTAGAGAGATTTGAAGAGAAAATCAAAGGCTTTCAAGCTAATGAACTTCAACACTCTTATGACACTAACTATTGGAAGTGGGAAAAAAATGAGTTAGAGACCAAACTGTCTAAATCCTTAGAAGAGAGTGATAGGCTGAAAGAGGAACTGTCTAAAGTTAAACTTGACCTAGAAAAGTTTTCATATGCTTCAAAAGCAATGGATTCTCTTCTAAAGGCTCAGATTCATTGTTGGGAACTGAAGATTCTACCAAGTATGGTTAATGCTGCTAATACAGAATTACTACTGCTGATTACTACTGCTAGTTCAGAGTTAGTACTGCCAGAGTACTTTGAAGATTAATACTGCTGAGTATTACTACTGCTAGTAGAATTAATACTGCTTGTCAAAGTTAGTGCTGCTTGAACAAAGTTAGTACTGCTTAGCTAGTTAGTACTGCTAGTAGTTAGTGCTGCTTAGTAGTTAATGCTGCTAGAAGAAGTTAATGCTGCTGAGCATAATTAGTGTTGCTTAAGAGATCCGGATGGAAAGAATGACAGCTGGATATACTGAGGATATCCTGGAGATATACATGGAAGATATACTGAAGATTTGTTTTATTTATTGTAATTATTTTTTTCTTTAGTATATGTATAGAAGATATAGAATAGTTTGATATAAGTTTTTTTTGGAGAAATCAACCTCAAGGCATAGATCCTAATTCTAGAGAAGTAGAATTCGTATTGGTGAGTCTGTTCATCAATATTAAGGTTGAGTGTGTAATCTTGTGACTTCAAAGCATTCAATACAAGTTCACAGTTTGTTCTTAACATTTTATGTGTTGATTTACTGTTCCATAAAATATCAAAGTGTTATTCCGCAAACTTCTTTGATATTGTTTCCGAGAATTAATTCTTGTTAAGAATTCGATCCTGACAAGTGGTATCAGAGCTAAACTCTCTCAGAAACATCTATCTATCATGGAAAATCTTACAGAATCAAGCAGTACTTTGGTCTCCAAGGTTCCAATGCTCAAACCCAGTGAGTTTGACATGTGGAAGATCAGAATCAGACAATATATTCTCCTCACTGACTACTCAATGTGGGATATCATTGAGAATGGTCCTTCTGAAGCTGGAAGGATAGGACCAGATGGGAAAAGACCTCCACCAAAGACAGATGGTGAAAGGAAGATCAGACAGATAGAGATGAAGGCCTTGAGCACTTTGCTCTTGGCAATCCCCAATGAATATCAGCATCAATTTTGCAACTGCACTGATGCTCAAATTCTCTGGAATGCTCTAGAGAAAAGATTTGCTGGAACCAAGAGCATCAAAAGAAATCAAAGAGATGTTCTAAAGCAGCAATATGAGAACTTTACTTCCTCAAAGAATGAGTCTATGACTCAAACTTTTGATAGGTTCAACAAACTCATTGGTGAACTGGCTACTGTAGGAGTGAAGATGGATCAAGATGACATCAACAGAAAGTTCCTCAGATCTCTTGGGGATGAGTGGACTATGTACACTGTCTCTTATAGGCAGAGTGACAATCTGGAAGAGAAAGAACTTGATGATCTATACAATGATCTAAGAGTTTTTGAAACTGAGGTAGAGATCAAGAAGAAGCCTACTGGTTATGTCCACAATTCTGCACTTCTTTCAACAGCCACTGATACTACTGTCATCCCTGAAGCAGTTAGTACTGCTAGTGGAGCAAGTTCAGAAAAAGGATCTGAAACAATCTTTGAAGCCTTCTTGTCCAGTCATAGTAACAATTCATTGATCAATGATGATCTGGATCAACTTCACCCTGATGACCTGGAGGAGATGGATATCAAATGGCAGATGGATATGCTATCCATGAGGGTGAAGAAGTTCATTAAAAGAACAGGAAGGAATAACTTCTCTCAAAGAAGAGAAGATGGAGTTGGTTTTGACAAGACCAAGGTGGAATGTTATAAGTGTCACATGAAAGGACACTTTGCTAGAGAATGCAGGAGTGCTGTTCCAAACAACAACCTCCAACAAGCTCAGAATGGAGGCTACACTCAGAACAAGAATCCTGCTCAAGCCCTTGTTTCTCAACAAGGAATGGGATTTGACTGGAGTGATCAAGCTGAGGAAGCCATTCAGAATCAAGCTCTTATGGCTGAAGTGTCTGATCTCCCTTCTGAGGTAATTTCTAATCTTTGCACTAAAACTTGCATTGACACTGTCAAAAGATACAGGGATCACAATCAAAGTATGTGTGATGACCTCAAAAGGTTAGAAAAGGATAGAAGAGATTATGTGTTAATAGTAGAGAGATTTGAAGAACAAATCAAAGGCTTTCAAGCTAATGAACTTCAACACTCTTATGACACTAACTATTGGAAGTGGGAAAAGAATGAGCTAGAGACCAAACTGTCTAAATCCTTAGAAGAGAGTGATAAGCTAAAGGAGGAACTGTCTAAAGTTAAACTTGACATAGAAAAGTTTTCATATGCTTCAAAAGCAATGGATTCTCTTCTAAAGGCTCAGATTCATGATAAGATGAAGCCTGGCATTGGATATAACAGTACACCTCCTCCTTATAACAACAATTATATCTCTCCTACTTCAGACTTGTTAGAAACCAAGGAGAAAAAGGACTTATCTGAAAAAGCCTTTAAGATAGACCCTTTGGATGAAGTAGTAATTAAGGATTTAACTGAGAAAGAAGCCAGTAAGAAGAGAGATAATGATATGAGTAAAGAAATCCCAGTAGAAAACAATATAATCACCAATGAGGGATGTGGAAAAATCTGGGTCAAATCCAAGGAAATAGAGAAGACCAAAGGAAAAGATAACAAGGTTCATTACAAACAAACCACAGTTGTGAATCCTGGATCTTGTAAACAGTGTGATTGCAGTAAAGCTTGCAGTAAAGCCAAGAGCCTAAATTCAGGTTTAAAAAGAGGAAATCAAAGAAACTGGAATAATCAATGGGCTCAGAAGCAAGGAGTTGATCTGAGTAAAATCAATAGACCAAAACCTTGCTTCATATGTGGCAAGTTAAATCATCTGGCTAAATATTGCTTCTTCAATCCTATTAATCAACAAATGACCTTTCAAAGATTTGTGCAAAAACCTGTTGATTATAGGAAGGCTGGAAAGAAACATGGTGAAAAGAAAGGTCCCATGAAGAAAAAGATTTTAAAAGAAAGTATTAAAATGTGGGTGCCCAAAAGCACTAAAACTGTTAGTGCTGCTGACAAGGTTTGTGCTGCTGGAAGTATTACTGCTGCTACCTGTGTTAGTACTGCTGAAAATATTAATGCTGCTAATACAGTTAGTACCTCTTCAAAGGTTAATACTGCCAACACAGTTACTGCTGCTAACACAGTTACTAATGCTAACAAGGTTAGTACTGCTAAGCATGCAAGTGCTGCTAAGGCAGTGAGTACCTCTAAAACCAGTACTGCTTCCAGCACACATGTTTCCAAGCCTATTATTGTGACTAAGTACTCCAAGAATGAGGAGTTAAAATTCAAAAATCTTGTCAAGAAAGAATGCAAGTATTTTGATGAGAAAGAGGTACCCAAGACCACTTTGGCTTGGGTTCCTATTACAAACTAACTGATCTATCTTATGTGCAGGGCAACCAACAGCTCAAGGGAAGGAGCATATGGCATGTTGATAGTGATTGCTCTAGGCACATGACAGGCAACATGTCATGCCTTCAGGATTTCAAGCATATCAATGGAAGACATGTTGCATTTGGAGATAATCTTACTGGTGGTAAGATAAGTGGAAAAGGTAATGTCACCAAAGGTAAGATGACATTTGAGGATGTCTACTATGTTGATCAATTGAAGTACAACCTGTTAAGTGTATCACAGGTATGTGACAAACAACATAGTATATTATTTACAAATACTGAATGTATGATTCTTGCTCCAGGGTTCAAGGTAGTTGATGAAAGCATGATGCTACTTAGAACTCCAAGAAAGGACAATGTTTACTATCTAGATATGGAAAATGTTGAAAGTGATTCATCTCTAAATTGTCTTGTTTCAAAAGCCTCTGTAGATGAATCCTCTCTTTGGCACAGAAGGATGTGTCACATGAATTTTAAGACTATGAACAAACTTGTTAAAAACAATCTTGTAAGAGGTTTACCATCTAAAGTCTATTCATGTGATGATCATTGTGTTGCTTGTCTTAAAGGCAAACAACATAAAACTTCTCATAAGACCAAAGAAATAAATTCAATTTCTTCTTGTCTCCAATTATTGCATATGGATCTGTTTGGTCCTACAAATGTTATGAGTATTGGCAAGAAATCTTACTGCTTGGTTATTGTTGATGATTACTCTAGATTCACATGGGTATATTTTCTAAGGACTAAGGATGAGACAAGTGGACTGATCAAGTCCTTTATCCTGAGAATTGAAAACCAAACTAATCAAAAAGTAAAAGTCATTAGATCAGATAATGGGACTGAATTCAAAAATATTGATCTAAACACCTTTTGTGAAGAGAAAGGGATTGAGAGACAGTATAGTGCTCCTAGGACTCCTCAACAGAATGGTGTTGCTGAAAGGAGAAATAGAACACTAATAGAGGCTGCTAGATCTCTGTTGGCTGATTCAAAACTGCCAATTACCTTCTGGGCTGAAGCAGTTAATACTGCCTGTTATGTCCAAAACAGAGTTCTAGTAGTTAAGCCAAAGAACAAGACACCATATGAGCTTTTAAATAAAAGAAAACCTTTCATTGGATTTTTCAAACCTTTTGGGTGTCCTTGTACAATTCTCAATACCAAATCTCACTTAGGTAAGTTTGATAGCAAAGCAGATGATGGATTTCTTGTTGGATATTCATCTCAGAGTAAGGCCTACAGAGTTTTTAACTCATCTTCTAGAATAATTGAAGAAAGTGACAATGTCAAATGCAATGAGAACACACCAAATCCTATTGGAACTGGTCCTCAGTGGCTATTTGACATTGATTCACTAACTAACTCTTTTGGTTTCAGTAGTGATGATTATGCAGGTTCAGGATGTGGAGGATCAGGGACTACACAAGTTCAAGAAAGTATATCTACATCAGTGATCTTTCCCATACCCACAGTGGATTCTTTTGAAGATTGTGAAAAGGAACCATCTACTGGACCAAGTCAGAGTGAAGAAGAAAGTGGAGATGAAGAGAATCAAGAAGATAAAGAATCAGAAGTAGCTGCTGACAACACTTCAGTTGAGGTGAATGACTCTAATCTAGAGGCTGGACTCAGTGAAGAACCTAGTCATAACACCAGAGTTCAAAAGAATCATCCTCCACAGCTGGTAATAGGAGATATATCCTCTCCTATGATGACTAGACATCAAAGCAGACTTCAAGAAATGCATGATCAACAGCATACAGTGCTTTCTTGCTTTCTATCCCAGCTTGAGCCTAAAAAGGCACATGATGCAATGAAAGAATCCAGCTGGATAGAAGCAATGCAAGAAGAACTGTTACAGTTCAAGCTACAAGATGTATGGGATCTAGTAGACCTTCCTAAAGGTCACAGAGCAATTGGCACAAAGTGGATCTTCAGGAACAAGAGAGATGAAAAAGGAATTGTCATAAGGAACAAGGCAAGGCTAGTGGCTCAAGGGTACACTCAAGAAGAGGGTATAGATTATGAAGAAGTTTTTGCACCTGTGGCTAGGATAGAAGCAATCAGATTATTCCTAGCCTATGCTTCTTACATGAACTTCAAAGTCTATCAAATGGATGTAAAAAGTGCTTTTCTCTATGGCTCAATTGAAGAAGAGGTATATGTCTGTCAACCACCAGGGTTTGAAAACCCAAGCTATCCAGACAGGGTATACAAACTGAAGAAAGCTCTTTATGGACTGCATCAAGCTCCAAGAGCATGGTATGACACTCTGTCATCCTATCTCTTGGAAAATGGCTTTGAAAGAGGAGTCATTGATAAGACTCTATTTATCAAGAGAAAGAAGAAGGATATCTTGCTGGTCCAAATCTATGTTGATGACATTATCTTTGGATCTACAAGAGACAACATGTGCAAGGAGTTTGAGGATCTAATGCATCAAAGGTTCAAAATGAGTTCCATGGGGGAACTTACTTTCTTTCTTAGACTCCAAGTTCAACAGAAGTCAGATGGAATATTCATCTGTCAGTCCAAGTATGTGCAGGACATTCTAACCAAGTTTGGCTTCTCAGAATCAAAACCTGCTAGCACACCTATGGAGACACACAAGCAGATAACAGCAGATCTTGAGGGGGAGGATATGGATGTGCATCATTATAGATCCATGATTGGCTCTCTCATGTATCTCACAGCATCAAGGCCTGATATAATGTTTCAAGTCTGTGTGTGTGCAAGATTCCAAGTTAGGCCAAAGCAATCTCACTTTCAAGCTGTCAAGAGGATATTCAGATATCTCAAAGGGCGACCCAGATTGGGACTATGGTATCCTTATGACTCACCCTTTGACCTAATAGCATACTCAGACAGTGATCTAGGTGGGGCAAACTTGGACAGAAAATCTACTTCTGGAGGATGTCAGTTTTTGGGTGCTAGACTAGTTTCATGGCAGTGCAAGAAACAAACCACAGTGTCCACATCTACAACAGAAGCAGAGTACATAGCAGCTGCAAGTTGCAGTACTTAATTCAGTCTAAGCTTCAAAGAGTAAGTATGGTTAATACTGCTAGTCAGTTAATACTGCTAGTTGGTTAATACTGCTAGTTAGTTAATACTGCTAGTTGGTTAATACTGCTAGTTAGTTAATACTTCTAGTTGGTTAATACTGCTAGTTGGTTAATACTGCTAGTGGTTAATACTGCTAGTTAGTTAATACTGCTAGTGGTTAATACTGCTTTCAGTTAATACTGCTATCAGTTAATACTGCTAGTGGTTAATACTGCTAGTGGTTAATACTGCTTTCAGTTAATACTGCTCGCAGTTAATACTTCTTGTTAGTTAATACTGCTCGCAGTTAATACTGCTAGTTAGTTAATACTGCTGACAGTTAATACTGCTAGTAGTTAATACTGGTCGCAGTTAATACTGCTTGTAGTTAATACTGCTCTAGGTTAATACTGCTTATGTCCCAAATACTATAAATACTCTTTGCCTGCCTAAACGTTCATAACGACTCTTTGCATACTGTTCACTTGCTCTCTAAACCTTTTTCTCTCAAGTACCTAGTCTTCCAGGCAAGAACATCCCTGCTCAATGGCATCCATGGCATTCATCGACGAGCACAATGAGATCGCAATGCTACAAAAGCCAAAGAAAGCTGAAGGATAATGAAAAGGACAGAGTGGAGTTTGAAAAGAAAGCTAAGGAGAGACATGATGTAAATATCAATATACCCTTTCCTGAAAGTGAAGAGGGAACTCCAACAAAGGAAAAGGCAGAGATTAAGGAAGAAGAGACTCTAGCTCAGAAGATCAAGAAGATAAAAAGAGTGAAGTCTATTGCTTCTAAAGGTTCTAGATCAGAAGAAAGGATAAAGGAAGAAAAGAAGAAGGAAGCTATTGTAGAGCAAGGGCAAAGAATACTGAAGAGAACAAAGATGATGGCAAACAGAAAGAAAGTTGTCCAGAAGCCTAGAGTTGAAGAAGAAAAGAAAGCTGAAACTCAGGAAGAAGTACCACAGAGTTCAGATGTAAACATGTACATGGTGGTAATGGATAAAATTCCAAAGCCCATTTCAGCTGAACCTGTTGGAATTAAACCTCCTGAAATTATTCATTGGGATACTATAGAGGTGGATGGCAAAGAGTTCATTAGACTGAAAAGAAAGGATGAAAAATATGAAGTCTACAGCACCTGGAGTAAAATTTTCAGAGAATGTTCAAGGTCTGATATGGAAGAAATGTTTGAAGTAGGAATGAAAGTACATGCAGATCAGTTGACAGCTCCAGGGTTACCAATTGTGAAGCTGATCATGGAGTATTTGTGCATGCTGTTCAAGCCAGAAGCAGTGAGGCATTTAATAAGAGATGTGTTTGAAGCTGTCAGAGGATGGACTTTGTATGAAAGGAGTGGAGTGTATGAATTAGCTTTGGATACTTTTCACATGGAGTATTACTTAGTGGACAAGGTATACAAGCATACACCTCTGAAGATTCATGCCATGTTAAAGAAGAAGTTGGGTTGTGCACCAAATTCAGCAATGGCAAAGTACCTAATTCAGAGGATAATCAATCAGAGTTTGGGACTGAATCCAGATATAGGAGCATGAACCATGAGGTTTTGAAAGCATTTGAAGAACTTGACTTCTCTTCCTAAAAGTCAAGTTAGGGGGAGATTGTTGGGAACTGAAGATTCTACCAAGTATGGTTAATGCTGCTAATACAGAATTACTACTGCTGATTACTACTGCTAGTTCAGAGTTAGTACTGCCAGAGTACTTTGAAGATTAATACTGCTGAGTATTACTACTGCTAGTAGAATTAATACTGCTTGTCAAAGTTAGTGTTGCTTGAACAAAGTTAGTACTGCTTAGCTAGTTAGTACTGCTAGTAGTTAGTGCTGCTTAGTAGTTAATGCTGCTAGAAGAAGTTAATGCTGCTGAGCATAATTAGTGCTGCTTAAGAGATCCGGATGGAAAGAATGACAGCTGGATATACTGAGGATATACTGGAGATATACATGAAAGATATACTGAAGATTTGTTTTATTTATTGTAATTATCTTTTTCTTTAGTATATGTATAGAAGATATAGAATAGTTTGATATAAGTTTTTTTTTGAGAAATCAACCTCAAGGCATAGATCCTAATTCTAGAGAAGTAGAATTCGTATTGGTGAGTCTGTTCATCAATATTGAGGTTGAGTGTGTAATCTTGTAACTTCAAAGCATTCAATACAAGTTCACAGTTTGTTCTTAATATTTTATGTGTTGATTTACTGTTCCATAAAATATCAAAGTGTTATTCCGCAAACTTCTTTGATATTGTTTCTGAGAATTAATTCTTGTTAAGAATTCGATCCTGACATTCATGATAAGATGAAGCCTGGTATTGGATACAACAATACACCTCCTCCTTACAACAACAATTATATCTCTCCTACTTCAGACTTGTTAGAAACCAAGGAGAAAAAGGACTTATCTGAGAAAGCCTTTAAGATAGATCCTTTGGATGAAGTAGTAATTAAGGATTTAACTGAGAAAGAAGCCAGTGAGTATAAGGATAATGATGTGAGTAAAGAGATCCCATTAGAAAACAACATTATCACCAATGAGGGATGTGGGAAAATCTGGGTCAAGTCCAAGGAGATAGAGAAGACCAAAGGAAAAGAGAACAAGGTTCATTACAAACAAACCACGGTTGTGAATCCTGGATCTTGTAAACAGTGTGATTGCAGTAAGGCCAAGAGCCTAAATTCTGGTTTAAAAAGAGGAAATCAAAGAAACTGGAATAATCAATGGGCTCAGAAGCAAGGAGTTGATCTGAGTAAAATCAATAGACCAAAACCTTGCTTCATATGTGGCAAGTTAAATCATTTGGCTAAATATTGCTTCTTTAACCCTATCAATCAACAGATGACCTTTCAAAGAGGTTAATACTGCCAACATAGTTACTGCTGCTAACACAGTTACTACTGCTAACAAGGTTAGTACTGCTAATCATGCAAGTGCTGCTAAGGCAGTTAGTACTTCTAAAACCAGTACTACTTCTAGCACAAATGTTTCCAAGCCCATTATTGTGACCAAGTACTCCAAGAATGAGAAGTTAAAGTTCAAAAATCTTGTAAAGAAAGAATGCAAGTATTTTGATGAGAAAGGGGTACCCAAGACCACTTTGGCTTGGTTTCCTATTTCATACTAACTGATCTATCTTATGTGCAGGGCAACCAACAGCTCAAGGGAAAGAGCATATGGCATGTGGATAGTGGTTGCTCTAGGCACATGACAGGCAACATGTCATGCCTTCAGGATTTCAAGCATATCAATGGAGGACATGTTGCATTTGGAGATAATCTTACTGGTGGTAAGATAAGTGGAAAAGGTAATGTCACCAAAGGTAAGATGACATTTGAGGATGTCTACTATGTTGATCAATTGAAGTACAACCGGTTAAGTGTATCACAGGTTTGTGACAAACAACATAGTATATTATTTACAAATACTGAGTGTATGATCCTTGCTCCAGGGTTCAAGGTAGTTGATGAAAGCATGATACTACTTAGAACTCCAAGAAAGGACAATGTTTACTGTCTAGATATGGACAATGTTGATAGTGATTCATCTCTAAATTGTCTTGTTTCCAAAGCTTCTGTAGATGAATCCTCTCTATGGCACAGAAGGATGTGTCACATGAATTTTAAGACTATGAACAAACTTGTTAAAAACAACCTTGTAAGAGGTTTACCATCTAAAGTCTTTTCATGTGATGATCATTGTGTTGCTTGCCTTAAAGGCAAACAACATAAAACTTCTCATAAGACCAAAGAGATAAATTCAATTTCTTCTGGTCTCCAGTTATTGCATATGGATCTGTTTGGTCCTACAAATGTTATGAGTATAGGCAAGAAATCTTACTGCTTGGTTATTGTTGATGATTACTCTAGATTTACCTGGGTATATTTTCTAAGGACTAAGGATGAGACAAGTAGACTGATCAAATCCTTCATCCTAAGAATTGAAAACCAAACTAATCAAAAAGTAAAAGTCATCAGATCAGATAATGGGACTGAATTCAAAAATCTTGATCTAAACACCTTTTGTGAAGAAAAAGGCATTGAGAGACAATATAGTGCTCCTAGGACTCCTCAACAGAATGGTGTTGCTGAAAGGAGAAATAGGACACTAATAGAGGCTGCTAGATCTCTGTCGGCTGATTCAAAACTGCCAATTATCTTCTGGGCTGAAGCAGTTAATACTGCCTGATATGTCTAAAACAGAGTTCTAGTAGTTAAGCCAAAGAACAAGACACCATATGAGCTTTTAAATAAAAGAAAACCTTTCATTGGTTTCTTCAAACCTTTTAGGTGTCCTTGTACAATTCTCAATACCAAATCTCACTTAGGTAAGTTTGATAGCAAAGCAGATGATGGATTTCTTGTTGGGTATTTATCTCAGAGTAAGGCCTACAGAGTTTTTAACTCATCTTCTAGAATAATTGAAGAAAGTGACAATGTCAAATGCAATGAGAATACACCAAATCCTATTGGGTCTGGTCCTCAGTGGCTATTTGACATTGATTCACTAACTAACTCTTTTGGTTTAAGTAATGAGTACGCAGGTTCAGGAAGTGGAGGATCAGGGATCACACAAGTTCAAGAAAGTATATCTAAATCTGTTATATTTCCCATACCCACAGTGAATTCTGTTGAAGAATGTGAAAAGGAATCATCTACTGGACCAAGTCAGAGTGTAGAAGAAACTAGAGTTGAAGAATCAGAATCAGAAAAAAATAAAGAATCAGAAGTAGCAGCTGAAAACACTTCAGTTGAGTTGCATGACTCTAATCTAGAGGCTGGACTGAATGAAGAACCTAGTCATAACACCAGAGTTCAAAAGAATCATCCTCCACAGCTGGTAATAGGAGATATCTCTTCTCCTATGATGACTATACATCAAAGCAGGCTTCAAGAAATGCAAGATCAACAGCATACAGTGCTTTCTTGTTTTCTATCCCAGCTTGAGCCTAAAAAGGCACATGATGCCATGAAAGAATCTAGCTGGATAGAAGCAATGCAAGAAGAACTGTTACAGTTCAAGCTACAAGATGTATGGGATCTAGTAGACCTTCCTAAAGGACACAGAGCAATTGGCACAAAGTGGATTTTCAGAAACAACATAGATGAAAGAGGAATTGTCATAAGGAACAAAGCAAGGCTGGTGGCACAAGGGTATACTCAAGAAGAGGGTATAGATTATGAAGAAGTTTTTGCACCTGTGGCTAGGATAGAAGCAATCAGATTATTCCTAGCCTATGCTTCTTACATGAACTTCAAAGTCTATCAAATGGATGTAAAAAGTGCTTTTCTCTATGGCTCAATTGAAGAAGAGGTATATGTCTGTCAACCATCAGGGTTTGAAAACCCAAGCTATCCAGACAGGGTATACAAATTAAAGAAAGCTCTTTATGGACTGCATCAAGCTCCAAGAGCATGGTATGACACTCTGTCATCCTATCTCTTGGAAAATGGCTTTGAAAGAGGAGTCATTGATAAGACTCTATTTATCAAGAGAAAGAAGAAGGATATCTTGCTGGTCTAAATCTATGTTGATGACATTATCTTTGGATCTACAAGAGACAACATGTGCAAGGAGTTTGAGGAACTAATGCATCAAAGGTTCAAAATGAGTTCCATGGGGGAACTTAATTTCTTCCTTGGACTCCAAGTTCAACAGAAGTCAGATGGCATCTTCATCTGTCAATCCAAGTATGTGCAGGACATTCTAACCAAGTTTGGTTTCTCAGATTCAAAACCTGCCAGCACACCTATGGAGACACACAAGTAAATAACAGCAGATCTTGAGGGGGAGGATATGGATGTGCATCATTATAGATCCATGATTGGATCTCTCATGTATCTCACAGCATCAAGGCCAGATATAATGTTTCCAGTCTGTGTATGTGCAAGATTCCAAGTTAGGCCAAAGCAATCTCACTTTCAAGCTGTTAAGAGGATATTCAGATATCTCAAAGGGAAACCCAGATTGGGACTTTGGTATCCTCATGACTCACCCTTTGACCTAATAGCATACTCAGACAGTGATCTAGGTGGGGCAAACTTGGACAGAAAATCTACTTCTGGAGGATGTCAGTTTTTGGGTGCTAGACTAGTTTCATGGCAGTGCAAGAAACAAACCACAGTGTCCACATCTACAACAGAGGCAGAGTACATAGCAGCTGCAAGTTGCTGTTCTCAAGTCTTATGGATTCAGAATCAAATGCTGGACTATGGGGTAACCTTTCTACACACTCCCATTTTTATTGATAATAGAAGTGCTATCAGCATTGTAAATAATCCTGTCAAGCACTCTAAGACAAAGCACATTGAGATCAGGTATCACTTCATAAGAGACTGTAATGAAAAGAAACTTGTTCAAGTTCTAAAAGTTCATACTGACAATCAGTTTTCTGATCTATTCACCAAAGCTTTTGATGTGGGTAGATTCACTTTCTTGGTAACAAGTGTGGGAATGATCAACTCTGAATAAGCATCCTCTCAAACAATGGTTAAATATCTGAATATTATAGACTCTTGGTGTTACTAATCTTCCTTTGCAGGGCATACAAAGCAGTACTCAATTCGGCTAAGCTTCAAAGAGTAAGTATGGTTAATACTGCTAGTACTTAATACTGCTTGTCAGTTAATACTGCTCGCAGTGAATACTGCTCGCAGTGAATACTGCTCGCAGTGAATACTGCTCGCAGTGAATACTGCTCGCAGTTAATACTGCTAGTTAGTTAATACTGCTAGTAGTTAATACTGCTCGTGGTTAATACTGCTTGTTAGTTAATACTGCTCGCAGTTAATACTGCTAGTGGTTAATACTGCTCGTGGTTAATACTGCTCATGGTTAATACTGCTTGTTAGTTAATACTGCTCGTGGTTAATACTGCTTGTTAGTTAATACTGCTCTAAGTTAATACTGCTAGTAGTTAATACTGCTCGTGGTTAATACTGCTTGTTAGTTAATACTGCTCGTGGTTAATACTGCTTGTTAGTTAATACTGCTCGCAGTTAATACTGCTCGCAGTTAATACTGCTCGTGGTTAATACTGCTAGTTAGTTAATACTGATCTAGGTTAATACTGCTTATGTCCCGAATACTATAAATACCCTTTGCCCGCCCAAACGTTCATAACGACTCTTTGCATACTGTTCACTTGCGCTCTAAACCCTTTCTCTCTCAAGACTCGAAGTTTTCAGGCAAGCTTTGCACTAAGTTCAATGGCATCCATGGCATTCATCGACGAGCACAATGAGATCGCGATGCTCCATAAGCCAAAGCAAGCTGCAGGATTTCATCAAATAGTGGATTTCCTCAAGACAAGCCATATTGCTCATGCTCTTACTGTATCTCCTACAATCTATATCGAGCATCAAAGGCAGTTCTGGGCTAATGCCACCATTGTTGCTAAGAATGGTGTGCAAATGATCAAAACAAGGATCTGTGAAAAACCACTAACAGTTACTGAAGAGGTTATTCGCATCAGTCTACGTCTAGACGATGCCTCTGGTATAACTTCTATCTCAAATGATGAACTATTCTCTTCTCTTACAAGAATGGGGTATGGAGGCCCATTGGGTGTTTTCAAATTCTCTAAAGCCAAATTTTCACCCCAATGGCGTTTCTTTGTCCATACTCTTATGCACTGTATCTCCAAAAAGACAACTGGATGGAGTGAGTTCAGCAGCACTATTGCTTATGCTTTGGTGTGCTTGGCCACTGCCAGAAAGTATAACTTTTCTAAAATGATTTTCAGTGATCTTGTCTCAAACATGGGAAACAAAAAGAGCTTCTTTATGTACCTCAGGTTTGTTCAAGAAGTTATTACTCATGAATTGACGGATATACCTCAACCTGTTAGGGTATATGTACCTAAACCCCCCAAAGGCAAGGTTTTCTCAAATATGAGAAGATCTGTTGGGGACTCGGAAGGAGTTGACACCCCATTGTTCTCTACAATGATGGTGGTGTCCCAAACCAATGAAGGTATGGCAGCAGGGTCAAGGCCCCCATTAGACCATCCTACTTCTAGCCAATCCCAACCTTCCCTCTCAAAATTTATCCCCCAGTCCCTTCTTGAAAAACCAACCTCTCCTATCACCCAAACTTACAAGAGGAAACAAGTAAAGAAGGCTCCTTCCCTTCTTGTACCATCAACCACCAAGCCATTAAGCCCTCTAAAGGAGAATTCTCCATTAGGGAATATACATAGGGAAACCACAGGGGTGTCTCCCAACCCCAAGGAGGTGCTCTCTGAGGAGGAGGTTGAGCATATGGGTGATGAGGCTGCCACTACTCCTGCTAGCACAGAGGAGGAAAGTGGTAACATAAATAAGACCTCCCCCATGGCAACTTTGAATGAGCAATCATTCGAAGGTCCCTGGTGCCAAGAAACTACGGGGGTGGATAGTGCTTCTGCTAGGCAGAAGACTTCCACTACTAAAAGATCCAATGATCCTTCAAAGGAGGGTAACACTTCTAGGGAAGGTGAGGACAATTATGACTACCAGGAATTGATGGAAACCATGGGAAACATCAACCTAGATGTTATGAAACAAGGAAAAGACATAGAGGAGATGAAGCTGGTTATCCTGTCCCAACAAGTTCAGATTGAAAAATTGAAGAAGATGGTGACCAGGCTGGTTCAAAAGAAAAGAAGGAAACAGTTTGTACTCAAAAAGAGGGACAAAGTTCAAGATTCTTTCAACAAGGGGGAGAAGCATGAAGGGGAAACTGTTGAAAAGAAAGCTGAAGTTGAGGGGGAGACAGAGGAAGAAATGGAAAAAGAAACAGTTACTGCTGCTGAAGTAAAAGTAGCAGCAGAAACTGAAGCAGCAGAAATAGGGCTCTCTGTGGAAGAAATGGAGATAGCAGAAACTTTAGTCAAAGCCTCCTAAGGCTACTCAAAAGGCCAAGGGGGTAGTTATCAAAGAAGGAGGGATCTCAGAGAAGGAAAAAGAGAAGGAAGTTTTGAAAGAATCAAAGGGAAAAGGAAAAGAGAAGATGGTTGAAGCTGAAATGCCTCCAAGACAGAAGTCTCAGATTGAAATGGATGAGGCAATAGCAAAGCAGTTGCAAGACCAAATGGAGAAAGAGGAGCAGTTGCAAACAGAAAAGGATAGAGAACTTGCAAAGATTATGGCCAAGAAGTTAAATGCAGAATACCAAAAGAGCTTGAAAGAAGCAGCTCAGGTCAAGAAACTCCAAGTTAAGAAGATGCCAATTCAGAAACAAAAGCAGAAAAGACAACCCTCCAAGACCTTCTTGGCCAATCAGGAAAGAAGAAAGATGATAAACTTCCTGAAAGGTGCAATTGGTGTTAAGGGGGAGATGTTCACCAACATGGCATACAGTCAAGTTGAGGAGCTATACAGAAAGGAAATGGCCAAACTCCAAGGGGATACCTCTCAAAGGGAAGAAGCAGAAAGAAGGATGAAAGAGAGACGTGATCTCAACATCCAACAACCATTCCCTGAGGAAACCACACCCTCCAAAGAAGAAGCAGAAGAGAAGAAGGAAAAACCTGGAAGTGTTGGTATAGAAGCCAAGTCTGGAAAGAGAGTGAAATCAATTGCTTCAAAAAGGCAGTTGAAAAAGCCAAGGGTGGAAGAAACTGAAAAGGAAGCAGAACCTTCAGTCACATCTCCAACAGAGCCAGTACAAAGTCCAGAGCAGGTCACTAAGCAAACAGATGAGAATATGGATCCGTACATGACAATAGTGGAACCTTTGAAGGCTATTCCAATATCTATGCAAGCTCCAGAGATCATATTTTGGGATATTTTAAGAGACAATGGAAAGAATTTCTTCAGAATCAAGAGAGCTGATGGTTCTTTTGAAGCCTATTCAACATGGGGGAAAGTCATCAGAAGTTGTTCAAAAGCTGATATGGAAGAACTATACAAAGTGGGGATGAAACTTTATGAACCTGTGTTGAAAGGTACTGAAGAGAATCTACTCAAAGTGACATTGGAATACTTGTGCATGATGTTTGAGCCTGAAAGAGTGCACTATAGGATTAAAGATCATATGCATGAGTTCATATTCAAGAAGATTGACAAATGGATACTGTTTGAAAACTGTGGAGTATACATGATTACTATTGACAACTGTTATCATGAATACTACCTGGTGGACAAAATATATGAGCATAGCAAGGAGAAGTTAGAAGGGATGCTTAAAGCTACACTGGTATGTACAAAGGATTCAGAGATGGCAAAGATTGTGGTGAGAAGAACTGTAAATCAAAGCTTGGGCCTAGATCCAAATTTGGGAAATTGAACCAGAGGTGTTGAAAGCATCTTGAAGATTAATTCTGAAGAACTTGACTTCTTTTCCTAAAAGTCAAGTTAGGGGAGATTGTTGGGAACTGAAGAAAAACTTAAGTATGGTTAATGCTGCTGGTTCAGAGTTAATACTGCTAGAAGACTTCAAGGTTAATACTGCTGAGTATTACTACTGCTAGTAATTAATACTGCTAGTCAAAGTTAGTGTTGCTTGAACAAAGTTAGTACTGCTTACAGTTAATGCTGCTAGAAGAAATTAATGCTGCTGAAGATTAATACTGCTTATATGATGAAGATTCGCATGAAAGGATAACAGCTGGATAATTTGAAGATATACATGGAAGCTTAGAGATATACATGGAAGATATACTGAAGATATTTTTATTTCTTGTAATTATCTTTTGATTAGTATATGTATAGAAGATACAGAATAGTTTTGGTAGAGATAAATTCTAAGTTTAAAAGAGAAATCAACCTCAAGGCATAGATCCTAATTCTAGAGAAGTAGAATTCGTCTTGAAAGAGTCTGTTCTTCAAGATTGAGGTTGAGTGTGTAATCTTGTGATTTCAATCATTCAATACAAGTTTACAGTTTGTTATTCATATTTACTGTTTGTGATTACTGTTTCATTGAATATCAAAGTGTTATTCCGTAAACTTCTTTGATATTGTTTCTGAGAATTAATTCTTGTTGAGAATTCGATCCTGACAATACAGAGGCTACGTTGAAAGAGTAAATGATGCTCTCATCAACAAAGTCCCTGCTATACTAAAGGTGCCATCTACTCTTCCTTCAAGATCCATGCAAGTCAAGAGAAAGCCTGTCTCCTCCTCTTCTGATAATGTCGCAGTGATCAGAAATGAAACCTCCATCAAATTCTCAAGAGAAGCTCTGTTCGGTCCTCCTCCTGATCTTTCAGTTCTGGATCTCTCTCTGCCTCCAGGCGGACCATATGCTGCAGGACAAGTTCTTGATGAACCTTTTGAAATCTTCTTCAGAGATGACGAGGAACAACTCAGATTTCAAAGGGTCTCTGAAATCCTTATCTGTCCCCTCGCTCTTCTCAAGGATCTCATGTGCCTATGGGGTACTCTCTCTCCTGCTGCTGAGCCAATCATAGTGATTATCTGCAAATAATCTTTAGAGCGAAGGCAAAAAGGAGAAGAAATACCTGAGTATTTGATCAATCCTCCTAAACCCTCTTTAGATAGCTGATAGATTAGTTTTCTTACTTGTAATCTATTAGTTTAACTTACAGTAGTTAGTACATCACTTGTACTTGTAATTTTTCATTCCTTGTAATTCTTTTCTTGGATTAATGAAAATTTCAGTGAAGTACTTAACTCCATCAGTGCTGTAAAAGATCCGTCAAAATAGTAATTGGGACATGTATGTTATGAGTCCTGATTATTCCATCATTTTGAATCATAAAGTAATTTTCTTCAGTTACTTTGTCATTATCAAATAGGGGCAGATTGTTGATCCAAACTCTCTCAGTGATTTGATAACGACCCTCTTCTATACTTAGTGAAAATTACGTTTTAATATGTATTAGTGTTTCACCATCAGCGATCAGACTGAGTCTGTTCAGTTATCGCTGATAGTCCTCCTTATAAACATTTATATGTATTAGTGTTTCACTATCAGTGATCAGACTGAGTATGTTAAGTTATCGCAGATAGTTTCTGAAGAAAATAGCTAACGTAATCCCTGAAGACAAGTCTCGCGTCAACATATGTTCATAGCTGAATCGAAGACGAAGCTGCTGAACAAAGAGAAGTCTACTAGTGACCTGATGCGGATATAAGTGAAGCAGACAACTCTACATATACGCGAAGGAACATGAGGAAAAGCTTCAGCGATAGTTGAACCTCTTTATCTCTGAAAGAAGAGATACTCAGCAATCGAATGATCACTTAGCTTATGTCTCAAGTTTCCTTTTGTCTCTCCTTGCACAAACTAGTACTATGTGTCAGAACGGACATGTCTCTGCCACCATACGTACAACACCTCTGTCAACTACACTGCTCATTGTCCGGCCGAAAGCATGTCTCCCAAAAAGTCAGACTTCCAAAGCAAAACAGTGAACGCCACGTGTAAAGTGCCCTGCCATGCATTTAATGCATAGGGTATAAATAGGAAGTTCGCCTCTTCATCTGAAGGGTGCTAATCCTTGAACCTCATATAGAAACCCTTGTTTTCTATATCTCTAAATCTCCCATTCTCTGAATTTCTTGTGCAACCATCTTAGTGTTTCTTAAGTTTGTTTAGATTGAGTCTGTCTTAATCTTATTCCGTAACAAACTTGTAAATTCTGTTTGATTCATCAATAAACAATTTATTAAACTTTAAATTTCTGTGTTTGTATTCAACCCCCCCCCCTTCTACAAACTTGTTAAGCACCTTCGGGACCAACAACACTTAGCTTACAAAAGATTGTTGCAGAAGAAAATAGTAAAACTATCCTAACAATTTAACACTTACAAAAACTTTTAGAACATAACTTTAAAGAACACTAAGACAAAAATCTATGAAGGAGAGAAAACTAACAACTTGCTTGAAAATGCACTTAGATCACTTGAGCTGAAAGCATATCTTGCATGAGAAGTCTTCACTCTTTATATACTACCCTATGCATTAAATGCAAAGGACACTTGTCATTTAATGCATGGGTAGTTGAGATTTCTTCAATAAATAATAAGATATTTGAAGTGACTTATCACAATACAAAAGGTAACTTTTATACTATGATAGGACAATATCTTAATAAAATATACCTGGTACAAATCTTTTTGAGATCTTTTTAAAAGAGAAAGTCTCAATCAGATCAGAACTTAAGTAAGCGTCCTCTATGCAAAAGAAGTTTCCATTCCTTTTTGTCAGAAAGACATTGGGAATGAGGAATTATAGCAAATCGAGGATTTGCTATAAAGGTACCACCGAATACATAAGGTATTCGGTAGTGAGAAGCTTTGCCGAAGATTCGACAGAGGTTGCCGATATATGAGAGTTCGCTAATAAGACTTCTGCCGAAGAGGATAGATATCGACAAGAGGGATGACTGCCGAAGATGTTGAGAATCTTCGGCACTACTGGCTTAATTAGTTCTTTTGAAGTTTATCTTGATCCGCATCAGTAGACTTGCTTCATGTTGGATTCGGTTGGTCTTCGATTCACCGATCTTTTAAGGCACAACTAAGCTATTACAAAGAACCATAAAATTTCCTAAGTATGAAAATATTCAATCATTTTACATATATATAATTACAAGCTGAAAAGGGAAGGTCATCTTCAAATCTTAGATGACCCAACAAAGAGTATGTCAGGTGTCCCATACATTCACGAGTTATTCTTCATGAATGATGTATCAATTTATCATGAATCATGAATGGTTATCATTTATGATAATGAATAATTCATGAATAGTCACGTTCATTTGTTAATTCATGATGAATGTGGACACTTGAGGACATGTTTCGCGCTCTGATTTGTCCCACAGTTCACAATCGAAAATTGCTTTGCAACTGAAAGTTTCTCTATATATGTATGTATGTATTTATATGTGTGTGTATATATCTATATATAAAGATATATATATATATATATACAGATGAATTGAAAAAATGATGAACAACGTAATAACCATTCATTTGTATGATATGTATTATACAGATGAATGGTTTTTAGGGAGTTCCACATTTTTTGTGGTTTTCCCATAAACCTTATATATATATATATATATATATATATATATATATATGGGGGGTTTTCATTTGATTCTTTGTGTGTGTGTGTGTGTGTATATACACACACGTGAATCAAATGAAAACCACAAGTATATATAAGGTTCATGGGAAAATGTAACACCTTCAAATCTAGAAATAGCAACCGATTTAAAATTTTCTAAATACATCGATAAAAGATACATCTCTAATCACAATTTATTATTTCACCTCAATGCACACATTTCATTTTATAGATACAATCTACAATAAGAGCGAGTGCTAATAAAACCCAATAATAGTCACTATCTCCAAGTTGCAGAAGACTTCACCAAATACTTACACTGGCACAAATCTAAGGCTCAACCATTCATAGCTGCAAGAACCAAACCCCCCTATCTGGAACCTGATGCACATGTCGACAAATAAAAAAGTTAGGCTTAACGCCTAGTGAGCTCAAGAGTTTTTCAACATATGTAAATTAATTGTTTAAAAAGAAAGAATACAATTAAAATCATAATCTCTCAAAATGACGTTCTTCACTTATGAAACCGACTCGTTTATCAATAATTATGCATTTTAAACGAAAAAGACAACGAGTTAATCGTTAACCAAACCAAACTGTTTTAAAGACGGAGATCCCAATATAAATCGTTCTTTCGTAAATTTAGATTTAACACAAAACTTGCTCAATTTGAGATTATAAATCGACTCCCAGTTTATGATAATGTAAATAATGCTTCATATTCCAAAACACCCCAAAACAACGGGCGGAGATTAATACTCAACCCATAAAACATGGAATAAATTTTGTTGGATCAGTAATTGTATTCAAGATTAAATTATAAATGGGGTCTAGTCTGTAATAGTGTTTAATACCCTAGGGGTATTTTAGCTAATAAGTTAATACTGATTAGGTCATGTTGACCTACGTATAAAAGGTTTTTATTTTCTAGGTTTAGTGTGTGAATCGCATAAGGTGAACAGAAGAGAGGAGGCCGTATATTCTATATTCTACACAAGAGGTATCTGTACACCAAGAACACACACACGTATTCATCTGATTAATCAAGAGATCTGTGGTATGTTGATTTGATTTATTCATCTCTTGTTCTCATTGTGTTGTGTTGCAGGCACCCAAAGTTTAAGGGGGAGAAAGAACATTGACTTCTAAGTACAATAACTTAGGACTCGATCTTCAATGACAAGAATATTAACTTCTAGACAATACAGTCTAGGACTCAGACTTCAATGTCAAAGAGTTTGACTTCTGAATTTACTTTAATCCTAGTAATTCAGAACTCGGTTTCATGATTAAGGATTATGCACATATTAAGGGGGAGCTTTTATGCTTTATATTTTTACTGATGTATTTTCTGATTTTTCAGGAGAATATTAAATACTATTCTCACCGGAGAATATGTATAATGGCTCTTGAATAACATAGTTCAAGACCCGATCTTCATTGGTAAAAATGAATGATACCATTCTCACCGGAGAATACGTCGTCATGGCTTCTCGTTAGATCAAATCAGAACCCGTGCTTAATTGGTAACACTGGCCATTACTATTCTCACCGGAGAATAAGTACTCATGGATTTTGAATACTTAAGTTCAAAACCCGTACTCAAATGTTTTCTTCTGATAGGATGCTTAAATGATAAAATCCTTTCTAGAAGTTTTTGATTTGAGAGGGAGCTAACTATTATATCTTTTAGGGGGAGGATAAATATGATTTTTACTATCATTGTCATATTTTTCTGATTAAATTGACTTTTTACAGGTATCGAAGGGGAGGATATCTGAGTTTTTGTTAAAGATACTTAAATGAAAATATTCATTCCAGGGGGAGTTAAGGATTCTGATTTACAGGTATATCTTTCTAATCCTTACACTCTATCACTTGTTTGAAAGATGAACAACTTTCCCTTGTGCAAAATGGTTTCTTAAATGATGAAACCGCTTCTTATTCTTAAAGGGTTTTTCATGAATTGAGAAGTGTGTTTTTAAATGATTTTTGATACTTATATGCCTATTTGACCGTGTGTTCTTAAAGAAAAATACTTGTGTATTTTCTTGTCATATACTTTGTCAAGTATTCATACACATAACGGTTCAGTACATTCATTTCTTTATTTTGTTATTACCATGTATCAAAAGCTAAATCTTTCTATGGTAATACTCCCGTTCTTTGTATTCACTGTTGTTTGAATCAAACATCATTTCATCATTTCATGTGCTTTTATTGAAAATATGTTTATATATTGTTCATATAAACAACATTCGTCTTTGATTTCCCAAAATTTTATTCTTCATGTATTTTGATCTGATCTTAATCATTGTCTGATTCTCAAAACATTTTTTCTTTCATGATTATTCATTCTTACAAAGTTTTAAGAAATCTTAAACGTTCAAAAGCTCACACATTGATATTGTGAAGCATACATACACTGACAATGATTTCTTTGTGCTTTCATGTACAAAAGGCTATTGAACAACACATTCTTTTAGGAAAATACATGGGATTTGATGTGAGAGCTTAACTGAACTTCCATGGATTCACGATAACCAGTGTTTCCTCCCCAGAAAGTATTCCCTGAGTGATTGAGGGGAGAGGGGTCAAAAGAATTGAGTGTTGGTGTGTGAATAGGTAAAATGGAAAAGAGAGATTGGTTAGAAGTGAGATTTAATGTTTAAAAGAAAGAGGCTGAGAGATCAGAGTAAAAGAATATCAAACTCTACACCAAATTCTTTCTGAGTCGGGCAGCCACATTATCTGATTGGTTCACATTCTTTGGTGACCATCATTGAAAAAGGCACATAGACCATGCCATCTCTTGCATACAACCCCATCAGCTACTCATTCTTTTCTCAAAAAGAGAATGTTTCACATTTTATGGGGACGCAACACATACGCTATTGGTTCTTCACTTGGAAGATACTAATATTGAAAAAGAAGGAAAGTTGCCCTACCTTCGACCCTTTCTCATGCACATTGAGTCCTTGTATAATTTCTTGTTGTCTCAACAAGTTTACATACTTTGAGCCTACATTGAAAAGCAATCATCTGTGCTTAATTTATTTCCTACACATGCACGAGCACACAGAAATTTGTTTTCTGTCAGAACGTTCATAGATAACCATGTGTTATTCGATGATTGAATGGAAGTCCTGGGGAGTCAACATCAAAACCAACTCCTTATATAGTTACTTTGTGTTACTCAGTAACTATGTGTTACTGACAGGCATTTCAAACTGAGTCATTTGTTGATTCAGGGTTTCCATTATTTTTACTTATTTGAATCTGAAAAGATTGAAATAATCACTCTCTCTATCTGGGGAGATGTTAGGGTAAATTTATATGTTAAATAGAAGTTCAGGGTGTATTTTGTAAAGTTCTTAATAGTTTTATAGCTTGTTGGGCCTAAAAGCCCATAAGCCCATTATCTTGTAAGCCTGAATATATAAAGGCGTTTCTAGTTCATATTTCAGGTTACTCAAGTCATTTGTTAGATTGCTAGTCTATAGGTTTACATATTCTGATAAGATATTCTCTCTGTAAACCTAAACCCTTTGATTTCCTATTAATCATATGACTAGCAGTTGTGGCTTGATTATTGTTCTACATTGAATATTTACTATTAATTGCACTGTATTGGGATCTACAATTGGTATCAGAGCAGGTCATGGGTTCGAATCCCATGGAGTGCATTTAAATGCCAAAGGCATGTTGTGCAGCCATTGGCTTCTAGCGAAGATCTTGTTAGTGCTAGCAGATGCTGGGGGGGGGGTTGTTGGATCATTGACCAGCATCTTCCTAAATCGAAACGTGGCGGAGGCTGATACGCTATAAGGAAATAAAGGTGCGCCTTCTCCATCAACAATTGCTTTTGGCGTAGTAGTTATTATCGGTCCTATTGAAAGTCGATCTGTGTTGGGTCAAAGGTTACTGTGGATTTAAGTTGTATCGGTCGATTTGTTTGTGGTTATTGGTATGAGAGTTTTTGAGTGTGACTATTAATCTACATAAGTGTGTTTAAACTTTAATCTGCTTAGTTGCTTGTCGAAGTTGTTTTCTGGGTTTGATTTTGATCAAATTCCATATTCATCGTGTTCTTCGGTCGATTTATCTGTTCGTTTTTATCGGTCTTTATCTGATTTTATCGAGCTTATTTGTTTATCGGTGTTTGATTTTATCGGTCTATCTCTTAAGTTGTTATTTATCAGGTTCGATCGATAGGTTGTTTGACCGGGACATAGTCTCTTCCGGTCCTTTGTTTCGACCGGTGAATTGCCATTATTGGTCGTTTATTCGACCGGTACCTTGACATTATAGAGCGACTGTTTTGAAAAATGAATGTCACTATACGTCATGTTAGGGTTACGATTTTGAAAAATAAACGTTGTCGTACGTTATGATACGATGATGATTTTGAAAAATAAATGTCACCGTAAGTCATGTTATGGTAACGGTTTTGAAAATAAACATTATCGTACGTCATGCTATTGTGACGGTTTTGAATAATAAATGTCATGGTACATTATATTTCGATAACGATTTAGATTAATAAATGTCATGGTATATTATACTTCAATGACAATATTTAATAATAAACGTAATTGTATGTTATGCTATGATGACGGTTTTAAAAAATAAACGTCACCATATATCATGTTATAGTGATGATTATGAAAAATAAACGTCATCATATATCGTGTTACGGTGATGATTCTGAAAAATAAACGTCAAGATATGTCGTTTTAGGGTGACGGTTTTGAAAACTAAACGTCACGGTATGTCGTGCTATGATAACGGTTTTGAAAAATAAACGTCACTGTATGTCGTGCTATGGTGATGGTGTGGAAAATAAACGTCACCGTATGTCGTCCTACGATGATGGTTTTGAAAAACAAACATTACGGTACTCATATTAGGGTGACGGTTTGGAAAAATAAATGTCATCGTACGTCATGATATAGTGATGGTTTTGAAGAACAAACGTCGCCGTACTTCATGCTACAGTGACACTTTTGACATATAAACGTCACTGTACGTAATCCTACAGTGATAGTTTTGACAAATAAACGTCACCTTATGTCATGTTACGGTGACGGTTCTAAAAAAAATGTCATATTATGTCATGCTATGGTAACGCTTTTAGGAAAAAACAACTTTTTTTATACACCTAAAGTGATGGTTTTAGCCTATGGCAACGATTTTTTATGTGATCTGGTAACGTTTTTTAAACGTAACCAAAAGTGTATCAAAAGTGACGGCAAGATAGGTAACGTTTTTTATGTCCACGAAAACCGTTACCGTATACCTACGGTAACGGTTTTTAACCGTCACAAAAGACATTTTTTGTACTAGTGGATTGAGATCCCAATATAAATCGTTCTTTCGTAAACTTAGATTTAACCCAAAACTTGCTCAATGTGAGATTATAAATCGACTCCCAATTTATGATAATGTAAATAATGCTTCATATTCCAAAACGCCCCAACACAACGGGCGGGGATTAATACTCAACCCATAAAACATGGAATAAATTCATGTATGCAAAATGTCACCGAAAACAAATATATAAAAGACTCAGCCCAAAGACAACACCTTTCGGTGACGGGAGAAACCCGATTCCGCATAATGTGACGTGCACAGAGTAAGCCCCACATTACGTTAAATTGGTATAAGTATCGGGCTCAACATCTTTCAGAATACACCCATTGATACTAGCACGGAGGACTTACACCATACCGAAGATGCCTAGCCGCGCCTCAATGGGGAAAACTAGTGTCCCACCATTGGACAAATAATAAAAGTATCGAGCTCAGCATCTTTCAGCGTACACCCATTGATACTAGCACGGAGGACTTACACCATACCGAAGATGCCTAGCCGCGCCTCAATGGGGAAAACTAGCGTCCCACCATTGGACAAATAATAAAAGTATCGAGCTCAGCATATTTCAGCATACACCCATTGATACTAGCACGAATGACTTACAACCCAATTTGATGCCTAACGTGCCTCGATGTGGAAAACTAGTCGTCCCAACACCAGACAAAATAACAAAAGTGCTCATGGATCCATAGCAGACGGGGCTGAAACATTACATGACTCAAAACGAATGAACTAACGCATTCAAAACATATAATTCCCAAATAAGATGCAATAAATGCAAATCATAACCAAGCGCTCTATATTGAGCTATCAAAACCGGAAAAGTGTCCCCAAGACCCAACAAAATCCAAGTCGAGCCATAAGCTCAACAAATCCAAAGACCCAATGTTGAAAATCATAAAACGAAATCAAACGTAAACGACCCGAAATAATGCAACTCATGCCTCAACACACCCGAATAACTCCAACATGATTTAGATTGGGACAAAACATTTTTATCCTTTCAAATCATCCCACAACACCCAATAAAATGCATTTATACTCAAAAATATACTCCATGAAATAAATCATTAAGATACCCAAAATATATGATTTATTTATCAAAATGCCCAAAATCCCAAAGTGGGTGTTTTATAAATTTATGAAGTTGAATACTTCCAAATAACCAAAAATTTTCAGATGATTAACAGTTAACAATTCCACATAAAACATGTAAACACTTTAAAATAGAGATTTTGGCATGTACACCGTTTTTACAAATCAAATTGAACTCACCTTGCTAGGTTAACTTAAACCTAGGTTTCAATCCCCAACCATTGGCCTCCAAAAGCATAGATCTCACCCAAAGCTTTCCGAATACATCTATTCCAACTCTTCAACTCAAGCTTCCAAAACCTAGATCCACACATTTCCGACCATAAATATAACATATTCAACCCTTAAAATTGTTCCCCAAGTATTTACATGAACTTTTCATCAAATACCAAAACCCTCATTTTTCATAATTGAAGAAGGAGAATATTACCTCAACCAAAAGCTTAAATCCACCAACCAAAACACTTGTAGGTCACCAAAACGAACCATAAACTTCCAATCTTCAAATGGTGAAAAGGTTTAGATGAAATCCCCATGAACTTGGTGATGAGGATGAAGATGAAAGTGGTTCATGATCTCAACTAGCTAGATGATGAAGGATCATGTGGTTTAAGGAGGAAATCTCCACAAAATGACTTAGGGTTAGTTTAAGAGGTTAGGGTTGGTTTGGGGGAGAAAAAGGGGAAGAGATTTAGGGTTTGGTTGAGAGAAAATGAGGCTTGAGGGCTGAAAAATCGAGTTTTGGCCTGATAGTGCATTTCGCGAGTTATGCCGCGACCTTAAGTCGCGACATAAGTCGCCCGCTTCCCTTAAGTCGAGCGGTTGACTCTAAGTTGCGGCACAAGTCGCGTAATGCGCTGTCCGCCCGGTTTTCCACTCGTTCACTGTTTTGGCCATAACTTCTTCGTTATAGCTCCGATTTAGCTCCGGAAAGAACCGTTGGACTCGTAATTGAACACTTTATCCAACAAGACTATAAAATCTAGGATTCCAGTATTAACTTGAAATGATACCTTTCGAAAAATCGGGGTGTTACAGAAAACAACAAAAACTGTGGAACACCCTAAAAATTACTCATTTGTACAATACATACTATACAGAAGAATTGTTATTGGGATGTTCCACAATTTTTATGGTTTTACATGAACCTTATATATTTGTAGTTTTCGTTTGATTCTTTGTGTGTGTGTGTATACACACACATACATATTGTTGCCTTTTTTTCTTACATCTAATTGACGTGAATTCATTGATGCTGAAATGAACAACGACTACTGAAATTGCAAAATGCATTCAAAATATTCCTAAGAAGATATGGTCCCAAGCCGACGTTATGTTACGAATGAACAGGATATTGAGGAATTGTCCATATGTAAAATTGTTAATCTACACACACATATATACATTGGGGTTGGGATCGAACGAGAACACGGTCAAAGTAAGAAAACTCGAGATATATATAATTATTAGATACTAACTAGTTGTTCATGGCAGCAAACAATAGTGGTAGTTGCCTTACGACATTCAACCCCCCATATCATATGTGATTTTACAGTCAATCACATGCGTTTACATATGAGAGATCGACGATCGCGACTTGGGTCGGTAGTCAAGTTGCAAACACACCTTGGTTTGTCTGAGTTTTTTTAATGACATTTGATGTTATTGTAAATCACATGTGATATGGATGTTGTCATGTTTATTACTTTGACTTTGTTCTCACTTGAATCTTTCACTTGAAATTTGAAAGACGTAGCTTTAGCATGGGATCTAAGATGTCAGGCTTGTGATTATTGCCATACTATTCCTCTCAGGGGCGGATCTATAGTGGTGCCAACGGTGGTATGTGCCACAGTATTGTTCTTTTGCCGTAAGGTAAAAAAAAATTAGGTTTGTAAAAGGTGCAACCATATCGTTTTAGAAGGTGCAACCGTATTATTTTAGAATGTGTAATCGTACCTTATAATCAACCAAAAACCAAAACAAAAATATTGAAATCAACCAAAAAAAACCAAAAAGGCCCCTCGAAATTGATAAAATAACTTAAAAATCCATCGAAATTAAGAATTTTTTTTTTAAAATCTCTCGAAACGATGAAATTAAGCTAAATCACATCGGACGATATTGAACGTTAGTAAAAAAATTGAAGACATGTCGGTAAAATAAGACGTAAAAAAAAATCTAGTGTCATCATAAAAAAGAATTGATGGGTTCGTCCCTAATTCCTCTTGCGAATTAAAACCCCAAGAAAAGTAAATAACAAACGTTTATATCACATCTCTTAGAACATATATTTAAACAAATTGCTAACATGACATAGTTCTGAAATATATTTTCTAAAGAAAGACAATCTAAAAGATAATTTTAAAAAAAATGAACTTCTTCTGCACGTGTTTGGCAACTTCCCGGCTGCATGTGAAACTTCA
Organism: Arctium lappa; assembly: GCA_023525745.1. Classification (NCBI taxonomy): domain Eukaryota; kingdom Viridiplantae; phylum Streptophyta; class Magnoliopsida; order Asterales; family Asteraceae; genus Arctium; species Arctium lappa. Next base: position 165,726,687 of record CM042047.1, read on the forward strand.
AACTGCAACTCGCACGTGGCTGGTCAAATATGACCCAATTTCTTGGTTGTTTATTATTATTGATTATTGAGACCGATCAATATAAATACGCTACAGAAGTCTCCATAGTAGATCATCTCAGCAGAGAGTTTCAAGCACTCTAATTAAAATCACTAAATTTACAGGTAGCGATATCTGAGCACGCTAGCTTTCTAAATTAATTAAGTTTGAAAGATGGGTTCCGGTGGCCGAGCGACGGAGAGAAGTAACTCGGATGGTGAAGTTGTGAAGCGAGCCCCATCATCAAAGCCACCATTCACTCTAAGTGATATAAAGAAAGCCATACCACCACACTGTTTCGAACGATCCCTCATCCGATCTTCATCCTACCTTTTCACTGACCTCTTTCTATCCTTCTTCTTTTACTACGTTGCGGCCATGTACATCCCTCGCCTTCCGATCTCTCTTTCGTACCTGGCATGGCCTGTGTATTGGATCCTCCAAGGTAGCGTCCAGATGGGTTTGTGGGTCATTGGCCATGAGTGCGGCCACCAAGCTTTCAGTGACTACCCATGGTTGAATGACACTATTGGTTACCTTTTACACACTGGTATGCTTGCTCCTTATTTCTCTTGGAAATACAGTCACCGTCGTCACCATTCGAACACTGGTTCACTCGACCACGATGAATCTTTCGTCCCAAAAAAGAAGTCTAGCCTGAATTCTGTAGCCAGACTGCTCAACACCCCACCTGGTCGTCTCTTTAGGCTTGCCATTTTATGCACCATAGGCTGGCTCTTGTACATTTGCTTCAATGTTTCCGGCCGCAAGTATGAGAAATTTGCCAACCATTTTGACCCAAAGAGCCCTATTTATAACGACCGTGAGCGCTTTCAAATCCTCCTGACCGACATCGGACTTCTCGTAACAAGCTATGGGCTCTACAAATTGACCTTAGCCCAGGGATTCACATGGCTCGTGACCATCTACTTTGCTCCTCTGGTTATTGTTTATGGGTTCCTGGTCGTCATTACTTGGTTGCACCACACTCACCGGTCGCTGCCACACTATGACTCCACCGAGTGGAACTGGTTGAGGGGAGCTCTGTCAACAATGGATAGAGATTACGGCGTTTTCAACACAGTTCTACATCACATCACCGACACGCATGTTGCTCACCATTTGTTCTTCACCATCCCTCATTATCATGCTATGGATGCCACAAAAGCAATCAAACCCATCTTAGGAGAATACTATCAGTTTGACGACACCTCAATATTCAAAGCCATGTGGAGAGAAGCTACCGAATGCTTCTTTGTTGAGGCAGATGAAGGTGAAGACAAGCCGAAAGGTGTTTATTGGTTCAACAACAAAATGTAGAAATCGTAATTCTTCGGGCATTAATTGGTCATGTTACTTAAAACATCATGTTCCCTATATATTATGCCTTGATGATACTAGATCTACAAAGTAGAGGTTAATTACTTGCAAGAAATATGAACTTCATTTGTTATTTTGATTTAAAAATTTGACTTCTTGTTAATGAACGAAACCTTGATTCAATTCGTTTTATATATGATGAACCTTCATAACATGTTATGTTTCATAAATTCTTAAAATGCATATTATTACTTCATACCTAATTAACAGGGAAAATCTATTTCCTTGATTACATATTTGTTGGTTAATTTAACTTTTATATACATGCAAATACTATCTATCTTAAATAAATTTTACCTTTTCTATAGAAATCCCATTATTACCAAATGTGTTTGAACAACTAATAAAATATTATATCGAACAGATTAAAAAATATTAACTTTTGATGCTATGGGAATAATTAATTTTATTTACCAAATTTGGTTGGAAACATGCCATAAATTTATTTCTATTGGATACTATGAATTCCGCAATCTAAAAAAAGTTTATCATTGCATTATTTGATGGAATTAATCAACTTAATTCCCATGGAATGCAGTTATTAATATTAATATTACTTTTTATAGTAAATTATATATTTCGTGCTTGTTATTTATATGTTACTAGAAGTGTACTCGTACAATGCAACGAGATACATCACGATTTTAATGTTTCGTTTTTATTTTTTGTTTTTTTGTCGATTTACAGTACAATTTTGGATGGTTTTAAGAAAATGATAATATTTTTTTATAAATTTGTTTAATTTAGGCTTAATAATATAATGTTTTTATATAAAAAATTAAGTATTTTGTTAGAATTCCATAATTATCTTATATATTTTAATAACATCTAGAAAAAAATAACCAATTACATATTTAATAATATAATTAAAACACATTTATAATAATATAATATATTAATTAATAGTGATACATGGAAAAGTCTGCATAAAAGGAAGACACTACACATACCAAATTGGTGAGTGTTAGAAGCCTGCAGTAGTAATATGTATCTTGTGCTTTGATACTTGTAAATTAATAGATTTTTAAAATCTTGCATAAAATGATGGTACCTTGTGCCTAATAATTTATATTTAATAGTTTTTTATCCGTGTTTTATAATATAGTTAGATAACATATCAGGTCCTATTTTAAATAATTATGAATTACATCCCTATAGTTTGCAATATATAACGCATTGGATTCATGCTTGTGAATGTAAAATCCTTATCAAATCAAGCAATCTCTCAATCAAACAAGATGTAACAGTATCAAAGTCTAGAGAGAGAAAGTAGAGAGAGAAAATGTATTAGTCATTCATCTCACAAATCTGAATATTACAAATGACGTGTTTACAAATCTTACAAAGCAAACCCCTATTTATACTATAAGCTATTACAAAGACTTACAAGACATGGAACTTATACAGACTTAAACAACAAAGACTAAGACATTGTTGACTTTACATCTTTGACTTAACATATTAAATCTTGTATACAATATTATGACCTAACAATCTCCCCCTTTGTATTCAAGATTTAATAAAAATTTGACACTAATCTTCAGCTCTTGATTCTTCAGCATTTGTCTCTGACAACTTTGAACTATGAAACTTTAACAATCTTTAGTCTTTCAGTCATGCATTGAAGAATCTTGAAAAGTCTTTTTCACTTTGCATCTTTGAAAGTCAACATGTCTTGAACATGAAACAAAATTCTTGAAACTTTTTGAAACTCCTTTGATCTTTGAAAAATTCTTTGAAAACTTCATCTTTGAAAATTGATACATCTTTGAGGAATCTCTGACAAACATGTATCTTCATCACTCTGATCTCTTGACTGTTTTCAGAAAAAACAAACTTTCATGAATCTTCTTCAGACACTTCTAAATTCTTTGACAAAACTTTCATCTGATTTAAGCTTTTAGAATTATCTTCACCTTTTTGTCTTTGAAATTGAACCTTCAGAATTTCTCCCCAATTTGACATCTTGGCTTTGAAATTGAACTTTGTAAATTTCTCCCCCCTTTTTGATGATTGTGAGCATCATGATCATCAAAACTTCTTCACTTTCAGCACTGTCTTTGATTTCCCCCTTTGCGAAAACTAACAATCTCCCCTTTATGATAATTTGACATTTTCCGCTCTTTGATCTGAATGGCTGATAAGTCATGAAATGTATATATCCAAATCTTTTCAAATTCAGATATAATGAACAGTGTAACCCTGAATCAACAGATGATATAGTTAATATGCCTGTAAGTAGCACGGAGCCACTTTGTACAACGGATGTACATTGGAAAGGAGCTGTTGTGATGTTCACTCCCCCAGGGATTCCATTCAATCATCGAAAAACCACAAACGAATTTTCTATGAATGTTATGACAAGAAAACGTATTCCTTGTGTGTACGTGTAAGTGTATGAATGATTGAAGCTACTTAGATTTATCAGGCTCAAATTATGTAAACTGTTGAGACAACAACAAATAGTACACGGACTCAATGTGCATGAAAGATGTGCGAAGGTGGGGCAACTTTCCTTCTTTTTCAATATCTAAATCTTCCGAGTGAAGACTAGATAGCAGATGTGTTGAGTCCCCAATGAAAATGAAACATTTCTTTTTCGGGAAAGAAATGAGTGGTTTGTGGGGTAATAACAAGAGTTGGCATGGCTCACTGCCTTTTTCAATGATGGTCACCAAAGAATGTGAACCAATCAGTAGATGTGGCTGCCCGGCTCAGAAAGCGGTTGGTGCATAGTTCTGATATTCTTTTAACTTTGTTCTCACACCCTCTTTCTTTTTAACATTAAAGCCCAATTCTAACCAAACTCTCTTTTCCATTTTACCGCTCAACACAATGAGAAAAACTCAACCGGATGAGTTATCTCCCCCACTCTTTGATTTTGACCCCTCACCCCTCAATCACTCGAGGATAACTTCCTGGGTAGGAAACACTGGTTTTCGTGAATCCATGGAAGTTCTATTTAAGCTCACATATAAATCCCATGTAAGTCCTAAAAAGAATGGTTGCTCAACAGTTTAACTTGAACAGTTAAGCACAAAATATGTGATAACATTGTCAAAATGTATGCTCATTAGATTTGAGCAATTGAACTTTGAAGATTTCTCAAAACAAATTGAAGATTTCTCAAAACAAAGATATTGAATGAATGAAATAAAATCAAGAGAATTGTTTTGAGAATCTGACAATGTATCAATCAGATAAAATAAAATGGTTAGGGTATCAAAGAATTGGATGGTTTGTTTATATGAACGAATATAAACAATTTTAGCAATGAAAGCACAAGATTAGAAATGATGAATGATGCTCAACAACATTTGAAAACAAACGGGAGTATTACCATCGAAAAATTGTTTCGTTATGAGACACGGTAATAAAAAAAATCAAATGAAGTACTGAACCGGTGTGTGTGAATACTTGACAGTACATGGACAAGATAATACACAAGTATTGATCTTTGGAAACACACGGTCAGTTAAACTTTAACGCTCAGTAATGAAAAACATTTAAAATCATACTTCTTAATTCATGAAATCTTTTGAGAATAGAGAAGTGGTTTGAACATTTAAGAAAACGTTTTTCATGCTTGAAAGTTGTTTTTCTTTCAAACAATCAGAGATCTAGGATTAGAAGATACTTACTTTTAAGCTCCCCCTCAAATCAAGATAGAATGATTTAAATCTATTAAGCTCCCCCTGGATATTAGCAAAATATCCTTATATGAATCATTGAAGAACGGGTCCTAATCTGTTGTAATCAGAAGCCATCACCTTTACTCTCCCTATAAATTATGCATCTAAAATATGTCAGTAAAAAAACACAAGAGAGGGATCAAATACAACTCCCTTTTGAATTGTAGATCGTCATATCTTCCAAATATATTATCAATGAAAAAGCACATGATAGAGATCAGATACAACTCCCTTGTGAATTCTAGATCGTCATATCTTATCGGATGCAAAGTACAGGAGTAAGGTCTTTTGATCAATGAAGTACGAGTCCTAAACTGTTGTGTTTAGAAGTCAAACTTCGTTGAAGTACGGGTTCTAAGTTGATTTACTTAGAAGCCTTAGTCTTGACATTAAAGTCCGGGTTTTGAACTGTTTTGTTCAAAAGCCTAAGTTCAATGTTCCCCCTTAAACTTTGGGTACCTACAACACAGATTTAACTTTTGGTACCCACTGATATTTGGGTCCTGAAATGTTAGTTGCAGTTCTTATGGGGGTAACATAATAAGAACCATACCAGTAATTGACAAAAATTTTACTTACAAAGTCATGTGCTCCACAATAAGAACAACATATTTTCTTCTGAGCAACCCTGATCAAGTGATTAGTAGAATAAAACATATCAGGATTATCAAAAGATTTACCTTTGTGCGTACTGTTCTTTTTGACATTGGATGTCGACACAGATGCTTTGTCTTTCTTCTTTTCTTCAGAATCTTTAACTCTCTAGACCATCTGTCCTTTCGTAGATTGCTTTCCAAGAGATTTTATATAAAAATTTGTTGAACCATCAACAGATTTATCATAGAATAGATTAGATGGTCTAATCTGATTTGATTTGAAGTTTGTGGTTTGACACTTTTCTTTTTCAAAACATTTTTCTCATGAATAGAACTTGAAGCTGTTTTGAATGAACAGACTGATTCTGTTAAATTATCAACAGATGATTGACTAATCACATCAGCTGTAATCTTTTCTGACAAATCAACGGTTGCAGCTTCCAAGTCATTTACCTTTTTGAACAAAATGTTTCTTTCATAAATCAATGTGTCAAACTTTTGTTTCAAATCAGATTTGGCCTTCTGTTCTTTTTGGACATCTGAAGATAAAACAGTTATTTTGGATTTGAGCTTAGATATCTCAGATTAAAAATGTAAATGTTCAAGCTCAAAATCTTTTTGTAAGTTCTTGGTTTTATCAGAAATTTCATTGAAGATCCCAACATTTCTCTTTTCAGATTTCTTCTTTTCAATCTCCAAAGACTTTTTCTTTTCTTGAAAAGCTTTTCTTTATTTATCAAGTAAGTCTTGTAAAATAGAGATCTGTTTGGGAAGTTCAGTTGATTTGTCTTCAAGAACTTTTCTTTCCTTAGCAAATGTGTCTCTTTCAGTAATCATAATTTTCTCAAATTCAAACACTTGTTTGGAAAGTTTCCTGCATCTATGCTCCAAATCCTTTTTCTCTTGGAGAGTTTTCTTGGAAATTTCAGACATCTGTTGAAAAGAAGATGTCTCCAGATTTGATTTAACTTTATCTGCTTGGATGCTTTTAATTAGATCAGCATTTTGTATCTCCAAGACAGATATCCTCTTTTGAAGATCAGCATTTGTATCTTTCAGCTCAGAGATCTTTTCCTCGTAGATTTCAACAGAGATTGCTTGCTGAGTTTTAGCTTCCAACTCATAAATCTTTTCTTTTAGCTTAGAGTTCTCAGCTTCCAATTCTCTTCCTTTTAATAAAACCTTTGGCCCTGTCATCAGCCATTCAAGATAATCTCATGTCTCCTTTCCTGTCGCCTTGTATACATCTTTTCCTGTCAACTTGTAGATATTTAGTTGACTAGAAATATCATGAGAAATACTATTCAACAAAAAATTTCGAGCCATATTATCAGCACTCTTTCTTTTCTTCTGATCCTCAGTACAACCTTCTATTGGAATTTGAGGTTTCATCTCTCCTTCAGTCAATGATAATCTGATATAGCAACTCAGCTCATTCTTATCTACAAAGTTTAAGAAATTAAATTTCCACTTTTCGTAATCTCCTTTGTATAATATTGGTGAATTCATCCTGTTTCAAAAAATGATCGTTAGTCCAAATGAATTCAAATACAAAATTCAGAAAATCTAACTAAAAGTACAGTATTTCCTCTCTCCTCTGTAGTTTGGCAACTTGAATGAGAAATCAGCTTCATAAGAATGATCGTTCTCAAACAATTCAGAAAAATTTGACTGAAAGTCAAACTTGGATCACCAAAAATAATCTCAGAAAAATTCTATCTCTGGAACTCTCAAATCACTGAAACTTGCACTTGAAATTTTAAAACTCGCAGATCAAACAAATATGAACTTACAGACTGAATGGGTCAGCAAGACTAGAACTCGCAAGTTTTGATTTGAGAGTTTACAGAACTCGCAAAAGTTTGTTTGCGTGTTTCACAGAAATTTGCAGCTGAATGATCATTAAACCTGCAGAAAGAATCACCACATTGATTAGAACTTGCAGACTTCTTGAATTTAAAACTAAACTTGCAAACAACTGAAAAATGAAATTTGCAGACTGGTTGAGTTTGAAACTCGCAAGTAATTGAGATTAAACTCGCAGAAGCTTTGAACAACTAGAACTCGCATACTGCGTAAACATGAAAATAGAAACTCGCAAGCAAAAGCTAGTTTTGCGCTAGTAACACTTGGAGAAAAATCTTCTTTTGTGCAAGCAACCTTTAGCGCAATTCTATATTTTGCACTAGCTTCCTTTAGCGCAACATCAATTTAACTTGCAAATCGCAGACCATGAATCATGAATGCTCAGGTAACAAACTTGCAAATGCCTTGAAACATGCAGACCCAATAAAATTGGAAACTCGCAGACACACAGATCACTCCGAACACGCAGGCTGTATAGTTCTCAAAACTTGGAATCGAAAATCAGATCTCAACACTTAGAACTTCAATTGCAACTTGGATTTTCATACTGCAACTCGTAGAAATCAAGTTTTGCGCCAGCATCTTTCATGTTTGCGTTAGCTTCACAAAAATTTGCGTTTCCATCACCGACCCACTAATTTTGAAAGCCAATCACATTGACACTCAAAAATGAATTCAATTAACCACAGCTGCCATTTCCAATTGAATAATCCACATGCAATTAAAATACATCAACTCCTCCGACCAAAGTTTAAGTAACAGCCGCCTAGTATGAAAACTTCACCGCCAACTAATTAAAATATAAAAACCATCGCCGACCATTAACAAATTACATTCAATCACAATTTGTCTGTGTTTTGCGCTAATATCATTCAGTTTGCGCCAGCTTTACTCAATTTTACGCCATCTTCAAACTAATTTTGTGCCAACTTCATTTATATTTGTGTGTTTATTCCTTGAGTTCACATATTCAAACCAAATCGATTCAAACCTGAAAATTGATACACGATATTGTACAAGATTTGTCGATTTGTTATTTGGAACACTTTTCTAATTCAAATCAACAACTAACAATCAGAAATTACAGTGCACATCGTGTTTACAGTGATCGAGTTCGTGTTTTCAAAAATTCACTAAAATCCAAATTAACAACAAATCAGTGGTTAATTCGAATGCAAACATGAACAACAAATGATCTATTACACAAATCGATCAACCCTAATTCATTTTATCAATCTAAAATCAACAGATTAATGTGAATTTGGTCAAAATTCAAGAACACAAAAAAATTTGACTATGTGATCCAAAATTTTCAGAAATCAATCCAAATTGATGATCCAAAACCTTCTGAATTGGTTTGGTTTGGCTCTGATACCAATTGTGAATGTAAAATCCCTATCAAATCAAGCAATCTCTCAATCAAACAAGATGTAACAGTATCAAAGTCTAGAGATAGAAAGTAGAGAGAGAAAATGTATTAGTCATTGATCTCACAAATCTGAATATTACAAATGACGTGCTTACAAATCTTACAAAGCAAACCCCTATTTATACTACAAGCTATTACAAAGACTTACAAGACATGGAACTTATACAGACTTAAACAACAAAGACTAAGACATTGTTGACTTTACATCTTTGACTTAACATATTAAATCTTGGATACAATATTATGACCTAACAATGTTTTTAACTCCGTTAAAATTTTCTGTTAAGTAGGTCAATTAAAGAGACATTTTAGTTATTTTTCTCTTTTTTCTTACTTTTTTTATCAAAAAAAAAAACTTAAACCATGCATTCAATAATAAAAACAAAAAACAAAAACAATAAATGCATCCATTGATCGTACGATTACCTCCTCGTTCCCGGCCTACCCACTTCGGCTATCTCGCCCTTCTTCGGCTTCATCCTCTCTGGATCTTGTATAGGGATATACATATGATCTCCACACACAAACAATCCCCTTGTCGTCCCCAATCTCCGGCCCACCTTCGGCAAGATATGATCTTCTTCTTTGACCAAGCATGACCCACCATCGGCGAGATCTGGATATGGAAGGGAAGCATATGTGAAATCTGAAGCATGGCACCATCGATTTCCCTTTTCTCCTTCTCGATTTTCTACTTTACAAAAGCAACTGAAGGAGAAGCAGATACGTATCCACTATCTGTCGTTACTATATAGAAGAAGAAGTAGATCCATATCCACTACCTATGGCAGAAGGAGAAGCAGATCCGACCAGCGTTCTTTCGATTTCTAACCAAAGGATCAGTTGGTGGGAGATCTAGATGTAGGGTTTTCTTATGCAAGGAATCAATTCAAAAGCATCCAAATGTACATATATTGTTACACAATTTTTTAAGGTTTTGATTTTACATGATTTGTGTATTGATTTTTTTAACTTGTACAAACTTTTAGGGTTTTGAATTTGTACAAATTTGTTGTTTATCTTTATATGTTATTGCTTTTTTTGTGATATTGTGTTTGATTTTCTGGGTAAAATAGGTTGATATTTATGTTCATATCTGAATTAATGATCTGGGTTCATGTTCTTCTTGTTCTTGAATAATTACTTGGGTATCAATGTTCTTGAATTTTTACTTGTGCTCACGTTCATATTCATGTTCTTGAATTCGTCGACACCCAACAACTGAAAATAATGAATGAAACATACTACATGCAGAGTGCAAGCTTAATGAATGGTTGTTTGAACATTTAAATTCAATCTTGTGTTGTTTAGTAGAATCCAAATATAAGATGGAAAAATTAAGCAATTTTTCTTACTCAACAAAAACAAGATGTTTTGATTTAAATTTTATGGAACATGAAAAACACTAGAGAATTGGTTGTAGAAAAAATTTATTGATCAATGTCAAAACTAATAAGAAATATAAATGGATCATGAAACAACAAATGGATTTAGATAGTTGTAGCCAAGAGTAGCAATTATGCAAACAACAAAATACAAATAAATATAGAAAATAGAGGTAAAAATAGTCAAGCGGACAGCCGAATCAAATAGAATAACCAATAGAAGCAGAAGTAGATAAAAATAGCCAATAAAAACATATAGTAATAGCAAACTCGTGAGATTAATGTTAAAGCTTAAACAACAACATTTACTCCAATAAAACATGGAAGCAGTCAAATAGTAAATAAGATACATAGAGATAGCAACATCAATACCTTTGGTAGCAGAATTCGGATGGTGACTATTTAACGTGTTTTAGATTATTTTCCTCTTTTAGTTAATACAGTTTTGGGTCATTGTTATCTACTAAAAAAAGATCATCTTTTTTCACGCCGAGTGTAATCTTTTCTCTTGAATTGTCGAACTAACATCGACTCGATAGCCTTAAGTCTATCTTGATTCTCCTTCTCACGTTGAGCGTTCTCTTTTCTCTCGACTTCTCGCTCTTCTTCTATTTTCTTAAGCTTCTCTTTTAATTCTTGCACCTAAAGAATTGAAACACATAATTAGTAAATTTACATATGTTCAATTCAATAAGAAAATAAAAAGGAACAAAACTTAACCTCGTTTGAACAGGAACTGACATATGATCTACAGGTACTCAACAACTCAACCCGCTTGACGAACCAGTTACCACGTAATGTAACACCCCGTTCTTTTAGTAAATAATCATGGTGTGTCTTGACGCTTTCCTTACCGAATCTATAACAACTTGACCCTAGCTTAAGGAACCCCTATTTGTTTACAACTCTTTATATGCATTTCATGACCAAGTAGTGACGTAATATTCATAATGGAGTGTGCGTGTGAATGTGTGTTCAATATTTGTAAGAGTGTGTGATTGGGCAATTGTTAACCGTGCGATCGAATATATATATTTAGGTTGATCGCAAGGTGTTTAAACCTAGGATTACCACCCTCCGATCTTGAGAAAACACCACCTAGAGACTTTAGCAACTTAGGAGAGCCGAGAGTAGTCGAGTTGTGGATTGTGGGCATTTTAGCGTCGAGCAAACAGCAGCCCTGAGGGTATGTGCGACAATACCCGGTGACAATAGCCAAGGCATAGTCGTTGGGGCAAAGTCACAGGTGGAGGTCGACTTTCTGCCAGTTTTGTCAAAAATTCCAGTAAGTTGAGGCATATGTGCGACTATGCCCGGCGACATTGCCTAGGGCATAGTCGCCGGGTCATTGTCTCCCGTGTTAGGGGCTGAACTGTTGATTTAAGCGACCAAACCCCAAATCAGATCCACATTTTTCCGGCCAAATTCGATTTTCAGACTTGCTCCCTCCTTGGTAAGCGGTTTTCCTCTCTTCTCTCTCTTTTCTCTCCTCATTTAATGACCTAGAAGAGACCCTAACAATTATTGTTTGGTTGGTGGCCATTGAATGCAAGTGTAGAGGTCTCATTTAAGGTTAAAGCTTTAGAGAACGAAGCCTTCTCTTAGTTCACCTATTTCTAAGGTTTTTACCTTACAAACCCTAGTTGGTGAGTTACTTGTAATTCTTTATATTATTTGATGTTGTTTCTATCATTATCATCTATATAATCTTATTATGAGAAACTTTAACCTAGAAATGGGTTTTTGGGTTATTTATCTTACTTGGACTTATCTTCATTTTGGGTGTTTAGACTATCATAAGACTATGTTGGGACTTACACGTGGTGGATGAGGACTCATGTGTGGGTATTGTGATAGTTGGATTGTGGGGGTGTTAGAATGTTTCATATAAAGAGTTAAATGCTAGAACAAAGTGTATGCTAATTTTTATGTGCAATCTATGTGAATTGAAAATGGGTCATTATTGGTATACATAGAAATGTGGTACATGAGAGTGTTTAGTAACATTGTGTGATAATTGCAAATTCCATTATGTGACATGAGGGTAGGCACTAAAGGGTCATGGACCCTTGAGGTGGAACTCTCTTGGAATTGGGTAGGCACTAAGGTTCTTAACTCCTTGAGGTGAGACTCTGTGGAGTGGACACTAAAGGAGATGGAATGGCTTGAGGTGACGCCGGAGTGGTGTGCACTAAAGCCAAGAGCCTGAGGTGTAGGTTGAAGTACTATAAACAAGTGATGGCTAACCAACTGTTCTGATCACTTGATCAGACCAGGTCTCACCCGGAAAGCTAGATGGATGTTGCGTGTATCTATATTTAGGTCTGGAACCCTATTGGGTTACGATGGGGAGGAAAGGGGTATTACCGCTGCGTAGTTCGTAAAGTTGCCTTATATATTAGTGTCTTACATTTTATCCATATTGATATAATTGTTTAAGATCTCACTAGGCTTTGTCCTAACACTTGTTTTGGTGTAATGTTGAATTCTCAGGTCTTCCTAGTGGTGTCCATAAGCCACTTTGATGTGTCGGTCGTGTGCCTAGGAGCGTTGATTGGTCGGGTTTTTGGGATATTTGAGAAGAGCGTTTTGGAGACATAGCAACACCCATCTTTAATCTAGTTGAATATTTGTTCTAGATTAACTAGGTTGTTGTGTATTATGTTTCATTTTACCGCTACTATAATTGTTGCAAACTACCCCATGTTATTGGGTTTTAGTTTAGTCTTATTCACAGGGTTCTAAACCTTTATAATTTAGACGTTATATTGCCGAAATTTTAAATTTTAAATTGGCTCGAATTTTTAGGGTGTTACAAGCTAGTATCAGAGCAGTAGTTTAATTGAACTAGGTACGACTGTAAGATGCCTAGACTTAAGCGGAGATTGTTAGGTTGTAAATTGTGAGATGGGGTAGATCTTGAATAAAGGGAAATTGTAGAGTCGACGGAATCTACACCGTTGAAAATTGTGAAAGTGTTATTGAGGATTCTTAGCCGTAGTATGTTCATAATTTCAATTTAGCTACTGATATTACGAATGTATTATTACGTAAGCATGCTTAACTTACTATGATTATGATGATCGATGCTTGTATTTGTACGTTCCCTAGTGAAATCTCAAATGACTATCTCTCACCGTATTCTTTTATACATTGTTGACAGAATAAGATGGTTAATACTCGGAGTAGGCCGTGGACTCCACCGGAAGGCCATGAGGCCTCCGCATCAACAGCGGACCAACCGGAAAACATCGAGACAAGAGAAATTCATCCCCAAACAAATTTGTTGGGTGGGGGACCGGAACACGTTCCACGGGTGAACCTGGCATCCTCTAACCTGGTCTTAACTAAAGCCACTCCTGAATCAAGGATGATAGATAACATGATGCGAGCGATAAATGAGGCTATGGCTAAACAACAGGAGTTGTTTATGAAACTACTGGAGGACAGGGATATCAGTCATCGTCGGGTGGCGGAGAATATAGTTATTGCCGGATCCGGGGGAACCAGGAATGAGATTCCGACTATGGAACTAGTAGTAAATGACGCAAGGTGAGAGGAGAAGACTTGTTCCTTCAAAGCCTTCCTTGGTTCTAAACCAAATGAGTTATCGGGTACTGCAGACCGAGTAATTTGTATGAACTGGCTCCGAGAGCTAGAATTGGCCTTCGAATACTGTGAGTGCGGGGAAGCACAAAATGTCCGTTTTGCCTTTTAGATGTTTAGAGGTGATGCCCTTACTTGGGGGAACGTTGTCCGATCCACCGTTAATCCCACGATTATGTCTCAGCTCTCGTGGGGAGATTTCAAGAAGAAGGTCATGGAAAAGTATTGCAACGAGAGGGCATTTGATAAAATTGAAGATGAGTTCAGAAGTTTGACGAAAGGTAATCGAACCATAGATGAGTACTCCAAGTTGTTTGTGGAGAAATTGAATTTTGTGGGGCATCTAGCCCCGGATGAAAAGTCCAAGATCAAGGCCTATCACAGGGGGTTGTCGGTGGAAATGAAAACCAACATGAGAAACGCCAGAGTAACTACACTTCAAGATGCAATTGAAGAATCATAGTTGGTTGAAGACGACATCATTCAAAATTGAAAGGAGAAAGCTCTAGTGGGTTGAGAAGAGGAAATGGGAAAATCGTTCGGGACCTCCGCAACGTCCAAGACCTTTTGCGGGGAATTCTAGGATGGAACCACATCGGGAACCAAATTGGTGCCCGAAATGTAAAAGCAAACATTTTGGGGCTTGCAATTCCACTCCGCTAGTATGCTTCAAGTGTGGCAAGCCTGGCCATGCTAGTCAAGTGTGCCCCATCCGGGGGACGGTGTGTTATGAGTGTAAGGAAGTGGGTTATGTGCGGATCAACTGTCCCAAGCTTAAGGGAAATTCGAGGGGAGCTAGCACGGGAGTGCCGGTAAAGAAGGAAATTACTTCAAGACCTCAAGGAAAGGCATTTCAGATGACAACTGAAGAACCGAAAAAGATCACGGATGTGGTGTCGGGTACATTTCTACTCAACTTTCTACCTTCTAGAATACTCTTCGACTCGGGTGCGAATCATACCTTTCTAGCAAACTCTTTTTGCAAAACATTCAATATACATTCCACCACCATTAGTGATGCCTTAGTTGTAGAAGTAGTCAGTGGGGACAATATTGTGTTGCATGAAGTTGTGAAGGATTGTCAACTTGAAATCGACGGCAAATGCTTCCAGGTGGACTTACTCCTTATGTCCATCGGAGGATTTGACATGGTGATAGGGATTGATTGGTTAGTGTCAAACCAAGCCAAAATCCTTTGTTCCAAGAAACTCATCAGTGTTCCGACCAGGAATGGAGAGTTTGTCCTTATCTATGGAGAGAAGCGAAAAGGAGAGATGGTGGTCATCTCTTCTCTCAAGGCATGAAAGTGCTTATCGAAGGGATGCCCATCATTTGTAGCATACGTGTTGGACACCAAGTCAGAAAAGAGAAAAGTGGAAGACGTGAAGATCGTATGGGATTTCCCCGATGTATTTCCCGAAGACTTGTCGGGATTACCTCCCGACTGCCAAGTGGAATTCCGCATAGACTTAGTTCTGAGTGCGGTGCCAATCGCTCAAGCACCCTATCGTCTCACACCAATGGAAATGCAAGAAATGATGAAGAATTGCAAGAACTCGTAGAGAAAGGTTTTGTGCAACCGAGTTCCTTGCCGTGGGGAGCTCCAGTTTTATTTGTCAAGAATAAGGACGGCACAATGCGAATGTGCATCGACAATCGCGAGTTGAGTAAGGTGACGGTGAAGAATAAGTATCCCCTCCCGTGGATCGATGACCTCTTTGACCAATTGCAAGGAGAGGGATGCTTCTCGGAGATAGATCTACGGTCGACTTACCACCAAGTGCGGGTACGAGAAGAAGACGTGGCAAAGACGGCGTTTAGAACTCGATATGGGCATTACGAGTTCCTTGTGATGCCATTCGGGCTAACCAATGTGCCTTCAATATTCATGGACTTGATGAATCGGGTTTGCCGCCCCTTTGTGGACAAATTCGTCATTGTATTCATCGACGACATTCTCATCTATTCTAAGAGCGAAGATGAGCATGAGTATCACTTGCGGGAGATATTAGAGATTCTAAGGACAGAGAAACTCTACGCCAAGTTTTCAAAGTGTGAATTTTGGCTTCAATAAGTGCAATTCCTTGGTCATGTAGTAACAAAAGATAGAGTGAAACTGGACCCCTCAAAAATCGAAGCTAAGATGAATTGGGAGCCGCTAAACAACCCAACCGAGATCTAGAGTTTCTTGGGTCTACCTGACTATTATCGTAGATTCATCCGAGACTTTTCCAAAATAGCTTCACCCTTAACCGCCTTAACGAGAAGGAACATAAAATTCTTGTGGACGGAGACCCAAGAACAAGCGTTTAGGACTTTGCAAAAGAAACTGTGTGAGGCACCAATCCTAACCTTGCCCGAGGGGACAGAAGATTTTGTAGTTTACAGCAACGCATCGAAGATGGGTTTGGGATGCGTCCTAATGCAACGGGGAAATGTTATTACATACCCTTCAAGGCAACTCAAGGAGCATGAGAAGAACTACCTGAACCACGATCTTGAGTTAGCAGCGGTAGTGTTTGCTTTGAAGCTATGGCGACATTATTTATACGGGACCAAGTGTATGATTTACACCGACCACAAAAGCCTCAAGTACGTGTTCGATCAGAAGGAGTTGAATATGCGTCAACGAAGGTGACTAGAGATATTAAAAGACTATGATTGTGAATTATTTTACCATCCGGGTAAGACAAATGTCATGGCAGATGCTTTGAGCCGAAGGAGTGTAGTGGGTGCGTGCGAGCTTCGATTTCACGAATAGATGTAGTATCAAGCCTCCAAGAGAGAATCAAGATGTCACAAACCAAAGCCCTGTCAGAGGCAAACCTCAAAAGCGAAGCAATGACCAAGTACCATCTTCTTTTAGCGGAAGATGGTCGAGGTCTCAAATTGTTCCAAGGGCGAGTGTGGGTACCCAAGATTGGGGGTTGTCGGGAATTACTTTTTGATGATGCCTACAAATCGAGGTACTCCATTCACCCGAAAAGTACAAAAATGTACCGAGATCTAAAATTAAATTACTGGTGGCCGGTAATGAAGTTGGATGTAGCAAAGTACGTATAAAGATGTGTGACTTGCTTACGAGTCAAGGACGAGCATCAACGCCCCTATATTAGTTTGCAATCTCTCGAGATTCCGGAATGGAAGTGGGAACACATTACCATGGTTTTCATGACCAAGTTACCTAAAACCTCAAGAGGTCACGACACCATTTGGGTGGTAGTGGATAGTTTGACCAAGAGTGCGCATTTCTTGGTAATGCGAGAAACGCTACCAATGGATAAGTTGTCAAGGTTGTACATTAATGAAATTGTCTCAAGGCACGGGGTGCCACTCTCCATTGTGTCGGGCCGAGATATCCGATTCACATCGAACTTCTAGGATGGGCTGTAGAAAGAATTGGGTACTAGAATCAAACTGAGTACGGCTTATCACCCACAGACAGACGGACAAAGCGAAAGAACCATTAAAACATTGGAAAACATGTTGAGGGTGTGTGTCATCGACTTTGGTGGTAATTGGGACTCTCACCTCCCTCTAGTAGAATTTGCATACAACAACAGTCACCACTCGAGCATCGGCATGGCACTGTTCGAAGCCTTGTACGAGAGAAATTGTAGGACGCCCGTCTGTTAGCTAGAGGCGAGAGAGAAACAATTTGTTGGATTGGAAATAGTTCAAGAGACGGCCGACAAAGTGAAAACTATTCGAGAACACTTAAAAGCGGCCCCAGACCGTCAGAAGAGCTACGCGGATAAAAAGAGAAGACCGATAGATTTTCATGTGGGCGAGCGAGTGATGTTGAAGGTGTCGCCATGGAAGGGTATTATTAGGTTTGGAAAATGCAGGAAGCTCAACCCTCATTTTCTAGGGCCTTTTACAATCTTGGAGCAAGTCGGACTTCAAGCTTATAAGTTAGAATTACCACCCGAAATAGACGGGATCCATCCTACGTTCCATGTATATTACCTTCAAAAGTGTTTAGCAGAGGAAGCAAGCATCATTCCGCTATCAGAAATCCGTGTGGACAACAACCGTAGCGTAGAAGAGCCCGAGACCATTCAAGAGAGAAAGTCGAAGAAACTTCGTCATAAGGAGGTGGTCATGATAAAGGTGCAATGAAAACATCATCGAGGAGCAAACGTGACATAGAAATCGGAGGAGGATATGAAGAGACGCTATCCTCATTTGTTTGAGTAGTGTGGGATTTCGAGGGAGAAATCTATTCCTAATGGGGGAGGATTGTAACACCCCGTTCTTATAGTAAATAATCATGGCGCGTCTTGACGCTTTCCTTACCGAATCTATAACAACTTGACCCTAGCTTAAGGAACCCCTATTTGTTTACAACTCTTTATATGCATTGCATGACCAAGTAATGACGATAATATTCATAATGGAGTGTGCATGTGAATGTGTGTTCAATATTTTTAAGAGTGTGTGAATGGACAATTGTTAACGGTGCGATCGAATATATATATTTGGGTTGATCGCAAGGTGTTTAAACCTTGGATTACCACCTTCCGGTCTTAAGAAAACACCACCTAGAGACTTTAGCAACTTAGGAGAGCCGAGAGTAGTCGAGTTATGGATTGTGGGAATTTTAGCGTCGAGCAAATAGCAACCCTGAGGGTATGTACGACAATGCCCAAGGCATAGTCGCTGGGGCAAAGTCGCAGGTGGAGGTCGAGGTTCTGCCAGTTTTGTCGAAAATTCCAGTAAGTTGAGGCATAGGTGCGACTATACCCGACGACATTGCCTAGGGCATAGTCGCCTGGTCATTGTCGCCCGTGTTAGGGGTTGATCTGTTGATTTAATCTAGTTGAATATTTGTTCTAGATTAATTAGGTTGTGGTGTATTATGTTTCATTTTATCGCTACTATAATTGTTGCAAACTACCCCATGTTATTGGGTTTTAGTTGTTCTTATTCACAGGGTTGTAAACCTTTATATTTTAGACGTTATATTGCCGAAATGTTAAATTTTAAATTGGCTCGAATTTTTAGGGTGTAACACGTAGCCCGGATCCCCACATGTACCAACGCCAAACATTCGACCCCTTTTCCTTCCTCCCGCAGAACACACCCATACTTCAATACTTGCAAGTGGATGGGTGGATGGATGTTGGTGTCAGGTCTGTACAACTAGCATATTTTTTCTGATAATCATCTGACAATAAATAATTATGAATTAATAGTCGGTTTGTGCTTTTTTTCTAAAATATCGGCAGCATAATCATTGTAAATATCAAATATCAAATCTAGGAGCTAATGTTCAGAACTAAGCATAACATTTAATTAATGAGTTTGATAGCAATGATTTTAGTGCAAAAAAGGACTTACTTGTTGCTTTCACGTTGCACCATATTTGAAGAAAATGATATAGAACCTGACTTACCTGACTTTCCATGTCGCTGTGATAACCAAATATCAACTAATTGGTGGTTATATAAGGAATAAAGTTGAATACAAATGTTTATACTCATACCTTCGAAAAAAGACCCTTGACTAGATTGGTCGTCTATTTTGGATTGTTGTTAGCAACCTGCCTATCCTTCAACCTAACACTCTTTTCCTCGTGGATGATTGACTGTTTAGCATGTACACTCGAAACAACATAATTTTTCTTCGGATCTTTACACTCTATGTTGTTTTTTGTATAATTTCTAATGCCTAAAGCCTTGCGATTCTCAACCTTCCCCATAGCATTTTGAGGTTTGACTTGAGTTGGTTCATCGTTCTCTCTCACTTGAAGTTCTAGAAAGTATAATTGCATTAAACCAAACCATAAAAACAAAAAATAACCTTGTTTTCGTGAATAAATGTATGATTTTTAGTACCTTAAAAGCATCAAAATTATTGCTTTTTGCAACTTCTTTGGCAACCGATTCTATAGTTATGTTCTCATTTGACTTTGTAGAAGAATTCACATCAGTTGCTCCTTGCTCCTTGCTCCTTGCTCCTTGTACTCTAAAAGTTCTTCACATGCTCCATTATCATGAGCAGTACCATTCTCAGAGTTGGCCATAATATCATCAACATCAATCATGTTTGCAACAAAAAAAAAGTAAAGGTGAAACTAGTAGCTTGGACAATGAAAAACATGTTTTCTTATAATCGCTCCATCCCATCAGAATTTCCTTCATTATTAAATGCATATCTTCTCATCAACCTACCTATTAGTCCACTGAAAGATCTTGTCCTTGGAATAACCACAGATAATATACCAGAGATGATGGATTAGCATACAAGGCAAGTTTCAACAAATTTTCCAGTATCATATATAACTTCATATACCATGTTTTCAATTAACCAAGAGTCTTGACCTCTAACTTTGATGTCGATGTACAATGAGGACAAGTCACTAAAGTCATTAAACTAGTAAACAAATAAAGGATTACATATCTCTATTTATAATAGATAACAACTAAAAGGAATAAAGGATTACACATATTAACATTAAACGGTAAAAAAATAAAGGATTACATATACTTGTATCTCTATTTTTTTTCAGTATCGGCTTTAGGTATAATACATAAAGGACTCATTCAAAATAAATATGACCCGTTTAACCGATTATAAATCGTTAAGGCCCATATTTTAAACCATTATGTCTCACTAAGACCTATTATGACTAATTTATAACATTTTGACACATTTAGCACTAGTACGACCCATATGACCCATTACGAACTACTAAGACTCATGATGATCCACTAACATCACATGGTCCATTTAAAACAAATATGACCTGTTTAACCCAATATAACCTACTACGATCAAT
The DNA here is from genome assembly GCA_023525745.1 of Arctium lappa. Lineage (NCBI taxonomy): Eukaryota > Viridiplantae > Streptophyta > Magnoliopsida > Asterales > Asteraceae > Arctium > Arctium lappa. The sequence continues at coordinate 165,747,464 of CM042047.1, forward strand.
ATTAGGCAGATCATGAACCATTATGTCCCATAAGACTTATGACTCATTTAGAACGATTGTGACACATTTAGAACTAGTACGACCTGTATGATCCACTACGAATTACTAAGACTCATTATGACCCACTTACACAACAGATGGTTCATTTAGAACAAATATGATATGTTAAACCCGTTATAACCCATTATGACCCATATTAGGCATATCATGAACCACTACGTCTCACTAAGACTAATTATGACTCGTTTAGACCGGTTGTGACATATTTAGCACTAGTAAGACCCTGACCCACTGTTAACTAGTAAGTCTCATGATGACCCACAAAACATCACATGGCCCATTTATAAAATATATGACTTGTTTAACTCATTAAAACCCACTATGACCTATATTAGGCACATCATGAATCAATGTGTTTCACTAAGGCTAATTATGACTCGTTTAGAACAGTTGTGACACATTTACCACTAGTACGACCCATATGACCGACTAACACGTCATATGGACTATTTAGAACAAATATGGCCGGTTTAAACAATTATAAGCTACTACAAACCATATTCGGCACATCATGAACCACTACGTCTCACTAAGACTGATTATGACTCATTTAGAATAGTTGTTATGACACTTTTAGCACTAGTATGACCCGTATGACCCACTACGAACTAGTAAGACTCATGATGACCCACTAAACTAACACATCTTATGACCTATTTGGAACAAATATGACCCGTTTACCCATTATAACCCTTATGACTCATACTAGGCATATCATAAATCACTATGCCTCACTAAGACTGATTATGACCCGTTTAGAAAGGTTGTTATGACATATTTAGCACTAGTAAGACCTGTATGACCCCCTACGAACTAGTAAGACTCGTGATTACCCACTAACACATCATATGGTCCATTTGGAACAAATATGACCCGTTTAACCTATTATAGCCCACTACGACCCATAGTGGATTTCTCGATGGCCTCCTCCACCCGTGGTTTTTCATGTTTTGGGTTTTCCACGTAAATCCGATGTCATTTTTCTCTTATTTATTTTCTTCAAGTTACATTAATATTTTGTGGTTGATTATTGTTTTAGTTGAGAGTTCGAGTTTATAATTTCCGCATACGGACATGTTTTAGTTCAATTTTTTGGTCTTGGGTAGATTCGACTATTTCTCCCTCTCGGTTTGATCTTGTGTTTCTGGATTGACTCAAGTGTGTGTGTGGTCCTTATTTACAAGAAGTGGTTATTAGAGCTCACATGTTGTTTGTCAATAAACTAACTTTGTGAATTCTCAATTGGGTTCGATTGATATGTCAACCATGAAGATCGACTTGTCGTTGCTTGATAGAAGCACTCGATTTCATTTCTAGAAAGATTACAATGAGGGATGTATTGATATTAATGGGTTTACATTAATATCAATGGTCGTGATGTGATATCCGACGTGTGGATCGAGGAGTTGAAGGATTACAACAATTTGAGAGTGATATCTCAAATTCATCTATATATGTCAAATGATGTTTTACATGATGTGTTTGAAAAGACTACTATGACTGAAATGTGGGCGAAGTTAGAAAACGTGTTGAAGACAAAGAGTCTATCTAACAAACTCTACATGAAACAAATGTCATATATTCATCGATTGCAGGAGGGTGGATCCATTACCTAACACATCTCAAAGTTCAAGGATATAGTTGAACATTTGAAGAATTTGGATATGTCATACTATGAGGAAGATGTGGATTTAATTTTTTCGAGTTCATTGCCATCATCGTTTCGTAATTTCATGGATATCATTATCTATAGACGAAAATCATTGACATTAGCGGAGGTGTATGCATCTTCGAATGCAAAGAGCAAGATCAAACAGATTGCTAATATGGCTAAGGCGGTTGAAGGTCTTAGTGTGAAATGGAGACTCAGAGATAGATTTCAAGAGCTTAAGGAGATCAAGGTCGAAATCCAAGGTCAAGAGAAAGATTTTCAACTTCTGTTAGAAGAATGGTCATGTTATATATGAGTACAACAAGTTAGACAACAAACTAAAACAGTGATAAAGTTGCTAGCCAATCTCACATGAATGTAGCTGAAGATGATATGGGTGATTGATGGTTGTGACAGATGATGTGAATGCTTATGAGGCCCGTTCTTTGGGTTGTTAAAACAGATTCTTTGACCAGGGCCTCCAAAATTATGGGCCCATTTTTACATTTTTTAGAACCCTAATATACTAGCCCAACCATCTAACCCTGCCACAACATTTAGATTCAAAGTCGACTCGTCTACCTCGTTTGCGAATCAAGAGCGCCTCTTCTCACTTCTTCTCACTTCGATTCTCGATTTGACGATTGAAATCCCCAAAGATGTGTACCTTTGAGTTGTTTGTTCCAAGGCAAAAGCGACGACTCAATTTCTAATATTTTCCTGTTGCTCATTTTTATAATACTAGTGCTTTGACTAGTTCCTCATTCTACGATTAATATACAATGACCCACATCCAAGGTTTCATGCAGCCTCGAGTCTCGACTGGTTCTTAAGGCGTTAGGTCTGTAATATGTTAATTGTTAACATCAACAACTGATTTGGTTTAGTCGTTTAGGTGTGTTACCATCAACTACATTGAGCAGGTAAATTCTATTTCTTAGGTTTGATATATTTCTATACAACTAAATTGATTCTTTTTTATATTTCTCTAGTTAAATCGAGTTGACGATTCTTGTATGGTAAAGTGTTAATTTTTCGATTTCTCTTGTCTCTTCTCATAAACTAATAAACAAGGGTGGTTGTTTTCAATTTTTTGTGTGAATTAGATTCAGATTGTTAGGTTGTTACTTGTTTAGGTAATTACTAATTATGTTCATTGATTCAAATTCTTAATTACTCAAACAATGTATAAATCATAATAATAATTGTTCACATTGTTTAGGTTCAAAATTGAAAATTAACATGTTGTTAGGTTCAAAAATCATAAATGTCAATCACCCATTCTGCCATACGCCTTTGATTCAGCATTTAGTCTTCCTCAAATCATCTAATCCTTGGCTATTGGGATACCGTAGTATTGTACTTATCTAGGAGAGTTCAAGTAAGTATCTGAAATCCTTGGCTATTGGGCTAGCATAGTATTGTACTTATCTAGACAACTTCAAGTAAGTATGTGAAATCCTCGGCTACTTGGTTTCTGTAATTCTGTAATTTTGATTTTATCTTTTTTTTTACTCCAACTACCGGTTACCAAGTTTCCTTATTTAAATCAGTAAATGGTTTGGTTCTCGTTGGCTTTTGAACATAAGAATGAGAGTTTATAGAAAGTGGAAAATGGAAACAATTTTTTTTTGCTAACATAAAAATTAAAAAGCCATGATCATTTAGTTATAGAAATTAGGTTGTTGCTTCACATATGGTACCTAGTTAACTGGTTCACTCTTGGAGACCTGGCAGCATATGTCAAGACATAATGACAAATTGGAAATTGCCAAGATGTCAATTTTCTATTAAAAGATTTAGATTAAATTTCAGTTTCAACCTAAATGACTAAATGTCTATATATCCCAATATTGATCGATAGTGTTAGGATCCAAGCGCTTACCACTACGCCAAAAGCAATTGTTGATGGAGAGGGGGCAACTTATTTCCATATAGCGGTCAGTGTCACGTTTCGATTTAGGAAGATACTAGTCAATGACCCAACAATCCCTCCCCCAAGCATCTGCCAACACTAACAAGATCTTTGCTAGAAGACAATGGCTGCACAACATGCCTTTTGGCATTAAAATGCACTACATAAGGTTCGAACCCGTGACCTGCTTTGATACCACATGTTAGGATCCAAGCGCTTACCACTACACCAAAAGCATAAATGATGGAGAAGGCGCAACTTATTTCCATATAGCATAGCAGGCAACGCCACGTTTCGGCTTAGGAACATGTTGGTCAATGACCCAACAGATAGTCTTAATATAAGCATAACAGGGCCCCCAAAAATTTTGGAATGACTCGGATGCTTCTTCCCCTGAGTGGATTCTTGACTCGGGATGTACCTACTAGATGTGTCCTAACTATGACTGGTTTTCCACTTATGAGCCTTGTTTGGGGTTAGTTAGGTTTAGAAATGGTGTTTTACGCAAGATCATGGGTCAAGGTAATGTCTGAATCAAGATATATGATGGGTCATCCAAACTTTGGGTAATGTGAGACGTGTACCTGAGCTAAAAAAGATTCTGATTTCACTTAGTAGTCTTGACATCAAAGGCTACAAGTAAATCGGTGAAGTTGGAGTTATCAAAGTGGTTAGAGGTTCTCTCGTCTATTTGAAGGGCTCTCAGCAAAGTGGTGATTTGTATGTTCTGATAGGTACTACCATTGCTCAAGTAGCTTCGTAGACTCTTCTAAATATTGATAAAACGAAGTTGTCGCATATGAGACTCGGACATATGGTGAAGTCCTTATGATGGAGTTGAGCAAAAGGGAACTTTTGGGTAGCCATGTGATCGAGAAGCTCCCATTTTGTGAGCATCTTGTATAAGAGAGGAAAAATAAAGTTTCATTCTCGAGCTAAAATCCTATGACCAAGGCAATTCTCGAGTACATACATTATGAACTATGGGGACCGACGAGAATCCAGTCACATGATGGTGCAGTTTATTACTAGACACCATTCGGTGGTGCATATATATGGTATGGCAGAATGTATGAACCAAACGATCATGGTAAACGTTCAGTCTATACTGTCAAGTTCTTGATTCGCATAAGCGTTCTGGGCCGATACTCGCATGAACTGTTTGTTACATAATCAATCGCTCTCCGTCATATCCTCTATACAAAAATATCGGTTGAGGTGTTGTCTGGCAAACTTCCAAGTTATTCTGACATTAAATTATTTGGATGTCTCGCTTTATTCCAAAGTGGACAATGTCAAAGTTTGAGCTGAGAGCCGTAAAGTATGTATTTCCTGGGTTTTAAATCTGGAGTGAAAGGGTTCAGATTATGGTGTCCAGAGGCCTAGAAGATCATTTTTAGTAGAAATGTGACGTTTGACTAAAAGTTAAATGTTGTGCAAGCCTTCGGTTTCTTATCAACCATAGGTAGATGTTCCTAGTTCTTTTGAGGGACTTTGAGTGGAGGTGGAACTACCAGTTGGTTCTAATACGATGCTTCTTATCGTATCACAGTCGTTTATGCCTTTATTGACTAATAGCGAGGATATTAGTGCTTCTAATTCGCCATCATTGGAGCTACAACCTTGCATTTTCAAGGATGGAGGTCGAAGATAGATTATGTCCTCCATGGTTTGCTGAAGTTGAGGTGGTAGCTTGTGCATTTAGTGTTGCCTTCGAGATGGATTCAGTTAATTATCCATATATGAATAGTGAATCAGTTGATTCTAAAGATTCAGAAAAATGGATTGTGGCAATGCACGATGAGATGGAGTTCCTACACAAAAATGGTACTTGGGAGCTCGTTCCTCTTCCCAAAAGTAAAAAAAGGTAATCAAGTGTAATGGATCAACAAGAAGAATGAAGGGATAATAGATGTAGAGCCTCCTAGATATAAGGCTCAGTTTCTAGCAAATGGATACAATCGGATTACAAGTATTGATGTTACGGCTATTCTTTCACCTATTGTCAGGTATTCTTCTATACGAGCATTGTTTAGTATAATTGCATTACATGACCATGAGCTTCAGTTGTTAGATGTTAAAACTGCATTTCTACATGGTGAGTTAAAAGAAGATAATTATATGGATCAACCTTCAGGGTTTGTGAGTGTTGGTTAAGAAGATTTGGTTTGTAGGCTAAAGAAGTCGTTATATGGGCTGAAGCAATCGCCAAGGCAATGGTATAAGAGGTTCGATATTTTTCTGATTTTTCATATGGTTTCTCATGTTGTTTATATGATTGTTGTGTTTATAGAAGGAGATATGAAGATGGTTCATTTGTCTATCTATTGCTATATATAGATGATATGCATATAGCTTCAAAGAAGAAGGACGATATCTAAGAGATCAATGATCAATTGAACACGAAGTTTGAAATGAAAGATTTGGGCAAAGCTCGAAAAATTTTTGACATAGAGATTTCAAGACCGAAAGGCGAGAACTTTGACACTTAGTCAAAGAAGTTATATCAAGAAGATGTTTAAGAGATTCAACATGGATGGAGCCAAAACGGTAAATACTCCAATTTATCTACACATCAATACCCCGTTTCTGATGAAGAAAATGAGTATATGTCTCGGGTTCCTTACTTTAGTACAGTTGGTTTATTGATGCATGCAATGATCTCCACAAGACCGGATTTAGCCTATGTTGTGAGCATGGTAAGTCGTATATGGCTAATCAGGGCAAATAGCACTGGAAGGAAATTCAATGGTTCTCCGCTATATTTCAGGTACTATAGACTATAGTTTGTATTTTGGGACTTCAAGAGACGGTGTTCAGGGATATGTTGATTTAGACTATGGTGGAGATATGGATGGACGACGCTCTCTTACCGGATATTTATTCACAATGGGGCCATATGCCATCAGTTGAAGGTTGTTCTTTAACCGACGGTTTCTCTCTCTACAACTAAGGCTGTATACATGGTTATGTTACCAAGGGTTTCAAGAAGGTGATATATTTAAAGGTTGTTCGATAGCCTTTGCGATGATGAGCTTATTGAGTGGACTCTATATTCTGTGATAATCAGAGTGCTTTTTCTGGTAACCAAGGATCAGATGTTCCACAAGCATACGGAGCATATTTATGTGCGTTATCATTTATAAAAGAGGTCATTGCTAAGGGAAACTTCAAGGTGAGAAGGTTTTCGCTCACGTTAATCTGGCCGACATGAGGATTTAAGTTCTTCCTACGACTAAGTTTGGTTTATTTACAAACATAATAGGAATATGTGGTATTGAGTGGCCTGTAAAGGGTCGGTGCAGGGGCGGAGCTCAATGGAGGCTACCAGGGGCAGGGCCCCCGGACTTTCAAAATCTGCAGCAGGCAACAAAAAGTTTTGTAGTGAATAAAAAACAAAAAATTTATTTAGGCCCCCCCACTAATGACATGTTAGTCCAATAAGAGAAGCCCAAACAAATTGAAACTCAAAGACAAAAAATGAATACGGTTCAGTCCATTACTCCATCATCGTTTTCTAATTTTCTTCCAGTTCGAGACGCCTCAACCTGAAAAATCAAAAACTAAAAAATTGATTAGCGCCGCCTGGTTATGACTTACGACAGACCTGCGATTGCCATTTTCCGACCGCCGACGTACCTGCGATTGCCATTTGCCCATTTGCCGCTGACGCCTGTATCAGATATGTATGTGCTGCCCCAGTGTTTCATTATTTGATTTAGGCATTTAGCCATTTAGGTGATTACTGATTAGGTCAGTGACCTTTAATCAGATGTGTATCAGTATATGTTGTGTTTATGTAGGGGATTAGGTCAATGAACTTTAATCGATTTACTCATTTACACAACAATGTATGGGTTTTTTTTTCCTGTTTTAGGCTAATATCAGATATTCAGATATGTAATGTATGTTATGTCAGTAAGTTTTACCTTTTTTAGGCTAATAGGCTTTATGTTTTGTTTGTAATGTATTTATAAATTATAATAATATAATTTATGTATTGCAATTTGTAAATTGTAGACAAATCAGGGACAGAGGACTATCACTTTGAAGTTCCAATTGTTCAGATGTGAGATGTGTATGTTATGTTTATGTAGGGGATTAGGTGATTACTTATTATTTTGAGTTTAATGGTCAATTTCATGGTTTATTTTGATAGTGGGTGTGCAACGACGGCCGACGGGAAAAAGGAACACACTCACGGACTCACTTACGCAGCAGGTCAGTACTCAAACAGTTAACTTATTTGAGTTTAATTTGAGATTTTGAGTTCACTATTGTCTATTATCCCTTAATTTGAGTCAAATTATTTGAGTTTAATTTGAGTTCACTATTACACAACAGTTAGGTCTGTAAAAGGTGCAACCGTATCATTTTAGAATGTGTAACCGTAGCTCGTAATCAACCAAAAAAACCAAAAAGAACTCTTGAAATCAACCCAAAAAATAAAAACAAAAAACTCTTGAAATCCACAAAAAATACCGAAAAAGTCTCTCGAAATCGATAAAAAAAAACTTTAAAATCCCTCAAAATCAAACAAAAAACTTTAAAAATCTCTTGAAACAGCGGAATTAGCCTGAAAACACATTGGACGATATTGAACGTAAAGATGAAGAGACGTTAATAAAAACTGTATGAAAAAAGATTGTGACACCCTATAAAAAAGTTATTGGGTTCGTCCCTATTGGTAAGGACTAAAAATTATATAATACATTAAGTGTCCGGTCCCTGCAGTTCTGAAGCTTGTGTTCCGCCCCTGGTCCGGTAGAAGAGGCATGTGTTTGTTGATCCATTTTCGAGAAGTGAATATTTAATTTCACTATTTTTTGTTTCAAGGAGATAATTGTTTGTTGGGATTAATAGTCAAAGATGGAGATTATAAATGTGTTGACTCCAAAGCTCATGCATGAGAGTGGGATCCAGAGTCAACATCAAACTTGAAGCATCAAGAGTGTTCCACGTTGGTTTTCATGCGCCTAAATCCACAGTCAAACTCGTTTTGTTTTTTTTTTTTTTAACGGCATTTCATTAAAAGCTAGCCAAGACGAGTGGAAGGAATTACAAAGGCTTAAAACGACAAAGAGAAGAAGTTCTCCACATAGACACATCTTTTAGGTTCGCCTTAGGCCTATACAACATCCATCTAAAAGAGTTATCAGTAATCGAGTCAAAAGCAACGTCCTTCTTTAGCTCTAGTTTATCGCATGGACGGATCCACTATGGTGGCTACGGTGGCACGTGCCACCGTATTATTTCGCCGACGAAGGGTAAAATTTTTAGGTTCGTATAAGGTGCAAGCGTATCGTTTTGGAAGGTGTTACCGTATTATTTTGAAAACTTCAAGAAGGTGCAACCGTGCCTCATAATCAACCTAAAACCAAAAGAAACTATCGAAATCAACCAAAAAAACCGAAAAAATCTCTCGAAATTGATAAAGCTAACTTCAAAATCTCTCGAAATCAAGCAAACAACTTTAAAAATCGCTCGAAATTGTGGAATTAGGCTAAAAACACATCGGACAATATTGAACGTCGGTAAAAAGATGAAGACACGTCGATAAAAACCGTGCTTTTTGCAAAAAAAAATTGTCGGTATTATATGGTGCCACCGTATGAAAAAATTTATGGATCCGTCCCTGGTTTATCGAAGGCAACTCTATTCCGAACGATCCAAATAGAATAGCAAGTAATGAAGATAATAGCCTCAAACACCGTCAAACTTGTATTAGTCACTGTTTTGATCATTTTTACTGGCTTCATGAACAGTGGTCCGGGTGAAGTCGCATGAGGGTCTGGATGTAGTTTTTAATGGTAGTTTCTGCTTTTTCTCATAGGTCTACTCTCCATAATATTTAAGAATTTCTCTCCCAACATACATATATTAACAGCGTGATTTGTAGATTTGTTCATTGTTTCTCCAATATTTCCAAGTATTGTAAACTTCAACTAGTTGGACTTCTCGGTAGTCTCCTCTGGCGGTGATTTTTCCTGTTTTGGTTTTCCACGTAAATTTAGCGTCGTTTTTCTCTCTTATTTATTTCCGTCAAGCTACTTTAATATTTTGTAATTGATTATTGTTTCCATTGAGAATTCAAGTTTACTGTATCCGCATACGAATACGTTTGAGTTCATTTTTTGGGTCTTGGATGTACAGATTCGACTAATTATTGTGTTCAATTCAATCTCGTTTTTCTGGATTTAATCGAGTGTGGTGTGGTCATTATTTGAAACAGATGAAGGAAAAATAAAAAATTCATACAAGCATTTTCACTTTAAAATACTTCGAAGTTTTAGCAACTTCTAAGCAACAACCAAGACTCCCAGCAATTCGTAACTCTCCTGTAGTTGGTCAAATTTATGACGCATTACTTTAATATTCATTGAATTAGAATATTATTATTATTATCAATTTCTATCTATATAAATACCAAATCCATCTTACCATATTGTAGATCATCAGAGGCCTCACATATCTCTGAGCATACTTATACAGTTTGGTTCATTCATACAGAATCAAACTGAAAAGTTATCTGATATTTAGAGAGAAAAATAACTTGAAAGATGGGTTCCGGTGGCCGAGCGACGGAGAGAAGTAACTCCGGGACTGAAGTTGTGAAGCGAGCCCCATCGTCCAAACCACCATTCACTCTTGGTGATATAAAAAAAGCCATACCACCACACTGTTTCGAACGATCCCTCATCCGATCTTCATCCTACCTTTTCACTGACCTCTTTCTATCCTTCTTCTTTTACTACGTTGCCGCCAAGTACATCGTCCACCTTCCGACCCCCCTTTCCTATGTGGCGTGGCCGGTTTACTGGATCCTCCAAGGTAGTGTCCAGATGGGTTTGTGGGTTATTGGCCATGAATGTGGCCACCAAGCTTTTAGTGACTACCAGTGGTTAAACGACACCATCGGTTACCTTCTTCACACTGGTATGCTTGCTCCTTATTTCTCTTGGAAATACAGCCACCGTCGTCACCACTCTAACACTGCCTCACTCGAGAACGATGAATCTTTTGTCCCTAAAAAGAAGTCTAGCCTAAACTCTGTAGCCAGACTGCTCAACACCCCACCTGGCCGTCTCTTTAGGCTAACGATTCTGTGCACCATTGGTTGGCTCTTGTACATTTGCTTCAATGTCTCGGGCCGGAAGTATGAGAAATTTGCCAACCATTTTGACCCGAAGAGCCCTATTTACAGCGACCGTGAGCGACTCCAAATTCTCCTGACTGATGTCGGGCTTCTTGTAGCAAGCTATGGTGTCTACAAATTGGCCTTGGCACACGGGTTCACTTGGATAGTTTTGGTCTACTTTGCTCCTTTGGTTATCGTTTATGGGTTCCTGGTCGTCATCACCTGGTTGCACCACACTCACCGGTCACTGCCACACTACGACTCCACCGAATGGAACTGGTTGAGGGGAGCTTTGTCAACCGTCGATAGGGATTACGGCGTCTTCAACAAAGTTCTTCACCACATCACCGACACACATGTCGCCCACCATTTGTTCTTCACCATTCCTCATTATAATGCCATGGAGGCCACAAAAGCGATTAAACCCCTGTTGGGAGAATACTATCAGTTTGATGACACCCCAATATTCAAAGCGATGTGGAGAGAAGCTAGTGAGTGCTTCTTTGTTGAGGCTGATGAAGGTGAAGACAAGAGCAAAGGTGTCTATTGGTTCAACAATAAGATATGAAAACACGTTGTAATCCACCTTGTTTCAGTTCTCGTATTGTCTGGAGCATATGTATTAAGTTTTTAAATGTATTAATTAATCCAATAATTTTGGTGTAAATTTCAATTACCATATATGTTGCAAATTACGAATCATTGGCGATGAAATATGCTCCAGATCTTTTGGCAATAGTAAGCTGATCAAAGTTGCAGGAATATCAAATATTAACAACTCTGATTCCTTCACTAGTTCGCTTGTGTCATGGGTTCTAAATAGATTATTAATTGCTTGCATATTTAGGGTAAAAGAGGCATTTTGATTGAAAATACAAGGTACTTGATTTAATGGAAGGTGTTTATGTTTCTATTTGTGATCACCCTTTCAAAAATAGATATATATAGAGAGAGAGAGTAAGATTATATAAGCTCCTTGTAAACCTTATATTATATTGTGTATTATAAGGAATATAAACAAATCAGAACCAAATCACAAAGAATATTGCAACATCAATTCCTAATTCTCAGCTGCATATATTTAGAATGTGTATAATTGTAATAATGGTGTTCCTTTCATTTAGCTGTAACGTACCATAAAATTAGCCTCTTTCCTTTCTTTGTATTGTCTATATTAATCTTGTATTCCTCTCTTTGTAATCATTGGAAAATATCAAATATACACTTTGTTATATGTATTATGGTCGATTACTTTATGAGACAATGGAATAAATTATGTACGATTTGCAGTCATTATTCTGAATTTTAATTAGCGCATTTGTACCAGACCTTTTAATCTTGTCTTTTCTTAGTTTTTCTAATGTTTTGTGGTTAACTCAAAATTTTATACTTTTTTAATTTTTTATGTGAAAATCGAAGTTAATTAATTTACAAGGTATACTAATGTGTATACATACATAGAGGAAGCTTATTATGCAACCCCTTTACATGGTATAACCCCTCTATTTACCACTTATTTTATTTTCAGTTTTTTTCCTTTTTCTTAATTATAAAAATGAAAATAAAATAAGTGGTGGATAGAAGGGTATCATGTAAAAAAGTTGCATTTGAATGTCCCTCTACATACATATATAAGAGCCAGTTCAACGAACAATGCTACGAATCATGAGAAAGTTCACATGAATTATTGAAAAAATCCATTTAAAGATGCATATGTGAAGTTGTGAAATCATATGAATAATTTATAATGCCAGTTAAAATATGCATATTCAAACATATTTTTTTAATGATTCACATATGAACATTTTCTTCTGAACCTCTCATGATATTTAGTCTTCTTATTTGTACCTCCCACTACATACATACATACATATATGTATATATATACATAAAAATCAGTGTTTAAAAAGGCTTGCCACGCAACCGTCATGGCGCTCCGTGACTCGAGACTTGTGTTTGAAGCTACGAGTAAGCATGTGGCATGCGATGATCCAATGCGTGGTTTTTGTAACGTGATATTTGATTTTTTTATCTTTTCAGTATCATACTTTTTAGTTTATAGCATATAATCTAATTTTAACTGTGTTAATATCATTAACTCATTAAATAATAATAAAAAAAAAGATAAATGTGTGTATCCATTAACTCATTAACTAATTATACCATACATAAATTAGAAATGAAATCCAACCATGACATATAACATTTGCATAGTAATAATAATTGTTAAGGAATTCAATCCTTTAGTGGATGAAAATTTTCCGTTATAATCAAACACATATCTAATTTTCCTTCAAATAAAAAAATAAAAACATAAAAATTGATATTTTTCTCATATTAAGGTTCTCGCCCCATGATTCAAATAATATAGTATGATATTATTTTTTATTTTTTTTGGTAAAGGAGTATCCCAGACCACTTTGGGTCCGGACTAATCTCCTGGAAAACAGGCTTATGGCCCACGGACATTCATCCCGTGGCCACAATGCTGCGAGTGGGGCTCGAACCCAGGCAACCGCTATGAAGTCCCCAAGCTCTTACCACCACGCCACAACCTTGTGGTTATATAGTATGATATTAGTGGTCAGTGGTTCGGGTTTTCTTGTATAATATTTTAATTAGCTTTTATAAAAAATTTATTGGTTTTAAACTTTTAAAAATAAATAAAGGGCCGGGTATAATATGTCAAAATATAATTTAGTTTGTTTTAATTCTACCTTTATATCGAAGTACTTTTAAAAGCTTGGTTTTGGAGACATATGATATATGTTTTTATGCACATAGAATGTCTCAAAATCTACTTTTTAAATTATGTAGATTTCTTGAAATATGAAGTAAATACCTAAATTCCAACATAACTCCAATAACGTGATCATTGTTATCTCAAGATCCACACTATTAATTACCATGACGGAAATTAAATACAATATTATATGAGATTCTTATAATATATAGTCTATTACTATTATTTCAATACATCATCTATATATCAAACAATTAATTAAATATAAAGTCAAAAGGAAAACAATGGAGTTATTAATTAAATAGGAACCGAAAAAATACAATTTAATTATTTTAATGCAATTTACACATAAATATATTATACGTTTACTTGATCATTTCAACATGTAACTGAATAATGGTCCCAACTACACAGCATCTTCTAAATTTCCATGTGAATGACTTATCGAGCGTTCAACATTCTATTGTATTGATGATTATGAATAATTTTGTTGTCAATCTTGAATTTAGAAAATAAAAATCAAAGCAAAAATAAATTTCCTGGTGTGGCTTTTGAATTGACCTTATACAAACCAAAAGTCAAACCAATAATACGAATAGAATGTCTTGTATAAGTAATGTACGATGAGTTTGGATATATACCAAAAAAATTGTTGCATTGAATTATCAAAATTTTCTAATAGAGAGAGTGTAATTTTGAAGAAATAATTAATCATTTATTAATAAAATTTAACTAATTAGTTTAATACTAATTTCAGACCAAATCTAGTTAGATGTATATATGAAATAAATTAACTAAAAAAATGTTAGAACAACTATCCACTTCAGATTAAGGTGGGTTAAGTTTTAAAGAAAAATTAAACATAAAATATTATTCAAAATAATAAATAAACATCCTAAATTAATCCTTTTTAGATTAACATAAAAAATTAAAAAAAAATAAAGATAAAAAAATATATTATCAAAATTAAAATTCATATTTGTATGTTAAAACCAACCGAATTTAATTGAAATACTGAAACTTCATTACAGTAACTTACAAGCTTCGTGTTTCAAATTCATATTGGTAAAATATATAATAAAATTATGAAATACAAAAATAAGAAGTAAATCATAACAGGTCTTTGGAAAAAACCAAAATGAAATGGAAAAAGAAAAAAAAGTTGCCAAAATTGACTCATGAAAGCCGGCATCAAAAACCAAATGACGACTAAATTCTAATATCTCCCACTTAAAGGAAAAACCTAATTAAGGGGTTGTTTGTTTTTAAAAAAAAAAAAACTCTTAATGCCTCTTAAGTCTGAATTGTTCAGAACTTTTTATATATCACCTCTTATTACTCATAACTAAAATAAGACTTTAGACCTCTTAAAAAACAAACGGCACCTAAGTATTTTTTTTTTGTTGGGTTGGGACGTACTGAGTAAACTTTAGGGCACGTAGTGGAAAATGTAATTTACTCATGGTTTAAATTTAGGTGCTATCAAAGTATTTTATGGAGGTTCATCAACGATAACTCAAGGCCATTCATGTTGACTCGGAAACCCATGGCTACCAAAAAAAAAGTCTTATTCGTTTGATTAGTTTTGGACGTTAATTGTTATATATAGAGGTTTAATCAAATGAGACCCCTATATATATATATATATATCGTTGTCTTATAATATAGATGTTAATAAATATAAAAATACAAAAAAAATACGGGTACGACCAAAGGGAGATTTAATATAGTAGGAAGTACATGAACACTTATAAAAGTCGCTTTTTGCAGTGTGATTTATTGAATGTGTCGTGTTAGTTGCATGAGAAAGCACGGCGATTTCATGGAAAGCTATCAATTTCAAACGTGTCTCTTATCCTACTACTATACTAACTTTGTAGTCAACATGTGTGGGCTGATCTGCCATTTCCCTTTCTTCCTCTTTTTTCTTTTTCTAACTAGCATTAATATTCCTTTATTTAACTAACTAAGGGTCGTTTACAAAACGTTTATCCGGTAAGTACTTATTGGGGCATTTACCTTAGCGAATGAACATGACAAGAGCATAAAATCTTATCCGGTAAGAGGAAGAATAATGAGGGAGAGTCTTACCCGGTAAGTGAGAGAGACAACTCTTACCCGGGTAAGTGCTTACCGGCTAAATTGTTGTATATGATACCATCGTGATGATTAATATCTTACCCGGTAAAGTAAATTAGTGTGTCGAATTTTATTGGTAATTAAGCGCTTATCGGGTAAGCATTTGGGTAAACAGCCCCTAAATTTACAATATTCGGAAACCTAAATCTTTTTAAAGGAAATTGATATCGGAAAACCTAGCCGTGCTTTTGCATTTTGATTTATAATTTGTACAATTTTAGGCGGATCCCAATAAACGATGAGTATATGTTATGTAGGGCTCACAAAAATATCTCTAATTTTAAAAAAAGGAGTTTATAGTAACTCGTATAATATTAAAGGAAAATGGGATGCATGAGCTAATTTAAGTGAAGTGTGATTGTGATAACTCAATGTATATGAATATAAAATGAACTTCCCATAAACCTAAAGTTGTCACCTTGTTTATAAACTTGAGATACAGGTTTGGTTTGGTTTGGTTCGATTTTGCTGCTTTAGACTTGAGGCATTAAAGCATCTCCTATAGATACTCCAAAATGGAGAAACAAAATACTTTGGAGATTTTTTTCTTCAACTAGTTCATTAAAATGGCAAAAAGTATGAGAGAAAATAAATTCTTTCGAATTTGGAGAACTACCAAAATATCATTGCTTAAAAGTGAGAAATGATTTTTTTATCATTCTAACAAATAATGATTTTTGAAACTAAATGTTTAAAAGAAAGAAATAATATTTTATTAAATGTATTGAATATTTTTATAATACAATTAACATTATAATCTTTAAAATCAAAAAAGATCATTAATAAATGAGGAGTACCCAGTCCTTGGGTCGGTCCAGTCGTTGACTGGGCTGCCCCCAGCCCAGTCTTAAGACTGTGGTTGGACTCTAGGTTCAGCGTAAGCTGGGCCGGGACAGCGGCGGATTAGTGGGCTGCTCGTGGATGCCCGATACCGCCGGGGAGGTGTACGTGTGTTCGTGGTAGTCGTTCGTTGGTTCGATGCCGCTATGCCTTTCAAAAAAAATTATAAAAAAATTATGGATAATTTCTATTAAATTATTTGAAATGATAGTATTTTTTTTTTCAAATTCCAACTTGGAAATTATTGTTATTCAAATGCTTGACTAGAGCAATACTTTCAAGTCCAAATACGTGGGCTAATGAAGTCTCTTTCTTTCTTAAAGTTTTATTGATATATTTTTTATTAGAGAAATGTAATCATATGATGTTGAACTATACCAACAGCTCTATTTAGTCCAAATCTATGTGCTCATTGAGAATGTTTTCGATATTAATTTTTAAGATATTATACAAAGTAGTGGTATATAAAGATAATGACTTCTTTATGTATAAAAATATATACTTGTATTTTTTTTTACTGTCTTTATCTAGACTTAAAAACCTAGCTATATCTTTAATGTTGATAAGTTCGCAATGAGGTTTTAAATATTGTTTAGCTTGATACTTGATGATTTAGTAGGACAACGAGTTTAGATTGGTATAGTGGAAGAAGGAAACTGATATTAAAGAATCAAATCATTAAATCGTGTTATGTTCTCGTTAGAAATAATAAAAAGTTGAAAAGGTTGACAAAGAACACACACAGTTAAGCAATATGTAATTCTTTAAACCCTCGTGTAAAACAATTCATTGTTTGAAAATTTTGTATTATTCGTTTGTATCGATCTCTTTGGAAGGATATTGGGACTTAACTCAATTTAGTACCATCTTTCTGCCGGTCTTTCTCTTTCTTTTGGAGTGAAATCATTTACAATTTTGATATTTACAATTTTCCCCAAGGAGCATATATGTCAAGCAACAACTCCACTCTTAATAGTAACATTTATACTTTAATTAGGAATGTCATGGTGTAAAAAATTTATTCATTGCAATTACAACCTATCGATTCTATTATAATTGATTGATCAAAATCGGATATTCAATTGTAATTTGATTTTATTGGATCGGACCCAGAATTTCATATCTAAATTAGATCGATCGATTAATGAATGATAATTCATCAAAATCCAATAAAACCATACCAATTCAATACAATTATCATCGAATTATATATATATATATATATATATATATATATATGTTTTATATGATATGTGATATGTATTTGATTTATTTATGTACGGAACCCTTTTTAATCTTATGATTTATGCTTAGATATTATGTTGATGGTTCGATTTATATGTATATCTATTTAGCATTAGCGTTTTTAACCTAAAGTTCAACTAGTTTTTTTACAACTCAGAAAATTGTAGTCAAGAGGCCGGTTAATTCTTTTACTGATAAACTCTCGATTGTTTATTAGATAAATCAAAATTCAATACATATTAATTAAAATTCAAAAACAATAGTAAATTACAGATCACTTATCACCCATCTTGTGACAACTCATTGTACATTAACAGGAAGTTAGATATTTTTGAGCTCGTTTAAATGGGGTGGGGTTGTGACCTGTGCTACGTGAATAGAAAATCAAATTTTTGTGTTCCTTATAAGTCCCAAATTATAAAGTTACCAATAACATCCATCTTGATTTTAAGTAGATTTAAAAGTTATTGGATCAACCTACTAATATAAGTTGACGATGTTATACATTTCGATAGAAATTGCTATTTTTCTTAATTTACACAAATACATTCATTAGTTTTAAATGAAAACAAGTTTATAATAATTAATTAATTAATGAATTTTCTCGTCTTATGTATTGCTAAATATAATGATGATTGTAATAGAGATGGATTAAATGCACCCTTATATACATTCATACCTATTGATTTTCAACATGCCAAAACATGATTAGTTTTCACTAATTTATGTATTAAAAACAATAATTACATTAATTAATGGTTAATCATGGGATTGCTTTTTACCATATTACGGCATTTGTATAAGACAACTTATGATTAGTTGAGAAAGATGATGCTATAAAAATCAAATTTTACACTTTTTAAAGGTTAATTATTTTTTGTAAGACTAATCCGAAACAAGTTTATACTATTTGCAAGGTTCTAAATGGCGTGAGGCGTGGCTTAGCGGCGAGGCCAAGCCTCAAGCCTTAGGAGCCACGGCGAAGCCATGGTGTTTTCAAGGCGTGACTTATGGCGTCAAATTTCTAATTCATATATAATATTATATATAAAAATGCATGTTTTGTAGTGTTATTTAATGAGTCAATAGTAATAAGCAAGTTAAATTAGGTTATATATTAAAAACTTGTAAATAAGACATTAAAAACATAAAGAAAAATCAAATATCTTATTACGATAACTGCGCATTAGGCGATGACGTGTCATGGACGTAACATGACGTGACACACAAGCCTTGGTGCCATGGCGCACCATGACGGTTGTGCGGCGAGTTTTTTAGAACATTGACTATTTAACGTCCATTCTTAAATGAATAAATGCATGTATATGAATAAATATATGCATGTATATCAATACACATACCCAATATTTCAATTTCTTCGCTGTCTATGCTATCGATAGCATATTATATTAATTATATTATATACATATATCACATGTATGTAATTAATTTTATATATCTTATTCATATCTCACCTCTTCGGTGCCTATGCTATCTTATTCTCTTCGAAGTCTATACTATTGATGGCATATTATAATATATACATATATCACATGTATGTAATTAATTCTATATATCTTATTCATATCTCTTCGAAGTCTATACTATATTATATTATATTATATTATATATCACATGTATGTAATTTTATATATCTTATTCATATATTTTCATCTCTCTACTCTAACTTCCTTCCATTTGTTTTTTTCCCTCAACAACTGTTTTGATAACCGTGATTTTTAATTTTCAATTGATTAAATTTGGATGTCTAAAACCAAAGTTGTTTTCATCAAAAATTACATTTAAATAAAAATAATAGCACTAGAATGCTCGAATTAATTTAAACCTTGTCGGTAGAATACAATAAATCAACCTTGTAAGGTATGACAAGTTTTGTATTACTTGTTCGAAGGAATAAATATGCCATAATTTCCTTTTTCTAAAACGACAAAACACTATTTACACTTAAAACAACTCTTGTTATGGTTAGTCCTCATAGAAATCTCGAATTTTGGTGACAACAAATAAGACAAATTATGAGTAGTTTAAAGCATACAATAATTAAGTTCAATGTATAAAATATTTAGCTCATACATTACACCATGAAACCTTTTTTTATTTTCCCAACTTCACTTCACATGTTCTTTTACTCTCAAAACAAATGAGGATTTGTTTGTTAATATTTTTAGAGTTAAAAGCAAATTTTGGTCTATATGGTTTACATTAGGGTGGAGTAAGTTTGTCTATTCACCTTTCTCTCTCACAACTTTCATTTCAATAACGAATTTGGTCCCTTAAACTAATTTTCAAATTTTATTAAAGATTTGGTCCCTTCTTGAATTTCCATGTTTACGATTTGGTCTCTTATATATCTTATAAATATAATGAGCAAAATAATTAAATAAAATTTACAAGTTTAGATTTTGTCATAAGATATTTTATCTTTTCAGAAACATTACTTCCATAAAATCTTTTAACTCAAATAAAATATAATTTTGATAAGTTTTTGTTTTAGTTAGTTGAAAATTAAAAAGAAGTTTTAATACTAAATTCCCAACAATATATATATATATACTATATTATAAAGCACGGATAAAAAAACTCTTACATACAAATTATTAGGCACAAGGTACCATCATTTTATGCAAAATTTAAAAATCTCTTAATTTACAAGTATCAAATTATTAGGCACAAGGTACCAATTTGGTATGTGCAGGACCTTCGTTTTACACAGATATTTCCATGTATCACTATTAATTAATACTATATTATATTACTATAAATTTGTTTTAATTATATTATTAAATATGTAATTGTTTATTTTTTCTAGATGTCATTAAAATATATAAGATAATCATTGAATTCTAACAAAATACTTAATTTTTTTATATAAAAAAACATTATATTATTAAGTCTAAATTAAACAAATTTATAAAAAAAACATTATCACTTTCTCAAAATCATCCAAAATCGTACTGTAAATCGACAAAAAAATAAAATGAAACATTAAAATCGTGATGTATCTCGCTGGATTGCGCGAGTACGCTTCTAGTTAGATAATAAGATATAAACGTATTAAGTTTAAGTATTTTACTAAAATTAATTAATATACAAAAAAAATATTATAGTTAAATTAGATATAAAAATATAAAGTATTAAGTTCAAGTATTTTACTTATTGTCTATTGCTATCTTTATTTGTTGGATTGAATGTATGCTTCTATAATTCAACGGATAACAACTTTATGTTAATGTACTTATTATTTCAATATGTTTCTATTAGAATTTTTTTTTATCTATTGTGATTCTAACAGCCATTGGTTATTTGCTAATGTTGTTTGCGTAATTGCTTTTGTTGGTTATTGCCTATTGCTATTTATTTTTGCTTCTATAAATGATATTGTATTATTGTTCACTTGTTTGACAATTCATCTATTGTTCATATGAGTTATAAAATGTGAGGAATTCATCTATCGAGGCCCTCTGTTTTTACATTTACATCAATGGCCTATAAAATATGAGGGACGGGCTTGTTTTATAATGTCAATTTTATTGAATGTACAACTAATTTTATAATAACAAATTAAGTTATGTTTTTGAAATGTTAAAAGTGGGTTTTTAAAAACATGGTTTGTTTATAACTTTTAGTCAAGATACATTTTTAAAACGTCTAAGTGGTTTATGATGATAAAAGTTGAAAATCTTCATGTGATAAGATATAAGAATCAAATATACCAAAAGGCAAAGGATCATGTGAGAAGTTGAGGTTAACGTGAGAAGTGGATCTGAATCGTTGATCATTTTTAATCTCATGTCCTCCCATGAATTGCGCCTTAGAAGAGAATTGATCTGGTGCATCTCGGTGCATCTTATCTTGATGCATCTCATTCCAATGTGCATCCATTTCTCATCCAATTGTTGATAACCACTTTTCACGTTAACCTCAACTTCTCACGGAAACCCAACCCTATACCAAAAATATATTTCTTTCCAATTATCAATCTCAATCTTGAATTGTGGGGGAAAATAAGACAACTTACCAGTAGTTGAGGAGGCAACTAGGGTCAATCAGACTTTGGCGACAGTTTATCAAATTTTTATCGGGTAACCACTAACCAGTAAGAGCATCACTTTTTCTTATTTTATCGGGTAACATTCTCAGCCATTAAAATGAAATGTTAGTAAGCATCTTTTACCTAGTAAACGCTTACCGGGTAAGAGTTTTCTCCCTCACTTAGTGGGTAAGATTTTTTATCCTTGTTATGTCTCTTGCCGTGTAAGATTCTCGGTTTTGCTATACTCAACCAATAAGGTAAATGGCACCCGGTAAGAGCTTACCAGATAAACATTAGGTAAACGGTCCCTTAAATACTATTTATTTACGTGTTTATAGTTTTTATATTAGGGGTGCTCAAAAAACCGTCCAACCCGATCAACCTAACCCGACCAACCCGGGAAAAAAATCAACCCGAGGTAATCGACATATAATCGATACAAAATTAGGACAACCCGAAGCTATTGGGTTGTTATTGGGTTAGGCTCAAATTAGTAACCCGACCAACCCGATAAACGTTTTAGCGACTTCTCTAAAATTATTTATATTTCTCTTTAATATGTATAAATTACCAAAAACAACTCAGCAATAACGAGAAATGGAACTCATAAGAGGACATTATTGGAAAATTATATGTAATACCTAAATATTTGACGAACTCGTATATTTTTTTGATTGATGGATCGTATTTCAATGAAAAAATTCCTTATTTTTATGTTTTCAATAATGTTTTTACTTTGTTTAAACACAACCCGACCAAACCGACCAACCTGAACGGGTTGGGTTGGGTTGGGTTGGGTTGCACTTTTGTTTGGGTTGGGTTGAAAATTCTCAAACCGCCAACATTGGATTGGGTTATTGAAACGCCTTCAACCCGATCAACCCAACCCGTGAACACCCCCCTAGTTTTTATTGGGTAAGTATAGTTTATCGTGTATGAGATAATCAGATAATGTTGTTAATTTACTACACCTTCTGACTAACAAATGTTGTTGATTAACCGATAAATGTGAAGAGACTTACTTATTTAATCAGAATATTTTACCCGATTAACAATTAAAGTAAACGACACCTTAAAATTGAAGTACAAAGAAAATTAAAAAAAGAAACATGTTTACGTGCATCTATATATGTATATTTAATGGATGTGTCCTCTAGTTGAATAAGACACATGATGAGTAGTTGATCAAAGAGCATTAAAGTTAGTGGTTAAATATGATATATAACTTTTTATATTATATGAAACTATCCTTTTTGTCCACACTCTCCTTTAATCGAAAGTATGGTTTTATAAAGTCTCAATTCTTTCTTACTTTCTTAGAAAAATATACTCTAAGTACCGACACTTATAAGATTTTCGTATTTAAAGTTCTAAAAGATGCTTTAGACGTCATATACAGGGGC
Source organism: Arctium lappa (assembly GCA_023525745.1). Lineage (NCBI taxonomy): Eukaryota > Viridiplantae > Streptophyta > Magnoliopsida > Asterales > Asteraceae > Arctium > Arctium lappa. The sequence continues at coordinate 165,770,652 of CM042047.1, forward strand.
GGATGCAACTACAAATTGGTGGGGATGTGCCCCACTAAAACAAAAAAATCATGTATTTTGTAGGTTGAAAACAAAACTTTTTTAACAATCCAATCATGGTTCCCCCCCCCCCTAAGTGTTTTTCTGTCGGTGGCCCCACCAACCAAAAAAATCAAAGAAAGTACCTCAAAATGAACCAAAAACCCAAACAAGTCTTTTGAAGTCAACCAAAAAATAGAAAAAGTCCATCAAAATCGACAAAAAGAAACTTAAAAATCCCTCAAAATTAACCGAAAAACTTAAAAAATCTCTCGAAACCGTAGAATTAAGCTAAAAAACACATCGAACAACTTTGCGAACCTTTAACTTACCTTAAAGTGCCCCCACTATGTAAAAATCCTGGATCCGCCACTGGCCATATAAAATGAAATTATAGTTGCAAACGAGATCAAAATTTTAAGGTTAATTTAAATTAATTACTAGATAAAAAAATTAAAAATCTTAGTAGAGAATTAATGTTTTATAATTAATTGAAGGGGAATGAGACATTTTATGAGTAGTTGAGGAAGTACCAACTACCAAATTTCACATAGAAAATTATTAACTTCATGATTGATTATGTCCTACACGTACTTGTCTATGGTTTGTTTTCATAAAGTTTTGTTTTTTATAAAAGTAAATATTTATTCTATTAACTTTTAATATTATATCTTTTAACAACATAAGTTACCCTTATTAACTACCAAAGATGAATAAAAAGATCGATAACTGATTCAAGTATAACTCGGAATTAATTAAACCTAATTAAGGATTGCTAGGTCCGTCCACTTAATCAGTTCTCGATTTTTGACAAAAACCAAGGAAACCCCAAAAATGAATTACGCCTAGTACAGATCGAGACCAATTAAGATACGGCCGAGGTTAAAATCGAGAAACGTTTTAAAAGAAGAATTGGGCCTAATGACTACTTTTTAACTTATAAGTGTGCTTTGGGCCGATAAGCATATTAGCTTATTTTTGGGCCTTTTTCTCATTATTGTAGAATTTGAATTGTTTATTGTTTTATTAAATTGTTTAATTATTTCTTATATAGGTTTAAAAAAAATGAGTTTATGACTATATATTTTACAATTTTGTTTCTTTTACCAGTAAGAAAAATACTTCAAGGAGTTATTAATAAATAAAAATAGAAATATATGTTAAATAATCTAAAATGTTAAATTTACTCTATGAGGTTGTTTGTTTACCTATTAATAGTTCCATTAAAAAGTAACACTTGAATCTTTCAGAGGTGAATCTTGTTTGAAAAAAGAAAAGTTTGTCTCTTAATAGTTTTAAAACCCTCTGAATGATTTTGTATCTTAGACCTCCCTCAACCATTCAGAGCCCTAATTTCATTATGAACATTTATCAAACAACGATATTTAATTTTGCTATATATCATAAAAGTCTCTTAGGGCCCGTTTACCAAACGCTTACCCGGGTAAGTGCTTACCAAGTCATATTATCTTATGGATGAAGATGACAATGACCAATAATCTTACCGGTAAGAGCTAAGGCAAGGACCAAGAGTCTTACCCTGGTAAGTGATGACGAAGACTCTTACCACGGTTAGCGCTTACCGGGAAAATTGTTACATACGATACCGCTTTGATGGACTAAATTTTACCCGGTAAGTAAGTGATAGTGTTAAATTTTACCGGTAAGCGCTTATCGGGAAAGTTGTTGCATATTATACCGTTTTGGTGGACTAAAATCTTACCCGCTAAGTAAGTGATAGTGTTAAATTTTATTGGTAAGTGCTTATCCGGGTAAGCGTTTGGTAAACAGCCCCTTAGTCATTCTGACCACTTAATCACCCTCCACCAAACCATTCAACAACTACCAAACAGTCCCTTAATAATTAACAAGGTAGAAAGATCAAAGTTCAAGATTGATTCAAGCATAACCACAACTGATTGAGCATGATTAAAGACTGGTAGCTTCACATTCTCCTTAACCGATTCTCGATTTTTTAGAGCATCTCCAACAACTATGCTAAAATAGAAAAAAGTGAGATTTTAGCAATTTTTTGCTCCAACAACTATGCTATACCATATTCTAAAATAGAGAAAAAAAAAGAGAGAAGGTAAAAATCTCCAAATTTGAAGAAATCTCTAAAAATCCTATTTAAGAGAGAAATAATATTAAATTCTTTCACCAATAGAACACATTGAAGTTGTGTGTTTAGGAGAGAGAAATAATATTTTATTAAATGTATTGAATACTTTAATAATATAATTGATGATAGATATACTAAAATAGAGTAACCGTTGGAGTTGCATGTAAATTTTTTAGAGATTTCAACCTTTTGTATTCTATTTTAAAAAAGTTATAGCATAGTTGTTGAAGATGTTCTAAAAACTGGTCGTGCCAGTTTGAATCAAGAGTTAAAGCAAACATTATACAATCAGGGATTAAAATCAAGCTAGATTTTGATAGCATAATGGACTTAATGTCTCTTTTATAATTGGGCTTTGGTCCAATGGCCATTCTCTTTTTTTGTTTTTCTCATTGTTTTTGGATTTGTATTGTTTATTGGTTTATGAATTTTTTTAAAGTATTTTCTTAACTACATAAAAATGAATTGATGAATTTAACACTTGGGGGTTGTTTGTTTTTTTAAAAAAACCTCTTAATGTCTCTTAAGTCTGAATCGTTCAGACTTTTTTACACACCACCTCTTATTAATCATAACTAAATTAAAACTTCAGACTTTAGACCTCTTAAAAAACAAACGGCACCTTCATATACGTTTTAGTTCGTTTGTTTCTTTTACTAGTAATTAGAATACTTCATGGTATTATTAATAGTAAAACATATTATAATTATTTGTTTGATTAATCCTATATGTCAAATTTACTTAATAACCATCAGGAACATATTAAAAAGAAAAAACAAAGTTCAAGATTGGTTCAAGAATTGGAACCGATTGAGCTTGATTAAAGACTAGACTAGTAGGTCCGCTCCCTTTTTTACCTCTTAATGGTTCCATTAAGAGTCAACTCTGAATCGCTAAGAGGTAAATCTTGTTTGACAAAAAAAGTGTTGCCTCTTAATGGTTCCAAAATTCTTTTAATGATTTTGTATCCTGACCCTCCCTTAACCATTAAGAGCCCATATTTCATTATGAACAATTAACAAACAACCATATTTCATTTTACACTATATCATAAAAACTTTTTAATCATTCAGACCACTTAATCATTCTGCACTAAACCATTCAGCAACTGCCAAACAACCCTTAAGAACGGGTTGTGACCAGTTCAAATTGAGACAAAATATAACACGGTCCGAGGTTAAAATCGAGCTATATTTTAAGATTAAATTGATTAAAAGAAACAAAAAAACATAAAAAAGAACCGGAGAACCTGAAATTGGATTTTGGAAAAAGTAAAATAGGAAGGAGGCCTAATGACTATTTCATAACTGGGCTTTGGGCCAATGACCAATCTTATTTTGGGCCTTTTTTTCTTATTTGGATTGTTTATTGTTTTATGAATTTTTTTAATCATTTCTTATGTGTAAGAAAATGAATTAAGAATTGTGACTTTATATACTTTTTAATTCGTTTGTTTCTTACTAGTACTAAAAATATTTTGAAGCATCATTAAAATATAACTAGAAGCGTACTCGCGCAATGCAGTGAGATACATCACATTTTAATGTTTCATTTTATTTTTTGTTTTTTTGTCGATTAACAGTACGATTTTGGATGATTTTAAGAAAGTGATAATGTTTTTTTTATAAATTTGTTTAATTTAGGCTTAATAATATAACGTTTTTTATATTAAAAAAAAGTAAGTATTTTGTTAGAATTCAATGATTATCTTATATATTTTAATGACATCTAGAAAAAATAACCAATTACATATTTAATAATATAATTAAAACAAATTTATAGTAATATAATATATTAATTAATAGTGATATATGGAAAGGTCTACATAAAAAGAAGACCCTGTACATACCAAATTGATGGGTGTTAGAAGTCTGCAGTAGTAATATGTATCTTGTGCTTTGATACTTGTAAATTAAGAGATTTTTAAAATCTTACATTAAATGATGGTACCTTGTGCCTAATAATTTGTATTTAAGAGTTTTTTATACGTGTTTTATAATACTAGCAGTGTACCCGTGCAATGCATCGGGGTGAGCAATTGTAAATGAAAATAAAAAATTAATATAATAGCTTATCAGAAAAAAGAAAAAGAAAAAAGATGTATATAGAGTAAATCATATATTTATAATTTATGTACCATTAGTAGTGATAAACGCATAACTTGAGTTTTTTTTCAAATATGAAGCATTAAGAAATTATATTAAAGTAATCGTTAAATATATATTCGAATTTTTAAAACATGTATTATTCAGCGATATCTAACGAATGATAATATTTTTTCAAAATACTGAAATATAGAATAGGTAAAAATAACAAATATAATGTTGGATAGTATTATTTTGTATCTAAATGTATATATAGGTTCATTATTAGTTAGTTTTATAGATTTAAAAGGCTTTAAAAACTTGTATACATGAAGAAAATACATGTACCATCATAATTAAAGAAATATGTTAATTTGAGCAAGTAAATAATTTTTCTTCTTTTGGAGAAACCCCAAATGGAAGGTAAAAAACTTGAATATGAAAGGTAGTGAAAAAATAAAGTTTGAATTTTTTTCAAATGAGTTGTACCTTATGCATACTAAATTGTGATTAAGAGATTTTTGAAATGTATGCATAAAATGGTAGTACCTTATGTTTTATAAGTAGTAATTAAGAGTTTTTTATTCCGTCTTTATAATATAGTATAGATAGTATAGATGTACGATATTAATTTGTTTAATTAATCCAAATCGTTAAATTATTTAAACATTGACCCCAGTTATCAAACAAAATGTACTCCCAATGTGTATCATACTTTAGCACAAGTGTTTAAGAAAAAAAATTAAGGGATAGAATAGGATCAGATTAAACATGCATGGTTAGACATGTGAGATCTTAATAGATTTATATTTAGATGGCAGGTTTGGATCTAACTAAACCCAGACGAGCGTAGAACTAATGTTATGTGAGAAGTAATTCGAAGATTGTAGAATGGTCAAGATGGCTCTTATCAAAAGAAGTGTTGGAAGTGCTCAACAAGAGCATTAGCTCAGTAGCGAGGCAATTGGGAAGATGGGCAATGGTAGCCACTTTGAAGGATCCTAGTGGGAAATTTGGATAGCTAATGAAAATAAATTAGACACTACTAAACAAATGGCTTTATTACATACCCATTCTAAAAGTAGAGTTTATGATGTCATATCAGTTGGATGAAAACAAAGATTATATTAGACATTTAAAATCTTCAACTTAAAAAAGTAAAGTTTAAACGTTTTTTTTCCAGACCTGGAATAATGTTACACATTGCATTTTGTCGAAAGGACGTGCCTTCTCTCAACTCTACGAGCCTCAATAGAAAAGTATAATTCTGCAAAACAGGACCATTCTAAAAATCTTGAGGTGTAATCATGTACAGACATATTACCTTGCTCCAATCTGAGAAATTCCTCTTCCAACTGTCTCACTACTACTTTTGGACAAAATTGTTCCTTGAATTCAGTGCTGAAGTCCTCCCAAGACATCCCTTTTGCCACATTTAGGCCTTTCGAAGACATTACGATATTCCGCTAAAACAATGCGTCATATTTCAGTACGTCTACCGCAAATATGACTATATCCTCACTCGAAAATTAGTTAGTATCAAAGATTGCTTCAATCTCCCTAAACCATTGTATTGCCTTAATAGGATCCTAATCACCGGAATATGTTGGGTGTTTACAAGCAAAAAACATTTTATAATTGCATCCCTTTTGAATGATGGTAGCAGACGGTGTTGGGACAGGTTAACTATTTGAAGGAGTAGCAGTCGCTCCGTTCACTTCAGTTCTTCACTAGATTCGTGATTCTCTGTATTTTCAGTTTCAGTATTCTGATGATGCCCCAATAGTGATTGTAGTGTGGCCTGAAGTTTGCCCTATTCCAATAGCCAAATCTTCTCACGTAAAACTTTGGGTTCTAAACTCGACCCCCGACCTCTACCTCTCCATCGGTTCTAATGGTGAATCCAGACTTATTCCTCCCTTCTCTTTCGGCCTATTCCCTGGCCTCGAGAACTAACAATTGTGGTTTCAAGGACTACTTCAGATTCAAGTGTTCCTCTTCCTCGTCTCTTGCCTCCTCCACGAGCATTGGAGGATCTTACAGGTATATTTTCAAGTTTCAAATCTTCCCCCTCCGAGGTAATTGAGGCAGTCCTCCCTGTATGACGAGAATGACTTGCCATCTGCTAATTCACAAAATAGATACACTTAATCACAACCCCCAATTATAATTAGGTATTTAAGCACAACATGCACCTGTAAACTTAGAAATACATTGGCCAAATGTAATTTGAATCTACCTTACATCTTGTTTTCTCTATCCCATTATATCTATCATTGTGCGGGTTCTAAGCATGGTAGGAACATCTTAACTTTCACATGTAATCATCTAGTTTAAGTCTAGGCATGGAAGCATTTGCCAAATTAATAGATTATAAACCTCAAGACACTTGATGGTTCCACGTCTTAACTTTCTAAAACTGAACTTTTACTTAGCTTCATTATGCACAAATGAAAATTGATTATAAACATCAAGACATTTTCCAAATGGTGCGACGTCTTAAATGGAAGCATGCATGCTTTCTCTGAAGAACACGTAGGGGCTATTCGTTTGCGGCTTAAGGTTGTATGGTAGATATGGTTGATTCGCTCAGCCATATCTATGTCTTCGGAACCGGTTTATTCGATCAGCCGATGGCTGAATCGGTCAGCTAGAAAAATAAAGTCATTTGTATTCAGCCATTTATTCACCTTTTTATTCCCTTTTTATCTTTCACACTTCACCCTCTATTATCTTCATCCCTATTTAACCTAGATCTCCACAAGCATCAGATATGCCATTGATCTCTTCTCAAAGGTTTTGGGTTTGTTTTCTCACATCAATCTCTTCTCAAAGGTTTTGGGTTTGGATCTCATATCGATCTCCCCATTAAATTTTCCAACTGCCTTCTCTCTCCAACCCTCTATTTCCACATTTCATCTTCTTTTCTCTTTAATATATTTATTGGAGAAACCAAAAAAGGTTTACCAAATGGAGAGGCTATGGATTTCAAGAGAGAATTTTGTGGACTTCAATGGCTTAATTTCATCTCAAATATTGCCCTTGTTTTTTTCTTCTTCTCTAAGTCTTCTCCTTCTTTCTCTTCTGCGTCTTCCATTTCTCCTTTCTTCTTCGATCTATGTTCTTTGTAGTTCTGGGTTTTATAAATTCTTTGTTCGCTTTTTTAGCTAGAAATTGATTTTCCATTTTGTAAATTCTTTGTTCGTTTTTTTGGGTTCTTAAAAACCCATGGTGGAGGAGAAGGGTTTAAGAGATGTCAATATGATGATGATGATGATGATGATGATGATGATGATGATGATGATGATGATGATGATGATGATGATGTTGTTGTTGTTGTTGTTCTTGAGATAAGGAGATTCCAAAAAATAATGTATAATAATATATAATATATAGTAATGGTTCTATATGATATTCAAGTTGTTTTAATTTAAAAAGCATGTAAATTGTTATTACTTTTATCATTGAAAATCATCGATTCAACATTTTTATTAAATAGCTATTTTATCCAGATTAAAAATATAGGCTGAAGGGTAAAATGGTCATTTATGACATTCATACTGTTTGTTCAGCTCAACAATTGAACAATAATCTATCTGATATCATACATACAACTTTATCAATACAGACAGTTTTATCCATATAGATCTTAATGGAAAACGAACCGAACAACCTCGTAATCAATATCTTAAAATATTTCTAAAATTGGTCATTGATGCTTTGGGCTTTCTACATACATACCCTTGACTATTTACAATGACCCCTTTTGCTTCCTACGATTTGGAGATGAATCCAATAGGGGAGAGGTTTCATTTTTATACACCAAGTTTCAACTTGGTCCTCCAAAAATGAAACCCTTAATAAAAACAACCTTTGAGATTCTAAAATATTACCATTATGAATTTTGGGTTTATTACAATCTCTCCTCCTTAACCGAATTCCATCCCAGAATTCATTTAAATCACAAACGAGGGTAACTGGTTACCAAAACGAGATCAAACTCTCTCCTCACTTCAATGCATTTAGGGAAACCCAAAGGACTTTCACATGACCGACCACTTTGGATTTCTTGATAGATCCTTTGTTACTACTTGGAACAATCATTCGAAAAACAAAACGAATATTAATAGATTGCCACACTTCCGCTGCGCAACTCTGATTAAACTCACGAAATACATGATATCCTTAATAATCACAAGCTCGATTAATAATCGGAAAACAAAATTACCTTATTTTCCATCTTCAAATAACTCAATATCGCAAATCTAGAAATTCAAAACAAGTCTAAATTCAGGTACCATAAACAACTGCAATTCTATAAAAGAAAGAATTCTAAATGAGGTTTACACCATAACAAACATAAACCCCTGACTAATTACCAAAATAATCACTTAATTCAATATCTTAACACAAAATCATTTTTACATTTCTCACTTAGATTCATACCAATAATCCCTTAACGAACAAACATGCTATTCTCAGTAACACCTAAACATCACGAGATAAAATTTCACACAAATAGCACTACGCCCTTAGTAAATAAGGAATAATAACTCATCAAGACTAACCACTTCATCTGAACTTTACACATACATCACTCACATATTCACCCCTACTTTAACATACATCAAATAATACCTTTTCAAAACCAATCCAAATCCTAAATCAAACATAATCAAAATTTCCACCGAATCAACTAAATAGACCATAAATTTTCAAATTAACTCAAAATTTACCCATTTCACAAAAAAAAAAAAAAAACCATCCAACTGCACTACTCCAATTAGCACAACATTAAATGTTATAAAGACACGAAATATTTACCACACCAAGGCTAATTGAATCCAACGATTTTTTTTCATCGAACACCACAATCTACCACTTTTACGTAGCTTTCTCACACTAACATAACATACCGATTAATTATCTCTCATCAATGCTTAATCAAAATTTCAACAAATCAAACCCCAAAACCACATTAATATTTGCAAGACTAAGTCTATCCAAATGGTTCCACCAAAATCCATAATCAAGATATTCAATGATTCTAACATACTAAATCATAACTAATAATACTAAATGCTTCAAAATACAATGCACTTTCTGATCTCCAAATGGAGTTAACCGAACCACTTGTATTTCTTAAACACATAAGGAATATTTCAAGTTTTCAATCAAAACCTCAAATCTACTACAAGCATCATGAACCAACCGAATCTGACATTTTCATCAATGTCCAGTTGGAACAAGATAAATTTATCCATAGTTATAACATGACCAAATAAGATCATCAATCCTTTATTAAGAAATCAGCAAATACTATTAAAACCCTTGGTTCTTATTCCAACATATGCATATATTTGCCTATAATTCCTGATACCTTAATTGATCTTACTTCTAAACCTTGATTTCCCATCAAGAACATCCCAGGAGACATCCAGCCCAAAACAAAAATATAATCCAAACAAGATCAAATAACAGGCATATATTCAATCCCACTTAGAAATCACATCACATCGTATCTTTCAATAATAATTTGATGATATCACTTAGCATACCTGCAAAGCTCGATATTTAATCAAAGACTTACATGTTTACCTTGGCATACAACGCCAATTTCTCAGTCAACTAATGATCACACCGCAATATCATCATTAGAAGATGTTTTCTTCACACCAACCAATACATCAACATCAAATTAAAATAAAGTCATATCACGACTTAATTTTCTCGAATCTAGACAAAATACAATCTAAAATATTTCATTTATCCCAAGGGCATCACAACTATAACTCATACGGACACCCATCCTATAATATCAACACAAATCCATTCCTTAACATAATGGCAAACCCGTTATCACTTCAATTTCTTACACCTTCAACTTAGCATAAAAAGGCCAAATGCAAAGTCTTAAATATTTAATTCACTTAAACCACTTCATAAAGGAAGCTTATCAACATCGGTCTCTCCTCATGTGACCGACAAAATCTCCATCTAATCACATGCTAGTTCTACCACAAACCACACCACAATATTCATCGCAATACCTTCAAGATGTTTATTGAACGTTTTTTATTTCCTACTAACCATAACACTAATAATATAAAGCCATTTCACGACTTAAATTCTCAAATCGAAGGGAAGTACTAGGTAAACACCTATCTCCTTGAATCACTTTTCTATACCAAAAAAAAGTTCACAAACATTAAACTCTTATAACATTACTGATAAAATCATAAAATAATGCTCCTTAGCTTAAGTCTAGGTTATCAGCAACCTAGTCATTTAAACTAAGACTCTGATACCATTTGTAACAACCCAATTTCAAAAAATCACCTCAAAAAATATAAATCAACCACATATATAGGAAACCAACCAACATGAAATCTAAAATGACCAGACAATACAATCTTCCCAGAACCACCTCAAAAACTAAACGCAGTGGACATAAATACATCTACCCACAAAAATAATAAACATTTACCAACCTATCCATCAAGGACTCTTTGACTCTTTAACCACAGAAACAAACAAATTCAACCGAAGATTTAGATTCTTACTGATCTATAATCACCCAAACTATTACCTCGAAACATAGTTACCCGACAGTACTAACGAACCAATATTTGAGACAACCTTCACCATAATTTATCGCTTACCCTTTTTCCCAAGCTAACAATTCTAACAAGATAAATACTTGAAACTGCATTAGTTTTGAAAACGAGAGTTAGACCAAAGGATCTAGTAAGAAATCCCTGTCCGTCATATAATACAGTAAAAATCACTTTAATATAAAACCATTAATCAAATGGTAACAAAGTAGGCCCGCAAGCACTACATCCCTCCCAAGGTAACTAGCCACAACAATCGCTTTTCTAAAAAAAATACACACCACGATAGGATCGCAATTAGTATCGACTGTGGAACCACACCAAACACATTCGTGGGGTAAAGTAATATCCCCCTACGTGGACCATTACAGCCTCACACGCACACGAGCTTCTGCTGTGTAAGTCCCTTTAACTCATATATCAGTCATAAAACCACACGTGATAATATAAAACAACATGTATCAAATACCGTATTACAGTTAACGGTAAATTCCAAACATACCAATATGACATAACATTTAAAATAGTAAGCATTTGATCGGATTGCATTTCAGTTTAAAATGAATATAAGAAAAACTCACATTGATCAACGCCTCTTAATCAATAACGGATAACAATACCAAACACAAGTGGAATTAATTAATTCCATAAATAATAATCGAATGGATACCGATAAAATATCCCCTTTTAAAACCTTAAACCAACCTTTAAAACAATGCCTCAGTCCTACCCCAAAATGAAAAAAAAAATGAAACAAACCGAACCATATTATGCCAAAAAGTATAAATAAAACTTAAACCTTAAATCAAAGCTCCAACCCATGAGTAAAATCTCGCACTCAACCCTCATTTTCCTTTTCTAAATTCAAACTTTTACTTAGGGGTCGTTTACCAAATTCTTACCGGGTAAGTGTTTACCGGCAAGTTATTCACCTTCATTTACCTTATCGTATAACATCCTTAACCATGAAAATAGATTGTTTGGAAGCATTTTAAACCCGGTAAGCGCTTACCTGGTAAGAGTCATTTCCCACACTTATGGGGTAAGAATCTTGGTCCTACCCTTGTACCGGGTAAGCTTTTTGGTCCTTGCCAAAATCAATCAACAAGGTAAATAATATTGATAAGCGCTTACTGGACGCTTATTGGGTAAGCGCTTTGTAAACGCCCCCTTAGCTTCCTTATGCACAAATGAAAATTGATTACAAACCTTAAAACATTTGCCAAATGGTGCCATATCTTAAATGGAAGGATGCATGTTTTCTTTGGAGAACACATTATCAATATCTTAAAATATTTCCAAAATTGGTCCCTGATGCTTTAGTCTTTCTGCACACAAACCCTTGACTATTTACAAATGACCCCTTTTTCCTTTATAGGTTGCGTTTGGTACAATAAACAGAATAAAACAGTGATCATTGTCTCATGTTTAGCAGGACTGTTAGGTGGAACAAACAGGAACATAGTGGAACAAAATTGGAATATGCCTGTTCCACCCCCACCCCATGGAACAAGGTGAAACAGACTTATGTTTTACCAATATAACCTTAAAAAATCTAATTCTCTTCTAAAACATTAAATACGCCTTATTTTTATATGTTATTCATTATTTAAATTTTATTTATTTTATTTTATATTCTTTAAATTTTCACTTTATTGTCCTCAAATATTATTTTTATATAGTTACTATGTTTTTCTTAATTTAATTAAATTATTATATATTAATAGTAAAAAAATATAGAAAAAGTTAAAAAAATAAAAGTTGGAAACTTATAAACTTTTTATATTAGTGTCACTTTAATCTATCTTGAAAAGAAGTTTCTAATACTATATTTTATTATAAAAATATTTATTTCGTTATAATTTAATAAATTACATAAGTGATCAAAATATATATATATATATATATATATATATATATATATATAGAGAGAGAGAGAGAGAGAGAGAGAGAGAGAGAGAGGTGGTTTCAATTTGAAACCATATTATATTGGAAACTTTGGAAACCGTCAATTTCATTGATTAAGTTAATGAAATTGGTTCATAAAGTTGTTTAATATGATCAAGTTGTTTCATGTAATTATTTTGTTAATCGTAATAACCATGTCCAAGTTACATTTTTTTTAAAGTTGGGTGCTTAGTTGATCGAGACTCAAAGATGAAGGGGGTTAGATGTAACATTGATATAAAAAGGGTTTTAACCCTAATGATCTCATATTGTTTTTGGTTAGCGGTTGAGAAGAGAAAGGGAGACTAGGGCGATTTCTTGTGGAACGACGCAAGGAAGGAGGCGACTCGATTGGGATTTCAAGATTTCATTGATTCCTCCTTAAGGTAAGTTTATTTCTAATCAATATATTCATTAGTAGGTGTTTTAGTAGCAGTTTTAGCTTTTGGTATTGGGACTGTTGGATTAATCAGATATTCTTAAGACTTTGGGATTTTTGGGTTTAATTTACCATCAATATGGTAAATGATCGATTGAGATTAGAGTTGTTATTTAGTTATGGGATTAAGTAACCAGATTAAGGAGAGGGTTTTGGGTTTGCAATCGATCCCTGATCGATGTTGGAGATGGAGTCGACCATCGTTTTTCTCGTCGAAAGAATGATGGTCGATCGACCGAACCTGAGTTTGGGGGACCGGGGGACCCTGGGCACCAAAATGTCGGGCGGGGTGGCCCCGATCGACACCGGGCAGTGAGGTCCTGGTCGACTCCGGGGCGAGCTGGTCAATACCGGGCGCTGAATCCCCGGTCGGCCCGGTCCGGGTGTTGGTGAGATGGGTCGTGGCCCATGGGCTGTTTCATGTGGGCTTTGGGCAATTAATTTAGCAAGCCCAGTTGTTCGTTTGCTATCATGTTTGGACTGATAAGTATTTAGTGGACCGGGTTCTATTAGATTAAATTGGTCCAACCACTCGGGAGCTATAGGGTGTTAGGGTCGGTTTCTGTATTAAATTATAAAGTACCAGGAGTTTATCAGTCTATGTCTTTTCTTATAGGATTCGTTTCGGTCCGTAAGAGTAGACACAGAGATTTAGGCAAAGGACAACAGGTGAGTTTTTCTGAACTAAATATTTTATTAACGAAAGCTTGTGAAAGTTTTTTTAAAACTTTGATTTATACGTTGGCATGTTCATGATGAATTTATTGAAGCTGTTTATAAATTGTTGATATTTAAATGTATGCATACATTATTTGTGGAAGTTGTGACCTAAGTCGGGGAGTGTGGCCCGCCTGCTCGTACCGGGAAGTGTGACCCGTTTATGCCATTGGGGGTGTGTCCCAAAATTAAGGCAGTGCGAGTTAGACACACCGTCTTCGACGTTAGTGTGGTCAGTAGTGTGAATGACTCGTGTGGTGCTTATATGTCTGTTTGATTTAAAGTTGATAACTGTTTTGTTGTATAATCATTAGAGGGGACTCACTAGACCTTTGGTCTAACCCTCGCTCTTTCAAAATTTAAAAATCTTTTTCAGGCAGGTGTGAGCTAGGAGGAGCTGTTAAGGGTAAAGAGGAGGTGTAGTGGGATTGGATAGAAGACCGTCATCGTAGTTTATCTTTCTTTATATATCTCAATTTTGTAATAGGTTGCCATTGCAAACCTTGATTTTAGTTGTAAGCTTGGGGTCGTTTTGGCATGGAATATTATTGCAATTACTTTTATTTGTCTTGTCTTGGTTGGGTTGTTATAGTTGGTACCAGAGCCATAGTTTAAGCGATTTAGGTGACCGGATGGGCCTAAACTTAAACTGTGGAGTAGGGAACACAATTGAGATTTAGGAAGCCTTTAAGGAAGACCTTAATCATCGAGAAGCTTGATAACAATAGTGAGTACTCTCATGTAAGGTAAATTCAGAATTGCATCTGGCCAATGCCATTATGAATTTACAGGTGCCTGGGCATACTTGTTTGCTATTGTTGAGTGTGGTTTAGGGTAGAGAGTCCTATCTATGAATTGATAGTGTTGGCCTGGCGTGTTATATGAGTTCGCTTGTGGTTGTAAGGTGAATGTCGTTTGGGAAGAAAATCGTGCGGGATGTAGATACTTCGTTGGGAAAGGATCTCGTGGGTCCATAAGGAATATACTATGATAGGAGATGAGTTTTACGCTTCAAGGGAGTCTTCGGTTTGGTAGATTGTTATGGCGATTGGTGGGAAGCAGGAGAGTGTTAATCCAAGAATCGAAGGATAGAAATGAGGCTTTTGGAGCTGTAGCTAATTGAAGGGTGGTTGGGAGATGATATCAGTGTTGACTGATAAAAAGTAGTGAGGATCAGATGGAATTGAGCTATGGTTGGTAAGTTTGTTTGAGGTCAAAGTGGGGACACGCGACTTGCGAAATTTTAGTTGCGATGGTAACTGGTACTTAGACATTCAAGGATGTTGGGAAGCGTTGGTGCCGGAGGTTGTGGCATAGGAGAGGAACCCGACTGGTTGTTCGGAAGTAAGGAGTCTGGGATAAATCATAGTGAGTGTAAATAGTTGACCTTGTTAGAGTAAATAGTCTTCAATGTTATTGAGTCATATGCATTGTGTTTCAAACAATTTGCTGAAGCCTTTTCATATCAGATATTTTTGGCGTGTGTGTGCCTTACGAGGTGTTTATTTTGAAAACGTGTCGACACGTGCAAACGTGTATTGGTATTGAACAGACAAGTTTATTGCGTTGAATGATAAAATTTCAATTTTTGGTGTGGGAGAATTATTTCATATCTCTTTGAAAATGAGTTAACTTTATTATGAAAATCAAAACAACATTGGACCGCATGATTTTATAAGTGAGTTTGGTACAAGCATGTGTTGTCATATCAATGAGGGTGCGAGTCGTTTGACATACTCAGTATAAGCAATTTTGTAGTATTTTATAAATCTGGTGGGTAAAGTTCATCGAAAATAATTTCAATTGTGCCAACACCGATATTGGGGTGTGGTGAAGAGTATTTTGTCGTGGAGTTAGGGTAGAACAATTCTTGAAATCGTTGTGTGTGGCTAGTCGGTGTTGTGTAGTGTACACTCAAGTTTGTTTCATAATGTAGTCCCTTCTAAATTTTCAAAAGTGTCAAGAATTTAAATTTTGGTGTGTCACGCATGAAGGCTATGAACTCTCTAGGTCGTGGGGAAAGGATGCAATTAAGAATGATGATAGTTTTGAGAGTGGAAGTGTGATGCCCGATCAGAGGGTAGTCAATTCTTGACTTTGGCGTTCCTGTTAAGTAAATGTGCTAAATAACGGGAGGTGGTTATTGGAGGCCTTGACCTTCGACGTACTCGCTTGTTCAGTGGCATAAGATGGGGATGCCGGTATATGTTTGTGCCCAGGGTGGAATTCGAAGTCGTTATGATGCTCTTATATTAGTAAGTTGTTGGATTGGGAGAGGTAGGTCCCATTGGGAAACCTGGTTGGTCGGAGATGTGGTTGAAGTATCACCATGCCGACTGTCGATGTTGAAGCTAGCGACCATTTTTGAGGTCCTTGACGGGACGTTGAAAATGAAGAAGTATCCATGGATGGTTTCGTTGGGTTTTTTATGGTGTGATGTTGTACCACCTAGTGTGAGTACTTCGGAATTGGATGATTACCTTTCGGTTAGGTGATCTTCGACGAGGTTTTGTTGGTTTATGTAGGAGTGAAGTTATTTAGCTCAACTGGAGGGGTTGCGCTTCGAGCGTTTAAATCTTAGGGGTAGTACGCTTAATCTTTCCGGCTGCCATAATTTGTTTCTAGCAAATCGCGATTGAGCTGGCAAGGAGAAATATCTGGCTGAGCAATTTGGAGGATTATAGTTTTGCGTTTTATTCAGACTCGAGGAAGACTAAGTCGCGAAATGCCTTGAATTCAAATATTGGTGTTATCATCCGTATGAAAATGGAGGTAAATGTGTGTGGGCAAGTTAGTTGCGGAGATTTTGGGTGTGCTGTGATAGGGTGGTAGGGTGGTGGTTGCATCGATAAGTTGGTGATTTTCATGACATAAGTGGGTGTACAATTCATTATGGTGGGAAGGAACTTCTTTAAGGGTGGTGGTCGGCAGGTATTTTTGTTATAGGATGAGCATCTTTGTCTTGAGATTTTTGGGGAATGATTTATAAGTGACAAGTTTGTTGATGGGGATATGTGTATGAGTCAATGATATTTATGCCAAGGTAGATGTACAAGTCCTTGGTATGTAAAGACTTCTTGAGGATAAGTAATGGATTCGAGTTGTTGAACTGGAATGAGCGTAGGTAGAAATACTCGCTTGAGGATTTTGGTAAACTGTCCAAAAGTGGTGAGTGTGTCGTTGAATGAATGGGCGTTTGGTTGGTATCAAGGTATTACTAAGTTGAGGATAATGTTTTGAATGACAGTTACTGGCTATCTAAAAGAGGAACCTGGTGTTCTTGTGTTGCGTCAGGTTATGGGAAAATATAGCTTATTCCACCAAGATATTATTGGAAAGATCGAACGGATTAGTTCTTGAGGATATGGTAGTAGTTATGTTAATCCGTGGGGATCTCGAAGTCACCTTTGGGAATAAAGGAATTTTAGCGGATGGAACAACCCTTTTGGGAAAGCGAGAAATGTGCAGTGTATTCAAGCATTACGTATTGCTTTGGGAGAGCCTGGTTGAGTATCTCGAATGAGAATTGTGAGGAATCGTTGGTTAACGCAGTAGTATAATGGTGCTTTCAACGCAATTGGTCGATCAGAGAATGGAACGATTAATGTCCTACACTAGTAGGAGGAAGTGGAAATGGTATGTTTAAATACAAAAGTGTGGAATTATGTTTTCAGACTTCACCATTAGTAAGTTTATGAATCCCTAGCGAAGGGGTGAGAAAGAGATCATGGTGCACGTTGCAGTTTGAGTGTTGAGCAATCTAAATCGTGCAAATGGTCTAAAGCTTGCACCGTTAATCAGTGAGATGGCCTTTAGAAGTAGGTTTGAAGTCTTCTAAAAGGAAAAGAAGAGGTGGTTGGACGTAGTGCTCAGAGTGAAAGACTATAATGGCAGACCAAAGATTGCGTGGAAAGAGATTCCAAATGAGTCGGTCGTCCAATACTAAACTAATTGGAACAGTTCGTGTGAGCATAGTCACTCCGTGTTGAGCAAGTGAAGCTTGGTTTTATGGTACATACGGTTGGACGATTGTGGATGCAATGAGAAATTGAAATATGCGTCACATCAATCGGCCAGTTGAAGCTGGTGGACTACGGAGGTCTTGGATTGAGGAAGTTTTCTTCCATTCCGTAAGCAGTTGGAGTGATGACGTTGGGGCGATGTATGTTTGGTGTGTATGAGTTGGGTAGCACCGATGAGTTGTGATCAGAGTGGTTCAGGAAATAAAGTACTTATACGCTAGCCGAATGTCGTATTAGGACAGGTTACTTTGCTATGGCGGGTTGCCGGATGAAGAAACTCATGATTGTGAGTTCATGATGATGTTTAAGTAGGACTATATATGTTATGTTGGCAATTTGGGTGGTTACTTTAGTCGGTGAGGCATGTGGTCGTGGTGTTAACTCCGGTAAAATCTCTTCTTTAAGGGAGTTGTAGTTAATCGAGGGGTAAATCTGATGGTTACGTACGACTATGTATCTGATTAAAATCGTTTGAGTAATTGAGTGGAACTAAGTTGGCTAGATTGAAAAGTTTGAGTCATGAGTCTCAAGTGGGGACAAGGTAAAGTTACTAGTCCTGCCTCGGAGGAGTGTGATCCGTTTCGGGAAGAAAGGGGAGTTAAGACCAAGGTTCGTTGGGCCATCCGCGGTCATCGAGCGAGTTGAAAAGTAGCCTAAAAATAGAGTTACCCGAGGATCTGCGCGGGATCCACCCCACCCCTCACGTGTCAAATTTGAAGAAGTGTTTGGCTGAAGCCAATGTGGCGATACCGTTGGACGAAATGCGTGTGGATGAGAAGTTGAGTTTATCTAGGAATCAATGACTTTTATGGACCACAAGGTGGGAAATTAAGAAATAAGGAGATCCGATTCGCGAAAGTGTAGTGGCAAATTCATAAAGGACAAGAGGTGACTTGGGAATTGAAATCGGATATGAGATCCCAGTACCCCAGCGGGTTCAGCGATGGAATTCCGGGGACGGAATTCTTGTGGGGGGGATATTGTAATAACCATGTACAAGTTACATTTTTTTTTAAAGTTGGGTGCTTAGTTGATTGAGACTCAAAGATGAAGGGGGTTAGATGTAACATTGATATAAAAAGGGTTTTAACCCTAATGATCTCATATTGTTTTTGGTTGGCGGCTGAGAAGAGAAAGGGAGACTAGGGAGATTTCTTGTGGAACGAAGCAAGGAAGGAGGCGACTCGATTGGGATTTCAAGGTTTCATTGATTCCTCCTTAAGGTAAGTTTATTTCAAATCAATATATTCATTAGTAGATGTTTTAGTAGCAATGTTAGCCTTTGGTATTGGGATTGTTGGTTTAATCAGATGTTCTTAAGACTTTGGGGTTTTTGGGTTTAATTTATCATCAATGTGGTAAATGATCGATTGAGATTAGAGTTGTTATTTAGTTATGGGATTAAGTAACCGGATTAAGGAGGGGGTTTTGGGTTTGCAATCGATCCCCAATCGATGTTGGAGATGGAGTCAACCATCGTTTTTCTCGTCGAAAGAACTGATGGTCGATCGACCGAACCTGAGTTTGGGGGACCGGGGGACCCTGGGCACCAAGGTGTCGGGCGAACCCGGGAGTTTTGACCCCGGTCGATACCGGGCGGGGTGGCCCCGTTCGACACCGGGCGGTGAGGTCCCGATCGACTCCGGGGCGAGCTGGTCAATACCGGGCGCTGAAGCCCCGGTCGACCCCGGTCCGAGTGTTGGTGAGATGGGTCGTGGCCCATGGGTTGTTTCATGTGGGCTTTAGGCAATTAATTTAGCAAGCCCAGTTTTTCGTTTGCTATCATGTTTGGACTGATAAGTATTTAGTGGATCGGGTTCTATTAGATTAAATTGGTCCAACCACTCGGGAGCTATAGGGTGTTATGTAACACCCGTGAATTGGAGATTTCCTTTAGTAATAATTCGGGAGCAGTTTGACTATTGGAACGAGAAGGTGCCAAGAAATCAGGTGAGTTTTACTATGGAATCATCGAGGATCGAACCAGGTGCGAAGACGCGAGAAAACGGAGTTTTGGGCTGCCGCGAGTTGTGGCGTGACTTGGAGTCGCGGCACAAGCTGCGTAACTCATTGGAAGTGAGGTCTGGGGAAACGGGCGACTTATGCCGCGACTTAAGGTCGCGGCATAACCCGCGTGGCACACTGTCGAGCTAAAAGCCGATTTTTCATCCTTTAGCCTCATTTCTCTCAATCCCAAACCCTAAATCTTCTTCCCTTTTCTCTCCCAAACCGGCCCCCAAACCCCCAAAGTCGAACCTAACCTATTTTGAGGGTTTTTCCTCCTTGAACCACATGATCCTTCATCATCTAGCTAGTGGGATCTTGAACCACAAAACCTCCATCTTCATCTTCCTCAACAAGTTCAAAGTGTGGGAGCTCGGGTTGTAGAGTTGGTTTGGGTGTCGTCGGAAAGTCTCATCATATTTAATGGTAAGCTTCTTTGATTTTCCTAGTGTTTGGTTTATCAGATCTCAGATTTGTTAGTTTTGGAGAAACTAGGGTTTTGATCTCGTTTAGGGATTTTGGTTTATAATGTTGGGGAATGTTTCTATGTGGTTGATTATGGATATTTATGGCTTGGAGTGTTTGAATCTAGGTTTTGGAAGTTTTCGGCTTGAGGATTCAAGCGGCTTCAAAAGATCTCATTGGGTAAAACCTAGATTTAGCCTAAATCTAGAAAGGTGAGTTCAAGTTGATTTGTGAAAACGGTGTACGTGCCAAAATATTTATTTTAAAGTGTTTTATATAAAATGGTTAACTGCTGATAAGTTTTGTGTATTTTGAAGTAAAAATATGTTTTACTTGGTTATATGTCAAAGAATGAGTATTTTGGTAAGTTTTCATATTTAGTAAACTTGGGTTGTGTTAACCTCTTAAAATGTCTATATTGGGTTTTGAACATTTCGACAACTAAATAGCATGATTTACGTAGTCTTGGTGATTTTGTACAAGTAAGATTTATCTTATGATTTATGCATCTTCGAGGATTTTGTAAAAATGGAGTCTATTTCATGTTATATGCATTTTGGTGTATTTGCATTCATAAACCCTTTGGAAAACCTTTGGTCCCATTACGCGTTGAGTTTTGGGTTAATCTCGTCTTTGAGGTATGTGTCTTCGTAAACGTTGTTTAAAAACATTTCATTATTTGGGGGACCATTGAGTATTGGTCAAATGGATTTTGAGCATTTTAGCTCGGTGTTGGCTTAAAAGAGTCTTGTGGACATTTGTCCGGGTTTAATGGCTCGATGTAGAGTCCCATTTCATGGCTTACATCTTAATGCATTTTATTGCATATTTATAATTACAGGCTCGAGTGTTGTTTTCATTAAGGTATAGTCGTGTAATTTTAGACTATGTTGCATTGGATCCATAGGCAAATGAGTCAGTCTTATTTGATGGTCAATTGGGTGGTATGGGGTTGGACTCTAAGACTCATGTTTTATGACCAACTTGACAAGTAGGCACTAGGAGGAGGTAGTCTTGGGCGACACCATGTGGGTGGGTGCCTAGATCTCCGCCGTAGGGGAATTTCCTCAGTTGTAGTTAGGGATGGGAACGGGGCAGGGATGGGGCGGGGTTCTCATTCCCCGGCCCCGACCCCAGTTCGTAGTAGGGAGCCTCGTCCCCGGCCCCGGGCGGGTGCGGGGATTAAATCCCCATCCCCGGTCAACGGTGATCCCGGCCCCGGTCAGAGACCCGGCCCCGACCCCGTTCAACACCAATTTGAGAATGTCTAACCAAGCTCATCATACTAAACAGTAAACACACATATCAAACAAGTTATATGATTCAATCTGGCTAAATGTTGCCCCAAATTTGATCTTGTCTAGTCATTCATACTTAACAGTAAACAAACACCAAATGACTTCAAGTTGTTTGAGAAACTACAAAATAAAATTAAAAATCGATGAAGGTACAAGTGACACTATGACACACCAGATTTCAGATTTCAGATAAAATTAAAATTTGATGAAGAAATCAAACACACCAGATTTCAGATTGAAGAAATCAAACACACTAGATTTCAGAGGCACTGAGGTCGAGTCGCGGCTGAACTCTGAAGATTGAGGCACTGAGGTCGAGTCGTCGGCTGAATAATCAGAGGCGAAATCTGTCGAGCCATCGAGGTGAGGACTGACACTGAGTCGACTGAAGATTGCAGTCGCCGGCGATGGTGGAGCGTGGACACGAGGGCGGAGGGGTGGGGGTAAGCACTCATGAGTCGTGAGGGGATGAGGATGCTGGATGCGGTCGATTTTGTGAGAAGTGTGAACGGAAACCCTAAAAGGAAAATTAATTAACTTATTTAGTTATTTACAAATTTTACATATACATATATAATATATATATATATATATATATATATATATATATATATATAAAATAAATTAACCTATTTACATATACCGGGTATGGGGCGGGTCAGGAGGTATGATACCCGGCCCTGTCCCCGGTTTTCTCTAAATGGGGATCCCCGCCCCCGGACCCGGGACCCGGTTAAGCGGGGAATCCCCGACCTCGGTTAGGTCGGGTGAACCGGGTTCCCCACCGGGTCGGGCCAAATCACCATCAATAGTTGTAGTTTTCGGACGTGCCGGGCCTTTCGGGTGTCCGTTGTGGCATCAAGGTATCTCATCTCTTGGGTGAAACTTGTCAAGGATTCGTAGGGACACTTTGGTATTTATGTCGTTAGGTGTCATGCGATGAACGATGGTTGAGTGTCATACTTTTGTGTTCCTCCGCTCTCCACGGATACGGGTATCCCTCGTTGTCGGCCCGATGTATTTTGGATATTTAATTGTCCATGTTTTGATACTTGGATTTCCTTCCACTTTATGGTCGCGTGAGTATTAAGTTTCAGTTCCATGTTTTAATGGCGTATCATATTTATATGGATTGTTTTCCGTTATATAAGGGGCGAGTATTATGTTCCACCCGAGTTTTGGGTGTTTTGGGCTATGAAGTATTATTTACATTTTAGCACATTTGAGTATCAAACTATGACCCCGTTTTGGGTGAGTTACGGGTTGCATTGTTTTATAAGAAATGCATGTTTGGGAAGCATTGTCTTTAAAAGTGTATATTATGGGAAAATGTGTCGTTTCCATTTTGAAGTATGATATTTCGAAGGATCTTGCTTTAAAACTGATTTCCTGTCTTTTAAAGATATATTCATTCATGTTAAAACTCTTAAGCTCACTAGGCGTTAAGCCTAACCTTTTATTTGTCGGCATGTGCATCAGGTTCCAGTTGGAGTTTCGGTTCTAGCAAGTGCAATGAGGATTGAGCCTTAGCTTTATACAAGAGTGAGTAGTCGGTAAAGTCTTCCGCTGGTTGGAATTAGTAACTGTTATTGGGTTCAGTAACACCCGTCCTTTTCATAGAGTGTATGTATAGGATGAACGTGAGCGTTGAAGTTAATTCTCAATTTATGTTGTAGTTCGAAGTATTTATTGATGTATTTAGAAAATTTTTAATGAGTTGCTATCTTCAGATTTTAGGGTGTTACATGTTAGGGTCGGTTTATGTATTAAATTAGAAAGTACCGGGAGTTTATCAGTCTATGTCTTTTCTTATAAGATTCGTTTCGGGCCGTAAAAGTAGACACAGAGATTTAGGCAAAGGACACCAGGTGAGTTTTTCTGAACTAAATGTTTTATTAATGAAAGCTTGTGAAAGTTTTATTAAAACTTTGATTTATACGTTGGCATGTTCATGATGAATTTATTGAAGTTGTTTATAAATTGTTGATATTTAAATGTATGCATACATTATTTGTGGAAGTTGTGACCTAAGTCGGGAAGTGTGGCCCGTTTATGCCATTGGGGGTGTGTCCCAAAATTAAGGAAGTGGGAGTTAGACATACCCTCTTCGACGGTAGTGTGGTCAGTAGTGTGAATGACTCGTGTGGTGCTTATATGTTTGTTTGATTTAAAGTTGATAACTGTTTTGTTGTATAATCGTTAGAGGGGACTAACTAGACCTTTGGTCTAACCCTCACTCTTTCAAAATTTAAAAACCTTTTTCAGGCAGGCGTGAGCTAGGAGGAGCTGTTAAGGGTAAAGAGGAGGTGTAGCGGGATTGGATAGAAGATCGTCACCGTAGTTTATCTTTCTTTATATATCTCAGTTGTGTAATAGGTTGCCGTTGCAAACCTTGATTTTAGTTGTAAGCTTGGGGTCGTTTTGGCATGGAATATTATTGCAATTACTTTTATTTGTCTTGTCTTGGTTGGGTTGTTACATTAATGAAATTGTTTCATATATTTGTGTTTTTTATGTAGTTTCGTCTATTTTTCTCATTCTGATGAAATTGTTTCATGTATTTTCGCAGTCTGATGAAACTTCTTCATTTTTACATTAAAAAAACACAAATATATGCAACGATTTCATCAATAAAAGAATTATATGAAACAATTTCATCAAATTAAACAATTTCATTAACTTAACCAATGAAATCGAGGGTTTCCACGATTTTCAAAATTAGAGCGGTTTCCATTTGATCGCTCCCATATATATATATATAATATAAACAACTTATTAGGGGTAATTGGTCATGTTATGTGTTCTGTTCTATCCAGTTCTCTTTTACCAAACACTGAATAATTGTTCTCTCTTGTTTTGTTCTATCATATCCCGTCATGTCCTGTCTGCGTACCAAACGCACCCCTAGGGATCTATAGATGAATCCAAGAGAGGAGAGGTTCCATTTTTACATACCAAGTTTCAACTGGGTCCTCCAAAAATGAAACCCTTTAAAAAATAACCTTTGAGATTCTAAAATATTACCGTTAGGAATTTTGGGGTTATTCCACATTTTAATCATTTTTAGCAGAAAACTTCATCACCTGGAAAACACTTAATATTCTAGAATACTTAGACAATTTGAAACATTTGATACTACAAACTGAAATACTCACAAACACTGAATTGAAGCAAGTCACTTGGAAAATACTTAACAAAAAGGGTTGTTTGTTTTTCAAAAATTACATCTGAATATGTCTGAAGTCGGATTCGGTCAGACATTTAACATTTCAGACTGTTTGATTTTTTTTCAAATAAGAGCTGAAAAGCTCTGAAAATCCTCTGAAATAACAAGTTATAACCTAAGCTCTTATAACCTCTTATCTGCATAAACAATGTTCCTCCCTCCAGTCTCGTCACCTCTTGACTGGTCAATCTCTCAAGCCCCAAATCAGAAAAGCAAATGAAAGAGGGAGTGATTGGGGGCTTTCACCGGAGGGGAAGAGAGAGAGAGAGAGAGAGAGTCCAAGAGCTCAAAAGGAGGGAAAGGCCAGGGTTTTACCATTTTAGTTGTTATAGACGGTGAAGGATGAGGTGGAGAAGGGAAGTGATGGGAGGTTTCACCGGAAAAGGGGTGGGGTGGATTTGCCGGAGAAAGGGGAAGGGAGGGTTGGTTTCGCCGGAGAGAAGGAGGAGAAGGGTAGTTTTGCCGGAGAAAGGGGAGGGGAGGGTTGGTTTCGTCGGAGAAATGTGAGGAGAAGGGTAGTTCCACCGGTCACAGGAGAAAGGGGATGGAAGGAAAAGGGGGTTGGAGGATGGGATGCTTTTGTTGAAGAGAAATAAAGAGTCAAAGCGTATCTGAAAATCTGACAAATGCTTTTGTTGAAGATAACAACACAAATACTTTTTTTCCTAAATTTAAGTAAATTATTTTTTTTGGACTAAAAAAAGTAAATTATTTTTTAATAATATATTTGTTTTATCATTTCTAATAAATAGACAAAGATGTAAAAAAATTTGGATTTAATATTCAATTGTTTTAATAGAAATGGATTTCAGACGTTATAAAAACAAACGGTCTTATTTATTCAGATTTCAGACTTCAGCACTACCTCTTATTAATCAGAAGTGAAATAAGATTTCAGACTTCAGACCTCTTAAAAAACAAACGCCACCTTAGTAATCGTAGTTTTCAACAAGAGGAATTGTTAATCCATGCCTTCTCAACTCCTTGATACATACTATTCTCAGCTATAAGCTAAGTAAGATTGTAGTTTTAAGCTAGACAACAGCAAAGGAGATTTATGGGTATTAGAACGAGATTGGACAGATAGTACTAAAACAATTAATTTTATGTATTGGATAACTTGTACTATAAAACAACTGATGACCAATAATATCTGATCAGCTGAACTGACAAAGTGTGTGGGTCAACAATCTCAATTGAACCATGTCAGGATCGAAATTCTAAACAAGAACTTAATAAACACTCAGAAACTTATGTTAAAGAAGTCGCGGAAAAACACTTTAACATTAATTCAATCAAAAGTGTATAAACTTAAATCACAAGTTATATTGATTAACTTAATGATTACAAACAAAACCTCAATCTGTTGAACAAGCTCAACAGACGTTCAATACTTCTCTATTGAAAGGACTTCTAAGAACCTTGAGGTTAATTCTCTAAAACAAACGTATATCAAAAACTATCAAAACTATCAAAGACTATTAGACTATATATACAGAACTAATTACAAGATAATTACAAAAGAAATATTGATCTTCAGCATCCATTCCATAATTATCTTCATCATTATCTTCAGCTCCTGGTCTTTCGTTCAAAGTCTTCTTTATCTTCACAATCCTCATAAGCAGTATTAATCATCCAGCAGCATTAATCTTCTCAGCAGTACTAACCATGCTTGCAGTATTAATCATGCTAGCAGCATTAATCTTTAAGCAGTACTAATTGCTAGCAATACTAACTCTCCAAGCAGTACTAACCTTTCAAGCAGCAGTAATTCTACTAGCAGTAGTAAAATCTTCAACTAGCAGTATTAATCTTCAAGCTCAGCAGTAGTATCCATCCTTAGCACATTTCTGACCCAACAAACCAATCAAGGACAATGACCGTAATATTAGGCATAGGAATGGGCCCTGACCCATTGTGGAACCCGGTCTACCCGCCGCGGTCGGAGACGGGGATTCCCTGCTAAAACGGGTCCTGGGTCCGAGGACGGGGATCCCCTCAAACTGAGGATGGGGTGGGGATCATGTATCGTACTCCCCGACTTGCCTCTTACCCGTATAATTAATAAATAAAAATCATATATTATTTATATATGTGATGTAGGGAGAATTCGAGAGCTATCATAGTGTTTCTTCTATCTTCGGAAAAGAAGAAAACAAGCTCAAAGAAGGTTTAGAAATTGGCATCGAAGAAGGAGCAAACAGCCCCTACCGGTAGTTACACCAAGACTTAAGTATCGGTACAAGTCTCGGGGACCACTGGAACAGAAACTACCGAGAGTTTCACCGAGACTTAAGTCTCGAGACAACTCTCGAAAACGAACTTCCTTATTCTAATTATTTTAACTTAGGATAATTATTGTTAGTTTTGATTATTATTAGGATTATTATTTAGCTTTCTTTTATTGCTTATTTAAATAGTTTCCTAGTTGGTTTATAATTAGGATAGATTTAATTTCTTTAGTTAAGCCTAGTTATAAATAGGATTAATCCCTTTATTGTTTTCATTGAATGAGAATTATCAAGTTTTAATAAAAGTTCTCTTAGAGAGTTTTGAAGTTTTCTCCATATTTTTGAGTCTAACGCTTGTAAACTCATAAGCCTTTTCGGGTTTGACGCTTGTCAATCCTTCCGCGTATTCCTACTGCGTCAGTTGGTATCAGAGTAGGCTTCTCCTGTCTCTTTTATTAACAATGGCCGACCGACTCGCTACCAAAGCTGATTTGGAAGAGATGACTGCGGCTGTTACCACAACACTTGCTAATCTGATAACGGATGTCACAAACGCCCTCAACAACAACAACGACAACCATCGGCGAAGAGACAGAAGAAATAATCAAGTTAGGGTTACACGCAATGGTAACCATGACCACCGTATTATCAATTCAGTTTCTTTTCAACTCAAACAACTCATTCCTGAGAAACCGCCAGAAAAAGACGAAGACTTGCCCAACAAGGTTAAAGGTAAGGCCTTCCTCGTCATGACAAAGCCACAAGAATAAATCTTTACCGAGACCCAAGTGTCCAAATCAGATCTCGGACCAACCATCAAAGATATCGAGAGTGAACCAATAGAAGACATTCCCAAGGCAGAGAACGATGGTCCCAAAGATGATGCTTCCATCATTCCATCACCCAAGGTTCCGGATCAAATCAAGGTAGTCTCCGATAAAGTTCTAGTAGCCATCTATCCTTTCGAGCTTAATAAAACATTCCTTGTATGGGAGTGATCACGACATAATCCTTTGGAACTTGAAGATTGGTCGACCTTTCCAAATTCTAAAGACCGAGTTATGAATCAACATGCTTTAATGAAGAAAGTACTATGCATAAGTGATTCAGTGTTGCATCAGAACCGCAAGGAACCAAATGATGTTGATTTTCAAGTGAACTCGAGGTCGAGTTCTTTTCAAGTGAGGGTGTCTGATGTAGGGAGAATTCGAAAACTATCATAGTGTTTCTTCTATCTTCGACAAAGAAGAAAACGAGCTCAAAGAAGGTTCAGAAATTGGCATCGAAGAAGGAGCAAACAACCCCTACCGGTAGTTACACTGAGACTTAAGTATCGGTACAAGTCTTGGGGACCACTGGATCAGAAACTACCGAGAGTTTCACCGAGACTTAAGTCTCGGAACAACTCTTGAAAACGAATTTCCTTATTCTAATTATTTTACCTTAATTAGGATAATTATTGTTAGTTTTGATTATTATTAGGATTATTATTTATCTTTCTTTTATTGTTATTTAAATAGTTTCCTAGTTGGTTTATAATTAGGATATATTTAATTTCTTTAGTTAAGCCTAGTTATAAATAGGATTAATCCCTTTATTGTTTTCATTGAATGAGAATTATCAAGTTTTAATAAAAGTTGTCTTAGAAAGTTTTGTAGTTTTCTTCATATTTTTTAGTCTTATGCTTGTAAACTCACAAGTCTTTTCGGGTTTGACGCTTGTCAATCCTTCCGCATATTCCTACCGCGTCAATATGTTTTATAATTAATTCATTATTGCCTAAAATCAATTTTTAGACTCATTTCCTAAATTCTAAATTCCTAATGGGTGTCAAACAGAAACAGAAACAAGAGTTGCCAGAAGTCACCTCTACTACAAAAATGACTTTTTTAAACGCACCTTTTTAAACGATTTTTAAAAAAATTCGAAAAAAAACGTTTAAAAAGGTGGCCGCATTTTTTTAAGACTTTTTTTGAACGGTTCTACGGTTGTGGTACCGCTTAAAAAAATCATATGACCTTTTTAAACAATTGTTATAAAAAACCGTTTAAAAGGGATACGTATTTCACACGGATAATTGAACAAAAGCGTTTAAAAAACCGCCTAACTTTTTTACACGGTTTTTTCATACAACCGTTTAAAATACATACATCTTTTTAAACGGTTCTCTAGAAACAACCGTTTAAAAAGGCCAAACACTTTTTCAAACGCTTTCATTATCACAAAACCATTTAAAAAGTCCTTTAAAAATTTAGGGTAAAACCGAACTAGATTAATGCGTTTTTATATTTTGATAGGTTCAGAACAATTTGGAGCGAAAAAGAACAAAACGATAATTTTTGATAGATTTGCGCAACTGTGGCGTTTTGATCATATCTAACTCGTCCGATCTCCGATTTGAGTGATTCAAGATGATCTGGAAACCCAACACACAGATCTACAATGTTCGTGTTTTGAGTTTTTGGTAATTTGGAGTAAATCTAGGCCGAATCTGAAGTTGAAGTTGGGAGTACAAAGCTGGACCGAAAATGAATAAAAGAATTATAAAGGTGATTCTATAACACAAAAAAGAAGATGTGGCGGAATGGTAAGTGTTGTGGGTTTGCATGACTGTGGTTCCGAAATTGAGTCCTATGTGCAACAAATAGCATTTTTTTTTTACGGTTTAAAAACCGTTTAAAAATGTGACTTTTTTAAACGGTTCAAAAACCGTGTAAAAAAAGCCTTGACTTTTTCAAACGGTGCCCTTTCAAACGGTTGTAAAACCGTTTAAAAATGTCCAAAACAACCGTTTAAAATACGTATTTCTGTAGTAGTCCTAACGGCGTCGAAGTCTCGATTCTGTTCCCGTTCCCGTCCCCCTCCACCCTCCAGCAACAGTGACCGTCGACCACCGGAAACCATCATTGTCCTCATCTCCTGATACCCAAGCAACAGCACCACCACCAACATCAACATCGGCATCAACGATTCTGCAAGGACTCGAAGGTTTGTGTTAATTTACAGATTCTTTTTCTGAGTCTTTTTCTTGATATGCAGACGGCAGGTTTTAAGTTTTATCTTTAAGATTTTTGGGTCTTTGCAATTTGTTCATGTAAGTGAAAATCAAAACATTATCTGACATGACTCCTGTTTGCCATGACCGAGTATCCTTAATATGAGCTCCATATATCCATTGAAAAACTTAAACTTCCATTCCATTTAATTAGTTTAAATTGGGTTGGTGTTAGTTATCATCGATCTTTAAGTTAGATGTGATATTTAAGAAACAACAAAGAATATAACACGTAATGGTATTGTCTGAACTAAACAGAGCTGATACAAAAGGTACATGTACTAAAAAGAATATAAATGATTTAAAGTTAAAATGGTGGACCCTTGAAAAAACAATGAAAAATTTTGGATGAGGTTTTTCATATAGTGAAGGTATATAGAGGTTTTTAAATTGTTTGAGTGACAATAATATATGAAAAAAAAACTATGAAAAACCTAAATAAAAAACCTATGCTCTAAAAAATAAAAATATTCCAAGTCATGTTTCAATCGTTTTCAATCACCTTTTATGCAATCAATAAGAGAAGATGTCAGTTACATTGTCGTTTTATTAAATCATTTTCAACCACTTGTTTTATTAAATCATTTTCAACCACTTTATATGTATCGATGAATGCTACTAAAGAGCTTCATGTATGACTTTTTCACTAAAGTTTTTCATAACTTTTTTTTTATATATTATTGTCCTCTCAACAACTTAAAAACCTTTATATACCTCTACCATATGAAATAGTGATGGCCATCTCGGCCCGGCCCGGCCCGGTGGAAAACCGGTTTGGAGCCCGAAAACATGAACCGGTTCATGTTTTTGGAGGATTTGGCGGCCCGAGCCCAGTTCACGGCCCGGTTTTTGGCCCAGCCCGGCTCGATTCGTATTTTTCAAAAAAAAGAGTCGTTATGTTACCGTTTATATACGTTTTTTTGATCTTTTTTGTATTTTTTACCTCCCCAAATCCCTATAAATACTTGTATTGTAAGTTTGTAACTTAAAATTATATATAAAACGTATTTTTAAAG
Source organism: Arctium lappa (assembly GCA_023525745.1). Classification (NCBI taxonomy): domain Eukaryota; kingdom Viridiplantae; phylum Streptophyta; class Magnoliopsida; order Asterales; family Asteraceae; genus Arctium; species Arctium lappa. Next base: position 165,801,913 of record CM042047.1, read on the forward strand.
TGTATTTTAGTGATTTATTATAAATAAAACGCATTTTTAAAGTGTATTTTAGTGATCCAATCCAATTTTTATTTTTTAAAGCTTAGTAATTAATTATTATATAAAGAAATTATTTTTTTTGAAAAAAATACGGAAAAATGCTCGGCCCGATCACGGTCCGGTTTGGGCCCGGTCCGGCCCGGTTATCCTATAACCGGTTTTTTCCAACATTAAACGGGCCACACATATTCGGGTGAAGCCCGGCCCGGCCGGCCCGAAGCCCGATTGGCCCGGTTTTTGGGTTTACTATTTGGGCCCGAAGCCCGTTTTGACCCGGCCCGGCCCGGGCCCGATTTTTGGCCATCACTAATGTGAAAAACACCACCCAAACTTTTTCATTACTTTTTTAAACTATTCAGGGTCCCACCATTTTAATTTCATATCACTTTTATTCTTATTTATAAAAATAAACACATTAAAATTAATACAAATACATAAAAGTATGTACAATAAAATTAATAAAAATTAGGTTATTAATAAATATATAAAAGTATGTAAAATAAAAATTAAAAATTTTTAAACTTAAAAGAATGTATAACCGAAAATAAAAATTGGGTCATAAGAAATCTGTTAAATTATAAAAATATGTCAAATTTGAGATATTATTTTAAAAATATAAAAATATAATTACTTTTATCATGTATTTATTTATATTATTAATTTAATAATTATATTTAAATAGGATTACTTTAAATATATTAATAAATAAAATCGGTTAATAAAAAAAACTGATTAAATACGAAACTTTTATAAAATTTTATAAAGTTAAAACTGATTAAATAGAAAAAACCTACGAAAAAGCAGTTACGACCTATGACGAAAACCTCACGAAAAACCGCAAGTGAAAAACCTCTCCACCATGTGAATAACCTCAAAAACGGGTTTTTGCTTTTTGAAAAACCTCCCAAAAACCACTATGTGGATGCTCTAATTTAGGAAACCTTTTAATACAATTTTGGAAACAATTTATTCTTACAATTTTGTATAACTAGTGTTAGGTCCGTGCATTGAACGGGAGGATAAATTTTTTGTTGAAATATTGAACCGAGTTAAAATAAAACGTAATTTCTCTGTGAAAAACGAATGTATTTTCATAAGTGGTTAACTATTCTTAATTGTTTGTTGTTATGAGTTTGTGCAATAATATTGGTAATAGTTTTGTATTATATTATTTAAAACTCAAAAGACATATCTCACAACATATCACTATTATTGAAATAATTATAAATATGAACATACGTTTTTACAGATTTTGCAATTTTTCTGAAACCTCCTCGACAACAATTGACAATCACTTTGAACGTATAAATCTGTAGATTAATTAACAACATTCAACCCACATCAAATATGACAAAGAAAATAAATGATTTCTATCTTTTGTAACCGGCAACTCAACTGGTATAGTTCAAATTCACTCAGTACCACTTGAAAATTTATCTGACTTCAAGACCTCATAGTATTATCTTATTCCCCTACTTTGAAAAATATGATTGTGGGTTTTGAAAAATATAAACAAATCCTCAGTAAATAAAATAAAATATAAAAAATTAGTTTTTCAAAGAAACAAAAATATAGTGGAATACCTTTTGTTCAGTTGCAGGTTCCGCCATTGACACCCGACCGTTCGTCTTCTTCTTGTACTCGGATGATACATAGAGAAGATATATATATATATATATATATATATATATATATATATATATATATAGTGAATGTAGAGAATATTTTAAAATCTTTTATTTTCATTTTCGATTTTACATTTAAATGTAAATATGTTAAAAATATGGAAGAATATTTTTATATCTACATCGTTTCTATTTTATTTTCTTTACACTTGGTTAATTTGGAAAGTATTGCGAAATATTTTTATTTTAAAGAATACGCTAATTTATTAGTGTATCTCGTTATTTTTAATTCATATCAACCTTTTTTTTTCTTCTTTTAAAGCTCGTGAAAAAAAATACGTGTAGATTTTATATTAGCAAAAAAAATACGTGCAGATTTTATACTATGCTAATATAAAATACGTGTAGATTTTATAAAATAAAATAGATTTTATATTAGCAAAAAAAATACGGAAGAAAAAATAGTTTATATTACATCTGATTATGTAAAAAGATTTTATAAAATAAAATATGGAAAAATCATTATGAGATGTAATATAAAAAAATACGGAAGATTTTTTTTTTATATTACATCTCATTAATATAGATTTAAATGTAAAATCTACATTTAAAATAAATTATGCTATAAAAAACTATTTTATAAAATCCTCCAACAAAAAAATAAATATTTATATATTAATAAATGAGTATCCATTCCACAAATACATGATTATGTGAGATACTGTGCTTGGAAAGGTTGTACCAAATGATTAAGAAATTGTAAATTAAGTAATTGGCTTTAATTAGTTGTAACTTATGCTTAAAATGTTGTAATTAAGAGTTTTTTATGCCGTTTTTATAATATAGTATAGATAATAGTTTTAATTTTATTTTTTTGTAAAAACTAAATGTTAGTTGTTTAAATTGTATTTCAAAATACTTATTTCATAGATTGTTTTTTGTTTACAAATGTAATTTAACGGCAACTAATTAAACTTTATAGAAGAAGTTTTGAATAATGGATGCATCGAAACATCGATGTCAAAAACCATGTGCTTTTATTTAATCAATCATGGTCGGATCATTATTGATATATAAATAATAACCGGTTATAAAAGATGTCTTTATTTTTTTTCTTAAACCGACAGTTTTTTTTATACAAACTATTTCAACGCAGGGATGGAACCAGAAATTTTTTCATACGGTTTTTATCAACGTGTCTTCATCTTTTTACCGACGTTCAATATCGTTCGATGTGATTTTAGCCCAATTCCGACATTCCAAGAGATTTTTAAAGTTTTTTGTTTGATTTCGTGAGATTTTTAAGTTTTTTTTTTTATCAATTTTGAGAGATTTTTTTGGTAATTTTGGTTTATTTCAAGAGATTTTTTCGATTTATTTGGTTGATTTCAAGAGTTTTTTTTTTTGGATTTTTGGTTGATTACGACGTATGGTTACACCTTCTAAAACGATACGGTTGTACGTTTCACAAAGCTAATTTTTTTTATCTTACGACGGAGAAACAATACGGTGGCACATGCCACCATCGGCACCACTATAGGTCCGTCCTTGTTTCAACGGCTCTTAAAAACTTTCAATAATTATATAAACGTGATACAAAATTGTTGATTGTCTAAATTAATCGTGTCTTCACGACCTGGTTCCATTGACCTTTTCATGTCACTGGCTTGAGATAATGTCAGACATATCGAACTTTTGTTATTCAAACACATTAACCAAAAATCCAACCAAACTTAATTCTAACACAATTTCACTATTTTTTTTCTTACTTAGTTCGGTACTTTTAACATGTTTCTAACATTATGGTACACTAAAACTTGAATTCTAACATTTATCCATGCAGTAATTCAGTCCATTAATCAAAATAATCCACAAAAACTCCATTTTTCACAATTTATTGGTCTAAAATCACTAATTTCATGTCATTACTAATGCTAAAAGTCTAAAACATAATTCTCTAATGATAAGGTGATCATTACCATTGTGACCGATATCCTTTTTCATTCTCTTTCAACGTCATATTTTCTCTAGTTACCATCTAGTCCCTCCTTTAATCGGTTACAATTCTATAGTGAATATTAGAGAGTTAGGGGACGGTTGGTTTGCAGAATGATTTTGGAAGGAATTGAATCTGTCTAAGAAATTGGAATCTGGAAGAAATTGGAATGAAATGTTATCAGGTTTGACCAAGTGTTTGGTTGCAGGAATGAAATGTAATCAGTCAAATGAATTGGAATCTGTCTGTTTGATTTGCAAAGGAATTAAAATGAAATTCTGAAAAATGACAAAAATACCCTTTCTTTTATTTTTATTTTTTATTTTTATTTTTTTAAATGCCGAGAGAGATAGAGAGGAGGGAGAGGAGAGAGAGGGAGAGAGGGAGAGGAGAGAGAGAGAGAGAGGAAAGAGAGAGAGAGAGAAAGAGGGGTTAGGAGGGTATTTGTGTCATTTTAAGAAAATTTGATGGAATGAAATTCAATTCCATCCATTTTAAGAAGGAATAACCAAATCCATGATTAAAGGATTTCATGGAATTCAATTACATTCCATTGGTAACCAAACAGCACGATGGAATTTGATCAATGGAATTGACAATTCCAATTCCATCAGATTCCGGCGGAATCCAGTGAACCAAACGCCCCCTTAGATTTATTCATTTTACACATATTTTAAAAGGCTCGTTGCAACAATCATCGTGACAGCTATGTCTCAAGACTTGTGTCTAACACCACGTTAAGCATGTGGTGCATCACGGCCTAATCCGTATTTTTGTAATGAGACATTTGATTTTTTTTTTTACGTTTTTAATTTCTTACATATTAGTTTTTCATATATAATCTAATTTAAATTGTTTGATATCATTGACTTATTGAGTAATGGTAGAAAAAAAATATTATATATATATATATACATATATAATATTATATATGATATAAGATTTGCCATCATAAGTCACGCATTGAAAGCTAGGATCGTCGCCACGCCACGCCTCATACCATTTAAAACATTGATTCTATATAAGGTATTTTATATCACTATATTTGGATTTTCTTTTTATAGTTTTTCATAGTTTTATCTATACTATATTATAAAGCACGGATAAAAAACTATTAAATACAAATTATTAGGCAAATGTACCATCATTTTATGCAAGATTTTAAAAATATCTTAATTTACAAGTATCAAAGTACAAGATACATATTACTACTGCAGGTTTCTAACACCCACCAATTTGTTATGTCCAGGGTCTTCCTTTTATGCAGACCTTTCCATTATCACTATTAATTAATATATTGTATTACTATACTTTTGTTTTAATTATATTATTAAATATGTAATTAGTTTTTTTTCTAGATGTCATTAAAATATATAAGATAATCATTGAATTCTAACAAAATAATTAATTTTTTTATATAAAAAACATTATATTATTAAGCCTAAATTAAACAAATTTATAAAAAAATATTATCACTTTCTCAAAACCATCCAAAATCGTACTGTAAATCGACAAAAAAATAAAATGAAACATTAAAATCGTGATGTATCTCGCTGTATTGCGCGAGTACGCTTCTAGTATTAATATGACATGTATATCGTATGAATTAAATATTTCTTTATATAATTTGACAATTTACAATCAAACATTTGTATCGTGTTTTAAAATGTGTAGAAACTTACAATAATATATATATATATATATATATATATATATATATATATATATATAGTGTTTGGTTCATTTGAGAAATGATAAATATATGAGAAATAGAGAAGTAATCATAGCCATTCATATGGTCAAGATCAGATTTGACTAGTCAAATATTGCGGCTTTGACCGGTCAAAAGTTGCGGCTTTGACTGATCAAAAGTTGCGGCTATCCCAAAAATAGAAAAACAATTTCGTAAATTTTACAAAACACACGGGCTGTGTTCATATATGAACATGTATAATTCACATATGAACTATATGTTCATATATGAACCAGTGCAATTTACAACTGAACTCTTTTAACTGATTCATATATGAACCTTTGTGATTCATATATGAATCAGTTGAACTAACTAACAGATTCATATATGAATCTGTATGAATCACAAAGATTCATATATGAATTGGTTGAACTAATTAACAGATTCATACAGATTCATATATGAACTCATCCCGTGTATTTTACGAAATTACCCCTCTACCTTCTATAGACCACACAAAGAATTATTCCGTGCTTCGCGGTCAAAGCCGCAAATGTTGACCAGATGAATGACTAATATTACTTCTCTATTTCTCATATATTTACCATTTCTCAAATGAACCTCTCCCTATATATATATATATATATATATATATATATATATATATATATATATATATATAGAAGAACCGGATAATTTTCTTGCATGGTCTATAGAAGGTAGATGGGTAGTTTCTTAAAATACGCGAGATGAGTTCATATATAAACCTATATGATTCACATATGAACTATACGTTCATATGTGAATAAATTAATTAATTTATATGAGAATCAGTTAATTAGTTCATATATGAATATGTTAATTGTTCAACTGATTCATATATGAACTTACAGTTAATATTAATTCATATATGAATCACAAAGGTTCATATAAGAATCAGTTAAAAGAGTTCATATGTAAATTACACTGATTCATATATGAATATATAGTTCATATGTGAATTATATAGCTCGTGTATTTTGTAAAAATAACGAAAATGTCCTTCTATTTTTGGAATAGCCGTAATTTTTGACCGGTCAAAACCGCAACTTTTAACCAGTCAAAGCCGAAATATTTTACCAGTCAAATCCGATCTTGACCGTATGAATGAGTAGGATTAATTCTCTATTTCTCATATATTACCATTTCTCAAATGAACCTAAGGCTATATATATATATATATATATATATATATATATATATATATATACACACACACACACACATGCATACATATAAAGAGTTGGGTTCCGGTGAGAAATTGAGTTAAAAGTTAGAAGCGTGAGAAGTGGTTATCGACCGTTGGATGAGAAATGGACGCACATTAGGATGAGATGCACCGAGGTAAGATGCACCGTATCAATTCTCTTCTAAGCCACAATTCATTTGAGGGCTTGAGATTAAAAGAGATCAACGGTTCAGATCAACTTCTCACGTTTCTCACCGTTAACTCAACTTCTTACACAATTATTTCCCTACATATAAAAGTAAATAAAATGTTTCTTATGGTCATAAAGTACCCATTTTATGATAAATGTTTGTTAATGAATATCTCTTGTAAACATAAACAAATATAAAATGTACTCATCAAACATAATTCCGTATATTAACAAATATCTCTTAAAATTCCAATTTACAATATTGAGTCTTAGACCATCCACATAAGACTTTCAATTGTAATTTCAAAAACAATTGCAAATCAAAATCTTATACCACATAGGATTTCTATTGCAAAATATGCAATTCCCTTTACAAGCCATATCATCATCCCCATTATCACCTTTTTTTTTTCTAAATTATTTAAATAAACTAAATTTTTTATATAAAAATAATATATTTTATGAATTAATAATGTTAATTCATTTTTTACTTAAATTAATTATTTAAAAAAAATATTATATGTATGTGTATATATAATTTTTTAAATAAATTAATTATCTAAAATTACAATTGAAAGTGTTGATGAATTGCACGTGTATAGATGTTAATTGCAAAAGTTGATGTGACACAGTTGAAAACATAATTGAATTGCAGAGATGTGGATGGCTTTATTAATACCGTAGAACACAAAATAAGGTTTAAGTTTTGTATTTTTATAAAAGAAATTATATTAATTTTTTTATCTTTCATTTATAAATAAAACTTTATATTTCATTGTCACTACAAAAAAATTCCTAATTAGTGAGGGAAAAATTTTGGTCACTAACAACATAAAATAAGTTACTAAAACCGTGTTAGGATCGAAATTCAAACAAGAATTTAACACACACTCAGAAACTATGTTAAAGGAGTCGCGGAAAAACACTTTAACACTAAATCAATGAACAGTATATAAACTCAAATAACAAGTTATATTAATTAACTTAATGATTACAAACAAAACCTCAATCTGTTGAACAAACTCAACAGACGTTCAATACTTCTCTATTGAAAGGACTACTAAGAACCTTGAGGTTAATTCTCTCTAAAACAAACGTATATCAAAAACTGTGTCAATTCTCATACTCTATCAAAGACTTTCTAGACTATATATACAAAATTAATTACAAGATAATTATCAAAACAAAATTGATCTTCATTCCATAATTATCTTCATCTCTATCTTCAGCTCCTATTCTTTTGCTTCAAGCATCCTTATCTTCATAAGCAGTATTAACTTCATCCTTATCCAGCAACATTAATCTTCAATCCTCAGCAGTATTAACATGCTTGCAGTATTAACTCTCCTCTTGCAGTAGTAATCTTCAAGCAGTACTAACTCTCCAAGCAATACTAACTATTCTTCTAGCAGTACTGACTCTTCAAGCAGTAGTAATTCTACTAGCAGTACTAAATTGTAAGTAGCAGCATTAACCATACTTGACATATTTCTGACCCAACAAACCGTTTAGTGACCAAATTTTGGATGGTCATTTTTGGTCACTAAAGGTCATCACTAATTTCCTTTAATTAGTGATCAAATACGAAAATGGTAAAATTAGAGTGGTCACTATATTTGTGACGACTACACTAGTCACTAAATATCGCCACTAAACTGGTAAAAGTCATCACCAACTTGATTAAATTAGTGACAAAAGTTAATTAGTGACCACCATAAAGTAGGTCACACTAGTTAACGGTTCCGTTAATGGTTGTTAATGTCCATTTGAGACCAAATATTTGGTCATTGACATTAATGGCTGCTAGTGACCAAAAAGGTTGTGACTAATTAAAAAAAATATGGATTTTCTTTTTAAAACGTCACTAAACTTTACTACAATATATATCAAAATTAAATTAAAAGCTACGACTAATTTTTAACAATGGGACTAAAGGCCCAACACATGGCCATAACTTTGAATTCATTACCTTCCTTGCACATAATATTATCCAACATTACATAGTTTCGAACACCTTCTACATTAATCGTTGTTTGTGCTATCAATTTTCTCTTTGAAATGTTTGTTTGGTCACAAGAAACTCAAACACATAACAAAAATACAAATAACAATTCAGATCGGTTTGCCTCACGTTTAACTCCGTTGCTCTTCTCAAAAAAGCTTGAGTAACAATCTAGATTGATTGCTCATTCTTACCAACTATAGTATTTTAACAAGTTTCCACAAGACCAATAGTTAGTTTGCAATAAATAACCAACTACAGTGGTTCCACATTAATAGCTCGTAGAGAAACTTAAGCCAACATAATTCAAATCGCTTAACTCAAAAAGATGCATGTCAACCTTAATAGCACTCCTAATTGAGTTAGGATTAGTGGTCTCCATATTTAGTTACAACTCTAGGTTGTTAGAGTTGTTAGATTAATCCAACTAATTAAACTCCTACTATAATTTGTAAACTCTCCTTATAAATTAAAGTATTCTAAACCCTCATTAATTCAAGAGGGAAAATTAAAATTCTAATAAACTCTCATGGTATCAAGACGCCACCAGGGCTTCTAAATCTACTCAATCTTTTCCTCTCTCCTTCTTCTTTCCCTGCAACTTTCTCCTACAATGGTGACCACCACCGTCGATGACAGCGACACCTCCACCGATTCCCTTCCCTTCGCCACTCTCCTCCATATGATGACCATCAAACTCTCTTCCTCCAACTCTCTTCTGTGGAAAAATCAAATTCTACCAATTCTTGAATCCCAAAATCTTCTCAAATTTCTTGGTGGATCAACACCACCACCATCCGTTGCCATTGATCAACAACTCTAAATGTTGTTAAACTCGTCCCTCTCTAAAGAAGCCATGGCTGTCGCCGTCGGCACTACCTCCGCCACTGATGTGTGGAAAGCTCTTGAAGCAACTTTCAACCACTCCTCGGAAACCCGTGAGTTAAGCCTTCGTGCTGATCTTCAAAACCTCACGAAAGGTTCGAATCCGTTTCAAGATTATGCTATCAATTGTCAATATTTGTTGGTGAAAGCACTTAATAAAGAAATGGACTTTTTGAATTAAAGAGAGGATATAGGTATGAGTTCTCCATAAGACAATCGTAATAATCAAATGGTCAGAAACTTTGTGTCACAATGTTAATAAAAATCCCGATATCTCGAAAGTGAATTGTTATAGACAGTGGACACAAAGTTCCCAGAAAGTTCCTACTTCTGCCAAATCTTAATCGTGCTGATTTAACTAAGTTGATAAAATATCAAGTTCCATTAGTATAAAGATTTATACCCAAATCTCTTTGTGATATAAATCTCGACCAACATTTGAATCTTTGTAAATCATACAAAAATCCGTACCTCTACGTATTTATCAAAGACTTTTTGTGCATCACTTAAGTCGTATTTCGAATCTGCCCATCTCTGGGTCAAGGATCTAATATTAACACTTCAACGTGATCGACTTATCAACTTTGAGTATAAGTCCCGACTCAAGTGACCAAGCTTAAGATTTAGTAAAAGAGACAACACCCAAATGTTGCTTACTTGGTCTTAAGTTTGGCTCACTGCCACATCAACTAAGATGATTAGTTCATAAGGAATTTAAAGAACATAATGGAAATAAGTAAATAACAAAGAAATACTTGCATTAATTACGAAATGTAAAAACTGTCACCACAGTACTAAGACAGTGGACAAAATTTAAGAATTGAAAGTAAAAATTACAATAAATTGAAACTAGAATTCAAGAACTTCTTTCAGCCTTCCTTGGGAGTGTTTGAACTCTCCAATTTGTATATATTCAATGAATGAGAAGGGTTTCAATTTATAGATGCAAAAAGGTGGTGAACACCCTCCTTTTACCTGACCGTTAAGCACTTCATAAGATCCCAAGGTCCTTCCACTTCTTTCATTACTTCATTAGGCAAATCTTATCCATCCTTCCAGATTTTGTACCATTTCTCCATCCCTTAAAGTTTTCAAAAATCTTCCCTAAATCTTCATTAATCTGCCCACAGTGGTGAGTTTGCCACAATCCAACAAAAACGATTTTTCAAGCAAAATTCACTCTTTGGTAGATTATTATCTTTTGAAAACATTTTAGACCAAAAGAAAAGGAAAGAAGCAAAATGGGTATAAAAATCACATAAAAATGGGTGTATTGAACAATAAATAACTTTAAAAAGGAGAGTTATCATACCCCCAAACTTATATCATGTCATAAAAAGGTTTGAAATAAGTTTGATGTTTTATTTTTGATGGTATTTTTGTCTTCTTTTTTTTTTTTTTTAAAACCAACTCGGGTGTTGAGTTTGATCTGTTTTCATCGTCTTCCAATTTTTCGAAGACCTTTCTTTAATATTTTTGGGTATGGGGTGGTGTTGGTACTTTTCCCCCAAACTTGTAACGAATAATGTCCTCATTGGATGGGTTTATTCCATGTGTCGGCTTAGGTGAAGAATGAAGAGTGTATGGGCTCTAAAACGACAAAAAGATCAGAATCAGAACTCTTGCCTCATTGCCAAAAAGATGACTTCTAAGTACAACAACTTAGGACTCGGACTTCAATGTCAAAGAGTTTGACTTCTGAATTTACTTTAATCCTAGTAATTCAGAACTCGGTTTCATGATTAAGGATTATGCACATATTAACGGGGAGCTTAATATTTCTACTGATATATTTTTCTGATTTAACTGAATTTTTACAGGTATCAAGGGGGAGGATATCTGAGTTTTGTCATAGATACTTCATTGAAAATATTAATTTCAGGGGGAGTTAAGGAATTTGCTTTACAGGTACATACTTCTAATCCTTACAATCTATCACTTGTTGAAAGATGAACAACTTTCACTTGTGAAAAATGGTTTCTTAAATGTTCAAACCACTTCCTATTCTTCAAAGATTTTCATGAATTGTGAAGTGTGATTTTAAATGATTTTTTGATACTTAATTGTCAAAGAGCTTAATTGCCAACCACCTTTAGTTTGAGAGGGAGAATTGCATTGTCAAACATCTTATGTTTTGACTTCTCCAAATTTTTATTCTTCATGTTTGTATTCCTTTGTGCTTTTATGTACAAAAGACTGTTGAACAACACGTTCTTTTAGGAAAATACAAGGGATTCAGTGTGTGAGCTTAGCAGAACTTCCATGGATTCACGTTAACCAGTGTTTCTTACCCCATAAGTATTCCCTGAGTGATTGAGGGGAGAGGGGTCAAAAGAATTTAGTGATGGTGTGTGAAGAGGTATACTGGAAAAGAGAGACTGGTTAGATGTGAGATTTAAAAGATTAAAAGAAAGAGGGTGAGAGAACAAAGTAAAAGAATATCAAACTCTGCACCAAACTTCTTTCTGAGCCGGGCGGCCACATATTCTGATTGGTTCACATTCCTTGGTGACCATCATTGATAAATAGGGAACTAGCCCATGCCATCTCTTGCATACAACCCCACCAGCTACTCATTCTTTTCTCAAAAAGAGAATGTTTCACATTTTCTAGGGACGCAACACATACGCTATTGGTTCTTCATTTGGAAGATACTAATATTGAAAAAGAAGGAAAGTTGCCCCACCTTCGACCCTTTCTCATGCACATTGAGTCTTTGTATAATTTGTTGTTGTCTCAACAAGTTTACATACTTTGAGCCTATAATGAAAAACAATCATCTATGCTTAATTCTTTCATACACATGCACGAGCACACATAAATTTGTTTTCTGTCAGAATGTTCATAGATAACCATGTGTTATTCGATGATTGAATGGAAGTCCTGGGGATCCAACATCAAACCAGCTCCTTATATAGTAACTTTGTGTTACTCAGTGACTTTGTGTCACTGATAGGCATTCCAACCTGAGTCATTTGTTGATTCAGGGTTACACCTATTAAACTATTTGAATTTGAAAAGATTCGAATGGTTACTACTTTTTATTTGAATATGCATAGATTGAAATAATCACTCTTTCCATTTGGAGAGACTGCTCTTATTTCTACACAGGGATCCGTACATGAAGACAGTGCTAAATTGGAGTCTATAATGACAAGGGGGAGATTGTTCTGATATGTTTTGATGATGATGATTCTCACCACTCATCAAAAAGGGGGAGAATAATCAAATGGGAGAATATACAAAGGGGGAGAATAAACAACAAGGGAGAATATAAGAACTTTTGAAGATGATTGTCAGAAGGACACTTCAAGAAGATGATTTGAAGATGAAGATGAAGACTATGTAAAGATACAGTTTTCGAATGTCATATCTGAAGATATCTGAAGTTTTCTAGAGAAAAGTGAAGACCCGAAGATTATTGCAATTTTTTTTTAATCTTGAATCCAAAGGGGGAGATTGTTGGATCATAAATTGTATTCAAGATTAAAGTTAAAGTTAAGGGTTTAAATTGCAATTATGCTAAAGTTAATTAGAGGGTTTAATTTGTAATAAGTTAATAGTTGTTAGTTATTGGGCCTCAAGCCCATAAGCCCATTAGGCTAATAAGGCCTAAGTATTTATAGTTTTTAGTTATTAGTTTTTAGGTTTAACTCTGATAATCCTCATAATTATTGTTTGGAGGCAACCCTATTTTCTCTGTAATCCTACATTCAAGGTATCAAGAACACACAAGGTTTTCATTGATTATTCAAGGGATTGGTATGTTATTCTGATCTTTATATCTCTTGATTTATATTGTGTGTGTTTAATTATCAACTAGATTAAACTGGGTTAACAACAAAGATGGACCATGTCTTTTTAATATGAAATTCCACAAAGATTCATCAAAGAAAGTTGTTCCTAAAACAATAAAAAGCTAGAGAACAAAAGAAATTCAACACCAATTATGGAGCATAAAAAAACACATGAAATGATGAATTCGCTATAAATTCCACAGAAGGCGAATTAGCGAGTTTTAATAAAATACACCAACTAACCAAAAGACACAATACCAACAGATGATAACAAAAATCAATGTTTAATGCAAGGGTAATAACAAAACAAAGAACTAATCATGCTCCGTGAATCTAATCAAAAGACATAATACCCAATAGACGAGACAGTAGGATCGATGGTACCGTCGATGGGGTACTGGCAAGGAATAGGTATACGGGTTTGTGGTGGACACAGACACAAAGGAAATCGTGGAAACTCCGCAGCTCGTAGTAGATCTGTGCACAAAAGTATTTTCCTGTGCACCCGATTCCAGTCATGATGGTAGGCCCAAAACTGCTTCTCCAAACCACTGAGGCGGTCTCCAAGCAACTGTAATGATGCAACGATGGAGTGCATATTGGCGTTTGTTTCTTCCTGTTGAGCGAATAACAAAGATAGCCATGTTTCATATTCATAACCAGATGCGGATGGAGGAATAGGATGAACCGACTATGGTGGTGATGGCGGAACGGATGAGACCCTGACAATAGCTGAAATATGGGGTTGAACCGTTTCTTCTGGATGTCGGGAAACCCGCCTCATATGGTTAATTGTCCTTTTATCAATAGACGATTTACTGTATATCATCACGTCGGTACCAAGAGTGGGTACTTTAGCAGCAACCATCAGCTTCGTGATTAGACCTGGAAAAATTAAATGAGATATGTTAGTGCAGAATGGTTACTAATTTTTTATTAAATGAGACATGCCACACGAATAGCCGTGTTGTTAGTGCAGAAATATGTTAGATACAAGATCATAGAAGGCTGAAGACTAAAGTCAAGACAAGTCAAAGTTCAAGTCAAACTCTCAAGCATAGTCAAAGTTATTTGTAATAAAAGTCAAAGTCAAAGTTTGTGTTTTAGTGATTTAAGTGTTTTGTCAAATAGGGATATGGCTAGAAGTTGTCTTTTACAGTACTGTACTTATATGTTCTAGACAGAGAAAGTGTCTGAGAGTTCTCTGTTGTAATCAATTCAAGAGTGAAATAAAATCGTTCAAATGGGAATTTGATTGTCATCTAATTGTTTTCCACTGATTGTGGGACACACAATTGGTATCAGAGCAGTGAAAGAATTCAGAAACAAGGATTGATTTGAAGTTTTGGTTGACATTTTCAAGAACTCGCAAGTCGGACTGTGCGAATTCGAATAAATACTTGGTGAATCGGTGGATGATCAGAGGCTCTGTGATGAAAGATCTTTGGCAGAATTTTAAGGACATTTCTTGTAAAGTTTTGATGATTTCGTGCTACATCATCAAAAAGGAGGAGAAGATTTGTTCAAGAAATGTTTTTATTCAGAGTTGAAAGAGAAAGTTCAAAGATTTCAGAGTATTTATGGGAAATTTGCTTAAATTTTCTTTGAAGTTTGATTTGCTGAAGAAAAGAGAGCTAAATTTGAATATAATTTCTTTCCGATATTTAAAAGAGGTTTTTACAACCTTAGGGGAAATTGTTACTGTTTTGAAGACAATTTTTTATCCAAGAAAGGGGAGATTGTTTTTTAGCTTAAAGGGGGAGATTGTATTGTAAAATATTTTTGGAGATGATCTTGAATCCAAAGGGGGAGATTGTTAGTGCAGAAATATGTTGGATACAAGATCGTAGAAGACTGTAGACTGAAGTCAAGACAAGTCAAAGCTCAAGTCAAATTCTCAAGCATAGTCAAAGTCAATTGTAATAAAAGTCAAATTCAAAGTGTAATGTGTTTGAGTGTTTAGTGATTTAAGTATTTTGTTCAATAGGGATATGGCTAGAAGTTGTCTGTTACAGTACTGTGTGCATATGTTCTAGAGAGAGAAAGTGTCTGAGAGTTCCTTGTTGTAATCAATTCAAGAGTGAAATAAAATCATTCAAATTGGAATTTGATTGTCATCTAATTGTTTTACACTGATTGTGGGACACACAATTGGTATCAGAGCAGTGAAAGAATTCAGAAACAAGGATTGATTCAAAGTTTTGGTCGACATTTTCAAGAACTCGCAAGTCGGACTGTGCGAATTCGATTTTTTGAATTTCAGTGTTGTTTTGGTGTTGTAATTGATTGTGTTAGAGTCGAATTTGGATCTAGAACACTTTTGGTTTGTAATACTTAGTCCAATTCACGATAGATTAGTGAGAATTTTGGAATTTCTTGAAATTTTGTTGGTGTTTTCATACGCACTGTGTTCTAGATCAAGATTGTAATTTTGGTGTTCTTGATTGTAAATCATTGATTGTAATCTGTTCAGAGAGTGTTCGTGGGTGAATTGGTAAGTTTTCAGGATCTAATTCGAAGCTTTGGATCGATATCGGGCTGAAAGTTGAAGTTTTTAAACTGAGATCTGAAGAACTCGCATGAGATATGTGTAACACCCCGAATTTCGTTTAGCCGTTTTGCGAGGTTGTTTAGAGGAAAAGTAAGTTTTTGGGGTTGTCTACAGGACGTACGGGTCGTGCGCCCTCCTTCAGAGAAAACGCACGGGTCGTGCGTATGATCCAGGGCCGAGGCATAGAGCTAGCGCACGGGTCATGCGCATTTTTTTCTTTGAGGGCGCACGGGTCGTGCGCCCTGTCAGGTTGCTTTTTGGATTTGCTTTTAATATCTAGAGTTAGAGATATTTTTGAAATATCTCAAATCTCATTTCTCTCTCTCTTCTTTTCTTTTCTCTCTCTTTTCTTCTTTCGATCTCCAAGGTTCTTTTGGTTGCTAGTTTCCGGTGTTTCTAGCGAGAGGTCGGTGTTTTAAGCTTCACCTCTACGTCGTGGTCATTATTTGGTTTTCCGGGTTTTATTCCGAAAACCTACCGGTGAGTTCCTACTATCATTTTTACAAACTTTATACATGTCAAAACTCTTATTTGCGAAATCTAAAGTATTTCTACGGTATGATTTTATGTTCTCTACATTTTGGTGTAAATAAAGATTTTGGTGATTCTCGGGGTTCCCGGTCAGTTTTGACCAAAATGACGGGTTCCGCCCTATTGAAGTAAAATGATGTTTTACTTGCACATTACGTGATTATGTAAAAAGAATGTTTATGAACTCATTTTAATGATTTTCGTTCTTACCAGAAGTTGAACTGTAAGTAGCATTTTGTTTATAAAATGTACTTATTACCATATATCTATTTATGGTAGGTCACATATGTTGTTGTGACGAGTCCTTACCATTACTAGTGGATCCCTAGGTTTTGGAGTAGACTGTTTTGTTGGGAGGCTATATTCCCCAAAAATGTAGCTATGGATCACATGTTCCGTGATGAGTTTATGGTACGGTTATGTGAGGCCGGTTACTAGCCATGGTTCATGATGATCCTAGTGAAGGAGTATACACTGGTTTCCTTGGGAGCGCGATCTCACCTCGTAGCACGGACTCTGGGTTCATTGCTGAGGACTCTAAGTGTTTAGCTCATAACTCGGATTTGTGGTCTACTTTGTGTTACACCACTCTCCTTGGTAAAATGGTCGTTTTATTACCGTTTAAGAGTTTTGGACCGACGAGGCCCGGTTGTGGCGAAATGTTATCTTTACGAACTAAACCTTTATGAAAAGATTTCTTTATGATACTGATGTTTATATTTTTCGATCTTTATAAACTGTATGTTCTCACCAGGCTTTATAGTCTGACACTTTTTCTCAAATGATGTGTATAACAGGTTTCCATTAGCGGTGGTTGCCGGGGTTTTTGAGAGACGAGTTTTGAGTCTCAGGGTTTTTTGGAGATGTTTTATGTATTGTGGCTGGGCATTGTTAAGTCCCATTCTTTTGATAAAATCCTTGTATAGAATTGTATAGTCTTAAGGACTGATCCCATTTGTGGGAAGTTAATGGAATTGCTTACGTCATATTGTCAGGTTTCCAGGTTTTAATTTACTCTGATTTTGAGGTTGTTACAAGTTGGTATCAAAGCTCTAGTTTAAGCGAACTAGGCATGAATGTAAGATGTCTAGACTTAGACTGAGTTTGATAGGCATTGATTGTGAGATTTGGGTAGAACTTCTAAGATGGGTTGGTTTTAGAATCGACGAAGGTTATGTTAATCAAACGTTGTGATGATGGTAACAAGAACCCTTATGTGTTATATGTTCATAATCTCACTTAGCTAATGTGGTTATGAGGATATTTTACGTGAGTGTAATTGGTTTGCTAAAGTTGTGACAATTGGTAGACGTAGCGGTACGTTTCTTTCGTGCGTGTTTCAGTTAAACTCTTCCTTACCCTTTCTTGTGCTTGTGTATGTCTGCTCTACCTTAGTATGTTTACCGTTAGAGTAGTGCGAAGGTTTCTAAGCGAGTAAGCTAAGGAATGATTGTTGTTTATAGCAATGTCTCTTCGGGATAATAGTAAGCGCGTAGAACGCATTAAGTTAATCATCTTGAGCCAGATTCCTTGGTGGAATTGGAGCTGTATCTTGTTATATCGATTCTATTTCGAGGAGATTTGTAAGTTAATAAATGGGATGGTTGCCCTATGATGCCTAAGGCATCCGGTTGATTATAGAACGTCGGAATATTGGGAAGCGTAGTATTAAGATGTGAGTGCCGACCGAATTCATGCATTTAGTTTATTTCTAAAATAAGGTTGCCTAAATTGCTTTTCATGAGCGCCAACCATGAAGTAAATTACATTATAACGTTTTGGCAAGACATTTAGCACTCATCATATTTTAAACTATGAGCATAAGCATGCTTAAAATGGCTTTGTTGCACCTGATTTCAAATTTTTATCAAAACTCTCTTTATTCACGTCTTGTGTTTAAATGTTATTTATGGATGTCGTAATATCTGTGTTTTAATGCTTTTTGAGTTAATGGGCAATTAGCTGTAGAATTCTGACCTTGACATTGGATCTCTTCCACGTATGTCAATGGTTTTAAAGGAAGAGCTATTACCATGCTTTTGAGTCAGAGTTTCTTGGGAATTTTAGTTGTGTGAGTTTTGTTGAATTCTTGGAATTTTGTTTTACGGATTCTTGTGTCGCATGAGTATATTTTGTGATGCGTAAGTTTAATTTCATTGCGTGCAAGTTATGAGTTCTTTGGGCGTCGTGTCTCATCAAAAATCTTGTCTGAATGGTCACCTTACCTTATATTGAAAAATAGAAATGATGACACCACTTGATTGTTAGCGTAAATGAGTTTTATAAAATCCAGTTGGATTATGGTGTCTCATCTTACGACTTTTGCGTCGCGTAAATAATTTTGAGAGGCATGTGCGTGTGCATCATTATGTGTGTTAATCTCGGAGTTTTATTATCAAGTATCATATGTCGTGTACTATGTGCATTGGATTTAAGTATAACGTTGGTGTGAATGATTGCATAAACGATTTATGTTATTTTTAAAAACAGAACTTTCATTCTGATCATATTCCATCATTAACTCTTACTGTTAAAATCTCCGCAAAGCATTTAGCGAATTAGCGGTATTTTTGTCATTGTAGTTTTTATTTTGGTCAAATGTGTTTATCTCTACAACGTGAAGCTTTAAACTCGATTTGAAATTTTATTTGCATCCCCGTTATTTTACCGCCCTTTGGGGGAATAAATTGTTGCATATGGGGTGAGTTGAAAATCCTTTTGCTGCAACGGCTCTTGGTTATAGAGGAGAAATTTTAAAGATAAAACTGTGATTTTTCCCTTTGGAGTTGTACAAACCATTGTTGCACATGTTAAAGTGCAAGAATCTATTTTCACGTTTATAGCGTAAATTATTGCGTATGTTTTACTCGGTATTTCTCAAGGTGAAAGTATTTTGATAAGTTTCGTATTCGGTAATTTGGATTGTTTTAACAGCATAAATTGCTCATGTCGAGCTTGAATATTTCAACAAGTAAATAGTGTGATTTACATATTCTGGGTGATTTTGTACACGTAAAATCTACATTATGAGTTTGTGCATCTTAGTATAATTGCATTCATAAACTTTTGGAAAATCTTTGGCCTCAATACGTGTTGAGTTTTGAGAAATCATGTTCTGGTGGTGTGTGTTTTCATAAACATTGTTTAAAGACATTGCATTATTTGGGAAAACCGTTAAATGTTGGTTAAAATGTGTTTTAAGGTATACGAGACTTTCATTGGAAATTTTCGTGAAGTATCGGGCCTTTGGCTCGGGTTTTGACTAAATGAGTCGTGTGGACATTTGTCCGGATTTATAACCGCAATGAAAGATTTTCGTATGATGGAGTTTATTCGTGTTTTGGTATGTTAAAGTTGATTTGTGAAAATAGTGTACATGCTAAAATGTTTAGTTTTATGAACATGTGAGTCACCCATTTTGGGATCTTTGGTTATTTTGGTAAATAAATCATGTTGAGGTATTCTTTGATGATTTTACGTATATAATTGTAGTTCAATTGACGTAAGTGTCGTTTGGTGTATTTGATCTTATAAACCTTTTCCAGAAAATGCATAAGTATCGTGTTATGAGACCTTTTGAAAACATAAGGGTATGAGTTCATTTGGAAAACGGTTTGTTTCAACCAACGATGAGATTTGAATTAATCATACTTTTGGGTCGTGTTTGCATAATAGTTGGTCAAACGTGTTTCAATATTTATTTCGGCTTTCATTTGGGTATTTACGTAAACCGTTGGGTCGTTGGCTCAGTTTTGACTAAATGGAGTCTTGAGGACATTTGTGTGGAATTTTGGAGTACGATTGCGATTGTTTTATGCCATTGGGAGTTACATGTTTTGGGAACTTTGGTTTTTCAGTTGGAGTCATGTAATGTTAGACAGTCTGTCTGTTTTGTAAAGCCTGAGGTTTTGGGTTGCACTTAGTGACCGCTCGGGTTTACTAGCGAGTAGACAATAGGTGGCACGAGCCACTGAGTTGGAACTCGTCTAGATTGGGTAGACACCCGTGTCCGTAAGCCCTTGAGATGGAACTCGACAGAGTATGGCTAGAGGCGACAAACGATTTGAAGTTGTGATGTCTGGTATGACATTTGGAACTAAGATCGGGATACGTGGTGAAATCCAATAACATCACGGGTGGCCCCATTCAATTGTTCTCGCCACCCAAGATGGAAACGTTTAGAGGTCATGCGATGAAGTTGTATGGGCGGCCTACTTGCGTGTCCTACTATTCTCTTTGTGTACGGGTCTCTCCGTCGTAGACCCAGGGTATTTTAAACACTAATGTCATATTTTTACCAACTTGGGTTATGTGGAGTCGACGGTAAATGATGGCTTTAATATTGGGTTCTCCCCACGTATATTAAGGTTTGAATGAAATGTGTTATTCCTGCATATTGATATTTAGTTTTCTTTCGTTTTTGGTCGTGTGAGTATTTGGGCCTAGTGTCCATGTTTTCGGACGTACGATATGGATGGTGTTAGTAATATTTCATACTTCGAGTTATACAAATTGTGTCAATTTATAAAACGTATTTGCAATGAAGTATCCGTCTTTGAAGGTGCATGACTTTGAAAAGGAGTTGTTTCTATGTTTTAAGGTTCATCATTTGAAAGGTTCTGATTTAAAGAGAAGTTCATCAATTTAAATGCTTTTACTTATGTAAAACTCTTGAGCTCTCTAGGCGTTAAGCTTAAATTTTTATTTATTTATTTATCTTCATGTGCATCATTTCCTGTCGGGGGTACGGTTCTAGCAGTGCTTTGAGGAGTTGGGCCTTAGCCTTGAGCTTGAGTAAGTTGTTGATAAAGTCTTCCACAGGTTGGAGTTAGTCTACGCATGAGTTTCTGTAGCGCCCGTCCTTTATAAGTCCAAATGTATATATTGGTGGTATGTTTAGAAGTTAATCTTTATAATGTGGTTGTAGACGGAGTATTTATGGAAGTATTAAGAAATTCGAATAAGGGCTATTTCCAGATTTGGGGTCGGATCGGAGTTAAGTGATAGCAGAATCTGTGTTAACTGATTTCCGGAAAGACGCTTTAGTGCGCCTTGTAAGAATATCTTTAGCGATATTAGGAATGAATAAGTGAAATCTGAGAGTTTTGGGAAGATTAGCGTCGACCGTTGGCTTGGAGTTCGGAACCGTGCAGTTTGAAAGAGATTGGTAGATGGAAAGTTGAGGTCGCTAATTTCCTGGAGGTAGTACTTGTCACCTAAGGTTGGGAGGCAACCGTAACCTTGGGAGTAAAGGTTACTTTGAAGTGTTGAGTGTTCGCTCGGTTAGGAGTGGTTTATGCCCAAGAAGGGTAGCTAATGTGGATGTCGGTATTAAGATCTCGTTATTGATTCTGGCTTTTGGGTTTGAGTCGATCTTCTCTGCGGACAGTGTTCCATTGATAAGAGTAGATTTCGAGGACGAAATCATTTTAAGGTTGGGAGTATTGTAACACCCCGAATTTCGTTTAGCCGTTTTGCGAGGTTGTTTAGAGGAAAAGTAAGTTTTTGGGGCTGTCTACAGGACGCACGGGTCGTGCGCCCTCCTTCAGAGAAAACGCACGGGTCGTGCGTATGATCCAGGGCCGAGGCATAGAGTCAGCGCACGGGTCGTGCGCATTTCCTTCTTTGAGGGCGCACGGGTCGTGCGCCCTGTCAGGTTGCTTTTTGGATTTGCTTTTAATATCTAGAGTTAGAGATATTTTTGAAATATCTCAAATCTCATTTCTCTCTCTCTTCTTTTCTTTTCTCTCTCTTTTCTTCTTTCGATCTTCAAGGTTCTTTTGGTTGCTAGTTTCCGGTGTTTCTAGCGAGAGGTCGGTGTTTTAAGCTTCACCTCTACGTCGTGGTCATTATTTGGTTTTCCGGGTTTTATTCCGAAAACCTACCGGTGAGTTCCTACTATCATTTTACAAACTTTATACATGTCAAAACTCTTATTTGCGAAATCTAAAGTATTTCTACGGTATGATTTTATGTTCTCTACATTTTGTTGTAAATAAAGATTTTGGTGATTCTCGGGGTTCCCGGTCAGTTTTGACCAAAATGACGGGTTCCGCCCTATTGAAGTAAAATGATGTTTTACTTGCACATTACGTGATTATGTAAAAAGAATGTTTATGAACTCATTTTAATGATTTTCGTTCTTACCAGAAGTTGAATTGTAAGTAGCATTTTGTTTATAAAATGTACTTATTACCATATATTTATTTATGGTAGGTCACATATGTCGTTGTGACGAGTCCTTACCATTACTAGTGGATCCCTAGGTTTTGGAGTAGACTGTTTTGTTGGGAGGCTATATTCCCCAAAAATGTAGCTATGGATCACATGTTCCGTGATGAGTTTATGGTACGGTTATGTGAGGCCGGTTACTAGCCATGGTTCATGATGATCCTTGTGAAGGAGTATACACTGGTTTCCCTTGGGAGCGCGATCTCACCTCGTAGCACGGACTCTGGGTTCATTGCTGAGGACTCTAAGTGTTTAGCTCATAACTCGGATTTGTGGTCTACTTTGTGTTACACCACTCTCCTTGGTAAAATGGTCCTTTTATTACCGTTTAAGAGTTTTGAACCGAAGAGGCCCGGTTGTGGCGAAATGTTATCTTTACGAACTAAACCTTTATGAAAAGATTTCTTTATGATACTGATGTTTATATTTTTCGAGCTTTATAAACTGTATGTTCTCACCAGGCTTTATAGTCTGACACTTTTTCTCAAATGATGTGTATAACAGGTTTCCATTAGCGGTGGGTGCCGGGGTTTTTGAGTGACGAGTTTTGAGTCTCAGGGTTTTTTGGAGATGTTTTATGTATTGTGGCTGGGCATTGTTAAGTCCCATTCTTTTGATAAAATCCTTGTATAGAATTGTATAGTCTTAAGGACTGATCCCATTTGTGGGAAGTTAATGGAATTGCTTACGTCATATTGTCAGGTTTCCAGGTTTTAATTTACTCTGATTTTGAGGTTGTTACAAGTTGGTATCAGAGCTCTAGTTTAAGCGAACTAGGCATGAATGTAAGATGTCTAGACTTAGACTGAGTTTGATAGGCATTGATTGTGAGATTTGGGTAGAACTTCTAAAATGGGTTGATCTTAGAATCGACGAAGGTTATGTTAATCAAACGTTGTGATGATGGTAACAAGAACCCTTATGTGTTATATGTTCATAATCTCACTTAGCTAATGTGGTTATGAGGATATTTTACGTGAGTGTAATTGGTTTGCTAAAGTTGTGACAATTGGTAGACGTAGCGGTACGTTTCTTTCGTGCGTGTTTCAGTTAAACTCTTCCTTACCCTTTCTCGTGCTTGTGTATGTCTGCTCTACCTTAGTATGTTGACCGTTAGAGTAGGGCGAAGGTTTCTAAGCGAGTAAGCTAAGGAATGATTGTTGTTTATAGCAATGTCTCTTCGGGATAATAGTAAGCGCGTAGAACGCATTAAGTTAATCATCTTGAGCCAGATTCCTTGGTGGAATTGGAGTTGTATCTTGTTATATCGATTCTATTTCGAGGAGATTTGTAAGTTAATAAATGGGATGGTTGCCCTATGATGCCTAAGGCATCCGGTTGATTATAGAACGTCGGAATATTAGGAAGCGTAGTATTAAGATGTGAGTGCCGACCGAGTTCATGCATTTAGTTTATTTCTAAAATAAGGTTGCCTAAATTGCTTTTTATGAGTGCCAACCATGAAGTAAATTACATTATAACGTTTTGGCAAGACATTTAGCACTCATCATATTTTAAACTATGAGCATAAGCATGCTTAAAATGGCTTTGTTGCACCTGATTTCAAATTTTTATCAAAACTCTCTTTATTCACGTCTTGTGTTTAAATGTTATTTATGGATGTCGTAATATCTGTGTTTTAATGCTTTTTGAGTTAATATTCACCATGGTTACTACTTCTGTGGTTAATGTTGCCAGTTGTAGTTAATGTTGCTGGAACAAAGTTAATGTTGCTGGAAAACAGTTAATGTTGCTAGAACAAAGTTAATGCTGCTAGAAGAAAGTTAATGTTGCTAGAACAAAGTTAATGCTGCTAGAAGAAAACAGTTAATACTTCTAGTTAGTACTTCTGTGATTAATACTTCTAGTTAATGCTGCTATAAGAAAACAGTTAATACTTCTAGTTAGTACTTCTGTTATTAATGCTGCTAGTTGATGGTTAATGTTGCTCAACAAGATTAGTACTGCTAGTTCAAAGTTAGTACTGCTTGAAGAAATTAATGCTGCTGAGCATGGTTAGTACTGCTAGAGTTAATACTGCTCAGAGTATTAATGCTGCTTATGATTAATACTGCTTATAAGATGGAGATCTGTATGGAAAGGATGACAGCTGGATAAACTGAAGATTATGGAAAGCTTGGAGATAATGATGGAAGATATTCTGAAGATATTTTATTAATTGTAATTAGCTTTTATCTTTAGTATATATATTGTATTGTTTAGAATAGGGAGATAACTTTTGTTTTATAATAATTCATTCTAAGTTTTAGAGAGAATCAACCTCAAGGCATAGATCCTAATTCTAGAGAAGTAGAATTCGTATTGGTGAGCCTGTTCATCAATATTGAGGTTGTGTGTTTAATCTTGTAACTTCAAGCATTCAATACAAGTTTACAAGTTGTTGATTATATACTGTTTTGGTTTACTGTTTTATTGAATATCAAAGTGTTATTCCGCAACTTCTTTGATATTAGTTTCTGAGAATTTATTCTTGTTAAGAATTCGATCCTGACAGAAGAACTCACATGGCATTTGTTTTCTGAAAAATCTAAGTGTAGAATTCTCATGAGAGTTGTGTGCGAAATATTCAGAATTCGCATATGTTTTATACGAAAAGTCAGATTTCGCATAACACTCTTATACGAAAAAGTGTGTTGAAAATTTTTCTAAGGACAAAATTCGCATATGCTTGTATGCGAAAAGTGAGGAACTCGCATATAGTAGCCTACATATTCCTAGAATTCACATTGTACTTCATGCGAATTGCTCAGAATTCGCATAAGAGTTATATACGAATTGCTCAGATTTCGCATAAAAAGTTGAAATTTTTTCTAAGTGTTGATTTCGCATCAATACGAATTCTTTGAGGTTCAAATATTTTCTAAGTATAGAATTCGTATCTCTGTTGTGCGAAAAGTTTCATGCGAATTTTCTTATTTGTGCGAATTCTTTGGTGTGCAAATTCTATTGCAGTGTGAGCGAATTTCTAAGATTGTGTGAATTCTTAAAGTGTTTGTGTGTGTGTGCGAATTCTTTGTGACTTGTGTGATTTTTTTTTACTTAGAAATTTTTCTGTGATTTTCAAAGTTTACCAAGTTTTACTTTTACAGATCAAGTTCATTTCTGAATTTTTGACGATCATTTAGACAGTGTAAAACTCAAGATGACTTCCAAAGACGCACTTTCCATTCGTACGGATGTCAAACCACCGGTACTCTTCAAAGGCGAATATGAACAATGGAAAGACCGGTTCTTAGACTTTGTGGATAGGCATGCAAACGGAGATAATATTCTGTTGTCCATCAAGGAAGGTCCAATGGTTCCTATTACCATGGAAATTCCAGATGACAAATCCTCGGATAGTGAAGATGGGTATATGGATAGAGAACATAAAACAAAGACAATGCCTAAAGATCTTTCTCAGTACACTGAAGAGCAAAAGAACAGATATAAAGTTGACAAGCAAGCTAGATCTTTACTCTTGCAAAGCATACCAAACGAGATCTACATCAAAATAGACAGATACAAAGCAACTACTAAGAAGATGTGGGATCAACTACAAAAGATGATGATGGGATCCAAGGTTGGCAACCAGATGAAGGTGGCCAACTGCATTAACAGTTATGAGGAGTTCAAGGCCAAGGAGAATGAGAGTCTTGAAGATACTTATGAGAGATTTGTTCTGTTGCTGAATGATCTTGCGAAGAACAAGGTGAAGAAGAAACAAATATAAAATAATGTCAAATTCCTCAGCATCCTTTAGCCCGAGTGGAAGAAACATACAAGAAGGATGAAACAAATGAAAGATCTCAGTGATAATCCTCTGCATGAAGTGTACGAAACATTAAGGCAGAACGAGGAGGAAGTGGAAGAGAAAAGAGGAGAGAAGAAAAAGGCTGAGAAAGCTGAAGATCCCATAGCCTTGGTAGTAGCTAAGAAATAGAAAGAGAAGAAGAAGAAGAAGAAGAAAGTTATTGTTCCAAGTTCTGATGATGCTGATTCTAACTCTGATGACGGGGAAAACCTGAAACAAGTTATGTTATTGCTGACCCGTGCATTCCAGAAGAAATTCTACAAAAAGCCGGGATCAAATAGCCAGAGGTATTCGTCAGGGTCGAGAAACTTTGATCAAAAGAAAAAGATTGAATGAAGAAGGTATGAGGAGAAAAAGTTTATGGAAAGGAAGCCTGAGGAAAATAGAAAGTTTGTGAATGATTATGGTGAGAAAAAGTCTGATGAGCTGATTAAGTGTTACAACTGTGGAAAAGTGGGTCACTATGCCAAAGACTGTCGGAAGCCTACAGTGAGAAACTCAGACTACTAAAAGAACAAAATGCTTATGGCAAAACAGAAAGAAGCAGGAAAGGCTTTGTTAAGCCCAAAATTATAGTTGATAAATAATCACACAACACATTAAAGATCAAGAGATAAATAAATCAAGACAACATACCAATGATCTCTTGATTAATCTGACAAATACGAGTGTGTGTTCTTGGTGTACAGAATACCTTGTGTAGAATACATAGAGAATATGACTGCCTTCTAATCACCAATATTGTTCACTCCCTAAAACTAATAAAATAAAACTATTTATACTTAGGTCAACATGACCTAAACATTATTGAATATTAGCTAAAATACCCCCTAAGGTATTAACCACTATTACAAACTAGACCCCTATTACAATTTAATCTTGAATACAATTTATGATCCAACAATCTCCCCCTTTGGATTCAAGATTAAAAAAAAAAATCAATTTTCTTCGGGACTTCACTTCTATTGAAAACTTCTTGTATCTTCTTTCTATTTGTATTCTCCCCCTTTTTGATGAGTGGTGAGAATCATCATCATCAAAACATTCCAAAACAAACTAGGAATGTCCTCCCCCAGATCAACAATTAAGCGCAGTCTTCATGTATAGATCCCTGTGTGGAAATAAGAGCAGTCTTCCCAAATGGAAAGAGTGATTATTTCAATCTTTACAGATTCAAATAAATAAAAAAATGGTAACCCTGAATCAACAAATGACTCAGTTTGGAATGCCTGTCAGTAACACACAGTCACTGAGTAACATAAAGTTACTATATAAGGAGCTGGTTTTGATGTTGGCTCCCCAGGACTTCCATTCAATCATCGAATAACACATGGTTATCTATGAACGTTCTGACAGAAAACAAATTTCTGTGTGCTCGTGCATGTGTATGAAAGAATTAAGCACCGATGGTTGTTTTTCAATGTAGGATCAAAGTATGTAACCTTGTTGAGACAGCAACAAATTATACAAAGACTCAATGTACATGAGAAAAGGTCGAAGGTGGGGAAACTTTCCTTCTTTTTCAATATTAGTATCTTCCAAATGAAGAACCAATAGCGTATGTGTTGCGTCCCCAGAAAATGTGAAACATTTTCTTTTTGAGAAAAGAATGAGTAGCTGGTGGGGTTGTATGCAAGAGATGGCATGGGCTAGGTGCCTTTTTCAATGTCATTCACGAAGAAATGTGAAACAACAAATAATGTGGCTGCCCGGCTCAGAAAGAACTTGGTGCAGAGTTTGATGTTCTTTTACTCTGTTCACTCACCCTCTTTCTTTTAATCTTTCAAATCTCACTTCTAACCAATCTCTCTTTTCCATTTTACCTCTTCACATACCAACACTCAATCTTTTGACCCCTCTCCCCTGAATCACTCAGGGAATACTTCCTGGGTAGGAAACACTGGTTATCGTGAATCCATAGAAGTTCAGTTAAGCTCACACATCAAATCCCATGTATTTTCCTAAAAGAATGTTATGTTCAACAACCTTTTGTACATGAAAGCACAAAGAAATACAAATAAACATGAAGAATAAAATGTGGAGAAGTCAAAAACATTTGTGTGTTTGACAATGCTATTCTCCCCCTCAATGTCAAAGAGTTTGTCAATTAAACTTCCAAAAATCATTTAAAATCACACTTCACAATTCATGAAAATCTTTGAAGAATAGGAAGTGGTTTGAACATTTAAGAAACCATTTTTCACAAGTGAAAGTTGTTCATCTTTCAACAAGTGATAGAGTGTAAGGATTAGAAAGATATACCTGTAAATCAGAATCCTTAACTCCCCCTTGAATGGATATTTTCATTTAAGTGTTCTCCCTCCTTATATGTATTCAAAAGCCATGATTACTTATTCTCCGGTGAGAATAGTATTTAATATTTTCATGAAACATCATAAAACACATCAGTAAAAATATAAAGCATATAAGCTCCCTATAATATATGCATAATCCTTAATCATGAAATAGAGTTCTGAATTACTAGGATTAAAGTAAATTCAGAAGTCAAACTCTTTGACATTGAAGTCCGAGTGCTAGACTGTATTGTCTAGAAGTCATCATTTTTGTCATTGAAGAGCGAGTCCTAAGCTGTTGTACTTAGAAGTCATTGCTTTCACGCTTAAGCAAGAGTCCTGATCTGTAGTAATCAGAAGTCATTGTTCTTTCTCCCCCTTAAACCTTGGGTGCCTGCAACACAGATATAGCTTTTGGTACCCACTGGTATTTGGGTCCTAATGGGTTAGTTGCAGTTCTAGTGGGAGATATAAAATAAGAACCATACCAGTTATTCACATAATCTTTTCTTACAAAATCATTTGTACCACAATAGGAACAACTAGTTTTCTTTTGTGCTAACCTGATCAGTAGATTGATAGTGTAAACCAGATCAGGTTTGTCAAAAGTTTTACCTTTAGAAATATAGTTCCATTTAGCATTTGATGTATGCACAAATGATTCTTCTTTCTTCTTTTCCTCTGAAGATCCTTTAACTCTCCAGATCCAATTTTCTCTATCTTTTTCTTCATCTTCCCTTCTCCATAACCTTTTCTTCCGAGACTTGTTCCTTTTGAAATTACCTGAACCATCAACATCTTTTTCATAGAAAAGGTTAGAAGGACGAATCTGATCTTTATGTTCAGAAGTATGATTATCAGTTATTTCAAAAAAAGGATTATTAGAAACATTAGTAAAAGTTGAACTTGCTGCTGAATTGAATGAGCATTCGAATGAAGTTAGATCATCTCTCGGTGATTGAGCTATTGAGTCTGGCGTTTTGTGCTCAGTCAGCTTCACCTTGAATACGATCTCTTCAAGTTCCTTTATCTTTGACGACAAACTGTTTCTTTCCTTTGCAATCAGATCAAACTTCTTATGGAATTCAGATTTTGCATTCTTCTCCTGTAAGATGTTTGTTGACAACTCAGATAGCTTTCTTGTCAGATTAGCTATCTCAGTCTCTAGAACTTTCTTTTCTTTAGAAAAGTCTTTATTTACATTCTTCTGCTCAGCTTTCTTCTTCTCATTCTCAACCTTGTCTCTCTCAAGAATGATAACTTTCTCAAAGTCTGAAACTTGTTGAAAAAGTTTAACACATTTAAGCTCTAATGATTTCTTCTCTTCAAAATCTTTTCTTGAGAAATTAGAGAATTTCTTAGCAAATTCTTTTCTTTCTTTCTCAATCTTTATCATCTCATCTTGGGCTTTTGTGTTGTTTCTGTCTTGGGTTGCCTTTTCTTTCAGCATATTAATCTCACCCTCAAGACTGAAAATTTTATCTTTCAATGAGTTTTTTTCAGCAAAAATTTGAGAATTCATTTTTCTCAGCCCTTCAGATGTCTCACAAGCAATGTTTGCTATTTTTCTTAGTTCATCTAGCTCTCTTTGCATTGATTCCTTCTTTGACCATGTAGAGCTTGAATTAAGACTTTCAGATCGTTTCAGCTTTGCTTGAAGATTTAAGATCTCTTTTTCTTTAGAAGCAATTATTCCTGGAAAATCAATTTTAGAATCATTAATACATTATGAGCAAACAAAATCTTTTTCTGAGTCCTTATCATTTTTGAATCTGTCAATCTGTTCTAGAAGAGATGAGTTCTGAATCTTCAGATTTTCATTCTCAGCTTCCAGTGCTGGGATCTCTGGCATATATGCTAAAGCACAATCTCTCTTGGTCAGCACTGTATTTCCCTTCTCGTCTATATAAGGCATGATGATATATGCACCACTTAAATCAACTAATAAGATCTTTAGAATCAAGAATTGGATAAAAACTACACTAAAAAAATTTCAGAAAAATAATCAAATGCAGAATTCGCAAACAGTATAACACAAAGAAATTAGCAAATAGAAAATCTGGCGCAAGTCACATAATGCGCTCGAAACAGTAACGCAAAAGACAGTTTGCGCTAAGCAAAGCTTGTGCAAAATCCAGATATGCGCTAAAGGACAGTGGCGCAAAGAGACAACTTTGCGCTAAGTGAACCTGGCGCAAAAGAAGCTTTGCGCTAAAAGAGTCTGACGCAAAAGTCAACTCGCGCTAAGAGAAGCTGGTGCAAAATCTGGAATTTCTCGAAGTCTGGAAGCAGATATAGTTTTACGCGAGAAGTGGGTCGCGCGAGAAAGAACTTTGCGCGAGAGGTGGGTGGCGCAAACCAGAGACTTGCGTGAGAAGAGGGTCGTGAGAAGTGGAGGTTTGCGCAAATAGCTGATGGCGCAAACCGGGGTCTTGAGGCCCGGTGTGTGGCGCGACCGGTGTCTGTCCGACCGGTGTCTGCGACCGGTATTCCGTCGACCGAACCAATGTATCGACCGGTGTCCTGACCGGTGTCTTGCGACCGGGGTACTGTGATGGGTGTGGACCGGTGAGTAAATATTGACCGGTGTCGACCGGTGTCTTGCCGACCGGACCTGTGTATCGACCGGTGTAGTATGTGGCGCAAAGGACAGCTTGGCGCTTGTCCTTTGCGCCAAGCGAAGGTGGCGCAAAATACTGTTTGCGCTAAGAGTGACTGGCGCAAAGTACTACTTGAATCTGGCGCAAACTGGGAATCCTTTAACAAACTCGCTAGTTTATCACAATTCGACCCTCTGATCGATTTTCAACCCAGAAATTCACTAAACAGATTAATTGTAAGTGTTTAAATCATACTAATCATCCACAAACATGCTACGATCAAAACCCAATCAAAATCAATGATTAAAAAACAACTTTTATGCATCAATTTGAATGAGACAGTAGTCGACAGTTCATAAACAAAAATTCTCAAAAATCATCAAAAGTTAATCGATTTATGATTTTAAGTTCAATTAAACAATCAAATGATATTCAATAACATAAGACGCACCTAATCAATTCGATTTTAAGCACAAAAACCCATTAAATCACGAAATCGATTTTCACATAGTGAATGCTTCGAATAATACTGTTTAATCCAAAAAGCTTGATTCTTTGGCTCTGATACCACTTGTTAAACCCATAATTAGATCGAAATTCAAAACAAGAATTTAATAAACACTCAAAAACTATGTTAAAGAAGTCGCGGAAAAACACTTTACTAATCAATCAATGAAACAGTATCAGAATGTAAATCACAAGTTATATTGATTAACTTAATGATTACAAACAAAACCTCAATCTGTTGAACAGATTCAACAGACGTTCAATACTTCTCTATTGAAAGGACTTCTAAGAACCTTGAGGTTAATTCTCTAAAACAAATGTATATCAAAACTATATTTTATCAAAGACTTCTAGACTATATACACAAAATTAATTAGAAGATAATTATCAAAACAAAATTGATCTTCATAATTCATTCCATAATTATCTTCATCTCTATCTTCAGCTCCTAATCTTTGGTTCCAAGTCATTATCTTCATAAGCAGTATTAACTTCATCCTTATCCAGCAGCATTAACATCCTCAGCAGTACTAACTATGCTTGCAGTATTAACTCCTCACTTGCAGTAGTAATCTTCAAGCAGTACTAACTACTAGCAGTACCAACTCTCCAAGAAGTTGTATTTCTACTAGCAATAGTAATCATTCATCTAGCAGTATTAAAGACTTCAACAGTAGTAATCTTCAGTACTCTAGCAGCACTAATCAGACTTGATTCATTTTAGCCCCAACAATCTCCCCCTAACTTAACTTTTGAAATCCAGAAGTTAAGTTCTTCAAAGTAAGATCTTTGTGATGCTTTCAAAACTCCAGCTTAATTGCCCAGATTTGGATCCAGTCCCAGACTTTGATTAATTGTCCTTCTGATCACTATTCTGGCCATTTATGATCCTTTAGCACATACCAGCTTAGCTTTCAACATTCCTTCCAACTTAGCTTTGCTGTGGTCATAGATCTTGTTAACCAAGTAGTACTCATGATAGCTTTTGTCAATTGTAATCATGAGGACACCACAGTTTTCAAACAACATCCAATGATCAATCTTTTTAAAACCATATTCATGATGCAAATCTTTGATCCTGTACTGCATTCTTTCAGGCTCAGACATCATGCATAAGTACTCCATGTCAATCTTGATTAAGCTCACTTCAGTCCCTTGCAACACAGCCTCATACAGCTTTATTCCAACTTTGTACATTTCTTCCAAGTCAGCTCTGGAACAACTTCTGATCACTTTGCCCCAAGTTGCATAAATCTCAAACTGATCACCCATTCTTTTGAATCTGAAATATTCTTTTCTGTTGTCCTTCAGAATATCCCAAAAGACAATTTCTGGTGCTTTCATAGAGATAGGGTCAGCTTGCAATGGTTCTTCATCTGTCAAAGTCATGTACAAATGGAACTGCTCATTAGATTGTTGATTGGACTGCTCTTGATTCTGCTCTGGCTCTACTGAAGGTGCAATAGTAGGTTCTGCTTCTGCTTCTGCTCTTTCACTTTCACTTTCATTCTCTTTTTCTTTTTCTTCAATTCTTGGCCTCTTTGCCTATTTCTTTGTAGCAATGGATTTCTTTCTTTTTATAGCTACAATTTTCTGAGCTAAGGTCTCTTCTTTCTTTACTTCTTCCTTGTCCTTGATAGGAGTGCCTTCTTCACTGTCAGGGAAAGGCTGTTGTATGTTGAGATCATGTCTTTCTTTCAACTTTCTTTCAACCTCAACCATTTGAATGAAATCCCCTTGTAGCTTGGCCATTTCCTTCTTATACAGTTCTTCTATTCTGCCATAAGACATGTTGGTAAACATCCCTTCTTTGACTCCAACAGACCCTTTCAGGAAGTTGATCATCTTTCTTCTTTCTTGATTGGCCAGGAATGTCTTTGAAGGTTGTCTTTGTCTTGTCTTTAATGTTAGCCTTTGCCTTGATGCCTTCTTTGTAACTTTCTTAGTAGTAGCAGCAGTCTTCAAACTCTTTTGAAATTCTTCATTAAGCTTTGTAGACAATTCTAAAGCAAGTTCTTTGTCTTTGGCAGATTGGATCTCTACTTCCTTTTCCAATTCCTCTTGCAAGTTCTTAGCCATCTCTTCATCCAATTCTATTTGAGTTAGCTTCTTTGATGCTTTTACTGGTTCAACCATATTTTCTTTTCCTTTCCTTTTGTCCTCAGCAACACTGACTTCTGTTCTTTTCTTCTCTGTTCCAGCTTCTTTGATTACCATTCCCTTGACCTTTTGAGTAGCCTTGGGGGTGTCATTCTTTGCTTTGACCAAAGTTTCAGCAATCTCAACCTCCTCTACCGACATACCAGTTTCTGCTGCAACTTTTTCTGTTTCTACGGCTGTTGTTACTACTTCTGGTGTAGTTACTGCTGCTGATGTAGTTTCTACTTCTTTTGCAGTTATTGCTGCTGGCTCAGTTACTGCTTCTTTCACACTTTTAGCACTAATCTCCCTTTCTTTTTCAACACTAGTCTCCCCCTTAAACTGAACTTTCATCCTAACAGGGCTTTGCTTTTCAACTTCAACTTGACTCTCCCCCTTTTTGAAAGCATCATTGACATCTCCTCTTCTCTTCAATACCTACTGCTTTTTCTTCTTTTTCTGCACCAACCTGAGGACCATCTTTTTGAGTTTTGTAATCTTCATATGTTGAGAAGTGATTACCTTTTTCATCACTTGTATCTCCAAATTTTGATTGTGCACTTCAAGACTAATTGTACCAAGTGTGTCCATCAATTCGTCGTAGTTATATCTGTCCTCACCTTCTTTAGGTGTGTTGACCACCTTTGAAGGATCCTTGGATCTTTTAGTACAGGCCTTCTGCCTAGCAGAAGCACCTTCTACCCCCATGGTTTCTTGGCACCTGGGACCTTTAGATGATTGCTCATCTAAAGTTGCCGTGGGGAAGGTCTTAGGTATGTTCACATTGTCCTGTCCTACACCTTGTGCAGAAACAGTAGTGTGAGCCTCACTGCCCACATGCTCATCCTTCTCTTTATAGAGCACCTTCTTGGGGTTGGGAGACACCCCTGTGGTTTCCCTTTGGATATTCTCTAATGGAGAATGCTCCATTAGAGGGCTTGAAGGCTTTGGGGGTGAAGATACAAGAAGGGAAGGAACCTTCTGTACCTTTTTCCTTTGATATGTTTTGGTTATGGGGGATTTGGGATTGACAATAGGGATCTGAGGAATATCACTTGAACTAAATGGTGTGGGTAGGTCATCAGTTGGTGGTCAGATGTGGGCTTTGACACTGATGCCTAACCATGGGAACGAGACAGAACCATCATTGTAGAGAATAATGGTGTCTCTTGTCCAGAAAAGTCCTTACTTGGTCTTTTCATGTTTGAGAATACCTTCACTTTGGGAGGTTTTGGTACATACACCTCTTGAAAAGAGGGTAGATCCGTCAATTCATTAAGTAGAATCTCTTGTACAAACCTAGGATACATATAAAAGCTTTTGGTTTTGGTATATAAGTTTGACATTAAATCATTGAATATCATTTGAGAGAAGTTAAACTTTCTAGAGGTAGCTAAGCAGACTAGAGCATAAGCTAAGGTATTGCTGAACTCACTCCATCCAGTTATTTTTCTAGAAATGCAGTGTTGTAGGGTATGAACAAAGAATCTCCACTGAGGTGAAAATCTGTTCTTGTAAAACTTATATACATCAGTGGGACCTTCATACCACATACGAATAAGAACTTGGAAGATATCTTCCTTAGGTAAAGAGGTTATACCTGAGGCATCATCTAGTCGTAGATGAGTGAGAATACCTTCCTCTGTGATGGTGATAGGTTTATCACAAACCCTTGAGTGAATGACCTGATTGCCTTGATCATTCTAGATGGTCGCATTTGTCCAGAACTGTCGTAGATGTTTCACATAGATTATGGGATTGACAGTCAATGCGTAGGCTATGTGTGAGGATTTTAGGAAATCCACAATCTGATGAAAACCCTCTGCTTGCTTGGGTTTCTGTAGCATTGCCAACACATTGTGATCATCAACGAACATCAGTCCTGCCATCTTCTTGATCGATTAGTCGAAGATAGGGTTACGCACTGGAAAGAAGGAAGTCGAGAGAAAGAGAGAGAAATAACACTCGTAGGAAATTCAAAGAGCCGTTTGGATTTTGGCGGTCAAAGAGGGTATTTATAGGTGGAGGGTTTCAGTTAGAAGCAGTACTAAGTACCCTAGCAGTATTAACAAGCCTGCAACATTAACTCATATTAGCAGTAGTAACACATACTGGCAGTATTAACACAGACTAGCAGTATTAATACAAACTAGCAATATTAACACATATCAGCAGTAGAAACACTAATTAGCAGTAGAAATAAGGCAAGTAGTAGTAACTTTGCACTGGCAGTATAAACCACCTAGCAGTAGTAACCATACTTAACCATATTTGAACTGTTAATATGAGTAATATAGAGAGCAGTATTAACGTAACTAGAAGTACTAAGTATCCAATCAAAGTAATCTGAAACACTTAAACACACAGGGTTAGCAACACGAACACAATAAAATATGATAAAGTTAGCAGGAAGGAATCTATACAGAAATGGTACATATAGAAAATCAAAGGAGGCTTATTTAGTGTTTATCATGACCACACTTGTGACCAAGAATGTGAATCTACCCACATCAAAAGCTTTGGTGAATAGATAAGCAAATTGGTTACTTGTGTGTACTTTCACAACCTGAATTTGCTTCTTTTCATTGCAGTCTCTAATGAAATGGTACCTTATTTCTATATGCTTGGTTTTTGAGTGCTTCACTGGATTATTAACAATGCTTATGGCACTGTTGTTGTCAATGAAGATTGGAGTGTGCATAAAAGTGACCCCATAGTCCAACATCTGATTTTGAATCCATAGCACTTGTGAGCAACAGCTTGTAGCAGCTATGTACTCTGCTTCAGTTGTAGAGGTGGACACTGTGGTTTGCTTTTTACACTGCCATGACACTAGTCTTGCACCCAAAAACTGACATCCTCCTGATGTAGACTTTCTATCCAAGTTTGCACCACCCAAATCACTATCAGAATAAGCAAGTAGATCAAATGGTGAGTCATGAGGATACCAAAGACCCAACCTAGGTTGTCCTTTGAGATATCTGAAGATCCTTTTGACTGCTTGAAAGTGTGATTGCTTAGGTCTTACTTGAAATCTGGCACATACACAGACATCAAACATAATATCTGGCCTTGAAGCTATTAGATACATGAGGGAGCCAATCATAGATCTATAGTGATGAACATCTACATCCTCCCCCTCAAGATCTGCAGTGATCTGTTTGTGTGTTTCCATGGGTGTGCTTGCAGACTTTGAATCTGAAAAACCAAATTTGGTGAGAATATCCTGCACATACTTGGATTGGCTGATGAAGATACCATCTGTCTTCTGTTTTACCTGTAGCCCAAGGAAGAATGTAAGTTCACCCATAGAGCTCATCTTGAATCTTTTGTGCATTAGGTCTTCAAAATCCTTGCACATATAATCTTTTGTGGATCCAAAGATGATGTCATCTACATAGATCTGCACAAGTAGGATGTCCTTCTTCTTCCTTTTGATGAACAGAGCCTTGTCTATTATTCCCCTTTCAAAACCATTTTCCAAGAGATAGGTAGACAGAGTGTCATACCATGCTCTTGGTGCTTGATGTAGCCCATAGAGTGCTTTCTTTAATTTGTATACTCTGTCAGGAAAGTTAGGATTTTCAAACCCTGGAGCCTGACAAACATATACTTCTTCATCAATTGTCCCATATAGGAATGCACTCTTGACATCCATCTGATAAACTCTGAACTTCATAAAAGAAGCATAGGCTAGAAACAACCTTATTGCCTCAATTCTGGCCACTGGAGCAAATACTTCTTCATAGTCTATTCCCTCTTCTTGTGTGTACCCTTGTGCCACAAGTCTGGCCTTATTCTTTATCACAATTCCTCTCTCATCTTTTTATTTCTGAAAACCCATTTTGTACCAATTACCCTTTGTCCTTTTGGAAGTTCAACTAGGTCCCATACATCTTGCGGCTTAAACTGCAACAGCTCCTCTTGCATTGCCTCTATCCAGCTTGGATCTTTCATTGCATCATAGGCCTTCTTGGGTTCAATCTGAGATAGAAAGCAAGATAACAAGCTTATCTGTATGTCTTTCAATCCCCCTAACTTGCTTTGTTGCCTTGTGATCATTGGGGAATTGATGTCACCAATCACCAATTGAGGAGGATGATTCTTCTATGTTCTTGTATCATTGACAACCTCCTCATTAAGACTTGCTTCAAGGTTGGTGTCATTCTTTTCTGGAGTACTTCCACCATACACTGAAGAATTGTCCTCATCTGTGTCATCTTCTGACAGTATGGGCATCTCTGGTTCTGTGTTTCCTGGATTATGATCATCCTCTTTATCACTCTTATTCTCTTCATCACCCTTGTTCTCTTCATCTACTTTAGCATCTTCATCCTGATCTGGATCAGAATCTTCTGATTCTGAAGCATCTTCCTTTTCTTGCTGGCAAAATTCAACAGGATCAACAATAGGTATGGGGAACAACACAAACTCTTGTTTCTGTGCTTGTATCTGTTCTGAAGCTGTTCCTGCATTTTGCACATTACTAAAACCCAAAGCACTAGTTAGTGAGTAAATGTCAAACAACCAATCAGGACCTGTACCAATTTGATTTGGTGTGTTCTCATTGCATTTGACATTGTGACTTTCCTCTATAATCCTTGAAGAACTATTAAATACTCTATATGCCTTACTCTGAGGTGAGTATCCAACAAAAAATCCATCTTCATTTTTGCTTTCAAACTTACCTAAGTGAGATTTGGTGTTGAGAATAGTGCAAGGACACCCAAAAGGTTTGAAAAGGCCAATAAAAGGTTTATTCTTGTTAAAAAGTTCATAAGGTGTCTTGCCTTGATATTTGACTACTAGAACCCTGTTTTGGACATAACATGCAGTATTAACTGCTTCTGCCCAGAAAGTAATTGGTAACTTTGAATATGCCAACAAAGATCTAGCAGCCTCAATTATTGTCCTATTTCTACTCTCAGCTACACCATTTTGTTGAGGAGTTCTAGGAGCACTATATTGTTTCTCAATACCTTTAGCCTCACAAAAGCTGTTTAAGTCATTGTTTTTAAATTCAGTTCAATTATCAGATCTGATGACTTTAACTCTTTGATTAGTTTGATTTTCAATCCTAAGAACAAAGGATTTGATCACTCCACTTGTCTCATCCTTAGTGCTCAAAAAATATACCCAAGTAAATCTAGAAAAATCATCTACAATGACTAAGCAATAGGATTTCTTTCCAATACTCATCACATTTGTAGGACCAAAGAGATCCATATGCAGTAATTGAAGAGGTGAAGAGATAGTATTTATTTCTTTGGACTTATGAGAAGTTTTGAGGTAAACCTCTTACAAGGTTGTTTTTCACAAGAATATTCATTGTTTTAAAATTCATGTGACACATCCTTTTGTGCCAAAGAGCTGATTCATCTAAAGAGGCTTTTGAAAATAGACAGTTTAAGGATGAGTCAGATGAAACATTCTCTAAGTCCAAACAATAAACATTATCCTTCTTAGGAGTTCTAAGTAGTATCATATTTTCATCAACTACCTTGAATCCAGGAGCAAGGATAATACATTCAGTCTCTATAAATAATATACTATGTTTCTTGTCACAGACCTGTGATACACTTAACAGGTTGTATCTCAATTGCTCAAAATAGTATACATCTTCAAAGGATATCTTACCTTTTGATACCATACCTTTTCCACTGATCTTACCTCTTGCTGGATTGTCACCAAAAGCAACATGTCCTCCATCAAACTTGTTGAAGTTTTGAAGACAGGCCATGTTACCTGTCATGTGCCTAGAGCAACCACTATCTACATGCCAAATGCTCTTCTTCTTGAGCTGTTGGTTGCCCTGCACATAAAATAAAACAATTAGTTTTTAGAGGGAACCCAAGCCAAAGTGGTCTTGGGTTATCCTTTCTCATCAACATATTTATAATCAGTAATCTTAGTCTAG
This sequence comes from Arctium lappa, assembly GCA_023525745.1. NCBI lineage: Eukaryota > Viridiplantae > Streptophyta > Magnoliopsida > Asterales > Asteraceae > Arctium > Arctium lappa. The sequence continues at coordinate 165,841,952 of CM042047.1, forward strand.
ATGAGATGATCAGAGTTAGGAATCGCATGGCTGGAATACTTTGTCAGAATTATGGGCTTGGCAGCATTAATACTGGTAGCAGCACTATTCTTGTTAGCAATACTAACTTGGTTAGCAGTACTAACTAGGTTAGCAGTAGTATTGCTATCAACAACATTATTTCTGTTCGCGGTACTATTTGAGGTAGCAGTACTAACAGGTTTCTTAACTTTTGGAACCCAAATCTTGAAAAAGTTGTTTGCTTTCTTGTTCTGAGAGTTACTCCTTGACATGCTTGGAGTATTTTCTTTTGATTTAGCAAACTTATTCTGAATATGAGATTTTGCAGTCCCAGTTTTTATTGGTACTGTTCTCATATTAGCAACCATGTGATTTCTTGATTGCTTCCTATAACCAAAAGAATTTTGTATTTGTCTTTGAAAAGTAACTCTTTGGTTAATAGGATTGAAATAACAATATTTGGCAAGATGATTCAATTTGCCACAGATAAAACAGGGCTTTGTTCTATTGATTTTGCTTAGCTCAATTCCCTGTTTTTGAGCCCACTGATTATTTCTATTTCTCTGATTTCCCCTTATTTTATCATGTTTATGGGGCTTGTTCTGTTGACAAGTACAGGGATTTATAACAGAGGTTTGCATGTATTGAATTCTCTATACCTTTTCCTTTCCTTTCCTTTCCTGGAGATCTCAACTTTCTCACTCTTAACAGTCTCTTTTACTGTCTTGGTCATCTCCACTTTATCACTTTTGATAAATGGTTTCCCTCCCTTCTCATTTTTCAGAATGTGGTTTTCTAAGGGAGTATCTTTATGGTCTTCCTCATTCTTACTCTCAGAGTCTTCTTCTTCTTCAGAGTCTGCCTCAACCACTACTTTGTCTGAAGGATCTATTTCTGTGGCTCCTGCAGGTAAGTCATTCTTATCCTGTCTTTCTAAGAGATCTGAGGTGGGAGGAATGTAGTTATTGTTGTATGGTGGAGGGGTGTTGTTGTAGCCTATTCCTCTCTTTAGTTTGACATGAATTTGAGATTTAAGTAAAGAGTCCATTGCTTTAGAAGCATTGGAATATTTCTCAATATCTAGTTTGGCCTTTTCAAATTCACTCTTAACCTTTTCACACTCCTCTCTAGACTTTTCTATCTCAATCTCTAACTGATTCTTCTCCCACTTTCAGTAGTTGAGATCATATGAATGTTGAAGTTCATTAGCTTGATATGCCTTTATTTGTTCTTCAAACTTCTCAACAATCACAACATACTCTCTTCTATCTTTCTCTAACCTTTTAAGGTCATCACACATGCTCTGATTGTGATCCCTGTACTTTTTAACAGTTTCAATACAAGCTTTAGAGCAAAGGTTAGATTTTACCTCTGTGGGAAGTGCAATGCTTAATGACTCTGAAATTTCTGCCATCAATGCTTGATTCTGAAGGGCCTCCTCAGCTTGATCACTCCAATCAAAGCCCATTCCTTCTTGTGAAACAAGAGCTTAAGATGAATTCCTGCTATAGTTAGTAGACTTTGATTGATGATTATTGCTTCCATGCTGTTGGGTCGTTCCTCCTCTGCACTCTCTGGCAAAGTGTCCCAGATTATGGCATTTGTAGCATTCCACCTTAGATTCATCAAATCCAACACCATCTTTTTTTTTTCATGGCAAAATTGTTTCTGCCTGTTCTTTTGATGAATCTTTTGACTCTCATGGTGAGCATTGCCATTTGCCACTTGGTATCCATCTCTTCAAGATCATCAGCATTGATCTGCTCCAGATCATCATTGATAAGAGCAGATTTAGCATGACTAGCAAGGAATGCTTACAAAACAGAATCATTGGACCCATCTTGTTTCGAGCCATAAGAAGTACTAACTGATTCTGTATTAGCAGTAGAATCAGTAGTGGATGATAGAAGGGCAGCATTATGAGAGTAACCAGATGGCCTTTTCTTAGATTCAACTTCTGCTTCAAATACTCTTAGATCATTGTAGAGATCATCAAGCTCTTTATCTTCCAGATTATCATTCTGTCTGAAGGATACTGTGTACATCACCCATTCTTCACCAAGAGATCTTAGAAATTTTCTGTTGACATCATTTTGGTCCATCTTGACACCAACAGTGACCAACTCTCCAATCAACTTGTTAAATCTATCAAAGGTTTGAGTCATGGACTCATTCTTTGCATACATAAAATTCTCATACTGTTGTTTGAGAATTGCCTTCTGATTCCTCTTAGTGCTTTTAGTACCTGAAAATCTCTTCTCCAATGCATTCCACAAAATTTGAGCATCAGAACAGTTGCAGAATTGATGTTGATACTCATTAGGAATTGCCAAGAGCAGAGTGCTCAAGGATTTCATCTCTATCTGCCTCATCTTTCTTTCTCCATCAGTCTTTGGTGGAGGTCTTTTGCCATCTGCATCCATCTTTCCTCCATCAGAGGGACCATTCTCAATGATATCCCACATTGAGTAGTCTGTAAGAAGAATGTACTGTCTGATTCTAATTTTCCACATGTCAAACTCATTGGGTTTGAGCGTGGGAACCTTTGAAACAATAACACTTTCATGAGATCCGTCCATGATGATTTTTGATTTCTGAGTTGAAGGCTCTGATACCACTTGTCAGGATCGAAATTCAAAACAAGAATTTAATAAACACTCAGAAACTATGTTAAATAAGTCGCGGAAAAACACTTTAACAATAAATTAATGAAACAGTATTAGAATGTAGATCACAAGTTATATTGATTAACTTAATGATTACAAACAAAACCTCAATTTGTTGGACAGGCTCAACAGACGTTCAATACTTCTCTATTGAAAGGACTTCTGAGAACCTTGAGGTTAATTCTCTAAAACAAACGTATATCAAAACAATATTCTATCAAAGACTTCTAGACTATATATACATAATTAATTACAAGATAATTATCAAAACAAAATTGATCTTCATAATCCATTCCATAATTATCTTCATCTCTATCTTCAGCTCCTAATCTTTCGTTCCAAGTCATTATCTTCATAAGCAATATTAACTTCATCCTTATCCAACAACATTAACATCCTCAGCAGTACTAACTATGCTTGCAGTATTAACTCCTCACTTGCAGTAGTAATCTTCAAGCAGTACTAACTACTACAATACTAACTCTCCAAGCAGTAGTATTTCTACTAGCAGTAGTAATCATTCATCTAGCAGTATTAAAGACTTCAACAGTAGTAATCTTCAGTAATCTAGCAGAACTAATCAGACTTGATTCATTTTTGCCACAACAATAAATAATCACACAACGCATTAAAGATCAAGAGATAAATAAATCAAAACAACATACCAATGATCTCTTGATTAATCTGATAAATACGAGTGTGTGTTCTTGGTGTACAGAATACCTTGTGTAGAATACAGAGAGAATACGACTGCCTTCTAATCACCAATATTGTTCACCCCCTAAAACTAATAAAATAAAACTATTTATACTTAGGTCAACATGACCTAAACATTATTGAATATTAGCTAAAATACCCCCTAAGGTATTAACCACTATTACAAACTAGACCCCTATTACAATTTAATCTTGAATACAATTTATGATCCAACAGGCTTTGATGACAGAAGATGAATTTTGGCTAGACTACTCAGATAATGAAGATAAAGAAGAGACAACTCATATGTGCCTTATGGGAAAAGAAGTGAAGTACGATGAATCAGATGAGGAGACTTCCGATGAGGTACTATTTAATTCTGAATCTGATTTTCTCAAACAGATGGAAGCTATGATGGTTGAGCTTCAAGACCTTCAAGCTAAACTCAAAAAGGAGAAAATCATGATTGCTAAGAAGCGTCAAACAATTTTTGATCTCAACAAGGAACTTGTTGGGAACAAAAACTTGATTGACTCTTTGAACAAGTCTGTTACTGATTTTAAACAACAAAAAGATTGTTTTGAAAATAAGATTTCTGAAGTTGTTTCAAAACAAGAATTTGTTCTAAAAGTTCATAAATTGCAGATTGAAAAGAAGAATTTGGAGAAAAAGGTAAATGGTTTGGAAGCAAAATTGTATACTCGAGGTCAAACAGATCAAACCATCTTTCTAAACACACCAAAGGAGGATAATGATGTTAAAAAAAAGTGGGGTCTCGGTTACGATAACCCATACTATTTGAAGAAATCAATCAGAAAACAACCAGCTTTATATAATTTTGATTTTCTACAAGCGGCTACCAAACATCCTCATTTGAAACCCAAGTTTGTTACCAAATCTTTTGATGAAGTTGAGGCCAAGGAAGACGAGAATCAAAAGAAAACAACTAAAATGCAACTACCATTCTGCTATCAGAAGCTGAATGATAGTTATCTTTATAAACAATCAAAGTTTTTTTCGAATGATTATTTTGAAAGCTATTCTAAGAAAGAGTTGGAGGCAAAACCTATTAAAGCCAAAATCTATGTTCCTCCACTCGTGTTAGAAAGCAAAATCATTGATCTTGAAAACACTTTATCAGACAAAAGAATTTTGATTGATTTTGAAAAGGTTGTGTTTTCTACAGTAATGAAGAACACTGCTTTTAAATCTAAACTTAAAATGTGTTCAAATTCTTCCAAGGCACCTCAAACTTCTGAAGATGATACTGATGACTTATTTGCGTCTGCAAATGATTTTTTAAATTCTGATGATGGTTGTGTTGATGAAAGTATTGATATGTTTGACTTCAATGCAAAACTTCCAGATGATACTGATTTTATTATAAATTCTGATGGTTTACCTAGTGTGTTTGAAATAGGTGAATCATCAACTAAGGTTGATGAGTCAGTTCTTGTGAGTACCGATTATTATGAAAAAGGTAAAAAGCAAAAGAAAAGGCGCTAACAGAAACGGATCAACACAGGTAAGCAAAAGAAAAGACAAACTCAGAAATCTAATTTTTCTAACAAATCTAAATCTTTTGTTTCAGAACTGAGCAAGAAAAGGTCTAAAGTGCGAACTGAATGGCGACCAAAGCAGATAGTTGATGAGACTACAAAATCATCTTCTGATTCTGATTGTAATAGAAAGAGTAATAGTAAAACTGATGTACATGGCAATGTTGCTTTTAATAATCCAAAACTTGTAACTTCTTACAAGCGATATTCAATAAATCAATTATTCCAATTATCTCCATTTACTAATAGGACTTCTACTTATCGTAGAAATGGTTTTGTGTCTCAACAATATTCTGATGATTGTTTTAGATCATATTATGTCTATTCTTATAATTCATATGCTTCAAAAGTTTTTCAAAAGATCAAAGGGTCCATATACAAATGGATGCCAAAATCATGCGTTAACACTGTAGGACCCATCTATAAATGGGTACCTAAACCGATTGTTCATTGATTTCTCTTATGCAGACCTGTCATATGTAGTACTTGTATTCTGGTTGCTCCAAGCATATGACCGGGCAGAAAGATTTATTGTCTAATTATACAGAGAAATTTTGTGGGAACGTACGCTTCGGAAATGACCAGTTTTCACCTATTCTCGGATATGGTGATGTTATTCAAGAGAACGTGACGATCAAGAAGGTGAGCTATGTAGAAGGACTAGGACATAACCATTTTAGCATTGGTCAGTTTTGCGACAAGGATTTAGAGGTTAATTTTAAGGCCAAGAGATGTTGTGTGAGAGCTGAAGAATGCAAAGAACTCTTGGTTGGAACGAGAAAGTCAAACCTCTACACAATTAATTTGTCAAAAGTGAAGACTGATCATGAGGTGTGTCTACTATCAAAAGCCTCTATGCAACAGAGCTGGTTATGGCATAGACGACTATCTCACCTGAATTTTTGATACATCAACAAGATGGTCACGGGTAATTTGGTGAAAGGAATTCCAGAGCTTAAATATGTCAAAGAACATCTCTGTGCAGCGTATGATAAAGGCAAGATGAAAAGAGCCGCTCATAAGCCGAAGCCTGAGCCGAGTACAAGTTCTACTTTGGAGTTACTGCATATGGATCTCTAGCAAACTCAAAGCATTAACGGCAAGAAGTATGTACTAGTGATTGTGAACGATTACTCCAGATATACTTGGGTCAAATTTCTGAGATCAAAGGATGAGACACCCCATGTCATCATCACATTTTTAAAGACCACTCAAGTGAATCCGCAGAAGACAATCAATCTTCTTAGAATGGACAATGGCACAGACTTCAAGAACAAAATTGTTGATGATTATCTCGAATTGGTCGGGATAACACACCAGTTTTCTGCTGCCAGAATGACTGAACAAAATGGAGTCGTAGAGAGATGAAACAAAACACTAGTCGAGGTCGCTCGAACTATGTTGAGTCAATCAGACCTACCTCTATTTTTGTGGGCTGAAGTTGTGTCGACTGCGTGTTATACTCAAAATCGCTCCATTATCCATCGCCGGTTCAGTAAAACACCGTATGCCTTAATTAATAATCGAATACCTAACATTAAACACTTTCATATCTTTGGATGTGGGTGCTTTGTACTGAATGACAAGGAGAACTTGAACAAGTTCAGTCCAAAAGCTGAAGAAGGCATTTTTATTGGCTATTCTCAAACATCTGCTGCTTACAGAGTATACCTGAAGAAGTCGAAGATTGTAGTCGAGAGCATCAATGTGACATTCGATAAGGATATGGCTTCTGTTGAAGACAGTTAAGAACCCGTTCTTACTGGAGTATTTGCTTCTGGGCAAATCAGTCTAGAATCTGTCGTTAACAATACTAAATCTGATAAAGCGTCAACGTCCACATCACATTTAACGGATTTAGATTTATTGTTTGAATTTTTCTATGATGAGTTTCTTGGTACTAATTTGCCTAAACCCGTTGTGATTGATAGACCTGAAGGTTCAAGCAATAATCATCCAATTACCTCAGATATGTCAACTGAATCTGTTCCCTTGGTTCAACAAGAAATTTCAATTCAAACAGTTGAAGCTGTACATGAACGTCAAGAACTAGAAGTAACTGAAATAGTTGGGTGTACCACAACATCTAATCAACAGATATCTAATGTCCAACCAACTGAATCTTCTGCACTGCCTACTTCAACTAGACCCCTAACTGAACAAAATGAAGAAGATAGTGAATTTTTAGATGAACATCATGATCAATCTATATCTAATCCACTCCCTCATGAACACAAGTGGACCAAAGAGCACCCAATACATCAAATCATTGGAGATCCGTCCAAGCCGGTGCAAACTAGGTCTGCTACACTAAACTAGTGCATGCATGATTCATTTCTGAACAATATAGAGCCTACACGAGTATCTGAATCTCTAGCTGACTCAGACTGGGTGACTGCGATGCAAGAAGAGCTTAATCAATTCGAAGCTCTTAAGGTCTGGAGACTAGTGCCTAAACCTGAAGGAAAGACTATAATTGGCACGTAATGGGTTTTCAAGAACAAGAAAGATGAAAATGGTATCGTCATAAGAAACAAAGGAAGACTTGTGGCTAAAGGATATAGGCAAGAGGAAGGCATAGATTATGACAAGACTTATGCTCCACTTGCACGCACAGAGGCAATCCACATGTTTCTAGCTTATGTCGCACACAAGAACTTCATTGTCTATCAAATGGACGTGAAGACTGCCTTTCTGAATGGAATCTTAAAGGAGGAAGTCTACGTCACTCAGTCTGAAGGTTTTGTCAATCCAGAGAAACCAAATCATGTATTCATTCTGGACAAAGCTCTTTACGGTCTAAAGCAAGCCCCTCACGCCTGGTATGAAGTTCTATCCAAATTTTTAGTCAAGTCGGGCTTCTCAGAAGGTAAAATCGATACTACTCTTTTCATTAAAAAGGAGAAAGCTGATATCATATTAATTCAGATATATGTGGATGACATCATATTTGGCTCAACAAATCCTAAGTACTGTAAGTATTTTTCTAACCACATGGTGTCCAGATTTTAGATTAGTAAGATGGGAGAGATGAATTTCTTTCTCGGATTACAAGTCAAACAATTTTCTACGGGGATTTTCATTAATCAAGTAAAGTACATTTTCGATATTCTCAGAAAATTTAAAATGGAAAATTGTACTCGAATTGGTACCCCAATGGTACCTGGAACTAAGATCGAAGCTGATCCTTCTGGAGAAGCTATCGATGTTAGAACCTACAGAGGTATGATTGGTTCCTTAATGTACTTGACATCTAGTAGGCCATATATAATGTTTTCTACATGCTTATGTGCTAGATATCAGGCTTCACCTAAAGAATCCCATCTATCTGGAGTTAAGCGTATTTTTAGATATCTAAATGGCACTGTAGATCTTGTTCTGTGGTATCCGAAGGATACATGTTTTAAGCTCACGACATATTCAGATGCAGACCATGCAGGTTGCATGCTTGTCAGGAAGAGTACATCGGGACACATACAATTTCTTGGAGATAAACTCGTGAGTTGGGCTTAGAAGAAACAACTCTGTGTATCTACTTGAACAACTGAGAAAGAGTATGTAGCCGCGGCTAGCTGCTGTTCTCAAGTGTTGTGAATGCGGACACAACTTTGAGATTATGGCTTCAAGTTCGACAAAATCCCGATCTACTGCGATTCGAAGAGCGCTATTGCAATATCTACTAATCATGTGCAACATACTAAGACCAATCACATCGACGTGAGATATCACTTTATAAAGGATAATGTTGAAAAAGATACAATTGAACTTTACTTTGTAAACACAAATTACCAACATGCAAATTTATTTACTAAGCCACTTGATGAAAAGAGATTTAATTTTCTCATTTCAAAACTTGGCATGTTAAATCTCAAGACTTAATCTGTTGTTACCTAGTACAGTTTAGATTTTGTTATTTTTCTTCATATCTTTATTTTTGATCTGAAAGATATCTGCACTGAAAGGTTTGTTCATGATTTCAGGGGGAGTGTGAGACAAGATAAGATAAGATCTATATTTTAGGGGGAGTTAATAAATTTTGCATAGATTCTTCACTGAAATATCTTTTCATGCATAATTTCTGGGGGAGTTGAGTAAGGACAATGATTTCTGATTACATCTGATCAGAACTCGTTCTTAACATGTTTTATTGCTTTATGTCTTTAATTTTCAATAAATTTTGTGAATAAGACTTTGTGCTTTGACGATTTTGACTGTTTGGAGATTTGAGGGGGAGCTTACATGATCATATCTTTTATGACTTTAGAACTGACTTCCTGAGATTTAAGACTGAACATAAGGTTGACTTCTAATCTTAATCTCATACATGTCTAAAATAAGGATGACTTTCAGATATGAAAAACATGTTCTTAAATGTTCAAACCACTTCTCTATTCTCAAAATGTTTTCAAGAATTTAGAAGTGTGATTTTAAATGTTTTTCATTTTTCATGAGCTTAATTGTTAAACAAACCATGTGTTTCCAAAGATAAATACTTGTGTATTATCTTTTCCATATACTTTCAAGTATTCACACACACCAGTTTAGTATCTTTATTGATTAAGTTCTTACCATGTCTCATATTGAAACCAACTTTTCGATGGTAAGACACCCCGTTTGATATTCAATGTTTGTTGAGCGTGATTTCATTCTAAACGTTTCTTTCAAGAACGTCTATATTTTTCTTCGTATAGACAAATTCCTATTTTTCATGACCTGAACTTTGTTTGTTACATCATTCATATTTGATCTTTTCATACGATGTCAGATTTTTCAAACAAGTTTCTTGTATTCATTTCATTTATTCAATTCTCTTGTTTGAAATATCTTCAATGTTTAAAATGCTCAAATCTTCATGATTATCTTTATGAACATGCAAACATCTGACATGTATTTTGTGCTTTAACTGCAAAGTCAAACTATTTGAGCAACACTTTGCTTATAGGACAACATGGGTTCATTGTGTGAGAAATTAACAGAACTTCTATGGATTCATGTTAACAGTGTTTCCTACCCAAGAAGTTAATCCTTGGGTGATCGAGTGTGAGGAGTCAATTTATGAGTGTGAGTGTGTGATGAACAGAAAAATAGAAATGAGAGTTTGGTTAGAAACGAGCTTAATGATAAAAAGAAAGAGGGTGTTAGAAACGAGCAGCCACATTACTGATTGTTTCACATTTCTTTGGTGAACATCATTGAATTAGGCAACTAGCCCATGCCAACTCTTGTTGAAACCCCACCTGCTACTCATTTCTTTCTTAACAGAGAAATGTTTCAATTTTCTTGGGGATGCAACATATAATCTATCTGATTTTCATTTGCAAAATCTGGATATTGAACAAGAAGGAAGTCTGCCCCACCTTCGCACTTCGATCATGCACAATTGAGTCTGTGTATTACTATTGTTGTCTCAATGGTTTACACATTTTGAGCCTAATTGATAAAGCAATCATCTTGCTTAATTCTTTCATACACAAGCACGTACACACAGAAATGTGGAGATTTAAAAGAGAAATCATTTCAAGAAAGATAATTTGAAGAAAGTCCGTTGCAAGTTTTGTCAAAGAATGCAAGTTTTGTTGAAGATTGTACAAGTTTGAAAGAGAAAGTTCAGAGATTTCAAAATGCGAGCAGAATTTACTGAAATTTTGTTTGAAGTTTGTTTTGCTGAAAAAAAGTGAGCTAAATCTAAAGATAATTTCTTTCTGGGGTCTGAAAGAGGTTTTACAACCTTCGGGGAGATTGTTATTATTCTTGAAGATCAGTTTTCACAAACTTTGGGGAGATTACAAAAAGATTGTTACTGTTTTTGAAGACAAATTTTATCCAAGAAAGGGGAGATGGTTTTTGAGCATAAAGGGGAGATTGTGCTTCAATGCTTATTTTTCTGTAGATGATATTTGTTAAAACAAATCTACAAAGGGAGATAAAGTTGTTAAAGATCAATCAAAGAGGAGATTGTTTTGCAAAATCTTTTTGAAGATGATCTTGTTCCAAAGGGGGAGATTGTTAGTGCAGAAATATGTTGGATACAAGAGCATAGAAGGCTGAAGACTGAAGTCAAGACAAGTCAAAGTTCAAGACAAACTCTCAAGCATAGTTAAAGTCATTTGTAATAAAAGTCAAAGTCAAAGTTTATGTTTTAGTGATTTAAGTGTTTTATCAAATAGGGATATGGCTAGAAGTTGTCTTTTACAGTACTGTGCGCATATGTTCTAGAGAGAGAAAGTGTTTGAGAGTTATCTGTTGTAATCAATTCAAGAGTGAAATAAAATCATTCAAATTGGAAATTGATTGTCATCTAATTGTTTTACACTGATTGTGGGACACACACGTGTGTGCAATCAGTCCGTTGTCAATAGGCTGCTCCTTAAGTATACAGTATAACAACACACATATACAATAGGAAAGGGTACTGTCATGTACCACTAGGATTATGTTATGGCGTAGAAATTGAAACCAAAGAGTTACCTGTAAATTCAAGTGACTAGCTAGGATAATGTGGCATCGGTTGTTAATTGTCCACCCATGAGATGGCAAGGCCAGTGTGGTAACGATATCAACATCATCAACAGTCAAGAAACCATTAATCATTTGATTGAATGAGAAAACAAATGGGGTCGTCAGACCTAGGACCTGAATGATCCTCGAGGCGGTCCATTCAACCTCCATACCCCGTATAATCACGGTGTCATGAGAGGAACAACCAATTGCGACGTAAAATTCTTGTACCCATGAATTATTGGCTTTACACGGTATGGTAACCAACTTCTGCCAATGATGGGCCAACAAATGGTGCTTGATGTGTGATTCGGCCTCAATTAGCTTAGGGTTGAAGGCCTTTTCCAACAAAATGCGATTATTTTGAAGAAGAGTATATCTGAGTTTGACAGATGTGGTGCGAGAATTTTTTTCGTTTCGCACTGCCTAGTAGGAGGGGACTGATCATCATCGTTGTCGGGAACAAAATCGCTGTCTTTGCATACTTCTTTCCTTTTCCTTGTCGATAGTTTACGGGTGTTGGACACCTTGAAAGGCTCCCCATAACTTGTTTCTGAAGAGGCCCTCCACTTGGCAGTACCCGTGGTGGATGCACCCTCTGTGCCACCACTGTTGGCTACCGGTTGTGTGGCACCGGTGGTGGTTTCAGGGTGATTGGAAAACAGAAATTGGTCGTCATCTATCGAGTTTTGGCCATCCTCGAAGTCAAAATCGAGTCCCTCAAATTGTTCCCCCTCTCTTTCCCCGATTTTGTTAAGGTTAAAGGGAGTACAGGTGGTTTCGGTGTAGGTGTTAATGGGGTTTATAAAAAGTGGGGGTTTTATGGTAGTCGTCGATTGGGTTTATCGGGGGAGGGGGTACGATCGTCGGTGGTGTAGACGATATGGTGGTTCGATAAGGAATGGTAAGGTTTAGATAGAGGAGCCAGTTAGGGTTGAGGTTAGGATTTAGGATAGTGGTTCGGTGGTAGTTTGGGAACTGATACGAGGGGAGGTTATGGGAGGGAGAGAAGGATGAGGGAATGTAAGAGGGTTTACCGGAGGGGGTGTCACCCGAGAGGGCAATGGTGGTGCGCCGACGGCTGAGGCAGTAGAGGACTAGGCGGTGACAGATGATGATAAATGGTCGGGTTTGAGTTCTATGGTGCGGATATCATCGAGTGAACGGGGGTCAGCTGTAACACTTCAAAAAAAAAGTAATTAATACACACATATTACAAATATAACTTTACATGGATCATTTATACAAAACAACTATATTCACTATACCATAAAAAACCTCTTAATCATTCTGACCACTTAATCACTCTGCACTAAACCATTCAACAAGTATCAAATAGCCCCTTCAACTTCAACCCTTGGATATTTGGTTTTCCACTTTAATCTATGGAAAATGAAATAAAACGTTTTTTGAGCAAAATAATGTCGAGTAATCATATGGTTTTATATTTTATTAACATACAAAACATTTAAATGGCATATACATAAAATGAAAATAAATAAAACTACACAAAATTATCCATGAAATAACATCAATACATATCAGAAATTGTCTCCCATTTCCAGTATATTTTGAAATCTCTCATCAGAGATATAGGATCATTATTTAGACCATTTTTTACGGATTTTTCACTGTTTACGACTTTTGTTGTCCGTTAGGTAACTATTTCATGGTTACAACATGAGATATCAAATAAAAAAAAAAGTAATTAATACACACATATTACAAATATAACTTTACATGGAGCATTTATACAAAACAACTATATTCACTATACCATAAAAAACCTCTTAATCATTCTGACCACTTAATCACTCTGCACTAAACCATTCAACAAGTATCAAACAGCCCCTTCAACTTCAACCCTTGGATATTTGGTTTTCCACTTTAATCTGTGGAAAATGAAATAAAACGTTTTTTGAGCAAAATAATGTCGAGTAATCATATATGGTTTTATATTTTATTAACATACAAAACATTTAAATGGCATATACATAAAATGAAAATAAATAAAACTACACAAAATTATCCATGAAATAACATGAATACATATCATAAATTGTCTCCCATTTCCAGTATATTTTGAAATCTCTCATCAGAGATATAGGATCATTATTTAGACCATTTTTACGGATTTTTCACTGTTTACGACTTTTGTTGTCCGTTAGGTAACTATTTCATGGTTACAACATGAGATATCAAATCTTCTCGGTAGCAAAATTTACCGTACCTTATATTTCAATTAAGAAAATATGAAATAGCACTCATATATATACAAGTTTAATGAAGAAGAACCTTAAAAATAAAAGATTCACAAATTGTATGTATTATTTTCTATTTAAAGAGAGAAGGAGAAGATTTTAAACATAAAACATATGATTAACTTTGGAAATTTTCAAGTATCTTGATGAAACTACCAACAAGAGATCCTTCACTTCTCTTTCAACTTACTTTTTTTTCTTTTTTTTCTTCACTTCTCTTTCAACTTACTTTCTTTACTTTTCTTTTCTTTTTTTTCCTCTCAACTTACTTTCTAGATTGTTTAAAAATGAAGTGAGAGAACTAAAATGGGTTTATAAACATGGAGACCTCTAGTTTCTCGGTGGCGTCATGATAATACTTAAACAAGTGTCATAAATAACATCGATAGGTGTCATTAATGTATTAATTTAAAAGGATGAGTCAGCAAGAAACGTATTTATTTATTTACTTATTGTTATTGTTATTACTAATATTTTTATAATATATATATATATATATATATATATATATATATATATATATATATAATATGAATTTAATATAACATCAAACAATCATTATTTACACGATGCGCACACACACACACACATATATATATATACATTGTAACACCCTCAAATTTGTAAAGAGTGACTAATTAAAAACTTTTAACAATACCTTAAAGGATAATAAAATCTCTTACTACCAGTCCATAATTGAAATACATTTCTAGGTCAAACCATCAACAAATAATTAAAGTCTTACATAAAGACTAACTAAAGTCGAGTGTTACTATATCCCAATAACAATCGCTATCTCCAATATAAGTGCGGAAGACTTCATCAAGCTAATCACCTCTTCGAGCATACAACTAGCACTCATCTCTTTACAGTGTCGCTAGAACTAATCCCGAAATGGAACCTGATGCACATACCGACAAATAAAAAAGTTAGGCTAACGCCTAGTGAGTTCAAGAGTTTTATATCATGATTATAAAGGAAAACGTAAAATGGAAATATTGTAACTTATAATCATGATAATTTAAAATGATTTATTTTAAAATAAGAGAACAACTCATTTACCAATAATATGCATTTTATAGATGGACGCCCCAACGCCAAGACCTTCTTTCATGAAATAATGCAATCCAACATTTACTCAAAACGAGGATAATGGTAATGCTCGAATAATGAAATTTGAGTAAACTTTATAAAACAAACGACCAAAATATGAGTAAACTCAAGTCCCAAAAATTATAGCATAAGGGAGATAACCCAAACTCAAAGCGTCACCGAAAACAAGGATAAAACTAAATACCCCAAAACAACACCTCTCGGTGACGGGGGAGTCCCGAATTCCAAGGCTAGTGGCGGAACACAAAAGTAGGCGACATTCCAAGTTACTGAGCTCACCATACTAGGAACCCATCGCCGACTCGTACTAAGATGTGGAGGTGGGCACCCGAGGATTTCCTAATCATGCTCATTCACTTGGATTCCATTTACGGCCCATGGCTAGTATCCGGTCCCACATAACTGTACCAAGTTGCCTCCGAGGACCCATTGTCTCAACTAGCTACACATGGGAAGTGACTATCCAATAAAAACAAGCTCAGAAATTAAATCACGGATGCAGGTCCGATTATTGGACTCCACGAGCCCTCACCGTATTATCCTCGAAATCCCATAACTAATTCTGGTGCCAACGTATAAATAATAGCCCATTTTCCTTTTTAAATAAAAAGACTGACTCATATGCATATGAATCCACTGCATTACAGTCTAAAATAGTACATGACCCCAACTGAATGACCAACGCACTCAAAACATGTAATTCTCAAATGATGCGCATTAACCGCCATCATACTCACAACTCCACAACGGACTATTAAACCGGACAAATGTCCTCAAGACTCATTTTAGTCAAAACCGAGCCAAAGGCTCAACAATTTACTTAAATCTCCAATGAAAGCTAGTGTAAACATTAAAACACGTTTGACCAATGAATAAGCAAACACAACGACCAAAAATAAGATTACCTCAAAACTCATCATTGGTTGAGGCAACCCATTTTCCAAATGAACTTATACCCTTATATTTCCAAAATATCTCATAACCCAATAATATGCATTTTTCAAATGGTTTATAAGATCAAATGCACAAAAATGAAATTTACATCAAATGAACTCCATTTATATATAAAATCATCTAGGAAGCATATCAACATGATTTATTTACCAAACTATTCAAAAATCCCAAAGATGTGTGTTAAATAAGCTTATAAAGTTAAAATCTTCCCAAAATGACCAAACTTATCAGTAGTTAACAATTTCATGTAAAACGCAAAACACTTTAAAATAATCATTTTGGCATGTACATCGTTTTCACAAACCAACTTGAACTCACCTTGCTAGATTTAGGCTAAATCTAGGTTGTACCCCCAAAACTTGAATCTCCATTGATGAAGGCTTGAATCACCAAGAAACCTCCCTAGATCTTAGATCCAACACATCTACAAGATCACCTTCACCATACAAGTCATCAAAATCACTCCCAAGTTGAAGGATAAAAGGGAAAATGATGAAACCATCAAACTCTAGCTTAACATTGAGAGAGATAAGGAATTTACCACCACAAAACACTCTTGGATCTTCAAATAGACTTCAAATATCTTGAAATATCCATGAAGATCTCTCAAAAACGAAACCATGGCAACTTGAATCACATAAAACGGAGTTGAGATGCTAAAGTTATGAAGAAATGAAGTTCTAGGGCTGAAAATCGGGTTTTATGCTCGAACAGGGTGTTTTGCAACTTACCACGCGACCTTAAGTCGCGGCATAAGTCGCCCGCTTCCCCTAAGTCATGTGGGTGGCTTTAAGTCGTGGCACAAGTCTCGTAGTGCACTGTCTGCCAGGTTTTCTTCTCGTTCACTGTTTTGGCCGTAACCTATTCGTTATAGCTCCGATTTTGCTCCGGAAAGAACCATTGGACTCATAATTGAATCCTTCATCCACCACGACTATAAAATCTAGAATTCAAGTCCAAAATCCTATATCTTATTTTCCCCTTAAAATTACCGATTTCTGTATTAACTTGAAATGATACTTTTCGAAATCGGAGTGTTACAATCCTCCAAACCTTAAGAGAGATTTCATCCTCGAAATCTGGCACCAACCAAGAACCCAACATCGCACTTGGCAAGATCGATTGATTTCCTATCCAAAGGAATGCCTTCATGAAACCTTACCTTATATACGAACCCGATTACATCCTGGTTGAGGTTGTCGCTGCGTTTCTCATAACGAGCCATCGCAAACTCAACGTCAACGTTCGATATAACTCACCGATGTCGGGATGAACGTTGAGTCCTTGCTTAATCACTTTCTTAACATTAAATCTCGGGTGCCTCCCAACCTTATGTTGCTCATAATGCCTCAAGAGTAACTTACGATCTTATTCAGTCATTTCCACCAAGAATACCCAAAGCAAACATTTCCCTTAGATACCTCTAAATACGACGCATCAAGGTCTCCTCAATAATTGATTCGTACTTAAAGTCTACCTCGACATTCTCACGAAATGTCTCCAATAATCATTACCACCAAAGAGTTATCGTCCTTCGACGAAATTTCCTAACAACTAGTTTGGTCTGATCCAACACAACCTTAAATCCATTCCTCAAAGCTGACACAGACACGATGTCTGCAAGGGCTCCCAAACTTCCATAGATCCAAGCATTGGCCTATGTTTCCCCCAGAAATGTACCATCACACTCTACAGATAATCACTTATCCCAAACTCCAAGGTTACACAACTCCCGTCATGCACTCAAGCATCGATTGCCAAATCAGCGAAAGTCTTGACAATTATCGAAACACCAATGATTGATTCTTAGTTATCAACATCTAATCTCCTTAAGGTTACCGCTTGACCTGCAGACACACCAGATCTAACGGAAATGCACTGAAGCACACCAACAGTTATTGTCCTCAAATAGAGTGTCGACACCTATAATCGGAATGGCCATTTTGCAAACGTGGGTATACCACCAAATATTTCGCTCCTGAGTTGCCATGTCTAATAAAGTTGACACCTACTCCTGAAAATTAAACCCCAAATCAAACCGCTTTATTAACCAACCATAAAATCATAATTATTCACCAATACCTAATAAGGTGGCACACCACCGATAATTAGTATGCCGTCGTACCAATAACCCACAAATTCAAAACCAACCATACCCAAACGACCGTACACGGTTTTAACCCCGCAAGTTTATCGAAGCATAAAGATCATCACTTAACTAACTGGGAGAAGTCATAGGTTTAACGCCTCAAACTCCGAGGACTCCTTTTGTCCTTAATCTCGACCTTTAACACGAGGGGCTTACATCTATAGCTCTAATGAGTTCAAGGTTTTTCACACTACTATGCCCATTTGAACTTTTATAAAACCTCTAAATGTAAAAGCTTTATAACGATTAATCATATGAATAAAATCTACTACCGTTTACTCGGTAGGTGTACAAAGCGGTCTCAACGTCACACAAATAAGAAAATATTTCGAAATCATTTGATCATTACTGACGCTAATAACAAAAATAATAAAATATGTGCAACAACCTTTTCAAATGGACCGTTATGGTCCGAATATGCAACACTTCATGTTATGTACGTAAAATGATTTCCCACACTAAAGCGGAGTGCAACAAACGTTTGTATAAGATCCGGAAGGAGAAATATACGAAATCAAGTTCCAAAATTTCCCATAAAACAACGCACACAAAGAACTTAGACTGTGCATTTCAAGGTTCACCCATAACGTTGCGAACGTCGTAAAACAATACTTCATAAAACTTAGCAAAACTCACACAAAACATAATACCCAAGAAACTCAAACACTAAAATAGTGGAAGACAACTCTTCGTCCAAGGCCTTAACATATGTGGAGGAGATCCATTATTAAGGTTATAAGCCGTAGTTACTTGTCCAAGACTCTACGCTACGTCAAAATACGAACATTACCATATTCGAAAATAGCGTTAGGCAGCAATGAGAATACATAAAGCCTCAACAAAGCCTGCAACCACATGCAATAAAATAATTTTATGCCTGTTTAAGATCATGGTCTAAAACCTGTGTGTGCTAAACATTTCAAGATTTTGTGATATGATCCACATGGTGATTTGGAAACATGAGAAATAATCGATGCAATTTATTTCCGAAATAAATTTCTTGCATGAATTTGATCGGCACTCAACACCTCGAAACCACGCTCCTCGATTTCTTAGTCACACTATCATCGACCGGAAGCTTAATCATCTTAAGGCAAAATCAAAGATTTATTAGTTTCACTTCACAATTTCTCCTCGAAATACATTGGTTCCAAATGTCTATGGTTCTAATCCAACCAATCAATCTGACCCGAAACGGTCCACGTAATGCAATCACCGTGCTTACCGTCACTCCAAGGAACGAATACTAAAATCATCAACTCCTTCTAATGGCTACCCATTTAGAAATCTCTTCACTACCCCAACGGTCATCATACTAAGGCAGTTCAAGCATACACATGTAACTCATTGGTTCACCATAACACTGGCCAGATGCTATTATGAACGTATTGTACAAGATCATCCTTGCCACCTTCGGCTTGTTTCCCGTTCCTAGTGACTCCAACCACCTTGAATCATCCAATCTTAAAGTGCCTATTGGTGCAACTTCACTTTCAATCACTTAAAATAACGCTAGTTTGAGTCTAGGAATCCAAAATCAATAATTAATTCTCTTAAACTTAAGCTCTGATACCAACTTGTAACACCCTCAAATTTGTAAATAGCGACTAATTAAAAACTTTCAACAATACCTTAAAGGATAATAAAATATCTTACTACCAGTCCATAATTGAAATACATTTCTAGGTTGAACCATCAACAAATAATTAAAGTCTTACATAAAGACAAACTAAAGTCGAGTGTTACTATATCCCAATAACAATCGCTATGTCCAATATAAGTGCGGAAGACTTCATTAAGCTAATCACCTCTTCGAGCACACAACTAGCACTCATCTCTTCACAGTGTCGCTAGAACTAATCCCGAAATGGAACCTGATGCACATGCCGACAAATAAAAAGGTTAGGTTAACGCCTAGTGAGTTCAAGAGTTTTATATCATGATTATAATGGAAAACGTAAAATGGAAATTGTTGGGTCTGAAATGTGCCAAGGATGGTTACTACTGCTAGACATGACTATTACTACTGCCTGAGGAAGTTAGTACTGCCAGATCACAATTACTATTGCTTGAAAGAGTTAATGCTGTTGAGACAAAATTAATACTGCTTGCTGAGATTAATACTACTAGTTCAGAATTAATACTGCTCATGAAGATAGTGCTG
The DNA here is from genome assembly GCA_023525745.1 of Arctium lappa. Classification (NCBI taxonomy): domain Eukaryota; kingdom Viridiplantae; phylum Streptophyta; class Magnoliopsida; order Asterales; family Asteraceae; genus Arctium; species Arctium lappa. The sequence continues at coordinate 165,862,012 of CM042047.1, forward strand.
CTTATGAGATGAAGACTCCGTTTCTGAATGAAGACAGCTGTATAGATTGAAGCTAAAGTAAAGGAGATAATTATGGAATGAAGATCAATTTTATTTTGATAATTATCTTGTAATCAGTCTTGTATATATAGTATAGAAGTCTTTGATAGTTTGCAAAAAAATTCATACGTTTTGTTTTAGAGAGAATTAACCTCAAGACTAGTCTAGATCCTTTCTATAGAGAAGTATAGAACGTCTGTTGAGCCTGTTCAACAGATTGAGGTTTTGTTTGTAATCATCAAGTTGAATCAATATAAACTTGTGATTTAAGTGCATATACTGTTTCATTGATTGTTAGTGTTAAAGTGTTTTTCCGCAACTTCTTTAGCATTGATTCTGAGTGTGTGTGAATTAAATTCTTGTTTGAATTTCGATCCTGACAAGTGGTATAAGAGCTTTGTTAAACTCAGAAAAACAACAATCATCATGGACGGTTCAAGTGATAGCGTTCTGGTCTCAAAGGTTCCAATGCTCAGATCTAATGAGTTTGACACGTGGAAGATTAGGAACAGTCAATACATCCTTCTCACAGATTACTCTATGTGGGACATCATTGAGAATGCCCATCTAATGAAGGAAAGATTGGAGCAGATGGAAAAAGAATCCCACCAAAGACGGACGGAGAGAGGAAGATAAGGCAGACAGAGATGAAAGCCTTGAGCACACTGTTCTTGGCTATTCCTAATGAGTATCAACACCAATTCTGCAACTGCACTGATGCCCAGATGCTTTGGAATGCTCTAGAGAAGATATTCTCTGGTACCAAAAGTACCAAGAGAAATCAAAAGGCAATATTGAAGCAACTGTATGAAAACTTCATGTCAACTAAGAATGAGTCCATGACTCAAACTTTTGACAGGTTTAACAAGCTGATTGGTGAACTAGCTACTATTGGAGTGTAGATTGATTAAGATGATGTAAACAGAAAGTTCTTAAGGTCTCTTGGAGATGAATGGACCATGTATACTGTCTCTTCAGACATAATGAGAAGCTGGAGGACAAAGAACTAGACGATCTTTATAATGACTTAAGGGTGTTTGAGGCTGAAGTTGAAGCCAAGAAAAGACCACCTGGATACACTCATAATGTTGCTCTTTTATCATCTTCTTCTTCTACTGATTCTGCTGCTAATACAGAATCAGTTAGTACTGCTTATGTATCTAAGCAGGATGTATCTAATGACTCTGTATTAGAATTTTTTCATGATAGTCATGCTAATTCTGGTTTAATTAATGATGATCTTGAACAAATTAATGCAGATGACCTTGAGGAGATGGATATAAAGTGGCAGATGGCCATGCTAAATATGAGAGTCAAGAGATTCATAAAGAGGACTGGAAGGAACAACTTTTCTCAGAGGAGAGAAGATAGTGCTGGGTTTGACAAGTCAAAGGTGGAGTGCTACAAGTGTCACAAGATGGGACACTTTGCAAAAGAATGCAGAGGAGGAATTCCTCAACAATATGGCAGCAATCACCAGCAAGCACCTTCCTCAAGCTTCCAAAACAACAGAAACTCCACTCAAGCTCTTGTTTCTCAAGAAGGAATGGGATTTGATTGGAGTGATCAAGTAGAAGAAGTTGTTCAGAATCAAGCGTTGATGTCAGAAGTCTAATAATCTTCAAGCACAGATATTCCAAGAGAGGTAAAAACTAAACTGTGCACTGAAAAGTGTCTTCAAACTGTTAAAAAGTATAGGGATCATAACCAAAGCATGTGTGACGACCTTAAAAGGTTAGAAAGAGATATAAAAGAGTATAAAGTGATTGTTGAGAAGTTTGAAGATCAAATCAAGGCTGACAAGGCCAATGAACTTCAACATTACTATGACACAATTTACAGGAAGTGGGAGAAAGATCAATTAGAGATTCAAATAGAAAAATCTAAAGAGGAGTGTGAGAAGATAAAGAGTGAGTATGAGAAAGCTAAGCTTGACATTGAGAAGTTTTCTTATGCTTCCAAAGCAATGGACTCTTTGCTTAATGCTCAAGTTCATGATAAGATCAAGAGTGGTATAGGATACAATGCAACACCTCCACCTTATAACAATAATTACATCCCTCCCTCTTCAGATCTTTTAGAGAACCAAAATAAGGAGGACTTACCTATAGGAGCAACAGAAGTAGATCCTATAGATAGTGTGGTGGTTGAAGAAGAGAATGAGGAAGAGAATTCAGAGAGTAAGAATGCAGAAGAGATTCCTGTAGAAAATCATATCCTTACAAATGAAAGGGGGGGGGGTAAACCATTCATCAAGAGTGAAAAGGTGGATAGCTCAAAGAGAGAAAAGGAAAAGGTACAGGGAGTCCACTATATGCAGACCACAGTTGTGAATCCCTGTACATGTAAACAACATCAGCTCTAAAAACATGATAAAACAAGGGGTAATCAAAGAAACTGGAATAATCAGTGGGCACAAAAACAAGGGGTTGATCTGAGTAAAATCAATAGACCAAAACCTTGTTTTATTTGTGGAAAGCTTAACCATAGTGCCAAATACTGTTATTTCAATCCTGTGAACCAGAGGATAAATTTTCAAAGACATATACAAAATCCTGTTGGTTATAGGAATCAATGAAGGAATCATATGGCTGAAAATGTAAAAAGAGCACCTTTAAAAGCTCATGTTCAAAACAAGTTTGCAAAATCAAAGAAAAATACTCCAAATAAGCCAAAGAGTACATTAAAGATAAAGAAAGCAAACAACTTTGTTTAGATATGGGTTCCAAAAATAAAGAAAGTTGTTAGTACTGCTACTTCAAATAGTACTGCTGATAGAAATAATGCTACTGTAAGCAATACTACTGCTAACTCAGATAGTACTGCTAACAAAGTTAGTACTGCTAATGATGTTAGTACTGCTAACCTAGTTAGTACTGCTAATTCAGTTAGTACTGCTTCCAGTGTTAGTACTGAAAGACCTATTATCCTGACAAAATACTCAAGCCATAAGATTCCCCAGTCTGAAAAGCTCATCAAAACTGATTATGAATATGTTGATGAGAATGGGAAACCCAAGACCACTTTGGCTTGGGTTCCTATTAAAAACTAACTGTTCTACTTTATGTGCAGGGCAACCAACAGCAAAAAGGGAAGAACATTTGGCATGTTGATAGTGGTTGCTCTAGGCACATGACAGGCAACAAGTCCTGCCTACAAAACTTCAAAAGAATTGATGGAGGACATGTTGCATTTGGTGATAATCCATTTGGAGGAAAGATTAGTGGAAAAGGTAATGTGTCAAAGGGTAAGATGACCTTTGAGGATGTATACTATGGTGAGCAATTGAGATACAACTTGTTAAGTGTATCACAGGTTTGTGACAAGAAACATAGTATATTGTTTACTGATACTGAATGTATTATCCTTGCTAAAGGGTTCAAGGTAGTTGATGAAAGTATGATACTACTGAGATAACCATGAAAGGACAATGTTTACTGCTTGGATTTAGAGAATGTATCTAATGATTCATCATTTAATTGTCTATTTTCAAAAGCTTCTGTTGATAAATCATCTCGCTGGCACAGAAGGATGTGTAACATAAAATTGAAAACAATGAATAATCTTGTGAAAAACAACCTTGTAAGAGGTTTACCACAAAAGGTATTTTCATGTGATGATCATTGTGTTGCATGTCTTAAAGGCAAACAACACAAAACTTCTCATAAGTCCAAAGAGATATGTTATCTCAGTTTAATCTAGTTGGTTAATAATCAAACAAACAATCAAGCAACACAATAATAATCAAGAGATATATAAATCAGAGTAACATACCAATCCCTTGAATAAACAATGAAACCCTTGAGTGTTCTTGATACCCTTTGAATACAGAGAAAACTTACGGCTATTAACTAGAATATTATCAGAGTTCTTACCTAAACCTAATTAAACATAACTTTAAATACTTAAGCCTTATGGGCTTTAAGCTTAACAGGCTTTCTAATGGGCTTGGGCCCAATAGCTAATAAACTATTAACTTATTACAAAATAAACCCTCTAAATAACTTTGACACAATTGCAGTTTAAACCCTGAACTTTAACTTTAATCTTGAATACAATTATTTGATCCAACAAGATAAATACAATCTCTTCACCTCATACTTTATTGCATATGGATTTGTTTGGCCCTACAAAAGTGATGAGTATTGGCAAGAAATCTTACTACTTAGTTATTGTTGATGATTTCTCTAGATTCACTTGGGTCTATTTTCTGAGGACAAAGGATGAGACAAATGGATTGATCAAATCCTTTATTCTCAGAGTTGAAAACCAAATAAATCAAAGAGTTAAAATCATCAGGTCTGATAATGGAACTGAATTTAAAAACCATGATCTAAACAGCTTCTGTGAGGAAAAAGGTATTGAGAGACAATACTGTGCTCCTAGGCCCCTCAATAGAATGGAGTTGCTGAGAGGAGAAATAGGACGCTGATTGAAGCTGCAAGATCCCTGTTGGCAGATTCAAAACTGCCAGTTACATTTTGGCAGAAGCAGTTAATACTGCTTGTTATGTTCAAAATAGGGTTCTAATAGTTAAATCTCAAGGCAAGACACCATATGAACTTTTTAACAAGAAGAAACCTTTTATTGGATTTTTCAAACCATTTGGGTGTCCTTGCACAATTCTTAATACCAAAACTCACTTAAGCAAGTTTGATAGCAAAGCATATGATGGATTTCTGGTTGGTTACTCATCCAAAAGTAAGGCTTACAGAGTATTTAATACCTCTTCTAGAATAATTGAGGAAAGTGACAATGTCAAATGCAATGAGAGCACACTAAATAAACTTGGTACAGGCCCTGATTGGCTTTTTGACATTGATTCACTAAGTAATTCTTTGGGTTTCAGTTATGAGAATAATGCAGGAACAAGGACAGAATCAGTACAAGACAAAAGACAAGACTTTGTGCTATTCCCAATTCCTACAGCAGATTCTATTGAACTCTGTGTTCAAGAGAAGAAAGATGCTTCATATTCAAAGGATACTGAAACTACTTAGAATGAAGAGGAGAGAGGTGAAAAGGAGGATCAACTTTTGACTTCAGAACATCTAGAACCTGAGATGCCTGCATTGGCAGAAGATGAGACTGATGATGAGAACTCCTCAGTGTTTGGTGGCAGCTCTCCTGAAAAGAATGACTCTAATCTGGATACAGAGATTATTAATGAGGCTATTCATCAAACAAAAGTGCATAAAGATCATCCTCCTCAGTTGGTGATTGGTGACATCAATTATCCAATCATCACAAGAAATCAGAGTAAGTTGGGAGGATTAAAAGACATAAAATCAGGCTTACTATCTTGCTTTTATCTCAGGTTGAGCCCAAAAAGGCACATGATGCAATGAAAGATCCAAGTTGGATAGAAGTAATGCAAGAGGAGCTGCTGCAGTTTGTACTGCAAAATGTATTGGATTTGGTAGAACTGCCTAAAGGACACAGAGCTATAGGGAGAAAATGGATTTTCAGAAACAAGAAGGATGAGAGAGGGATAGTGATCAAGAACAATGCTAGATTGGTAGCAAAGGGGTACACTCAAGAAGAAGGAATTGATTATGAAGAGGTTTTTGCACCAGTGGCTAGGATTGAGGCAATTAGGCTGTTTTTAGCCTATGCTTCTTTCATGAAGTTCAAAGTCTACCAAATGGTTGTGAAAAGTGCTTTTCTATATGGCAAAATTGAAGAAGAAGTATATGTATGTCAGCCCCCAGGGTTTGAAAATCCTATGTACCCTGACAGAGTATACAAATTGAAGAAAGCACTGTATGAACTACATCAAGCACCAAGAGCTTGGTATGACACATTGTCTACCTATCTCTTGCAAAATGGTTTTGAGAGAGGAATCATTGACAAGACTCTGTTCATTCAAAGGAAGAACAAGGACATCCTGTTAGTGCAAATCTATGTGGATGACATCATCTTTGGATCCACAAAAGATCAATTGTGCAGAGATTTTAAAGAATTAATGCATAAGAGATTCAAGATGAGTTCTATGGGTGAACTTACTTTCTTCCTTGGGCTACAGGTTAAGCAGAAACAAGATGGAATCTTCATAAGCCAAACCAAGTATGTGCAGGACATTTTAACCAAGTTTGGGTTCTCAAATTCCAAGCCTACAAGCACACCCATGGAGACACAAAAACAAATAACTGCAGATCTTGAGGGGGAGGATGTGGATGTTCATTATTACAGATCCATGATTGGCTCCCTCATGTATCTCATTGCTTCAAGACCAGATATCATGTTTCCTGTTTGTGTGTGTGTAAGATTTCAAGTTAGGCCAAAGCAATCACATTTAAAAGCAGTCAAGAGGATATTCAGATATCTCAAAGGTCAACCCAGATTAGGACTTTGGTATCCTCATGACTCACCATTTGACCTACTGGCATATTCAGATAGTGATTTGGGTGGAGCTAACTTGGACAGAAAGTCTACAACTGGAGGATGTCAGTTTTTGGGTGCAAGACTAGTATCATGGCAGTGTAAGAAGCAAACCACAGTGTCCACTTCAACAACAGAAGCAGAATACATAGCTGCTGCAAGCTGCTGCTCACAAGTGCTACGGATTCAGAATCAAATGATGGACTATGGTATGACATTTCTTCACACTCCTATTTTCATAGACAACAACAGTGCTATTAGCATTGTTAATAATCTTGTGAAGCATTCAAAAACAAAACATATAGAAATAAGGTACCATTTTATCAGAGACTGTAATGAGAAGAAGCTAATTCAGGTTCAGAAAGTACACATAAGTAACCAGTTTGCTGATCTATTCACAAAAGCTTTTGAGGTGGGTAGATTCACATTCTTGGTCACAAGTGTGGGCATGATGAACAATGAATAAGTATATTCTCATTCTCTTTATGTACCTATATCGATTCCTCCTTATTTACTTTCATTAAAGTGGTTCTATTAACCCCCGTGTGTTTAAGTGTTTCAGGTTGTTTTGATTGGATACTTGGTACTTCTAGTTCAGTTGATACTGCTCACTATATTACTCATGATTTTTTTTTCAAAAATGGTTAAGTATGGTTACGACTGCTAGGTGGTTTATACTGCCAGTGTAAAATTACTACAACTTGACTTATTTAATACTGCTAATCAGGGTTACTACTGCTGGTCTGTGTTAGTACTGCCAGTATGTGTTACTACTGCTAATATGAGTTAATACTACGAGTTAGTTAATACTGCTAGAGTACTAACTACTGCTTCAAAGAATTACTACTGTGGGGTCAGTTACTACTGCTAATGTAAATTAGTACTGCTCTTAACTGTTTTACTAATTGTATAAATACCCCCTTAGTCCGCCAAAAATCAAAACGGCTCTTTGAATTTCTTGCGCTTACCTATCTTCTTTCTCTATCGCTCTCGTTAACGTTATTGATTTTCAAGCTCTAAACCCTAGTTCGCAGTCGAATCTCTTTCAAATGGCAGGTCTTGTATTTGTTGATGCCCACAATGAGTTGGCAATGCTGAATAAGCCCAACCAAGCTGAAGGATTTCATCAGATTGTGGACTTCCTAAAATTCAAACATATCGCCCACGCTTTAACGGTCAATCCCACAATCTATGTGGAGTATCAAAGACAGTTCTGGGCAAATGCCACTATCCATAATGAAGAGGGTACTCAGGTTATCAAGTCAAGGGTTTGTGATAAACCCCTGACCATCTAAGAGGAGACCATTCGCATTCATCTACTTTTAGATGATGCCTCAGGTATAACATCTCTACCCAAGGAAGATCTTTTTGAAAATCTAAGCAGAATGGGATATGAAGGTCCCACTGAGATTTTTAAGTTCTTTAAGAACAAATTCTCACCTTAGTGGAGATTTTTTGTTCATACCCTCCAGCACTGCATTTCAAAGAAAACAACTGGCTGGAGTGAGTTCAGCAGTACCCTTGCTTATTCTATGGTCTGCTTAGCCACCTCCAGGAAGTTCAATTTTTCGCAAATGATCTTAAATGACTTACTGTCCAACCTGGATACCAAAACAAAATCTTTTTATATGTATCCCAGGTTTGTGCAAGCTTTACTGAATAAGGAATTGACGGATTTTCCTCATTTTAATGAGGTATATGTACCTAAGGTCCCGAAAGGGAAGGTGTTTTCTAAAATGAGGAGGACTTGTAAGGTCCACTCAGGCATCAGTGTCAAAGCCCTCATCTGACAACCAAACTGATGACTTACCAACACCACTCATTTCTATTAACATCCCTCAGTCCCTTCTTAAAAAGCCAACATGACCCATCACTCACACTTATATAAGGAAAAAGGTAAAGAAGGTTCCTTCCCTTCTTGTACCTTCACCCACAAAGCCTTCAAGCTCTCTAATGGAGCATTCTCTATTAGAGAATATCCAAAGGGAAACCACAGGGGTGTCTCCCAACCCCAAGAAGGTGCTCAATAAGGAGAAGGAAGAGCATATGGGATGTAAGGCTCACACTACCGACTTTGCACAAAGTGCAGGGCAGGACAGTGTGAACATATCTAAGACCTTCCCCATGGCAACTTTGGGTGAGCAATCATCCAGAGGTCCCCGGTGCCAAGAAACCAAGGGGGTAGAAGGTGCCTCTTCTAGGCAGAGGACCCCTACTAAAAGTTCCAGTGATCCTCCAAGGGTGGTAAACACACCTAAAGGTGGTGAGGATAGATATACATACGATGAATTGATGGAAACTATTGCCAATATAAATAAGGATGTTCTATCTCAAGGAAAACGTATTGAGGAGATGCAACAAGTGATCTTATCCCAACAAGTCCAGATTTCCAACCTCAAGAAAATGGTCCTCAAGCATGTACAAAAGTAGAAGATGACCAAATTCATACTTAAGAAGAGGAGCATTCCTCATGATGCTTCTAAAGAGGGGGAGAATAGAGCTGAATCTGAGAAGCAAAGTCCTGTTGGAATGGACTCTACTTTTGAGGGGGAGAAGGGCAAAGAAGCAGAAATCAGTACAGCAGTAGAAACATTCAAGAAAGCAGCATCAATTGGCTTAGCAACAGTAATAGAGGCAGCAACAGTAACAGGGCTTTCTGTTGAAGAAATAGAGATAGCAGAAACCCTTCTAAACGCCAAAACAGACACTCCCAAAGCCACTCAAAAGGACAAAGGAGTGGGAATAAAAGAGGGAGGCCCTGAAATAAAAAGGAAAGAAATCAGTGAGGCTGAACTGAAGAGGAAAGGAAAGGCAAAAGTGGATGAATCTGCAAAGCCACCAAAGAAGCTAAAACAGATTGAACTAGATGAGGAACTGGCTAAGAAGCTGCAGGCTGAGCTACAACAAGAAGAAGAAACTCAGAAGGCCAAAGATAGGCAGATTGCTCTAGATCTGTCCACTAAGATGAATGAGGAATATCAAAAGAGCTTGAAAGCTGCAGCTGAGGCCAAGAGAAGTACAGTGAAAGCATCCAAGCACAGACTGCCAGCAAAGATTCAGAAAAGACAACCTTCTAAGACCTATTTGGACAATCAAGAAAAGAGAAAAATGATAAACTTTCTGAAAGGCTCAATTGGTGTAAAAGAAGAGATGTTTGCTAGCATGTCATACAACAGAGTTGAAGAGCTGTATAAAAGGGAAATGGCAAAGCTTCAAGGGGATTACACTCAAAGGGTTGAGTTTGAAAGACAAATGAAAGAGAGACATGATCTCAATATCCAACAACCCTTCCCTGAAAGTGAGGAAACCACCCCTTCAAAAGAAAAAGGCTGAAGAAAAGAAGAAAGAACATGTTTATGTGGAAGTCATATCTGCCAAGAGAGTGAAAACAATAGCTTCCAAGAAACTGTCTAAGAAGCCAAGGGTTTCAGAAGCTGAGAAAGAAACAGAACCATATGTTACAGGTCAAGCTAATCAATCAAGTCAAAGTGCACAGCAACCAAGTTAGTCTGATGTGCATTTTGAACTTTACATGACTGTAACAGACAATGATCCAGTGAAGGCAGATCCTATTTCAGTCCAAGCTCCTAAAATCATCCACTGGGATATTCTTGAAGATCAAGGCAAAGAATATTTCAGAATCAAAAGAATGGGTGATCATTTTGAAGTATATTCTACTTGGGGGAAGATAGTCAGATGTTGTTCCAGGTCAGACTTGGAAGAAATGTTTAAAGTGGGAATGAATCTGTATGGGGATGTGCTGAAGACTTCAGGGATGAACATCAAGAAACTAGCAATGGAGTATTTATGCATGATGTTTAGTCCAGATCTTGTCAAGCATGTCATCAAAGATGTCTTCAAATCTGTGGATAACTGGATGCTCAGAGAAAGGTGTGGGGTATATATCTTAACCATTGACAAAAGCTTTCATAAATATTACCTGGTGGATAAGATATATGACCATAGCCTAGCCAAGCTACATGGGATGCTGAAAACCAAACTAATCTGTCCTCAAGGCTCTGAAATGGCAAGGATTGTGGTTAGCAGGATCATCAATCAAAGTTTGGGTTTGGATCCTAATCTAGGGGTGTAAACTTAGGCTTTGAAAGCATCATGAATACCAGTTTTTGAAGAACTTAACTTCTCAATTTGAAAAGTTAAGTTAGGGGGAGATTGTTGGGTCTGAAATGTGCCAAGGATGGTTACTACTTGTGTGTTCCAGATTCTAGTTTCTAATACAAAACAATAAACAAACAAGATTCAATTCAAAGATTACCTGTTTGATTACTCTTTAGTTCTCAATTTACACTTTCTCTCTCTAGAACTCTCTCTCTCTAAAACGTATTCTCTCAAATCTGATATATCAACTAATGTCACCTCACCTTGAAATACAAAGAAAAAAAGTATTTATACTACCACAAATACAAGAAAACTAAAAACAAAAATAAATACAACTAAGTTTGACTTATTACAAAATACACATTGACTTTTAATGAGATTTGACTTTAGCAGCTTTGACTTTCTCAACTTTGACCTTCAGTATTATTGATCTTGTATCCAACAGATTTATGCTCTAACAATCTCCCCCTTTGGATTCAAGATCACTGTTAAAAAAATATAGCAATTCAGTCTTCACTTTAAGCTCTGTCAAAATAATCTCCCCTTTTTCTTTGACGGTCTTCTTTCCAAAACTATCTTCAAACGAGTAACAATCTCCCCAAAACTTTCACACAACACTTTCAGACTTTGGAAAGAAATTATCTTCAAATTCAGCTCACCTTGCTTTAACAAATAATCTTCAAAGAAAATTTCCTCAAAACTTCAGAAATTCTTTGATTGTCCTCAAATCTTCCCTTTGAACTTTCTAACTTGAATATTTCAGAAAATCAATCTTCACAAAAACTTTATCAGATCTTGATATCATCTCTTCCAAACTTCAAAACTTTAACATTTCTTCATATCATCTCCCCCTTTTTGATGATTTGAACATCTATATCATCAAAACTTTTCGTCCAAGAAATGTCTTTGACCATTCTGATCTGTCATACTGTGCCTCTGATTTGGTGATCCATAACCAAGTATTCATCTAGATCTTTGCAAATCCAGACAAAATAAGAATAGGTAACTCCTGAATCAACAGATGAATCAGTTAAAATGCCTGTAGTAACACAAAGTCACTGTGTGTAACGAATACACAATATAAAGGAGTTTTTGTGATGTTCACTCCCCCAGGGCTTACATCCAATTATCGAAATACCACAAAGGCAATTTCTATGAATGTTATGACAAAGAAACGAATTCTTTGTGTGCTCATGCAAGTGTAGAAAGAATTAAAGCACAAATGATTTCTTTTTAATAAGGCTCAACATTGTGTAAACCACTGAGACAACAGTAGATAAACACAGACTCTAAGTGCATGATTGAAGTGCGAAGGTGGGGCAGACTTCCTTCTTTTTCAATATCCAGATTTTCCAAATGAAAACCAGATAGATAATGTGATGCGTCCCCTTTAAAATGTGAAACATTTTCTTTTTAAGAAGAAAATGAGTGGTTGGTGGGGTTATAATCAAGAGTTGGCATGGGCTATTTGCCTGTTTCAATAACGTTCAACAAAAAATTGTGAAACGCTAGTAATGTGGTTGCCCGACTCAGAAAGTAGTTGGTGTAGAGTTTAATATTCTTTTACTCTGTTCTCACACCCTCTTTCTTTGATCATTAAGCTCACATCTAACCAAACTCTCATTTCCATTTTACCTCATCACACCCACACTCATTTCTTTTTGACTCCTCACACTCAATCTCTATGGATTAACTTCTTGGGTAGAAATCACTGGTTAACGTGATTTCATAGAAGTTCAGTTAATTCCTATCACAAAGAACCCATATAATCCTAATAAGCATGTGTTGCTCAAGATGGTTTAACTATATCAGTTAAAACTCAATAATACAAATGTCAGATGAATATATGCTCATAAAATATAATCATGAAGGTATGAGCATTTAAAAGCATTGAAGATATTTCAAACAAGTTAATTGAATGAATGAACATGAATGCAAGAGACTTGTTTGAAAATCTGACATTGTATGAAAAATGATCAGAAATGAAATGATATAGCAATTAAAGCTTATGGTCAAGAATAACGGATATTGTCCATACGAAACAAAATATAGACTTTCTTGAAATGACGTTTCGAAATGAAATGACGCTCAAAATTCTTTGAAGTACAAGCGGAGTGTCTTACCATCGAAGAAAAATTGTTCCAATTTAGAGACATGGTAAGAACATGTTGAATAAAGTCAAACCGGTGTGTGTGAACACTTGAAAGTATATAGAAAAGACAATACGCAAGTATTTTTCTTTGGATACACACGGTTTGTTTATCGATTAAGCACAAAAGTTAAATGAAAACATTTAAAATCACACTTCCAAATTATAAAATCTGTTTAAAAATCAGGAAGTGGTTTGAACATTTAAGAACATGTTTTCTATACCGGAAAGTTGTCCTTCTTTCAGATACATTTGAGATTAAGATAAGAAATTTACCTTTTCGAGCAATCTTAAATCTCAGAAAGTCAAGTTGTAGTCATTTAGATATGATCGTGTCAGCTTCTCTCATCCTGCATAACTCTCAAAGTCTAGTCAAAATTTATTCATAAAAATTTATTTGAAAATAGAATGACATAAAGCAATAAAAAATTAATGTACGAGTTCTGATTTGAAGTAATCAAAAATCATAGTCTTACTCCTTTTGACTTATAAGCTCCCCCTGAAATCATGCATCACAAAAATTTTGTCAGTTAAGTATAATGCAGAAATTAGTTATGCTCCCCCTCAAATGAATATAGATCATCTAAAATCTTCTCTAATTCCCCTGATATCATGAGCAAACAATTAAAGTGCAGATATCCTTCAGACATAAAAATAAAGAAAATGATGAAAAATAACAATACGTAACTTTATTAGGTAACAACCGATTATGTCTTAAGATTTAACATACCAAGCTTAGAGATAAGAAAATTAAATCTCTTTTCATCTAATGGTTTGGTAAATAAATCTGCAAGCTAATAATCTGTTTTTACAAAATAAAGTTCAATTGTTCCTTTTTATACATTATCTTTTATAAAATGATACCTAACATCAATGTGTTTGGTTTTCGCATGCTGGACAGGATTAGCAGATATGACAATCGCACTCTTCGAGTCACAGTAAATTGGAATTTTGTCAAATTTGGATCCATAGTCTCGTAGCTGTGTTCGCATCCACAAGACTTGAGAGCAGCAACCGGCAACAACTACATACTCTGCTTCAGTAGTCGATGTGGAGACGCATAACTGTTTCTTTGAAGCCCAGCTAACGAGCTTGTCTCCAAGAAATTGAACGTGACCAGAAGTACTCTTTCTATCTAACATACAACCTGCATGATCTGCATCTGAATATGCAGTCAGTTGAAACCCAGTATCCTTAGGATACCACAGACCAAGGTCTGTAGTCCCCTTCAGATATCTAAAAATCCGTTTGACAGCAGCCAAATGGGATTCTTTGGGATCAGCTTGATATCTAGAACATAAACATGTTGAGAACATAATATCTGGTCTACTTGATGTAAGATACATTAACGATCCTATCATACCTCTATATGTTCTAACATCAACACTTTTACCCAAAGGATCAATGTGAATCTTAGTACCTGGTGCCATCGGGGTTCCAATTGGTTTACAATTTTCCATTTTGTACTTCCGAAGAATATCCAAAATGTACTTAGATTGATTTATAAAAATCCCCGTAAAAAACTGTTTAACTTGTAATCCAAGAAAGAAATTCATCTCTCCCATCATACTCATTTGAAAACGTGACACCATGAGGTTAGAAAAGTTTTTGCAATATTTTAATGAGTAGAACCAAATATTATATCATCAACATAAATCTGAATAAAAATAATATCAACTTTTTCCTTCTTGATGAATAAAGTAGTATCAATCTTACCTTTAGAGAAACCAGACTTGACCAAGAATTTGGATAAAACGTCATACCATGCTCGAGGGGCTTGTTTTAATCCATAAAGGGCTTTGTCCAATATGTAGACATGATCTAGCTTATCTGAATTGACGAACCCTTCTGGTTGAGACACGTACACTTCCTCTTTAAGAATGCCATTCAGAAAGGCTGTTTTCACATCCATCTGATAGACTGTAAAACTTTTATGAGATGCATATGCTAGAAACATGCGGATTGCTTCTATACGAGCTACTAGAGCATACGTCTCATCATAATCAATGCCTTCCTCTTGCCGGTAGCCTTTGGCAACAAGTCTAGATTTGTTTCTTATGACGATACCGTCTTCATCCTTTTTATTCTTGAATACCCATTTAGTGCTGATCACGGTTTTACCTTATGGCTTAGAAACAAGTCTCCAAACCTTTAGAGCTTCAAACTGATTGATCTCTTCTTGCATAGCAGATACCAAGTCCGAATCAACAAGAGCCTCAGATACTCGTGTTGGCTCAATCTTACTGAGGAATGAGTCATGCATACATTGATTCAAAGTCGCTGACCTAGTTTGTACAGGCTTGCTAAGATCTCCAATTACTTGATGTAAAGGATGCTCTTTGGTCCAGCGATACTCATGCGGAAATGGAGTAGATATTGATTGAATTTGATCATCATCTAGCGATACTCATGCGGAAATGGAGTAGATATTGATTGAATTTGATGTAAAGCATGCTCTTTGGTCCAGCGATACTCATGCGGAAATCCATTTTCAGAATCGTCTGTTTGAATAACAAGAGGGGGTTTTGCAGTTGAAGACTCAGGTGCAGAAGTATCAGTTGGAACAGCAGATTCTGGCTGTTGAGTAGACAAAGTAGTACACCCAACTGAAACAGTTACTTCTGGCTCAACATTAATTTGTGTATCTTCAACTATAGGAGTAACAATAGGAATGTGAGTTTCAAACTGAACGGGGGATGCTTGTTCAGTTATGACATCTGAAGTGACTGGATGATTGCAACTTATGTCTTCAGGCCTGTCAATCACAACAGATTTAGATACATTAGTTCCTAGAAACTCATCATAAAAGAATTCAAATAACAAATCCAAATCAGTTAAATGTGAAGTAGATGTAGAAGCGTTATCCGAATTTTTCGTTGTAGAAACAGGTTCTGGACTGACCTGCCCAGAAGCTAATACTCGTGTAATAACGGGTTCTGAACTGAATTGATCAGAAGCCATATCTTCATCAAATGTGACATTAACGCTCTCAATAACTGTCTTTGACTTCTTTAGATAAACACGATATGCAACAGATGTTGAAGAATAACCGATAAAGATGCCTTCGTCCGCCTTAGCACTGAATTTATTCAGACTCGCTTTGTCATTAAGCACAAAACATTTACACCCAAATACATGAAAATATTGATAGTCGGTGTTTTGTTGTTGATCAGCTCATATGGAGTCTTCTGAAAACGGCGGTGTATCATGGAACGATTTTGAGTATGGCATGCAGTCGACACAGCTTCTGCCCACAAGAATAGAGGTAAGTCTGATTGGCTAAGCATAGTCCGAGCGGCCTCGACTAGCGTTCGATTTCGCCTTTCGACTACTCCATTTTGTTCAGGCGTTCTAGCAGCAGAATACTGATGTGAAATCCCAACTGATTCAAGATATTCATCAACAATCTTGTTCTTGAATTCTGTGCCATTGTCAGTACGAAGAAACTTGACTGGTCGCTGCATTTTCACTTGCGTCATCTTTAAGAAAGTAATGAGAACTTCCGGTGTCTCATCTTTTGATCGAAGAAATTTGACCCACGTGTATCTTGAGTAATCGTCCACAATAACCAACACGTATTTCTTTCCTCCGAAACTCTAAGTTCTCATTGGACCACACAAATCCATGTGTAACAATTCTAACGGAGAACTAGTGCTTGGTTCAGGCTTCGGTTTATGTGCGGCTCTCTTCATCTTACCCTTCTCACATGCAGCACATAAGTGTTCTCGTTCATATTTCATCTCAGGAAGTCCTTTGACCAATTTCCCACGAACCAGCTTGTTGATGTAACGAAAGTTCAAGTGAGATAAGCGTCTGTGCCAGAGCCAACTTTGTTGCGTTGAAGCTTTTGTCATCAAGCATACTTGATTATCAATCTGAACTTTGGACAAATTGATGGTATAGAGGTTTGTCTTTTGATGTCCACCTAAGAGTTCTGTGCCGTCTTCAGTACGAACTGAGCAACTCTTAGACTTGAAGTTGACCTCTAACCCTTTATCACAGAATTGACCAATGCTGAATAAGTTGTGCCCCAAACCTTCGACATAACTCACCTTACTTATCGTTATGTTGTCTTGAATGATGTCACCATATCCTAAGATAGGTGAAAGCTGATCGTTTCCAAATCTGACATTTCCACTTAATTTCTCTATATAGTTAGACAATAAAGCTTTTTGCCCAGTCATATGCTTGGAACATCCACTATCCAAGTACCACATATCCCGGTCTGCAAGAGAAATCAGGCAATAACAATTTTAGGTACCCATTTAATGGGTCCTAACAGTTTAGCACAAGATTTTGGTATCCACTTGAAAATGGACCCTCTGTTCTTTTGAAAACTTTGAAAAACATTTGATCTTGAAGAATTAACATGATAAGATCCATACCAATCAGAAGAATTATTAGAATAAGCAAAATCATTTCTCCGATAATTAGAATAAAATGTAGTAGGAATAAAAGATAATTGAATCAATTGCTTTATTGAATATTTCTTGTAAGAAGTTACAAGGTTTTGTTTATTTGAAGCAAATTGATCAATTACATCATTATCACTACTAACTTGACTAGTAAAAGAATTATCAGAAACTGATTCGGCTATCTCATCCTCCTTCCGTTTTGGTCTCTATTCGGAACGAGCTTTCAACTTTTTCTTCCTTAAATCTGAAACATAAGATATAGATTTATTAGGAAAAGCAAATTTCGGAGACCGAATAATCTTTCGTGTACCAGTGTATTTCTGTTTCTGGAAGCCTTGTTTCTTATGTTTCTTACCTTGATCATAGTAATCAACAGTTACATAAACTGATTCACCAACGTTAGTTGATGATTCAACAATATTAACACCACTAGGTAACACTCTTTTATTTTTAAGACAAGTAGAATGATCAGGAAGTGTATAGTTGTCATCAAACATATCAAATTCTTCCATGCACCCATCATCAGAATTTAAAAAATCATTTGCAGACTCAAATAAGTCATCAAAATTATCAGATGAAGATTGAGGTGCCTTAGAAACTTTAGAACACTTTGTAGATTTAGATTGAAAAACAGTGTTCTTTATAACTGTAGAAAATACACTTTGTTGAATATCAGCCAAAAGTTTTTCATCAGATAAAACATTTTCAAGCTCTACTATTTTGCTTTCAAGAATAGATGTAGGAACATAAACCTTTGCAATTGCAGGTTTTGCCTTCATCTCAGAAGCGGAATAACTAACAAAATAGTTAGTAGAAAGAACTTTTGGTGTTTTTGAAAGATAACTATCATTTAACTTTTCATAGTTAAACGGTAGTTGCATTTTCTTTTTATTCTTTCTATTTTCAGTTTCTTGGTCCTCAACTTCTTCTGACAATTTGGTAACAAATTTGGGTTTTAAATGAGTATGTTTATCAACACAAGCAAGAAAATCATAGTTATAAAGTGCCGGCTGTTTTCTGATAGCTTTCTTAAGATAATAGGGGTTTTCAAAACCATGTCCTCATTTCTCTTTGACATCAGCCTCTTCATTAGGTGCATTGAGAAAAATGGTTTGATCTGTTTGACCTCTCGCATAAAGTTTTGCTTCCAGACCATTTACCTTCTTATTCAAATTCTTATTTTCAACCTGCAATTTATAAACAGTTAGTGCAGATTCATTTTTCTCAAACTCATATTTAGACACTTTACCTTCAAACTCAGAAATCCTCTTTTCAAAACAATCTACTTTAGATTTAGAATCAAAATCAGACTTGCGTAAAGAATCAATTAGATCTTTGATTGAAATAACAGACGTATTAAGCTCAAAGATCTTCTTGTTCTTTTTAGCAACTTTTTCTTTTTCCTTTTTCAGATTATTTTGAAAATTTTGTAGCTCAACCACCATGGTTTCCATTTTGGTAATAAAATCTTTTTCAGATAACATATCTATTTCTTCATATTTCAACTTCTATGAAGTTTTTTTCTTTTCTACAGCAATACCTCATTAATTGCCTCATCATCTGACTCGTCATCGTTTACTTCTTTGCCCATGAGACAGATATGAGATGTTTCTTCTTTCACTTCTTCTTCTCCTTCTGAGTAATCCATCCAAAACTCATCTTCAGCCATTAGAGCGACACCCGCTTCTTGCTGTCTTGCCAAAAGCAACTTGTTCTGATAGTACTGAGAGTTGTGAACTTTCTGCTTTCGACAATCTTTTGCAAAATAACCCATCTTGCCGCAATTGTAGCATTTGATGGAATATGTTGCTGGCTTCTCGGCAACTGTGTAGTCATTCACGAACTTCTTCTTCTCATCCGGTTTGTTCTCCACATATCTATCCTCTTCATACCTTTTTCCTTCCACTTTCTGTCGATGCTCGTGGTTCTTTGAACTAGATGAAGAATACCTTTGAGAATTTGATCCCGGCTTCTTGTAAAATTTCTTCTGGAATGCACGGGTCAGCAATATCATGGCTTGTTTCAGACTTTCGCCATCATCACTATCTGTAACTGAATCTGACTCAGAACTGGTAAGAACTATCTTCTTTTTCTTCTCTTTCTTTTCTTTCTTTTCTTTCTTCTTCTCTTCAGCTACTAAGGCAATAGGATCAGGAACTTGTGCTGCCTTCTTCTTCTCAGATCTTTTCTCTTCAACCTCTTCCTCATTCTGCCTCAAGGTCTCAAATACCTCATGTAGTGGTATTTCATTCAAATCCTTCATCTGTTTCATCCTTCTTGTATGCTTTTTCCATTCCGGACGTAGGATACTCAGAAATTTGACATTGTTTTCCATCTGCTTCTTTTTGACTTTATTCTTTGTCAGCTCATTCAGAAGCAATACAAACCTCTCATATGTATCTTCCAGACTCTCATTCTCCTTAGCTTTGAATTCCTCATAACTATTGATGCAGTTTGCCACTTTCATCTGATTTCCAACCTTGGATCCCATCATCATATTTTGCAACCGATCCCTCATCTTCTTAGCATTGGCTTTATAGCTATCAATCTTGATGTAGATCTCGTTTGGAATGCTTTGAACAAGTAATGATCTCGCTTGTTTATCTGCTTTGTATCGGTTTTTCTGATCTTCAGAATATTGAGAAATATCCACTGTCACTGTTTTCATCTTTTGCTCTCTTTCCTCAGTCCCATCTTCACTATCAGAGGAATCAACATCAGGTACTTGAACTGTTATTGGAGCCATTGGACCTTCGGTGATAGACAGAAGAATATTCTCTCCATTTGAATGTCGATCTATGAAATCCAAGAATCTGTCCTTCCATTGTTCATACTCGCCTTTGAATAGAACTGGAGGCTTAACATCAGTACCAATCGAAAGTGCATCTTTGGAAGTCATCTTTTTTAAACCTGTTTGAAAAATATATCAAATAAGAAACTAGAACTGATCGTTAGTCCAAAATATGAAATCACAAGAAAAATCTTGAAAAGAAAATTCAGAGATTTTGAACACAGAAATAACTTTTGTCCCCCTCCGCAGACTTAGCACGGGGGTCCCGCTATTAAAGGGCATATTACAGTTTTGAAAATTTCTAAAAAAAATATTCTAAGTATAGAAACTCGCAAGCAAACTCGCAGACAAACTGGCAAACAAACTCGCAAACAAACTCGCAGATCGATAAAACTCGCAAGTGCCTACACTCGCAAACAATTGTTCACGCTAAAACTCGCTAATAGAGGCTTGCGCGTTTACTAAACTCGCACGTCGAAGAACTCGCAAACCACCAAACTCGCACGTCGAAGAACTCGGTAACCACTGTTCCTCTCCAAACTCGCTAGCTTCGATTAGCGAGTTTCTAGAACTCGCAGATAGCCTTGCGCGTTTGAGACCAAAAATAACCCTTCGACTTGCGCGTTCTAGCTGATGAACCTTGCGCGTTTGACGAAGAACTTGCGCGTTTGGACGAAGAACTTGCGCGTTTTAGAGATCTAGTGCGTTCTTCCTTCTGTCGACCCAAAAACTAACTTTTCCATCTGAAATCGATCTAATCTTGTCCAAATGATTTGTAACTTTGCAGAATCCTTTGTAATTAACCCAATAACAAGTTACAATACAAGATTTTTACAATTAAACACTTTCAAATCACAAAGATTGATGAAACAGTGACTTACGACTTTGTGTACAAAACTAAACAAAAATTACGAAATCAGTGTGATTTACAGTGCAAAACTAAAATTTGATTACAAGAACTCCATATATTACACTTTTCGACCACTTCCTAACAAAAATCTGCTCCAAAAACACTCTGAAATTCAGAATTCGCATTTTCTTGAATGAACAGTGACGAACAATACAGACTTTGATTTTTCTTGATTCGATTTCACTTTGGATCTGCTCTGATACCAATTGTGTGTTCCAGATTCTAGTTTCTAATACAAAACAATCAAACAAACAAGATTGAATTCAAAGATTACCTGTTTGATTACTCTTTAATTCTCAATTTACACTTTCTCTCTCTAGAACTCTCTCTCTCTCTAAAACGTATTCTCTCAAATCTGATATATCAACAAATGTCACCTCACCTTGAAATACAAAGAGAAAAAGTATTTATACTACCACAAATACAAGAAAACTAAAAACAAAAACAAATACAACTAAATTTGACTTATTACAAAATAGACTTTGACTTTTAATGAGATTTGACTTTAGCAGCTTTGACTTTCTCAACTTTGACCTTCAGTATTATTGATCTTGTATCCAACAGCTTTATGCTCTAACACTACTGCTAGACATGACTATTACTACTGCCTGAGGAAGTTAGTACTACCGGATCACAATTACTACTGCTTGAAGGAGTTAATGCTGCTGAGACAAAATTAATACTGCTTCCTGAGATTAATACTGGTAGTTCAGAATTAATACTGCTCATGAAGATAGTGCTGCTTATGAGATGAAGACTCCGTTTCTGAATGAAGACAGCTGTATAGATTGAAGCTAAAGTAAAGGAGATAATTATGGAATGAAGATCAATTTTATTTTGATAATTATCTTGTAATCAGTCTTGTATATATAGTATAGAAGTCTTTGATAGTTTGAAAAAAAAAATCATACGTTTTGTTTTAGAGAGAATTAACCTCAAGACTAGTCTAGATCCTTTCTATAGAGAAGTATAGAACGTCTGTTGAGCCTGTTCAACAGATTGAGGTTTTGTTTGTAATCATCAAGTTGAATCAATATAAACTTGTGATTTAAGTGCATATACTGTTTCATTGATTGTTAGTGTTATAGTGTTTTTCTGCAACTTCTTTAGCATTGATTCTGAGTGTGTGTGAATTAAATTCTTGTTTGAATTTCGATCCTGACTTGTAACTTATAATCATGATCCTTTAAAATGATTTACTTTAGAATAAGAGAACAACTCATTTACCAATAATATGCATTTTATAGATGGACGCCTCAATGCCAAAACATTCTTTCATGAAATAATGCAATCCAACACTTACTCAAAACGAGGATAATGGTACTGCTCGAATAATGAAATTTGAGTAAACTTTATAAAACAAACGACCAAAATATGAGTAAACTCAAGTCTCCAAAATTATAGAATAAGGGAGATAACCCAAACTCAAAACGTCACCGAAAACAAGGATAAAACGAAATAACCCAAAACAACACCTCTCGATGACGGGGGAGTCCCGAATTCCAAGGCTAGTGGCGGAACACAAAAGTAGGCGACATTCCAAGTTACTGAGCTCACCATACTAGAAGCCCATGGCCACGAGCTCACCGACTCGTACTAAGATGTGGGGGTGGGCACCTGAGGATTTCCATATCATGCTCATTCGCTAGGATTACATTTACGACCTATGGCTAGTATCCGGTACCACATAACCGTACCAAATTGCCTCCGAGGACCAAATGTCTCAACTAGCTACAAATGCGAAGTGACTATCCCATAAAAACAGGCTCAGAAATTAAATCACGGATGTAGGTCCGGGTATTGGACTCCACGAGCCCTCAGCGTATTATCCTCGAAATCCCATAACTAATTCTGGTGCCAACATATAAATAATAGCCTATTTTCCTTTTTAAATAATAAAGACCGACTCATATGCCTACGGATCCACTTCATTACAGTAAAAAATAGTACATGACTCCAATTGAATAACCAACGCACTCAACATGTAATTGTCAAATGATGCGCATTAACCGCCATCATACTCACAACTCCACAACGGGCTATTAAACCGGACAAATGTCCTCAAGACTCATTTTAGTCAAAACCGAGCCAAAGGCTCAACAATTTTCTTAAATCTCCAATGAAAGCTAGTGTAAACATTAAAACACTTTTGACCAACGAATATACAAACACAACGACCAAAAATAAGATTACCTCAAAACTCATCATTGGTTGAGGCAACCCATTTTCCAAATGAAGTTATTCCCTTATATTTCCAAAATGTCTCATAACACAATAATATGCATTCTCCAAATGGTTTATAAGATCAAATGCACAAAAATGAAATTTACATCAAATGAACTCCATTTATATATAAAATCATCTAAAATGACCAAACTTATCAGTAGTTAACAATTTCATGTAAAACTAAAAACACTTTAAAATAAACATTTTGGCATGTACACCGTTTTCACAAATCAACTTGGACTCACCTTGTTAGATTTAGGCTAAATCTAGGTTTTACCCCCAAAACTTGAATCTCCATTGATGAAGGCTTGAATCACCAAGAAACCTCCCTAGATCTTAGATCCAACACATCTACAAGATCACCTTCACCACACAAGTCATCAAAATCACACCCAAGTTGAAGGATAAAAGGGAAAAGGATGAAACCATCAAACTTTAGCTTAACATTGAGAGAGATAAGGAACTTACCACCACAAAATACTCTTGGATCTTCCAATAGACTTAAAATATGTTGGTATATCCTTGAGGATCTCTCAAAAATGAAACCATTGCAACTTGAATCACCAAAAACGGAGTTGAGATGCAAAAATTATGAAGAACTGAAGTTCTAGGACTGAAAATCGGGTTTTATGCTCGAACATGGCGTTTTACGACTTACAACACGGCCTTAAGTCACGGCATAAGTTGCCTACTTCCCCTAAGTCACACGGGTGGCTATAAGTTGCGACACAAGTCGCGTAGTGCACTGTTCGACTGGTTTTCTTCTCGTTCACTATTTTAGCCGTAACTTCTTCGTTATAACTCCGATTTTGCTCCGGAAAGAACCGTTGGACTTGTAATTGAATCCTTCATCCACCAAGACTATAAAATCTAGGATTCAAGTCCAAAATCCTATATCTTATTTTCCCTTAAAATTACCGATTTCTGTATTAACTTGAAATGATACTTTTTGAAATCGGGGTATTACATATATATTTAAATATACTGTTTCTTTATATATATATACATATATATAGAAAGATAATCAAATGACAACAAAAAAAATTAAGGACCGTGAGGATCAATCTCAATCATTCAAGGGTTTTAATCAAAGGCAATAACAAAAGGTGGCATCTTTGTAATATATATGAAAGTGATATCTAATTTCATATCTAATCTGGAAGTTTTAGGGCAAAATTGTAATTTAAGTTTTGAAATAACAAAGACCATGACTGGAAACCACCCAATTAATCAAACCTAATTAATCAAACCTAATTCTTCCAGGACACCAAGGACACGAAGAGGGAAATCGTTCATCGTCGCCCTTGACCTCCACTGCCCTCGACGGAGTAGCGCCTGATCCAGGAGACGACTCCATTTTCCGACGGTTGCTACAACGACTGTCGTTCTCCTCCGGTCAGATCCAACACCACCACCAACTCCGATATTCTATCCACCACCTCCAACGCCCCACAAACCCTCAAATATCACCTCCAAAATGGCGACACATTATACGGTATTTTCCTCCTCTCCTTCTCGCCTACACTCGCTGAGATCGTCGACCTCTCCGGCTATGATTTCGTCATCATTGGTATGGAACATGGCAACTACAGCATCTCAGAAGCCCTCGCATGCCTCCACGCTCTTGCTACTGCTCGTACACCGGCGACCCTCCTCCGTATACCGGACACCGATGCAACCTGTGTTGTCGTTTGGACCGAAACCACGCCATCATTTACTGAATCACGTAACTGACTTTGATGTTTAACCTCCATGAAATCTGATGTTGCATAAAGGGAAATTACATGACTTTTACCCTTTTGCTATTTTAAAATATTTATGTTTGATTTCGTTAGATGGAAATAGATTATAGATGAAATTTGTGTTTGATTAAATTTGGTGAATTAAGACATACATTAACATTATGTTTGGATTTCATTAGGTAAAATAGCATATTTATGAAAATAGTGATTTATTTAATGTGGTAAAATAAGATTAGTATGTTTTTCATCAGGTGAATCTTATCTTTCATATGGTTGGAATCTGTGTGTTTCATATGGTCAATCTGTGTGTTTCATCTGATGAATGAATCTGTATGTTTCATCTGGTGAATCTTGTTACCAAAATGACGATTACGTCCTTTTCATGTGGTGAAACAACTTTTACTTAAAACCATATGATCAAAACCAAATTATGACTTAGATCGGTTCTCAAGGTTCTCAATCTTTTTTTTTTGCTTCTCACATGATTTAACCCATATGTATATATTATTGTTATTAAATTATAACACCATGGATATAATATATTTTTCTTATTTTTATATTATCAATATATAAAAGATAAAATATTAACATTCACATTCACATAATAAAATACTATTACATTGTATTCAAATTATACATTTACATATTTATTTATTTATTTTTACTAAACAAGTATAGGTTTTATTATGAAATTCTTAAATTGACATATCTTAAATTAGACTATTAAATCGGCGGTAGACATCTTCCGCCGTCGAGATAACCAGCGAACGGGACTTGGGTTGGTCACGACCCGCTTGGCTCTAGCCATGGTGGGTGGGAGTTGCTCCGACGACGAAATGTGGAAGACAAAGGGGTGGAAAGTAGTGTCGAGTTTTTTTGGTTTTTTCACACTGGTGTGGGTTTAAAAGAAACAAGCTTTAAAAAAACAAATTTTTTTTAAGAAAACAATTTTGAAAACTAACCGAAAAGGCAAATCTATATTTTCCAAAAAGTAATTATCAAACCCATTTTTTCAAAAAGTTTTTTTTTTCATTTTGTTTGGTTTTTATCCAAAAAGGGTCGTTTTTTCTTGAAAATTGTGATCTGCCCAAATCAAAAAGAGTGGACTTTTGTTTTCTTCCCCCCTATTGTTCTTTTCAAATTTTCTTTTTCTTTTTTTTTCTTTCTTTTTTCATGGGGATGGAATTTTTAAACATGCAAATCACCACCAAATGACACAGAGTTCCCACAATGGAAAAAATTCTACCCACAAAAAAAAATGCTGTAAAAACAAATTATGTACAAAATTTACAAGTGCTGCTCTTACCCTTAAGTTTTTTTAAAATGATTAATGTATCGGTTTAGGCATTCCCTCGGGAAGGAAATGCTTTACCCGGTATCCGTTAACTTTGAAAAATATGACCATCATGAGGATTCAAAAGGTCAATTGTCCCAAATTGACCAACTTTCACTATTGTAAACATGCTAGACCGCCTTGATTGAGTTTTCCAGGTAATAATTTTAACCTTGAATTACGGTATAAAACTTGTTGCCCATTTTCAAAAATTCCTTGATTGATCCTATGATCATGCCAAAACTTTGTCTTTTATTTGTATAATTTGGCATTTTCGTAGGAATGGAATCTTAATTCCTCTAACTCATTTAACTGAAGTTTTCCTTTATTCCCCGCGGAATCCTCATTTAAATTCAGTTCCTAGATGGCCGAAAAAGCTTTATATTATAATTCCAACGGCAAATGCATGCTTTACCAAAGACCAAACGATATGGTGACATTTCTAAAGGGGTTCTGTTGGGTCAGAAATATTTCAAGTATGGTTAATGTTGCTACTTACAATTTAGTACTGCTAGTTAAAGATTACTACTGCTAGTAGAATTACTATTGCTTGAAGAGTTAGTACTGCTAGAAGAATAGTTAGTACTGCTTGGAGAGTTAATACTGCTAGTAGTTAGTACTGCTTGAAGATTACTACTGCAAGAGGAGAGTTAATATTGCAAGCATGTTAATACTGCTGAGTATTGAAGATTAATGCTGCTGGATAAGGATGAAGTTAATACTGCTTATGAAGATAAGGATGCTTAAAGAGAAAGAATAGGAGCTCAAGATAGAGATGAAGATAATTATGGAATGAAGATCAATTTTGTTTTGATAATTATCTTGTAATTAATTCTGTATATATAGTCTAGAAAGTCTTTGATAGAGTATGAGAATTGATATAGTTTTTGATATACGTTTGTTTTAGAGAGAATTAACCTCAAGGTTCTTAGAAGTCCTTTCAATAGAAAAGTATTGAATGTCTGTTGAGTTTGTTCAACAGATTGAGGTTTTGTTTGTAATCATTAAGTTAATCAATATAACTTGTGATTTGAGTTTATATACTGTTCATTGATTTATTGTTAAAGTGTTTTTCCGCGACTTCTTTAACATAGTTTCTGAGTGTGTATTAAATTCTTGTTTGAATTTCGATCCTGACAAGTGGTATCAGAGCCTTCAACTCAGAAATCAAAAATCATCATGGAGGGATCTCATGAAAGTGTTCTTGTATCAAAGGTCCCCATGCTCAAACCCTATGAGTTTGACATGTGGAAAATCAGAATCAGGCAGTACATTCTTCTTACAGACTACTCAATGTGGGATATCATTGAGAATGGTCCCTCTGATGGAGAAAAGATGGACTCAGATGGCAAGAGACCTCCACCAAATACTGATGGAGAAAGAAAGATCAGGCAGATAGAGATGAAATCCTTGAGCACTCTACTCTTGGCAATTCCTAATGAGTATCAACATCAATTCTGCAACTGTTCTGTTGCTCAAATTCTGTGGAATGCATTAGAGAAGAGATTTTCAGGTACTAAAAGCAATAAGAGGAATCAGAAGGCAATTCTCAAACAACAATATAAGAATTTTATGTCTACAAAGAATGAGTCCATGACTCAAACCTTTGATAGATTCAACAAGTTGATTGCAGAGTTGACCACTGTTGGTGTCAAGATGGACCAGGATGATGTCAACATAAAATTTCTAAGATCTCTTGGTGAAGAATGGGTGATGTACACTGTATCCTTTAGACAGAATGATAATCTGGAGGATAAGGAGCTTGATGATGTTTACAATGATCTAAGGGTATTTGAAGCAAAAGTTGAATCTAAGAAAAGGCCATCTGGATATTCTCATAATGTTGCCCTCCTATCATCCACTACTGATTCTACTGCTAATACAAAATCAGTTAGCACTTCTTATGGCTCAAAACAGGATGGGTCCAATGATTCTGTTTTGGAAGCATTCGTTGCTAGTCATGCTAAATCTGCTCTTATCAATGATGATTTGGAGCAGATCAATGTAGATGACCTTGAAGAGATGGATATCAAGTGGCAGATGGCAATGCTCACCATGAGATTCGAAAGATTCGTCAAAAGAATAGGCAGAAACAATTTTGCCATGAAAATAGAAGATGGTGTTGGATTTGATAAATCCAAGGTGGAATGCTACAAATGCCATAATATGGGACACTTTGCCAGAGAGTGTAGAGGAGGAATTGCTCAACAGCATGGAAGCAATAATCATCAACCAAAGTCCACTAACTATAGCAGGAATTCATCTCAAGCTCTTGTCTCACAAGAAGGAATGGGCTTTGATTGGAGTGATCAAGCTGAGGAGACCATTCAGAACCAAACATTGATAGCAGAAGTTTCAGAGTCATCAAGCACTGCTCTTCCCACAGAGGTTAAATCTAACCTTTTCTCTAAAACATGTCTTGAAACTGTTAAAAAGTACAGGGATGACAATCAGAGCATGTGTGATGACCTTAAAAGGTTAGAGAAAGATAGAAGAGAGTATGTTGTGATTGTTGAGAAGTTTGAAGAACAAATAAAGGCATATCAAGCTAATGAACTTCAACATTCATATGATCTCAACTACTAGAAGTGGGAGAAGAATCAGTTAGAGATTGAGCTAGAAAAGTCTAGAGAGGAGTGTGAAAAGGTTAAGAGTGAATTTGAAAAGGCCAAACAAGATATTGAGAAATATTCCAATGCTTATAAAGCAATGGACTCTTTACTTAAATCTCAAATTCATGACAAACTAAAGAGAGGAATAGGCTACAACAACACCCCTCCACCATACAACAATAACTACATTCCTTCCACCTCAGATCTCTTAGAAAGATAGGATAAGAATGACTTACCTGCAGGAGCCAAAGAAGTAGATCCTTTAGACAAAGTAGTGGTTGAGGCAGACCATAAAGATACTCCCTTATAAAACCACATTTTGACAAATGAGAAGGAAGGTAAACCATTTATCAAAAGTGATAAAGTGGATATGACCAAGACAGTGAAAGAGACTGTTAAGAGTGAGAAAGCTGAGACCTCCAGGAAAGGAAAGGAAAAGGTACAGGGAATTCACTACATGCAAACCTCTGTTATAAATCCTTATACTTGTCAACAAAACAAGCCCCATAAACATGATAAATAAGGGGAAATCAGAGAAATAGATATAATCAGTGGGCTCAAAAACAGGCAATTGATTTAAGCAAAATCAATAGACCAAAGCCCTGTTTTATCTGCGGCAAATTGAATCATCTTGACAAATACTGTTATTTCAATCCTATTGACCAAAGAGTTACTTTTCAAAGACAAACACAAAATTCTTTTGGTTATAGGAAGCAATCAAGAAATCACATGGCTGCTAATATGAGAACAGTACCAATGAAAATTGGGACTGCAAATTCTCATATTTAGAATAAGTTTGCTAAATCAAAAGAAAATACTTCAATCAAGTCAAGGAGTAACTCTCAAAACAAGAAAGCAAACAACTTTGTCAAGATTTGGGCTCCAAAAGTCAAGAAACCTGTTAGTATTGCTACCTCAAATAGTACTGCTAACAGAAATAGTGTTGCTGATAGCAATAGTACTGCTAACCAAGTTAGTACTGCTAACCAAGTTAGTACTGCTAACAAGGTTAGTGCTGCTACCATTGTTAATGCTGCCAAGCTCATAATTTTGACAAAGTATTCCAGCCATAAGATTCCTAAATCTGATCATCTCATCCAGACTAAGATTACTGATTATAAATATGTTGATGAGAAAGGGAAACCTAAGACCACTTTGGCTTGGGTTCCCTCCAAAAACTAACTGTTTTATCTTATGTGCAGGGCAACCAACAACTCAAGAAGAAAAGCATTTGGCATGTAGACAGTGGTTGCTCTAGGCTCATGACAGGTAACATGGCCTGCCTTCAAAACTTCAAGAAGTTTGATGGAGGACATGTTGCTTTTGGTGACAATCCAGCAGGAGGTAAGATAAGTGGAAAATGTATGGTATCAAAAGGTCAGATGTCCTTTGATGATGTATACTATGTTGAGCAATTGAGATACAACCTGTTAAGTGTATCACAGGTCTGTGACAAGAAACATAGTATATTATTTACGGAGACTGAATGTATTCTCCTTGCTCCTGGATTCAAGGTAGTTGATGAAAATATGATACTACTTAGAACTCCTAGGAAGGATAATGTTTATTGTTTGGACTTAGAGAATGTATCATCTAATTCATCATTAAACTGTCTATTTTTAAAAGCTTCTGTAGATGAATCATCTCTTTGGCACAGAAGGATGTGTCACATGAATTTTAAAACAATGAACATTCTTGTGAAAAACAACCTTGTAAGAGGTTTAACTCAAAAAGTGTTTTCATGTGATGATCATTGTGTTGCTTGTCTTAAAGGCAAGCAACACAAAACTTCTCATAAGTCCAAAGAAATAAATACTATCTCTTCACCTCTTCAATTATTGCATATGGATCTCTTTGGTCCTACAAATGTGATGAGTATTGGAAAGAAATCCTATTTCTTAGTCATTGTAGATGATTTCTCTAGATTTACTTTGGTATATTTTCTGAGGACTAAGGATGAGACAAGTGGACTGATCAAATCCTTTGTTCTTAGGATTGAAAACCAAACTAATCAAAGAGTTAAAGTCATCAGATCTGATAATGGAACTGAATTTAAAAACAATGACTTAAACAACTTTTATGAGGCTAAAGGTTTTGAGAAACAATATAGTGCTCGTAGAACTCCTCAACAAAATGGTGTTGCTGAGAGGAGAAATAAGACACTAATTGAGGCTGCTAGATCTCTGTTGGCAGATTCAAAGTTACCAATTACTTTCTGGGCAGAAGCAGTTAATACTGCCTGTTACGTCCAAAACAGGGTTTTAGTAGTTAAATCTCAAGGCAAGACACCTTATGAACTTTTTAACAAGAAGAAACCTTTTATTGGCTTTTTCAAACCTTTTGGGTGTTCTTGCACAATTCTCAGCACCAAATCTTACTTAGGTAAGTTTGAAAGCGAAGCTGAAGATGGATTTCTTATTGGATACTCCTCTCAGAGTAAGGCCTATAGAGTATTTAATAGTTCTTCCCGGAGTATAGGGGAAAGTGACAATGTCAAATGCAATGAGAACACACCAAATCAAATTGGTATAGGTCCTGATTGGTTGTTTGACATTGACTCACTAACTAATGCTTTGGGTTTTAGCAATGTGCAAAATGCAGGAACAACTTCAGAACAGGTACGAGCATAGAAACAAGAGTTTGTGTTGTTCCCCATACCTACTGCTGATCCTGTTGAATTTTGCCAGCAAGAAAAGAAAGATGATTCAGAATCAGAAGATTCTGCTCCAGACCAGAATGAAGATGCTAAAGCAGATGAAGAGAACAAAGGTGATGAAGAGAATAAGAGTGATAAAGAGGATAATCATAATCCAGGAAACACAGGACCTGAGATGCCTATACTGTCAGAAGATGACACTGATGAGGACAATTCCTCAGTGTATGGTGGAAGCACTCAAGAGAAGAATGACTCCAATCTCGAAGCAAATCTTAATAAGGAGGCTGTCAATCATACAAGAACACAGAAGAATCATCCTCCTCAATTGGTGATTGGTGACATTAATTGCACAATGATCACAAGGCAACAAAGCAAGTTAGGGGGATTGAAAGACCTAAAAATAGGTTTGTTATCTTGTTTTCTATCCCATATTGAGCCCAAAAAGGCTTATGATGCAATGAAAGACCCAAGTTGGGTAGAAACAATGCAAGAGGAGCTGCTGCAGTTTGCGCTGCAAGATGTATAGGATCTGGTTGATCTTCCACAAGGACACAGAGCAATTGGCACAAGATGGATCTTCAGGAATAAGAAATATGAGATTCCAATAGTAATAAAGAACAAGGCCAGACTTGTGGCACAAGGGTACACACAAGAAGAACGAATAGACTATGAAAAAGTATTTGCTCCAGTAGCCAGAATTGAAGCAATAAGGATGTTTCTAGCCTATGCTTCTTTCATGAAGTTCAGAGTTTATAAGATGGATGTCAAGAGTGCATTACTATATGGGACAATTAATGAAGAAGTATATGTTGGTCAACCTCCAGGGTTTGAAAATCCTAACTATCCTGACAGCGTATACAAATTAAAGGAGGAACTCTATGGGCTCCATCAAGAACCAAGAGCATGGTATGACACTCTATCTACCTATCTCTTGGAAAATGGTTTTGAAAGGGGAATAATAGACAAGACTCTATTCATCAAAAGAAAGAAGAAGGACATCCTACTTGTGCAGATCTATGTGGATGACATCATTTTTGGATCCACAAAAGATTATTTGTGCAAGGAGTTTGATGAACTAGTGCACAAAAGATTCAAGATGAGCTCTATGGGTGAAATTACATTCTTCCTTGGACTACAGGTTAAACAGAAGACAGATGGTATCTTCATCAGCCAATCCAAGTATGTGCAGGATATTCTTACCAAATTTGGATTTTCAGATTCAAAGCCTGCAAGCACACCCATGGAAACACACAAACAGATCACTGCAGATCTTGAGGGGGAGGATGTAGATGTTCATCACTATAGATCTATGATTGGCTCCCTCATGTATCTAACAGCTTCAAGGCCATATATTATGTTTGTTGTATGTGTGTGTGCCAAATTTCAAGTAAGACCTAAGCAATCACACTTTCAAGCAGTCAAGAGGATCTTCAGATATCTCAAAGGACAACCTAGGTTGGATCTTTGGTATCCTCATGACGCACCATTTGATCTACTTGCTTATTCTGATAGTGATTTGGGTGGTGCAAACTTGGATAGAAAGTCTACATCAGGAGGATGGCAAATCTTGGGTGCAAGACTAGTGTCATGGTAGTGTAAAAAGCAAACCACAGTGTCCACCTCTACAACTGAAGCAAAGTATATAGCTATTGCAAACTGCTGCTCACAAGTGCTATGGTGTTACCTTTATGCACACTCCAATCTTCATTGACAACAACAGTGCCATAAGCATTGTTAATAATCCAGTGAAGCACTCAAAAACTAAGCATATAGAAATAAGGTACCATTTCATTAGAGACTGCAATGAAAAGAAGCTAATTTAGGTTGTGAAAGTACACACAAGTAACCAATTTTCTGATCTTTTCACCAAAGCTTTTGATGTGGGTAGATTCACATTCTTGGTCACAAGTGTGGGCATGATAAACACTGAATAAAGCATCCTTTGATTTTCTATATGTATCATTTCTGTATAGATTCCTTCCTGCTTACTTTATCATATTTTATTGTGCTGGTGCTGCTAACCCTGTGTGTTTAAGTGTTTCAGGTTACTTCAATTGGATACTTGGTACTTCTAGTACAGTTAATATTGTTCTCTATATTACTCATGATAACAGTTCAAATATGGTTAAGTATGGTTACTACTGTTAGGTGGTTTATACTGCCAGTATAGAGTTACTACTTCTTGCTTTATTTATACTGCTAATCAGTGTTACTACTGCTGGTATGTGTTAATACTGCTGGTATGTGTTAATACTGCTAGTCTGTGTTAATACTGCTAGTCTGTGTTAGTACTGCCAGTATGTGTTACTAATACTAATATGAGTTAATACTGCGGGCTTGTTAATACTGCTAGGGTACTTAGTACTGCTTCTAACTGAAACCCCCACCGATAAATACCCTCTTTGATCGCCAAAATCCAAACGGTTCTTTGAATTTCCTACTAGTGTTATTTGTCTCTCTTTCTCTCGACTTCTTTCTTACCAGTGCGTAACCCTAGTTTCAATCAAGAAGATGGCAGGATTGGTGTTTGTTGATGATCACAGTGAGTTGGCAATGCTACAGAAACCCAAGCAAGCAGAAGGTTTTCATCAGATAGTGGATTTCCTCAAATCGTCGCACATTGCCTACGCACTTACCGTCAATCCCACAATCTATGTGGAACACTTGCGACAATTCTGGGCAAATGCCTCAATTCAGACTATGGAAGCAAACCGGGTTATTCACTCAAGGGTTTGTGACAAACCCATCACCATCACAGAGGATTGTATTCGCATTCAACTACGACTAGATGATGCCTCAGGTATTACTTCTCCGTCCAAGGAAGATCTCTTCCAGTCAATTAATCGTATGGGATATGAAGGTCCCACTGAGGTTTACAAGTTCTTCAAGAGCAAATTTTCACCTCAGTGGATATTCTTTGTTCATACCCTTAAGCATTGCATTTCTAGAAAAACAACTGGATGGAGTGAGTTCAGCAGTACCTTAGCTTATGCTCTAGTCTGCTTAGCTACCTCTAGAAAGTTTAA
The DNA here is from genome assembly GCA_023525745.1 of Arctium lappa. Classification (NCBI taxonomy): domain Eukaryota; kingdom Viridiplantae; phylum Streptophyta; class Magnoliopsida; order Asterales; family Asteraceae; genus Arctium; species Arctium lappa. The sequence goes on from CM042047.1 coordinate 165,896,411, forward strand.
TTTCTCACAAATGATTTTCAATGATTTAATGTCAAACCTAGATACCAAAACCATAAGCTTTTATATGTATCCTAGGTTTGTACAAGAGATTCTACTAAATGAATTGATGGATCTATCCTCTTGTCAAGAGGTGTATGTACCAAAACCTCCCAAAGGGAAGGTATTCTCAAACATGAAAAGACCTAGTAAGGACTTTTCTCGACAAGAGACACCATTATTCTCTACAATGATGGTTCAGTCTCATTCCCATGGTGAGGCATCAGTGTCAAAGCCCACATCTGACCACCCAACTGATGACCTACCCACACCATTTAGTTCAATTGATACTCCTCATATCCCTATTGTCAAGCCAACTTCCCCCATCACCAAAACATATCAAAGGAAAAAGGTACAGAAGGTTCCTTCCCTTCCTGTCTCATCACCCCAACAGCCTACAAGCCCTCTAATGGAGCATTCTCCATTAGAGAATATCTAAAGGGAAACCACAGGGGTGTCTCCCAACTCCAAGAAGGTGCTCTATAAGGAGAAGGATGAGCATGTGGGCAGTAAGGCTCACACTACTGTTTCTGCACAAAGTGTAGGACAGGATAGTGTGAACATATCTAAGACCTTCCCCACAGAAACTTTAGATGAGCAATCATCTAAAGGTCCCAGGTGCCAAGAAACAATGGGGGTAGCAGGTGCTTCTGCTAGGCAGAAGACCTCTACTAAAAGATCCAAGGATCTTTCAAGGGTGGTAAAAACACCTAAAGGAGGTGAGGACAGATATACTTATGATTAATTGATGGATACTCTTTGTACCATAAGTCTAGAAGTTCACAATCAAGAATTGGAGATCAAAGAGATGAAAAAGGTGATCATTTCTCAATAAGTGCAGATTACCAAACTCAAAAAAAACGGTTCTAAGGCTGGTGCACAAAAAGAAGAAAACCAAGTTTGTTTTGAAGAAGAGGTGCATTGATCATGATGCTTCCAAAAAGGGGGAGACTCAAAAGAATGAAAGTGAAATGAAAAGCCCTGTTGGCATGGAATCTCATTTTGAGGGGGAGTGGAATAGTGAAGCAGAAAAGAAACAAGCAGTAGAAACTGAGAAAGAAGTAGAAACTGAATCAGCAAAAGAAACTTTTGTAAGAGCAGCAGTAACTGAAAGAGCAGCAGTAACTGAAAAAGCAGCAGAAACTGAAACAGCAGTAGAAACAGATAAAGTTACAGCTGAAACAGGTATGTTTGCAGAGGAGATAGAAATTGCTGAAACATTGGTGAAGGCAAAGACTGACACTCCCAAAGCTACTCCAAAGGCTAAGGGAGTGGAAATCAAAGAAGTTGAAACAGAAATGAAAAGAAAAGAATTAAGTGTAGCTAAGACCAAAAAGAAAGGGAAGGAGAAGATGATTGACTCTGAGAAGCCATCAAAGAAGGAACTCAAATAGATCTTAATGAAGAAATGGCGAAAAAGCTGCAAGAAGAGTTGGAAAAGGAGGAAGAGATTCAATTTGCCAAAGACAGAGAAATTGCTTTAGATTTGTCTACTAAGCTTAATGAAGATTTTCAATGGAGGTTGAAGACTGCTACTGCTGCTAAGAAAGTGACATTGAGAGCAACTAAACAAAGCCAAAGAAAGCCTTCAAAGACCTTCCTGGCCAATCAAGAAAGAAGGAAAATGATAAACTTTCTAAAAGGAGCTATTGGAGTTCCTGAAGGAATGTTTACCAGCATGGCATTTGGAAGGATAGAAGAGCTATACAAGATGGAGATGGCCAAGCTGAAAGGGGATTTCACTCAAAGGGTAGAGGTTGAAAGGAAGATGAAAGAAAGGCATGACCTCAACATACAACAACCCTTCCCTGACAGTGAAGAAGGCACTCCTATCAAAGAAAAGGCAAAAGTGAAAGAAGAAGAGACCTTAGCTCAGAAAATTGAAGCTATAAAAAGAATGAAATCCATTGCTACAAAGAAACAGCCAAAAAGAGGCCAAGAATTGAAGAAAAAGAAAAAGAGAATGAAAGTGAGAGAGCAGAAGAAGAATCAGCAGAACATGTGCTAAAACAGAATCAAGATCCTACAAGTCAATCAGGACAATCTAATGTGCAATTTGATTTGTACATGACAGTATCTTATAAAGAACCTCTGAAGGTTGATCCTATTTCAGTGAATGCTCCTGAAATCATTCAATGGGATATTTTGAAAGACCAAGGCAAAGAATACTTCAGGATCAAGAGATTGGGAGATCACTATGAAGTGTATGCTACATGGGGTAAAATTATCAGAAGCTGCTCCAGGTCTGATTTGGAAGAAATGCACAAAGTTGTGCTGAGCTTATATGGTAAAGTGTTGAAAGAATCTGGGATGAGTCTAACAAAATTGGCCATGGAGTACTTATGCATGATGTTTGAGCTTGAAAGAGTTCAATATGTTATCAAAGACTTGCACCTTGAGAATGGATTCAAAAGAATAGATAATTGGATGTGGTTTGAAAACTGTGGAGTCTTTGTGCTGACTATTGATGAAAGCTATCATGAGTACTTCTTGGTGGATAAAGTGTATGACCATAGCAGAGCAAAGCTACAAGGAATGTTGAGAGCAAAGCTGGTGTGTCCTAAAGATTCAGAAATGGCTGGAATAGTGATCAAAAGAACAATTAATCAAAGTTTGGGACTGGATCCAAATATGAGGAATTAAGCTGAAGTTTTGAAAGCATCATGAAGACCACAATTTTGCTGAAAAACTTTACTTCTCAATTTGAAAAGTTAAGTTAGGGGGGATTGTTGGATCAGAAATATGTCAAGTATGGTTAATGTAGCTACTTACAATTTAGTACTGCTAGTTAAAGATTACTACTGCTAGTAGAATTACTACTGCTTGAAGAGTTAGTGCTGCTAGAAGAATAGTTAGTACTGCTTGGAGAGTTAGTACTGCTAATAGTTAGTACTGCTTGAGGATTACTACTGCAAGAGGAGAGTTAATACTGCAAGCATGTTAATACTGCTGAGTATTGAAGATTAATGTTGCTGGATAAGGATGAATTTAATATTGCTTATGAAGATAAGGATGCTTAAAGAAAAAGAATAGGAACTCAAGATAGAGATGAAGATAATTATGGAAGGAAGATCAATTTTGTTTTGATAATTATCTTGTAATTAATTCTGTATATATAGTCTAGAAAGTCTTTAATAGAGTATGAGAATTGATATAGTTTTTAATATACGTTTGTTTTAGAGAGAATTAACCTCAAGGTTCTTAGAAGTCCTTTCAATAGAGAAGTATTGAATGTCTGTTGAGTTTGTACAACAGATTGAGGTTTTGTTTGTAATCATTAAGTTAATCAGTATAACTTGTGATTTGAGTTTATATATTGTTCATTGATTTACTGTTAAAGTGTTTTTCCGCGACTTCTTTAACATAGTTTCTGAGTGTGTGTTAAATTCTTGTTTGAATTTCGATCCTGACAGGTTCTACAAGCAGTTCGGTATGCATACAACGCATCTTCCAGTTTTAGTGACCAATCCTTTCTATTCGATTTTATAACTTTTTTCAAAATATTTTTGATTTCCCGATTAGAAAGTTTGGCAAGACAACTTGTTTGAGGATGGATGTCGTTGCCACTCTATATTAGATATTATGTTTTTCAAGAACGGTACTCAATGTCTTGTTTACAAAATGTGTGCCTTCATCACTTATCAAAGATTGGGGTGTTCCAAATCGAACAAAAATATTTTCGTGTAAGAAATCGATGATCATTTTAGCGTCATTTCTTGGACATGCCTTAGCTTCTACCCACTTTGAAACATAATCAACCGCAACCAATATGTATTGATTGTTGAAAGACATGGGAAATGGTCCCATGAAGTTTATGCCCCAAACATCGAAAAGTTCAACTTCCAAAATATTGTTTGTGGCATTTCATTTCTTTGAGACAAATTTCCCATTCTTTGACATTGGTCGCAACTTTTTACAAACTCGAAAGCTCTTTAAACAAAGTGGGCCAAAAGAACCCATTTTGTAAAATCTTTGTTGTTGTTCGTTGGCCACCAAAATGATCACTATATGGTGAAGCATAACAATTTTTAAAAGACGTTTCATTTCAAAATCCAGAACACATTTTCGCAAACTTTGATTCGCGCCCAATTCATATAAAAAGGGGTCATCCCAAAAATAATGCTTGCAATCATGAAGAAACTTTTTAAATTGTTGTCCCTTGAGGTGGTTATGGTTTAATCCCATTAGCAAGATAGTTGGAAATATCCGCATACCACGGGAGTGTTTCTTCAAAATGGTGTTGCATTGCAAAAACATGTTCATATGGGAAAGTTTCCTTAATGTCATGAATTCCCCCACTTGAAACACCCGTAATTTTCGGTAATTAAAGTCACTCAGAAGTTTTTTGCAACTTGTAGATTGAATTGCATTGACATTAGGTTTTGATGTGGCTTCCATTGAGCTCCAGGGACCCCCAAAATAGCCGACACCTCCTTAAGAAGCTCTATATTTGTTGTGTCCTTCATCCATTGAAAGTAAGTCTGCTTAGGTGGTTTAAGGCCAAAGAACTTGTTTATCTTCTTGGCCGAAAGAATAAAGTCCACTCCCCTAACCTTCAACCTAGGAGATTTGGTTACCGCAACCTCCGCATGAAATTCGCTCAAAAGGGTCAGGTTATAGGATTGAGGGACAATACACATCTTCTCTAAGTTTTGTTTTATCACCACAGTCTTTATAAAACCATACTCATTGATGCTCTATGGGTGAAAACCCTTGTCAACCAGTCCAACTTTCTCCTTAACTTTATAGAACATCTCTAGGGCTTCCACACTACTAAAACCTTCGTTTTCTAAGGTTAGCCGAGGGATGATTTCAGTTTGTACAGGGGCTGTTTGTCTAGACTTCCTCTTGGGTTTCATAATTTTCTGCCAATGCTGCAGCAAGACCTTTCATTCCTATAGTTAGGTTTTTTTTAGATTTTCCCTTTCCCTTCCTTTTCTTTTTCTGTCTCAACTAACTGTCACTATCAAGAACACCAGGCCCTCTCTTTCTTACATTGGAGGACTCACCAATAGTGGGTGAGTTCTCATTAGGACTATCTAAAGAGGGGTTTTCCCTAGTTGACATATCGAATGAGACATTTAAGTCCGAAATATCATTCTTGGGACTTGTCTCATGAAACCTTTTTGCTTCAGTGCTAGTGTGAGCTTCAACATCTGCCTTAGCCTCTTTGTTCATATCAAAACCCAAGTTCACCTCTGTTTGTTGTGATTTTGGGGAATAGGGCACAATGGCCCAATCCCGAGCCTTATCGGGGGTCAAAACTAGAGGTATTTCACCTTGGGTTCGGTCAATCCCCTCATCCTCATTCGATCATGAGTTAGATGCCCTTCTAAAGAATCAAGTTTGGAGTATACCTCAGCGATTTTTAGTTCTTTCTCAGTTTTGGGTTCGACTTCCTTGTTCTCCATAGTGATGACAGGGTCTTCGAGAGTTAGTAGTTGCTCCTTAAGAATGCTCGATGAACCCAAAGTGTCTGGAATATTGGCCTCGGTTTGTGATGATGGTGGTTTCGGTGGTGGAGATGGGTTTGTAGGCGGTGGTGATGGAGATTTTGGTGGTGGTGATGTTTGTTGTGGTGGTGGAGATGGAGATTTCTGTGGTGGTGATAGTTGATGTGGTGGTGGTTGATTTCGATCACTTCGCCGGATGGAAGGGGGAAATCGGCGGGGTCCCTAATCGCTGGTCTCTTCATTCTCGCCATGTTGTCGTCAGATTCTTGATCGGAGGAGTGTCAGGGGAGGTTATGATAGTGTTTGGAAGTTGTTGGATCATAAATTGTATTCAAGATTAAAGTTAAAGTTAAGGGTTTAAACTGCAATTGTGCTAAAGTTAATTAGAGGGTTTAAATTGTAATAGATTAATAGTTTATTAGCTATTGGGCCCAAGCCCATTAGAAAGCCCATTAAGGTTAAAGCCCATATGGCTTAGGTATTTAAAGTGTTAATTAGTTTAGATTTAGGGTTAACCTTGAAAGAACTCTGATAATTTTCTAAATAGTCGCTATACGTATTCTCTGTATTAAAAGGGTATCAAGAACACTCAAAGGTTTCATTGTTTATTCAAGGGATTGGTATGTTACTCTGATTTATATATCTCTTGATTATTATTGTGTTGCTTGATTACTTGATTGATTATTTTCCAACTAGATTAAACTGGGATAACAATTGGTATCAGAGCCTAAAGAATCATTTTTTTTTGTGATATTACTGTTCATCGAGAAAATTTACTGTTCATCCTATTTCATGAATCTGTTATCAAAATCACTGTTAATACATTCGGTCGATTAGTATTTACTTATTTGTGCTTTTGTGCTTTATTCGATCGAAGGATTGCTTAGTTGTTGGTTTAATTGTGTTATCGGTCGAATTAATTTTCTGGGTTTGGTTTCGGTCGAACCCTAGATATTCTTCGTGTTCTTCGGTCTAGTCTTAGTGATTATCGGCCTTATATGTTAATCGATCATATCTGTTACTGTGGTTATAAATATTATTGTTCGACCGATAGTTATTCGACCTGTACCTTCGACCGGGTAGTCGTGATCTCCGGTCTTACACCTTCGACCGAATAGTTGTGATCTCCGGTCATTCCTTCGACCGGACCTTAGTATTTCCCGGTCTTTCCTTCGACCGGATAGGAGTATCGACCGAACCTTAGTGGTTTCCGGTCTAGCACTCGACCGGATACCTGTTACTCCGGTCTTGCCATTCGACCTTAGGGACCCCCGTGCTAAGTCTGCGAAGGGGGACAAAAGTTTTGTGCTTGATCAAAATTTTCCTAATTTCAGTATTATTTCTTTGTGTGTTATACTGTTCAAATTCTGCACTTAATTATTTTTGGAAATTTATTTTTCTGAAATTTTTTGAGTGTGGTTGTTACTTTTGATTCTAACGATCTCATCTACTTGGTTGTCTTGGTACAGAAAAGTCTATTTACTAACCGTACAGCTAAGATGTCGAATCAGCTTCTCTCGATGGGTTCTCAAGTCAAACCTCATGTCCTAGTGGCTAATGAGTATCAGCAATGGAAGACCAGAATGATTCAGTTTCTGAATCACAAGAACAGAGAATTCATGACAATAATCATTGAAGGTCCTAAAACTCCAATGATCACAGTAAAGGGTCAACCTGCTACAGATTCCTCTCCTGAAATCCCTGACAGAGAGATTCCTAAACCTGTTCAGTTCTTCACTGAAAAGCAGAAAGACCAGCTCAAGTTAGAAGAAGAAGAAGAAGCTCTAATCTATCTGACGATGGCAATTCCAAACGACATCTACAATCGTGTCGACAGTCAGAGCACTTCTAAAGGAATCTGGGATGAACTAGCAAGGCAGTTTGAAGGAAGTGAAGCTTCTATTCAAGCTAAGCAAAATTTGTGCATAAATGCTTACGAGGGATTTCATGCAAAAGAAGGAGAGCTGCTTTTAGATACCTACAATAGGTAAAACATTATCCTCAATGACTTGCGGAGGAACAACATCGCCAAATCTGCTTCTGAGATAAACTACAAGTTCATCAAGAATCTGAATCCAGAATGGAAGAACTTTGCTATCAACCTCCAGATGTCGAAGAATATGGCTCAAGAAAATGTCACCGATATCTTCTCTACTCTTGCTCAACATGAGGATGAGGTGAGATCCATTAACAATGAGTCGAATCATCTGAAGGATTCTGTGGCCCTCATAGCCGGCAAAGGTTCTGTATCCTCTGCAAGGTCGAAGAAAAAGGCATCTAAAGCTCTAGTTACTGAAGTTACTGACTCTGACTCTGATTGAAGCGATGAAGAAATGGAAGTTGATTCTGATCCGGATATTCAAAAGTTCTCTGAAGACTTGGCTCTCATTACGCGACGATTCAAGAAGAGCTTTGGCAAGAAAAGATTTTACTCAAAGCCAAAGTATGATGGATATAAGAAAGAGAAGTCTGAGATGCGATACAAGCCGAGGCATGGAAGGAGAGAGGAAGGACGAGAAGATCGGAAGGAAGATAGAAGAGAAGGAAAGAGAGAGGAGAAGCGAGAAGAGCAAAAGGATGAACCAGGAAGATGCTACAACTGTGGCAAATTTGGGCACTTCTCAAGGGACTGCAAATTCAAGAAAGTGAAGAACTCAGAGTACTACTCAGGAAAGTCACTAATTGCCAAGAAAGCTGAAGAAGGAAAAGTACTAATGGCTGAAGAAGAGAACTGGCTGTTCCAAAGTTCTGATGACGAGGAGCAAGCACACTTCACCCAAGTTTCTTACATGGCAAAGTTGGAAGGTGACGATGAAGACTCTGAGACACAATCCGAAGAAGCAAACTCTGAGGTTAGTGAAAATTCTGAGCTTATTGAATCTTTAATGGCCCAAATACATGGCATGAAAGATGAATTTGCTTTACTGAAAGGCAAACTTAGCTCTGCACATCAATCTGTTTTAAGCTTTCGTGATGAAAATGCTATTTTAAAAGTTGTTGTGGAAGAAAAGGAAAAGGAAAAAGATGATTTAAAAGCTGAAAAAGAATCTTTAAAAGAAAAAAATATCTAGTTTAGAAACAAATCTTGTGAATCTTAATGCTGAAAAGGGTGAGTTTCAAATCAAATTTGAAGTTTGTTATAAAGAAAGAAATGAAGCTTACACTAAAATAAAGCAACTGGAGGACATTAACATGAAACGAGGTCAGACTGAACAGACATTAAATCTGTTGACCAATAAACTCCAAGACGAAAGGTTTTACAAACTAAAACCAGGTTTGGGTGTGCCAATTAACGAAATTTTGAAAAAGGCATCGGAGCATCTATATAATTTTGATAAATTCTGCTCCGCAATTAGACCCATTCCTGACATTCGTGCAACTTTTGTTGAAGCAAGTACTCCTACACCTTTATCTGAGACCAAAGGTCAAGAAGAAATGGGAAAGAACAAGTCTGGTGACACTGATTCTCAAAATCTTTTTAAATCAGTTGGTTTTCAATATGGTGATTTAAAAAAAGCTATGCGACTCGAAAGATCGAGTTTACTGAGTATGAATCACTATTTACCATACCTTCCAAAGAATCAGTTAGCACCAACACAGTTCTACCTGAGACTGCATGCAAATATGATGAGTATGAATCGGATGTTGATCCATCTACTATGCCATCAGTCTCAAATCCCATTGCTTCTAAACCTTTACTTGTTGAAGAGGTTGAAGAAGAAACTACTAACACGAATGAATCTTGTTCTAAAAATGATAAAACGGAGTTTATTGAGTCCATGACTGAAGAGATATTCTATGAAATGATGAATGCTTCAGACTCTGGTCCGGTTTCTGATTTAAAGGGGTCAAATTCTGTGAATAATAATACATCTGAATTGATGAAGCAAATGGACTTGTTGCAACAGTCTCTTGATGAGGTTGAAGATGAAAACTTTGATCTCAAACATAAACTTGAAAAGTCTTTAAAAGTAAATCAAGAGCTTTGCATAGAGATCAATGATTTGAAAGTTACTATGTTTAAAAATGCTTCAAGTGATAAACAGATGTTCAATGATCCAAACTGGAAGGTAAGAACCAATCCAGAATTTGATGCTCCTGCAAAACCTACAGTTGTTTACTCTGATTGTCCTGAATATCCGCCGAGTATTTTTGAAAAGGGTGAGACTTCAAAGAGTACTACAAAAGAACCACCTTCTAAGTTAGAGACTAACAAGGTTCCTGTTTCTGTTTCAGATATAAAAGGAAATGGAGTTGGGAGAAGTAAAAAGAATAAAGATCTTAGTTTGAATAAAAAGAATAGTTTGAATTCTAGTAGTTGTCCTACAGACATTGTTATTTTGAATAGTACTTCTTTTGATAAACATGAATGTAAGATTTGTTCCGATAAATCTAAGTTTATGAATTTTGCTCGAAAGAATCTTTATTGCAAACAATGTTGGGATAATTCATTCAAATACCACTCCCCTCCTAAGTCCAAAAAGAATAAAAGCAAAGCTAAGCTGAATTCTAAGTCTAATTCTAATTCTGATTCTTCTACACAACCAAAAGTATATCGAGCTAAGGTTGCCAATCCTACTTCTAAAAAGCACTTTCAGGAACTGAATGTTAAGATGGTTTGGAAATGGGTTCCAAAACCGCGTTATGAATGACGAGTAAAAGTCAAACCTGAGGATATTCCTGAATTGCTTGATGCTAACCGCGAAGGACCCATCCTGATATGGGTGCCTAAGCAAAACTAATTGTCTCTTTTGCAGGCCTGTCGATTGTGGGTAATAGATTCCGGATGTTCATGCCACATGACAGGATTCAAGCACCTCTTGCATAACTATGTGGAGGAGCCTGCCGGAGCAGTTAGATTTGCCAATTCTGAAACCGAAGGCCACGTCAGAGGATATGGAATGCTCGATAATGGTGTTGTGAAGATTCAAAAAGTGTTATATGTTGAAGGACTTGATCACAATCTGTTCAGTACCAGTCACTTTTGTGATATGCAATATCAAGTCCGCTTCACAACAACTCATTGCTATCTAGAAGATCACGATGGTTACGAAGTCTTCAAAGCTGAGCGCCATGGAAATCTATACTATGTAGATTTTCCTACACTGTCTGCCACACGTCCAGTATGCCTACTAGTCAAAGCTTCTAAAGCACAATCGTGGACGTGGCATCGACGCTTGTCTCATCAGAATTTCCGATCTATAGCGAAGCTACAAAGACAAGGTCTGGTCAAAGGTCTACTAGAAATCAGGTTCGAAAAAGACTCACTCTGTTCCGCATGTGAGTTGGGCAAAATGAAGCGTAGCTCCTTCAAGTCAAAAGCTGAATCATCGACCTCATCTGCACTGGAACTTCTTCATATGGACCTTTGTGGCCCAATGCGCACAACATCTATCAACGAAAAGAAATATGTGTTGGTAATGATAGATGACTACTCAAGGTATACATGGCTCGAGTTTCTTCACAACAAGTCAGATGCGCCAGAGTTGATTATCGCTTTCATCAAGCGCATTCAAGTACGCCTTCAACTGCCAGTCAGAACCATTCACAGTGATAATGGCACGGAGTTCAAGAATGACACCCTGAAAAGTTATCTTACTTCCGTGGGTATTTCACGTAATTTCTCCGCTGCCTACACTCCGCAGCAAAACGGCATTGTTGAACGGAAGAACCGCACTCTGGTTGAAGCAGCTCGGACTATGCTTGCTTAGTCAGATCTACCCATGTACCTTTGGGCTGAGGCAGTCGCTACAGCGTGTTTTACACAGAACCGTACCATTGTGGTCAAGCGCTTTAATAAGACAGCATATGAGTTAATCAACAATCGTATAGCCAACATCAAGTTCCTTCGTGTTTTTGGTTGCAGGTGTTACATTCTAAAAGAGCGTCAAGGATTATCAAAGTTTGATAAGAAAGCGGATGAAGGATATCTCGTTGGATACTCTCTGACATCCAAAGCTTATCGAATTTACATTATTCGAACTAAGACGGTTGTTGAGAGCATGAATGTCTCCTTTGATGAGAATTCTACAAGGACTTCTGGACACAACAGTTCAGAACTCGGTCTTAACGACAAAGCTTCTATTCAATCAACAATAGAACCAGCTTCTAAAGGATCCACTTCTTCTAACTCTAACTCTATTTCATCTGAGTTAGATTTACTGTTTATTGATGCCTTTGATGATATATGTGCAGATTTTGAAAAAGGAATATCAACATCAATAACAAGTGGTACAGGCTCGGAGGTCCCTACTATATCTGAAGACATGTCTGGACCTTCCGAAGAAGTCACTGAAACTTCATCTCTATCAGGTACGACTACAAAGTTAGTTTCTGACTCTACTAATGTTGAATCTGTCTCTACAGATAGTTATTCTGGAAACGAAGTCCCGAGCACTTCAACTGCTTGTCCAGAAGCTTCAGTGTCAGAAACACCAGTACAAGATGTCCCGAGTACATCTATGGAGCAACCTGCCGTACAAGATGCATCTAATACGCAACAAACAGTTGAAGCTCTACCAAGCACACATCGTTGGACTAAGGATCATCCCCTGGACAATGTGATAGGTGACGTACAATCTGGTGTCACAACAAGATCTGCAACAGCTAACTTCTGTATGTTTTCAAGCTTCCTCAGTTCCTTAGAGCCAAAGAAAGCGTATGAAGCTCTACGTGATCCCTTCTGGATTTCTGCTATGCAAGACGAGCTTCTACAATTCGAAAGGATTAGCAGTTATAGATATCCCACTACCTAAAGGTAAATCCGTTATTGGAACAAAGTGGGTGTTCAGAAATAAGAAAGATGAAGCTGGAGTAGTCATGAGAAACAAAGCTCGACTGGTCGCCAAAGGGTATTGTCAACAAGAGGGCATTGACTATGATGAAACATTCGCCCCGGTTGCAAGGATCGAAGCCATCAGAATCTTCCTAGCCTATGCAGCGCACAAAAACTTTACAGTCTATCAAATGGATGTAAAGTCGGCTTTCCTGAATGGCGTTCTGCATGAGGTGGTCTACGTGGCTCAACCTGAAGGTTTCGTTGATCCTCATCACCCTAATCATGTCTATGTCTTAGATAAAGAGATATATGGTCTTAAACAAGCACCGCGAGCCTGGTATGAAACTCTCACTAAATTTCTACCTACTTCTGGTTTCAAGAAAGGTACAGTAGATACAACCTTATTTCTTAAAAGGCAAGGTGATGACTTGATTCTTATTCAGATTTATGTTGACGACATAATATTTGGGTCGACAAATCCAAAATTTTGTAAGAACTTTTCAAAGATAATGGAAACAAAGTTTGAGATGTCGATGATGGGTGAGTTAAATTTCTTTCTTGGTCTACAAGTAAAGCAATTACCCGAAGGCATATTTATTAATCAAGCTAAATATATAAAAGATATTTTGAAAAAGTTCAATATGTCAGATAGTTCAGTCATGAAAACACCTATGGCTACTGGTACACTCTTAGACGCGGATCCCTCCGGGAAGCCTGTTGATCAAAAGGTGTATCGTAGCATGATTGGATCTTTACTCTATCTGACTGCCAGTCGCCCGGATATAATGTTTGCCACATGTTTTTGTGCGAGATATCAGTCAAATCCTACAGAGTCGCACTTAACTGCTGTTAAGCGAATCCTTAGATATCTTAAAGGTTCTCTTAATCTAGGCCTTTGGTATCCAAAGGATTCTCGTTTTGAACTAACTGCCTTTACAGATGCTGATCATGCAGGTTGTAAGCTAGACCGGAAAAGCACCTCTGGATCATGTCAATTCATAGGTGACAAACTTGTGAGTTGGACTTCAAAGAAACAAAATTGTGTTTCAACATCCACTGTCGAGGCTGAGTATGTAGCTGCTGCTAGCAGCTGTTCTCAAGTCCTCTGGATGACGACACAGTTAAGGGACTTTGGATACAACTACAAGCGTGTTCCTATTTATTGTGATTCCAAGAGTGCAATATCTATAACTGCTAATCCGGTACAACACTCGAAGACCAAGCATATAGATGTACGCTATCATTTCATCAAGGATCATGTAGAAAAAGGTAATATTAAAATGCACTTTGTTCAAACTGACTTCCAGTTAGCTAACCTTTTCACCAAGCCATTGGATGAAAAGCGTTTTCAATTTCTCATCAGCAAACTTGGTATGTTGAACATGTCTTAAACCTTACTCATGACTCTAGGGGGAGTATTCCAAATCTTGATAGTGTGTTCATTTTTATTTTCCAACTGCTGTTAACAAGAGAGGAATCATTTTCATAAATGATTACCATTGTTTCTTTCACTTATGCAGGTTGGTTCAAGTGACTATGGCTTCTAATCACATCGGATTAGAACCCGCACTTCAGTGCTCTATCTATTTTTTATATGCTTTATTTCCTTATTAATTTATAAATAAATAAATAAAAAACCCTATAGTGATTTAAGGGGAATAATATTTGTGATATTAACAGATTTTTGGATACTTAAATGCTTATCTGACCGTGTGTTCTTAAAGATAAATACTTGCGTTTTATCTTGTCAATATACTTTGTCAAGTATTCATACACATAACGGTTCAGAACATTCTATTTTTGTTATTACCATGTATCAAAAGTAAAATCTTTCTATGGTAATACTCACGTTAGTTGTATTCACTGTTGATTGAATCAAACGTCATTTCATGTGCTTTCATTGAAAATATGTTTATATATTGTTCATATAAACAACATTCGTTTTTGATTCTCCAACATATTGTTCTTCATGACAAAACTCTTATGAGCTTAATTGTCAAACTCCTTTAGTTTGAGGGGGAGAATTGCATCGTCAAATACAACTGTTTTGACATCTCCGAATATTATATTCTTCATGTAACAAGTGATATTTGTGATTACATGTACAATAGCCTGTTGAACAACATGTTCTTTTAGGAAAATACATGGGATTCAGTGTGAGAACTTAACAGAACTTCCATGGATTCATGATAACAAGTGTTTCCTACCCAGGAATTATTCCCTGAGTGATTGAGGGGAGAAGGTTCAAAAGAATTGAGTGATGGTATGTGAAGAGGTAAAATGGAAAAGAGAGATTGGTTAGAAGTGAGCATTAAAAGAAAGAGGGTGAGTGAACAGAGTAAAAGAATATTAAACTCTGCACCAAACCACTTTCTGAGTCGGGCAACCACATAATCTGATTGGTTCACATTCTTTGGTGACCATCATTGAAAAAGACAACTAGCCCATGCCATCTCTTGCATACAACCCCACCAACTACTCATTCTTTTCTCAAAAATAGAATGTTTCACATTTTCTGGGGACGCAGCACATATGCTATTGGTTCTTCATTTGAAAGATACTAATATTGAAAAAGAAGGAATGTTTCCCCACCTTCGAACCTTTTCTCATGCACATTGAGTCTTTGTATAATTTGTTGTTGTCTCAACAAGTTTACATACTTTGAGCCTACATATGAAAAAGCAATCATCTATGCTTAATTTTTTTTTCTAACACATGCACGAGCACACATAAACTTGTTTTCTGTCAGAACGTTCATAGATAACCATGTGTTATTCGATGATTGAATGGAAGACTTGGGGAGTCTACATCAAACCAGCTCCTTATATAGTAACTTTGTGTTACGCAGTAACTTTGTGTTACTGACAGGCATTCTAACTGAGTCATTTGTTGATTCACAGGGTTACAACTCTTAAAACTGTTTGCATTTGAAAAGATTTAAACGGTTACTACTTTCTATCTGAAAAGATTGAAATAATCACTCTTTCCATTTGGAGAGACTGCTCTTATTTCCAGGGCTCGATACATGAAGACTGTGCTTACATCATCATACACAATGGGGGAGATTGTATTGAAAAGAGGGAGATTGTTTTGATGATGATGATTCTCACCATTCATCAAAAAGTGGGAGAAGATATAAAAAGGGGGAGAAGATACAAAAAAGGGAGAATACAATCTGAAGATCTGAAGATTTCAAAGATTTTAAAGTTTTTAAAGATACATATCTGAAGATAAGTGAAGACAAGTGAAGACCCGAAGACAATTGCAAATTTTTTTTAATCTTGAATCCAAAGGGGGAGATTGTTGGATCATAAATTGTATTCAAGATTAAAGTTAAAGTTAAGGGTTTAAACTGCAATTGTGCTAAAGTTAATTAGAGGGTTTAAATTGTAATAGATTAATAGTTATTAGCTATTGGGCCCAAGCCCATTAAGGTTAAAGCCCATATGGCTTAGGTATTTAAAGTGTTAATTAGTTTAGATTTAGGGTTAACCTTGAAAGAACTCTGATAATTTTCTAAATAGTCACTATACGTATTCTCTGTATTCAAAGGGTATCAAGAACACTCAAAGGTTTCATTGTTTATTCAAGGGATTGGTATGTTACTCTGATTTATATATCTCTTGATTATTATTGTGTTTCTTGATTACTTGATTGATTATTTACCAACTAGATTAAACTGGGATAACAAAAGTTTCTTGCAAAGGAGGAGAAAGGAGAAGTAGGAATGGGGTTGAAAAAGGAAAGATGAAAAGTCTCCTTTAATGATAAATTTTGTACAACCAAATCTGAGAGTTGTTTATTGGGAAGATTTTTTGGAGAAAAAGGACAACCCCTTTTGTACCCCTTTTTATAAAAAAAAAATTAAATAGATCTAGAAGGTTCAATGAGCTGTCCAAAAAGTCACCAACTGCTGTCCAAAATAAGCTCCCTTTTCTCTATTCATTCAGTTGTTCCCTGTCTGATGCTGTAGAGATGCTGCAGCATAAGTCTGCACTATTAAATCTGCCAAAATATATATCAATTAGTCATTCTAAGTCGTAAAAAAAGTCATTCAATACCTTAGCTCCAATAAACAAGAAAATGGAAAATAAGTTAATAAAATGACTCAAATTTTGGGATATAGAATGTAAAAAGACTTAAACTATCAAGAAAAGGACTTGATATGCATTAAATAATTAACGCATATAATAGATGGTGGGATTTATGTTCTGAAAACATTACTTTAAGTCCCTAAGAGTTTCAGGAGTGTTGGCATAGAAAAAGTCGAGTTTCGGGGCTTGGTACGAGTCCGACTACCATGCCCGACGACTATGACAGTGTCATAGTCACGCGACATTTTTTGCAAGTTGTAGATGGTGGGATTTATGTTATGCAACCATTACATTAAGTCCCTAAGAGTTTCGGTAGTGTTGGCATAGAAAAAGTCAAGTTTTGGGGCTTTGTACGAGTCTGACTACAATTCCCGGCGACTATGACAGTGTCATAGTCGCGCTGGCAAAGTTACAGACAAGATTAAGACCACGGTACACTTTGAGCGACAATGCCATGGCAAAGTCGCATGGAAAGACAACATAGTGGTACCAGACAGCATAAAAGTTGGATTTCAGCCGTTCATCTTCATTTCTTCATATCTCTCTCATTTCTACTCCGTTTTTGGTGATTTAAGTTGCTATGGTTTCGTTTTGAGAGATTTTCAAGGGTAGAATACTAGTTTTGGGAATATATAAGAGTATTTGGTGGTGGATTGGAAGCAAATATCAAGAGCTCATCATCATTACCTCCATCTTCAAGAATTTTGGGGGTTTTTTAGGTTTTCACCAAAACCTAACTGGTAAGTTCATCCCTCAATTTCCAAGCTTATTTATGATTAATAAATGTTTCATTGATGATTTCCTAGTGTTTTATTTCTCCATTTTTGGTGTGGAGAATTTTGGAGAATTTGGGTCAAAATTAGGGTTTTGGCCAAAATGAGAGTTTTGATATAAGGTGTTTTGGGGAATGATTCTAAGTGCTTGGAAACGAGTATTTATGGTTGGAAACTTTTGGATCTAGGTTTTTGGAAGTTTTAGCTTGAGGATTCAAATTTCTTCAAAGTTTTAGCCTAAATCTTGCAAAGTGAGTTCAAATTGCTTTGTAAAAACTATGTACATACCAAAATGTGTATTTTGAAGTAAAAAAATATGTTTTACTTGTTAATTGTCAACTTGTCGAGTATTTTGATAAGTTTTCATATTGGGTAAACTTGGGTTAATTTGTTCTCATAAAATGCTCATATTTTTGTTAAGTCTGGTTTTATAGTAATCATTGTATTTATAAGCTTGGTCTTATACTGTGTTTAGAGTCTCATACTGTGTTGTATAAGCCAAGGGTATTTAAGTCATTTTGGTTATTGTGTCTTGTAAGTTTCACACGCTCATTCATTCAATACAAGAACTTTGCGCTTACTCTCTCTCTCTCTCTCTACTTTCTTTCTCTAGATTTAGAGATCTTGGATTAACAATTGGTATCAGAGCCAATCTATATCTTGAGAGAATTGAGAGAATTGTTTTCGAAATCTGAATTTGTACAACAATCTGAAAATTTGATCGTTTTCTTGAATTTTTTCAAGAAAACCTCGTTTTTAGATTTTTCATCAAATTCGGCTTTGTTTTTGATCGATTTTCTGTGTAAATTGGTTTGTTGGATTCGTTTTTGAATGTTAAACTCTTATAAGTCACATCGATTTGCAAGAATTTCAAGTTTTATTGTTTGATTTTGAAGATTTTCAAGTTTCGGGAGAAACGATTTTTCACGTTATGTTCTTTTAACGAATTTTCAAAATTGTGGTTTTTAATTGAAAAGTTTGATTAAAATGTGTTAGAAAGTTGATTTCGACCTTGATTGTGTAAGAAAATTTTATCAAATTTCGTTTTGAAATCGATTCTGAAAGGTTTTTATGTTTTGCTTTCGCTTTGCGCCAAATCTCATCTTTGCGTGAGTTCTTCGTGATTTTCGCGAGTTCATCTTAGTTTGCACTAGTTCATCCTAATCTTGTCTTAGTGTATTTCAGGTTTTCATCAAGTTCAAAAATCTATCTCATGCAAAGTTGAATTTGCGTCAGTTACCTCTCACGTGAAGAGCAAGTTCTCGTCTTCCATACTTCACACAAAGTAACATTTGCGTTATATTCAGCTCACGCAAAGTAACATTTGTGTTTCTAGCTTAACACGCAAAGTTCAGCTCGCATCATCTTCTCATCACGCAAATCCAAGTTTGCGTATTGCACTTCTAACGCAAATAAATCTTTGAGTCTCCAAAGCCTTACGCAAAGCAAAGAAAGTTCTCATCTTCGTAGTGCAAGTTCTCGCTAGTCATTGATCAAGTTATCGCTAGTTATTGATCGCGCAAATCAAAGTTTGTGCTAATCACGTATCACGCAAAGGCTACTTTGCGCCACTACTTAGTCACGCAAACCTCTATTTTGCGTCTTACTAAGCTCACGCAAATCTAAGTTTGTGTCTCCCACTTCTAATGACAATCTTCGTTTGCATCTTCTGTCTCTCACACAAACTTCAAGTTTGTGCCAACTGTTTCAAGACTTAGCATTTTTTCTGGATTTTTGGGAAAGGGATTTTGAAAAGTTTACATATCAAGACCAGTTTTACAAGAACGATCTCATGATGTCATTGGGTTCAGAAAATCGTCCTCCGGTGTTGATTGATGAAAATGAGTTTACACAATGGCAAGATAGGTTTCTGAATTTTATTGAGCGTCAAAAGAACGGAAATGACATGATGAGTATTCTATCAGAAGGACCTTTTGAGAAACCCAAGTTTGCTTCTGGATTATATAAGTCTACCAAAGAATATACAACTGATGAGTTATCGGAGTATCAAGATGATCGTGATATAAAGGCAAATCTGATGCTAGCATTGCCAAACTCTATCTACAACAGGATTGATTATTTCAAAAATCATCCTAATCTTATGTGGCAACAACTAGAAAAGATTATGCTTGGTTCTTCAGTAGCTACTCAACTGCGACATACTCGTTACATGAATAACTTTGAAGAATTCAGAGCCTGAGAAAACTGTGTATGACAGATTCTGTGTCGTGATCAATGATCTGAGAAAAATAAAAGTGGAAAAGACTGAGCTTGAGACAAATCTGAAATTCCTCAATGCACTTCAACCTGAATGGAACAAATCTTGCCATCGCTTGAGGAATGATGTCAGAATTTCTTCCATGCAAATTCAAGAAATGTTTGAGATCTTGCTGACAGATGAATGCATAGTCATTGAGAAGAAGGCCAGACTGGAGAAGAAGAACAAGAAATCAGTGGACCCGGTTGCTCTTCTAACAAGCCATCTGGCTAATCAAGCATTATCTGATAATGCTTATGACGGGTCAACTGATGATGATGGCGAGGCATTGCAGAAAGCTATGATCCTTCTTTCTCAACATTATCAGAAAAAGTTCCAACCACGGTCGGGTTCCAACACTCCTCACTTCACTTCTGGGTTCAAGAATGCTCAAGTGCCCGAGGCAAAGAAACCTACTGCATGTTACAACTGTGGTAAGCCGGGTCATTTTTCAAAGGAGTGTTGAGTGAAGAAGGTTCGAGATTCGGCATACTATCGGAAGAAACTGGAACTTGCTGAGAAAAGAGAGAATGGAACAGCTTTGCTCGTAGAAGAGGAATTTTGGCTGGATCACTCCGATGATGAAGCTGCAAATGTAGAGATTGCTCAAATGTGCTTAATCGGAGATGATCAAAGTGATGATTATGACACAAGTGAAGATGAGGTACATTCTGATTTTAACTATAAATTCATATACTCTCAAATGAACATTATCATAACTGCTTTGCATGATCTTCGTTTAAAGTTATTATCTGAAAAGCAATTAAATGTAGAAAAGTCAAATTTGATTGACAAATTGAAAATTTCTTTGAAAGATGAAAAATCTATTTTGGAAAATACAAAAGACATATTTCAAACGAAATTAAATGATTTGGAAAATTCAAATAAGTCTTATCTTGAATCTTTGACTGAAATGACCTCATTAAAAGACAGTTTTTCAGATAAAATAAATAAATTAGAAGAAAAGTTATATCGAAGGAACCAATCTAAGCAAACAATTTTTATGAATAAACCAAGGAGTGATGAAGCTTTAAAAGAAAAACGGGGACTTGGTTTTTAAAATCCACATTGTTTAAACAATGCGATTAAAAAATCCCCAACTTTATATAAATACAATTATCTAACTCTTGCTCAATATGCTCCTCAATTTAAAATTGTTTGGATGAATGAGAAGCAAGTGTTAGAAATCGAAAATGAGAAAAGGACGAATAACAAGAAAAAGGAAATTCCTTTTGTTTATACGTATGAAAATGCAAAATATTTTCCTGATAAATCAAGGAAAGGCTGAAAAGGTTTTAATGAAATATCTCCGGTCAAGTCTTTAGTATCTGATGATTTTGTTGATATTTTTGCCAATAAATCTGATAAGGAAAATATTTCTCAAATCATTTATGATTCTAAGAAATATACTCCTCTTTTAATATTAGAAGGCAAAATCATTGATCTTGAAGATAAGATGGAAGATCAAAATATTTTAAAAGAAATTGAATCTGATATTATTCTTTCTTTAATGACGTCTAGTCTTGAAGAAAAATTATTTTCTCAAAAACAAGATTCAATTTCTAGCCTTTCTTCTGATTGTCAATTAAACAAAAAGGAAGTTTCTAAATCTGATATCTTTTCTCAAAATAATTCTGACTCTGAGGTAAGTTCATATTTATTGTCTGATCAGATTGGTTGCTTAGGTAAAATTTGTCAGGATCAAATTCTCAACAAGAATTATGAATACTCAGAAACAATATCAAATAAGTTTGCGGAATAACACTTTGATATTCAATGAAACAGTAAACAAACAGTAAATATGATGAACAACATGTAAATTTGTATTGAATGATTGAAATTACAAGATTACACACACAACCTCAATCTTGAAGAACAAGCTCTTTCAAGACGAATTCTACTTCTCTAGAATTAGGAACTATGCCTTGAGGTTGATTCTCTCTCTCTATCAAAAACACAGAATGAATTCTAATCAAAAGATTACTTAACAATTCTAAACAATACTATACATATACTGAATAAAAGATAATTACTAAACATAAAAAGATCTTTAGAATAATCTTCATAATTATCTTCAGCTTTCCATGTTTATCTTCACACGCGGTCTCTTCAACATTATCTTCAATTTATCTCATAAGAAGCATTAATCATTTTGATCAACTTGGAAGCTTTAATTGAGTCTTGGCAGCATTAACTACTAAGCAGCACTAACATCTAGCAGTACTAACTAGCTAAGCAGTACTAACTTTGTTCAAGCAACACTAAATTTGACTAGCAGTATTAATTCTACTAGAAGTAGTAATACCTAGCAGTATTATCTTTGACATGCTCTGGCAGTACTAATTCTGAACTGGCAGCATTAATAACTTAGTCACATCTTCAGTTCCCAACAATCTCCCCCTAACTTGACTTTTCGAAAGAGAAGTCAAGTTCTTCAGATCTGATCTTCAAGATGCTCCCAAAACTTCATCATGGCCTAAAGGCTGTAAGTTACATGAGAGAGCCAATCATGGATCTATAGCGATGAACATCCATATCCTCCCCCTCAAGATCTGCTGTTATCTGCTTGTGTGTCTCCATAGGTGTGTTGGCAGGTTTTGAGTCTGAGAAACCAAACTTAGTTAGAATGTCCTGCACATAATTGGACTGACAAATAAAAATACCATCTGACTTCTGTTGGACTTGGAGTCCAAGAAAGAAAGTAAGTTCCCCCATGGAACTCATTTTGAACCTTTGATGCATGAGATCCTCAAACTCCTTGCACATATTGTCTCTTGTGGATCCAAAGATGATATCATCTACAAAGATTTGGACCAGCAAGATTTCCTTCTTCTTTCTCTTGATGAACAGAGTCTTATCAATGACTCCTCTTTCAAAGCCATTTTCCAAGATATAGGATGACAGAGTGTCATACCATGCTCTTGGTGCTTGATGCAGTTCATAAAGTGTTTTCTTCAGTTTGTATACTCTGTCTGGATAGCTTGGGTTTTCAAACCCTGGTGGTTGATAGACATATATTATTCTTCAATTGAGCCATATAGAAATTCACTTTTTACATCCATTTGATAGACTTTGAACTTCATATAAGAAGCATAGGCCAGGAACAATCTGATTGCTTCTATCCTAGCCACTGGGGAAAATACTTTTTCATAATCTATTCCTTCTTCTTGTGTGTACCCTTGTGCCACCAACCTTGCTTTTTTCTTTTTACTATTCCTCTCTCATCTCTCTTATTCCTGAAGACCCATTTTGTACCTATTGCTCTTTGACCTTTAGGAAGGTCTACCATATCCCAAACATCTTGCAGCTTGAATTGGAGCAGCTCTTCTTGCATAGCTTCTATCCAACTGGAATCTTTCATAGCATCATAAGCCTTCTTAGGCTCAAGCTGGGATAGAAAGCAAGAGAGCACTGTATGTTGTTGGTCTTGCATATCTTGCAGCCTGCTTTGATTTCTAGTCATCATAGGAGAAGAGATATCTCCTATTACCAGCTGAGGGGGATGATTCTTTTGTATTCTTGTTTGATGACTAGATTCTTCATTGAGTCCCACCTCTAGATTGGAGTCATTCAACTCAATTGAGGTGATTTCAGCAGCTACTTCTGATTCTTTATTCTCTTGATTCTCCTCATCTCTCCTTTCTTCTTCACTCTGATTTGGTTCAGTAGATGGCTCCTTTTCACAGTCTTCAATAGGATCCACTGTAGGTATGGGAAAAATCACAGACTGAGGTATGTTTTCTTGAACTTATTTAGTCCCTGATCCTCCACTTCCTGATCCTGCATAATCACTACTGAAACCAAAAGAGTTAGTTAGTGAATCAATGTCAAACAGCCACTGAGGACCAGACCCAATATGATTTGGTGTGTTCTCATTGCATTTGACATTGTCACTTTCTTCAATTATTCTAGAAGAAGAGTTAAAAACTCTGTAGGCCTTACTCTGAGATGAATACCCAACAAGAAAACCATCATCTGCTTTGCTATCAAACTTACCTAAGTGAGATTTGGTATTGAGAATTGTACAAGGACACCCAAATGGTTTAAGCAAACCAATAAATGGTTTTCTATTGTTTAAAAGCTCATATGGGGTCTTGTTCTTTGGCTTGACCACTAGAACTCTGTTTTGGACATAACAGGCAATATTAACTGCTTCAGCCCAAAAAGTGATTGGCAGTTTTGAATCTGCTAACAGAGATCTAGCAGCCTCAATTAGTGTCTTATTCCTTCTTTCAGCAACTCCATTTTGTTGTGGAGTCCTAGGAGCACTATATTGTCTCTCAATGCCTTTTTCTTCACAAAAGGTGTTTAGATCAAGATTTTTAAATTCAGTTCCATTGTCTGATCTAATGATTTTTACTTTTTGATTTGTTTGGTTTTCAATTCTTAGGATAAAGGATTTGATCAGTCCACTTGTCTCATCCTTAGTCCTTAAAAAATATACCCAGGTAAATCTAAAGTAATCATCAACAATAACTAAGCAGTATGATTTCTTCCCTATGCTCATCACATTTGTAGGGCCAAACAGATCCATATGTAATAACTGAAGACAAGAAGAAATTGTATTTAACTCTTTGGACTTATGAGAAGTTTTGTGCTGTTTGCCTTTGAGACAAGCAACACAATGATCATCACATGAAAAGACTTTTGATGGTAAACCTCTTACAAGGTTGTTTTTAACAAGTTTGTTCATTGTCTTGAAATTCATGTGACACATCCTTCTGTGCCAAAGAGAGGATTCATCCACAGAAGCTTTGAAACAAGACAGTTCAGGGATGAATCACTTGGAACATTGTCCATATCTAGACAATACACATTGTCCTTTCTTGGAGTTCTAAGTAGTATCATGCTTTCATCAACTACCTTGAACCCTTAAGCAAGGATCATACATTCTGTATTTGTAGATAATATACTATGTTTTTTGTCACAAACCTGTGATACACTTAACAGGTTGTACTTTAACTGATCAACATAGTAGACATCCTCAAATGTCATCTTACCTTTTGTAACATTACCTTTCCCACTTATTTTTCCACCTGTAAGATTGTCTCCAAATGCAACATGTCCTCCATTTATATGCTTGAAATCCTGAAGGCATGACATGTTGCCTATCATGTGCCTAGAGCAACCACTATCAACATGCCAGATGCTCTTTCCTCTGAGCTGTTGGTTGCCCTGCACATAGGATAAATCAGTTAGTATTGATTAGGAACCTAAGCCAAAGTGGTCTTGGGTACCCCTCTCTCATCAAAATATTTGCATTCCTTCTTGACAAGATTTTTAAACTTTGACTCCTCATTTCTAGAGTACTTTGTCACAATAATGGGTTTTGATGCACATTTGCTAGAAGCAGTACTGGTTTTAGAAGTACTAACTGCATTAGCAGTACTAACCTTGTTAGAAGTAGTAACTGTGTCAGCAGTAGTAACCTTTGAAGAAGTACTAACAGTGTTAAAAGCATTAATATTCTCAGCAGTACTAACACTAGTAGCAGCAGTATTGCTACTAGCAGCACTATCCCTGTCAGCAGTACTATTTGAGGTAGCAGTACTAACAGTTTTAGTGCTTCTAGGCACCCACATTTTAATACTTTCTTTTAAAACCTTTTTCTTCATTTGGCCTTTGATTTCAACAGATTTCTTAGCCACAAGTTTCTTTCCAGCCTTCCTATAACCAATAGGTTTTTGCACAAATCTTTGAAAGTTCATCCTTTGGTTAATAGGGTTAAAGAAACAGTGCTTAGCCAAATGATTCAACTTGCCACATATGAAACAAGGTTTTGGTCTGATTATTTTACTCAGATCACCTCCTTGTTTCTGAGCCCATTGATTATTCCAGTTTCTTTGATTACCTCTTTTAGTACCAGAACTTAGGCTCTCAGTTTTATTGCAAGCAAACTGTTAACAAGGGCCAGGATTCACAACAGTGGTCTGTTTGTAATGGACCTTGTTAGCTTTTCCTTTGGTCTTCTCTATCTTTTTAGACTTGACCCAGATTCTTCCCCCACCCTCATTGGTAACAATGTTGTTCTCTAAGGGTATCTTTTTACTCACAGCATTGTTCCTATTCTCACAGGCTTCTTTCTCAGTCATATCTTCAATAACCACCTCATTCAAAGGATCTATCTTAAAGTTTTTCTCAGACAAGTCCTTTTTCTCCTTGGTCTCTAACAAGTCTGATGTAGGAGGAATGTAGGTGTTGTTGTAAGGAGGGGGTGTGTTGTTGTATCCAATACCAGGCTTCATCTTATCATGAATCTGAGCCTTTAGAAGAGAATCCATTGCTTTTGAGGCATATGAAAACGTTTCTATATCAAGCTTAACCTTAGCTAGTTCTTCTTTCAACTTATCATTCTCTTCTTTTGACTTAGACAGTTTGGTCTCTAACTCATTCTTTTCCCACTTCCAATAGTTTGTGTCATAAGAGTGTTGAAGTTCATTGGCTTGGAAGCCTTTGATTTGTTCTTCAAACCTCTCAACTATCAACACATAATATCTTCTGTCCTTTTCTAATCTTTTGAGGTCATCACATATGTTTTGATTATGATCCCTGTACCTTTTGACAGTGTCTATGCAAGTTTGAGTACAAAGATTAGAAATTACCTCAGAGGGGAGATCAGATACCTCTGCCATAAGAGCTTGATTCTGAATGGCTTCCTCAGCTTGGTCACTCCAGTCAAACCCCATTCCTTATTGAGAAACAAGGGCTTGAGCAGAGTTCTTGTTTTGATTGTAGCCTCCATTCTGAGCTTGTTGGTGGTTGTTGTTTGGCACACCACTTCTGCACTCTCTAGCAAAGTGTCCCTTCATGTGGCACTTATAGCATTCCACCTTTGTCTTGTCAAAACCAGCTCCATCTTCTCTTCTTTGAGAGAAGTTGTTCCTCTCTATTCTTTTAATAAACTTCTTTACCCTCATAGATAACATGGCCATCTGCCATTTAATGTCCATCTCCTCCAGATCATCAGGGTGAAGTTGTTCCAAATCATCATTAATCAAGGAGTTGTTGCTGTGACTGGACAAAAAGGCTTCAAAGACAGTTTCAGTGCCTTTTTTTGAATTCACTCCCCTAGAAGCACTAACAGCTTCAGGGTTGGCAGTAGTATCAGTAGATGTTGATAGAAGTGTAGCATTGTGAATATAACCAGTGGGCTTCTTCTTGGCTTCTACCTCAATTTCAAAAACTCTTAGATCATTATACATATCATCAAGTTCCTTCTCTTCTAGATTGTCACTCTGTCTATATGAGACAGTGTACATAGTCCATTCATCCCCAAGAGATCTGAGGAACTTCCTGTTGATATCATCTTGCTCCATCTTCACTCCAACAGTAGCCAGTTCACCAATAAGCTTGTTGAACCTGTCAAAAGTTTGAGTCATAGACTCATTCTTTGAAGAAGTGAAGTTCTCATAATGTTGCTTCAGAACATCCCTTTGATTTCTTTTGATGCTCTTAGTTCCAGCAAATCTTTTCTCTAGAGCATTCCAGAGAATCTGAGCATCAGTGCAGTTGCAAAATTGATGCTGATATTCATTGGGGATGGCCAAGAGCAGAGTGCTCAAGGCCTTCATCTCTGTCTGTCTGATCTTCCTCTCACCATCTGTCTTTGGTGGAGGTCTTTTCCCATCTGGTCCAACCTTTCCTGCTTCAGAAGGACCATTCTCAATGATGTCTCACATTGAGTAGTCAGTGAGAAGAATGTATTGCCTGATTATGATATTCCACATGTCAAACTCACTTGGTTTGAGCATTGGGACCTTAGAGACAAGTGTACTGTTTGATTCTGCAAAGTTTTCCATGATGAATAAATGAATGTTTCTGAGAGAACAGGCTCTGATACCACTTGTCAGGATCGAATTCTCAACAAGAATTATGAATACTCAGAAACAATATCAAAGAAGTTTGCGGAATAACACTTTGTTCCATGAAATAGTAAACAAACAGTAAATATGATGAACAACTTGTAAACTTGTATTGAATGATTGAAATTACAAGATTACACACACAACCTCAATCTTGAAGAACAAGCTCTTTCAAGACGAATTCTACTTCTCCAGAATTAGGAACTATGCCTTGAGGTTGATTATCTCTCTCTCTATCAAAAACACAGAATGAATTCTAATCAAAAGATTACTTAACAATTCTAAACAATACTATACATATACTGAATACAATATAATTACTAAACATAAAAAGATCTTCAGAATAATCTTCATAATTATCTTCAGCTTTCCATGTTTATCTTCACACGCGGTCTCCTCAACATTATCTTCAGTTTATCTCATAAGCAGCATTAATCATTTTGATCAACTTGGAAGCTTTAACTGAGTCTTGGCAGCATTAACTACTAAGCAACACTAACATCTAGCAGTACTAACTAGCTAAGCAGTACTAACTTTGTTCAAGCAGCACTAACTTTGACTAGCAGTATTAATTCTACTATAAGTAGTAATACCTAGCAGTATTATCTTTGACATGCTCTGACAGTACTAATTCTGAACTGGTAGCATTAATAACTTAGTCACATCTTCAGTTCCTAACAAAATTATTTCTTCTGATTTAAATATTAATTCGGAAATTCTTGATGAATCTTTTACGCTAAATGATCAGTATTATAAACAAAAGCGTAAAAGAAGACGGTCAAAGAAGTCAAAGAAACAAGATCAAGTCATTTCTGACAGTTCTAATTCTTCTGATTCTATTATTTCAGATAGGACTTTGAGCAAGTCTACCAAACAGATATGGAGAGTCAAGCGAATATCGGATGAATCTCATTGATGGGGATAGATATGTAGGCAAATATTATAAAAGTGATTCATTTGCTTCTTGTAATAAAATTTCCAAATATTCAATAAAGCAAATGATTCGAATTTCAAAAGATGTCTCATATTCTTCCTCTGATTCTAGTTCAGATGATTATGCTTTGTATTCATCTGATGACTATGCTTATTTTTCTGATAATCTTTCTCGTGCTTTAACTGTCAAATCTAACAAATATTTCCCCATAAGAACTGCAACTAACAAACATGGGCCCAAATTCAAGTGGGTACCAAAATCTCAAATTGCTTCTAAGTTGCAGGCATCTAATGTCAAGGGTAGTAAGAGAACTATAGCTCTTGAATAACACAGTTCCAGACCTGCACCTCAATGTCAAGATTTTGGCTTCTAAGTACATCAGCTTAGAACCCGTGCTTCAAAGACATTGACTTCTAGACATGTCAGTCTAGAACTCGTTCTTCAATACTTGTTAGCTTCTGACTAATGAGAAACTGTGAGTACATCTACTTCATTCCGCTGCATTTATCTCTGATAATGATGTTGTTCTAGTTTTCTCAAATGTTTTTAAAGAATCTGAGCAATTTTATTCAAACCCTGATTTTGTTCAACTCAATTTATTTCAAATGAGACACAATTTTTATTACACATTAGGTGGAAGAAGATTTTGTTGAATTATATTTTGTTTCAACTGAATATAAACTTGCCGATCAAATGTTTCTATTTTCAAATCTCGGCATGTTGATTTTAAAAGTTTAAACTTTCCCAAATTTTATTCTATAAAGTAAAAGTTTTACAATTTTTCTCTCTTTTGAATAAAATGTGTGTCTAGGATAAATTTTCAAGTTGCTTTGTTTATATTAAAGTTCTTATAAGTTCAAATTTCAGCTCTAACAAAAGTCGAAAAGTTAGCAACATGTTTGTAGCTTTTGATTTTGCTTTACAGTTGTGTGATTCGGAATATTTATAGTTTACAATGCTTAGAAAACCTAAAAAGTCAGAATTTTGGATCGTAATGAAAATATGGGCTAAGCACTTAGATATAAAACCTTGTGATTGAGATGATTATTAAATTCTTATATATCAGAAATCTCTAAGTTTAAAAGTTTGTACCTGTGACCTTTCTGGTTTGGGAAATTAAGTTATGTGGGATGCTTGTCATCTGATCCCCTAAGGTCAATTGATCTGGGAGTGAACGAACCCAATTCCTTCTATAGAATCAGATCGAAAGTCATGTTCTACTAGTATGAATGGGTTTAGGATGTGTCGATGTAGCCATTCTGATTTGGGAAAGTAAGTTCCAATGGGTGCTTGACACCTAGTCCCCTAAGGCCAACTGTTCTGGGAGCGGCTGACCCAAATCCTGCAATAGGGTCAGATAGAAAGTTACGTTTACGGCATGTTCTTTACTTACCGAACTTTTTGATTAAAATATGCCAAAGTGCACAAGCTTAAAAGATGTCAAAGAGCACATTCATGTGAAAATGCCATAGTGCACAATGCTAAAAGATGCCAATGAGCACACATCTGATGATACTTGGTGATATGTTTAAGTTGCCATAAACCTGTAAATTTGTGAAAGTCTGAATATTTTCATGGATTAGTGTGATTACATGCAAAGTTCTCTATTATATTTTTAGAATTGCATTTTCTTGAAGCTAATCGGAGTTCACATGCGAGCACACTAAATAGATTGGTGAAAGTTTTTGAAACTGAACATATCTTAACTTGATATGCAATAAAACTTGTCTCTATATCCAAAAGCATACATTTGATTTCATCTGATGGATTTTTATTGTGATATTTTACTAAATAGAATTCTATTTGTTTATGTTTAAATTTTTATATATTTAGTCGTTTCAAAATACATATTTAGTATATTTTTTTTTCTACATTGATGTTTCAATTCTTGTGTTCTCATATTTTTTAAATGGGTTTGTTCATTATTCAAGGGGGAGTGAATAAGGAGAAATTTTTGAAAAGATAATATCTGTTTTCGAGGGGGAGTGTCTGATTTTCTATACAAATGCTAACTTTAATTGCCATATTTTAGTGCATTTGTGTAGGGGGAGTCAAAGAGATTTTCAGGTGCTATTTTTCAGATTCCAAGTCATGTTTGCGCCACCAGTTGGTAGAGCAAAGCTTAATTTGCACCAACAGCTTCTAGCGCAAAACTAGCCTTGCGCCTCCTTTGGCTAGCGCAAAACAAGCTTTGCGCTTCTCTCTGTTAGCACAAATCTCACTTTGCGCCACCAAAATGTAGCGCAAACCTCTTATTTTCTCCTTTACTTTGATTTTGCAGATCTTAAGTTGTCTCGTCTACAACATTTGAATGACCAAGTTGATTCCGATCATCAAGGTGATGAGGGGGAGAATTTAAGGAGATGTTAAAGAGACAAAGAGCTCCAATGTTTATCTGCTGATCAAAATTTGCTCAAGATTCTAATTTCTTCAACAATATTTGTGTTTTTGCTGTTCAAGCTCCGATCACCACAAATTCTTCAAGTTCATTTAAAAAAGGTGTATCGTCTAGAGCACAAGCTGTTGAACTAATTGTTCCTTCAAGCTTATTCAAACTGGTCCAATTTTGTCAAGACAGCAAAGACAACTCAATCTGAAAGATGCTGAGAAGAATTTATTTTTAAGTCAGAAAGCTGCTTCACAAGGTGGTCCATGCTGATTTAGAAGATTGTTTTTAAAGACCACGGCGCCAATGATTACTAAGGGCGAGATTGTTAAGTCTGGTTTTATAGTAATCATTGTATTTATAGGTTTGGTCTTATACTGTGTTTAGAGTCTCATACTGTGTTGTATAAGCCAAGGGTATTTAAGTCCCTTTGGTCTTTGTGTCTTGTAAGTTTCACACGCTCATTCATTCAATACAAGAACTTTGCGCTTACTCTCTCTACTTTCTTTCTCTAGATTTAGAGATCTTGGATTAACAATTTTGGATTTGGATATTTTGATAAGTAAATAGCATGATTTATGCATTTTTGGTGATTTTGTACAAATGAAATCTGTTTTATGATTTATGCGTTTTTTGGGGTATTTGATTTCATAAACCTTTTGGAAAATGAATGTCTCCGTGTTATGAGACATTTTGGAAACGTAAGGGCATGAGCCCATTTAGATTATCATTCGTCCCAATCCGTGATGAATTTTAGGTTAATCCCATCTTTGAGATATGTGTCTGTGTAAAAACTATTTAAATACATTTTATTAGTTGGGGACTGTTATTTGTTGGTCAAATGGATTTTGAGCATTTTAGCTCGATTTTGACTTAATAGAGTCTTGAGGACATTTGTCCAGTTTTTGATGGCTTAATGTATAGCCCCATTTATGATTTGCATCTGCATGCATTTTGTTGTATATTAATGATAATTACATGCTCGAGTGCGTTGGTCATTCCTGTGTAGTCATGTAGTTTTAGACTGTGTTGCATTGGATCCATAGGCACGTAAGCCAGTCTTAATTTGATGGTCAATTGGGTATTGCGGGGTTGGACTATGGGACCCATGTTTTATAACCTAAATCTTTCAAGTGTACACAAGGAGGGTTGATTCCGGTTGTGCCATCGTGTTGAAGGGCGTTTGGGGTCTCCGTCGCTTGAACGTAATACCTTGGAGGTAGTCCTTAAGTGTACCGGGCCTTTGGGTGGTATTCATGGTAATATTCACTAAGGTCAGCTGTCCGTTTGGGTGTAGCTTAAAAGGTGTCGTAGGGACACTTGGGCTTTCATGTCGTGTAGTGTCATACGATTAACGTTGTATGAGTGGCATACTTTCGTGTTCCTCTACTCTCAATGGATACAGGTCTCCGCCGTTATCTGCCAACAATATTTTGGATATTTAATTGTCTATGATTTAACCTTTGGATTTCATTCCATTTTATGGTCGCGTGAGTATTGAATTTTAGTTCCATGTTTTCAGTGGAATATTATATTTATATGGATTGCTTTCTATGATTTATGAGTTGAACATTATGCCCCACCCGTGTTTTGGGTGTTTCGGGATATAAAGTTTAATCCACGTTTTTATAAATTGGGAGGGTGATTTCTATTCACATTTTGAGTGAGTTTTGGGTTGCCTCACTTTATAAATAATATCTTGTATTGTGACGCCCCATTTTCCAATACCTCGGGTGTCGTCACCAACTGTCTTTCTTTCCTTTTTCATTACTTGTATGCAAACTTACTACATCAGTTTACATATGCGAAAGCATTCTAACAATAGTTCAATAGCCAAACACATATAATGGCTATTATAAGAACTATAATCTTCATCTTGGTCCCTTCATGTCTTACCCTGATCTTACCTGAGATACATATATAGAATATGTAAGCTTTAAGCTTAATGACAGTTATGGTTTCATGAAGAAATCATCTTTCATAAAACATTTCATTTTAGTGAATGAATAATAATTCGCTACACTTTTCATAATCATGCATAAATGACGTTAATGCTTAAAACCACATTTGTGAGAACAACATTTGGATATTATCTTTTAGTGCGAGATCTCATATGTGTAAGTATGTCAAACATTCTAAAAAGGGATCCTAGATCCCTAGGTGTCCGGGAAGGATCTTCCTCCTAGGGTTCCGCGAAGGATCTTCCCCCTGAGGTCCGTTTGCAAGACGTCCTCATTTTTTATACCCCGTCGGGTATTGAACATGGCCATACTTTTACATGCAGAAAACTTTTCATATGACACATTTAAAATATATGTCATACTCATAAAATGCATTATAAACATAACCTTATCTCATACAAGGCAAACATATCAAAACATTATTTCAAATATTCATCATGCATAAAAACGTTTATGTAACATATATGTATCCCAGTAAATCTCATAACGTACTCACCTTGATTGCTTCATCTAATTTACTATTGGTGTTTATGAATGTGTTTTATAATGAAATTCAAATGTCTATATATAGTGAATAGGATGGTTGTGATTATGAATCGAATTGAGGCGATGGATGTGAATGAGATAATCAAAATCTCAATTCATCCCTTCTCCCCTACGTTTTGCTTAACATATATACATATATATTAATAAATATAAATATTTTTATTTATTATATATACCATTGTCTTTATCGAGTATAACTTTATATATGTAATCTCAAACCTCAATATGAACATATTTGGGACCTATGCGATAGTACCTACCCATAGGCATGTTATTGTTATACCTTTTTCTGAGTTGTACAAATTTTCGTAATCATATTTTGATATTTTTGACATTTACGGTATCTAGATTTTTCAACGTATTTGCATATGAAATTTTGTATTTATCCGATATTTCTATAATCCATAAATGACACATTTCTATCGTCGTGTTCAAATGACCCTAAAATAAAAACTTTACTTTTTTTTTTAAATCTGAAAGCACCATTATGATCTACACGTTGGTTCCAAATATATATGTATTGTATAACTTATAAATCCATTTGAGTACTGAGATTAATAAAAAAAACGATATATTTAATATTGAATCAACCCTATAAATAAAACTTTGTCGGTTTTTGAATTTGAAAATTTCATTGTAATCGTCATAAATCACTAGTCACAAAAACATATTAGTCGCATTTTATAAAAATCCATACGACTTGCTATTTTCAGTAAAACGACAAAACCTTTTAAATAGAAATAATATTAAAATATTTATAATATATATATATATATATATATATATATATATATATATATATACACACGACAATATCGTGTATATTAAATTAGTTAATAATGAATTTTATATATTTAAAATTATATTATCATTTCATCCTCATAATTATTAATCAGATATATTTTTCTCTTCTTTGTTTTCTAACAAAGAAATTTCCTAAATCTTCGAATTGTCCCCTTTTCAATTATATCGATATTTGAAAGCTTAACTTTTGTATCTAACGTATATATTTCCTTATTGGATAACATTTCTTAAATTATCGATTATATATCACCATGTTTAACCCTTATCTTAAACATTTAAGATACCCAAATAAACATAATCTTGTCATTATTGTAATAGTAAAATTGGAGTGTTACAATTATTCCCTCCTAATAAAAATTTTGTTCTCGAAATTGAATCATAGATATGACTCTTATTTCTCCATTCTTATTATATTTTCTAAATAGCTTTTGGTCCATTATAATAATACTGACTAACTAATATCCAGGGTATTTCTTTGTTTAAGAGTTTCTCAATTGCTGACTTAAAAAAATATCATATTTCTTAAATATAATATTTCTAACTTTCATCTTTTTTTCTAGCTTCTTTATGTAATGTTATCTACTATTTGAATATCCACATATACTCTGTTATAATATTCTCTCGTAACACCTGATCATAATTACTGAATGCTGCTTTCTTTTGGATACACTTAATTACCCTATCATTTACATATATTCAAATATCTTCATGTACCGATATCTTAATTCCCCTACAAATTGGATACCTCCTACTAATATTTAACCGTCAAATTACCACATCATGTCATTACTTATACTTACATCAATAAATTAAAAAATTCATCCTACGAATCCTTAGTTGCCTATACCAAACATTAAGTTCTTGGATTGTATTTCCTGACACTCGATTCTTCGTCATAACTTATCATAGGGCAATAATTTCATCAAACATTTCTTTACTTAACGTTATTTACTATTTGAACATCCTCATATACTCTATTCAA
Source organism: Arctium lappa (assembly GCA_023525745.1). Taxonomy (NCBI): domain Eukaryota; kingdom Viridiplantae; phylum Streptophyta; class Magnoliopsida; order Asterales; family Asteraceae; genus Arctium; species Arctium lappa. The sequence goes on from CM042047.1 coordinate 165,931,277, forward strand.
AATCACTTCTCAATCATAATTCATAACTATCGTATACTTTTGGATACAATTATATCTCTTACTATATAGTTAAATTCCATTTAGATTCAAATTCCATCATTTTACAGATACTCTTGGTTATTTGCATATCAAGTATCTCCTACTGATATTTGAGAGTCAAATTACAACTTATCCTTATAGCACTGGCTTAAAGCTTTACTCTACTAACCAAAATGTCAATATATGTATGATGTTTTTAGCTTGTATTTCCTGACAATGGAATTTTTTTTCTTCATAAAGTATCATATAGAAATGATTTAAGAAACCATATAAATTTCTTTATCAAAATAGAAATTTTCTCTGACCTTTACTAATCATAATTTTGTTTGTATACATTTCTCATGTCATACTATATTGATATTATTATATTTCAAATTGTAGCGTACTAAAAGAAATTCTTTTTAGCAATCGTGCTTTCGATGCGTACTCTGATTCTTTCCAAACTTCCCTTTTTTTTTCTTTAAGTCCTATTTCTTACCGCATTGGTAGTATACCACACTTCCTTTGACATTGCTATCCAAACCATATCTTTTATCGCATAGTTTACTGTCAGGCTAATAACTTTTTTTTATAATTGCACGTGCAAATTTCTAAAATAACCTTCACAACGTATACTGCACACAGTGGTTTTGATCCTCCTGGCACAACCCACTTTTGTGTGTTCTTATGGTAAACTTATTTCCTGGCACAACCCACTTGTCATGGTCTTACAACACATTTTAGCAACCACTACCACTGCATTTAGTAAAACATTATCGGTTTCATGTTCATTCATCTTTGAACACACATTTTAAAATCAACATCTCAAAGCATGAACAAATCTTATTTCACGATAACCATTTCATTTATGCATCTCTATCGGTGTTGTATGACTATACATTTAGTGTCACTTCCTACATGAGATCGATTTTGAACTCGACATAAATTTCTAGTGATATTATAGAAAAATCTTTGACGAATATTTCTACATTTTCATTTACTATTGACGCATTCTATAACTTGCGTTCTTGTTTAACATCTTTTATGTATAACATAAATGCAACACATCTTTCCTCAAGCACCTACTTATTTTGATCACTAATATAGTTCATATTTCACCTATCTACCTAACATTATGCATTGATTCTCCATTCAAGTTACATATCTTAATCATATTCTTTTTACATATCACCTTAATGTCATTCTTTGTCAACTATTGCACCCCAAAATTATATCAAACTCATCTAAATACATCAATTTAACAAGGTAACTCTATACTCTATAAGTATTGAACAATCTTTAACAATTTCTTTAACCTTTATCTGACCACTGTCAACAGGGACTACGTATAGCTTATTCCAGTTGCTTAGGTTATATATTCAAGTAGCATAAATTAATCTTCTATATGTACTTGAATTGAATAAACTAGGGCACAATAACTATTGACAAGAAATGCAACCAAAACATTGTCAGTGATTCCTTTGGCCTCGTTTGTTGTACTGACAAATTCCATAATCCTTACCTCTGTTTCCTCCTTCTCATCTCTACTCTTTACTAAACTTTCTCATGTCAACCTCTATATTATTGTTGAACTATGTTGAAACTTAAGGCAACTTGATCCGATATCCCCATCATATCAAACTTATGGCAAGTACATCTCTCTATAGACTCTTTTTTGTGCGTCCTAACTTTTCACATATGTACTCGACACAATCACAAGTTCCTAAACTTATTGTGTATATAAGATAGCTTAACTCATACCTCTTTGCATATTTCTTGACCTTAGATGGTTAATCAATGTATTTTCCACCTATAACATCCTTGGTTACAACATCAGAGTCTTGTCCTTAACACAAGCCTCTATCACATCCTCTAGTAGTTTACAAAGTTTTCATGAATTAACAAAACAATTTTCTTACTGTTTACTACTCCAATAGTTCGGCTTCTACCTCAACCTTTAGCATAACTTTGGCATACCAAAACACTTAATAGTATGCTTACATTCATGACACCCTCATTCCCATACGTTGTTCTACAATTTCATTCTTGTAAAAAAATGACAACATATAGGTGTTCCATAATCCTCTTTCTGAATCACAATTGTTTATGCTAGATGTATTGATACATAATACTTCCAATAATAATTTTAGACTAAATAATATTTACTCATAACATAGTTTGCTATTTTGAAACACGATTGCATTGATCTAAACATATAATGAGTACGTTTGAGAATAATCCTTTCGTTAAACCTGATCAACATGGTTATTAATTGCCATCTCATATATTACTTGAGTATATGATATTTGATCATCACTCTCCAACATAGTAAAGGAACTCTTACTAAAGTATTATATCAAAGCATAATATCTCAAATCTTAAGGTTTTTATCTTCCACGAGCTGTAATCTATATCTCTTATACCATGGATCTTGTTATTTTATAATTACCACTTCTTACAAATCCATGTGACTACCAGCCAGACCGGTATCATGGGGAGCCAAGATCCGTTTGGTGCAAATATAATCTATGACCTTTTGGAAGTCCACAACTCAGTCGTTTCAACCTTTGTAGACATCATCCCATATGGTTATATCGACCAGGATAAGCAATTAGCGGAATAATCTGATTGAGTTTATAAATAAGTTAATTATTTTAAGGCAATGTAGTATTCTAGAACTCAATGCCATCCTCAAGGTTTAAGTCTATGTATCAAATATAAGGCAACATTAGTCCACTTAAACTAATGCTCTGTTACTAACTTGTGACGCCCCGATTCTATAACGTCATAACCTTATATCTGCGGAAGCGTTCTAACAACAGTTCAATAGCCTAACACATATTATGGCTATTATATGAACTATAATCTTCATCTTGGTCCCTTCATATCTTACCCTGATCTTACTTGAGATACATATATGGAATACGTAAACTTTAAGCTTCATAAGCAATTATGGTTTCATGAAGAAATCATCTTTCATAAAACATATCATTTTAATGCATGAATAATAATTCACTACACTTTTCATAATCATGCATAAATGACGTTAATGCTTAAAACCACATTTGTGAGAACAACATTTGGATATTATCTTTTAGTGCGAGATCTCATATGTTTAAGTATGCAAAACATTCAAAAAAGGATCCAAGATCCCTGGGGTTCCGCAAAGGATCTTCCCCCTGAGGTCCATTTACTTTCACATGCACAAAACTTTTCCTATGCCACATGTAAAATACATATGTATTGTATAGCTTATAAATCAATTTGAGCACCGAAATTAATAAAAATGATATATTCAATATCGAATCAGTCCTATAAATAAAACTTTGTCGGTTTTTGAATTTGAAAGTTTCATTGTAATCGTCATAAATCACTAGTCACAAAAACATATTAGTCGTATTTCATAAAGATCCATACGACTAGCTATTTTTAGTAAAACAACAAAACCTTTTAAATAAATATAATATTAAAATATTTATAATATATATATATACACACGACAATATCGTGTATATTAAATTAGTTAATAATAAATTTTATATATTTAAAATTATAAATTCTATATATTTAAAATTATATTATCATTTCATCCTCATAATTATTAATCAGATATATTTTTCTCTTCTTTGTTTCTAACAAAAATATTTCCTAAATCTTCGATTTGTCCCCTTTTCAATTATATATATTTTTAAAAGCTTAACTTTTGTATCCGATGTATATATCTCCTTATTGGATAACATTTCTTAACTTACCGATCATATATCACCATGTTAACCCTTATATTAAACATTTAAGATACTCAAATAGACATAATCTTGTCATTATTGTAATAGTGAATTGAAATTGGGGTGTTACATGTATTGGGGTGTTCGTCCTTAAAAATGCATGTTATTGGAAAACAAGTCGTTCTCATATTTAAAGTAAATCATTTTGAAATATTATGTTTTAAGTTGTATTCTTTCCGTTTTAATGAAATATTTATTAATGTTGAAAACTCTTGAACTCAATAAGCGTTAGCCTAATCTTTCTATTTGTTGGCATGTGCATTAGGTCCTGGTTGGGGTATGGTACTAGCGACACTGCGAACAGATGAGTATTAGATTTATGCACGAGGGTGAATAGCTTAGTGAAGTCTTCCGCAATTATATTGGGAATAGCAATTTCTATTTGGGTTTAGTAACACCCGACCTTTAATTAGTCTTTACGTAAGACTCTATTCATTTTGTTGATGGTTAATTCTAGAATCGTATTTCAAGTATGGACTTGCCATAATAGATTTTTATCCACCTTTGAAGTATTATTGAAAATTTTAAATTAGTTTTTCTTTCCAAGTTTGAGGGTGTTACACCACTTGACACGTTTTCTTCAATTCGAGAAAGATGGTCCGCAACTTGATTGTCGGTTCCCTTTCTATCAATTATCACCAAGTCAAGTTCTTGTAAGAGAAGAACGTAATGGATAAGCCTTGGCTTAGCATCCGTTTTGTTGAATAGATATTTGATAGCGGAATGATCCGGTGTGAACGGTGACTTTAGTGCCAATCAAGTATGAATGGAATGGTGAAAAGCAAATACTACCGCAACTAACTCTTTTCCGGTTGTGGTAATAATTGATTTGAGCCTCAATAAGAGTTTTGCTTGCATAGTAAATGGGGTGAAATATTATATTGCGCCTTTGTCCCAATACGACACCTAAGGTACAGTCGTTTGCATCACACATAACCTCAAAGCATATGGTCCAATCTGGGGCAATTACAATAGGTGCAGTCACAAGAGCGGTTTTGATAGTTTCAAAAGCCTTTTTACATTTAGAAGTAAAATCAAATGTTTGGTCAACATGCAATAGGTTGCAAAGAGGTTTGACAATTTTCGAAAAATCTTTTATAAATCGTTTATAACACCCGCATGTCCCAAAAAACTTCTAACACCTTTGATCGAGGTTGGCTCATGCAATTGCATTATTACTTCTAATTTGGCTTCATCCACTTCCAATCCTTTTTTAGAAACCATATGACCCAAAACGATTCCTTCTTGCACCATAAAATAGCATTTTTCCCAATTTAAAATTAAATGAGTCTCACATATTTCCAAACTCTTTTACAAATTTTCAAGTCAATGATTATCAATGATGTGCCAATGACAGAAAAATCGTACATAAAAACTTTCATGATGACTTCAATCATATCTGAAAAGATAGACATCATACATCGTTGGAAAGTTGCAGGTGCGTTACACAAACCAAATGGCATACGCCGAAAAACATAAGTACCGAAGGGGCAAGTGAAAGTGGTTTTCTCTTGATCATCAGTTGCAATGTGAATTTGGTTGTATCCCGAATACCCATCTAAGAAACAATTAAGTTCCTTCCCGGCTAAACAATCTAGCATTTGGTCAATGAAGGTCAAAGGGAAATGGTCCTTTGTTTCTAGATTTAATTATCTATAATCCATGCAAATCCTCCACCCGGTGACGGTCCTTGTGGGAATAAGTTCGTTTTTCTCATTAGTGATTACCATGGTACCACCTTCCTTTGTTACAAATTGTATTAGACTTACCCAACTACTACTTGAAATGGGGTATATAATACCTGCATCTAGCCATTTCAAAATTTCTTTTCTTCACAACCTGTTTCATGATGGGATTAAGTATCTGTTGGGGTTGCACTTTTCCAAGGCTATTTTCTTCCAAAATAATCTTATGTTAGCAATTACCCGAGCTTATTCCCATGATGTCAGTTATTGTCCATCCTATCACCTTTTCGTGATTTTTTTGGCAATTCTATCAACGTCACTTCTTGTTCATCACTTAAGTTGGAAGTGATGATTACGAGCAATTTTTCGTCTGCCATGAGATATGCGTACTTAAGGTGACTAGGAAGTGGTTTCAAATCTATATTTTGTGCTTTTATTAAGGATGGGACTTGGGATATCCTATCTTTGAAATCAAGTTGTTCAAATTCATCTATTACCTCAATCAAATCATCTTCTGAAATCTGTTCTGTCATGCCCACAGTGTGACCACTGTGGGAATATTCCGTCAAGCTTAAATCTAAGTCCTCACCTAAAGCACAAATAAAAGAACAATCCTCTGTTTCCCCATTGAACTTAAGATATTTGAACACATTAAAGGTCACATGTTGGTCGTTTACCCTCATGGTTAGTTCACCTTTTTGCACATTCATCAAAGTCCTTCCCATCGCAAGGAATGGTCGTCCCAAGATGATGGTATTCCTATTGACTTCATAATCTAAAACAGGAAAATTGACCGGAAAGATGAATTTATCAACTTAAACCAAGATATCTTCAATCTTACCCTTGGGATATGCTAGGGATCTATCCGCTAATTGCAATGTGATAGTGGTGGGTCGAACTTCCCCAATGCCTAACTTTTTGAAAATCGACAAATGCATGAGGTTTATACTTGCTCCCAAATCACATAGTGCGTGACCACTTCTTTTCCTCCTATAGAACATGGAATGGTGAAACTTCTCGGGTCCTTGAGTTTAGGAGGAATTTTACAAGTAAGGAGCGCACTACATTCTTTGGTCAAAGTGACCATTTTAAATTCACTTAACCTTCTTTATTATTAAGAATGTCTTTAAAAAATTTAACATAGTTTGGCATTTGCTCGAGAGCTTCTACCAAAGGTATGTTAATGTGGAGTTGCTTAAAGATGTTCAAACACTTCTTAAATTGCGCATCCACATTTTTGGCCTTCATTCTTTCTGGAAAAGGTAGGTCTCGTACGTAGATCTAAGTTCGTTGGGCTTGACTTTTTCTGTTGCACAGTGGGCATAATCTTCCCACTGTGGGAAGTTTGTGATAGAAGTTGAGAAGTGCTAGAACTAGATTCATTTGCTGTTTTAGAAACAAAATATGGTCTCTGTGCCACCACAGTGGGAGATAACAATCATGGAAATTTTGATATATCAAATGGGTGTTCGGCGTCTTCATGACAAAGTTTCTCGGGAGATGGTCCTTGTATTTACTAGATGTATCTGTAGCTTCTACACTTCTTAAAGTTACAACCTTTGAATGTCCATGTTTCAGATTCTTATTACAATTAATCAAACAAACAAGATTGATTAACTACCTGTTTAGATTTCAATTTCACAAATCAAAGATTACAATTTGTTTCTCTCTTTCTCTCTCTACAACACTCTCAGAAATACGCGTACAAAATTCTCTAGTCATCTATCTATTAAACGAAAACAAAAACTATTTATACCAATTATCTAAAACAAGGAAACAAACCAATACTTTGACTTTGACTTTTATTACACTTTGACTTTGACTTTCACTGAGAGTTGACTTTCCAGCTTTTGACTTCTTGTACTTTGACTTCTAGTCTCCATGATCCTGTATCCAACATATTTATGCTCTAACAATCTCCCCCTTTGGATTCAAGATCATCTTCAAAAAGATTTAGCAAAACAATCTTCTCTTTAAGCTTCAGTTTTACAATCTCCTCCTTTGCAAAAAATTTTCTTCTTTAGGCACTTAATGATTGCTTTTATAAAAGACTCAACATTGTGTAAACCACTGAGACACCAGTAGATAAACACAGACACAATGTGCATGATTGAAGTGCGAAGGTGGGGCAGACTTCCTTCTTTTTCAATATCCAGGTTTTCCAAATGAAAATCAGATAGATTATGTGTTGCGTCCCCAGAAAAATATGAAACATTTTCGTTTTAAGAAGAAAATGAGTGGCTGGTGGGGTTTTAATTAAGAGTTGGCATGGGCTAGTTGCCTGTTTCAATAATGTTCACGAAGAATTGTGAAACATTAGTAATGTGGCTGCCCGGCTCAGAAAGTAGTTGGTGCAAAGTTTGATATTCTTTTACTCTAATCTCTCACCCTCTTTCTTTTAATCATTGAGCTCAATTCTAACCAAACTCTCTTTTCCATTTTACCTCATCGCACATCCCACACTCATTTCTTTTCGACTCCTCACACTCAATCACAAAAGATTAACTTCTTGGGTAGGAATCACTGGTAATCGTGAATCCATAGAAGTTTTCATTTAAGTCCTAGCACAAAGAAACCCGTATTGTCCTATAAAGCCGATGTTGCTCAAGATAGTTTAACTTGAACAATTAAGACATGGAAAACATGGGTCAGATATGTGTACGCTCATAGATGTAATCATGACAATTTGAGCATTTGAAACAATGAAGTATTTCCAAACAAGTAAATTGAATGAATGAATATGAATGCAATAGACTTGTTTGAAAATCTGACATTGTATGAAAAATGATCAGATAAGAAATGATATATCAGTTAAGGCTTATGGTCAAGAATAATGGATATTGTTAATATGAATCAAAATATAGACATTCTTGAAAGAACGTTTAGAAATGAATTAACGCTCAAAATTCATTGAAGTGCAAGTGGGGTGTCTTACCATCGAAAAATATGTTTCAAATTTGAGACATGGTAAGAACATTTTAAACAAAAAGTCAAACCGGTGTCTGTGAATACTTGAAAGTATATGGAAAAGACAATACGCAAGTATTAATCTTTGGAAACACATGGTTTATAATCATGTAAGCACAAGTAAATCTTGAAAACATTTAAAATCACACTTCCAATTCATGAAATCTGTTTAAGAATCGGGAAGTGGTTTGAACATTTAAGAACATGTTTTCTATGATTGAAAGTCGTCCTTCTTTCAACCATATATGAGATTAAGATAAGAAATTTAACCTTCCTCGTGTAGTCTTAAATCTCATGAAGTCAATCTGAAAATCATAAAAATATGATCTTGATAACATCCTCTCAATCTACAAAAGTCTTAAAATCATGTCAAAGCAACTTTATTCACAAATTTATTGAAAAATAAAATGACATAAAGCAGTAAAACATTGAATGTATGAGTTCTGATATGAAGTAATCAGAAATCATAATTCTTACTCCCCCTGAAATTATGCATTTGTGGTTTATCAGTGAAAAAACACATGATAGAGATCTACAACTCCCCCTGAAGTGTAGTTCATCATATCTTCCGAATGCATATTTCCATAAACATATGTACTCCCCCTTGAAGGTTGATTTCCTCTTTAGAGTATCTGAGTACAATCTCTTATCAGCCCGGGAGTAGCATCTCTTTTTCATCGTTGAAGTACGAGTCCTAAATTGTTATGTTTAGAAGTCAAACTCCTTATCATTGAGGTCCGGGTCCTGAACTGTAGTATTCAGAATCATTGGTTCTCTTTACTCCCCCTTAACATAAGGTGCCTGCAACACAGATTCACTTTTCGGCTTTGGTACCCACTGGTATTTGGGTCCATGTTTGTTATTTGCAGTTTGAATGGGAGTAATTGAGTAAGAACCATAACAGTAATGATCACTAGCTTTATGAACATAATCATATGTATGACAGTAAGAACAATACCTCTTTTTCGATAACCTGATCATTTGATCTCTCAAATAAGACAAATCAGGTTTACTTTTCCGTACATTGTTCTTTTTGACTTTTGATGCATGTACAAATGATTTGTTTTCTTTCTTCTTTCCTTTCTTTTCTTCCTTCTTCTCATCATTCTTTTCTTCATCTACTAGTTTCACTTTCCAAACCAGTTTTTCTTCTTCATATCTCCTCCTCCTTCTTCTTCTTCTATATGTATCTGAACCATCTACATTTTCATCAAAAAAAATGTTAGTAGTACGAATCTGATCATATGATTTAACTGACCTTTTTGATGAAACAGTTTTCTTATGTGAGCTTGCAGATGTTTTGAACGAACATTCAGAATCAGCTGATTCATCACGAGGTGTGTGGATTTGTGACTCTGGAGTCGTTTGCTCAGTCACCACCACCTTGGAAATGATGTCTTCAAGCTCTTTAATCTTTGAAGCGAAACTTTCTGTTTCTTCAATGAGCAGGTCAATCTTCTTTTCGAATTCAGACTTCATTTTCTTCTCTTTCAGCGCACTTTCTGATAGTTCAGATAGCTTGTCAGTAAGCTTCTTTATCTGTAGATCCCAGTTTCAGTGCAATCAACAGATATAAGAACAATGATGAACAAGATATTGACCACAGCAACTAGTCATATGATTAATATAAACTTCAAAGGGCTAAGGTTTACAGAGAGAATTTCTGATAATAATATGTAAACCTAACGACTAGTAAACTGAATAATAATTTTTTCTCTAAACAAATGAAATAGAAATAACTTTAAATACTCGGGCTCGCAGGCCTAATGGGCTTATGGGCTTGGGCCCATCTAATTAATCAACTATTAAATAATTACAAATCAAACCCTTATAAATACTTTATTCCACTTTCAACACTCAGGACTTTCAGTCCTAACAATCTCCCCCTAAAGTTGAATAAAGCATTTAACTTCTTGAAAAACTTCAGGCCTTGATCTTCTTTCCCTCTTGAATCTTTGAAGAACTTTGGTGTTGCATGTCTTCATGTCTTTCAACGCTCCCCCTTGAATAAAGCTCTTGGTCTTCATAGTATCAACTTTGTAACCAGATTCAATGTACAGTAGCCTCGACTGAACGCACTATCAAGCAGCATTTAACTGTAGAAACTCAATCACATCAGATCAGCGCACAAGAAAAATAATGTGAGAGTTACTTGACATTCCACGGTGCTTCTTCAGTTTAAAACAAAGAATCTGTCTTCGAATCGCGAGTTGAATATGCTTTCAGCTTAAGAACTTGTTTCAATCAGCTCGTAGGAGGAATGATAAACAAACTTGTAGCAGACACCACATGATACGGGAAAGAATAAATACATACTTTGAAATCTTCAATATTTGAAATTTTCACTGTCTTCAGACAACCAAATTTAGCATTAAAATCATATATTCATCATATATTCATCTCCTTGATCTCTAGACTGTCTTCAGAACTGACTTTCTTTCTTTAATACTTGGAAATTGAACATTGTAAACATTTCTCCCCCTTTTTTGATGATTTTGAACATCATGATCATCAAAACTTATTCAATTTCAACACTTTCTTTGATCTCCCCTCTATGAAAATTTGGCATTCTCCGCCCGTTGATCTGATTATCCGTCAATTCATGAAATGTATATATCCGAATCTTTTCAAATTCAGACATAATGAACAATGTAACCCTGATTCAACAGATGAAACAGTTAGTATGCCTGTAAGTAGCACGGAGCCACTTTGTACAACGGATGTACTTTGGAAAGGAGCTTTTGTGATGTTCACTCCTCCAGGGCTTCCATTCAATCATTGAAAAACCACAAAGAAATTTTCTATGAATGTTATGACAAGAAAACTCATTCCTTGTGTGCTCGTGCAAGTGTAGAAATGATTGAAGCTACTTAGCTTGATCAGGCTCAAATTGTGTAAACTGTTGAGACAGCAACAGATATTACACGGACTCAATGTGCATGAAAGAGGTGCGAAGGTGGGGCAACTTTCCTTCTTTTTCAATATCTAAATCTTCCGATTGAAGACTAGATAGCAGATATGCTGCGTCCCCAAAGAAAATGAAACATTTCTTTGTTAAGAAAGAAACGAGTGGTTGGTGGGGTTATATGCAAGAGTTGGCATGGGCTAGGTGCCTTTTTCAATGATGGTCACCACAGAATGTGAACCAATCAGAATATGTGGCTGCCCGTCTCAGAAAGTGGTTGGTGCAAAGTTTTCATATTCTTTTAACTCAGTTCTCACACCCTCTTTCTTTTTATCATTGAAGCTCACTTCTAACCAAACTCTCTTTTCCATTTTTCCGCTCCACACAATGAGAAAAACTCAACCCGATGAGTTATCTCCCCCACTCTTTGATTTATGACCCCTCACCCCTCAATCACTCAAGGATAACTTCCTGGGTAGGAAACACTAGTTAACGTGAATCCATGGAAGTTCTGTTTAAGCTCTCACATAAATCCCATGTAATTCCTATAAAGAATGTATGCTCAACAGTTTAAATTGACCAGTTAAGCACATATAAGATAACACTGTCAAAATGTATGCTCATTTAAAGATATGAATGAATTTTGAGCATTTGTACTTTGAAGATTTCTCAAAACAAGAATATCGAATGAATGAAATGAAATCACGAGATTTGTTTTGAGAATCTGACAATGTAACAATCAGATCACATAAAATGGATAGGGTATCAAAGAATTGAATATTTTGTTTATATGAACAAATATAAACAATTTAGCAATGAAAGCACAAATTTCGAATAATGATAGATTCTCAACAACATTGAATATCAAACGGGGGTATCACCATCGAAAAATTGTTTTGCTATGAGACATGGTAATAACAAATAGAAATGAAGTACTGAACATGTGTGTGTGAATACGTTACAGTATAAGGATAAGATAATACGCAAGTATTGATCTTTAGAAACACACAGTCAGTTAAACATTAAAGCTCAAGAATTGAAAAGCATTTAAATTCACACTTCTAGATTCATGAAACCTTTTGAGAATCAGAAGTGGTTTGAATATTTCAAAAACTGTTTTTCATGCTTGAAAGTTGTTCTTCTTTCAAACAATCAGAGATCTAGGATTAGAAGATATTTACCTTTTAAACTCCCCTTCAAATCATGATAGAACGATATAGATCTATTAAGCTCCCCCTGGATATTTGCAAAATATCCGGGTCTAAACGTTGAAGAACGGGTCCTGATCTGTCATGTAATCAGAAGCCAAACTTCGTTGAATTACGGGTTCTAAGCCGATTTACTTAGAAGCCATTGTTCTTCTACTCCCCCTTGACAGTAGGTGCCTGCAACAAAGAATCAGTTTTCGGTTTTGGTACCCACTGGTATTTGGGTCCTCGAATGTTAGTTGCAGTTCTTGTGGGGGATATAGAGTAAGAACCATACCAGAAATGATCACTGGTTTTGTGAATGTGATCATGTGTATGACAATAAGAACAGTGGTATTTCTTACCTGGCAACTTGAGTAATTGACCTCTTGAGTAGATGTAGTTAGGTTTACCTTTACTCGCATTGTTCTTCTTTGCATTAAACACATGTACACACGATTCTCTTTCTTTCAACTCATCTTCAACTGGTTTCTTCTTCCAGACCAGTTCCTCATCTTCGTATCTCCTTCTTCTAGGACGTGTACATGAACCATCTATATTTCTATCATAGAAAAGGTTAGTCTTACGAATCTGATCAAAATATTTAGCTGACCTTTGTGAAGAGACAGGTTTCTGATTTGAGCTTGATACAGACTTTTCAAGCACTTTAATCGTTGAAGCGAAGTTGTCTCTTTCTTGGACAAGCAGGTCAATCTTCTTCGTGAACTCAGACTTCGTTTTCTACTCTTTTAGTGCCTTCTCAGATAGTTCAGATAGCTTGGCATTCAGCTTTTTAATCTCAGTCTCAAAGATGCTTCGTTCTTCTTCAAATCCCTTCTCAGCATCATTTCTTTGGCCGAATATTTCCTTGAAGAATCCAACATTCTTCTGTTCAATGGCCTTCTTTTCTTTTGCAAACTTTTCTCTTTCAAGAATGATTAGTTTCTCGAAAGCAGAAACTTGCTGAGAAAGTTTTATGCATTTCAGCTCCACTTCCTTTTTCTCATCAGCACATTTTCTCGAGAATTCTGAGAACTTCTTTGCGAAAGATTTCTCTTTAATCTCAAAATCAGATTTGTGTTTAGCAAGCAGTTGCTCCAAATCAGATAAACGCTTTTGAAGTTCTGCATTTGCATCTTTCAGAACAGAGATCTTTTCCTCAGAACTTGCAACAGAGACTGTTTGCTGGGTTTTAGCTTCCAAAATAGAGATCTTTCCTTTTAGCTCAGAGTTCTCAGCTTCCAATTCTCTTCCTGTTAATAAACCCTTTTTCCCTAACACCAACCATTCAGCACAATCCCACAGCTCTTTTCCTGTCATGTTGTTAGTATTTATTTGACCAATAATTTCACTAAAAATGTCACTAATAAATTCATTACAGATACTACTTTTCATATAATTTCTAGCATTATTATTGGCCCTCTCTCTTTGTTCCTTTTCCACAGGAGAAGCTTCTGGCGGAATCTGGGATTGCTTTTCTCCTTCAGTCAAAGATAATCTGATGTAGGGACCAACCTCATGTTCGTCAACAAAATCCAGAAAATCAGCTTTCCACCTTTCATATTCTCTTTTGGACCGCAGCATTGGTGGGTACACCATTTTGATCGTTTCGAATAGAATGTATTCGCTCCGACTTTGAAGAGATGAAACTTGAAAGTACAGGGACCAAAAGTGACAACGTGTGAAACTTGAAAGCTTCGGGTTCAAAGATGACAAACTACTGAAACCTTGAAGTACGGGGGCTGAAAGCGACACTAACTAAAACTTAAAACTAGAAGAACTAAAAAATGACACAAACTAAACTTAACCTAGGAGGACTAAAAATGACACAAAATGAAACTACTAACTAGAGGGACTAAAAGTGTAAAAAAAATAAAACGTCTAACGGACTAACGGAAAAAGGACTAAAACTGAAATAAAACTAACCAAACTAACAAACTAACCGGACTAACGAAGACTTAACGGAAAAGGACCAAAAAGTAAGAAAAATTAACCGTCACTTAACGGAAACACTATTCATCATCTTCCTCGTTGAGCCAACCTGCAAAGCTTCGAAACGGTTAGAAAATTTCACTGCAAAACGATCGTTAAAGCTCCCTGATCAGTCCTTAACAGATTAAAATTCAACCGGTCAACCCACGATCACAAACGAACCAACCGAAAACTTTTCGGAAAACGATCGAAACTTTAGGAAATCAGTATGAGTTAAAACTTTTCGATAAAAAATGATCGTTTATGTTCCCTTAGGCTCCCTCAACTGATTAAATCTCGAAGCAGTCGCTCAAACTCTCGAACGAAGCAACCGAAGAATTTTCGGAAACCGAACGAGAATTTTAAAACTTGATATGGGAGAAAATTTTCTGATCAAAATCGATCGATTAAGCTTTGTAAACAACCCTTGCCAGTTTAAAACTTGAAAAACTTTGTTTCCGATCACTACCGAATCTGTGGGTGAATAAAAAGAATACTGATTTGTGAATGAATCGTATGAATTGAATTGCTTTTCAAAGTTGATACAAAGGCCCTCTTTATACAAGAAAGACTATGAGCAAAAAAAAGGAAACTAAAAATTATTGGCTGGAATTCCTTTGCTTGGTCCTTAATTCACTCGTCCCTTTATGTTTTAGTATCTTCTAAAAAAGGAAATGATGTTGACCTGATCCCGTCAATCTTTATTTCCTTTTCCAACACTCCCCCTCAAGTTGAATAGTGGGATTTCCGAAATTCAACTTGCCAAGGCACTTGTAAAAGATCTCAGTTCCTACCGCCTTTGTTAGTATATCATCCAGCTGGTCTATGGATCTCACAAACGGTAGTTCGATGATTCCGGCTTCTAATTTTTCTTTGATGAAGTGTCGATCAACTTCCACATGTTTTGTTCTGTCATGTTGTACGAGATTTTCGGAGATCTGGATTGCAGCTTCGTTGTCACACATAATCTGAGTGCTTTTGTGTGGAGGAAAACCAATTTCAGAAACAAGTTTCCTTATCCACAATGCTTCTGTTATTCCATTGGCTATACCTCTGAACTCAGCTTCAGCGCTTGATAGTGCAACCACCTTTTGTTTCTTACTTCTCCATGTAACAAGGTTTCCTCCTACGAGAGAGAAGTATCCTGATGTCGATCTTCTTTTACCTTTGTCTCCAGCCCAGTCAGCATCTGTGTAAATCTGAATGTCTAAATGTCCGTTTGATCCGAACAGTACTCCATGACCTGCGGTGCCTTTGAGATAACTGATAATTCTTATAACTGCATCCATGTGGGCAGCCTGGGGTTGGTGCATGAACTGACTTACTACCCCAACAGCATATGCAATGTCTGGACGAGTGTGTGACAAATATATCAGTTTTCCCACTAACCGTTGATACCTGGTTTTATCAGCTAGTTCAGCGTTTTCTTCCATAAACAGCTTTTGGTTTGCCATCATCGGTGTGTCATCTGGTTTGCAATTGACCATTCCTACTTCTGCTAGGAGATCTAGTATATACTTTTTCTGACAGATGAATATTCCTTTTTGTGATCTTAGGACTTCAATTCCAAGGAAATATTTCAGGTTCCCCAGATCTTTCATCTCAAATTCTTTAAACAACTCGTCTCTTAGTCTTTTTATTTCTTCTTCATCATTCCCAGTAATCACCATATCGTCAACATAAATGATTAAACAGGTTACGAGATTTTTCCTCCTTTTGAGGAATAGAGTATGATCTGAGTTGCTTTGTTTGAAGCCATACTTCTTCATCGCCATTGTGAATCTACCAAACCAGGCTCTTGGAGACTGTTTGAGCCCATACAGAGATTTCTTCAATCGACATACTTCTCCAGGTTTGAACTGTTCTGTGAAACCAGGAGGAGCTTCCATGTATACTTCTTCTTTTAATTCTCCGTGTAGGAATGCATTTTTTACATCAAACTGGTGAAGTGGCCAACCTTGGTTAGATGCTACGGACAGAAGAACTCGCACTGTGTCCATTTTTGCTACTGGAGAAAAGGTTTCTGAGTAATCAATCCCGTAGGTCTGAGTGTATCCCTTCGCGACTAAGCGTGCTTTATATCGTTCAACTGCCCCATCTGGTTTGTATTTTACCGTGAAGACCCACCGACGTCCTACTGCCTTTTTCCCTTGGGGCATATTACACTTGTCCCATGTTTCACTCTTCTTTAGTGCCTCCATCTCATCATCCATAGCTTTCTTCCATTTTACAGAGTTTAAGGCTTGTTCCATGCTTGAAGGAATTTCCTCTGAATACAGGCTTGTAGTAAAAGCCTTTGCATTTTCTGACAGGTTTCCCTCTGCTATGCTGGCCATCGGGTACTTGGCTCCTTTGGTGATCTTTTCTGGAGAGTATCATTTCGCTGGAATTCCCCTGGTTGATCTTGCTGGAAGAACTCGTACTCCTTGTGTTGTATCCTCTTCATGTTCCTTCACACTTTCGGAAGTAGGATCTTGGATATCATCTGCATTATTTCTATCCAAGTTTTCTGATGATTGAGGGTTTTCATTCGAATTGTTTGGTTGAGAATTACTTACCTCAGATATCATTTCAGGAGGAGGATTTTCAGGGGTGGCACTGGCATCATCTGCTGTTGGAGTTTCAGCTGATGTGGTACTGTGATTTTGGACATCATCTTCAATAGGAGCAGAATGACTCAACCAACTCAGGGTGTCTCTTTGTTCCTCCCCCTGACCCATGTGTTGGGTTGAGTAGTAGTACTTTGTTTCAAGAAAATCACAGTTCATGGAGGTAAACATGCGACGTGTTTGTGGGTCAAAGCACCTGTATCCTTTTTTATTTACCCCATACCCCACAAAGGCACATTTTTCAGCACACGGATCAAGTTTGTCTCTGTGAGTCTTGGGAACGTGGACGTAAATAGTGCACCCAAAAACTTTTGGTTGAAGTGTGAGAGGTTGAGGGATTGTGGCGAGTTCAGAGAGTGTTTCTAAAGGAGTTTTCATTTTAAGAATTTTGGTTGGAAGGCGATTGATCAGATAGGTAGAGGTGGCAAGAGCTTCAGGCCAGAAATATTTGGGAACATGTGACTCAATTATGAGTGCTCTCGTCATTTCTAAAAGGAGTCGGTTTTTTCGTTCTGCAACACCATTTTGTTCGGGGGTATGGGGACACGAGGTTTGATGAATTATTCCTTTGGATTGAAAAAAGAATTTCATTTGTGAGTTCACGAATTCTCCACCATTATCAGATCGAAAAATTTGGATGGATGTTTTGAACTGGTTTTGAATCATGGCATAAAAACTGGTGAATTTATCGCATACTTCATCTTTACTTTTCAGAAAATAGATCCAAGTCATGCGAGTACAGTCATCAACAAAGATTACATAATATCGGAGGTTTTGACCTCCGATCACAGGGGCAGGACCCCACACATCAGAATAAACCAAAGAAAACGGGGTTTCGACCCTAGTATTACTGGGCTTAAATTGTTGTCTATGGCTTTTTGCTAAAATGCATGTTTCACAAGTACTTGGTTTATTCAAAGGAAATAGCTTCGGAAATAAAGTATGTAAGTAACTAACGGAGGGATGTCCCAGTCTTCGATGCCACAGCCATGCTTCTCTTTCAGTAGTCCCATGAGCCAGCATCACAGTACCATCTTGAACCACCTCATCAACGTAGTATAATCAATTTTCCTCAGTGCCACGCCCAATAATCCGTCCCGTCCTGATATCCTGTAAGAGACAGAAGGTTGGGTGCATTAGAACAGAACAATTAAGTTCTTTTGTCACATGGCTAATTGACAAAAGTTTGTGTGACAGAGATGGAACGTAGAGGCAATTAGGGAGTTTTATGTTTGGGGAAATTTTAATTGTCCCTCCGGTTTTGACATCTAATTTTTCCCGATTTGCAACTTGGATGTGAGTTTTTGTGGGTCTGGTTGTTTCGGAAAAATCAGAAAAATCATATGACATTGTATCGGTGGCCCCACAGTCAAAAATCCATGGGCCATGGGAATTTGTGAGGTTGGTTTGGGTCATGTGAGCTATTGCATTGGGCTTTTGAGTGTTTGGAAATGGGCTTGGAACCTTTGGGCCCCCTTTACCTTCCACCGTGAAATCCTCCCCCCCTTTACCTCCGGCCGCCGCCGCTGCTATACCCCCAAAGCCACCTTCCGATCGTCGAGTGGTAGGAGAGAGGGAGGGCTTATCTTTCTTGGCACCTTTCTTGCTTGCGGTTTTATGCCCATCAGTCCACCATTCGGGATATCCGATAATCTCGAAACATTGATCCTTGGTGTGTCGACTCATGCCGCACTCCTCGCATTTGAGGTGAGATTTATCCTCTCTGGTGGTTGCTTTCTTTTTACCATCGAACTTGCGGAAGCTTTTGGTTGCTAGTCCAGCGCCATCAGTTTCTCCGGCAACCAATCCGGTAGCCACCCCATGGGTTTCACTATTAGTTGCTCCCAAGATTACTTGGTGAGCGGCTTCTTTGCGTACCATGGCGTAAGCGGCTTCGGCAGTGGGCAGCGGATCGACCCGGAGAGCCTCTCTTTTGATTGGTTCGAATTTTCGATCAATCCCATTCAAGAATTGGAACAGTTTTTGTTCCGATCGTATTTGGGTATAGGCCTGAATATCATCTTTGCACTTCATCGGGTTCGGATCTATCCGGTCGATTTCGCCCCATACACCTTGGAGTTCGATCCAAAACTCCTCGAGGGACTTATCGTTCTGTCGGATCTCATTTGCTTTGACGTGGAGGTTAAAAGTTTGAAGTTTGTCCTTGCCGCTGCTGTATGTGACCACCAGGGCATCCCACAATGCTTTCGCAGTGGGGTACTCGGTCAGGTTGCCGGCTATGTTGGGCTCGATGTTCTGGATGAGCCATGAGAAGACAATCAGGTCTTCTTGTTCCCATGTCTCATATTTTTCTGTTGTGGCTTTTTCTGGTGGTGCTTCGGTAAGATGTTTCAACAGGTTTTTTGATTTTCCGCCTATGGCAACTCGGATCATCCGAGTCCATAGAGCGTAGTTTTGGCTGTTTAATTTGATGTTTATTTGAAGGCTATCGGAAAGTTTGGGATTTGACGGTTGTGGGTTGATATTCTGTTGCAACAGATTGGCTAATTGTGTTACAATTTCCAATCCCGAGCCACTGGTATCACCTGTCATGGTGGCTTGGCTTGGTTTCTAGAGGGTAGATGATGAGACCAGAACCATAGGCTCTGATACCATGTGGGTGAATAAAAAGAATACTGATTTGTGAATGAATCGTATGAATTGAATTGCTTTTCAAAGTTGATACAAAGGCCCTCTTTATACAAGAAAGACTATGAGCAAAAAAAAGGAAACTAAAAATTATTGGCTGGAATTCCTTTGCTTGGTCCTTAATTCACTCGTCCCTTTATGTTTCAGTATCTTCTAAAAAAGGAAATGATGTTGACCTGATCCCGTCAATCTTTATTTCCTTTTCCAACAGAATCAACCGAACGATTTTTCTACAACCGAAAAAACTCAAAAACTATGATTGAGATGATGGTTCGCTGGATACCGGGAGTCGTAAGGGACCGGTCGGGGAGACACCGGTCGAATGAGTGAAACCGGTCGAGACACCGGGAGTTTCAAGGTCCGGTCGATGCTACACCGGGAGTTTGATGATACCGGTTGAGGTATGGTATCGGTCGAATGTCACAGTCCGGTCGATTAAAGTTCCGGTCGAGAGAGTGAGCAAGACACCGGTCTTTTGCAAGGCACCGGTCGATTGTTTTCAAACAAAGTACCGGTCCTTTTGCAAGGTACCGGTCGAAGGAAAAAAAACAAACCCCGGTCAAGATATATATATATATATATATATATATATATGTGTGTGTGTGTGTGTGTGTGTACACGAGTAAGCGATAGATATATATAGATATATGTATATATATGCGACAATTGTAGATCAATAAGTTACTTTCTCCATCCGGACGATCAATCAATTGGTATCCATGGGCTCTGATACCAATTGTAGATCAATCAGATGCCAACTTTAACTATATGAATATATGTGATATATATAAAGAGATATATGTATGCGATGTGATCCAGAAATCAAACAGTTGCCAAATTTCAACGTGATTCCACCGACCCACTATCTCATTGCAACCAATCATCACAATGGAAAAAAAACAAACTCATTGTTCTCAATTTAAGAACTCAACTCACAGTCGCCGAACTCAATTGTATATCACCGTCCCACTAGATTGAAGTAACCAATCACGTATGATGCTGCGCTGCCAAAACAATTTAATTTCAACACCCCGGTCGACAAGAGTCCGGGAGATGGGACCGGTCGCAAGTGCCGGTCAGGAGCACCGGTCAAAGGGTTCCGGTCGAAGAGGTCCGGTTGAAGATAAATTATAATCACCCAGATAACAAATAGATACTTATCGATAGTAGATAATTCGATTAAAATCGATCGAAAGTAAACTTTTGAACCCAGAAAAAAAAATTAATCGAACCCAGAAAATTAATCGACCAAACGCCAATTAGTCGACCCAGAGATCAAGATATTATCAAGTTTTACTCGATCGATACCTTAATAAACCAGAAGTCAATTGATTGAACTTAACCATGGAAAAAAAATCACTTGAACACAGATCTCAGATTGACCAGAGAAAAAAAATATCACTTGATTTTTCCAGAAAAAATCAATCCAGACTCAAATAATCATAAACGCAGAGATCGATTTACGCAGAACAATCACCAATCCAGGAATCGACAAAAACGATTTGCAGATATTATTAGATCTTAAGCAGTTCAATAACGCAGATATGAATAATCTTTAACCAAAAAAAATCGATCAATTGATTTTTACTCAGATAATCAGATAAACACATTAAAATCAAATAAGCGATTAAAGGGTTTTAGACAAACCTTTTTGGATCGTATCGAATAAAAAATAAATTCGAACCTGCTCTGATACCAATTGTAGATCCCAGTTTCAGTGCAATCAACAGATATAAGAACAATGATGAACAAGATATTGACCACAGCAACTAGTCATATGATTAATATAAACTTCAAAGGGCTAAGGTTTACAGAGAGAATTTCTGATAATAATATGTAAACCTAACGACTAGTAAACTGAATAATAATTTTTTCTCTAAACAAATGAAATAGAAATAACTTTAAATACTCGGGCTCGCAGGCCTAATGGGCTTATGGGCTTGGGCCCATCTAATTAATCAACTATTAAATAATTACAAATCAAACCCTTATAAATACTTTATTCCACTTTCAACACTCAGGACTTTCAGTCCTAACATTATCTCTTCTTCAAACATTTTTCTTTCTTCTTCAAAATCTTTTTCAACATCCTTTCTCTGACCAGATATTTCTTTGAATATTTCGACATTCTTCTGTTCAATTGCCTTTTTCTCCTTGACAAACTTTTCTCTTTCTCAAAATCAGATATTTGTTGAGAATGTTTTATACATTTTAACTCAACTGTCTTCTTCTCTTCACAACTCTTTTTGGAAAGTTCAGAGAATTTCTTAGCAAATTATTTCTGGTCTTTCTCAAAATCTTATCTTTCTTCAACAATTTTCAGTTCTAATTCAAAGATCTTCTTTTCATTAGCACACCCTTTTTGCTGAAATTTGACAATTTGATCATTTAAATCCGAGAGCTTGCTTTTTAACTCAGTGTTTTCAGCTTCCAAAATCAGCACTTTTTCTTCATTAAGACAAGAAGTCAGTTTCAGAAGTTCTTCATTAACAATCTTTAATGTACTAACTTCTTCTCTCAGTAACTTCCTGTCATCAGAACATCTCTTTGCTCGCTTTGATTAATAGTCAACTGAAGAAGCAAGATTTTTATTCTCTAATTCGAGCTTGGCAATATTTCGTTCATCATCATCAGAAAAATATCCCATCTTGAATATTTGTTTCAAAAAGAACTTGATTATGATCGTTAGTCCAAATGAAATCAAACAAAAACAGAAAAACTTGAAATAAAATTCAGAAATGAAATTTTCAAAAACCACCAAGTCTAGAATTCGCAAGGCACAAGAAATAACAAAGAATTTTCAAATAACACTGAGATGCAAAGAATTCGCAAGATGTACAAAAACACACACAGAATTTGCAATATTCTTTCAAAATTCGCAACTCAAACACCTGCGAATCCTGAGGAATTCGCAATACTCACACTAGCGAATTATGTCCTTTAAAAAAATTCAATAAAAATTTTCGCAACACTCTAGTATGCGAATCCTTTGCAATTCGCAATACACACAAAGACGAATTCTAAGCAATTTGCAACATAGCCATCTACGAATTCTATCCTTGTGTTTTCAAAAACAAGCTTATGTGAATTCTTTGTCCAACTGTGAATTCTTCATGGATCTGCGAGTTCTTTGGCTTATGCGAGTTCTTGGATGATCTTTGCGAGTTCTTGAAGATCTTGTGAGTTCTTCGTGAATTTAGCGAATTCTTCATATCTGAGTTGAAAAACGTCTCTGATCTACTAAAAAACACATCAAGACATCGAATTTCGATCTGAGACTTCGACAATTTGACTATAAACACATCTAGAACCAAAATCTAGCAATGAATTTCACTCTAAGGCACATACTAATACAATATGAACAGTGCGTCGAACTCGTGAACTCAGAACTTCGATAAAATCAAAAATTTACAATCGTTTACAGTGCAATTGTTCGAATCACCTATACAAACTCAATCTGGAACATAATTCGAACACAAATCAATTGATTACAGAGACTAATTCAACCAAAAACTCAAAATTCGATTCAAGAACTCAATCTGGATCTGCTCTGATACCAATTGAATGTCCCTGTTTCAAGATTCTTATTACAATTAATCAAACAAACAAGATTGATTAACTACCTGTTTAGATTTCAATTTCACAAATCAAAGATTACAATTTGTTTCTCTCTTTCTCTCTCTACAACACTCTCAGAAATACACGTACAAAACTCTCTAGTCATCTATCTATTAAACGAAAACAAACACTATTTATACCAACTATCTAAAACAAGGAAACAAAACAAAACAAAACAATACATTGACTTTGACTTTGACTATTATTACACTTTGACTTTGACTTTTACTGAGAGTTGACTTTCCAGCTTTTGACTTCTTGTACTTTGACTTCTGGTCTTCATGATCTTGGTTTACAAAAACTTTAAACAAAGATTCAAGTGAACTATTGCTTTCTGATGTATTTTGTGGCCAAGGTGTGTGAGGTGTATGTGTTTGTGTGGATTACCCACTTTGGAACATGTGAGGTGCACCTTGATGAAATCCCGGGGGATTTGGTGGTTGGTTTTGTACTTGACTTGCCCCGAGGGTTGAAGTCCTTGATTTCCCGACCAAGAGAAATTAAGGTGGTTTTCCCAATTCAGATTATATGTTTGGGAAAAAGGACTATTTCCAACATAATTTACCGAGGCGGGATTACCGGGACCACATTCAAAAGCATGATTTTCCCCACAAAATACACAAGATTCATTTATGGAATGATTTGACATTATAGCTTGCACTTGGTTCTTTTCTTCGCTAATATTTAAATTATTTTAACCAAGTTTGTGAAAGTTATAATTTGTGCATTTAAAGCGGGGATGGCATCAATCTCATGAATTCCCGAGGCATTTTTTGGGGCAATGGCACAAGCGTTTGACCAGTCAGTGTTATTATTGGAAACTTTTTCCAAAATATCATATCCATCATTATAAGTTTTAGAACGGTCGTAGCATCGAGAATGATTTTAGCGGCATTAGAAAGACCATTATAAAATGTTTCTGATTGGATGCAATGAGGGATTCCATCATGAGGACATTTCTTGATCAACTCTTTAAATCTCTCCCATGCATCCGAAACCGCTTCATCATCCTCTTGCCAAAACATCAAAATCTCATTTCTAAATTTTACGTTCCTACTCAGAGGAAAGTATTTTTTAGAAAATTTTCAGCTAAACTCGTCCAAGTATCAATTGAATGAGGTGGTTGAGAATTTAGCTAGGCTTTGGCTCTATCTCTTAATGTGTAAGAGAAGAGTGTCAACTGTAAGGTTCTACAATAACTCTGGGAATACGAAAATGATCCATCATTTCTGAAAATGATTTTAAATGAGAGCGTGGATCTTCCAAAAGTAATCCTCCAAATTGACCCATTGCTCGGATCATTTGAAACATTACCGGTTTCGGTTCAAAAGTTTTTGTCGTAGTGTTGGGTCTAAGAATTCCCGATTTTAATTGATCAAATTCGGGTGTTGCATAGTCCTGTATTCCCATTTCTTTGTCATCGACAATTTTAAGCATAGTTTCAGGTGGTGGTGGATTTTCACCATTTGCAGCCATGGTTCGAGTTTTCCGACCTCTTCTCCGTCTTCTAACGGTTCTCTCTATTTCAGGGTCGAGAGGTAAAACTTCACCGTGTTGTAGCCATGGCATACAACATGGAAAATAATCAAAAAATGAAGCGACCCAGGCTCGAATGAAAGTCTCCAGTCTCCGAAAATGACGCTAAAAACTTGATAGCAGAAAATCGTATAGGCACACAAAATGGCCACAATGTTACCACAGTGGTGGTGCAATTGCACACCAACACTATGATCACTATAAGTAATAAATTGGTAGTAATACTGAGATCATTTCCACAGGGCTAATCAATTAAGAATCTGAGACATTCATGAAACATACTTTTTGAATTTGAGACATTCATGAAATAATTAAGTTGTGAGAAATTTGTCAATATTTGTTGCTGAAAGAAGTTACTAAAGAAACAAACTTTTTGAATTAAATAGAGGATATTGGTATGAGTTCTCTCTAAGACAATCGTAATAATCAAATGGTCAGAAACTTTGTGTCACAGAGGTGTTCATAAAAATCCCGATCTCTCGAAAATGAATTGTTATGGAAAGTGGCCACATATCCTACTTCTGCCAAATCTTAATCTTGTCGATTTAACTAAGTTGATAAAATATAAAGTTCCATTAGTATAAAAATTTATACCCAAATCTCTTTGGGATATAAATCTCGACCAACATTTGAACCTTAGTAAATCATACAAAAATTCGTATCTCTACGTATTTATCAAAGACTTTCTCAAATCTTTGTGCATCACTTAAGTCGTAATTCGAATCCATCCATCTCTAGGTCAAGGATATAATATTAACACTTCAAGGTGTTCGACTTATCAGCGTTGATTATAAGTCCCGACTCAAATGACCAAACTTAAGATTTAGTAAAATAGACAACACCTAAATGTTGTTGATCTAAGTTTGGCTCACACCCACATCCACTGATATGATTAGTTCATAATGAATTTAAAGAACATAATGGAAATGAGTAAGGGGCTATTTGGAAATTGCTAAATGGTTTGGTGCAAAATTATTAAGTGGTCAGAATAATTAAGAGGCTCCTATAATATAGTGCAAAATGAAATATGATTGTTTGGTAATTGTTCAGAATAAAATTAGGGCGCTTAATGGTTAAGGGATGTCCAGAATACAAAATCATTCAGAGGGTTTTGAAACCATTAAGAGGCAAACTTATTTTTTGCGAAACATGATTGACCTCTTAGCGATTCAGAGGTTGCCTCTTAATGGAACCACTAAAAGGTAAACAAGCAACCCCTAAATAACTAAGAAATACTTGCATTAATTACGAAATGTAAAAACTGTCGGTCCTAGCAACAATGCTTATATTATCAAGTTCTTAGAATAAACAACAACACAATAACGATTACCAACCTGTATTGAATATATCAAACGATTACAAGGTTGATCGATTAAGTTCTTGATGTGTTCTCTATGTTTTTCTCTCTTTTTCACCTTGATGTGTGTGTTTATGTGTGTGAAATCTGATCTGATCTTGAGAGAGTGAGATACACTTAATCTAACCAAGTGTGTCTAACACACTATCTACCACTTGCAATAATATCTAGAATAATATCTAGATATTAACTAACAAACTATATTATAACTAAAACTAATATATGAAACTAGAAACTAACTAAGTCTAATATCTAATAGAATTAGATATTTAAACTAAGTTAACTATTACAATACTTATAACTTAGATATTAAATCTAAGTAAACTAAAACAATTACATTGAATTACATTGACATTTATTACAAATAGACATAGACTTTATTATCGAGAGTCGACGTTCCGGCTTTAGCTTCAGATTGCGATCTTCAGTTTGGATGATCTTGAATCCAATGAGACTTTGTCTTATCAATCTCCCCCTTTGGATCAAGATCATTATGAAAATGATTTTAGCAATTCAGTCTTCTTGTTCAGCTTCGGAAGATGCAATCTCTTTCTCTAGCTCTGAAATCAGCATGTCTTCAATCTAATTTTGAAGAGTGGACGTGATTCTTGAAACATGTGATCTTTGCCATTTCTTCTTGTAGTAATTCTCCCGCTTTTTGATGTTAAGTGCAACGACTTCATCAAAATTAGTGGTAAGAAATGTCAATCCTGCGGTTAGAGCCCCTGATTCGTCAATTTATAAGAGATTCATCCAGATCTTCGCAAATCCAGACAAATTAGATGTGTAACACCTGAATCAACTAATGAATCAGTTAGAATGCCTGTCAGTAACACTAAGTCACTGAGTGTAACAAATACACATTGGAAAGGAGCTGTTTTGATGTTGACTCCCCCAGGGCTTCAATCTAATCATCGAAACACCACAAAGGTTATTTCTATAAACGTTATGACAAAGAAACAAATTCCTTGTGTGTTCGTGCTTGTGTTTGAAAGAATTAAGCACGGATGATTGCTTATTGGCTCAAAATTGTGTAAACCACTGAGACAACAGTAAGTTAAGCACAGACTCAATGTGCATGATTGAAGTGTGAAGGTAGGGCAGACTTCTTTCTTTTCAATATCTAGATTTTCCAAACGAAAATCAGATAGCAAATGTGTTGCATCCCCTTTGAAAATGTGAAACACTTTCTTGTGAAGAAGAAAATGAGTAGATGGTGAGGTTTGATCAAGAGTTGGCATTGGTTAGTTGCCTGTTTCAATAATGATTACCAAAGAATTGTGAATCACTAGAACGGTGGCTACCCGGCTCAGAAAAAGTTGGTGCAGAGTTGTGATATTCTTTTAACTCTGTTCTCACACGCTCTTTCTTTTAATCTTTTTGCTTTCTCTAATCACACTCATTTCTTTTCTATGTGCATACTCACTCACTATGGATTAACTTCTTGGGTAGAAATCACTTGTTAAGGTGATTCCATAGAAGTTGTGTTAATTCCTAGCACAATGATTCCTTGTTTTCCTATGATGCATGTGAAGCTCAGATTGGTTTAACTATTTCAGTTAAAGCACAATATTGATCATGAAAACATTTAAAATACACTCCCAAAATATAAAATCTGTTGAAAAATCGGGAAGTGGTTTGAACATTAAATACAATGTTTTCCAATGATTGAAAGTTGTCCTTCTTTCAACCATATATGAGATTAAGATAAAGGATTTTACCTTACGTGCGATCTTATATCTCATGAAGCTAAGCTTTAAGTCATAAACATATGAACTTGTAAGCTTCTCTAAAAAATTCTGCAAAAATCTAATGTCAAGTCAAAGTAATAATTATTCACTTATATTGAAAAGACAAAAAGCAGTAAAACTTTTAAAGTACGAGTTCTGATAAGAAATAATCAGAAGTCATTACCTTTTTATACTCCCCCTGAAATTATGCATCAGACAATAATGTTAGTGAAAAACATAAACACTAACTCCTTCTCAAATATTGATCAACATATCTGATAAATGCATAAAATTTCAGACAAATATGTATGTACTCCCCCTTGATGGTTGATTTCCTCATTCGAGTATTGGAGTACAATCTCTTTTTCAGCACGGAGTAAGGTCTTTTGATCATTGAAGTGCGAGTCCTAAACTGTTGTGTTTAGAAGTCAAACTTCGTTGAAGTACGGGTTTTGAACTGCTGTGTTCAAAAGCCATTATTCTTCCTACTCCCCCTTGACAGTAGGTGCCTGCAACACAGGTTTAGTTTTCTTTTGTACCCACTGGTATTTGGGTCCATATGTGTTAGTTGCAGTTCGTATGGGGGTAACTGAATAAGAACCGTACCAGTAATGATCATTTGTCTTGTGAACAAGATCATGTGTACGACAATAAGAACAATAAAGTTTCTTACCTGACAAACTGATTAATTTATTTCTTGAATAAACAAAATCAGGTTTACCTTTCAGCGCATTGTTCTTCTTCGCAATCGGCGTATGTACACATGAGTTTTTATATTTCAGCTCTTCTTTAACTGGTTTCCTGTTCCAGACCAGTTTAGCTTCATCCTGGAAGCTTCTTCTCCTTCTTTGATGTGTACCAGAACAATCTATATTCCTGTCATAGAAAAGATTAGTAGAATGAATCTGATTAGAAGATTTAACTGACCTTTTGAAAAGAGCAGTTTTCTGATGTGAGCTTGCGGCTGGTTTGTTAGAACCAACTGAAATATTTCTAGGTGAGTGGATTTTTGACTCTGGAGTCGTTTGCTCAGTCACCACCACCGTCTTTGAAATAATATCTTGAAGCTCTTTTACCTTTGAAGAATAATTGTTTCTTTCTTTAACGAGAAGGTCAATCTTCGTCTCAAGCTCACACTTCTTTTTCTTCTTTTTCTGTGCATTCTTAGAAAGTTCAGATAGCTTTGCATTAAACTTCCTAATTGCAGCTTCAAAGGTGCTTCTCTCTTCTTCAAATCCTTTCTTAGCACCCTTTCTTGCATCTGATATTTCTTTTAAGTATCCTTCATTCTTCTGTTTAGTTGCCTTCTTCACTTTGGCAAACTGATCTCTTTCTAAAATGATTACTTTCTCAAAGTTACCAACTTGTTGAGAAAGCTTTAAACATTTTAGTTCTATCACCTTCTTCTCCTCAATACCCTTCTTGGAAAGATTTGAGAACATCTTCTCAAACTCTGATAATTTCTTTTGAAGATCAGTGTTTGTACTCTCCAAATCCTTAAATTTCTTCTCGTTGCTCTCAACAAGATCTAGCTTCTGTTTTTGAGCTTCGAGAACATAAATCTTTTCTTTTAGCTCAAAGTTCTCAGCTTCCAATACCTTAACCTTTTCTATTGAAGACAATCTGGATATACCTTCAAGCTGATCCCATGATTGTTTTGCTGAAGCCCATTTGCTTAGACTGCTATTCATTTGAATAGTAATCTCTTCTGAAATTCCTTTCAAGATAAGAATTTTGGCAAATTTATCAGCTTCATGTCTCCTTCTCTACGCATCTGTGTATTCATTAAGGTATACTGGAACCTCTTTCATTTCCAACCATCCATAAGCTCCTTTAAAATGATTGAACTTGGTTGGAATTGTCATCATCCATTCCTGCAAAGATAATCTGATATAAGTATTCAATTCATGTTTGTCAATAAAGTCTAAGAAATGGATTTTCCAATGCTCATATTTTCCTCTTTCTAAAACAGGAGGTTTCATATCAGTTCCAGATGATAAAAAATCTTTCGAGATAGACAACTGGTCTAATTGATACTGGGTTTTAAGATCTGAAACTTTCTCTGTTAGACTTTTCTCTCTAGGAGGAGCAAAGAAATCATCAAGATCCATGATTCCTGTAACAAGAGAACTTGACAGATATGATCGTTAATCCAAATAAAATCAAATTCAGAAAATTTGATCACAATCAGAATTTTATCCCCTTTCGCAGACTTAGCACGGGGGTCCCTATTACAGTTTCGAAAAAATCTCAGAAAAAAAATCTAAGTCTGGTTTGCGTTTCAAGATTTGCGTGTCAAATGGGGTGCGCAAACTGAGGTTTGCGTTTCTAATGGGACGCGCAAAATGAGGTTTGCGGGTCTAGTGGGACGCGCAAATGGAGGTTTGCGGGTCTAGTTGGATGCGCAAGATGGAGGTTTGCGGGTCTAACTTGATGCGAGAAGTTTTCTTTGCGTTTACTTGAGGACCCGATAACTGAGGTTTGCGATTGTCTTGAGATGCGCAAAGTTTGAGCTTTGCGTTTCTAGTTGGGAGCGCAAAGTCGACTTGTCTTTTGAAGAGATGAACACAAAGGCTTGAGGTTTGCGGGTCTTTTGAGAACCGCAAAGTATGCTTTGCGTTTGAAGTTGGAGTCGCAAAGTCTGCTTTGCGTTTGTAGTAGGACGCGCAAAGTGGGACTTTGCGTGTTATTCTTCCTCTGGTTTGCGGGTTATTCGACCTGAACTTCGAAAATTTGTCTAAAATCTGTTCCTGTAACGATTAGCAATAACAAACACTACCCTTATGTCTAGAAACACTTCTAGAACAGATTATGAGCACTCGATCTCACTAAAATACACTTTTTGAAGATTATTTTGATCGCACAGTGACCTTCTTCACTTGACAGTTCACTTACAAAAATCACAAATTGAAACTCGATTTAAGCTTAATACTGAAATTAATCACATACAACTCAATCTAGCATGTATTTCGATCACACTCTGATCGATTCTAACACCTAAAACACTCTTACACTCGAAATCAATTTTTCTTGAAGAACACAGAGACGTTTTTCTAAAAAACTTGTTTTGATCTTAATCAGGCTCTGATACCAATTGTCGGTCCTAACAACAATGCTTATATTATCAAGTTCTTAGAATAAACAACAACACAATAACGATTACCAACCTGTATTGAATATATCAAACGATTACAAGGTTGATCGATTAAGTTCTTGATGTGTTCTCTATGTTTTTCTCTCTTTTTCACCTTGATGTGTGTGTTTGTGTGTGTGAAATCTGATCTGATCTTGAGAGAGTGAGATACACTTAATCTAACCAAGTGTGTCTAACACACTATCTACCACTTGCAATAATATCTATAATAATATCTAGATATTAACTAACAAACTATATTATAACTAAAACTAATATATGAAACTAGAAACTAATTAAGTCTAATATCTAATAGAATTAGATATTTAAACTAAGTTAACTATTACAATACTTATAACTTAGATATTAAATCTAAGTAAACTAAAACAATTACATTGAATTACATTGACATTTATTACAAATAGACATAGACTTTATTATCGAGAGTCGACGTTCCGACTTTAGCTTCAGATTGCGATCTTCAGTTTGGATGATCTTGAATCCAATGAGACTGTGTCTTAACAAAAACTGCCACCACAGTGGTAAGACAGTGGACATAATTTAAGACTTGAAAGTAAACATTACTATAAATTAAAACTAGAATTCAAGAACTTCTTTCAGCCTTTCTTGCGAGTGTTTGAACTCTCCAACTTGTATATCTTCAATGAATGAGGAGAGTGTCAATACATAGATGCAAAAAGGTGGTGTGCACCCTCCTTTTACCCAACGGTTAAGCACTTCATAAGATCCCAAGGTCCTTCCACTTCTTTCATTACTTCATTAGGAAAATTTTATCCTTCCTTCTAGATTTTGTACCATTATTCAATCCCTTAAAGCTTTCAAAAATCTTCACCAAATCTTCATGAATCTGCCCACAGTGGTGAATTTGTGGCCATAATCCAACAACAACAAAATTTCAAGCAAAATTCACTCTTTGGTAGATTATTACCCTTTGGTAGAAGCAAAATGGGTATAAACATCACGTAAAAATGGGTGTATTGAACAATAAATAACTCTAAAAAACGAGAGTTATCAGGTCCCATTCTACAATTCCATATAACTGTTTGAAATAACATACAAACTTTTTGCTAATAATATCTTCATACAAAAAGATCCTAATAGCATGAAGATCAAAATCAGATTTCATAAAATTCCTCACCAGGCATCACATATAGGGGTGTCAATGATGCGAGTTAAGCTCGAGTATCATTATATTCAACTCGAACTCGAAACCTAATTCTCAAGCTCGAACTCGAAACCCAATTCTCAAGCTCGAACTCGAATCAAAAACTCGGGAGTAGTGAAAATCCGAACTCGACTTGAAGTCGGTAACCAATACCCAAGATCGAACTCGAACACGTTTCAAGCTCGAACCAAGCTCGAACTCGTTTAATTTTATAGTATGTATTCAAACAAACGAACATAAACAATAAACAAACAAAAAATTTGGTGTTCTTGTTCGATTGTTTAAAAAGTAGGTGTGGTCGTGTTCCTTTATGTTCGTTCGTTAAAAACATTAAATGAACGTAAAAAAGTACTTAAAACAAACTAAAGGGGCTCCCGGTTCAATGGGTGCTCCAATAACTCATCGCCTATAATCAAACGACCAAGCTCAAGCAAAAAGGCTCGGGCCATTGTGCTCAAAAAAAGGAAAGCAAAAGGCAATGGAATAATGGGAAGGGATGAACCTTATATATATATATATATATATATATATATATATATATATATATATATATATATATATATATATATATATATATATATAGTAGAGTTCAAGGCTTTTATTGAGTATCCAATCAATTTGGGATGAAAAACTTCACCTCAACAAAAAAAAACCTCCTTTACTTTAAGGGTTTCTTTTATTTTAATTTTGCTTTTTTAGTTACTATCTTATTATTATTCTATTCTATTAAATTAAATATTATTTAAAAAATTACATTATATTTTATAAATTATACTATAAATAATTATATATAAAATATATTCGAGTATATCACGAGCTTATCGAGTTGAGTATCAGGTAGCTCGACTCAACTCGTTAGTAAGTCGAATCGAGCCTATTCGAGTCAAGTGTTGACCGAGTCGATCTCGAGTAGCTAGTGAGTTGTCTCGTTTCATTGACACCCCTAATCACATAGAAACATCCAAATCGGCAGTCTCACAAATTTCCTTTTTTCTTTATCATCTAAACACTACTGCCCTGAAATGCATATTTTTTGAAACAAAATGACGGTTAGACCATATGGTCTAGTGAAGAAATCTATGTCAGTGCAATAATGCAATAAAAAACGGTTCATATATAAAATCCTTTTCAAAATCATTAATCATATAGTTAACTTTAGGTACTATATCCTAATGAATGATAAAGTTGGCACTCACGCACAACATTACAGCCGTATAGTTGGCTTTCAAGCACAAATTGATAATGGGATCGTTGGCATGCTAGCACAACACAATAATAGCATAGTTGGCGTTCTAGCATAGCGTGATAATAGTATAGCTAACATTCTAGCACACCGCGATAATATCCTTACTAGCATTCTAGCACAACGCGATAATAATATAGTTGGCGTTCTAGCACATCGCGATAATAATATAGTTGGCAATCTAGCACAGAGCGATAATAATATAGTTGGGGTTCTAGCACAGAGCGATAATAACATAGTTGACGTTCTAGCACATCTCATAGATAGATAATACGTTGGCACTCAGGCACAACATTCTTATTAACCATAATGTTGGCACTCAGGCATAACATCCCTCCCCAACATCTTATCATAGCTGTTACTTTAACCTAAGAAGTTATTCATTAAATCGCATATATTCATTTCCAACCACATATGCTCAAATTTGTATCACAATTAACGATAACAATTTAAACATGCCAATTTGGTATAATATCAAATTAATAACCATTTAATAATATATGCATTCTAGTTTGAAAATGATTAAAAAGAAAATCCACCTTCATATGATAAACGACAAATAACGCTTAACCGATATGAGTATTCAAAACCGAACGTGAACCTGAATAATGAAACATAGATCACAAACAGAAGGATTCAATCTACTCCATAACCCTAGACAACCTCTAAGGAGTCTAAATGATACCCCGAAATACCCCAAAACGACACAGAAGAAAAACGAGGAAATCGAAGTTTTTTTTCACCACAATGTATCCTGTAACCTATGTGACTGGTCGCATGGCTAGTTGCGCTACTCACTGACTCGATTTTCTTCCATGTTTTCAAACTTGCAACTCAAATTTAAAACTCAATTTAAACTGAAACAAATCTATATCTTTAAAGGTTCCAAAAGTATAAACGGACATAACTTTAACCATGAAAAACAAGAAATTTCAATATTCTCAATCTTTTAAAAGAATCAAGATCTTATGAATAAACCTTCAAGAATCTAACGAAAATTGATGATCAAATAAAGTGATTTTCAAATCACTTCAAACCAAGAAACTTGATACCAACATGATTTTAAACGGAATTTTTCCAACAAACTCAAGAATCAAATGTTGGAAAATTTAGTAAAAATATATGTTTTTTACTAACTTTGGACACATTTAAATACATATATATGTATTATATATAATTAAATCTTAGTGGGTTTGTGTTCCCCTATATAAGAGCTTCGAAACGATATATAATGTGTCCAAAACGGAGTGTGTGAATGAGATATCGATGCTCAAAGTCGAGTACTTGGATGAACTTAGTAAAAACCAAGTGGGTGTGGGAAAGTGTCCCACATAAGGAGTAAAAAATTTAGTGGTTTATAACCATGGAAGTGAGAGGAGTTTACAAGCTCCTTGAATGATTTTACTCCAACACCTACGCGGGCGCAGGGGGGTGCCGATTGAGAATTTCATAAGCTAAAATCGTCGAACTTGGGTATGGGCGCGACCGGCGGACACTAATGCAGCTCCAAAATCTATAGCTCGTGCAACATGGTTTTGCTAATTTTCATTTTGATCCATTGACGCGAACGGGTTGTGCCGCGGGTTAACCCGCGCCATGCACTATTTCAATTTCTGTAACTCCCCAATCAAACGTATTGAAAACAAATATTTAATATTTTAATTACCAATTAACTATCGAATTAATCATTTCCGTTTTCAAAATTAATTCTTTAATTATTGGTTAATTACATATTAATTATTTCGGTTTCAATCTTCAATATAAAAAGGAGGAGTCTGGTTGCATTCAAAACATACACAACACAACTCTCTGAAAATCTCTATTGCATATGAATATTCCGGCGACTTTTCCATGCAAATAGTCATCTTCGGCAGTACTACTGCTCACGTTTTTGTACCCTGGGAACAGACGGTGAATCTGTTTAAAGGAATCGTGTTACACACGAGCCTCAACTTATATTTAATTTCCTTCTTTCTTCTCTGTAATCGATTTGTTAAATCATTAGTTGATTACTTTATCGAATTCTTAAATCATTAGTTGATTACTTTATCGAATTCTTAAATCATTAGTTGATTACTTTGTAATTATATATGTACGTGTAATATACATATAAAACCAACAATATTAAACAGATTCTAAATCGATTTAATTCTTTTTCTGCTTGTGTAAACAGATTGATCTTGCGGGACTAATTGTTCACTTGAAATTTGTTTTCCAGAATGGTGGACACTTCAGTAACCCCAACCGCAACCATACCGGTGCAAAACACCATGGCTACTCCAGCAACTGCTACCACACCAGTGCCAAACACCATGGCTAATCACGCTGAGAAACAGGAAAAAATTTCTGGTTTGAATTTCAAGAGGTGGCAGCAAAAGATGTTTTTCTTCCTGACCACATTGAACCTGGCTTGGTTCCTTACTGAAATTGCTCCTCAAATTGGTGGAGGAGAGGCCGACGCTCAATTTAAGAGTGTAGTTGAGGCTTGGAAGCACTCAGAATTTCTATGTCGCAACTATGTGTTGAATGGGCTAGCCAATCCGCTTTTACAATGTATATTGCAAAGTAACTACGGCAATGGAACTTTGGGAGTCTTTGGATCGGAAGTATAAGACCGAAGAAGCGGGAACCAAGAAGCATGTTGTTTCTCGATTCTTGGATTTCAAAAGTGATAGTGCATGATATACTTGCTGAAGGGATGATTATCAGTGAAACTTTCCAAGTTGCAGCAATGATTGAAAAGCTACCTCCTTGTTGGATAGAAATCAAGAATTACCTTAAGCATAAGCGAAAGGAGATGTCTGTGGAGGAGCTTGTGGTGCGTCTTCGTATTGAAGAAGACAACCGAATGGCCTTGAAGGATGGTTATAATGTCGGCTCTTCAAAAGCTAATGTGGTGGAAGTTGGTCAATCTTCCAAGAACAAGGCCAAGAAGGTTGACAAAGGCAAAGGGAAGCAAAGAGTCTTGGCCCTCAAAGAGGAACTTTCAAGAAGAAATTCAAGTGCTATAATTGCGGCCAACTGGGTCACAAAGCTGCTGACTGCAAGTTGCCAAATAAGGACAATTCGCGTCAAGCTAACATGGTGAACTAGAACTTGGTGGCAATAATCACATATTTTACCGCCATGGAACTCACGACCATGGTATCGAAGGTGATTGTGATTGATGCAAACTCTAGGGAATGGTGGATTGATACCGGAGCTACCCGTCATGTGTGTCATGACAAGAGCAACTTCAACACCTTCAAGGATGTTGATGATGGGCAAAAGATCTTCATGGGGAATGCCACCACCGCCGATGTCAAGGGTGTTGGAAATGTGATTTTGAAGATGACTTCCGGGAAAGAGCTCAAGCTTAAGGATGTTTTGTACGCACCGGAGCTTCTCAAGAACCTCATTTCGGGTTGGTTGCTAAACAAGTTTTGTTTTAAACTAGAGTTCCAGTCGGACAAGTTTGTTTTGTCCAAAAGTGGTATGTATGTGGGAAAAGGATATGCCTTGAATGGCATATACAAGCTAAATGTAATGGTTGTTAATGATATGAATAAAACAAGTTCTAGTTCTGCTTATATGCTTGAGTTTCCAAATGTTTGGCATGGCCGTTTAGGACATGTAAATTTTAATTCCATTCGACGTTTAATTAAATTAAACTGCATACCAAAATTTGAAATCGACTCAAATCACAAGTGCCCCACATGTGTAGAAGCCAAACTTACTAGATCATCTTTCCAATCGGTTGAAAGAAAAAACGAACCCCTTGATTTAATTCATACTGATGTGTGTGTTTTAAAATCGGTACCGACTAGAGGTGGGAATAAATATTTTATCACGTTCATCGATGATAGCACGAAATATTGCTACATTTATTTACTTAAAAGAAAGATGAAGCAATAGACATGTTTGCCGTGTATAAAAATGAAGTTAAAAATAAACTTAACAAGAAAATCAAGGTTGTTAGAAGTGATAGGGGAGGTGAGTATATCTCACCATTTGCTGAGTTTTGTTCTAAAAATGGAATTCGACATGAATTCACAACACCCTACTCACCTCATCAAAATGGTATTGCTTAGAGAAAGAATCGTACCTTGAAACAGATGGTGAATGCCATGTTAATTAGTATGGTTTAAGCCAGAACATGTGGGGCAAAGCTATTTTTCCGGCTAATTATCTTTTGAATAAGATACCCTGCAAGAAATAGGATGAAACACTGTATGAACTTTGGATGGGTAGGAAACCATCGTACAAGTACTTACGAGTGTGGGGGTGCCAAGCTAAAGTAATTGTCCTTCCGCCTAAGGTACAAAAGTTAGGACCTAAAACTGTGGATTGTGTATTCATTGGATACGCACAAAATAGTAGTGTTTATCGGTTTCTTGTGTATGAGTCTAAAAATCCTGAGATACAAAAGAATACAATTATGGAATCAAGAAATACTTCATTCTTCGAAGATGTATTTCCTAGTTTGAACAAGGAAGATCAAGTCTTATCTTCTAAAGATAAAGAAATTGTTCAAGAGAATGAAAAAGTTCTATCTCAGGAAGAAGTGATAGAACCTAGAAGAGGTAAACGGGTTAGGGTTGAAAAATCGTTTGGTCCCGATTTTCTCACCTACATGGTGGAAAGTGAACCCAAAACCTATCTTGAGGCGGTTACGTCTTCAGAGGGACCTCAATGGAAAGAAGCCATCAAGAGTGAGATAGAATCTATCTTTCAAAACCATACATGGGAACTAGTGGACCTACCTCCGGGAGGTAAGCCACTAGGTTACCGTTGGATCTTTAAGAGAAAGATGAAAGCTGATGGCAGTATTGACAAATACAAAGCAAGATTAGTAATCAAAGGATATATACAAAAAGAAGGTCTAGATTACTTTGATACATATTCATCGGGTAACAAGAATAACATCAATTAGGTTGGTGCTAGCTATTGCAGCCATTAGAAATCTGCAAGTTCACCAAATGGATGTGAAAACTGCTTTTTTAAATGGAGATTTAGAAGAAGAAAACTATATGGAGCAACCTAAGGGATTCGTTGCCCCAGGACAAGAGAACAAGGTTTGTAAACTTATTAAGTAATGGTATGGCCTAAAACAAGCTCCAAAGCAATGGCATCAAAAGTTTGATCACGCCATGTTAGAAAGTGGTTTTAAGACAAGTGAATGTGATAAATGTGTTTATATGAAAGACACCACTCATGGTTATGCCATCTTGTGTTTATATGTTGATGATATGCTTATCGTTGGTAGTGATGACAAAATGATAAGTAATAATCTCTGTAGACAACCTAGATAATTTCTTTGTGAGCTTAGAAATTTCATTTTTAAAAACTTGTCTCTTTTGTTCAAAATCTTTATCTAAGTTCTTGTTTTTAGAAGAACTCTTTTTGAAAATCCCAACATTTTTCTTCTCAAATTTTTTTTTCAGTCTCAAAAGAATTTTTCCTTTCCTGGAAAGTTTCCTTTCTTTTTCTAATAAATCTTGCAAAGTGCAAATTTGCTTGGGAAGATCAGAAGACTTTTCTTCAAGAACTTTCTTCTCTTTTCCAAAAACATGTCTTACAAAAATTAATATCTTCTCAAACTCATAGACTTGTTTTGAAAGCTTTAAACATCTTAGCTCAACTATTTTCTTTTCATCAAATGATTTTCTTGAAAATTCAGAAATCTTTTGTGCAAAAGATTTTTTTTCTCTTTCAAACTCTTCTATTTCTTTCTCAAACTTCTTTCTATCTTGAGAGATCTGTTCTTACAGTTCAATAATCTTCTTTTGAAGTTC
The DNA here is from genome assembly GCA_023525745.1 of Arctium lappa. Taxonomy (NCBI): domain Eukaryota; kingdom Viridiplantae; phylum Streptophyta; class Magnoliopsida; order Asterales; family Asteraceae; genus Arctium; species Arctium lappa. The sequence continues at coordinate 165,970,630 of CM042047.1, forward strand.
AGTATTATCTTTTTCCAAATCTTTTCTTTTTCTTTCAATTTTCTTCAACTCCTTTTTGACACTTGAGTTTTCGTTTTCTTGAGTTGCTTTCTCTTTCAACATGTTTATTTCAACTTCAAGACTAAAAACTTTTTCTTTCAGTTGGTCTCTTTCAGAGAAAATCTTTTAGTTTATCTTTTTCAGTCCATCACATGTCTCTCCAGCAATGTTTTCTCAGGTTCTGAGATCATCAATCTCTTTGCATGAACTCTTTCTTAGACCATGTAGTGTTTGAACTATTTGTTTTCCATCTTGCCGATTCCTCTTCAGATTTCTTCAATTTGATTTGAAGATTAGAAATCTCTTTCTCTTTCAAAACAATTATTCCTGTGAAATTAATTTTAGAATTAGAAATATAATATGAGCAAATAAAATTTTTCTCTAAAGAAAAAGATTTCTCTTTTAGTTTCTCAATCTGATCTTGAAGATATATATTTTGACTTTTCAGCTTCTCATTTTCAGCTTCAAGAGCTGGTATCTCAGGCATATAAGCGATAACACAGTCTCTTTTTGTTAAGACAATATTTCCCTTCTCGTCAGTGTAAGGCATCTTGAAATCTGTAAAATATGAGCTTGCAATGATCGTTAACAAAAATCAGAAACTTTCGTCACATTCAAAATTATCTCCCCCTTCGCAAACTTAGCACGGGGGTCCCACTAAAAAGTTGACGAAGTATGGAATTCGCAGGTCACTGAGAGGCACTTTTCGCACACCAAAGAAATCCCACTTTTTACAGGCTGAAGGTGCGAAATCTACACTTTTCGAAGCCTTGATATGCGAAATTCTCACTTAGAAAAATTCTAAACACCCACTTGAGCTTTTCGTACGTAATGACTTGAGGATTATGGACTTAGAAAAATTTCAAGTACACAAGATGATCACTTTTCGTACAAAATTTAGCGAAATCTAGACTTAGAAAATTTTCAAGTCTCATCTATGTGTGAAATATGGAGCTTTTCGCATGCCAAACTATGAACAATATCTTTTCGCACGTTGTTGTACGCGAATTCCTCACTTTTCGTAGACAAGGTTCTGTGAATTCTTTACTTTTCGCATGTAGGCCTCTGCGAAATTTGACTTTTCGTATGAGGCTTTATACGAAATCTTGACTTTTCGCACACAGTTGATGCGAATTCTGCACTTATGAAATTTTCAACAACAAAATCAAAAGCCTTGCGAGTTCTTTGATGCGAAATGTCAAGATCTTGCGAGTTCTTCGTTTTTCGACTTAAACTTTCAAAAATTCTTCATATCTCCTTCAATACTCGGCCAATTGTTACCAAACTTCAAGGAAATGACCACAATGATGTTTCGAACACAACCATAGTAACAATTTTATCTAAAATCAACTGAATCGATGATCTTGATCTTATCACAGTGCGCTGAACTTTTTCGAACCAAAACTTACAATTTCGAGAAATTGAGTACGAATTACACCAAAATAACTATTATAATCTGAGTGAAAAATGATCTAATATATTATCGACAACAATACAATCATCAAATCAACAATTACACCTCAAATTCGCAAAAATCAAAACTAAGCACAGAGTCTGCGAGTTCTTCATTTTCTGGATGTGAAATCGATTTCTGGTTGATCTGATCTGCTCTGATACGAAATGTAATTCCCAAATTCAAGCACTTAATCAGATTACACACACTTTGTAGCCACAACTCATATTCATTGATCTCACAAATCTTACAATAGGTTTACAATGAATTCTTATAGTATGAACAATGACTTTCTCTCCCTAATAAAGATCTCTCAATCTGTTTTAGTGTGCGTAGTCACAAATCTACAAGACATAAAGCCTTTTATACTTGGTCAAACTAGTTGACCTTACAACTCAATGTATTAAGAAGGTCAAACACCTTGACTTTTAATAACACTAATAAAACAAAACTCTACCATAATTACAATATAGATTGTTTTAACCTTGAATACAACATTTAGGCTCAACAGTTTTGAACTTTGGATGTATGTTTATGAACTCTTATCACACTAAACAATTGCACTTGAACTCCGTTTATCGAACGATTTCAACAATTGTATTTATTTCGCCAGGATAATTATTGATGGGCTTTAATTAAAGTATAGTATTTGAATTCCAGTTTTTAGCAGTTTTTCCCATTATTTTTTGTAATACCCCTTTTTAAAGTTTTATAGAAGTTTGGGGGCTATTTGTATCAAATCCTTATTGTTTAGGGTTTGGTTGTAAATTGTGGGTATAAAACCCATCATCACCATCGCCTCTTCGGAATATCTCTAGAATTTCCATACATATAAATTGTGTATGTATTGTGTTTCGTTTGAGAGAGTCAAGAAGAGAAAGAGTGTGAGGGTTTTGAAGATGGTGAATTGGTAATCTTCCTTTCATCATTAAGGTATGTATTTCTTTCTTCTTTCTTTTCTCTCTCTAAGATTTGAGTAGTTATTGAAGTTTAATTTTGAAGAGCTTATGGTTTTGGTGAACCATGGAGTGTTAGGAGGGATTTTGTGTTTGGTATTTGATGTTGGTTTATATGTATATTACACGTACATATATAATTACAAAGTAATCAACTAATGATTTAAGAATTCGATAAAGTAATCAACTAATGATTTAAGACTTCACATAGTCAATCGTGATAACTCCAGTAGAGAGTAATTGTCGAATCGTATTATGTTTACGTCTAATGTGCCTAGATTTCCCATTATACATTCATTACACCCTCAAACCTGGAAATAACAACTAAAGTAAAAAAATTTAAATACATCAATAAATGATTCATAAACGATCACAATTAAGATTTAAGTTCAATACACACATTCATTCTATACATATAGTCTATAAAAAGGACGGGTGCTACTAAAACCCGAACATAGTCAATATCTCCAAACTGTGGAAGACTTTATCAAATACTTACACTTGTGAAAAACTAAGCACGTCACTTCATAGCACTGCTAGAACCAAACCCCCATCTGAAACCTGATGCACATACCGACAAATAAAAAGGTTAAGCTTAACGCCTAGTGAGCTCAAGAGTTTTCAGCATAAATAAATTAATCATTTAGAAAGGGAGGATGCAACGAAAATCATAATCTTTCAAACGATATGGTTCACTTATGAAAACGACTCGTTTATCAATAATTATGCATTTTAAACGAAAGAGACACTAAATAATCGATAACTAAACCAAACTGTTTTAAAGGCGAAAATCCCAATATAAAACATTCTTTCGTAACTTTAAGTTCAACTCAAAACTTACTCAAAATGAGAATAGGAAGATGACTCCCAATTTTATAAAACACGGGTAAAATATTATGTCTCGAAATACCCAACACGGGTGAAGCATGACCCACAACTCATAAAGCCAAAGATAAAAACCCATGTAAATAAATATCGCCGTCAACACGGACATTAGACCCAAAACTTACGCCACCATAAAATGGAAAGAAACCAAATACTGAAACGTAGAAATGACACATTCCATTCAAACCTTAATATACGTGGGGAAAAACCCAATATTAAAGCCATCATTTATCGTCGACCACAACAAACCAAAGTTTGTAAAATACGACATCAACATTTAAAATACCACGGATCTACGACGGAGAGACCCGTATATAATGAGAATAGAGGAACACGCAAGTAGGCCGCCTATACAACTTCCTCGTGTGTCATCTAAACGTTTGTCACCACGTATCCCAGATTTAGTTCTCATGCCATACCAGACATCACAACCTCAATCTGTTTATTGCCTCTAGCCATACTCCATCGAGTTCCATCCCAAGGACTTATGGACGAGTTTCAACTCGGAGGCTTGTGCCACCTATTGCCTACTCACTAGCGAACCCAAGCAGCCCACTGTCATAACCAACCTTACCCGCTTTCTCAAACCAGACAGACTTACGTGCCTATGGATCCATTACAACATTGTCGAACATTACATGACTCCAATTGAAATACCAAAGCTCCCAAAACATGTAACTCTCAACTGGCATAAAAATAATCGCCATCATACTCAAACCCCACAACTGTTTTTAAACCGGACAAATGTCCTCAACACTCCATTTAGTCAAAACCGAGCCAAAGGCCCAATAGTTTACGTGAATATCCAACGAAAGCATTTGTAAACATTAAACCACGTTTAACCAACAGTGATGTAGACACAACGACCGAAAGTACAATTAACTCAAACTCAACATTGGTTGAGGCAAACCATTTTCTAAATGGACTCGTTACCCTTATATTTCCAAGATGCCTCATAACACAATAATATGCATTTTCTGAAAAGGTTTATAATATTAAATACACAAAATGACACTTATATCAATTTGAACTCCAATTATATATGTAAAATCCCCATTTAGACATATTACATGATTTATTTACCAAAACTCTCAAAAATCCCAAAAAGGGTGCTTCACCATGTTTATAAACCCAACATTTCAAAATAACGAAAACTTATCAGCAGTTAACAATTTAATGTAAAACACAAACACTTTAAAATAAACATTTTGGCATGTACACCGTTTTAACAAATCAACTTGAACTCATCTTGCTAGATTTAGGCTAAATCTAGGTTTTACCCCCCAAAACTTGAATCACCATTGATGAAGGCTTGAACAACCAAGAAACCTCCCTAGATATTAGATACAACACATCTACAAGATTACCTTCATCACACAAGTCATAAAAATCAAACCCAAGATGAAGGATGAAAGGGAAAAGGATGAAATCATCAAACCCTAGCTTAACATTGAGAAAGGTGAGGAGCTAACCACCACAAAATACCCTTGGATATTCCAATAGACTCGAAATATCTTGCTATATCCATGAAGATCTCTTAAAAATGAAACCATGGCAACTTGAATCACTGAAATCGGAGTTCGGATGAACAAGATATGAAGAAGTGAAGTTAGAGCTCCAAAAATCGCGTATAAAACCCTCAGGTCTATTCCCGTGGTTTAGCCCGCGACTTGGAAGTCGCGGGGTAAGCCGTGCGCTTACCCATCACCCATCCAGAGGTTTCCACGGCCTAGGTCGCGGCCTAGGGTCGCCCACCAACCCGCGGGCCTCCAAAATCCCCATTTCTCGTGTCTGATCACTGTTTTGGCCATAACTTATTCGTTATAGCTCCGTTTTCGCTCCAGAAAGGACCGTTGGAGTCGTAATTAAATCCTTCATCTATCTAGACTATTAAATATAGGATTCAAGTCCAAAATCTTTTATCTTATTTTTCCCTAATATATCGGTTTCGGTATTAACTTGAAATGACACCTTTCAAAAATCGGGGTGTTACATCATTGTACTTTGAGCTCTACCAATTGCTAATTGGCTATCACAATGTATACAAATGGTTGTTGCCGACTTAGGCCATCTGAGAATATCTTTCACGAACTGACGTAGCCACTCTGCCCCTTCACCACATTTATCCAAGGCGATAAATTCATATTCCATCGTGGATCTAGCTATAACAGTTTGCTTGGATGATTTCCAAGACATAGTCTCACCTCCAAGTTTAAACACATATCCACTTGTAGATCTGGAATCCCTTATTTCAGATATCCAATTTGCATCGTTGTATCTTTTGATCACAACTGGATATTCTCCATAATGCAGTCCATACTCACGTGTGTATCTTAAATATCTTAACAATCTAGTAATACTCTTCCAGTGTTCAAAACTGGGATTACTAGTACACCTACATAGTCTGCTCACAACATATGCTAAGTCAGGTCTAGTACAACTTATAAGATATATCAGACTGCCAATTATTCTTAAGTATCCACTTGTGCAACACTATCCTCTCTATTTTTAGATAGATGTTGACTAGTGTCAATCGGAGTTCTAGCTATACTAGTATCTCCTTTATTAAATTTCTCAAGAATCTTGTCCACGTAATGTGTCTGATTTAACACCAGACCATTATGGGTTCTTGTGATTTTGACCCCAAGATTCACATCCGCTAAACCCATGTCTTTCATGTCAAACTTAGATTTCAACATATCCTTCGTGCCCTTCATAAAATTTATTTTAAACAGTTAATTGATGTTTAATTTACTAATAAACTATGTATTAAATTAAATATCATACTTTTATAAACACTGATAAAATAAATAACATAAAATACCAGTTCAAAATGAATTTAAGAAAGTCTAGTAATTTTGTTGACGGAGAGTATCGAATCTCTATTTTTCTTGTATATCAACTTGATTCTAGTAAAACAACAAACGTAATTGATGAGTGCGACTACAGTCAACATTTACGAGTCAAATTTAGCAGGCAACCTAGACAAAAATGCCTTTCATTTTTGCATCTGAAAAAAGCAATCACATGCATGGAGATATATATCTTTGTTTTCTATCGTTTAAAAATATATTTCCTTCACTGAAGTGAGTTGATCGAGACGTTTTTTATTCAATTTTTTTGGCTAATTATTTTTTTATAGGTGTTGTCATATGCACCCTAGTCTATATGTTTATGGTGCAACTGGATCGGAAAACCAAACAGTAACTATCCCATCCCTTCCTCACAACCTTAGAGCATCTCCAACAGCATCCCCAAAAATTTCTCAAAAATGGAGAATTAAAAGTCAAAATCTAAATAAAAAATTACATCTATCTCCAACAAATTCTCCATTTTAGAGATAACATCATTACTTATAATATTAAAATATTGTATAAATCTAATAAAATATTATTTCTCTCTCCTATTCATTTCACTTGAAGAAATCTTATTGGTAGAATATAATAAAAAACAATTTCTCTCTTATTGTAATCATTTTTGAAGAGTTCTCCATATTTCTAGAAAATTATACTCTCTCCAACTTTCTCCATTTTGAAGAAAGATTTGGAGAATTTTTTGGAGTACAAAAATGCCTAAAATCTTCTTTTTCTCCATTTTGGAGAAGCTGTTGGAGATGCTCTTATTAGAATATGATGTAAATGACATATAGACTAGGGTGTAATTGAAACCACCCTTTTTTATATCAATTTAAATATCGTATTTCAAAAAAAAGCGAAAAAAGTAGTTTGAGTTGAAAGATAAGTGTTCCATGTGAGCGTATTAAAAATTTTATTGGCATCACATTGGGATTATTTAATTTATGTTTGATCTGTCATCTACTATTTGTGTTTTAGGGGTTGTTTATTTTTTTTAAAAAACCTCTTAATGGCTCTTAAGTCTGAATCCTTCAGACCTTTTTACACACTACCTCTTATTAGTCATAACTAAAATAAGATTTCAGACTTTAGATCTCTTAAAAAACAAACGACACCTTATTGTTTATCTGGATTGTTTAGATTTAGTGTTTATTTGTTTTATGTTTTTTAACTTGTTTTGTTGGTGGTTTGTTGAGTTTGTTTTTGTAGCTTGCTAAAAAAACTAGTTATAGAAAAACGTTTGTTAATTTTTATTGTATTAGATTTGTCCTCAATAAAGTTTTATTGTTTTTAATATATATATATATATAGGGGTTGTTTAATTTGCAACCCTTAAAAAGGTTGCAAACCTTGCAACCCACATCTTAACCGTCGGATTCATGATCGGCGGTTACAATAGATATGGGGCCCAATATTTTTAATTAAAAAAAAAAATAACCGTCGATAATGAATCCAACGGTTAAGATGTGAGTTGCAAGGGTTGCAACCTTTTTAAGGGTTGCAAAATATTCTACCCCTATATATATAGGGTGCGTTTCTTTTGCAAAACAAACAATTTGTACAAACTATGCAAACCACTATTTTAGGAAACAATAAATATATTTATGGATAATGATTATGTTTCATTAATAATGATTGTGATATATATGAAAAATGTTAAGTTTATTGATTATAATCATGATTTTAAATTAGGAAACATAATAAAATCATATATTCATTAGACTTGATGAACGACTAAGACTGGTTCACAAAGTTTGCACAATCTGACTAGTTTGCAAAAGATACGTATATAGAAGCGTACTCGTGTAAATCAACGCGATATATCCTGATTTTAATGTTTCGTTTTATTTTTTTATCTTTGTCGATTTTATAATACGGTTTTATGTGGTTTTGAGAAAGTAATAATAATTTTTTTATAAATTGTTTTCATTTAACTTTTAATTATAGTTTAATACTTTAATTTAAATTTAATAAAAATGTAACTTGTTTTAGGTTTAATAATGTAATATTTTTTATTAAATAATAGTTAAGTATTTTGTTGGAATTCAACGATTATCTTAATCATATTTCATATTTTTTATATTTAAAATGAGATATTTATCATGTATTTTATTATGTTTATTAATCAGTTATGAATTCAAATATTGTTAAATGAAAAACGAAACAGAATAACAATAGAATAGAGAGACAATAAAATCTGTAATTCTCATTAATCATAAGCCCTTTAAATAGGAAGAAATTTACAAAGAAATGAAACATTCATTATGGTAAATTCTAATACTAGAAAAATATTATATATCAATCATTTCCTTTTGATGATGACACATAATCCTACAACACTCCCCTTGTGTCGAGTCAAATGAGTGATGGTGCACAATTGTTTTCTCGTTAAAACCTTACGCCAAAATAAAAACCTAGTGGGATAAAAAAATAAGACGAAGGAAAAAGTACAACGCACCAGTTTCTTTGCAATATATATAGACTTTTCCTTCGGTCTAGTTTTCTCTTAGATTCGTACATTAATCATGAGAGTTAGGAAAACATGATGGTATATAAACAGTTGCCTCACTAAAACCTTACACCAAGGAACAAAACCCAATGGGAAAAATAAAAGATTGGTTGAAGAAAATTGCACAACATACCAATATCACAAATATAGCAGACTCCCCCTTCTGTCTATTACTCCCCCTGATTCGTGCATTAATCAAGGGAGTTTGGAAAACATTTGTACTTGCTTTCTACATGTTTCCCAATATATGGTTTAAGGTAATGATTTGGTAAAATGTGTCATGCTATCTTGACATCTTAATTGATTCAATTAAATCTCGATGAGAGTTTTCTTATTGTTGATTGTATAAGACTTAAGTAGAATATTTGATATATCTTATGTTCATTTTGTCGATACATGATACATTATTTCCATATATGGAAATATAAATACTGGTTGAACCCAGAATTACTAGCTCCTCTAATATATGCAATGATAGTCCTTAATCATGTACATTATTTAATTATCATGGGGAGTAATATTCTTGGATTAGTTCAAGGGGGTAGTTAAAAAGGATTCCTTAATTCACTTCCAAGCAATCGGCGTGTTCACTATGGTAATTCTGTATCCAGTTTGGGAATAACCTTTGTATGGGTCAGACAGATACCTAATATCAGCAAAGACATACTAAGACATTGTTTGGTGTTTTTCTATAAAAACTAGTACTTTTGCTGCTTACATTCTAAGTAGGTATTGAAGTTTCATTATCAATCTCATTTTTCTCTATATAGGGAAAGTATAAGCCTATGTCAATGGTTTCAAAAGATTAATTTGATATCATTCCAATGACGTTGCGTTGGCGCTGAGCTAAATCTAACTAACAAATTCACTGAGAAATACAATATACGGTCAAGTGTATTATACTAAGTACAATAATGCGCATATTGTACTTAGAGAGGGAATTCCAACTCCCAACATTTTTCGTCATCATCCTTTTAGACGAAATGGATCTTTCCTTATATCCAACACTTAGACCGATCATGGGAGTGCTAACCGGATGCGCTTTGTCCATATTAAATTGCCTGATTATTTTCTGGACATATGCGATCGGTGAATTAATATTTCACAAACTCGGTGTCCTAGCTCAAATATCTAGACAAAACCAAGTTTACCCAAGATCTTTCCTGTCAAAATCAGATTTCAAGTAGCTTGTGGTTTCCCTTATTTCATCAAGAGTGCCTATTATGTTCATAATATTGACATATAAAGCTACTTTGAAAATATGGAACTTGTTTTCCATAATAAATACGCAAGGGAACAATTCATCGTTCTTATATATCCTTTCCCAATCAAGTATTCCATTAGTTCTTATATATCCTTTATAGATTAGATTGTTTTGATCTATAAAGTGGGTGTTTCAATTTTATTGCAAACGCATTTAGTGGTTTAGAGTTACTTGATTTTGATAATGTAATATCATCAAGCACTTTTATATATCTCTAACTCTAGATCCCCGTAGAGATATGTGGTATCCACAATTATGAGATGCATTTCCAGTCCTTCGGAAACTATAGGCTAATTAATTAGCATAACGTATAACGTCCATCACGGGAGAGTAAGTCTTCTCGTGGTCAATCCAGGGCATTGTGAGAAACCTTGCGGCAAAGAAGAGTCTCATACATTATGACTTAATTATTCTCATTATGCTTTTTGACAAATGATTTATCTATGTCTTACAAGCTTTACACTTGGTGGGTTAGCACTACCAAACCAAATATGTCAAGATCGAAAATTCTAAACAAGAATTTAATACAAACTCAGAAACAATGTTAAAGAAGTCGCGGAATAACACTTTAACAATTAATCAAAACACAGAATATGAACTCAAATCATAAGTTTATATTGCATAAAACTTAATGATTACAAACACAACCTCAATCTGTTGAACAGACTCAACAGACGTTCTATACTTTTCTATAGAAGGGATTAATATCAGTCTTGAGGTTTATTCTCTAAAAAACTCATATATTCGTATTATAATCTACAATTATCTAGACTATATATACAAAACAGATTACAAGATAATTACAAAAGAAATATTATTCTTTAGAATCCAGTCCATAATTATCTTCATCTCCTATTCTTTCGCATCAATCCATCTTTATCTTCAGAAGCAGCATTAACTCATTAGCAGTATTAACTTTATCGCTGGCAGTACTAACCATGCTTGCAGTATTAACTACTCACTTGAAATAGTAATCTTCAGCAGTACTAACTACTAGCAGTACTAACTCTCCAAACAATACTGACTATTCAAGTATCAACACTAACTCTTCAAGTAGTATTAATTCTACTAGCAGTAGTAATCTTTCAATTAGCAGTAGTATCCATCCTTAGCACATTCAGACCCAACAATCTCCCCCTAACTTAACTTTTCAAAAAGAGAAGTTAAGTTCTTCAACATAGAGTCTTCATGATGCTTTCAAAACTTCAGTTTAGATTCCCAAATCAGGATTCAGACCTAGAATTTGATTGATGGTTCTCTTGACTACTATCCTTGCCATTTCTGAGTTCTTTGGACGTACCAACTTTGCTTTCAACATTGCTTGCAGTACGTTTAGCCTTGCTGTGGTCATAGATCTTATCCACCAGATAGTATTCATGATAACTCTTGTCAATAGTTATCATATACACTCCACAGTTTTCATACAGCATCCAGTAATCAATCCTTTTAAACCCATACTCATGATGCAAGTCTTTTATCCTTTGCTTCACCCTCTCTAGATCAAACATCATGTACAAGTATTCCATGGTTATCCTTAGTAGGCTCATCGCAGTTCCTTTTAGCACTTCACCATATAAGTTCATTCCAATCTTGTACATTTCTTCTAAATCAGATCTGGAACAGCTTCTGATTAACTTTGCCCAGGTTGAGTAGACCTCATATTTGTCCCCCATTCGCTTTATCCTGAAGTATTCTTTTCTCTTATCTATCATCATATCCCAATGATTAATTTTTGGAGCATTCACTGAGATATGATCAACTTTCATTGGTTCATCATCTGTCACTGTCATGTCAAGTCAACCTTAGATTGACTTGTTTGCTCTTGAGTTTGTTGGCTAGGTTGATCTTGATTCTGCTCTTGTTCTGCTGGAGGTTCATCTTCTTTTCTTTCACTTTCCTTTTCTGCTTCTTCAGTTCTAGTCCTCTTTGCTTTTGGTTTGGTAGCAATGGACTTCTTTCTTTTAATATCACCAATCTTTTGGGCTAATGTCTCTTCTTGTTTCACCTCTTCCTTGTCTTTGCAAGGAGTGCCTTCTTCACTGTCAGGGAAAGGTTGTTGTATGTTGAGGTCATGCCTCTCTTTCATCTTCCTTTCAGCCTCTACCCTTTTAGTGGAGTCCCCTTTCAGATTGGCCATCTCCTTCTTATACAACTCCTCTATCCTACCATAAGGCATGTTGGTAAACATTCCTTCAGGAACTCCAAGAGCTCCTTTCAGGAAGTTTATCATTTTCCTTCTCTCTTGATTAGCCAAAAATGTCTTTGAGGGCTTTCTTTGCCTTTGCACAGTAGCTCTATTTGTTACTTTCTTAACAACAGCAGGCTTTAAACTCCTTTGATATTCTTCATTTATCTTTTTAGCCATATCCAATGCAAGCTCTCTGTCTTTGGCAGATTGAATTTCTTCCTCCTTTTCCAGCTCTTCTTGAAGCTTTTTGTCCACTTCTTCATCCAACTCAATCTGTTTCTTCTTCTTCAATGGTTGCTCAGACTCAACCATCTTTTCCTTTCCCTTCTTCTTTGCATCCTCCACAACGACCTCTTTTATTTTCTTCTCTAATCCTCCTTCTTTGATCATTACTCCCTTAGTCTTTTAAGTGGCTTTGGGAGTGTCATTCTTAGCTTTCACAAGAGTTTCTGCAATTTCAATTTCATCTCTGGACAATTCTGTTTCTACTTCAGGTTCATTTGTTACTATTGCAGCCTCAGTTACTGCTGCTTTTGCAATATCTGCTACATTCTCAAAAGTTTATGCTTCTGAACCAACTTTCTCTTCTTTAACAGCACCAGTCTCCCCCTCAAACTGGAATTCCATCTCACTTGTACTCTCCTTTTCATTATGTTTTTCCTGAGTCTCCCCCTTTTTGAAAGCAACATGGACACTTCTCCTTTTCTTTAGAATGAATTGCTTCCTTCTCTATTGGTGCACAAGTTTCAACACCATTTTCTTGAGCTTTACTATCTGAGTTTGTTGAGATATAATAACCTTCTTCATCTCCTCTATTTCTGAGCCCTGCTTGATGACATCCAGGTTGACAATTGCAATGGTTTCCATCAATTCATTGTACGTATATCTGTCCTCACCTCCTTTAGGTGTTTTTACCACCTTTGAAGGATCCTTGGATCTTTTAGTAGAGGTCTTCTACCTAGCAGAAGCACCTGCTACCCCCTTGGTTTCTTGGCACCTGGGACCTTTGGATGATTGCTCACCCAAAGTTGCCGTGGGGAAGGTCTTAAAGATGTTCACACTGTACTGCCCTACACTTTGTGCAAAGTTAGTAGTGTGAGCCTCACTGCCCACATGCTCTTCCTCCTCCTTATTGAGCACCTTCTTGGGGTTGGGAGACACCCCTGTGGTTTCCCTTTGGATATTCTCTGATGGAAAATGCTCCATCAGAGGGATTTTAGTCTTTGGGGGTGAAGATACTAGAAGGGAAGGAACCTTCTGTACCTTTTTCCTTGTGTAAGTTTTGGTGATGGGGGATTGTGGCTTGTCAATAGGAATCTGAGGGATATTGATAAAAATGAGTGGTGTGGTTAGGTCATCAGTTGGGTGGTCAGATGTGGGCTGTGACCCTGATGTCTCACCATGGGAATGAGACACGCCCATCATTGTAGAGAACAATGGAGTGTCTCTACCAGAGAAGTCCTTACTAGGCTTCTTCATATTTGAGAACACCTTCCCCTTTGGGAGTTTTGGTACATATACCTCCTTGAAGGTAGGTAAATCCGTCAATTCCTTATCAAGTACTTCTTGTACAAACCTTGGATACATATAAAAGCTTTTTGAATTGGTATCCAGGTTTGACATTAAATCATTGAAAATCATTTGAGCAAAATTAAACTTTCTAGCGGTAGCTAAGCAGACTAGATCATAAGCTAAGGTACTGCTAAACTCACTACATCAAGTTTTTTTTTCGTGAAATGCAGTGTTGTTAGGTATGAACAAAGAATCGCCACTGATGTGAAAATTTGTTCTTGTAAAACTTATAGACATCAGTGGGACCTTCATACCCCATACGACTAAGAGCTTGGAAGAGATCTTCCTTAGGTAAAGAGGTTATACCTGCGGCATCATCTAGTCGTAGATGAATGCGAATACAACCTTCTGAGATGGTTAGAGGTTTATCACAAACCCTTGTTTTGATGACCTGAATGCCATCTTTAGTTTGAATAGCAGCATTGGCCCAGAACTGTCTTTGATTTTCCACATAGATTGTGGGATTGACAGTTAATGCGTGGGCGATGTGTGAGGATTTTAGGAAATCCACAATCTGATGAAAACCTTCAGCCTGTTTGGGTTTTTGCAGCATAGCAAACTCATTGTGTTCATCAAAGAATTGTAGTCCTGCCATCGTTCTGATTGATTCTAGGGTTTGAATCACCACTAGGGTTTACACTGATATGCAAGAAATCGAGAGAGAAAGAGAGAAAGAGAGAAAGAGAAGCAATGGAAGTTCAAAGAGCCGTTTGTATTTTGGCGGTCACAAAGGGTATTTATAGGTGGAGGGTTTCAGTTAGAAGCAGTACTAAGTACCCTAGCAGGATTAACCAACTTGCAGTATTAACTCATATTAGCAGTAGTAACACGTACTGGCAGTACTAACATCGACTAGCAGTATTAACACAGACTAGCAGTATTAACACATACTAGCAGTATTAACACATACCGGTAGTAGTAACACTGATTAGCAGTATAAATAAGGCAAGCAGTAGTAACTTTGCACTGGCAGTATAAACTACCTAGCAGTAGTAACCATATTTAACCATATTTGAACTGTCAACATGAGTAATATAGAGAGCAGTATTAACTTAAGTAGAAGTACTAAGTATTTAGTTGAAGCAATCTGAAACACTTAAACACACAAGGTTAGTATCACCATGCACAAAACAATATAGGAGAGTAGACAGAACGAAATTTATGCAGAAATGGTACATAAAGTAGATCAAAGGAGGCTTATTTAGTGTTTATCATGCCCACACTTGTGACCAAGAATGTTAATCTACCCACATCAAAATCTTTGGTGAATAGATCAACAAATTGGTTACTTGTATGGACTTTCATAACCTGAATTAGCTTCTTTTCATTACAGTCTCTAATAAAATGGTACCTGATTTCAATATGATTTGTTTTGGAGTGCTTGTCTGGGTTATTAACAATGCTAATAGCACTTTTATTGTCTATGAAGATTGGAGTGTGAAGAAAAGACATACCATAGTCCAACGTTTGATTCTGAATCCAGAGTACTTGTGAACAGCAGCTTGCAGTAGCTATATACCCTGCTTCTGTTGTAGAGGTGGACACTGTGGTTTGTTTCTTGCACTGCCATGACACTAGTCTTGCACCCAAAAACTGGCATCCCCCTGAAGTTGCCTTTCTATCCAAATTAGCACCACCCAAGTCACTATCTGAATAAGCAAGTAGGTCAAATGGTGAGTCATGAGGATACCAAAGACCTAATCTAGGTTGGCCTTTGAGATATCTGAATATCCTCTTGACTGCTTGAAAGTGTGACTGCTTAGGCCTTACTTGAAATCTTGCACACACACAAACAAGAAACATGATATCTGGTCTTAAAGCAGTGAGATACATGAGGGAGCCAATCATGGATCTATAGTGATGAACATCCACATCCTCCCCCTCAAGATCTGCAGTGATCTGTTTGTGTGTCTCCATGGGTGTGCTTGCAGGCTTTGATTCTGAGAATCCAAACTTAGTAAGAATGCCCTGCACATACTTGGATTGGCTTATGAATATCCCATCTTTCTTTTGCTTAACTTGCAACCCAAGGAAGAAGGTAAGTTCACCCATATAACTCATCTTGAATCTCTTGTGCATCAAATCTTCAAAATCTCTGAACAATTGATCTTTTGTGGATCCAAAGATAATATCATCCACATAGATTTGCACTATTAGGATGTCCTTCTTCTTCCTCTGAATGAACAGAGTCTTGTCTATGATTCCTCTTTGAAAACCATTTTCCAAGAGATAGGTAGACAATGTGTCATACCATGCCCTTGGTGCTTGATGTAGCCCATAGAGTGCCTTCTTCAATTTGTGTACTCTGTCAGGATAATTTGGATTCTCAAACCCTGGAGGCTGACAAACATACACTTCTTCTTCAATTCTCCCATACAGGAAAGCACTTTTTACATCCATCTGGTAGATCCTGAACTTCATGAATGAAGCATAGGCTAAAAATAGCCTGATTGCCTCAATCCTGGCCACTGGTGCAAATACCTCTTCATAATCAATTCCCTCTTCTTGAGTATACCCTTGTGCCACTAATCTGGCCTTATTCTTTATTACTATCTTTCTCTCATCTTTCTTGTTCCTGAAGATCCATTTAGTGCCTATAGCTCTGTGTCCTTTTGGAAGGTCAACCAAATCCCATACATCCTGCAGCACAAACTGTAGTAGCTCCTCTTGCATTGCTTCTATCCATCTTGGATCCTTTATTGCATCATATGCCTTTTTGGGTTCAACCTGAGATAGAAAGCAAGAAAGTAAACCTGATTGTATATCTTTCTGTTAGGTCCCAAGGTTTGAGCTTCCCAGGAGGTCACCCATCCTAGGATTGCTCTCGCCCGAGCACGCTTAATTTGTTAGGATCAAGCGCTTACCACTACACCAAAAGCAATTGCTTATGGTGAAGGCGCTACTTTATTTCCTTATACCATGGTAGCGCAAAGCCCCGTACTAAGCGACAGGCGGACATGAGGGGCTGCACCACTTTCGTGGAGCCAACGGGTCGGGCTGTTAGTCCCGGCCAGTTACGAACTCCCGAGTTGAAGGTGAGGGCGCTGGATGCTTGCGGCATTCCCAGCAAATGTTGGGATTTCTCCTCAACAATCCCCCCCAGCATTTGCACACTGGGAGACTCGAACCCGCGACCTCGCTTTGATACCAATTGTTAGGTCCCAAGGCTTGAGCTTCCCAGGAGGTCACCCATCCTAGGATTGCTCTCGCCCGAGCACGCTTAACTTGTTAGGATCAAGCGCTTACCACTACACCAAAAGCAATTGCTTATGGTGAAGGCGTTACTTTATTTCCTTATACCATGGTAGCGCAAAGCCCCGTACTAAGCGACAGGCGGACATGAGGGGCTGCACCACTTTCGTGGAGCCAGCGGGTCGGGCTGTTAGTCCCGTCCAGTTACGAACTCCCGAGTCGAAGGTGAGGGCGCTGGATGCTTGCAGCATTCCCAGCAAATGTTGGGATTTCTCCTCAACACTTTCAATCCTCCCAACTTACTTTGATTCCTTGTGATTATAGGTGAATTGATGTCACCAATCACCAATTGAGGAGGATGATTTTTCTGAACTCTTGTTTGATGAACAGCCTCTTCATTAATATCTGTTTCCAGATTAGAATCATTCTTTTCAGGAGTGCTACCACAAAAAACTGAAGAGTTGTCATCATTTGTGTCATCTTTTTGCAAACATGGCATCTCAGGACTTTTGATTCCTGAATCTGAGGGTTGATCTTCCTTTTCACCTCTGTCCTCTTCATTCTGAGCTGGTTCAGTGTCCTTTGATTCTGAAGTATCTTTCTTATCTTGATCACAGAATTCAACAGGATCAGCAGTAGGTGTTGGGAATAGCACAAACTCTTGTCTTTGTACTTGTACATTTTCTGTCCATGTTCCTGCATTATGCTCATTACTGAAACCCAAAGAATTAGTCAGTGAATCAATGTCAAATAGCCAATCAGGACCTGAACCAAGTTGATTTGGTGTGTTCTCATTGCATTTGACACTCTCACTTTCCTCAATAATCCTAGAAGAGGTGTTGAAAACTCTGTAGGCCTTACTTTGAGATGAATATCCAACAAGAAACCCATCCTCAGCTTTGCTATCAAACTTGCCTAGGTGAGTTTTGGTATTGAGAATTGTGCAAGGACACCCAAATGGTTTGAAAAATCCAATAAAAGGTTTCTTCTTTTTTAAAAAGCTCATAAGGTGTCTTGTCTTGAGATTTCACTACTAGAACTCTGTTTTGAACATAGTAGGCAGTATTAACTGCTTCTGCCCAAAAAGTGATTGGAAGTTTTGAATCTGCCACCAGACATCTAGCAACTTCTATCAAAGTCCTATTTCTCCTTTCAACAATACCATTCTATTGAGGAGTCTTAGGAGCATTGTATTTTCTCTCAATGCCTTTTTCCTCACAGAAGTTGTTTAGGTCATTGTTTTTAAATTCAGTTCCATTATCAGACCTGATAACTTTAACTCTTAGATTTGTTTGGTTTTCAACTCTAAGAACAAAGGATTTGATCAGTCCACTTGTCTCATCCTTAGTTCTCAGAAAATAGACCCAAGTGAATCTAGAGAAATCATCAACAATAACCAAGCAATAAGATTTCTTGCCAATACTCATCACATTTGTAGGACCAAACAGATCCATATACAGTAAATTAAGAGGTGAAGAGATTGTATTTATCATTTTGGACTTATGAGAAGTTTTGTGCTGTTTGCCTTTAAGACATGCAACACAATGATCATCACATGAAAATACCTTTTGTGGCAAACCTCTTACAAGGTTGTTTTTCACAAGTTTGTTCATTGTTTTAAAGTTCATGTGACACATCCTTCTGTGCCAAAGAGATGATTCATCCAATGAAGATTTTGAAAATAAACAGTTTAGAGATGAATCAGAAACTACACTCTCCAAGTCTAAGCAATAAACATTGTCCTTTCTAGGAGTTCTAAGTAGTATCATGCTTTCATCAACTACCTTGAACCCTGGAGCAAGGATAATACATTCAGTATCATTGAATAATATGTTATGTTTCTTGTCACAGACTTGTGATACACTTAACAGGTTGTATCTCAATTGCTCAACATAGTATACATCCTCAAAGGTCTTCTTACCTTTTGACACATTACCTTTTCCACTTATCTTACCACCTGCTGGATTATCACCAAAAGCAACATGTCCTCCATCAATTCTTTTGAAGTTTTGAAGGTAGGCCAGGTTACCTGTCATGTGCCTGGAACAACCACTATCAACATGCCAAATGCTCCTTCCCTTTAGCTGTAGGTTGCCCTGCACATATAATAAAGCAGTTAGTTTTTAATAGGAACCCAAGCCAAAGTGGTCTTGGGTTTCCCATTCTCATCAACATATTCATATTCAGACTTGATGAGATTATCAAACTGAGGAATCTTATTGCTTGAATACTTTGTCAGAATAATGGGCCTTTCACTGAAAGCAGTTCTAACTTGATTGGCATTACTAAGTTTGCTAGCAGCACTAACATCATTAGCAGTACTAATTGGGTTAGCAGTACTAACTTTGTTAGCAGTAGTATTGCTTGCAGCAACATTATTCTTGTCAGCAGTACTATTTGCAGTAGCAGTACTAACAGATTTCTTTACTTTTGGAACCCAAACCTGAACAAAGTTGTTTGCTTTCTTTTTCTTTAAACTACTCCTTGGCTTATTTGGAGTATTTTTGTTTGAATTAGCAAACTTATTCTGAGCATGAGATTTTATAGGTGCCCTTCTCACATTCTCAGCCATATGATTCCTTATTTGCTTCCTATAACCAACAGGATTTTGTATATATCTTTGAAAAGTGATCATTTGGTTAATAGGATTGAAAGAACAGTGTTTGTCTAGATGATTTAACTTACCACAGATAAAACACGACTTTGATCTGTTAATTTTTCTCAGATCAATTCCTTGTTTTAAAGCCCACTGATTATTTTTGTTTCTTTGATTACCCCTTGTTTTATCATGTTGTTGGGGATGATTCTGTTTACATGTACAGGGATTAACAACAGTGGTTTGCATGTAATGGACTCCCTGTACCTTTCCCTTCCCTCTCTTAGAGGTCTCAGCTTTTTCATTCTTAACAGTCTCTTCCCCAGACTTCACTTTCTCACTCTTGACAAAAGGTTTACTCCCCCTTTCATTTGTCAGTATGTGGTTTTCTAAGGGAATAACTTTGTGGTCTTTCTCATTCTTACTCTCAGAGTCCTCTTCTTCAGAATCTGCCTCAACCACTACTTTGTCTAAAGGATCTACTTCAGTGGCTCCTTCAGTTAATTCCTTCTTGTCCTATTTTTCTAAGAGATCTGAATTGGGAGGGATATAGTTATTGTTGTATGGTGGAGGGGTGGTGTTATAGCCTATACCTCTTCTCATCTTGTCATGAACTTGAGTTTTTAGAAGTGAGTCCATTGCTTTAAAGGCATTGAAATATTTCTCAATATCAAGTTTGGCTTTCTCAAACTCACTCTTGATTATCTCACATTTTGTTTTAGCCTTCTCTAGTTCAGTCTCTAACTGATTCTTCTCCCACTTCCAGTAGTTGGTATCATAAGAGTGTTGAAGTTCATTAGCTTGGTATGACTTAATTTGTTCTTCAAACTTTTCAACAATCAAAACATACTCTCTTCTATCTGTCTCTAACCTTTTAAGGTCATCACACATGCTTTGATTGTGATCCCTGTACTTTTTAACAGTTTCAATACAGGTTTTAGAGCAAAGGTTAGATGTTACCTTTGTGGGAATATCAGTGCTTGCTGACTATGAAACTTTAGCCATTAAAGCTTGATTCTGAACTGCTTCTTCTGCTTGATCACTCCAATCAAATCCCATGCCTTCTTGGGAAACAAGAGCTTGAGAAGAGTTCCTGTTCTTGAAGCTAGTGAACTGTGATGGTTGATGGTTTATGGTTGCTAGTATGTTGTTGAGGCATTCCACTTCTGCATTCTCTTTCAAAGTGCCCCAGCTTGTGACACTTGTAACATTCAACCTTGGATTTATCAAATCTAACCCCATCTTCTTTTTTCTGAGCAAAGTTGTTCCTTCCAGTCCTTTTGATGAATCTTTTTACCCTCATTGTGAACATAGCCATCTGCCACTTGATATCCATCTCTTCCAGATCATCAGCATTTATCTGTTCTAAGTCATCATTAATTAGAGTGGAATTAGCATGACTGGCTAAGAAAGCTTCTAAAACTGAGTCATTAGATCTATCTTGCTTTGATCCATAGGCAGCACTAACTGATTCTGTATAAGCAGCAGAATCAGTAGAGGATGATAAAAGAGCAACATTGTATGAGTATCCAGAGGGCCTCTTTTTTGCTTCTACCTCTGCTTCAAACACCCTAAGGTCATTATAGAGGTCATCCAGTTCCTTGTCCTCCAGTTGGTCATTCTGTACATAGTCCATTCATCACCAAGAGATCTTAAAATTTTTTCTGTTTACATCATCTTGATCTATCAGGACACCAACAGTAGCCAATTCACCAATTAACTTATTAAATCTATCAAAAGTTTGAGTCATGGACTCATTCTTTGTAGATATGAAGTTTTCATATTGCTGCTTCAGGATGGCCTTCTGATTTCTCTTGGTACTTTTGGTACCAGAAAATCTTTTCTCCAGTGCATTCCATAGAATTTGTGCATCAGAACAGTTGAAGAATTGATGTTGGTACTCATTAGGAATAACCAAAAGCAGAGTGCTCAAGGCTTTCATCTCTATCTGCCTCATCTTCCTCTCTCCATCAGTCTTTGGTGGAGGTCTCTTGCCATCTGCATCCATCTTTCCTCCATCAGAGAGACCATTCTCAATGATGTCCCACATTGAGAAGTAGGAATGGCAACGGGCCGGGTTCGGGCCGGGGATTGGTATCCCCATCCCCGAAACCGATAAGCAAAATGGTCCCCGAAACCGTCCCGATCCCCGTCGGGGATCTTATCGGGGATCCCCATCGGGTCCCCGCGGTTTCCCCGATCCCCATTGGGGAACCGTTAAGGCAAAAAAATCACCGTTACCCGTTGGTTATACCCGAACCCGAAACCCGAAACCGAAAAATTCATATTTCTTAAATACCGAATACCGAATCAAGAGCAGACTCAACATCAAAACCCAATTAACAAATAACAACTTGTATCAAATGGTTACCGACATACATCAAATGGCTATTCAAATAATGATATTACAAGGAATTTTGAGGCAAAACTCAACAACAATACCTAATTAACAGATTTTCAGATCGTATTCTAAAGATTTTCAGATTTTCAAAACTTAAATGCAAAACTCAATCACAGATTTTCAGATCGTATTCTAAAGAATCCAAACATCAACATCAAAATCTAATTAACAGTTTAACACCGAATATGATTTTTATTTGAGTAATCAAACAATTTTAAACCTAAATTCAACAACTTAATCGATGAGGTAAAGAGGTATAAAATCAAACCTGGAGTTGAACGTCGATGGGAGTCTGGAGTTGAACGCCAGTCGCGAGTCTGGAGTTGAACGACGATGGGGGAGAGTGGAGTTGAACGTCGATTGGGACTGGAGACTGGAGTTGAACGTCGATGGGAGGCGAGTCTGGAAGGGAGACTGTCGACGTCACTGGACTGACTGACTCTGCAGTCGCCGCCGATGTCACTGGACTGTCGAGGCGTGGGCGGTGCGGTGGGAGGGAGATTGTCTGACTCTGCTGCAGTCGGCGTCTCGCCGATGGGGTTAGACTTCACTTAGACCGTAAGAAACTAATAAGAATTAGGGATTTGGGTAATTGGGTTGGGGCCGTTGGGCTGAAATCTGAATGGGCTTTTACCTTTTATATAATATATAAAATTATCATATACATATATTATATTTCGGGTTGGGCCGGGGCGGTGAGTACCGTCCCCGTCCCCGTCCCCGTCCCCGTTAACATCCCCGATAGTATCCCCGATCCCCGCCCCGTCCCCGATAAGAAGTCCCCGAACCCGACCCGAAATGTTCGGTTTTCGGTTTTCACCGTCGGGTTCGGTTTTTTTTGCCATCCCTATTGAGAAGTCTATGAGAAGAATGTACTGCTTGATTTTGATCTTCCACATGTCAAACTCATTGGGTTTGAGAATGGGAACCTTTGATACCAAAACGCTTTCGCTTGAACTGTCCATGATTATAGGTTTCTGAATTTTCTGGCTCTGATACCACTTGTCAAGATCGAAAATTCTAAACAAGAATTTAATACAAACTCAGAAACAATGTTAAAGAAGTCGCGGAATAACACTTTAACAATTAATCAAAACACAGAATATGAACTCAAATCATAAGTTTATATTGCATAAAACTTAATGATTACAAACACAACCTCAATCTGTTGAACAAACTCAACAGACGTTCTATACTTTTCTATAGAAAGGATCAATACCAGTCTTGAGGTTTATTCTCTAAAACAACTCATATATTCGTATTATAATCTACAATTATCTAGACTATATATACAAAACATATTACAAGATAATTACAAAAGAAATATTATTCTTTAGAATCCAATCCATAATTATCTTCATCTCCTATTCTTTCGCATCAATCCATCTTTATCTTCAGAAGCAGCATTAACTCATTAGTAGTATTAACTTTATCTCTGGCAGTACTAACCATGCTTGCCGTATTAACTCCTCACTTGCAATAGTAATCTTCAACATTACTAACTACTAGCAGTACTAACTCTCCAAGCAGTACTAACTATTCAAGTATCAGCACTAACTCTTCAAGCAGTATTAATTCTACTAGCAGTAGTAATCTTTCAATTAGCAGTAGTATCCATCCTTAGCACATTCAGACCCAACAAAATACATGTTCATTTGTCAAATAATATGATTCTCCTGGATTGCTTATTTAGGCCAATTTGCTCTTTGTTGATATTTTTCAACTGAGCATGGTTCGATGTCAATGTGATTTATCATCTCATAAGCAACAATATATGCAAAATATATCATCAATGAGTATGTATGATCTGTCCATCGACTCATATTTACTCTCATAATTCGTTTGATATTTCTTTAATCTCTGAAATCAATATTAACTTTGGAGCGTCCTCCAGTAATGATTCATAGATATAGTTTAATCAGAGACAATCTCATGAGAGATTTATGTATTGATGACAAATAGTTTTGCCTTACTCTTCTTTTTCTTTAGATGAGTATATATCGAACCAAGTAGCTTCCCCCATTTCCGTTTGGAAGCTACGACCTCAACCACGCCTTCACCATGTGTGATTGCAATGCACTTTCCAACGACGGTGTGCCCTTGTTTGGGGACTTTAACCTTGCGAGTATATTTGCAGCTCGTATATGTGATCTTGTCACTTCTGGAATAACATTAAACGTATCAGGTATCGAGTCTGATTCGTTTGACTACAACATTGCGTTGTGAAGTTTTGGGGATCAAAATCAGACAGAGTGAGAATATTCAATGATACTTCCTGTCGTTCCCATGGAAAATCCTTTTTCCTATCTCCCCCTTAACGACGGGAAGACTATCTCATGAAAGTGACAACCCACAAATCTAGCGGTAAAATGATCACTAGTAAAATATTCTAATTAGCGAATAACTGTTGGGAATTCATATCTGTTAAACCCAGATTCCTAGTTGATAAACAATAACACAACACAATACAGATCAAGAGATGAATAAATCAGAATAACATACCACGATCCCTTGATTAATTAGATAAAATAGATGTGTGTGTTCTTGGTATCTTGATACGTACGATTACAGAGAGAATGTACGGCCTCCTCTTCAATACTTAGAATTATGATAATAATGAGGATAAACCCTTAAACCTAATACCTAAAACCTATTTATATTTAGGCCGTATAAGCCAAATGGGCTAGAGGCCCAATAACAATTAACTATCAACTTATTACAATTTGAACCCTGAACTTTAATCTTGAATACAACTTATAATCCAACAATCTCCCCCTTTGGATTCAAGATTAAAAAATTTGGCAATTTGCTTCGGGACTTCTCTTCTCTTGAAAACTTCAGATACAGTCTTCATCTTTCTCTTTCTTTAAATGAAGTGTCCTTCGACGATCATCTTCAATCAGACTTTTGATAGATCAAATAAGCTCAGACACTTTGAATTCTTTGAATTCTTCAGCAGTTATATTCTCCCCCTTTTTGATGAATGGTGAGAATCATCATCATCAAAACATAGCAAAACAATCTTCTCTCTGTTGTATAGTCATCAATTAAGCGTTGTCTTCATGTATAGATCCATGTGTGGAAATACGAGCAGTCTCTCCAAATGGAAAGAGTGGTTATTTCAATCTTTTCAGATTCAAATAATAAAAAAAATGGTAACCCTAAATCAACAAATGACTCAGTTTGGAATACCTGTCAGTGACACAAAGTCACTGAGTAACACAAAGTTACTATATAAGGAGTTGGTGTTGATGTTGACTCCCCACGACTTCCATTTAATCATCGAATAACACATGGTTATCTATGAACGTTCTGACAGAAAACAAATTTCTGTATGCTCGTGCATGTGTATGAAAGAATTAAGCACTGATGATTGCTTTTCAATTTAGGCTCTAAGTATGTAAACTTGTTGAGACAACAACAAATTATACAAAGACTCAATGTGCATGAGAAAGGGTTTGAAGGTGGGGTAACTTTCCCACTTTTTCAATATTAGTATCTTCCAAGTGAAGAACCAATAGCATATATGTTGCTTCCCCAGAAAATGTGAAACATTCTCTTTTTGAGAAAAGAATGAGTAGCTGGTGGGGTTGTATGCAAGAGATGGCATGGGCTAGGTGCCTTTTTCAATGTCGTTCACGAAGAAATGTGAAACAACAGTTTATGTGGTTGCCCGGCTCAAAAAGAATTTTGGTGCAGAGTTTGATATTCTTTTACTCTGTTCTCTCACTCTCTTTCTTTTAATCTTTTAAATCTCACATCTAACCAATTTCTCTTTTCCATTTTACCTCGTCATGCACCATCACTCAATTCTTTTGACCCCTCTCCCCTCAATCACTCAGGGAATACTTCCTAGGTAGGAAACACTGGTTATCGTGAATCAATGGAAGTTATGTTAAGCTCACACACTGAATCCCTTGTATTTTCCTAAGAGAACGTGTTGTTCAACAGTCTTTTGTACATGTAAGCACATAGGAATACAAACATGAAGAATAAAATGTTCGAGAAATCAAAAATATAAGTTGTTTGACAATCCAATTCTCCCCCTCAAACTAAAGGTGGTTGGCAATTAAGCTCTTTGTCTATTAAGCTCGTTGACAATTAAGTACCCAAAAATCATTTAAAATCACACTTCACAATTCATGAAATTTTTGAAGAATAGGAAGTGGTTTGAACATTTAAGAAACCATTTTTTTTTCACAAGTGAAAGTTGTTCATCTTTCAACAAGTGATAGAGTGTAAGGATTAGAAAGATATACCTGTAAATCAAAATCCTTAACTTCTCCTGAAATGAATATTTTCAATGAAGTATCCTTGACAAAACTCAGATATCCTCCCCCTTGATACCTGTAAAAAGTCAGTTAAATCAGAAAAATGTATCAGTAGAAATATTAAGCTCCCTCTTAATATATGCATAATCCTCAATCGTTAAACCGATGTAATGCAGATGTCAAACTCTTTGACATTGACGTCCGAGTCCTAGACTGTATTGTCCAGAAGTCATCATTCTTGTCATTGAAGATCGAGTCCTAAGTTGTTGTACTTAGAAGTCATATTTTTGACAATGAAGCAAGAGTCCTGATCTGTAGTAATCAGAAGTCATCGTTCTTTCTCCCCCTTAAACCTTGGGTGCCTACAACACAGGTTTAGCTTTTGGTACCCACTGGTAATTGGGTCCTAATGGATTAGTTGCAGTTCTAGTGGGAGGTATAAAGTAAGAACATACCAGTTATTGACATAATCTTTTCTTACAAAATCTTTTGAGCCACAGTAGGAACAACTAATTTTCTTTTGTGCTAACCTGATCAATTGATTGATAGTGTAAACCAGATCAGGTTTGCCAAAAGTTTTACCTTTTGAGGCATAGTTCCATTTTTCATTTGATGTATGCACAAATGATTTATCGGTGTTCTTCTCCTCTAGAGATCCTTGAACTCTCCAGATCCAATTTCCTCTGTCTTTCTCATCTTCCCTTCTCTAGAACCTTTTCTTCCGAGACTTGTTCTTCTTGAAGTTACTTGAACCATCAACATTTTTGTCATAGAAAAGGTTAGAAGGACGAATTTGATCTTTATGTTCAAAAGTATGATCATCACTTACATCAAACAAGGGATTATTAGAAACATTAGTAAAACTTGAACTTGCTGCTGAATTGAATGACCATTCTAATGCAGTTAGATTATCTCTTCAAGTTCCTTTGTCTTTGATGACAAATTGTTTCTTTCCTTTGCAATCAAATCAAACTTCTTATGCAACTCAAATTTTGCATTCTTCTCCTTCAAGATGTTTGTTGACAACTCAGATAGCTTTCTTTTCAGCTTGGCTATCTCAGTCTCTAGATCTTTCTTTTCTTTAGAAAAGTCTTTATTGACATCCTTCTGCTCAACTTTCTTCTTTTCTTTCTCAACATTGTCTCTCTCAAGGATGATAACTTTCTCAAAGTCTGAAACTTGTTGAGAAAGCTTAACACATTTAAGCTCTAATGATTTCTTCTCTTCAAAGGCTTTTCTTGAGAAATCAAGGAATTTCTTAGCAAATTCTTTTCTTTCTTTCTCAATCTTCAACATCTCATCTTGTACTTTTGTGTTGTATCTGTCTTGGGTTGCCTTTTCTTTCAGCATATTAATCTCAACCTCAAGACTGAAAACTTTATCTTTCAAAGAGTCTCTTTTCAGCAAAAATTCGAGAGTTTGTCTTTTTAAGCCCTTCAGATGTCTCATTAGCAATGTTTGATCTCCTTCTAAGCTCATCAAGCTCTTTTTGCATTAACTCCTTCTTTGACCATGTAGAGCTTGAATTAAGACTTTCAGATCTTTTCAGCTTTGCTTGAAGATTTAAGATCTCTTTCTCTTTCGACTCAATAATTTCTACAAAATTAATTTTAGAATTATTAGTGCATTCTGAGCAAACAAAATATTTCTTTAATTCCTTATCATTTTTCAATCTGTCAATCTGTTCTAGAAGAGATAAGTTCTGAATCTTCAAATCTTTATTCTCAGCTTTAAGAGGTAATATCTCGGATTTGATCTTTAAGAGGTAATATCCATGCTTGTATATCTTGACAACTTTCCAGCAAGACGTTTAACATTTCCTTTGGCCTCAGAAAAAGTCATCTTGTCAAAATTTTAACTATAACCTTCAGACATCTTTAGCTGTATGGTTAGAAGGCAAACTTATCTGTACCAAGAGAATCAACTAGATGAGATCTTTAGAATCAAGAATTGGATAAAAATTACACTTAAAAATTTTCAAAAAAATAATTTTCCAAAAATAATCAAATGCAGATATCACAAACAGTATAATACTCAAATAAATTAGCAAACAGATAATCTGGCGCAAATCACGAACAGTAACGTAAAAGACAGTTTGCGCTAATCAAGGCTGGCGCAAAATACAGATATGTGCTAAAAGATAGTGACGTGAAAGGCAACTTTGCGCTAAGTGAACCTGGCGCAAAAGAAGGTTTGTGCTAAAGGAGTCTGGCCTGAATAACTGTTGGAGCAAAAGTCAACTCGCGCTAAGAGGTTTGCGTAATATGTGGGTGGTGCAAACTAGAGACTTGCGTGAGAAGTAGGTCGCGAGAAGAGAGTTTTGCGCGAATAGAAGGTGGCGCGAAAGGGAGGTTTGTGCGAATAGGCAATGGCGCAAAATAAAGATTTGCGCAAAGAACTGATGGCGCAAAATAAACCAAGTGTTGCGACCGGTGTCTTGCTTCGATTTTTCTCGATCGGTATTCTGTGCGATCGGTATTCTGTGCGACCGGTGTCCTCGACCGGAGTAGTGCTTGGCGCAAACTGAGTTTAGCGCGAACAAAGGGTGGCGCAAAGTATAGTTTTGCGCTAAAAGGGACTGGCGCAAAAAAAACCTTATGAACTGGCGCAAAAGTGACAAATGCGCTATTTCGTCAGTTCGACCCTGTGATCGATTTTCAACCCAGAAAACACTTCAAACGCTCAAATTCAATACAAAAAACATACTTGTGTATCCATAAACACATATCGATCAAAACACAATCAAAATTAATGATTAAAAACGACTTTTGATTACTCAATTTGACAGAAGCAGTACTCGACAGTTTATGAACCCAAATTCCAAAAATCATAAAAAGCCAATCGATTAACGATTTGAAGTGCAATTTGTTGGGATCTGAAGATTCTACCAAGTGTGGTTACTACTGCTAGTTCAGAGTTAGTACTGCCAGAGTACTTTGAAGGATAATACTGCTGAGTATTACTACTGCTAGTAGAATTAATACTGCTAGTCAAAGTTAGTGCTGCTTGAACAAAGTTAGTACTGCTTAGCTAGTTAGTACTGCTAGTAGTTAGTACTGCTTAGTAGTTAATGCTGCTAGAAGAAGTTAATGCTGCTGAGCATAATTAGTGTTGTTTAAGAGATCCGGATGGAAAGTATGACAGCTGGATATACTGAGGATATACTGAAGATATACTGAAGATATACATAGAAGATATACATGGAAGATATACTGCAGATTTGTTTATTCTTTGTAATTATCTTTTGATCAGTATATGTATAGAATGTATAGAATAGATAGAATTAACTTTTGATAATTTTTCATAGAGAGAAAATCAACCTCAAGGCATAGATCCTAATTCTAGAGAAGTAGAATTCGTATTGGTGAGCCTGTTCATCAATATTGAGGTTGAGTGTGTAATATTGTAACTTCAAGCATTCAATACAAGTTTACAGTTTGTTCTTTATATTTTTTGTGTTAATTTACTGTTTTATCAAATATCAAAGTGTTATTCCGCAAACTTCTTTGATATTAGTTTCTGAGAATTAATTCTTGTTAAGAATTCGATCCTGACAAGTGGTATCAAAGCTGGTATTCTCAGAAACCTGCAATCATCATTCTTCCTTGAAATCAGAAATCATCAATGACTAAAGTTTCAGATTCTTCAAGCACAGAAATCCCCACAGAGGTAATGTCTAATCTTTGCTCTAAAACGTGTATGGAAACTGTTAAAAGGTACAGGGATCACAACCAGAAAATGAGTGATGACCTGAAGAGATTAGAAAAGGACATAAAAGACTATGTTAGGATTGTTGAGAGGTTTGAAGAACAGATTAAGAGTTTTCAAGCTAATGAGCTTCAACATTCCTATGATACAAACTACTGGAAGTGGGAGAAGAAGGATCTAGAACTTCAGCTGAAAAAGTCTAAAGAGGAGAATGAGAATATAAAGAGTAAGTTTGAGAAAGCAAAGCTGGATATTGAGAAATTTTCCAATGCCTCTAAAGCAATGGACTCTTTGCTCCAAACTCAAATCCATGACAAACTTAGAAGAGGAATAGGTTATAACACCACACCACCACCATACAACAACAATTATATCCCTCCTATATCAGACCTGCTAGAGACCAAGGAAAGGAAGGAATTGCCTGTTGGAGCCACTAAGGTAGATCCTTTAGACAAAGTGGTGGTTGAAACAGACTCTGAAGAAGAGAGCACTAGTGAAAAGAGTAAGGAGAACACTGTGAGTGGTGAGATTCCTCTAGAAAATAACATTATCACCAATGAGGGATGTGGAAAGGCTTGGATAAAGTCTAAGGACATAGAAAAGACTGAGGGAAAGTCTCAGAAGGTCCATTATAAGCAAACCACAGTTGTGAATCCTGTCCCTTGCAAACAGTGTTCTTGCAATAAATCTGAGCCCCAAAAACATGATAAACCAAGGGGAAATCAGAGAAACTGGAATAATCAGTGGGCACAAAAACAAGGGGTTGATTTGAGTAAGATCAATAGACCAAAACCTTGTTTTATCTGTGGCAAATTGAATCATCTTGCCAAACACTGTTATTTCAATCCTATCAACCAAAGAGTCACTTTTCAAAGAAAACCACAAAACTCTTTTGGTTATAGGAATAACAGAAGGAATCAATTGGCTGAGAAAAGAGCACCTTTAAAGACTCATGCTCAGAACAAGTTTGCTAATACAAAGAAAAATGCTCCAAATAAGCCAAGGAGTAAGTTGAAGGCAAAGAAAGCAAACAACTTTGTTCAAGTTTGGGTTCCAATTGTAAAGAAACCTGTTAGTACTGCTATCCCAGATAGTACTGCTAACAGAAATAGTGCTGCTGCAACCAATACTACTGCTAACAAGGATAGTGCTTCTACTAGTATTAATGTTGCAAAGCCTATAATCTTGACAAAATATTCCAGCCATGAGATTCCTAAACAACTCATCCAGACCAAACTGACAGATTATATAAATGAGAAAGGACAACCCAAGACAACTTTGGCTTGGGTTCCATCCAAGACTATTTGATTTATTAAGTATGCAGGGCAACCAACAGCTCAAGAGGAAGGGCATTTGACAGGAAGATAGTGGTTGCTCTTGGCACATAACAAGTAACATGGACTGCCTTCAAAGCTTCAAAAGGTTTGATGGAGGACATGTTGCTCTTTGTATACTACTCCAGATGGAGGTAAGTTCAAAGGTAAGACAAGTGGTTAAAGAATCATGGAAAATGAAGAGATGGAATAAAAGTGTGAGGTACACATGAAAAGTTATGAACAACACAAGCTTAAAAGGTGCAAGTGCAGTTAATGCTGCCAGTGCAGTGTTAATACTGCTAGTTAGTTAATACTGCTAGTGGTTAATACTGCTTTCAGTTAATACTGCTAGTGGTTAATACTGCTTTCAGTTAATACTGCTAGTGGTTGATACTGCTTTCAGTTAATACTGCTAGTGGTTAATACTGCTAGTGGTTAATACTGCTAGTGGTTAATACTGCTAGTGGTTAATACTGCTAGTTCAGTTAATACTGCTAGTAGTTAATACTGCTAGTGGTTAATACTGCTCTAGGTTAATACTGCTTATAATCCGAATACTATAAATACCCTTTGCCCGCCCAAACGTTCATAACGACTCTTTGCATACTGTTCACTTGCTCTCCTAATCTTTTTCTCTCAAGTACCTAGTCTTCCAGGCAAGAACATCCCAGTTCAATGGCATCCATGGCGTTTATCGACGAGCACAATGAGATCGCAATGCTACAAAAGCCAAAGCAAGCAGCAGGATTTCATCAGATTGTGGATTTCCTCATGTCGAGCCATATTGCTCATGCTCTTACTATTGCTCCTACAATCTATATCGAGCATCAAAGGCAGTTCTGGGCTAATGCCACCATTGTTGCTGAGAATGGTGTGCAGATGATCAAGACCAGGGTGTGTGATCAACCCTTAACTGTGTCTGAGGAAGTTATTCGCATTAGTCTACGTCTAGACAATGCTTCTGGTATAACTTCTATTCCCAATGATGAACTGTTCTCGTCCCTTACAAGAATGGGGTATGGAGGCCCATTGGGTGTTTTCAAATTCTCTAAAGCAAAATTTTCACCCCAATGGCGTTTTCTTGTTCATACCTTGATGCATTGCATTTCTAAAAAGACTACTGGATGGAGTGAGTTCAGCAGTCCCATTGCCTATGCTTTGGTCTGTTTGGCTACAGCCAGAAGGTATAATTTTTCAAATATGATATTCAATGATCTTGTATCAAACATGGGAAACAAAAAGAGTTTCTTTATGTATCCCAGGTTTGTCCAAGAAGTTATTACTAATGAATTGACGGACATACCACAACCTGTTGGGGTATATGTACCTAAACCCCCCAAAGGCAAGGTTTTCTCAAATATGAGAAGATCTGCTGGGGACTCGGAAGGAGTTGACACCCCATTGTTCTCTACAATGATGGTGGTGTCCCAAACCACTGAAGGTGTGGCAGCAGGGTCAAGGCCCCCATTAGACCATCCCACTGCTAGCCAAGCCCAACCTTCCCACTCAAAAACAATTCCCCAGTCCCTTCTTGCAAAACCAACCTCTCCAATTACCCAAACTTACAAGAGGAAACAGGTAAAGAAGGCTCCTTCCCTTCTTGTACCATCACCCCCCAAGCCTTTAAGCCCTCTAAAGGAGAATTCTCCTTTAGAGAATATCCATAGGGAAACCACAGGGGTGTCTCCCAGCCCCAAGGAGGTGCTCTCTGAGGAGGAGGAAGAGCATATGGGTGATGAGGCTGCCACTACTCCTGCTAGCACAGAGGAGGAATGTGGTAACATCAATAAGACCTCCCCCATGGCAACTTTAAATGAGCAATCATTTGAAGGTCCCTGGTGCCAAGAAACCAAGGGGGTGGATAGTGCTTCTGCTAGGCAGAAGACATCTACTAATAAAAGATCCAATGATCCTTCAATAGGGGGTAACACTCCTGGAGAAGGTGAGGACAGATATAACTATGATGAATTGATGGAGACCATGGGAAACATCAACCAGGATGTCATCAAGCAAGGAAAAGAAATAGAGGAGATGAAGCTGGTTATCCTATCTCAACAAGTTCAGATCACCAAACTGAAGAAATTGGTGACAAGATTGTTATAGAAAAGGAGAAGGAAGCAGTTTGTGTTAAAGAGGAGGGCAAGTGTTCAAGATGATTTCAACAAGGGGGAGAATTCAGAGGCTGAAGCAGAAAAAGTAAGTATTTCTGAGATGGGATTTGATGTTAAGGGGGAGAAAGCTGCAGAAACAGAAGCACAAGAAGTAGAAACAGATAATGTTCAATCAGCAGCAGTAACAGAACAGGTAGCAGCAGTAACAGGGCTATCTGTTGAAGAATTGGAAATAGCTGAATCCTTAGTAAAAGCAAAGAATGACACTCCTAAGGCTACTCAAAAGGCTAAGGGAGTGGTCATCAATGAAGGAGGCCTTGAAAAGAAGACACAAGAAAGAAGTGAGGCAGGGTTGAAGGATACAAAGGGTAAAGCTAAGATAATTGAACCTGAACAACCTGCAAAGAAGAAAAATCAGATAGAACTGGATGAAGAAGTGGCAAAGCAGCTTCAGGCAGAAATGGAAAGGGAGGAACAACTTCAATCTGAGAAGGATAGAGAGCTTGCACTGAATATGGCCAGAAAACTAAATGAAGAGAATCAGAAGAGCATGAAAACAGCAGCTCAGGCCAAGCAAGTACAAGTAAAAAGGATGCCATTCAAAAAGCAGAAAAGACAACCCTCCAAGACCTTTTTGGCCAATCAGGAAAGAAGAAAGATGATAAACTTCCTGAAAGGTGCAATTGGTGTAAGGGGGAGATGTTTACCCATATGGCATACTCTCAGGTTGAAGAGCTATACAGGAAGGAAATGACAAAGCTCCAAGGGGATTCCTCTCAAAGGGAAGAAGCAGAAAGAAGGATGAAAGAGAGACATGATCTCAACATCCAACAACCATTCCCTGAGGAGACTACACCTTCAAAGGATAAAGCTGAAGAAAAGATAGAAGAGCAAGAGAATGTTGAGGTGAAAGCAAAGTCTTCAAAGAGAGTAAAGTCTATAGCCTCCAAGATGCAGTCCAAAAGACAAAGAGTTGAAGAAAGAACAGAATCTGAAGCAGAAACTCCGGTTACACCTTCAGCAGAACCAAATCAGAATTCAGAATCTTCAATCAAGCAATCTAATGAGCAGGTTGAATTGTTCATGACATTAACAACTGATGATCCAATACAAGTAGATCCCATTTCTATTCAAGCTCCTGAAATAATCTTTTGGGATATCCTGGAAGATCAAAGAAAGAAATTCTTTAGGATTAAGAGGCTAGGGGACATATATGAGGTGTATCCTACTTGGGGAAGTTTCATCAGAAGGTGTACAAGATCAGATCTAGAAGAGATGTTCAAAGTTGGAATGAGATTGTATGAAAAGGAGCTGACAGGAGAAGAAAGAAACTTAATCAGATTAGCCATGGAGTACTTGTGCATGATGTTTGAGCCTAGTAAAGTTCAACATGTGATCAGGGATTTACATCTGGAGAATAAATTCTTAAGGATAGAAAACTGGAAGATATTTGAAAGATGTGGGGTCTATGTCATCACTGTGAATGGAGCATATCATGAGTACTACTTGGTAGACAAGACATATGAGCACAGCAAGGGTAAACTACAAGCAATGTTGAATGCCAAGCTTATTTGTTCAAAAGATTCAGAAATGGAAAAGGTTGTAGTTAGCAGGATTATAAATCAAAGCTTGGGTTTAGATCCTAATCTAGGGGTGTAAACTGAAGTGTTGAAAGCATCTTGAAGATCAGATCTAAAGAACTTGACTTCTCTTCTAAAAGTCAAGTTAGGGGGAGATTGTTGGGATCTGAAGATTCTACCAAGTGTGGTTACTACTGCTAGTTCAGAGTTAGTACTGTCAGATTACTTTGAAGGATAATACTGCTGAGTATTACTACTGCTAGTAGAATTAATACTGCTAGTCAAAGTTAGTGCTGCTTGAACAAAGTTAGTACTGCTTAGCTAGTTAGTACTGCTAGTAGTTAGTACTGCTTAGTAGTTAATGCTGCTAGAAGAAGTTAATGCTGCTGAGCATAATTAGTGCTGTTTAAGAGATCCGGATGGAAAGTATGACAGCTGGATATACTGAGGATATACTGAAGATATACTGAAGATATACATAGAAGATATACATGGAAGATATACTGCAGATTTGTTTATTCTTTGTAATTATCTTTTGATCAGTATATGTATAGAATGTATAGAATAGATAGAATTAACTTTTGATAATTTTTCATAGAGAGAAAATCAACCTCAAGGCATAGATCCTAATTCTAGAGAAGTAGAATTGGTATTGGTGAGCCTGTTCATCAATATTGAGGTTGAGTGTGTAATCTTGTAACTTCAAGCATTCAATACAAGTTTACAGTTTGTTCTTTATATTTTCTATGTTAATTTACTGTTTTATCAAATATCAAAGTGTTATTCCGCAAACTTCTTTGATATTAGTTTCTGAGAATTAATTCTTGTTAAGAATTCGATCCTGACACAATTAAACTATCATATGATGTTCTATACCAAAAATCGCACCTAATTCAATGATTTTCAGCTTCAAAAACACGCAAACTTTTGAAATCGATTTTCACACAGTGTGATTTTTTTGAAAAACGTTGTTTGATCCAAAAACTCGATTCACACAGCTCTGATACCACTTATTAAACCTAGATTCCTAGTTGATAAACAATCACACAACACAATACAGATCAAGAGATGAATAACTCAGAATAACATACGACGATCCCTTGATTAATCAGATA
Source organism: Arctium lappa (assembly GCA_023525745.1). Lineage (NCBI taxonomy): Eukaryota > Viridiplantae > Streptophyta > Magnoliopsida > Asterales > Asteraceae > Arctium > Arctium lappa. Next base: position 166,006,641 of record CM042047.1, read on the forward strand.
AAATAGGTGTGTGTGTGTTCTTGGTACCTTGATACGTACGATTACAGAGAGAATGTACGGCCTCCTCTTCAATACTTAGAATTATGATAATAATGAGGATTAACCCTTAAACCTAATACCTAAAACCTATTTATACTTAGGTCGTATAAGCCAAATGGGCTAGAGGCCCAATAACAATTAACTATCAACTTATTACAATTTGAACCCTGAACTTTAATCTTGAATACAATTTATAATCCAACAATATCCAACATATACCAAATCGTCTTTACGGACCCATTTCGATGCGTTGTGGGGGCGCAATTGGCACATATACTACACAACCAAACATGCATAAATGTAAAATATCAGGCTTATATCCAGTTATCAACTGGTATGCATGAGGTTGGTTAGCTAGTAGTGGGTCTAAAAAGGAAAAAAACTGCATATAATAATTACATAACCCCAGGTAGATGTGGGTAAATTGCTGCGCATTACTAATACCCTAGATGTCATCATATTCTTTTGATAACAACTTCTATGAGACCATTTTATATGTACACATGGGGGGTATAGGAACTCTACATTGATCCTCATACATATGCAATTAACATCAAAGTCTTATGATGTAAATTCTCCAGCATTCAAAGTCATGTACACTTGATGAAATAATCAGGCTCGTGAGCCCTTAAACATATAGCTACTGCTAGGAGTGCAGTATTTCATGTGGACAATAATACGACATCCGTTCATCGTGTCGAAACCAAAACCATAAAGTTTTAATGGCCCACATTCTGGATGTTTATGTCCATAAATATCACCTTGTATTCGTTGTAACAATGGAATATTTTTGTATTATGTCCTTAGCTTTAGGATGATCTCATTCCTGTCTTAGCTAAGGATTAGGATATATACAAAAGTTTTAGGTATTTGAGAAGGCATATTATGATGGCAATGTTGTTTCGTTTTTCCTATCACTCGAAAGAGAATGTGTCTATGTGTATTTTGCAATACACGGATCACTATGTCAGAACCATGATGTCCCACATGGTCATGTTGAAACATATATGTGTCATTTCCCTAAAGTTCTTTATTGGTGACAAAAATGTTTCGATGACTCAATAATTTACTAGCTAGTTTGACACATAGTTTCCATGATATATGTTTACTTTCATATTCACTAGAACTTATGTATATATGCTCATTTCCATTATAATTTCCATTTTTTACGAATATCTTTACAAGGTTCCTATTGATCTTGTACCAACAACAAAATGACAGTTCATCATTTAAGTATTTCGGTTGAATGAATTATAAAATAAGTATTTGTCTATCATTTTAGATTGTGTGGAATATTCTACAAGAACTCAAGTTCTCCTCGATACATTCCTATATGAAACGGAGAATATTTATAGTTTTGTTATTTATTTATTTAGATGTATTTCTTTACATCTATAATTGTTACATATTCGATTTTACTTAAGCAAAAGAAATTAATTAAAATGCTATAAAATAAATTTCAAGGAAACCTATACTTTATCATTCTTAAATTAATATGATATATTTCATTTTTAACCTGTTCCCTTTTCGACAGGAGCACTCTTTAGTTCATTTCTTATTTGACTTTCCATTTTCACCTCGGGCGGTAGTTGTATCTCTACTCCAGATGTTGAAAAATCATTTTCGACTCTTACCAAGACCCTGACCCCGTTATAGGGTTTCATCCACATAGTGCATAAATGTCACGTGTGTGAAATTGTTTTGAACTCTCTGTTCTTTGGAGTTGTTTCCACCTTTAATGTTTTCATTATTGATCTCGGGAATTTTCTTTGTCTCGACATGTGTGGTGTTGTTATTCGAAAGAACCTTGTTATGTCTCTTAACCACTTACAATAGGTTGATGAATTTGTCTAAAGGTTACTTTATAACTTATATTAGTTCATTAATATTTTTGATATATGAAAGGTGGAAATAATGTTAAGAATCATGTCATCTTCTGTGAGTTCCTTGCCACAAAGATTGAGACGCATTTTGGATATAACATTTTTTCGTTGAAATCAGTTAACTTTTTGTAATCGAGTAAGTGGGTTTAATTCCACTATACGATTAGTTGGGGAAGTACATATTCATGAATACTCCCGATTATTCCTTTCGGGACATCCTACATTTATTTGGGGGTTTCTAGTAAAGGTATTCCTATGAAACTTATGATTTATATGTCGTCTCAAAACATGAGGGTATTTGTTTGTACCTTTTCAAGAGGTTGGTTTTAGAGTCAATTGAGGAGTTGATGGACTTTATGTATTTTCTTGTACCTTTTCAAAAGGAGGTTTATATACTAATTTATGATACTCAGATTCTTTTGAGTTTACGACGTTGATTTTGGGATTAGTTGTTTCAACCATTTACATATATAAAGGATAATATATTATTTTATTTTTGATAAGAAAATGGATTATGGTTATAAAATTTCATTATCATAATAATATTGGATTTTTGTATGCTTATATTTTGTTGATAATACTTAATCGATATTTCAATTTGCGAAAAAAAAATCACTCAATCTATTAGATTTCCAGGTAGCAGGGGAATCACATGGATTTCTTAAGTCCCTACAAACCTGAGGGCTATTTACACCCGTTTGACAAAATCCAATCGATATTTTGCAATTTATTTAATTTGAAGATAACATTGTTAGTTATAGAGTTTTTGGTATGAGACCAAAAATAAATATGAGTTTGGCATATGAAGCCAATTTCAATGTTTTAATACCTTAATGGTATTTTGAGAGATTTTGTCATGAGACAAATAAATATTGATTTTGACATAAAGTCAACGTCAAACTTTTAACGTATTAATAGTATTTGGGAGCTTTTGATAAAAGATGAAAATATATAAGGGGTGGAAGTGTAACTTCCAATAATTATTTACAAGATTGTGAGAAATCTTATAAAATAATTGTCAAATATTAAAACATAAATCTTGATAAATTTTTATGGGAATTTATCTCAAATTCCTTGTTTATTATTATATAAGGAAATACATTATTTATAAAATATGATTCTTATGGTATTGTTGTTATGGAAAGAAAAACAATATCACAAAACAACAATATTATTTGATACATTATTAGGTACTATATTTACAAGAAATAACAAAAAGTTAAAAAGATAGTTCATATTAATAACTAGATTTTTACGAAATAATAACAATCAGTTATATAATAATCATGAGCAGAATAATTAAATAACAACTTAAACCATTAATGCATAATAACCGTAAGCACTAAAAATACTAATTAAACTAATTAACAATAATAATGGTAACTTAATTAAAAACATAAACCTATTTTTTTCAAAAAACATATTTTTATCAAAAAAAATCTTCCCATTACGTGATTTTTATTTTGAAGTTTTGTTTTAATATCTAAATAATAATAAAGAACAATTAAAAAAATACACTTCTCATATTAAAATATAGGTTTCAGAAACAAAGCAGATGCGTGGTCTCATTAAATACTACCTACATGTATGCATATAAGCAGAAAAAGTTTGGAAAAAAATACAACTAGCAAAAATATTTCATGGGTTCAAGACGGTAGCATAACAATAATAATTATATATTTATTAAAACTAAAATAGGTTCAAATACCTACATACCGTAATGGTTGGATGACATTACCAAGTTATTCTTAACAAAAGCTCATCCTCTCCTTGAGTTGCTTGATGAAGTTAGAAGCTTGAAAGTCAACGATAAGCCGAATGATTGAGCTTACGTGCTGATAACGTGTTAAAGGAAAAACGAAACAAAATAACAATAGAATAGAGAGACAATAAAATCTGTAATTCTCATTAATCATAAGCCCTTTAAATAAGGAGAAGTTTACAAAGAAAATGAAACATTCATTATGGTAAAATCTAATACTAGAAAAATATTATATCAACCACTTCCTATTGATGATGGCACATAATCCTACAACAAATATCTAGTTTTAAGAAGTTTTATTAATCCATCATTTATTTGTAATCTTGAAATGTTTTATAATATAGTGTGTGTATATATATATATATATATATATATAGGTTCAGGTTCAGGTTCAGGGGAAACCTCAAAAAAACGGAAAACAGAGGAACACCCTGGTAGGCATTCATCTGAACGGTATACATGTGTGCATACAAGTAATTTGTAACATACACAAGTGCATAAAAACCAAAAAAAAAAAAAACTTAATTTACTTGTATGCACAAGTGCATACCGTCTAAATCAAGGGCTATCAGAGTGTTCCTCAATTTTTCATTTTTTTGAGATTTCCCCTTGAACCTCCATCTCTCTCTCTCTCTCTATATATATACATATATATATATATATATATATATGTATATATATATGTATATATATATATGTATATATATATGTATATATATATATATGTATATATATATATATATATAAGTTCATATAATATATAAAGAGATATTTATTTAAAAACTTCCTAATTTATGGGATTTAATTTAGACCATCAAAAATTAGTTAAAAATAAAATCTAATTTAATTAAAAAAAAGTTCTCTTTCTCCATTGTTCTCTCTCATCTCTCCTTGTTTCTCTTTCCTCTCTCCATGATATATATATATATATATATGTATATATATGTACACACACAATTAAATGTAAACATAAGGTAAACACAATATGAATATTTTCTTAGAAAAATTATGATAATTTGTGTACACTTTTTTAGAAATGCTATTAATGATGGAAAATATGTTAGGAAATGTGAGTTTGAGCCATTTCGGACGAAAATATTAATTGGACAAATATCCGATTATTGTGGATCTCGTTCACCATCGTAAGGGGTTTATATCAAGCTAAAGTTCACCCAAAATGGAGCTCGTATGACTAAGAAATTGATTCTCAAAGTTGGCTCATTCAAGTGGGTGTTGTTGGAAAAAAGGGGTGTCCCACATTGGTGGGAACATGGAAAAGATATAAGTTTATATATGATATTGCAAAAGGAGAGATTAAGTTAAATTGAAGGAAAGTCTCTGTCTCGTGCACTTACACTTACAGGGGGGGGTGCAAATTATGGACCGGTTGAGCATTGGACCACTGAACTTGTGTGTACGTCCTGCGGTTACGAATGCAACTACAAGGTCGATCGAAAAGTTCAGGCGAGTTTTTGGAAAATTTCAGATTTTTTTAGTTTCGTTTTTGCAAAATCTTTTGGCTTTCCAGTTTCTTGAATTTATTTCTTCCCTTCATAACTCCCATACAACTCTACCTATATTAACAGTGGATGGGTTCATTTTCGATATACATATAGCTCCCATCTAGAAGAGAAAATCGTTCCACTAACAGGTGTGCTCTCAGACTTCGCTCAGGCTTTGTCTCTATCTGGTGCTCAACCATATAGTTTTCAAATTTGTTCAAAGATGACTTCGAAACTATTTTGCTTTACTGTAACATCCATATAGTTCTTCAGAAATCTGTTCTCTTTCCTTCAGTTCTGCAGTATTTTCCAGAGACTGTTTTATTTAGTTTCTGTTTCTAAGGAAAATAAAAATTTGTGTTTGTCTTGGGTTTTCGTAGAAAACAGATTGTTCATCTGCCATACTTCTTCTGTTTTGTGTTTCTCCAAAAAATAGATTTTCTTTCTGCAGTTTGGCTACTGTTTGGACTCTACACACACACACACACACACACACACATATATATATATATATATATATATATATATAATAAGGCATCAGTCAACCCGTTTTCCTTTTGTAATTTCTTGTGCATACAACTAGCACTTATCTCTTCACAGTGTAGCTAGTACTAATCCCCAACCAGAACCTGGTGCACATGCCGACAAATAAAAAGATTAGGCTAACGCCTAGTGAGTTCAAGAGTTTCCATCATAAGCATATAAATTGTTAAACTGAATTTGAATCATGATTTCTAAAGTGGTATGTATAAAATGTAAAGTCAACATCTTTTTCAAAGCCCACCATTTTCGTGATGAAAACACCAATGCCAAACATTCATTCAAAGATGACTTCGAAAACCCAATACTCACACAAAACACAAATAATGATTTATATTCAAATACTGAAAACCTAGCCAAACTCTATTATCCAAAAAATCCAACACATGGATAAGGTTTAACAAAAAGAGAACCACAAATCATGGATAACAATTCGTACTCAAAATGTCACCGAAAACATGGATAATACTCAATACCCAAACACCACATTTCGGTAACGAGGGAGACCCGTTTCCATTGAACGTGGCGGGAACACAAAAATATGCCATGTATCTATGTTATAAGCATGTTTCAAGGATGGACAGCCATTGACATCAACTGTTAGAGCATAAATCTGTTGGATACAAGATTAAGAATACTGAAGGTCAAAGTTGAGAAAGTCAAAGCTGAAGAGAGTCAAATCTCATTCAAAGTCAAAGTCTATTTGTAATAAGTCAATGTATTTTGTATTTTGTATTTTCCTTGTATTAGGTATTAGTATAAATAGTTTCCTTTCTTTGTAATATGTAGATACGAATAAGAGAGAACTTATTGTAATATCATTCAGTTGTATTCTAGAGAGAGAAAGCTTGAGAGAGAGAGAGAGAGAGAGAGTTCGTTAGAGAGAGGTTGTAAAGAGAGATTTTGTAATCTTGGATTTCAAAGTAATCAAACAGGTAATTGATTCGTATTTGTATCTTGTTTGATTAATCTTGTTTAGAAACTAGATTCAGGGACACACATCAACCCTATCCAGACCTTTAGTCATGGTATACATCAACCTTATCTAGGTCTATAGTCATTGTGGACATCAACCCTATCTAGGTCTTTAGTCATTGTGGCCATCAACCCTATCCAGGTCTTTAGTCATTGTGGGCATCAACCCTGTCCAGGTCTTTAGTCATTGTCGATATCAACCCTGTCCAGGTCTTTAGTCATTGTGGACATCAACCCTGTTCAGGTCTTTAGTCATTGTGGACATCAACCCTGTCCAGGTCTTTAGTCATTGTGGACATCAACCCTGTCCAGGTCTTTAGTCATTGTGGACATCAACCCTATCCAGGTGATCCGGGAAGATCTTTCACAGTTAAGAGGCTAGAGAAAGAATGGGTCAAAATAGTTCCTTAGTTTGTGGTCAAATAAGCAAGAAAATTTGTCCACTAACTCCACTTTTCCACGTATGGGAAGTAGTGAGAATTATGCTTTTTTTTTTTTTGCTTTCCTATTGTATAAAAGGAGAGAAAAAATAATAGCAAAAAAAGGGGTTACTATGAATGCATCGGAAAGTCCCTTGTAATTCTGAAAAGCATTTATCAAGAAAAAAACAAATTCCTCCCAAACCCCATTTTATTGTTCTGTTTGTTTCTTTCAAATTCGTAGCATCTTCTTTCTTCTTTACACCTTATTTGTGATGTATCAAGTGGTATTAGAGCATCGTTCCTATATTTGTGTATGGTGCAGACAATGTCCAACTACAAAGCTTCCGGCAAACCCCTTACCGTGTTGCGGAATCATCGACGACCACCAAGCATAACCTAACCGGCAGCAGCGATGGAAGGAGAAGGAAGTACCCCTACCGAGACAAAATGAGCTCCCCGTCAAGGTGGATCAACTCGCTAATCAATTGGAGATCGTACTCACTTGGATTCAGTCCTAAGCAACAGTCCCACCAAAAAATCGTGAAACAGCGTTTAAGAAAAAAAATGAAGAAGAAGCAAGTTCAGAGGAGGAGGAGAAAGACGTCCGAGCGACTAAAACTCATCGCAATAGCCGTCAACCTTTCAAGGTCGAGGCTCGAATCGACATCCCAACATTCGACGACACCATCGATGCAGAAAAGTTAGATTATTGGATTGACCAATTAGAGACCTACTTCACTCAATATGGGTTTAGTAGTAACGAGAAAGTTTCGTTTACGAGATTAAAACTAACCAGTCATGCATTGGCTTGGTGGAATTCTCATCTAAAAACGGTCGATGAAGAAGAGATTGGGTGGAAGGAATTCACCCATCTTATACGACATGAATACTATCCAATGGGATATTCACAAGAACGATGGTCACGATGGCATAACCTTCGACAACAACAAGGGAAATCAGTCCAAGAATACACCATGGTGTTTTGACGACTTGCGGTGACGTTGGGAATTTCAAAAGACAATGAGAATGTCTTCACCAAGTATGTTGTTGGGTTACATCGACATATTCAAAATGAGTTACAGCTTCTTGCATCGGGGAATGTCTCTAGTTCAAGTCGGGTTGCGATGGCCATTGAAATAAAAAAATTAAACTGGCGTTCCAAGGATGGAAGAAACCATGAAAGGGCCATTCTATAATGTGTAACGGTTTATGAAAGATGTCATAAAGGATGTCAAGAAGAAGGGTCTAGTGACTTCTAACAATGCCAATAAATCTTGTGAACATTGCAAAATTACCGGGCACGTCAAGGAGAAATGTTGGAAGGTATATCCCGAGTTGTTTCCGAAGAAGTGGGTGAAAGATGATCGAGACAAGCGTACTACTGCAATAACGGTTCCTAACACCACGGTCGAACTTGACCCGATTGAAAGGGTTGACAAGAGCCTCATGTTAATGACGAGACCAAGAGAAGGGAAGTCGAACCAATTGGGTGAAAATGAAAGGAAGGAGGAGTTGTTCACGTTAAAGATTCAAGTGAAACAAGAGGTGACGAGGCGATTATCGACAGAGGAAGTCAAAAGAATCTGATCTCGGCTAGCCTCGTTCAACGGTTGGGTCTTGAGACGATGCCACACCCTCGTCCGTACTCACTCGGGTGGATTCAGAAGGAGGTTGATATGCAAATCAACCGTCAATGTAAGTTTCGTTTGCCATTACTAACCAATATATTGATGAAATCACGTGTGAGGTGGTTCCACACGATATTTGTCAAGTTATTTTTTGCAGCTCGTATCTTTGGGAGCGAGATGCAGTATACTTCCAACGAGCACAAAAGTATCAATTCGAGTAGGATGGCGTCAAATATGTGGTCAACAAAAATAAAATTCCCACAAGTGTGGATTTGATTACAGCATGTCAAGCCAGGAGAATGCTGAATGCCTTTCAAAATCAAACTTTCGTGCTCTTGGTCATTCGTCCAACACTGTTGGACAATCAAGAAACCACAGTCACTCTTGCATGTGGTAAAGGTGACAGTAAGGTTGGTGATATTCTCATACAATACTCATCTTTGTTTGATGATACGCTTGGTATACCGCCAAGATGAGCCATTCAACACGATATTCAGCTAGTGGGTGATTCAACTGTACCCAACATCGGTATGTATCGAAACTCGTTGTTGGAAAATGAAGAGATCAAACGGCAAGTACAGGAGTTTCTCAAAGTAGGAGTCCTTAAACCGAGCAGCTCCCCATACGGCTCACCGGTGATATTGTTGCCAAAAAAAGATGGAGGTCGACCCATGTGTATTGATTACCGAGCTCTCAACAAGATCACGGTAAAAAATCGGTACCCTCTTCCACGTATTAATGACTTATTAGATCAATTGAAACATGCCATCATTTTTACAAAACTGGACTTACGGTCCGGATATCACCAAGTTCGAATTCGAGTAGATGTCACATGGAAGATGACATTCAACACACGACAAGGGTTGTATGAGTAGTTGGTGATGCCTTTCGGCCTTTGCAATGCGCCAACTACCTTCATGCGGTTGATGAATGACATTCTTCGACCTTATATTGATGATTTTGTCGTGGTCTATCTCGACGATATACTCATTTATACCCGCACAGAAGAAGAGCATTGGGAACACTTGGGCAAAGTATTTAACTTGCTCCAACAACATCAGGTTCGATTGAACAAAAAAAATGTGAATTTGGGAACAAGAATTTGGTTTATCTTGCTTTCATAGTAGGTGGAGGTAACCTGCAGGTATCTCCGAAAAAAATAAAGGCCATCAAAGATGGGCCATCATCGAGTTCAGTCACCGAAGTTCGAAGCTTTATGGGAGCATGTCAATACCTTCGTAAGTTTATTCGGCATTTTTCAATTATAGCATCACCGTTACATGCTTTAACCAAGTTGAATACCAAGTTTGAATTGATGAGCAAACATGAAGATACTTTTCTCTTGTGAAGTGGAAGATCAGCGAGGCACCGGTTTTAGCACTCCCGAACTTGCAACGACCATTTGAGATAGAAACCGATGCATCCAGGTATGCCATTAGGGTTGTTTTGTTACAAGAAGGAAGGACGGTAGCATACCATTCAGAGATGTTTTAAGGAGCCCAAAAGAACTATCCGATAAATGACAAAGAATTCTAGCCTTACACCAAGCGGTAAAGCATTGGCGTTGTTATTTACTCGGCAAGGAAACGGTGGTACATACGGACCATCAACCATTGCAATACTTGCAAAGTCAGGCCAAGTTGCAACAAGCACGACACACGAAGTGGATGACTTACTTGCAATAATTCAATATTGTTATCAAATACATGAAAGGAAGTCACAATAAATTGGCCGACATGTTATCACAGTCACCTGTTTCCACACTTTGTTTATCAATTTTTATGCAGGTCCAACCATCGTGCCACGATGAATATGGTGAAGAATATGAGAATGACACAAGTTTTCAATGGGTGGTTGAGGACATTAAGTGTCGAAGGCCGTCGGAATTCACTTGGCAAGGTAAACTTCTATACAAGGGGTCCTTACTTTGCATTCCTAAAACAAGTGAACGGGTCCGATGGATGCGGGAGGCACACACGTCCAAATTTGTTGGGGATTTTGGGGTGACCAAAACCCTCCAAACTGGCAAACAAGAAGGTGCATGTTATGTAGCACGTCTAAACCGGCAAGGGTGCATGTTATGTAGCACGTCTAAACCGGCAAACATAAAGGTTGGATTATACACCCCCTACCGGTACCGACTCGTCCATGGGAAAGCATTTCGATGGATTTTGTGGGAGGCCTCCCGAAGACTCGAAGTGGGAATGACTACCTCTGTGTAGTAGTCAATCGATTCTCAAAAATGGTAGTACTAATGCCATGCAAGAAAACGATTACCGGTGAAGCGGCATCAAGACTTTTCTTTGAAAATGTGTGGAAGATATTTGGGCTACCAACATCGATCATATCTAATCGTGATTCACGATTCTTAAGTAAGTTTTTGTGTGTTTTATTGTCTCAAATGGATACAAAGCTTAAGTACAGCACCGCCTTTCACCCACAAACCGACAGTCAAACGGAAGTGGTAAATCGTACAGTTGTATATCTTCTACAAGGATATAATGTAAGGCACCCAAAAACATGGGATGACAGCGTTCCATTTCTGTAATTTGCTATCAACGATACCATACATAGCTCAACAGGTAAGGCATCATCTGATGTTTGCTTGGGATTCCTTCCTCAATGTCCATTTGATATGGAGTTCACAATCAGCTCCACAGCAGATGGTAAAGACATTGGAGAGGTCAGTAGAGCTCACAGATTCATCGATAAGAAATGAAAGGTGCATCAAGAGGATGATAAACAACTACATCGATCCCAGCAGAAGTATAAAGAGCTCCATGACCGACATCGAGTTCAAGGAAAATTTCACGAAGGGGATTTGGTATGGTTGCACCTGGGAAAATATCGATTGAAAGGTGAAGGGAAAAAGCTTAAACCCATCTGCTACGGGCCTTTTCGAATTCTGAAGAAGATTGGTGAAAATGCTCGCCAACTCGCACTCCTAGCTTATATGGAGATGTACTCTGTCGTAAATGTGGATAAACTCAAACCGTTCGAGCCATCCATGTTAGATAACGAGTTGGTTGAGAACCTGCCTTTCGTTGATGACTTGACAACTGAACAAGAAGTAGTATTGGCAGAAGATACCATAGTTGAGCGAAAAACAAGCTCAACCCGGCATGGTGAACGAACATCCTACCGAATTAGGAGAAAGGGACAATGACCGAGTGCATCCAAATGGTTCTCCAAGGAAGTTGCTGAGGCCTAATTTCCACATCTTTAATTCTAAGAAGAAAAAACAGGTGTTGCTCGTCTTTTTCGGGAAGGAGAAGACGTGATCCGGGAGGATCTTTCACAATTAAGAGGCTGGAGAAAGAATGGGTCAAAATAGTTCCTTAGTTTGTGGTCAAATAAGCAAGAAAATCTGTCCACTAACTCCACTTTTCCACGTATGGGAAGTAGTGAGAATTATGCCTTTTTTTGGCTTTCCTATTGTATAAAAGGGGAGGGAAAAAAAGGGGGTGACTGTGAATGCATCGGAAAGTCCCTTGTAATTCTGGAAAAGCATTTATCAAGAAAACAACAAATTCCTCCCAAACCCCATTTTATTGTTCTGTTCGTTTCTTTCAAATTCGTAGCATCTTCTTTCTTCTTTACACCTTATTTGTGACGGATCACCAGGTCTTTAGTCATTGTGGACATCAACCCTGTCCATGTCTTTATTCCAATATAAAAATTAGCTCAAGACCCAACCAAGGTTCTAAAAAACGCGCCATGGCGCCGAGGCGCCACCTTGCCGCCACGTTTTTACCCTTGGCGTCGATGTATGGCGTTAAGTTTCATAAGGCACCCAACAAGGTAGAAACCGAGCCAAAAAACTCAACAAGTCAACAACTCAATGATTATTTAATAAAAGTCATCATAAGTGATAAAAACGTATTTAACCAACGTTCATACAAAACACATGCTCTAAAACATGATCAACTCAAAAACCCATCATCGGTTTGAACTAACCATTTTCCAACTGAAATCATATCATTTACATTTCCAAAATGTCTCAATCATAACAATATTTATTCAACCAAAATACACCAAAATGCATTAACATCAAAATAATCCCCATTTATAAGATAAATCACTAAAACACTTTCTTTCATGATTTATTTATCAAATCGTCCAAAATACCAAATGTGGATGTTTTACCATGTCTATAAAGTTAAACATTTTAAATAATCAATACCCACCAAATAACCAAACAAATGATAACTTAAAATAGACATTTTGGCATGTACAACATTTTCATAAATCACTTGAACTCATCTCGCTATGTTAAGTTAAACCTAGATTTCAAACCTAAATCCTTATCCTCCCCAAGAATGAAACTTTCACCATCAACAAGTCATCTTCAACAATGAGCTAGGGTTTCCAAATAACCCATTTCTTCAAATTTCAACCAAGGCTTAAATCCTTCCACCCAACAATGCCCATGAAAAATTCCATCTTTTCCATAGCCAAGCCTCAAGGTTTCCACGAAGTCCTACTACTCCACATGGTAGCTTTAAAATTTTCAAGAATGACTTTATGGTATTCAAAAATCGGACCTCAAGATTCTAAAAACTCAATCTAGAGAAGGAGGGTGGAGAGGAAAGTTGGGGAGGAGGGAATGAGGAAAATCCCCAAAAATCGCACCTTAAGCTCTCAGACTTTTTCCGCAGCTTTGCTCGTGGCTTGAGGCCGCGGTGCATCCCGCGTGTGCTCCCCCTTGCTGACCATAACAACTTGCGCGGCATGGCCCGTGACCCAGGGTCGCACAACAGGTCGAGAGGCCCTGATTTCGCCCATTTTTCCCGTTTTTGTGCCTGCTTCGATCCTCAATGGCTCCACCACATTAAGGAAGTAAAACCTTACTAAATCTCCATTATAATCGTCATACAGTTACAATCGTATGGGTTAAGGGTTTTCCAAAATCATGGGTGTTACAACTAAGGTGTTTGTGGATTGGAATTAATCAGAATCGGATGGTATCACAGTGCATCACTGAGGGTATTGAAGTTGATTTATGGGTGATGTCTCCTCCCTTATCATCTCCTTCGTTTTCGAGCGATGAAGAATTTCAATCGAAAAACCTAACACCAGCCCTAGCTCCAGGTCTGTCGGAAAGATTTAAGAGCCTTAATTCTTTCGTTTCTTCTGTTTTGTCACCACCCTGTTTAGAACCACCTATAAATTATGGAAAATTTTCTTGGGAGTTTTTTTCACAGTGGTATGATAGTGGGTATCACATTGGTATCATAGTGTGTATCATAGTGGTATCATAGTGGGTATCATACTAGGACACTTGGGAATTATGTGCTTTGGATTTCTGTTCATAGTGGTATCATAATGGGTTCATAGTGGGTGTTGTATGTATTTTGGGTATCACACTAGGTCTTATATGTATTTTATATATGACATTGGATTTTGTATCACAGTGGGTATCACAATGTATTTTGTATCACATTGGATATCATAGTCTACTTTGTATCAAAAAGGGTATCACAATGTATTTCACCGGAAAAGGAGAGAGAGGAAAGAGGAGAGAAAGGAGATTCTTAAAAAATACCTAAAAAGTCATTTAATTATAATTTTAAATCAAAATTACGAAATTTATTTATTTTCTAAATTATTCTTTGATTTGTGGTTGAGATTGGATCTCACGGTTATCACAAATTTATCAGTTCTCCCATGAATGCCCCCCTATAATATATATATATATATATATATATATATATATATATATATATATATAAGGCGAGAAGTGTTTAATCATATTTGATACACAAGCTTAATCATATATGATTAAACACATGTGATATTGGCAATACATAGACGTTTAATCAAATATGATTAAACACACCCACATGTCGTGTAATTATATATGATATCACACTTCTCGCCTTCTCGCAAAACGTTTAACTTCTCGTATGATCATTCCTCTCTCTCTCTCTATATATATATATATATGTATATATATATATATATATATATATGTGTGTGTGTGTGTGTGTGTGTGTGGAAATTGAATTTTCCTAAAAAAATTGCATTAATTATCTCATTGATTATTTTAAATTAGTGGCTTAGGATGGATCTCAAAAATTGTGGGGTTCTCAACTAATTAAGCCTAGGCATAGTGATTTGCCCCGATCCGGTAGGAACCTGGTTCACCTGCCCCGATCAAGGCCGGGGATTTCCCGCTAAACCGAGTACCAGGTTCGGGTCGAGGATCCCCGCTAGGCGAAAACCGAGGATGGGTTTGGAGCCAGGTAACCCATTTCTCGCCCACCCTGTACTCGTTACTAATTAATTAATTTAATATGTGTAATCTATTTAATTACTTATTTACTTGTTATTAGTTTTATTGGTCAATCAAAAGTCAAAATTGATTCCCAAAGCCAAAACTAGGTTTAGCTATTTACCGTTATGCCATCACCCATCAGACCTCCATCGTTCAATAATTGACAATTGGGTGATTGACAGACCTCCATCGTTTGACGAGAGTAACTCACCCAAGGGGTAGATATGGTCTCAAGGGTCTCACAAAAATTGAGTGGTCTCACATGCATGATCATATATGTGTATATATACGGTGGGGTTCCACCAAGAACTTACCCCTACCATGAGAAAGGGAGAACCCATCCACGACCGTCAATCACCTTTGATTGAATTTGACTGGACAATGAGGAATGCGTTATTTTTTAAGGAGGGCAATCTCATTAATTTTCTGGGCTTCTGCATATGGTTACCTAAGATATCTTAACATAATAGTTTTCATATCAAGTATTTTAAAGTATACTAATGTTAATTGTTTCCTTATTACAACAACACATTTCATTTTTCTTTATTACAACAATGTAATTTCAAATTATTTTTTATTAAAGAATTTCACTTTGAAAAATCTACCCACTATGGCAATTGGTAACCTTTTACTTTAAATTTTAATGACAATATGACACAAGTTAGTAGGTTATTTTTCTATGTCATTGTCCACATAGGTAGTCCACGTATAACATATTATCGACATGACATTTTCTTATTACCTCATTTATGTCATTCTACTCCTTTTCTAATAAGACTTTTAGTTGTTTTAGTTTATATGTTGCTAATCTTCTTCACTCCAACAAGAACTCACCAACCAAAGTTATTTTCTTCTTCTTCTTTTTCTTCCGGTGGCAATCCAAAGAGTATATATGGCATGTCCATTTTTTTCTTCTACCACCCACTTTATATCTAAAACCTCATTTCTAAAAACCAAATCTCTTGTGTGTAACAAAGATGAAGATAATGAACATCGATAGGGAACGAAGATGAAGATGATGAACATTTAAAAACCCAACTCCGGGGACCTGAACCAACTTCGACGCCCCTCCCTCGAAAAATAGAAATAAAGACGAAGATGAAGATGGTGGATCTAGAAAAAAAAGGCAATGATGGATCTGGGAAAAGATGGGGTTAGATTGAAAAACAAAATCAAAGAGTTAAATCTCCATTGTATATATACAAACTCGATGAATCTGGATATGGATATGAAATTTGACAATCCGTTCTCATCTTTGTTTTATATTTTTCATTTTAGAAAACTTGTTAAGACACCCAAAAGCATCTTATATATAAATTTATTTTAGAATACCTTTACATATGATAGATGAATGATTGCTCATATAAACTTAAGTCATATAAAGACGTCTATTAGAACACCTAAACATTTTTAGTGTCCTTTTTTTTTAACAGCAAAAGGAATTTATTACCCAAAAACAAAAACCACCCAAACAAAACACAAGGCCGAAGCCAAATACAACAGCACCTCAACAAAAAGCTACCAAACCACCTAAAACCAACCCACCAATACTCAACAAAGCAGCCAGCAGTTTAACAAACTGCCTTCTTCCTCCAGCAGCGATCGAAACAGAGTAAGGCCTACAGAGTTTTTAATTCTTCTTCTAGAATAATTGAGGAAAGTGACAATGTCAAATGCAATGAGACACACCAAATCCTATTGGTTCAGGTCCTCAGTGGTTATTTGACATTGATTCACTAACTAACTCTTTGGGTTTCAGTAGTGATGATCATGCAGGATCAGGAAGTAGAGGATCAGGGGATGAACAAGTAGAAGATATTATTCCCCAGTCTGTGATCTTTCCCATACCTACAATGGACCCTGTTGAAATCTGTGAAAAGGAGACTGCTACTGAACCAATTCAGAGTGAAGAAGAAAGAAGAGATGAGGATAATTCAGAGCATGAAGTGCCAGAAGTAGCTGATGAGATCCCCTCAGCTGACTTAAATGATTTCAATTTAGATGTGGAAATTAATGAAGAACCTAGTCATCAGACAAGAACTCAGAAGAATCATCCTGCTGAGCTGGTAATAGGAGACATCTCTTCTCCTATGATGACTAGAAATCAAAGCAGACTTCAAGATTTGCAGGATCAGCAACATACAGTACTCTCTTGCTTTCTATCTCAGATTGAGCCTAAGAAGGCTTATGATGCAATGAAAGATTCAAGTTGGATAGAAGCCATGCAAGAAGAGTTGCTACAGTTTAAATTGCAAGATGTTTGGGACTTGGTGGACCTTCCAAAAGGTCATAGATCAATTGGCACCAAGTGGATTTTCAGAAATAAAAAGGATGAGAGAGGAATAGTAATCAGGAACAAAGCAAGGCTAGTGGCACAAGGGTACACTCAGGAACAAGGCATAGACTATGAGGAAGTTTTTGCTCTAGTTGCACGGGTAGAGGCAATTAGGATGTTTCTAGCCTGTGCCTCATATATGAAGTTCAAGGTATACCAGATGGATGTGAAGAGTGCCTTTCTATATGGAACAATTGATGAAGAAGTATACGTCTGTCAGCCCCCTGGATTTGAAAATCCATCATATCCTGATAGAGTATACAAACTGAAGAAAGCACTCTATGGTCTACATCAAGCCTCAAGAGCATGGTATGATACTTTATCTACCTATCTCTTGGAAAATGGGTTTGAAAGAGGAATAATTGACAAGACACTTTTCATTAAAAGAAGTAATAAGGGCATCCTACTTGTTCAGATCTATGTGGATGACATCATATTTGGATCCACAAAAGATCAGATGTGTAGAGACTTTGAAGAGTTGATGCACAAGAGCTTCAAAATGAGTTCAATGGGCGAACGCACTTTCTTCCTTGGGCTTCAAGTGAAACAGCAGAAAGATGGGATTTTCATAAGTCAATCAAAGTATGTGAAAGACATCCTAGATAAGTATGGTTTATCACACTCAAAGCCTGCAAGCACACCAATGGAAACACACAAACAGATCACTGCTGATCTTGAGGGGGAATATGTTGATGTCCATCTTTATAGATCAATGATTGGATCTCTCATGTATCTCACAGCCTCAAAACCAGATATCATGTTTCCAGTGTGTGTGTGTGCCAGATTCCAAGTCAAGCCAAAGCAGTCACATCTTCAAGCTGTTAAGAGAATTTTCAGATACTTAAGAGGGCAGCCTAGATTAGGTCTTTGGTATCCTTATGAATCTACTTTTGACTTGATTACATATTCAGACAGTGACTTCGGTGGTGCTAGTGTAAGAAGAAAACCACAGTGTCCTTATCCACAACAGAAGTTGAGTACATTGTTGCTGCAAGTTGCTACTCTCAGGTTCTATGGATTCAAAATCAAATGCTGGACTATGGGGTAACCTTTCTTCACACTCCAATCTTCATTGACAATAGCAGTGCTATTAGCATTGTTAACAATCCAGTCAAGCACTCCAAAACAAAGCACATTGAAATCAGGTATCACTTTATTAAAGACTGCAGTTGCTGCCAAGATAGTTACAAAGAAGGCTTCAAGGCAAAGGCTGGCAATAAAACAAAGACAGAGACAACCCTCAAAGACCTTCCTGGCCAATCAAGAAACGAGGAAGATGATAAACTTCCTGAAAGGAGCTCTTGGAGTTCCTGAAGGAATGTTTACTAACATGGCCTATGGTAGGATAGAGGAGTTGTATTCAAAGGAGATGGCAAAGCTTCAAAGGGATTCCACTCAAAGGGAAGAAGCTGAAAGGAGGATGAAAGAGAGGCATGATCTCAATATCCAACAACCCTTCCCTGAGAGTGAGGAAATCACTCCTTCAAAAGAAATGGTTAAAGAAAAGAAGGAAGAACCTGTTGCTGTGGAAGTCAAATCTGCAAAGAGAGTGAAAACTCTAGCTTCCAAGAAATTGTTCAAAAAGCCAAGGGTTGAAAAAACAGAAAAAGAGGCAGAACCATCTGTTGCAAGTCAAAGTGCACAACAATCTGTTCAATCTGATATGCATTTTGGTCTTTACATGACCTTAACAGATGAAGAACCAGTACAAGTTGTTCCCATTTCTATGAAGGCACCAGAAATCATCTTTTGGGATATTCTGAAGGACAACAAGAAAGAATACTTTAGACTCAAAAGAGTTGGTGATTTGTTTGAAGTATATACAACTTGGGGCAAAGTGATTAGAAGTTGTTCAAGGGTTGACTTAGAGGAAATGCACAAGGTGGGAATAAAGTTGTATGAGTCTATGATGCAAGGATCTGAAATGAGTTTGCTTAAAGTTGCCATGGAATACTTATGTATGATGTTGGGAAATTCAGAAATGATCAAGTATGATTAATACTGCTTCAACATAATTACTACTGCCAGTTGAAGTTAATGCTGATGAACAAGATTAATGCTGCTCATCAAGATTAGTACTGCTAGAACAAAGTTAATACTGCTGAGCATGGTTAGTACTGCTGGAGTTAATACTGCTCAGAGTATTAATGTTGCTGAAGGATAATACTGCTTATAAGATGAAGACTTTGTTTGGAAAGGATGACAGCTGGAATGAAGATATTCATGGAAGCTTAGAGATAATGATGGAAGATTATACTGAAGATCTTTTATTATTGTGTAATTATCTTTATCTTCAATATATGTATAGAATAGTTTGTTTTTCTTTGGAAGTAACATTCATTCTGAGTTTTTAGCTTTCACAAGAGAGAATAAACCTCAAGGTTAGAACCCTAATTCTAGAGAAGTAGAATTCGTATTGGTGAGTCTATTCATCAATATTGAGGTTGTATGTAAAAGCTTGTGACTTTCAATCATTCAATAAAGTTTGCAAGTTGTTCATCAGATTTACTGTTTTGTTTACAGTTTCATTGAATATCAAAGTGTTATTCCGCAAACTTCTTTGATATTGTTTTCTGAGAGTTTATTCTTGTTTAGAATTAAGATCCTGATAAGTGGTATCAGAGCTTATATTCTCAGAAATCTTATTCATCATGGAAAACATTGTTGAAACAAACAGTACCCTGGTCTCAAAGGTCCCAATGCTCAGACCCAATGAATTCGACATGTGGAAGATCAGAATCAAGCAATACATACTCCTCACTGATTATTCTATGTGGGACATCATTGAGAATGGCCCATCTGAAGCAGGAAAGATTGGTGCTGATGGAAAGAGGACACCACCAAAAACTGATGCAGAAAGGAAGACTAGGCAGACAGAGATGAAAGCCTTGAGCACTTTGCTCTTGGCTATTCCCAATGAATATCAACACCAATTCTGCAATTGCACTGATGCACAGATGCTCTAGAATGCTCTAGAGAAGAGATTCTCTGGTACCAAAAGTACCAAGAGAAGTCAGAAGGCCATACTGAAGCAACAGTATGAGAACTTTATGTCAACCAAGAATGAGTCCATGACTCAAACTTTTGACAGGTTCAACAAGCTAATTGGTGAACTAGCTACTGTGGGAGTACAAATTGATCAAGATGATCTAAACAGGAAGTTCCTAAGGTCCCTGGGTGATGAATGGACCATGTATACTGTCTCTTTCAGACAGAATGATCAACTGGAAGAAAAGAAACTTGGTGATCTATACAATGATCTAAGAGTTTTTGAATCTGAGGTAGAGGCTAAGAAGAAGCCTTCTGGGTATGTTCACAATGCTGCACTCCTATCAGCATCAATTGATTCTACTTCCAACCCTGAATCAGTTAGTGTTGCTAATGGAGCAAATAAAGAGAAAGGCACTGAATCTGTGTTTGAAGCCTTTCTATCCAGTCATGGAAATTCTTCCCTAATTAATGATGACTTGGAACAACTCCATCCAGATGATCTTGAAGATATGAACATTAAATGGCAGATGGCCATGCTCTCTATGAGAGTTAAGAAGTTCATCAAGAGAACTAGGAGGAACAACTTCTCCCAAAGAAGAGAAGATGGAGCAGGTTTTGACAAGTCAAAGGTGGAATGCTATAAATTTCACTAGAAGGGACACTTTGCTAGGGAATGCAGAAGTGGAGTGTCTCACAACAACAACCACCAACAAGCACAGTCTGGAAGCTTCAATAATAACAGAAACTCTGCACAAGCCCTAGTCTCTCAACAAGGTATGGGGTTTGATTAGAGTGATCAAGCTGAAGAGGCTATCCAAAACCAAGCTCTAATGGCAGAGGTGTCTGATCTCCCAACAGAGGTAACTTCTAATGTTTGTTCTCAAAATTGCATTAACACTGTTAAAAGGTACAGGGATCACAATCAGAACATGAGTGATGACCTTAAAAGATTAGAAAAGGACATAAAAGATTATGTGAGAATTGTTGAGAGGTTTGAAGAGCAGATTAAGAGTTTTCAAGCCAATCAGCTTCAACATTCTTATGACACAAACTACTGGAAGTGGGAGAAGAATGACCTAGAACTTCAACTAACCAAATCCAAAGAGGAGAGTGAAAAGTTAAGAGGAGAGCTAGCTAAAGTCAATCTAGATGTAGAAAAGTTTTCCAATGCTTCTAAAGCAATGGACTCTCTTCTACAAACTCAGATTCATGATAGACTGAGAAGAGGAATAGGGTATAATACCACACCACCACCCTACAACAACAACTACATCCCTCCTAGTTTAGACTTGTTAGAGACAAAGGATAGGAAGGACCTGCCTGAGGGAGCCACTGAGATAGATCCCTTAGATGAAGTAGTTGTTGAGGATAAAACTGAGAAAGAAACTGTCAAGAATAAGGACAACACTGTGAGTGGTGAGATTCCTATAGAAAACCACATAATTACCAATGAGGGATGTGGAAAGAATTGGGTCAAGTCCAATGAGATAGAGAAGACTGAGGGAAAGAATAAGAAGGTTCATTATAAGCAGACCACTACTGTGAACCCTATCCCTTGCAACAAGTGTTCATGCAATAAATCTGAGCCCCAACAACATGATAAAAAGAGGGGTAATCAGAGAAACTGGAATAATATGTGGGCACAAAAACAAGGGATTGATCTAAGTAAAATCAATAGACCAAAACCCTGTTTTATTTGTGGAAAGCTTAATCACATTGCCAAATACTGCTATTTCAATCCTATGAACCAAAGGCTGAATTCTCAGAGACCTACTCAAAAACCCTTTGGTTATAGGAAGAAAGAAAAGAACCATGTGGCTAAGAAAGTTTTCAAATCTAAAAGCCACATGAAGAAAAAGAATGTTGAAGACAGTGTCAAGATCTGGATACCTAAAAGCATTAAAGCTATTAGTACTGCTACCACAAATAGTGATGCTGACAGTGATAGTGCTGCTAGAAGCAATACTACTGCTACCAATGTTAGTGCTGCTAACATTGTTAGTACTTCTGCAAATGTTAATACTGCTAACTCTGTTAGTACTGCCAACAAGGTTAATACTGCCAAACCTGTTAGTACTGCTAACTCTGTTAGTACTTCTAAAGATAGTACTGCTTTTTGTATTAGTGTTGCTAGATCAATAATCTTGACAAAGTACTCAAATACTAAGTGTTCTGATTTTAAAAACCTCATCAAAAAGGAATGTAAGTATTTTGATGAGAAAGGGAGGCCCAAGACCACTTTGGCTTGGGTTCCCAATCAATACTAATTGTCTAATCTTATGTTCAGGGCAACCAACAGCTCAAGGGGAAGAGCATCTGGCATATTGATAGTGGTTGCTCTAGGCACATGACAGGCATATTGATGGTGGGCATGTTGCTTTTGGGAATACTCCAGATGGAGGTAAAATCAGTGGTAAAGGTGATGTGACCAAAAGTAAAATGACCTTTGAAGATGTATTCTATGTTGAACAGTTAAGGTACAACTTGTTAAGTGTATCACAGGTTTGTGACAAACAACATAGTATATTATTTACAGATTCTGAATGTATTATCCTTGCTCCTGGATTCAAGGTAGTTGATGAAAAGATGATACTACTAAGAACCCCCAGAAAGGACAATAAATAAAGCTTCTCTGGATGAATCATCACTTTGGCACAGAAGAATGTGTCACATGAACTTTAAGACAATAAATAAACTTGTTAAAAACAACCTAAGAGGTTTGCCTTCTAAAGTCTATTCATGTGATGATCATTGTGTTGCTTGTCTCAAAGGTAAACAACACAAAACTTCTCATAAGTCCAAAGAGGTTAACACAATCTCTAATTCTCTTCATTTATTGCATATGGATTTGTTTGGCCCTAAAAATGTTATGAGTATTGGTAAGAAGTCATACTGTCTAGTTATTGTTGATGATTACTCTAGATTTACTTGGGTATATTTTCTAAGGACTAAGGATGAGACAAGTGGACTGATCAAATCCTTTATTCTAAGAATTGAAAATCAAACTAATCAAAAAGTAAAAGTCATTAGGTCAGACAATGGTACTGAATTTAAAAGTATTGACCTAAACACCTTTTGTGAGGAAAAATGAATTGAGAGACAATACAGTGCTCCTAGGACTCCACAACAAAATGGTGTTGCTGAGAGAAGAAATAGGACACTGATTGATGCTGCTAGATCTCTGTTAGCTGACTCTAAACTTCCAATAACTTTCTGGGCAGAAGCAGTTAATACTGCTTGTTATGTCCAAAACAGAGTACTAGTAGTCAAACCTAAGAACAAGACACCTTATGAGCTTTTTAATAAAAAAAAACCTTTATTGGATTTTTCAAACCTTTTGGATGTCCTTGTACTATTCTCAATACTAAATCTCACTTGGGAAAGTTTGATAGCAAGGCTGATGATGGTTTTCTTGTTGGTTACTCATCTCAAAGTAAGGCCTACAGAGTTTTTAATACTTCTTCTAGAATAATTGAGGAAAGTGACAATGTCAAATGCAATGAGAACACACCAAATCCTATTGGATCTGGTCCTCAGTGGTTGTTTGACATTGATTCACTAACTAACTCTTTTGGTTTCAGTAGTGATGATTATGCAGGTTCAGGAAGTGGAGGATCAGGGGCTACACAAGTTCAAGACATTATACCTCAGTCTGTGATCTTTTCTATGCCTATAAAAGAACCTGTTGAATTCTGTGAAAAAGAGACTATAACTGAGCCAATACAAAGTGAAGAAGAAAGAAGAGAAGAGGAATCTTCAGTGCATAAAGAGCTAGAAGTAGCTGAGGTGATCCCCTCAGCTGACTTAAATGATTCCAATCTAGAGGATGGAATCCATGAAGAACCTAGTTTTCAGACTAGAACACAAAAGAATCATCCTCCGGAGCTAGTAATAGGAGACATATCTTCTCCTATTATTACAAGGAATCAAAGCAGACTTCAAGAGCTGCAGGATCAACATCACACAGTACTCTCCTGCTTTCTATCCCAGATTGAGCCTAAGAAGGCCTATGATGCAATGAAAGATTCAAGTTGGATAGAAGCCATGCAAGAAGAGTTACTTCAATTCAAGTTACAGGATGTTTGGGACTTGGTGGACCTTCCAAAAGGTCATAGAGCTATAGACACCAAGTGGATTTTCAGGAACAAAAAAGATGAGAGAGGTATTGTGATCAGGAACAAAGCAAGGCTTGTGGCACAAGGATACACTCAAGAAGAGGGCATATATTATGATGAAGTGTTTGCTCCAGTGACAAGGGTAGAGGCAATTAGGTTGTTCCTAGCCTATGCCTCATACATGATGTTCAAGGTCTATCAAATGGATGTAAAGAGTGCCTTTCTATATGGTACAATTGATGAAGAAGTATATGTCTGTCAGCCACCTGGTTTTGAAAATCCTACATATCCTGACAGAGTATACAAGCTGAAAAAGCACTCTATGGTCTACATCAAGCCCCAAGAGCATGGTATGACACTCTGTCTACCTATCTCTTGGAGAATGGGTTTGAAAGGGGTATCATTGATAAGACCCTTTTCATTAAACGAAGTAAGAAGGACATCCTATTAGTTCAGATCTGTGTGGATGATATCATCTTTGGATCCACAAAAGATCAGATGTGTAGAGACTTTGAAGAATTGATGCACAAGAGCTTTAAAATGAGTTCAATGGGTGAACTTACCTTCTTCCTTGGACTTCAGGTGAAACAGCAGTCAGATGGAATTTTCATTAGTCAATCAAAGTATGTGCAAGACATCCTGGAGAAATATGGTTTAAAAAACTCAAAGCCAGCAAGCACACCAATGGAAACTCACAAACAGATCACTGTTGATCTTGAGGGGGAGGATGTTGATGTCCATCTATACAGATCAATGATTGGATCTCTCATGTATCTCACAGCCTCAAGACCAGACATCATGTTTCCAGTATGTGTATGTGCCAGATTCCAAGTCAAACCTAAACAATCACATCTTCAAGTTGTGAAGAGGATTTTCAGATACTTAAGAGGGCAACCTAGATTAGGTCTTTGGTATCCATATGAATCTTCATTTGACTTGATTGCTTATTCAGATAGTGACTTGGGTGGTGCCAACATGGACAGAAAGTCTACTTCAGGGGGATGTCAGCTTTTGGGTGCAAGACTAGTATCTTGGCAGTGTAAGAAACAAACCACAATGTCCTTATCAACAACAGAAGCTGAGTATATTGATGCTGCAAGTTGCTGCTCTCAGGTTCTATGGATTCAAATCAAATGTTGGACTATGGGGTAACATTTTTTCACACTCCAATCTTTATTGACAATAGCAGTACTATAAGCATTGTTAACAATCCAGTCAAGCACTCCAAGACAAAGCACATTGAGATTAGGTATCACTTTATCAGAGATTGCAATGAAAAGAAACTCATTCAAGTTGCCAAAGTTCATACTGACAACCAGTTTGCAGATCTATTCACTAAAGCTTTTGATGTGGGTAGATTCACTTTCTTGGTCTCAAGTGTGGGCATGATCAACTCTGAATGAGCTCATGTTTTTAAAAGTGTTCCTATACTTGCTATTTTGGTTATTTGTGTGCTGCTAATAATCTTTCACAGGTAGTTATTGTCTTGATCAGATCTTCATAAACTTCAAAAAGAGCAAGTATAGTTAATGCTACCAGTGCAGTTTTAATACTGCTCTCAGTTAATACTGCTAGTTAGTTAATACTGCTAGTGGTTAATACTTCTCTCAGTTAATACTGCTAGTTAGTTAATACTGCTAGTGGTTAATACTGCTCTCAGTTAATACTGCTAGTTAGTTAATACTGCTAGTGGTTAATACTGCTCTCAGTTAATACTACTAGTTAGTTAATACTGCTAGTGGTTAATACTGCTCTCAGTTAATACTGCTAGTTAGTTAATACTACTAGTGGTTAATACTGCTTATGTCCCATACACTATATATACCCTTTGCCCGCCTAAAAGTTCATAACGACTCTTTGAATACTGTTCATCGTCTCTCTAATCCTTTTCTCTCAAGCTCCCTAGTAAGTTTCAGGCAAGAACACTCAAGATTAAATGGCATCAATGGCATTCATAGATGAGCATAACGAGATGATGCTGCAGGTATAACCTCTATTCCTAATGAGGACTTGTTCTCAAATCTTACAAGAATGGGGTATGGAGGCCCATTGGGTGTCTTTAAGTTCTCAAAAGCTAAATTTTCACCTCAATGGTGTTTCTTTGTCCATACCCTTATGCACTGCATTTCTAAAAAGACTACTGGATTGAGTGAGTTTAGCAGTACCATTGCTTATGCTTTGGTCTGTTTGGCCACTGCCAGAAGGTACAATTTCTTTAAAATGATTTTCAGTGATCTTGTCTCAAACCTGGGAAATAAAAAGAGTTTTTATATGTACCCCAGGTTTGTACAAGAAGTTATAACCCACGAATTGACAGATATGCCTCACTTTGATGAGGTATATGTACCAAAAATTCCCAAAGGTAAGGTCTTTTCAAACATGAAGAGATCCCCTTTGGACTCGGAAGGAGTTGATACCCCATTGTTCTCTACAATGATGGTGGTGTTCCACACTGAAGAAGGTATGGCAGCAGGGTCAAGGCCCTCATTAGACCATCCCACTGCTAGCCAATCCCAACCTTCCCACACTGAAGAGGATTTTCAGATACTTAAGAGGGCAACCTAGATTAGGTCTTTGGTATCCATATGAATCTATATCAATCCCTCAGTCTCTTCTTCAAAAGCCAACCTCTCCAATCACCCAAACATATATAAGGAAAAAGGTAAAGAAGGTTCCTTCCCTTCTTGTACCATCACCCACTGAGCCTTTAAGCCCTCTAAGGGAGAATTCTCCTTTTGAGAATATCTACAGGGAAACCACAGGGGTGTCTCCCAACCCCAAGGAGGTTCTCACAGAGGAGATGGTTGAGCATATGGGTGAACAGGCTGCCACTACTCCTGCTAACACAGAGGAGGACAGTGGTAACATAAATAATACCTCCCCCATGGCAACTTTGAATGAGCAATCATTCAAAGGTCCCAGGTGCCAAGAAACCAAGGGGGCGGATAGTGCTTCTGCTAGGCAGAAGACTTCCACTACAAAAAGATCCAATGATCCTTCAAAAAGGGGTAACACTCCTGGAGAAGGTGAGGACAGATATGACTATTCTGAATTGATGGAAACCATGCGAAACATAAACATGGATGTGATCAAACAGGGCAAGGAGATAGATGAGATGAAGATGGTGATTCTGTCACAACAAGTACAGATTGCAAAGTTGAAGAAAATGGTGACCAGGTTGGTGCAAAAGAAGAAAAGAAAGCAGTTTGTGTTGAAGAAAAGATCAAATGATAAAGATGCTTCCAACAAGGGGGAGAAAGAGGATGAAACAGAGAAAGAAAGTACAGCTGAGAGGGCATTTGAGGTTGAGGGGGAGCAAGAGGCAGAAACAGAAAAGGAAACAGAATTTGCTCAAGCAGCAGAAACTGTTAATGCTGCTGAAGTAAAAGAAGCAGCTGTAACAGGGTTGTCTGTTGAAGAAATGGAGATTGCAGAGACCTTGGTAAAAGCCAAGAATAACACTCTTGAGGCTAGTAAAAAGGCCAAAGGAGTGGTCATCAATGAAGGAGGTCTCTCAAAGAAAAGACAAGAAACAGGTAAGGCAAGTCTGAAGGATGCTAAGGGAAAAGGAAAGATGGTTGAACCTGAACAATAACCTTCAAAGAAGAAAAGTCAGTTTGAGATAGATGAAGAGTTAGCAAAGCATCTTCAAGAACAGATGGAAAAGGAGGAACAAATTTAAATTGAAACAGATAGAGAGCTTGCAAGGATAATGGCCAGAAAACTCAATGCAGAATATCAAAAGAGCTTAAAAGCAGCAGCTGAGGCCAAGAAACTTCCAGTCAAAAGAATGTCACTCAAAAAGCAGAAGAGACAACCTTCCAAGACCTTTTTGGCCAATCAGGAAAGAAGAAAAATGATAAATTTTCTGAAAGGTTCAATTGGTGTCAAAGGAGAAATGTTTAATAATATGGCATACAGTCAAGTGGAGGAGCTGTATAAGAAAGAGATGGCTAAGCTGCAAGGGGACTCCTCACAAAGGGAAGAGGCTGAAAGAAGAATGAAGAAGAGACATGATCTAAACATTCAGCAACCATTCCTTGAGGAAGTCACACCTACAAAAGAGCATAAGAAAGACTCAAAGAATGTTGGTATAGAGGCTAAATCTGCAAAGAGGGTGAAGACTATAGCTTCCAAGAAGCAATCCAAAAGGCCAAGAGTTGAAGAAAGAGCAGAAACTGCAGCAGAACCTTTAGTTACTCCTTCAACTGAATCTGTGCAGAACCTAGAACAGTCCAATAAGCAATATAATCTTGAGCTTTATATGACTACAACAGCTGATGAACCAGTCCAAGCTGATCCCATTTCTATGAAAGCACCAGAAGTCATTTTTTGGGATATTCTGGAAGATCAAAGAAAGAAATACTTCAGGCTTAAGAGAGTGGGAGATGTATATGATGTGTACTCTACTTGGGGTAGACTCATCAGAAGCTGTTCAAGATCAGATTTAGAAGAGATGTTTAAAGTTGGATTGAGTTTATATGAAAAGGAGCTGAAAGGAGAAGGAATGAGCTTAATCAGATTAGCCATGGAGTACTTATGCATGATGTTTGATCCTAGCAAAGTTCAACATGTGATCAGAGATTTGCATCTACAGATAAAATTCCAAAGAATAGAAAACTGGATGATATTTGAAAGGTGTGGAGTCTATGTCATCACTGTGAACAGAGCTTATCATGAGTACTACTTGGTTGATAAAGTCTATGATCACAGCAAGGCTAAATTACAAGCAATGTTGAATGCCAAGCTTACATGTTCAAAAGATTCAGAAATGGCAAAGATTGTGGTTAGCAGAATAATTAATCAAAGCTTGGGGTTGGATCCTAATCTAGGGGTGTGAACTGAAGTGTTGAAAGCATCTTGAAGACCATCGGAAGAACTTGACTTCTCTTCCTAAAAGTCAAGTTAGGGGGAGATTATTGGGAAATTCAGAAATGATCAAGTATGATTAATACTGCTTCAACATAATTACTACTGACAGTTGAAGTTAATGCTGCTTATCAAGATTAATGCTGCTCATCAAGATTAGTACTGCTAGAACAAAGTTAATACTGCTGAGCTTGGTTAGTACTGCTGGAGTTAATACTGCTCAGAGTATTAATGTTGCTGAAGGATAATATTGCTTATAAGATGAAGACTTTGTTTGGAAAGGATGACAGCTGGAATGAAGATATTCATGGAAACTTAGAGATAATGATGGAAGATTATACTTAAGATCTTTTATTATTGTGTAATTATCTTTATCTTCAGTATATGTATAGAATAGTTTGTTTTTCTTTGGAAGTAACATTCATTCTGAGTTTTTAGATTTCACAAGAGAGAATAAACCTCAAGGTTAGAACCATAATTCTACAGAAGTAGAATTCGTATTGGTGAGTCTGTTCATCAATATTGAGGTTGTGTGTAAAATCTTGTGACTTTCAATCATTCAATAAAGTTTGCAAGTTGTTCATCAGATTTACTGTTTTGTTTACTGTTTCATTGAATATCAAAGTGTTATTCCGCAAACTTTTTTGATATTGTTTTCTGAGAGTTTATTCTTGTTTAGAATTAAGATCCTGACATATGATGTTTGAGCCTGAAAAAGTGGTGAACAGGATCAAGGATTTGCATCATGAATATGGGTTTAAAAAGATTTATCATTTGATGCTATTTGAAAGTTGTGGTGTCTACATGATCACAATAGATAAAAGCTATCATGAGTACTTTCTGGTTGACAAGGTTTATGATCATAGCAAGGAGAAGCTGGAAGGGATGCTAAAAGCCAAGCTAGTATGTGCAAAAGGATCTGAAATGGCCAGAATTGTGATCAGAAGGACAATCAGTCAAAGTCTGGGACAGGATCCGAATTTGGGCAACTGAGCTGAAGTGTTGAAAGCATCTTGAAGACCAGATCATGATGAACTTAACTTCTCCTTATGAAAAGTTAAGTTAGGGGGAGATTGTTGGGAACTGATTAATATTGATAAGTGATTACTACTGTTGGGCTATCAAGATTACTACTGCTTGTAGAATTAATACTGCTTAAAGAGTTAGTGTTGCTACTTGAATAGTTAGCACTGCTTGGAGAGTTAGTACTGCTAGTAGTTAGTACTGCTGAAGATAAGTTACTACTACTGAGCCAGATTAATACTGCTTGAAGAAATTAATATTGCTAAGCAAAGTTACTGTTGCTGGTGAAGATTAGTACTACTCAGAGTGTTAATGCTGCTGTGACTTAATATTGCTTATGTGATAATCAAGATACGCGCAGATCAAGATTTAAAGATAATCATGGAAGGTTGAAGATAATTATGGAAGAATATACTGAAGATCTTTTATGTTTTGTAATTATCTTTTATTTTCAGTATATGTATAGGATTATTTAGAATAGTTTGAAATGCGAGATTTCTAAGTTTTTGTTGACAGAGAGAA
This sequence comes from Arctium lappa, assembly GCA_023525745.1. NCBI lineage: Eukaryota > Viridiplantae > Streptophyta > Magnoliopsida > Asterales > Asteraceae > Arctium > Arctium lappa. The sequence continues at coordinate 166,037,524 of CM042047.1, forward strand.
TTAACCTCAAGGTTTACAATCCTAATTCTAGAGAAGTAGAATTCGTCTTGGTGAGCCTGTTCATCAAGATTAAGGTTCTGTTTAAAAGCTTGTAACTTTAATCATTCAATAAAGTGTACAAGTTGTGATTTCTAATTTACTGTTTCATTGATATTTGAATATTAAAGTGTTTTTCCGCAACTTCTTTAATATTGTTTCTGAGTTTCATTATTCTTGTTAAGAATCAGATCCTGACATTCTTCATCAAACAGGTTGAGCCAATGTTCATCTTCCGCCATGAGATCCTTACCAGCTTCCTTTTGTTTGGCCAACAACATCTTGGCCTTGTAGTATTCGGAATTACGAACGACTGGCTTTCGGCATTCTTTGGCAAAGTGGCCCAAACGACCACAGTTATAAGATTTGATCGGCTCATCCTTGGTTTTCTCATCATGCTTCTTCTCAACTTTCTTTCCTTAATAGAATCGCTTCTTACCTTCATACTTCTCCTTAGGATCATGTCGCTTGTGAGGATTAGTGGAGTACCTTTCATTGTTTGATGATGGTTTTTTGAAGAACTTCTTTTTCTCAAAGGCTTGGGATTGGAACAGCACAGCTTCCTTGATCTGAGTATATTCTGGATCCGAATCACTGTGAGTGTCTTCTGGTTTATAATCACTCTTTACTGGTTCCTTTTTAGAGGTGCAACTGAAAGATCGATCTCTTTTGTCTGAGATGCGTGCTAAAGGTTCAGCCACATGCTTTTCGTCTGACTTTTTGACTTCCCATCAGTTCGAGAACTTCATCTTCGTTTTGTAAAAGCATTTCAAACAAATCATGCAGGGGAAGATTCTCCAGGGTTTGAGTATGACGGATATGTGAAACAAACATCTTCCATTCCAACCGGAGGTTGTTTATGAACTTGATGTTGTTCTTGGTGTTAGATTTCCTGATGTTTTTTTATGCAACTCATTCAGAAGTTGGTTGAACCGTTTGTATGTTTCAATAAGCGTCTCTCCTTTTCTCACCTTGAAGTTGTCGTATCGAGCAATGCAACTAATGATCTTCAACTGATTGCCTATTCGGCTGCCCATCATCATTTTTCGAATCTGCTCCCACATTCCTTTTGTTGTGTCCTTGTAGCAGTTGATGCTTGCGTATACATCGTTGGTCAAGCTTTGGAGAATATATGTTTTTGCGAGTCGTTCCTCATCATATAGTTTCTTTTCTGGAGCCGCTATTTAAGCGACTGTCTTTGGGATCGTACGAGCAGGTACACCGTTAGTCTCATTGCGAGGTATTTCAGCCATTGGAATAGTAGGTGGTCCTTTTGTTAGGGACTTGAGTATATCGGGATAAGCATCCTTTGATTCAATGAAGTTCATGAACCTATCGTACCATTGTTGGTATTCTCCCCGATAAAGCACTGGAGGTTTGTTATCAGTCCCAATGGCTAGAGCGTCTCTAGAATTCATCTTTAATGCACTGTATTGATCATGATACAATGTATTTGATCCGAAAAAGATAGTCTTAAACCAAAGATTAAGGACCGGCAGACGCAAGGACCCGGGAGTGCAAGGTCCTCGGAGATGCAAGGACCCGGGAGAAGCAAGGACCCGGGAAAGCAAGGATCGGGAATTGCAAGGACCCGGGAAAGCAAGGACCGGGGAGTTGCAAGGACCCAGGAAAGCAAGACCCCAGGAGTGCAAGGTCCCGGGAGACAACCCAGGAGATGCTTGAAACTGGGAGACTTAGTTCCGCGAAAACAAATATCGGGAAAGACGAGAAACCGGGACTTTGAAATACCGGGAAACTAGATCCTGGGAGACCAAAGAATTTCTGGGTTCGATATCTTCGAAAAAACGGCGATAAACCCATAGATTCGACTAAAAACAACCTTTTAGGACAAAAATTAATCAACGTTTTTGATATATGACCTCAAACTCAGATTTAATTTCAAGAAAAACCTCTAAAACCACAAACTAACAGTTTCATATTTGATAAATGAGGAACACACCTAAAAACCACAAAAACAAATCTGGGTTTAATCGATGGAGCGATTAATTCAGAAATCGACTCAACCAGACTTTTAACACAGATTATTTGATGAGATTGATTATTAAACACAATGAATAACCAACTTAAACTCAACCTAAGGAAATTGATTATGATAAACACAGATTATGATGAACACCATTCAAAGAAGCCAGAAGTCGATTAAGCAAAAATCGATAAAAAGAAGGGTTTTAGACAAACCTTTTAGATCAAAAATCTTGTCTCTTTGCTCTGATACCAATTTTAGATCCCAGAAATAGTGCAATCACAGATAATAATCAATAAAGAATAACGATTGAATCACAACTGCTGGTCATATGATTAGATTTATCAATAAAGGGTTTAAGGTTTACAGAGAGAATTTCAATACGACTAGGTAAACCTTCTAATGACCATTAACCTTGAAAACAAGGTTTAGGAACATATAAATATGATACGCAAAAGACCAAGGGCCCAAAAGCCCAACAACCAAATAATAATAAGAAATTTACATTTTCCACCCCGAACTTCTATTCAACATAAATTCACCCTTACATCTTTTCATTTTGAACTCTCTTGTTGGTGATTCATTAACTAAAATCGAGACCGACGTCGATTCTAAACACGTTTTTATCCATCTTCTCCATTTGCTTCCAAATCCCATGGCTTCCAATGTGTCAAGAAGGAAGGACCACTCTACACAATCGTAGGCTTTCTCAAAATCCGCCTTAAATACCATGCCTTTCTTTTTCGATCTCCGTAAGTCTTCAACCACCCCATCTAGAATATACCTCCCCTTAAGAAAGGCAGTTTGCGTCTCCCCAATGAGCTTCCCCATGACCCTTTTCATCCTCTCTGCCATTACCTTCGAAATGATTTTGTAAAGAATCCCAATAAGGCTAATTGGCCTAAACTCGTTAAGTCCAATTGGATTCGGGATTTTAGGGATGAGCATGATGAAAGAAGCATTACATCCCTCGCTAAACTCCATCGTTTCCCAAAACCCCTCGATCGCCTTCATTAAGCCCCATTTAATGATACTACAAAATTTCTTTATAAACTTGATCGTGATCCCATCCGGCCCCGGTGACTTGTTTATCCCGCACGCCGTCATCGCATCCCAAACTTCCTCTTCCGAGAAGGGTCGTTCCAAATTTTCCGCTTCCATGTCGGAAAGCTTTTTAAAATAATCACTCTTTACTTTCGGCCCCACTCTCCTTTTTGACTCGAACCTCTCTTTGAAAAAATCAAAAACCGCCTCTTTGATTTTTTTTTTGGATCTTCAGTCCACTCCACATTTACATTTAACTCACAAATGTCGTTGACTCGAAACTTCTTTCTTATCGTTGCGTGAAACAATTTGGAATTTTCGTCCCCATCCTCAACCCATTTTATTTTTGCCTTTTGTCTAGCCATATCCAATTTCCTTTTCTTCTCTTCCAACCACTTCTTTCGAGCTTTAATCCATCTTCCCCTCTCTTCCTCGTTAAGACATCTATGATCAACAATCGCTTCCAAAGCTTTGGCCTCTATTTTATTTCTTTCCAACTCTTTATCCAAAGCCCTATATTTGTCATTGCACCAATTCTTTAAGGTCGTCTTCACATTTTTTACTTTGTCAACCCAAACACGATCTGGTATCCTCGATGTCACTTCCTTGCTCCAAGCTTCACTAACTACACTTTCAATGTTTCCTTCTAACCAAGTGTTAGAAAGTTTGAACGGCTTCGGGCCGAAGTCTTTGCTTGAATCGCTCAACATTATCGGATAGTGATCCGACCACCTCCTCTCCAAAGCTTTGACCCTTAAATTCTGCCAAGTCGCACCAAAATCTCTTGGAACAAGGAAGCGGTCCAACTTGCTATACTTCCTCCCATCGTCGCTCACTCTAGTATATTTTTGTCTTCCCATTGGCACATCCATCAAAGAGTTATTCCGGATGAAATCATTTAAACCCTCTATCCCTCTTACATTTGTTACCAAATTGAGTCTTTCATGATCACCTCTAACCTCATTAAAATCCCCACACCAACTAACCTCTTCTTTCTTGGACAAAAGTTCAATCATATCCCAAACCCCCTTCCTCTCTTTTTGATCTCTCAACCCGTAAACATTAACGAAACCCACAAGCTCCTTCACCCCCATCCTATTTACCCACAACCGCAACAAAGTTCTTTTCCACGATAAAGAATTCACACTTAAAATAAGATTCATCCTAAACCAACAAAAATGCCCCCGGTTTTTTCCCATGGGTTGAACTTGAATAAAATCGCAATCATCACAACCCCAAATGCTCGAAATTTGCGACTCTTTCCACACTCCTTGTTTTGTTTCTTGCACACCTAGCATGCTTACCTTCTCTTTTGAACACAATTCGCGAATCCACCCCCTCTTTTCAAGTCCTCCCAACCCCCTAATGTTTATTGAAATAATCTTCATTAACACAAAAAAAAATGATGACCTTGTGACCCTTACCTCTTCATTGCTTGTTTCCCCCTTTTGCTTGACTTCCCCATTCGTTGACTGCTTCCCAAGACACTCCCAGCTTCTTTCCGAATTCTTCCAAACTTATAGAGAAATCTGAATTTTTTGCACCCAAGGAATGCGTGGTTTGGAAGCTACCCTCGCTCCCGTACCCCAACCGAGCCTTCTTTTTATTCCTCTCCCTTCATAGTGTCCGCTAACTTATTTGATTTCTTTGTCCCAATCTTTTGTGCGCTAGCCCTTGCCGATTTTTTCAATAAATGGAAGCTCATTTTCCCTCTTCCGAGACCCCCATCGTCCATTTTTTTTATTGGCGCACGGTCGTTACTGGCTCCTTTTCTTTCTTTTGTAAATTCTCCACTCAAGCTCTCCGATTCCTTTCTGTCGTCCAATCTTGAAGATTCTTTGTTTGTGGAATTTTCTATTTTCTCAAACGTATCTATTTTTGGCATCAAAAGTGTACAATTATTTTGTATAGACGAGTCTGCATAACCCTCTAGGTCAGAGTTTGCGATTCCAGGATTTGATGGGCCACCAAGTAAGATTTCATTTATTTTTTTCGGCTTGCTTCCTTCTAACTCTTTATTTCTTTTGTTGATTAGGCCCCTCAGATAAATTTGGGCCTATGTTTGACTCAGGCCCACCTCTTTGACCTTCTCCCACGCCCCACGATTCCTGATGCAGGTCCAAGACATTCCCCACGTGGCTTCCACGCTCCAAGATCGAGAAAGGATTAGTTGCCTCTTCACCTCCAACATGCGGCTCTCGAACGTTGGTGAGAACTTCTAGCGATGTCTCTTTAATGGCCCCGTTTGCCACCGGCGATTCAGCCACAACCGACACTGATTTACCGGCGATTGCCCCTTCTTTCGAGATATATTCTTCTCTCTTCCGTTCGAACTCTCCACCCCCTGTTTTCCCGTCTATGTTCCCTCCTTCGCAGAAACTCTCCTCAACGCACCTGTCCTCATCACCGGCGTCCCCCTCTGACCACTCCGACGGAACTGACGTGTTCTCTTCGTCGCTTCCTTCACCTCCTCGCCAATCCTTCAACCACGATTGTGGTAATACCACTTCTTCCTCTATAATTCTTAGTCTGTAAAAAAGGTAATCTATCTTTATTCTTTTATCACATCAATTTGAGACATGATGGATGTTCCTACTAGCAATCTTCCGCATACCAGGTTATCGCTTCCTTCCCAATCACAGGTAACGAACTCCAAAATCGTACCCCAATTACTTGTTAATTTTCTGAAGATATCAATGTTCGAACCGTGAAGAGGCACACCTAACACCTTTAGCCAAATCAGCCTCTCCGAAGCACACATGCCTACAGACCACCTTCTGAGGTTCTTAACCCAATGGTGTAGTCCATGCGATTTATTATTCAAAATGTTTTGCAGTGACTTCTCCTTTTCAAAAGTCATTAGGATGTTCCTCCCTCCCAACATTTTAATCGTGCATTCACTTAGGTTTTCCGATCTACATAAAGCATGAACCGCTTCCATATTATCCATTGTTACGACGTTCCCCACAAGGCATCTACTCAACTTATTTCTTGCAGGTTCATCTGACGACCATTTCCCAATCACCTCCTCTCCGCTCGATTCCTCGATCCTCCTGCCTCCTTGTTTACTATGGTGATTAGCTTCTTCTCCTTCACCACTTCGCAAAACGACTTTGAGTGAAAGCTAGTTCCCACCCAACGAACAGGTTTGCTTTCTTTCCTTTCTTCCATGATCCCGTTTCCTTCTGGTTTGCCATTCCTGTTTTTGTTAGCCACATACACTCTAAGCTTAAAGGTTCCTATCCATAACTCATTCAGCCTTCTCTCCATAACTCGCTCGCAGAATAAGTTCTTGAATCTTACAAAACCAAACCCCTTCCCATTTGCCATTATCTTTTGGGCCAAATATACATCTCCCACCTCCCCAAACATCTTGAATGTTTTCCACATATTGATTACTTCCCAGTTCTCCAGGAAGTTGAAGAATAGGAATGATGATAAGTTCTGATTTGTCGGTTTCCATTGGTGTCCTAGGTTACGGTGATTCACGGTGTAAACCTTCTCGCCGATTCTAGCCCCCTTGCTAACTCTCGCCCCTGACCACACACACTCTCTCTCTCCTCTCTCCATGTTTGATCCAACTATGTTTTTTAGTGTCCTATATAAACATGAACTTGTATAAATGTTTAGCGACATATATATTAGAGACAAATTTTCTTTTATCGCTAATCTTTCACTGCTCTTTTAATATTTCATCATGTATTTTTGGTTTACCTTTATGTGTATTATTCAGTTAGAAATTTGTCGATAATTATCGATGAAAAGCTTCTATCAATAAAATCCTTTGATGAAAATTTATTTTCTTATAGTATGCACAACATAATATTTATATTGCAAGTTGTTGGGAACTGAAGATTCTACTAAGTGTGGTTACTACTGCTAGTACAAGTGAGGTTACTACTGCCAGAGTACTTTGAAGAATAATACTGCTGAGTATTACTACTGCTAGTAGAATTACTACTGCTAGTCAAAGTTAGTGCTGCTTGAACAAAGTTAGTACTGCTTAGCTAGTTAGTACTGCTAGTAGTTAGTACTGCTTAGTAGTTAATGCTGCTAGAAGAAGTTACTGCTGCTGAGCATAATTAATGCTGCTTAAGAGATCCGGATGGAAAGTATGACAGCTGGATATACTGAAGATATACATGGAAGATATACTGCAGATTTGTTTATTCTTTGTAATTATCTTTTAATCAGTATATGTATAGAATGTATAGAATAGATAGAATTAACTTTTGATAATTTTTTTGATAGAGAGAAAATCAACCTCAAGGCATAGATCCTAATTCTAGAGAAGTAGAATTCGTATTGGTGAGCCTGTTCATCAATATTGAGGTTGAGTGTGTAATCTTGTAGCTTCAAGCATTCAATACAAGTTTATAGTTTGTTCTTCATATTTTCTGTGTTACTTTACTGTTTTATTAAATATCAAAGTGTTATTCCGCAAACTTCTTTGATATTAGTTTCTGAGAATTAATTCTTGTTAAGAATTCGATCCTGACAAGTGGTATCTGAGCCTATTCTATCAGAAACATCTATCTATCATGGAAAATCTTACAGAATCAAGCAGTACTTTGGTCTCCAAGGTTCCAATGCTCAAACCCAGTGAGTTTGACATGTGGAAGATAAGAATCAGACAATATATTCTTCTCACTGACTACTCAATGTGGGATATCATTGAGAATGGTCCTTCTGAAGCTGGAAGGATAGGACCAGATGGAAAAAGACCTCCACCAAAGACAGATGGTGAAAGAAAGATAAGACAGACAGAGATGAAGGCCTTAAGCACTCTGCTCTTGGCAATCCCCAATGAATATCAGCATCAATTTTGCAATTGCACTGATGCTCAAATTCTCTGGAATTCTCTAGAGAAAAGATTTGCTGGAACTAAGAGTATCAAAAGAAATCAAAGAGATGTTCTTAAGCAGCAGTATGAGAATTTTACTTCCTCAAAGAATGAGTCTATGACTCAAACTTTTGATAGGTTCAACAAACTCATTGGAGAACTGGCTACTGTTGGAGTAAAGATGGATCAAGATGACATCAACAGGAAGTTCCTCAGATCTCTTGGGGATGAGTGGACTATGTACACTGTCTCTTATAGGCAGAGTGACAATCTGGAGGAGAAAGAACTTGATGATCTATACAATGATCTAAGAGTTTTTGAAACTGAGGTAGAGATCAAGAAGAAGCCTACTGGTTATGTCCACAATTCTGCACTTCTTTCAGCAGCCACTGATACTACTGCCATCCCTGAAGCAGTTAGTACTGCTGGTGGAGCAAGTTCAGAAAAAGGATCTAAATCAATCTTTGAAGCCTTCTTGTCCAGTCATAGTAACAACTCATTAATCAATGATGATCTGGATCAACTTCACCCTGATGACCTGGAGGAGATGGATATCAAATGGCAGATGGCCATGCTATCCATGAGGGTGAAGAAGTTCATTAAAAGAACAGGAAGGAATAATTTCTCTCAAAGAAGAGAGGATGGAGCTGGTTTCGACAAGACCAAAGTGGAATGTTATAAGTGTCACATGAAAGGACACTTTGCTAGAGAATGCAGGAGTACTGTTCCTAACAACAACCACCAACAAGCTCAGAATGGTAGCTACACTCAGAACAAGAATCCTGCTCAAGCCCTTGTTTCTCAACAAGGAATGGGATTTGATTGGAGTGATCAAGCTGAGGAAGCCATTCAGAATCAAGCTCTTATGGCAGAAGTGTCTGATCTTCCATCTGAGGTAATTTCTAACCTTTGCACTAAAACTTGCATTGACACTGTCAAAAGATACAGGGATCACAATCAAAGTATGTGTGATGACCTCAAAAGGTTAGAAAAAGATAGAAGAGATTATGTGCTAATAGTTGAGAGATTTGAAGAACAAATCAAAGGCTTTCAAGCTAATGAACTTCAACACTCTTATGACATTAACTACTGGAAGTGGGAAAAGAATGAGTTAGAGACCAAACTGTCTAAATCCTTAGAAGAGAGTGATAAGCTAAAGGAGGAATTGTCCAAAGTTAAACTTGACATAGGGAAGTTTTCATATGCTTCAAAGGCAATGGATTCTCTTCTAAAGGCTCAGATTCATGATAAAATGAAGCCTGGTATTGGATACAACAGTACACCTCCTCCTTATAACAACAATTATATCTCTCCTACTTCAGACTTGTTAGAAACCAAGGAGAAAAAGAACTTATCTGAAAAAGCCTTTAAGATAGACCCTTTGGATGAAGTAGTGATTAAGGATCTAACTGAGAAAGAAGCCAGTAAGAAGAGAGATAATGATATAGGTAAAGAAATCCATGAAGAAAACAATATAATCACCAATGAGGGATGTGGGAAAGACTGGATAAAGTCCAAGGAGATAGAAAAGACCAAAGGAAAAGACAACAAGGTCCATTACAAACAGACCACAGTTGTGAATCCTGCATCTGGTAAACAGTGTGATTGCAGTAAAGCCAAGAGCCTAAACTCTGGTTTAAAAAGAGGAAATCAAAGAAACTGGAATAATCAATGGGCTCAGAAGCAAGGAGTTGATCTGAGTAAAATCAATAGACCAAAACCTTGCTTCATATGTGGCAAGTTAAATCATCTGGCTAAATATTGCTTCTTCAATCCTATTAATCAACAGATGACCTTTCAAAGATGTAAGCAAAAATCTGTTGATTATAGAAAGGCTGGAAAGAAACAGGGTGAAAAGAAAGACCCCATGAAGAAAAGGACTTTAAAAGAAAGCATTAAAATGTGGGTGCCCAAAAGCACTAAAACTGTTAGTGTTGCTGATAGGGTTAGTGCTGCTGGAAGTATTACTGCTGCTACCTGTGTTAGTACTGCTGAAAACATTAATGCTGCTAATACAGTTAGTACCTCTTCAAAGGTTAATACTGCCAACACAGTTACTGCTGCTAACACAGTTACTACTGCTAACAAGGTTAGTACTGCTAAGCATGCAAGTGCTGCTAAGGCAGTTAATACCTCTAAAACCAGTACTGTTTCCAGCACAAATGTTTCCAAGCCTATTATTGTGACAAACTACTCCAAGAATGAGGAGTTAAAATTCAAAAATCTTGTCAAGAAGGAATGCAAGTATTTTGATGAGAAAGGGGTACCCAAGACCACTTTGGCTTGGGTTCCTAATTCATACTAACTGGTCTATCTTATGTGCAGGGCAACCAACAGCTCAAGGGAAAGAGCATATGGCATGTTGATAGTGGTTGCTCAAGGCACATGACAGGCAACATGTCATGCCTTCAGGATTTCAAGCATATCAATGGAGGACATGTTGCTTTTGGAGACAATCTTACTAGTGGTAGGATAAGTGGAAAAGGTAATGTCACCAAAGGTAAGATGACATTTGAGGATGTCTACTATGTTGATCAATTAAAATACAACCTGTTAAGTGTATCACAGGTCTGTGACAAACAACATAGTATATTATTTACAAATACTGAATGTATGATCCTTGCTCCAGGGTTCAAAGTAGTTGATGAAAGCATGATACTACTAAGAACTCCAAGAAAGGACAATGTTTACTGTCTAGATATGGAAAATGTTAAAAGTGATTCATCTCTAAATTGTCTTGTTTCAAAAGCTTCTGTACATGAATCCTCTCTTTGGCACAGAAGGATGTGTCACATGAATTTTAAGACTATGAACAAACTTGTTAAAAACAACCTTGTAAGAGGTTTACCTTCTAAAGTCTTTTCATGTGATGATCATTGTGTTGCTTGCCTCAAAGGCAAACAGCATAAAACTTCTCATAAGACCAAAGAGATAAATTCTATTTCTTCTTGTCACCAGTTATTGCACATGGATCTGTTTGGTCCTACAAATGTTATGAGTATAGGCAAGAAATCTCACTGCTTGGTTATTGTTGATGATTACTCTAGATTCACCTGGGTATATTTTCTAAGGACTAAGGATGAGACAAGTGGACTGATCAAGTCCTTTATCCTGAGAATTGAAAACCAAACTAATCAAAAAGTAAAAGTCATTAGATCAGATAATGGGACTGAATTCAAAAATTTTGATCTAAACACCTTTTGTGAAGAGAAAGGGATTGAGAGACAGTATAGTGCTCCTAGAACTCCTCAACAGAATGGTGTTGCTGAAAGGAGAAATAGGACATTAATAGAGGCTGCTAGATCTCTGCTGGCTGATTCAAAACTACCAATTACCTTCTGGGCTGAAGCAGTTAATACTGCCTGTTATGTCCAAAACAGAGTTCTAGTAGTTAAACCAAAGAACAAGACACCATATGAGCTTTTAAATAAAAGAAAACCCTTTATTGGATTTTTCAAACCTTTTGGGTGTCCTTGTACCATTCTCAATACCAAAACTCACTTAGGTAAGTTTGATAGCAAAGCAGATGATGGATTTCTTGTTGGTTATTCATCTCAAAGTAAGGCCTACAGAGTATTCAATTCATCTTCTAGAATAATTGAAGAAAGTGACAATGTCAAATGCAATGAGAACACACCAAATCCTATTGGAACTGGTCCTCAATGGCTATTTGATATTGATTCACTAACTAACTCCTTTGGTTTCAGTAGTAATGATCATGCAGGTTCAGGAGGTGAAGGATCAGGGACTACACAAGTTCAAGAAAGTGTATCTAAATCAGTGATCTTTCCCACACCCACAGTGAATTCTTTTGAAGACTGTGAAATGGAACAATCTACTGGACCAAGTCAGAGTAGAGATGAAGAGAATCAAGAAGATAAAGAATCAGAAGTAGCTGCTGAAAACACTTCAGTTGAGTTGAATGACTCCAATCTAGAAGCTGATGTTAATGAAGAACCTAGTCATAACACCAGAGTTCAAAAGAATCATCCTCCACAGCTGGTAATAGGAGATATATCATCTCCTATGATGACTAGACATCAGAGCAGACTTCAAGAAATGCAAGATCAACAGCATACATTGCTTTCTTGCTTTCTATCCCAGCTTGAGCCTAAAAAGGCACATGATGCAATGAAAGAATCCAGCTGGATAGAAGCAATGCAAGAAGAATTGTTGCAGTTCAAACTACAAGATGTATGGGATCTGGTAGACCTTCCTAAAGGTCACAGAGCAATTGGCACAAAGTGGATCTTCAGCAACAAGAGAGATGAAAGAGGAATTGTCATAAGGAACAAAGCAAGGCTAGTGGCTCAAGGGTATACTCAAGAAGAGGGTATAGATTATGAAGAACTCTTTGCACCTGTGGCTAGGATAGAAGCAATCAGATTATTCCTAGCCTATGCTTCTTACATGAACTTCAAAGTCTATCAAATGGATGTAAAGAGTGCTTTTCTCTATGGTTCAATTGAAGAAGAGGTATATGTCTGTCAACCACCAGGGTTTGAAAACCCAAACTATCCAGACAGGGTATACAAATTGAAGAAAGCTCTTTATGGACTACATCAAGCTCCAAGAGCATGGTATGACACTCTGTCATCCTATCTCTTGGAAAATGGCTTTGAAAGAGGAGTCATTGATAAGACTCTATTTATCAAAAAGAAAGAAGAAGGATATCTTGTTGGTCCAAATTTATGTTGATGACATTATCTTTGGATCTACAAGAGATAACATGTGCAAGGAGTTTGAGGATCTAATGCATCAAAGGTTTAAAATGAGTTCCATGGGGGAACTTACTTTCTTCCTTGGACTCCAAGTTCAACAGAAGTCAGATGGTATCTTCATATGTCAATCCAAGTATGTGCAGGACATTCTAACTAAGTTTGGTTTCTCAGATTCAAAACCTGCTAGTACACCTATGGAGACTCACAAACAGATAACAGCAGATCTTGAGGGGGAGGATATGGATGTGCATCATTACAGATCCATGATTGGCTCTCTCATGTATCTCACAGCATCAAGGCCTGATATAATGTTTTCAGTCTGTGTTTGTGCAAGATTCCAAGTTAGGCCAAAGCAATCTCACTTTCAAGCTGTTAAGAGGATATTCAGATATCTCAAAGGACAACCCAGATTGGGACTTTGGTATCCTCATGACTCACCCTTTGACCTAATAGCATACTCAGACAGTGATCTAGGTGGGGCAAACTTGGACAGAAAATCTACTTCTGGAGGATGTCAGTTCTTAGGTGCTAGACTAGTTTCATGGCAGTGCAAGAAACAAACCACAGTGTCCACATCGACAACAGAGGCAGAGTACATAGCAGCTGCAAGTTGCTGTTCTCAAGTCTTATGGATTCAGAATCAAATGATGGACTATGGGGTAACCTTTCTACACACTCCCATCTTTATTGATAACAGCAGTGCTATCAGCATTGTAAATAATCCAGTCAAGCACTCTAAGACAAAGCACATTGAGATCAGGTGTCACTTTATAAGAGACTGTAATGAAAAGAAACTCATTCAAGTTGTAAAAGTTCATACTGACAACCAGTTTGCTGATCTATTCACCAAAGCCTTTGATGTGAGCAGATTCACCTTCTTGGTAACAAGTGTGGGAATGATCAACTCTGAATAAGCATTATCTCAAAAAGTGGATAAATATTTTAGATACTTGGTGGTACTAATCTATCTTTGCAGGGCATACATAGCAGTACTCAATTCAGCCTAAGCTTCAAGGAGTAATTACAGTTAATACTGCTAGTTGGTTAATACTGCTAGTTGGGTAAGACTGCTAGTTGGTTAATACTGCTAGTTGGTTAATACTGCTAGTTGGTTAATACTGCTAGTTGGTTAAGACTGCTAGTTGATTAATACTGCTAGTTTGTTAATACTGCTAGTTGGTTAATACTGCTAGTTGGTTAATACTGCTAGTTGGTTAATACTGCTAATTAGTTAATACTGCTCGTGGTTAATACTGCTCGCAGTTAATACTGCTAGTTAGTTAATACTGCTCGCGGTTAATACTGCTTGTCCGTTAATACTGCTCGCGGTTAATACTGCTCGCAGTTAATACTGCTAGTTAGTTGCTACTGCTCGCGGTTAATACTGCTCGCAGTTAATACTGCTAGTTAGTTAATACTGCTCTAGGTTAATACTGCTTATGTTACAAATACTATAAATACCCTTTGCCCGCCTAAGCGTTCATAACGACTCTTTGCATACTGTTCACTTGTGCGCTAAATCTTTTTCTCTCAAGTACCTAGTCTTCCAGGCAAGAACAACCCAGTTCAATGGCATCCATGGCGTTTATCGACGAGCACAATGAGATCGCAATGCTACAAAAGCCAAAGCAAGCTGCAGGAATTCATCAAATTGTGGATTTCCTCAAGTCGAGCCATATTGCTCATGCTCTTACAGTTGCCCCTACAATCTACATTGAGCATCAAAGGCAGTTCTGGGCTAATGCCACCATTGTTACTGAGAATGGTGTGCAGAAGATCAAGACCAGGGTGTGTGACCAACCCTTAACTGTATCTGAAGAAGTTATTCGCATCAGTCTACGTCTAGACGATGCTTCTGGTATAACTTCTATTCCCAATGATGAACTGTTTTCTTCCCTTACAAGAATGGGGTATGGAGGTCCATTGGGTGTTTTCAAATTCTCAAAAGCAAAATTTTCACCCCAATGGCGTTTTCTTGTTCATACCTTGATGCATTGCATCTCCAAAAAGACTACTGGATGGAGTGAGTTCAGCAGTCCAATTGCCTATGCTTTGGTCTGCTTGGCTACAGCCAGAAAGTATAATTTCTCTAAAATGATATTCAATGATCTTGTATCAAACATGGGAAACAAAAAGAGTTTCTTTATGTATCCCAGGTTTGTCCAAGAAGTTATTACTAATGAATTGACGGACATACCACAACCTGTTGGGGTATATGTACCTAAACCCCCCAAAGGCAAGGTTTTCTCAAATATGAGAAGGTCTGTTGGGGACTCGGAAGGAGTTGACACCCCATTGTTCTCTACAATGATGGTGGTGTCCCAAACCACTGAAGGTATGGCAGCAGGGTCAAGGCCCCCATTAGACCATCCCACTGCTAGCCAAGCCCAACCTTCCCACTCAAAAACAATTCCCCAGTCCCTTCTTGCAAAACCAACCTCTCCAATTACCCAAACTTACAAGAGAAAACAGGTAAAGAAGGCTCCTTCCCTTCTTGTACCAGAATCCCCCAAGCCTTTAAGCCCTCTAAAGGAGAATTCTCCTTTAGAGAATATCCATAGGGAAACCACAGGGGTGTCTCCCAACCCCAAGGAGGTGCTTTCTGAGGAGGAGGAAGAGCATATGGGTGATGAGGCTGCCACTACTCCTGCTAGCACAGAGGAGGAAAGTGGTAACATCAATAAGACCTCCCCCATGGCAACTTCAAATGAGAAATCATTTGAAGGTCCCTGGTGCCAAGAAACCAAGGGGGTGGATTGTGCTTTTGCTAGGCAGAAGACATCCACTAATAAAAGATCCAATGATCCTTCAATAGGGGGTAACACTCCTGGCGAAGGTGAGGACAGATATGACTATGATGAATTGATGGAGACAATGGGTAACATCAACCAAGACGTCATCAACCAAGGCAAAGAGATTGAAGACATGAAATTGGTCATCTTGTCCCAACAAGTGCAGATTACCAAACTCAAGAAATTGGTGATGAAGCTAGTACAGAAAAAGAAGAAGAGACATTTTGTGCTAAGGAGAAGGATATCTGAAAATGATGCTCCCAAAAAGGGGGAGATCAACATGGAAGAAGCTACAAAAGAGGGGGAGCAGCAAGAAGAAAATGTTGAGGGGGAGCAGAAAGAAGAAACAGAAAGAGAATCAGTGCAAAAAGAATCACAACAAGCAGCAGAAACAGTTACTACTGCTGAAATTAAACAAGCAGCAGAAACAATGAAAGAAGTATTAACAGATCTTGAGATTGCAGAAACCTTACTCAAAGCCAAAAATGATACTCCCAAGGTCACTTCAAAGACCAAAGGAGTAATCATCAAAGAACAAGGTGAAGTAATCAAGAAAGATAACAGTAAGAAGGAAATGAACAAAGACAAAGGAAAAGCAAAGATGGTGGAATCTGATCAACCAGTCAAGAAGCAAAGGTTGGTTGAATCAGATGAAGCCTTAGCAAGGAAAATGCAGGAGGAGATTGAGAAGGAAGAAAGAGTTCAGGTGGAAAAGGACAGGGAGATGGCAAAGGCTCTGGCTGATGAACTAAATGAAGCTTATCAACAGAGTCTGGCAACTGAAATTGCACAAAAGAAAGCTGCAACTCTGAAGAAATTAGTGGTGAAAAAGGCTGGAAAGAAGAGACAACCCTCACAGACTTTCCTAGGTACCCAAGAGAGAAACAAGATGATTATATTTCTCAAAGGTGCTGTAGGAGTCAGAAAGGAGATGTTCTCAAAGATGTCCTTTGAGAAGATTAAAGAGTTGTATGATTCAGAGATGAAAAAGCTTCAAGGAAATGAAACTGCAAGGGTGGAAATGGAGAAGAGGATGAAAGAAAGTAATGACTTTGATTTCCAAAAGCCCTTTCCAGATGAGCAAGAAACTCCACCTAAGAAAGAGGCCACTCTGGGAGAAAGTCTAAGGACTTTGAAAAGAACAAAGATGATGGCTAGGAGAAAGTCAACTAAAAAGCCTAGAGTATCTGAAGGAGAAACTGAGAAGGTTGCTGAAGAAGAAGTGGCACCTGAGTCATCTAAACAGCAAGAGCCACAAACCAAAGATGATGTAAGTTTGTATATGGTAGTGATGGACAAAGTGCCTGAACCAATTTCTGCAGAGCCTGTAGGAGTTAAGCCTCCTGAGGTCATTCACTGGGATATACTGACAGTGGATGGAAAGGAGTATATCAGACTCAAGAGGAAGGATGATCAGTATGAGGTATTCAACACCTGGGTCAAGATTGTCAAAACATGCTCTAGATCTGATATAGAAAAGATGTTTGAAATAGGAATGAAGTTATATGAAGATCAGTTGAAAGTTCCAGGGATTTCACTTACAAAACTGGTGATGGAGTATTTGTGTATGATGTTCAAACCTGAAGAGGTGGACCAGGTTATAAGAAATGTGTTTCAAGTAGTAACAAATTGGACTCTATATGAAACTAGTGGAGTATATGCAGTGACTTTGGATAGAAATCACATAGAATACTTCCTAGTGGATAGAGTATATAATCACAGCAGACTGAAGACTCATGCCATGTTAAAGAAAAAGTTGGGATGTGCACCAAATTCAGAAATGGCAAAGTACCTAATTCAGAGGATAATCAATCAGAGTTTGGGACTAAATCCTGATATAGGAGCATGAACTTTGAAGTTTTGGGAGCATCTTGAAGAGCTTCTGAAGGAGTGTCTAAAGAACTTGACTTCTCTTCTAAAAGTCAAGTTAGGGGGAGATTGTTGGGAACTGAAGATTCTACTAAGTGTGGTTACTACTGCTAGTACAAGTGAGGTTACTACTGCCAGAGTACTTTGAAGAATAATACTGCTGAGTATTACTACTGCTAGTAGAATTACTACTGCTAGTCAAAGTTAGTGCTGCTTGAACAAAGTTAGTACTGCTTAGCTAGTTAGTACTGCTAGTAGTTAGTACTGCTTAGTAGTTAATGCTGCTAGAAGAAGTTACTGCTGTTGAGCATAATTAATGCTGCTTAAGAGATCCGGATGGAAAGTATGACAGCTGGATATACTGAAGATATACATGGAAGATATACTGCAGATTTGTTTATTCTTTGTAATTATCTTTTAATCAGTATATGTATAGAATGTATAGAATAGATAGAATTAACTTTTGATAATTTTTTTGATAGAGAGAAAATCAACCTCAAGGCATAGATCCTAATTCTAGAGAAGTAGAATTCGTATTGGTGAGCATGTTCATCAATATTGAGGTTGAGTGTGTAATCTTGTAGCTTCAAGCATTCAATACAAGTTTACAGTTTGTTCTTCATATTTTCTGTGTTACTTTACTGTTTTATTAAATATCAAAGTGTTATTCCGCAAACTTCTTTGATATTAGTTTCTGAGAATTAATTCTTGTTAAGAATTCGATCCTGACACAAGTCTCAGAAGTTTCTAAATTTAATAAATAAACGAAAAATATACAGAGACTTACGACATAAGCATTAAATATTTATAATTAGGTAAATATAATTGTAAAATAGTTTCATAAAATAATGCATTAGAAAATTATAAGAGTATGTTAATCACTACTATTAAATGGTTTAATATATGTTACTAAATGTGTTGATAGTGACCTTGTTAATTTATTAGAAGTCTTATTTTCATACAATCATCAAGTTTTGATCTTGATTATTAAATGTGTAATGATTCTTAATCAGGGGTTTAATCATTTGAGAACTCCAAAATTTATGAGATTCGTAAGGTCTATCTAGTAAGGGAATATGCTTCTAACTGCTACTTCCTACTGTTCAACTAGCTATCTCCCTCTGGTATAAGCAATATAAAAAAAGAGTGAATTTTAAACATCAATTTAAGATAATTAAAGAGATAATTATCATTGTTTATTAAATCAAAATTAATGCATTTTTTTTGAAAGAATTTATATATATATATATATATATATATATATATATATCTTTTTCTCTCTCTTTTCTGTGTAACATACAGAGGCGTACAATTAAATGTACACATAAAGTGAACACAACATAAATAAGCTTAAAAAAATTTACTAGTGTGTTCATAATTTATTTACAAGGTTCTCATAGTGCTCACAAGTGATAGATTTTGTTATATTGATATACTTAGTGTTCACAATATGTTCACTAGCCATATCAAATCTAGATTTATGGTATATTCACAATGTTTTCACAAATTTTAATAATAATTTTAAGAAAGTGCATGTTCACAATGTGTTCACTAATTGTGTGCATTCAATTATGTATTTGCGTATTTGTTATAGAGAGAGGAGAGATAAAAAATATAGGAGAAAGAAAAAAGTGAAGATAGGAGAGAGAGAGAGAGAGAGATTTTAATTTTATATTAATTTTTAGAGTAAATTACGAATTTGGTCCCTGTAGTTCTTTGAAATTTTGGATTGAGTCCCTCAAGGGAATTAATTACAGTCATGGTCACCATGGTTTCATTTTTGTTGCAGATTGGGTCCCTCACCTAACTCCGTCTAAATAACTACCGTTAACCCCCCTCACATGCCCCCCACGTGAAGGGTATTTATGTCATTTTAAAACCCTTTTTTTTAATGTGTTGTGTTTCCCGTTTTTCTCTATGAATCAACGAGAACTATCGGGTTCAGCTGGTACGAGGAGGAGGCTCCAGATGACGGAGACGAGGGCTTTTTTTCTTCGTCCGAGGGTAAATCGTGTTTCCCGTGATCGCTTGAAGGTCATCGACGGCCAACTAGGTTCCGGCGGGAATAACAATACCATTGACAAATGAATCATCGAGGGGTTGAACGGTGGGGTTAAGCTCATATATCATGGACTCAAGCCATGAGGATAGATCGGAAGGGTTATCATGAACGGAATCGGAAGCCAACTAAGACAACCCATCATCGTTCCCTACAAGAAACCAGATAAATTAGTGGTGTCGATTAGTAGAATTAATTTGATTGATTGATTTAGTGTAATTGAGGTCGCTTTGTGTTAGATTAAAAAAAAGGGTTTACTGGAAATCGTTTGTTTTTGACGTCGTTGGAGAGTAATGGCTATGGAGTTGGCTTATCGAAGGTGGAGCTGTTGATTGGTCGGGTGGCAATGACCACCTAATCGTGACAAGAAACGATACCACAGGCATACTTCAACTTCTTGCAGCGTAAGATTCTTTTTTGCTCTCTTTCATTTTTGATTTTGTGGTTTTGTAGCATTTCGATTTTCGACTTAAATTTTTTTGATTGATGATATCGTTTCTCCGGTGGGAAATTGTAGAACTTTCAAAGAATGCCCTCATCCTGATGAAAAAGATGCGATTGCAAAAGGGGGATTGGGGATTGCAAAATCTGGATTGAGGATTAAAAAAAAGTTGGATTGCAAAAGGGTAGTACGACTGTGTTTATCTTAAATTTGTGGGATGGGGATGAAGGAGAAAAGGGGTATGGGTTAAGAAATAGTTAATGGATGAAGAATCTGAGCATTGGTATTTTGTGATAGTGGAGTGATTTGTGATGCTCTGAAAATAGAGAGAGAGAGAGAGAGAGAGAGAGAGAGAGATGATAGGTGGAAGCATAAAAATATTACAGTAAATACATGTGGTGTGGAGATGAAGAAAGGAAGTCCCCATGAGGGGTGGGCGTGACCCTCGATGCACCAACATGCTGACAACACAACACATTAAAAAATGTTTTTAAAATGACATAAATGCCCCTCACATGGGGCATGTGAGGGGAGAATTAACAGCAGACTTTTAGATGGAGTTAGGTGAGGACCCAATCCGCAACAAAAGTAAAACCACGATGACTATGACTGTAATTAATTTCTTTGAGGGACCCAATCCAAAATTTCAAAGAACCACAGGGACCAAATCTGTATTTTACTCTAATTTTTATAAAATTGTATCTCAGTTATCTCACAAATTGTATGGGTCTCAAAAGAAGACCCCCCATCCCCCTTCTTAAACATTATATGTATCAAGAAAAGACTTAATCAAATGACAACTCTATAATATGTGAGATCCGTAAGATTTAATGTGAGCCACTTATTTAAAATAAATATGATATTTATTAAGTAAATATAAAAAGTAATTTAATAGTTATAAACATATAATCATAAATGCAATTAATTAATTTATTATCTCCATAAATAGGAAATCCATAGCTTCCATAAATAGAAAATTCTTAACTCTTCTATAAAAAAGTAATTAATTGTTTACCATGTGTATTAAAGTCCTTACACAATGTTTTTAGTGATCTTTAGTTTTATTTTTCTTTTTTTCTTTTTTTTTGGGGGCACTGTGTTTGGTGATTACAATGTGTAAAAAATAGGTACAATATTTAATTGAAGCAATATATTTGATAGTGATTCACATCGTGATACTATAGGTTTTTGGTTTTTAGTTCACTAGAGATGCTTGACGGGTGTTCAATTTTGATTATTGATTTGTTTACAATGTTCAATGCTTGACGAGAAGTTCAATTTTGATTATTGATGTCTTTAGAGATCTGTAGTTTTTTTTTTTTTTGGTGTATTTGTGTTCACATTGGTTCACAAGGTGATCACAATGATATTTGTTAAGTTACATGGTGTTCATAATGTTTTATAGGTTATTTGTTAGGTTTAGTTTTATTTTTTAGATTTTGTTGTTAGTGAGAGTAGAGATTTAAAAGGGAGAGAGGAAATTTGCAAAATATCCACAATAACTTTTTTTTAATTCAAAATTACCAAAAGTACTCATTGTCTTAATTTAACCCTTAACTTAATATGATTTATGTTTTATATTGGATCTCACGGATCTCACATATTACACATATCTCAAAAGAAGACCCTCCTATCAAACAAAATCCACATATAAAATAAAAGAAGTTTGTAAATCTCATAAAACACATTGAATACACGTTGACTCGATGTCAAACTTAATACACACTCATACTCATACACAAAAACAAATCAAGTGAAACAATATGAATCATAACTTAAAAAATCAAACTCATTGAATGGTTTTGGTTGATTCATGGGTTTGATTTTCACATATGTTGTTTCACCAACAAAACCATATATGAATTTGGTTTTTACGGTTTCTATTTGATTTATTTATATATATATATATAGAGAGAGAGAGAGAGATAGAGAAAGAGGATCATTTGTTAACCTTGTATTTCTTGCTAACTATGTGAATCTTGATCAATCAATAGGATTGCAAGGTTAGTTGATGTTTTATTCATTTATTTATTTAATACAAAAGGGTATTAACGTCATTTTGATATGTAATCTTTTGTAATTAATTGTATGGGAGTTACAAAAATGAAGATTCCAAAATTGTTGTGTAGGTTACGATTTCACAATTTTATCCTTTTTCATAATTTTTTTGAATCATTTCAATATTGTTTAAGTAAAAATGTCAGCAGAACCGTTCATATGTATTTATGCTAACGTATTAGTTCATGTTATTCATATCTGCTCATAGTTAACCATGCTTACATATATATGTTCATGTTATGCATATATGTTCAAGTTTGTTCATGATTAAAAAAATGAGGTTAACGTAAGTGTTTATATACAACTATAGTATCATCACAGAAGATGTGATTCACATAAATTTCTTTAGATAACATATATGATATATGATTTGAAATTACGTTCAATTTAAATGTAACACCCTGGACTTTCAATACATTTATATCTTTGTTAATCTCGTGTTTAACTCATAATCGTTATCATCGTATTCAGTATAACGTACGGGTTTATGGTTTCGGTGAGTTGTGAAGTTCCAGTAAGCTCCGCGACTTTCTCGCGACTTAGAGTCGCGGCACAAGTCGCGATGTTCACTGTTGTGTTATGGGTTTTGGTATGTCGCGAGTTGCATGGGGAGTAGTAGTCGCGGCATAACCCGCAACGTTCACTGTTGGGTTGTGTTATTGGGCATTTCGCGAGTTGCACCGCGACTTGAAGTCGCGGCATAACCCGCGACAGTGCCTGGACCGACTTAAGGGTTTTAAAACCCAAAATATCTCATTTTGATTTCATTCTGAAATCTTTCATTCTCTCTCTTCTCTCTCTCTAAAAATCATCCTCTCTCTCTCTAGAGTTTGGTGTTAGATATCAAGTGTTTGATCCGAGGTTCCGGTGTAGAAAGCTTCGTCTTATCTACAGGGTCGATATCTGGTTCTTCGAGTTTTTCGTATAAACCTATTGGGTGAGTTCCTACTACCTTTCTAAAACTTTATACATGTCAAAGGATTACATTTTGAACTCCTATGTATCTCCATGATTTCAGATTTAAGATTT
The DNA here is from genome assembly GCA_023525745.1 of Arctium lappa. Taxonomy (NCBI): domain Eukaryota; kingdom Viridiplantae; phylum Streptophyta; class Magnoliopsida; order Asterales; family Asteraceae; genus Arctium; species Arctium lappa. Next base: position 166,060,401 of record CM042047.1, read on the forward strand.
ATACATTTTGGATATAAGTTAACTTTTGGGAGATTTTAGGGTTCCGATCATTTTATGATGGATTCTATATTATTTGAAGTAAAATGATGTTTTACTTACACATTATGTGGACATGTGAAAGAATGTTTATGAACTCATTTGGATGATTTTCATTCTTACCAGAAGTTGAACTGGAAATGACATTTTGCTTATAAAATGTGTTTTTACCATATGACTATCTATGGTTGGTCACATCAGTTGTTGTGACAAGTTTGTACCATTACTAGCGGATCCCTAGGTTTTGAGTCGACTTATATTTCATTATTTGAGGTTACCAAGTAATGTAAATATGGAACTACATGTGCATTAAATTGTGAGGTTCTGGCTGTTAACAATTATAGAACTACATGTACATTAAATTGTGAGGTTCTGGCCGTTAACAAAATATGGAACTACATGTGCATTAAATTGTGAGGTTCTATATAGTAACCAAAACGAAGAACTACATGTGCATTAAATTGTGAGGTTCGGGAAAGAAGGTTTATGACCTTGTTTTAAATGAATTTTATTCTTATCAACCGTTAGTTTGGAAACGCTCATTTGAAAAGATTCCCGTTTGGATGAACATATTTACGTGTTTTGATATTAATAAACTGTATGTTATCACTAGGCTTTAAGCCTAACACTTTTTCTCAAATGATATGTATAACAGGTTTCCGTTAGCGGTGGGTTGCCAAGGGTTTTGAGAGACGGGCTTAGTCTCGAGACATTTTGAGATGACTAAGTATTGATAGCTGGGCATCTGTTAAGTCCCATTCTTTTGATGAATTTTGAATTGTCAACTGATGTAATCTAAGTAGTTATATTTAGATTAGTTGTTGATGAACCCTATATCAGTGCAGGTTTTGTTGTAAAGTCTTAATGACTGATACCTTTTGGAGATTTATATCAATACAAATGTCATTTTGCCCATTTTGAGAAGTTTCAATTTACTCTGAAATTTAGAATGTTACAAGTTGGTATCAGAGCTCTAGTTTAAGTGATCTAGGCATGAATGTAAGATGTCTAGACTTAGACTGAGTGTGTTAAGTATTGATTTGTGAGTTGGGTAGAACTTCTAAGATGAGTTAGTCTGGGAGTCGACGGAAATTGTAGTTGTCGAACGTTGTGGCAATGGTGACAAGAACTTTTATGTATTGTATATTCATAATTCCACTTAGCTAATGTTATTATGAGGATATTTATACGTAACTGTGCTTGAAATTCCATTACTGTGACAATTGATAACGTGATAGTACGTCTTGTGTTATCCTGAGAATCAACCTCTTACTCTTTCTCTTGCTTGTGTAGCAATCATCCGTTAGTATGGTGAACACTCGTGGTCGTCCGTTGGGTGACGGAGATCTATGCGATGTTAGTTCGCGTGAGCCTAATCCCGTGGTGAGAACGTCCGCAGTCGTTCCTCCAGGCATGCCACCAATATTCACTGGGGGAGTGGAGCCAGAGCCAAGAGTGGAGTTGGCATCCACAAATCCCGTTGTTTCAGTGGCAAATCCTCAAGCTGATATGATGGCCAGTGTCATGCAAATGGTGACGTCGGCCATGGAGAAACAGCAAGAGACTTTCCTAAAGATGTTAGAGGATCGAGATCCGAGCTCCAAGAGGCCTGAGGCTGTGGCAGAAAATGTGGTAGTTGGCTCTGGAGGTGTCGAGAACAGAGTCAGATCTGAAGAGCATAGGGTCATTGGTACATCGAAGGATGGGAAGATTTGTTCCTACAAATCCTTTCTGGGTTGTAGACCACCAGAGTTTTCGGGTTCCGAAGACCCGATTGCATGTATCAAGTGGATCCGAGCGGTCGAACAGACCTTTGGTTCATCTGAGTGTGGTGATGACCAGCGGGTGAGATTCGGTACACAACTGCTCAGGGATACCGCACTGACATGGTGGAATGTAATCCAATCTACTCTCTCTCCTACCGTTCTGACCCAACTAACTTGGGGCGAGTTCAAGGTAAAACTGTTGGAGAAGTATTGTAATGAGATGGCTATGGATCGGATTGAGGCAGAATTTCGAACTCTTGTAAAAGGGAATTTGACGGTGAGGGAGTATACCCGTCAATTCATGGACAAGCTGGGGTTAGTGGGGCATGTGGCCTCCACTGAAAAAGAGAAAATTAAGGCCAATCTGAAAGGTTTACCGTCGGACATGATGACTATGGTCCGAAACTCGAAGGCCTCTAACCTTCGGGAAACCATTGAGGAAGCGCAGTTTATGGAAGAGGTTTACGCGAAGAGTAAACCAGAGAAGGCGGTGGTAGTTACTGAAAAGAGAAAGTGGGAGAGCAATTCTGCTCATCCCAGGAGATTCCGACCTTTTGTCGGAAATCAAAACTTCAGCAGTCAACAGGAAGCTAGATGGTGTCAAAAATGCCGAACCAAGCACCACGGTAACTGTAATACCCCTTCTCAGTCTTGTTATAAATGTGGAAAGTCTGATCACATCACCCGTGACTGTCCGATCAGAGGAATTGTCTGCTATGAGTGCAAGACACCGGGGCACGTAAAAAGAGATTGCCCAAAGCTTGTGTCGAGTAGCACGACGACAAAAAGGGAGAACCCTCCTAGGGTTCCAGGTCGAGCATTTCAGATGACGGCTGAAGAGGCCAAGGCATCCGCTGATGTGGTATCGGGTACATTTCTTATAAACTCTGTACCTGCTCGTGTTTTATTCGATACGGGTGCCAGTTTCTCTTTCATATCTGAGTTGTTCCGTCAAAAGATTGCTATGCCCACTACTAGTCTTGAGGATGCATTAGTAGTAGAGATAGCTGATGGGAGTCAAGTTCTAATCTGTAATGTTCTAAAGAAGTGTACTCTCGGAATCGAAGGGAGAGAATTCTCGATTGATTTACTGCCAATGTTAATCGGAGGTTTCGATGTGGTAGTCGGTATGGATTGGTTAGCGAACAATCATGCCGAGATCATGTGTTCTAAAAAGTTAATTCGACTTCCCAATCCCTGTGGTGAAGTCGTCATGATCTATGGAGAGAAAAGAAAAGGTGATGTGGCAATAATCACAATGGCTAAGGCACGCAAGTGCTTAGTAAAAGGATGTTCATCTTTCCTAGCCTACGTGATCGACACCAAATTAGAAAAGTCAAAGTTGGTCAACGTGAAGATTGTGCGCGAGTATCCAGACGTTTTTCCTGACAACTTGCCTGGATTACCACCTGATCGTCGAGTAGAACTTCGAATTGATCTTGTGCCAGGAGCAGCTCCTATCGCTAGAGCTCCTTATCGACTAGCGCCGTCAGAGATGCAAGAGATGATGGCACAACTCCAAGAACTTTTGGAGAAAGGTTTCATCAGACCAAGCTCGTCACCTTGGGGAGCTCTGGTCCTATTCGTCAAAAAGAAAGATGGCACGATGAGAATGTGCATCGATTATCGTGAGTTGAACAAAGCAACCGTGAAGAACAAATATCCACTTCCGAGAATAGACGACTTGTTCGATCAACTTCAAGGAGCGGGATGTTTTTCCAAAATTGACTTACGTTCAGGTTATCATCAAGTGAAAGTAAGGGAAGAAGATGTTTCGAAGACAGCTTTCAGAACACGTTACGGCCATTACGAGTTCCTCGTAATGCCTTTTGATCTAACGAACGCACCGGCGATATTTATGGACTTGATGAATAGGGTGTGCCGACCGTTCCTCGACAAGTCGGTCATTGTATTCATTGATGACATACTCGTGTACTCTAAAAGCAAGTTGGAGCACGAACAACACCTTCGTGAAGTTCTCGAGGTGTTGAGAAAAGAAAGATTGTACGCCAAGTTTTCCAAATGTGAATTCTGGCTTGAAGAAGTACAGTTTCTGGGTCACGTTGTCACTCGGGACGGAGTGAAAGTGGATCCTTCCAAGATTGAAGCGATGATGAACTGGGAACCTCCCAAAAGTCCGTCCGAGATCCGAAGTTTCTTGGGTCTGGCGGGTTATTACCGGAGATTCATTCAAGACTTTTCAAAGATCGCATCATCATTGACAGTCTTGACTCGAAAGAACGTGAAGTTTGTGTGGACTGAAAAGCAAGAGAAGGCTTTCCGTATCCTTCAAAAGAAGTTATGTGAAGCTCCGATCTTATCATTACCTGAAGGGTCAGAAGACTTTGTGGTCTATAGCGACGCTTCGAAGATGGGTTTAGGTTGTGTGTTGATGCAGCGAGGCAAAGTAATCGCTTACGCCTCGAGGCAGCTTAAGATACACGAAAAGAACTATCCTACCCACGATTTGGAGTTAGCAGCGGTGATGTTCGCCCTGAAACTTTGGCGACATTACCTCTATGGCACCAAATGTACACTCTATACTGACCACAAGAGTCTAAAGTATGTTTTTGATCAAAAGGAGTTGAATATGAGACAACGACGGTGGCTCGAGTTACTTAAAGATTACGATTGTGAGTTGCTTTACCACCCTGGTAAGGCAAACGTGGTAGCCGATGCGTTAAGTCGGAAGGACTATAGCGGTTGTATTCGGGCTACCCATTCGAGAATCGAGCTAGTGTCTAGTCTTATTGAAAAGATCAAGGCGTCGCAAGTTGAAGCGTTGTTGGAAGAGAATCTTAAAGAGGAAGTCATGACGAAGCAGCGTCTACTCCTAACGGAAGACAGCCGTGGGGTAAAACTGTTCAACGGTCGTGTATGGGTTCCCAATGTTGGTGGTAACCGTGATCTTTTGCTTGAAGATGCTCACAAGTCCAAATATTCCATTCATCCGGGAAGTACGAAGATGTACAAGGACTTGAAGTTGCATTATTGGTGGCCGGTAATGAAACTCGGCGTGGCGCGTTATGTGGAGCGTTGCGTTACGTACTAACAATTTAAGGCCGAACATCAACGACCGTATGGGAGTCTGCAGTCTTTAGAGATTCCCGAGTGGAAATGGGAGCATATCACCATGGACTTCGTGACAAAGTTACCAAAAACTCTTCGAGGTCACGATACCATTTGGGTGATAGTGGATAGATTGACGAAGAGCGCTCACTTCTTGGCCATGCGCGAGACATTACCGATGGATAAGCTAGCAAAATTGTACATCGATGAAGTAGTCTCGAGGCACGGCATTCCATTGTCGATCGTGTCGGATCGCGACAGTCGGTTTACTTCGAACTTTTGGGAGGGGTTTCAAAAAGAGCTTGGTACTCGAGTTAAGTTGAGTACGGCTTACCATCCACAAACCGACGGGCAAAGCGAGAGAACGATCCAGACGTTGGAAGACATGTTGAGGTCTTGTGTCATCGACTTCGGGGGTAACTGGGACTCTCACCTACCTTTAGTAGAGTTCGCTTACAACAATAGTTACCATTCGAGTATTGGAATGGCACCTTTTGAAGCATTGTACGGGCGAAAGTGCCGAACTCCCGTGTGTTGGCTTGAAGCGGGAGAAAAGCAGTTCGTTGGACCTGAAATCGTGCAAGAGACGACCGATAAGGTCAAATGTATACGTGAAAGATTGAAAGCGGCGCAGGATCGGCAGAAGAGTTATGCCGATAAGAAGAAGCGGCCGATGGAATTCCAAGTGGGTGATCGCGTGTTGCTTAAGGTATCGCCATGGAAGGGTATTATACGGTTCGGAAAGCGTGGGAAGCTGAGTCCCCGTTTCCTCGGACCTTTCAAAGTGCTCAAACGGGTAGGTTTGCAAGCTTACCAATTGGAGCTACCGCCAGAGTTAAGCAGAATCCACAACACGTTTCATATTTGTTACCTTCGAAAATGTTTGGCGGAAGAGGAAAGCGTTATTCCTCTCTCCGAATTGACAGTTGACGAGGGTAACCGTTGTGTGGAAGAACCCGACGCTATCTTGGAGAGAAAATCTAAGAAATTGCGTCACAAAGAAGTCACGTTGGTCAAGGTGCAGTGGAAGCATCACCGGGGAGCAAATGTGACGTGGGAATCCGAAGAGGATATGAAGCGAAGATATCCTCACCTTTTTGTATAAATATGGATTTCGGGGACGAAATCATTCCCAAGTTGGGGAGGATTGTAGCACCCTGGATTTTCAATACATTTATATCTTTGTTAATCTCGTGTTTAACTCATAATCGTTATCATCGTATTCAGTATAACGTACGGGTTTATGGTTTCGGTGAGTTGTGAAGTTCCAGTAAGTTCCGCGACTTGCTCGCGACTTAGAGTCGCGGCACAAGTCGCGATGTTCACTGTTGTGTTATGGGTTTTGGTATGTCGCGAGTTGCATGGGGAGTAGTAGTCGCGGCATAACCCGCGACGTTCATTGTTGGGTTGTGTTATTGGGCATTTCGCGAGTTGCACCGCGACTTGAAGTCGCGGCATAACCCGTGACAGTGCCTGGACCGACTTAAGGGTTTTAAAACCCAAAATATCTCATTTTGATTTCATTCTAAAATCTTTCATTCTCTCTCTTCTCTCTCTCTAAAAATCATCCTCTCTCTCTAGAGTTTGGTGTTAGATATCAAGTGTTTGATCCGAGGTTCCGGTGTAGAAAGCTTCGTTTTATCTACAGGGTCGATATCTGGTTCTTCGGGTTTTTCGTATAAACCTATTGGGTGAGTTCCTACTACCTTTCTAAAACTTTATACATGTCAAAGGGTTACATTTTGAACTCCTATGTATCTCCATGATTTCAGATTTAAGATTTATACATTTTGGATATAAGTTAACTTTTGGGAGATTTTAGGGTTCCGATCATTTTATGATGGATTCTATATTATTTGAAGTAAAATGATGTTTTACTTACACATTATGTGGACATGTGAAAGAATGTTTATGAACTCATTTGGATGATTTTCATTCTTACCAGAAGTTGAACTGGAAATGACATTTTGCTTATAAAATGTGTTTTTACCATATGACTATCTATGGTTGGTCACATCAGTTGTTGTGACAAATTTGTACCATTACTAGCGGATCCCTAGGTTTTGAGTCGACTTATATTTCATTATTTGAGGTTACCAAGTAATGTAAATATGGAACTACATGTGCATTAAATTGTGAGGTTCTGGCCGTTAACAATTATAGAACTACATGTGCATTAAATTGTGAGGTTCTGGCCGTTAACAAAATATGGAACTACATGTGCATTAAATTGTGAGGTTCTATATAGTAACCAAAACGAAGAACTACATGTGCATTAAATTGTGAGGTTCGGGAAAGAAGGTTTATGACCTTATTTTAAATGAAATTTATTCTTATCAACCGTTAGTTTGGAAACGCTCATTTGAAAAGATTCCCGTTTGGATGAACATATTTACGTCTTTTGATATTAATAAACTGTATGTTATCACTAGGCTTTAAGCCTAACACTTTTTCTCAAATGATATGTATAACAAGTTTCCGTTAGCGGTGGGTTGCCAAGGGTTTTGAGAGACGGGTTTAGTCTCGAGACATTTTGAGATGACTAAGTATTGATAGTTAGGCATCTGTTAAGTCCCATTCTTTTGATGAATTTTGAATTGTCAACTGATGTAATCTAAGTAGTTATATTTAGATTAGTTGTTGATGAACCCTATATCAGTGCAGGTTTTGTTGTAAAGTCTTAATGACTGATACCTTTTGGAGATTTATATCAATACAAATGTCATTTTGCCCATTTTGAGAAGTTTCAATTTACTCTGAAATTTAGGATGTTACATTAAATATCAATTTTAGATCACATCTGTTCATCTAATTTAAACTTCAATTTAACTACGAACATCAGAAGGTAATAATTATTCATAATATGTGAAATTAAGTATGTTACAGTAGTGTTCATATGCATCCATGTTAACAAATGTGTTCATGTTATGCATATATGTTCACATTTGTTAACATATAATTCAAATTTCAATATGGATATCATCTTTAGCAGTCAATGATTGTTCATATCGTGAGAAATTGAATATGTTAACATAAGCATTATAGTTGCATAATATGATAACATATATGTTCATGGTATAAATGTGTATTAGCTGCATAATATGTCGGTTACAGAATCAATGTTGGTACTCGTCGGTTACTAATTTAGTGTAATAAATGTGTTTAAAGCATTTCCAAGGGTTTAATGTTTTGAGTGTTTTTTTCCTCAAAATACCCTTTTCCATTCATGTTCACTTACAATTGTATTTAATGAAACGTTTTTTATTAAAAAAAATTACATTTAATCTCAACCATCCGATCTATAGATGGATGGCTTGGATTAGTTCACATAGTTAACAAGAAATACAAGGTTAACAAAATATCTCAACCCTATATATATATATATATATATATATATATATATGGATAATGATTATGATTCATTAATAATGATTATGATATATATGGAAAATGTTAAGTTTATTCATTATAATCATGATTTTAAATTAGGAAATGTTAAGTTTTTTCATTATAATCATGATTTTAAATTAAGAAACATAATAAAATCATATATTCATTAGACTTGATGAACGGCTAAGATTGGTTTACATAGTTTGTACAAATTGATTGGTTTGCAAAAGAAACGCACCCTATATATATATATATATATATATATATACATATATATAGGATTTGTGATGCTCTGAAAATAGAGAGAGAGAGAGAGATGATAGGTGGAAGCATAAAAATATTACAGTAAATACATGTGGTGTGGAGATGAAGAAAGGAAGTCCCCATGAGGGGTGGGCGTGACCCTCGATGCACCAACATGCTGACAACACAACACATTAAAAAATGTTTTTAAAATGACATAAATGCCCCTCACATAGGGCATGTGAGGGGAGAATTAACAGCAGACTTTTAGATGGAGTTAGGTGAGGACCCAATCCGCAACAAAAGTAAAACCACGATGACTATGACTGTAATTAATTTCTTTGAGGGACCCAATCCAAAATTTCAAAGAACCACAGGGACCAAATCTGTAATTTACTCTAATTTTTATAAAATTGTATCTCAATTATCTTACAAATTGTATGGGTCTCAAAAGAAGACCCCCCATCCCCTTCTTAAACATTATATGTATCAAGAAAAGACTTAATCAAATGACAACTCTATAATATGTGAGATCCGTAAGATTTAATGTGAGCCACTTATTTAAAATAAATATGATATTTATTAAATAAATATAAAAAGTAATTTAATAGTTATAAACATATAATCATAAATGCAATTAATTAATTTATTATCTCCATAAATAGGAAATCCATAGCTTCCATAAATAGAAAATTCTTAACTCTTCTATAAAAAAATAATTAATTGTTTACCATGTGTATTAAAGTCCTTACACAATGTTTTTAGTGATCTTTAGTTTTATTTTTCTTTTTTTCTTTTTTTTTGGTTTTTTGGGGGCACTGTGTTTGGTAATTACAATGTGTAAAAAATAGGTACAATATTTAATTGAAGCAATATATTTGATAGTGATTCACATCGTGATACTATAGGTTTTTGGTTTTTAGTTCACTAGAGATGCTTGACGGGTGTTCAATTTTGATTATTGATTTGTTTACAATGTTCAATGCTTGACGAGAAGTTCAATTTTGATTATTGATGTCTTTAGAGATCTGTAGTTTTTTTTTTGTTTGTTTGGTGTATTTGTGTTCACATTGGTTCACAAGGTGATCACAATGATATTTGTTAAGTTACATGGTGTTCATAATGTTTTATAGGTTATTTGTTAGGTTTAGTTTTATTTTTTAGATTTTGTTGTTAGTGAGAGTAGAGATTTAAAAGGGAGAGAGGAAATTTGCAAAATATCCACAATAACTTTTTTTTAATTCAAAATTACCAAAAGTACTCATTGTCTTAATTTAACCCTTAACTTAATATGATTTATGTTTTATATTGGATCTCACGGATCTCACATATTACACATATCTCAAAAGAAGACCCTCCTATCAAACAAAATCCACATATAAAATAAAAGAAGTTTGTAAATCTCACAAAACACATTGAATACACGTTGACTCGATGTCAAACTTAATACACACTCATACTCATACACAAAAACAAATCAAGTGAAACAATATGAATCATAACTTAAAAAATCAAACTCATTGAATGGTTTTGGTTGATTCATGGGTTTGGTTTTCACATATGTTGTTTCACCAACAAAACCATATATGAATTTGGTTTTTACGGTTTCTATTTGATTTATTTATATATATATATATATATATATATATATATATATATATATAGAGAGAGAGAGAGAGAGAGAGGAAGAGGATCATTTGTTAACCTTGTATTTCTTGCTAACTATGTGAATCTTGATCAATCAATAGGATTGCAATGTTAGTTGATGTTTTATTCATTTATTTATTTAATACAAAAGGGTATTAACGTCATTTTGATATGTAATCTTTTGTAATTAATTGTATGGGAGTTACAAAAATGAAGATTCCAAAATTGTTGTGTAGGTTACGATTTCACAATTTTATCCTTTTTCATAATTTTTTTGAATCATTTCAATATTGTTTAAGTAAAAATGTCAGCAGAACCGTTCATATGTATTTATGCTAACGTATTAGTTCATGTTATTCATATCTGCTCATAGTTAACCATGCTTACATATATATGTTCATGTTATGCATATATGTTCAAGTTTGTTCATGATTAAAAAAATGAGGTTAACGTAAGTGTTTATATGCAACTATAGTGTCATCACAGAAGATGTGATTCACATAAATTTCTTTAGATAACATATATGATATATGATTTGAAATTACGTTCAATTTAAATATCAGTTTTAGATCACATTTGTTCATCTAATTTAAACTTCAGTTTAACTACGAACATCAGAAGGTAATAATTATTCATAATATGTGAAATTAAGTATGTTACAGTAGTGTTCATATGCATCCATGTTAACAAATGTGTTCATGTTATGCATATATGTTCACATTTGTTAACATATAATTCAAATTTCAATATGGATATCATCTTTAGCAGTCAATGATTGTTCATATTGTGAGAAATTGAATATGTTAACATAAGCATTATAGTTGCATAATATGATAACATATATGTTCATGGTATAAATGTGTATTAGCTGCATAATATGTCGGTTACAGAATCAATGTTGGTACTCGTCGGTTACTAATTTAGTGTAATAAATGTGTTTAAAGCATTTCCAAGGGTTTAATGTTTTGAGTGTTTTTTTCCTCAAAATACCCTTTTCCATTCATGTTCACTTACAATTGTATTTAATGAAACGTTTTTTATTAAAAAAAATTACATTTAATCTCAACCATCCGATCTATAGATGGATGGCTTGGATTAGTTCACATAGTTAACAAGAAATACAAGGTTAACAAAATATCTCAACCCTAGCCAATCATAACCACTATTACCTACTGTTACTCGATGAACTCACGTCGGCCATCTAACCCAGATCTCGCCGGTGGTGGTGGTCGCCGTGAAGGAAGCGGTGGATACGAAGCCTTTCGTCTCATGTTACGCCTCAATATTCCGCTTACTCCGGAGCCTTTCATCTCCCGTTGCGCTACTGACCAACCCAGAAAGGGTATGATGTCCTTGTGGAAGCTCTCGAACGGGAGGGTGTCAACGACATATTCGCCTACCCTAGCGAGCTTCAATGGAGATCGATCAAGCATTAACCCGTTCTCGCATCATCCGCAATGTTTTGGTCACTGCAACATCACCGTCAGTATCTCCGCCACCATCGTCGCCCCTTCCCGTCCCCCTCCCCCAACCACCGCCATCATGGTACGTCATGTAACACCCCGGATTTCCGTTATATAATCTTGTTATTCTTGCGTTTAAGCGTTGTCATTAGCACCGCGTTTGGTTGGGAGTTTGAGTTTGGATTTTGGTGGTTTTTGGACGAACCACAGTGAACCACGCGAGTAGCACCGCGACTTGAGGTCGCGACACAACCCGTGAAACCCCCTGTTTGTGTGGGTTTTGTGTTAGCGGGCGAGTTATGCCGCGAGTTGAGGTCGCGGCATAACCCGCGAGGTTGCCTGGCCGACTTAAAGTGGGTCTTCACAAATATCTCTTTTGGTGTTAATCTCAAGATCTCATTCTCTCTCGAATCTCTCTCTCTCTCTCTCTTTAAATCTCGTTGGTACCTCGTTATTTGCTAGCATTAAGTGCATCTAGCAAGGGTTCGGTATAGAAAGCTTCGTCTTCTCTCGATGGTCGATATCTGGTTTTTCGGGTTTTATTATAAAACCTATTTGGTGAGTTCCTACTACCTTTTTCTAAACTTTATACATATCAAAACTTACATTTTGAACTTCTATATATCTCCATGGTTTCATATCTAAGTTTACTACATTTTGATATAACTTGAGTTTTGGGAGATTTTAGGGTTCCTGATCATTTTCGATTAAAATGATGGGTTCCATCTTATTTGAAGTAAAATGATGTTTTACTTGCACATTTATGTGGGTTACTTGAAAGAATGTTTAAAGTTCATTTTTGATGATTTTCATTCTTACCAGAAGTTAAACTTGAAAATGCATTTTTGTTTATGAATGTTATTTTATACCATATGACTATCTATGGTTGGTCACATATGTTGTTGTGACGAGACTGTACCATTACTAGTGGATCCCTAGGTATTGAGTCGACTTATATTTGGGATGTCTTTTCCCCTCTTTGTAAAAATGGATGTATATGATCCTCGGGGGCCATTTGGTACGGTTATGTGAGACCGGTTACTAGCCATGGATCATATTTTCCCTTATTTGTAGCTATGGATGCATGTGATCCTCGGGGGCTATTTGGTACGGTTATGTGAGACCGGTTACTAGCCATAGGTCATAGTGTAGTCCTAGTGAACGAGTTTTGAATTGGTTTCCTCGGGGGCCCTCCCTCACATCGTAGTACGGACCTTTGTAGTTCGTGGCCATGGATTCCAAGTGTTTCGACTCATAACTCGGATTGTGACCTACTTTGTGTTACGCTACAATCCTTGGTAAAAACTGGTTATCTTTGTCATCGTATGATGAGTTTACATTTAAAAGGCCCGGTTGTGGCAAAGGTTTCATTTGAAAATTAAACCTTATTGAAAAGATTACCTTATGATACAATTGTTATATCTCTTGAAATTTATAAATTGTATGTTCTCACTAGGCTTTAAGCCTAACACTTTTTCTCAAATGATGTGCATAACAGGTTCCCGTTAGCGGTGGGTTGCTAAGGGCTTGAGTGACGAGCTTGGTCTCAGGGACTTTTGAGATGGCTAGTATTGATGTTGGGCAATTGTTTAAGTCCCATTCTTTTGGTGATATTGGATTAACAACCGATGTAATCTAGATATGTTATGTTTAGATTAGTTTGTTGTTGAGTTCAATATCAGTATTCAGGTTTGTAAAGGTTAAGTACATTTCCCCTTTTTGGGAGGTTTATACCAAGTGTTGATGCTTATTTGTCCAGTTCCCGCGTTTTAAATTCACTCCGGTTTTTAGGGTGTTACACGTCAATTTAGCCTCGTATCTTTCTCAATCTCTCTCCCCTCGTGCAGATCAGTGAATCCAAATAGGTGACGATGTTCTACAACACAGATCTCGACAATGCACCGAAATCTGTACCTCGTTGGAGACCTCAACGAAGCACCAAAACCCAGATCGATTTTATTGTTATCCTACTTGTCGATCGAGCTCCGACCACCACACCGGTCGTAGAGGTGTTGTAGTGGTCTCACCCTTGTTGCTATTAGAATGGGTATGTATCACAGTGTGTATCACAATGAGTTTTGTCTTAAAGTCTAGAATTAATGGGTATCACAATATGTATCATCGTTGTTTTACAAAGTGTATCATAGTGTGTCATAATGAGGTATCACAATGGGGTATCACATTTGGTATAACAGTAGGATATCAAATTTGGTATCATAATGAGGTATCACACTAGTATCACAATGGGGTATCACATTTGGTATAACGGTAGGGTATCACAATGTGGTATCATAATGAGGTATCACATTTGGTATCACAATGTATTTCCTTGTTTTACGAAGTGTATCACAAAGTATCAGGTGGTGTTGCATTACTAAGTGTATCACACTATGTTTTTTTCTTTATTTTCGTTATTTTGTTAAGGTATCACAATATGCATGTATTTGCCAGAAAAAAATTCGCTAGAAAAAAGTTTATCGGAGAGAGGAGGCGGGAGAGATGATATTTTTAAAATACCTAAATTGCCCTTTAATTAAAATTTAAATCATAATTACCAAAATTAATAATTTCCAAATTTATCATCTGATTTGTGGTTGAGATTGGACCTCACGGTTATCATAAATAACTCATTTCTCCCTTGAATGGCCCCCTATATATATATATATATATATAGGGTTAGGTTCACGTGAGACCAAGTTGTTTCCGTGAGACCGCGTGAGACCAAGCCTTAAAACATGAAACTTCACACCGAAACACTGTGAAGGTAAAAAACATTCGAACCTTCACAATGTAATCACACTATGAAGGTAAAAAAACCTAAACCAAGTTTAAAAAAATCAAACCTTCACAGATAAAAGACTGTGAAGGTATATCCGAACCTTCACAGTGAAGACGCTGTGAAGGTAAAAAAAACGAACATTCACAGCGAAAAACACCGTGAACGTAACATTTACGGTGTTTTCCCTATGAAAAGTTCGATTTTTTTTACATTCACAGTTTTTTGGTGTGAAGTTTCATACTTTAAAGTTTGGTCTCACCGGTCTCACGGAAACTGTTTGGTCTCACGCGAACTTAAGTCTCTCTCTCTCTCTCTCTCTCTCTATATATATATATATATATATATATATATATATATATATATAGGGTCAGGTTTAGGGGAAAACCTCAAAAAAACGAAAAACTGAGGAGCACCCTGGTAGCCCTTCATCTGGATGGTATATACTTGTGCATACAAGTAATTTGTAACATGCACACGTGCATAATGCACACATGCATAAAAACCAAAAACAACTAAATTACTTGTATGCACAAATGCATACCGTCCAGATCAAGAGTTACCATGATGTTCTTCAGTTTTCCATTCTTTTAAGGTTTTCCCTCAAAACTTCTTCTATAATATAGTAAAGTCCGATTGAAACCCGTATTAGTTGTTAATTGTAAAACCACCGAAAGTATCATGTGTCCATATTCATCATGCATAACGAACGTGAATTTTTACAACATTCATGATAAACGTCCTGGACACATGGTGCTCTCAATGATTTCCCAATTCGTAACGGCAATATGTTTCTCAAACGAACCTGTCTACACACATACACACACACACACACACACACACACATATATATATATATATATATATATATATAAATATGGAGAAGTTCAAATGAGAAGTACTAAATGTATGAGAAGTAGAGAATTGATCCCAACCCTTGGATCAAATAATCAAGAGCCATGGTGACCCCCCCCCCCCCCGGCTTCACAGTCAAAGTCGCAATTGTTGAGCATTCTTTTTTAAAAGGAATGGTAATATGCTAAATCATTCGGGTTCATATATGAATTAGTTAAATAGTTCATATATGAATCAGATAAATAGTTCATATGTGAATTAGACAAATAGTTTATATATGAATTAACTAAATAGTTCATATGCGAATTACACAAGTTCATAAAATAGTTCATATATGAATTACACGAGTTCAAAAATGAACATATAATTCATATGTGAATCTGTTAAATAGTTCATATATGAATTACACGAGTTCATATATGAATAACACATGTTCACATATGCACTTGTTTTGCTGCTTATTTGTAAAAGTTATAAAACTATCCCTCTATCTTCCGTGTAGTTGTTACCATGCGATTCGGTGCTTCACAGTTAAAACTACAATTTTTGACCATTTCTTTAAGATGAAGGGTTATGAACATTTCTCTACTGGTCACATATTTAACACTTCTCTTTTGGATCTATGACTATATATAGAGAGGTAGGTTATTATGAAACCCTTTTACATGGTGCAACTCATACAACCCCTCTATCCACCACTCATTTTATTTTCAGTTTTTTTTATTTTTTCTTACAAAAGTGAAAATAAAATGAGTGGTTGATAGAGAGGTTACATGGGTTGCATATTGTAAAGGGGATGCATTTGAACGTCTCTCTCTCTCTCTCTCTCTCTCTATATATATATATATATATATATATATATATATATATATATAGTGTTTGGTTCATTTGAAAAATGATAAATATATGAGAAATAGAGAAGTAATCCTAGCCATTCATATGATCAAGATCGGATTTGACTAGTCAAATATTGCGGCTTTGACCGGTCAAAAATTGCGGCTATCCCAAAAATAGAAGAACAATTTCGTAAATTTTACAAAACACACGGGCTGTGTTCATATATGAACATGTATAATTCACATATGAACTATATGTTCATATATGAACTAGTGCAATTCACAACTGAACTCTTTTAACTGATTCATATATGAACCTTTGTGATTCATATATAAATCAGTTGAACTAACTAACAGATTCATATATGAACCTTTGTGATTCATATATGAATCTGTATGTATCACAAAGATTCATATATGAATCTGTATGAATCACAAAGATTCATATATGAATCAGTTGAACTAATTAACAGATTCATATATGAATCTTTATGATTCATACAGATTCATATATGAACTCATCCCGTGTATTTTACAAAATTACCCCTCTACCTTTTATAGACCACACAAGGAATTATCCGGTGCTTCGCGGTCAAAGCCACAAATGTTGACCAGATGAATGACTAAGATTACTTCTATATTTCTCATATATTTACCATTTCTCAAATGAACTTCTCCCTCTCCCTATATATATATATATATATATATATATGTATATATATATATATATGGGTGCTTTAATATAAAACCCAAATAAATTTTGCAACCCTTGCAACCTTTCTCATCACCATAGATTTATAAGCCAACGGTCCAGATTAATTCACCACTTTCATAATTATCAAATTCATTTTTTATTTTTTTATTTGAAAATAAACCCCGCTGAAGGGCAAAATGGGAAGAAAACTCACTTCTAAACATCTTCCTAATCATGGAAACTGTCTTTTGTATCAATCCAATTCCGAAAACATTGCTCTCGAGGTGTTCGTCGCGCACTGGCGGTTCAAAAGGTGAGTGGCGTTTGTTTGGATAGTAGAAACTTAGGCGCATGGAATATAAATACAAAAGGAAACATTAATAAAACCTATATCGATAGCAACCTACATTACAACACATAAGCCGAATTAAAAAAAAAAAAACCAACCTTCATTATCAACAACCACATCGGGTACAAAACATTCTTCTGCATGAAAAACTTCGATCGGTTTCAAAACTCCATCCACAACTTCAACAGTGTTACATTGAAGTGAATCAAAAACCAAAACGACCTCTTTTTTATTAGATGTCAACGAAATCAACGTTGCAAGGTCTTCGCCGAGATCAACGTCGGACTTACCTTCAGCAACATCAACAACAGTCGACCGACATTCATCAATATATTTCAAACCGTCACCATCGCTGCAATTTCCGACGAACTCCGATTGTTTGTCCATTGAAAAATCAATTATCAACAAACAGACTTCTTGCAAAACCAAAACCTAAATTCAACTTCAACATAAAGCTAAACCCTAAAACAAAAAAACCTATGAATATTCATAAAAGGAAACTATATCATTATGACCCTAGCAACCATGTCAATGATTAGAAAATATATTTAAAAAAGATAAAATAATAAAATAAAATAAACACAACGGTTAACCCACACTACCATTAATAACCACTTAAATTTAGGAAACGGTTACCCACCATTAATAATTAAAAAACGAAATAAAGATCCAATTTTGTAAAAGACAAATATACCCTTCTGATTTTATAATTATCAATAAACTAAATAAATCCAATCTAGATCTAATTGACGGTTGAGATCAAGGTTGCAACCTTTGTGAGGTTGCAAAATATCCTTCCTTTCTCTCTCTCTCTCTCTCTCTCTCTCTCTCTCTCTATATATATATATATATATATATATATATATATATATATATATATATGTGGCGCCAATTTTGATTATCCTATGTTGGTAAGTTGTTAAATGGAAAGAATGATGTGCGTATATATCAATAAGATATGTGACAACTTATAGAGCTGATGGTAATCGTATTCTTTAAGGAGTACGAGTTACTATAATAGCTAAAGAAGAGATGATGCATTTCAGCATTTGTGTCAAATTATCGAGTTGATGATAATACAATTTTATGGGAAAATAGTTACTATAATAACTTGCTATTATGATTCAATATTAATGATATGGTTGTAAGATATGTTGTTTGAGTTTTAAGTAACATAATAACGAAATTATTACCGGTGTATCACAAACTCATTTTGACAACAAATAATAATAAATATATACAAGTTAACTACTTATAAAAATACATTCATGTTTTATATTGTATATAAATAAATATTCACCGAGAATTATGTTTCATTTTAATTCGATTCAATACTCCTTTAAAAAAAAGTTATCGTCTCCACACAATGTATAGTTGCATACGGGCCCAAACACTAGTATATAATAAAGTACATTAATTAGTCAAGGGTTAGACTAAAGACACCCTAGTCTATTTTTTCAATCACACGCTAGTCTAGGAAAACCCATTAAACATTTTATTGATTTCCTAATTATTCTCTTGTTTTCCGAACCAAACACACAAAAATGATTTTTTTGATTTTTTAAATGATAGTTACAACTTTGGTCCCTGAACTCATTTTATTTATTTACTTTATACCTTTCGGTTTTATATTTTATATTTTACATTTTTATTATATTAACACATATAAGCGTATATTAACTAATATACGTTAAAAAAATAATTTTTAATTTTAACAAGTTACACCATTATAATCGTCTTCTCAATACCTTCGAAACGAGTCCAATATTGAATATTTTTTTATTTAATTGTTATAAGAAGAAAAATACAAATTGTACAAAGTTCAAAATTAATTTTTAAAAACTAATCCTCTATATTGACAAAAGCTTGTTGTTGAGTTGGTTTGAGTTGCTTATAAAATTCTAGACGTGACATATATATGGTTTGCCATCCAGCTGCTGACGGGATTTTGTTCCGGGTTCATAATATGCTGAAATGGGAGGCATTGGGAACTCTCCTTCTAACTGGACCACCACGTAATGATTGTTGTTTACGTGTGAAATTGTAAAGACCCGATGGTATTGAAACTCTTCGGGACCTTTCCAGAGAGGAAAACAAGTCATACAACCTCCAATGGTTAAAAGGTGAAAGATCACACCAAACCTATTGAATATCAATATACCTGTCTCAGGCATAGTCATCCAGTGTTGCTCTGGTGCTGGCGATTCCCAAAAAGACAACGAAGTAAGTATTTCATCGATTCCATAGAAAACTCCAGAGTATGCCTCATATGAACTCGTTAACTAATCTAATAATTGATGACGAACATAGAGCCATTGGTCTTCGCCATACCCGAGACAAACAGCTATTGATCGGAAACCATAATTCCCATCACCCCTTACATCTTGTATATTCGTGATGTATGGATGAAAGATTTCTGGAATTTGGTTCAACAATAAACTATGTCCCCCCGGCAGTATCTCGTTTAAGTCACCCTTTTATTTTAGCGTTTGTTACGGAATTGGTCCATAAAAGAAAAATACATTTTACAAAGTTATAATAAAATATAATTCTTACAAAAAGAAAAATACATTTTTACAAAGCTATAAGAAAATACTAAGTTACAAATTTATAAAATAAAATAAAATCAGGAGTTACAAATTTTATAAATTTATAAAATCAAAACACACACATATATAATGGTGTAACTTGTTAAAATTAAATAAAAAAATATTCAATATTGGACTCATTTCGAAGGTACTGAGAAGACGGTTATAATGGTGTAACTTGTTAAAATAAAAAATTACATTTTTAACGTATATTAGTTAATATATTCTTATATGTGTTAATATAATAAAAATGTAAAATGTAAAATATAAAATATAAAACCAAAAGATATAAAGTAAATCAATAAAAAGAGTTTAGGGACCAAAATTGTAACTATAATTAAAAATAAATAAAAATGAACGGTTGTGAATTTGTTTGGAAAGTAAATTACAGATCTGGTTCCTGACGTTTGACGTTTGTTACAGAATTGGTTTCTAAAAGAAAAATACATCTTACAAAGTTATAATAAAATGTAATTGTTACAAAAAGGAAAATACATTTTACAAAGTTATTAGAATTCAAAAGTTACAAATTTATAAAATAAAATAAAATCAAAAGTTACAAATTTTATAAATTTATAAAATCAAAACATACACATATATATGTCACGTCTAGGATTCTATAAGCAACTCAAACCAACTCAAAAAACTTTTGTCAATATAGCGGATTAGTTTTTAAAATTTAATTTTGGACTTTGTAAAATGTATTTTTCTTTTTATAACAATTAAATCAAAAAATATTCAATGTTGGACTCATTTTGAAGGCATTGACAAGAAGATTATAATGGTGTAACTTGTTAAAAATAAAAATTATTTTTTTAACGTATATTAGTTAATATACGCTTATATGTGTTAATATAATAAAAATGTAAAATATAAAACCAAAAGGTATAAAGTAAATTAATAAAAAGAGTTAAGGGACCAAAATTGTAACTATAGTTAAAATAAAATTAAAATGAATGGTTGTATGAAGGGTGGAAAATAATGCAAAATATTACATGATTACACCCTAGCCATATAGACTAGGGTGCACAAAACAACACCAATTAGTCAAATATGCCGGCGTTCCATATATACTTTTACTCATTGCTTAAAAGGTTAAAACATGAGGCATTGTGCATTTCGCACGTGGCCTATTAAGTGTTGTATTAAAAAATTTTAAAATTTTATGTATTTTTTTTAACAATTTTTAAGAAATTAAAAAAAATATAAAATTCTTTAAATTTAAAGAATTTTTTGAAAATGATTACAATGAGAAATAAATAATTTTTTAATGTATTTTTATAATAAAAAAACTTTGAAATAAAATTAATATTTTATTATATAAATGTAATATTTAAATAATATAATCAATGTTGTAATCTCAAAATACAAAATTTGTTGGAGGGGAAGAAGTGAAGCGGGATTCCTCCCAATATATATTTTTTTTTTGGATAAGGGTATCCTGGACCTTTGGTCCAGACTAATCCCTTGGCAAAGCTGGGCCTTTGGCTCGACTGCTAAGCGTGCAGCCCTGAGTTTATCCTCAGTGGCCACAAGTTGGAAGTGCCTGGAATCGAACCTGGGCAAGCGTTATGAACCCCCCAAGCCGTTGCCAGTACACCACAAACCTTGTGGTTAATTCCTCCCAATATTGGGGGGGAATAAAAATTATATGTTATTAGGTAATGGACGTATTATATTATAGGCAAACAAACATCCTTTTTTATTTCATTCTCATTTCTTACCCTTTTAATATCTTCAACCAAACATTCCTTTAAATTTTTTGAAAGAAAAGTAATATTTTGTTAGATAAATGTAATACTTATATATTTTTTTATTTAAATAATATAATGAATGTAGTAATCTCGAAAATGAAAATTTTGTTGGAGTTGAATGTGTTTTTGCTTTATAGACTTTGAAGTTCCATTCTCCATTTCGGAGAAATTTGGGAGAATCTGTTGAATATGTCTTTACATTCCTATATTTGGGATTTGGGATTCAAAGTCATTCCTATATTTAGACTTTAAATTTTGGAGAATCGGTTTGACGAAATGTTTTTGAATGGAATAGCTTTGGGGGGATTTGGGATTCAAAGTCATTCAAATCCCGTGTTTACGTTGCTCGGATTTGAAATCCTTCCTAGGATTTCTATGAAATTCCTTAAACATAGGATTTTGAAATCTCATGGGGGTGATTGAGTTTTCATGGGATTTCATAGGATTTGTATATAATAATGGTTTAAAATATGTAAAAAAACATTTGTTTTGTAATTATCAATTCATAGAAAGGTAATTTAATTATTATCATTTTTTTAGGTAATTTATTTTATAAATAATGGAATTCAATCAATTCCAAATCTTACAAATCAAACACATCAAATATTGTAAATATTTTCAAATCCAAATCCCTCTAATTCCAAATTCTTCCACAAAATCCAAAATCCCTCAAAATCATTACATCAAACCAAGCGCCCCTTATACTACCCACATCCACAATCCAATCAAATCCAATCTTTATTACAAAATAATTTCTCTCTCTTCCACCTACCCAATCTCTAATTCAATCCAATCTCATATTTTTTAACCTTCATCAGTGATCCAATCCAATCTTAAATATTCTTTAAAAAATATTAATTTTTAATATTTTATTATATCTATCATTTTTTTTTTTGCATATAATAAATAGATTCTTTAAACTATTTGATACTTTAAATCATGATCTTTGTTAAAAAAAACTTATAATTGAAAATAATTAAAACAAGTTACAAAAAGAAATATGAAATTACATATCTAAAAGACATAAATGACATAATTAATTATTAGTGCCGAATTTTTGCCATATATGTTCAATCAAATCATTTTTAGAGCATTATGTGCTTCTCTATTACAAAGTTGTTCTCTATTAACCATATAACTGGCTAGGTTTCCAATTCGGTCAGTAGAGAATCTAAACGGTTGAACATCATCTTCTGTATAGCTTTCGGGTTGTCGATTTATGGGCATATCATTAAGAAATTCAACTGGATCATAATAATGGAGGTATGTCTCTCGCTCGTCTTCAACTATCATATTATGCAGAATGATACAAGCAATCATAATATTTCCCATATTATCTTTGTCCCAAACAAGACATGGGTGTCGAATAAATGCAAAACGAGTTTGTAGAACTCCAAATGCTCGTTCAACATCTTTTCTTGCAGACTCTTGACATTGAGCGAACAACTTGTGTTTCTCGATAGTGGGAAATGTAATTGATTTGACAAATGTAGACCATGAAGGATATATGCCATCTGTGAGATAATATGCCCTGTCGTTTTCGCGACCATTCACGATGTAACTAACTTTTAGTGCTCGACCTGTCAATACATCATCAAAAACAGGAGATCGATGAAGTACATTAATATCATTTAACGAACCTGGTGTTCCAAAAAAAGCGTGCCATATCCATAAATCATATGATGCAACGGCTTCTAAAATGATTGTTAGCTTTCCACTTCTTCCGGCATATTGTCCAGCCCATGCGCTCGGACAATTTTTTCATTCCCAATGCATGCAGTCAATACTACCTATCATACCTGGGAATCCACGTTGATCTTCGGTATGGAGTAGTCTTGCCAAATCATCGTTTGTAACACCTTCAAATTTGGTAAGAGCAACTAACTAAAATTTCAATATTACATCAAGTAAAAGGTAAATCTCCAAAAGAAGACTTTCTATTTAATCTCAAACAAATTCAAACTCCCTTAATACCCAAAGACATTCCTATATTTAGACTTTAAATTTGGGAGAATCGGTTTGATGAAATGTTTTTGAATGGAATAGATTTGGGGGGATTTGGGATTCAAAGTCATTCAAATCCCGTGTTTACGTTGCTCGGATTTGAAATCCTTCCTAGGATTTCTATGAAATTCCTTAAACATAGGATTTTGAAATATCATGGGGGTGATTGAGTTTTCATGGGATTTCATAGGATTTGTATATAATAATGGTTTAAAATATGTAAAAAAACATTTGTTTTGTAATTATCAATTCATAAAAAGGTAATTTAATTATTATCATTTTTTTAGTAATTTATTTTATAAATAATGGAATTCAATCAATTCCAAATCTTACAAATCAAACACATCAAATATTGTAAATATTTTCAAATCCAAATCCCTCCAATTCCAAATTCTTCCACAAAATCCAAAATCCCACAAAATCATTACATCAAACCAAGCGCCCCTTATACTACCCACATCCACAATCCAATCAAATCAAATCTTTATTAAAAAATTAATTTCTCTCTCTTCTACCTACCCAATCTCTAATTCAATCAAATCTCATATTTTTTAACCTTCATCAGTGATCCAATCCAATCTTAAATATTTTTTAAAAAATATTAATTTTTAATATTTTATTATATCTATCATTTTTTTTTTGCATATAATAAATAGATTCTTTAAAATATTTGATACTTTAAATCATGATCTTTGTTAAAAAAAAACTTATAATTGAAAATAATTAAAACAAGTTACAAAAAGAAATACGAAATTACATATCTAAAAGACATAAATGACATAATTAATTATTAGTGCCGAATTTTTGCCATATATGTTCAATCAAATCATTTTTAGAGCATTATGTGCTTCTCTATTACGAAGTTGTTCTCTATTAACCATATAACTGGCTAGGTTTCCAATTCGGTCAGTAGAGAATCCAAACGGTTGAACATCATCTTCTGTATAGCTTTCGGGTTGTCGATTTATAGGCATATCATTAAGAAATTCAGCTGGATCATAATAATGGAGGTATGTCTCTCGCTCGTCTTCAACTATCATATTATGCAGAATGATACAAGCAATCATAATATTTCCCATATTATCTTTGTCCCAAACAAGACATGGGTGTCGAATAAATGCAAAACGAGTTTGTAGAACTCCAAATGCTCGTTCAACATCTTTTCTTGCAGACTCTTGACATTGAGCGAACAACTTGTGTTTCTCGATAGTGGGAAATGTAATTGATTTGACAAATGTAGACCATGAAGGATATATGCCATCTGTGAGATAATATGCCTTGTCGTTTTCGCGACCATTCACGATGTAACTAACTTTTAGTGCTCGACCAGTCAATACATCATCAAAAACAGGAGATCGATGAAGTACATTAATATCATTTAACGAACCTGGTGTTCCAAAAAAAGCGTGTCATATCCTTAAATCATATGATGCAACGACTTCTAAAATGATTGTTAGCTTTCCACTTCTTCCGGCATATTGTCCAGCCCATGCGCTCGGACAATTTTTTCATTCCCAATGCATGCAGTCAATACTACCTATCATACCTGGGAATCCACGTTGATCTCCGGCATGGAGTAGTCTTGCCAAATCATCATTTGTAACACCCTCAAATTTGGTAAGAGCAACTAATTAAAATTTCAATATTACATCAAGTAAAAGGTAAATCTCCAAAAGAAGACTTTCTATTTAATCTCAAACAAATTCAAACTCCCTTAATACCCAAAGACTAAACCAAGTCGGGTGCTACTTAATCCTCAAACACAAGTTGCTCTTCCCGAAACAAGTGCGGAAGACTTCACTAAGATAATCACTTCTCGAGCACACATCTAGCACTCCTCTCAGCACAGTGTTAATAGAGTTATTCCTAACCGATACCTGTTGCACATGCCGATAAATAAAAAGGGTTAGGCTAAAGCCTAGCGAGTTCAAGAGTTTTCATCATGATTATAAAAAAAACATTAAACGAAAATAATGCAACTTAAATCATGATCCTTTAAAATGAATTACTTTAAATATGAGAGCGGTATGTTTCCAATATTATGCAATTTATAAATGGACGTCTCAACGCCAAACGTTATTTCATGAAGTAAAACAATCCAACACTTACTCAAAACGTGAATAGAAATCGAACTCTCCATTTATGAAAATGCGGTTAAAACTTTATATCCCGAAACACCCAAAACACGGGTGGGACACAATACTCAACCCATAACTCAAGAATAAAATCCACTTA
This sequence comes from Arctium lappa, assembly GCA_023525745.1. Lineage (NCBI taxonomy): Eukaryota > Viridiplantae > Streptophyta > Magnoliopsida > Asterales > Asteraceae > Arctium > Arctium lappa. Next base: position 166,086,106 of record CM042047.1, read on the forward strand.
TATAAAACGTCACCGAAAACTTGGATAATAAAACTCAATACCCAAAAACAACACCTTTCGGTGACGGGGGATACCCGAATTCCATCGAAAGTGGCGGACACACAAAGTTAGGCTACTTATCGATGTTCTCGAGTTTCACATAAGACCATGGTTCCTCGTATCCGGCTCCTCTGAGCTACCACTGCAAGACACCACTGATCCTAGTGTCTACTCGGCCTCTATTGAGTGTCACAACCAAAGCCACAAGTCCCCGTATTCGGCTCACCATGGGCACCACCGCAAGACTTAGCTCCGTATACGGCTCTGCAGAGCACCACCACAAGCTTACATAAAAACATGACTTGGGGACCACTCACTAGACTTCAAACGCGGACACTAAATTCCACGATGAGTAACCAGAGTGGATTACAAACGGGCATCAAGTTCAACCACCCACGATCTATACCTCGAGCCCTTCAATATAGGTTACGCGGTTATCGAGTTCAACCACCCATGATCTATACCTCGAGCTCCCGCTAGCCATAAACAATATCCAGTCCCAAAACGAGGATAAAGCCCCCACTAACAAACTGACTCATATGCCTATGGATCCAATGCATTACAGTCTAAAACGTTACATGACTCAAAAGAATGAACTAACGCATTCAAAACATGTAACTCTCAAATAAGATGCAACTAAGTACACCATACGTCCAAGGCTCCTTAACGAGCTAACAAAACTGAAAAAATGTTCCAAAGACTCATTTAAGTGTAAACCAAGCCCCAAAAGGCATAATGAATGTTTGGCTAAAAATACGAGAGCCAAAGTGGTTACATAAACCAAAATACATCTTTCCCAAAACGTTGTTTCTCGAATCACAATTGGCCTTCGGCCCAAAACCCAAAAAGGATTATTATTTTCTAAAGTGTTCTCCAAAGTTGGAAATGACCCAAAACCAAAGGACTCACACCTTTGTACTTTTCAAAATCTCTCATTTCATGAATGATGCATAAAAACCGACAAACACTTAAAAGTGCATTTCTGACCAAATACCTATTTATGCAATAAATCACCAAAACATGGTCCTTTGACACACTTATCAAAATATCCCAAGAATCCCAAATGTGGTGTTTTATAAGGTTTAATAAACTAAACATTTCACATAATCAAAAGTTATCAAATAACTCAATAGTTGATAATTTCATGTAAAACACATAAATGCTTTAAAATAAACATTTTGGCATGTACAACGTTTTCACAAATCAACTTGAACTCACCTTGCTAGATTTTGGCTAAATCTAGATTTTACCCCACTTAGAGCTTTCTTGAAGAACTTGAATCAATAAGCACGATTCTTCCAAAACCTAGATCCACACATTTCCAACCATAAATAATCATATTCAACCCTTTTAGAAATGTTCCTCAGACATTTACATGAACTTTTCATCTTATACCAAAAACCCTAATTTTCTATACTTGAAGAAGGAGAAGATTACCTCAACCAATAGCTTGAATCACCAACCAAAACACTTGTAGATCTCCAAAACGAACCATAAACTTCCAATCTTCCAATGGTGAAAAGAGTTAGATGAAACCCCCAAGAACTTGGTGAAGAAGATGAAGATGAAGGTGGTTCATGATCTCAACTAGTTAGATGATGAAGATTCATGTGGTTTAAGGAGGAAAACCCTCAATATTGGTTAAGGTTCGACTTTGGGGTTTGGGGTTCGGTTTGGGAGAGAAAAGGGGGAGAGAGTTAGGGTTTGGTTGAGAGAAATGAGGCTTGAGGGCTGAGAATTGCGTTTTGACCTGACAGTGGGTTTCGTGGGTTATGTCGCGACCTTATGTCGCGGCATAAGTCACCCGTGCCCTCTCAAGTCGCGAGGTTGGCCCTAAGTCGCGGCACAACTTGCGTAATGCACTGTTTGTCCGATTTTCTTCTTATTAACTGCTTTGGTAGTAACTTTTTCGTTATAGCTCCGATTTCGCTCTGGAAAGGACCGTTGGACTCGTAATTGAATCCTTTATCCATCAAGACTATAAAGTCTAGGATTCAAATCCAAAATCATATATCTTATTTTTCCCCTTTGAAGCTACTGATTTCAGTATTAACTTGAAATGATGATTTTCGAAATTCGGGGTGTTACAATCCTCCCAACCTTAAAAGAGATTTCGTCCTCGAAATATGGCACCAACCAATCACCCAACATCGCCCTTGGCGAGATCAATTGATTCCCTATCCAAAAGGAATCCCTTCACGAAACCTTACCTCATGTACGAAATCGATTACATCCCATTTAAGGTTGTCGCCGCGTTTCTCATAACGGACCATCACAAACTCAACCTCACCGATTGATATAACTCACCCATGCCGGGATGAACGTTGAATCTTTCCTTAATCACTTCTTAACATTTAAATCTCGGTTGCCTCCCAACCTTAGATTAATCATATTACCCCAAAAGCAACGTACAACTTTATCTAGTCATTTCCACCAAGAATACCCCAAAGCAGCCTTTTCCCTTAGATACCTCTAATTACGACGCATCAAGGTCTCCTCAATAATCGATTTGTACTAAAAGTCTACCTCCACATTTTCACCAAAAGTCTCCAATAATCATCATCACTAAGAGTTATTTTCCTTTGACAAAATTTCTTAATGACTAGTTTGGTCTGATCCAACACAACCTTAACTCCGTTCCTCAAAGCTGACACAGTCATGATGTCTGCAAGGGCACCCAAACTTCCATAGATCCCAGCATTGGTCTGATGTTTCCTCCAGAAACGTACCAACGCACTCTATAGATATTCGCTTATCCCAAACTCCGAGGTTACACAACTCCCGCCATGCATTCAAGCATCGATTGCCAAAACAGCGAAGGTCATGACAATTATCGAAACACCAATGATTGATTCTTACTTATCAACATCTAATTTTCCTAAGGTTATCGCTTGTCCTGCAGACACACCAGATCTGACGGAAGCACACTGAGGCACACCAAAAGTCATTGTCCTCAAAATCAAGCGCCAACACCTAACCTCGAGATGGCCATCCTGCAAACGTGGGTATGCTACCAAATATTTCATTCCCGATTAGCAATGTTGATAAAGTTAACACCTACTCGCGAAATCTAAACCCCAAATCATACCGCTTTATTTGTCAACCATAGTATCATCATTATTCACCAATACCTCAAAAGGTGGCACACCACCGACACATAATATGTCGCAATACCATTTGCCCACAAATTCAAAACCACTCGTCCCCAAACAACCACACACGGTTTTAACCTGAAGGTTTGTCGAAGCATAAAGATCGTCACTTAATTAACTGGGGAAGAGTATAGGTCTAATGCCTCAAATTCTTCTGCGTGAACTAGATCACAAAGTTGAGATTTATAGTTCCAAAACTGACCATAAGACAGGTCCTCCAACACTTCAAACTCTGAGGACTCCTTCAGTCCTTAAGCACAACCTCTAACAAGGGGCTTACATCTATAGCTCTAATGAGTTCAAGGTTTTTAGACTACCATGCCAATTTAACTTTTATAAAACCTCTACATGTAAAAGCTTTACAAATATTAATCATTCAATAAAATATGCTACCTTTTACTCGGTAGGTGTACAAAGTAGTCGCAACCGCCACACGCGTAAAATTATTTCAGAAAATATTTGATCGATAATCAAGGTAATATTGACACCAACGAAAGATACTTTAACAACCTTGTTCAAAAGAACCACTATGTTCCCAACATGTATAAATTTGTCACGTATGAGAAATAGTTTTATGTACGGAACAGTGTATAACAAAACGTTTGTACAAAACTACAGAAGGGGATATTTACTAAATCAATCCCAAGAGTTCACATTTAACCATGCAACGTCATGAAATAAAATTCCCCAAAGCTTAGTAAGGACATATGCATGCAGTTTGATCAAACGTAAGAGTAATTTAGCTTGACTCCAAACTTTAGGCCGTACAAATAAAATGCTCGCAAAACCCAAAACAACATTTCATGATATCAAACTCTCAAAGGTTCCACAACAAAACTTGCATGAAACAGTTCATTTCACAAAATTAGTAAGGCGATATGTGCATGCACTTTGGTTAAAAAGTAAAATAATTTATGTCGGTTTCAAGTTCAAAGCCAAATAATAATATGCTCTCATCGTTCTAAAATGTTAGTTAAAACACTACGACGGAAGTTCCAAATAAACATGTATGCATGCTATATGCAACCCACACAAGGCTCAAGGAAAACGATACCACTTGACGCCATTAAAGCTATCTCATTAAATCTACAAAATCGTATGAATTAAAATTCTCAATAAAATTCAAACACCAAAATAATGGGAGATAACTTTCGTCCAAAACCTTAACATATGGGGAGGAGATCCAATGTTAAAGTCGTAAACCGCATTTACTTATCCAAGTCCCCAAATAAACAACAAAATATGCATATCGCAAAACCCTAAATAACGCTGGACAACAATATGAATAAAGAAAATCTTCAACAAAGTTTTGAAACCTCATGTCATAAAACAATTTTGTACATGCACGAAATCATGGTTCAAAACCTTGTGTGTGCTAAAACATTGCTTCAAGATTTGCAATTTAACCCACATGACGATTTAGAAATATGAGAAATAATTAATGTAATTTATTCCAGAAATACATTTCATGCATGAATTTGATCGACACTCAACACTTGGAACCCACGCTCCTCGATTTCTCAGGTATACTATCATCATCCAGATGCTCGACATCTTAAAGCGAAGATCAGGGATTTCATAGGGTCACCTCATAATTTCTCCTCGAAATATCATTAGTTCCAAAAGTCTATGGTTCTAATCCAACCAATAAATCTGACTCATAACTGTCCACTTAATGCAATCACCATGCTTACCGTTACTCCAAGTAACGAATACTAAAATCATCAGCTCCTTCTAATGGTTACCCATATAAAAATTGCTTCATTACCCCCAACGGTTATCATACCAAGGCAGTTCAAGCATACACACGTAACTCGTAGGTTCACCATAACACTGGCCAGGTGCTATTATGAACGTACTGTACATGATCATCCTTGCCATTTTCGGCGTGACTCCCGTTCCTAGTGACTCCAACCACCTCGAATCATCCAATCTTAAAGTGCCTAATTGTGCAATCTCACATTCAATTACTTAAAGTTACGCTAGTTTGAGTCTAGGCATCCAAAGTCAATACCTAAATATCTCAAACTTAAGCTTTGATACCAACTTGTAACACCCTCAAAGTTTGGTAAGAGCAACTAATTAAAATTTCAATATTACATCAAGTAAAAGGTAAATCTCCAAAATAAGACTTTCTATTTAATCTCAAACAAATTCAAACTCCATTAATACCCAAAGACTAAACCAAGTCGGGTGCTACTTAATCCTCAAACACAAGTTGCTCTTCCCGAAACAAGTGCGGAAGACTTCACTAAGATAAACACTTCTCGAGCACACATCTAGCACAGTGTTAATAGAGTTATTCCCAACCGATACCTGTTGCACATGCCGATAAATAAAAAGGGTTAGGCTAACGCCTAGTGAGTTCAAGAGTTTTCATCATGATTATAAAAAAAACATTAAACGGAAATAATGCAACTTAAATCATGATCCTTTAAAATGAATTACTTTAAATATGAGAGCGGTCCGTTTCCAATATTATGCAATTTATAAATGGACGTCTCAATGCCAAACGTTATTTCATGAAGTAAAACAATCCAACACTTACTCAAAACGTGAATAGAAATCGAACTCTCCATTTATGAAAATGTGGTTAAAATTTATATCCCGAAACATCCAAAACACGGGTGGGGCACAATACTCAACCCATAACTCAAGAATAAAATCCACTTATATAAAACGTCACCGAAAACTTGGATAATAAAACTCAATACCCAAAAACAACACCTTTCGGTGACGGGGGATACCCGAATTCCATCGAAAGTGGCGGGCACACAAAGTTAGGCCACTTATCGATGTTCTCGAGTTTCACATAAGACCATAGTTCCCCGTATCCGGCTCCTCTGAGCTACCACCGCAAGACACCACTGATCCTAGTGTCTACTCGACCTCTAATGAGTGTCACAACCAAAGCCACAAGTCCCCGTATCCGGCTCACCATGGGCACCACCACAAGACTTAGCTCCGTATACGGCTCTGCAGAGCACCACCACAAGCTTACATAAAAACATGACTTGGGGACCACTCACTAGACTTCAAACGCGGACACTAAATTCCACGATGAGTAACCAGAGTGGATTTCAAATGGGCATCGAGTTCAACCACCCACGATCTATACCTCGAGCCCTTCAATAAAGGTTACGCGGTTATCGAGTTCAACCACCCACGATCTATACCTCGAGCTCCCGCTAGCCATAAACAATATCCAGTCCCAAAACGAGGATAAAGCCCCACTAACCAACTGGCTCATATGCCTATGGATCCAATGCATTACAGTCTAAAACGTTACATGACTCAAAAGAATGAACTAACGCATTCAAAACATGTAACTCTCAAATAAGATGCAACTAAGTACACCATACGTCCAAGGCTCCTTAACGAGCTAACAAAACTGAACAAATGTTCCAAAGACTCATTTAAGTGTAAACCAAGCCCCAAAAGGCATAATGAATGTTTGGCTAAAAATACGAGAGCCAAAGTGGTTACATAAACCAAAATACATCTTTCCCAAAACGTTGTTTCTCGAATCACAATTGGCCTTCGGCCCAAAACCCAAAAAGGGTTATTATTTTCTAAAGTGTTCTCCAAAGTTGGAAATGACCCTAAACCAAAGGACTCACACCTTTGTACTTTTCAAAACCTCTCATTTCATGAATGATGCATAAAACCCGACAAACACTTAAAAGTGCATTTCTGACCAAATACCTATTTATGCAATAAATCACCAAAACATGGTCCTTTGACACACTTATCAAAATATCCCAAGAATCCCAAATGTGGTGTTTTATAAGGTTTAATAAGCTAAACACTTCACATAATCAAAAGTTATCAAATAACTCAATAGTTGATAATATCATGTAAAACACATAAATGCTTTAAAATAAACATTTTGGCATGTACAACGTTTTCACAAATCAACTTGAACTCACCTTGCTAGATTTTGGCTAAATCTAGATTTTACCCCACTTAGAGCTTTCTTGAAGAACTTGAATCAATAAGCACGATTCTTCCAAAACCTAGATCCACACATTTCCAACCATAAATAATCATATTCAACCCTTTTAGAAATGTTCCTCAGACATTTACATGAACTTTTCATCTTATATCAAAAACCCTAATTTTCCATACTTGAAGAAGGAGAAGATTACCTCAACCAATGGCTTGAATCACCAACCAAAACACTTGTAGATCTCCAAAACGAACCATAAACTTCCAATCTTCCAATGGTGAAAAGAGTTAGATGAAACCCCCAAGAACTTGGTGAAGAAGATGAAGATGAAGGTGGTTCATGATCTCAACTAGTTAGATGATGAAAATTCATGTGGTTTAAGGAGGAAAACCCTCAATATTGGTTAAGGTTCGACTTTGGGTTTGGGGTTCGGTTTGGGAGAGAAAAGGGGGAGAGAGTTAGGGTTTGGTTGAGAGAAATGAGGCTTGAGGGCTGAAAATTGCGTTTTGACCTGACAGTGGGTTTCGTGGGTTATGTCGCGACCTTATGTCGCGGTATAAGTCACCCGTGCCATCTCAAGTCGCGAGGTTGGCCCTAAGTCGTGGCACAACTTGTGTAATGCACTGTTTGTCCGATTTTCTTCTTATTAACTGCTTTGGTAGTAACTTCTTCGTTATAGATCCGATTTCTCTCTGGAAAGGACCGTTTGACTCGTAATTGAATCCTTTATCCATCAAGACTATAAAGTCTAGGATTCAAATCCAAAATCATATATCTTATTTTTCCCCTTTGAAGCTACTGATTTCAGTATTAACTTGAAATGATGCTTTTCGAAATTCGGGGTGTTACATCGTTGTTAGGCTTTCGGAGGTACTCATCACCAAAACATGAGATGACACCATCTACAAAGTTCATGAGAGCATCCTTTGTTGTGGTTGCACTCATTCTCAAATATTCGTCAACTGCGTCGACTGATGTGCCATACGCCAACACCCTCATGGCTCAAGTACATTTTTGCAATGGTGAAAGACTTTGTCTACCTGTGGCATCAGGTCTTCGTTGAAAATATTCATCATTAGTAGTCACAACATCAACTATACGACGGAATAAAGGTCTTCTCATTCGAAATCTTCTCCGGAAGATAACGTCATCATACGTTGGATTGTCCACAAAGTAGTCTTGCATCAAACGCGATTCACCCATCTCGCGTTACCTGTCACGATACCTTCTTCTTGCTCTTGGAGGTTGATCTCCTATGAACAGATTGGAGGAGTTGATGAGGATATCCTCAAGCATGCAATCAATTTGATGGTTTTGTTCAAGAACTCGTGATTGCCATGCGTCAAATTCGTCAACTGATTCTGGTGATAAGTTTTCACTGACAGACATTTTAGTGAAATATGATGGTGTTTGAAGAGAGATTGCATGAATAAATCTTGATGAAAGATAACCAAATATATAGCAAACGTTAGAATAATCAGTGGGGGACAATGGCATGTGATCTTTAGGGGAAAAGACAACACATAATCAGTGGGGGACAATGACATGTGATCTTGAAGGTTATCAGGATATTGAGAACCGAAACAAAAATTTGGGTAGTTTGGATCCATAACAGAAAATGAAGAGAGTATTCAAGATGAAGAGAGTATTCAAGATGAAGTGAGTATTGAAATAGAGAGAAATATTGGTGTGATGAAAATATGTCAATATTGGTCTCTATTTGTAGGGAATTGAAAATTATGAATTTTGATATATTTTTTATTTTTTATGTTAAACTCATCTTTTTAATATGATAAGTTTTATCTAAACAAAATCCAATATTAACCAATGAAAATTTGACACATGACATATTAAATTAAAAAAATAAATAAAAAGAAAAGCTTCAATCCAAGACCTGATCGTGAGCAAGATTGGGCATTGGATCCATTTTTTTATATTTTTTTAATAATCTAGCTTTGTTTTTTAGCCAATCTAGATTGGATTGGATTGTTTTTTATTACCATTGTGTATAGTCTTAGTATGTTTGGTTTGTATGATTTGGAATGAAAATGAATTTCATTTTTTATAAATACTTGAAAAACAAATTATAAAAATAATTAAATTACTTTTTTTATTAATTGAATATTATAAAAACAAGTGTTTTAACATATTTTAAAACTTTATTACAATCAAACTTATGAAATCCCATGAAATATCAACTACCCAATGAGATTTCTAAATCCCTTGGTTGTGGAATTTCATTGTAATTCTGAGATTTCAAATCCACATTTTCCTTGAAACCGAACATAGAATTAGAATATAGTTCGATTCCAAATCGTGCAAGCCAATCATAGGGGGTGTTTGGTTTGATGGTTTCGAGCGATATTGATTTCGTGGAAAGATTTTGAATTAGAGGGATTTGAATTTTGAAAGATTTGAAATCATTGGTGTGTTTGGTAGGTAGAATTTTGAATAGAATTGAATTTCATTCTTTATAAATAATTTATATGAAACAAATTATAAATAATTATAAGAAGAATTAAATTACTTATTCATTAATTGATTATTACAAAACAAAATGTTTTTAGCTTATTTTAAAACATTATTACATACAAATTCTACAAAATCTCGTGAAATACCAACCACCCCGTGGCTTTCAAAATCCTGTGTTTGTGGATTTCAAAGAAATCTCGGATTTCAAATCTTGGAAATCTTTCAAACTAAACATGGAACTGGAATGAAATTCAATTTCAAATCCAATCAAATCCTCCAAGCCAAACGAGACCTAAATATTTGTATGACTATTCTCCTGCTAATATTTGAATTGTACAGACATTATAGCATTTAGAAATTTGATATCAGATAGAGTATTCCGAGAATCCTCATTTGTAACGGGATTCATTTTTTGATATTCAGATCACATCATTTCGATGCTATATTGCACTTGCTAAAGGTTTCAACTATTTTTGGATGGATTGGTGTTACAACCCGGGTACTTGGATGAGTTATGTGGCTTGTTGTTGCTTCGTTTTCTATTGCTCTTGAGTTTGTTAATGTTCTGTTCATTTGAATCTTGTTTGTGGTCACAACAACAAAATTAGTTTTATAGGACACCCACCGATTTCTAAGCGTCCTAATAGACGGCTTTATAAGACTTAACTTATAAGACCAAAAGATTATAGGCTAGGGATATGGGGACAGGGACCCCCAAAAGTTAAAGACCTCGGGTATAGGGACAGGGATGGTGATCCCGAAAAGTTAAAAACCGGGAATGGGGACGGGGACCGGTAACGTGATCCCTGACCCGTCCTGTCTATATATATTAAATATATTTATTTATAAATAATTAGACTTATTATTAACTATTTTTATTTGATTTTGTTAAGATATGAATATTTGATACTCTATAAAAATAATTTATTTTTTGAAATATATGATATTTAAACATGGACCATATTGGGTTTAAGTGTGGTGTTTAACACATTTAATTTTATAATGTTTCATATAAACAATAAAAAAATGCTTGATTTTTCATTGAGAATCCCTGTTTCTTGTTAAAGATAGAAATATGTTCACATTCTTCGGCAGAAACAGAAATAAAGACGACAAAAAAAAAAGTAAAATAAAATAAAATAAAAATTGGGGACGACGGACGGAAATGGGAATTGATTCAATCCGCAGCCCCATTCCTGTGCCCATGTATAATATATTGCATCATCACTGGTCATTATGAAATCAAGAGTTAAGCCGCCTTGTCCCACAAAGTAGCAGTCGCAAGTGATTATTTACCGGCACATTTAACCATTATAATTAACATTTTGTTATTGTATAAATTACTACTAATCTATACTATATTATAAAGATGAGATAAAAAACTCTTAATTACAATTCACTAAGCTTTATGTACTATCATTTAAAGCTATCTACTTAAAATCTCTTAAAAATAACTACTAAAGCCTAATGTACTACCTGTAAAGTTTTTAACCCTAATTAATATATTTCATCCTTATCCCCCAAAATCCTTATCTCTAATCCTCAAACCCTAAAATTATGAAATTTGAATTCTGATAAACATAATCAAAACAGGATAAATATTTCAATTTAAATATAAAAAACTTAAAATATATAAGATAATTAATGAATTTTAACAAACTACTTAATTTTTTTATATAAAAAATATTAAATTGTTAAGGCTAAATTAAACAAATTTATATATAAAAAATCATTATCACTCAATAAAAACCATCCAAAATCGTCCTGTAAATCAATAAAAAACAAAATATAAAAATAAACATTAAGATCGTGATGTATTAAGCATTATGTACTATTATTTAATGTTAATCTACTTAAAATCTCTTAAAAACAATTAATGAAGCAATATGTACTACTTTTAAATGCTTTTAACCCTAATTAATAAATTTCATCATTATCCTTCAAAATTCTTATCTCTAATCCCCAAATCCTAAAACTATGAAATTTGAATTCTGATAAACATAATCAAAACAGGATAAACATCTCAATTTAAATATAAAAAATTTAAAATATATAAGATAATTAATGAATTTTAACAAACTACTTAATTTTTTTTATATAAAAAATATTATATTGTTAAGCCTAAATTAAACAAATTTATATATAAAAAAAAACATTATCACTCAATAAAAACCATCCAAAATCGTACTGTAAATCAATACAAAAACAAAAAATAAAATAAACATTAAAATCGTGATTTATCTCGCTGCATTGCGCGAGTACGCTTCTAGTTTATTGTATTAAACAAATATAAAAACAAATATACAACATGATGTTTTTAAGGGTGTCGTAGGCTATGTCTAAAGTAATCCATTGATAAATTATGACGGTAAGACATCAGCCCTGATTAAACTTCATTGGTCAAAATTATTGTGTATGCCTGAATTCGAATCCTGGACAGATGAGATATTCCACCATATTCTTCAAGGCCTTAACTGGTACGTCACAACCCTGTGATTATAACACGATATTTGATATTAAAAAAAAAAGAATATACACTTTTAAAAAGTAAAGCTTGTCGTTACATTTTTGAAAAAGTTTTTTTTTAAAAAAAATAACGTAAACAATTTTTTATTAATAAATAACCATTAAACTAAAAATTAGAGGTGTTCGTGGTCCGGTTTGAGCGGTTTAACCCCTCAAACCATAAACCAAACCGCTAGTGGCGGTTTGTTGATTTTTCAAACCGAGCGGTTTGACATCAAGTGCCCAAACCGGTTAAGTCGGACCGCGGTTTAGGAGGTTTGGTCGACCGGTTTAGGCGGCTTGAGCCTTTTAGTGGGCTTTAAAGTTTAAACATAAAAAACATATAAAAATTTAAACTTTAAAGGTTCATTAGCTTGAGTTCATTTGAAACAAATAAAATTCTACAACAATGATAACAAAGTCTACAAAAGTTAATAAAATATCTCAAGACAAAACACAAAAAAAAAAAGATAATATGCAAAGTGTAAATAAAATCCACGGCGATTTAAAATTATTTTTGGGCTTTTTTGTATATATTTAAGTTTAAAAACAAATTGGATATTTGAGCTAAACAATAGATGATATAAAGATGTATATAAAAAAATAAAAAAAAATATTTAGATATATTTGGCGGTCGGTTTGGTCCAAACTGCCAAAAAAATCTCCAAACCGCAGACCAGGCCGGACCGTCCGGTTTGGCGATTTTTCAGACCAGACCAAACCGACAGACCGCCTAAACCGTCAAAAACGGTTTGGTTTGACTTGGTTCGACCGGTTTGAACGGTCCAGCGGTTTTTTTGAACACCCCTACTAAAAATAAAACAATGTAGACTTTTTAAAAAATAAATCTATTTAAGAAAAATGGCTCGTTAGATTAATTTTGTATTTTTTTTCAAAAAACGAAGAACACAGTCAAAGCAACAATTTTTGTTCTCCCGTGACGGCGTTAATTTACACTCAAATCGAAGGTTCTTGTCCAAATCTATACATATACATATACATATACATATACATATATATCTCTTCACGTGCATGAATATTTTGTGTATATATACATATAATCTATGTATGTGGAGGCAGGGAGCCATTAATTAATTACTCTAAACCACCTCTTTCTCTGGATCTTTTCTCTCTTTCTTTCTTTCTTTCTTTCTAATTCTTATAAACCAAGAACTTAACCATGGCTATCTCTGTTGATAAATCTTATTTCGAAGGTTTCAAACGATCACCAGCTTCAAAACCTCCATTTACATTAGGAGATATAAAGAAAGCCATACCACCTCATTGTTTCGAAAGATCCATGATTCGATCCTTTTTCTACCTCTTTCGTGACATCATTTCAGTCGTCATTTTGTACCACATCGCCACCACTTACATCCCAAACCTCCCTCACCCACTTCGTTACTTTGCTTGGCCAATTTACTGGTGTCTCCAAGGTTTTATGTTCATGGCGATCTGGGTTCTTGGCCATGAATGTGGTCACCATGCTTTTAGTGACTACTCATGGCTAGATGATACAGTAGGGTTTGTGATTCACTCATTCGTTTTCACACCTTTCTTTTCATGGAAGTTGAGCCACCGTCGTCACCACCTTAACACTGGCTCACTTGAGCGTGATGAGGTTTATGTCCCGAAACCAAAATCGAAACGTGGTTCGGTGGCGATTTTGTTCAATAACACCATGGGTTTAATCCTAACCCTGGCTATTAAACTCAGTCTTGGATGGTACATCTATTTGTCCATCAATGCTGCTGGGAGACCTTACGATCGATTTGCGAGCCATTACGATCCGCAAAGTCCGATTTTCTCCGATAACGAGCGAGTCCTGATCGTTCTCTCCGATCTCGGGCTTCTCTCCATGATGTATATGTTGTACACATGGGCGACGATTCAAGGATTCGCTACGGTCTTCTTCGTTTACGGAGGTCCGTTGATGGTTATGAACGCCTTTCTTGTGACCGTAACGTACCTCCAACATACCCATCTTTCGTTGCCTCGATTCGACGACAACGGATGGAATTGGATGAACGGAGCGCTCTCGACGGTCGATCGAGATTTCGGGTTTTTAAACAAAGTGTTTCATAATGTTACGGATACACATGTGGTTCACCATTTGTTTTCATATCTTCCTCATTATCATGCAATGGAAGCGACGAAAGCGATGGTGCCAATTTTGGGGGAGTTTTATCAGTTTGATAAGACTCCATTTATGTTGGCGTTATGGAGAGAATCAAAGAAATGTGTATACATAGAGCCAGATGAAGATAGCGAGAAGAATAAAGGTATCTACTGGTACAACTACAAGTATTGATCGAACCAGAGATACAACAAGTTCAATGGAAAAATCAAATCGTACGTTTGTTAATGTAATAAGGAAATAAGTATTTAATTGTTATATAGAATTAGAAATGATGCTATGAGTTTTGCTTAATTTCCATTGTAAAACAAATCCTATAATTAAGTGAAATTTCATAAAATCTTTCTACTATCAAATTCTCATTCTTTCTTCGCTATTTTACAGAATGATATCAATCAACAAAATTTTGGTGAGAGACTCAAAACGTTGCTGCCACCGTAATAAATTCAGGTGTGCATTTCCACTCAAAACAAATTTATTAATTATGAATTAATTTGATACGATATATCTTGATTGATACCACTTGTCTTTTTAATATAATATAATATAATATCTAAATTAAAAGGATGGGTGGCAACACTTTCAACATCGGGAATATGATTATGTCTCATTTTAAATTGGATCCCAAGGAGAGTTGAGGATTTTCCTCCTACACAAATTAATTATATTTAAAAACTCATCACATGTTTCATATATAAATTAAATTATGTGTTTAATTAATTAATTATTGTGTATGGACAAGAGAATTAGCTATAACAACAATAGCGCATCAAATGTATAGCTACAAGTTAAAACTAAAAACATCCAAGTGGGAAAAATTAATTTGAAAAATAATATTTATATTATAATTAATTAATTAATTAATTAATTAATACACAACTTATTATTTGTACTAACGTCAGGTTGGGGGGCCAAGGGATATCCCCATCCAACCATCAGTCCCAGCCAATTTGACGATCGCTGTCAAAACGGGTTCGAATAAGTTTTTTCGCTGTCAAGACGGGTTCGAATAAGTCTTCTATTTATCTTATTGATTCAAGCCTTGTGATGAAAATATATATCATCTAGTTTGAAAATGATGATTTAAAACAAATTGACCAAAAAAAGATCATACAATAAAAATAAAAATAGAAAGAAAGAAAGAAGGTAATGGTAATGGTAATGGTAATGGTAGGCCTGGAGTGGGTAAGTAGCTATCAAGGGTCTTTTTCTTTTTCTTTTTCTTTTTGGAAACGGCAGTAGCCATCAAGGGTGTGCTTTTAATACTAAAACATCCCTAACCACATACTTAATTATCAATAACATTTACCACTCTTATAATGTTATATTTATCACCCTTACACTTACTTATTTATTTTACTTTATATCCCTTATTTTTTCATTTTACATCATTATCATATTAACACAAACAATCGTATATGAACAAAAATGCAATGAAAAAATACGTTTCTTTATCTACAAATTATACCATTATAATCGTCTCGTCAATACCTTCAAAACGAGCCAAATATTGAATATTTTTTAATTTAACCGTACTATTAAATATCATGAATATCTACGGATTAATTTATTTTCTATCCATACGTTTTTATTATTTTCCACCGTTAGCACATTAAAAATACATAATCGTAAAATAAGTTTCATTCTTATTATAAACGTCAATAATTGTAATATAAACTAATTATTGAATATCTTTATGAGTTTAGGGTTTCATAAATTGTGATTTTTAGGTCATGGTTGATTGTTGATGACATGTCTATAAGGAAGTAACATTAATTGTTCGTTTTTTACTTACATTACGCTGCATCGCGCGAGTATATGCCTAGTTAAATTGGTTTGATTATGATTTCCATTAAGATCCATTATCGAGTAAATTACAAAAATGCTCGTTTTTGTTTTTAAAGTTTCGAAATTACACGGTATTCATGTGGTTCGCCTTTTGGTCATTTTCTATAGGGACAAGAACATTAAAAAAAATTCAAGAACAATAACATACAAAATCATAAATCAAGAAAAAAAAAATCGTAAATCAAGAATACCATAAACATCATCAACTTCATTCCAAAAAGTTGTGCACTTTCGTTCAAAAAGTTTGTGATACAAAACCATAAAATCAAGAACACACAAAGGAGAGTATCTTTAAGAATAACATCAACATATCAATTTTCCCAACTTGTGTTGTATGTGTCTCTACATATTCATTCAACAAGTTCGCTTACATGACTCTGTTGATTGGGACTAGAATACTCAACACCAGTAGACCTTCATATGTGTGTTTGCAATCCTCCTAAAGTTGTATGTCATAATCCTTTCTTTCCAAGATGAAAATTTTCGGATAACTCGCTTTAACCCTAAGGAAGACCAACCGAGCCCGGAGATGTTGACTGAGAGGAGGAAGAGGAGGCTGTGGAGGAGATGGAGGTGCAATCACCTGAGCAGTGGTGCAAGAAAAGTGAGTTTCGCCGAAGCGCCTTTAGCAACAACATGTTTTAGTCACAAGTTGTAACGATGTTAAACCGTGTGTGACGATAAATGGACTTTTTGGAATGACAAAAGTCGTTGCTAAACCTCTGTTTCTTGTTGTGGGAGTAGATGGAGATGGAATGGATGAAATAAAGACTGAGGAGGTTGATGAAGAAAAAAACCACAATTGACGGAATTTTAGATCCTCACGCAGAAGGTTGATGAAGATGGAAGGGGCGGTGGTCTAGAGTGGGGGTAGTTAGTTTCTAAGTTTTTTTTTTTTTTTAAAACCCAAATACTTGCACTTGTGCATTAAAAAAAAAAAAAAAAAAAAAAACGACAAAAATATCCCATCATTACTAGCAAGTGACCAAACTAGTCAAACCTGACCACAAAAAAACGGTCTGACCGGTTTAGACGGTTTAGGTCTCTTATAGGCTTTAAACTAAAAAAACATAAACTATATCCAAAATAAAAATTTCTACCAATATAACATTATTAAAAAAATAGTATATCGAATTATAAAAGAACGTTTATATATTAAATTAAAAAAACATTGAGCAAGTTGAAAAAAAAGTTAAACAAGTCCACCAACAATTGTTGAATTTTGGACAAATATTGAGAAAGTCGAAGGATGATTTGGATTTAGATTTGAATTTTTAACGAATCTTAGAACTTTGTCAATTTGGATAACACAATCAATTGAGAAAATTAAAACTAAAGACATAATTCTTTGACGAACTTTTTTTAATTGAGCCATAAAAGTTGAGTCTACAACATAAAAATAAGTATGATTAAAACATGCGTATTTTTGGCGGTCGGTTCAGTCCAAAACCGCTCAAAAAAGGGTCAAACTGCAAACCAGACAGGATCGAGCGGTTTGACTATTTTTTAGACCGAACCGGACCACAAGACTGCTCAAACTGCCAAAAACGGTCCGGTTTGAGCGGTCCAACGGTTTTTTTGAACACCCCTAATGAAGGGTTAGGATCATTTCTCTAATTCTCATATATTTGACAATTTTCAAATGAATCTATGCCTAGATAGATAGATAGATAGATAGAGATAGAGAGAGAGAGAGAGAGAGAGAGAGAGAGAGAGAGAGAGAGAGAGAGAGAGAGACGAAAGATCGTGTGAGAAGTTGAGTTAATGGTGAGAAGCGTGAGAAGTAGATCTAAACCGTTGATCTTTTTTAATCTCAAGTCCTCCCATGAATTGCGACTTTGAAATGAACTGATCTGGTGCATCTTATCTCGGTACATCTCAGGGACAGACCCATAATTTTTTTCATACAGTGGCACCATATAATATAAACAAAATATAATTACAAAAGGCACGGTTTTTATCGACATATCTTCATATTTTTAACGTTCAATATTTCCTGATGTGTTTTTAGCCTGATTCTACCATTTCGAGGGATTTCTTAGAGCTTTTTGCTTGATTTCGAGGAATTTTTAGGTTTTTTTTATCGATTCCGAGGGATTTTTCGATTTTTTTGGTTGATTTCAAGAGTTTTTTTCGGTTATTTGGTTGATTTCGAAAGACTTTTTTTTGTTTTTTGGTTTATTACGAGGTATGGTTGCACCTTCTTGAAGTTTCCGAAATAATACGGGAGCACCTTCCAAAACGATACGGTTGCACCTTTTACGAACATAATTTTTTTTACCCTTTTTGCCGAAGAAATAATACGGTGGCATGTGCCACCATTGTCCATCCCTGGTACATCCCATCCTAATGTGCGTCCATTTCTCATCCAACAGTCGATAACCACTTCTCCCCGTTAACTCAAATTCTTACCAAAACCCAACTCTATCTCGTCCTCATATGCATCTTATCGGTTAACTCGTGTTTATCTAGGGATGTTCAAAAAGGGTTTGGACCGAATCTCTAACCGGTTCCGGACAGAGTACCAGTTAGTCCTGGGCCTTGGCATTAGTGGGCCTGGCCCCAAAGCTTTAATTTCAATATTCGTCCTTTCAACTGTTAATAATATATATGTACTATTAATAAACATATGCATATCTTATATCAATGTGTGTACACATGTGATATATCTAATGAATATATATATATATATATATATATATATATATATATATATAATGTTTATGTGTATGTGTATGTATTATGTAATTACATAAAGTATGTATAACATGTTATATTTACTTGTAAATGTGATCATTTGGAAGAAAAAATATTCAAAAAAAGGCCAAATGATCGTTAATTGGCATATTTGTAATACTTGCCAAAATTCAAAAAAACGGCCGATCCAACCAATCCAGTTTCTTAACTGGTCCTTTAACCAAAAATCCATAACCGATGGTTATAATTAGGGGTTGTTTGTTTTTTTAAAAAAATCTCTTAATCTCTCTTAAGTCTAAATCGTTCAGACCTTTTTACACACAACCTCTTATTAATCATAACTAAATTAAGACTTCAGACTTTAGATAAAAACAAACGACACCTTAGAGTAGTTCTCGAATTTGGTCCCATTTGAACATTTCTTACGCATATCCAAATATGTTCATAATGTTAGAATAAATCCTGTTCATATTGCCTTAGACCATTGAGACTGAAGTTTACCTTAATGATGTAATGCTTCATCTATACATAACTTTAATTATTAACTATAATAACTAACTTAATGACAGTTTTTATGGAAAAACTGCTATATGGTGTATGTGTAGATGTATGTGTAGTGAAGTTTTTCTCTCAAGAACATATTACTTGGAGGAATTCTTTCCAACGGATTCTTGACATACAACCAGAAACATAAATTCGTCTCAACGTTATGGCTTCATCCTCTAATATGGACCAGAAACAAAGCTACCATCAAGTAAGTTTACTTCAATGTTCTTGTTATGATATAATTACTTAATGATTTTAAATCATGTTTAGATGCTTATTTTTTTATTAACATTTCATAAAATATATACAAATATAACATTTAAACTATAACCTAACTTAATTACGATAATTGATACAAGATATATTCCAAAAGGGATAAAGTATTTTTAGATTTGATGATTACAAAATCTATGATGTCTTGTGGAGAGTTTCCTTATTCGTTTCATTTTTATTTTCTTTGTTTACTACTTGCTGCTTGTGTCTCTGTAGTCTAAACAGAAGTGATCATTCATCACTTCCACCTTCAATACAAATGATAGGCGGGTTTACACCCCCTCTATTCTAACCGTAAGTATACGGGTCGAATCAAGTAATATGTACTTGGAAATACGAGTATCAAACCAAGGGAACTAGGAACTGAGTATCACAATGACTATAATCACTATTTACTGGATGATCAAATTGATGAAGTGTTGATGATAAAATAATAACTAAATTAATAAAAATAAACTCTAGAGTAAAAGCAAGAACAAAGTTGGAAACATTTTCGGGAAGAAAGCAGTTGGGGGTTGGAATTCCAATAGTTTTCACAAAGAACACTCCACTTATGACTATTATCACACTAATCCAATTAAATGATTACACAACTGCCAAAATAACTGTTATTCTCTCTCGAGCAACAACATAGTTATCTCTAAAAACATGAGTTTCATCTCACAATCTCAACCTAAGAGTTCAAAAATTCATTAAGAACAAGATTGTAAAATAGGTACTAAGGTTTACTTGGTATATCTCTATCCAATTTCTTACTTTAGGCATACAAATCCAATTCAAGTTATGAACTAGTTCTCTCGAATCTAATCCATAACAAATAAAACAATTCGAAAGTTGATCAGATTCACAAAAGCATTAAGACCAAATTCATATGCTTCATTAAATAGAAAATCTGATAAAAGTCACAATATTTCGTGTTCTTATGATTAAAAACCAAAGTTCATCCACCCTCAACATCTAAAGATTAGTTCATGTTAGGGGTGTTAAAACACAAAGCAATAGGAAGAAAAATCAAACTAAACACGGTCTCTTGAACAAAATATCTAGATATGAACAAATTCCCTTTTGTTGAATTGTAATACCCACGAACAAGGCTTTGATCTTCGTTAATCTTGTGTTTCCCGATGATTTCCCCGCGATAATTGACTTGAATCCCCATGGAAAAAATTGCTTCTAGTCGCCCCAAAATCGCCCTTGGCCACTCTTTAGTCAAATGGAGGCTGAATAATGCAAACTTTAGGTGAAAAAAAGACTTAAAAACGTGTTTGCAGGTCGTCACTAGTTCCACCGAGAGTTAACTCTCAGTGTAACTCTCGGTGGGCACTATTTTTCCAAGAGTCATATTGTCGCTAGTTACACCGAGAGTTAACTCTCGTGGAAGTCTCGGTGAACACTGTTTTTCCAAAACATAGAATGGTGCTAGTTGCACCGAGAGTTAACTCTCGGTGATCACTTTTTTTTTTCCAAAACTCAGATTGATGTAAGTCTTGGTGAGCATTGTTTGCTTCTTTGATGCATTTCTCCAAGCCTTGACCCAAGATTTGACTTGCACGAGCTTTGCTTTGCCATTCTCGTCTATAATTAGCTTCTTTTGGACCAATTTCTTAGTTTATTCTCGAAATATAGATACCTGAAAAACGCATGAATAAACGTAAAAAGACGTTTTGTTCAGCGAGTCTATAATATGCTTCTTTTGGCGTTATTAACAGGACATTTAGATACTTCTTATTTGATTGTTATTAATACATATATTATTTTAAGAAGTATTTACTTGTAGTATAGGAATGTTCAGCGAGTCAAAAAAATAAGCAATTTTAACCAATGAACATATAATAATTTGATAGACAACAAAAAGAGGGAAAATGCTCTCTTCTTAATCTAAGCATTAAAAATGATGTCCACTTTGAGAAAGTTTTTATACCTCAACCAAAGAAGCATGGGAGAAGTTGCAATCTTCTCTTAAAGGAGCTGAATAGGTGAAAAAAACAATATTCAAATTAAAATTAAGAGTGAATTTGAATTATTGCATATGAAATTGTCCGAGTCTATTTTGGATTATATTACAAGCCTTCAAGTCATTTCTAATCAATTAAAGAGAAACATGGTGAAGTTGGAAGATCTGAGAATCATGATAAATATACTTCCTTCACTAGATCACAAATTTGAGCTTGTGATAATTGAAGAAACCAAGGACTTGAAAAAAAAAATGACAATGGAACAACTACAAGGATCGTTTTAATCTTACAAATAATAATAATAATAATAAG
This sequence comes from Arctium lappa, assembly GCA_023525745.1. Lineage (NCBI taxonomy): Eukaryota > Viridiplantae > Streptophyta > Magnoliopsida > Asterales > Asteraceae > Arctium > Arctium lappa. Next base: position 166,107,991 of record CM042047.1, read on the forward strand.
AAGCATAGGATCGTGGATGGTATCCCTGACTACCCAGGTTCGAACCCCGTGGTGAGCATCCTGTGACATCCATGATCAAGGGTCTGCCACATAGTGGTACCCTTAATTGGGCTGGGTTGTGGTCGACGGAGATTAGTCGGGTGACACCCTTATGTGGGAGCCCGGATACCCCGGGAACGTGTGCGTGTGTTAACTTGTCGTTTAAAAAAAAAAATAAGAAGCATAGGATCACATAACATTAAACTCCTCAACTAATTCGCTTTGGCTTCTTTTCGGGTTGAAAAAGATCTCAAACCACGAAAATCGAGGTACTCATTATCCAAACCAATAAATCCCTCTACTTTAGGTTGAGAAACATAAAGTAGGGGGATTTTTTCCACTCTACATCGCTATTCCAATACCTCAAATTAATCATTTTAAAAGTCTAAACATATCTAAAAACATGGTTTATATCTCATCTTTAATACATCTTCCAATTAAAAACATAATCATAAATTCACTTGAATTCTTCTATATATGGTTCTTACATGTAAAACAAGTTTCAACTGAAACTTTATCTTTTTATGAGTTCTGAAGCCAAGATCTTTCCCAATTCTATTGACTTCAACATGCATTTGATGACCTACACCTACTTGTCATCTATCTCTCAACTTCTTACAACATTAGATTGTCGATATAAAACATCAAAAAAAAATTCAAAATATAACAATAACGAGCTAGAGATAAAAACACCTCATTATATATCGTTTTTCTGGCTTCGTTGACTTCTTCCGAATCCTCTTGATTCTTCTGATCTAGAACTGATCCTAAGTTTGAATCATTTTCAGTTCCGAAGTTCGAATTATGCTCTATATCTCTGCTCTTCGATCTATCTTTTCTAGACCTGGCAAACGTGTCGGGTCGGGTCGGGTTCGTGTCGGGTTCAAAGTTAAACGGGTTGAGAATGCATAACCCTAACCCGACCCGTTTAATAAACGGGTCATAAAATCCCAACCCTAACCCGACCCGCCTAACCCGACACGACCCGCCTAACCCGTTTAACCCATTTAACATTTATAAAACTAAAAATTAAAAATAAAAAATTCACAAAAAAGTATAAATCCAAAATTCAAATGGAAGCATTATAAATCCAAATTTTATAGTTCAAACTTATAAGTTCTAACCAAATCTAAAACATTAAAAATACAAAGCATTAAAAAGAAAACTTATAAAAAATATATATACATATATATAAACGGGTTATTCGGGTCATTTTCGAGTTGAAAATTTTGACCCTGACCTTACCCGTTTAATTTTCGTGTCGTGTCGTGTCGTGTCAACCCGTTTATTTAAACGGGTTGAAATGTATTACCCACACCCGTTTATTTCGTGTCAAGTTCGTGTCGAGTTAGCGTGTCGTGTCAGTTTTTGCCCGGTCTAATCTTTTCTCTTTGTTTTCTGGGTAGCATCAACATGTATAAAAGGAGGAAAAGAAAGGCTGAGGTTAGGCCTTGTTCATGTGGCCTCAAGCCCTTAACCTATCTGGGCCAAAATGAGTATGCAACCCAACACCAGATAAATCTTCAACCCAAATTAAAACAAAATATATTGAAAAGAAACTAGATGAAAATTAAATAATAGAATATATTAAGTAAGAGAATTTGAACGTGATTATTAGTTATATATATAATATTGGATGTGTATAACAAATGGATTTTTTTTTTATATGTTAAAGTAATAGAATTTAAAGATTAGTTGATGGTTTTAAATAATTATTATATATAATATAAATAAAAACAAAAGGGATCAATTTTACATATCTTAATTAATTAATAGCTTTTAATTAATTACTAATTTTCAATAAAAAATTAATAATAATTAAATTAAATATTTTATTAAAACCATGTATCAATGTTTTATTATTTATTAAATTAAAAGAAATAAATTTAATCTTTATGTAATTAAAAAAATGTTAAAGTTTGCTTTTTAGCAAAAGAATAAAAAAGTAATATAAAAACATATGATTAATAATAACTTAAATAATTAATGTTAAAAAATAATTTAAAATTAATATTAATCAATAGTTTTCATTTAGTATTAATTAATAATTAATATTTATTAATAATTTATAATAATAAATAAAATATTAATGAGGGATATAATTGGAAGAAAGTGACAAAAACTTTAGGAGATAATTGAAATGTTACTTCAAGTAGTGTTTCAATAAGTTAACATATTAGTTAGTTTTTATACATCCAAAGTGGCTTTTGCAAACTAACTTATAAACTAACTTATGATTGTCAAACATTACCTTATGCTAAGTAAACTTTTTTTTTCAACGACAATTTTATTAAGGAACCAAAAACTAGCGAGCCACTAGATTACAAGAGGAGGCCAAAGCGACAACTGGGTTAAATAAACTATCTATTGAATTTTCAATGTGTATTAGAAGCGTACTCGCGTAATGTAGGGAGATATATCACGATTTTAATGTTTCATTTTTTTTTTTGTTTTTTTTGTCGATTTACAGTACAATTTTGAATGGTTTTGAGAAAGTGATAATGTTTTTTTTATAAATCTGTTTAATTTATGCTTAATAATATAATGTTTTTTATATAAAAAAATAAGTATTTTGTTAGAATTCAATGATTATCTTATATATTTTAATGACATATTGAAAAAAATAACCAATTATATATTTAATAATATAATTAAAACAAATTTATAGTAATATAATATATTAATTAATAGTGATACATTGTCTGTATAAAAGGAAGACTCTGCACATACCAAATTGGTGGGTGTTAGAAGCCTGCAGTAGTAATATGTATCTTGTGCTATTTAATACTTGTAAATTAAGAGATTTTTAAAATCTTACATAAAATGATGGTATCTTATGCCTAATAATTTGTATTTAAGAGTTTTTTATCCGTACTTTATAATATAGTATAAATATAGATAATATATCTAATTAATTGTACAAGCACGTTAAATTTTTCTCCCGATTTTATTCATCACCAAGAATATATATATATATATATATATATATATATATAGAGAGAGAGAGAGAGAGAGGGAGGATCATGCGAGAAGTTAAACATTTTGCGAGAAGGCGAGAAGTGTTTAATCATATATGATTACACGGCTTGTAAGTGTGTTTAATCATGTATGATTAAACGTCTATGTATTGCCAATATAACATGTGTTTAATCATATATGATTAAGCTTGTGTATCATATATGATTAAACACTTCTCGCCTTCTCGCAAAATATTTAGTTTCTCGTTTGAACCTACCCCTATATATATATATATATATATATATATATATATATATATATATATATATATATATATAGTGGAAGGATATTTTGCAATCCTGAAAAAGGTTGCAACTCTTGCAACCCACATCTTAACCGTTGGATTCATGATCGACGGTTATTTTATTTTTATTTTTCTGTTTTTTTAATTAAAAATATTGGACCCCATATCTATTATAACCGCCGATCATGAATCCGACGGTTAAGATCAAGGTTCTAAATGACGTGAGGCGTGGCGTGGCGGCGATGCCAAACCTCAAGCCTTAGGAGCCATGGCGTTTTCAAGGCGTGACTTATGGCGTCAAATTTCTTATTAATATATAATAGTATATATAAAAACATATGTTTTGTTATTTTTACTCAATGAGTCAATAGTAATAAACAAGTTAAATTAGGTTATATATTAAAAACTTGCAAATAAAACATTAAAAACGTAAAGAAATATCAAATATCTCATTACGATAACTGCGCATTAGGTCATAGCGTGCCATGGGCTTAACGTGGCGTGACACACAAGCCTTGGTGTCATGGTGCGCCATGGCGGCTGTGCGGCGAGTTTTTTAGAACATTGGTTAAGATGTAGGTTGCAAATAAAACAACCCCATATATATATATATATATATATATATATATATATATATATATATATATACAACGTGATTAAATTATTACAATCAACCTGATTCTAAAAAAAAAAAATACATATATAGTTTATTAAAATTTTTTGATTATTAATTAAACATTTAAATGGTATCAACCAAACTTAGTATTATGACCACCAAACTTAATATTAGGCAAAGTTCTAAATGGCGTGACGTAGCGACGAGGCTAAGCCTCAAATCATAGGAGCCATGACGAAGCCATGACGTTTTTAAGGCTTGACTTATGGCGTCCAATTTCTAATTCATATATAATATTATATATAAAAACGTATGTTTTGTAGTATACGTTTTGTAGTGTTACTCAATGAGTTAATAGTAATAAGCAAGTTAAATTACGTTATATATTAAAAACTTGCAAATAAGACATTAAAAAAGTAAAGAAAAAGCAAATATCTCATTACGATAATTGCGCATTTGCCCATGGCGTGTTATAGGGGCTTAACGTGGCGTGACACACAAGATTTGACGTCATAACGACTTAGCGACGAGTTTTTTAGAACATTGATATTAGGAATATGTTCACAATGAATATCAAGGTAAAAAGTATTTTTTTTTCAATAAAAACTTTGGAAATTTGAAAAAGATCTCAGTTATTTTCTAATAAAAAACAAAGCTATACTTGTCTATTTTTAGTAAGACTATTCGCCATGATGGAATAGCTTGGAAATTTCCTACTTAGTTCTTCCTTCCCCCCCCCCCCCCAAATCCCTACTCGTATGAATGCCCAACATCCCTACTCGTATGAATGTGTTGCACATGATTGGAATCTGAATATAATTTTTTAATGCCTTAATTTTTTATTTCCAAATGTTCAACTAACCAAATTTTGAATCTACATATCTCTTTCTTTCCTCTTTTGACTACCAAATTGGGGAGTGGGGGGTTATATCAAGTTATAGTAAACTACGATTTTCGTCCCTGTGGTTTGTAGTTTATAACGATTTTCATTCCTGGTTTTTAAAATCTGCTTTTTTCGTCCCTAAAGCAAATGGCGTTAGAAATGTTTCCTTAAGTTAAGGGTAATCTTGTCTTTTTACATTTAAACAAGTATAATATAAAAGTATAAATATAATATTATTATATATTAAATATCAAACACACAAAAACCCTAAGAACACATCAGCCCCCGGCGGCAGGCCTCCCTCGGCCTTCTCCCCTCAATCTCCGTTGAACGTCACCATCGCCTTCAGTCAATCTCATCTCCGTTGAGCCTCTTCTTTTTGGTTTGTTGCCACCATTGCAACACCTTCCCTAGGTTTCCCCCCCCCCCCTCTCTCTCTCTCTCTCTCTCTCACACACACACACACGTCTTCTTCCCCAAATTTCAACTTGTTCTTGAATTTGTGTTTGTATTCTGTTATTGATGTTAAACCCTCCCGCTACTATCTCCCCCCTCACCCCTATTCTCACCAGAGAACCGTGTTTATCGATCTCCCTCCTTTTCCTCTGGCGGCCTTTTCGTTATGTTTCGGGGACAAATCCACAAGGACAAAACTCTCGAAGCAGAAATTTATGATGTGGTATGATAGATCTGATGATTATGATGTGGAAGAAACCATAGGGATGAATCTCTCGAGGACTGATAGACATGGATCTCAGGCTAGAAATTTATCTTCTCCTGTCACTTAGCTTTGGAATTCTGATATCAAAGTCTCACAACTGAAGAAATTTGATAATTCAAGTTATTGTTTCAGTTTGAACTTATTCACCTTCTCAAGTAACAATTAGTCATTTCTTTACTTTCTCCCTTACGAGTAGCATTTTCTTTACTCTTTCCCTAAATAGACAACCTTTTCTTCACTCTTTCCCTAAATAAGCTTCTTCACCTTTTCTTCGCTTTCTCCATAAATAAGCTTTTCTCCTTTCTGTTTCGTGGGTTTTTTATGGTTTTATGAGAGATTAAGAGATAGAGATAATTTCTCTTTTCTTATTTGTGCTTTTGTGGGATTTTTTTTTGTGTATGTGTTTATGAGAGAGCCTCTTTTTTTTGGTTTGTGTGTTTTTTTCCATTTCTGGTTTTATGAAAGAGAGACGGATCTCAATCGTCACTGATTTTGTGGTTTCTTTCTTTAATTTATGGTTCTACCGGAGGTTTGAAAAGAACAAGCTGGAGAGGTGTGCCAGTGTGGTTGTCGGATCCCAAAGGTGAAGGAGGAAAGGATTGTACAGTGTCTTGGCAAAGGTCAGTGGAGGTGCATAAAGTGGTTGTAAATGTGTAGAATAAAATTATGTTTGATAAAAATAATAGAAAAAATAAATAAAAGGAGAAATTACCAAAAAGTCCCTGAGTTAACGTACATTTTTTTAACAGAGTTAGTCTTAGGGATGAAAAACGAAAGGAATTGAAAACCACAAGGACGAAAAAAGCAGTTTTTAAAGACAAGGGACGAAAATCGTTATAAACTACAAACCACAGGGACAAAAATCGTAGTTTACTCATTAAGTTAATACAGTAAAGAAAGGCGGCTAAATACCATTCCTTTCTGTATATAAATATACGTAATGGAATGCTAAAGATCTCATCATCAGCCATTGAAGTGAACACCCACATAGCTACCCATTAAACCTTAATCCCTTCCAAAAACTGAAATTGGCCTCTGTGATATCCATTTCTTAATTAAGAATCATGGGTGCTGGTGGTCGTTCGAATCCTCCTGATCTAGATGTTAAGAAATCTGATGCCCATGAAGGTATCAAAAGAGCCCCAACCTCAAAACCTCCATTTTCATTAGCAGATATCAAGAAAGCCATACCACCCCATTGTTTCGAAAGATCGTTAATTCGATCCTTTTCGTATCTCATATACGACCTCACTGCAGTCGCGATTTTCTACTATCTTGCCACGACTTATATTCCCCAGCTCCCACACCCTCTTCCTTACGTTGCGTGGCCGATTTACTGGTTTCTTCAAGGCTGTGTGTTCATGGGCCTTTGGCTTATTGCTCATGAATGTGGTCACCATGCTTTTAGTGATCATGTATGGCTGGAGGATTCAATAGGATTTGTTTTACATTCATGCCTTTTAACCCCTTATTTTTCTTGGAAAATAAGCCATCGTCGCCACCATGCCAACACCGGTTCGCTTGAGCATGATGAGGTTTATGTCCCGAAAACGAAATCAAAACTTGGTGCACCGGCCTTTTACCTAGACAACCCTATCGGTCGAACCCTAACCCTAGTTGTTAAACTCACTCTTGGATGGTATATCTACTTGGCCATCAATGCTGCTGGAAGACCTTACGAGAAATTTGCAAGCCATTATGACCCTAGAAGTGAGATGTTTTCCGATAACGAGAGAGTCTTGATCTTGATGTCTGATATCGGACTTTTGAGCTTTTCTTTCTTGTTGTACAAAGTGGCGATGATTCAAGGGTTTGCTTGGGTTTTCTGTGTGTACGGAGGTGCGTTGATGGTGATGAATGCTTTTCTTGTGACGATTACGTACCTTCATCATACTCACCCATCTTTGCCTCACTACGATGATTCCGAATGGAACTGGATGAAAGGTGCATTCGCTACCGTTGATAGGGATTATGGTGTTCTAAACAAGGTGTTCCACAACATTACTGACACACATGTTTTACACCATTTGTTCTCATACATTCCTCATTATCATGCAATGGAAGCCACAAAGGCGATCAGACCGGTTCTTGGAGAGTTTTATCAAATTGATAGAACTCCGTTTTTCGTGGCGTTATGGAGAGAATCCAAGAACTGTTTGTTCATTGAGCCGGATGAAAGTGATGAGAAGAACAAAGGTATCTACTGGTACAGGAGTAAGTACTGAACAAGAAATTAAAGCAAGAAGTTATTATTATTATTCTATCAAATTGGGATGTTGTAGCATTTGTAACTTTTCCCCTCCTTTCACAATGATGTAATTCCATCTAATGGTGTTCATCAATAAAAATAATGGTCTAAAATATGGTGGTATCTGGTCTGGATAGTTTGAAGTCACTCAATTCAAAATCTCATTTTCAGATCTAATGCAATGATCCTCATTCCTGCTTCATTCTCCGTTTTGTTGTTCTACCGTCTTTATTTATTTTTGGTTTTGTATGTTTTGAGATTATGAACTTGTGATTGAAATTTGAAAACCGTTTAGAAAAATAAATCTATATCTATACTATACTAGAAGCGTACTCGCGCAATGCAGCGAGATACATCACGATTTTAATATTTTCTTTTATTTTTTGTTTTTTTGTCGATTTACGGTACAGTTTTGGATGGTTTTAAGAAAGTGATAACATTTTTTTTATAAATTTGTTTAATTTAGGTTTAATAATATAATGTTTTATACATAAAAAAAATAAGTATTTTGTTAGAATTAAATGATTATCTTATATATTTTAAATTAAGATGTTTATCCCGTTTTGATTATGTTTATCAGTTAGTTAATATTCTATATTTAAAATTTGATTTTTTAGAAAGTTGAAATGATGGGTGATTTTAAGAAGTTAAAATTGTTAGAGATAATGATTAAATAGTAGGAGATTTAGTTTTCTTTCTTTATTTAAGTTTTAAAAGAATTTTTTATGTCATCTTTATAATATAGTATAAATATAAATATAGATAGAATTAAATGATTATCTTGTATATTTTAAATTTCTTTATATTTAAATTAAGATGTTTATCTCGTTTTGATTATGTTTATCAGTTAGTTAAATTCTATATTTAAAATTTGGTTTTTTGGGAAGCTGAAATGATGAGGGATTTTAGAGAGTTAAAATTGTTAGAGATAATGATTAAAATGTTTTATATATAAAAAATAATATATTTTAAATTCTTTATATTTAAATTAAGATTTTTATCCCGTTTTGATTATGTTTATCAGTTAGTTAATATTCTATATTTAAAATTTGATTTTTTAGGAAGTTGAAATGATGAGTGATTTTAGGGGTTTAAAATTGTTAGAGATAATGATTAAATAGCAAGAGATTTAGTTTTCATTCTTTATTTAAGTTTTAAGTAATTAGCATTAAATAGCGGTACATTAAGCTTTAACAGTTGTTTTTAAGAGTTTTTTATGTCATCTTTATAATATAGTATAGATTATAAAGATGGCATAAAAAACTCTTAAAAACAACTGTTAAAGCTTAATGTACTGATATTTAATGCTAATTACTTAAAACTTAAATAAAGAATGAAAACTAAATCTCTTACTATTTAATCATTATCTCTAACAATTTATTCCTAAAAAATCAAATTTTAAATATAGAATATTAACTAACTGATAAATATAATCAAAACGGGATAAACATCTAATTTAAAATATATAAGATAATCATTTAATTATAACAAAATACTTATTTTTTTATATATAAAACATTTTAATCATTATCTCTAACAATTTTAACTCTCTAAAATCACTCATCATTTCAACTTCCCAAAAAATCAAATTTTAAATATAGAATTTAACTAACTGATAAACATAATTAAAACGGGATAAATATCTTAATTTAAATATAAATAAATTTAAAATATAGAAGATAATCATTTAATTCTATCTATATTTATATCTATACTATATTATAAAGATGACATAAAAAACTCTTTTAAAACTTAAATAAAAAATGAAAACTAAATCTCTTACTATTTAATCATTATCTCTAACAATTTTAACTCTCTAAAATCACTCATCATTTCAACTTCCTAAAAAATCAAAATTTAAATATAGAATATTAACTAACTGATAAACATAATTAAAACGGGATAAACATCTAATTTAAAATATATAAGATAATCATTTAATTCTAACAAAATACTTATTTTTTTATATATAAAACATTATATTATTAAACCTAAATTAAACAAATTTATAAAAAAAACGTTATCACTTTCTCAAAACCATCCAAAGCCGTACTGTAAATCGACAAAAAAACAAAAAATAAAAGAAAACATTAAAATCGTGATGTATCTCGCTGCATTGCGCGAGTACGCTTCTAGTATATAATAGATATCAAATTAAATACTTGATTTTTTGATATAGTTTGTTTAATTAAAAAATAATTGTATTCAAGATACTTTTGATTTAAAAATGAGTTAATTAAACCGTATACGTATGAAGTTTATCGGTTAGTTAGCAATTATTTTTTTATATATTTTTTGTTGAAGTTTTGGAAAGCTATATGCAAGGTTTATTGTAGTCCTGAATTTCAAAATATTTGTATTAATAAATGATACATAGGGTTTTTTTTTTTTTTTTTTTTTTTCCTAAAAACCTCTTGATGGCTAATCTGAATCATTTATACTTTTTTACACACCACCCCTTATTAGTCATAACTAAAATAAGACTTCAGACTTTAGACCTCTTAAAAAACAAACGGCACCATAATGTTTGATACATTTTTTTAAAGAGTTTTTGTCAAACACTTTATAATATACTTGGGGGATGTTTAGGATTGCTTATTTATAACAACTTATGCTTTTTATCAAAACTGCCTATCAACTTAATTATGTGGTAGTGATGGCCAAAAATCGGGCTCGGGCCGGGCCAAAACAGGCTTCGGGCCTCTACAGTGAAAGCAAAAACCGGGTCCAAACGGGCTTCGGGTCGGGCCGGGTTTCACCCGAAAAGGGGTGGCCCGGTTAGTCTTGGGTAAACCGGTTTAACCAAAACCGGGCCGAGCCGGGCCCAAAACCGGGCCAAGATCGGGCTACGTTTTTTTTTATTTTTTAATAATTTCCTTTATATAATAATTAATTACTAAACTTTAAAAAATAAAAATTGGATTGGATCACTAAAATACACTTTAAAAATACGGTTTATTTATAATAAATCTCTAAAATACACTTTAAAAATACATTTTATTTATAATTTTAAGTTACAAACTTACAATACATAAATTCTAATAACCCGAACCCGAAGGTCCTGCTCCCGAACTCCCACCCTCACCCCATCCCCATGGATTGTAATTGTATGGATTATACTCTGGATTGTAGTCTTCAAGAGTTCCGTACTTTTCCAGTCGATTAACAGCCGTATTATCATCAAGGCGGTCGGTGTCTGGTTCTTATTCTTCATCGTCGTAACGTGAGACGCCACCGACACTACTAGCATCGTCCTCGGTTACGGTTCCTAGTGTACGTACTTAGTCCTTCGTCGACTTCGTTTTCGGCTAGGTTTAATTCTACATCGTCTATATCCGCCTCCAGGCTTGTTTCATGTTGAATTTTTTGTTGGTCATCCAAGTAATCCTTCAAACATATACAACACTCTACCGACTCCGGGGTTAATCTTGACCGACGCTCCGATATGATCCTGCCACTAAGAGAAAAAGCAGACTCCGAAGCTACGGTACTAGCTTGGATTGTTAGTATATCAAGGGCAATAGATGCCAAAACCGGATATTGAGGTTGTTTAACTTTCCACCATTCTAATAAATCTAGTGATTCAACATCGCTGACGGTTGTGGAGGATGCCGCTATAAAATTAATATGTATTTACATATTGAATTCACTCAAATTATCCCCATCAAATCTAGATTTTTTACTAGATTCATTTAAAACCGAGTTCATTAAATTTGCCATTAAGTCGGACCGATTTCTCCCACAAAAACTAGCTTAACTAGAACCCGGTGAAAACATTTGAGTTGTAGGGGTTTGTTGGCTTCCTCCCCCATAATTAATTCTATAAATATCAAATAATTGATGAAAATCATTATTAAATTGTAGTATGCGGTTCATTGAAAAAGAAGAATTTGTAGCCGTATCCAAACCAAACGCTACACATATTGATTAAAACTTCGACACCCGTAACATTTAAATACGGGTTTAATGCCGCGGCACAAAGAAAACTGAAGGGGATCTCTTTAAAATATTTTAACAATTTTGCTTTCATTGGTGATATCACGTTTTGAAAGTTGAAATGTTCTTCGTATTGAGAAATTTTACTTGCCAAAATATAAATTTGATTTAAAAGTAAAGGGCTTGTTGGATAATAAATACCGGATAACAAAGTTGTTGCAGTTTTGAAATCGACCAAAATATCATGTAAGCCTTCAAGCATTTGCCAATCATATTCAAATATCGTGTTATCCGGGTATTGAATGTTATAAAATGCGTGAATATATAGTTTTTGTCTTAATAAATTATCCATCATTTTGTATGTCGAATTCCATCGAACCGCCATATCGTGTGCCGGTCCCAAAGCTTTAAAACCGACATCTTTGAAATATTTTATATATGCTTGTTGCATGCTTTTACCTTTTGTGAAAATCCGGCGTAACATAAGCTTAAACTTAGTTAAAGAATGTTTACATACTACTAAGCCGTCTTGAACGGCTAGATTTATTATGTGTGCGCAACAACGTGTGTGAAATAATTTTCCATTTAAAATAGGGGATAAAACCAACTTTAACTTGTCCACACATAACGTATTATTACTAGCATTATCAAACGAAATACTAATAACCTTATTAGTTAAATTATAATATTCAATATTTCTCATAATTATATTAAATTGATGCTCACCCGAATGTGGCGAACCAAAGTGCTCAAACGTGATTACACGTTTGCATAATTGCCACAATTGCGGCACAATACAATGTGCCGTTATGCATATATAAGATTGTGGCAATCCGAATAGTGCGCTCCATATATCACACGTTAAAGAAATGTTGTTGGGTAATGATAAAAACGTTTGTCGCGTATCTTTTTTGGCCATTTTCCAAAGTTTTATAGCATCACGTCTAAGAGTTTGACGACTTACCGAACCCACGTAGCGTGGTTGGAGCGAGAGTTTGATCATGTTCGTAATGTGAGGATTGTCGAAATGTCCGAACGACAACCCCACTTGAATGACACATTTCATTTGCATTTTTCGGGCCAACGCGACATCATACGACCATACTTGACCGGAATTGTCAAGTATGGGTTGACTTGGATCGTCACCCGATTTCAACTTCTTGCACGAAGACTCGTAGTGGCGCTTTAACGTGGTATTTGCGGCCGCCGCAAGGAGATCCCCACACCGTTTGTATTTCGCTTTTTTTGGTACCGTCGGGGAGCATCACCAAGTTGAAATGGTTCCAAATTGGTGCTTTTCATCCATGCTCGGCAATAACTTGGTAATTTTGTTCGGCCATTTTGAGATTAGAGACTTGAGAGTAGAGACTAGAGAGTAGAGAACTAGAGATATTAGACTAGAACTTGCGAGAAACGAATATAGCGAGAGCCGATAAATGAGAATTATATGCGTTTTTTACGTTTTTTGCGTTTTGTAAGTTGGTGTCACTATCCATAACCAACACAAGTATTTATATAGGTTTGGAGTGGTAAAAAACACAAAAAAGGGTCAAAAAAATGCATACCAACGGCTAGAAACGACTATATTTTTTGAAATGTGAAAATCGGGCCGGGCCGGGCCGTGAACCGGTTTCGGGCTGAGTCGGGCCGCCAAATACTCCAAAAACCCAAACCGGTCTAGGTTTTCGGGCTACAAACCGGTTTGACACCGGGCCGGGTTTTCTGCCGGGTCGGGCTCGGTTAATCGATCGGGCCGGGCCCATTTGGCCATCACTATTATGTTGTGACAAAAATAAGTTTTTTATAAAAAGTGTTTGAATTAACATAACTGGAACGTAATAAGATGATAAATTGTTTTTTAGTGTTTGACAAATTTTGCTTATATCTATAAAAAGACCAAAAAGGACATTCTTCCATATTATTGGTTTATATGTTTTTTTTTATACATATAACCGTTTATTTCTCATCATTTATATTTATATCTTTGACTGGGGCATAATCCAATTCACAGGTAACAGATCACAAATAAACTTTTTATAATAACTGAGGCAACTAGTCATGGATATGTATATATATTATACAATTTCATCAAGTCATGGATGCATTTGTATCATAAACATAGGTAACAATCTGTAAAGAAACCACTCAAAGAAAGGCTCCACAAAATGTTCAATCTGTAAAGAAACCACTCAAAGTAAGGCTCCACAAAATGTCCTCTGGTTCTAATACTCAAGTTGGTGTTCAAGCAATTGATGTGGAGGTAAATGAGCTTGTTGGTGTACCTGAACATGGACAAATTATTCCTACGGAAGATGAGAAATTGGACCAAGATTCTAGAGTAGCGGGAGGTTCTTCTTATTATAATATTTAATTATATATTATATATAGTATGCTACATGTGACTAAAGCCAATTTTGGACCAACTTGGTCATAACTCATACTTGGACCAACTTGGTCATAACTCATACTTGGCCACTACTCCACATCACTTGGTCCCTACTCCTCCTCCATCCTATAAATACCCCTTCCCCTTCAGCCATTTTCTTTATCCCTTTCTTGAGCTTTCTCTAGCTAAACACCAAATACTCTACCTAATATATTCTTAAGGTCAAGAGTGTTCTTGATATTCGGTGGTGTTCGTGAAAGTTTCGTTAGGTGATCATGGATCTCAAGATCCTTGTACAATCACTTTGTAATCTCCTTGGTTGGTAATAATACTATTGCTTTTTCTCTTTGGTGGATGTACACTATCACACCGATAGTGGAACCACATTAAATCTCGGTGTTATTTGTTTTGAACTTGCTATAATTATAGATAATAACGTTTTTGTTACTATCTATATTTTCGTGGGTTTATTATTCTACGGTAGAGAATTATTGTGCAACATCTAGATTATTGTTATCCGCATTCGTTGTTGGATTAATTGTGCACTAGGATTTCTACCCATTTGGGACCTTAGAAATCACTCGCTAGCATTTGCAATATTTGTGAGACACAATTTTACCTAACAATTGGTATCAGAGCTCCGGATCTAGATTTGTTTTTTTTTGTAGAAAATATACATAAACTAGTTTGCACAATTTTTTCTATGGCCGACGTAGAAATCCCATTTGGAGCCGGTTCCTCAAACCAGTCCCAAAAATAGTACCAAGAAGGTACATTTAATTTGTCCGGGGCTGAGATTCGTATACAGACTTGGAATGGGGATGGTGACTTTGGTAAATGGCAGTTCACAACATATGATTTACTTAGGAAAAATGGAGTTCATCCCGTAGTATTTGCTAAAGACGAGTTAGACCCTAACATGTCTGAACTTAAGGCTAAAGAAATGGAAGCATGGGCATTTAGCCATTTACTACTTTATGGATGGCTATGGGTGAAAATGTTATATCTGAGATTGTGTCTGAAAAGATAACTACAGGTATTTGGAGCAAGCTTGAGAATTTATATCTCAAGAAAACTTTGACCAACATATTGTTACTGATGCGACCGTGTCTCTTATTCAAAATGAAGGAAGGCACAACCATTAAAGCTCACATGACCGAATTTGAATATATCATTATGAAGTTGAAGGCAACATATGCGCTTCTTGCTAAAGATGAAGAAACACTTGCTATGATCCTGTTGTATTCACTTCCCAAGAAATATTCCCAATTCACTAACAGTTTTATTTATGGAAGAGAAACTCTTTCTTTGTCTGATGTGAAAACAAGAATGATTTCTGAAGATCAAAGAATTCAGATGAGGATCGGTAACAATCCCAGGGAGAACAAATGCAGTCAAGGCCTATTTGCTTACAGAGGCCGAGACGATCAACAATCTTTAAGAGGAATAAACCGTGGGTGATCTCAGTCCTGTCGGTCTGGCTCTCGTGGGAAATCAAAGACACGTGGCAATTGTAACTATTGACACAATCCATGTCATTGGGTGAAAGATTGTCCGAGTCTTAAAAACAAAGACAAAGACAACACCGAATCATCAATTGTTGCAGCCGAAGAGGAGCAAAATGGCTTCTCTGCCACAGTTACACCACCGCAAGGTGACAGGAGATGGGTGCTAGATACCGGGGCATCTTGCAACATGACACCATTCTGGGACTGTTTCTCTACCTTCGAAAAAGTTGAATGTAACAATATTTTTATGGGAAACAGTACTTCGTGTGTTACTAAGGGTATCGGTACTGTGCAGATCAAGATGTTCGATGGGTGTATTCGGACATTAAATAATGTCAAGTTTGTTCCATCCATGACTCGTTCCTTGATCTCTGTTAGAAAACTGTCCAAATGGGTTTCAAGATTCGGATTAACGACGGGAGTTTGCGCATCTCCCGAGGGAGTATTATCGTAATGAAAGGCGAACAGGCAGAAATTAATCTTTTCCACTTGATTGGCGGAACTATTTCTTCTGAATCGTGTGTGGCCGAAAGCTCAAAGAATCTCGATGTTGCTCGCTTATGGCATCTTCGTTTGGGTCATACATCCGAGAAGAATTTGGAGATTTTGCACAAGCAAAAACTCATTAAAGTCGCCATACCTGCTAGCTTGGAGTTTTGTTTGGGATGTGTCAAAGGAAAGTAGACACGTGTATCTTTTTGTCTTGGAAAACACAACACTAAAGGAATCCTCGATTATGTTCATACAGACGTCTGGGGACCATCCAGTACTCCATCCCTCAGTGGAGGTAAATACTTTGTTTCGTTTATTGATGATTTCTCACATAAGCTTTGGGTGTATATGTTGAAGTTAAAGTCAAATGTCTTCGATACGTTCAAGACTTGGTTGGCACGAGTAGAGGTCGAGACTGGTAAGAAGTTGAAGTGCTGAGATCTGACAACGGTGGAGAATTTACTAGTGGTAACTTCAAAGACTTTTGTCCGCGTAAGGGCATCCACCGTCACTACACCACACCAGGCGAGCCTCAATCAAATGGGGTTGTCGAGCGGATGAATAGGACTTTGCTTGAAAAGGTCCGATGTATGTTGTCAACATCGGGCATTCCCAAATCTTTCTGGGCCAAAACACTTCACATCGCGATGCACATCATTAACAGGTTACCTTGTTCGACCATCGGGGGAAAGATTCCGGAAGAGGTTTGGAGAGGTAAAAGAAACATATGTCTGAAATACATACGTGTACTTGGTTGTCCTATTTATTTTCATGTCTCAGGACAAGACAAGTTGAATCCTAAAGCCACCAAAAGATTCTTGCTCGGCTATACAGATGGTATCAAGGGTTACCGAATCTAGAACCCCTTGACTGGTAAAGTGATTCATTCTCGACATGTCACATTTGATGAATCAGTCCTCTCAAGATCCAGAAGTCACTACTACTGTTGCTCTTACTGCCGATGATGTGGAGACAGTAGACAATCCTTGTATTCCCAGTTCATCTACTCTTGATATTATCTCAGAATCACCCGTTGATGTTGAAGAAGTCATTTTGCCAGTGACTTCTACTAGTGATTCTGAAGAGATTTTAAATGATGGTGGAGACAATGGCGATACAATCCCAGTTATTGCACCTACCAGGCATAGTCAAAGAACTATTCGTCCGCGTAACAGGTATGAAGATTGGGATTTTGCTAACATGAGTTTTACATATCAGCTGGAGTTTGCATTGCATGTAGGGCAAGATGAGCCGCTTGATATAAAGGAGGCGTTGGCCTCGACCCACAGTTCTAAATGGCTTGGATCCATGCAAGAAGAGATGGAAGCTCTCTTGAAGAACAACAATTGGGACTTATGTCCATTGCCGAATGGTAGTCGTGCTATAGGTTGCAAGTGGGGTTTTAAAGTCAAAGATGACAATCGGTACAAGGCTCGTCTCGTTGCTAAAGTCTTTGTACAACGGAAAGGTATCTAGTATGACGATATTTTTGCTCCCGTTGTACGTCATACATCTATTCGTGTTCTTTTAGCAATCGTGGCTATTCATGATTTGGAGCTAGAACAGTTAGATGTGAAGACCGATTTCCTACACGGAGACTTGGAGTAAACTATCTATATGAAACAACCTGATTGTTTTGTTTTCGAAAGCAAACCAGAATATGTATGTAAACTCAAGAAGTCCCTTTATGGACTTAAACAATCGCCTCGTCAGTGGTACAAGAAGTTCGATTTGTTTATGCTCAATATGGGAGGTTTCGGCGGGGTGGTATAAGGGGTGGGGGTGTTTGGTTCGGTGGCTTAGAAGCCGAAAGAGAGAGGAAGTGAGGGGGTGTTGGGTTCGGCTTGGGGAGTGAGGGAGTGAGAGATTTGGTGGGTTGGGGTGGGGGGCCGAAAGAGGAGAGAGAGAGAGAGATAGAGAGAGAGAGAGGGGAAAGAAGAGATATATATAGAGAGAGACCGAAAAAGAGAGGGAGAGAGAGAGAGAGAAAAAAAATAATTTTTTTTAATTTTCTTTTCTTTCTCTCATTTTTTTTTGATTTTCTTTTCTTTTCTTTCTCTCATTTTTTTTTGAAATAAGAAACAATATTTAAACATCGATATTTAACATACCGAGTTCTCCAATTAGAAACTTGAACCGAGCTTCATCAAGAGGCTTGGTGAAGAGATTAGCCAGTTGGAGGTCAGTAGGAATGAAATGTAATTCGATATCACCTTTGGATATGTGATCCCGAATGAAGTGATACCGGATGTCGATGTGCTTGGAACGAGAGTGTAGCACCGGATTGTTTGCGATTGTGATCACACTTGAGTTGTCACACAGAATCGGGATGTGGGAGTACAGCTGATTGTAGTCTCTCAGTTGGTTCTTCATCCAAAGGATTTGAGCACAGCAGCTTCCAGCAGCTACATACTCAACCTCAGCAGTAGAAATGGAGACTGAGTTCTGCTTCTTGCTAGACCAGCTAACAAACTTGCCACCAAGGAGTTAACATCTGCCAGTGGTTCTCTTCCTATCAATCTTAGATCCTGCAAAGTCAGAATCTGAATACCCCATTAGATCAAAACCTGAGTCTTTGGGATACCAAAGACCCAGATTCATGGTACCTTTCAGATACTGAAAAATGCGTTTAACCGCAGCCAAATTAGATTATTTCGGATTGGCTTGGTAACGCGCACACAGGCAAGTAGAAAATATAATGTCTGGTCTACTGGCAGTAAGATAGAGAAGGGAGCCGATCATGCCTCGGTAGCTGGTGATATCCATAGATACACCATCTGGATCAGCATGGAGTTTCAAAGGTGGTGCCATAGGAGTTTTCATGGGGGATGAGTTTTCAAAGTTGAACTTTTTTAGAAGGTCACAAATGTATTTACTTTGATTTATAAAAATTCCTTCCCAAGATTGTTTAACTTGAAGTCCTAAGAAAAAAGTAAGCTCCCCCATCATACTCATCTCATATTGGCTATTCATGAGAGAGGCAAACTCATCACACAGGGACTCATTGGTGGCACCAAAAATGACATCATCCACATAAATTTGAACAAGAATAAGATTAATGAGGTTTGCTAGATGAACAGAGTGTTGTCAATTTTACCTCTTGAATACTTGTTCTTCAGGGGAAAGTCAGCGAGAGTGTCATACCAGGTACGAGGAGCCTGCTTTAGACCATAGAGAGCTTTGTCTAACCTGTACACTTAATCAGGATGGACTGGATCTTCAAAGCCAGAGGACTGTTTCACATAGACTTCTTCAGCTAGCTCCCCATTCAGAAAGGCACTCTTGACATCTATCTGGAAGACTCTGAAGTTCTTGTAGGCCGCATGAGCAAGGAAGATTCTGATGGCTTCAAGTCTTGCAACTGGAGCAAATGTTTCATCATAGTCAATTCCTTCCTCTTGCCTATAGCCTTGTGCAACCAGTCGGGCCTTGTTTCTGATCACCGTGCCTTCTTCATCCATTTTGTTTCGAAAGACCCACTTGGTTCCTATGATGGTTCTTCTGGAAGGACGAGGAACCAATCTACAGACTTTGTTCCTTTCGAACTGACAAAGTTCTTCTTGCATGGCAGTGATCCAACATGGATCAACTAGAGCTCCGTCAACTTTCTTTGGTTCAATGAGGGAAAGGAAGTTCACATAGAGACAAATGTTTCCAATACCTCTTCTAGTCTGAACACCAGCTTGCTGATCACCTATGATTTGATCAATGGGGTGATCTTTTGTCCATTTTAAGGCAGGAGGTAAAGGAGGAGGGTAAGAAATTTGTAGAGGAGAGTTGGAAGGGATATTTTCAGGAGAGATAGATGGAAGATCGGCAAGTATAGGTGAGGAATGAATGTCAGATTGAGAGACTGGGATGATTTGAAGTGTGTTTTGAGGTTGGGTAGGCTGGGGATCATCTTTTTGATGAGAGGAGGGTTTGTGAGATGTAGAAGGATCATTGTTTTGGTAGAGAGAAGTGGGAACAATATAGGGAATGTCTGATGATGTTGGAAGAGGACCATCACCAATACAAGAAGATATCCAACGGTTTAATTCCTCATAATCACAAGAGAGTGATGAAATCTTGAGGTCATCCAACTTGACATGGATGGATTCATCAATGCACTTCCTTCTGAGGTTGTAGACTCTGAAAGCTTTGGAAGTGAGAGAATATCCCACGAAGATTCCTTCATCAGCTTTGGGATCAAATTTTCCCAAATTTTCTCTGTCGTTGAGAATCTAGCAGACACACCCAAAGACATGAAGAAAGCCAATGTTGGGTTTTCTACCATAAAAGACTTCATAAGAAGTCTTATTGTGTCTTTTCACAATGATGGACCTATTTTGGGTAAAGCATGCAGTGTTAATTGCTTCGGCCCAAAAATAGGTGGGAAGATGAGATTCACTCAGCATGGATCGGGAAACTTCACATAGCGTTCTATTCTTTCTCTCCACTAAACCGTTCTGTTGTGGAGTTCGGACGACAGAGAAGTTCTGAGAGATGTCCTTTTCATTGAAAAATTCATCCAACATACTATTCTTGAATTATGTTCCATTGTCACTTCTTACAGATCTTACCAGCTGCCCATTCAGCACTTCAGACTTCTTGATGAACTTTATAATTTCTTCAGTGGTGTCACTCTTATACCTGAGAAAAAAATACCCAAGTGTAACGAGTGAGTTCATCAGTAATAACAAAAATGTACCTTCTACCACCAAGGCTTGGGGTACTGACTGGTCCACATAGATCCATGTGGAGCATCTGAAGAGGCTGAGAGATGGAGAAACATTGCTTGGACTTGAAGGAAGATTTTGTGAGTTTCCCTTTCTCACATGCAACACACAGCTTTTCTTTCACGAAGGATAACTTTGGCATGCCCGTAACAAGCTCTTGGTTTGAAAGGACATTCAAAGTCTTGAAGTTGAGGTGAGAGAGATGTTTGTGCCAGAGCCAACATCTTTTTGCAGAATTTTCAGAGACAAAACAAATGTTTGTTCCGAAGGATGAGCTATGTCCCATGTCTATGACATAGACATTTTCTTTGTGGTAGCCAGAGAGTACGGTTTCCATCTTTTTGTTGAAAATGATGCATGAAGATAATTCAAACATCACTTTGAACCCCAGATCACACAACTGACTTATGCTTAGGATATTGTGCATCAAGCCTTCAACATAAGCTACTTTATTAAAGGTGATGGAACCATTTGAGAGTGTTCCATAAACTTTAGTACTTCCTCTAGAGTTATCACCAAAGGTGACAGAAGGACCTTTGGTAGGCACAAAGTCAACAAGAAGAGATTTGTTGCCGGTCATATGTCTTGAGCACCCGCTGTCGAGATACCAGATTTGTTGGTGCCCTAGACCCTGCAATCACAAGGAAATCAATTCTTTGGTACTCATTTGGAAATGGGTCCTTTTGAGTTAGAAGAAGAGGAAGAATCCTTGGAAGCATTTTTATCAAATCTTTCCATAGGACAATCCTTAGCAAGGTGAGAGGTATTACCACAGTTGTAACATTTTCTATAGGTAAAAACCTTTTTGGAGCTTTGATCAGCTTTCTTGTGATGACTGGTCACATTGACTTTCATGGCCTTTGAGGATAGAGAAGTGTCAAGAGGCTTAGGACCTAAGATACCTTTACCAGAGTTAGCTGAAGGAATAGAAGAGGGTGTCTTGGAATTCAGCTTTTTCAACATCACTGGTCTTGGGATAGGAAGAGAAGAAGACTTCTTTGAGTTTTCCTTGGGAAATTTCTCCTTGGGAGGAAGATCGGTAACCGATTTTCCTTTTTCAGATGAAGAGAATTTATGTAACACCCTAAAAATCAGAGTGAAATAAAACTTCGAAAATATAGGCAATAAGACTTCACACTTGGTATAAAACTCCCAAAAAGGGGTATAGTACTAAACCTTTACAAAACCTGAGAACGGATATGGAAATCAACAACAAACTAATCTAAATACATCTATCTAGATTACATCGGTTGTCAATCTAAAATCACCAAAAGATAGGACTTAAACAATGCCCAACAACGACTACAAGTCATCTCAAAAAATTCCTCTAAGACATGCTCGTCACTCACGACCATGACACCCCACCGCTAAGGAACCTGTTATACATATCATTTGAGAAAAAGTGTTAGGCTTAAAGCCTAGTGAGAACATACAGTTTATAGATTTCAAGAGATAGAAACAATTGTAACATAAGTAAATCTTTTCAAGAGTTTTAGTTCACAAAGAAGATCTTTATCAAGAAAGGACAATCGGTCCAAAAGTTCATCTCGCGATGACGGGGGATACCTGATTTACCAAGGGTGGTGACGGAACACAAAAGTAGGCCACGACCCGAGTTATGAGCTAAATACTTGGAATCCATGGCCACGAACACTTCGGAACGTACTAAGATGTGAGGGAGGGCCCCCGAGGAAACCAAGTCATACTCGTTCACTAGGATTACATTTGATCCATGACTAGTAACCGGTCTCACCTAACCGTACCATAAAGGCCCTCGAGGATTAAATGCTTCCATAGCTACAAAATGGGGAAAAGACATCCCAATAATATAAGTCGACTCAAAACCTAGGGATCCACTAGTAATAGTCTAAACTTGTCACAATAACATGTGTGACTAACCAAAACTAAACGTATAGCTTCCAAAAACATTTATAACCAAAAGGCCTTTTTCAAGTTTAACTGCTGATAAGAATGAAACCACAAAATGAGATTTATATACATTCATTCCGGTAAATCACATAAATGTGCAAGTAAATCTCCATTTTACTTTCAATAAGATCAAACCCTTTATATTTCAAGAAAATTTTTAGGAACCCTAAAATAACCCAAAAACTCAAGTTAGGTCAAAATGCCATAAACTTAGATCCAAAACCATGGAGATATATATGAGTTCAAAATGTAACCTTTGATATGTATAAAGTTTGTAAAATGATAGTAGGAACTCACCAAGTAGGTTTTTAGAAGAAAACCCAAAAACTTAGACTTGAACACTTGGGGAAGATGAAGATCTTGAAGGATGCTTCAATGAAATCACTTGGAAGAACCTTCTATGATGATTTAATACTCTTATCAACCCAAAATCTAGAAAATATAAGGTAGGAGATGAAAACCCCAAAATCAAGCTTTTAGATACTTGAAGAAGATGAAGATGGAGATGGAGATGGTGATGAATCTTCCAAACCAAAACCTTGGATGATGTTCTTAACTCTAGCAATGAATGGTGATGATTTATTGGTTGAAAGAACCTTAGAAGAAGTAGGTGAAAAGGGAGGGTTTGAGAGAGAATGCTTGAAATGAATAAGATGAGAAATGAATGAGATTTGGGAAAAACTCATTTAACCCTGAATCTGGGCTTCTGCCCCTCACGCACGAACCATGCGCTTTTAGTGAAGGAGGCCACCCAGCCCAACAACTTGCTTCTTCTTCTTATTTGGTTAAATATCGATTTGGTCATAACTTCTTCGTTATAGCTCCGATTTTGCTTCGGAAAGAACCGCTGGACTCGTAATTGAATCCTTTATCCATCAAGACTATATAATCTAGGATTCAATTCCAAAATAAAATATCTTATTTTTCCTTAATATATCGGTTTCCGCATAAACTTGAACTGATACTTTTCGAAAATCGGGGTGTTACAATCCTCCCAACCTTAAAAGAGATTTCGTCCTCGAAATCTGGAACCACCAAGCACCCAAAATCATACTTGTAAAGTTCGATTGGTTTTCTATCCCAAAAGGAATGCTTTCACTAAACTTCACCTCATATTCGATCCCAATTACATCCCGTTGGCATTGCCACTGAATTCCACATAACAAGCCGCCATGAACTCAAATTATAAGGTTCAATGCACCTTTCCGATGACGTAAAGAGCATCGAGTCCTTATCAATTCATTTTCCCCATCAATAAATTTTCGGTTGCCTTCCAACCTTAAATCGAACATAACACCTCAAGATAACTTACGACTCTGAGCTAACCACTCTCACCAATGGTAGCCTAGAGTGAAATTGACCTTACACACCTCTAATAGCCCTTCATTGAAACACATTACACTCTTTTCTTCCTTTTTTGTACTAACACAACAAATTCTGTAGAAACGATCCAACTATTGATTAATCAGCTTCTTAATCGCTAAATCTTGGTTGTCTCCCAACCTTAGATTGTTCATGATATTCCGAAAGAAATTTACGATCTTATCTAGTCCTTTCCACCGAAAATACTCCAAGGCCAACAATTCCCTTCGATACCTCTAAATACGATGCATCAAGGTCTCTTCAATAATTGATTTATACTTTAAAGTCTACTTCGACATTCTCACCAAATGTCGCCAATAAACATAACTACCAAATAGCTATTGTCCTTTGACGAAATTTCCTAACGAATAGTTTGGTCCGCACCATCGCAACCTCAAATTTCGTTCCTCAAAACTGACCCAGACAAAAAGTCTGCAAGAGCTCCCACACTTCCATAGACCCAAACATTGTATTTCCACCTGAAACATACCATTACGCTCTACCGATAGCTGCTTAACCCCAAACTCCTAGGTTACATGTAACATCCCGCCTGCCTCGACAACAATATTGTCCACTTTGCCCTTGGATTTAACCAACGTGTAGCGCACGGATTTGTTTCTGGCGACCTGGTAAGAAACTTTCCAGGGGTCACCTATCCTGGGACTACTCCCACCCTAGCACGTTTAACCTCAGAGTTCCCAGAACCTGACGTGCTTGTGGCCCCAAAACGCGTTGTTGTTAAGAAGGCCAAGATATTACTTATAACACCCAACATCACTCCTGTCCACGGCCGATATGAGATATGCCTAAGGTGTTACAAACACCCCCCCTTGGGACTCATCGTCCTCGATGAGGTTTGCCCCATATCCCGAACGGCACAGGAGTGGCTCTGATACCATCTGTAACATCCCGCCTGCCTCGACAACAATATTGTCCGCTTTGCCCCTGGATTTAACCAACGTGTAGCACACGGATTTGTTTCTGGCGACCTGGTGAGAAACTTCCCAGGGGGTCACCCATTCTGGGACTACTCCCACCCAAGCACGCTTAACCTCAGAGTTCCCAGAACCTGACGTGCTTGTGGCCCTAAAACACGTTGTTGTTAGGAAGGCCAAGATATTACTTATAACACCCAGCATCACTCCTGTCCACGGCCGATATGGGATATGCCTAAGGTGTTACATTACACAACTCCCGCCATGCGCTCATACATCGATTGCCAAATAATCAGTGGTTCTGTTTTGATGAACTCTTTGCTCTTTTCATCAAAAAGGGGGAGAAGCGTCAATCAAGAAATGCGGAGATAAATTTTTTTTGAAAGAATTTATGAAGATATTCTAAAGATATGGTGCTTTGAAGAAATTTTCTTTGAAGATGATTTGCTAAAACATTCAGAGCTGTAACTGGAGATAATTTCTTTCCAAGAGATATTCTCATCGATTGGTAAGATTGCTACTTTCTGAAGAAAAAGAGGAAGATTGAATTTTCTGAGATTAAAGAATGATCTTGATCCAAAGGGAGAGATTGTTAAAGCACATTTTTATTGGATTCAAGATCATAATTATCTGAAGATGGAAATCTGAAGTCAAAGCTGATAAAGTCGTCTCAACAAATAGTCTAGGGTCCTTTTGTAATAATTAGTCAAAAGTATGTTTCCGTATTTTATTTATTAGGCTTTATATTTTAGTTAATTGTTTTGTTTTAGTAGTTGGGCCAATTCTTGCAAAGCCCATTAGGCTATATGGCCTAAGTATAAATTATCTTAATTTAGTGGTAATTAGGTTAGAGAAAAGAGGAGAGAGATCTTAATTAGAGAAATTAATATTGAGAGGAGGCTGTGTTGGTTTGGTGTGCACCGTGAACAAGAAAGAAGCAGATAGGATTTCGATTTCATCTTGTAACATGTTGAATCAATTGAATAATCATATCAGGTTTGCATTATCGTTATTGCTTATTTGTTTTGCTTGATTGAATGATTGCTAATTGGGACACACAAATAATAAAAATATTAGTAAAATGAAATAATTATTAAAAGTGAATATTCCGACGGATTTCTGACGAAATCCATTTTTCCGATGGATTACCGATAAAAATTCCGTCGGAAAGTTAAATATATAAGAATTAAAAATTAGGTCTAGAAAAAAGCGGGGTTTCAAAAATTTTAAAATATTGAACACATTTTCTGACGGATTAGCGACGGGCTATCCGTCGGAAAAGTTTTTTTTTTCAAAAAAAAGGTTTTATTAATTTAAAAGAAAATTAATTTTTTTCTAATGTTTTCACCCATTTGATTACCAGGTCCATGCTCTCCCTTTTTTCACCAAAAAAAACCCTAGGTTAAAAGAATCTCACGACACTCCCTCCCCTCTCGTCTCCGGCTCTCCTCCTTCGGTGCTCTCGTCTCCGGTGCCACCTCTCGTCTCTAGTGCTCCCTCCGCCTCTTGTGTACGGTTCTGTGTTATTGTGAGTTCTCAAACTTCTTCCTTTTACCATACATTTTGATGTGAAATTTGTTCACTGGAAAATGTGAAATCCAAATATACAATGCAATACATTAGATTATCCATGGATTCCTTCACTAAAAACGCTCAAAATCGACCAGATTGGAGGGGGGGGGGTTTGGTAGCACCGACGTCGACTACCACGGCCACCACCACCACCGTCGTCAAAATCGATAAGTTTAACTAGCCTTTTTGTGAGCTCGAACCTACTCAAAAACCATTGTGGGGAAGTCTGCTTTTTGCTCTGCTACCCAAAGCTAAAACGGGGGATTCTTGACTTCACCTCACCATGGGCCTCTTATAACTATGATGTCCTTTTCTTTAACCTATTAATCTGTCGGTCCACAATACTATATCAAGTTCTTATAACACAACTCATAAACGATTTACCAACATGTTTGGATTAATAACAAACGATTACAAGGATTGGTGTTCGGTTTTAGCTCTGTGTGTTCTCTCTGTTTACACCTTTAAGTGTGTGTTTTTGTGATCTGATGATGTTAGTGTGTTGAGCACACTTGCTTCACCTAACATACATAATATCTAATATCTAAAGTAATATCTAGATATTATCTAGATATTATTACTAACTAAATCTAATATCTAACATAATTAGATATTTAAACTAAGTTAAACTAAATACTAAAATTACAATAAACAATAATTTACTTCAACATTTATTACAAACGACATTAGACTTTATATCGAGAGTCGGCTTTCCGGCTTTAGCTTCAGATTGGATCTTCAGATTGGATGATCTTGAATCCAATAGATATGTGATCTAACAATCTCCCCCTTTGGATCAAGATCATTACTAAAAAGATTTTAGCAATTCAGTATTCTTCTTCAGCTCAGAAGATGCAATCTCTTTCTCTAGCTCAGAATGTTTTAGCAAAGTATCTTCAAAGAAAATATATCTGAAATCAGCATGTCTCCAGAATACTTTGATCTCGCAGTTTTTGGTTAGCTTTTCTCTTCTCCAATGTCTTGTAATGTAATGGACTGAACATTTCTTCAAGCTTTAGATTCTCCCCCTTTTTTATGAAAAGTGCAACGACTTCATCAAAACTTTGAGTAAGAAATGTCAACCAATTGGAGCCTCTGATCCGTCAATTCAAAAGATATTCATCCAGATCTTTTCAAATCCAGACAAAATAGTCATGTAACACCTGAATCAACTAATGAATCAGTCAACATGCCTGCCAGTAACACTAAGTCACTGTGTGTAACGAATACACATTGGTAAGGAGTTGTTTGATGTTGACTCCCCCAGGGCTTCCATTTAATCATCGAAACACCACAAAGGTAATTTCTATAAACGTTATGACAAAGAAACAAATTCCTTGTGTGTTCGTGCTTGTGTTGAAAGAATTAAGCACTGATGATTGCTTATAGGCTCAAAATTGTGTAAACCACTGAGACAACAGTAAGTTAAACACATACTCAATGTGCATGATTGAAGTGCGAAGGTGGGGCAGACTTCCTTCTTTTCAATATCCAGATTTTCCAAATGAAAATCAGATAGCAAATGTGTTGCTTCCCCTTAGAAAATGTGAAACACTTTTTATTTGATCTAGAGTTGGCATGGGCTAGTTACCTGTTTCAATAATGTTCACCAAAGAATTATGGAACACTAGTAATGTGGCTGCCCGACTCAGAAAAAGTTGGTGCAGAGTTGTGATATTCATTTTAACTCTGTTCTCACACCCTCTTTCTTTTAAACATTAAGCTCACTCTAATCACACTCATTTCTTTTCGACTTCTCACACTCAATCACTATGGATGAACTTCTTGGGTAGAAATCACTGGTTAAGGTGATTCAATAGAAGTTGTGTTAATTCCTAGCACAAAGAAATCTTGTTTTCCTAGAAAGCATGCGATGCTCATAATGGTTTAACTTTTCAGTTAAAGCACAAAGTAGAATAAGAAAACATTGAAAATTTCACTTTCAAATTATAAAATCTGTTTGAGAATCGGAAAGTGATTTGAACATTTAGAACATGTTTTCAATGATTGAAAGTTATCCTTCTTTCAACCATATTTGAGATTAAGATAAAGGATTATACCTTTACGTGCGATCTTACATCTCATGAAGCTAAGCTTAAAGTCATAAAGATATGAACTTGTACGCATCTCTCAAAAATTCTGCAAAAGTCTTATGTCAAGTCAAAGTAAATTTATTCACTTAAATTGAAAGGACAAAAAGCAGTAAAACTGTTAAAGTTCGAGTTCTGATAAAAAAATAATCATAAGTCATATCCAAACTCCTTTGATTTGAAGAGCTCCCCCTAAAATCTTGCATTACAAAAATTTGACATAAAAGGTAAATGCAGAAACTTATGAGCTCCCCCTCAAAATAAGATTAACCGCTTGTCAATTTCTTCTCATACTCCCACTTGGATCATGAACAGAACATTTGAAGTGCAAATATCAATCAGAATTAAGAATGAAGAAAGATGAAAAAGTATACAATTAGAAAACTTTGATAGGTAACTACTGATTAGATCTTAAGATTTAGCATACCAAGCTTAGAGACAAGAAAGGTAAACCTCTTTTCGTCTAAAGGTTTGGTAAACAAACCGGCAAGCTGATAATCAGTTTTTACAAAGAAAAGTTCAATTGTTCCTTTTTCAACATGATCTTTAATAAAATGATACCTGACATCTATGTGTTTGGTCATGGTGTGCTGAACAGGATTCGTTGTTATTGCGATGACACTCTCGGAGTCACAGTATATCGGGATTTTGAGGAAGTGGAAACCGTAGTCGCGCAATTGAGTTCTTATTCATAAGACCTGAGAACAGTAGCTAGCAGCAGCTACATATTCTGCTACGGCCGTGGAAGTTGAAACACAAAGTTGCTTCTTCGATGCCCAACTGACGAGCTTATCACCGAGGAGATGTACATGCCCTGACGTGCTCTTCCTGTCTAACATACAACCTGCATGATCTGCATCTGTATACGCTGTTAGTTCAAAACTTGTATCTTTAGGATACCACAGACCAATATCTGCAATGCCCTTCAGATACCTAAATATGCGCTTTACAGCAGACATATGGATTTCTTTAGGATTGGCCTGTTATCGTGCACATAAGCATGCTGAGAACATTATA
This sequence comes from Arctium lappa, assembly GCA_023525745.1. Classification (NCBI taxonomy): domain Eukaryota; kingdom Viridiplantae; phylum Streptophyta; class Magnoliopsida; order Asterales; family Asteraceae; genus Arctium; species Arctium lappa. Next base: position 166,137,705 of record CM042047.1, read on the forward strand.
TCTGGCCTACTAGATGTGAGATACATCAAAGAACCTATCATCCCTCGATAAGTCCTAACATCAACAGCCTTTCCCGAAGGATCGGTGCCAATCTTAGTACCTGGTGCCATTGGGGTACCAATCGGTTTTGAATTTTCCATTTTGAACTTCCGAAGAATATCCATAATGTATTTTGATTGATTGATAAAAATACCCGTAGAAAACTGTTTGACTTGTAATCCAAGAAAGAAATTCATCTCTCCCATCTTATTCATCTGAAATCTAGACACCATAAGGTTTAAAAAATTCTTACAGTACTTAGGACTTGTAGAGCCAAAAATAATATCATCTACATAGATTTAAATTAAAATGATATCGGCTTTTTCCTTTTTGATAAACAAAGTGGTATCCACCGTTCCTTTTGAAAAACCAGACTTGACTAGAAATTTGGAAATGACACCATACCAGGCTCGAGGAGCTTGTTTAAGACCGTAGAGTGTTTTGTCGAGAATGTAGACGTGATTCGGCTTCTCTTTATTGACAAAACCCTCTGGCTGAGAGACGTAGACTTCCTCCTTCAGAATGCCATTCAGAAAGACAGTCTTCACGTCCATTTGAAAGACCGTGAAGTTCTTGTGGGCTGCGTAGGCTAGAAATATTCTAATTGCCTCAAATCGCGCCATAGGAGCATATGTCTCATCATAGTCGATTCCTTCCTCTTGTCTGTATCCTTTGGCTACTACTCTTGTTTTGGATAACGGTACCATTTTCGTCTTTCTTTATCTTGAAAACCGACTTCTTACATATAATTGTTTTACCTTGAGGTTTTGGTACGAGTCTCAAGACTTGAAGTGCATCGAACTGATTCAGCTCTTCTTACATTGAGATCACCCATTCTGGATCAGCAAGTGTTTCTGATACGCGAGTTGGCTCGAACTTGCTCAGAAAGGAGTCATGGATGCACATGTTTATTGACGATGACCTAGTTTGCACCGGTTTTGATGGATCGCTAATAATCTTGCTTATCGGATGCTCTTTGGTCCATTTATGTTCATGAGGTAGTGGATTAAATGAATGTATGTCAATTGTATCATCTATAAATCCACTTGTACCTTCTTTAGTTTGTTCAGGAGGAATGATGATTGCAGTTGAAATGATAGGTTCAGAAGGCTCAGCAGGTACAGCTTGGTCCGGCTGTAGATGGATCTGTACAGAACATCCTACTGATGCAGCTACTTCTGTCTCTTCATCATTTGTCACTTCTTCAACTGTTGGAGTCTGCATTTGAATTGGAACTTCTTGTTGAATCGAGGTGTTGGATTCAATAGGAACATCTGAACTGGTTGGATGAGTAGTCGTTAAGTCTTCCATCCTGTCAACCACAACAGATTTCTTGACATTAGATCCAAGAAATTCATCATAAAAGAATTCAAATAATAAGTCTAAATCAGATAAATGATTAGTTGATGTTGATGCTTCATCTGATTTATGTTGTTGAGACCCAGATTCTGGAATGATTTGCCCAGAAGCTAGTACGCCAGTTATAACAGGTTCTGAACTGTGTTGTTCGGAAGCCATCTCTTCATCAAACGTGACGTTGATGCTTTCAATCACTGACTTTGACTTATTCAGATAAACACGGAATGCAGTTGATGTCGAGGAATAACCAATGAAGATTCCTTCGTCCGCCTTGGAACTGAACTTGTTGAGACTCTCCCTATCGTTTAGCACAAAACACTTACACCCAAATATATGGAAATATTTGATTGTCGGTGTTCGGTTGTTGATTAACGCATAAGGAGTCTTCTTGAATCTGCGATGTATCATGGAACGATTCTGTGTATAACATGCAGTCGATACAGCTTCTGCCCACAAAAATAGAGGTAAATCTGATTGACTTAGCATAGTACGAACAGCCTCGACTAGCGTACGATTTCTTCTTTCGACCACTCCATTTTGTTGAGGCGTTCGAGCAACAGAGTATTGATGTGAAATCCCGACAGATTCGAGATATTCTTCAACCTTCTTGTTCTTGAACTCTGTGTCGTTGTCTGTTCTTAGAAGCTTAACCGGCCGTCTTCAGGAATGTGATGAGAACATCAGGTGTCTCATCCTTTGAACATAGAAACTTGACCCATGTGTATCGCGAGTAATCGTCCACGATAACGAGTATGTACTTCTTTCCGCCTAGACTCTGAGTTCGCATCGGACCGCATAAGTCCATATGCAATAACTCTAACGGAGCGCTTGTACTTGGTTCAGGCTTTGGTTTATGTGGAGCCCTCTTCATCTTGCCCTTTTCACATGCTGCACAAAGATGTTCTCTTTCATATTTGAGCTCTGGAAGTCCTTTGACGAGCTTTCCACTTACTAGATTGTTGATGTACCTGAAGTTGAGGTGAGAGAGCCTTCGATGCCATAGCCAACTTTGTTGCATCGAGGCTTTCGTCAGTAGACAAACCTACTTGTCTGTCTGGACTTTTGACAAGTTAATTGTGTAGAGGTCTGACTTTCTTGTGCTGACCAAGAGTTCCTCGCCTTCTTCAGTGCGAACTGAACACGTCTTGGCTTTGAAATTGACCTCTAAGCTTTTGTCACAGAACTGGCCGATACTGAACAGGTTGTGCCGTAAGCCTTCAACATAGCTCACCTTCTTTATCGTGACATTGTCATGTTGTACATCACCGTGTCTCATTATTGGAGAAAATTGGTCGTTGCCGAATATGACTGTTCCGCAATACTTCTCTTTAATATTGGACAACATCTTTTTTTGTCCAGTCATATGCTTGGAACATCCGCTATCCAAGTACCACATATGACGGATCTGCACAATAGAAATGTCAGGATCGAATTCTCAACAAGAATTAATTCTCAGAAACAATATCAAAGAAGTTTGCGGAATAACACTTTGATATTCAATGAAACAGTAAATCAAAACAGTAAATATGAAGAACAAACTGTAAACTTGTATTGAATAATTGAAATCACAAGATTACACACTCAACCTCAATCTTGAAGAACAGACTCTTTCAAGACGAATTCTACTTCTCTAGAATTAGGATCTATGCCTTGAGGTTGATTTCTCTCTAGAACTTAGAATAAATTATTAATTCTAAAACTATTCTGTATCTTCTATACATATACTAATCAAAAAGATAATTACAATAAATAAACATATCTTCAGCATATCTTCCATGTATATCTCTAAGCCTTCCATAATCTTCAGTCCATCCAGCTGTTATCCTTTCATGCGAATCTCCATCTTATAAGCAGTATTAATCTTCAGCAACATTAATCTCTTTTAGCAGCATTAACTACTAAGCAGCACTAACTACTAGCAGTACTAACTAGCTAAGCAGTACTAACTTTGTTCAAGCAGCACTAACTTTGACTAGCAGTATTAATTCTACTGGCAGTAGTAATACTCAGCAGTACTAACCTTGAAGTCTTCTAGCAGTAGTAACTCTGAACCAGCAGCATTAACCATACTTAAGCTTTTCTTCAGTTCCCAACAATCTCCCCCTAACTTGACTTTTAGGAAAAGAAGTCAAGTTCTTCAGATGCTCCCAAAATCTTCATTGATCTACTCCAATGTTAGGATCCAGTCCCATACTCTGATTGATAGTCCTCTGAATTAGATACTTTGCCATTTCTGAATTTGGTGCACAACCCAACTTCTTATTCAACATGGCATGAAGCTTTAGATTTGTGTGATTGTAGACCATATCCACCAAGTAGTATTCCATGTGAAAAGTATCCAATGCTAGTTCATAGACTCCACTCCTTTCATATAGAGTCCATCCTCTAACAGTTTTGAACACATCTCTGATTAAGTGCTTCACTGCTTCTGGATTGAATAACATGCACAAGTATTCCATGACCAACTTCACTATAGGTAACCCTGGAGCTGTCAACTGATCTGCATAAATTTTCATCCCTACTTCAAACATTTCTTCCAAATCAGATCTTGAACACTCTCTGACAATTTTGTTCCAGGTGCTGTAGAATTCATACTTCTCATCATTTCTTTTCAATCTGATGTACTCTTTGCCATCCACCTCCATAGTATCCCAGTGGATAACTTCAGGAGGTTTAAATCCAACAGGTTCAACTGAAATAGTCTTTGGAATTTTATCCATTACCACCATGTACATGTTTACATTTGAACTCTGTGGTACTTCCTGAGATTTAGCTTCATTCTGAGGTGCCTCTTCTTCTTCAGCAACCTTTTGCTCTTCTTCTATTCTAGGCTTCTTTACACTCTTCTTTCTTTTAGCCATCATTTTGGTTCTTTTCAGAGTCTTTTGAACTTGCCCTAAAGTAGCTTCCTTCTTCTCTTCTTCCTTGTTCTCTGTCTTTTCTTTGATAGGAGTTCCCTCTTCACTTTCAGGGAATGGTTGATTCATATTCACATCATGTCTCTCCTTGGCCTTCTTTTCAAACTCCACTCTATCCTTTTCATTACCGTTCAGCTTCCCCATTTCTTTCTCATAGAGATCCCTGATTTGATCAAAAGTCATCTTCACAAACATTTCTTTCTTTACCCCAATTGCACTCCTCAAGAAAGTTATCATTTTGTTTCTTTCCTGAGTGGCAAGGTAAGTTTGTGAAGGTCTTCTTTTCTTTGCACTTGATTTGGCTATCATAGCCTTTCTCAAGCTTATTGCCCTTTGCTTAGCTTTCTCTGTTTCAAGCCCTTTCTGATAAGCTTCATTTAATTCAGCAGCTAGATCCTTTGCCATCTCCCTGTCCTTTTCAACCTGAACTCTTTCTTCTTTTTCAATATCCTCCTGCATCTTCTTGGCTAAGGCTTCATCTGATTCAACCAACCTTTGCTTCTTGACTGGTTGATCAGATTCCACCATCTTTGCTTTTCCTTTGTCTTTGTTCATTGCCTTCTTACTGTTATCTTTCTTGATCACTTCTCCTTTTACTCCCCCTTCATTTATGACCACTCCCTTTGCTTTGGGAGTGTCATTCTTTGCTTTGATGAGCATTTCAGCTACTTCAATTTCTGTTGGTGATAACTCTGTTACTGCTGCTTGTGAAGTTTCAGCAGCACTAACAGTTTCTGCTGCTTGCTCTGAGTTTCTTTCAGTTTCTGCTTCTAACTCCCCCTCAATACTGTTCTTCTCCCCATCATGCTCCCCCTCAACTTTTTCTTTTTCCTCATCCAGGTTTACTTCAGCCTCTGACTCCCCCTTTTTGGGAGCATCAGACACTGGTTCCCTTCTCTTTAGCACAAACTGTTTCCTTTTCTTCTTTTGAATCATCCTGGTCACCATCTTCTTTAGTTTTGCAATCTGGACTTGTTGTGACAGGATCACCATCTTCATCTCCTCTATGTCTTTTCCTTGTTTCAGAACATCTAGGTTGATGTTTCCCATTGTATCCATCAATTCCTGGTAGTTATATATGTCCTCACCTTCTCTAGAAGTGTTACCCTCTTTTGAAGGATCATTGGATCTTTTAGTAGTGGAAGTCTTCTGCCTAGCAGAAGCACTATCCACCCCCGTGGTTTCTTGGCACCAGGGACCTTCGAATGATTGCTCATTCAAAGTTTCCATGGGGAAGGTCTTATTGATGTCACCACTTTCCTCCTCTGTGCTAGCAGGAGTAGTGGCAGCCTCATCACCCATATACTCTTCCTCCTCCTCAGAGAGCACCTTCTTGGGGTTGGGAGACACCCCTTTGGTTTCCCTATTGATATTCCCTAAAGGAGAATTCTCCCTTAGAGGGCTTAAAGGCTTGGGGGTTGATGGTACAAGAAGGGAAGGAGCCTTCTTTACCTGTTTCCTCTTGTATGTTTGGGTGATTGGTGAGGTGGGTTTTTCAAGAAGGGACTGGGGGATAGATTTAGAGTGGGAAGGTTGGGATTGGCTAGCAGTAGGATGGTCTAATGGGGGCCTTGGCCCTGCTGCCATACCTTCATTGGTTTGGGACACCACCATCATCGTAGAGAACAATGGGGTGTCAACTCCTTCCGAGTCCCCAGTAGATCTTCTCATATTTGAGAAAACCTTGCCTTTGGGGGGTTTAGGTACATATATTCCAGCAGAATGAGGAATATCCGTCAATTCATGGTTGATTACTTCTTGAACAAACCTGGGATACATATAGAGAAGCTCTTTTTGTTTCCCATGTTTGAAACAAGATCATTGAAAAGCATTTGCGAAAAATTGTACCTTCTGGCAGTGGCCAAACAGACCAAAGCATAAGCAATGGGACTGCTGAACTCACTCCATCCAGTAGTCTTTTTAGAGATGCAATGCATCAAGGTATGAACAAGAAAACGCCATTGGGGTGAGAATTTAGCTTTTGAAAACTTAAAAACACCCAATGGGCCTCCATACCCCATTCTTGTAAGATTAGAGAACAGTTCATCGTTTGGGATAGAAGTTATACCAGAGGCATCGTCTAGACGTAGACTGATGCGAATAACTTCTTCAGTAACTGTTAAAGGTTTTTCACAGACCCTTGTCTTGATCTTTTGCACACCATTCTCAGCAACAATGGTGGCATTAGCCCAGAACTGCCTTTGATGCTCGATATAGATGGAAGGTGATACAGTAAGAGCATGGGCAATATGGCTTGACTTGAGGAAATCCACAATCTGATGAAATCCTGCAGCTTGCTTTGGCTTTTGGAGTATCGCGATCTCATTGTGTTCATCGATGAATGCCATGGATGCCATTGTTCTTTGCGAAAAGCTTGCCTGAAACCTTTGAATCTTTGAAAGAGAAAGGGTTTAGAGCGCAAGTGAACAGTATGCAAAGAGTCGTTATGAACTGTTAGGCGGGCAAAGGGTATTTATAGTATTCGGGACATAAGCAGTATTAACCTAGAGCAGTATTAACGGACAAGCAGTATTAACTAACTAGCAGTATTAACTGCGAGCAGTATTAACCACTAGCAGTATTAACTAACTAGCAGTATTAACTGCGAGCAGTATTAACTAACTAGCAGTATTAACTGCGAGTAGTATTAACCACTAGCAGTATTAACTACTAGCAGTATTAACTAACTAGCAGTATTAACTGCGAGCAGTATTAACTGCGAGCAGTATTAACTAACTAGCAGTATTAACTGCGAGCAGTATTAACTAACTAGCAGTATTAACTAACTAGCAGTATTAACTGCGAGCAGTATTAACTACTAGCAGTATTAACTAACTAGCAGTATTAATTGCGAGCAATATTAACTAACTAGCAGTATTAACTACTAGCAGTATTAACTAACTTACTCTTTGAAGCTTAAGTTGAATTGAGTACTGCTATGTATGCCCTGCAAAGGAAGATTAGTAACACCAAGAATCTATAATATTCAGGTATTTAACCACTTTTTGAGAGGATGCTTATTCAGAGTTGATCATTCCCACGCTTGTTACCAAGAAAGTGAATCTACCCACATCAAAAGCTTTGGTGAATAGATCAGCAAACTGGTTGTCAGTATGAACTTTTACAACTTGAATAAGTTTCTTTTCATTACAGTCTCTTATGAAATGATACCTGATCTCAATGTGCTTTGTCTTAGAGTGCTTGACAGGATTATTCACAATGCTGATAGCACTGCTGTTATCAATAAAAATGGGAGTGTGTAGAAAGGTTACCCCATAGTCCAACATTTGATTCTGAATCCATAAGACTTGAGAACAGCAACTTGTAGCTGCTATGTACTCTGCCTTTATTGTAGATGTGGACACTGTGGTTTGTTTCTTGCACTGCCATGAAACTAGTCTAGCACCCAAAAACTGACATCCTCCAGAAGTAGATTTTCTGTCCAAATTTGCCCCACCTAGATCACTGTCTGAGTATGCTATTAGGTCAAAGGGTGAGTCATGAGGATACCAAAGTCCCAATCTGGGTTGCCCTTTGAGATATCTGAATATCCTCTTAACAACTTGAAAGTGAGATTGCTTTGGCCTAACTTGGAATCTTGCACAAACACAGACTGGAAACATTATATCTGGCCTTGATGCTGTGAGATACATGAGAGAGCCAATCATGGATCTATAATGATGCACATCCATATCCTCCCCCTCAAGATCTGCTGTTATCTGCTTGTGTGTCTCCATAGGTGTGCTGGCAGGTTTCGAATCTGAGAAACCAAACTTGTTTAGGATGTCCTGCACATACTTGGACTGACAGATGAAAATTCCATCTGACTTCTGTTGAACTTGGAGTCCAAGGAAAAAGGTAAGTTCCCCCATGGAACTCATTTTGAACCTTTGATGCATTAGTTCCTCAAACTCCTTGCACATGTTGTCTCTTGTAGATCCAAAGATAATGTCATCAACATAGATTTGGACCAGCAAGATATCCTTCTTCTTTCTCTTGATAAATAGAGTCTTATCAATGACTCCTCTTTCAAAGCCATTTTCCAAGAGATAGGATGACAGAGTGTCATACCATGCTCTTGGAGCTTGATGCAGTCCATAAAGAGCTTTCTTCAATTTGTATACCCTGTCAGGAAAGCTTGGGTTTTCAAACCCTGGTGGTTGACAGACATATACCTCTTCTTCAATTGAGCCATAGAGAAATGCACTTTTTACATCCATTTGATAGACTTTGAAGTTCATGTAAGAAGCATAGGCTAGGAATAATCTGATTGCTTCTATCCTATCCACAGGTGCAAAGACTTCTTCATAATCTATACCCTCTTCTTGAGTATACCCTTGATCCACCAGCCTTGCTTTGTTCCTTATGACAATTCCTCTTTCATCTCTCTTGTTCCTGAAAATCCACTTTGTGCCAATTGCTCTGTGACCTTTAGGAAGGTCTACTAGATCCCATACATCTTGTAGCTTGAACTGCAACAGTTCTTCTTGCATTGCTTCTATCCAACTGGATTCTTTCATAGCATCATGTGCCTTTTTAGGCTCAAGCTGGTATAGAAAGCAAGAAAGCATTGTATGCTGTTGATCTTGCATTTCTTGAAGCCTGCTTTGATGCCTAGTCATCATAGGAGAAGATATATCTCCTATTACCAGTTGTGGAGGATGATTCTTTTGAACTCTGGTGTTATGACTAGGTTCTTCAGTAAGTCCTACCTCTAAATTAGAGTCATTCATCTCAACTGAAGTGTTTTCAGCAGCTACTTCTGATTCTTTATTTTCTTGAGTCTCCTCATCTCTACTTTCTTCTTCACTCTGACTTGGTCCAGTAGATGGTTCCTTTTCACAGTCTTCAACAGAATTCACTGTGGGTATGGGAAATATCACAGATTTAGATATACTTTCTTGAACTTGTGTAGTCTCTGATCATCCACAACCTGAACCTGCATAATCACTACTGAAACCAAAAGAGTTAGTTAGTGAATCAATGTCAAATAGCCACTGAGGACCAGTTCCAATAGGATTTGGTGTGTTCTCATTGCAGTTGACATTGTCACTTTCTTCAATTATTCTAGAAGATGTGTTAAAAACTCTGTAGGCCTTACTCTGAGATGAATAACCAACAAGAAATCCATCATCTGCTTTGCTATCAAACTTACCTAAGTGAGATTTGATATTGAGAATTGTACAAGGACACCCAAAAGGTTTGAAAAAACCAATGAAAGGTTTTCTTTTATTTAAAAGCTCATATGGTGTCTTGTTCTTTGGCTTAACTACTAGAACTCTGTTTTGGACATAGCAGGCAGTATTAACTGCTTCAGCCCAGAAGGTAATTGGCAGTTGTGAATCAGCCAACAGAGATCTAGCAGCCTCTATTAGTGTCCTATTTCTCCTTTCAGCAACACCATTCTGTTGAGGAGTCCTAGGAGCACTATATTGTCTCTCAATGCCTTTTTCTTTACAAAAGGTGTTTAGATCAAGATTTTTGAATTCAGTCCCATTATCTGATCTAATGACTTTTACTTTTTGATTAGTTTGGTTTTCAATTCTTAGGATAAAGGATTTGATCAGTCCACTTGTCTCATCCTTAGTCCTTAGAAAATATACCCAGGTAAATCTAGAGTAATCATCAACAATAACCAAGCAGTAAGATTTCTTGCCTATACTCATAACATTTGTAGGACCAAACAGATCCATATGCAATAACTGGAGACAAGAAGAAATTGAATTTATCTCTTTGGTCTTATGAGAAGTTTTGTGCTGTTTGCCTTTAAGACATGCAACACAATGATCATCACATGAAAATACTTTTGAAGGTAAACCTCTTACAAGATTGTTTTTGACAAGTTTGTTCATAGTTTTGAAGTTCATGTGACACATCCTTCTGTGCCAGAGAGATGATTCATCTACAGAAGCTTTTGAAACAAGACAATTTACAGATGAATCACTATCAACATTGTCCATATCTAGACAATAAACATTGTCCTTTCTTGGAGTTCTAAGTAGTATCATGCTTTCATCAACTATCTTGAACCCTGGAGCAAGGATCATACACTCAGTATTTGTAAATAATATACTATGTTGTTTGTCACAAACCTGTGATACACTTAACAGGTTGTACTTCAACTGATCAACATAGTAGACATCCTCAAATGTCATCTTACCTTTGGTGACATTACCTTTTCCACTTATCTTACCACCAGTAAGATTATCTCCAAATGCAACATGTCCTCCATTGATATGCTTGAAATCCTGTAGGCATGACATGTTACCTGTCATGTGCCTAGAGCAACCACTATCAACATGCCATATGCTCTTTCCCTTGAGCTGTTGGTTGCCCTGCACATAAGATAAATCAGTTAGTATGAATTAGGAACCCAAGCCAAAGTGGTCTTGGGTACCCCTTTCTCATCAAAATACTTGCATTCTTTCTTGACAAGATTTTTGAACTTTAACTCCTCATTTTTGGAGTACTTTGTCACAATAATAGGCTTGGAAACATTTTTGCTAGAAGTAGTACTGGTTTTAGAAGTACTAACTGCCTTAGCAGCACTTGAATGCTTAGCAGTACTAACCTCGTTAGAAGTAGTAACTGTGTTAGCAGCAGTAACTGTGTTGGCAGTATTAACCTTTGAAGAGGTACTAACAGTATTAGCAGCATTAATATTTTCAGCAGTACTAACACAGGAAGCAGCAGTAATACTTCCTGCAGCACTAACCCAGTCAGCAGTACTAACAGTTTTAGTGCTTCTAGGCACCCACATTTTAATACTTTCTTTTAAAATCTTTTTCTTCATGGGGCCTTTACTTTCACCATGTTTCTTTATCACATGTTTCTTTCCAGCCTTCCTATAACCAACAGGTTTTTGCATAGATCTTTGAAAGGTCATCTGTTGATTAATAGGGTTAAAGAAGCAATATTTAGCCAAATGATTTAACTTGCCACATATGAAACAAGGTTTTGGTCTATTGATTTTGCTCAGATCAACTCCTTGCTTCTGAGCCCATTGATTATTCCAGTTTCTTTGATTTCCTCTTTCTAAACTAGAATTTAGGCTCTTGGCTTTACTGCAATCACACTGTTTACAAGATCCAGGATTCACAACCATGGTTTGTTTGTAATGGACCTTGTTATCCTTTCCTTTGGTCTTCTCTATCTCCTTGGACTTGACCCAGATTTTCCCACATCCCTCATTGGTGATAATGTTGTTTTCTAATGGGATCTCTTTACTCACATCATTATCCCTATTCTCACTGGCTTCTTTCTCAGTCAAAATCTTAATTATCACCTCATCCAAAGGATCTATCTTAAAAGCTTTCTCAGATAAGTCCTTTTTCTCCTTGGTTTCTAACAAGTCTGAAGTAGGAGAGATATAGTTGTTGTTGTAAGGAGGAGGTGTATTGTTGTATCCAATACCAGGCTTCATCTTATCATGAATCTGAGCCTTTAGAAGAGAATCCATTGCTTTTGAAGCATATGAAAACTTTTCTATGTCAAGTTTAACTTTAGACAGTTCCTCTTTCAGCCTATCACTCTCTTCTAAGGATTTAGACAGTTTGGTCTCTAACTCATTCTTTTCCCACTTCCAATAGTTTGTGTCATAAGAGTGTTGAAGTTCATTAGCTTGAAAGCCTTTGATTTGCTCTTCAAATCTCTCTACTATCAACACATAATCTCTTCTGTCCTTTTCTAATCTTTTGAGGTCATCACACATACTTTGATTGTGATCCCTGTATCTTTTGACAGTGTCAATGCAAGATTTAGTGCAAATATTAGAAATTACCTCAGAGGGGAGATCAGACACTTCTGCCATAAGAGCCTGATTCTGAATGGCTTCCTCAGCTTGATCACTCCAGTCAAATCCCATTCCTTGTTGAGAAACAAGGGCTTGAGCAGGATTCTTGTTTTGATTGTAGCCTCCATTCTGAGCTTGTTGGTGGTTGTTGTTTGGAACAACACTCCTGCATTCTCTAGCAAAGTGTCCTTTCATGTGACACTTATAGCATTCCACCTTAGTCTTGTCAAAACCAGCTCCATCTTCTCTTCTTTGAGAGAAGTTATTCCTTCCTGTTCTTTTAATAAACTTCTTCACCCTCATGGATAACATGGCCATCTGCCATTTAATATCCATCTCCTCCAGGTCATCAGGGTGAAGTTGATCCAGATCATCATTAATCAATGAATTGTTGTTATAACTGGACAAAAAGGCTTCAAAAATAGTTTCAGTGCCTTTTTCTGGATTTACTCCACTGGCAGTACTAACTGCTTCAGGGTTGGCAGTAGTATCAGTGGATGCTGAAAGAAGTGCAGCATTGTGGATATAACCAGTAGGCTTCTTCTTGGTTTCTACCTCAGTTTCAAAAACTCTTAGATCATTGTATAGATCATCAAGTTCTTTCTCTTCCAGATTGTCACTCTTTCTATATGAGACAGTGTACATAGTCCATTCATCCCCAAGAGATCTGAGTAACTTTCTGTTGATGTCATCTTGTTCCATCTTCACTCCTACAGTAGCCAGTTCACCAATGAGCTTGTTGAACCTATCAAAAGTTTGAGTCATAGACTCATTCTTTGAGGAAGTGAAGTTCTCATACTGCTGCTTTAGAACATCTCTTTGATTTCTTTTGATGCTCTTAGTTCCAGCAAATCTTTTCTCTAGAGCATTCCAGAGAATCTGAGCATCAGTGCAGTTGCAAAATTGATGCTGATATTCATTGGGGATGGCCAAGAGCAGAGTGCTCAAGGCCTTCATCTCTGTCTGTCTGATCTTCCTTTCACCATCTGTCTTTGGTGGAGGTCTTTTCCCATCTGGTCCTATCCTTCCAGCTTCAGAAGGACCATTCTCAATGATATCCCACATTGAGTAGTCAGTGAGAAGAATATATTGTCTGATTCTGATCTTCCACATGTCAAACTCACTGGGTTTGAGCATTGGAACCTTGGAGACCAAAGTACTGCTTGATTCTGTAAGATTTTCCTTGATGAATAGATGTTTCTGAGAGAGTTTGGCTCTGATACCACTTGTCAGGATCGAATTCTCAACAAGAATTAATTCTCAGAAACAATATCAAAGAAGTTTGCGGAATAACACTTTGATATTCAATGAAACAGTAAATCAAAACAGTAAATATGAAGAACAAACTGTAAACTTGTATTGAATAATTGAAATCACAAGATTACACACTCAACCTCAATCTTGAAGAACAGACTCTTTCAAGACGGATTCTACTTCTCTAGAATTAGGATCTATGCCTTGAGGTTGATTTCTCTCTAGAACTTAGAATGAATTATTAATTCTAAAACTATTCTATATCTTCTATACATATACCAATCAAAAAGATAATTACAATAAATAAACATATCTTCAGCATATCTTCCATGTATATCTCTAAGCCTTCCATAATCTTCAGTCCATCCAGCTGTTATCCTTTCATGCGAATCTCCATCTTATAAGCAGTATTAATCTTCAGCAGCATTAATCTCTTTTAGCAGCACTAACTACTAGCAGTACTAACTAGCTAAGCAGTACTAACTTTGTTCAAGCAGCACTAACTTTGACTAGCAGTATTAATTATACTAGCAGTAGTAATACTCAGCAGTACTAACCATGAAGTCTTCTAGCAGTAGTAACTCTGAACCAGCAGCATTAACCATACTTAAGCTTTTCTTCAGTTCCCAACAAGAAATAACGAAACAAGAGATTTAGATAGTCAGAAGTCAAAGTTTAAGACTTTTGAGCATTAAAGTGTGGGTCTTGAACTGATTTGTTCAAAAGCCATATCCTCTTCTTAAGCACGGGTTCGGAACAGGCGTGTTCAGAAACCATTGTTTTATCTTTGAAGTGCGGGTCTTGAACTGCTGTATTCAAAAACCTCGTTCTTTGAGGAACGATTCCTAGACTGTTTTGTCTAGAGAAGTCATATCCTGAGCTCTCTTAAACTTTGTGTGCCTGCAACACAGATTTAGCCTTAGGTACCCACTGGAATTTGGGTCCTACTGTGTTAGCACAAGATTTTGGTACCCATTTGAAATTGGGTCCTCTTTTCATTTGAAAGTCATTTGAATCATTATAATTAGATGAATGCATATGATAATTGCCAAACCAATCTTCAAAATCTTGACAAGAAGTAGAAACATGTTTATCATAAATAGAAGACTTTCTAGCAGATAAAGATAACTGAAATAATTGCTTCATTGTGTATTGTTTACGAGAAACAACAAGTTTTGAGTTCAAAATAGCAACATCAGCAATTAAGACATCTTTACTAGGCGAAGTCTTACTACAATTAACACTACAAAATGATTTAACGGTCTTGTCAAGCTTCTGTTTCGGTTGCCACTGAGATTTAACTTCTGTCCTTTGCTTGCTCAGATCTGAAACATGTGAAACTCGTGAGTTAGACTGTGGAGCAACAAACGAATGCTTCTTCTTCGGATGACCAGTAGTGTTCGGTTTCTGTAAATGCTTAGATACAATCTTACCTTTAGCACTCTTTGCTTTCACAGAGACTGAGTTATCAACTTTCGTTGATTTTACACTGTTAACAGGCATACTGGTTTTTCCCAAAGATTTGACAACAAAAGATGAATGGTTAGGAAGTTTTGCATTAAAGTCAAATTGATTAGAAAAATCATCTAAACCACCGTCAGAGTTCAGAAAATCAAACCCTTTATTTGATGAACCAAACATATCCTCAGAGTTTGAAGCCTTAGAAAGAACATAATTTTTGAACACAGTTGAAAAAAGTTTTTGTTCAATATTCATCAAAAGTCTTTCATCTGTTAAAGAATTCTCGAGTTCAGAAATTTTACTTTCTAAAACGAGAGGAGGGACATATAGTTTACCTTGAATAGGCTTCGCCTCCATTTCTTTTTCAGAATAACTTTGAAAGAAGTCATTTGAAAGAGATTTCTTCTTTTGATATATTGGATTATCATTATAACTATTATTCACTTTCGCATAATAAAATGGAAGGTGAACTTTAGATGATTTCAAACGTTTTTCAGTTTCGTTGGCTTCATCCTTTTCAGATAGTTTAGTCCAGAAAACTTTAAGCTCAGGGATTCTTCGAGCTAATTTCAAAGAAAGAAGATCATAAAGTGCAGGCACTTCAGATATCCTTTTTGAAGATAATAAGGATTCTTATAACCGATTCCCCATTTCTCTATTTCCTCTTTGGGTTTGTTCAGAGGAATAGTTTGTTCAGTTTGACCCATTTTGTATAACTTTTCTTCCAAACTTTTTAATTTATCAATTAATGTTTTGTTTTCTTCGGTACACGAAGAATGCATTTTAGTAAGCTCATATAAATCAAGCTCACTTTTTCTCAGTTTAGACTAGAGTTCAGAATTCTCTTTAAGAATTATTGTCTTTTTCTTTGCGCTGGTGTCATTTTTTCTATGTAAAACCTCAACCAATACTTTCTTCTCAGCAATTTCGTTGCTAAGTTTCTGTATCGATTGGTTTTTGTCAGTTATAACACGATTTTCTCGCTTAAGTTTTGACTCTAACTCTTGTTGTTTTAAATTCATGGCATGCATTTTATTTATGAAATCTGAATAAGATAAATCACATACCTCATCTTTCTCATCCTCTTTTGAATCTGCTTCAGCGTCTGATTCCTGCTTTCCCATCAAGCACATGTTGACTGCTTCATCTTTCTCGTCATCCTCTTCTTCCTCGTCTGAATGATCAAGCCAGTATTCATCCTATGCCATCAGTGCCTTACCCGCCTCCTGTTGCTTTGCAAGAAGCATCTTGTTTTTGTAGTAATCGGAGTTTCTGACTTTGGGTCTGCGGCAGTCTCTGGCAAAGTGACCTGTTTTGCCACAGTTGTAGCACATTTGTGGTTCTGACTGACTGGAACCTTCAGCTTTAAACATTCTCTCTTCCGGTTTCCTCTCTTCTATTCTCTTCCCTTCATACTGATATCTTCTCTCTTCCGGTTTCCTCTCTTCTGTTCTCTTCCCTTCAAACTTCTTCCCTTCATATCTACTTCCTTCAACCCTTTCCTTATGAGCATAGTTGTTAGGACCAGAAGAATACCTCTGACTGTTTGAACTTGGCTTAGTGTAGAACTTTTTCTTAAAATCATTTGACAACAGAAGCATTGCTTGCTTCAGTTGTTCATTTTCATCCGAGTCAGAGTTGGCATCAGCTTCATTTTCTTCTGATTCATACACAATTGTCTTGTTCTTCTTCTTCTTGACAACAAGAGCAACTGTGTCTTCAACTGTCTTTACTTTCTGCCTCTTTTCATCTAGAATTTCATCCACCTCTTCTTCATTTTGTTTAAGGGTTCCATACACCTCATGAAGTGGAATCTCATTCAGATCCTTGATCTGCTTCATCTGTCTGGCAAATCTCTTCCATTCCGGCTGTAGAATACTGAGGAATTTGACGTTTAGCTCGATTTGAGATTTGGTGACCTTGTTCTTGCTTAGTTCATTTAGCAAGGTCACGAATCTGTCATAAGTTCCTTCTAAAGACTCTCCACTTCTGCCTTTAAATTCTTCATAATTGTTTAGGCAGTTGGAAAGTTTGAGCTGATTCCCAACCTTTGAACCCAACATCATCTTCTCTAGCTGATCCTACATTTCTTTGCCCGAGGCTTTATAGTTGTCAATCTTTACATAGATTTCATTTGGAATTCCTTGTAGAATGTATGACTTTGCTAATTTATCACCTTTTTCTCTCTTTAAGTTATCATCTTCGAGCTCATGATACTTAAGTTCAATCTGTGTTGGCACAGTTCCAACCAAATGAGTCGTCATAACTGGTTTCATAACCCCTTCTTCTATCGATTGCCTGATGAAATCACCCAACTCATGTCTGTCAACAAAGTTCAGGAATCGATCTTTCCACTGTTCGTATTCTCCTTTAAAGAGAACTGGTGGCTTGGTATCAGTTCCGATTGCAAGGGCTTCTCTAGATGTCATTCTTAATAAAAAGATTTAAGTCTTGTATTGGCACAAAGAGAGGTTTGCGCGAAAGATTGCTGGCGCAAAGTGTGGTTTGCGTGACGAGTGGGTCGCGCAAACTGAAGTTTGCGTTTCAAGTTGATCGCGCGAAGTGAGCTTTGCGTTTCAAGAGGGTTGCGCAAACTGAGGTTTGCGTGACTAGAGGGTTGCGCAAACTGAGGTTTGCGTGACTAGAGGGTTGCGAGAACTGAGGTTTTCGTAAGCTATTGGTATGAGTGAACTGATCCGAGGTTTGCGTTTGCTTGTTGTTGCGAGAAGTGAGGTTCGCGTGACAAGAGTGTAGCGAGAGTTGAGGTTTGCGTTTCAAGTGAATCGCGAAAACTGATGTTCGCGTAAGCTTTGAGTTGCGCAAAGTGGGCTTTGCGTAAGAAGAGTGTTGTGCAAAGTAGACTTTGCGTTTTACGAGGGTTGCGCAAAGTAGACTTTGCGTGTTCAGTTGGTTGCGCAAAGTGTGTCACGCAAAGTGAAGTTTGCGTGAGTTCTTTCCTGTGTTTGCGCGAGTTCGTCTTGTACTTCGAAAATCAACTAAAACCTGTATGAACGTCGATTAGCAGTACCAAACTCTACCAATATGACTAAAAATACTTCTAGAACAGTTTGTTACCACTCGATCTCAATAAAACTCGCTTTTTGAAAAGAAAATCGATGGTATGGTGACTTTAAGAAGTCGACTGTTTTATCACTAAAATCACAAAATGGTACTCGACTTCAACTCTATACTGAAATCAAACAACAACAACTCAATCTAGCATGTATATCGATCACAACCTGATCGATTTTAACACCTAAAACACTCAAAATCTCGAAAATGATTTTGAACACAAGAACACAGATTCGATAGTTTTAAAAACTTGATTTTGATCTATTATCAGGCTCTGATACCAATTGTCGGTCTACAATACTATATCAAATTCTTATAACACAACTCATAAACGATTTACCAACCTGTTTGGATTAATAACAAACGATTACAAGGATTGGTGTTCGGTTTTAGCTCTGTGTGTTCCTTCTGTTTACACCTTTAAGTGTGTGTTTTTGTGATCTGATGATGTTAGTGTGTTGACCACACTTGCTTCACCTAACATACATAATATCTAATATCTAATAACTAAAGTAATATCTAGATATTATCTAGATATTATTACTAACTAAATCTAATACCTAACATAATTAGATATTTAAACTAAGTTAAACTAAATACTAAAATTACAATAAACAATAATTTACTTCGACATTTATTACAAACGACATTAGACATTATATCGAGAGTCGACTTTCCGACTTTAGCTTCAGATTGGATGATCTTGAATCCAATAGATATGTGATCTAACATAATCTCTCCATAAAATAAGTCTTTAATTGGTTTAAAAAAAGATATCTTTAAAAATAATATCTTTTATTCTTGTAGATGTTTATTGCTACGCATGATTAATAGCATTCTCAAGCTGGGATTTTTCCAGCTAGATATAGTTTCATCAAATCTCTACCCAAATATTCATCTACTGTTCATTGTTTTTCTTTCAATTTAATAAACCCTAAAGTCATTTTCCATCATTCCATAGCTCAACCTCAAGAAATTTTTATAAGTTTTTTCTTGCTTCCATTTCCCTTTCTTTCATCTTCTTTGCTACTCTGCAGCCATATTCAAGTTGATCTTCAAGTCATTGTGACTTTGTTGGTGTTGATTTTGCTTTGATTTGTAGCATCTACACATCTTAACACAAAATCTCACCACTTTTAATGGGTTTCTTGTATCATTTTGGTTGAAAAAACCCTTACTTTTTCTTTCTTGTTCTTGTTCTTGTTCTTTTTTATCTTTTGAATTTACAAACTTTTCATGTGTTTTTTGGGTTTCATCACTTTCAGTTCTTTTTTCAAGAAAAAAGGGCACCTTTTTAGTTAACCTTATCTACTTCTGTCACATGAGAAACCCTTACCCTTCAATAGAATTATTATATGTTTGCAGGACATGGACTTGAATTACAATTATTATATATTTGAGCTTTGCTTGAATTACAACTGTTATATGTTTGCAGGACTTGGACTTGACGGTTGTATTGAACAAGTTTGGAGGGATACTCTTGTATATCTCGATGACAACGATCCCATCCTCATAGGTCGTGCCTACCGTGAGCCACCACCACCACCACTCCATCTCCATTCTCCCACTACCGATTTCATCGTTTGGTACATTTTTTCCTCAATTTTGACCTTAATTTATATTGTTATTTGTTTTTTATGTGAATGATATCTTAAATGATATATGGTAAATCATAATTTTGTTAAATGATAAATGGTAAATCATGAGTACGGTACGATAGGCACGATTTCTTTGTGAGAAGATATATTTGTTCTATTAAAGACTACTTGTAGCATTTTAATGCAATTTGATTTATGTCTATTTTCCTATGTGATTCAATACTTGTATCATTTATTAGTTAAGTTGCAATTGTTGGGCAAACATTAGGATTAATTATTTGTAGTTGGGCTGCTAGTTGTTGGGCAAATATTAGGATTGATTATTTGTAGTTGGGTTGCCAATTGTTAGGAAAACTTTAGGTTTGATTGTGTATGGAAATATTAATTTTATAGCCGTTATGTCGCCGAATTTTTAATAAACAATTTCTTGTGTAAATTGACGTGTCTATGTTTGTATGTGTAAATGAGTGTATATATATATATATATATATATGGAAATCGTTATATATATTAGTCTAAAAATAGGTTAAACTTTATTTCAAGTCTATAAATGTTTATACGCAAAGACTAGTCACACTTTCGTCAATTTGTAGATATGTCAACTAATACCGATAGAGGATGGATGTATAAACGTTTAAATAGGGGCTAGGGGAAGCAAGAAAGGCCGAACATACGACTTTGGGAACACCAGGGATCCGAATTTGGTCTTGATCGGGGTGCCCTCAGGTGGATATTCGAGTAGTGCATCTTCTTCTGATGCTCGGGTGTGTACCTCTTTTTCCTTTGATATTTATTTATTTCGTATATAGATCTTATTAAAAACTCTAATGTTTTTTTTTGTAGATTCAAGCATTAGAGGCACGACTGCTCGAATCAGAAGAGGCCCGCAAGAAGGAGATGCCCCGAGTAGATGAGGTCCGCAAGAAGGAGCATCAGGACATGATAGAGTTGGTGACCAGGTTAAGCCAGGGTCAATTTCCTCAATCGCAGTTTCCTCCGTCGCAGTTTCCGCCTCCCCCACCCTCAGAGTCTTGATGGTTGAGTGTATGACCTATTTGTATTTGAATTAATGTACTTGAACTTCCTTTAGTGAACAATTGAGACAATTTGTATTTTTAGCGCCTTTTATAATCGATGACGACTTCAATTTATTCATATATTTGATTTACAGTTTTTTTGCATTTACAGGATTTTAAAATTGTTTTTAATTTTTTTTAAATATATAGTTAATTTCCGACGGATTTCCGGCAGACTATCCGTCGGTGAAATAAAATAAATAAATTCAAATCTATAATTTTAAAAAAAAATCCGGCGGGGTTTTCCGGCGGATGGTTTAAATAATAATTTTAAGAAGCAATTTTAAAAAAGAAAAACAAATTTCCAACAGATTTCCGCCGCAATTACCGACGGATTTCCTGCGGATTTTCCGTCGGAAATTTGTTTTTCTTTTTTGAATTTCTCTTTATAAATGTTTTAATAAATAAACTGTTAAAAATAAATTAAATAATAAATTTTTAGCCGTCTGAAACTAATTAATCAGATTAAGAAAATGTTGATTAATCCAACTTTCTTAAAAAAGGGGAAATAATTTCTGACGGAAAAATCCGTCGGAAATGTCATTTTCTAGCGGGAGACTTTTTATAGTGTAATCCGTCGGAAATCTGCCGGTAATAACATTTTTCAACGGATTTTACCGTCGGAAATGACCTTTTTCTAGTAGTGAATTTTAAACTATAAAAATTCAGCTTTATTTGCTTGGAAATAAACAAAATTAATTAGAAAGTGATAAGAAAATAACATAAAAAATTAGTGTTATCATCCATCATATTCCACATATTTTAATTAATTGATTTAATTTGATTCCTTAATTAATTATCAAAGGATGATTATGTAATTTTCTCATTTGGATGACAACCGGTCCAATTAATATATTAACGATTATCATTCTATTTCCCTCATTATTTGGAAACCTTATAAATAACACACATGTCTCTCTCGTTATCTCTTCCCCTCATTATATGGAAACCTTAATAAATAACAAGGTTTACATTATGGTTTTCAGAAGTGTTGTTTAGATTTAGTTTCACTAGATTACTTGGTGTTCACATACCAGATCTTGCAGATTCATAGTATGTATGTTTCAATGTGTTCACTACGTTCACATGGTGTTCATAAGTGTTAAGTTTAGTTGTAATTTTGTTAGGTTATTTGGTGTTCATAATGTGTTAGGTTACTTGTTAGGTCTAGTTTTATTTTTTAGACCACGTTGGTGTTAATAAGCATTGAATGTTACTAATACACTAGAATACAATATACAACTTATAACAAATTTAAAAATCTTTTGCTTTCTTAAAACCATACAAAACCATAAAATAAATTTAAGAGAGACAATAAATAAATAATCATGAATTAGGATTAAGGGTTCGAATCATTGACTTCAAAATCAAAATATATCACACTAAATGTCAACATATCAATCAATGATTGATTATGTAACACCCTAAAATTTAGGGTAATTTAGATTTTTGAAAATTTGGCAATATGACGTTTGTATTTAGAATAAACCACCCAAAAAGAGTAAATGTATAAAGGGTTTACAAAACTTGCGAACGAAAATGGAAATCAACAACAAACTAATCTAAACATATATTATCTAGATTACATCGGTTGTCAACCCAAATTCACCAAAATGAGGAGATCGATTTAACGCTCAAAACACCAAATATCTAATCATCTAAAAAAGCCTCAAGCCCGCCCTCGTCACTCAAACCTTTGGCAACCCATCGCTAAAGGAACCTGTTATACACACCATTTGAGAAAAAGTGTTAGGCTTAAATCCTAGTGAGAACATACAGTTTATAATTTAAAAGAAAACATAAACTAATTGTAAGAAAAGAAAATGTTTTCAAGAGAGTTGAGTTTACAATTAAATATTAGTCACATAAGGACCTTTCGGTCCAAAATTACATCTTGCGATGACGGGGGAGACCCGATTTACCAAGGATTGTAGTGGAACACAAAAGTAAGTCACAATCCGAGTTATGAGCTAAATACTTGGAACCATGGCCACGAACAACGTCGGTCCGTACTAAGATGTGGGGGAAGACACCCAAGGAACCAAGTCATACTCGTTCAATAGGATTACATTTACGGTCCATGGCTAGTAACCGGTCCCACATAACCGTACCGAATTGCCTCCGAGGACCCAATGTCTCAACTAGCTACAAAGGGGAAAACATCTCAAACATAAGCCGACTCAATACCTATGGATCCACTAGTAATAGTCTAGACTTGTCACAATTTCATTTGTGACCAACTATAATTAAACAAATAGTCCTCAATACCATTTATTTCCAAAAATGCATTTCCAAGTTTAACTGTTGATAAGAATGAAAATCATAAAAAAATGAGGTTATATACGTTCTTTCAAGTAACCCACATAAATGTGCAAGTAAAGCTTTATTTTACATTATATAAGATGAAACCCTTCCTTTTAGTTGAAAATAGTAAGAACCCTAAAATCTCCAAAACCCATTTTTAGGTTAAAATCTTTTAAACAACATAATGTAAACAAGGAGATGATAATAGGTTCAAAAGTCTAGATTTGATGTGTATAAGGTTTAAAAGAGTTGAATGTGCTCACCTTCACTACAAAACAGAGGCTTATCACCGACGGAATCCGTCTGTAAAATGGAAATACGTCGGTGATCCGTCGGTACATAGCCGTCAGTAAAGAGGTGGTCGGCGTTCAAATTACCGACGGATCACCGACGGATATTTTCGACGAATCACGGACGGTTATGTTTTCCGACGGATCTCCGACGATTACCGACGGCGAGGTTATTTCCGACGGATCACCGACGGTCTTCCTTTAGCGACGGATTACCGACGGATTCTTTCTGACGAATTTAGCGACGGATTTCCGACGGATATTTATTAAATAAAAATTAATTTAAAAAATACTTTCCGACGGATAATCCGTCGGTAATTTAATTTTTTTTTTTTAAATAATTAAAAATTAAAATTTTCCAGTTTTTTATCCCATACAAAACCTGCCAGTTTTTAAATATTACTAATTCTTAAAGTGTACAAAATATCTATAAATACATAAACATAATCCTACGGTGGGGGAAAGGGGGGAAAGGGGTGTTGACTGTTAAACTTGATCATGAACGCGTCAAACTGAGTCATTCGTTCCCGCATTTGTCTCTTCTCTACTTCATCTCTATTCATTCGCTCCTGAATCCCGATCCTCTCTGCTTCTTCTCTCTATAGTCGCTCCTGCAACTGGATCCTCTCTGTTTCCTCTCTCTCTAACCTCTGCCTCAGCTCCTCCAACTGAAATTCAACATTTGACAAACATATATAGAACAATGTCAGACAAAATTTAACAAACATATGATTAACAATGTTAAACAGCATTTGAGAAGCATACTTCCTCATCGCAACGGCCGCGCGTGCTCCCGCTCGAACTGGCACCTGAATCACCGGTCATAGCATAATAGGGATCCTGACTGGTCCCCCATCCAAAAAGACGGCCCTTACGCCGTCCTCCGACACTACGCTCCCACAACTCGGCGTCATTGGGAGGTACAGTGCCGGGAGGTAAGTCCGAGTACTCCTCCTCCCTATTCTGATGGTAGGCATCCTACAGTTTACCAAATTAGACATTGTCAAGTCAACTAACCTATAGAAAATTCGGCAGCATTTCAACTGTGATTTGAACATATATCCATGACCTGCTTTTATCAAAACAATCCTATCGTCTGCCCAATGGTTTGAACACTACATGTATAATGGTTTGCCTTCTTGAAAGTCAAACCAATGGTTTAGAGGAGTTTTGGATGACTCTAAAACTCTAAGTGTAATGGTTTGACTATTGGAAAGTCAAACATATGTTTTTTAAAATTTTGGCAGCATAACGGCTATAAAATGAATATTTCCATATATCAACCTAATGTTTGCCCAACAATTGGCAACCCAACTAAAATAAATAAATAAAATCAAGTATAATCAAATCCTAAATCATACCAAATGTCTCCATTTATCAACCTAATGTTTGTCCAATAAATGACAACTCAACTAATTAATATCACAAGTTTATCAAACCAAATCATACCAAAACATTTGATATATTCGTGCTCATAACAATGGTTTTCATAAGCTAAAAGAACTCATATCAATTTCAATCTACAATATATACCCATATCAATTTCAATCTACAATATACTCATATCAATTTCAATCTACAATAAACTCTCATAATTATAATTATCCATAGTTGTCATATATCCCAAAAACAGACATAACGAGAAACAAACGTAACGAAAAGGTTTGGGTTTACAAGCATAACAAATATCAAATAATTACATTACTACTATACTCAAATTTTCCTATTAAATGACAACATAAATTAATTAAGGAATAACATCTAAAATTATTTTGGTACCATAAATCACGTCAAGAAGACAGGAGTAGATCGTGTGTATGTGTATGTCCTTGAAGCGGCACCAAATTTCACTCAATTTCAATCTACACACACAAAAACACAGATTCATTAACAAAAAACACAACATATTCATTACATACACACACACACAGATTCATACATACACACACACATAAATAAAGATATAAAGATATGGGTTTAAATAGAAATTGATATATAAGTTGTTGAAACACATATATTCATACACAAACAAACACACACACACACACACATAGATTCATACATACACACACACAAATCAAGATATAAAGATATATATATATATATATATATATATATATATATATATGGGTTTAAATAGAAATTGATATATAAGTTGTTGAAACACATATATTCATACACAAACAAACATACACACACAGATTCATACCCAAATCAGGAGGTTGCCGGAGGGGATGGGGGTCGCCGGTGGACGTGAGGTCGCCGGTGTGGATGTCGACAGTGAAATGAGAGTGAGAGGGATCGAGATTGAGAGGGAGACGAGAGTGAGAGTGAGAGTGATCAAGAGTGAGAGGGAGACGAGAGTGAGAGACGACAGACGAGAGGGAGACAGAGACGAGAGTGAGAGACGAGAGAGGGAACTGATAAAATTAGGGCTTTCAGCCCGCTATTTTTTTTAAGAATTTTCGGACATTCACCGACGGATTTCTGACGGAATTTCCGTCGGTATTTACCGACGGACTTCCGAAGGATAATTGTTTTTTATTAAATAAATTATTTTTAAATTAAAATTATATTTAAAACTATAATTATTAAATAAATTATTAATTAATATATTATTTAATATTAAAATTAATAAATAAATTATTAATTTTATCAAATTATATTTAAAATTATTAATTAATTTATCAAATTGTATATAAATTGACTAAAATACCCCTGAAGTAACTGGGCTTTAAGCGAATCCGGTTAGATCAGGGACCAAATGTGATCAGTTAGGTTTTAACGTACCCGGTTGGGCTTTAAACGAATCCGGTTAGGCGTTAATGGATCTGGTTGGGCTTTAATGGATTTAGTTGGGCTTTAACGTTACCAGTTGGGCTTTAATGGATTCAGTGGGGCTTTAACGTTCCCAGTTGGGCTTTAACGTATCCAATTGGGATTCAACGTACACAGTTGGGCTTTAATGAATCCAGTTGGGCTTTAACGTACCCAGTTGACCTTTAAACGAATCCGGTTGGGCTTTAATGGATTTAGTTGGGCTTTAAACGAATCCGGATGATCACATATGTACACACATACATATTACATACATGATCACATACATACTATACATGGTGTACATACATACATGTGTATATACATACATGAACACATATGTACATGTACATACATACATGATCACATATGTACTATACATATACATGATGTACATACATACTATACATGTTGTACGTACATTCATGATCACATACATACATTTGTATATACATACATGAACACATATGTACATACATTCATGATCACATACGTACTTGTATATACATACATGATTACATACGTACTTGTATATACATACATGATCACATACACGTGCTATACATGTACGTGATGTACATACATACTATACATGGTGTACATATACTTACATGATCACATACGTATATGCGTATATACATGATACATGAACACATATGTACATGTACATGCATACATACATATATACATATATATACACACATACATGATCACATACATACTATACATGATCACATACATACTATACATGATCACATACGTACTTGTATATACATACATGATCACATACACGTACTATACATGTACATGATACATATATACTATACATGGTGTACATATACATTAATTCATGATCACATACGTAAATGTGTATATACATACATGAACACATATGTACATGTACATACATACATATATACATATATATACACACATACATGATCAAAGAAAAAATAAATATTTATTAAATTATTAAATTTACCGACGGATTACCGACGGACGTCAGAAAAAAATAAATATTTATTAAATTATTAAATTTACCGACGGATTACCGACGGATTTAAAAATAAAAATAAAATAAACTAAAATTAATTAATATCCGTCGGTAATCCGTCGGTAAATTATTAAATTTACCGACGGATTACCGACGGATAGTGTGTCCGTCGCAAAGTTTACATTTCCGTCGATGATCCGTTGGTAATTACCGACGGTTATTATCCGTCGGTAATCTTGGTCGGTAATAAGCAATAATCTTGTAGTGCTTGTGATTTTAGTGTCAACCTAAAACCGAGAATCCTAAAAATGGAGAATGAGACTTGCATTTTGAAGATGGAGATTCTTCACCAAGAACACTTATGAAAACCTAAACAAGATCATTAATGCATAAGGATAGAGGTTGTTGAAAGAGTTAATGAGGAGGGAGGAAATGGAGGATGAAACCTTACCAAAGGTTGAGAGAAAAATCGTATTGAATGCAATCCCAAATCAGATAAATGAATTAATTTTCGGAGTTGACCAATTTAACTCTCAGACCCCGCTCGCGACCTTGCCCAGCGATAGTGACACTGTCACTATCGTGTGGCACAATCGCGCGAGATGTACTGTAAGGTCATCCATCCCCGAGATAGTGCCCTGGCGATAGTGACACCGTCACTATCACGTGGGACAATCGCGCCACAAGTACCGAAGCCCGAAAAACTCGAAATTCGAACCCGCGACTCACAAGCTGACTTAAAAGGAACCGAAGATTTGTAAGGGCGCATGACGAATGAATAAAAATTCACAATTCAGATAAATTGGAAATTCAGACTATACAGATTTACGAGTGTTACAATCCTCCCCAACTTAGAAATGATTTCGTCCCCGAAATCCTAACTACTCGAAGAGATTAGGATATCTACGCTTCATATCCACCTCAGCTTCCCATGTCATATTAGCTCCACGGTGATGCTTCCATTGCATCTTGACCATCGTGACCTCCTTGTGACGAAAATTGCTTCAGGTTCCTCGACACAACGATTACCTCCGTCCACTCTTAACTGGGAAAGAGGGATGACGCTTTCCTCTTCCGCCAAGCACTTTCAAAGATAACAAATATGAAACGTGTTGTAGATCCTGTTCATTTCCGATGGAAGCTCCAGTTGGTAGGCTTGCAAGCCCTCACGCTTGAGCACTTTGAATGGTCCAAGGAAATGAGGACTTAACTTCCCACATTTTCCGAACCGAATAATCTCCTTCCATGGAGACACTTTAAGCATCACACGGTCGCCCACTTGAAACTCCATCGGCCACCTCTTCTTATCGGCGTAGCTCTTTTGCCGATCCTGAGCCGCTTTCAACCGTTCCCGAATGCCTTTAACTCTATCGGCCGTCTCTTGCACAATTTTTGGTCCGACGAATTACTTATCTCCCGCTTCTAGCCAACACACGGGAGTTCTGCACTTCCGCCCGTATAAGGCCTAAAACGGTGCCATTCCGATACTCGAGTGGTAGCTGTTATTATAAGCGAACTCCACCAAAGGTAGGTGAGAGTGCCAACTACCCCCAAAGTCGATAACACAAGACCTTAGCATGTCTTCAAGCGTTTGGATCGTTCTCTCGCTTTGGCCGTCGGTTTGTGGATGGTAAGTCGTACTCAACTTCACTCGCGTACCAAGCTCCTTCTGAAAGTCGTCCCAAAAGTTCGAAGTGAACCGACTGTCGTGATCCGACACGATCGACAAGGGTACCCCATGCCTCGAGACCACTTCATCGATGTAGAGCTTTGCTAACTTGTTCATTGGCAAGGTTTCGCGAATAGCCAAGAAGTGAGTGCTTTTAGTCAACCGATAGACTATAACCCAAATAATATCGTGACCTCGAAGAGTTTTGGGCAACTTTATCACGAAGTCCATGGTAATATGCTCCCACTTCCACTCGGTGATCTTTAAGGACTGAAGACTCCCATACGGTCGTTGATGTTTGATAATGTCCTTTTAATCAAGCAATTCAAACAAGATCAAACAATTATGACATTTATGTTCATGATCTAGAGAGAGAGTATAGATAGAGAAAATTCCAATCATATATCTGACAATGTTAAAGCATACAATGAACTAAAACAAGGTCATAGGTATTTATACCAAGGACTAAATCACAAGCTTAAAAGCTAAGTAAACTCATATTTGACTAAACACACTTTGACTTTGTTGACTTATCTTGACTTAACTTTTCCTATTAAATCTTGGATACAATAATACACTAACATTCTCCCCCTTTGTATTCAAGATTTAAAAAAATTTGACACTTGTCTTCAGTGCTTGATTCTTCAACTTTTATCTTTGACAATTTTAACCTCTGAAGCTCTGACAATCTTCAACCTTTCAGTCTTTGAAGAATCTTGAAAAGTCTTTAACACTTTGCAGCTTTGGAAAGTCAACAAGTCTTGAAAACGAATCGTTTAAAGTCTTGAAAAAATACTATGAAAACTTCATCTTTGAATCTTCTGAAACTTCTTTGAAACTCTTTAAAACTTTTGAAACTTCTAGGAATCTTTCAAAAACTTTATCTTCATCACTCTGATCTCTTGATCGTCTTTGGAAAAACGAACTTTCATGAATCTTCTAATTTGACTTTGAATAAACTCATAATGATTTCTTTTCATCTGGCTTGGACATTCAGAATCAACTTTAGAAAGTCTCTTTTCTTCAAATCAGCTTTGAAATTTGAATCTTTCAGAAATTTCTTCCACTTTTTGACATCTCATCTCTGAAATTGATCTTTGTAGATTTTCTCCCCCTTTTTGATGATTGTGAGCGTCATAATCATCAAAACATCTTCAATTTCAACATAATCTTTGATTCCCCCCCCCCTTGAAAATACATTCTCCTCCTTTTGATCTGAACTGAATCATGAACTGTATATACCCGAATCTTTTCAAATTCAGATATAATGAACTTGGTAACCCTGATTCAACAAATGAAACAGTTAGAAGTGTCTGTCAGTAACACAGAGTTACTGTGTACAACGAATGTACAATTTAAGGAGCTGGTTTGATGATGACTCCCCAGGACTTCCATTCAATCATTGAAAAACACAAGGTTTATCTATGAATGTTCTGATAGAAAAAACAAATTTTCTGTGTGCTCGTGTTTGTGTATGAAAGAATTTAGCACAATGATTGTGTTTCATAAGGCTCAAATTGTGTAAATTGTTGAGACAGCAACAAGTATTACACGGACTCAATGTGCATGAAAGAGGTGCGAAGGTGGGGCAACTTTCCTTCTTTTTCAATATCTAAATCTTCCGAGTGAAGACTAGATAGCAGATATGCTGCGTCCCCAAAGAAAATGAAACATTTCTTTGTTAATAAAGAAACGAGTGGTTGGTGGGGTTAATGCAAGAGTTGGCATGGGCTCACTGCCTTTTTCAATGATGGTCACCAAAGAATGTGAACCAATCAGAAGATATGGCTGCCCGACTCAGAAAGTAGTTGGTGCAGAGTTCTGATATTCTTTTAACTCTGTTCTCACACCCTCTTTCTTTTTAACATTAAAGCTCACTTCTAACCAAACTCTCATTTCCATTTTTCCGCTCCACACACTGAGAAAAACTCAACCGGATGAGTTATCTCCCCCACTCTTTGATTTTGACCCCTCACCCCTCAATCACTCGAGGATAACTTCCTGGGTAGGAAACACTGGTTAACGTGAATCCATGGAAGTTCTATTTAAGCTCACACACAAATCCCATGTAAGCCCTAAAAATAATGGTTGTTCAACAGTTTAACTTTAGCAGTTAAGCTCAAGAATGTATGATGACATTGTCAAAATGTATGCTCATTAAAAATAAGAATGAAATTTGAGCATTTGAACTTTGAAGATTTCTCAAAACAAGGATATTGAATGAATGAAATGAAATCAAGAGAATTGTTTTGAGAATCTGACAATGTACCAATCAGATCAAAATGAAATGGTTAGGGTATCAAAGAATTGGAAATTTTGTTTATATGAACGAATATAAACAATTTTGCAATGAACGCACAAAGAATGAAATGATGATTGATGCTCAACAACATTTGAAAGCAAACGGGAGTATTACCATCGAATAATTGGTTCGTTATGAGACATGGTAATAACAAAATCAATATGAAGTACTAAACCGATGTGTGTGAATACTTACAGTGTATAGAAAAGATAATACACAAATATTGATCTTTAGAAACACACGGTCAGTTAAACATTAAAGCTCAATAATGAAAAACATTTAAAATCACACTTCTTAATTCATGAAATCATTTGAGAATAGAGAAGTGGTTTGAACATTTAAGAAAACTGTTTTTCATGTTTGAAAGTTGTTCTTCTTTCAAACAATCAGAGATCTAGGATCAAAAGATATTTACCTTTAAGGCTCCCCCTCAAATCAGTATAGAATGATTTAGGTCTATTAAGCTCCCCCTGGATATTTACAAAATATCCATGTCTGAACATTAAGAACGGGTTCTGATCTGTCATATGATCAGAAGCTACAGTCTTGACATTAAAGTTCGAGTTCTAAGTTGTAGTACTTAGAAGTCAAAAACTTGTACTTTGAAATACGAGTCCTGATATGTACATGGTCAGAAGTCAAACATCTTGCTCCCCCTAAACCTGTGGTACCTGCAAAACAGATTTAACAGGTTTTGGTACCCACTGGTATTTGGGTCCTGGTATGTTAGATTTAAGAATCCACTTCTCATTAGACTTATATCTTTTAAATCCATAATTCTGAGAAGTTATTCTATAAGAACCGTACCAGTTGTGAGCAGATTCTTGTCGGACAAAATCATTCTCTCCACAGTAAGAACAGCAGATCTTCCTTTGAGCAATCCTGATCAGATGATTAGTCGAGTAATATATATCAGAATTACCAAAAGATTTACCTTTATGTGTTCTGTTCTTATTGGCTTTGGATGTGAATTTGAATGTTTTGTCCTTCATTTTCTCATCATCTGAAGAACTCTTCACTCTCCAGACCATCTGATTTTTCTTAGAATTCTTTCCAAGAGATTTTACATAATAGCTCACTGAACCATCAACAGATTTGTCATAAAATAGATTTGATGGTCTGATCTGACTTGATTTGACAATGATTGGTTTGACACTTTTGTTTTTCAAAATATTTTTATCATGAATAGAACTCGAAGCTGTTTTGAAAGAACAGACTGATTCTGTTGAAAGATCAACAGGTGATTGATCAATCACATCAGCTGTAATCTTTTCTGATAAATTGACGTTTGCAGCTTCCAAGTCCTTTATCTTTTCAGATAAAATATTTCTTTCAGAAATAAGTGTGTCAAACTTCTGTTTCAAATCAGATCTAGCCATCTGTTCTTTAAGAATATCTGATGATAGAACAGATAATTTGGATGTGAGCTTAGATATTTCAGATTCAAAATATGAACGTTCTTGTTCAAAATCTGTTTCCAAGTTCTTATTTTTCTCAGAAATATCTTTGAAAATCCCAACATTTTTCTTTTCAAATAATTTCTTTTCTTGCTCAAAAGACTGCTTCTTTTCTTTGAAAATATTTCTTTCCTTTTCTAGCAAGTCTTGTAAAGTAGAAATTTGTTTGGGAAGTTCAGTTATTTTATCTTCAAGAACTTGTCTTTCTTTCGCAAAAGTGTCTCTTTCAGTAATTAGAATCTTCTCAAATTCAGACACTTGTTGGAAAGTTTTACGCATCTAAGCTCCAGATCCTTTTTCTCTTGGTTAACTTTCTTTGAAAAATCAGAAAGCTTTTGAGTGGAATCCTTTTCCAAATTTGATTTTTCTTTTTCTGCTTGGAGGCTTTTTAACAATTCAGCATTTTGTATCTCTAATGCAGAAATCTTCTTTTCGAAAGCCTTAAACTTCTGATGAAGCTCAACTGATTCAGCTTGCTGTGCAGAAGATCTTTGTTCAGTTGTCTTTAGTTGGCTTTGAAGATTGCTTATCTTTCTCTCTTTTTGTAAAATTATTTTCTCTTTTTACCCCAATGATTTTTTCTTTTATTTCAATTTCATTCTCACTTGCTCTAATGATACCTGCAAAATCAGATTGAGAATTATTAGCACATTTTGTACAATCAGGAGTTTTATCAGAATTTGACATTTTAGATTTGAACTCCTGAATCTGATTTAGAAGCTTTGAATTCTGATTTTTCAGCTTGTCTAATTCAGCTTCCATCTTTGGTATTTCCGGCATGTACAAAACATCCATATCTCTTGCAGATAAAACAGTATTTCCTCTCTCGTCTGTAACAGGCATCTTGTCAGAATGTTAGCTTAAAAAAATGATCGTCAAAAATCAGAAAAATATGACCACTATCAAAATATGTCCCCCTCCGCAGACTTAGCACGGGGGTTCCGCTACCCGGTTAGCGGATGGGGTCAAGGGGCAACGCCCTTGTGGGGGTATGGGGGCAGTGCCCCTAGAGAAAATTTTCCTGACATATTTTTCTCTAGAAAGAAATGCTTGAATAAAATGATCGTTCCCAAACCAATTCAGAAAAGTTGACTAAAAAGTCAAACTTGGATCAGAAAAAAAAATAATTTTCAGAAAAAAAAATCTAAGTCTTGAAACTCGCAGGTCACTGTACTCGCAGACCACTAAACACGCTAGTCACTATTCACACTGAAACTCGCAAATGGTAACGTGCGCGTTTCTAGAACTCGCAGGTCATTAGTAACGCGTTTCGATCAAACTCGCACACCTCTTAGCGCGTTTCTATCAAACTCGCATGCCCTTAGCGCATTTGAACCAAACTCGCATGCCTCTTAGCACGTTTCAACCAAACTCGCATGCCTCTTAGCACGTTTCAACCAAACTCGCAGGCTTTGACTTGCGCGTTTATCAAACTCGCTCGTCTCTATTAGCGCATTTTACCCAAACTCGCACGTTTAGCTTGCGCGTTCTTCAGACCCTTGCGCGTTCTAGCCAAAAATCAAATCCCTTTGACTTGCGCGTTTGATGATGAACTTGCGCGTTCTTCGATGAATTTGCGCGTTCTACGGATCTTGCGCGTTTTGACAGATACGTTCACGAAATCACTCCAAATCATTCTAAAACCTGCAATTGATTCTCAAAATGCATCAGTATGCTCGAAAAACATATTAGAACACTTTTATATCAACTTGATTTCCATTAAAAAACATCAAAAAGCATCCTTCGATTCAAAAACAGTGATTGAGTTCGAGTTTTACGAAAATAGCAATTTGATCAAATTGATCAATCTAATGTTCGAATTAGACAGTGTGATCTGAATGAAACTTGATCTAATTGATAAAACGTATACAATCAAATCAATTTCTTGATTTAATTGTACAAAAACAATAAAACCACGGATCAAACAGTAACTTTCAAGAAAAACAGTTCGTGAAAATCAAGATTTCGAAAAATTTAATCAAATTTTGATGTAATGATCCTTCTGATTGGTTTGGTTTGCTCTGATACCAATTGAAATTGTAATCCCAATCACATTCAAGCAATCAATCTCTAAACAAGATGTAACAATCAAAGTATATTTCTAGAGAGAGAGTAGAGAGAGTAGAGAGAGAAAGTCTTCAATAGTCATAGATCTAACAATGATACGTACAATGAACTAAAACAAGGCCATAGGTATTTATACCAAGGACTAAATCACAAGCTTAAAAGCTAAGTAAACTCATATTTGACTAAACACACTTTGACTTTGTTGACTTATCTTGACTTGACTTTTCCTATTAAATCTTGGATACAATAATACACTTACAATGTTCGACTTTCACTTGTAAGCACGTCACACAACGCTCTACGTAACGTGCCACATCAAGTTTCATTACTACCGGCCACCAATAATGTAACTTCAAATCCCGGTACATCTTTATACTTTCCCGGATGAATAGAATACTTGGACTTGTGGACATCCTCAAGAAGTAGTTCCCGGTTTCCCCCAACTGTGGGCTTCCATATACGACCGTTGGACAACTTTACCCCACGGCTATCTTTCGTTAAGAGCAAACGTTCTTTTGTCATAACTTCATCTTTGAGATTTTCTTCCAACAAGGCTTCTACTTGGGATGTCTTGATCTTCTCAATAAGACTTGACACTAACTCGATTCTTGAAAGGGTAGCCCAAATACTTCCGTTATAGTCCTTCCGACTTAACGTATCGGCCACTACGTTCGCCTTACCGGGATAGTAAAACAATTCACAATCGTAATCCTTGAGCAATTCAAGCCACCGCCTTTGCCTCATGTTTAACTCTTTTTGATCAAGGACATATTTTAGACTCTTATGATCCGTGTAGAGTGTACATTTCGTGCCATAGAGGTAATGCCACCAAAGCTTCAAGGCGAACACCACCGCCGCTAACTCCAAATCGTGGGTAAGTAATTCTTCTCATGAATTTTGAGTTGCCTCAGGGCATAAGCGATCACCTTGCCTCTTTGCATCAACACGCATCTTAATCCTATTTTCGAAGCGTCGCTATAGACCACGAAGTCTTCCGACCCTTCGGGTAGCGACAAGATTAGAGCTTCACACAACTTATTTTGTAAAGTCCGAAACACCTTTTCCTGCATTTCGGTCCAAACGAACTTCACATTCTTCCGAGTTAAATTCATCAAGGAAGAAGCGATCTTGGAGAAGTCTTGGATGAATCTCCGATAATAACCCGCCAAACCTAAGAAGTTTCGGATTTCGGACGGACTCTTGGGAGGCTTCCAATTCATCATGGCTTCAATTTTGGAGGGGTCCACTTTCACTCCACCTCGAATGACAACGTGACCCAAGAATTGCACCTCTTCAAACCAAAAAATCGTATTTGGAAAATTTGGCGTACAATCTTTCTTTCCTTAACACTTCTAGGACTTCACGAAGGTGTTGCTCGTGTTCCAACTCGCTTTTGGAATACACGAGTATGTCGTCAATAAATACGATGACCGACTTGTTGAGGAATGATCGACACACTCTATTCATCAAATCCATAAACACCGCCAGTGCATTCGTTAGGCCAAACGGCATTACGAGGAATTCGTAATGATAGTAACGCGTTCTAAAGGCCATCTTCGAGACGTCTTCTCCCCTCACCTTCACTTGGTGGTATCCTGAACGTAAGTCGATCTTGGAGAAACACTCCGCTCCTTGAAGTTGATCGAACAAGTCGTCTATCCTCGAAAGCGGGTACTTGTTCTTCACAGTTTCCTTGTTCAACTCACAGTAATCGATGCACATTTTTATCATGCCATCCTTCTTCTTGACAAATAAGACCGGAGCTCCCCAAGGCGATGAGCTTGGTCTTATGAAACCCTTCTCTAAAAGCTCTTGGAGTTGAGCCATCATCTCTTGCATCTCCGATGGCGACAACCGGTAAGGGGCTCTAGCAATAGGAGCCACTCCCAGCACGAGATCAATCCAGAACTCCACTTGACGGTCGGGTGGTAACCCGGGCAAGTCGTTCGGAAATACGTCGAGAAAGTCACGCACTATCTTCACATCTTCAAGCTCTAATTTCTCGGGCTTGGCGTCGATCACGTAGGCTAGGAAAGATGAGCATCCTTTCACCAAGCATTTGCACGCCTTACCCATGGTGATGATTGCCACCTCGCCTTTCCTCTTCTCGCCATAAATCACAACAACATCCCCAATAGGATTGGGAAGTCGGATTAGTTTTTTGGAGCATACGATCTCAACATGATTGTTCACCAATCAATCCATGCCGATCACCACATCAAAACCTGCAATAATCAACTCGGATTGGAGAGTTGCCTCCCGAATGACCGGGTTGGACGAAGCCAGGTCCACCCGTGGAATAACCTCAGACCCTCCGCCTAACATTAGTTGGGTAGATGGGCGCACGACGACCTCAACCCTCTCCAGATGATCAACAGTCGCCTCGACACCCTCCACTCGTGTACGTGGTCTACCACGCGTATTAACCATCTTGATCTACCACACAACAAGGAAAGGAGTAAGAGAGAGAATTAAACACGAAGGAAAATGTACCACTACGTTACCGATTGTCATAACAACATCACTTCAAGCACACTCACGTAAAACATCCTCATAATAACATTAGCTAAGTTAGATTATAAACAAATGATACATAAGGGTTCTCGTTACCATCATCACAACGCCTGGTGAACATAATTTTTGTCAACTCTAAGACCAACCCATCTTAGAAGTTCTACCCAAACTCACAAATCATTACTTAACCCACTCAGTCTAAGTCTAGATATCTTACATTCATGCCTAGTTCACTTAAACTAGGCCCTTGATACCAACTTGTAACACCCTAAAATTTAGAGTAATTTAGATTTTAGAAAATTTGGCAATATGACGTTTGTATTTGGAATAAACCACCCAAAAAGGGTAAATGTATAAAGCGTTTACAAAACCTGTGAACGGAAATGGAAATCAACAACAAACTAATCTAAACATGTATTATCTAGATTACATCGATTGTCAACCCAAATTCACCAAAATGAGGAGATCGATTTAACGCCCAAAACACCAAATATCTAATCATCTCAAAATGTCTCAAGCCCGCGCTCGTCACTCAAACCTTTGGCAACCCACCGCTAAAGGAGCCTGTTATACACACCATTTGAGAAAAAGT
Source organism: Arctium lappa (assembly GCA_023525745.1). Classification (NCBI taxonomy): domain Eukaryota; kingdom Viridiplantae; phylum Streptophyta; class Magnoliopsida; order Asterales; family Asteraceae; genus Arctium; species Arctium lappa. The sequence continues at coordinate 166,175,280 of CM042047.1, forward strand.
GTTAAGTTTAAAGCCTAGTAAGAACATACAATTTATAATTTAAAAGGGAACATAGACTAATTATAACAAAAGAAATTGTTTTCAAGAGAGTTGAGTTTACAATTAAATATTAGTCACATAAGGACCTTTCGGTCGAAAATCACATCTTGCGATGACAGGGGAGACCCGATTTACCAAGGATTGTAACGGAACACAAAAGTAAGCCACAATCCGAGTTATGAGCTAAATAATTTAGGCCATGGCCACGAACAACGCCGATCCGTACTAAGATATGGGGGAGGGAACTCGAGGAACCAAGTCATACTCGTTCACTAGGATTACATTTACGGTCCATGGCTAGTAACCAGTCCCACATAGCCGTACCAAATTGCCTCCGATGACCCAATGTCTCAACTAGCTACAAAGGGGAAAACATCTCAAACATAAGCCGACTCAATACCTATGGATCCACTAGTAATAGTTTAGACTTGTCACAATTTCATTTGTGACCAACTATAACTAAACAAATAGTCCTCAATACCATTTATTTCCAAAAATGCATTTCCAAGTTTAACTGCTGATTAGAATGAAAATCATAAATACGTTCTTTCAAGTAACACACATAAATGTGCAGATAAAGCTTTATTTTATATTATATAAGATGAAACCCTTCCTTTTAGTTGAAAATAGTAAGAACCCTAAAATCTCCAAAACCCATTTTTAGGTTAAAATCTTTTAAACAACATAATGTAAACAAGGAGATGATAATAGGTTCAAAAGTCTAGATTTGATGTGTATAAGGTTTAAAAGAGTTGAATGTGCTCACCTTGTGATTTTAGTTTCAACCTAAAACCGAGAACCCTAGAAATGGAGAATGAGACTTGTATTTTGAAGATGGAGATTCTTCACCAAGAACACTTACGAAAACCTAAACAAGATCATTAATACATAAGGATAGAGGTTGTTGAAGGAGTTAATGAGAAGGGAGGAAATGGAGGATGAAACCTTACCAAAGCTTGAGAGAAAAATCGTATTGAATGCAATCCCAAATCAGTTAAATGAATTAATTTTCGGAGTTGTCCAATTTAACTCTCAGACCCCGCTCGCGACCTTGTCCGGCGATAGTGACACTGCCACTATCACGTGGCACCATCGTGCGAGAAGTACCGTAAGGTCATCCATCCCCGCGATAGTGCCCTAGCGATAGTGACACTGTAACTATCGCGTGGCACAATCGCGCCACAAGTACCAAAATCCGAAAAACTCGAAATTCGAACCCGCGACTCACAAGCTGACTTAAAAGGAACCGAAGATTCGTAAGGGCGCATGACGAAGGGATAAAAAGTTGCAATTCGGATAAATTGGAAATTTAGACTATACAGATTTACGAGTGTTACAGATTATCATATCATTCAAGGATTAATCTTTGGGATTACATCAATCAATTTAAATTAATTGTAATAATATCTTAGTATTTTTAGCCTTTAGTTTCCTTTCTTATCTAAATTCTTTTTTCATATTTCTTGTATAAATAGGTTGATATTATGAATATAAATCATCAATTGCTCAAAGCTTTATACTATATTATATATATTATACGTTTATAGTAATTCACAAAATACAAAGAACAAATTTAGATTATAAACACACAATAAATACGATATACTTTTTTCTAAATAACCAAAAAATATTAGTACTTTATAGAAAAATATACAATAAAAAATCCTTATATATTATAGTTTGGATTTGAATTTGGGGGAGGCACTTATTTACCATAACAGAAATAATAAATTTGCTATTCTGAAAAAAATAATTGAAACTAGAGGCCGTTTACTAAATGTTTACTGGGTTAGCGCTTACCAATATCATTTACCTTACTGATTGAGCATGAAAAAGACCGAGAAACTTACCCGGTAAGAGATAAGGCAAGGACCAAGAGTGTTACCCGGTAAGTGTGGGAAACGACTTTTACCCGGTAAGTTAATATGCTTACCAACAATTACATTTTCATGGTCAAGGATGTTACATGACAAGGTAAATGAAGGTGAATCTCTTGCCGGTAAGCGTTTACCAGGTAAGATTTTGGTAAACGGCCCCTAAATTTGAAATCGTAATTCCTTCTGGTTGGCGAGTCCATCTATCTTCCAACTGCATATATTCCATTTGGGTAACGCACACAAATAAATTTGACTAAAGACTTTCTTTATTGCAGTCGTATTCAACACTTTTTACTTCATGCCAAGAAGAAAAATAGTTATAACTTCAATTTTCAAATCTTTTAATAATTCAAAGAATCTGATTCAGATGAAGCTTTCAATTCTTATCATGGTATTTGTTTGGTCTATTGATTTTATTAGATTTATAAATCAGTGTAATTATTAAAATATTTGTGACAAAAACAAAATAGTTGCAATTATAATATAAAAACACTAAGATAAAACAAAAGGCATGACTTTGTATTCAAACAAGTTTAGATTATATATAAGTTTAAATCTTTTTAGGAAAATGTATTTAGAAATTAATTTTTTTTGTCAATAAATTACATTCATTTTTCAGATCGTTGGCACCAAGATGTAGTATAAGAGCTAGGATATACGATTTATTGGATGTTTCACTTGAAACCAACAACGACCGGATTACGATCAGTGGTATCTTATTAATCTAAAATGACTAAAACAAGTCCATAACCTACAAATTGTTTGATACTTTCTATATATTACAAGAAATTTTAAACAAAAAAGTTTATAATTTTTTTAAACAAAGGATTATGTATATATAAAATTAGATTATTTAGGTTTCATTTTTTGTCACAAAATTATAATTTAATATTAACCGAATAAAACATATAATACATGATTTCCTTTATTGTTCTAAAATATTTCTCAAAATAGGTATGTAACATAATATGTTTTATTTTAATATATTTATTAAATAAATTATCAATTTATTTTAATTTCATCTACTTAATAAATTATCAATTCAAACATATTCATAAATGCCTAGACATTCCACGAGAATACCAAATGGGCATTCTTCGTCAAATATGATCGAACAACAACACTTGTGAGTCAAATTTGGTGGACAACTTATGATATGAGAATATTTCATTATTAAAAAAAGACGGAATAAGTATTTGACTTGAAATACGCATAAATTGACCCGACAATACACAATTATTAAAAAAAGAAAATTAATAAAATACAATGCAAAAGTGGGATGGATGTAGACAATGAGACGTTTGTTAGACTAAGAGCTCGTTACCAAATGTTTATTAGATATGCATTTACTAAAGATCTAAATGGCGTGAGGTGTAGCGTGGCGACGAGGTCAAGTCTCAAACCTTATGAGTTATGACGAGGCTATGACATTTTTAAAGGCGTGGCTTAAGACGACAAATTTGTATATATATATATATATATGTGTGTGTGTGTGTGTGTTTATTTCAGTGTTTTGAACAATAATGATTAAGTTATTAAAAAATTAAAATTATATGAAACGATAAACAAAAGTAATTTCTAAATTTTAATCGATACTAATGGGCAAATTCTAATTGAATTTCGAAGTACACATAATTGAAGAATCGAAAGTACACAGATTTGTAACACCATAACGTGCCATAGCGGGACATGACTTGCCATAACGAGCTCCATGCCTTATATCCACGACAAGGGAGTAGACGTGGCGGCAAGGTCACGCCTCGGTGCCATGTCGCGCCAAGGTGCATTTTTTAGAACCTTGATGTTTGCCGACAAGAGTTAACTACCTTTACTTTATCTCATTGTATAACATTTTCGACTATTAAAATGGATTTTTTTGTAAACGTTTCTTATATAGTAAGCACTAAACGGGAAAAGTATTCTCCCTTACTTACCGGGTAATAACCTTGGTTATTGTCATGACTCTTACAT